>AP025387.1:2739500-5376723 GCA_030295005.1 Cephonodes hylas | reverse complement strand
TTTGTCTTTTTGTCTTTTTGTCTTTTTGTCTTTTTGTCTTTTTGTCTTTTTGTCTTTTTGTCTTTTTGTCTTTTTGTCTTTTTGTCTTTTTGTCTTTTTGTCTTTTTGTCTTTTTGTCTTTTTGTCTTTTTGTCTTTTTGTCTTTTTGTCTTTTTGTCTTTTTGTCTTTTTGTCTTTTTGTCTTTTTGTCTTTTTGTCTTTTTGTCTTTTTGTCTTTTTGTCTTTTTGTCTTTTTGTCTTTTTGTCTTTTTGTCTTTTTGTCTTTTTGTCTTTTTGTCTTTTTGTCTTTTTGTCTTTTTGTCTTTTTGTCTTTTTGTCTTTTTGTCTTTTTGTCTTTTTGTCTTTTTGTCTTTTTGTCTTTTTGTCTTTTTGTCTTTTTGTCTTTTTGTCTTTTTGTCTTTTTGTCTTTTTGTCTTTTTGTCTTTTTGTCTTTTTGTCTTTTTGTCTTTTTGTCTTTTTGTCTTTTTGTCTTTTTGTCTTTTTGTCTTTTTGTCTTTTTGTCTTTTTGTCTTTTTGTCTTTTTGTCTTTTTGTCTTTTTGTCTTTTTGTCTTTTTGTCTTTTTGTCTTTTTGTCTTTTTGTCTTTTTGTCTTTTTGTCTTTTTGTCTTTTTGTCTTTTTGTCTTTTTGTCTTTTTGTCATAAGGTGGTTTATAGTCGTTTCTTGCCATTGCTAGGTTTGTATTGCCACTAAATGGGTTTAGGTTCTCATATGCGGTGCTATACATCCTTCCTTCAGTATCCAATTTATTCTTCTATGGAATGCGCTCCCACTCAATATAAGGGCGTCCGCTACACATGATGCGTTTAAAATTAAAGTACGTGAACTTCTACGTATAAATATGATATTCATTATTTTCTGTAAAATGACGGCAGTATACATCTACCAGATTTAATCATGCAACGATAGGTAGGACATAACTGTCACTTATGTCACTTTTGTATCCATAAGTGGTACTTAATTACTTCTGCCAATTGTGATACTACGTGATTTAGAATTACTTGTATCAATTGTATTGTATTAATGTGGTGTACAATAAAGAATATAAATAAATAAATACTTCAGGGATACAAAAACTATATGTCCGGCTTATGAATGTTGGCGCCAATTATGGAATCAAAAGGCACCATTGTTTGATGTGCGCTTGGACTTGTGAATCTGAAATGTAACGGAGTGTCAGTGATCTTCGCATTCCCTTGGACAGACGGCTTAGCTGTGACGTTGGTGCGCCTGCGCAGCGAGACAGTGAACCACTGACGACCTCTGCTTCTATTTTAGCTTTCCTTAGTTTTCTGTTATATCAGTGCTTTTATTTCATTATCTCTTCCTTCATGCTCTCTTCTATCATACTGTTAAACTGCATTTATCATAATTTCAACTCTTAATAAGATTCTTCATTGTTGCGTTTACTGTTACTTCTTCACATTTGTTGTGCCGAGTCAAGTGGGGAGGACGAGTGCAACAATCAATGGCTGCTACAAACCTCCAGACTGTACTCATTATTCAAATCAGCAACTAGATATATATGACTTTAAAGTTAGTCCATTTTATTAATTAAATGACGATAGGTAAATCTTTCAATTGCTATAATATTTGAATAACGCCGACATATCCCTCTTGTATAGTACAATTGTCAATATATTGTTTGTCGGGAAGTATGGACGATGGAATTTCAAATTGGATTCGACTTTGATTTGCGGTTAACCAATATTTATTACTCCATTGGATTAGTCAATGTGAGTGTATGACAATAAGTAGGCAGGTAGATATAATATAGGTAGGTAAATATTTTCCTTGTGTGTTTTCCAGTAAGAGTCTCATGGAGAAGTGGCGGTGTGTATGGTGTGACGTGTCGACTGCCGGTTCCTTCCGAGATGGAAGTGTGCGCGTGCGTCAGTGTGCCGACCATGCGACCACAGGATAACGCTAGCAATTATAAAATTAACAAATATTTTATTAAAATATACCTAACCTTTACTCCATTTACAGACATATGTAGGTTTTGGGTATTGAAAAATACGAGGGATTGTCAGTTTTCTTAAAGACGCAGTCCTGAAATATATCTATGCATGGAATTAGAGTACTGACTATAACACATAAATACTTTTTATTTCTTTATAGAGTTAAACTTGTTTATATATTGCACTACTGAAGTAATAATCTTTATAATTTTTTTTGATGTTTGAAGAACAAAGTTACAGATAATTTTGTGCCCAATTAAGTTTAAATCGCTGAGGAAGGAAAGTTGAGATTTTGCACATATGACTTTATTCTGCGCATAGGTCGAAATATCTGTGTCTAAACAAATGTGTGTCACGTTTCGTAGATAGTTAATTTGTTTCACAGACTGGCCCTTAAGATACATCGGCACCTAAGCTAACAATACAATAAAAATGTCTACAATGTTCCTGGACCCTTTACATTAGTAGCAGCACGGAGTCTGGACATGTACCTCAAAAACGTCATGAAGCCCAGGCAATTCTTAAAAATATGTGCAGTAATTAATTTGCCGATTGTCTCTGGTGTGTGCCTCAGACTAATTATATTTGTGTATGACGAAGTGGTAATAAAAGAGATCCTTGGCGGGTTAATGAGAGGTTTTTGATCGCATAATATATAATGAATCAGCGGGTTGTCCTGCGGTCGAGTGTGGCGAAGGGACGAGGTTCTCAGAAACACCGCGGAAATATGTACTGCGATATGTTTTTTGTGAATAGCAAAGTCAATGCCATTGAGAGGAAGGAGAGATGAATGAATTTTAATGGAAACAAGAACAGGGGACTTGAACTCAGCGAGTCGGGCAAAGGTGAATGGTAAATGATGGTGGTTTCGTTCCGAGCAGTTTTACTATTAGCACTATGTAATTTGGTATTACATATATAAAAATATATAGTAATGATGGCCTCGCCCTCGAGGTTCAGGCGCACGACCGGGTCTCGGCGGTCGCGGCTTCTAACCTCAAGCGAAAACCTCTGACTTCTTCAAGTTACGTGTATATTCACAATTTTAATTATCACGTACTTTAATGGCGGCGAAAAACTTCGTAAGAAAACCCGCACACCAAAAACTTTTTAAGGAATTCCTTTTGTGTTTAGTCTGTCAAGTAACCCACGATTAAACCTTATCAGTTGTAGCGGGCTTCCCTTTTCAGGAGTAGGACAGGATATGGGGTGAAGATTATGTCTAATAATATGATAAATCTAGTTAAAATTGGGTAAAACATCTCTGCCTAGTTCCTTGAGTCATGTTCTACCTGTTTGTCGCAACTAATGCATTTACATAAACTCGATGTTTTCCTGCACTCTTCTGTAATCAAAATAAACAATTGTTTAGTACTATTGTGAGTGGAATCCGGCAGCCGGCCGAGGATGTAGTACTACATGTGCGACGTCACACTCATTAATCACTAACGGTGCAGAACCTTGTGCACATTCCATTGCCGACAATGTTCTCGACTATGTATGTAAGCGCAGTACAAGCGCAGAAATGGACTTACACCTAATAGGGTCATGTGTCGCCAATTATATGCAAATAAACAAATAGTTGTAAACTACTGTTTGTAGTAATTGTTTTGAAACAACGGACATGTCAGTAGAAAAGGATCGTAAATCACACCGGAAAACTTACCAAATTAACTCTGCTATATTACACATACGCTAATTTAAGACCGATGAATGAAACTTAGTGACTTTCTCGTAGACCGTCGAATGTGTAGACATGTTATTATTCGTGAATATGTATTTCGTCTTTCTGGCTGCAGTTTACCTGTCCGATGTCGTAGGATCTATTTGTGCGATACGTTTTCTCGCGGAGGTTTTACCGGCGGCACTTGATATCGGCGTCATTTCATAATGTTGCACTTTGAGGAAAATAATATGCAAATCAAAATAGTGGCGGCGCTGTCAGTGTCGCGGTTTCATTGTTATTAGGATAGGAACGCTTTTAAGTTGTCTTTAAAGTATTTCAGGGGGGAATAGAGACATGTATTTATTTTCAAGCATTGTTGAACATTGTTATCATTCGCACGCAAAATTTCTATTTTGCAAGAAAAATCAATTGAATTCTCTAAACAAGTTGGATTTCATAAAAAATATATCTGTCTCATTGATCGTATTACTAAAGTATTGTCATGTTAATTAGTGGATTGAAGATAGAGGAGGCCTCCTCTACAAGTGAGAGGTTTTATACCTTAGTCGACCACGCGGGCCTAGTGTGGACTGGCGGACTGTACACCGAAGAAATTTCTCAGAAGTTTTACGTTTACAAGTTTTGCTCACGATGTTTGTCTTAAAGTTCGTGATAATGAATGTAGAGTTGTTACTCTTTGTATATGAACCCGCGACCGCCGAGTTACACTGAACTCGTCGACAGCCCCCGTGGCGCAGTTGGCTAGACACCAGCTTGCGAAACAAGAGGCCGCGGGTTCGATCCCCGCACCGAGACAAATGTTTGTGTGAGCCACAAATATTTGTTTCGGGTCTGGGTGTTTGTGAGACCGAAATAGTCTCTCGTAGTGTCTGATACCCACGACACAGGTCTTGTAACCTAGTGTGGGGTCAGAGCTATGTATGTGACTGTTGGGTGTATTTATTAAAAAAAAAAACAAACTGCACGCCTAAGCCTCAAGACCATGACGTATATAAATAATAGTCAGACAGAGTGTACAACACACCGGTGTGTAACGCGTGTCGGAAGCCGCCGGAGGAAGCGTTGCAACACGACGAACTGATATTTGGCATTTTGTAACTCACTGCCAACATATCGCAGTCATAATACAATAGGTTTATAATTAAAACGGAATATTTTGGGGATTAACAAAAAACTGATCAATCACTTCCTTTGATGAAATTTATTAGGCAGAAACTCTCAGTTCTGAGACGAAATCAAAAGTACCAAATGTATTTCTGCATATGTAGTCATACATACATATGCAGTGTCTCGTCTATATCTTAAAGTGGTAGGCAGGGGTGCATTTCTGCACCCATATTTTGCGATTAATGCCATCTTATAGGGGCGAGCCTATTGCCGTTTTTCGGGCATAATTCTAGACTCAGATTCTGCTGAGAAATTCTTAATGGAAGTTAATGATCAGTTTTTTCCATGAAATATATGTTAATATCTTCAGATACTGAGGTTTAATCGCAATGGTTATTGATTTTGATATTATTTTGTAATGATAAACGAGGAAAGTTTTGTTTCTGCTACAATATGCCTATTTTCCTAGTGAGTAATAATATTGTGGCACGCGCCGCCCGGGCAGACACATTTGTTTCCGAGAACATCGCGGAAAACGTAACAATCAGTCCATCATAAAAACCCTCCACTTGTCGACGTTGAAAAATTGGATAAGTTATTAAAAAACGCACCAATTTAAGATAATTCTTCAATGGCTTCACAAATCATTTATTTGGTAAAAGTTTCCGTTCGAAATCTAATGAAAAATATGTCGAGCGAGGTTTGAAGCTAATTTAAAAAATAGTTTAAAGAAGTGTTAAAAAATTAAGATTCAAAGGAACTCGTAAAAGTCTATTAGTATAAAGAAGAATTGTCTTTGACTTTGATTTTGGGGTCGGGCAATAATTTCCATATAATGTTCCCAGTAGCACGGCAAAACAGTAATATGCTCCTTATTATACGTGACCTTCGAAAATTGGGTGCAGAGATATACCTCTATCTACCTCTAGAAGATACAGGCCTTGTTTTAATGATACCTTAAATCAGTCAGAGCTTAACACTTTAGGTAAAATTCTTCGATTTGGCGACGTCATTAAATTTAGGACAGGAAAGATACAAAGATTAATATTGAGGAAATAAGTTGAATGAAATACTAAGAATCAGTTTACTTCAAGCCGCGCCCACAGCGACAAATATAATCCCCTTATTTATACTTATAATTACAAATGCTAAAATCTGTCTCTTACGTTTTCACAGCTCAACTGTTTGGAATGACTTTTGGTATGGAGATAGACTTTGGAAAACGACATTGGCTACTTAATTTATACTTGGGACTTGGGAGATAGATAAATAATAATAAATACACCCAACAGTCACACACATAGTCCTGACCCCACACTAAGATACGAGTCTTGTGTCGTGGGTATCAGAAACTACGAGAGACTTTTCGGTCTCACAGACACCCAAACCCGAAACAAATATTAGTGGATCACACAAACATTTGTCTCGGTGCGGGGATCGAACCCGCGGCCTCTCGTTTCGCAAGCTGGTGTCTAGCCAACTGCGCCACGGGGCTATATATATAGTTATAAATTGGAATATTTGTTGGTTAACCCCTTATTAAGTTTTGATGAACTACAAATACAGGTCAGTTTCCCAGAAGGCGTCTCATTCTAATTCCAGATTTTGCAAATTTTAAAAACAACTGTTTCTTTTCGTTTCAGGCACATTTCCAGACTACATGAAGCTACTGATGATCTTTTAATTCAAATACAGTTACACTTCACCTTACCCGGGCATTGAAACAATTTTTTTTATGTCGTATATAGTCATGAATCATGATAAATATACAAGAAGAACGAAGTATATTAGAAGATCGAGCCCAGTGGCGTGCCATGGGAGAGGCCTATGTCCAACAGTGGATGCAATGAAGGCTGATGGTGATGAAGTATATAAGTATCACAATTAGCCACAATTTTATTGAAAACTCAATGTAAATAGACCGAAGCTGCAGACAGTTGTCACCGTGTTGTGACGTCACAATCTCGTGTAAATTTGTGGACGTTTTCTGTATTAGTGAGTTAGTTCTGTGCGTCACTCTACAGACAGTAGCGGGGGATTTCCTACCGATTGTATGCGACACTCATCGTGGAAACAACTGTCCGAGGTGAACGGGTTCCAATCCAGTGTTTTGTTTTGATAGTGCCAATTAAAGTAATATGTCAAAATACTGGCCAGAAACTACTTCTGTTTCTGCCTACCCCTAAGAGAAATAAGCGTTATGTAGCAATGATTGTGTGTAATGTAAAACTAGTATAAGAGTTTTGCGGTACACATGTCTATACCATCAGCTCATGATATCAATGTAAATTTTTTACTTTAACATCGATTTTGGTAGTGACTAGTGAATGACTCGATTTAATTCATTCGCGAGGATTGTGAATGAATTCGCTCTTTCTATTAAATAATTTTGGAGTAAAGTCGATGTCTAAATTACTTTTACATTTCGTATTCATATGAAAATAAATTAATTTCATCCTCCAATATCTATACTCGTAAATAAGAAAGACGTGTTCGTTGGTTAAATTATCACGGTTAAATCGCTCGTGCGATTTCTACGACTTTCAGTATTAGTATCAGCCTCGTGTAATAGGGGCGTACAGATATATGTATATCAGGCCCATGTAATGTATGCCGAATCTATTGCCATTATTCGAACCCATTTCTCCTTGCTGTTACTAAAAGACGATTCGTCCCCGAGACCTCAACACCGCCCTTACTATCTACACAAGGCCACAAGTGGGACAAATAGTATTCGTTATTGGCCCCGTAGACTTAGTCCAGCCCAATGACGTAGTCCAACCCCGTTTTCCTCGTCGCGTGCGAGCGGTTGCCACCCGCACTCGATGTGTTTTACATTTTATCAGAACCACGATCGGTACAAGGTAATGTTCTTTACAATTCAATCATTATTTATTCGATGGTTTTATTGTCATTTTGTCTTCAGTATGATTCATATTTCTTATTACGAGTTGTACAGTTCTTATTTAAAAGAAAATGTATTTCATTTAAGTGTTTTCTATGTGATCTAAACGAACAGGGTTCTATTCCCGGTCCGATGAAATATTATTAGGGTGTTACATTAAAAATGAAAGTAATGAATTGTTGCCAAAATATTGGCAATACGCTCAATAATTATTATGTTGGACTTACAAAAACCCTGTACTAACATGAAAACAGAAATATATATCTGTTTACTCTCCGAGGAATGCAGGCGTTAGGTGATGTACCTATATGTTTGTGAAGTGGGTGTATTGAACTTTTTTAAGTATTCCAACAATAAGGAATCCATTTTAAGTTTAAGTTAATGCGATTGTTAAGTTATTACACTTAACGAACCTTGTTGTTACCACGACACTCTTCCTTATGATAAAAGCTTGTATTATTCATTTGGTCCTGCAGAAAAAAAGATATCGTGGTACTGAGAAGTCCTTAGTTCCAATCCCGGCAAGAGTAAATTTTATACGGTCAAACTAACATACTAGATTCGTTTCGTGGCTATCAAAAATTACGAGAGACTTTTCGGTCTCACAATCTTCCAGACCCAAAGGTAACATAACATAATTTACATTTCCTCACAATATTTTATAACTCTAAGATTTAGGCCTTATTACGAAAAAAAAATCTTAAGAATTTCGTAAGAACTTTTAAGTTTACAGATTTCCTCGCGAAATTTTCCGTAAACATTAACCTAATAAATCATTATGAATACACAAATAACTAAAAGTCAAAGGTGTGCCTGAAGTTTGAACTCACGACAACTGAAACCGATCGTGTGCCTTAATTCTAAGTCACCGCTACTTTTCAATGAAAATAATAAATACATTAGACTAAAATTTCTTAATGACCATTTTGAGCAAATTTGGGGTTCGACTTGGTCCCCGACTCGTCACACGTACCGTCGGTCCCAGTGCGACGTGCGACCAGTGTCGGGGCTTCCCGCCCTCACTTTATATAGAGCTGTCTCGGCGTCGCGACGCAGTAGTGGGCGAGACGCCGGCCCAGACGCACGACACCACCGGTCTAGTGTCACGTGTCAATAAAATCGAGTTTGGTTCACGTATCGATAGAATCGATTTAGTTTCACGTATCGATTTAGTTTCACGTGTCGATACAATCGAGTTAGTTTCACGTAAATACGTCGACAGAGATCGGTTGATGCCGTGGGTGCTCTGAGTGAGACATGAAGGCGCAGGGCAAGAGGTTCGTGGACCAGGCGGGGAAGGCGTACGCGATGCGCGCCAACACCGCCCGGGACGACGACCATGTCGGCTTCTTCGATCTGGTGAGTGGTGACGGAAAACATCGGTGGTGGATACTACAAAAATTATTAGGATCATGTGACTTTTAGGTTCAATTCATGTTTTTTAAGTGTTATAAAAATTAATCTTAGAAAAGGGATAAATGAGTAAGTTCGCTAGCAAGATGAATAGGGACCAAAAACAAGTTAAAATATGAGTGAAAGAATTATCTTTCATCTATACATTCTTTATAAACTTTCTTTATGTATTTTTTTGTTTGGAAGAATGTGTATTTTAAGTTTTGTGAAAATTTGTTTTCAGAGATAGGGTGAAATAACTTAGTTCTCTAGTACAATAAAGTTAAAAATAAAAAAGGGATAGTCAAAAATAAATATGTTGTGTTAAAGTTTGAAACACAAATAAATATGAATAAAAAAATCTACAAAACAATAAATTAACCGTATTGCTAACAGTTTAAACTTGCCTGGCGTTAAAGACAAGTGTGACTCGCAGAAAAAGTTCTGCAAAGTTCTTTGTCTCATGTTGCGAAATCTATTTTAAGAATTTTGGCGCCTGCACTTTAAATCAAGTGGTAAGTGGTAACCCCTTCCAGAAACAACCTGAAACGATACACATATACAACTTAATATATAATAAATTATTTAAGCAGTTTATACGAAATCTAAAAATATTAATTCAGTTCAAGCCCACTAATTTTAAACTTTTAGTTTTTCTCTAAAATTACGTTCAAATGATATAATTAAAAAGACCGTTAGAATGTTAACCGTTAACACTGAAAATTAAAAAAGAGTAATTATTACTATTTTAATATCATAAAGGAAATCTCACGCTTTGCATACTCGTACATAAATACAATTATTTTTTTAATTAATTAACGAGTATGTGAGTTATAAATAACTCCAAGTGTTTATCCCTACAGACTGAGCTACTGAACGAACTTGTAAGCCTAAAAGACATACTATAAAGTTATTCTTACGTTTGTACTATACCCATTTCTACGGGAACAAAAACTTTATTGGGATAAATGTTACTTTAGTGGGTCCCGTCTGTCCCCATATCGTAAATCATTCATATCGGTTTAGTATATCATTAATTTTTTTTATAAAAAAGTATCTTACGATATAGTTATCTTATCTTAGTTATAGCATCGCATTGTAGATCTGTAAGGATGTTATAAATTATGTTAATAAATAAATAAATGTTACTTCTGATGCCAAGAATATGTATACAAAGTTTCATGACGATCGGTTGAGTAGTTTTTGTGTGCAAGCGTAACAAACATCACTACCGACATCTATAATACAGGTAAGGACATGCCCGACCTGAAAACAAAGTATATTGATTAGTGCTAGAACATTGTTCGATCTCGTCCGCGCTGAGAACTTGTTAGTTCCGCGATAAACGAACTGCGTCTGTTCCAGTTGAACTGCAACAAATAATTTTATACACTACAGATTTTATACTGCAATATATTGCAACAATATGCGCCGCACTTTGATTATATGAACTTGTCTGTCTGACATCTCCGTGGCGCAGTAGGCTGGACTGCTTGCGAAATGAGAGGCCGCGGGTTCGATCTCCGCACCGAGACAAATGTTAGTGTGATCCACAAATATTGTTTCGGGTCTGGATAATTGTGAGGCCGAAAAATCTCTCGTAGTCTCTGATACCCACGACACAAGACTTGTATGTTAGTGTGGGGTCAGGACTATGTGTGTGACTGTTGGGTGTATTTATTTATTTATGTCTGTCTGACATCTCCGTGGCGCAGTTGGCTGGACAGCTTGCAAAACGAGAGGCCGCGGGTTCGATCCCCGCAGAGATAAATTTTTGTGTGTGACACTAATATTTGTTTCGGTATACTTGTGTCCTAGTGTGGGGTCAGAACTATGTATGTAACCGCTTATTTATTTGTTTTGCGAACTAAATTGACGTATGTCAAATGATTCTAGGTTCGATTTTCAATAAAGGTTATAAGTTACTGGGTTTTCTTTTGGAACTTGTGTAATTTCTATTACTCGATGGTACATAAAAATATCATTATCAGCCCGCTTTCAGTGGCTTCTCTACAACTGAGTGCACCAAAAGTATAAATAGGTATAGATTGTGCACATATATTAACTAGTAGTTCACGTATAAATCTCGAAGATAACACGGTAATCATTTTACGTGAAGTGGAAACAAATATAGAAATAGCCAACACACTGACAAGTGTTGTGTAAGAGACTTTACTCACACAAACACAGGATCAAAACAAATACTTGCGGATACTTAAACATTTCTCACAGCGATCCATTTATATCGTTCATATTTTAATGTTAAATAGCACTCTTTCCGAGTAAAAATAATTTTTAACAATAAGGTCTAATAAAAAAACATATTGACCAATTTAAACTTAATTCTTTTTTTATATAAGTTGTATTTAAATAACTTTTTTTATTCATATTTGCATGCCTGATCCGAAAATCGAACCCGGGCCCTTATAATCGCCCCATTTGTTAAATCTACTTCTGCTATATTGTTGACTGTAAGTATAAACGATTATTTAATTTAATTTCATTCTCTTGTGCGACTTGGAGATTGTCAATTCAATTAAGATTTTCATAAATACCAAAATGATTTAATGACAAAACTTTGCAAATGTCAATAAACTTAAACAAATGCGTAAACATTAGAACACAGCGTTACCCGAGCAAGGTGACTTCAACAAGATAGATGACAAATATTTGGCCAACAATAACATTTTGTTTTGTACTTTATATCCTTTTTGGTATCCTACGTAGGATGTCCTGTTCCTTATCTTTATCAATCAATTTCACACAACAAAAATCTAATATACATACTTATATAAAAAAATCGGGCACATATCTAGACTCCATGCTGTTACTGACAATTTTCTAATCGAAAACCCAATTACATTTTGGTCGACCCGGAAATCGAATTTAGGACGACTAGATCGCACTTACTCTAACTGCTAGGCCAGGAGGTAAACAAACCAACCATTTGTAAAAGGTCTAGAAATAGTAAGTAAACGAAAAAGGATCAGTGAAACATTTTGTTATTCCTTATTGTGCAAGACTGCACCTTAGTTATGTTTATAAGTGTGTGCCAAGTGATGAAGAGGCCCTAGGTTCGATGCACAGGGAGGGAAGTGTAGAGTTTTTCAATAAGAAGTTTTTAATAATAAGGAAAACGCTCGCATCCTATTACAAATGACTCAGAATCTACAATTGGAAAAATTGGGCTTTAAGATACATTTTTATCCACCTTCATAGAGGCTCTGGCGTAAATATACGATTTTAGCTATAATATTATCTTAGAAGATATTGATTATTATTAATTCCTCTATTTTAGTTCTCACTTTCAAAATAAGAATTAATTTTATTTACAAATCAATGTATGACAGTATTAAACTTATAATTGAGAAGTTATTCGATAGTAAACAATATGTTTTAGTTAAAATATACCACGAGGAAGAGAATAATTGCGTTCGATATAAACATAGTGAAGTATTTATAAAGTGCAACATACGACTTATGTACATTAAATCGTAGCTTTTTGTCGCCTCTACATTGTAGGAAAGGAATTAATTACTATAATACCTTCGTTTTAATTAATAGCAATTAGATTAAAGACATATGGCGCGCGGTCGAGACAGTATCTCGGTTGTCGCGGGTTCAAACCCCGGGCAAATACTGACAAAAGTCAGTAGTAGACGTGATAACTTATTCTGACACACATTGGTTTTCCAATAATTCAACGATGAAGGAAAACATCGTGAGGAAACGTGCACAGAAACTATTGAAGTTTGTAATCCATCGACTAGTACAGAAAGGTAGTAATATCTAATTATGATTACTATTTTATTTTTTCTAAAAGTATTTAGGTATTTCTTAGGACTGTAGTCCGCCAATCCGCACTAGGCCAGCATGGTGGACTGAGGCCTCAACCCTCTCCATGGTAGAGGCCCGTGCCTAGTAGTAATACGTACATGGGCTGATAAGATATGTTCTCAATGAGTTATGCAATGTTTGTCCAGTGTGAATAACCGCCATACATTAGAGTTCAACGCGCGCTTCCTTATCCGTTTATGTGTGTGTGTGTGTGTGTGTGTGTGTGTGTGTGTGTATGTGTATGTGTGGGAAAACACATGCATTTCCTTAAGCGGAGTGTATTATTATTGAGTAGTGTTTAAGGAAAACGGTGCAACAGCACATAACTTGTGGTAGTTTACAGAGGCTTTGACACCTCCGATGTAGGAGGTAAATGATTAGGTTACAGCCGTGATAAAAGATTGTTATGTATTTTTTTTAATAGTCAAGGTATATTACTGATTTGAAAAGTTTTGTGACTGTGGGGAAAATACTAAACAGAAAATGTATCAGCACTTATAAATATGTTGTGTATATGCTCAGATAAATAACTACAAAAAAATAAAAATTATTACAATTACGTCTAGTAATTATTCCATGGGTATTTTCCGTTACGGTTTTATAATTCAATAGGCCTAGTAAGAATTATAACTCTACAAATTTTTTAGTCCTTTAAAAGGTCTTTGTATAAATTTATTTTTTACTTAGTACTTTATTGTTTTTCTTAATTAACGCTATTCTTAATTCAAAGACTTATTATTAGGTTTTTAATGAGAGTGTTTATTAGTATTTAATACTATGTTTGTTCGTCCATTATTCATTGTTTTTTAAATTTAAATTGTCATCAATCCTTAGTGATGCCAAATTTCGTGGTAATCCCACGTTTTATCCCCGTTCAAAATCATGTTCAAAGTTTCCGTTACACACATATATATCAAGCTAATAATGGTCCTAAAAACAGCCGTTGGAAAATCCCCACACCAGTAAATGCAGGACGAACCGTTTGTCCCGATCCTTCGGTAATGCCTTCATAATGTCTTCGCGCCGACAGAGATAAGGAAAACATGTGCCCGAGAGAAATTTAACAACTCCGTGTGAACGATAATAATTCTAAATCGAGACTCCATTTACATATTCTAAATTTATACAAACATCTGTGTTAGAATCAAGATATTTACATATTTGAATACAATTTCAATATATGAAATCTTGTAGGCTCTACAAGTCAGACAAAACTTTTCCTATTATTTGGTACATTTTTACTTCGCTCCTACTAGTAATAGCGTGATGATAACTTTAAGCATTCCTCGATAAATGGACTGTTTAAGACAAAAATATTTTTTTTTATTGGAACCAGTAGTTCTTCGAAGGAATAGGCGGAGGTGTGCACGGAATGAAGTGCTTCTGCAGTCTGCACCCACATTTCCCCAAGTATCATTCTTTGACGTGGGAATCGAAGCTGTGACCTCCAGACCGCACGGCACATACTTTTACCGCGAGACCACGAAACAGTAAATAGAGGTCTCTAAGCGAAGTCATTGTTAGTATTTAATTTCATGTCCTTAACCGATACAACTGTTGAAGCGAAATTGAATAACCAATAAATTATCTGTTTCTATACAAATTGAGATATTTGAACAAAGCTATCTCGAGTAGGAAGTGTTTATGTATCACTAGTCATTGTGTCGCCTGGAGGGGAGGCTGGGGTGCAGTGGGGGGTGTCACACAGTCACGTTTACTTAGAAACGGTGAAAGGTGGCAGACAAGGTTTCAGCGAAAATGTATTTAGAGAAAAATGTGAAGTGAGGAAATGTGAGTATCAGTGCGCCGAGACTCGACCTCTCGCGACCGATGAGGCATTGGACGCAGTAGGGGGAAGGGTGACAAAATATTGATCATTATTTATAGTAAATATATCTGGGATTTATCATTTCAAAACTTAGCGGTAGTCTTATGGAGTGTGGAAGTAAATTATATAAATAGATACATCCAACAGTCACATACATAGATCTGATACCACACTGGGATACAAGGGAATATTAGAAAATACGAAAGACTTGCCACTTTCAGACACAGTCACACCTGAAAGTGGATCGCAACAACATTGTGTCTGCGGGGACCGAACCCGCGACCTCACGTTTCACAAGCTGGTGTCTAACCGACTGCGCCACGGGGCTGTCAAATGATAATAAATTACATGACATTAAACAATACAGTTCGGATACGCTATCCCAGCACCCCCGCCACTGTAACTCGTATGCTCCAGGATCAACAGCACGCACAGTATTGACGCCGAGTGAAGCTCAGCGGATCTAAGGGGACCTCATTTGTCATAACCCCGCAACGAAGCTTATCAGAAAAATTACATTTACTTTAAAAACTACATTTCTGATAGTAGAGTCGTATGAATGCATGGGATAGATGATGTCTACAAAATCTACACCGTACAGAACTCATTCCAACAGCCACGTGGGATGAGAATCGTGGAAAGTCAATGTAGTAACTCTTCGGTCATTGTCTGTAGAAACGGCGAGTGAGCTAACTGCACTCGGAGGTTAATGAGACAAAAACGCGCTAATGTTCCTCACCAATATTAAACAAACCGACAAAAAGTATACGAAATATTTAACTGTAGTTTGTGATATATATTGTACGGTGTTATTGCACGTAGTAATGAAACAGAACGGGACAATCGGTTCGAAATGACGGCGGAGATATTCAGAATATATCTGATAGAGTTAGAAAGTCTGTCGTTAGTTTCGGAAAGTATTATGGTTTATTTAAATAATCTTAAGCCGACAATAAAATAAAATAAATAGTTTCAACGAAAATATAACATTAATTTATATATTATGCCAGTTATATTTTTTTTTTTTTTTTTACACAAGCCAATCTAATAACGAAATTAAAGATTCAATTCATATGTGTGACCATGGGTGATGCGAGTAGTACATTGTATTGAAACTGCTAGTACAGTGAGTACACTACCGGAGGTGTCGGCGCGACCGCAGACACCGACACCACAGGTACTCCACTTACTGATCATTATTTCAATACATTGTATATTTGGCTTTCCAACATGCTCCTTAAGTTTAGAAGTTCTATAGTAAAGTGACAAAAAGTGCTATAAGACCCTAATGTCCACGGTGTACGGAGGTTAGCGACCTGTCGGTTCCACGGTCGGCGCCGGGTCGGGTACTACGTAATACGGTGACGACACATTCATTAGCTCTTTTAGGGTTTTTGAAACGAACT
Source organism: Cephonodes hylas (assembly GCA_030295005.1). Taxonomy (NCBI): domain Eukaryota; kingdom Metazoa; phylum Arthropoda; class Insecta; order Lepidoptera; family Sphingidae; genus Cephonodes; species Cephonodes hylas. Next base: position 5,360,602 of record AP025387.1, on the reverse strand, counting down.
TTAATACGTTTGTGAGTAAAGTCTCTCGTAGTTAATTATACGCGTCATAATACTTGTGCATATGTTACTGTACGGTCAGTGTTGGGTACATTTTTCAACATAATAGACCAAATTAATACGACACTACAGAGTTAGTTTTAAAGATTAGAAGTTGGTAGGCTCCGTACTGCTACCGAGAATTTTCTAACAACAAACTCAATAACTTATACCCAACATGATTATCGAACCTAGGCCCGCTGAATACAGCACATACTTAAACCGCGAGACCTTGAGGCAATTTAATAATGCTTATATAAATATGACGTAACGTGCGGTCGTCGCGCCGACATAACAAAACCAACTGTTTGTTGTCAACAATACATATGTTGGTTTCACTTCATTACGACTTGTTTACCGCATGCGTCAGCACTCTATTATGTTCAAATATATAATACATTACCTGAATACTACAATACTTCGATAAAACACGGTTACGTCTTTAAAAACATACTTCAATACTGTCAAAGCAGTTGGTATTTGTTTGTACAGAGTGTACACAGACCGCGGAACTAGGCAGGTAATAGTTACTGTTATTACAAACATATTCATGATAAAACATTAAGTTTTTCTTACAACCATATAATTTAATAAGTTTGTTTGTTAGGAAAACGTCAAATTGTTATTAAATTGTCGGGGTTTTCTTTACCGCTAGGGGATCTATAAATCACCGTAGCTATTTCTTGGCTTAGTTTCCGTTCACGGTCTGAATACACTCTGCCTACTTATCTGTGTGTGACTACATTAAATGTTGATTTGGGAAAACCAAACAACAATTAGCGCTATCAGGAAATCCAATTCCGAAATTTCTAATAGTCTATCCGGAAATGGAAGAGATGAATAAATAGCACGCCACTTTCTAACGCCATCTTGTGTTGTTTTAACTGAAACACGAGATCCAAAAGACGATCGAAGTTGGAATAGAACTTGTGTCTACTCGTTTCTAGTACCCCTAACTACGCAACTAATACTAGTTTCGTTTATTTATAATATTGTGCTATTTAACATGCTTTTCATTGAAAATCTATTTTCATTTTGAAGATAATTTTTTGTGATGGATTTAACTACTATTTAAAAAAAATAATGTGTCAGTTTAAATCGTCGACACACACACATATAATATATGTATACAAGTTGCGTGTCCGTCCGTCCGTAGTGAAGTTCAAGGCAAGCGAGAGTACGCGTACTCGCGCTGTGAGTCATGTCTCAACTGGGTAATTGGCACGACATTGGACTCGAAATGTGTGGGTTAAACAAATATATGTTATTTTACGTAACACATTTTATTACACCATACAAAATAGCGAAAAGAAGCTAAAAAGATATATACAACAATTTTGTTTGAAGAATTTGTTAATGTCTTTTGTTGATTGAAAAAAAATCACTTTAGTTCATCGGATAGTTACAAAAGCTGAATAAATATACTAACAAACTTATTACCCAGTATATTATTATTTAAAAGTTTAATGTCAAAAATCATACAATTAATTCAGTAAATAAGACGTGATTACTTAACAAATCGATAGACCTACTATTTGTCGGATAAATACGGACCACAACGCCGCATTCAACACTACACATTCACATATTTAAATATATTTATATAATCTCAAGTCTTTCTCTATTAATGTGCTATCTAACACTGAGAGAATTATTCAAATCGGACCACTGGTTCCTGAGATTAGCTCGTTCAATCAAATTCTTCAACCGAATCTTATTATAGAGAAAAATTAGTGATCGTAATAATTTAAGACGTACAAATTACACTTAATAAACCAGTTTAAGTATATTTAATTGTACAATTAATAAAACAATTAACGTATTTAAATGTAAAACATTAACCTTGTCATTCGTTGGATAAAAAGTCATTATATCGAAGTTACTCATTTGAGATGTAAAACTATTCTGAGACGGTTCTACAAACCTTATTTTGACACTCGGCGTTAGCACAGTTATCTACATAGAGAATCAAAGACAAAATAACCTTTTACAAATGCTTTTCAGCCGTCAGTTTCAAACTATCTTCCTCCTCCTCCTTATCAGACCGTATATGTCCCACTGCTGGGCACGGGTCTCCTCTACCATTGAGAGGTTTAGTCCCTAGTCCACCACGCTGGCCAAGTGCGGGTTGGCGGACTACTCCCCAAAGAAATTTCTAAAAACTTTTAGGTGCGCAGGTTTCGTCACGATGTTTTCCTTCACCGTTACAGCAAGTGATAATTAATTCAATGTGAAAACACACATAACTGAGGTTAAAGATGTGTGCCTGGGTTTTGAATCCGCGATCGCCGAGATTTTCGACCGCATGTCTAAATCTCAAGGCCATCACTGCTTTTTAAAACTATCGCCTCTTCCGAATGTGTTATTGTGGTGAAGAAATGGCATGAATCTCGGTAACGGCAACAAATACTTATGACTTTCCTTTTATTACGTGGGACTGATACCTGGTGAAATGTGGGCAAAATGCATCTCTGCCTACCCCTCCAGGGAATACAGGCGTGAGGTTATGTATGCTCGTCATACTGTTTTGAGTGATGTAGTCAGTAAACCCCAAGCAATTCTTGGAATCACTCACCATAACTTTTACTTGATTGACGTCAAGTCGTTCACCTGACAGGTGTTAGAGAGGGACGCACTGAGGTAATCTCATACAGGTGAGTATTGACATCCCTCTCGCACTGCAAGCTAATCTTTGTGTGAAAATTGCAATTAATGAGATTGTTAACCTGATGACAGATGGTTTGTCCGGGCACCGAGAATGCAACTGGAACTTACTAGTTTATTTCAAATTCAATATAAGTAATGAATTATCACTTACTTTAACGGTGAAGGAAAACATCGTGATGAAACCTGGACACCTAAAAGTTCTTAGGAATTTCTTAGGCGTGTAATTCAACCCGTACTAGGCCTGCATGACTATAGCCTTAATCCTCTATTATGGAGTAGACCCATGCCCAGTAGTGGGACGTACTGTTTGTCCCTATCCCACCAAACATCCGTTACTCTAACTTCAGGATCAACAGCACGCACAGTAATGACGCCGAGCAATGAAGCTCAGCGGATCTAAGGGGACCTAACTTGTCATAATCCCGTAACTAAGTTACTCAGAAATTATGCAAAGGAGGAGTTGGAAAACAAAGAGTTGTCCACTTCCCTCCACAGCAAAGCGGGAGACAAGCATTAAGCTATGAGGTTTGACCTCGCATAAAGAAAGACAATTACAGTTAGCGATTAGATGCAAATAACGCACCACGGATAAAAATGATGACGTATGTACATATATAGGCTGTGGCTTTCAACTGCGGGTTTTTTTAACGCGTCACCATGACAACTGGGCGTCCTAAAAATCCGAAAAACACAAAAACCGGTACTTGTAAAACTAACCTGTTCGAGTTATTACTTCGTAGAATGGCGGCTCCTATGACGTCAGACGAGTGGTTGCGTGCGTATACCCGCGCCTACATACATGGCCTGGTCGGATACACCAGTTTGAGTAACGAGAGGCCGTAGATTCGATACCCGCGCCGAGACAATTTTTTATAGTTTGTACATCGTGCAGCCAGATTGGTGTATTTATATTTAGTTTAATTTTCCATAGGAAACATAATTTAATTAGTTGGTAGAAAACAAAATGATCGAAAGTGATTTAAAATCCCTAAGATAAATAATGAATGAAAAGAAACAAATGGTTGCGTGATCCACTAATATTTGTTTCGCATTCGTGTGTAAGTAAAGTGTCTCCTTGTTAGTAATACCCACCAGATTTGTATGTTAGTGTACGGTTAGGACAATTATGTTACTGTTGGGTGTTACATATAGTAAGTAAATATTAACACCTTGTGCAAATTCACACCATTTTTCACGCAGAGATGGCCAAAATCGTATTCCTACGCCCATATATCTGAAAGTCCCACGTAAAAGTCACGTTTTCAGACTCTATACTGAGAATTTCCTAATGAAAATATCTAACACTACTTCGAACAAGTGACCTCTAGGTCGCGCGGCACACCTTGAAATAAATAAATAAAAATTGCATTAACCGTCGATAGGATACATTAAAGGAAGTAATTACAAGAAAATAGGTTTATGTATTTTTCTATTGAATGTCGAACGGAAATTGAATTATTTATCATTTTGAATAAAGATTAGCTTAACGACATTTTCAATGAAAATAAAAAATAGTGATAGAATGATAATTAAAATCAATACTGATATTACAAGTGCGATAGTACCCACGAAATGCATCTCTGCCTACCCATTCGAGGAATATAGGCTTTATATATTAGAACAGATTAATTGAGATATAAAAAATACGTTTTTTCCACTACTTTGAAATTCGTTGAATCTATTTGACGTCACCAAAATGACAAACACATGAAGTATGGCGTTTACCATATAAACAAACATAACAGGTTGTAAAATATTCTAAGAACTATTCTCATACGTCATTTTATTTTCTTATAAATGTGACAAAGATTACACGGATGTTTTTTAACACTGTACTTGAAGTAGTAATAGTCCGGGAGGTAGCGTTGCATTTTACAAAATCATTTCTGGTCGATTGATTCATGTCATAACGTACTTTTCATGGATAGTCATTGAGTAACTCGAACGTCAGCAGCTCCAGTAAGGGTGGGGCAAGTGGGGAGAGAATTTCAAGTATGTCAAAAAAAAATAATCCAAAACTTATTTCTGTTCGTCCGAAAATTTGCACATCAGTAGTTTTAAAAATAATAAAAATCATAGAAACTGTCAGCTGTGAAGAAAATGGTGGGTTGTACGTCAGCAGGTCATATATACCTATATTAAAAATAATTATTTTCATTTCATTTCCGGTCGAATGAAACTGATACAGGTTATTCTTTATGCTATAAAAATGATAAAAAAAAGCGTCAGCAGGTCTATCGATAGGGGTAAAATCGTCAGCAGGGGGATTATATGTGCCGAGCAGGTATTCAATCCGAGTATGCAGTAACCATCTATATTATTCAACTGACGACCTTCCCCCTGTCAATTACTCTGCTGATTCTTTTCTTCATTATATACATTGTTCAAATTATGCTTACGATCAATTTTCAAGCGACCTGAAATCAATTTGATTATAAAAATTCTCATTTTTATCTTTTTCATATGGCATATATAATCTAACTGCTGTCTGCGAGCCGGCTGACGACTTTTCCCTCTTCAAATATTCTGCTGACTCTTTTTTTATTAAATATATTATTTTAATTACTCTTATCATCAATTATTTTAATTACTACCTGCGCGCACCTATACATACAATGGGTTGTACTGTGTACATTATCTGCGCCTACCCGCACATTCCTTAGTGCAGTTGTCATTGTGAACGTTGTGTAGTTGCTTTTCTTCGGTTTGAGTTAGTCAACATTTTAATATAAAAAGTCCCGATCAAGTACGGTCATCGAATTTTGTTAATGAATTGAAGAACATCAATTTCAAAGATGCATTAATTCAGTTTTTTTGTAAAGACTGGGAAAATGACTATATGATTCCGTTTATCGGTGGAAAGAAAATTTACATCAATTATGAGTCGTGTTATATGTATCGAACCCAAAATGAGAAAATAGTGAAAAGTGCAGTTCCAGATTTAGAGTGTATAGCTCACGAAGAAGCTGATACAAAAATGGTCTTTCATGTTTGTCAAATAGATTTTGATGCACATGTTACCATACGATGCTCCGACACTGATAACTTAATTATATTGTTGAGCAATATGCAGCATATTAAAAGAAATTTACAAATTAGCATGCTATTTGGGACTGGTAATCATAAACGATACATTAATGTAAATAGATTGTCCGAAAGCCTCGGAACAGATATATGCTCAGCATTACCAGGGTTCCATGCATTCACAGGATGTGATTTTAATCCGGCAATGTACCGTCGAGGAAAAAAACGTCCTTACAAAATATTCAAAAATTCGTCATAATATATCAAAGTATTCTCAAAAATTTCATGCATCAGTGATTGTAATATACAAGAAGTTATAAAAACTATTGAAGAATTCGTTTGCAGAATATACAGTTTCAAAAGCATCAATACTGTAAATGTGGTACGAGTTGCGACATTTACGAAAGTATATAAAATGAATGTACAAACTGATGTCTTCACATTCAAAAATACTATCGATGGAGCGGCATTTCCGCCATGTAAAACGGAATTGTACCAACAAGTTCTGCGTTCAGCATATATAGCTCATCTTTGGAGCCATGCATATTTACCAGTCCCGACAGAATTTTTTCCAACGGACTTTGGGTGGGAAGAAAAAAATGGTGAATATAATTTCAAATGGTTCGACGGTGACCAACTTCCACCAACTATCACAAGCGTTACAAATGTTGACAACACTACAGGTATTTATAAATTTCGCTATCAATTTGCTCCAATAACTGATTATTTAAATTAATTATATTGAAATTATATTAAATTGAATTATTCTGATATTCATTAATTTATTAAATTAATTTATTCTAATTATTGTTTTTCCTTTCAGACAACACTGAACAAGAAGGAGCAATTGAAAATGTTGAGAGAGAAGAAATGGAAGAAACTGAGGAAGACGAAGAGGAAGATGAAAGAGAATTTGATTTTTCTGACGACAGCAGTAAGGAAGCTGAATATGAATCAGATGCTTCTACAAATTCTGATAATGGCGAATGAAACGTTCATGTAATACTATTGATAATGTTCAAATAAACATAATTTATAACACATTTTATTTCTATTACATGTACATACTTGTACTATTAATTAATAATTCTCCTCCTCACATTCCTATCTCTTCAAATTGCATATAGATAAAAATAGATTAAACCAATAATTTTTATTAATAAATTGATTTAAGGTCGCTCAAAATTTATGATAAGAGTAATTAAAAAAATATATAATAAAAAAAAATCAGCAGAATATTTGAAGAGGGAAAAGTCGTCAGCCGGCTCGCAGACAGCAGTTAGATTATATATGCCATATGAAAAAGATAAAAATGAGAATTTTTATAATCAAATTGATTTCAGGTCGCTTGAAAATTGATCGTAAGCATAATTTGAACAATGTATATAATGAAGAAAAGAATCAGCAGAGTAATTGACAGGGGGAAGGTCGTCAGTTGAATAATATAGATGGTTACTGCATACTCGAATTGAATACCTGCTCGGCACATATAATCCCCCTGCGGACGATTTTACCCCAATCGATAGATCTGCTGACGCTTTTTTTTATCATTTTTATAGCATAAAGAATAACCTGTATCAGTTTCATTCGACCGGAAATGAAATGAAAATAATTATTTTTAACATAGGTATACATAACCTGCTGACGTACAACCCACCATTTTCTTCACAGCTGACGATTTCATTAATTTTTATTATTGTTAAAACTACTGATGTGCAAATTTTCGGACGAACAGAAATAATTTTTGGATTATTTTTTTTTGACATACTTGAAATTCTCTCCCCACTCGCCCCACCCTGAGTGCGCCTGCTGACGCTCAATTCAATTGATGTCCTCATCTAAACTATCAATTGCACTCAAAATCAATCGGCCTAAAATCACCATCAAAAATACAACGCTACCTCCCCGACTATAAACAGTGGTGTAGGTCTATATCTACTTTTCGTTGGCCCTTATGCGTCCCTTTGCGAAATTACGGGATTACTTTCGGAAATCACATAAGAAATAAATATATATTATTGTAAAGAAGCGTACCTAATTTTTAAATCATTATTATCAAAGTAATAATACCTCTATTCATATCGGTCATTAAAATATATGTAACTGTTCAAACTACTTTCTCTTTTCTTGGTTAAAATTTCTTTTCTATTTTTAGTAGAATTTTCTACGATCATATGTTTTTTATACTTATTCCGTAAATATTGTTTTGTCATAAGTCAACTCCAAGTTAACACAAAATCATCAGGTAGTAACATATGAAGCTAATAAAAACAAACAAAACCTACCAGACTCCATTTTGCTACAGAATTTTTCCTAAGCTTAAAACCTTGAAACCACCATGAAATCAAATCCAGGATCTCTTGATCGTATTCTAATACACCAAGCAGTCAACAAACAGATAACTTGATAATAACGGGTAATTTCAGCGGATTTCAACAAAAACCCTCATTACATAGATTTATCCACTGTTTTTAGAGTAGAGAGAAACACGACAAGTTCTGTGAAGTGAGAATTATTGTAATTACTCGACGACTCAATCACATTTATTGAACATTCTGCCACCTTGTACAATTTGAATCTGTTTAATAAACTATTGTATATTAATATTCGATCAAATATACAGAGTTTACAGACCGTGATCGGAAACTGAGGCAGGTAATCTATACTGATATAATAAAGAGGTAAAGTTTGCGAGTTTGTGAATTTGTGATGTTGTAGAAAATAATTCCTAGATCTACTGAACCGATTTTGAAACACGTTCTTCTGCTAGGGACAGGTCTTCTCTACCATTGAGAGGGTTTTGGGCCTTAGTCCATACTTCTATGGAAGTACCTACTGATACTAACTACTAACAGTACTGATTTTAACTATATTCATTTACATATTAAAATAGTTTTTCCCTCTTTATCCTCTTAGACAAACATAGACAATAAATTCCTAGTATACAAAATTAACTAGCTGTATTATTAGTACATAAATAGTCGTATAACATAATAGAGTTAGTTACAATAAATATACATTTTTTGTCTCCATTACAAGCACTAAGTACGTGCTTCACGCGCCGTCGACAGACCAGACAATAGATCAGATAAACTATAATATTCGACAGTGGCGCAGTTGGCTAGACACCAGCTAGTGAAACGAGAGGTCACGGGTTCGATCCCGCCAGGGCAAATGTTTGTGTGATCCACTAATGTTTGTTTCGGGTCTGGATATTTGTGAGACCAAAAGTGTCTCGTAGTTTCAGATATGTACGAAACCGGAATTGTATGTTATTAATTTCTTAGGCGTGTAGTCCGCCAACCCACACTAGGCCAGCGTGGTGGACTACAGCCTAAACCCTCTTAGTAGTAGAGGGGCCCTATTCAGTCTTTTAATTGATGACGATTGATTAAGCATGCCCGAAGATCAAGCCCAGTGGCATGACTTAGGAGAGCAGTGAACTTGAGAGAGACTAATGATGGTGATAAAGATGATAACGATGACGATGACGACGGCGATGGTGATGATGATGAAGATTATGAAGACGATGACTAAAACGACGACGCTGATGATGATGATGAAAACGATGATGCTGATACCTTCAGCCCTATAGATATATCTGTATATCTCTGCACTCAGCGGCACTACGACGTCCTTGCACTAGTCGGAAGTGTTGCGCGCGGTGTGTCGGCGCCGCACGAGTGGCGCGCCGCGTTGTGCACCGGACACGCGGGTACTCACCGCGGACATCAGGGGGGGGGGGGGGGGGGTATACACACCGCGGGACACACTTGGGTAGAACAGTTCCTTGACTACATAGATGTTAACCAAAGTCTATGGAGAGATCTGGGCGAGGGAGGAGTGCAGTCACTCAATCAAACCCAAAGTGTAGCATTGAATACGTGGAAGGAAATTAAATACAGTTAGCGAATCCATGGAGATCAAGAGGTGCATATAATTGATGGATGGAGAGCCGATGTACTATCCATTTCAGGGCGATAGGGCTGGTGTTAAAAAAGGAGGTTTGATAAGGTTCTCAAAGCCGTTTAAGCCCAATTATAATGTCTGACTCGAGGAACGAAACTAAAATGATTGAATGGTAATATATAAAATACCATCACATTTCCACTTTTATAAGGCAAAGTTAACTTTTATGTATGAAAATATGCATCATCAGCATCATGATAATTAATAACATCTTTATTAAGCCTTAGTTGACTTCCAAATCTGAAAGCACTAAAATTTCATATTCATATTTTTAAACACACATTTACGAAAATTAGTGACTCACACGATTTAAGAATTACTCTATGCAAAGTTTACGAACAGTTCGACAAAATTATACCATCTTCAAATTAACAACCACAATTATTTTATCTGGATTAACCATGAGAATTCGTGTTGGCGCGCCATTACCGCAACAAAATCTGATGTTAATGAATTAAATTATTAATTGTGAAAGTGTAGGCCATTACACCAATTTGTCGTCCTCACTACTCCCAGTACAATAGAATTGTAGGAAGCTGTCTGCACTCTCCGTGCCCCACAATTTGCATACAATTAGACGTAGCACGGGAGCATCCCTTCGACCTCCAAGTTATTCTTTAGTGAGATGAGCGAAGAATTTCTCAAATTACAGATAATAGGAAAAAGAAATTAAATTTTAATAAGATGTTGAAGAAATCTTCAATAACTGAGAGGGTTTAGACCATGGTCAACCACGCTGAAAAAATAATACGATTTCGCCAAAATCACATAAAATGCCAATGGTTGTTAAGAAAATCGTATTTTTTTTATTATTGGCCAGGATTTTGATAACGCCAAAGGGATTGTGATCACCGTAGCTATTACCTGCCTTAGTTTCCGATCACGGTCTGAATACACCCTGTATATTATAATTTACTGAGAGTTTTCTAAATGAAAAATCCAATATTTATGCATTAAAATAATCTTAACGATTATAATCGTAAACGGCTATTTTTACGCCTTCTACGAATAAATGAGACGCATTATTGTACATACAATAAACATTTAGTTCCACATCGAGTAAAAAGTGAACAAAACGCAACATTTATTTAAACTCACTCAACTGAAAACGTTTTTTTTGAAACGGATGAATAACACAATGCAGTATTTTTTCCGCGATAATTATATTTAAAAGATCTCTTTGTATTACCTGTCTCGTGACCATCCCAAAAACCAAAGGGGTAGGCTGAAATATGCAACCTTTATTCTCCAATTCTGTATTAAGTGGTAAAAAGTACTACGATTTTTGCCAGGCATATTGAAATTTTCCTTACTTAAAACACTAACATTTAGCTTACCCAAGAATCAAACCCCAGATCCCAAAGTATTTTTCATTATCAGCTTATACAAAATATAAATAGTTCTTGGTCCACCACACTGGCCCAGTGTAGGTTGGCGGACTACACACTAAACAAATTCTCAAAAACTTTTACGTGTGCAGGTTTCATCACGATTTTTTTCTTTTAGCCATTGAAATACGCGATAATTCATAATGAATACACACATAAATTCTAACTCGGAGATATACGCCTGAGGTTTGAACCCGCGACAGTCGAGATTCTCGACCGCGTGCCTAAACCTCAAGGACAAAAGTGCGGATTATTAAACCGCAAATCAAGTATTTATTGCTTTTAATATAGTATGTGATATGAATATTAATGAATGGATGTGTTTTACCGATAGCATCGTTTGAGGAAACTAATGTATTGTAAACACGAGTAACGAGAGACGTGCGGGTTACAGGTCGCGGGTATTATTATTACTGGACGTTCTAGTATACTACACACTTACCAAATCATCATCATCATCATCACCATCACCATCTTCAAAAATAATATCATCATCATCATTAGTTTAAAAAAATAATTTAAGATTGACGATTCAATAGTACTTTTGCAAGTCAATTTTAAACAAAGATAATTTGACTTTGACAATATCATCATCATCAACAGCCTTTTTCACGTCCACTGGACATAGGCCCCTCCTATGTCACGCCACTGGCCTGATCTTCGGCTCTTCTCATCCACCCGTTGCCACCTTGCGGATATCGTCACCCCACCTAGCCAGAGGGCGTCCTACACTACGTTTGCCAAGCCATTATCATTTGCTCAGTACCTTTACATACATAACCATATGCCTGTATTCCCAGAAGGGGTACGCAGAGGTGGATTTAACCCACATTTCGCCAAATATCAGTCTCAGGTAAAAGAGGGCGAGCCTATTGATGTTTATTGGAAACGTTTCCAGACTTTGTGCTGCTTCTGAGAATTTTCCACATATTTAAGTATGAATTAAAGAATTTATTGATTACTTTCACGTGATAAATGCGGAATGCAAGCGTGCAGTCCACGTGTGCGCTTCCCGCATCGAATCATTGCAATTTAATGCAAATTAATACATGTAACTATTCTTCACGGTAAAACCGAGCGGAAAGGGTTCTGTGAAACCCCGACACACGCACACACACACGCACACACACACACACACTCATAGACAAGTAGTTTGTATTCCAAGCTGACGATCTTGTAATTGATTGAGGAAATTGGTTGAGATTAAGACATTTTCGTGATGGCGTGATGAAATAACCACAAAGATTATAACAGTTGTTTTTATAAAGATTTGCAAGCAACATTTTTCAGTTATTAGTAGACAAAATTTTGCCGACTTGTAGGCCGATTTAAAGACAAAGCGATCATCTTTTCTTTGCCCTCCAACCGTCCTTCAACTTTTATATTCATCTCCTTATTAAATATTCTTAATCTCTTTCATCACGATGTTTTCTATCACCGTTACAGCAAGTGATAATTCAATGTGAATACACACATAACTTCGAAAAGTCAGAGGTGTGTGCCAGGGTTTCGAACCCGCGACCGCCGAGATTTCTTAGGTGTGCAGTCCGCCAACCCGCACTAGGCCAGCGTGGTGGACTATGGCCCGCATGGTAGAGGAGACCCGTGCTCAGCAGTGGGCGTGTATGGGTTGATGAAGAGAGAAGAGAATCTCTTTCATAGCATGGCCGTATGTGCGTAACAATTGTCAATGGTTACACATGAAAACATTTGATTAAAATACAGTTGAGTAAATAAATATGAGAGATGTATGTGAGTCACAGGTGCTGCAAGTTTGAGGAAACATTCTCGCCACGCGTTCATAATTGCGCATTTATTATCGGCCATAACGTACTTATTTACTTTATTACGATATTTTGCAACAGATTATATTAAATACTGGGGGCAAAGATCGGTACAAGAAAATTATTGACTCACTTAAACTTTGTACTTTTTGTAACGTAAGGAAAAAAGAATATATAAATAAAAATATATGGGAATCTATCCAAAACTCTATGCTTTTTTTAATTCCATAAGGAACCGACTAAGGTCCAAGACCATACTGCCAACTCATAGGTCAAAAGACAATAACAAAATCATTCAAATAAAGTAAGAAATTAATCAACCAGGAATACAAAAAACAACAATATATCATCACTTAAGAAAATCCCGTTATTATAAAATGTCGAGTGCTAGAGTTATCTTTCAATACAAATAAATCCCGTGCTCAGCAGTGGGCGTATATGGGTTGATGAAGAAGAAGAAGAAGAAATCCATATATAATAATAACATTAATTAACTTCAATATTCTAATAAACCATTATAGAACTTTATCGAAAAGCCTCTGTTTTATTTCAAAAATTAGTTCCAATTAAAAATACAAATTTAATATGCCATAAATACTGCACAATAACTTGACTGCCAAAATTATAACAAAAATATAAAATCAGCCGATTTATCATCAATAACCTGTCTCAGGTAGCTTGATAAATATAGGCGCGGGTTACGAAAGGGCAAGGGCAAAACAATAAAACGTGGCTGTATGATCGACTTCCTGAGCCCGTTTGTTACCCAAAATAACAAACAAGATTTGCCGCCAAATCTAACGGTGTGGCTCAAATGACTTTATTGATTTTTTATTAGTGTTATTCATGATTTTACGTTGATTTATTTGTTGTTTACGGCAAAGTGACAACCTGCTTATAAGTTCTGTTTTCCTGGTTCATATCTTGAATTCGAGGGACCTGGAACAACGCATGAGTACGGCTTTGTAACTATATATGTACACTGATAATTGTGTATTATAATAATGACTTTACTATCGTATGTTTGTAGAGTGTATGTGTCGATAATCTTGTATTTTCAGTAACGTTGTTTAATTCTGTCTCCTGAAAATCTTGTTTCATAATTTTTTTACCCTCGTTTTATCGTAATTTGCTAATAGATGTTTTTCGAGTCATTTTCATAAGTGTTCTAGTCTATATAATTTGTACCCTTTTTTTTTTTTTCTTCATGGGGAAAATCCTCTTGGATCCCCGTTTCCAGAAGGCAAACGGGGTATGCCGGACTTTTACCGGCTAAAAACCCCATGTTACTCCCTCTGCACTTTGGAGGGTCTTCGGGAACTCAAAATGAACGCGCCGAATTGCCTCCAGTGCCTTGCTTATAAAGCACGCATCGGCCTAAGCAGATTTATACTCAGGCAGATTATAAATTGCAGTTAGGCTCATGAATTGCGGTGAGTGTCGCCACTTCCGCGTATTCTTCTCTGGGCTGAGAATGCCCCCTTTCTGTGGCGCTCCGCAGTCTCTTTCTTAACCATTACGGTTTCACAGAAAGTGACTACGGCATAATTTGTACCCTATCATTGGATAGACAATCTCGCACGATTTTTAAAAATGTAAAAAAATTTGAATTTTGAACAATTTTGATAGTGAAAAAATCGCTTTAACAGAGGTTTGTGATCATTGATTGCCTCGATTTTTCGTCAATAGGAACTAGGTCTTCTATGCGAGAGGCATAATATTTACCTTCAAAATGGCGACAAATTATAATATCGAACAAACCGGCGCATACTTGAGTTAAATCGGATCATTCTAACTATTGCAATTAAAGCCTTTAATTTCATGCAAAACATAATGGATTTATTATTACTACATCTATCATTATTATCCGCCATTTTCAAAGCCAAAGTCAAAACGTCCCTTAGCTTACAACATCGCGTAAGTCAGTTTTGCCAACATTACAGGAGACGAAAAAAACTGTGCGGTGTTGAGAGACCAACCGACGTGCGCGCTGCCACTACTTTTCGAATTTCGGCTTGTTCTAGACTGGAACCTATATCTTGTGACCTACGGTTCAACGCGCAATAAGTAGCTCTATCCAATGAGATTAAAATGTAAAAACCACCAATTTTCGACTTGAGCGGTATTGTTAGCTAAGGGACGAAAATCATCTCTATTTAAATAGACTTTTACAAGATTTTTGTATCGTGAATATTAAACTATTTTAAAAATCTAAGACAAATCTCGTACAATGTGCGGAAGTGGCGCCCCCGTGCGACGATGAGGAAATACGCTGGTGTGTGAGTCACAATGTGTCGCTCGGAGCGCGGTACTCCCGGCGTGACTCACGAATAAAACGATACTCATGTGAGGAAGGAAGAATTGCTAATAAATGTAGTAACCGCGGAAACAAAGGGGTTTTATCGACATTTTGTTTGAAAATATTATTATTATTTATAAACAAACATGAAACAATCGCATATGTAGTTGTGGCCGCTCACTAACATGCAAGGCTTGTATCGTATAATAAATTACAAGAGGTTTTACTAACAATTACTTAGAACTGAAACAAATGTTTGTAGGTCACACAAAACTTTGTGTTAATGCGGGGATCGAACCCGCGTTTCACAAGCTGGTGTCTAACGGGGCCACTAATTTGGCCTTAATGTATACGAGTAAATATCAATATTTCCGAGAACTTAATAATGGATTTATGATTTAAATCCTATTTTACACCTATATCCTGTTTCACGCCTACCCCTTTATCCTTAAAATGGTAAACAGAAATCATGCATCACCATTTATTCAACGATCTTTTAACTCCAATAATGGTCAAATCACCTAAAATTTTTCAGAGCTATTTAAGTCTTTCCACCCAAGCAACGAACCATTTACTCTACAATACCCCTCCCTTAAAAAAATCCTTCGCAATGACCATTGAATGCGAAACATTGTGTTATTCAAGTATTGACATATGAAGAGCAAAACAATATGAGACCGGTCGAGGGCAATGACCCCGCGCCGCCCTGCAGGCAGATGTAGGGAACAATAAATATATTTATCAATATCCTACCTTATTAATATAGGGGTAGGGTGTAATTTCGATTGTATGTTAGTTAGGGGCTATGTTGAGGTGAGCAGTAAGCCCTAGGAATGCTGTTTATAAACTAGTTTGTGCCGACGACTTTGTCTGCATCTTCCTATACGAACTTGATATGTATCAGGGTTATATTTTAACTAAAAAAGACCTGGGGGCTGTTTTTCTAAAATTAGTGGAAATTTGTCAGAGTTTTCTTTGATATTACGTTTAATTGAAAAAAGTCGGTAAAAGTCTAAATCCACATTTCCGTTCGTATCTGTCTTATTTCATTTGCTGAGTAATGGAAAAAAACTAATAACAGGTTGACTTTGGAATTGAACCAGGGACTTTCCGATCGGACGCTCCATAATTACTCTGCGGGACTAAAGACCAGTATTTATTAATCATGAACATTCAGGGTTTTACCTTTATTATTTTTATTTATTCCTTTTCCTTTAATATCTAAATACACCCAACAGTCACATAGTTATGACTCCACACTAACATACAAGTCTTTACATACAAGTATTTATCTCTCAAACAAATATGGGTCACGCAAACATTCGTCTCAACGGGGATCGAACCCGCAGCCTCTCGATTCACTAGGTGTCTACTGTCTAGCCAACTGCGCCACGGGGCTGTCAACAAAGAATAATATGATCGAATCATATCTGCGGCAACCTTCAAAATACCCAAAAAAGCAAATAAACAGTTTTACTTGATATCTTTAACATTTAACTTCTTGGTATCGAGTTTTGCGGTCTCAAGTATTTTATTACATTTTTATATATTTTTTGTAAAATATGTCTTCCGGAACCCAATAGTTCGGGCAAACCATTAAATTTACTAAAACTTATATATATTCTTCAAAATTTGAGGTTTCCACGTAAGAAAAATTGCATTTTATATCGGTACCGAATTACCAAATTTCATTAAAAAAACTTAAAGATAAAGTGAGTGTATTACTAGGCTAGCGCGTTAGACTAAAGCCTCAATCCCTTCAGTAGTTGTGACCCTACAGGGGAACATATGAGGTGATGATGATAAAATTCCCTGAGCTTCAGTGGCGTTAATACTATGGATGCTGTTGATCCTGCAGCACAAGATAGATCTTGAGCTCCAGGATCTAACCAGCGACCTCTGGTTTCACAAGCTGTCTAGCCAACTACTAACTCTTCGAATTATCATCATCATCATCATCATCACCAGCCGTTACGTCCACTGCTGCACAAAGGCCTGTCTTATGGCACGCCACTGGGCCCGATCTTCAGCCCTCCTTGATTAATACTTATAATAACAAACAACTCCAATCAAATATCGTATTTACCAAAAGGGAAAAACCTTGAAAGATGGACAAAAGATTCATTAAGAATTTTCTAGTAATCCACCAGGCCGCATGGATTCCTCCTTAGGAAGGCAGGCAGCCCTTTACAGGGCTCATGTATAGGATTGAAACATTACTGAGTAATTGTCCAGTAATTATCAGGCAGTAATTAGCGCGAGGCGTGAGTCACGAGCGGCAGCGGAAACGTCGCGGGCTTGGCTAATCTTTTGTGACATGACACTTCCTACAGTCTCGAGACAAACAATGTAATGCTATTAAAGTTGAATGAGGAATGAATATTAATCTTCTTTGGAATATGTAATTGTTAAAAGGATGACATAAAAACAATAATACGGGGTGTATTATGTGGCATAAAAACACATTAAGAAAAGCTAGGGTGCAAAAATACACTTCTGTCTACCCCTTCCGGGAATATAGGGGTGAGGTATTATACGTATGTATGCATAGAACAGCTAAATAAGATTAGAAGGGAAATAGCCATTATTTAGTATGAGGCCGAGTGTCGCCGCTTGTCTGTCACCTGTTTATTGTACTAGCATCACCCAACCAATGATAAATTCAAACAAAAATGAAGGGCTGTCTTTGGTTGTCACAACTTTATAAAAGTGTTGATATTACACGCAATGAATTGCTATGAAGCGTTCGTGTCAAACATATGATAGTGTAATCGTAGCTTCGGCACGCTTACAGTCCTGTTCAAGTCTTATTCAACTGTTCTGTGCAAGTATTATAGAATTGTTCAATATCGTTTTCGTCAAACAAATATCGTAATATAAACAAAATTTTGCTTTATACACCATCACATCATCACCACTATCAGTCCTTATACGTCGCTTGGAAGGCTAGAGACCGCAATATTCCCCTAAGGTACTTTTCTCTTGTTAAAAGAAGCCCTTATTCGTCTCACTATTGGACACGGGCCCTTTCTACAACTGAACGGGTAGACCTTAGTCCACCATATTGGCCTAGTGCGAGTAAGCTTTCTACTCACCAAAAAACTCCTAAGAACAATAGTCACAAAACAGAAGGTGTGGAGGTATCCTCACGATGGTTTCCTTAAAAGTAAGTGATTCATAGTGAATACATATGTACATAACTGGACAAAGTTATAGTTAACATGTAATTAATAATTAAGTTTCCCTATATACCTTACATAATAAATCCGCTTCCGCCCCCGCCCGTGCCGCGGCCACAGTGCAAGTCTCGGCCCTGACATTCACAGCTCTTGCGTCGACAGTCACAACTCAGCGTCTACTAACAAAGCGACGGATAAAGGTTGCACTCGGTATGCCGGCACATATTGTTGTTTATTCATCATCATCAGCCCATTTACGTCCCACTGCTGGGCACAGGCCTCTACAAATGAATACAAATAAAAGGCTTTATTAGTCCATCACGCTGGCCTAGTGCAGGCGGATTAAACTTTTAAGAACTTTTTAGGCGTTCTGGTTTTCTTTTATATTAAAGTATATACTTGAAAGAGTAGTAATGGCATCGAGGCTTACGTTAGGTTAAGAATCCTAACGGTCGCAGGTTAAAATTCCAGGTACACACCTGACTTTTCCAAGTAGTGTGTATTCACAATGAACTATCACTTGCTTTAACGGTGAAGGAAACCATCGTGATGAAAATTACAACATCTGTTTCATTGCAATTGCAAACATCAAAAATTCCTAGGAATATCTTAACCGCACTAGGCCAGCAAGGTGGACTAAGGCCTACCCTCTTAGTTGTAGAGAAGGCCCATGTGTCATAGTGGAACGTATATAGACAGAAAGAAAAAAGACTTTATTGATTTGTGGGCTAATAATTATGGAAGTACGCGAAACTTCACTGTGAATACACGAACACATAACTTTAAAATCAAAAGTGTCTGGTGTTTGAATCCTTGAGGCTAATAAATTGGTAATTAATTAATATAGAAGTAGTAGTTATGTAACAAGCCCGCGGTGACGTGCTGTCCGCAACATAATTCACAATTAATACAATTACTGTATAATGGAGTAATTCCTCGGCTCACGACACTCGTCAAATTATTTCCAGAAACGGATAGCGTTGGGATAATAGACGCAATCAGTTTTTATCACAACACTATCTAAATTAAGTAAAGAGTCATTTTGCCGTACTATCGAGCTGTGAGTAACTAGACAGCCTACGTATTTCTGTTATCCTGGTACCTTTAACTGAAACGTGAAGCTATGATTGTATCTCTTGACACTTGACGCTTTGTCATCATCATCACCATCATCAGCAGCTCATATACGTTCACCACGCTGAATAAGACGGGTTGACTACACAATTAAGCAATTCCTGATTTTGTATGTGCAGGTTTCAAAATGATCTTGATGATGAAAAATCCTTTATTGAGATTGCATTACACACAACAATTGACAATGAAAATTCCACTACAGATCATGTTACACGACTAAAAAAGTCGCAGTAATTTCTTGGTTGTTGTCCGTCAACCCGCTCGTAGGACAGCGTGGTGGACTAAAGCCTTAACCGTTTCATTTGTAGAGGAGTCCTGTGCCCGGCAGTGAGACATACATATATGGGCTGATAAAAATAAACAAGAAAAACCTAAAATATACATTCCTTTCTTTTTCGGTCAACCTGTAATATGAAAACATTAACATGCTTCATAAAAAGAGATTAAAAGTGATAACAAGTACGTAGATATATCTCGGGGGTTTCCAGCCGAGACAGGCGCAAGTTCACTCACACACACTCTGAAGGGCTTCATACGTCACGACCAGTTCTTCTACAGAAGCCCAAAAGCGTTACACGTTAATTGTGTGATGTCTGGTTTATAACTGTGGGCTCAGGATATTCTCATTTATATGGCGAATTTCTTTTGCTAAATAAATATTTGTCACCAGCCCATATACATCTAACTACTGGGCACGGGCCTCTATCGAGAAGGATTAGGCCTCAGACCACCACGCTAGTTTAGAGCGGGTTGGCGGACTACACACATAATAAATTCCTAAGACATTTTTGGCGTGCAAGTTTCATCACAATGTTAGCCTACACCGTTTAATAGTTAATAGGGTTTGACTATTTCCCATATTCAACCATAAAATTCTTATTGAAACTACCGAGTACGATTTAGTCCGATCTAAAGATTTAAATGAGTGATGCCACCTATATTTAGTTAAATTTACATGTAGCTTAATAAGTAGAAAACATGAAATGCTCTTAATGAATGAATTCAATTGATCAGTTGTTATAATAGTATAGTTTTATCAAAATTTACATTTGACAAAATGCTTAGAATCGAGCCTACATCTAATAAATATCTGTAGTTAATATTAATGATTTCACCCGAAGCTATGACCGCGTATTGTTCTCTAATGGTTTCCAAGTACTACATCGATGAATGGTCGGTAAAAATCGCTATTTCTCATTGAGGAATGATTGCCGTCTCAATGGCGAACACGCTATCGGTGTGCCGGCCTCGTGAATCATTTTGTAGCTCCATGTTTGTCGATTAGGGTTTTTAGTAGGTCAAAGTATGACTTATTCATTCATTAGACGGTGAAAGGAAAATTGAGGTCTAAGATTTTTCTAATATTCATAACCTCCCGCCTGTATTGGCTGAAGGGGTAAGCAGAGGTGCTTTTCTGCACTATCACATTTCGCCAGGTATCAGACCAACGTAATAGGGGGCGAGCCTATTGCCGTTTTTCGGGCTCATTTCCAATCTCCGTGCTACTGATAATTTCGTAACACTAGCACTTTGCCCGACCCGGAAATCGAGCCCGGGACCTTAGTAATGTGTTTTTGTAAGTAATTATATACCTTTATTAAAGTAAAATACGCAAATATAAAGATAAGGAATCCATTTGTCGCGGTTCACTGCCGATTTCTAACATTAGACACGCTGGGTTTATCAACTAATTAACTATTATGAACCACATCAATTGTTTGAAACTCACTAAATAAGTAAACAAATATTTATTTAATACAATAAATATATACAAGTTACAGTTTACACCCACATCCTATAGGGGTAGGCAGAGCTGAATTTTCGGTGCTAAAAATCTTGCATAACTCCCTGATGGTTTTAATACACTGATTGACAATATATTTTTTACATCGTCATCAGCCCATATACGTCCCACTTCTGGGCACGGATCTTCCCCACAATAAACAGGGTTTGGACTTTTATGCACTACGCTGGCCTAACGCGAGTTGGCGGATATATATTTTGAAAAATCATATTCTCCGAAATAGTAGTCGAACTTCAAACCTTCCAATTGCATTCTCCAACAAACGAGCCGGTTTCTCCTATACTAATAAATAGTCTTGGCCTTGGTCCTCCACACTAGACTTGCACATTTCGATGTTCTCGCGTAACAGGGGGGATCCTAATGCCTTTTTCGAGCACATATCCTGGTGGCCATATGGTTTAGGCGCGCGGTCGAGAATCTCGGCAGTCGCAAGTTTGAACCCCAGGCACAGCTCTGACTTTTCGAAGTTATGTGTGTATTCAAATTGAATTATCACTTGCTTTGACGGTGAAGGAAAAGTTCGTGATACAACCTGCACACCTAAAAGTTCTTAAGAATTTCTTAGGTGTGTAGTCCGCCAATCCGCACTAGGCCAGCGTGGTGGACTAAGGCCTAAACCCTCTCAACGGTAGAGGAGGCCCGTGCCCAGCAGTGGGACGTATATGGGTAGATGGGATGAGATGATCAATACTCCGTGCCGTCACGAAACCACGAGGCATTCCATTTTCTAGACCCCTACTCATAATTTTGGCTGCACATATCGGAAGTGACACTTCCTCGGTAGACATAGGCACAATACCTCAGGTCTAATTGCCCCGTCGCGACACTTAGTAAGACACAATGATCGTGGGAGCCGCGCGGACCTCGGCGCACACAATGTCGTGCGAACCGCTACAAGGCTCCCGGTTGTTCGCCATACAATACACCAATATTATTAAGGGTTATTTTAATTCGGTTTCTCTCGTGGTCTCGCGGTACAAATATGTGCCGTGCGATTAAGAGGTCCTGGGTCCGATTCCCGGATCGGGCAAAGTGTTATTGGGTTTTTCCATTAGAAAATTCTCAGTAGCACGGAGTCTGGAAATGTGCCCGAGAAACGGCAATAGGCTCGCCCCCTATTACGTGGGACTGATACATACTGGCGAAATATGGGTGTAGAAATGCACCTCTGCCTACCCCATTAGGGAATATAGGCGTGAGTTTATGTATGTATAATTATACATTATGTACAAAGACCGTGATCGGAAACTCAGGCAGGTAATACTTAGGGTGATAACAAACCCCGACGAAAACAAAAATTTTGACGTTTTCCATACATCCATCGGTAAATGTACACATGTGTGGTTTACAGGGAAACGTCTAAATATTTATTTTTCGTCATTTTTTACCGCTTACGTGCGTGTGATCCCCGTAGCTATGACCTGCAAAGTTTCCGCTCACGGTCTGAATACACCCTGTACACGAAAACTACTTATTATAAACTGATTTGCTTATTTGTTATGAACTCTTAACCTGGTTAAATGTCAGTTTCTCCATTCAAGATGACTATGTTATTCTCATATATGCAACTACTCTAATCGGGGAAATTCAGTCCTTTTATCAGTATTGTAGAGTGTCTCTTGATTGTAAAAGAGTAACACTAGATTTTCTCGCGCATTTTTCTCTAGTGACGACTTCCGAACGGGGTGGTACACTAAATTTTGAAATTACTGAATCTAAATGATATATTTGTCATTTTATTAGATTTAATTCATTTCATTTTATTACTCTATTTTTATTTTATTAATATTTCGTACAGAGCATTTGAATAAGACAACTTTTTGTGACGGAAATAACGTTTTATAAAGATGAAATTAAGAATGAAAATTCATATGTTGTTGGTATTTTATTTGTTTTAATTGCCGTTGAGTAACTGGGCGTGGAAATTAACGAGCATTCTATTACATCAGTACTTTGATACATTTGTTTACCTGGACAATTATTTTTACTGAAAATATTTTGGCCTCGAGGTTTATGCACGACACAGCATCGCGAGTCTCCATAAGTCCAGGACACATCTACGGTCTCGAAGGGCAATCATGTTAAATTTGGCTAAACGTAGATTGCATGTTTTTCTGTGAGAAAAACCACTGCAAGCGTATGCGAGATGTCTAGTGAACGCTCTCCGTATGTTCTCTATTCGTTGCGAGTGAGCGCTATAACATGGGACCATGCGACACAGGCAAATTTGGAGATTGCTGCGTACAAGTGCGTTGAAGAGAAGCACTTTGGTTTGGGACTTGAAGCCAATCGTGTTTCTCTTTAAAAACCGAGCATTTGGGCGCTTTTGATAACTACTTTATCAATGTGTGCAGTAAACTTTAACTTCTTGTCAATGAAGATTATTTTTAATTTTTTTTCAAAATTTTCTTTCAAACCGCTTTTGTTTGTTGTCTCTGGTTTAGTGGCGGTACGCGACAGTATGCGAGCGGCTGGTGACGGGCGCGGGCGTGCTGCTCTCCTGGCTGAGTTCCTGCGCGCTGGTAGCCGCAGTGCTGATCTATGGCGAGCTGACGTCATTGTTCGTGCAGAGACACCGCGCCGCGGAGACCACGCCCCACGCACACTTGCTCAGAGTCTTCGGCGGGGGACGCGTGCTGTGAGTACTTTATGCTAGCCTGGTACTTGTGTAACTTCTCTGCGTTTCTGCTAGCCTAGTACATTTATATTTGAAGCTATAAAAACTTAATGTGAAGCCCATTGAATGTGTTATAGGTATTCAAAGCTTCTGCTAGCCTGGTACATATAATAAATAAATAAAAATACACCCAACAGTCACATACATAGCTCTGACCCCACACTAGGTACAAGACCTGTATCGTGGGTATCAGACACTACGAGAGACTTTTTCGGTCTCACAAACACCCAGACCCGAAACAAATATTTGTGAATCACACAAACATTTGTCTCGGTGCGGGGATCGAACCCGCGGCCTCACGTTTCGCAAGCTGGTGTCTAGCCAACTGCGCCACGGGGCTGTCTAATATGTGGGTATTATGGAAAACGTAATTTTTGTTTGTCGGGTTTTTTTTCATCGCCAATGGGTTTGTTGTGATTACCGTACCTTATTACCGGCCTTAGTTTCCTATACGGCATTTAGATTGTTCTTCATGCTTCTGACAGCCTAGTACATTGTGTAGCACAATTTTAGTTTCCTGCTAACTCAGTAATTATAGACTATGACAAGTAGTACTAGATAATTTCTGCTACCCTAGTAAAATACTATGGAAAGACTGTCGATAAAATTTACCCTTATTTGAACTTATTATGCTGGCCTGCGTGCATTCCAAGATATGCAAATCTAGCTCCTAAGTCCCCTATAAATAAAGCCTACACTCGCACACAGTCCTGCTGGCAACCGTTCGCTGCACATGGACGCGCTGGTGGAGGACTCGGTGGCGTTCGGTCTGGCGAGCGTGGCCATCATGGCGGCACAGCTGCTCAGCGCCGCCGCCGCAGTAACTCTTGCCAACTGGGCCGCCAACAGAATGGTACGTAACGATGAGGGAAAACATCGGGAAACTTAGATATATAGATAAACACTTTATTGTTCACCATTTAAACACAGTGATGTGACAGTAAGCAGTGATGGCCTCGAGGTTTGGGCGCGCGGTCGAGAATCTCGACAGTCGCGGGTTTAAACCTGGGCCAGGACTGACTTTGAGGAGTTATGTGTGTGTTCACATTGAATTATCACTTGCTTTAACGGTGAAGGAAAACATCGTGATGAAACCTGCACACCTAAGAGTTCTTAGGAATTTCTTAGGTGTGTAGTCCGCCAACCCGCACTAGGCCAGCGTGGCGGACTATGGCCTAAACCCTCTCAATGGTAGAGGAGACCCGTGCTCAGCAGTGGGCGTATATGGGTTGATGAAGATGAAGATTTAAACACAAAATACAATACAGAACAACTTACAAAAAACAGTGGACAATCGGCGGTCTTATCGCTCGTAGCGATCTCTTCCAGACAACCTGGCGGAATGTAATGTACAAGGAGTGAACAACATGATGTGGGGGTGTTTAAATGATATAAAATATACATACATGTGGTTATACACATAAAACATATATAATATACATACTACAAACATACATAATAAGTAAATACATACACACAAAGTACTTATAAGAAAACAATACTGATATTAAGATATATGAAACAATAACAACATCTAATTACATTTAGATGGGTAATAAGTCTTTAACTTAGTAATACTTAGGTCTGTAGTCACCCACCCCTAACTAAACCGCCTGATGGAGGAACTTCACTTAATTTTATATCAGGTCCAAGTCCGTAAAATAAATCTATATCTATTTCCGGAATATGACGTTGTTAGTAGTCTACATAAGGATGGAGACAGTTACTCTACCATCAGGTGATTTGAGTCAATGTCAAAATCATCTATTTTAAGTAGACATATAGACATTACAAGACAAATTTAAACTATCCCTTCTATTAAGAAATTTTGGAGAATAAACGGCAAAATACGGCCCCGACAACAGGAATAACAATATATTTATAGTTTTTGGTTGTCATAGTAATATGTCTATTTGACTCAACCGTCATTGTTCCGATAGTCGTTACTGCCAATGGGCTGATACCAAAGAGCCTCGACCAACATCTTCGGCGGCTCTCAATCGGTTGTTGGGTCAAAACCCAGATACAAAAAGCAGTGTTATTAGACACGGCACGTATCGTGAGACGGTTTCTAACTCTTGGACCCTAACCACCGGTAGCTTGGGTCGTAGACCCCGCCATCTGCGGGTTTAGTTTTTATATTTTTAAATGTATATTTTTTTTTAACTTTATATTTAAAAATGTAAAAACTAAAATAAACACATGAGGAATAAAAAAAATGTCTATTTGTAGCATAAATATCCTAACTATACACACTATCATCATCATTATCATCATCAGCAGCCCTTAATTCGTCCACTGCTGGACATAGGCCTCTCCTATGGCACGCCACTGGCCCGATCATCGGCTCTCCTCATCCAACCGCTGCCACGTTGCGGATATCGTCATCTACAAATAGACACACTATACCAACTACTTGTCCAATTATCAGGTGAACCGCGTGCGGGTCCGGCTGCTGCGCTCGGTGATCAGCCAAGAGATAGCGTTCTTCGACACAAACACTACTATGAACTTCACCTCCACGCTCACTGAGTAAGTATTTTTATCATATTTCTATACTAGCATGGGAATATCGACTGATGGTACATAAGTAGTAGCTAGACGCAGTATTAGGTGTAGTGAGACAATTTCACGTCACTCGAAAAATACTAGAGTTCTGAGATGCTATGGGCCGGCCACATGGCGCGGAGAACTGATGGCCGATGGGGCCAAAAAGTTCTTCTGTGAAAACCACGTACTGGAAAGCGCAGCGTGGGACGTTCACCCAAAAGATGGTCAGACGACCTGCTAAAGGTCGCAGGCTGCAGGTTGTTTACGACAAGGTGCTGCGGAGGTCATTGGAGGCCTACGTTTAACAGTGGACTTCGAAATGAAATTAAATAGTATTTATTGAATCCATACAATGTGAAATACATCAGTTATATTTAGTCATTTTAAAAATTTACCATCCTGTTTGAAAGTCAGCACTAGAGAAGAAAGGGCAAGAAACTCAAGTGTTGCTCTTTTCCAATCAAGAGATAGTTTACAATATCGATACAAAGATTTAATTTCCCTTAAAGGCTCCATACACGGTACGATCCGTCACCTCAAATCGATCGTAACGACGAATCGACGGTCAAGATCGTTAACGATTTACTTTGTTTTTTGTATTAAAAAGTTTGATGCGATCAATCGTCTCGATTTTCATCAGATCGATCGTCCAGAACGCATCGTACCGTGTATGGCGCCCGTTAGGCTAATGTAAAGATGGATTAATGATCATGGCTCTTCCGCAGTGACGTGGAGAAGCTGCGGCAGGGCGTGGGCGAGCACGTGGTGATGACGTCATACCTGGCGGGCACCGTGGTGTGCGGCGGCGGGCTGGCGCTCGCGTACGGCTGGGAGCTCACGCTCGCCGGGCTGAGCGTCGTGCCGCTCTCCATTGTCGTCGCTGCTGTTGTCGCTAAGGTACGGCATTGTCGTCATGGTTGTCGTCGTCGTCTCCGTCATTTTAATCGTTGTCATGATCGTGGTCGTTAATATTATCATCATAATCATCAGCATCTTTAGCAGCATCAAGTCTTATACGTCCTGCTGCCTTTAGAGAATCTTGATAATACTTTTCTTGATGGCACGCCACATTTTAATGTCTCATGTCATCATACGTCTACCACTAGGCCAGCGTGGTCCACCCAGACCTTTTTACTTATAGACTAGACCCATGCCCAGCCTACGAGACGTATATGTACAAATATATACAACAATATATGTAATTATCATCCCCCTGCCACAGTACCAGACGAAGTATTCTGCGCGCGAGGTGGTCGCGTACGGCGCGGCCGGCCGGGTCGTGGAGGAAGTGCTGTCCGCCATCAAAACTGTACGGGCATATGGTGGGGAGGAACTGGAGGTTAAGCGGTAAGTGCTGTGGGATCACATTTACGAAAGATAATTAAATAACGGTAAATGAAAAAGTATAATTATATAAAAAAAAATACATTTCCTGTTGCTGAGAAAGTTTCTTGCTGTTTTTTCGTGATGGTGAAATTGGGTTCTAAAGCGGCAATTTCAAAAGAACTCGTAACAGTATATTTGAATTTGTATTTGTTGACGGTAATACGGTAATTAGCGTGACGCTACTCCATGCCCTTCTGGTAATTCTTGGTCAGCGCCATCTATTGGTACGGTTTCAAAATTTTTAACGATTTCTTTATTTATTTTTTTCGAAAGGGACTTAGACCCCATAATCAATATAGTGCCGTCGAAGTTCCTACTACTAAGAAAATCCTAAAGACATTTAGGTGTTACGATGTTTTCCGTCACCGTTAAAATAGGTGGTAATTCATAGTAAATACGCGAATACCTGCGGATATCAAAGAAAAGTTGCAATTTTAATTTGGAGGTTTAGAATTGCAACCGCCAGGAGTCTCCACCTTGAGTCTAAGCTTCGAAGCCACTAGTGCTTTCTCTCGCCATCACACTGCAAGTCGTGTGTCCCAGCATCAGTATTGCCTGTAAGAGACCCGTGTTGATGTGGCCCCGCGCTGCTGGCAGGTACTCCGCGGCGCTGGCCCCGGCGGCGGCGCAGGCGCGGCGGCGCGGGCTGGTGGCGGGCGCGGGCGCGGGGCTGGGCTGGCTGCTGACGTACTCGCTGAACGCGCTGGTGTTCGCGTACGGCGCCGTGCTGTGCGTGCGCGACATGGACCTGCCGCCGCCGCTGCAGCGGTACCACCCGGGGGTCATGGTCACGGTGAGGGCACGGCGTCATCTGACGAAACACTTCTAAAGCGCTCTTTCGGAAGCGATACAAACTGTACAATTATTTTATAGCTTAACATTATTATGGTGTTCAATAAAGCAAATTAAATTGTCAATATTATCCCTCAACACGGCCGAAAGGCCGTGCCGTACCAAAGAAGGGAAACAGGAAACACAGATAGAGAAACTGTACGACGGTCTTTTCGCGGTCTCAAACTACCAATAAGTATCAATAAGAGTGGTAAAACTTGTAACATTCCCCAAATCGACAGCCACAGTACAATAAGTCTTATCTCTCAAAGCGGTCTTACCACTCAAGGCGGTCTCATCTCTCAAGGCGGTCTTATCGCTCAAGGCGGTCTCATCTCTCGGCGGTGTGTACAGCTGTGAGTTCCGCAGGTGCTGTTCTGCTCGTTCATGGCGGCGCAGAACGTGACGATGTGCCACCCGCACCTGGAGCTGTTCTCGGCGGCCCGCGGCGCCGCGCGCGCGCTGTTCCGCCTGCTGCGGCGCCGGCCCGCCGTGCGCGCGCTGGGGGGCGGGGGGCTGCGCCCACACATACGGGGGGACCTGGCGTTTGAGGACGTCTACTTCAACTACCCGTCCAGGCCGGATGTTAAGGTCAGGATATTTTGTATATGACGCCGGTTTTACTTTATGCAGGGTGTATTTATTCCGTGATCGAAAACTGAGGCAGGTAATAGCGAGGGTGATCACAAACCCAGTGGCGATATTAAAAATCCCGGCAAAAAATAAAAATTTCGACGTTTTCCATACAACCATCGGTGTTAAAAGTATGCGGTTTGTATGGGAAAGCTCAAAAATTTTATTTTTTGTCGGGATTTTCTTTAATGCCAGGGGTTTGTTATCACTATCGCTATTGTCTGCCTCAGTTTTCGATCACGGTCTAAATACACCCTGTATAATTGTGCCGTAGCGTAATACTGTTGCACTTAGCGTTCGTCGACAAATGTAGTATTTGTAATTGTAGACAGCCATCACTAGAGAATAATAGACAAGAAACTCTAGTATAGCATTATTCATACTATTATTACAAAGAAGAAGAATTATTTGACACAATATAATATTAAAACTACTCGATTTGATGATATTTTGTTCGGACTGATTACACTTTGGTAAGTAACATAAGCTCCTTTTTATCCCTTAAAATGTAGTACTCCCGTGGGATGGGGAATCGAAAATTGCGTCCGGTTAAAACAGATTCCCACCGATATTTCTTAAGTTTCTTAAACAGTTTCTTAAGGAACTAGCAGAGTCATCTCGCTGAGTTTTATATATATGTATTTATATTTATATATATATATGTATGTATATATTTGATTTATATATATATTTGTATATTGTATGTATATTTATGTATTTCTATGTATAAATATTATTCACTTATTTATGTAAAACGTCTTTAGTACCTATACACCTACCGATTTTCATCACTGCATCGCCCAAAGGTAGACTGGCAGAAAATGCCTACGGCATTAAGTCCGCCTTTATACAAACATGTATATAAAGATTAAATAAATAAATAAATAAATATTTATTTAAATACTAAATAGTGTAAAGCAATAATACAATGATCACTTATCAGCCCTCATATAGCCCACTGCTGGGCTGGGCCCTCCTCCACAACTAAAGGGCTGGGCTTTAGTTCACCACGCTGGCCGAGCTATCTCTTCGCGATATTTTCTTTTACTTTTAAAGCACGTGATAATTCATTTTAAATACATAATTATTTCCGAAAAGTCAGAGTTTTATGCCTGGGAGTTGAACCCGCGACCTCAAGGCCAAAGATTACGATGTCTCATTCAAAGCAGCTCGGTTAAATATTCCCACCATACCGTGCGGTTTACGATCTACTTTACTAGTTCAAGTGACGCGGTTATTTTATAGTTTCAGATAAATTGTGAATGAAATCTGTCCAAAGCAATAAAATGATTCACTCTGATCTGAAAATGTCGTGATTTAACAAATATTGACGAGAAATTGATTCATTTTAGATCGTAGAGATTAGATTCATTCAACGATTAATCACGAACAGCTGTAAAACAAAGAAAGCCATTGTGGTTTTTATATTTTATTAGTAATTATCGTTTCATTAACGTAATGTTGCCAATATTACTGTATCTACAATTATTTCAGTAATGAGCCGACTGATCGCGATTGCAATCAAGGGTTGCACAATCATTATGAAGTCCATGTTAATAAAAAGATTGTGCAGTAAAAATGACACTTATATTACCTATAGCGTCGTGGTCTTGCTTTAAACATATACAGGGTGTATTCCAAAAGATAAAATTTTTGTCCTTTTCCATAAAACTATCGGTAATAAATGTATGCGGTTTGTATGTTTTTGTCGAGATTTTCTTTAATGCCAGGGGGTTTGTAGTGATATTTCTAAGTACACCCTGTATGTCGTGCGATCTAAATATCCGGTATTCAATTCGCGGATCGGAAATAGTAGTATTGGTTTTCTATAGGAATTGTTTAGTAACTGCACGGAGGCCGGATCATCTATGTTAGGAAAACGGTAAAAATTCGCAAAAATTACGTGGTTCTGATACATACCAGCCAAAATGTGGGTAAAAAATTCGTTGCGTTATCATTTCTTCTTTATACGTTGTTCTTAATTTTTATGACTTTTAGATTCTATAGACTGTTATCGATATATACAGGATGTATTCTTATCGTGATCAGTAACTAAGGTAGGTAATAGGTACGGGGATTGCATACGAATTTTTTTTTAACCAATGGGTTTCTAATCACCGTATCTTTAGTTTCCGATCGCGGTCTGAATACACCTGTACAATATTCATTTTCTCGCGCGTCGGTTTTTGTGTCTTCTGTATTTGTTGTTTATTTTTACGATTTTCCCATTTTATACATTGTTATCGACACGCAAAATCGGTATTACACCAATGTTGAGCCTTCAGATTTCATTGATCGTTGTCCACTACTGTACCCCCCGCAGGTGCTCCGCGGGCTGTCGCTGCACGTCCGGCGCGGCGAGACGGTGGCGCTGGTGGGCGCGAGCGGCTGCGGCAAGTCCACGCTGCTGCAGCTGGCGCAGCGCCTGTACGAGCCGCGCGCCGGCGCCGTGCGGGTGGACGGCCACGCGCTGCGGGACCTGCACCTGCACCACTACCGCCGGGCTATTGGTACTAATTCACCCCTTTTTTACCTTTAGCTTAGTGCCTGAGTATGAACCCTTCGACCACCGAGACTAGCAACCGCGTGCCTCCTTGAAGTCATCAGTAGTCAAGAGAAATACGCCTTCACCTTGTGAGACTTTAGGGAAGCCGCATAATATCCCGGCAATCCAGCTCCACGCTCAACAGACATGTGCTCCGTAGATATAGTGCTTTACCTGGGTCAAACAGCACTATGCCTTAATACTAAAACGTTTATAAATTTCCACCTCCTTAAAATATGAATTTTCAAAAATCTCTTCGGGCCGTTGTTGATGATGAGCTTTACGATCTTGATGATATAATTTCATTTGTCAAGTCAGAAGCCTTGAAGACATTGCTATAAGTGGAAGAAGCTGCTCGGTGGAGGCCCGTGTTATGTCCCGCCCCTGATACCCCGGCTGTTTCCAGGCGTGGTGGGGCAGGAGCCGGTGCTGTTCTCGGGCACCATCCGCGACAACATCGCGCTGGGCGTGGACGGCGCCAGCGAGGACGACATCGTCGCCGCCGCCAAGACCGCGCATGCGCACCAGTTCATCACCAAACTCGCTGACGTGAGTACTTATATAGGACATCAATATATTTGGTATGTGAAGCAAATCATTTGAGAAAGCTGTCACTACTAATTTTCAGTCAAAATAGTTGTCAGCCTGTTTACTACAGGATCAATTTACGTTCTCCAAAGGCTAATTCTTCATCAGCCCATAATGTCCCACCGTTGGGCACGAGTCTCCTCTACTATTGAGAGGGCTCAGGACTTACTCCGGCACGCTAGTACGGGTGTCGGACTATACACCTCAGAAATTTCCAAGAACTTTCTAGATGTGCAAGTTTCATCACGTTTGCCATCACCGTTAAAGCAAGTGATAATTCAACGTGAATACACACATAACTTGGAAAAATGAGAGGTGTGCCGCGTGACTAAACCTCGAGGCCATCATTGTTTCTAAGGCTTATTTTCTTCAATGTAACTTGAAATTCTGTATTCTTTTAAGTGTGTTTCCAAATGCCCACAGCTTACCCCTCCACCCGTATGTGTATATAAACATGCTCCCCCCAGGGCTACGACACGCTGCTGGGCGGCGGCGGCGCGTCCCTCTCGGGCGGGCAGAAGCAGCGCATCGCCATCGCCCGCGCCGTGCTGCGCCGGCCCGCGCTGCTGCTGCTGGACGAGCCCACGTCGGCGCTGGACCCCACCGCCGAGAGACAGGTACACAGCATCACACACTGCCCTCCCTAGCAATAAATACAAAACTTTGCAACTATACTCGCTCTAGTAGAGTTACCCGTTCTATCAGGGTTTAGGGACCTGAGTCCCTTTGAAAATAAAACTAATTCGGAACTGCTGGTTTTATACACTTTCTAAATGTAAATTCAAAATATGTGACGTCACACTATACAGGGGGTGTCGTTCAAATGTGACTAGCTGGGACAAGGACGAGGGAGAGGTCAAAAATCATGAATTTAGTGTGACATAATTTATCGATGGCCCTGTTTACATTCCACTCCAGGTGCAAGCCGCTTTGGACGCCGCCAGTGTTGGCCGCACTACGCTAGTTGTATCACACAGGTATGTTCACAATAATTATTCAAATGTAAAATGAATAACAATACAAGAAAGCCTTGCCAAGTTTTCTATCGGAAGACTAACGCTTCGTCTTTGAGAGAGGCCGATGGCCAGAAGTGGACGTCTTTTGACTTCTTCATCAACCCATATACGCCCACTGCTGAGCACGGGTCTCCTCTACCATTGAGAGGGTTTAGGCCATAGTCCACCACGCTGGCCTAGTGCGGGCTGGCGGACTACACACCTAAGAAATTCCTAAGAACTCTTAGGTGTGCAAGTTTTATCACGATGTTTTCCTTCACCGTTAAAGCAAGTGATAATTCAATTTAAATACACACATAACTTGGAAAAGTAAGAGGTGTGTGCCTGGGGTTCGAACCCGCGGACGCCGAGATTCTCGACCGCGCGCCTAAACCTCGAGGCCATCACTGCTTTTTTCATCTATAATAATTACCATAGAATACAAAGTGACGCACGTTCCCCAGGCTGTCGACAGTGGTGAACGCGACCCGCATCGTGTACATGGAGCAGGGCGCGGTGCTGGAGCAGGGGTCCCACGCGGACCTCATGGAGAAGAGGGGGCTCTACTGGAAACTCGTCAACGACGACCTTACCACCAAGTAAGTTGTGCGACTTTGGAGACTTTCATATTGCTGGCTGCAGGCTGCTTCCAACAGGGCCCTGTGGAAGACTTTAGGAAAGGCTTATGTCCAGCAGTGGACATCCTTCGGCTGACAATCATGGTTATCATGATGATGAACCAAGGCCCTAACCCTTTAATGGTGGAGTAAGCCCGTGCCTACAAAGAGAACGTATACAGGGTGTATTCAGATTGTTATCGGAAACTGAAGTAGGTAATATCTGATGTGTTTACAAACCCCCTGGCATTACAGAAAATTCCGTCAAAAGATAAAAATTTTGACGTATTCCATACAAAACACGAACATTTAACACCGATGGTTGTATGGAAAACGTCAATTTTTTATTTTTAGGCGGGATTTGCTTTAACGCCATAGGGTTTGTGATCACTCTAGTTATTACCTGCCTTAGTTTCTGATCACGGTCTGGATACACCTGTATATGGGCTGCTAAAGATGTTGAAGAAAAAAATACTTACAGGAAAGTTATTTTGAGACATTCATTCCTTACCTTCTTATGCCGCTGACAATTCAGCTCAACGTCCACTGCCTGTTGTTCTTCCAGGAGTATAGCCACTACCCTGGCGACGAGTAAGGATGACGACGACGTAGAAGACACTTCAGAAGACCTGCCTCCGGCCAAACTGATGCGGTCTTACAGCAGGGAGTCTACTAGGCTCAGAGGTGAGACTTTATCATTCTCTTGCCCTGTTCCCAAATCTAATTGATATTTTCATGAAGGTGATGATGATAATGGCAAAGTCACATCATCTTTATTCAAGTTGACTTTCACAAGTTCTTTTGAATCGTTATTGTACAGCAACACGAAATGTCATTTTTTTTTAATAAATTAAAATTACAATGTCTACAACTTAATATGTCTCATGTATGCAAACTGTAGCAACACAATGATGATGATGATGATGACGACGACGGTGATGATGATTACGGTGGTGATGAGGTATATATTTAAGTGTTGGGATGTGTATTGCAGACTCGGTGATACGCAGCAGTATCCGCCTGGGCTCGGTGGCGGCCGCGCACGTCGCCGCGCCACCAGACCTGCTCAGCCACGTGGTGAGTTCTAGAACCTTCTGTATCGAGAAGGAGTAGAAGTGTTGCTTCGTAATTACTACATATCTAATAACCTAGTATTACCCTATAAGAATGTAAATAGGTAGTGATACCTGATGAGGACCAGACAATGTCATGTTAGAGATTTGTGGACATTAAAAGACTAAGGTAGCACATAGCTACTTTAGATAAGAATTCTTTTAAGAACATGAGAGAAAAGGACCATTAATTTCTACGAACTGTAATACCTAATTTATACATCTGTTAATAATTCAAATATTACACTAAGATAAGGTAATAGCTACAACCCATTGACGTTAAATCCCGACAAAAAATTAAAAATTTGACGTTTTCCATGGGTTCATGGGGTTCCATGGGCACACCTGAGTTTCCGATCACAGTCTGCAAACACCTGTTAATGATCAAAACATTCGACTAATAAAACTGCCACACTAGATAAATCTACACCCCACACCCCCTTCTAACCGAGCACCCTCCCCAGGAGTCGGAAGACCCAGTAGAAGAGGAGCAGGAGCCGGCGGTGTCGACGCTGGCGCTGCTGCGGCTGAACGCGCGCGAGTGGCCGCTGCTGCTGGGCGGGGGCGTAGCCTCCTTCCTCGTCGGCGCCACCATGCCGGTCTTCGCGCTGCTCTTCTCCAAGCTGTACGGAGTGAGTATGGCCTTGGTGGTATTTCAATAAGGATTACATGGTCTATCACTAGTTTATGTCTTAAAGCAGTGGTCGGCAACCCGCGGCGCGTGGATGTTTCGAAAATAAGCTAAAAATACCTATTCTATGCTTCTCGTTTGGCAGATGAGCACTTGGGAGTCATTCTAGGAATGTCAACTACAAATATGATGGGTAATATACGAGAAATGTAGATTAGACTTAGATTAGAGACCAAAGGATACAGTCCGCACATACTGTTCATATTCGCAATGTGTTGAGCATTGGCACATAGGAGGATCAACCTACTTAAATGAGAATAATTTGCCACCAATTTGTTTCACACCTTATTTACTGATATTCTACCATGAAATTGCTGACATCCTGTTCCCCTGGTCTCCAGATGTTCGCGCTGCCGGACGGCGACGTGATCGTGCAGCAGTCGCGGGTGTACGCGGGCGCGTTCCTGGGCGCGGCGGCGGCGTGCGCGCTCGTCACCTTCCTGCAGACCAGACTCTTCAACCTGGCCGGCGCCAGCCTCACCGACCGCCTGCGCGTCATGACCTTCACCAACTTCCTCAAACAGGTCACTATCTATTACAGGAAATCTTGCGTTAACGAATCATCATCATCGTCTGCCAAAGACGTCAACTGCTGGACATACACCTCCCCCAAAGACGTGCAGATTTTTTTTAAAACATTGGTATCTTGCCAAAAAGAAACGGAATTAGTAATTTCCATCAAATTGCCGGAAAAGCGAATTACAGTAACAGCGTGTTACCAAAACTGCAGCAGCATTTGTCACTACCTTCGAATGGAATCTACATATAACTATCATCATCATCACCAGCCTCTCGCGTTTACTACTGGACATAGGTCTCTCCTATGTCACACCACTGGGCTCGATCTTCGGCCGTCCTCATACAACGTATCTCGAAATCTATCGTGGTATCTATGTATATCCACAGTAGCATTACATAGTATGTTTGTGTCACCTTTTATACCCATTTTTATATCCACGAGCAAACGTTGAAGCAGTCAAGGCATTGAAAGTGAAGCTTACCCACGCTTGTGTCCCTCCAGGAGCAGGGCTGGTTCGACCGGCCGCAGCACGCGGTGGGCGCGCTGTGTGCGCGACTCGCGGCCGACTGCGCCGCCGTGCAGGGCGCCACCGGTGAGGGATTTATTCTCAATCTTCAACACAAATCCCTGTCAATTAAGCCGAATTATTAAGAGACTATTTTTAACCGATTTCCCTTCTCTATTACAGTTTTAAACTACTATTTCATCTTATTACTACTTAATTACATGGCGCAGTTAATTAGATGTAGCTTGCAAAACTCGCGGCCGTGGGTTCGCTACCTGCACTGAGACAAATGATGATCCTCAAATGTTTGTTTTGACTCTGTGTTTGTGAGACCGAAAAGTCTCTCGTAGTTTCTGATACCCACGAAACAAGACTTGTATCTTAACGTGGGGTCAGAACCAAATATGTGACTGTTGGGTATTGGTTATCTATTTGTTTAAATATTTTTTTCTCCTAGTAAATACTGCATTTTACACACAAAATAATATTAAATACAGCGCTATCTAGCGGCACACGCGCGAACTACTACAAACTGTATATTGCGCAGGCACCCGGCTGGGCACGGTGCTGCAGGGAGTGAGCACGATGGCGATCGGCGTGGGGCTCGCCATGGCCTACTCCTGGAAGATGACGCTCGTCAGCCTGCTCAGCGTGCCGTGTGTGCGTATATACTAGTTATTGTTGTGATGGTAATCGTGGTACTACACTAATATTTATTCAGAGATTCGTGAAAATACCTTCTTGAGTTTTGAGGTCGAAAGTACATGGCTGTTGAGGTACTATACAACTGAGAATGTTTAGACCTCAATCCCCCACGGTCAAAATCTTTTTTAGTGTGCAGGTTTCATCTCGATTATTTCCTTCGCCGTTAAAAAACGTGATAATTACACAAACAACTTGGTACATTCAGATATTTAGACCGCGACCGTTGAGATTCTCGGCCGCGCGCCTAAACTTCCAGGCTATCACGACTTGTGCATTGCTAGACTGTAAGCTACATTATAATGGTGACTCCTGGCAGGTGATCGGCGGCATCTACCTGGAAGGCTACGTGACGAAGCGAGCGGAGACCATCTCCCGGCGCGCGCTCGAGTCGGCCGCGCGCGTCGCCACCGAGGCCGTCACCAACATACGCACCGTGCACAGCCTCGGTCAGTACGCACTCGCATCTCATCATCATCATCATTAGCAGCCTTCAATTTGTCCACCGTTGGACACAGGCCTCTCCTATGGCACGCCACTGGGCTCGATCCTCGGAATTCTCATCCAACCGCTGCCAGCGCGTGGATATCGTCAGTACTCACTTTGCCGGCTTTGTACTCGGGAGTCAAGGGTAGTTTAGCAAGTGCTATAGTGAGGTCGTGTAGAGAAATAGTTTGGCTACCTAATGCTGTTGAAAGTGGCTATGTGCTGTTTGTAATTCCCTAGAAACTACTAAGTAACCTTCTCCTGACTATGTCCGACTCAATCCTACTATAATGACTTGAACGAAGTGCATACTCTCCCCAGGCGTGGAGCACAAGCTGCTGTCCCGCTACGAGGCGGCGGTGGCGGCGGCGGGCGCGGGGGGCGCGGGGGGCATGCGCGGGCTCGTGTACGGCGTGTGTCTGTGCGCGCCCACGCTCGGGTACGCCGTGTCGCTCGCGTACGGCGGGTACCTCATCGCCAGGGACGGCCTGCAGTACGAGTACGCTATATTGTGAGTATATGTTGGTGTGTCTGTGCGCGCTCACGCTATACACCTTACTAACCCCCCCCCCCCCTCCGCAGAGTGTCCGAAGCCCTGATCTACGGCGCGTGGATGCTAGCCGAAGCCCTGTCGTTCGCGCCGAACTTCGCGGCGGCGCGGCGCTCCGGGGCGCGCATCCTGGCCGCGCTGCAGCGGGAGCCGCAGATCCAGAGTGAACCCACGGCCAAGGACGAGCCGGAATGGGTGAGATATATCTACTGCATATACATATGTATATCTAAACGGTCATAAGTCGCGAAAAATATACAAAGATGAGGTCATTTTCATTGTTGACTTTTTTAAGTGTGAGAAAAAAAATACGTCCCGCTTCGAGGAATAAATAATTTGTTTATATATATTCCACCGCCTGTCGTGACTCTTCTCAACTAAAGAAGTTGCGTAAGCCCAACAAAAAATACTTTATTTGGTTGACTGTGATCAAAATTGTTTTTTAATTATTTTATTAAGAGCAACTGCTGCCTTTTTGTGCTTAATTGTAACGTTAGCAACAAGAAGTGTACAATGTACATGTAACGATTAGAAAAAGAAGAAATTGATTACCTACCAAAAATTAAGTATCAGTGATCCAAATTTCACTAATAATTTAGAAGTACATCACCATGACTTCTTATAATAGTCATCTATCATGTTGATGTACTTCTAAATTATTCATTCACCCAGCAATCACCCCCCCCCCCCCCCCCCCCACAAACACCCGCCTAACCCCATCTCCCCGCAGACGGCGTCCGGCGACGTGGAGTTCTCGTCGGTGCAGTTCTCGTACCCCACGCGGTCCAAGGTTCCGGTCCTGCGCGGCGCCTCGCTGAGCCTGCCCGCGGGCCGCACGGTGGCGCTGGTGGGCGCCAGCGGATGCGGCAAGTCCACGCTGCTGCAGCTGCTGCTAAGGAACTACGACCCCAAGGAGGGACGAGTGGTCAGTACTAAACCTCATTTATATTAGTCCCTTATTGGTGTATGTATACTAGGCAAAACATTCATTTGTTCATCCATTCATTGATTAATCACTCATTCGATCTTTTATTCATTCACCACAACTCCAAATGGATGAAAGAAAGAACGAACGATCGAATGAACAATTATCTACTCTTTCTTTCTTCTATGATAATTTTGTAGATATTTATTTTTGTAGATTTAACTTAAAAGTCAAAATCATCTTTATTCTAATTGCCTTTGACAAGTCCTTTTAAATCGTCATCATTCATTCACTTGCCCCGTTTCCAATTCTATTTGGTGTTGGCGCAGTATATTTTTTCCTTCCAAACATCTCTATCAGCCGTCTTCATTCACCTCTTTTTCTTTCATATTTCTTTCACAAACTCCATCCATCTTTTCTTTGGCCTTCCTCTGCTATTCCATCCTGCGACTTTCATGCTCATCACCTTTTTTCCTACATACGTTTCATCCCTCCACATAATATGCCCACACCACGACAGACAGTTTCCTTTCAGCTTATCCATCACAGAAGCTACTTTCAAATTTCCTCTAACGGTCATTCCTCACTCAACAAGTTCTTGTGAACCTCCTCTATCATTCCATTTTTTAACTTTTGCAAAACATTCCAGACGCTAGACGGTCGCGACATAAAACACGATCTCTCCCTCCCGACCCTGAGACGGCAGCTCGGGCTGGTCCAGCAGGAGCCGGTACTGTTCGACCGCAGCATCCGGGAGAACATCGCGTACGGAGACAACAGTCGGGAGATACCTCTGGAGGAGATCATCGAGGTGGCCAAGGAAGCCAACGTGCACAGCTTCATCGTCGGACTGCCTTTGGTGAGTGATTGAGAATTTACATGGGAACATAGTACGGTGGGATTCTGGTAATACCAGGGTTCCTTAATCCAGCTTATTTTGACAAATCTTTGTTGTATGTGCCAACGAAATTATTTATTTTGATCTGTAATTTTCTGGGGTTCAAAGCACTAGACCAAATGCACTAAGCCGTACTATGCTAGCGTGGTGGACTAATAATTTCAACAATTTGTATATTCGATCTATACCTAGTATTGGGACGTGTATGAAATAAAGACAATTATAATGTTGGCGATGATGTTCGTGATGGTGACAATGGTGATGTCGATTAGTTTGACGATGATGACGATGACGACCATAATGATGCTGCTACTGAAAACTACTGTTCATGTTGTTGGTGTTATCACGACGACGATAGTATTGATGATAAGGATGCCGCCGCTGACGTTTATGTTGTTATTGACGCTGATGATAATTATTTTGACAATGACAACAATAACGATGATGTCGACGATAATGATGACTGTTGTTATTACAATGACGAGAACGCCATTGCTAATGTCCCCCAGGGCTACGACACGCGGCTGGGCCCCGGCGGCGCGTCGCTGTCGGGCGGGCAGAAGCAGCGCATCGCCATCGCGCGCGCGCTGGTGCGGCGGCCGCGCGTGCTGCTGCTGGACGAGCCCACGTCGGCGCTGGACGCGGCGGCCGAGCGCGCGCTGCAGGCGGCGCTGCACCGGGCGGCCCGCGGGCGCACCGCCGTCATCATCGCGCACCGCCTCGCCACCGTGGCGCACGCGGACGTCATACACGTGCTCGATAAAGGTGACGTACCGGTGCCTAGCTCTCGATTACTGTGATGAAACTGACTAGTGTTACATATGTACTCGATAAAGGTAATTTACTGTTGCCTAACTCTTGGTTACTGTGATGGAACTGACTGAAGATCGAGCCCTGTGGCGTGCCATAGGAGGTGGACGCAATGAAGGCTGGTGATGATGATGATGATGAACCTTGTGTTTCCCTACCTTTGATGGGACTTATGTGAATGTGAAATAGAACCGGGTGACACTATTCAAGTTCTGAACTAGGCACTGGTAGATGCGCAAACCGCGTGTTGCTATAAGAAATAAAAATAACGATCACCTTACAACTCTAGTACAGTATACTCGACGTCCAAAATACCTTACTAAGTAACGAAACTCTTCACCCCAGTAGACCGGCCACCGGCTTGCGAAACCAGAGGCTCGATCCCCGCAGAGACAAATGTTTGTGTAAACCACGGCCGTAAGCCTCTCGTAGTTTGAGATACTTGCAACTTGTATCCTAGCTATGTATGTGACTGTCAAAAGTATTTATTTATCCATTTCCAATGAATTTCCCAACAATTTGTCCTCATTCTTATTACCACGCTGCTGCAAGAATACACATGAATTTCCCGTTGCAGGCGTGGTGGCGGAGAGCGGCACCCACGAGGAGCTGGTGCGCCTGCGCGGCCTCTACTGG
The DNA here is from genome assembly GCA_030295005.1 of Cephonodes hylas. NCBI lineage: Eukaryota > Metazoa > Arthropoda > Insecta > Lepidoptera > Sphingidae > Cephonodes > Cephonodes hylas. The sequence continues at coordinate 5,318,661 of AP025387.1, read as the reverse complement.
GACCTGCTGCAGCAACAGGCGCCCGCAGGCGTGCAGTGACACTGCTCAATGTAACCCAAGGATTATGCCCAGGACTGTTACATTCACTTCACGTATCAAGAGTATGCTGGTAATATGCACGGCTAAGTGATGGCCTCGAAGTTTTGGCAAGCGGTCGAGAATCAGGAAAACATCGCGGGGTAAGGTAGAAACCTAAATAAATCTAAGGAATTTCTTAGGTGTGTAGTCAGCCCTAAAGGCCAATGTAGGGAGCAAAGGCCCGTCCACAGCAGTGGCTGATGAGAATGATGGTATATTGAGGAAAATGTACTTAAAGTACCCGTAACTGTCATTGAATAATGGAAATTTGCCGAAATAACCGAAAAATATATTACTTAAGTATGACATAATTTTAAATAAAATTTTAATACTTAGAGTAAGAAAATTGGTGATAAAGTTTATTTTTTTGTTACTCGCTAACTTGAAATGTAAAGGAAAAATATGCATTTAAACTGTATAAAAAACTTTTTTCAGTAACAGTCCTAAGCTTTCAGTACAAAGTGAGGCAAAAATGTGCCTTGATAAGTGCCTTGTAAAATAAAATAGACTTAAGTATTCTAAAAAGCTTGCATCTCTTGCCGAATCGATTGTAGAATCGATCATAATTATAATCGATTGCAAATTTAATCGTTCAGATTTGTACGTTAGAAAGGAAATTTGTTTTTAGGCGATGCTAAGAGAGTCAAATCAACTTATTTTATTAAAAACATGAATTGTTAGTCAAATTTGAAATATGTCGGTTTTATTTGAGTAAAATAGCTTGAAAAAAGTATGTCTTATGTAGAACAATGTTTTAAATATCCTAGTACGACGTTGAAAATTAATGTTTTTATATATTTTTTAAAATAAACATAAAAATATTAATATCTTTAAAAAATAGGGTGAACTGATTTGACTCGTTTAGCATTTTGACTACGCAATTAATTGTAATTTTAACAAATTGATTTAAAATCGAATCGATACATCGAATTTTTAAATCGATTTACTGTTTAAACGATCGTCATTTTAATCTCGTATTTAGATAGATGAAGCCAAAAAGTGCTATTTCATTTTAGTGTAGATACACAAGTGACTGTGATTGTTAAATTATTTTAATTTTAAGTCTCGCCACTGCTACTAAGGCTTAAGTCAGATTTACATACATTTAAACCTTGACTAAGCCAGGCTTAAGTGGCTTTTAGTGTAATAATCGTCCAATAGAAAACTTAAAATTGCAAAAAGATTTTGATTAATTAAAATATGAATATTATTATTACACGCTAGCTATGGGTCTGATCAGGAAGTTTTAGGTTCGATTCCCGTACCGAGACGTGTTACTGTTTAAAGGAGCCTTAAAAAGGCAAAAGCCTCGCTACTTTGGACATATAAATGTATATGGGAATGCATCTCTGCCTATCCTTTCAGAAAACTTAGTATGAGTGTAAAATCAATTGAGTCAGTTATTTCAAAAACCTCTTTTTTTCAGCTTTTTTGCTAAAAATGGTCTTTAAAGGGAGATGCACATTCAACGTAAAATTACTGCTAAATTAAAATCGAGTGACTTACGACGTTTTTGAAATGACCGACTCAATTATATTCTTAGATTTTCAAAAAGTTTTTGTTAAAATATGAAATTGGGCGATTAACATGAGTTCCATGACATGTTTTGTATAAACTGTGTTTTTTCTTGTTTATTGTATAATAAATAGCGTAAGAACAATTGTGATATATGTAATAAAACAAAATTTTTAGCTTAAACACTATTTTATTTCACTTACATAAACCAATACAACATAACAGAAATAAACAATAAAATTCGCAATTCTTGCGGGTAGTTACACATTTTGGTAATCATACTTGGTGACAAGTCATATGGTATTTGACTTGCAAGTACCTAGTGCCTGGGTTCTGTGATGATGTTGTGACCATAGTGGCACTTATGATAAGGTGGGTCCAAGTCTAGAGACTAGACGTATTTTTGTCATTTTAAACCCAACCGATCTTTTCAGTTGAAGAGGTAATCGTACTTGATGGTAAGATGGGTCCTAATCCAAATATAGATCCAGTTCAGTCTGTTTTCACACAGTCAGTAAATGACCGGAGGGGGTAAGTTGACTACATACGTTCTTCAATACGTCACCTGATTTGAACCCTCAACTGATGACTAGATTTATTACCATTTATACCCATAAGAGATTGCTATAAAATAATGACAACAATTCAATTTACAATACATTGAATGTAAGGGAAACCTGTCGATTAATACTGTATTATTTTTGTTGCTGAATATTTTAAAAACCCGCAATGTAAGGCGTACTAAAGTCAAACGTCGACCACCTCTAGAACAGCTGACTTCAATGCGTTTACATTGCGTTTTTAGTATAAAGATATTTGTGTAAAATATGTTGATTTTACGAGGTCTTATGTCAATAAGATTCGGTATTACCTTCCGTATTTATCGAAAATATTTCCCTTACACTAACAGTCTTAAATAAATTTTTACAAACTTAAACTTTTATGAAAACCTTGTGTCATTTTTGTGCTACTTTTACGACAGTTTGCCTGGGCTCAATGTTATTGGAATTTTTCGCCTATCTAAATGAAAGACAGGCGTGCATGCATGTGTGTATGTCTGTGTGTGAATAAGTATATATGTTTGTCAGTGTTTGTGTGTTGTGTGTGTGTGTGTATGTGTTCTTGTGTGTACAGGGTGTATTTAGACCGTTATCGGAAACTGAGGCAGGTAATATCTAATGATTACAAACCCCCTGGCGTTAAAGAAAATTTCGACAAAAGATAAAACATTTGACGTTTTCCATACAATCCATTGAGAGGGTTTTTTAGGCCATAGTCCACCACGCTGGCCTAGTGCGGGTTGGCGAACTACACACCTAAGAAATTCCTAAGAACTTTTAGGTGTGCAGGTTTCATCACGATGTTTTCCTTCACCGTTAAAGCAAGTGATAATTCAATGTGAAAAACCCTCTCAATGGTAGAGGAGACCCGTGCTCAGCAGTGGGCGTATATGGGTTGATGAAGTGAAGAAGAATACAAACCACGTACTTTTAATACTGATGGTTGTATGGAAAACATCACTTTTTTTGTTTTTCGGGATTTTCTTTAACGCCAATAGGTTTTTGATCACCGTAGCTACTTTCCTTAGTTTCCGATAACCGTCTGAATACACCCTGTATATGTGTGTATGTGTGTATATGTAAATTCCTGTTGATATCGTCGTAGGCGAAAAAACGTAGCTATGACACTAGGCTTCACATTTCTTGAGGCTTAAATAATTAAACATGAACAATAAAATAACTCAGTTTCAATAACTCAGTGGATGATTAATGTAATGACTTAGACTGCTGTTTTCTCAGTATGGTCTTACCAAAGGCACTTCATGCATTTTATGACCTTAGTTCATGTTCTAGAGGTCCGACTAGATATTTTGAAATTGATATCAATAGAAGGGCAAAATGGCGCTCTTGAATGAAACTGGTTGGTGTTTTTACCAGCTCTTGATATATCTCATCCACTAAGCCACTTGGCTTTCAATACTTAACAAAAATACAAAACAATGTAATGTAATCGCCTCAAGTTTTGCGCGACATCGCTTGTTGGTTGTGCGCTGACAATAAAAAACATTCTTAAGTCTAATTATTAAAATTACATGTAGATTTTAAAATGGTAGTATAACTTATTTAATATCGGATAAAATTTTAGAATTTCTGTTTTGTAGTGTAAATTGAATATTCCCGAAATCTAAAATCAATCAGAACACTTTTAATATCAATTGAAAACAACATACATTTCGCTTTTAATTACAAATTTTAGTTTTTCATAATTTTTTTAACGCGCAATGTAAAGCGAACTTTTTAAAGCAAGGGTCATTGACCGTTACCGTCAACTGTTTCTTTATTAAACCGTCTCTACATTGGCCCAAACATTGGCGCATTGTTGGTTATTGACCAATTCATGTTGGCTATTAAGGAAAGTAATAGAATCCTTAAATTATAGATGTTTTACTAAATATCCAAGAATTTATCGGCATCTACATTAGGCTGAATGTTTGGAGACTTTGCTTTACGTTGCGTTATTTAAAAAAACTATTAATGACCATTTCCAAAAGATATAGTCATACATGTATTTATTTCAAAATGATATGACATTAAATTAATTTATTTTCATATTATTTTTAGCATATTTATAATAAATATGACTATATCTTCGATTTCGGGAGTTTTCCATTTACACTTAGGGAACTGCGTTTTCCATGACTCAAATAAATAAAACCTCTTTTGGACTTATTTCTTTTGTATCCTTATCCTACACCTAGGTGGGGCTGGGGCAACGTTATGGCCTATAAAAAAGGGTAGAACTTTCCTCAGAAAATCTTTACCTTCATTCTACGATGTTTCAAATTTCGAGCCAAATTGTAAGATTGGTATTTTTTTATTCCCTTTCTAACCCTCTTTTATATAATGATAGAGATTACACGATTATAGTCACACTATAAGAATAATTATCAAGATTACAGACCAATTAATTAACGCACATTTGGCTGATAAGTTCATTAATTACCAAATTCCAATAATCTTTAATAATTATTCGTAATCACGTAATCTTTCTAGCCAAAATAACGATACCCCATTAAAAGATGTTTCAAACTGCACATTACTGCAAGTTTTCGTATACTTCAACAGACATGATAACATACTCAGAAAAATGGATTTTAATGCCAAAAAAATTGCAGATTTCAATCTGATTTATATTGTTACAATCGAAACTGGATATAACGACGCTAAAGGAACCTTATATTTCGGACGTTATATCCGATAATTGTTATAAACGATAGTTATTAGTTTACATAGATTCCGCTTGGATCTTGTCATTCGGTTTTTATAGTTAATCCGTCGTTATACTGATATTCATAAAAGTCGTATCAGTCTTTACCATATACTGATTCATCTCATATCTACGATTACTCGAGACGATATGAAATAAATTTTTATGCAGTTATGACAAACATAATATAAGACTTTTATGAATAAGGCAACGGTGACGGAATTTTCGAAACTAAAAATATTCCGCTATTTTGACCAAAGCGACAATCAGAAGGAATGACTTCACAGATATACAAAGTGAAAATATACCTTGATATAATAAGACAGGTAATAGTTACTTTTAGAACAAAGACATTGACGTTAAAAAATTCCCAACAAAAAACATGATGTTTTCCCAACCACCATATACACCTTTAATACTATGGTTATTAGAAATACGTCAAAACATTTATTTGTTGACTAAATTTTAACATCCATGTTTTTGTAATGACCGTTACCATTACTTGTCTTATTTTTCTATCATGGTCTTTTTACACATAAATTATCGAATAATTTAAACTTGAGTCATCATGTCTGTGTTACCCCACCTGGGTATCGAATACAGGACTCCACAGTTCACACATAAATATAAAATAATTTGTTATAACTTAACTATTTTGAATAGAGGTAGAAGACAGACACCGCAGCGACAGCTTACAAATATTATCCTAAACGTGTATATTTAAAATCACTAAACACTCAGATTCAAAAAACCCTATTAAATTGATTATTCATAATGATTAATAAGTGTCGTCGCCATATTTTTTGGGAATTTTAAAATTTCATGTACCAGGGTACCAGAAATTATAAGAAATCCTTTCGCTTCTCCATTCATACATTTTTTCATACACTCTAAAAAATTTTATTGAAGTCAAAATTTTGTCTGTGACTGTTGAATGTATTTTGATGTTATGTGTCCTGTGTACAGATATATACTTTCATCCATCTTCATACATCCAAATCACATACATATATTATTCACAAATCATCAACTTACATCCACCCCATACACTAATCTTCATACAAATCATCTTCACAATATTCCTACATCATACATTCTACATACATACTTCTGCCATACTATATAACTTTCATACATTACATTATCACAGTAATAGAACATTGTAAATTATTTCTTGTGTATTTTGTTACATCTGGGTTTTCAAAATGGCATACCATTTGCTCGATGTTAAAAGATCAAGACTGTTACCTAAAAAGATCGATCTTTAGATCGATTCAAAGTAAAATCGATTCTTGAAAAATCCAGTAGGCTAGAGGCTTACATTATGTTTTTGTCTTTAAAAACTTTCTTGAATGGGTGTTATTGCAGCATAATTTAGGATATTTCAATGTTAAAATCGATTCTTTCTCGCCATATCTTTCTATCAAACAAAACCTTTCAATTTGTCCATTCTATCATCTTACATACTTATGCAAATTGTGATAATTTAGAGGTTTTTAGAAGTTATTATGCCGGCCTACCTTGTTTCAAGTCATCAAGCAGACCAAGATATTACTATATATATCTTGTTCATATACTGCATAAAATTGATGACTATTTGGATGTAACTTTTTGTCATAGCAAAGTGACCACTCTGGCAAGTGTCGTAAAAGTAGCGACCGGCGAGAAAGGACAATGATCATCTTTCACCAATCGATACAATAATAGTGGCCTAATGCTATATACAGGGTGTATCCAGGCCGTGATCGGAAACTAAGGGAGGCAATAGCTACGGTGGTTACAATCTCATTGGCGTTACAAAATCCCGACAAATAATAAATTTTTGATGTTTTCCTAACAACCAGAAATAGTAAATGTATGCTTGTTAAGAAATCGTTAATTCTCTTTATTTTTTGTCGGGATTTTTTTTTTCTAATTATCATAACTATTATCTGTCCTAGTTTCCGATCACGGTCTGAACACACCCTGTATACATCCTGGTGGGGGGGATACATATATCCCAGCATAAACCTTACAAAAAACCTCTACAATTGTCTATTGAAAACATGGCGACGACCGGCCTTAGGTTAAAATACTTATCATTTTCGAGATCATAAAACGTTAGACTAGAACGGTTATATATTTTTAGTCTATGATATATGAGGCCGAATAAGACCGTCAAAGACTACGGTAAGCATTTCGACCTATGCATAGAATAAGGTTACTTATGACTGTAACACCAAAGTACTTCATGTCTTTATAGAGTTAAATTTGTTTATATATTGCCCTAGTGAAGCAATAATAATCACAACTTTTGCTGTTGTTTGAAGAACATAAAAAGTTACAGGTAATTTTGTGCCCAATTAAGTTTAAATCGCTGAGAAAGAGAAGTTGACATTTTGCGAATATAACCTTATTCTATGCATAGGTCGCTTTTAAGACTACATTTAAATAAAACCCGACGAGTACCTCTGATTCAGTCTTAGTGTGACAACCTCAGTCTTAACTCCTGTACCGTGATTTATGAAGATTGAGGGTAGACACAAAAATATTTTTCATATGTGATTTCGTTCGATTTTATTGTTAATCATCATTAAACATTACTGGTAATTAATGACTCTTAAAAAAATCTTTGGTTATTCGAATGAATGTAATGAAATTTTATTGATCTTTAAATGACCTTGAATGTTATATTAAGGCTAAATTAACGATTCTTTGACGCCAAATTCTCCCCAATCTTTTTTAAATCCGGTACAACATATATCCAAAACCTTATCAGTCTCCGTAACTGACAAGATTTCTCAGTCATTCCATTCCAATCGGCACTTTGAGCGCCTCTAAAGCTGTTTGAACACCCTGTAGATGGTACTTCCGTTCACTCCGACCTTTTTGAGGCCTGATGACCTCTTTGAGACCTCATGAGAGACCTCTTGACCTCTTTAAGACCGTCAGAGGCACTCTTCACCACCCCGCGTGACTAAAACTATTGCTAATTTTATTCCAAAACTTTTGACAGCAAATTGACATTGACAGGTGGTTTTGTCAATATTTTGACATTTACTTATGGATCTTGGCAATATTTTGACTTGTTTATCGATCTTTTGGGGCTAATCTGTTTTAGGCCAACGTGGTGGACTAAGGCCTAACCTATTATTAGTAGAAGAGGCCAAAGTCCAGCAGTTGGATTTTTATAGGCTGGCAAGTCAAATTAAGAGTTGCCATACTGATGTTTTTATTCAAATGTCACTTCACCGTCGAGAATATTGGAATTTAAAAAACACTACTTTTAAAACAAAATGGCCCTCTGTATAAAAACTGGGATAGGGGAAAGACATTATTTAGATTTTTACGTCCAATTAAATTGAGTCCATATCTCATTACTCGACACTCAAATTCCTTCATTCTTGAATCTTCGAGTGTATACAGCATGTTCCCTTATACATGGTGCTGCGAAATTTCCTCTTCTTCTTAGTGTCTTGATTTTGGACGCAAAAACACTATTTACTTAATCTATGCACTATAAAGTTTCCTACATACCGCTGCCGGCCCGTCGTGGGATAGTCAAGGGATAGCCGTGGGATAGTGGGATAGAAGTCCCTACTGTGTGCTGGCGATGGCTGCGAGTATGGCGCCCCGCAGCGGCGACAGTAACGCGCCGGGAACCGAAGGCAAACCCCACATGGAGCAAGCGCTGCTGATCACTGCGCCTGTAATACATACATACAGTTTTTATACTAGTTTTTAAATCTAAATAGATATCAACTTCAACAAATTCAACTATATTAATGAGTGAATGATTGAAAGCAGTGATGGCCTCGAAGTTAAATCACGTATCAAGAATCTCAGCAGTCGCAGGTTCAAAACCTTCGACTTTTCCAAGTTATGTGTGTATTGAGCTTTAACCTTGAAGAAAAACATAGTGACAAATATTAGGAATTTCTTAGCTTTGTAGTCCGCTTGCACTAGGCCAGCGTGGTGGACTAAGGCCTCAACCCTCTAAATAGTAGAGGAGGCTCGGACTTAGCAGTGAGATGTATATGGGCTGATGATGACGTAAAACTAAGGCAAATAGTGACTCTCACAAATTTAATAACATCGGTGAGTATTAATGAACTTCTGAACAACATGCTTAATGCTAGCTTAATGCTTAGGCTAGGCTGATGGATAGAAGGGCTGAAGATCGAGCCCGGTGGCGTGACACAGGAGGCCTATGTCCAATTGCAGATGCAAGAGGCTGCCGATAATGATGATGCAGTGATTACTACATTGGATGATGGATGTATGTGTGTATACAGGATGTATTTAGACCGTGATCGAAAACTGAGGCAGGTAATAGCGATAGTGATTACAAACCCCCTGCCATTAAAAAATATCCCGACAAAAAATAAAATTTTTGAGGTTTTCCATACAAACCACATACTTTTAACACCGATGGTTGTATGGAAAACGTCGAAATTTTAATTTTTTGTCGGGATTTTTAATATCGCCACTGGGTTTGTGATCACCCTCGCTATCAGCTGCCTCAGTTTCCGATCGCGGTCTAAACACAGGCAGTATAGTGTATGCGCACCCATGTTGGCCTTGGGCACGGCGCACAGCGCCAGCAGCGCCCAGTCCCGCGCCCCCGCCAGCTCGCAGCGGCAGTACACCCAGCAGGTACACACGCTGCTCCACACGTGCACGGCCTCTGCAGCAACAAGGCGTTGTTGTACACTGCAGCATCACTATCATCATCGATGCATTCATCAGCACATCCCACATAACCTTTATACCATCGTCAGAACGTTTATCAATAGTATCGTCGTCATCATCATCATCACCATCATCATCACCATCATCATAACCGTCATCGTCATAATCACCATTATAGTCGTCATCATCATGATCATCATAAACAATCATCATCATTATAACTGCACTTATCTATACCTATTACACTTTAAACAATTCATCATAATCATCAGAATTTTTCACTCACATCCGCGACCGACATCAATCCATTCATCACCATCACTACACCACATGCAACCCTTTCATCACCTTCAATCAATTTGCCATCAATCATTTACGCCATCATCACTACATCACCTCAACTCTACCCTCCCCCCTACTTATTTAAACTCTTTACTGTACACATTTACATACAACCACACAAAATCATCACCCCTACTTACCCAACAGCAGGGCCACGATAACATCGGATATGTACAGCGCTCCCTCGGCGTGCGCCAGCGTGGAGCAGCACTCCACGTACAGCAGCGCGAGGGCGCAGGCCTGGCTGGGCGCCGCGCCCCCGGGGACTGCGCCCCAGCGCCCCGCCGCCACGCCCAGGGAGTACGGGCCCGCGGTGCAGGCTATCGTCCAGAGGGTTGTTGACAGTGGGGGGACTATGATGCGACCGCACTGGAATTGGGGGTTGGGGGTTAGTGAAAATTCTCATCATCATCATCATCGTCGTCGTCGTCACCATCATAATGATCATCATAGTCATCATCAACAGCCTTCAATTCGTTCACTGCTGAACATAGGCCTCTCCTATGGCACGTCACTGATATTGTAATAATTATTAATTATAAAATAAAATTGTCTTCAATCTTATAATATTTATAAGATCTTTTATATGGTCCAAAGAGAAATAAATCCAAATTAAATTAATTATATTATTACTTTTTTGATGTGAGTGTTTGAACTTTGTGGGACAGAAAAGTCTCTTATACAATAGTTAAAGATACACAAGACTTCTACATGCGTGGGGTCAGTATTTATATGGCTGTTGGGTGTATTTTGTATGTTAATATGGGGTCATGGCCATTTACGTAACTTTTGTAACTATGAATGGACGAAACTATGAATGTGTGTTGTCTATTTGGTTTGTCAGTGGGGTCAAAACTACATATGTGACTAGTGTATTTTGTCTGTTGGTGTGGGGTCATATGTATGTACGTGACTGTTTCGGGTATTTTGTATCTTAGTGTGGGGTCAGAATTGTATGTGACTGTTGAATTTAAAATTTTAGTGTGGGGTCAAAACTACATGTGACTATTGTATTTTGTCTGTTGGTGTGGGGTCATATCTATGTACGTGACTGTTGGGTGTATTTTGTATCTTAGTGTGGGGTCAGAATTGTATGTGACAGTTGAATTTAAAATTTTAGTGTGGGGTCAAAACTACATATGTGACTATTGTATTTTGTCTGTTGGTGTGGGGTCATATGTATGTACGTGACTGTTGGGGGTATTTTGTATCTTAGTGTGGGGTCAGAATTGTATGTGACTGTTGAATTTTGTATGTTAGTGTGGGGTCAAAATAACGTATGTAGGATATATTTAACAGTATTTAGATACAACTAGTACTAACCAACACGAGCAACGACATCGGCACGGCGACTACTGCGGCGAGGTAGTTGGCGAGCAGTAGTGACGCAGTGAGTGGGTGTAATAACTAGTACTAACCAACACGAGCAACGACATCGGCACGGCGACTACTGCGGCGAGGTAGTTGGCGAGCAGTAGTGACGCAGTGAGTGGGTGTAATAACTAGTACTAACCAACACGAGCAACGACATCGGCACGGCGACTACTGCGGCGAGGTAGTTGGCGAGCAGTAGTGACGCAGTGAGTGGGTGCCGGGACAGCGCCGCCGACAGCCACACGCACGGACCGCCCACGGACGAGAACAGGGCTCTGGGACATAGTGGCTACGTTATAGTCATCATCATCACCATCACCACCACCATCGTCATCACCATCATCATCACCACCACCACCACCATCATCATCATCATCATCACCACCATCATCAACATCACCACCATCATCATCATCATCACCAGTATCATCACCATCATCATCAACACCACCACCGCCATCATCACCACCGCCATCATCACCACCGCCATCATCACCACCGCCATCATCACCACCGCCATCATCACTACCGCCATCACCACCACCATCATCATCATTATCAACAAAATTATCACCATAACCATCACCATCGTCATCACCACCATTACCACCATCATTACCACCATCATCATTACTACCATCATCATCACCACCATCATCATCACCACCATCATCATCACCACCATCATCATCACCAGCATCATCATCACCACCACCATTTTAGTCTGCTAAACGTAGGCCTCCTGTAATGACTAGATCACTATGGTATTCTCGACTCAGCCATTCACTCCTGAACGTAAGCCTTCCCAAGAAAGCGCCAACCATCCCGGTATTGAGCAGCCCTCATACATCCATCACCTTGTTACCTTATTACTTACTACCTTATATACATTCAGACACCCCTTTTTCAATCACCACTAAAGCACTAATCATAAAAAAAAAACCCACAAAAACAATCAACCCCAACTCACCCCTTAACAATCCTATAGTCGGTAACATCATTCATGGCGAAGACCACGACGACAGCCAGGGCTGGCGCGACGACGTGCGCGTGGGCACAGGCCAGCGCGTGCAGGCGGGAGGGCCACGCGGGGGGGCAGCGGGCCCCGCACGAGAAGTATATGTACGAGAGAGGGAGGTACAGGAGGTACTGGGAGTACAGAGGGCCTGTGGGCAGATGGCGGTGTTAGTATTTGATTCAAATCGCTTTAGGATTATTTGTATATACCCTCATATTTTTTTGGAACTTGATTGATAAATTGTATCATATCTACCCTGGTATTTTTATTGGAATTTTCAAAGTAGATACCCTCAAACTTTAACTTTATTATAATTTCTATCTACCCACATAATTTTTCATAAAATTTCGAGTAAAAGTACCCTCAAATTTGAATTTTATGATAATTTCTATGTACCCTAGTATATTATTTTTAATTAGTATATTTTTATTGCTTTAGGATAATTTTTATCTAACCTGGTATTTTTTTTTAATTTTAAAGTACCCTCAAAATTTAACTTACTTTTACGATGGACAAAATTTAATTGTTGCGTTTAATAAAGCTGGATTTGTCATACCTCAAATAATTAAGCCCTTGTAAAGGTTCTTGAAATAACCCTTACACAATAGGTTTATAGAACCGCGATGTTATTGCGTGTCTAAGTTCAGAGCACTCTATCTAAGTGTGCATCTATTTGTGATGAGTCTGTACGCTTAGGAAATAAGCTAAGTCCTCAATGCAAGCGTGAGAGAGTAATGGGAATGAAAACAAGACACTATCAATTTGGTAATAGATTGAAAGACGTACCCTCAGAACCATTTAGTCTTAGGAGTAAATGTTGTGGATTCGTTTGGAATGACTTTTCATGTGGCAACTACTTTCTTAAGTTTGTGAATAAAAATGTGATAACTTCAAGGATAGTCCACAACCTTTACTCCATCGCAAAGAATGTGATTGTAATTACCTAAAAATAAAACTTTACTGCTTCATCGTCTACAGAAACTCGTCGTCGGTCTGCTGGGACGAGACGCTCCAGCGGTCCGCCTCGCCCTCCGCCTCCGAGCTGGACTCGCCAGAGGAGGGACTGCGGCCGCCCGCCTCCTCCCCTGGCACCGGCGATACACTCAGCAGGTCGGCCTCGCGGTCCACTCCCTGGCCCTGGTCGCTCCCCTGGCGGGCACCGCGACGTCCCCGCTGGCGGCCGCCGTTCTGCCGCGCACGACCGTCATCGTTGCCAGACTCCGCCCTCCTGCTCTCCACCAACTGGTCGTAATAAGACCTCAGCGACTCAGCAGCGGCGAAATCGTTGTCATAGTCGAAGGAGCCACGGTTGATGACGGCGGCCAGGTGCGGGTCCCTCAGATCGTTGCGCAGCCGCTCGGCGATCCGGCCCACGATGCGACGCGTCAGCTCCTCGATGCCGGGGTTCTGCGACGTGACGAAGCCGCCGGGCATGTCGGCGGGCTGCAGGCGCGCGGCCAGCTGCCGGAGTCTCTCCTGCGGGGGCGGGGGCGGGCGCGGGGTGGGCGGGGCGGGGGCTCGCTGGGCGGCGGCGGGGCGCGTTGGGGCGTCGGCCGGGGCGTTCTGGCGCGGCATGGGCTCGCGGCGGGCGCGCTGTTGGGGCTCTTCCGGCTGGGCGGGCTGCTGCAGGCCGGCGCCGCGCTGTGTGCCGCGGTTTATGGCTTCGGGACGCGGGGCCTGGCGCGGCTCGTTGCGCTGTCGCTGGTCGGCGGGGGCGTCCGGTGGAGCGTTGGGTCGCGCCCCGGTGGCGGGTCTCTGCTGCGGGCCCTGGTCGGCGGGCGCGGGCCGGCGCGCGGCGCGGGCGGGCGCTTGGGCTCCGGTCGGCGCGGGCTCGGCCGGCGCGGGCTGGCGCGCCGCGCGGGTCAGTTGCGCTTCTCGCATCGCGGCGCGATATCTCGCCGCCCGACGCCTCGCAGCCATTCGCGCTGCCTGAGGAGTATCATACGCAAATGCTGATTCCGACGTGAAGCCATTGGACAGCATGTTATCGTACACCAACATGACCACGTCGGAGGTGGACAGGCCGGGGGGCAACAGCCGCAACAAGTCCGCGTTCTCGTTGGGCGCGCCCGCGGCGCCGCCGGAGAGCGCCGCGTTCACCATCGGGTAGATGATGTCGTCGGGCATGAAGTTAGGCGGCTCCCTGGACGCGGGCGGGGGCGCGGCCGGCTGTCGGGGCGGGGCGCCGCGCGGGGCGGACGTGCGGAACACCGTGGTGCGGGGGCGGGGCGCCACCGGGGTCGCGGTGGGCGTGGTGACGCACGGGAACGCGTCGAACGGCGACGGCATGTTGGGGTTCCACGGGGTGTAGCGCGCGACCAGCTGCGAGGGCGCGCAGTGATGCGGCGCCAGCTGGAACGAGTCCAGGTACACGGGCACGCCCTGTGACGGCAGGTAGCGCGGCAGCCAGCGGTGGTGGTGGTGCGCCGGCACCAGCGGGATGCCTTGATACGGCGTCGTGGGGCGCGGGTCCATGAGGGGCGGCAGCCCGGGGTACGCGGCGGTCAGCGGGGGCTCCATGAAGGGCGACACCTGGTGGTACGGCACGCCCGTGAACGGCTCCGTGTAGGGCGGCACGGTGGGGAGCGGGGGGTAGGGCGGCATCTCGGGCAGCATGCTCTGCATCTGCGCGTTGGTGAGTCCTTCGTGGCGCGGGCGCGGGCCGGGCGGCGGGTCCGTCTGCACCGACTCGTTGTGGCGCTGCGCGTAGTGGAACAGCTCGTCTAGGAACGGAGTGCTAATCCTGTGCGCGTTCGGGGCGCCGCCGGTGGGCCGCGCGGTGGCGGGGCGAGCGCTCGGAGCCCTGGCGTTGTGCGACGGCATGCGGTTCCGTTCGGGCTGCAGGGGCGCGGTGGGCGGCGCCGTGTCGGGCTCGCTGGGCGGGAGGCTCTGGTTCTCCGGCGGGATGTTGTCCAGAGGGTTGTCGTGGCCCTCCTCTTGCGGCAGATCGGGTGGTGACGCGTCACGGGGCTCTCCCTGAAGCAGGAGGGGCTCGCCGCCTTCGATCTCCGCGTGCGCCAACTCCGCCTCGTTGGACAGTAGCTCGTGCACCTCGTATCTCGGTGGAGCGGTTCCATTGGGCCTGCGTCGAGGCACGCCCTGGGGCAGGTTTCCGTTCACTTGGTCTTGGTTGGGCTGGCACTGCTCGGCGTCGGGCGGGCAGTCAGCCGGTGGGGCCGGCCTGCCGCCGTTCCCGGCAGCGTCCTCGAACTCATCCTCCAGCATCCCATCCAGAATGAACATGAGGCGCGAGGAGATGGGCACGCCGCGAGTGCGTCGCCGGAAGTACTCCAGGTCGCCGGCGGCGGTGTAGGAGCGGTCGTACTGTCCATCGGGCCCCGGCTCTGACGTAAGCCTGTAATAGTCCTCGTCGGACATGGGTTCACCTACCATCCGGTCCCATATGTAGGTGACGAGGCCTCGCCTGCGCCGGTTACTGGTGCCGATGCCGGCCAACATCTTAGCGACGCACCTGCCTGCAGCTTCATACAATTCCTCCGTGTTTGTTATCTAAACAATGTAAATATTGTTACTCACATACACCTTCCCAACCTCAAAGCTTTAGGAGCTTTCAGTAAGGAAGTTTGAGACCCTAACGTCTGTACCATCTTTAACTCTATGGCTTTTAATTTAAAAGACAATGAAATGTGTGAATATTTATTACTCCTTATTCACAAAAGTCATTTTAATACCAGTAACGTTAGAATTATTCTCAATCGAGAGGCTCAGTACAACTTCTAAACCATGCGTCACTAAGATAAAGATGGTACTGAAAGACAGTGAAAATATTTTCTCATGAACATAATCTCTCCCGCACAAACTCTCAGTGTATTGAAGTTCAAAATAGTTTAAATGTAATAACCACCTTGGCTACATTAACATTAACCATTTAAAATTAAAATATAAACAGTATACTATTAGATTATCTAGTATGGTGTTACAAATATTACACAAAAACAAATTTCAATAGAAATTTTATTATTCTTATGTGGTAAAGTTAAAACTTAAAACTTATTAATAACTGCAGAATTTCTGAAATCTTAATTAGTATACCAACACATACCGTATATAACACATTCTTCTAAACTAATGTCCAATGTAATTATTAACTTAACGTATTCACTAAAATTATCATATTATTATACAAGACATGTTATGGTCCGCTAACAAAACGTTAAAAATAAGTTCGTACATTATTTATCCTATAACCAACTATATAACATACCCATTAATCAAAATGATGACAGTATCGTCTGTTACAAAAACTATATGTATATAAACTCTACTGACTACATCACTACCTCGTTATACAACTAACATGATCGGTTACAATCTGTACGTCAATAAATTTCAGTTGGAGTATATATTGTAATGTACCTGCAGTGATTGTGTTTTATGAGTAAAATTTTGAATAAAATGCAGTGTAAATGTAAATGAAGGCACCGACCAGTCATAATACTCGGTCAAGTAAATTTAGAAAATTGAAAAAGCCAATTGATGTAAGGGTTTACGCTGAGTACTAATAACTATAGCATTCACACATGATCATTCAACTCGCTAAACCTAATGTCTACTGAAATAAATTTGGAAAAAGATTATGTGAAGAAATTTTATTGCCAAATTGGTTTTATGTATGTTGTGATTTTTTTTTTGTAAAAATATAATTTTATCATATATTTTCATAATGTGTTTATGCTTAATTTTGTACATTCTGCCTACAAAATATCGGCGTTATTATTATTAGCAATATTCTAGCAAATTAGCAAGTGAATTATTTTAAAATTTATTTATAGCAAAAATAGTGATTTAAGTTCGATTTTAAAGCCAATTTGGTGATTGAGTGAGTCAATAGCAAAATATTTGGATAATACATGGCGGAGTGCAATGCATTCTAGAATGATGTATAATTTAGGAGTTAGTTGCCTCCGGGTGCTCCCACTCTCGGCCCCAGCACCGCCAGCGTCACCACCACCATCACGCCGACCACCATCCAACGCCTGCACACTTCTCGCCACAAGTTCAACTTATAATCACTATTCCGCACAAACTTATTTTCAACATGGAGAATTTCTGAGGTAGACCTATCACAGTCCATTTTGTTCACTTAAGATTATAACTAGCTCGTTTTAGCCTAGGTGGTCGTGAATGTCTTGGACGGAGAGAGAGACTATGTTTTGTAACTTGCGTTGGACGCCCGCCGAAAATCAATGCTTCGTTACTCATTTTTAAAATACCGCGCATCTGCAGAGCCGGTGCCGCAGAGCGTGACGTAACTTTACTTTACTTTATTCATGAGCACGGACAAAGGAACAAAGAACATACAGCCTCGTTTACCAAATGTGATTTTTGTTAATTATGTTAAGAGAAAAAATATAATTATTGTTCTTATTACCGTTTAAAACGTTTAAATAATTTTCTTTTAACAAGAACTCTTTTATACGAAAGGGCGTAACGGTGAATTAAGGTAATATTAAACTGTTGCGCAACCGTGATTGCGCAATCGCGTCCAATCGATTAGGCTGAGGTGTTAGTGCCCTCGCGGACCCGCCTGTTGCCTATCAAGTACTAAGTTAATTGTAATCTAGATAAAACTGAAATTCGTCTATTGAATGAAATATAATCACTAAGAATATTATTTAATACCACTGACTAGTCTATTAAGTAAAAATTTAAAATTTTCTACGACGCAACCTGAAGCGGTCAGGTCTTAAATTTTAGGTCTCTACGCAGTATGTCTGCGCAGTCTAGTCTATGCGCACTTTGGTCTACGCAATTACGTCTATGCGCAGCTTGGTGTGCGCAGTGGAGCTAATTCGCATTTTGGTGTGCGCAGTCATATCGATTTCGCAAAGGACAATGAACCCGCCATCGAAAAACACGGCTTTTACAGGGACTAACGTTAACGGTCGCCATTTTGTTAAAGCTCGCCATTTTAAGCAAAATTAAGTCGCTAAGCAAAATTGACAACGACTTTCATGAAAGAATATTTTGTGAAACTTCCATTTTATGATTGTCTAGAAAAGGTCGCCATGTGCGATAAAGCCGCCATTTGCAAGCTTCTCTTCGTTACACATATTTTATACGGTTTAAAATTTGTGCAGTAAAGAGTTTAATAAATAATTATTTCTACAGGATTTTTCATCAATAGAGAAATAGTAAATCTTTTTTAAATAAAGTACTTTTATTGACTTCATAAAATTAGGTTGGTAACTCTTTTTAACGGATCTTTAAAGATACAGCGTCATGTTTGAGATAATTTCAAAATTAGTATTTTTAATGGCGCCTAGGTTTTATTTCTAACTGAGGCAGTTTAGTCCTTTTGCTGTTTACTTTTTACCATGGCTATTACAAAGGATATTGTTAAATCTGGCTAGACATATCTTTATAACTTCTTTTTCTCTATATTTATAAC
This sequence comes from Cephonodes hylas, assembly GCA_030295005.1. Taxonomy (NCBI): domain Eukaryota; kingdom Metazoa; phylum Arthropoda; class Insecta; order Lepidoptera; family Sphingidae; genus Cephonodes; species Cephonodes hylas. The sequence continues at coordinate 5,299,984 of AP025387.1, read as the reverse complement.
TTTATTTTCAAAAATTTAGGTATTCAACCGTTAATAATCATAAGTTTATGAAGAAGTTCAAAATATTTCAGTATGTAAGCAATTTTTAATGCTTATTCTTCAATATACATTCTTTAATAACTATATTTCGACATTATTATTCATTTTAAGATAGGGCGAGCTTATAGTTGTTATTAAGAGTGGTTTTCAGAGTCCGTTCCACTACGAATACTTTTTATAGAATATCTAGACTGGATCTGGATCAGTTTGAAGCATGAGTCCTTATACCTCATAACTAAAGCACGCAGTAACATACTGCCGACCTGGGAATCGAACCCAAGACCGCGATGGAACCAATCGAGGCAGCTGAAGATTCTTCCAAGCATTTTCAGCTATGTAGTTGTTTCCATTTACCATCTTGATTTCTTAATGTTAGGTTTAAATAGAGACGTAAAACCATAGACACATAAAGCGGAATCACGCATGCGCAACGGATTATTCTTTTATCGATTAGGCAAAATAAATTTTCCATACAGCCACAAATTAAAAGTATAATATTACATACACTTATAAAAACTATAAGAAAGGACCAGTAAATGAGGCTTAATTCATAAAACCATAACTTTAGTTGGAGAAATCAAACTACGAATATTACATACATAGATATATTAGATATCGGCATATATTTAAGGGGGTATAAGAAGGACCATCTCATATGCCAATTTTGTAAGAAAATCGTCGAAATTTTCAGGTAAATTTGACCGATAAATTTCTCATGCTGCGGCGCCCCCATTGCGTAACAAAGATGGCCCTCCTTACTGCGCAGCGTTTCTGCGCGAGTTTTCGCCTATCGATTAGGCTAGGGCGTGGCATTACACATACACATTAAACATACCCTCATGTGTCTATCTATAGATCGCACTGGAATAAATCTTGTCTCTTGATTAATATCTTGATCATTGTCTATTTTAGAAAAAAAAGTCCCCTAAAGTTTCTAGTCTTTATTGGCACAATAATACGAGTCCTTAGTCACGATTTTGAAATAACGAAATTTTTATGTTTAGACGTCGATACGCACTTCAAATGGCGTCGTGTTTAAATATTCGTCAGGAATTTGTTCGCATTCGTGCGTGTCTTCATCTAAATCTGTTTCGGGATAGCGTAAAAACAACTTGATTAAACGTAGTATTACGCGCAACGTTTTAAAAAATCTCGGCTCGTTGTCAAAGTCCGGTTCCTCCATTTTGAAACCGTAGTCGAAAAGATTAACCGAAAGATGTTTTTAGTCGATAAATAAAGAATTTAAATATTAATTGTCGCGGATGTTATTTATTAAACGATTATTTTAAGAGCAGTCCCAGAGGCGACAGGTTTAGTCGAAAGCTGGATAGTTAATGCGACACCGTGCCAGAGTCTGCGCTAAGGTTTTGTTAGCCCGTATCGATTTGACCAGGGCGTGTCCGTCTATGTAGCTACAACAGCAACTAGACGAACAGCGCCATCTTTTATCGTAAAATGGCAGCTTTTAGGAACAAACTGCCTTTCAAGAATAAATGGAAATAATTATGTCATATAAAAAAACTTTCGTGAAATTATGTAATAGAATCATTAACAGAGTACAAATATAAACGGAACAGCAAGACCAAAAATATATATTAAATAGTTGCTGTTCTTAAATATAAAATAATAAAATAACACAATAAACATACATACATACGTCGAAATATTTTAAATTACATATCGAATTACTTATCTTGATAGAAACTTTTAAAGCTTATAGATTATTATTCCGTATTATTTTAAGACAATTTGGACTTTTAGGCTTCTATGGAAGCACCGCCACTGAAAATTTAACTTAAACTTCCAAGTTTAACTCAATACGCATTACATTAAGGATAAACTTTTCAGAGCATATGTATTTCGATTGAAATTCATGTTTCAAACAAGACATTAAACCGACGTAAAAGTGGGTAAGTTTTAATTTCAACCGACGCCATGTTTGATTTCAATGTACACCGTTAGATGGCGCTTTGTTCCAATCTCTGAAGCTAAAAACTTAATCCCCAAGTAAAATGTATATAATTACGTATTAACCGCGTTTATTTTTTATTTTTGGCCGTGTTAAAGTATATATGTACCAACAAACGTTAAAAAGCAGCCATGGAGGTTCTGCGCAACCGGAAATGCGCAGAGTTAACGTACTATCGATTACGTAAAAATATTTTAAACATTCGATTAAATTAAAACATAATTTAAAATATGATTTATAACACCATAATTAATATTTTCACTATCTTTACAACGTATAAATTATAATTATTAAAATATTAAAAAAATCACCGCAATTTCTCTTTTCAGTCAAAAATAGAAAGGTATTTTTTCGTATACGAGTAGTCTTTCGCAACACTACATGTCCAGTCAATTCACACAATATCGGCAATATTTAAACGATTATATTTTATTTAAATCGAGTGAGCAATCACGGAGGTGTCGTCGGGTCCGCAAATGGATGATTTATGCGCAGTCTCGAGGCCGCACTGCGGACCTCGCAGCCGTGTCGATAACTTATTTTATGATGTATCGAATAAGCGAAGGATTTTAACTATACAGCCTCTTTCACTGCAACTTGATGCACTATTGCATCTCTGCACAACTTTTTTCACCTACATTTGTAAATGGATATGTTTATGTACTTAAAAAATATCTTATATACACCCACATCCTTTTTTGACAAATTTATATCCAAAAATTGTAACGAATAATGTAAGAATCTAGAACTGTGTATGGATAATATGTAAAAATAATTGGTTTTGTAACAAATGATTAACAGTTTTAAAGTTCCAATAAAACACATGAACAAAAGAGGCCGCACCGCAGTGAATTGAGACTTAGGGAAAAATGTGTCAAGGATACTTGTGCTACTTGCGGTAAATGACATTACTTTAGATCCAATTCCCTACTGGTTAGACATTCTCAATTGTATTTTGACAACTCAAAGCGGTATTGATTTACAATTTTATCATTACGCAATGCGTAAACATGTTTTTAGTCGCACTAAGGCACAAGGAAAAATCAAAACCAATTAACATTTCCCGCTACGCGTTTAACTGCAATACTTAACACAGCTACTTATATAAAAATTAAAAATAATATACGTGATTTATATTACGCCGTCGTTTTAACTTTAATATTATGTTATAGTAAATTAGTATTTTATTTGTTAATTGTATGTTATTGTTTTACAGAGTGTCATTATGGTACAACGATATAGCACTTAAATTAATAGAAAAAATAAATAGTAATAGATTGGACTCAACACACAGTCAAGGCTTAATTTTTATGCAATTATAATTTCAATTGATCTTTTTTATACAAACAAATATTTCAACACAATTCCAAATGTCAAAGCGAAACTAATCATTACCGGTACACTTGACAAGACTTGACATAAGATGGACTTGGCAGTTCAATTCGTTTTGTCATTGCCTTTTTGACAGCACTTGCCACGGTTGACATTTAAAAAAATACGAATCAAAACAAACTGTGCTCAGTCCATTTTTGTATACTTGGCGAATTCATATTATTTCATTTGAGGATTGAATTAGGCACGTATAAAAATGTTACAAAATACCGTACGAAACATAAACAACATAGCGAAACGAAATATACCGACTTTGAGGTTAGTTTTCAGAAACAAATTCTTTTCATTTTTTTAATACTATTTATATAAAGAATGCATAATATTTTAATTGAAGAAAGAAGAAGCGAAGACAAGAGTTTTAAATCTGAGCCGTTTAAAAAGTTTTGCTACCCGATGTCGGGCAAACTAACCATATCTCATTAAAGAAATATATATCTCTACAATTATTTTTTTCAGCTTTGTCCGTAACAAGGCTGCCTACGAAGGGGAGGGAAAGACAACAGTGAGAGTTCTCAACCAAGACCAAGAGTTGGGTTTGATGATTGACTCATATGCAACGGTGAGTGATATAGTAACATGCTATTTATGCAACTGTAGCATAGTACTGCTCTGTAGTTTAGCAACACAAGTCAGTGCTAAGCTACGTATAAGACCCGGGTTCAATGCCCGGGTCAGGCAGTGTTATTGGATTTTCAATCAGAAAACTTTTATTAGCAGCCCTGACTGGAAATGTGCCCAAAAAGCGACAATAGATTCAGAATTTTTTTTTTTTATTTAGCTGGGTTTAAATCAGTGGCGGTACTTCCATAGAAGCCCGAAAGCCCGACTTGCCTTACATAGTTCCGAATAACGAACGTAACGATTGTTTATTCATAAAATAACGCTATAAACGTGAATGTGAATACTAACCGGTAGGTATTTATTAGTCCTACGTCCAAAAAAAAATATGCTGCTACTGAATAAACATTTGGGCTTGCCTTAGTTTGACACCCTAGGCACGCCACTGGTTTAAATATGGGAGCAGAAATGCATTTCTGTCTACCTTTTTCGTGAAACACAGGCATTACATTATGCATGTATGAAATATAACCAATATATATTCCTATTTCAGTACGGATTTAAGCTGAACAATGGACTTACAGTGCTCGGACCTATGGCTATATTTCCCAGGTAAGGTTCTATGCAAAAATAATGGATTTCTTTTTAATAAAATATTTATTTATTTTAACAAAGTCAGACGTTTGACCCCCAACTGCTGAGATTCTCTACCGACTAATCCTCGAGACCATCACTACTGATCATGATGAGATTAGTGAATAGTTTAATTTTTCAACTCAAAATACAACTTTGCTCAACCTCATTGCAATATGTATGTATATTTTGTCTGTACGTTTATCAGAACAGTCCTGTCGTGGCAAGTGAGAGATTCAAAAGAGATCACAGAGGAATCCTTGAGGTTCTTCAAGTTGTTGGAGCCTAAGATTGATCTTGTGGTGAGTATGGAACCATTTTCATATTATCTGTGATGGAATTTGGTTGTAATATCTATACTATAATTATTATTAATCACACCAAGAAAAATATTTGTGTCAATATTTTTTCAAGTCGGGTGTTTTTGAGAACTAAAAGTCCAAGTTTCTTATACTCAGGACTTCTATGTTACTGTGAAGTCAGAACTATTAATGTGAATAATATTCAAGCTTTAAATCTCTGTTTAATAAAAAGCAATTTGACATATAAACGAGAATATTCTGACCTCACAATAAACTGCAAACAAGACATCACACAATTAATGTGTAATGCTTTTAGGCTTTTACGGAAGCACCATTCCTGGTTTACATATAGAGTGTATTCAGACCGTGATCGGAAACTAAGGAGGGTTATAGCTACGGTGATCACAAACCCGTTGATGTTAAAGAAAATCTCGACAAAAAAATGACGTTTTCCATACAAACACACATGTTCAATACCGATGGTTGCTTGGAAAATGTTTTAATTTTTATCTATTGTTAAGATTTTTTTAACGCCAATGATTTTCAACCGCCGTAGCTCACCTGCCTCAGTTTTCTCTCACATCTGCATACACCCTCTACCTGACTATCCCCCCCTAAGGTCCTGGGCCTGGAGTCGAAGGAGCGTACCGCCGTGGACAGCGTGTACCGAGCCGCGCGCGCCAACACGCTCAACATAGAGATCCTGCCCACCGAGTACGCGTGCTCCACGTTCAACTTCCTCAACGCGGAGGGCAGGTGAGACGCGTCGATGTCATCAGCTTACATCATCGTCATCACCCACCACTATTATCTCATCTTGTCATCACCATCCATCACTATAATTTATGATCACCGTCCATCATTATATCATCACCAATCATCATAATCATCACAATCTGTATATCAATATAATCTCATTATTCGTCACAATCATTCATCACCAACCGACATCATCATCATCATCATGATCGCCAACGCCTTATCATTCATCATCACCATAATCTCATCATCCATCATTGTCATAGAAAATAATTACTTATATAGCTTTTTTAATAATTTTTCATGACAAATCATCATGTACGATAAAGCCGCCATTTGCATCTTTCCTACTCTCTTTTAGCACTATTACATCCCTCCACTCTGTCTACTTCTCTAAAATATATGTTCTAGGTCCGTGGCAGGCGCTCTGATTCCTCCCCTGATGGTGAAGATGGACGAGGACGACATGCTGCAGGCCAAGAAACACTACGGAGACATGTTCAATGCGGGGTTCAAGAAATAGACCATGTATCTACGGATAATTGTATTTGTATGCGATGACAGATGAAAATCTCTAGGATATAAGTAGTTTGATAATTGTATCAAAAAATATTACGGTTCATAAGGGAATTTGTATGGATATTTATAGTGAAAATATGTGGTAAATTCTGAAATTAAATTTTGGGTTTTCCGATATCACTATGAAACGCGATGTAATAGGCAGATTATTTCTATGAAGGCTAAAATACGCTACAAACGTAGATACTGTTATCAAGTACTCCAATACGCTACCAGAATATATACCCACTGTCATCGAATACATAATTGTGAATAGTTTTGTAAATAATAGTAATAGATGAATATTTATTTGAATTGTTTTTTATTCGATGGTCATTCAACTGCATAACGAGGTCAGGACTGAAGCCAGCGTGGTGGTGTTAGGCAATTCAAATTTCTGAAGAACTTTAAACCCTATGCCTATCCCCAAGGTCCTTCATCTATCTCCATACCAAAAATCATCTACATAAGCCCAGCAGTTAAGGCGTCAAAGCGTAATAGTTACTTTCATAGTTTAAATATTAGTATGTATTTATTTCTTCACCTTATAAAATAAAACTGCAAAAGTAACATAATTGGAATCTGAATTTATTAAAATAATATTTACAATGATACGTCTCCGTAACATGGCGCTAACTCTTATGGCAAATAACTTATCCTACTCTCTCCTACTTAGCCTACGTATCGTGTGAAAGGGACAGACGTCGCGCCGCGACTGTGTGCGTTAGTCAGCGCCATCTCTCGACGCGCAGTGGAACTACAGCTTACCGTTACATAACACAGATGTCGCCACCACACGAATAATCACTCGAAGAACGTTTATAACCTGTGGAGACTTATTAAACTGATTATAACTGCTTTAATTTATAAATAGGCACATTACACTCATATTAATAAATTATTATAGTTTATCAAGATAAACTAGAGTTCGATTTTGTAAAAATCAAAGAGAAATAATTAAATATATAAAAATTGTCTCTTATGGATATCAAAGCGGCTGTAACACTGACCATTTTAGAATCCTTCCACAGATTATAAACTTCTTAATGGAACAAAAGATAATTATTTACAATTTGTTTTTACTACTACTTCGTCGGCCCGAGTGAAACTTTATTATGAATATTGTTTTATCAAAATAAGCATTAATATTCTTATAGATAAAACTAATATATTAACGCAATATTATGAAAATAAAACAAATATTCAAAACAAATTGCACCGACCAACCACTCGTCAACCACATATGGAATTTTAATTCTAAAAGAAAATTTCTTTTTCATATGGAATAAATAACTCTCCACGCAATATACAAATATGTGCAAAAAATACGGATATATAACCACAAGACACAATTACAGATTTCATCAGCTTTGTCTGTTTTTATTTAGTAACTATAAGCACTCTTTTGTCTTTAAATATCCGAAATTTAACATATACATTCAAATGATTTCTAAGTAGTCTGCCAATCCCTACTGGGCCAGTGTGATGGACTAAAGCCTTAGGTCTTTCAACGGTACAGGAAGCCCGTTCCCAGCGGTTGGCTTTAAGTTACTAAAAATGTGCTTATTTTCAAAGCCGTAGAGATCTGTAACTGTGTCCGTATTACATAGTACAGTATCACAACATTATGTACAAGTATTTTGCATAGAACGGACCCAAGCCGTATATTGGTGTTCGATAAATTACTTACAATTCTTGTGTATTGGGTATTGTGGGTTTTATCCGACAAGAATTTTGACAATTTGAACACTTGTATCTTGGATTAATATTTTTTTTAAATGAAGTTATTTTAGCTCTAAACACAGTTTTAGAAGGCGAAATTAGACTTGCAACGGGAATCGAACTAACAATATTCCAAAATTCCTAAAAATTCCGCAAATTCCTAAAAACATTTAGGAATATGCCAACATTCTTGTCAGATAAAACCACACCGTTAATATTGCATTTAATCACAATAATTCGAGTTTTTATACAAAAAACCTCTGTTAAATGAGCGTACTCGGGAATCGAACCGAAACACGGCCCACGAATAACCAAAACACATTATCCAATAGCGACGTCACACAATTTACAATTTTCCATACCTAATATTGCACATTAAATCACTAATTCGAATTCGACCGACTTTAATTCGCGCACGCGGCTCTGAACAAATAAATATTACACTCACAAAAAATATTAAAACCGTAGGAATGAAGAAAACATACTATATCCATTGTTTAAAGTATATAAATGCAGGAAACGCCGCGCGCACTCCATAGTCCGACGGCGGCGTTCATTTGGAATTATCGACCACACATGACAGCTGTCACTCACGACTGTCATTTTGACGTGTGTCACATTTGACAGCTGTCAGATTTTCACACACGTCAGTCCTACACGGTCAGGCTGGTTATGAGCTGTTCGCAGAGCTTTCCGTACTCTCTCTGGTCTCCGGAGATCCTCCTCATCTTCAATCCCTTCTTTTCCATGGCTTTGTTTTCACAAACTACAAGTTCTATTTGAATGCCCCCGGAATATTCCAGATTCAGGTAACCTGTTAGTTCGTCGTCGCCATCTTTACTATCGTTTGTCTCTACGAATATGTTTTGCGGTGGGACTCTGCTGTTTATCGCCTCTTTTAAAAGCTCTACTATCCTTGTAGAATCTAATTTGGAACACACTGTAGATAGGGTTACTTCATAGTACTCTTGGACGCAGGATACCTTTTGCGGGCTGAGTAATATGGGTATTTTCCTCTCTTCCGGTCTGCATATTTCTGTAAGGCGCAAATCCATCGTAGACCTTTGTAGTTTGTCTATGTCTTCGCTAGGGGGCGTACTTTCCTCTTCGCACTTCTCCAGGCAGTGTCTACTATTGTCTCTGGGCAGGTACATGTCTTCTCCATACTCCCTGACTTCTCCGAGAGTGCCCTGGGCAGAGAAGGAGGATCGAGGAGTCTCGCCCTTTTCAGAGAAGCTTCCTCTGCCGAAATCGCTTCTTTCAGAGAACGATGAACGTCCATAATCTCCCCTTTCAGAGAAACTGCCGCGATCAGAGAAAGAGAAGGAGCCTCTGTGGTCGGAGAAACTGCCTCTGTTCTCGCTGAATCCAGAACTTATTGACACTATGTTGGAGTATATCGACTGTATGTTTTGCTCGCAATTGGGTGACACATTAGCTGAATCATTGCTTAAGGAATCATCACTAAAACCCAACGACTTGTCACTCCCTCTTCTGGGGTACTTCAAGTCTTCGCTCAGGAATTTGGTCTCCTCATCTTTGGGCGACTGCATCTCCGTGTCTTTAGTCTCGAACACCTCCTGAGTCTCGGTCTCTTGACTTACCTTCCTGCCTATACCTTTGGTTATCGACGGCCGGTCGTCCAGGTCAGAAGGTTCTGATATCACAAACTGTGGGAGGGGGTATTTCGTGTTCTCTAGACTGTCCATACTGTCTTCTGACGAGGATGCCACTAGAGTGATCTCCGAGCCTAGACAATCCGTCAAACTAATCTGCGGATGCGTCGACACGTAAGTCTGGAAGCTTCTGTCCACGAACTTCTCTGTTCCATTTCCTATTTCTTCCTGTATCATGCCCAACGGAGACCCTGGGTTCGATATCGGGGAGTTGTTTAATGACCTGTGCGTGACCATGTGTATTTGGGGGTGCACCATGGGGTGCAGTTGGGGGTACTGTCCGGTGTCCATGTCCACGTTGCTCCGGAGGTCCAGGGGCGTGGCCGAGGGTTGTGGGGTGCCCCTGGTGATGGAGCCGGTGTGGAGGTAGCTCAGCCCCTCGGTGATCTGGTGCAGGGGGGACCCGGGCCCCGCGGGGGACGCCGGCCCCGACAGCAGCGCGTAGTTCGTCAGGCTGTGGATGGTTTTGAGCAGTTCCTGGGACACGTTCACGTTGGCGGTCAGAGCGTGCAGATTTATGCCGATTTTTAGGGCCACGTCCTGTGGGGGAAGGGGGGGTTATTGTTATTAGTTGAATATAATAAATCTTCAACTCATTGAAATGCAAATTTTGGTATAAGAATACGACATACTTTATGATTTTACAAACATGACTCAAAAAATACGCCGAATTTTCAAAAATCATTTTGTTTTCTAAACGACACCCAAATGATTTGATTCTTAAAATAATGGGCAGAGGTATTACCCCACTCGTTTCACTTAGAAAACAAAATATAAAATCTCTAAATACCCCTATATACGCAGCATGTTTACTCTCAAATTAGGAAAAGGTGAGCCCACTGTGGTGTAACCGTACCATGGGGTAATCTTACCATAAAGTAACTACATAATAAGGTATATTATACGATGTCTATTATAGGCTAACTGTACAATAAAGTGCCTTTCCAATGGGGTAATTCTACCATTTGTTTACACATTGGGGTAACTCTACCATTCGACCACTCCATGGGGTAATCCTACCAAATACCTTCTACATCTATCAACATATTCCCACTGAGTGTACCAGTGGTGTGTGAGTGCGTACCTGTGTGAGCAGCAGCGAAGCCCTAAGGTCCCGTGCGGCGGGCGGGGGCAGCGCCCTCTGTGCGGCGGCGAGCACCGCGCGCGCCGCCTCCCCCGACACACCGCGCAGGTCTAGCGCTCCGCCCCCGCGCACCGACTGGATCGGGGAGCCTGGAGGGGACACCAGATAAACCTCTTATTAGATTGTTCATATTCGCTAAGTTAGTTTTTGGGCTTTTGTATCTGTATTTTAGTGGTGGATATCTAGATGACCTCTCAAAATGCAAGTATGAAATACTAACAGTAGCATCACAATTAACAAACGGTTATTTTGTTTATGTAAAAAAGTCATTGAAGTTAACATTGATAATCTTCTGAAACAAAATACTTGGTCAATTTTAAACTTAACTATTCAGAATATAGCAAGAGTGGTGAAATAATAATTATCAAACCATGCTAATATGTTGTAATGACTATCAACAACTTTCTTATAATGAAATTAGCCGTGAAAACTTGTTTTATGACCCAATTTGGGGTATTACAGAAAGTCCCTTACCGGGCACTGAAGCGGCTGGCGTGTGGAGTCGTGCGTCTGCTAGCGGAGGCGACGCGCCCGGCACACACGCGCGCCTTTCTAACCCGCGCTGGAAATTCAACATTATTATAATTTACCTCATGTAATAGGATATTATGGGGTAAATACTGTTTCTCTTTTATTACACCATGCTGGCTTAGTTGCAATCCAATATAATTTACTTCAATCTTTACGGCAAATATTATTCTATTAGTTCGATGGTTGCTATATGAGTATGAGCCACCAACCAAGTCTTCGGACTACTCTTTAAATCTTTCTGATTAATTTCGTTGCGGGATTATGACAATTTAGGTCCCCTCAGATTGTCTGAGCTTCACTCGGCGTCAATACTGTGCGAGCTGTTGATCCTGGAGCACACGAGTTACTGTGGCGGGGGTGTAGTGGGACCATACCCTTTTTTAAGACGCGTATAGATAGATAGATAGAAAACACTTTATTGGTACCCACTTAAAAATAAGTTACAATTAAAACATAAAGTAAGTGGAGCAATAGGCGGCCTTACCGCTGAAACCGATTTCTTCCAGGCAACCTTTATTATTTATATTTATATATTCAGCCTATCGCTAACCACTGCTGAACGTAGGCCTCCCCAAGATAGCGCCAACCATCTCGGTGAAGACTTTCAAAACGCTTTCCTGTGTATATAGATACCTGCAGTTGCTGGTACTCGAGCCGCGCGGACGCGATGTCGTGCGCGGCGCGGGGCGGCGAGCACTCCGCGCGCCGCACCGGGGAGTACCGCTCCGCGTGCTCGCGCGCTGCGGAATAATAATGTACTGAAGTATTAGCGGACTACACACCCAAGAAATTCTCAAGAACCGTTCGAGTTTTCTCGCGTTTCATTTCTATAATAAATATATCTTGGGTTACCACGCCTACCTACCAATTCAATATATAATATAAATGGGATGCAATAAGTAATCTGGGGTAAAACCACATCATTCAAAAATAATGGGGTATGAAACACCATATTATAAGAATCCTATTACTTTTTATAAATATAAGATTTTACCCCATCGAACAGTAATGTTAGAAACAGTAGATAGAAAAAGATAAATTTTTAAATAATTTTTGGGTAAGTTATCTAGTGCATTCTTTAAAAAAAATTAAGCTAAAATTTCCTTAATTGAAATACATAATTTGAATAAATCTAAGTGTTTTCTAATATATTTATAAAAAAATACTTTTTGTAATATAAAGTGATTAATGCACACATCTAAATCACACACATAAAAGCACAAACATGCAAAAAATGGTGCAAAGAAAAATTTTGGCAAAAACACATCTCACGTCCCTTACCATCTGCCGATAACTGTACATGTAAAAATAGTATTTATTATTTAATAATATAATAGTAATTATTTTTATTCGGTTTGTGATGATTTTCGCAGAATCCTAATTAAATATTCACGCCTTAAAAGATAGGTACAAATGTAATAACACAAATTTGGGGTAATTCTATTAAAACATTGAGATAACCACTAGCATCTAATAAAAAGTGCAAAAGGCAAAATTTCATACATAATCCCACGCTTGTATTCCCCGAAGGGGTAGGCAGAGATGTACCCTCAAATGGGACAACCTAAATTCCTTGGGAATATCATATTTTGTTCCTTAAAAAGTCTTTCAAATATAATACCTTTACCTTTATAAAATGTAATGAAATACGAGTTATTCCCTTTAAATTAACCGCGTTAAAAATTAATTTTCTGTGACAAAAAAACCCTAACATATAATCCAGGATGTCATCTATCTCCATACAAATTTTCACGCAAATCCATTCACCTGTTCTTGCACTCAACCCTCACACACCCATCCATCCATTCAACTTCCAACATTACAACTCCCTAAACATTGCGAAAATCATCACAAAACCGCCTTAAAATACCCGTAACCCTTTAAATATCAGTATAGACCTACCCATCTCTTGTACAGTCGCGAGCATTTGCAGTTTCACTCGCTGGGGTCCAGAGTACTTGCGCTGTCTGGGGTACTGGTTGTTTTGGTAGTTGTTCTGCACTGGGGTCCCGGCCGTGATGGACCCCGGGGCCGCCTGGCTCATTTGCGTGCCGAAGCTTCCCTGGGGTCCCTGACTTATCGGGGTGCCGCTTGTTATAGACCCGAAATTCCCTTGAGTATACCCCGTGTTGGTCCCACTTTGTCCCTGACTGTTTTGACTCATCGAGGTACCTCCTGTGATTGCGCCGAAATTGGAGTACCCCGTGTTGGTACCAGACGGTACTTGTGACTGGCTCATGGGTGTCCCACTTGTAATGGACCCCATCGTTGGGGTATACCCGGTACTCGTGCCAGAATTTCCCTGCGTCTGATTCATCGGCGTCCCAGTCGTTATAGAGCCATAGTTACCTTGCGAGTACCCCGAATTAGTACCAGACGGCCCCTGTTGTGTCGGATTCATCGGGGTACCGCTGGTAATGGAGCCAAAATTTCCAGGCGTGTAGCCAGTCGTACCAGTCTGGCTCTGAGAGGCTTGGTTAATCGGAGTCCCGCTAGTGATGGACCCAAAATTGCCACTGACATACCCCGTTGAAGACCCGCTTGGCAGACATGGGGTACTCTGCACATTCTGCCCCATCAACCCCCCATTGGACATAGACCCGTAATTGCTGGGGTAATTCTGACCCGTGTTGAAATTGAAGCTGCAATCCGTCATTGAGGTGCAATTGCCATAGTTTGGCGCGAAGTTGCCAGAGCCGTTGGTCGGCGTGCCAGGGAAAGAAGAATAGTTTGTACTGTAGCTTTTGTTCTGTTCGTAGTTGTTGATAGGAGTGCCAGATACTATAGACCCCTGATTTTGTACTGGGGTCCCTGTCGTTATTGACCCCGTCTGGTTGGCGACCGACCCGTGGCTGGGCGAGAACTGCCCCATAGTCGGGGTGAATGGGGACACCGCTTGCGATATTGGGGTCCCCGATACTATGGACCCCTTGGTCGCCATAACACTTCCTTGGGGTATCGTTTCTAGTACAGGTTTCATTCCTTTTTGGTTCTGTTGGCTGTAGTTTGGGGTCCCGGCGGTTATGGACCCCTGGGTGGGACTCTGGGGGATGGTTTGAGGCGCCGGGCCCGTGGGGGTCGGGGGGCTCTGGTACCCCGTCTGGTACTGAATGGACGGCGGTAAATAGTTCCTCTTCATGCGCGCCTCAACCTCCATAACTAACTCAGGGCTTATTACTATAAAAAAATGTTTAAATAAAAAAACAAATTAGCAAACACAACAACGAAATTATATTGAAAAAAAAAAAACAAAAAATAATAATGCGATTAAAGAAAAAAAAACTCTAGCTAGACATGCGGCAAACTACTCGAGAAAAAATCTAGAAATGTTTAGAATTTCATTCATAAATCTATAAATTGGTATTCTCTATTAATGAATTAGCTTAGGTCGGGGTTTGAAATAATCTTCGGTTTGGACGGCTAATGCGGCGATGTATGATAGCCCTTATATACAAGGCCAGAATGAATATTAAACCAAAAATCATGATTAGTAGCACAAAAAATCATCTTCGGAATTGCCGGCAAATTTACCTTATACCAAAAACATCTACTACCATTCTAAATACATATTCCATTGACCATATACTCCAATTTTACGCCATCCTAGCAAATCTTCGGATTGGCCGGCCCCCACCGGTTTGGCCGGAAGCGGTTATTATGAAATTCCAAACATTCCCAAGTGATATCAAGCATGTATACACATCTATATGCAACGTGTGAGTATATGTTCGAGTGGGACTCACCCGGAGGTCGCTCGGTGACCGTCAGGAGACCCGTCCTTCTCACCCTAATACTGCTGGTCGAGGACGGCGTGGAACTCGGCTGCGGAGGGAGAAAGAGATATATATGAGTAATTTAACATACAGGGTGTATTTAGACCGTGATCGAAAACTGAGGCAGGTAATAGCGATAGTGATTACAAACCCAGTGGCGATATTAAAAATCCCGGCAAAAAATAATAATTTTGACGTTTTCCATACAACCATCGGTATTAAAAGTATGTGGTTTGTATGGAAAACTTAAAAAAATATATATTTTGTCGGGATTTTCTTTAATGCCAGGGGGTTTGTAATCACTATCGCTATTACCTGCCTTAGTTTTCGATCACGGTCTAAATACATCCTGTATATAGATCGCCTCAGACCTGTATTGTAAAGACAGAGACTCAAGGAATTTTAGACTATAATATGTAATCTCAGGCCTGCATTTTCCGAAGGAGTAGGTAGAGGTGCATTTTTGCACCCATATTTAACATAATTTTTTTTATCCAATGTTACTGGAGGGTTGAGCTTATATTATCTAGACTTACTACTTCCATAAAAGTCTAAAAGCGTTAAACATGAATTATGGCTTTAGCACTTCTATGGAAGTAATGCCACTGGTGTCCAGGTGTGTGGATGGTATGGTAAGTGTGGTGTATATGGTGCCTATGTTGTAGGCAGTGATGGCCTCGAGGTTTAGGCGCGCGGTCGAGAATCTCGGCGGTCGCGGGTTCGAACCCCAGGCACACACCTCTGACTTTTCCAAGTTATGTGTGTATTCAAATTGAATTATCACTTGCTTTAACGGTGAAGGAAAACATCGTGATGAAACCTGCGCACCTAAAAGTTCTTAGGAATTCCTTAGGTGTGTAGTCCGCCAACCCGCACTTGGCCAGCGTGGCGGACTATGGCCTAAACCCTCTCAATGGTAGAGGAGACCCGTGCTCAGCAGTGGGCGTATATGGGTTGATGAAGAAGAAGATGTTGTATAGGGTATGATGTTCATGTTGAGTGTGGTGTATAAGGTGTATATGTCGGCGTGTGCGTACCATCTGCGCGCTGGTGGCGGAGGAGGCGGCGCTGGCGGCGTCCTCGGGCGTCGCCATCGTGTGCCGCTTGCTGCTGCCGCGACTCACCATGTACCTGCAAATATGCTGTTGTAGGACATCACGGAACTTCATGGGATGACGTATAGATGGGAAAGAAAATGGGTGACATATACTCGTTAAATAAGCACAACTGTAAAAGCACTATCTTAAATATCCTACTAAAACTTGATTTCCAAGAGACAGAACAACTTCTTGCGATATTGCAATGATTTTAATTTTAATTCTAAATTAATTAATTTGATATTACTATTTTTGATTCATTTATTTTTCTATAAAATTATATGGTTTTGTTTCCCCCCATCATTATTTACTAACTCTAGTCGAACTACTCACCCTCTCACACACATACACACACACTCACTAATTACACAGAGAGGAACATAAATTTGCACTCAACTCTGTTTTTTAAGCGGCTATCATTAATTAAAAACAAGGGGAGAGGCACTGTGTGCTGAAATACAGGTTTACACCTAGTTCGGCAAACAAATGCTCCATTTTTTGTAATTAATTGTATAGCCCATTTATTTGTACCATATTTTTTGTTAACTGTTTTTTATGAAATAAAATAAATTTCATTTCACTTTGGCAGACTTGGGTCAAATAGGCATTTAGAGGTTCCTTTCTGTGAAGTCGAAAAGAAACCTTATCATCATAATAATATTTGAAGGGTCCACTGCAATAATGATGAATGTCCTTTTTCTTTTTTTTTTAATAGTTGAGTAAATGTATAAACGGTGTAATAAAACTCAAAGGCATTATTGGTTAAGAATGAATTTTTTTTGGACATTCATCATTTTTGCAGTGGACCCTTCATTTAGAAGTTAAGAATGACGATTCAAAAGAGCTCGTAAAAGTTCATTTGAATAAAATTGATTTAACTTTGGGCATCATCGTCATTATAATCAGCCCATGTACGTTCCACTGGACATGGGCGTCCTCTTCAACTGAAACTAGGCCTTATTTCACCAAGTAACATACATGCACAGCTAAGAAATTCCTTACAACTGTTAGGTGTCAAGACTTCCTCATAATATTTTCCTTCACCATTAAAATATTTCATTATTTATTGTGAATTCACACATAGCTTCAGAAAGACTTCATCTTTTGTTTTATTTAATAAAAATTAACTAGTTTTTCTTTGGACTGAAACCTGTCACTATTGAAATATCATCTGAAACCCAGAGAAAATACTCAGATTTAAGTGCAAAATATTACCTGCACAAGTTAGCGTTGTACGCGGAGTCGTTTCCCTGTTCTTCGGAATGGTCGGGGTCATCCGGCCGCTGCGAAGATCCGCTGTCTGACACCTGAAGTAGTAACAAATATATTATGGAGGTATATGACCGTGACTATGTTTATTAAAGGGTGGGTAGGCGTGTATTTAGATAGATGATTTAAAGTGACATAGGAAATAGTCGAAAATAGATATGATTTAGATTTTAGATCATTTAAGTTGTAATTAGCATTAAAAAAATCTTGTACTTAATATATTTGAGTAACAAATAATAACAATAATTTCATAAGCTATTAAGTCTCTACAATAAAATTCATAATTATGAATATGGCCCAGGTTTTAATGGATGACAACTCGGATCTAGATATAAGATGGCCCAGCCCTTAATGTGGGATAGCTTGGGCTTCAATGTTAGGTGGCCAGGGTCTTTAAAGTTTTATTTAAAAAAATCTATTTTGTCCTTATTGTTACAATTTAACCTTGAATCAATACGAATATTAAACCCAACTTAGTTAAGCTGGCCATTGTTCCGCGCTGTCCCCCCTCCTTCTCCCTCCCCCCGAGATACCAAACGGGGGGCTTAAGGCATTTTCTTGTCGTGGAATATTGAGGCCGGCATAATGAGTGCCCGATATAGCAATGAGGGGGGTTGAAGGCCCTCTCGTGTGAATACAGAAGGCACAGCGACTCACGTGGTGGTCGGGCGCGGAGTGGCAGCACGCGCGCTCCCGCCCGCGCGGCACGTGCGCGCCGCCGTCCGACGCGCGCCGACCGAACGTGGAGGCTGGAAGGGGAGTTTGTATTAGCATCATTATTATTTTAGTTGTTGTTAACGACGTCATCATGGATATCGTCATTACCGTAGTCATCATTATTATCGTCGTCATTGTCGTCGTCGTCATCATTATCACTATCATCATCGTCGACGTCTTTACCATCATCACCATTACCACGGCCATAATCATCATCAACTCATATACGTTATTGATGAGCACGAACCTCTACAGCTAAGAGAGTTTTGGCTTTAGTTCATTCATTATCATCATTAATATATACGTCGCTATTGGACACCTCTACAGCCGGGAATTTATGCCTTAGTCCACTACATAAATTAAAATACCGTCTATAGATAAATATGTTTCGTCTGCTATAGGACTGTAAGAAATACGATATAAATTGCATATAGTCTATCGGATCTATTTAACATAGCACAACCCATACTCCCAACACGTCCCAACCTCTACTCCCCCATCTCTTTACCCCTATCTCCATCTCCACCCCACCTTGCGTCTGCATGGCGTGCGGCGGCTTGAGCAGGTGCTGGTCCTTGACGCTGAAGTACCGGGGCGGCTGGTGCTGCACGGCCGGCAGCTTGGCCGCCAGGTTCGTGTGCGGCAGGAGGGAGATCTGCGCGCCCGGCTGCTGCTGGGGGTCAAACAGTATCTATTGGAACTGTGGGAAATTTTGGTACAGGCATTTCAAAATTTACCACCCTGTTCGGAAGGCATTCATAGAGAACAAAAAGAAAGCTGGAGCTGGAGACTGATCACGGCTTGGGTGGACCTACAAGGTAAAGAGACTACATGAGGAGAGGTTGCTTCACAATTTCCTAATAAGAAATTGTCTGCCCTACCCATGAACATAACAATGGCTTTAACCCATTAGGTACCAATGTTCCCATTTGGGACATCTCACTTTTTGTCGATTCATTCATAACTACCTGCAATGTTTTAATAATTATTCATGTCATTAGTTTCCACACTGTGTGGTGCTAAATGTCAAGCCAATTATTCACTTGAAATTATTGTCATTTATGTGTTGTTGATCAAAGAACGTAGTTTTTACGAGTTTCGAAATTTTCAATTGTTTCCATTTTGATTATTCTGTAATTCGATGTAAATATTTTATATTTATTGTAAAATAATATCAAATAGTATCTAAATAATAGCTTGTAACTAGTAATTTGATTCAATGGATGGCAGTACTTATTGAATTTCTTTATTTAAATATGTTCCCAAATGGGAACATTGGACTGATGGACTAAAAATTTATTTTGTTATTTTTTTTTATTTTTTTTTTATGTGCTCCTTATTATATATACTCTTTGAAAAATATGTCAAACAATATAGAAAAAAGTTGGTACCTAATGGGTTAAAATCAGATGACCAACATCATGACTTTTCATTAGTATCATCACTATTATCGTCTTTCACTATCATCACCATCACCATCATCTTTCACAATCATCACCATCATCTTTCACAATCATCACCGTCATCATCTTTCACAATCATCACCATCACCTTTCACTATCATCACCTTCATCATCTTTCGCTATCATCACCATCACCTCTCACCATCATCATCATCATCAATCCTCCATGAACTACCATGGCAACTTACATTGAAATGTGCGGAGACGTATAACGGCGAGGGTCTCAGGTCCGCCGACACCGCGCATGCGCCCAACTCCCCACCCTGGAAACAAAACAACTACACTTTGCAGACGCAGAAATACTTACATTTTAATATTTAACACACTTCATCTCATCGCTGCATAGGTTCGACTGGTAGAGAATGCCATGCTAGGGATTAAGTCCACTTATTCCAAATTTTTATCAAGTGTGAATGTAAAATACAATTATTAGCAACGTACCGTGTCGATTCCTCCCTACCTTGGTGATATGCAGTGAGGGTTAAGACTAAAACTATTCCTTTACACGATATCACGTATTTTTTTTTCTTTACCTGATGCGAGTCAAGATCTTTACATCACTACCCCCCCCCCCCCCTTCGAAAGTCACTTAAATATATGTGTGTGGGTTTTTTTCTTTTTATTTTTCTACCTTCGTCATTCCTCGTAGGACTACCGTGAGGCATTTCTTCACGAGGGAAGGATTTAGATACTTAGCAGCTCTCTCTTCGGCCCATATACGTCCCACTGCTGGGCACGGGCCTCCTCTACCACTGATACGGTTTAGGCCTTAGTCCACCACGCTGGCCTAGGGCGAGTTGGCGGACTACACACCTAAGAAATTATAGACTTATGCAGCTACTGTGTGTATGTGCGTGTATGTGTGTGTATGTCCCGGGCATCGAACCTGCGAGTGCCTGCAGTCCCCGGGCCCCACGGTGTGGCGGCGCGCGGCGGGCGGCTCGGGGGGCGCGGGCCGGCGCTCCTCGCAGTACGACGGACTCGTGTCGCCGAACTGGAACCACAGCGTCATCATCATTATTATTACAACCATCATTATTATCATAAGCATCGTCATCATCATTTTCATCACCATTCTTTTCAACGGAAAGGGGGCAAACGAGCCAGTGAACTACCTGATGTTAGGTTGTTCACGCTTGTTAACCATTGTGATTGTCACTATTACCACCATCATTGACATCATAAGCATCATGGTCATCACTGTGTGAAATAAATGTCATTGGAAACGATAATAAACGAAAACACAGAACAAATATATAATCGAAACAATAACAAAAAATAAAACACATGAGCAAGTGTGTCAAACATATGACAACACAATCATAGTTTCGTCACGCTGTGCTCACATTACCTTTCTAGTCTTATTCAAGAGGCTGTAATTATACATTTTATAAGTGGATTATTTTATATTTGTTGGATTGATTACAAGAAAAACAATGTTTTATTTGTTTCTCAAATACAATAAATAAATAAAACTGCTCACCTTCTCCAGGTCGTCAGGCGCGATGGTGAGGTAGTCCTGCGCGGCTCCGGGCAGCGACACCAGGCTCTCCGCCCACCCGCTGTCCTCCGCCTCCATCTGTTCCTCCTCGCAACTCTGCAACATACATACATACATAGTACATACATACTATATGTTTCTTCGACTGTTGTTAGTAATAAAAATTCCATTGGCAGTTTTCAAAGACAATTAGAATGTATTACAGAAATTATTTTATTCATAAAATTTGTTTTTTGACAGAGCAATGTATATACGGATACATATATATGTATTGTCACATACAGAATACATCCTGTTTATGTAAGAATAGGAA
Source organism: Cephonodes hylas (assembly GCA_030295005.1). Taxonomy (NCBI): domain Eukaryota; kingdom Metazoa; phylum Arthropoda; class Insecta; order Lepidoptera; family Sphingidae; genus Cephonodes; species Cephonodes hylas. Next base: position 5,278,568 of record AP025387.1, on the reverse strand, counting down.
AAGGTCGAAAATCCAAGTCTCTTAAACTGTCCCTAGTAATAAGAATGAGATGATCTTTTATACACTAAGATCTCATAGAAATTAGTTTATAAACAATCACTACTTTTTAATAGCGCAATGTAAATCGTACAAAATATCATCTGATTTAGAAGTCAATGACCTTTCGTCATAAAATTTTGTAACCTATGGGCCTATACATTGCGTGTTTCAATCCAAAAAAATTTAAACATGTTTATTGAAAATTTTAAAGTCTATTTTCTGTTGGTTAAACTATTTATAATTGGGTCAGTATAATAAAAACTAGGATCAATTATAAAGTCACAATTAATGTACATACCTTACAACTAGTGAGATCCAATGGCTGACCCGTTGTCCCGTCTAAGGAATCTGAAATTATTATAATAATTGCTTAGATTAAATAAATTTAAAACTTCAACATACATTTTACTATCCCACTTTTGTGTAGGATAAATTATTCTCCGTTGTTTTCTTATACTACACATATTGTGTTATTTAATATGATGAAATCAAGTTATGTTTCATTTAGTCAGTATTTCAACGTAAGACCTTGATTCCTACTTTCAAGTATTTTATATTGTACTGGCTAAAAACCGAATTCCACATTAGCGTGGGTTACTTAGGATACATATTTTCAACGCAAACCTTTCTTAACATGATTTCTTTCAAGCAATATTATATAATGTACTAAATTGAACAGCGAATCCTACATATATGTAGGTATACTCACCCCTGTGTTGGAGACTGTTTCTGGCGCTGGTCCTCTGCTCGATCTTGTCCATCAGCAAGTGGTATATCGCCGATATGTGGTCGAAGCGCTCCTCTTGTACTGACTGAAGTTAAAACATCAACATATCAATGTAATCCGACAATGATTTTTACAGCACTAAATTCTTTTAAACTTATTTTAAAGGATATCTGAACATATACCTCTAATCCAACAATGAAGTTTGTAGTTCTCAACTGTCCTAAAGTTATTCTAGATCAATAATACACACATACTTATGACTAAATTTTTCAGAGTTAGGCAGAGGCAGTGGTGGTATAAAGCCAAGTTGCTTCTGATAAATAAACTTAGGAATCACCGCCTCAGGGACATTTTTGCACCCTTGTTATACCACTTCTATTTAATGACACAAAATTATTTATGCGAGTATAAACTCTCTATTTATATTTCGCTTGTCTTCTTCCAAATGAGTCATACGACCTTGTTGATCACCTTTTTAATTTCCTCATCTTCCCCTCCTTTACTACACTTCTCGCTAGACCCCGCTTATTTTACCTCCTTCCCTTTCCTAGCCCCCCCCCACCCGACATACCTATTGCACGAGTTCCCTGGTGAGTCCCGGTATTTGTTAGCCCCCCCCCCCCCACATACCTGTTGCATGAGTCCCCTTGTTTACCTTCCTTCCCTTCCAACCCCCCCCCCCTACGTACCTGTTGCACGAGTTCCCTGGTGAGTCCAGGCAGCGTGAGCATGTGTGCAGTCACCGTGTCGGCGGCGGCGGCGTCCGCGCGCGACGGGCCGCTGTGGCACGCGCACGAACCCGTGGAGGGATCTACGGGGTCATGGAGGTCGTCATCATCATCATCATCATCAATTTGACATATTAATGAAAATGTCCTGAGGTCACAATAAACTATAAACTAGACATTACATAACAAAACGTGTAACGCTTTTGGACTTCTAAGGTAGTACCGACATTGGTATAAGATATGTAGTAAGTTTTGAAGGAAAATATAGTCTTTAAGCTATACAAATACAAAACTGAATAGTTTGTTTGAACGCGCTAATCTCAAGAACTACAGGTCCGATTTGAAAAATTCTTTTAGTGTTACCACATTTATCGAGGAAGGCTAGTATGACAGAGATAAATAAATAGTAGTCCCTCCCCGGGCACAGAGCCTGCACTCACCTCTATCCCCGGGTCCGGGCCCGGGCTGGTGCTGCGCCAGCCAGCGGTGGCGCGCCACCCCGCGGAGGGACAGCCGCCGCTCGGGCTCCACCACCAACATGTGGCGGATCAGGTTCTCGCAGTCTGCAAACACGTTTGTAGCAACCGGCATGAGTATTGTAGTTATTAGAATAGAAATTTGGGGTATATCTTTCAAAGTAAATAAACCAATAAGAAAATACTGCACATTTGATTGGAACCAAGTACTAATCGTCATAACTGCTAAAGTAAAACAATGAGAAATTCCTGCAAATTGAAAAGATTTGGAGGCCTTTGTGTGGTTTTAACACCATCGAAAATCTTAGTAACTCATAATTTTCGGCCGTTTTCACGTCTAATGCTGAATAGGGCTCTCGCATGGCACGCTTCTCTTATTAAATAAATATTTAAACCTTGAATATTACTGTACGAATTTTCGTAACAATCTGGACATTTGGGCTTCAATGGACGTACCCTCACTGTGTTATTTATAGTTTTTTGTTATTTTTTTTTCTTTCTCTAATGGGGACAATCCTCTGAAACCCCGTTGACAGAAGGCAAATATGTGCCGGACTAAAAATCTTATAGCTGTCTAGGGAGACTGTAGAGGATCCCCCAAAGTATAGAGGGCTACACTTTAGGGGGTCTTCAGGGTATTATTTCTAGTACTAGAAGTAATAGTTGTGGTTCTAACCTTGCGACATGAAGTATGGTATGCGGAACTTGCCGCTGAGCACGACGCTGCGCAGCTCGTGCAGTGTGCCGCCGTCGAACGGCAGCGCGCCGCATACCAGGACGTACAGCACCACGCCTAGGGACTGCAGGCAACATGAGACCATGGTCGCAATTATATGTAGATACAGTGATACCGAGGCAACACTACCGAACGGCAGCGCGCCGCACACCAACACGTACAGCACCACGCCTAGAGACTGTAGGCAACGGGCGACCATGGTCGCAACTATAGATAGATACAGAGATACCACGGCATACTAATAAATAATTTATCTAATGGAACCGCACTGTAAATTAACACGTATAGAACCACGCCCATAGATTGTAGACACTGTGTAACCATGGTCACAATCATATCATACATAGATACAGAGATAACATTTGCGACTTATTACATAACCAGATTTTCGATCAACAGAGCGTCCAGAGACTGTAGACAGCGGGTCACCATGGTCACAATTGTACATAGATAGTGTGATACCAAGACTTAGTCATTAGACAACCAGACTTTCGAACGACAATGGCCCCAAAAACCGTGGCTATATACGAGTACCTAGATATAAGACATCTTCTTCTTCATCAACCCCTATACGCCCACTGCTGAGCACGGGTCTCCTCTACCATTGAGAGGGTTTAGGCCATAGTCCACCACGCTGGCCTAGTGCGGGTTGGCGGACTACACACCTAAGAAATTCCTAAGAACTTTTAGGTGTGCAGGTTTTATCACGATGTTTTCCTTCACCGTTAAAGCAAGTGATAAGACATAGTCATTTTTAATTTAGTTATTTACACAATCGTAAGATCAATTTAGCAATTGCCAACTCTTTTACAAAGTAACACATTTTTTGCAACCATAATAAAATTAATAGGCTTCAATATAATCCATTTTCAAAAATTTCTACAAAAATTTTACCTACTATAGTCACCTCACAAAGTCCTTACCTTTTATTTCTTTATCAAACAGAGCTTTCTACAACACACGTACCCATATATCGGCGCGGGGCCCATCATAATGTCTCCCTTCGAAGAGCTCTGGCGCTGCGTACGGGGGGCTCCCGCACCACGTGGACAGCGGCGAGCCGGCCCTGTACTCGTTGCTGAACCCGAAGTCTGCCAACTGGAAATACAAATCAAACCATAACCTCTAAACCACAAGCCTTTGTCTCGAGGTAGTCTTTTTAACTTAATTTTAAAGCAACATCACATACTTTGCTTTGTATCTAAAAAGGTTTGTGATAACAAAATGTTATTGCTATTAGCAATCCAAGCTTTGCCTTGTTATGTCACTAGGGAGTCTTTATAACGATATTTTAATATCAACTTGGACAAAGGTCATTGAACCCAAGCGACAGCTGATTATTTATTTGCATTACATTGCGTTATTTTTACTCTTTTACATACGAAAATGGGAGAGAATTTTTAAAACGACTATATTAGGAATCACCCCGTGACGCAGTTGGCTAGACAACAGCTTTTGAAACGAGAGGCCACGGACTCAATCCCCGTTGAGACAAATGTTTATATAATCCACTAATATAAGTCTGTATGTGAAACCATATCATCTCTCGTAGCAAGACACGCACACAAGACTTGTGTTTTCATAAGTCTGATCCTACAGACCTGTGTGTATTGGCTTACCAGGCCAGCATGATGGACTAAGACTCACCTTAATATTCATGTTCTTGTCCAACAATAGGTTCTCTGCCTTAAGGTCCCTGTGCACGACTCCATTGGCGTGGCAATAGCCCACAGCCGCCACCATTTGGGCGAACGCACGCGCCGCCTCCGGCTCCGACATGCGACCTTTTGACACTAGGTGGTCTGTAACGCAATGGGTTAGGGGTTATTTTTGTATAGCATTTTGCTTGCTGCATGTCGCTGTAAAAGAAATAGGCAGATTATGACGTGACAATATGTCCTGTTATTATGTGATGCTGAAATCAACTGAAAAGATGTGTGTGCAAATATATACAAGCGTTAGTATAAGTATGTATGAAAGGTCCTAGAAATGAAGAAAAATTCAAAAACCTAACAAGAAAGCCGGTACCTCAAGATCGCTCGGCACATATACAAACTTATTAGGCAATCGGCAGATATTCAGGCTTGTTGTGAAATAAATATTAAGATATACAAGTCATTATCATTGTCAGCCCATATACGTTTTCGTTTGCCTGTTTGATAAGGGCTTTCTTTACAACTGAGAGGCACTGTTGGTTCTTCCAAATAAGCCAAAATTCTCTAGTTTATACTTTATTGTGGGATCAAGACATTTTCATTTATATGTGTTAATTCTTAAAAATGACATAAAATTCTTCATTTATATTGTTAAATTGTTTCGATGACAATTACTATGTTTTTGTCTTCTATTGCATTTGTTACATAAAAATTTGATGCTTAAATATTATTATTGGGGAATTTGAAAATAAATCTAGGCTTTTGGGCTTTTACGGAAGTACCACTACTGCTAAAAGGGTTATATTTACGAGCACTTACCAAATATTTCACCGTTTGGCGCGAATTCTGTTACTAAGTATATTGTATGACTGCTCTCCATGACCTGAAAACATTATATTTGGTATATCAGACAACTGACACTACTATTGAGAAGAATTCATGAGCCTAGGAAGGAGAAATATGTAGGTTGACTGGTAGAAAAAAGCCTATGGCATTAAGTCTGCCTTTATATATATAAAAATAGATAAATAAGAAATATGGCAAGCATTGAACTCCTCCAAACTGTATCCATATGCATTTGATAGCCCCGTGGCGCAGTTGGCTAGACACCAGCTTGTGAAACGAGCGGCCGCGGGTTCGATCCCCACACCAAGACTAATGTATGTGTGTTCCACCAATATTTGTTTCGGGTCTGGGTGTTTGTGAGACCGCAAAGTCTCTCTTTTTTTTTGTGATACCCACGACACAACCAATTTATTAAAACTACACGCAAAGTTGCTAGATTAAGTAAGTTTCTACTAAAAATCCTTGTATATACAGTACAGGTAAAATCCAGATTAATTATAGGTAAAGTTATGATATAATTCTGTATAGTATATTTCCTGTTGACTAATATGCTGTCAAGGAATGCCATGGAAACTGCATATCGTATTTAAACGGTGAATTAATAGTTATTGAAATGTGGGTTTTATAATACTGTATAGTCAAGCTTGTATCAAAGAGAGGGTAGAGAGAAGTATTTCTGTATACACAAATTTCGCTTTATCTCTCATCTCATCAGCCCATATACGTCCCACTGCTGGGCACGGGCCTCCTCTACCATTGAGAGGGTTTAGGCCATAGTCCACCACGTTGACCTAGTGCGGACCTATGCTGGTTTAATAACGATGTTTTCGTTCACCGTTAAAGCAAGTAATAATTTTAAGTGATAATGAAGATCTTATTATCTTAGCTCGATTTCTTAATTACTTGACTGAAACTATAGCGCAGTTGGCTAAAAACCAGCTCACGAAACGAGAGGCTGAGAGTTCGATTCCCGCACCGAGATAAATATTTGTGCAATTCACAAATATTTGTTTCGGATTTGCGTGATTTTGATACAGGAAAGTCTCTCGTAGTTAGTAGTACACAACACTTGTATTTTAGTGTGGGGTCAGAAATATGTATGTGAGTTTTATGTGTATATGTTTACCCATAATTTCCTTGTAAAAAAAATAACATAACGTCAAAAAATACGAAACAATAATGTCATAGTAACTAACAAAAATACGCACTTTCAAAAACTTAAAGCGTAATATACTAATGTGTGAATGTGGGTCACTTATTTTTCGAAACATGATTGTATTCAAAATAATTTTGAATCTATGACGTCAAACGGTGACCTTTCACTTGTTCACCAAAACAAATTCACAATGGGCAATAATTCGCATTTTTTTACGTCAAAATCACTCCTATAACAAAGAAACTAGTCTACACAATTATGGCGGCCTTAAAATATGACTTGCTTGGTAGGTCAAAAATCGATTTCCAGGTTGGGTTATACTAAAGGTTTTCCATTCATCATTATCATCAGCCCATATACGTCCATATACTGCTGCGCACTGGCCACCTCTAAAACTAAGAGGATTTAAGCCTTAGTCCATCACGATAGCTCAGTGCAGGTTGGTGGACTACACACATAAGGAATGCCTAAGAACTTTTAGATGTGCAGGTTTCATCACGTTTTCCTTCACCGTTAAAGCAAGTGATAATTCATTTTGAATACGCAAATAACTTAGAAAAGTATGAGGTATGTGCCTGGAGTTTGAATCCGCGACCGCTGAGATTCTCAACCGCGCCTTTACCTCGAGGCCATCACTGGTTTAATATTTTATTCATTACGTAAGTTTTATTAACACTTAAAAATCTGTCGAGGTATGAGATTAATAAAATGTCTGTCTACCCTTGCTTTATTACAGTCGTGAATATACGAACATATATAAAAATACTGACCTGGTATAACCTGACTATATGTGGATGTCTCAGTCTCTTCATAATTGCTATTTCTCTGAAAGTCTTCTTCAAATTATCTTCATCTAACCGCGATTTATCTATTATTTTTATTGCAACCTGGAATTGAGAAAATTATACATTAACATATGAACACACAATAGTTTCAAAAATATATTTTAAAAGCGACGATTTGAAAGAATTTTTAAAAATCTACTTGAATAAAGATCGAAATCATATTTATACTTTGACATTATTAATAGGTCAAGGATCCAATTTTCGTATAAGTATATTAGGCCCTATCCTATCAAAGAGCCACCACTGTAACTCGTGTGCTCCAGGATCAACAGCACGCACAATATTGACGCCGAGCAAAGGGAAACTAAATTGTCATGATCCCGCAACAAAATTAATCTCAAGATATAAATAATAACAAAGAGTTAACAAGAGGAGTTGATAACAAAGAGTTGTCCACTCCCTCCACAGCAAAGCGAGAGACAGAATATTGATCTATGAGGTAAAAATTTTGATTGTGTGCTGTAATAAAATTATACAGCGATTTTTTTCGCAATGCTTTATGTGCATAAGACGCAGCAGGAAACGGGACAAAACATCATTTAATTACAGATTAATCTATATTCATCAATCAGGTTTTTGTTATAAAATAAGGACACACACACAAATAAGTGTGCAATATTCATAAGTCACGTGGTGTTTCATACTTCGGTATAAATATATTTTTTAAAAAATAACAATCAGCTGAAAATAGAGGTCAATGACCCGGCAGCAAAAAGATAAGTTCGCTTTACATTGCGTTATTATAAAATAATTTCATATATTTTAATTTTAAACAATACTGTATACTTTTATTTGATTTGTTAACTTTGCAGTGATAGCGCCGTAGCACAGATGGCTAGACACCAGCTTGCGAAACGATCGGCTGCGGGTTTGATCCCCTTAACATGACAAATGTTTGCGTAACACAAACAAATATTTGTTTTGGTTAATTTTTTCCCATTTCGATAACATTTATTTACTACTTTTTAACTCATACAACCCAGTTTTTAACTCTCACAACATGGATGGTGTTACCAACATATTTAAAAGCGAGTTAAGCATCGATACTGACAATCGATTATCGGCAGAATCGATTCTTTTCGCGAGAGCCGACCCCATGGTTGTAAGGTCACGGCGTCGATCACTTGTTTGCTCAACGGAAACCGATAAGGCTATCTGATAAGGAAATCTGATGGGCAACGTGCTGATAACGCGCTAGTGATAACATATTATGTTGAAAAAATTCTGTTTACGATACGACTCTTTGTTTTGACTTCATTGTGAAGCGTTTTTTGAAGGGGTGGGCAGGTATACAGGGTGTATTCAGACCGTTATCGGAAAATAAGGCAGGTAATAGCTAAGATTATTACAAAGCCATAGGCGTTGAAAAAATCATGACAAAAAATAAATATATTGACGATTTCAATACAACCATTGATAATAATAAATGTATGTATGTAGTTATTTCTGTATGTCTATTTGACGATTCGATCATATTATGTAAATAGGAGTTACATTACAGACCCCTGGCGCAGTTAGGTACATACTTGGGAAACGAGAGGCTGCGATTTCGATTCGCGCACAAAGACAAATGTTTATGCGATCCTGAGATATTTGTTTCGGGTCTGGCTGTTTGTGATAGCGAAAGTTCTTTCGTAGTTTCTGTTAACCACGATATAAGACTCGTATTTTAATGTGGGGTCAGGACTATGTATGTGACTGTTTGGGTTTATTTATTTATAATGGAAACATACTATGTAATTTAGAAGTCCCAAGTTCGAACCCGGATTAGTATAATCACTGCCACGTCGTTTCGCGGCACAATTATGTGCGTATCGAAATGGAGGTCTCGGGTTAGATTCCCAGGCAAGGGAGTGTTAATGGACCTCAAAAACAGCACCTCTGCCTACCTTTTCGGGGAATACACGCATGAGCTTATGTAATAAATCCATAAAACATTGAAAAAAGAATATCTTACAAGTTTTACACTAAGCTTTACAAACAGCATTTTCTTTAACATCACAAACTAGTCTCTTTCGTTATACCTCAATATTAAATACTCGCAACTCGATTCTTTCTGCCTACCCACATACCCTAACGGCGTGAACATACGCCCGTACATGTGTCTGGGAGGGCCACACGGCGGAAAGCGACCCTGACCTCTGTAAGGTCACATGGCGACCTCACATTAAGCCGTCTAGTACATAAAAATGTTCTTGACATATTTACGATGAAGGACGCCCGATATGTGTATGGGTATACGTGGAATTGTGTATTGTGGGATTATTGGATCCCACTTATTTATGTAGACTGTGATCGGAAACTAATAACTGAGGTGATTACAAACACATCGGCGTTAAAGAAAATCCCAATAAAAAAATTATGACTTAATATGGTTTTATCATGAAAGCCATGGTCACAACGAGATCAAATTAAAACGAGACTAATCTGTAAGCACACGATTTCAAATAAAAAAAAAGAATCATCAAAATCGGTCCACCCAATTTAAAATTCTGAGGTAACAATCATAAAAAAATTACAGGCGAATTGATAACGACCTCCTTTTTTGAAGTCATTTAAAAATAAACATTTTGACGTATTCCTAACAACCAGATACATTTTATGATTGTTAAAAAAAGTCATTTTTTTATTGTTTGTCGATTTTTTTTATGCTAAGGAGTTTGTAATTACCCTATCTATTACCTGCCTTATTTTCCGATCACGGTCTGAATACACCCTGTATATTCGTCAAAGGACCATGATCAAAAACTACGACGGGTGACAGTTAAAGTGATTACATTACACATTGACGCTTAAAAAAAAACGAATAAAAAAATCTGCTTTTTCATAACCACTGAGAATCTCGGCGGACGCGAAATCGAATCCCGGAAAACGCACCTCTAATTTTTCTGATTTTTCAAGTTATGTGTGAATTCACAATTAATTACAACGAACTTTAAGGGTGAAAAAAAAAAAAACATTTTTAAGAAACTTGCACACCCAAAAAAATTTTAAGAATTAAGAAGAGGTTCAGAAATGAGGGTCGAGAAATTAAGCGGTCGGGGGTTCAAGCTCCAGGCGCACACCTTCTGACTTCCAAAATATGTGTGTATTCATAATGAATTGTCACTTGCTTTACGGTGAAGGAAACCTGCGCACCAAAAAGTTCTTAGGAATTTCTTGGGTGTGTACTCCGCCAACCCGCACTAGGCCAGCGGGGCTGGACTAAGGACTAAGCCCTCTCAACAGTGACAAGTGCGTCGTATATGGACTGATGATGATGATTTCTTGTGAAGCATTTAGGTAAAAATCTATCTACCTCTTAGGGATATAGGCGTGACAATACGCCTTAAGTTAAACTAGGAATTAGGTAGTACGTCCAATATCGTAAGAAATACAACAAAAACTACTAGATTAGGTTTTTGTGTAGACAAGGACACACCAAGGCGGTTCGTTGACATAGAAAGTTAACTTTTTTACCAGTTACTATGTTTTTACTGAACTTACTTACTGAGTGACGAGAAATCAACAAATAAATAAATACACCCAACAGTCACATACATAGCTCTGATCCCACACTAGGTTACAAGTCGTGGGTACAGGGTATCAGAGACTACGAGAGACTTTACTCTCACAAATACCCAGACCCGAAACAAATACTTGTAGATCTCACAAGCATGTGTCTCTTCGGGGATCGAACCCGCGGCCTCTCGTTTCCCAAGCTGGTGTCTAGCCAACTGCGCCACGGGGTTGTCAATAAACTGAAAAATTTTGGGTTAGGTTGTCTGAAAGATATTGTAGCGTTAAGACTATCTCATCATCATCAGGATCAGCCCATATACGTCCCTTCCTGGGCTCGGGCCACTACCACTGAGGGTTTCGGCCTTAGTCCAACACGCTAGTCTAGTAAGGGTTGGCAGACCCAAGAAATTCATAATAAGAAAGAAATTCATCGGAAGTGATAATTCATTGAAAATACACACATAACATCATAAAGTTAGAGATGTTTGCCTGGGGTTTGAACCCGCGACCGCAGAGATTCTCGACCGTCCGCCTAAACCTCGAGGCATAAAGCTGAAGAGTTTGTTTGAACGCGCTAATCTCAGGAACTACTGGTTCGATTTGAAAAAATTTTTCAGTGTTAGCACATTTATCGAGGAAGGCTATAGACTATATCATCCCGTTACGACCAATAGGAGCGGAGCAGCAATGCAAAATGTGGCAAAGTATATTTTTATTGAAGTCTAATGCTTTGCATACTAATCTGCGGACAAATAGTAGTTTTTAAAATACAGAATAAAATAATAAGGGATGTTTTTTGACAGCCCCTGGTGCAGTTGGTTCAGTCCCCGCTTAGAAAAATGATTTGTGTGACATACAAATATTTGTTCTTGAGTGTTTGTGTGAGTAAAGTGTCTTGTAGTTAATAATACACGACACAAGATTTGTATGTTAGTGTCGGGTTATGTGTGTGACTGTTGGGTGTATATTATCACTTTAACGGTGAGGAAAATCATCGCAAGAAAACTAGCTTACTTGACAATTTTCTTAGATATATAAAATCCTTCAATCGGACAAGTTTGTCATATTTAATTCATAATCCCAAAATCATTGCTACTAAGAACACCATTATACTTTATCCCACCCAGAAATCGGACCCTACATCTCTCATTCAAATCTCTCAAACCCCCATTAGTGAAATCACCGACAAACTTTCACGAAGCCTAGTAAACTCCAAACTTATTGGAAGCCAAACTAAATGTAAAACTTTAAGGGTGCGACCAAGGACGATGATTATGAATAGAGGGGTTTGGAGGAAAATATAATCACAATCAGACATCGTGATGAAACCTTCTTAAACGTGTCTAGGCCAGCACATATACATCTTGGAGAATTCGGAGGTACATTGAGTTTGAACCTGCGACCGCGGAGATTTTCAACTGCTCGCGTATACCTTATCCTTTTAGACCAGTGGTCGGCAACCTTTTGGCAGACAAGGCAGACGCATATGGGCTGATGGTGATGATTAAAATAAGCTGGCAATGTCACATTCAAAACTAATATTTACCACAAAATATTCCTATAACAAAAACATAATACTTTCGCGAAGTAATATTCCTCTCTCGGCCAGCAAAAACATCAGACGGTCTCTTGGGGTGCCAACGCAAACATTTGTAATGACAAAAACAATATCAACCTCCTTTGATTATTAAAACCGATTTATTTGTGGGCATCCGTTCCACAATTACTTAAAAAAAAATAAACAACTTTTCAATATCGTCAAAGTGGCAAATCTGATGATTTCGCACGATGGTTCAAAGCGATAAATAGAGACAATATATAAAATTACAGAAAAATTTAATAAGTCTAAAAAGGGAATATGACCATGCCGAGCGTGCCGAATCTACGATTACACTGTCATATGTTTGACACACACGCTTCTTAGTAATTCTTTGCGTGTATTATCAACACTTTCATAAATGTGACCCTATCCCACCACACACCCGCCACTGCAACTCCTGTACTCCAGGATCAACAGCGGCACGCACAGTATTGGCGCCGAGCAATGAAGCTCAGCGAATCTAAGGGGACCTAAATTGTCATAATCCCGCAACGAAGTTAATCAGAAAAGCAATGTAAAGGAGGAGTTGGAAAACAGAGAGTTGTCCACTTTCATAAATGTGCGACAACCAATAACCCTTCATTTTTGTTTGAAATCATTGGTGTGATCGTAGTAGAATGAATAGACAAGCGGCGACACTCGGACACATACTAAATACTGGCTATTTTCCTTCTAATCTTATTTAGCTTTTTGTAGCTGAAATACTTCAGGCTACGGTTTTAGGGATTTAGGATGGATACGCATACTATTTTAAAAAAATTGTATGGCAAAGATACTAAATCGCGAAGCTTGGTTCGAGCTGGTAATCGTTCATTACCTAAACGGCCCCATACACGGTACGATCCGTCGCATCAAACCGATCGCAGCGACGAATTGATGATTTATGTCGTGATCGTTAACGATTTACTTAATCGAATACGATGTCGGAAATCGCAACAAAATCGCATGCAATAATGAATATCGTAACGATGAATTGAGAGCTTCAAACAAGTATATGATAAATCGTTACGATCAGTCGTTTCGTGTATGGACGACATTTTTGATGCGATCAATCGACTCAATTTTCACCAGATCGATCGTACAGACGAATCGTACCGTGTATGGCGCCCATAATTACCATCAGCTCATATACGTCCCACTGAAAGACAAGAGCTTCCTCTACTACTGAGATGATATAAGTCTACCAGGTAAGTCTAAGTTGGCGGGCTACGCAAAAAATCCCAAGAATCTTTTAGGTTTAAACGATGTTTTCCTTCACCGTCAAAGTTCTGACCACACAAAAACATACATGTTTTGTATCAGGTACTATTAACTACTCATTAATACCCAGAACATTAACAAAAATTTGTAGAGCGCCAAATGTTTGTCTCAGCGGGGATCGAACCCGCAGCCTTTCGTTTCGCAAGCTGGTGGCTAGGCACCTGCGTATAGGAGCAAAATCGGGGGAAAATATTCTCCAAACCCAAGTTTTGCAGTGTAGCATACAATATCACTTGTGTGTTTGTATATGAAGACTTAATCTATGGATCAAGGGCAAACCCTGTATGTTGTAGAAGAGACTTTTGATAATGGTTATTGCTTATGTGATGGTGAGGCCTAAATTATCCTTCTCTTTTTTAAATATCCTATACTCTAGTTTCTATGTATATCTATCCCACAAATAATATTTAAGTTCAATTGTTTATGAATGAAAATCTAACAGATGGACAGAATTATTCTCACATTCATCTCTGTATCACAACACCGTACAAGACAGAAAGTAAGACATTATTTATAGCCTTGCAAATGTCTTATAATCTAAGAAAAAACAGTTAGAAACACCATATAACCGTTTAGAAAATTACTAGATTTTTCTAAACCACTTTAAATTAAGAGTATGTACATTGTACAGTAAGAAGTTTAAAATATAACATTTGTAACACAACAGTCAATTTAGACACCATATGCTTTTCATCTGAATAACAAGATTTTAACTTAGCAATGACCATTATAATGAATGTCCGTTTTTCAGGACAAAGAAATAAGTAATTTTTATGAATATTTTTTCTAAGTATTGTTATTATTTTATTTATTTGACCGATCCCCGTGGAGGTCATTGGGGGAGGCCTATGTCCAGCAGTGGACTAAGATTGGCTGATGATGATGATGATTGTTAAGTGAAAAAACTGCACCTGATTATAAATATAATGTGATGTAACAACTGTAAGCCAAGCTAAAAAATTATTGTGAGACGGAATGTTTCTAAAACCCAACAAAGAATTAAGGATAAATATCTAACCATTATTAATAATACTGTATTAATAAATAAATAATAAGAATACTATACTATATTAATTAATAAATTCCTATGTTATTTTGTATTTATCAATTAGGGATATATGAATTATTTTCTGGATATACCCAATGATATATAACTTGATTACATAGTACAGAAGACACACTATCATAGTTTTTGGGTATCTACAATTAAAAAGATACTTAGGTGACTTAAACAGATCCAGAAATTAATTATTTACACATTAATCCGTCTTGAGGAGGGATGAAACATGTAGTTAAAAAAAAGTAATGAATATGAATGTCGAAGGATGGGCTAGCAGAGGAATGGCCAAAGAAAAGATGGATGGAGTGAGTGAGAGGAGATATGAAAGAAAAAGGGGTGACTGAATACATGACGCCTGATAGAAATGTTTGGAAGGAAAAAAAACTGCACCAACACCAAATAAAATAGAGAACAGGCCAAACAAATGATGACAACCATTTGTCTTGAAACAATGATCTAATCAAAAATATCTTTCAACTAAGCCTATTCTAATTATTCAATATTTGACTATTGAAATCTTAGTACACTGACTATTGGATAGGCTGTTGTAATAGTCATTATCTTTAAGTTAAATTGGGGCTTTTAATATTGGTAAATTAAAACAGCTTTCTATACTAACTTAAATACTTTATATGGCAAACTTTGAAGTAATTTAGTTAAGACAAATTATAGTATAATATTCTCATACTATGGTAAATATTATTTGATGATTAGGTTTTCTAATACCAAAGTCTTGCATTGTGTTTTAGTCGTAAACAACATTGTTTTTTAGTCTACGAGGTCATAACTATTGACTATTACTAGTTATTATCAATTTTAAGTAGATAAAGATTAGTTACTACATAATAATATTTGTTTATATGATTTTTGTACCTATGATAAGTTTAAGAAAAATTTTGGACAAAAAAATATTAAGGCTATGTTTAATGTTTTGGTTATATACTGAAAAATATATAACTTCAATATATCATTATTTAATAAGGTTAAAAGTGTTCAAATGTAATATCTTTCGCTGAAAGATTTCCTATTTTATAGTAACTGTAGCATATGTCAAAATGAATTTGAAACATGTTTTATGAAGTATCAAAAATTCTTATTATTTCTTTCCAGACTGTTAGGTAACTTATAAGACTATAAAGACATGTGATTGGTTCTGTTTTGTGTAGCGGAATGAACAAGCAATTTCTTAGTTTATATGACATGTAGATTAATCAAAATTAAATGGATTTTGTCACTTCTTTACCACAAAAAGATGAATAATACAATATGTAAGTTATGTGGTATGTAATGGGTATAGTTTGGTCGACCCAAAACTAACCCTTTTAATAGTATAGAATTATGCCCAGCAGTGAGATGTGTGTGGGACATTTTGCGCTTATATAAAGTTGCATGTAAGTCTACTCTGATGCCATAATATATGTGCTACACACAAATAGTCATATATTCCTAATTTAACTTGAAAAAATGTCATGTCACAAACTTTACATGTTTGAAACTGGTGCCTCATGACTCGTCGTAATAAAAATTACAAACGATAAACACGACATATTTGAGTATAAGAGTCTCATAAGAAAATGGACGTAATAATTTTGTGTGCAAATATTTTCGTATATTACGTCTCCGTTGCTCTGTACAAGGACGACAGGGACAAAACATCGAATGTAGGAAGTAAATAGTTAATAGAGGCGTAAGATAACAACTCCTATACAGAGCTGTGTAATTGACATTACGATGTGGTGAATGAAAAATTCAATTGAAAACAATTGTCGCGAAATGTTGTGTCGGCGAGGTCGCGGGCGGGAACCCGACGACGCCGCCAAAAAACAACAAACAAACCACGGGGATTTGCATTTTTGAAATTTCACAAATTTTTACTAAAGTTATTAACCGACCGATTGCAGTAGGCACCGACGCATACGCACCCGCGCCCGTAAACAATGTACCATCAAACTGGTCGTTTTTAATGTTATTTTTTTTACACCAAACACGTTTTCGCTCCTCATCCATCAGGCTGTAACATTAAAACGAGTTCTTTATAGTGCGGTGTGTGGCGGAGGCGAGTGCCGATCGGGTCGGGACGATGGCAATGGAAAATAACCGTGACCACTGCGGCACTTAACAAACTCTCGACGCACACTGCACCTCGGAGCCCCCGCACGCGGCGCCCCGGCCCGTCTGCTGGCAGGATAATGCGCGTGTTCAACACATAAAGCACAGTATTTCACGGCGGTACGCACCTTACTTTTAGTAATAACATGTGTGGCGAGTTTCACTACGGCAAAGTTTCCAGTGCCTATGGTCTTTTCCAGCTCGTAGTTGCCCACGCACACGAGCTGGTCTATCGGGAAGTGTTTACTTTTGTGCGGTGGCTTGATATTGCTGGCCATTTTCGTGAAAATCGCGTGAAAACCAGCTCGGACTCACGGCTCGTCGAGCGATTTTCGTCCACTGCGGTTAGTTCGCGCTGGCAGCCGCCGCGGCGCTAGTGGCTCTCACGTCATTCGCCTGGGGACGTTCATGTGCATCCTCCGACGTTTCATTAACAAACGCAATTTTATAATTAACTAATCTTTTATTCCAAAGGTTTACGCCCGCACAAAACGCGTCATATTCTTCATGTATTTTATCTAGACACTGTGGCAAAGTTTATTTTATGTTAGCGGCTCCGCTTATCAGCGATTCTCTTATCAATACGTAGTGGCACAGTTGAACATCACTCGGCTGTGAAAAAAAGAACCCGATTCACAACCTTTACGCGACATATGCTATCTCTGTCGTTGCCATTCATTTATGATAGGATGGAGGGAGACGGGGCGAGCGATCTCCGTCAAGCGGCTGGTGGGTGACGTCAGTGGTGACGGCTGACGTCACACGCGGCAATTTCAAACCATGTTGGTGAGGGGGTGGGTACGTCAGTGAAAAATATCGATTTCTTCTAACCCGACGTGCTTACGTGCATGTGCCTCGGCTTTGTTTCAATAGTTATTTGAATATACTCCGAGAAATCCTTTGTCCTCACATCCAAAATTCATTTCAGAAGATAATTAATGTATAAATATTCGCAGATGACATATGAAACCAAGCATTTGACATTTCAAGGAAATTTAAATTATAAATATAATAACTATAATTCATATTAATATATTCTATTCAATACATGAAATATATTTATGATATGCAGTAAATATCTAATGAAGTTCATTGTGTTTATGCGATGACAATGGGGCGCGATTAACAATCGCAGAAAGATCTAATCAATCATTTACGAGCCCACAGGGTGATAAGATGCTGTTCCATTCATACGCTATTATAATTTTATCTCCATTGTTGAGTTTATATTGATTAAATGAAAGCGAATGGCGGTAGTCAGAGCCCTCTGTGAGAAATAACGTCAAACGTTTGAGAGACATGCTTACATTTAATTACAAATGAGTTTGAACAGATGTCGCTACTATAACTTCATTCATTATAAGAAATGTTTTCTAAATGTATAATCTTGATTGCTTTCGTAATCATACAAAAATTATAGTATGTTGTATTTTTTTACACAGAAAAATATAGAAGTGATTAATTAATCATGTTTGTTTGGACAATTTCAAATTATTAAACATTTCTTGGGTTTCCTATTCCCCATAGGGTGCTCTTACTGAAATTAAACATTATTCGCGTTTGTTTTTTTTTTAACAACGAGTTTTAAGGCAAATACTATGTTAATTTATCCAAAAACAAGATATTAGTATTGTAACACGTCGCTATATATTATAATATGTGACTGCATGTAAAATATTTAAGTGCTCTTTAACTGCTTAAGAAAAATTTTGTTTTGTGTGTGTCAATAAAGTCATCTCTATTTTACATTTTGCTAGTGTTATTTTTTGTAACCAAAACCCAGCTACTAGATTTTATTTTTATCATAAGATTAAAGTTGAAGTATGTAAATTATGTAGAGGTAAAAGATGAATGAATAAAACGTCTAAATATTGAACGGATTAATGAAAATTTCGGTATTATTTAGTAATAAAAAACGTTAATACACAAAATATGTTTATTACACTTGTATAGATACCTACACACTGTCACAACTACTGTATACATTTGCAAAACTATATTCTATCGTTGGAGCTCGCGATCAGTGGCTATTACTAATACTTACTGCTTCCACATGGCACTAAACGATGTATTCCATCAAAAATATCCCATTAACATGATTTCTAAACACCGTAAACGATTAAAAACTAACATTTGTCCAAATAATACTGTTATCATTAAGCAATAAATAGCTGCGTATGTATAAAAAATTATTACCAGCGCCATCTGTCGTCTTATATAAACACTGATATTTAGCTTTTCGACGACAGATGGCGTGGCTTCGTCTGTGTTTACAAAATGCATACTGAATACTGTTTATCACAGTAACTACATAGTGAGTCAAACATTAAATAATTTGTCGATGGGCATCAATGTCGTCCCTTGTACGTATACCGATAGATGGCTTTAGAAGTAAATGTTACTTATTTTAATTAAAAATTGGTGGGATCGTGTGTATTTTGTATAGAAAATTATATTTTTTAAACTTTTCACAGGTTAGTCAAGTTCATCTTCAGTATTTGCTAGATGTCATTGTTAATAACACATCTCAAGTAAAGTTCCATAGCGAATAAAAGGATTTCAAAAATGACAAGTATACAGGATACATAGTATGCCTTATTTTAAATGCATAAAACAATAAACTTGTCATTGTAGGATTGACAAAACAATATTTATATCGAAGTCGAACTTCATAAAGCTTTGAGTATCTGTTATTTTGGTAAATTAAATTTGTACTCAATATCTATTTTTATGATTTTTCATAAAAATAGATATTGAGTACAAATTTGTGTGTGAGGAATGAATACGTTAGGGGAAGTCTGAAAGTAGCTCCTGTGATAGAAAAGATGAAAGGAAACCGTCTGTCGTGGTATGGGCACATTATGAGAAGGGATGAATCATATGTAGGAAAAAAGGTGATGAATATGAAAGTGGATGGATGGGCGGGCCGAGGAAGGCCAAAGAAGAGATGGATGGAGTGCGTGGCTGAAGATATGAAAAAGAAAGGGGTGAATGAAGACATGACGGCTGACAGGGATGTGTGGAAGGAGAAAACATACTGCGCCGACCCCAAGGATTAAATTGGGACCAGGGCAGGGGGATGATGATGATCTATTTTTATGATTTTTAGCTCCGTAAAAAACAACCAATAATCTCGATTTATTTTCACGATTTTAACCCATTAGTCCTACGTATCGTTTAACTAATTACCGCTAATGAGCTGCGCAAAGACGACTTAAATACAATTACACATACATATTAATAGTTTTTGAAATTACTAATATTCTTGAATTTTTAAATAGCTATTGAGTAACACCGAATACTTAAAAAATAATATACGCAGCTAACGCCATCTATCGGAATGTTTGTAAATGATGTCACTGTTTTAAAAACTAGTTGAAAACGTCCACACAAGGCCACGGCTATTATCATTTGCCAACTAAAACTACTTACAAATATCGCCATTATCAATAAACTTGAATAATTCGTGTTGTTTAAACACAATGCAGTCTATAATTACGCGTATTTTATACATGATTCCGTTGAGATTCTACATTCTCTTCTAGTATTTACAGAAGCGCGTTTGTCGCGGCGTTTTTAATACAAATGAGATTGATCTATTCGTCGATAGATGTCGCTTTATCATAATTTTTATTTTCCTTGTTTTGAATGCAATATTTTAGGTAGCTGGTTCGTCGTCGTCAGTTTTAAGCGCCACCATGTCCGGCAGTTTGTAGTGTTGCATGTGGAACGGAGGCTCGGGGCTACTGCACGGTCGTGTCACCTGCAGACAAATATTATTTCAAACACATCCATATTTATAGCTCAAAAATCATTATGCTGTTATAAATCATTCTTGGTAAGTTTCTTAATCTGATTAAAGATTCCACATATGTGATGAAGAAAATTTTCAGTACAATTCTTGTATTTTAAAGCAAAATTTCTTTTTCCAGTTGCACTAAATTATGTGTAATAAAATTCATTTTTCGAGCAGCGTGGTGGACTATGTCCTAATCCCTCTCGGTTGAAGGCGCGTAATGTATAAGTATTATCGGCTGACGGCTATCATATAAGAAATAGGGGAGAGGCGCTGAGTGCCGAAATACAGGTTTTTACCTAGTTCGGCAAACAGATGCTCTATTTTTATTAGAAAATTGTATAGCCCATATATTAGTTATTAAGATTTGTAAAAGTTATATTTTTACCTAATAAATATTTTATTATTATAATTTATTACTGATGATGATGATGAACGTGTGCTAAAATATAACAAAGGTGATGAGATTACCAACATGAGTGGTGCGGCCGCGACGCCTCCGCGGCAAGATTCCTTTACGCGCCATGAAGAACCTAGAATTTACATTTAAAATTAAATATTTATATTATATAGTATCAGTACTAACTTCCTCGATAAATGGGTTATCTAACACTAAAAGAATTTTCCAAATCGGACCAGGAGTTCCTGAGATTAGCGCGGTCAAACAAACTCTTCAGGTTTATGATTGTGGGATCGGGATAGTCTAATTTCCATGTATGGTATATTGCTTTAGCCCAAATAATATTTTTTGAAGCTTAAACATTATTTTTAGTATTTTTATAAGGCAAGCTGGACTTTTAGCACTTATCTTAAGTGTAGTTTGTTTAAGGCAAGCTGGACTTTTAGGCTTTAGCTTTAGCCTGTCTTGTTTTGTTAGGCAAACTGGGTTTTCGGGCTGTAGCTTTACTGTAGTTTATCTTTAAAAGCAAGCTGGTCTTTTCGGCTTTCACTTCATAGTAGTTCGTTTTGCAAGGCAAACATTCTCTTTCGGAGACCGTTAGTATAACTTTTTGTTAGGCAAGCTGGGCTTTTGGGCTTTAGCTTTAGTTTGTTTTAGGCAAACTGGCCTTTTGTGCTGGAAGTCTACTAATAGTTACTCCCTACCTAATGGTAGATATAGGTATGTTGAACTGCTCGGACACGGTCTGGAACGTGAGACCTCGCGACACGCAGTCTGCTGCTTGTCGCAGCACCACCTCGCTGCGGCGGATGCGCTTGTTCAGCCCACACTCCGCAGGCTGGGAGGATTGGGAGACCTAAACCAAGATAGTAGCACATACATACATAACCTCACGCCTATATTCCCCGAAGGAGTAGGCAGAGATGCATTTACCCCCCTAAAATTGATAAAATTTTACAGAAAAGCATTGTTTGAAGGAATGGACAGATATACAGAGTGTATTCAGACCGTGATCGGAAACTAAGGCAGTTAACAGCTATTGTGATTACGAAGACATAGGCGTTCAAAAAACCCGACGAAAAAAATTGCAGTTTTCCTCACACCCATCATCATCATCATCATCATCATCAGCCTTTAATCGTCCACTGTTGGACATAGGCCTCTCCTATGGCACGCCACACATGTGGTTGGTAAATAAAAATTTTGACGTCAAAAAGATTTCGACTAATTTTTTATTTTTTGTCGGAAACTTTTTTAACGCCAACGGGTTTGTGATCACCGTAGCGATCACCTGCCTTAGTTTCCGATCACCGTCTGAATACACTCTGTATATCCACCATTTCAGGTGTATCTGTGGAAGTACACCTCACCTGTGGTCTATCCCCGACGTGTATGACGTTGACGGACTGCGCGTACCCCGGCCCGATCGTCATTATCTTGGGCCGGATCTCCGGGAACCGAAGGTTGGGCAGCGACGGCGCAGTCTTTGGATATTCAACAGAGATTTGTCTTTAAAATCCTATACATACACCAAGCCGGTATTCCTCTATAGGCAGAGGATGGGATAGGCAGAGGTGCATTTCTGGATTTCATTCTTTTGAATCGTTGATCGGATCGTGAACGAGATCTATATACCAGGCCCGTGGCAATTTCTTTGCACGGAGCCCCTTCCAGTGAATATCGTCACGTTGTAATTTGATTTTAATCAACTACTAAAGTCACCCAACATTATTAATAAATAATATTTACTAGCTCGCTCGCGTCTTCAAATTTAGTTATAAAATGAAGCAGCCACGGAATGTAAGAAAATCTATATATTTTTTAGTACTTCGTCATAATATGTCGTTAAATAAAATGTTATTTCTGAGCCTGTGCGTTTTAGACCGGGGCCCTCTGTTGAGTGGGGTCTTAGGGACCATCCATAAATTACGCCACACGTTAAGGGGGAAAGAGGGGGTCAACTGAGTGTGACATTGTGTGACAAGGGGTGGGAGGGCAGGGCTGGGCAAAATACATGCTTTACTTTAATTGAAATACAAAATACAAAATACTTTATCACAAGTAATTAAAATACGAAATATAAAATACTTTTAAGTAAGGTATTTGAAATATAAAATACAAAATACAGTATTTTAACCCTTTATAGCCTGTGGTGACATTTCTGTAACAAACCCAAAAAGTCTCTATAAAATTTAAACTAAACGTTTAAGATTTGTCAAATCAATATCAATATATTCTTAAATAACACACCGAACATTTTAGCATCAAATATAAATCATAAGTAGTGTAACTTGCTCCCTTTTTGGCTTTGAATTTCGTGTTTTGATGAAAATGCCATGTTTGAACTTGCAAAAAGTTTAAAATTTATAAAAAAATACTAAAAGTATATAAAATTGTATAATTTTTGTTGATACCCGTAGGTAAGTAAATGATTTGGTTTATATATCGTTACCAATTTATACTTTTGATTTTTCATATGTAAAAAGTAACTTTTTATGTTTGTTACATTTCTGTTACATTGGGTGACAATGGCATAAAAAATACAACTAATGTATATCCATATATTGATGATTTTTTTCTCCTATTTTTTAAGATAGGGGTAGTACTTACACAAAAATTAGATCTATAATATAAGCCTTAAATAGGACTTCTAGTGGAGTTTTATTCGAGGTATACCTTTGTGTGGATGAATAGATTTGCTACACTAAGAGAAGAGACAATTTGAATAGATATATGGCTATAAAAAAAAAACACAATTGGCGTTAAAAGTTTTATGTACTGAGCGTAGTTTCAAGCTTTGTCTATAATATTGAACCTGAAACAGGAACTGAAAGAGTTTTGCTCCTTGTAGAATAAAAAAGGAGCATCTTGAAACGTCGTATTTAGAATGACGCGGGCATACCCAGACATAAGAAATAACATATATATTTGGATAATAACTTTACTTCCGTGGCTTGAAACTTTACTGGAGTACTTAGCAGAAGTGGATATATCTTGGACTTGGGGAGTCCTGGGACCGTACGGAATAATCTCGTTCCAGATTGCAAACTACCCCCTGACGAGGATGTAATAAAAAGTAAAGTAGATTTTCTGTTGATTACGTAGCAAATATGGACGCAATTGATGTGTCAAAATTTATATGAAAAGACAACAAACTTGTCACGCTTCTCTCAATTTTTGCTGGTGAGTGGTCGAAGGTCCAAGTCGTTACGATAAGGCCAATAGAAGTACATCAACATTGATCGGTCTCATATCGTCGAAGAATGTAGTGGGTATATTGGAGGTGTAGATTTTATTAACAGCATTATGGGTGCTTATAGTATTTTGACACGAATTAAAAGACGCCAGGTTTGGATGTTTTACCAATTATTAGATCTGACCATGGCCAGTTCATGGCTGATGTACATATGTGAGAGTAAGGCAAACTAAACTATGCAATGACAAACAAATGTCTTCAGCAGATTTTCAACTTGAAATTGGAGACTTTATGTAAGTTTTGCTTGAATCCTAATGTCCAACAGCGAAGATTAATTGAAAATAAAATACAAGCCAAAATCACAAGAGTCCGGCGCAACATGTCCCCCCATTGGCGGTGGGGCAGTATCAAATTGGCTACTGACCGAATTAGGTTTGAAAATCATTTGGCCCAAGTTTCTTCGGTGTCCTGATGTAGCACAAACAATTTTTAAAAAGTTCGGAATAGTAGTTGTTACAAAAAACAAAATAAATCTGTTAGATCCTTCCATACTACGTTAAAACATTTTCTTCCAGTTTAACCCAATGTGACAGTAATGTCACAAACCCTAAAAGATCCAATACGTACGGAATAAAAATATTTTTGAATTTCCACGAAACACGTGTTTTTTTATTTGTTCAAGCCTATCATATACCAAAGTATTATAATTTTTCATGATCTTGGGCTACGAAGGGTTAACTATTTGTAATTAAAATACCAAATACAAATTACAAAATACTTAATAAGTAATCTGCATGGTCTGGAAAGATGAGGAAAAAAAGATTCATCATCATCATCATCAGCTTATCGAAGTCCACTGCTGGACATAGGTCTCTCCCAATGACTTCCACCGGGATCGGTTGGAAGCCACCTGCAGCTATCGACGTCCCGCGACCTTGACAATGTCGTCCGACCACCTTGTCGGGGGACGTCCCACGCTGCGCTTTCCTGTACGTGGCCTCCACTGGAGAACTTTCTGGCCCCATCGACCATCAGTCCCCGCGGTATGTGACCGGCTCATTTCCTCTTCAACGTGCTAATCCATTAGGTTATGTCAGTTACTTTAGTTCTCCTACGAATCTCCTCATTTCTGAGGCGATCTCGTAGGGAAACCCCGAGCATAGGCCTCTCCATAACTCGTTGAGTGACTCTGAACCGTCCAATAACGCCTTTAATGAGATGCCACGTCTCAGTGCCGCACGTCATCACTGGTAACACACAACTATTGGAGACTTTCGTCTTCAGGCACAGAGGTATTTCGGACGAGAAGACGTCTCGCAACTTCCCGAACGCTGCCCAACCGAGTTGGATTCGACGATTTACCTCTCTCTCGAAGGTCGACATGCCTAACCGGACCACTCGTCCTAAATAGACATATTCGTCAATAACTTCGAGAGTCGAGCCCCCAACTGCGATTGGGGTGGGGACAGCAAGAATATTCGACATGATTTTCGTCTTGTTCATGTTCATTTCAAACCCACCTATTGGGAGACCCGATTGAGGTTTTCGAACGTAGTGCTAAGGTCCTTCAGCCATTCTGCCATGACTACAATATCGTCGGCAAACCGAAGGTGTGTGATATACTCGCTGTTGATGTTGATGCCGAATCCTTTCCACTCCAAGAGTTTGAAGGCGTTTTCATTATCGTATTTCCAGCACAGTAGTGAACAGTTTCGGAGATATAACATCTCCCTGTCTCACGCCTCTCTATAGTGGAATAGCCTTCGTGCTCTGATCTTGTACTCGGACCGACATGGTGGCGTTGCTGTATATGCTTTCCAACACCTTGATGTACCGGCAGTCAATGTGGCACCGCTGGAGGGACTCTAGCACAGCCCACGTCTAGATCAAATCAACGGCTTTTTCATTGTCTACAAACGCTAAACAAAGCGGCAAGTTATATTCCTCGGTTTTTTGTATAACTTGCTGAAGCGTATGGATGTAATCTAAGGTACTAAAGCCTTTTCGGAAACCGATCGACGACGGACGATCGGAATCGACGTTCAGCCATGAGGTCAAGAGTGTGGACGAGAGTTTTTGTGGTCTATCTCTACGGCGAGGTCTAAAATGCTTAGATCCCGCCGCCGATAGCTTCTACCAAACCGCTGTTTAACTCGTCCACTACACGGTTTTCTTCTAGACACTCAAAGCGAATTTCCAGCTCGAGTTAAAAGCTCTCGGGGTTTTGGATATGAGCGCGAGTAGGTCGAAGCGTAGACTTCATCAAGCGACACCTTTCTAACTGGACGTTGATATTCAATGAGCCTCTAACTATTCCGTGATCACTGCCGGTTTTCACCCTGTTGATCACAAAGACGTCACTGAAGTCTATCTCATTTCTCGTAGAACCGTCAGGACTCAGCCAGGTCCATTTCCTGTGAGGCGGCTTCTGGAAAAAAGAATTCATCGCAAAGAGTCCCTCTTTCTCCAGAAAATCGGTCTGTTTCTAACCCCTGGGATTGCGTTGCCCATGTCCAAATTGCCCCACTTTCAACTGCGCATCGCTTCTCATGCCCAACTTTGCGTTGAAGTCTCCTATAACAACGTTGAAGTACGTTTTGGAAGTATGTATGGCTCGACGTATGTTCTCATAGATCTCCTCTACTTCTTCATCTGGGTGTATCGAGGTCGGCGCGTATACCTGTATGACCTTCAACGAATATCTTTTGAATATTCTGAGTATGAGGTACACTGCCTTTTTCGACACACTTTCATTGGATACGATGTTGTTAATGAGAGACCTGTGGATGAGAAATCCGACTCCTCCTCGGGACACCGGACATCTGGGTTGTCATGTCCTCCCCGACTTTTCGGACTTCCGACAACCCTAGTATGTCCCAGTGTTATCCACTCAATTCAATCAACAATCTTCTCGTTTGTCCTCAAAGTGCGTATGTTGTGTGTAACCATGGCCAGTCGTCGTTGGGTGTGGTAGCCGTGCCAACCCGGGGATTCTTAGCACCCCCTGCCCCGCCGTTACCATGGCCGCTACCGTAACCAGGAATAGTGGGGCTGCCGGGGACTGAAGGCCTGGTCCTAGTTTCACTCATTGAGAGGATTATGCTGTTTCTCGCCACTTACCATTATTGCACTCATGGTGGTTAATTGTATTTTAATATTAATGTATTTTAAAGCCTCAAGTATTTAAAATACTAATTACAAAATACCTCGGCGTCAGGTATTTAAAATACAAATTACATTTTAAGGAAGTAATTGAAATACAAATACAAAATACGTATTTGTATTTCAATTACGTATTTTAATTACAAGTAATTAAAATACTGCCCAACCCTGTGGGAGGGGAATATGTGACGTCACAATAGGGAGGGGGGGTGTCATACAAATGTGACGAGCTGTAACAAGGAGGGAGTAGGGGTGAACAAATCATAAATTTCGTGTGACTTAATTTATGGATGGTCCCTTAGGAGATTTTTTTGTCGTTAAAAAAAAGAGTCTTATGGTACAGCTACCATAAAGTGGTATGTATACTTACAGAGGAGACATGTTGTATAATAAAAGCCGGAGGTTCGTCCCTCGCGCCGTACGTGTGGTCGTCCGTCACCGACACTCGGCGAACTCCTTCCGGCTCCGAGTCAGACATGCTGTCATATTGGCACTGCACGTTGGCTATCGCGAAATCTGGACATATATCGCACACTCAAAAATAAAGGCCCTATCCCAGCACACCCCCGCTACTGCAACTCCTGTGCTCCAGGATCAGGACACACAGTATTGACGCCGAGCATTAAAGCGTAAGCTTCCGTTTTTAAAGTTTATTATTTTGCATAAATATAATTCAAATGTGGTAAATTATGTTTTAAATACTGGCGACACTGACAGATTGATTCATTCTGGATCGGACGATGGAATTGTAGGGAACTGAAGTTTGTTATGAATAGTTTATACAGGGTGTATGTAGACCGTGATCGAAAACTGAGGCAGGTAATAGCGATAATGATTACAAACTCCCTGGCATTAAAGAAAATCCCGACAAACAATAAAATTTTTGAGGTTTTCCATACAAACCACATACTTTTAACACCAATGGTTGTATGGAAAACGTCAAAATTTTTATTCTTTGTCGCGATTTTTAATATCACCACTGGGTTTGTGATCACCCTCGCTACTACCTGCCTCAGTTTTCGATTACGGTCTAAATACACCCTGTATATGTTTAAAAAGAGCATAAAGAGATTGGATAAAGGAATATAGCAAGTTAAAACTAGTTTGTTTTCTCATTATTGAAAGTATGTCTTACAAAAGCTCAGATAATCAAAGGGGACCTAAATTGTCATAATCCCGCGACGAAATTAATCAGAAAGTCAATATAAAGAAGTTGGAAAAATAAAGAGTCGTCTATTATGTACATAGTTACAATATACACATCAAATCGACCCATGCATAGAATAAGGTTACTTATGACTATAACACCAAAGTACTTTTTATGTCTTTATAGAGTTAAACTTGTTTATATATTGCACTAGTGAAGTAATAATAATCATAACTTTTGTTGTTGTTTGAAGAACACAAAGTTACAGATAATTTTGTGTCCAATTAAGTTCAAATCGCTGAGAAACAGAAGTTGAGATTTTGCAAATATAACTTTATTCTGCTCATAGGTCGACTTGATCAAAAAGTGAATGAAGGAAAAGAAACTAAATTTTGAATTAGGTCAATTTGTAGACAGTGGGATAGCGAATGAAAACTCGAAAAAGTGACACGCAAGTATGTCGGGCATAAATTTGTCGAGTTGTCAAATAGTTGTCGTTTCATTGGAATAAATTATTTGAATTGTGCTTTATTCATAATTGTATTGTATTTTAGACATATAATTTTTATTCGCAAGTAATTATTGTTCTGACTTACTTTTAAACTAATATTTATTAGATTACGAAAGCATTGAAGTACATAGGCTTTTATATTAGCTAATGAAACGTAATAAAACCTTTTTCATAAATAGTGTGTTAAAGAGAAAAATTTTTCGTAGTTCTGACACACGACACAAGAATTTTAATTCAATCATAGCTATACCCATGGCTTGTGTCTTATTCTTCTTCTTCTTCTTCATCAACCCATATACGCCCACTGCTGAGCACGGGTCTCCTCTACCATTGAGAGGGTTTAGGCCATAGTCCACCACGTTGGCCTAGTGCGGGTTGGCGGACTACACACCTAAGCAATTCTTAAGAACTCTTAGGTGTGCAGGTTTCATCACGATGTTTTCCTTCACCGTTAAAGCAAGTGATAATTCGATGTGAATACACACATAACTCCGAAAAGACAGAGGTGTGTGCCTGGGGTTCGAACCCGTGACCGCAGAGATTCTCGACCGCGCGCCTAAACCTCGAGGCCGTCAGTGCTTTATTTGCTTTTGTCTTATTACAAACTATCAAATAAAAATATATTTACATTGTACTAAAAACATTTATTTATAAAATAATTCACCGCAGGACGATATTAACAAAAATATAACGGAAATAAAATAAAATACACATCTTACCCACTAATTTGGCTTCGTTAGGAACTTAAACAATACTTGAATTCGGAAAATTATTGTAAATTCAACTGAATTGTGTACAAAATATATTGCTTCTTATAAAAATCTATTTCAAATATTACATGTCGCCAAATGACTGTTATTTTCAAATATAAAATGGTTCTAAGGCTTCATACCAAAGGATAAAACGGGACTCTATTACTGAGACTTCGCTGTCCGTCTGTATCTCATGAACCGTGATAGATAGATAGTTAAAATATTAGATACATTCATATTTCATACATAAACACTCGCCTGTATTCCCTAAAGGGGTAGGCAGAGATGCATTTCTGCATTCATATCTCGGCAGGTATGTATCAGTCCCACGGAATAGGGGGCGAGCCTATTGCCGTTTTTCGGGAAAACCCAATAATACTTTGCTCGACCCGGGAATCGAACCCGGGACCTTTAGATCGCACGGCACAAACTTGTACCGCGAGACTACGAAGCAGTAGATATTAGATAGACAATTAATAATTTAATATGACACAATACTGATATGTTAGTGTCTAGTAATAACTATGTGACTGTTGAGTGTATATTATTAAATTGTTTGTAATCAGTCATTTAGCGACATGTTAGTATATAAAATTGGACAATTATTACGATCCCTATTATTCTTTGGATAAATTAAATATTATACACTATTTTACTAATATTTAAAGTTTCTTCTTAAAAGTTATTTCATCTGTATTTTGAATCATAAATTAAAATATATCTCATAAGTAAAAATGTTTCTTGGTGGGAAACTAAATAATTCCGGATATTATTTAAGAAGATACTTTTTCGCACATTAGACTAGAAGATTTAAGTACATAGTTACAAAACCATCACTTTGAAGGTAGTTACTTAATACATATAAGCTATTTCCGCCATTTAAATTTGTGTCAAAGACAGAACATAAAATAAAAACTTCTATTGTCTCTGGTAGTATAAACCTATAATGCAACTAAATTCAAAACGAATAAATAAAATCAAACTTTTATAAATAATATATTAATTTATTAAGTCATTCTTAGACGCCTGGTTAATTAATTTATTTTAATCAATTAATGAGTTGTTATTTTTTAATTTCAAACATTAATTTAAAATTAGACGAGTTCAAAAATCGAATGCGTTAAAAGTATATTCATTTTGAATTAAGTTGTATATGATTTTTAATTATTTATTTTGCACATAAAATAATATTTTTTAATAAAAATTTTGTGTATATTTATTGCACATAGCGCCTTTATCCGGGTTCATATTCGAATATAAAAATTGAAATAAGATTTGTTTAAAAGTCAGTACATCAAAAACTTTATCGAATAACATTATTTCGTTAAGTACATGGCCACATCAGACTAATTCTTAATTAATATCTTTACTTAGAAACATTGATTTTGTCTGTCTAAAAATTAAAAAAAATTGTTCTGATTTCTTAAACTCATCGTCTAAGAAATTAAAAGGATCTTATGTGACATTTAAAAACCACTCGTAATTATGTTGGCAGCATTGATTTTTGTTTTGTCTAAAAGTCGTTAATTAAATATCGATCGAAAATACGACTTAATTTAAAATTTGAGCCTAGGATTTTCTTGGATTTTTTTTGACACTTTAACTGTTTTGTGCATTTTTTATTTATTTAGGAGATAGAAAAAAAACAGTATAAAATAAAACGACTTCCCATATTATAATTATTGATAAATAAGTTATTTTTTTGTATTCTTTATGTAAATTTACACACCACAAAAAAAAAAAAACAGAAAGCTCAATTTATATAAATTTCTTTTAATTCTATTGCCTTTCTTCTATTGCCCGGGAAAATTATTTTCCAATTGCCATCTCATTGCTGCCAACAGTTATTATTTGAGAAAACGATTCATAATTATGACAGGCTAAATTAATGTTTACAAAAACGCTCATATAATAATTAGATATGCCCCTTTTAATGCTTTCAAGGTAAAATCATATAAGTAATGATTTTATTCGTCTGTTGGGTAGGATAGCTTGTCAAATGTGAGGCCGCGGGTTCGGTTCTCGCATCGAGACAAATAGTGTGATCTACAAATATTCGTTTCTTGTTTGTAAGAGTTAGCCTCTCTCACATAGATAGCCTCACTAACGTATTTCCCGAAGGGGTAGATAGGGGTGTATTTTTACCCCAATAGATCCACGTAATATGGGGCAAGACTATTGCCTTTTTTCGGGAACATTTACACTCCGTGCTGCTACTGAGAATTTCCTAATAAAAACCCAATAACACTTTAACCTGGGACCTCTAGATCGCACGGCACATTCTTGTACCGCGAGACCACGAGGCAATCTTTCTCAGGAGAGTAGTCTTTCGTAGTTAGTGATAAAAGACTTGTGTCTTCATGTGGGGTCAGAACATGGTTCTATATATACTATATCTTTCAATTATTCTTCTTCTTCATCAACCCATATTCGCCCACTGCTGAGCACGGGTCTCCTCTACCATTGAGAGGGTTTAGGCCATAGTCCACCACGCTGGCCTAGTGCGGGTTGGCGGACTACACACCTAAGAAATTCCTAAGAACTTTTAGGTGTTCAGGTTTCATCACGATGTTTTCCTTCACCGTTAAAGCAAGTGATAATTCAATTTTGAATACACACATAACTTCGAAAATATCTATCTATCTATCTTTCAATTATACAGGGTGTATTTAGACCGTGACCGGAAACTAAATCAAATAATAGATACGGTGATTAAAAACTTATTGGCATTAAAAATTCCAAAAAAAAATTGATGTTTTTCGTACAAACCACATACATTTAATATCGATAGTTTTAAATGTATAAGGTTCTAAATGCATTACCTGCCTTAGTTTCATATTGCGGTCTGAAATATACATCCTGTATAATTATAAGCATTTCTTGTTTAAATGACGTGTGTTTTTGAGAAAAAATCATGGACGGGTGAAATTTAAGACCGTTATTTTCAAAGCTTAGGAAAAGGGCATATCTGTACACTATTTCTTTATCTTTGGCTCTTAGTATTACAGTAATTATATTAAGTTATTTCCCTGTAAGTACTATAATTTACTAACTTACTTCTGGTGCAATGGTAGTTAATTATGCCCTGAAATATGAACTTTTTTCCCCCGACAAGGTGGTCCGACGACCTTGTCAAGGTCGCGGGACGTCGCTGGCTGCAGGCGACTTCCGACCGATCCCGGTGGAAGTCATTGAGGGAGGCCTATGTCCAGCAGTGGACCACGATTGGCTGACATGATGATGATGATGATGAATAAAAACTCTATCAAAAACACTCTTTATTCAAAGTGGTGAGCGGATATATATTTTTAATTTATTTTAGCTGCTTTTGAATCCCACATAATGTTACGATAGCCTCTTGCTATGTATATGTATCATAAATATTTTTGACAGGTCCGTGGCGCAGTTGACTAGACATTAGCTTGCAAAACGAGAGAAAGAGAGAGAAAAATGTTTGTGTGATCCACAAGTATTTGTTTCCGGTCTGGGTGTTTGTGAGACCGAAAAAGTCTCTCGTAGTCTCTGATACCGACGACACAGGTCATGTAACCTAGTGTGGGGTCAGAACTGTGTGTATGACTGTTGGGTGTATTTATTTATTTCATTATTATGATTTCTATTTAAAACCAATCACATTTTACACATGTGGGATTCGAATCTTGAATCCCACGATCATAAATTTAATTCCACGAAACAATTAGCTACCATTGCCTGAAGACTTAACCTGGCTTAAATAACTTTACCAAGACTATAGGAAATGCTCTATTTGGCAAGATTTACATTGACTTACACCTTTGAGTCCAGCGATGAGCCTTATGAGTCTTTATGAGTTAAGTCCCAATAGGTATCACTGGGCTTATGTAAAAATATGGCAATTTTAGCATCGAATTGTTTGTTGTTTTTTTATAGGATTTAGGATTCCAATTTAGCGTAGGTTAGGTTTTTGTAGTAAATAAAAGATCAACTTAAAACAAATAAACGAAAAAAACCTTTTAACCCATAGAATATTTGTCACTTGATACCGTGTCAGTACTTACAAAAAAGTGGATGACCCAAACTGGAATTGAATTTAGGACCTCGCGTGTTGCCAGTTGCTTTAAATAACGGACAAATATCTCTTAAATTCTCTTGTCTTTTAAAAATGTAAAATTGCCATATTCCTACATCAAATGAAAAATCAATAAGTTATTGTTTAAATAGGCCTATTTACGTTACAAAACGTATTTCTTAAAACACTACTTCACAATAACAGCGTACTGGTAATTTCCGCGTACCGCTGCCAATAAATATACATACCATACCACAAACTATAGACAAACTAAATTACGTTTCGTGATGTGAACGAATTATATACAGGGTGTATTCAGACCGTTATCGGAAACTAAGGCAGGTAATAGCTACGATGATCACAAATCTATTAGCGTTAAATAAAAAATGAATATTTTGATGTTTTCCATACAACCATCGGTATTAAATGTACGTGGTTTTTATGGAAAACGTCAAAATTTTTATCTTTTGTCGCGATTTTTTAGCACTAGGGGAGTTTGTAGTCACTTGAGATATTAACCACCTCGGTTTCCGATCGCGAATAAACCCTACATGCAGTTATATGTGGTACTGTTTCGAACTTTTTGATCTTAAAACAGTTATACAAAAACTCCGTTGATGACACTGGAAACTATAAAATGCTTCTTTAAAATCGTACTGTGGTAAAATCGGCGTACTGTGGTAATTTTGGCGTACCACGCGAAAATTACAGCGTATCCTCATACCGTTCCGATCTCGTTTCAACCATCAAATCCAGCGGGTCGAGTATCTGCGTAGTGCGCGCCCCCCTCCTACCTTTGGAGTACTGGCTTTTTATATCGTACTTCTCCATCCAATTCCTCAATGTTTTCCTCGGTACGCCGTACTTATTCGACGCTGCGTACACACTATAACCCTTTTTCACTGCAATAAGGGCGTCGCGAAGGTGTTGCGAAGAGTACTGCTTGTAAGATTTCTCTTGAAACACGTCAGTTTCAATGTTGACTATCGCGTTCGGCCGCCTCCCCACCACTCGCGGCCTCGCGTGTATGTTTAAAGGGATCCCGTGGTCCATGTCAATGAAATGACGTGTCACAATCTCCGTGGAGGTTCTAACACCTGCAACAAGCGAGGAAACGAGACGCCCGTTAGTGGGGTGAATTTAAATGGAAACTTTTTGGTAAAATTCTCTTTTTTAAATTAACAGGGGGCGCTTCTTTTCCTGGCTTCCTACAGGTGGGAGGGTGAGCGTTTTTGTAAAAAGCGAGGAAAAGTCGCACATTATGGGTGAATTGTTTTATATGGCAACACTGAATGCGGTAAATTTGAATGTGGAACTAGAAATACGTTAGCAACATAACAACATAAATCGATTTAGCAGTCATCACTACATAGTATAAAACAAAGTCGCTTTCTCTGTCCCTATGTCCCTTTGTATGCTTAAATCTTTGAAACTACGCAACGGATTTTGATGCGGTTTTTTTTAATAGATAGAGTGATTGAAGAGGAAGGTTTATATGTATGATAACATCCATTAAATATCAGCATTGCACCCGTGCGAAGCCGGGGCGGGTCGCTAGCAATATAATAAATATAACGAGTACGTAAAACGGTTAAATAAAAAAAAATACATCGCGATAGTAGATCCGTTTGCTATAAACGTTTCTACGAAAAGCTAGTAGAAATAAACAATTAGGACAAACTGTAATATTACATTTCGACAACTATAAAATTTAGATGACACTGATTTATGAAATATCAATTATCGAAAAACATTTCTCACTATACTCAATTACAATTAACTTCGGTAAATGACATACTTTACGAATGTTGCTTTCCATATTCATAACATAATTCGTATTGAGATTTTTAATACTTTTAAGATCGCGATTATAACGATATGTATCCAACTCAATACTTTTTTGAGTCCTAAGCGATTTGCACAAGTAACTTTTGATGTTAATACAATAAAGCAACATCAATCGAAGTTGTAAACGCCAGGGAATGAACAAATATTTCATAGATCAATATAATTAGCGTATTTTGTATACTAGTACGACTAAGTGCAGGCCCTATCCCACCACACACCCGCCACTGCAACTCCTGTACTCCAGGATCAACAGCGGCACGCACAGTATTGGCGCCGAGCAATGAAGCTCAGCGAATCTAAGGGGACCTAAATTGTCATAATCCCGCAACGAAGTTAATCAGAAAAGCAATGTAAAGGAGGAGTTGGAAAACAACGACTAAGTGCAGTAAAAATCGGCTGGTTAGAAACGACTGTACAACTTCTCGCTATTCGACACAATTACGCCAGCATAACCGCCACTATGATGTAATGACGTGTACCTAAAATTAGTGATAGTACTTCCTTAGAAGTCCAAAAGCCCAACTTACCAAGTTCTTGATAATAATCTTTCATTTTAATCTTTATTAAACATATTTGATATATGAGTGAGAACATCCTGAGCCCGCAATAAACTAGACCAGGGGTTCCCAAACTTATTTACACTATGACGCCCTATATGATAATTATTTTTCTTGCGACGCACCCCCCCCCCCCCCATCATCAAAACTACCAACTTTACTTAAAATAAAAACAGCATTAGTTAGCGTAATATGAGGTTATCAGAAAAATACGGACAGCGAATGTTTGCCGATCGCCTCGCGACGCCCCCAGGATGTTGCCGAGACGCCCCAGGGCGTCGCGACGCACAGTTTGGGAAGCCCTGAACTAGACATTACACAATTAACGTGTAACGCTTTTGGGCTTCTATAGACTTTCGTTCCATGGGGTACTTACCCCAACTGCCTAAAATGGGGGGGGGGGGGTTGAAAGAAAACACCGTATAACGTAATACTGCAGTACAACATTTAATTTTATAATATAATATATCTACAATAATAATAGCCACTTACGAACATCGTAGATTTGCGTCGCTTCAATTGATTTGACAAACCATTTTAAAGGGACTGAGAATAATCGTAAGGGCACTTACAGAGCCCTTAGAGGCCCCTCTAGTAGAACCCTTGGTAAGGACACTTTTACTTTGAATACGAAACATGAAAAAAATCTTTGGCTGACAAATGAAATCTTTGGCACGAAAATTGACGAAGCGGTTATTGAAACATTAACAGAGGATTTTTGTCCTCGTCCTCACAAAAAATCCATTAAAATAAAAACATCCATTTTCCGTCTCTTAAAATCGTAATTCACACCACTGTTTATGGCCTTAAAATTCACCAAAGACAACTTTCAAATACTATTTTTCCATCACATTTCATTTATATTTACCCTTTAATGGGGTAACGTTTCCGTTCACAAAATTTACCCCTAAATTGGGGTAAAACACCACAAGTCAAGAGACTTGCTACCTCAGTCCATACCTCAATTCGAATCAATTGAAACGACGCGACCAGACGTTGGACAGTACAAAACATCTGTTGCGAAATGTTTCACAAATAACGCCAAATAATACAGACAACTATGGGGTGTTACCCCAACAGTATTTTATCCAAAAGCATTGGTCCACCTATTGAGTTAGCGCGAAAATTTTGCCGTAAATCTTAGAAATTTAAAACACTGGAAAAATTGGGGTAAAAATATATATTTATATACCTTTTTGGACATATATGCACTAATATGACACAGGAAGCAAATGGGGTAAAATTCAAGACAATTCATTCACTCACACTGCATTTTAACATTGATGGAGATAAATTGAATTTTTCAATAGATAAATTGGGGTAATTTTGAAACATTTCACACAACATTATATCATATATATATCCATTTATATACTAATAGGCACTTGACGGATGCGAGACGAGCGTTCAATGTATTCTGTCGTATATTAAAAATTAATCGCATATATATCTATACATACATAAAGTAAACAAAGAAAAAAGTACAATTTATCACTTTGGGGTAACTCAGAAACGAAAAGTAAGTACTCTAATACGCCTCTAGGATCGGACATGAGCTCGATAAAATATACGAAATGTCGCAGGTTCCAATCCTAGGCAAACATTATGTTAACGAATTATGACGTACGATTAACAAAAACAACTTGGAGAAATCTCCTAACTTACATATTTTTTTGACCTGATTCAAACCTAAAAATGGTCTTAGGAATTTCTAAGCTGTAGTCCAGCGACCCGCATTAGACCAGCGTGGTGGACTAAGGCCTCAACCCTCTCAGTTGTAGAGGCCCGTTTAGAAACTCATAAAGAATACTGAAACATTAATATTCGAGCTGAGTAATTAGACGATCAGAATACAAGCGCGCTGCGATCGAAAATACAAGACGAAGAAAAATATCATCTAAGAAACCCATTAATCATAAAAACCAGTTAATAGCTATACGCTTAGGAACATAGAAATAATATCTAGGCCGTTTCCGTTGTCATTTCCAGAACCAATTTGGAATTCGAATGGGGTATTTCAGTGACTGAAAGCAGAGTTATGGTTTTAAGAAGTTGAGTATATGAAGTTTTTTATAACAAATATTTTAGGTTTACTACAGTGTTGTATATGTATTTTTAAGCTTCAAGAATTAAATACAATCCTGTATATTCTCATACAAAGTCAGATTGAAAAATTGGGGTATTTCAGTATATTTACAAAGACGCAAGTTTCTAGTTCTGGAAATGCCTACAAGTTTCAAGTACTGTATAGAAAACAAACTAATTACAATCAACAATTCGATGGTGGACAACAGAATTAGCTTTAAGTACATTGACGTAATTATATTTAAATAAATTAAAACGTATTTTTTTTTAAGTTTTCAAGCCGTTGTAATATTAATCTTCTTCGGGCGATGTCAGTTATTTTCAGACATAGATATATAAGTCCATTTTTGGATTATCAAATTTTTACCTCAAGCTAGACAGCCTAAAATTCCCCAATTAATTAAATTTTACGCACCTTGCTACATTCTGACTCACATTAGACGGGTAATAACCCCAACATTTTCTGATGTACCCCATAACATTCTACCCCAAAAACACGCCTAAAATATATTTCATCAAAAATTGCACATTTTTATCCCAGTTTAATACGCCAATTTCATATACATTAGCTTTATTAAAACAACGCGTCAATATTCGCGGTTATTTTTTAATAATTTCCAAAAATAACCAACATCGCGGCTTACATTAAAAATTTAAAAGCTAAAAAATTTCATTTTTCAAGTCTTTTCATTTATATATTAAGTGGACGAAGTCCGTACAAGCACTCATATTTTTTTTATATCGAAGGCCAATCGTTTTTATACCATTACAACTTACAATAATTTATAAATATAAGAAATATTAAAAAGAGACAATTTTAAATAAACACCTCAAATATTTTCCCCTTACTTTGGGGTAATTTTTGGTTGTTGGCAACACTTAACTTTAATATATTCCGTTATCTTTAAATTTCAACGTCGGAGGCGCGATTTCTTAATTAAAATACTCTTTGGATATTAAATTGCATAAACAAAATGATTTTCCTTTTTATTCGTCAATCTTTGGAAAAGCTAACGTTTAAATAATCTTTAAATACTTTCATCAACTTAAACTTAATTTTTATAATAGATTTTCAGCGATTCTTTGCTTATATCTTTGGCAGTATATCATAACAATTCGTATACGGTTTAAGTGACTGAAGTGAAATTTTTGAAGCGATTTCAGTGAAAAACATAGTTCTTGTACGATTTGAGTAATAATACTAATTATTATGATATTTTAATTCATAAAATTAGAATGATGCACAATATTTTATCTGGTGATTGGACTAATCAGTAAAACTGTGAATCTTTGGCGTAGATAAATTTGACATTTCATTTGAAATGGTTAAGTCATATCATAAGAAAGGTAATATTATGCCAAAGTTTATAGATCATAGTACTTAAGTACGCTCATTTTATTTATTAAGATGCCATAATTTGTGGGAAATTGTTAAAATCAAATAAATAATTCTACGTAGAGTAACAGAGAATCATTTAAAACCATAATAAGTTATGAAACACTACTGAAATCAGCTTCAAACTATCACTTCACTTTAAACATTTCAGTACAACGTACCGGCCGTATGTAAGAATTGTGTTTGCCTTTCATTTTAAATCATCGCCATTAAAATAGTTAGTACTTTGGCAGCTCCGCCTTAATCCCAAACAATCATAGAATTTCAGTTAGTTTCACAAAACTATTATTAATTGCATTTTCTAAAACAAAAAAAATCTCCGAATTTTACACTGGGCAACACCGTTTCAAAACTGTCAAAAGTGCTGTCAAAGTGACATTTGCTCATTCATGCACTGACATATTGAGAGCAGTGTTGCCGTCCTCCGCATTCTCCCTATTATCCAAAGACTTTTCGTCGTTTTTGGCAATTTCGTCCTCACTGGACATAGTTGAATTGGCAAAAGACAGAAAGTGTTTGCCGAAATCCAGTTCTGTCTCATAACTTTCGGTTTCGGGCCCGCTTCGCTCGCAGTTCTGGGCTTCGGCGTTCTGAAACTCGAAGTTTTTGTATTCTTTTTGCTTTTTACTGTTCTCTACAAATTGTTTTAGTTGTTGCGGCATCGGGAACGAGGATTTGATGTGGCAGCGTTTCATCCAGTTCCTGAGAGACTTGCGCGGAACTTTGTGAGTCTGGGCGGCTCTGGAAACAAACATAACGGTTAGGGACCAATTTAAAGATCGTTACATTAAACAACATCTAAATTGAAACAAGTCTCGTGTCGGGGATGTTACAAACTCTTGAAAGACATAATATACAGGGTGTAT
This sequence comes from Cephonodes hylas, assembly GCA_030295005.1. Lineage (NCBI taxonomy): Eukaryota > Metazoa > Arthropoda > Insecta > Lepidoptera > Sphingidae > Cephonodes > Cephonodes hylas. Next base: position 5,238,066 of record AP025387.1, on the reverse strand, counting down.
AAATACCGTGACCGATCACCACCGGTTTTTTTTAATGCTTATAGGTTTGTAATTCATTTTATTTTAAACCCTAAATTGCTATTACCTGCCTTAGTTATAGATCACGGTCTGAATAAGGCATATATATTAAAAAAATCTCGATTCAGGGATCGAACCCAGATACATTGGACATACCACACACACAGCCCGACTAAGTTAGCAAGTGGCAGACATTAAATTGTCGGTAAATAGGTAATGTCGCCAGAAAATAAGGCTCAACTGATACTCCTTTCCACAATCTACCCAGTCTACACCTAACTTCTCCCTACCTCGAATAAATCATAAAAAAATAGTCAAAACTCACCTATAAATGCTCCCCCCTTTCTTGACGTCCATAAGAGCGGCCCACATAGCCTCATTCGAATAACGTCTATTAGGGTTGAACTTTCCCATCATCACCCGCTCGAGATCTTTACGTGACAGCCCTGAGGAGCTGACCTCTTTGCCTTCCAAAAATTGGTCCAGATCAGACTTAAGCACAGTGTCCCCTATGTCTATGTTTTTGTCTTTGAAAATTGGGGGGCGGCCGCGTCGGCGAATCTGGGTTTTCTCCCCGATTTTCGGGAAAACCTCTTTGCTGGCAACATTTTTAGGTATCAACTCAACTTCGGACTTTTGCGATTTGGCGTCATTTTTCGCCTTTTTAACTTGTCCAGCTTTAAGTAGAGACACTTCTAGTTCGCCATTCTGCTCCAACCAAGACTTGTAGAAGTCATTTTCGGCTTTCTCTATGTTTTTCTGTTGCAAATAGTCTTCAGGGTGTGTGTTCAGACCGTATTTGGAGAATTCGTTCTTTATTTCAGAAGCGTTCATTTTTGAAAGTCTGTTAATGTATTCCGAGTTGGCTTTGGCGAGACTTTGCAGTTTGTTTTGAAAGAATAGTTCGCTTTCTGGCTTCACGCGTATGTAAGGCGGGCGACGACCTGAAAAAAAGATGTTACTAGATACAAAAAAATCTCCCAAAAGCTACCATTTTGAACCATGAATGCGTAAATTAGTTTAAAAATAATAATTTTGCTAAAAATGTCTGTAAGATAGTCCTGTACGTGCTAAATTAATATACAGGACTGAAATAAAAATTATACTAAAATTCTACTATTTTGACATTCATGGTTCAAAATAAATAATCAAAATACAAAATTTTTCTACCAATTTGAATAATATGAAAATCGGCCTACCTTACAGACATTTTATATTTATGTATATACTTTTTCAACAATATCCATTCACAATATGATCTTCGCTCTATCACACACTTGTTTATTATTGTCTATGGATCAATTCGTTTTTTTTTGGCATCACAATTTACCTGGCGTCCGTCATTTTTAACCCATTCGAGGAAATACTGCAGAATTTACTTCTGTCTATTTTCTCATTGAGAATTTTCTTATGATGGACAGATTAATGTTGGTGGATTTCAGAGGAAAAGAGGGGAAAATGAGAGGTTTAAAGGAAAGGCGTATCGACGGATAAAATGTACAAAATAAGAAATATACCGTTGAAATTGAAATATGAATTAATTTTTGATCACACTTAAAAAGAAACGTTTTTGAATAGGTAAAGGTCATGCAACGTATTCATATCTGGTTTCTTAATTTAATACCCATAACCAAAATTAATATAAAAAAAAAAAATTTTTCATCTATAAAAATTATCATTAACATGCATGTTTGTGTAATATTTCGATGAAAAAAAATCGAAAGGATTAAGACAAATTCCTACCATTTTGAAGAAACCATAACTCGAATGGGTTAAAATAAAATCAAATATATATTTTTTGTCACCGTTATTAACTTCAAAAGTTCAAATACCGTCGCTTAGTTTAAAAAAAAACACGAAAAAATATGAGAAAAAAAATCTCATTTCAAAAATAATAACCAAAAATAAGCAAGTGACGTGAGGGAAGTCACATTGCAAATAAATATTGAAAAATAGAAAAATAAAAAAAAAATTCTAAAAAAAACTTGAAACTCACCGGAAGGCTGTCCGAGACTGCTGCCTGGTTTTCCTGGTTCTTCATCCTGAAAAAAAAAACATTAATAAACTCGTGACTTTATTGCATAAAAGGATAGGTAGATAAATAAATAATAAATACACCCAACAGTCACATACGTAGTCCTGACCCCACACTAAAATACGAGTCTTGTATCAGGAACTACGAGAGACTTTTTCGGTCTCACAAACACCCAGACCCGAAAAAAATATATGTGGATCACACAAAATAAATTCAAAAATCATTTGCCTAGGTATGTGTCACCATGTAATAGAGGACATACATGCATGCAAACGAGATGTCGTAGGTTTGATGTCCGTGATCCGCACAGAGACAAATGTTTGTTAGGCACTTATATTTATGAGAAAGAAACGTCCCTCATAGTTTCTGATACCCACGACCATACTAGCATCTTAATATGAGGTCAGAGCTTTACATGACTGGTGCCTATATTTCTAAATCATACAATCCTTCATACTCCACGATTATAACCTACAAACCCTTGTTTCCAAAACCTTTGATCTACTTTCACATAAATACATAACCTCACGCCTATATTCCTCGAAGGGGTAGGAAGAGATGCATTTCTGCACCCACATTTCGCCAGTATGTAGCAGTCCCACGTAATAGGGGGCGAGCCTATTGCCGTTTATCGGGCACATTTCCAGACTCCGTGCTGTTGAGAATTTCCTCTTGGAAAAACCCAATAGCACTGCCCGACCAATCGAACCCAGGACCTCTAGATCGCACGGCACGTACTTGTACCGCGAGACCACGAGGCAGTCAAATCTTCTACTATCTACTTCTATTCTCTACTTTCCTCACCTCATTATACTCCATATTGTCATTGTCAAGTTCTCCGTAATACAGTCCGTCTTCCTCCACGGTCTCTTCCTTCACTTCCGTCGGTCTTTCCTCCGACTTCCGCTTCTTGCCACCGTTTGTTGTTGCCGCCGGAGGGTTTGCTGTTGGTTTCGGTTGTTGGGTTGTTGGACCTTGAAAGACAATGGATATGGTTTATACAACTGATAAACTAGCTTGACATTAATAAAAATTAGAAGATTTTTGTTTTCATATTATTGTGTTATGTGTGTTCTCAAGTGTGTAGTCCGCCAACCCGCATTAAGCCAGCGTGGTGGACTGAGGCCTTAAACCAGCATTTCCCAACCCTTTTTGAGTACATGCCCCACCTTAACATTTCCAAAAATTTTATGCCCTCTATAAATAGTTTTTTACCTCTAAAATTGTCACTGCACCTAAGTTACCAAGTAATTTCGAGTCCATTTTTTATCCTCCCCCCCCTAACTCTCAAATCCCCCCTCCAGTATAGGGCTTAGGACCCAAATTGGAAAATACTGTCTTAAATTCTCTCTGTTGTAGGGAAAGCCAGTCACCAGCAGTATGTTAATTATGTATGTATATGAGCTGATGATGATGAAACTACCGTAAGTCTACCAGGCCTACTATACTACAGGTCTACTATAACAATTACCGTTGAGTTGCGCGGCGTCCCGGTGCGCGTTGGCGACGAGAGCCTCACTCGCAACCGTGAAGTCTTTGAACTCCTTGCCTTCAGACTTGCTGCCGTCCACACTAGACGGCTCGCTTGAACATAGACCTGCAGGAAAATGGAGGTTGAGGGTAGGTGGAGAAAATTGGGGGGTTTAGTGCCCCTAGCTGTCTCGCTGCAAAGCAAACTAGCTGTCTCGGCAAAAGGTCTAAAAAACTGTCGACGTAAAATAAGGGAAATTAAAATTTTGCTCGAACCGATCACGAAAACTAAATTTTCATTAAAATAGCGTAAAAATTTGTGGATATGGAATTATCGATTAAGCAAATAGGGATAAATTTGTTGCTAATTTGTCGCCGAAAGATGCTGAGAAAAAGTAATTTAAAGAAAGAAAGTTTATTATTTAATCACAGTACAGAAAGTCCGCAACTCCGAAACTAAAGAATCGAGGATCGTTTATCAAAAAACCCAGCCGCGTCAGCCTTAAACTCGGCTTTTCCGTAGAAAAACCACAGCGAAAATTCTTTGCTCGTACAATAACTAGTCTAATTACAAAGAATCAGCAAACAAGTGAATTTATATAGGAGAAAAACAATAATAATATTAGTCGATATTTATACGATAGACACAAAGATGTAACTAGTCATTTAACCCATTCCTTGAAAGTTCATTATCACACTACCAAAACTGAGAGTCTAACCGCACCCATACACCTTCAATAATATTGAACAATATTCTGATTGTACAATATTATTGAACGTGTAGGGATAGTATTGAAGCATTGCGCCGTGATTGAACAAAAGATTGAGGGAGCTTAATTTTTATTGAACAATATTTTTTATTGCGCTGTGTAGGGTTAATATTGCGCAATATATTTCTTTTTTTTTTTCTTTTCAACAAAATCACAATATTGATCAGAGTGGTTTATCAATTTTATTGACAGAATTTATTGAACGTCTGGAATCAAAGGGGGTGTTCAATATTATTGAACAATAAAAAGATTGTTCAATATTATTGTAGGTGTATGGGGCCCCTAAGAGCCAAGGTCTCTACTGGTACCTCTGATCTGCAGCGCCTCGGCACTCTTGAGGAGGCTGGGGAGCTCCTCCTGCGTCACGTTCACCTCGCCTTTGTACATGAAGTCCACCAGCGCTTGCATCTCACTGAATCTGGGGTAATACATACATGTTTTTGAGAATACCACACTTGGATCTTTTTGATAGTGATCATCCGTCTATACAGGATGGTATTCAGACCGTGATAGGAAACGTAATTTTTTTATTTTTTGACATTTTTTTAACACCTATGAGTTTCTGATCACCGTAGCTATTACCTGCCTCAGTTTCTGATCACGTTCTGAATACAGGGTGTATAGACTGATGAAGAACCCTAAAGAATGTACGAATAAAAAAGTCATGGTCACACTGCTGGATACAGACCTCCTCTACCATTGAGAGGGTTAAGGCGTCAGTCCACCATGCTGGCCTAGTGCGAGTGGACTACACACCTAAGAAATTCCTAAAAGCTCTGTAGGTGTGCAGGTTTCATCACGATGTTTTCCTTCACTGATAAGTACGTGATATTCGTTTAGTATATGTCGCAGCCAACTAGCTTAATCAGCCGATCAAGTACCACCATTTTTTTTTTTATCACGAGAGGAAAGCGCCTTAAGCTCCCCTGTTCGGTACCTCGGGGGAGGCCGTAAGGGGTATGTCGGGGTCACTGGCTACGCCAGCATACCGACTAAAACCTCTCGGTGACCATCACACGCATTTAGGGCGGTTTTGCGGCATCTCAGGGCCAGAAGTGCCCTAAATGGTCCGTTGCCGCCCAGCGCACCGTCCAATTATGGACCCCTCCAAATTGGGAGGGCTTGGTGTGCCCTCCACTTAATCTATTTGGACGTTCGCCTTTCGTGAACGTCCGCGACAGTTAAGAGGTCACGTCCTCTGCCGCCAATCTCGGGGTTGCTATCATAGGGTACCGCCCCCGCAGTACGCCCTGCTACCCCAGTACCCCTGTTAGTCGCCTCTTACGACAGGTAGGGGATACCGTGGCGGAATTCTTACACCCCCAATCCACAGGGCGGATCAAGTACCAGCCTAGCCTCTTTACTAAACAGCGCCGTTCAACCAAGAGCCTGAATTTCAGCCATTTCATCAAAACGCTAGGCAAATGAATTGAAGTGATAACGCAAAACTACTTGCCTGACCTGTTCATTTAGTTACTTCAACTTTCTGGCACCTAGCGCCGAAACTCTTAAAACTGTCAATATGGCGTCCGTAGACGAGAAATTTGATAGTGTTTCCCAAATATTAATGGAAAGTAAATGTTGGCTGCGACATATACATAACTTGTAACAGAAGACCACCAAAAGACGTACCTCATATCCCTCATGAGCACGATGGGATGGTCGCACGGGTTCTGCAGCAACAGCCGCTCCAGGTAGGCCGAGCAGGCGGACAGCACCAGCTTGTGGCAGCGCAGCTGGCGGGACTCGCACGCCAGCGTCACGTCCGCGAACTGCTCTGTGAGGAGGAGGCGGGGGAACACCGCCTAGAGGGGGGAGGGGGGTTAGTACAGCAGATTCTTATATTGTGTCAATGAGCTGCTCTAAATCGGGAAATTGAATCTTTGTATCAATATTGAAAGCCATCTCTCGATTGGAAAAGAGCAACACTAGTTTCCTGCCCGTTCTTCTCTAGTGATGACTGCCTTCCGAACAGGGTGGTAGAATTTGAAATGACTGAATCTAAGTGTATGTATTTGACATTTTATAGATTCAATAAATATTATTTCTTTTCTTTTCAGATAGTAGATAGAGAACATTCGTCAATGAAGATATGTGTTTCTGTAAACTATTAATGACTAGCTTTTGCTCGCGACTCCGTCCGCGTAGACTACAGTGTTGAGTTCAGAAGGAAAATAAGTTGTAGTCTATTTTACTTCTCAGAGTCCTATTTATGTCCATACCAAAAACCATACAAATTGGTCAAATTGTTCAAACGTGAAACCGTAACGCGTCGATCGGCGCCTTGTGCATCATTACTGCGCGCTTGATCAATATTTTAAAACTGCAATATCTTCTAAGATACTCAGTGGAATCAAATGATGTAAAGGGCAATTTTATTTAAAATTAAATACTTGTAATGAATAACGTATTTATTTGGATAAGGATTAAAATCATATTTATAAAAACACCTTCACAAATAAAACTTTATTTTAAAATAAATTTGGTTAGGATAAAAAACGTTATGGTGAGCCCACCTTAAAAAATAGACATATGCTGTCGCGGACTTTTTTTTAGAACTTTTAAAGAGAAATATTTCTCTTCAACATTATTTTAGCGAAACTTTAACCGTTTTCGCAGCGCACGCAGCGGAAACTCACAAAAAGGAAAAAATGTCCCCGATTTTGAAACATTCTTTATTGCTGCTCCGCTCCTATTCCTCGAAGCGTGATGTTATATAGCCTATAACCTTCCGCGATAAATGTGCTATCTAACAGTGAAAGAATTTTTCAAATAGGACCAGTAGTTCCTGAGATCCTAGCGTTCAAACAAACAAACAAACAAACAAACATACTCTTCAGCTTTATAATATTAGTATAGATATATCAGTGTAAGCTCAATAGCCTTTGGGCTTCTATGAAAGTACTACCTTTGGAGTCAGGATAGTCTCAATTACGTATCAAATTGCTCATGATTTGGACTTTTGGGCTTTCATGGAAGAAGAGTGAATAGTATAGTAGTCGCAGTATAGTAGAATGATACATATTTTCTTTTGACCCACACTAACATACACGGCCTGTATGTGCGTATCACTCGCTCCTAGAAAATATTCTATCTGACAAAAGCACAGACCAGATTGGCTGCGGGGCTCGAACCCACGGCCTCTTGGTTTCGCAAGCTGGTATCTAGGCAACTGCACCACGGGACTGTCAATATACAAAATAATTCAACCTTTGTACATTCTACAGATTTTTTTGTATACACCAAGAATTGTAACATATGTTTTCAAAGTAAAAAGTTTTTACAACGACTATTTACAAAAAAATTAACACAGATAATAAAACAAGAATGTACCTGCAAGTTGGTGTGATACGAGTTCCATCGCACGCAGAACTGTTGCGGTTGCAGCGCCATCTCTTATCAACCCCCGGGAAACTCTCGTTCAACACTCGCACATTATAATACTTAGAAGGAATCTTTGGCCGATTTTTCACGATTGCACGTTAAAATAATTGATTGCACAGTCCACTGCTTACATAACACTTTGAATTATCACAGTTCTTTCTTATCGCCTAGTTTTAATGTAAAAATATTAAGTACAATATGATATATATATGTTTTAAGTAGAAACTTTCAGACTAGAAGTTATATTTCTTTTAATAATATACAATATTTTTCTTTAAATACTGGAACAGGTTTCATATGCCTGGAAAAGAAAAAACATAGATCAATATTAGGTGAACATAATATTATCGTTACTATAATTAAGCGGAGTTCAATCGATATAATATACAAAATTAATCGGCAATAGCAGGGCTATTGATCGATAATAAGGCAATTAACTTATTATGATAAAACAATCGTAACTATTTAAATGTCTAACTGATAACATTACTCAGCTATGATTTCGTGATTAAGTCAATTTACTTAATAAAAAACTTGGAACATGAACAAAAATATAACATTTTTTTTTATAAAACTAATCTTTAATTTTTTTTAACTAATCTTCCAAACTGTTTAAAACGTAACGCTGTCAGTTCCTACATTCACTAAGAGATGTCGCTAAATTAGGGGAATCTTTAAGTTGGTCTTTTTAAGTAAAAGTATGAACGAGATAGAAACAAGCAATTATTGTGTGAATGAGACAAAAATGCACTCGAGTTGAATTTGAATTGAAATACCTTGACAAAGAATATGGTAGGAATACTCCCAAATTATCCTTTTACCGGTTTAAGTGAAGCAAATAACATTCTCAAGGGATTACTCTGTATTACATTATTCCTATATAATGTTTTACTGATTTGGAAAATTGATGACGTTTTACAAAAAAAAAAAAATTTTTTTTTTCAAGGATTTTTTCTATAATCCATTGTGATAAATAAAATGGGTTTAGTAGTGCCAAATACTGAGATGTTAGTCGCGAGTTCGATATTGTGGCAAAATACATTTTCTATATTTCATAGTTATTTTAAAATTAAAAAGAATTGAGAACATATTTACGACATTAAAATTCAAAGTTTAGTCTGTGTATATCCGTCAAGTTACTAACTTATTGTAAAACTTATACATAGGTATATAGATTGAAATTAACTAAAATCACGTACAATTTCGAATCCTAATTACATTTACACTATCAAAACCAACCATACCCATTAAAAAAGAGCACAAAACCATATCAATTAAAAAAAAATCGAACGTAACCAACCCTCGTTAGACCCCAAATAGTGCTCAGCCCCTGACTCAACACGAAAGGACAAAAATCATAAAAAATATAATTACACACATATCCAATTAGACAGCCCTCGAGTGCTAGGGTCCCATAGGGGGAAGGGCGCCCTCCGTACGGGGAGGGGGTAGAGGGTAATCACCCCGAAAGTAACAAAAACCCTCGGCGCAACACGAAAAATCAATAAACAAGCGAACATAGACTGACATCTGACCCTGCGTTCGAATAGAGACGACTAGTGACTATATTATTGTCTTTGGTGAATGGAATTGTTTTTAAAACTTTGTCTATGATTTTTTTTATTCATTTTGGCGGGTTTTGGTGATTTTTTGCTGTCGGTTTTAAAAATGGAATTTGAAATAATTATTTAAATAAAGTATGCGTTTGATGGTATGAATGCGATAATTTGTAGTAATTTTTGTCACTGAAGTACTTCAAAACGGCTGAGTAAAATTAGATGAATTTTCGAATTTTTATAGACAATATCTTGGAATAAAGCATGGAATACTTTTATCCTTTTTATTATATAGTGAAGAAAAATTTCGGTATTTTAGTTCGTTATCAATTTATCAATAACCTCGAAAAGCTACCGATTACAAATTCACTATTTATTTTGAATAACAAAAACATCATTATAAAAAAAAGCAGTGATGGCCTCGAGGTTTGGGCACGCGGTCGAGAATCTCGCCGGTCGCGGGTTCGAACCCCAGGCACACACCTCTGACTTTTCGAAGTTATGTGTGTATTCACATTGAATTATCACTTGCTTTAACGGTGAAGGAAAACATCGTGATAAAACCTGCACACCTAAAAGTTCTTAGGAATTTCTTAGGTGTGTAGTCCGCCAACCCGCACTAGGCCAGCGTGGTGGACTATGGCCTAAAACCCTCTTAATGGTAGAGGAGACCCGTGCTCAGCAGTGGGCGAATATGGGTTGATGAAGAAGAAGAAGAACAAAAACATCATTTTCGTGACACATACGTTTGCTTAGTCTAGAGGTCTCGGGTTCGATTCCCGAGCCAATTAAACCGTTTTAACTATACTAAAATTCAAAATTAAGCAATAATATCACTTATTACTATTATTCAGAAATACATATCTACCCACCCATTCGAAAATAAACTATTGTTTTAATATAATCTCCACAACAATAAGTCCCGTGACCACATAGGAATATTCCAGTTCTAAATATTACTACTTGACTGCCTCCTTGGCCCGTCGCCAGTTACCCAGAGGTCGCGGCTTCGATTCCCGAAACAGACGTATAGTTGTGTTATATCTATATGTCTTCCGGCTTTTGACTGGGCATTAGTCAGTATTATTTCTTAGTAATTTATTATGATATAATAAGCTTTTGTATCTATTTTTGTTTGTTAGGAATTTTCTCAAAAACTGCTTGACCGATTTGGATGTTTTTTGGTAAATAGACGAGACCATGAGATGGGTAATATCTAATTTTACTTTTGTATTGATACGCAATTTTTTTCAAAACTGCAATAACAATTGAAGAAAGTAGTTTTCGGAAATGTTGATAATTTTTCTAAAAAATATTGTGATTATTAGCAAGTCAGATACATTATTATAATTTCAACTCACTTTTGGAGGGCACTATATATCTCTGCTTGTCCTTTCGATATACAAGCGTGATTATAATCTACCCTACACAAAATTTTAGTCCATTCAAGAAGCCATTGAAAAACGGATAAATTACACCCTCAACTTGGGGTTGCTTTTAGCTAATTCTAACCGTTGCGGTGCGGGTTCGAATCACGATAAAAAATTACAAATCCTTTCATTGAAACTCTAATCATCGGCATATACGCCCTACTGCCTGTGCACCGGCCTCCTCTACAACTAAGAGGACCTTGGACTTGGTCCACCGAGCTGGCCTCATGCGGTTTGGCGAACTACACAAACTAATAACTTTTGAGTGTACAGGTTCCCTCACGATATTTTCCTTTCTTATTAACAAGCTTGAAAAAACATGTACAGGGTACATTATACACAAAAATTGTTTTTTGCAAAATATAAAATGTCCCTAGTCAGGCATCGAATCTGAAACGCCTAAGTTGGTGACGTCACATCACCCCAGCCGATCCCACGTTCCGATAATCTGAACATGTAAATATGAGTCAGCATAATAAGCAACACTTAATGATAAGTGATAACGTATCAAGTTACTCATTTCATTGCTTAAATATCTACATGACATGCTGTTTTCGGTATATCTTGACAGCCCCCGTAGCGCAGTTGGCTAGACACCAGCTTGCGAAACGAGAGGCCGCGGGTTCGATCCCCGCACCGAGACAAATGTTTGTGTGAACCACAAATATTTGTTTCGGGTCTGGGTGTTTGTGAGAGCGAAAAAGTCTCTCGTAGTGTCTGATACCCACGACACAGGTCTTGTAACCTAGTGTGGGGTCAGAGCTATGTATGTGACTGTTGGGTGTATTTATTTATTATTTATTTATCTTATATACATTATATCTACATCGGAAATTGTAGTGTGCGAGCAGTGATGGCATGTAGGTTTATTTCGGCGGTCGTGGGTTCGAACCCCAGGCACACACCTCTGACTTATCCAAGTGATGTGTTTTTACAATGAATTATCACTTGCTTTAATGGTGAAAGAAAATATAATGATAAAACCTGCACAGATAAATTATAAATAGATACAGTCACATACACAGTTCTGACCCCACACTAAGATGAAGTTTTGTGTCGAAACAAATATTTGTGGGTCAAACAAACATAAAATATCTTCATCAACCCATATACGCCCACTGCTGAGCACGGGTCTCCTCTACTATTGAGAGGGTTTAGGCCATAGTCCACCACGCTGGCCTAGTGCGGGTTGGCGGACTACACACCTAAGAAATTCCTAAGAACTTTTATATGTGCAGGTTTCATCACGATGTTTTCCTTCACCGTTAAAACAAGTGATAATTCAATTTTGAATACACACATAACTTCAAAAAGTCCGAGGTGTGTGCCTGGGGTTCGAACCCGCGACCGCCGAGATTCTCGACCGCGCGCCTAAACCTCGAGGCCATCACTGCAGTGAACATAAAATATATGTGCCTATATTCACTTCCTCTTCATTTACATTAGAATAATAGTGGTGCCAATTGTGTTTTGAAATCATCCAGGGACCCACTGAAATATAAATAGAAAATTTCATCCCAATCTGTCCAGCCTTTTAAAAGGAGTTTGAATGACAGTGGCGCCACCTGACCATAATTGGTTGTACCAACTCAGAAACCTTCTATGGCTCATGCACAACAACTTTGCTAAAGATTATCACATGATCAAATGCATAGTTTACGGTTCTATAAAAGGTATACAAACAAACATTCATTTTTATACAGGGTGTATTCAGACCGTGGTCGGAAACTAGGACAGGTGATAGCTACGGTGATAACAAACCCATTGGCGTTAAAAAAAAATCTCGACAAAAAATAACAATTTTCATGTTTTCCTAACATTTTTATTTTTTGTTGGTATTTTCTCTAACGCGGAACGATTTGTAAGAACCGTATATATTATCTGCCTTAATTTCCGATCACGATCTGAAAACACTCTGTATAATAGGTAGTCAGAGGCCACAAATCTATGAAATAAATTCGACTTACAATCCTCACACAGACAGACATGATAACATCGCGTTATCATCGATAAGGGCTCTGATAAGATAGAGCTTACACGGAAATCGATCGTGCGGTTTGGTATTCGAATCTAAAAAGTAATCCTAAATATAAGCCTAAAATATGACTTGTGAATCTAATAGCAGGTTAGTCATCATCAGCCCATATACGTCCCACTGCTGGGCACGGGCCTCTATAATTAAGAGGATTTAGGCCTTAGTCCACCACGCTGGCCTAGTGCGGGTTGGCGGACTACACAACTAAGAAATTCCTAAGAACTTTTAGGTGTGCAGGTTTTATAACGATGTTTTCCTTCACCGTTAAAGCAAGTGATAATTAATTCGTACTCCCTAATTTATAGGTTATTTGTGCCGAGATTCTCTATCGCGTACCTAAACCATGAGGCCATCACTGTTTCAGTTTGATTTTCGAGTGAGACAAAATGATTCCTCAATATAATTTAACGTGGGACTCAAAAGTCTCTAAACAGAAATAATTCTGTCTACGCTTTTGGGGATACAGGAGTGAGTGTTTAAGTAAACTAGTCAGGATTAATGATGTTCTAGCTAAAATATGTTAGTTTAATTGTATTTTCACTTTTATAGTCTATATTTGTGAAAAGCCTCTAACATTATTTTCTGCATAAACATAATCTATTATTAAATTATTTTTTCATTCTACAAATAATTAATATTTCTTTGGATGGATCTTACTTAATATATTCTGATTAAATACGCACACATAAATATTTTTAAATGTGATTAAAATTAATAAATAAAATATAGTTAAATTTAAATAAAAACAAATAAATAAAATGTAAGGGGCAGAGAAAGCGTTTGTTCTATACTATGCATGTTATGGTAGATGTTACCCAGGGTCTGTGCGCGGGTGTCGGGGCGTCGACCCTAGGGCCGCGCCCGAAATAGCCGGCGAGGGGGTCTCCACACCACCTGCCGCAGTTATATTTGGGCACCGCTTTTGGGGCCGAGACGTTCTTGGAAGAATGAATGAGATCTTTACTCGTTGGTTACGAATTTAATGTCGAGTCTATGTAATTCAGACGTAGACATTTCGACCTATGCGCAGAATAAAGTTATATGTGCTTTTGCACAACTTGTCTTTCTCAGCGATTTAAACTTAATTGGGCACAAAATTATCTGTAAATTTTTATGTTCTTCAAACAACAAGAAAATTTATGATCATTATTACTTCACTAGTGCAATATATAAACAAGTTTAACACTATTATAGACATAAAAAGTACTTTGGTGTTATAGTCATAAGTAACCTTATTCTATGCATGGGTCGATATGAAATCGCATTCGAATGATACATATTTTTTATATTTTATTGTACACAACAATAAAAAAATCATCGATATAAGTAACTCTAAATAACGTAGTGTAACAAATGGCAAATGATACGACTCTATATTTTATTATTCTTCATTCAACAGATATAAACGTCGATTCTATATGTTACATCTATATTTTGTGTGACACCAGATACTGAAATTGGCGATTATATACTTACGAACGAAATACGAACTTTTTTTGGGCATCATACTATGAAACCTCAATTGTTGTTGTGGACGGTGATACGCTGAGTATACAGGGTGTGTTCAAACCGTGATCGGAAACTAAGGCAGGTAATAGCTGCGGTGATTACAAACCCATTGGCGTTAAAGAAAATTCCCGTAAAAAATGAATCATCAAAATCGGTCCATCCAGTCAAAATTTAACAATCATTAAAAAATACAGTCGAATTGATATCCTCCTATTTTTTGAAGTCGGTTACAAATATCATTTTTTACGTTTTCCATAAAAATTCATTTTATTTATTTTAAATTTACATTTTTACTTATATGGCAATTCCTACGACTTTGGTTTAAATGAAAACTCCATTATGTATGTTTACTTAAATATAATATGTACCCTAGAATCGTCATAGAGAATATATTATTTTCCTGAATTCCACATTCGTACCCTCACACCTGTATTTCCTTGGAGGGTAAGCAGAGGTTTATTACAGCACCCAAAACGTAATGCTTACGAATTAATAATTAAAAGTGCAAAAATATATATTTTTTGTTGTTTTAATTTTATTATTTTTCTCAACAACTGCTTCATCAATTTGAATGAATTTTGGCATGGACATAATTGGGATTTTAGCAAGTAACATACGCAATTTTTATCCCAATAAAAAATGTGTTTCCGTAGGATGACAAAGGAATTCAAATTTGCGACCGGGCGGTCCTAGTCTACACTGTTAGTTAATTATAAAATTTAAACTAGATGCATTGAAAAGCGATGTCACGGGTTCGTTTCCCGCATCGAGACAATTGGTATTTTTTTTTCGTTACTATGTTTGCGAGTATGTAAAGTATCCAAGTCAGTAATACACGACACAACACTTCTATCTTTGTGTGAGGTCTAAGTATGCGATTTTTAGGTGTATTAATCTCTACATTTAGTTAGAATATTAAATTATATTTGCATTATAAAATACTGATTTTTTTCGAATGAAAAGTAACCTATGTCCTTCCCCAAGGTCCTATCTCTCTCCATAACAAAACACATTCAAATTAATCCAACGGTTTAGCCGTGAGAGCGCGATTGAGTTACTTTCGAATTATTATATTTCGCAGCCCATATACGTCCCACTGCTGGGCAGGGGTCTCCTCTACTATTGGGGGGTATAGGCCTTAGTCCACCACGCTGGTCTAGGACGGGTTGGTGGATAAAAATACTTTTCTCTAAAAGAAATACCCCGATCAATTTTATACATCATCATCATCATCATCATCATCATCAACAGCCCTCAATTCGTCCACTGCTGGACATAGGCCTCTAATGGCACGCCACTGGGCGCTACGTCACAAAGGCTTTTTATATTCTATCATAAAATACTCCTTTTGTAGATATATGATACAATTCAATGACGCCATCTTTTAATATAATGATTGTAAAATCAGCCCATATACGTCACACTGCTGGACACGAGGGCTCTACTACTGAGAGGCCTTAGTCCACCACGCTGCCCTAAAGCGGGTTTGTGAACTTAACATAGGAAAAAAAATACTAATAAGGAATTTGGCTTTCGTGTTATCTTAACGACCCTAGAAAATCAAAGAAAGATGTTTTAGTCTAGAAAGCATAATAAAGAAAAATATTAAGGTATTGGAATTTCTAGACTGAAGATCGAGCCCAGTGGCGAGTCACAGGAGAGGCCTGTGTCTAGCAGTGAAGAGGGATTGGTGATGATGATTAAAATCAGATTTTTTTTTATTCAACTATAAGGTATGAGAGTTTCTAAACGATATTATCATTAATCTTTAAAATGCGTGATAATTGAGAATTGACGATTTGATTACTGTTTTGAACCTGGTACTTCACTATTACCAAAACGTTTTAATATTGTATTATAGATAGTCTTAAACTAATTTAAATTAATGCATATATGATGACACTAGCGATCGAAAATCCCTGAGTTTGATTCTAGAGTCGATAACTTTTTTTGATACGAAATTTCTCAGCAGTATGTTTAGAAATTTGTGCTAAAAATCTAAATAGGACTCAAATGTAGTTACACAAATACTTCTGTCTACTCCTTTTAACGAAATAGGCTTATGTATGGATGTATATATACATAAATGTATGTGTAAAAATATACTTATAATTTTCCTAAAACTATTACAAATAAACAAAGCCGGAAATTAGAGGCCGCGGATTCGATTCCCAAACGACAAAAATGTTCGTGTTATCCAAACATATTGAAGAGTCGGTATTAGTAAAGTCTCTCGTAGTTTTTATACAAGACTGGTATGTTAGTATGAGGCCGTATTATGTATGTAGTTAAAGCTGTAATACTAATTACCCTAATATGTACTAAATGCGAAACAAATTTACTTTTACTCTTAAACTGCTGAACCGAATACGAGGAATTTTGGTAAAGACATGACCTTAGATAAAGTAATAGACTACTGGTTAAAATGTTTTTCGACAAAACATATGTTAATGTGTTAAAAATATATTTACTAAACAGACACTAACAGCCGTTGCTTAAAAATTTAATATACGTCAATTTCTCAATTAAAAACCAATTGTATTAAACACAAGACGATAAACGAAGGTCTGTGGGTTCAATTCACAAAAAAATTAAATACCTCTCATTAAAAAATATTTGACGACCTTGATTTTCCATGAAAAACACCCACACTAAATGCCTAAACCGGGAATCAAAGCTAGCACTTCACATTTACTTAGACACCAAACCATAGACTATTTAATTCTATTGTTACTATTTGCGAAGGGGAAACTGAGCGGGGGAGGGGATATCACAAAGCTAGTACTTATCTCTACGCAGTCCTATTATAAAATGTCTGTGTTATTAACTATGTGCTTATTTCCTAGATAAACTTAGAAATAGACCCACACAGGCCGAAGATTCTAGAAATATCTAGGCCCACGTTAATTTTGACCTCGTTATGACCCCCCGTGACTAATTTGTACGACGATAGACCCCTGGGGGGATATACTATTACAATGTATAAAATATGTCTTGCAATGGCGACAAATAAAAACGATTCTTATTGGAATCATATAAAATAGTAATAAATAAAAAAACTATGTTCGATATTTAAAATAAACACCAAAGACAATGAAACGCGAATACAAATTCAGGTCGCAACAAAATAGTTTAATCTATGAAAAAAAAAAAATAGTAACGCACTGGCGTGTATCTTATCACGAAATTGTACTACGCCGAGCGTTTTGTGACCGATAAAGCATTAGTCCGCAGACTCACCATTCTGTTTACACCATATAAAAACACAGTATCGTCGGAGAATACACGCGGCGCAATAGTGGCACTTCACACATGAATGCATTCGAGTTGTGCATCCAAACTCAATTAGCGTGTGTCGAGTGCCGTGTCCTTTAGCTATGGCCACGAGCCTCACTAACTTGACTAACACTTGCCCCGCGCCCAAAATAGTTCCACAGGCCCCATCCCGACGCGGCCACTGACTCACACGCGCTCTTTATAAAATAAATCAATATTTAAATCACCAATTTCTATGTTTAGACTCACAAAGTCAAAAACGCACATCGCCTTATGGCCTTAGGAAAACATCCACCAAATATTATGGAAAAACCGACTTACGTCTCTCCGCCGAGCCGACGACGCGCACTCTCAACGACTGTCCCCGCATTTTTTAACTATACGATGGAAAATCAATAATTTTTGAGAGCGCAATTTTTTGCCCATATTTTTCCGCGGGGCCCCGTTTTCCACCTCACTCACACGGGCACTTAAAAAATGAAAAATCTATTGCAAGGAAACGGCGAGACAGGGACGGATATACACAGACGTTAGTAAATAAAGGCACCGAGCAATCATAACAATAGAGCGGGACGGCACTACTCACCCGAAATTTACGGCAAAACATTGCATTACGTAATAAACACTATTCAAACTGATATAATGGCCATCTTACCGAACGACAGTATACGTCGAGGTTAAAGCGACACTTTACAGCGTATTACACGTATTTTAAACGTTTTGAATGCATTTTATGTGAAGCCAACAGCCGTCACGCGGACGCCATTTGCAAAAGCATGAACTAGACTCGCTAGATGTTTCATGGTTTTCAGTTGCCATCGTGAAAATATATTGGCCTGAAAAAGGTAGCGCTTGACAGAATTGCATTCCTAACGATTGATGACGAGCGCTGGCTGCTACGAGAATTTAATTTTCATCTGGCAACATTTTGAGTTGTGCGGAAAATGGCGGGATTAATCGAAACGTTAGTTAATATAGTGCTTGTTATCTAAAGAAATTAATTGTGAAACACCGTAATTAGTTAATACTTTCATATGTCTATATGTAGTGTTTGTGTTAATGTGTACTCCAGGATTGTTAAACTTAATTTGAAGCTTATGTGAGTATTTGAAATGACAAAATATTTAAACTCTACATCGCGATATTATTTGGGGATTTATGTATTTCAGTTTTAGAGTAATAAAGTGAAAAAAAGTTTAGTCTTAGTAATTTGTGTAATATAATAAGGTTTAGTTTCAAAGAAAATCATTTCCATGCAATATGCATTATGATTAACAAATTGCTTTTCGTAAGTTAAATATTTGGTATCAGTAAACATTTTTTGATTTCTAACTTATTAAATTCACTGTATTTATTAGGAATGCACTAGTTATGTAAAAAATAAGTTTTAAGTGTTTTCTTAATTGGATATTTTATTTTATTGATTTTAACATCACAAAGAGCACAATGCTTCGTTGCTCTACCATAACTTAACGATTTATCCGGTCTTCAGCAGAACAGCGTAATTTGATTTAAATCAATGTGTCCTATAATCAACATAATTGGCGATTATTCCTTAGCATTACTTCTCTGTCTTTCTCATAGAAATAAAGGCAAGAGTGTATTTATTATTTTTTTACCGCCATATTGGTGTTTAAAAGAAAAAAAAGGTATTGATCAATTGGGATTACCTTTTTTTACGAAAACACCAGTGACTGTTTGTGTATCGAATGGAAAAAGCTGTACTTTCAATATTTAACTATAAACTGTATTAAAGTATTTCAGCATTAACAATTTTTTGCTGGTGTATTCCTATACGGATATGAAACACAACTTTACATTTTATTTGACAGCCCCGTGGCGCAGTTGGCTAGACACCAGCTTTCGAAACGAGCGGCCGCGGGTTCGATCCCCGCACCGAGACAAATGTTTGTGTGATCTACAAATATTTGTTTCGGGTCTGGGTGTTTGTGAGACCGAAAAGTCTCTCGTAGTTTCTAATACCCACGACACAAGACTCGTATCTTAGTGTGGGGTCAGGACTATGTCTGTGGCTGTTGGGTGTATTTTTTTATTTTTATTGCTGCTCCGCTGGTAATTTCGTAGCGTGTTGAATGATGGTATATTCTTCATATTTAAACTGCATAGTTCAAACATTAAAAAAAATCAGCTTTATAACTCAATGGAGTGCTTAATTTTGAGTGTTAGGATTTACATCTTACAGTTGTAATATTTGTTGAAATATGTGTTGATGCTATTCTTTTATGATTACATATATACATTTTATTTTTCTCAGTTGACTTCCAACAATCAGCTTAATATTTATGTTGTGACTGCATCCATGCCTTAGTCTCCCCGACTGCTCTACTGCAGGTAGGTAAATTATAGAAAATGGAGTCCAGGCATCTTTATTTAATATTCTAGTCCTTTATGCAGTCACACAAATTTTTAAAAGCTGTTTTGTAATTAATAAAACTTTTATTTTTAAGAGAAATAAAACAATGACTGTTGTAAATATTTATTAACGAGACAAGGATAATATTTAGTTTATTAAAATACAGGTTCCCAGCGCTACTGTGGTTCAGCATAACAGAATCTGCAGCACTCTGAAACATAAAGATTTTTTTATGAATTAATAATGTAAATAAAATTATCTATAGATAGTAAATGCAAAAATATCTGTGTCTTTCACATCTAACCTATTGGACCTATTTGTATGATTTTTGATATGGAGATAGACAAGTTATGGCTATGTTTCCTTAAGATAAACACAGTAAAAATAGAATAAGCAGGGCATAGGATAAAGAGATGCTTGACTGTAGTTGCTATGTGATTTTGTGTAATATATAACAACCTTTACAGAACATTGGGTACTTTTACTTATTTGTTTACTCATTCTGTAGAAATATTAATATATTTTTTACTATTATTATATTCTTTATTCTATACCATCATTATCATCAACCATTATGCAATTGAGGTCTACTGCTGGATATAGGCCTCTTCTATATCATGAGTATAAACATTTTAAATGAAAAATAATATTCAGGACTAGGTGACAAAGCGCGTCTTAACACTAAGTGTGATCTCGCGGACTCGCGCTCGCAAATATTACCGTCGTGTGCTAAGCCACCAAAATTTACACTTATGTTGCTATATGTTAATGCTGTATGTGTGCGTAAGCATTTGAAATTTCGCGCCATAGCATAGTGATGCTGCAGTATGTATATTTTCCATTATAAAATAATTAATTCTGGACCAAAAATCTAAAATTAGAGCATGATACAAAAAATCGCCTGTAAAGTGATTGGTCGAAGAAATTTATTGAACGTGGCTCCGTGTTTTAAGCACGTGAAAGGTTAAAGAGCTATGCAAGGGGACGTCAGGTATATGGGTTGACAGTACACACACCCGCACCTAAGCAGTGAGCAGGTCGGGCGCATGGTGTGCCAGCAGCCCGGCGGCGCGCTCCACGGCGCCGGCCCAGCGCGCCAGGCGGGCCGCCAGCTGCGCCGCGCCGCCGCCGCACAGCGCGCGCGCACGCACCCACGACACGAACACCGTGCCCGTCACCTGCGGGGAATATGTTAACCACTATAACAATATTGTCGACGATAACAACTACAGGCACATTAACAACAACTACAATAATACGGTAACCGGAAGCAACACCGTCATCAATAGTAATTTGAATTGGGAGAGGCCTATGTCCAGCAGTGGACCTCCATTGAGTGATGGGAGGATGGATGGATGTATCAATAATAATATCATAATCAAAATCATCATCACCAGCCACATAAAGGTATTAAACATACATACAAAACGTAAACTGAGACGAGCGAATGAGTACAGAAATTATAATTCGTTTTTTCGGTCAAAAATGCGTGGTGTACTGACAGCATTCCGCGCGAGTGATGACGGGTTAATTAACACTATATCGTAACCTTAACCACTGTAATAACTATCTGTTGATAATGTCTGTTACCTGGTCGATATGTCCTCTAATAAGTTTCTCAGCGAGTGCCTTCATCACGAGCAGTTCTACTTCATCGAGGGGGATGCGAGCCTCCGCCGCGATCTCTGCGAACGTCAGCTTGCGCTGGGACGATGTGCGGTTGAACGCCATCTGGAAGGAAAATATATTATGATTTTAATTTATACATACATAGCCCCACGTCTGTATTTTTGGATGGGGTAGGTAGAGGTGCATTTCTGCACCCATGTTTCGTCTGGTAGTTTTTTTACTTATACAGTATTTTGCCCGCGACTCCGTCCGCGTAGACTCTAGGGTTAAGTGTAGAGAGATTTTTGCATTTATAACATGTTTATCCCACGGGATTATATTTTCCAGGATAAAATTATTCCATGTTAATTTTGTGAACCCTACGTACCTCTATACCAAAAATCATTCAAATCGGTTTGGTAGATCCAGAAATACCCATTCCCACGGGAATACTCCATTTTCCGGGCTAAAAACTATCCCATGTTAATTCTGTGAGCTCTACCTCTCTCTATACCAAATTTCATTCAAATCGCTTTGGTAGATCCAGAAATACCTATTCCCACGGGAATACTACGTTTCCCGGGATAAAAAGTATCCTATGTCCTTTCCTGATGTATAAGCTATATTATTGCAAAGTTTCATTAAAATCCATTCAGTAGTTTTTACTTGAAAGCGTAACAGACAGACAGAGAGACAGAGTTACTTTCGCATTTATAATATTAGTATGGATGTATCCAGACCGTGATCGGAAACTAAGGCAGGTAATAGCCGCGGTGATTGCAAACCCATTGGCGTTAAATAAAATTCCGACAAAAAATGAAAATTTTGACGTTTTCCATACAACCATCCGTATTAAATGTATATGGATTGTATGAAAAACGTCAATTTTTTGTCTTTTGTCAGGATTTTCTTTAACGCCAGGAGGTTTTTGATCACCGTAGATAGCAGTGGCGGTACTTCCATAGAAGCCCGCAAGCCCGACTTGCCTTACATAGTTCCGAATAACGAACTTGACGATTGTTTATTTATAAAATAACGCTATAAACGTGAATGTGAGTACTAACCGGCAGGTATTTATTAGTCCTACGTACCAAAAAAAATATGCTGCTACTAAACAAACATTTGGGCTTGCCTTAGTTTGACACCCTAGGCACGCCACTGGTAGATAGTACCTGCCTTCGTTTCGTACTTCCACAGAAGTCCAAAAGCCCAATCTGCCTCACTAAATTCTAAATAATAAATCTTTTAGCTTTACTTCAGAAACTACTGGTTTAATTTGAAAAATTATTGCAGTATTGTACCCAATTTATCGAAGAATGTAACATAGTATCACACTACAGCTAATAAGAACGGTGCAGTAATGAAATGTCTCTAGGCCAACATTCTTTTGTACGTTAGTGTGGGCTACAAGTATGTTCTTGTGGGATTATAAGTACATCTTTATAGAATTACAAGTATGACAATGTAGGATTAGAATTATGACCGTGTAGGATTATTAGTATCATTCATCATCATCATTGTCAGCCAATCGTGGTCCACTGCTGGAAATAGGCCTCCCCCAATGACTTCCACCGGGATCGGTCGGAAGCCGCCTGCAGCCAGCGACGTCCCGCGACCTTGACAAGGTCGTCGGACCACCTTGTCGGGGGACGTCCCACGCTGCACTTACCAGTACATGGCCTCCACTGGAGAACTTTCTGGCCCCATCGGCCATCAGTTCTCCGCGCCATGTGGCCGGCTCATTACCACTTCAACGAGCTAATCCGTTGGGCTATGTCCGTTAATTTAGTTCTCCTACGGATCTCCTCATTTCTGATTCGATCACGGGGGGAAACCCCGAGCATAGCCCTCTCCATAGCTCGTTGAGTGACTCTGAGCCGTCCCATGACGCCTTTAGTTGTCATTGCATTGCATTATTAGTATGTCATTGCGCTATTAGATGTATGCCTATGTGGGATTCGAAATACATAAATATAGAACCACAAGCACATTATTATAGTCCCGTACCTCCATAAGACACAGCAGCGCGATCTTCTGCCTGAGCTTGTTGTCGGGATGCTGTAATTCCGGCACATTAGCGTGCACCCTGGCCGCGTCGAAGGCCGCGGAGTCCCCGTGTGCGGCCGCGCGGACCAGCTCCTGCGCCCACGCGTCCGGAGTACCCGACAGGCAGGACAGGATCGGGTGGGCTAGCTGGAAACATCGAGTAGGAGTAATATTAGTAAAATAAAAAAATACACAACAGTCACAGACATAGTCCTGACCCCACACTAAGATACGAGTCTTGTGTCGTGGGTATCAGACACTACGAGAGACTTTTCGGACTCACAAACACCCAGACCCGAAACAAATATTTGTGGATCACACAAACATTTGCCTCGGTGCGGGAATCGAACCCGCGGCCGCTCGTTTCGCAAGCTGGTGTGTAGCCAACTGCGCCACGGGGCTGTAAAGCAAGTAATAATTCATTGTAAACACACATAACTTGAAAAAGTCAGAGGTGTGTGCCTGGAGTTCGAACCCTCGACCGCCGAGATTCTCGACCGCGCGCCTTAACTTCGAGGCCATCACTGCTTCAATTCAACTAATAAAGGTTTGAGTAAACAAAGTTCTTACTGTTCGGTAATTCAGTCGAAACCAAATACAACGAAACTGAAGGGACCGTATGTTTCGGCCGTTACATCCATTGTTTTAATAGTTATTACTTATTTTATTCCAAATTCATATTTCTGTATATGTATAAATCTGTACAATCTTCTTCTTCTTCTTCATCAACCCCTATACGCCCACTGCTGAGCACGGGTCTCCTCTACCATTGAGAGGGATTTAGGCCATAGTCCACCACGCTGGCCTAGTGCGGGTTGGCGGACTACACACCTAAGAAATTCCTAAGAACTCTTAGGTGTGCAGGTTTCATCACGATGTTTTCCTTCACCGTTAAAGCAAGTGATAATTCAATGTGAATACACACATAACTTCGAAAAGTCAGAGGTATGTGCCTGTGTGAGATTCTCGACCGCGTGCACAAACCTCAAGGCCATCACTGCTTGCACAATCTTGCAATCTGTACAATAAAGTATGATAAATAAATACTTAATAAAGAGTCTGCTGGTTGTTATAAACAATCCATCATTATAAGAAGTGTAGTTATAATCGGTTATCACTGTACTAGTATTATAAGTAGTAGTGCGTACTCACCAGTTCTCCCAGGTCATAAACATCAGGCGCCGCCACAGCTGCTATGGCCAGTCTCAGTGCAGTAGCCCGTCTGTCAGCTGGAGCTAGGGCTGCGCCCCCGCCCGCGCACCCCACGTGCCGCAGCGTCGCGCGGTAGTACCGGGACATGGGGCCGCGCACCCTGGATACACATAGCAGTCATACTGTTATACATCACCAGACTATAGATATTCTACTGTGACACAAAGGCTTCTGCAATTAATGAGAATTTAGGCCTTAGTCCACCAGAGTGGTCTAGTACTTAGCTGTGTATTCTGCAAATCAATCTGGTAGATTAAGGTCTTAACCTTCTCAATTGTAGTAATTTTTAATGATTTATCAGAACTCAGAGAAATCTCAAAAGAATGTTCTGCCCAATCTAGAGTGTTCCGGGTTTAAAACCCAAATCAAGCAATTGGATTTCTCCATTGGTGTATTTTCAATATCAACATGAATTCATAATATTCTTTCTGGTAACTTATTAACAATCATCAACTATATTCAAATATTTCACTACTTGGCACCACTTCAAATCATTCAAAACTTTACCCATTATATCCACCATACCTATAGTACTCAGAAGCGAGTTTGTAGAACCGTCCGTGCACCGGAGTGACTCCGTCTGCGTCCTCCAGCGTGCCCTCCAGCTGTTCGATGATCTTCTCCGTGGAGTCCAGGTCGTTGAGCTGCTCCAGATAGATCTGACCTTGGAGAACCTGTAAATAGATTGTTGGTATTATTAGCAAGTAACTGTATAATATAAAGGCGAGTGTTTAGGTAGTACACAATGTTTAAAAATACTTATTAGTGTTAAAACAAGGGATGTTATGGAGCTCCGTAACCGAAACAATCGGATATGCGAAATAAAATTACATCTGTAACCGTAGTCGAATCTTAAGTTCGAAGTCAGCGAAGTTTGGCGCAGTCTAAATAAAACGCCATGATTTGACAATAGCATATTGCATTTTGTTATTTTTAAGTCTAATATATACCTCTTTCATAATGAGTTAAAACCTATATATAATGTAGCATTTGTGTTTATAATTTACTCCAATTTTACTTTATATCTGTAACCGAAACTAACGGATAATCTGAAATAATTACATATCCATACCCAAATCCAGATCCGAAATATCATATGTCATGCAAGGGCCAGCTCTAAGCTAGTTTTTGACTAAGGCCTAAACCTCAACCTTTTTAGAAGTGGGATTTACATGGGCTGATAAAAAATGTGTTTATGCAATTGTCAATAGCTCACCTTGCACAAAGCCAGAGCTTCATCATTCATCTTGACCTTAGCCTCAACCTTCTCGAGGAATGCAATAGCATCCTTCTTGTTTGGGTATTGTTCTATCACATGGGCGATGATCTCCACTAGGGAGAGGGGATTAATTCTGGAAAAAGGTGAAAATAGTATTAGGTCTTACCAAATATCATTTTATTTGTGTGTACTGTGAGCACTATTAGGACATATTTATGCAGAGATGATATTAAACTTGAAACTATGTCAATTATAAGTTTAAAGTCTGTGAGTTATTTATTTTAGAAAAGTAATAGTTATTACAGCATTGAATTACTCATATTTGTGTATAATGCACTATGTTCATGATAAAAAACATAATGAGGAAACCTGCATTTAAATACAATGAAGACTGAAATGTTACACTAAGATAAACATGCTGACTTGCATAAACCATTCCGGTAATTTTTCAAAAATTTCTTCAAATTTTAAGTTTATCATTCTTTGCTAGGCCAGCATCGTAGAATTTTTTAACTGTATGGAGATCCAAACTCAAATAAGAACTGTGCATTGGATATTACATTAAAATAAGCTAAAATATTATTATAGTAGGAGATTTTTGCCGCTTAGTATCGTCATTTTACACATTTATTTAACAACAAAAGTACTCTAAAGAATGACTAGCATGTCTTTTCATTTTCGTGTGCTGAATGTACTTACTTATTCTCAAAGGTGCTCAAAAAGTTGGTGTAAAGTTGGATGAGATTGTCGCCTTTCTGCAACGACGGATGTTTTACAAAGTCTTGCAGTTTCAGCGTTAGTTGATGCCATAATCTGAAAACAAATTTATAAAGAGGTTAGCATTGTTTATAGACGATTTTGTTGATACACTCGGATTTTACTGGATAAACTTACTTTTTATTGTAAAGCTCTTCTAATTTAGCCCAGTCGGCCGCCAAATCGGGCTCAGCGGATTGTTTTTTTGTTAAGAAATCGCCAACATCAACGACAGAAAACTTTACGGTCGCCATTTTCACCGTGAATTTGACAAAAGTCAAAACAGCTTTGTAATCGTTGTCACGGAGTAAAGTTGCCCACGTCAAATCAATGCTCTGAAGTAAGTTAAGAAGATGGCTAAAGGCTTGAATAATTTGTGAAATTTATTTCGGATAAAATAAAGTACACAATAATATTTATAATATTCTGTATATTAAAATAATAGTTTGAAATGATAAATTTCATTTGGTAAATAGTAAAAACAGCTCCATCTAGTAAAGCATAATAAAAACGTCTAACCTAATGTAGTATTGACATCTAGCGGAAAATAGTTTTAATATGCTTAGGTTACTTCACAACAGATGGAGTTGCTAGCACAACTGCTATTTTAAATTTTTCAGACACTTCTGATAGAGCTAGGAAAACGCTGAAATAATAGATGAACTTTGAGTAACACTAAAAAATCTCTCTTCTAAGTGGTATTTTAGTTTTTCTTGGCTAATTTCACTACAAAAAGAAGAAAGACATAAGTTTATGTTGAATGAGAATAAAATTCAGCAGCTTTGAGCTTCATACGATTTATTGCTCTATCTCAAACATAGAGCAAATTTTTTACTTGCACTAACAGCCAATTTAGAATTTCTTTATATTTACTCAATCTTTCTGCCGTGGAGTGAAATGGTATTTTAATTGTCAAAGACTTGACTAAGTTTGATATATTTTTTTATTATAATATCGAATGCTTGTGGTATAAAATATGCTTCCCTTTTAATGCATTGCCATGTTTGTTCACATCAATTCTTAATACCTATTTTATTTATATTTTTATAATGGCTGTGTTCCATAGATAATCATACTGGGAAGAAATTTGTTCAGATACAGGTACAGTGACAGTACGCAGTCGCAAAATAGAAATTAGAATTAGAGGAATATATTCTGTCATCAATAGTCGCCATTTTTGTACTGGTATTTCAAAGTTAGTTGCTCAGTGCTGTGAAAATATGATTTTCTCTAAAATGATATGGTAAAGACGTGACTTGCTTACCGTTTCAAAAAGTAGGTGTATAGCTACTAATATTACAGGGGTGTTTTTTTTTTTCGTGACAACCAATGTAGATATCGGTATTCACTGCCTTATGTTGAATAGAAGGTAAAAAGCACAAAAAGAGATTTGGACTTTATGTCACCAACGGAAATTTTACCCATTACTCAAAATTCTAAAATATTATGTTTATAAAAGAGAGCCATAACTACAATCAACTAATTTTAAAGAACCTACAATTTTTCGGCCAAATCACAGTATAGTTTAAGCTGATTTGATGATGGTATTGGTTTGGAAACTAAATTTTTAATAATTTCTGTGGTTTTTAAATATATTTATGATTTTTCACTCGTTCGTTAATCCAATGGAGTTAAACATTCTCCAAAGACTTTCAGCGACGGTTTGCGTTCAACTGTATTCTTTTTATTATGTTTAAGGAGGTCCAAAATAGTGTTTCTTAAGTTGCTTTGTATCAAGACTATGACTTGTTCATAGACAATAATATAGGTATAGCCTGACGTATTTTATGTCGTAACAAGAAAAAATTGAAAAACAAGGAGTGATAGAGCCTAATAAATAAATAATAAATTAACAATCTATTTTGTTAAATATGTCGTGTTTTTGTGTCATTTGAAATTTCTATAACATCAGCATTTCTTTAGTATCTTCATAATGATTTCCTGAACTTTTTATTGTATGTAACTACTGCAGCAAATTTAGTATAATATTTTGTACGTATTTCTATTACTAAGTTTATATTCATCAAATATCCTTTTTTAAAGGATAATAAACTAAAGCTTAGTCCCTTCAGTGTATCTGTCATAAAATCCTGGCAATTCAAGATGAATGTTGGCAGTTTTAGTGTTACATTGATCTCGTAACACTAAAATTCCTGTCTAAAATCTTTTAGTAGTCTTTCTTAATTCACTTGTGTCCTTAATTGTAGACTAATCACCATAAAAATCTTATAAAAATAAATAAATCGTTTTTAATATCTTTTATATGAGTCATGTACTTATCAGAAGGTATCGGTACTTTCATAGAAGCCCAACAGCGTTAACGTTAACTATGTGATCTCTAGTTATAATGGTTTAGGTACTGCAGGCTCAGGGTATTTAGTTTTCAGTTATAGTGAGATAAGAACTTAAAGATTCGGAATTTTCTAAGGCAGACCGGGCTTTTGGGCTTGTAGGCATATCAGCCCTTCACATTGAAAAATTGTCAGACAAGCTGGCTGGCTTTATGTATTCTGTTAGAAAGTGTTAACCTATTTGGTAGTAAACGTTAATCATGGTGACATATTTTAACTCTTTTCCAAATATATCTATATGGTTTTAAAAAAATTGCTGAATTGAATATCATTCCGTTTAGTTAAATTTAATCACTAACGTCATTCTGTCATAACTTTATAGAATTGATCTTAAAGTAGAGTCCATCAGGTATAATTTATTTTTTAATACAGACATTATGACGACCTATTACCCTTCAGTAAAATTGGTTTGGTTGTATGTATGTAGTTATTTTATATTATTTCTACACCCAAATTTCGCTAGGTATGTATCAGATATCAGTCCTATGTAACAGAGGGCGAGCCCATAGTATTTCGGGTACATTTCCAGACTTCTTGCTGCTACTGAGAATTTCCAAACTGTCGGTAGCAACAAACTAAGAACACAGTATTTGAATGCATCTTTAAACCACACATAAGTATAGGTAACCTAGAGGTTATATGAAAATATTTCTAAATATTTTATAATTTTTTTTTCTTACTATCAATGGGTTGTTTTTAGTGCCAGCGTGAGGCTTAATTGTAGTGAACAATAAAACACATTTTGGTTCAATATTTTATTACGTAACATAATCATTTGTATTATAATAAATTCTTTAGGAAAGAAATAACCGTGGCGGATTGTTATGTAGAGTTTTAAAATTCAAAATAAGTTTCGTTCATCTTCGAAACGAAAGAAGCCTAGCATACATTTCTCTAGGAATCTAAATATATAACTATACCCAACAGCCACATACATAGTTCGGACCCCACACTAACATACAAGACTTGTGATCAAATACTATAATTTCACAAACACTCGAAACAAACATTAGTGGATGAAACAAACATTCGTCTCGGTGCGGGGATCGAACCCGCGTCCTTTTATTTTACAAGCTGGTGTCAAACTAACAGCGTCATAGACCTGTCGAACCTTCATTTGTTTTCAAATTGATAAGAAAATATAGTCATTTTCCATGTTAACAAAATTGTATCCTGTGATAAGAGTGGCAGTGATGACCTTGAGGTTTACGCGCACGATCCAGAATTTCGGCGGTTACGGGTTCAATCCCCAGGCACACACCTCTGGCTTTTCTTATACGGCGAAGGAAAACGTGAGGAAACCTTCATACCCAAAAGTCCTTACATATTTCTTTAGTGTGTAGTCCTCCAACCCGTGCTAGGCCAGCGTGGTGGACTAAGGCCTGAAACCTGCCAATGGTAGAGGAGACCCGTGCCCAGCAGTGGGACGTATATGGGCTGATGTTCAATGTTCATGTCTTTACCTTCAAAACGTACCCGTACGTTCTATTTGGACATCAAAATTTAAATTCAAAATATTCGTTACTTAATTAAACTTTTAAAGTGTGTTCTTTTAATGTAAGTTTTAAGCTACCACTACTTCGAACGTGTTGTCATAGGGTCTCCATAGGGAGAAGAGCCAAAAAGCTCACTTGTACATTTTCATATTAATACATAACTTCACGCCTGATGGGGTAAGCAAAATTGCATTTCTGCACCAAATTTCGCCTGGCATCAGTCCCACGTAATAGAAGGCAATTGCAATTTTATCCTAATGGAAAAACTCAATAGCAATTTGTGCGACCCGGGAATCAAACCCAGGACCTCTAAGATCGCACGGCACATGCTTGTACCGTGAGACTACGAGGCAGTCCAGTTTGCTATTTTATTAGGACTATTTTCATTAAGCTTTCCATCAGGTGCGATATGCAACTTTAGAGTATAACTAAAGAACTAACTACCCACTAAAGGTTTTCGATATCATTACCTTTTATTTTAATGTTACTGATTGAGATGTTCATGAAAAAATCTTTTATCATTTAGAATTTTTAGCATTTGCAGTAACTGTATTGTTTTATATTTGCGTCGAATTTCTCCATATTGAGACTTTTTTTTTACTTACCCTATATGTGGGGGGGGGGGGTAAGTAAAAAAGCAGTGATGGCCTCGAGGTTTAGGCGCGCGGTCGAGAATCTCGGCGGTCGCGAGTTCAAACCCCAGGCACACACCTCTGACTTTTCGAAAGTTATGTGTGTATTCAAATTGAATTATCACTTGCTTTAACGGTGAAGGAAAACATCGTGATAAAACCTGCACACCTAAAAGTTCTTAGAAATTCTTAGGTGTGTAGTCCACCAACCCGCACTAGGCCAGCGTGGTGGACTACGGCCTAAACCCTCTCAATGGTAGAGCAGACCCGTGCTCAGCAGTGGGCGTATATGGGCTGATGAAGAAGAAGAAGACCCTA
This sequence comes from Cephonodes hylas, assembly GCA_030295005.1. Classification (NCBI taxonomy): domain Eukaryota; kingdom Metazoa; phylum Arthropoda; class Insecta; order Lepidoptera; family Sphingidae; genus Cephonodes; species Cephonodes hylas. Next base: position 5,206,571 of record AP025387.1, on the reverse strand, counting down.
TATGTGAATGGGGTTAAATAAAACTTCAAATGGTTTAAATATAATCTTTATTACTGCATTTAACTTCATTTACGAAAGTTCTAACACTGAAATTTTACTAGAAAACTTATATTACGATATCTTATTTAAAAAGGGTATCTTAATGTACATATGTGCATATGTTATGGGCAATGTGATTAATTTGGCATTATTCATAGTGCCCGGGCAATATAAATAATGCCCAATAAGAGCGGGCAATGTGATTATAACCAATCAATTTATCACATTGCCCGGGCATTATGGATAATGCTAAGGGCCTATTGGGCAGAGTGATGTAAAGCATGTTTAATACTTTCAAATGAAATCAATTATCGGGTAGAGTAAAATAAAAACATGTTTTATAGTTTAGCTTTTATTTTTAAAACTTAATTAATTTGACTTCGGTTTAACATGGATTAATTTACGAAGGGCTACATTTAGAAACTGTAGTCTATAGTAATGCAGTTTGGAAGTATTTCGCACTCGCTTTCACTCACATGTAGGTAGATATTGCGAGTAAGCTGCAGCGAGGAATTAGAATATAATACTTCTTGGCGTACATTAAATTATAAATCTAACAATCTAAATGGAAATCACATCTCCGATTATTTCACTTAAAATTTACTCTAAAGTTAAAAGAGTCTTAGTAATCAGTTTCATAGGTAATAATAAATAATAGGTAATATCAAAAATAAAGTTGAAAACAAAAAAAAAGAACTACCTGTGAGTAATTCAGTACTTTTAACTCAGTAATCAAATAGGTCTCAATATCTGAATTAAAAAAAATACTCGCTAATTTTCAGCAGATATTTCAAACTTAACAATCAAATAAAACTAAAAAAATAAAATTTAAATCACACACGGATTGATCTGTGATCATGAAACTTAAAATCAATTCTCAAGTTTTAAGTACAAAAAGCTTTTTACTCTTAAGTTAAAAAGCTTCAAATTATATAAAAATTAAAATAATTTTAGTCATCAGCTCCGTTTAAATAATCAAAAATAAGTTTGGAAAAAAAAAATAAGTTGATCTATTTATTGGAACAACTGCTGCTGTGATTGCATTTTAAGCACCACGTAAAAATTTACATTTTAATCACATTGCCCGATCATCATGTAGCCATATTCATAATGCCGGGCAATGCGATAAATAGGTGACTTTAGATTGTAATTAATCACATTGCCCATTCTTATTAGGCATTATTTATATTGCCCGGGCATTATGAATACTGCTTGCATTAATCACTTTGCCCATAGCATATACATTTTTTTAAACTAGACATTATTCTGATTGGACATTAACATACTAGTCTTGTAAAACTAAGAGAGACTTTACTCTCACCAACAGATAGACCCGATACATATACTTTTTGATCACACAAACATTTGTCTCAGAGCGGGGTTCCAACCCAGTCTCTCGTTACGTTAGCTAACATTCTAACTGCACCACTAGTCTGTAATTAAATATAAAATTAATCTGAAAAATTGGGATAAAAAACACAAAAATATTTTTCTGTATTTAATTGTTCTATTGTCGTTGATAGATCTTCTTAATTCATCATCTTCTTTCACATCCACTGCTGGACATAAGCCTGTCCTATGTCACGCCACTTGGTTCGATGGCCGAACCCTCCTCATTCAACCGCTGCCAGCTACTTTGCGAATATCTTCTTAATTGATCTTCTTATTGGACGATAGAAGAATGACCTATTTTCTCAGGATATTAGAAGTTCCTGCCTTAAGAAAAACATCTGTTTTACAAAAAATTATCATTAATTTTACAAAGAAGAAGAGTCGAGATGACTTGAGCCTAACCTTCAGCCTAAATTATATCCTTAATGCAATTATTTCAGTATTAAATGTTTAAACTATTCAAGATTTTTTTTTTTTTTATCTTTATTTAGTTCGGGGTTTTTATCAAAAAGATATGACAACCCCATCGTATCTTTTACATTATACAACTTATATCTAATATTTACAAAATTAAGGCCATATATGCCACCCAATCTTAACAACGAGAAAAAAAAGAACAACAACGAAAGAAAGAACGCTGTCACTGGATAAATTCAACTAGTTGACACAAACGTATGGCCCTATCAGAAGTAGGATTTGAATATTCAAGATTTGACTCGGTTAACTTTAACATTTAGGTTACCATGATATTTATTTATTTATTTACACTTCTTACAGTAATTGTAAAGGTGGACTTAATGCCCGAGGCATTCTCTTCGAGTCGAACCTTAGGTGGTGCAGAGATAAAAAGCGTTGGTGTAAAATTAATTATAATATACTACACACGATATTAACATACATACATATAATAATTATTTTAAGTAAATACATAATGAGTACTTACATTATACAAATGTAATATACATTATATAAATAAATACATATAGGTTCAAAATACAATATAATAATAATTTTCAATGATTCTCAAATAATTAGCAGTCACTTCGATGAATTTTATTCATGTTACCTACATAAGTGTATTAATTTGTATATACAATTTTTAATCGGTTTACAATAATTATTAGCATTGTCATTTGATTGACCAACTCTCACTAAAGTTTAAACCAGTGTTTGTGATCTATTCAGGTGTTAAACAAGCTAGAACGGAGAAAAAAGGAGATAGGCTCACAAAAAAAGAACTACAGTTTCTTCTCTTCTCTTCTTCGTTCTTCTAGAAGTAGGCAGATCGTGGCATAGCCGAAGGTCCGGAAAGTTAGCAGGCTATACAGTCCCTCCCAAATGTTGTAATGCAGTACTATACAACCTACTACCTCACCGCACCGACGGCGCTATATCTTCTACTATCTTCTGCAGTCTTCTGTATATCTCTTCTTCGATTTGTTCTGCGTCCTTCTTATTTTACAAGTGGTTGTATATTTTGATTTATTAATTGGAATATAAAATGTATATTAAAAGCTTAATGTGGGTTATACATCTACGATCATGGAGACTTTAGAAGAATAAAATTGGTGTTAAAAAGTACAGTTATAATGATTACATAAAATATATTATGACAATTAGGCATTGATACAGAATTTCATTCATATGTGGATGAGGATTAATATTGATTAAACATTATTGTCATCCAGGTTCTATCGACTAATACTATTACTGTTAGAATTATGTTTATTCATATATCTAGCGACCCGCCCCGGCTTCGCACGGGTGCAATGCTGATATTTAATGGATGTTATCATACATATAAACCTTCCTCTTCAATCACTCTATCTATTAAAAAAAACGCATCAAAATCCGTTGCGTAGTTTCAAAGATTTAAGCTTACAATGGGACATAGGGACAGAGAAAGCGACTTTGTTTTATACTATGTAGTGGTAACTATTTAAATCCACTCCGCCGATCATCTCATATCAACGCCTATTACATCTTCACAAAGCATTATTTACAGAAATGTACAATCTACAGCATACTTCTTTCATAAAAAATAATAAATTTCAATAATCGGCAAATAGAATACTACTTACATAAATTTACACTATCTTAACTAAAACACACTACTTTTATATATCAAAGAATATAATAAATACAGACAGGAAACGTTGAAACGACGAAATCCCTCTAAAACTGCGCCCGCGTATCACCAAACTTGTGAGGGCGCGCGGCTGCGACTGCGGACGTGGCTCATGTTGTCACAACACTACATTACCAACACTACCAAGGTCTGAAGACTACACCACAAACTCTTCATCAACCTTTAGGCAATGCTTTTAGGAGGGTAGTTGTAAAAGTTCACCCAGAAACTAGACTAACTTAACCTCTATTTTTATAGGTTGGGTAGTTTTGAAATTCGCTAACCAAATTTTAAAAGTACCCTACCTTAACCATACTTTTACCCCTCTTTTGTTCTCAGTCTACTAAACAGTAGAGTGTCTTCCCTCTATAGTCGTGTGCCCAGCAGTGGGATCGTTGCGGCAATACAGGCCACGTCGCCAGTCCCACGCGCCCAACGGCAAAGCGCACAAGTTCGGATCTACGGGTTCCAGTTGAAGGGGTAAGTGAGGGTAGGTGGGAGGGTTGGCGGTGCAACGTTACTAGAGAAGGGTTGCGGGTTGTGACGTAGGTATGATCGTCATCATCATCATCAGCTAATTTTGGTCCACTGCTGGACATAGGCCTCCCCTAATGACTTCCACCGGGAACGGTCGGAAGCTTCCTGCAGCGAAATCTTTGATTAAGATATGTTTGTATATAAATTATATCTTACAGTTCACTTATAAACCAATGCATATTTGATACTCAGTCACACCAGAATTTTTGAAAAGATCTTAATTAAATTAGGCACAACGATATTGTTTTAGCTAGGAATGGAATATTTAAAAGATACTTTTCATCCTGAAAAAAAATATTGTGACACATAACACATTAATCTACTCTTAAAAATTGAAGAAAATAACCAATAAAATGTTGATATAATAATTTATATCAACGAATTTTTAAGATAGATATTTGGTCCCTAGACCTACATCATTTTAGGGAGTTATATATTTTACGCTACTTCAAAACCAGCAAGACTTCAACCATTATTTATAACGACTGCATCGCCAAAAATCGAAAATATAGTAAAACAAAAACACATTGTACAGAAAACACACAAAGATATATAAGAAGTTATCATAGTACAAGAATATATCAACAAAACCACAGAACAGCTGAATAATACTAGAAAGAAAATGTTCACATGCCGAGCGTGCCGAACCTACGATTACACTGTCATATGTTCGAAACACACGCTTCTTACTAATTCGGGTTGCGTGTAATTAACACTTTTAAATGTGTGACAACCAATAGCAGTCCTTCATTTTTGGTTGAAATTTTTTATCATTGGTGTGTTGGTAGTAGAATGAACAGGTGACAGACAAGCGGCGACACTCGTCCACATACTAAATACTGGATATTTCCCTTCTAATCTCATTCAGCTGTTCTGTGATAAAAACCAACACTTACTTAAAAGTTACATCTGAATTAAAGGTAGACAGAGCAGAATTTCAACACCCTAATTTTCGCTTCCTTAAAATCTCACATAATAAAGTGTAGTATAAGAGTGCTATCGAGTTTTTCCATTACGAAATTATCAGGAAGGAGTCTGGAAATAGAAATAGACTCACTTCCTATTACGTTGCATTATAACATCAATAATAATAATAAATAAGATAAGCAGTGATGGCCTCGAGGCATGGGCGCGCGGTCGAGAATCTCGGCGGTCGCGGGTTCGAACCCCAGGCACACACCTCTGACTTTTCGAAGTTATGTGTGTATTCACATTGAATTATCACTTGCTTTAACGGTGAAGGAAAACATCGTGATAAAACCTTCACATCTAAGAGCTCTTGGGAATTTCTTAGGTGTGTAGTCCGCCAACCCGCACTAGGCCAGCGTGGTGGACTATGGCCTAAACCCTCTCAATGGTAGAGGAGACCCGTGCTCAGCAGTGGGCGTATATGGGTTGATGAAGAATAATAATAATCCAGAGAAATGTGGGTTTGAAAGTCTACTGTTTATCCTTTCGAGGTGTAGGAATGAGTGTACTTCCATAGAAGCCCAACAACGTTGCAGGTAATTCAGTAATGTCTAGTTAAAAGTTTATTGTGGGCTCAGAATATTCTCATTCATATGTCAAATTGCTTTTGTTAAATAAATATTTAAGGCTTAAAGAATATTATTCGGAATTTTCTAAGACAAGCTGGACTTTTTGCTTTCTACGTAAGTACCACTTGCTCTCACTAGTATTAGTGTATATAAAACCATCAGTGTCCTTAGAAATGACATCATAGAAATTATACACTAAGTTTTTCCAAGCTAGCATTATGTTTTTAAAAACAAGCCCGGGAGGCTGTTTGTAAGACATACAAACATTTGTATGGCCTACAAAATTAACGGGCCGGTATTATTGTGACGAACTGTGCCTACCATCAGGTGTTTTAGTATAAAAAAATAATAAACTTAAAGCCAACTTAATTATAATTATTACTAAAAGAAGAAGTATTATTACTTGGTGACTTTTCAAAATGATTGGCTCCTTTGTACGAGAAATAAATATAATAGAATATTGTCTAAACAAATTAAAAGAAATACGGATTATAAGTATATACAGCAGCCTCGTGGCGCAGTTGGCTAGATACCAGCTTGCGAAACGAGCGGCCGCGGGTTTGATCTCCGCACCGAGACAAATGTTTGTGTGATCCACAAATATTTGTTTCGGGTCTGGGTGTTTGTGAGAACGAAAGGTCTCTCGTAGTTTCTGATAACCACGACACAAGACTCGTATCTCAGTGTGGGGTCAGGACTGTGTGTGTGACTGTTGGGTGTATTTATTTATATTCAGACCGTGATCGGAAACTAAGGCAGTTAATATCTTAGATGATAACAAACCTGACATTGAAGAAAACCCCGACAATAAATAAAAATTATGGCGTTATCCTAACAACCACACATATTTTATTACTATGATTGTTAGGAAAACGTTATAATTTTGTTTTTTATCAGGATTTTTCTTAACGCCAATGGGTTTGTGATCACCTTACATAGGTTTTACTTGCCTTAGTTTCCGATAACGGTCTGTATACACCTGTATATCAGTTATTTTAATATCTTCATCAACCCATATACGCCCACTGCTGAGCACGGGTCTCCTCTACAATTGAGAGGGTTTAGGCCATAGTCCACCACGCTGGCCTAGTGCGGGTTGGCGGATTACACACCTAAGAAATTCCTAAGAACTTTTAGGTGTGCAGGTTTCATCACGATGTTTTCCTTCACCGTTAAAGCAAGTGATAATTCAATTTGAATACACACATAACTTCGAAAAGTCAGAGGTGTGTGCCTGGGGTTCGAACCCGCGACCGCGGAGATTCTCGACCGCGCGCCTAAACCTCGAGGCCATCACTGCTTTTTAATATACTTATCCCAATTTCCTTGAGATTTTCCTGTTAAGCTTCCGTCTTGATCAAATTTTCTTGTAAGCCTGGAAAAGAGGAAAATATACATTAAATACATACTATCACGCTTGAATACCTAAAGGATGAATATAAATGCACTTTAACACCCAAAATTAACTTTTTAATTCTCTTTTTATGGTTTGGTACGTAAAGCGTAAAACAGGAACCTGTTACTAAGACTTCGCTGTCCGTCTGTCACCAGGCTGTATCTCATGAACCGTGGTCCGTGATAGGTGGACAGATAAAATTTTCACAAGTGATTTCTGATGCCACTATAACAACAAACACTAGAATACCAAATACTTAATTTATGTAAGTTTGTTCCCATAGGAAAAACATAATTTTTTGCCGTTTATAAATAATAGAACGGGGCCCTTTGAGCGCGATTTCGACTTGCACTTGGCTACTTTTTAGGTACTATTACTATTTTTGGAACAAATTTTAAAATATTCCTTACGAAAAAACCTTAACAATGTCTGTCTCGGATCGAACTATCTAACCTTTAATCTCGATCGCAAATTAATAACTAACTTCGCGACACTAACAAATTAAATATAATCACAAATAACAGTTTCTTCTATCAATCAAGATTCGAACCCATTACACTATATCTGCCAAATGTGAAAAAATGCATTCACGCGAACAAATTGCATCCCCACACATCCTTGGGGTAAAAAAACTATAAAAAACAGTTAAGATCGTGAGAAACACGACAGATGGGGTGTGTTAAGAATTTGCGAAATCATTGTATATTTTACTTAAATAACTGTGCTATTGTGAAACCGTTTTGTTAAAGAGGAAGCAGAGATTATAAAAAGTTTATTCGTTCCTATTTTTGTGTGATAGTGATGGCTTCGAGGTGAAGGCATGCCATCGAGAAATCGCAGGTTCAAACCCCAGGCCAACCTCTGACGTATCGAAGTTATGTGTGTATTTTAATGAATTATTACTTGCTTTAACGGTGAAGGAAAACATCGTTATGAAACCTGCACATCTAAAGGTTGTTAGGAATTTCTGGGGTGTGTATTTTGAAAATGGGTCTTGGGGAAGAGATAAAATATCTAATTATACTTATAGGTATACCAAAATTTATCAAAATTGGTGCAGTAATTGGTTTCACCTCTATATAATATCTTTTTTACTATCTAAAATTTTAACATACATACATAGCCATAACTCCACATTATGTTACAAACTGCTACAGCACTTTAAAACCATATTTTACCACCATCATTACCCAACAACACTGAACCCTCAACTCTCTAATTCTACCCTCCAAATCCACCTAACCATACACCTTAATTTTAGTACCCAAAAATCGCCCAACGAAAATAGATCCAGGTGGGCGACAGCGGGGGTGACATGGGGTACAGGGGAGGGGTGCCTCTCGTCTGCAGCCCGTCTAGACGTGCGGGGGTTCGGGGCGGGGTGCGGGGGCGGTGGCGCGGGGGGCCGGGGGGTACGTCTAGACGCAGCTGATCGACTGGCGCTGTGTTGCCACGCGACTCTTCCAGTATTATGCTAGCCTGGTACTTTAGATGCGGCACGAGGGCTTTTGTCGCTACTAATTAGGGAAGGGGGGGGGGGGTGTTTCAAGGTATTTTCAGAGATTTATTATGGTTTACATAGGCTGAAGTAATAATATATGAGTATGTCATGGTGCCCTGGTATCCTGATATGTATTATGTTTAATAATTAATGGTTCGACTGGCTTGCTGTTGCCACGCGACTCCTCGGGTATTATGCTACCCTGGTACTTTAGATGCGGCCCAAGGGCTTTTGTCGCGAAGGAGGGGGTGACTAATTAGGGAGGGGGGGTTGTAAATTTCACAGTATTTTTAGAGATTTAAATGATTTGATATAGGATTGATAAAGTAATCCATGCCTATGTTATGGTGCCTTGGTATCCTGTTGTGTATTAACTAGTTGCACTAGTTTTAAAAAATAGCATAAAAAATGTCTATTTGAATAAAGGAGATTTGACTTGACTTAAGTTTACGGTGATCGACTATGTTACTATGCAAATTCTTCGAATAATATATTTTTATGCTACCCTGGTACTTTAGACGCGGCCCGAGGGCTTTCATCGCGAGGGGGGTGACTAATTAGGGAGGGGGGGGGGGGTAGCTCCCGGTGTTTTTTAAATGTATTAATATCTATTTAATATGGTATAGATTTGATGACGTAATAATCTGTGCGTATGTCATGGTGCCCTGGTATCTAGTTAAGTAATTGAATGCTGATCGACTGGCGCGGTGTTACTATGCAAATTCTTGGAGTATTATGCTAGCCTGGTACTTTAGATGCGGCCCAAGACCCGCAGACCCGTGCCCAGAAATGGGACGTATATGGGCTGATGATGAAGATGATGATTAGTGAATGGTTAATGAAATGAATGTACGAAATTATTAAATAGCTTATAACTATGTCATGCTACCTTGGTAACTTGTAAATAATTTCATAAAGTTATTTTATGGATGGACATTAAATAAATGGATAAAGAATGCCTGTCTATAAAGTACTAAAAAGACTACACTAATGTCATGTTTCCCTAGTAATTAATTAAATGTTCATTAACGTTTTCCTAACTAGGATTTCTCTAGCTTCTTGTGACTTAAAAATAAAAAATAGTAACTTAAAACATTGATAAGTCAAGGCTACTACAACTAAATCGACGATAAAATAATAAAGTACAATGTATGAAAGAATTTATCAACCGTAAAAGCTTGCACGATATTTATATTATCCTGGTACATACGTACATATTTTTTTAAATATTGCATCCACAAAAACGGCTGAACGGATTAAGGTGTAATTTGAAACTAAAATAGTTTATAAAACGGATTATAACATATGGGATATCTCCGTTATTAATTCTTTTTTAGATAATATTTAATAGATAATTTTAAATCTAACTTACTCTCAAAAACAGATATCAAGATATATAGTACTCGTATAAGCAAGATAAATTAAGCTCTTTTTTCCCCTTGAAAACTAAATTGCTAAACCGTTTTAGATATATTTCTGCAAAAAAATATACGCGTCTTTAGGAATAGTTATACGCTACTTTTTACAACTTTAATAGGAAGATATTGTGTTAACTCCCTTTGTGAACATCTAAAGAATTCTTCCAACAAAAGGCCAAAAACTGAATCGACAAAGCTTAAAAAGTATTCATTTCTTTCTACAATCTTTGTCAATATGTCGCCCTTCTAAAGATGTGTTTTTTTTTATCGACAATGTGTCACTTTTTAGATGAATTGAATCAGAATCACAGCTGATTTTAAAACTGGTTATTACCCATTTTAAAGATGATGGAAAACATCGTGCAGACTTAAATTACTTAAATAAGGTTATTAGAAATATATTTCATTATCAACATTATCAGCCCATCCGTCCCACTGCTGGGCTCAGACCTCTTATATCTTTAAGAGGGTTTAGGCCTTAGTCCATCATGCTGGCCTAGTGCGAGTCTAGAAATATATTTACCTTGTTATTTTTCATGATTTTTAGACCCAGATGAATTTCGTAGACATTTCTGTAACAAAAGTAAACGTCTTTTAAGTGCTATTTCAATGTAAGACTTAATCAACAAATTAACTATAATATTATTTTCAAACGAATATATTTTATGCCATTTTTTGGCTATCCTTGTCATTTGTCTCTGCGGGGATCGAACCCGCGGTCTCTAGTTTCGCAAGCTGGTGTCTAGCCAACCAATAATTTTTATTTATGTACGAGTATTTAAGTTTGCATATTTCGACTTATGCATAGAATAAGGTTATATTTTCAAAATCTCAACTGCTCTTTCTCAGCGATTTGAACTTAATTGGGCACCAAATTATCTGTATTTTTTTTGTTCTTCAAACAACAATAAAAGTTATGACTATTATTACTTCACTAGTGCAATAGATAAACAAGTTTAACTCTATAAAGACTAAAAAGAACTTTGGTGTTATACTCATCATCATCATCATCATCATCATCTCTCTTATCTATACTATCTATACTAATATTATAAAGCTGAAGAGTTTGTTTGTTTGTTTGTTTGTTTGAACGCTAGGATCTCAGGAACTACTGGCCCGATTTAAAAAATTCTTTCACTGTTAGATAGCACATTTATCGAGGAAGGTTATAGGCTATATATCATCACGCTACGACCAATAGGAGCTGAGCAGCAATAAAGAATGTTTCAAAATCGGGGACGTTTTTTCCTTTTTGTGAGCTTCCGCTGCGTACGCTGCAGAAACGGTTAAAGTTTCGCTAAAATAATGTATGACAGAATTGTTCCCCTTTAAAAATTCTAAAAAAAAGTCCGCGACAGCATATGTCTATCTTTTAAGGTTGGCTCACTATAACGTTTTTTATTCTAACCAAATTTATTTTAAATAAAGCATTATTTGTGAAGGTGTTTTTACAAACATGATATTAATCCTTATCCAAATAAATACGTTATTCGCTACAAGTATTTAATACATAATAAATTAGTCCTTTACATCATTTGATTTCAATGAGAATCTTAGAAGATATCGCAGTTTCAAAATAATGATCAAGCGCGCAATAATGATACTCAAGGCGTCGACCGGCGCGTTACGGTTTCACGTTGAAACAATTTGACCGATTTGTATGATTTTTGTATATTTAAGTAAATGGGGCTCTGCGGAGTAAAATACTACAACTTATTTTCTTTCTGAACCCAACCCTGAAGTCCACGCAGACGGAGTTGCGGGCAAAAGCTAGTGTTATGATATAGTTGTAAGTAACCTTATTCTATGTATAGGTCGATTTATTAGTGGAAACCTCGGCCTCTCGTTTCGCAAGCTGGTGTCTTGCCGACTGCTCCACGGGGCTGTCCTGTGTCGTGGGGATCAGAAATACGAGAGATTTTACGGTCTCAAACAAATATTAGTGGATGATACAAACATTAGTCTCTTCGGGGATCGAACCCGCGGCCTCTCGTTTCGGCTAGTGTCTAGTCAACTGCGCCACGGGGCTATATACGTTGTATGGGGCGACCGCGCCCGCCGGAAATGGTTCAGACACAACAGATAACAGACGGACAGAACTATTGGTTTATCTATAACATCGGGCTATATATAGTTCATCTTGGGATCGCTGTTTAATAGGGCTTATTGGAGGCAGTGGCGTGCCTAGGGTGTCAAACTAAGGCAAGCCCAAATGTTTATTTAGTAGCAGCATATTTTTTTGGTACGTAGGACTAATAAATACCTACCGGTTAGTACTCACATTCACGTTTATAGCGTTATTTTATAAATAAACAATCGTTAAGTTCGTTATTCGGAACTATGTAAGGCAAGTCGGGCTTTCGGGCTTCTATGGAAGTACCGCCACTGATTGGAGGCTATATTTAATAATATAGGTTGCATTCAGACCGTGATCGGAAACTCAGGCAGGTAATAGATAATGTGATTACAAAGCCCTGATATTAAATAAAATCCCAACAAAAAATACCGTAGCCATTTTAGTTTAGTTATGGTGGTTATGGTTACTTTTAGTTATGGTCTGAATACACCTGTATACATAAGTCTGTATGCGTGAAGGGATAGGCAGAGTAGGCATAACATAAGTTTAATATTTTTATTTCTAAGCATCTTTTTGATTTTATTCACAGGAAATCGAACCTGAAAACTTTAGATGACACACATTTTCTCTGCGAGACTAGTAAAATAAAAATACATACATAAGTTTCATAATATCGCATAACAAATTTCTAATGTATCTTAAACATTAAATAGTCATGATAAAAAACAGAAAAAATTTAAGGCCAACGTGGCCTAAGACCATTTTACACCTACTTACATTGACTTTAAAAAATTCAAAACCAACACATTTGAAATTGAACCCGCGACTTCCGTCAAAAGACAAATATTTAAACTAAATATATACTCCTAGATAAATCTTGTTTATTCCCGAATAGATAATAGTGTAGAGCGTGACTATTGGCCGGCCCGGGGTTCGAACCCCGCGCGCCGCGGTAACTAACCGCTGACCAATGACGCGCCCGCTGTTATCACTACAAATAGTTGTGATAACGGAACTATTTACTATGTTCATAGATTATAGGCCCTTAAGGGAGCTATGATAATAATACTAGGAATATTAGAGTAAGTCTTTTTTAAAAGGATATTAAATTTGTTACTATTTGGTTTGTAGTTTCGGGTTGAGAATAATTTAATTAGATTTTTGCATTGGTGAATTATCGTTTTAACGGTAAAGGAAAACGAGATGAAACTTTAGAAATTAAAAGCTCTTAAGATATTTTAGGTGTGTAGTCCGCCAACCCGCATTAGGCCAGCGTGGTGGACTACGGCCTAAGCCCTCTCAATGGTAGAGGAGGCCCGTGCCCAGCAGTGGGACGTATATGGGCTGATGATGATGATTATTAAGTACCCGTAAAACATGGACATAGGAAGACATTTCGTGAATTTACAAAAATACACATATCACTTCTCTATGCCACTTTGTCTCGGGAATCAAACCCGCAACCTCTTATAACTCTCCTTACTTATCCACGCAAAAGTTCAACCAACATACCATACTGCAAAATAATCTAGATTAAAACTTTGATACGTTCTAATTCTAGTTAGAACTGGCATTAGAAACCTGCAATAGTTCATTGAACTAGGTACTAAGGGCGCAGACGGCCAGACCGGTGGTAGACATTTTTTCTTCGGAATAACCGGTACGGAGGTGCCGGATACGCCGGTCTGGCTTATAGAAGGCAGCGAGTTGCAATTATGAAACAATCTACATAACCTCACGTCTAATACCCCGAAGGGGTAGGCAGAGATGCATTTTTGCACCCACATTTTGTCAGAAATCTGTTAACGTTTTTAGACACATTTTCGGACTAAGTGCTATAACTAAACCCAAATAAAAAAATACCCATACTTTGCTGTACCTAGGAATCGAATCTAAGCACTTTAAATGCCACAATACGTACCTGTCTTAGCATCCTAATGGTCTTGATAAAATCGCTAACTTTCCCAACATAATGTGTTACTTTCTAACTGATATTAATGATCGCAAACGTCCCACTGCTGGCCATATATCTCTAACATCGGGATTAGTGGCCTAGTGTGGGTTGGCGGTTTTTTAACGATGTTTTCTTTCAACGTTAAAGTATAAATATTCACTCTTTTATATAGATATGAAATTTTCATAATTAATAAATTACATAATCGTACATTTAATAAGACTGACACATTTAAGCAGTGATGGCCTCGAGGTTTGGGCGCGCGGTCGAGAATCTCGACGGTCGCGGGTTCGAACCCCAGGCACACACCTCTGACTTTTCGAAGTTATGTGTGTATTCACATCGAATTATCACTTGCTTTAACCCTTTCAGACCTGAATTCTTTTATTTTCGGTAATCGATCTGAAAAAAATGCCTGCAACTAGGCTAATGTAAATAGATCTAAGGAAAAATAAACAAAAAAATCCTGATTACAAGCTTTTCAAGAAAAACAGCTTTTTCTTTTTGTGTACAAGTGTACACATCGGTCCCACGTAATGAATATATTAGTGTTAAAGGATGTTTATCTATAATGATAAACATTTATTTTACCACTTTTTATTGGGAAATACGAAGCAATATGAAATAACAAATATAAATAATAGTATTCTGTTTATAAAAATTAACAAAAAATGGCTTTTTCTTTGGGTAGATTTAACAGATTGCACCTTAATCAGTCCAAATTAAAACTAAAATCAAACGCATCAATATTGCATCCTATGCATGAAATGCTAAGAAACAGTTCTTATCCTTAGTTAGGCATAAGTGAACCTTGCGTTTTATGCATTTAATTTGGGTTCTACCCTTGCATCCCGTCGTTTTCCACCATGTTTTCCGATGAGGGGCTTGGGCGCTCATCGTGTGCAGGAAAATGTCCAAAACCATCTCGAGTTATTTTAGCTTTAGAATTTCCTGGTATTGCTGTATTATCAACAAGATGTAAATTGTTACGCAGCTCAAAAAATCGGTCCCTTGCCATGTTTTTAGTGAACAAGGGAATGCTGATATTTGTTTCCCAATACATTTTCAAACACGGGTACCCAAATATTCCAGTGGCCAAATGAGAGCAAAGAATATTTCTATTTCCTTGGCAGTAGTAGGTTTAAGCCTTACTTTATTGGAATATGTTGCGTATAAGTTTGTAATTTCAGCCATAACCTGAAATAATTGCATAAACAGGCACGTATCTGTTTTAATAATCTGCTGGCCTTTCAACTCTGGGATCAATAGCAATGGGTGGAAACCAAGCTAATGAAATTGTGTTTACTATTTCCTTGTGTCTCCACCTAATACTATGCTTTGGCGTAATGTTCTGTAAAAGCGTATCTTCAGAGGCGGAAGGCACTTCTGGTAAAAAGTTATCACTCATTTCGACCCACGATGTCCCAGCGTCTCCGTCATCATCATCATCCAAAACTGGAGGGAATATTTCTCGTTGGTTCCGGCTGATGACATCTGCTCCCTTTTGGACAACTGGATTCGGATTCGGACGTCATCAGAAGATAATTCTACATCAGAGAGGCAACCTTCTTCTAGTGCTCTAATAGCGGCGCACGGAAACATAATAATTACATAATTTTAATTTTTTATCTGAAAATAACATTAACATAATTCGTAAAATCAAAAGCAAAAAGTTTCACCATTCAATAACAATTATAATTTATTTTAATAATACCTACGATGTGCAACAACAAATAAGAAATACATCGTATGCGCCTGATGTGTACATTTGTATACAAATATAAAAATCACGAAAATTTGTATAAAAATAACTAAAACCAACAACATGTATGTAAAATATGACGACGACAATATAACACATCGACCTATAAATATTTCATTACATATACTTTAATATTTTCTATTTTTTAGATATAAAAAAATTAACTTACCTGCACAATGCAAACTTCGGTCGGCTACTGGTCATAAATTGCCAAAAACTGCCAATAAACGCCAAGAAATGGCGTTAGGAGTATCGTTTTCGGTAGTTTATTATGTGAACTAATTAACACAACCGTTTTTAGTTGCAAAGAATGTGAAATTAATACTTAAATATTTTTTTACATTATATGTGTACAATTGTGTACGCCAGGTCTGAAAGGGTTAACGGTGAAGGAAAACATCGTGATGAAACCTGCACACCTAAAAGTTCTTAGGAATTTCTTAGGTGTGTAGTCCGCCAACCCGCACTAGGCCAGCGAGGTGGACTATGGCCTAAACCCTCTCAATGGTAGAGGAGACCCGTGCTCAGCAGTGGGCGTATATGGGTTGATGAAGAAGAAGATTTATCAGTTGAATAATTTGCTTGGAATCTAGACAGACCGAATTCAATACCAGAGTCGGTGATATTTTCATAGGATAACTTTTAAATTAAAGACCCAGTATCTATACTTTTTGCATTAATACAATAAACAAGCCTCCTATTATCTAGAATTTTAAAAACACAATTGTCGAAATTTGAAAATGGAATATATACCCCTTCATAAATACATGTCCTAACTATTATTACGTCAAAAACTTAGTTACAATAAAAGTTTCTACCCTCAAGTTCAAAACTAACAATGTTTCCGACACGGTTGAATTTTTGTACGTTTTTTACCAACAAAAGCAGTTTTTAACTGCAAAAAATTACTATTTCCGAACCCCTTGCGAATAACCCTAATCGGAGCTTTTTATTTAAACCCTATTATTTTTTTAACAATAGTGTACAATCGATACAGTACCAATATGGATGACAATGCAGTATGCTTGGCTTATTGAAAAAGTATTTTTGGTTCTGTATATGATAAATTCGCGGATTTTCTAGAAGTAAATAATATTTTTTAGGTAATCCGCACTAGGCCAGCGTGATTGACTGAGGCCTAAACACTCTCAATGGTAAAGGAGGCGAGTGATTATAATGATGACTGGTGATAATCGAACTATTTGCTATTACTGTCAATTTTCTTAACCCAGAATCGAACCCGATACACCATTGAGAGGGTTTAGGCCTTAGTCCACCACGCTGGCCTAGTGCGGGTTAGCGGACTACGCACCTAAGATGTTCCTAAGAACGTTTTAGATGTGCAGGTTTTATCAAGATGTTTTCCTTCACCGTTATAGCAAGTGGTAATTCATTATGAATACACATATCACTTGGAAAAGTCAGAAGTGTATGCCTGGAGTTCGAACGCGCGACCGCCGGGATTCTCGACAGTGCGCCTAAACCTCGAGGCCATCACTACTTATTTGTACAACGAGATTTTTCAAAGTTGTACCTCAAAATGGATCCCTAAAATGACCCTTTTTAACGACATTTATTTTCGTGTAAAAAGCAGTAAAAAAATTGAAATCATCAGCTGCCGACACAAAGCAAGGGATGCTGCACAATGCCAGCGGATTTTTTTTATAAATTCGCGAATTCGGTTAACGTTAGATTGTGTGGATGTGACGGTATTAAATTTTTTTTGAGACATTTTTATTATTATTTGGTGCGAAAACTGAATACTTTGAGAGTTAAATTACAATTGTACTCCAATGTATATACTCGGGTTTGAACCTACCACCGCTGAGATATACTCCACCAAACGCGTCAACCACTAAGCCATCACAACTTTAGTTACTTAACAAAATCAATACACTTTTAAAAGTGTAAGGTAGATAGAAAAAGTATTAAATCTACCCACGACACGTCCTTTCATCGTCGAGGTCAAAGGACATTGGTTAATTAAGACGAGAAATTGTAAGAAATAAGTCTAGAAGTTTATTTCTAGGTAAACTGTTTAGTCTGGAGATATTACGTGGGCGACTTGAGAAGTGTCTTGGAGTTATATGAAATGTTATTATTACATAGATATATAGACTGTTTGGTCCCTTGATGTTAAATGGCAGTTCTGGCGTCGCGGGTTCGATCTCGTGTCGGGGTAAGACTAAATAGAAAACTAACAGTTTTTAAATATTGATTTAAAAACTATTAGTTTTCCATTTAATTTATACGAATTCGTTTAGTTTAAAAAAGCGAGCAAGAGGTCTCCTAGAAAAACGAAGGGTCGCGGGTTCGATCCCCGCAGAGACAAATGGTTAAAAAAAAAAATAAATAAATAAAAAATATTTATTGAAGTTTAAATAATGACATAGAGAACACTTAAGGCTAGTTTAATAATAAATATTATTATTTATCGAAGCAAAACTTAAGTGTTTTAGAAAAATTCTGGTGTCCAAATAAAGATTTAACTTGTGTATTGGGCACTAGTGAATTACAATGAGGCATTGATCGTGTTAAACTTCAATGCAGAAGTAAACTATGTGAGAAATAAAAGTTAAAAACAAAAATGACACAAACATCTTCTTCTTCTTCTTCATCAACCCATATACGCCCACTGCTGAGCACGGGTCTCCTCTACCATTGAGAGGGTTTAGGCCATAGTCCACCACGCTGGCCTAGTGCGGGTTGGCGGACACAAACATAATATTCATTAATAATTAATTGTGTGATCCATTAATATTTGTTTCCGATCTGAGTGATTGTGAATCAAGAATCTCTTAGTTTCTTTTACACGACATCAGACTTGTATGTTGGTGTGGGGTCAGAACTATGTGTGTGACTGTTGGGTGTATGTATTTATTTATTTACTAAATTTAGTATTTTTTATATACATATTTTCGGGAGAATTTTTGCAAAATAAATAAATACAAGTGCAGTGATGGCCTTGAGGTTTGGGCGTACGGTCGAGAATCTCGACGGTCGCGGGTTCGAACCCCAGGCACACACCTCTGACTTTTCGAAGTTATGTGTGTATTCACATTGAATTATCACTTGCTTTAACATAATATAAATTTCTTAGGTGTGTAGTCCGCCAACCCGCACTAGGCCAGCGTGGCGGACTATGGTCTAAACCCTCTCAATGGTAGAGGAGACCCGTGCTCAGCAGTGGGCGAATATGGGTTGATGAAGAAGAAGACATAAATACATCCAAAAGTCACATACATAGTTCTGATCCCACACTAACAAAGAACGTCTTGTATCAAACTGCGTCGGTACTTCCATAGAAGTCAAATTCTCGTTAACTCGTTAATTGTAATGTCTAGTTTATAGTTTGTTGTGGGCTCGGGATATTCTCATTTGTATGGCAAATTGGTTTTGTTAAATAAGAAACATTACTCTCACAAAAACAAACGAAACTAATATTAATGGATCACACAAGGATTTGTCTCACGTGGATCGAACCCGCGGCCTCTCGTTTCGCAATTTGTCTAGCCAACTGCGCCACGGGGCTGTCGACTGGTGTCACGTAGGTTTAGTATGTATGACGCGTAGGGTTCACAGACCGGGAACAATGAAGTTCGATTCCTTTTTCGGTCACATTTTCATTTCATTGTTTTTGAATGGGACTCGCTAATTTTGTTTCTGTTTGTGAGAGTAAAGTATCTTGTAGTTTCTGGCAGAAGACTTGTCTGCAAAATTTATTTTTATTAGCGATATGAGAAATTTATAACTTTTTGAGAACTTTTACGTGTGCAGTTTTCATCACAATATTTCGTAATTTCAGGTTAATATTCGTGATTTTCAATTATTATAGTCACTTTTAACCACAGAACAGACTCATTACAACATGTCTCTATCAATAAATATCCTTAATACAGCTTTTTGATATCATCCTCTATCACTTCTTTTTGAATAAGATTATTACTTCGTAGCTATATCCATTTGTATTAAAAACTATATTTATTACATCTCAAGTTCTGAAATCAAAGTCAAAATCAACTTTAATCAATTAGACTTTTACAAGTACTTTTGAATCGTCACTATTAAAAGGCTTTTTCTGAAACTTATTGAACCCACAACCCCTCGTTATAAAGACAGCGTCACGGAAGAGGCCTGTTGATATACAAATACCGAGAACAGATAAGACACCTGTTGGAATCGAACCCGTGCTATGTATAATGTTATGTTTGCATCGCATGCGTTTGAGAGCGAAATGTCTCTCGTTGTTTGTTATATATATACTGGATTTGTATTTTAATATGTCATTCTTTTATTATATGTTTCTATATGCAGTTTCCTCTATGTTGAGAGGGAATAGGACTTAGTCCACGACTCTGGCCTAGTACAAGTCACACAATTAAATGTCTAACTAAACAAAATAATATGATTATTATTTTATGTTCTGCTAAATCTGTTTGTTTGTGACAAATGTTTTTTTATTTTTTTTTCACTTTATCGAATTGATTATCCTACGAATCGAATCTTAACACCTGGCATATTACATACTTTTCCAATTCCAATAGTGCATTGAAATTATAAAAAAACTTACCAATTTTTTTATCGAGCACATCACAAACATTCAAATTTCTTCTCATAGTTTCCTTACTTAAACACTTATTACTTAATATCAACACTTAGAACTTCCCAAAAATTAAAATAATATTCCACGAAACAAAATTATGAATAAATCAATGAAATTACGATACAATATTATCGCCATTATCACTAAAAACCGAAAATTTTATCTATTTCAAAACAGAATTTAAAACCTTTACAAACATCATCAATAATCACCAAAAGATCACTAAACCTTTACCAAAATACAAAACTACGATAAAATATTTTCGCAAAATTCTCGCTCTACACTAGATAAGCAGACGTGCGCTCTCCTCAGCGCCGCGTTAAATACTAACATCACTGCCAGTCTGCCAACCTGAGCGAATCAAAACATTCGCGACAGTGTTGCCACACTGTTGAAAAAATACGCTACATTCAAATTTTATAAATTTATGTCGATTAATAACATATCCGGTGCCGCGTCCGGAGTTTGAAAATAGTTTGGAAAAAAAAGGTTGTAACATAATAATTATGTTTTTTTTAATTCGTTCTAAAATAGCTTTCATATATTTTATTACGTATTTATAAAAAAAGTAGGTTACTTTGTTGGTACTTTAGTATTTTTTTGATTGAGTAGTCTGGGATTCGAATCGTCACGTTTCTTTTATAACGAAATAATCACTGAGTAATGTAAAATACATAATTTCAAGAGGCTTTAATCACAGAACATTTGAATAAGACTAGAAAGGAAATGTTCACATACCGAGCGTGCCGAACCTACGATTACACTGTTATATGTTCGACACACACGCTTCTTAGTTATTCGTTTTATAATATCAACACTTTGAAATATGCGACAACCAATAGCAGCCCTTCATATTTGTTTGAATTTTTTATCATTGAATCGTATTAGAATGAATAGGTGACAGACAAGCGGCGACACTCGGACACATACTGACTATTGGCTATTTCCCTTTAATCTTATTCATGGATATTTCTAAGCCTAATATTATTTAGCGAAGTCATAAAGATCTGCCTACCCCTTTGGCCCTATAGACAAGTTTTTAGATAAACCTGAGAGTGGCTAAAATAATGGAGATTTTTAATGATATTGATCACCAGACTGTGAAATATAAATTGGCTTAAATTATTTCCTGCTGGCAACATAGGCCGTTTCCCTTCATTTGTAGAAAATTGACCTGTTAGCATTATGATATGGCATATTGCTTTTTTCATTTCCGCGTTGTCCTAGGTTCAATTTCCAGGTCAGACATAGTTATATACGGATTAAGTAGATGGAAATGTCATCATATAAATATGTACAAATGCATCTCCCTCGGAGATACAAGAGTGAAAATTTATTACGTTTTTTAATGCTTGCATTATATTTATGGATTGTATACTTAAGCCAAAGAATTTTAAAACTCCGCTTACATACTTTTCACAAAGTCAAACTTTACAAACCCCCTTTGAGAATCCAAAATCAGACATTTAAAACTAATATTTAAAACGAACTAATTCCAACCAAGTTACCAAACCTTAGGCCTTCCAACCACCCCCGGTTATTCACCACCAAACCAAAACAAAGGTCTTAATAACAATAACTTACATTTCGCCAATATTGATAACCCAATAAAGTATCTTAGCCATACTAACATTCTGCCAATATTTTATTGTATGTGGGTTTTTAATGAATGAGGGTAGTTGAAACTATTAGTTAAGTGTGCGAGGTCGTCGCCCTGTCTCGGGTCGCAGACGGGGGTGGCTGCAACCGGCGCTGCACCACCCAACTACACCCTCAGGATTAGAGTTCCGTGGGACGAAGTTTGGGTGTAATATCATGGATATCTGTCTAGACTTGGTAGGATATTTATTTACTAACATACAAATAGAAAAATTATTGTTTATATTTGTATAAGCGAAAGACAGAAAAAATACTATTTGATCTTATACAGAGACGGCTGTGTCTTCGAAAGGTAGAGGTGCAGTTTTGCACCCACGATTCTGTGTTTTGAGGTAACACTTAGAGTGCTAGCCTTTTGTAGTTCTTGGGGAATATTAGTACAGTTTTTGGTACTGCTGAAAATTTCCTAATTACATTGCCTGAAACTATGTATATCGACATAGGTTCATGTGACATACATACATATGTAATATATTAGACTATATTTAGACTTATTATGAGATAAGTAATAATATAGATCATTACTCATTATTGAAATAATTTTACATTACTTCCTAGATTAAAAGGTTTGTTGCGAAACTGAGACTAAAAATGCTTAACCGATTTGGATGAGTTTTGGCAGGAGCATAGACAGAATTTTGGAAATAACATACACCCAATTGGTTATAGTAAATGTCATCATCATTAGCCCATATACGTCCTACTAGTGGGCACGAGTCTCCTCTACAACAGATATTAGGCCTTAGTCCACCACGCTGGCCTAGTTGACTACATACCTAAACGTATAAGAACTTTTAGTAATATTTGTACTGAACCCCGAACCTTGCAAATCTAATCGCTCTTAGCTTATGGTTTAATATCTCAGACATCTAACGCAGCTATAGGTGTCTTGAGATCTGCGACCGTGGAGTTGCCAGATCGATTCTCGTGGCGGGACGTTTGGGGTAGACAGACTAAAGATTAGCTTTGTAGATTCGAACGTATTCACAATGAATTATCACTTGGTTTAACGGTGAAGGAAAACATCGTGATGAAACCTGCACACTTAAAAGTTTTTAGCATTTTTAGCCATGTAGATCGCTAATCTGCACTAGGCCAGCGTGGTGGATTAAGGCCTTAACTCTCTCAATGGTTGAGGAGGTCCGTGTCCAGCAGTGGGATGTATGAGGGTTGATAAGAGAAGAGACCTTGATTAAAACACAAAAATAGAATAATATGAAAATAATGATAATATAGGTTAGGCTTACCTTATCGGATGTAGGATAGAATTCTTCAATGAAAAGTATCTTTCGAAGATCTTAGAAGACGTACCTGAAGATAAAAATTAAAGAATTAGTATTACTAGGAAGTTAGAAGCATTTTTAAAATGGTTTCATAATGCGATACTTTCATAGGTTGTGGGTTCAAAACCTAGGCACGAAATACTTTTCTATTTGTGTTTGTAATACCTCGTAGGTACATACATTAAAAAAAATTACGTTTTTTAAATAATATATTGAATTGAAGCATTTTTAAAAAAGAAATCTTAAGGCGGTTATTAAGCCTAGGCCAGCGTGGTGTAATAAGGCTTAAACGTAATGGTAGAGGATGCCCGTGCCCAGCAGTGGGAAGTATTTGGGCTGATGATGATGGGACTACCAAAATATCCCAGACGAAGTAATAATGTTTAAAGTTCAACGTCCTAAGTTAATGCTTTGAATGGGAATCAAACACAATACCGATTTCGTGTTGTGCTGTTATTGCTTGTGTCGGGGCGGATTTGAAGTTTCAATCGAGGGTCATTTGAATTAATTAATATTTTTAACCTTATGTAATGATCTATGGAAATATGAACAATATATAATAATGAATAAGAAAGCAGTGATGGCCTCGAGGTATAAGTAAGCGATCGAGAAACTCAACAGTCGCGGGTTCAAATTCACAATAAATCATCACGCAATTTAACGGTGAAAGAAAACATCGTGAGAAAATCTTTAAACTAGAAAATTCTTAGTAATTGCTTAGGTGTGTAGTCCGCCAACCCGCACTAGGCCAGCGTGGTGGCCTATGGCCTAAACCCTCTCAATGGTAGAGGAGACCCGTGCTCAGCTTGGGACGTATATGGGCTAAAACGAAATAAATAAATAATTTTAATGAAATTTATATAACAGGGAGGTCAAAGCCCCCGTCATATTTTCCAATTTCGTTTCACATACGTAATTCGGTAGAACGGAAGCCTTATGGGAACGTTTTATTACTTGTGTTTGTTGGTTAGAGATTTCGAACGGTGGGTAGTGAGTTTGATTTCGAATTGTAATTAAGCCTTTGCTTATATGCTTGAAGATAGGCAGAGATAACCACGTTCCTTCAATAATAATGACAATATAAAATAGAACACTAAAAAATCTAGAATACTACCCGCAACGGGAATCGAATTTGGGATCTCTCGATCGCATAAACTTATAGTATAAAACCAACAATCATTGTCGTAAATTTAAGCATTGTAATGCATGTAACATGTCATTTTAGAATTAAAAATCATTTTTTCGGTCCCGGCTTCGAACGACAACCACATATTCAATGTTTTTTATTCACAATTAATTCTTTGACATGTCAGGGGATGTCTTTTCCATTGATCTAGCCAGTCATGGAACAAGGCTACGAGTACGCGAGCTCGGCCCCCCGAGCTGTTACAGTCTCCTAATACTTCCTTATCCGGGACTGTAGCATCCTTACCATCAGGCCAAATATCCTTTCCCTCAATATCCTGTACCCAAACTCACGCTATCCCTACACCATTCCCCTTAAAACATAGAAATTCCCAAGGAGGGTTGGCGTCAGGCAGGCGGCCGGCCGTAAAACATCTGCCAAAACTCTAATGCAGCATATTTTGTCCTTCCACACAGGAAGGAAGGACAAAACATGCTGCGCCGACCCCAAGCAAGAATTGGGATCAGGGCAGGAGAATGATGATGATGAATTAATTCTTTGACAGGGAAATTACCATCTAGAAGTTCTATATCATCGTCATCATCATCATCATCATCATCAGCCCATATACGTCCCTTGGCTTTAGGCCTTAGTCGACTATACACACTTAAGAAATTCCTAAGAATAGTCAATGTTCCTTAATTTTGAAGGGAAGGCGTAAGTCCACCACGCTGGGCTAGGCTATTAAAAATGTCTCAGATATCTTCAATAGAGTATTCTTTCAAGAGTAATCTCTCATAGTTAAAGATACATTTGTATGTTAGCGTGTGGTAAAAATGTGACTGCTAGGTATATTTATTTATTCATGTTTATGAGTACAGTGTTTCGTAGTTGTTGATACAATAGTTTGTGGATGTGGGGTGTATTTTCCACCCTAACAGGTCCTGTAGGTAAAGAGGTCAGTGTGTGAGCTATCTCGGTCTACAGACACAGACCTTAGGGTTTTAGGGTTCTCACATATTCGATCTGCATGAAAATTGTTGATTAACAGCAGTTTAGAAATCGTATAGATGGTTGATATTATTGAAGAAAGGAGCTAAATAATAATAGTTTTAAAATAATAGTTTAAGAGTGACGATTGAAAAGAACCTTTGAAAGTCTATTTGAATAAATATGATTTGACTTTGATTTTGAGCATAAGTTTCAATAAAAATACATAAGTATTTTCTCAAGGTTTTTGCTCCTTGAAATCGAGCCCGGTATAATTTAAATGCTCTTCTACAGCCTGTATCACCTTTTACAACTGAGAAGGTTAAGGTCTTAGTCCACCACGCTGGCCTAGTGGGGGTTGGCGAACTATGCACCTAAGAAATTTCTAATAACTTTTAGGTGTGCAGGTTTCCTCACGATGTTTTTCTTCAATGTTAAAACAAGTGATAATTCAATTTGAATTTGTGCCTGGGGTTCGAACCCGCGACCGCCGAGATTCTCGACCATCACTGCTTATATACTACTATGTTATACTACTTTTAATACTATAAAGAAATAACAGACAAAACCGCGTGTGAACCCTAGTGTACAAATACTTCGGCAGCCCTGCCCGCACGCACACAAACAAACACCAGACGGAATCGTACACACACTAATATAATACTTTATACATGGTGATTCTAACTTTATATTATTATATTGGTAGTTAGGTAGAGCGGTTCTGTGGTTGGACTAAAGAGGTTCGATTATTGTAAGTAATTTTTGTGGTAGTTGTTTGTTTTAGATTGAAGAGTATATTGTTGGTTTCGTTGACCTTGAATATAATAGGCGTTATGAGGTCTAGAATTTCAGGTAAAGTATTTTTCGGGTGCCTGTTAAGAAATTCTTATTAATTTGAGGGCTAAAAAAGTTTTCTAAAAACGGTAAAACTCAGAAGAGAGTTTAGGCCTTAGTCCATCTCATTGGCCTAATGCAGGTTGAAACTACACACTTCTACCTAAATATGTTACCCTTCACTGTATAGCAACTGATAATCCATAGTGAATACACACATAACTTCGAAAAGCCAGAATCACCCTAACCTAGAGGCCATCAATACATTTTTCCCGATATAAAACATATTCTTTCATTTTAAGTGTTTTAAAGTGATTCCCATAGCCTATCATAAAGGGTGTATTTCAATTATTTCAAAAACAATTATATATCCTTACATTTTAAAGTGATTGCCATAGGTTTACTATCACAAAGGGTGTCAAGCGCCACATAACTTCGAAAAGTCAGAACTACCCTTGAAACCATCACTACCTTTTTCCCGATACAAAATCAATACATTTTAAATTGTTTCAAAGTGATTCCCATAGCTACTATCACAAAGGTATAGCGCCATATGGCCAGCGGCGGGCGGAAACTGCCTCCTCGCGGAAATAATGTAATTGGCTCAGTACTTATGCGGTGTTAAATTGGTGAGTGTAAAGAATGGGTTAGCGTGTATTCTTTGGTGTAGAATGTGAAGCGATAATATTATAAGTGAACAAATCACAAAAAATGTGACATAGGGAATCTATAGAGTTTCGCATTAAATTTGTCCTGTATATAGATTAGAATGTTAGACACACAATGAAACGACACAATGCGACAAATTACATATTATCGATGACAAAGTTATGGTATGGTATGGTATTTCTTCAACTACTTATTTAATTGTATTTCACCATCGGCCTATATTCATCACGCTGCTGGGCACGGATCTCCTTTACAACTGAGAGAGATAAGTTTAGGGCTTAGGCTTACCCAGGGCGGAGATGCGAACTACACCTTAGAAATTCTCAACTTTTGTTTGGGGATTTCCTCATGATATTTTCCTTCACCGTTAAAGAGATCATTTATTGTAAATACACACAAAACTTCATACTGTATTATGTGAGCTTCACACAGTTTTGTTAATGGAGCTGCTGCAAACATCTCGTTTATTCTCAGCTTTTAAATACATTATTAAAACAAATGCCATATCGACAACACGACCGCAGTGTCGCCAATTAAACGCCGGACGGGCGCTGACCACCTGGCAACCCTGTCTGTATCCTGCACACACACACACACATACATACATACATACATACATTCATACATGCACATACATACATACATAAATACAAGAGACGATTAAACGTTTTACAAGCGCGTTTTTTATTGTGATTAATTTGAAAACTATTAGAGGATGTGACGCTCGGTGCGGAATCGATCGGAGGCTGTGAGATGTGCGAACTGATGAGATAGCACGCGAGACACATTAACCATACTTATTTTCAGAATTAGTTTATAAATATAGAAAATCTTAATATAAGAAAATGTTAAAGATATTTGTGGTAGATAAGAGAGATATAGATTTACGTATATGGGATATAATACACCGATTTTAAGGATTGTAGTATTTTATATTACGGAAAAGCGGTAAGGCCAATATAGTATATACACAAAATTATGATTAAGCAACATAGTTAAACTCAATGAGAGAGTATCATTAGAACTCTTTTAAAATTAAATATTTGGAATTGAACCCGTGGATGTCTAGACGTTGTCTCGGCCGACCACTTGCATAATAATCAAGGTCGTCACGCATAAGACTTTAATAAATAGAATGTAAATATTGAGAGTTATCATTATGCTATTAATTAGCTTTATTTTAGCTTGTTTAAGCGGTAAAATTATTTAAATATGCAGAAAAGGGACAAAAAAATTGAATCATTAATTAAATATGAAAACTCATTATGATTTAAATTTTGTAATTAGACAGAAACAAAAACAAAACTCAAATAAGAATCCTGGCTGATTCGAAAAAAAATATTTCAAATTCGAATTTCGAACATGAAATTGGAGAGTATATTCTAAAATGCCAGCACGCTGTATGCCGGGCGTCGCGCACGCACACTACTATAGCGTGTACGTACACGTCTGACTCACGCACACAGGCGCGCGAGGATACACACGCATACTGTTTACACGGATCACTCACACTACGACGAGATTCGCAATAGTGATACTATGATTTTTGTGTTTAGTTCGGGATATACTGGGACTGTGGTGGATTTTTTATATGAAAATTGAATTGAATTAGGTTTTGGTATTATTGTCGTAAACGTAATATTAGTATACCGTTAAAGTGTTGTAGTTAAAATTTCGCGCTTAATCATAAATTAATGACAATATTTAGTCATTTTATGAAGTTATTTAAATTAAAAAGGTTAATTTTATTTAATTGTAGCCTTAGAAATGGAATTATAAGTACAAAAATAACATATTTACTTTGATTAAATAAATTAATTAATACCATTAATATAACAACCTTTTAAAACTACACCAAAATAAAGTAATAAAAAAACCACCAATATTTTTTTCGTCCCAATAAAAAAATCAAGACGCGAAACATCCCGCGACACGAAACCTGACAGTCACCATACTCGGCACCAACACAGACGCACTCGTGTCGGTGAAGCGGCCGCGACGGCGCACACAGACGCGCGCCGAGTTCGTCGACCGAACACGAGCGGCGGTTTTTGCAACGTACTGAGATTTCAAATTTCGAACGAAATTCAAATTGCCATTCGTACAGACTGGTGTCACACGGAATGACTTGAGTAACTGCATTTTAGTGTTCAAGTATGTAATACGTATGTAGTTATTTAAATAGAATTATTAAATACTTATAATAACCCAATATCAGTGGTAGTACTTCGGTAGAAGCCCAAAAGCGTTACAAGTTAATTGTGTAATGTCTAATTTATAATTTGTTAAGGATATTCTCATTTATATGGCAAATTACTTTAGGTACACAAAGATTTTCAGAATTTTATAAGGCATACTGGGCTTTTCGGCTTCTATGGAAAAATCCGCGTAGGGCAAAAACGTCTGGAGCTAAAGTAATTCTACTAGAAAAGTAATTGATACAGACGAAAGCTATAACAGTTATGAAAGTCAAAGGTCAAACGCAAGACTAAACAATTATTGGAAGTCATACAGGTCGTTTCGTCTTCTAAGTCAAATTTCCAACAAGATTCCTAGAAGAATATTTTAAAGCATTAATTAATGTTCAACATTATATACAGGGATACATACATACATATGGGAGTGGTTTTATAGAACTGAAATTATTGTAAGGTTAAGACAATTTCTCATCATCATCATCATCATCAGCCCATATACATATTATGTTGGCCACGAACCTCCTCTATCCTCTACCATTGAGAGGGTTTAGGCCTTAGTCCACCACGTTGGCCTAATTCGGATTAATGGATTATACACCTAAGAAATTCTTAAGTGGTTTTTTGGTGTGTAGACTTCTTCGCGATGTTTTTCATCACCGTTAAAGTATGTGATAATATATTGTATCACTCATATCCGTAATTATATGTATAAAGATTAGTCTCAAAGGACATACATGTGTGATTCATACATAATATAGAGTATGCTATAAATATAGCTTTTAATTTTATATCAAATCAGTTCGGATGACTATCATTAATATTTTGTGGACAATGTTTTATTTTTAATCACTTAAAGTATATAAACTTTTTATAGTATCTATAATTTCTATAATAATTTTGCAAATACGTCATATTTAGTCAAGTTATTTTGCGAGACTTATGTACAGTAATGCACTTCCGCTTACCCTTTTGAGATACAGTCGTGAATATATATGTATGTATAAGACATTATTAATAACTGTAACATTTTTTAAATCCTTATATTTACTAAAACTTAGTATAGGAATTCTGACTACATATATAAGATACAGCCGTGAATTTATTTACGAAAGTTTTCTTTATTTTTAGCATATAAACTTATTTAAATCCATTTACTTAGGCCGGCATAATAATGTAGATACATCATCATCGTCAACCCATATACGTCCCACTGGTGGGCACGGGTCTCCTCTACCATTGAGAGCGTTTAGTTAGTCCACCACGCTGGCCTAGGGCGGGTTGGCGGACTACACGCCTAAGAAATTCCTAAGAACTTTTAGGTGCGCAGGTTAATGTAGATTAAAGAGAGATAATTCTATCATATGACAAATGACATGTTGACCGTTTTTGTGGCAAGTAGCAGTAGGTTATACACCAGCCTGTGAAACTAGAGGCAGTGGGTTAAAGTCCTATATTTGTTTGTAATGGCGAACTATCTTCTAGCTTCTGATAAGACTTGCCCCTTATATTATGAGTTTCATTTATTTCTACATTATATTATTCTCTTCCGTTTTTGTCACATTATTGTTTTCTGGTCCAGTTTTATAGATCGTAGCGTGATGATATAAAGCCTTCCTCGATAAATGTGCTATCTAACACTGAAAGATTTTTTCAAATCGGACCAGTAGTTTCTGAGATTAGTGCGTTCAAACAAACTCTTCAGCTTTATCTGTACTAAAACTTAATAAATTAATTATTTTAATGTATAAAAAAAAATCATCATTAGTTAAAAAAATAATTTAAGAGTACTTGTGAAAGTCAATTTGAATAATGATGATTTGATTATTTGATCCATTACTAGACAGAGACCTCTACAACTGAGAGGATTTAGTCCAGCGTCGTGGTCGCTGGCCTAATACAGACTGTCAACACAACTAATAAATTCCTAACAACTTAACTATACAGATATCCTCACAATCCTTTCCTTCACTGTAAAACGATAATTCATTATTCCCTCAATTATGACTGTACACGAACGCGCATAAATTTCAAGAATCGAACCCCTAGCGTCGACAACAATGTCATCTGCTAAGCCACCCCCGTGCCACGGGGGTTGAGATTGGCCGTAGTTTTGTAAAAGTGGGTGGGACTTTACTTTCACCCCACAAAAACAGCCCCTTTCACTGCGAAATTGTATTGATCAAAGTGCATTGTGCGAACGATTTTTATTTCCAATTGTGTTTTTGTTTGTATTGCCGTGCGTTCGTGTGTTTTGATAGCTTCGTGTTGCGAGGGTCCGGGTTCGGGTTCAGGGATTTTTTTTTGTGTGAGTGAATTATGTTTGATAAAAATATGTTTAGAATAAGGTTATGACCACGTGACACAAATATTTGCCGTGCATTATAGAGATTCTAGGTTCGACTTCCAGGTGTGACAAAAGTCATGTAATAAAAGAAATCTGGTCAAATTGCATAAGATTTTGAATAAATTTTCAATTTATGTTGAATTTCATCTCTGCCTACCCCTTGAGGTATAGGCAGGAAAATTGAGTATATCTACAAATATCCATATCTGTAAGTATATTTAAAATAATAATAAATCATTTGGTACTTACATGATATTTGGGGTAAAAGATCTGTAACAAAAATATTAACAAAATTAATATGAATGTTTAATACTAAAGTTCAATTTTACATAGATAACCTCACGGCTGTACTCGCATACATTTCGCCAGATCAGTAATTGAAAATTTCCTCCTTGAAAAGTAAATAATATTGCCTGACTTAGGAGTCAAACCCAATAGGTACCTCTATTTTATAACATCAATGTAAGCAGACATGCTCTTTGGTTGTTTAAATGTGAAATCCATCTGCACTAAGCTAGCGGGATAGACTAAGGTCTTAACCCTCTCACTTGTAGAGAGGGTCCGTGCCCAGCAGTGGGACGGGTTGATGCTAATGATTATGATTACAAGACATCAACTACTGGATAAGACCTTCTCCTAAACATAGTTATCTTTTAAAACAACTTTTAACTATGTTCATCTTTGGTGACATTATATCAAAGTATTTTAATACTACACACAGAATTATTAGACAACTATATCCCTGCTTATGCTGCTAGAGATTCGACGTGATCATTCAAATTTTCGAAATACTCTAATTGGGAACAAAAGACATCAACGCGTAAATCCAATTTTGATTAAGTTTTTTTAAATAATACTTTTTATTATCAATTTTTCGGCAGTAGCACTAAGTTTGGAACTTAGTCCGATAGATGTGAATTTAAGTACTTATTGTTTAAAACGACAGCCCCGTGGCACATTGGGCTAGACACCAGCTTGCGAAACGAGAGGTCGCGGGTTCGATCCCCGCAGAGACGAATGTTTGTGTGGTCCGTTAATATTTCTTTCTATGTTTGTGAGTAAAGTGTCTCGTAGTTAGTGATACATATAAGTAAGATTTGTATGTTAGTGTAGGGTCCGAATTATGTGACTGTTGGATGTATTTATTTATAATGCAGAACCTTAAAAAAACATTTTTAAATATTAAGGAGTTTTCTACCCAGCAGTGGGAAGTATATAGACTAAAGGAGAACTTTAACCAACTTGCATGAAAATCGTTAATGTTTAATATTGATGCTTACGATGTCTTCTTTCACCGCTAAAGTGCAAAATATTTTTAAATACACACATAACTTGGAAAAGTCAGATGTCTGTGCCTGGGGTTCGAACTCGAGACCGCGTGTCTAAACCTACGCCATCGCGACTTCTTTCTAATATTTCTAACGATGTAATTTTTCCATTCTTTTTGAACACAAAGAATAGTTGACAATCATCTTGAAGGCAATGCGTGGGCGAGTAAAATCACGGGCTGGGATTGTGCTCAATTATCGCGCAAAAAGTCCTCAACCGGATTCGAAAGCGTGTTGAATGCGTGGCGGATGTACCACTGCGCCTGTGGGGCCGGCATACACGCATCACGAACAGGGGTCTTTGGGAAATTATTGCAATGGGAAAACCATGTGAGACCGAAAAAGTCTGTCGTAGTTTCTGATACCCACGACACAAGACTTGTATCTTAGTGTGGGGTCAGGACTATGTGTGTGACTGTTGGGTGTATTTATTTATTCATTATATTTATTTACGAACTTTTTTTTACTGTCTTGTTTCGCGATAAAAGTAATCTTTGGTACCCGGGTTGGATCTTATTGAGTTAACTATTATAGAAATTCTCAGTAGTACAGAGTATGAAGCGGTGCCCAAAAATTGTAATAGAAAAAAACAGTCTCCTAGGAACTGATACTTGTCGAAATGTGAACGAAATTCACCTCTGCCTACCCTTTCGGGGAATACAGTCCTGAAAGTATGTATGCTTAATTTAATGCAGTATTGTAATTGGAGTTAGATTCAAAACTACCTTATATCAACAATTTATGCAATATTTTGTTCATAGTATCTTCACTCAATTAGTTAGTTATTCTATGACTCATTAAGTCTCATATGACTCAGAGTATCTACTAACACATTTCTAGACTCCATGTTGCTACTGAGATTACTTCTAAGGAAACACTCAAATTAACCGAACCAGTTTGTTCGTATTACACTGGCAATGAAGAATGAATGAAAGTATCTGATAATTCATAGCGAATACATATAAATTTGATCCTGCGACCATCTTGACAAAGCCATCCCTACTTTTATAAATTATTGTAAACAAATTAATCAAAATATTTCAACTCCAAAATTTTAAATAATTGTAATCATCATGATTAAAATAGACTTATACAATTTATTTTAAATCGTCACTCAACTATTTTTTAAAACTAATCCCGCTTCGAAAAGTGCTGTCGCTGTGGAGAAGAAACGCCAAGAAACTCCCTCAGCAGGACCAAATGACACATTTTTTTAATAATAAATAAAAATTATATTTATAATTATTTAATTCAATATATCATTTAGTCCCTATCCCAGCACACCTCGACACTAACTCGTGTGCTCCAGGATCAACAGCACGCACAGTATTGACGCCGAGTGAAGCTCAGGGAATCTAAGGGAACCTAAATAGTCATCATCAACGAATTTAATCAGAAAGATAATATAAAGGAGTTTATTGAAAAATGAAAAATTATTTATTTCACATTCAAGATTTTACATATAAAACATTTACCATAATAACTGCGATAGTTCGAAAACTGTGTTGCAGTTATTAAGCTCTGCACAGAACGCTACTATAAATGTGAATTACAACTAAAATAAAATAATTACAACAAAATTTTAAGATAAATATAAAACAAAGATAAAGTAGTTCCAAAAAAAAAAAAAGAAAATTAAATTAAATATGAATCAAATCAAATAAGTTATTTTTTCTGTTTATTATTATTTTAAGAGCTTACCTTACATAGGGTGTATTTAGACCGTGATCGGAAACGAAGGCAGGTAACTCAAGAAAATCCCGAAAAAAATACGTTTTCCATACAATCATTGGTATTGTATGTGGTTTGTATAGAAAACGTCAATTATTTTTTTTGTCGCGATTTTCTTCGATGCCAGAGGATTTATAATGACTATGTCTATTACCTGCCTGAGTTTCCGATCCCGGTTGGAATGCACTTGGTATAACTGCGATAGAAAAAGAGATATAACATTTTTTAAATAATCAACAAATTTATACACATTTACGGCATCTTCACTACAAGGTTTTGATTATAACAGGTGGAAATGGAAAAATTCAACGCGTGAAATGAAGTAATATTTATTGAATTTACAAAATGTCAAATACCTATTTCAAAATTTTCCACCCCGTTCGGAAGTCATCACTAGAGAAGAACGCGCGAAAAACTCAAGTGTTGCTCTTTTACAATCAAGAGATAGGTAGTTTACAACATAACACAGCTTTTTAACAAAATAACATTGTTGTTTCCTTAATTACATTTGTTTAAGAAAATTTTTTTCTTATAAATAAAAAAGGACATAGGAGAGGCCTATGTCCAGCAGTGGACGTGAAAGGCTGGTGATACATACATACACATACATAACCTCACGCCTATATTCCCCGAAGGGGTAGGCAGAGATGCATTTCTGCACTCACATTTCGCCAAGTATAAATCCCACGTAACAGGCGAGGCTTACCGTGTTTCAGCTCCATATAATTTGGCGAATATTATACGGAACTGTGTACGAGTTTTGGTTTGTTTTTTGTACCGTGGCTCCCCAGAAGTGAATCAGCCGAGGCATTAGACGGCGGCCGGTGAGCCGGTTGGACGACTACCGCGCTACGCGGCGTGCTTGTGTGCGTGCGTGCGTGTGTGTGTGTGTGTGCGCAGCTCCTTGATAGATACGGTACGGGATTTAAAAGGCTGTGATTTTGTTGTTGATAGAAAATTATAGTAAAGTAATTTTGATATAACACTGCAATTTTCAAGTCGGACTAGTTAATTTTATTTCAAAAGTCCTAATTGTCTTTGATAAGTCATTTTTAAAACTATAGAGATACCTAAAGAGATCGTGGATTGCAACACTGGCTATTTGAAATGTTGTAAATTCGTGTAATAAAATGTTACAAATAAATATGAAAACTACTATATATTTCTAAAAAATACTTAAAAGATTTTTCTTATTAAAACAAAGTATGTACATATATGTATATATATATAGTATGCAAGGTGGCTGGCAACGGTTGGATGAGGAGAGCCGAAGATCGAGCCCAGCGGCGTGCCGTAAGAGGCCTATGTCCAACAGTGGACGAATAAAGGCTGATGATGATGATGATGATGTACATATATTAAAATGAAGTTTTCAAAATAATATACCAGAAACCTAGGCTTTGTCGTAAGTATTTAATAAATAATAACCTCTTATGTATACAACGAAAAACTTTCCTTTAATATTATTTCAAAATTTATACACTAAAGTTTTTTTCCGACGCTGTAATCGAATCTATGCACTCCTATTTCAACACACACTGAGTTGTATCATTAACTCTGCACAAAATATATATTTTGTCCTCTACACCGACCTCGGCGATGACAATGCAGCATTCCCCGATCTTAAATGTTTTGGAACAGAATCAGAGAATTCTAAACGACTTGTTTTTGACGTCGTCGCGGGAATAATATGGGACACGCGGGGAATTTATTAACTGTTATCCAAGATATAGTGTTATGCAATTCAATTTAAATGCTACAATGTGGGTTCATTTCTCGGGGAAATTGTGTCGCGTTAATTGTTGAACGTTGTGATATCTTTAAGTGGATATAAGCGAATTCATTGGCTCAGTTGAATATTTACAGTATTTGTAATATCTCTGTTGAAAAAGATGCCTAAAAAATTTATGAGAAAAATAAAACCCTTATTACTTTTTGAAGGAAACTTAGGAAGACAGATTATAAGAACAATAAACGATAAGTTTTTATATGAAAATATTTCGGAAGTAAGCGAGAACGAAGTAGAACTGTTAAGGGAAATTAAAATTGATTAAAATTCGAAAATCACTACTGGAGATTCAATTCCAAAGAGAATATGAGGGGTTAAAATTTCACTGCAATTATTGCTATTAAATTTTATATCATTAATAATTTTCAGATATGTAATATAACTTATTAAACATACAAAACACCTTCAAATACCACACATCAAAACCACCAACCTATTCTCCCAAAACATCTCCCCCTTCACGAGAACCTCATCAAACCGAGCACAGGCGTCACATTCCCGTGCCGTACTATGCAACGGGCCCGCGCCGGCCACGAGGCAATGACACCACCCAGTCTGGCGTCCAATCTAGATCTGCGGGGATTTTATAACCACTCCACTGCGAGACCGTCATGTGGGTGATGTTACATTCGAGTTTCACCCATGATATTGCTTTTTAGAAGAAGAAACCCACACACCTCTGACTTTTCGAAGTTATGTGTATATTCACATATAACTATCACTTGCTTTAACGGTGAAGGAAAACATCGTGATGAAACCTGCACATCTAAAAGTTCTTAGGAATTTCTTAGCTGTGTATTCCGCAAGCCTACACTAGGCCAACGTGGTGGACTAAGGCTTTAACCCTCTCAATTATGGAAGAGGTCCGTGCCGAGCAGTGGAACGTATATGGGTTGATGATGATTCCAAGCACACAACAAAAGATTTGCTACTTCGAAATCTAGCATCGAATTAATAATGTATGAATGTAGTATTTGTCTATGGACTCTATGATCTACAAATTAAAGTTTAGTAAAATTTAGTTAATAATAGGAGTGGTGGGTTATGGGACAACGCTTCCAATTACGAAACCGACTTATGTAGGTCGTTCAGACTATTTTAGGAGCACTATGTTAGTCAGTTAGTAGCTTACAAATTGGTGATGTGATGTTTATTTCATCATTTTGATGGTAAATTTTACTCTCCCCCTAAATCACGTATATTTTTGTAGTACGAACCAAGAATTTTTAAAGATATCAAGAAATATCTTTAAAGGTAATAAAGCACAATCCAATTTTATTCTGAACTTGAGGACTATGGATAAAAATGTTTAGATATAAAGTTTATGGAACTGGCTTTTCGATTTAGAAATACCATAAATATATATACGATATGTTACTAAACCCCCCCTCCCTTGTGATATTTCGTGTTTTGTTAATTCAAACATACCCCCAATGACACTGCCCGACCCGGGAATCGAACCCGGTACATCTAAGTCGCACATACTTAAGCAGAGTATATTAATTATCGGCGTCACAAAGCGACCGTTTAGTTATAAAAAGCATAAAACGTTATCTTTATAATAATCACTTACATATTAGGCTCACTATGTCGGTGTGTTGTACGAGATCAGATAATATGGCAAATGTCTGGTGATTTATAAATATATTAGCCGACTTTTAGCAAATTTAATTATATTTATTTTTTTATTTATTTATTCACACTTTATACACAAATTGTATAGGTGGACTTAATGCCTAGCATGGCATTCTCTAACAGTCGAACCTAGGGTGATGCAGAGATGAAATGAGGCAGGTGTGTTGAATGTTAAAACAACAATTATATATGTATAGAAATAATTTATACGTATGTTTTAATGTATTTTGCCTGTATCTAGTGCTGTGATGGTTTGAGCCGCGGTCGAGAATCTTGTCGGTCGCAGGTTCAGACCCCAGGTAGACAACTCTGACTAA
Source organism: Cephonodes hylas (assembly GCA_030295005.1). NCBI lineage: Eukaryota > Metazoa > Arthropoda > Insecta > Lepidoptera > Sphingidae > Cephonodes > Cephonodes hylas. The sequence goes on along the minus strand of AP025387.1, from coordinate 5,168,323 downwards.
TAGATACCACTACGTCTCGCCTAATATGAAAATAACTTAGTCGGAGAAACGAAAGATTGTCTTATAGTCTCTGCCCACCCCAACGGGATACAAGCGTGATAATATGTATGTATTTAGTATATAACTATAAATAATTTATTACAAGTGAATTAACAACAGAATGGATAAAAAATACCAAAGGTTTTTTTTTAAGAAATTAAAAAGAAAATGATGATCTTATCCCTATCAGTTGTAGAGGAGGCCTGTGCCCAACATTGGGACGAATATAGGCTATTCAATATAGATATCCAAAATCGCTGCAGGCAACTTACAAGGGACCTAAAACGGTATAAACTCAGCAAAAAAATGAAAGGTCGTTGACCTTACCAATTTCGTCCGAGAATTTGCATCTTCCGTCGGCACATAAAAGGGAGATTAAAGTTTTAGATAGCATCACACTACTGTCCTTTTACGGTGGACAGATCTCATTAATTTGTGTCATAGTTAAAATTATACACACATAACCTCACGCCTGTGTTCCCTAAAGGGATAGGCAGACTACATTTCAGCACTCACGTTTTGTCAGGTATCAGTCCCATGTAACAGGTGGCTTTTGCACATTTCAAGACTCCGTGTTGCTACTGAGAATTGCCTAATAAAAAAGGTATCTACTATTGACAACTTAAGCCTTAGTCCATCACTCTAATCTACGACTGAGAATTTTCTCATGGAAAATTCTACTATTGACCTCAACCCTTAGTACACCACGCTAGCCTAGAAAGACTTAAATCATATTTTACGACCTTAACATTCAAAGTGTCACAGCAAGTTCGACATAACTAAATCTAGGTTTCAAATCTCGACTAACTCTAACATAAGACATATTTTAGCCAATGTCATTGACCTTGCGATTGCGGAATCTTTTATCTAGTCTTATGCAACTGATAGCGGTGTGACCTTGACGAGATTTTGGAGAATTCTTTTGGGGGATGAAAGGGATGAAGATATATTTTTTGTCTTCCTCGTGGCCTTGCTAGTAATATGTGACTTAGAAGTCTGAGGTTCGATCACCGATTCGCATAGTTATTTAGTTTTGATATGTTATTTTAAAAATGATTAATCTTGAGTTTATTTAAAGAAATATTTAAATTGGATGTGGTCGTGGGTTCGTAGACTGAGCATACATTTTAATATGTCCAAATTAAACTTTAATTTTTAATATGAGAGGTATTTAATAATGCAAGTTTTTACGTGTTATTAAAGCCTTGTCAAGTCTACTAATCTGGACTAGGCCAGCGTGGTGGACTGAGGGCTAAACCCTCTCAATGGTAGAGGAGACTCGTGTACAGCAGTTGGATGTATATGGGTTGACGATGATGATTAATTATAAGGGAATGAATCAGGAATTAATGAGTGGAATTGGGAAGACTCTTTGTTATTAGTTCTTCTTCTTCTTCTTCATCAACCCATATACGCCCACTGCTGTGCACGGGTCTCCTCTACCATTGAGAGGGTTTAGGCCATAGTCCACCACGCTGGCCTAGTGCGGGTTGGCGGACTACACACTACACTATTAGTTCTACTTTAAATAAAATAAATGAATACATCCAACAGTCACATAGTTGTGACCTCACACTAATTACAAAATTTTCGCTCTTATGCTCCAAAATATTTTTGCAACGAAATTTCTGGATATGTTTCTGAATACTTTTCTGGATTCCAAAATCCTGAAGGATATATAGACATTTTATAGTATAACAATAGAAATTATTTCCCCTGTACATTATATTGTGTAGAATATAATTATGTATTTTAACCATGTGACTTAAATATGCAAATGTTTTGTTTTACGATTTAAGAACTTCATCGATTTTGACGATTTTTATACATTAGACCTTAGAAATCTTAAAGCAAATTTTATAGCTGAACTGATATTTCAATTGGGTTAAATTTTTGTTATAGTAAGTTACGTTATTTGGGACATCAAAATACATATTTTACAGTGAGAAGGATACATTTCAGTTTAAGGACATTCCCCATACATTGAATTATCTTATTACTTTAAAAAAACATAGTTATGAATTTTTCATATATATAAGTAGGTACTTACTAAGCCAGCGTGGTGGCCTAAGGCTAATAACAAAGACTTAGGCCCAATGAAGCTTATAAAGACTGACATAAATTTAAATAAAATATTACGCAATTTGCATGACATGGTCACTTTTCTAGGAGAGGTCAATGAACTGTTCTTGAATTTATCTTGTCTATGATATTAATACTAGATTGCTTTAGTGATATTAAACAGCGATGGCCTCGAGGTTTAGGCGAGGTCGAGAATCTCGGCAGTGGCAGGTTCGAAACCCTGGCACACACCTCTTTTCCAAGTTATGTGTGTATTCACAATGAATTATCACTTGCTTTAACGGTGAAGAAAACGTGATGTAACCTGCACGCCTTAAAATATCTCAGGAATTTCTTAGGTGTGTAGTCCGCCAACCCGCACTAGGCCAGCGTGGTGGACTATGATAAATGATCATAGATTGTCTATGTGCATTTAATAAAGATATAGGAAGATACAAGAATCCTTAAAAACCTTATTATGAAATTTAGTTTTTATAATCAATTTACTAGTAAAGTGCTTTATCGATATTGATAAATCCTGCCAAGAATATACTTGAGATCTTGGAGAGTTTTATAGGGTTCTATTCCCGGAATACTTAAGAGTTCCTATGGGACTTCAAGTCGTCCAAAAAAAAGTATATTAAAGACAGTTAAATCAAAATCATCATCGGCACACACGGGCCTCCTCTACCATTGAGAGGGTTTAGGCCCTAGTCCAGCCTGGTGTGGTCAGGCAGAGTACACACCTAAGAAATTCCTAAGAACTTTTAGGTGTGCAGGTTTCATCACGATGTTTTCCTTTAAAGTTAAAGTAAGTGATATGAACTATAAATGTGGATATAACAAATTTAAGAATACATATAGCTAGGTTAGTGTCTATAAATTATTCTATGCATAAATCAAGGTTACAAACTACATTTTTGTCAAATTCTTTCGTAATCTGTCCAGCCGTATTTTTGTGAAGAAGCATATTTAAAACTTTTAATATTGATTGTAAAAATGGTGTAATGGTATTATTGGACTTAGACCATAGTTATTTTGGCCCAATGGAGGTTAAAATAGACTTTATATATTTGTTATTTAATGTTTGCTGTATATTACGTATGTTATCGCCTTGATTTTTTTTATTTTATGTTAATTACAGCACTTTTACAAAAGGGTAATTACTTATCAATCGAAATTATTATGTTGGCTTCTTAAACTGGATAATTCCGGCATTGTAAACTTTTTGTATTATGAGTTGTACCGGGAATCGAATCTCGTACTAATAACTAAATTATTATTCAAAAGCTATTGGGGTAGGTCATGGCAACTACGTTAATATACATACCTATATGTACGAAAAAGACTAGTTTCTTATTGCAAATAAGTTATACTACAAAAAATGCCTAGAAATAAATAATACGTGCATACATTTATTCTTGTTAGTTGAAGGGGTAGGCAGAGGTGCATTTCGGCTCCCAATTTTGACCAGCTGTGGTATTACTGTGATTATTAACAGACTATATCTTAGGACACTCTATCTACGCTAAGGGATGTCTGAAAGTGGCTCCTGTGATAGAAAAGATGAAAGGAAATCGTCTGTCGTGGTATGGGCATATTATGAGAAGGTATGAATCATATGTAGGAAAAAAGGTGATGAATATGAAAGTAGATGGATGGACGAGCCAAGGAAGGTCGAAGAAATGTATGGAGTGCGTGAGATATGAAAGAGAAAGGGGTTAATGAAGACATGACTGATAGGGATGTGTGGAAGGAGAAAACTTTACGCCGACACAAAATAGAATTGGGATCAGGGCAAGAAGATGATGGTTTTCTAAATTTTTTTGGTAGCGTGGTAGATTAAGGCCTAACGAAAATTTGAAATTATAGAGGAGGCCCGTGCCCAGCAGTGGGACGTATGTGGGCTGATGTTGATATACAAATCAGGTGTTTTTAGGATGGGGGGCTAAGTAACATTCTGGATAGAAGTTCCTATAGGATACATGTTTGAAAAATTGTCATATGTATTAGAGATTATTAGTACCAAGTAGGTTATAATTAAAATTGAATTTAATGTTTATGTAATGAACTAAACAGGGCATATTGTAACGTCTTTTAAAAAAATGGAGAAATGTCATTTTCAGGGCAAGTTTACACTTAATCTAGATAGGTAATTTTGACGTATTTTTTATCGATTTAAACTTTACCTTGGGAGATTTAAATTAGCAATTTTTCTGTAGGTGCAATATGAAAAAGTAATAAATTTGAACAATTACAATAAGTTTATTGTATGCTATAAATATATTAAGATTTTTTTACTTACTTACAGTAAAAGTAACTATTTGTTTGACATACAAGACTACAATAAAGGGCCTATTTGGAAGAATTTAAGAATATGGACGAAATTCCATAGAAGAATATTGGGTATTTTTTTCTAGAAATTAACTGTATAAGGGTGTTAAATGAGGGATGAAAGTTTATATGATAAATTAATTATTTTACATAATGGTATAACGTGGTTTATCTAACATGATTCCTATATGGATTACTTATATTTTTTTTAAATGGATGAAGGTTTATTTAGGGTCAAAAGTTGACCGACTCTTAGGTCTAAGGTTCGATTTTAAAAGACTATTTGGGTTTCTTTATATAACGGGTATATTTATATTTGGGTACTAAGTAATTTAAAAAAATAAAGGGTTTCTATACAAGGGAATCTAATACCTTGAGAGGGGCATAAGATTATTGAAGTTGCAGTCGTGACTAAGTCCACGTGATGGACTAAGGCCTTGATCTTTTCAAGATCATTTGGAATGATACTATACAGTAGGTTGATATTTTTCATATTTAATTTTGAGGTTAGGATCCATAGGAATCTTCTAACTGGACATATCGTAAGTGATATGAGGTCACACCACTTAAAATATATTTTTTTAAAGATTTAATATATTATGGATATGAAATCATATTAATTAATATTTTATTAATATATATTTTTAAGTTATTGCATAAATTGCTGATATTTAAAATACCCTTTATAAAGTTATTAAGTGGTTTGATAAGAATACCATGAAATTTGGTTTTTGATAGTATGACTTTACATTTACAATTTGTAGACATTTTTTTGTCATTCCTACAAGACTAATAACTTCAGGGACTTTAATTAAAATTTAAAACCTATAATATTATTATTTATGTTACAATATTTAAAGAGACTCTTCGTATACCAATTTTTTTTATAATTACCGATTTAAAATCTGTAATTCTATTTGAATAAATAGTATTATGATTGACTTAGAATTTAATATCAAAAACGGTCACTATTTCGTGGGACTGATACTTTAAGATATTTGGGTGCAGAAATGCACCCGTGAGGTTATGTATGTAAAAAATACTTTTAAGATACGATTTTTGGAAAATATTAATTTGACAATGTAGATAAGTAATAATACAGAAACATTTTTATATATTCTGATATAAAAAAATTGGGTGCATAAATGCCACTTTTAGGTTATGTATGTAAAAATACTTTTGAGGTTCGATTTTTGGAAAATATTAATTTGACAATGTTGAAAAGTCATAAATTTAGTAATTTTATATATTAAGATATAAATTATTTTACGAATTATAGCATTTTTTGAAGATTTTATGTTTTAGGAAGAACATAAGAAAATACTTTTAAGATTTTCGAAAAATCCTAATATGATTAAGTTTTAAAGAATGTGAAGATATTAAATATGTCTTTTGTAGTGGAACTAACGTGTTTTATGAAAAGTTCCACGTTGCAAAAACAATATGGCTGTCGTCAAATTGTACGTTATTTATTATTTCAGTTTTTTTTAAAGGATTTTCTATCTGACACATTATTTTTTCTAATTATATTTTAATTTGAACATAGAGTAAGGTTTTGAGGCTCAATAGCGACGAATTATTAGTCACATAGTGTGGAGATTTTACCAATAACTTAGCAATGTGAAATATAGGTATTTTTCATATATATTTTCCTATACATTGATAGTTCTCGAGGCAATTCAGCCTAGATTCTATTCCACTAGTCTAGACAATCTGAGACATTGTGAAAGTAGTCTAATGACGAGATGGGCGTTGAAAAACGTGCAGGAAAAAATACATACCACAATCCACACGGAATAGAACTTTGCACTCACCACTTGTAAATTAAAACTGTTAATTTAGAACAATTTCCTCACACACTTTAGGCCTAAATCCATCGCACGGATGGGAACCGCGGACCGCGCGTCTAAGGCACCACGCCACTACGCCTTTGCTCGAATAAAAAAAAAACACGAAAAAAAGTTTAAAATAAAAAGCGTTCGATTTTTAAAAAACACCCGCCGCGCAAATGTCACAAGCGTCTGACAAGGACAGGACTATTGTATGCAATCTTAAAAAGAGCTGCCCGTTTTGTGGGTCACAGAGGCGTTGCGACGTTTCGGTTCTGAGTGAGGGAGAGCGTTGTATTCGCGCAGCTCAGCCTCGAACTTTCAGGGTTCAATGTACCGGCCTCCTGACGTGGGCGCGGGCGGCGGCGCTCCGTCCCTCTCGCACGCGCGGGGGAACTCAGCGCGCGAGGGAGATGAAAGATCTCGGTCCACTTTTTGTTCCAAACATGAATTTCGATCGATATAGCGCGACGCAAACGCTCTTGGTACTTGCTTTTTTACTTCATTTTTTCGCTTTCTAATTATGTTGTTCTAGCGGATTAATGTTGGCGCGGATTTTTAATTCGTTCAAGATTGAAGTGTTTTGGGGGAATTGCGGGAATTGTAACTGAAGGTGCACTTGGCGACACAGTCATGAATATATTTATATTTTCGTAAAGAGTTCGCTATCACCTTGAATAATAATCGGGTCCCTTAATTTTAATAATGATTTAAACAATGAGCCGCTTTATACAGCATACATAAATTATTAAATTCAACTTATACACGAAATTGAACGCACAATTCCCTTATTTACTTAACTCCTTAGTAAACTTTCACGAGAAAATCTACATGTTACAAAAACAACTATTTTTTTCGATGCCATCACACTCAATAGCTAATAACAATACTTTCCGCGTACACCGTGCAATTTTTTCCCTTCAAGGTCGCTTGTATTATTAATTATCGCAAAAAGTGCACGGGATGGCGATACAAAAAGCCGGTAACTTTCACCGACGCGCACAGCGGAACAATGAGCGGCTGTCAATGCGGCGCTGTGATGTGCGACCACGTAGGCACAGTCAAGCGACTCGTATACAGCATTTGAGACTGTTTGAATTCCACAGATATGTAGGATTTTGAATTTTGTAGAGAAAAACTGAGATTTAAAAGTAGACCTGTGGAAGTTACACGTGGAATTCAATTCTGTGTAGTTTATAGCCCTTGAAATATTCATTTGACCATTTTCAATATGAACAAAATAATTAGCAACATTTACTTCTGTGTATAGTATCAGTATCCTAATTGGAAGACCTTTTTTTCTTATTATATAAACATTCAAATAATCTTATTAGAGGTGTTTTTATCCCTAAAATATTACTATTCTCATATAAAACCACATGAGGTATTAAGTCTATTTCACTTCACTTTTCTTTACACATTAACGCAAAATAATCTCCACGACTGTCGCTCGGTGTGCGCGCAGCCTTACCAAGCAATCGCCCGCCTAGCAACAACGGCTTCTATTTACGTCCACTTATTTATAGACGTTAAATTAGTCAATTAGAGGTCTAGACTTTGCGCGTTAAAAAACTGCAGCCGACTGGGAGATAAATATTGTATTTGTCGACAGATGCGCTTTTTTTATTCGCGTGTGGATCGCTTCTGTTCATCACGAATCTACAATTCTTAGTATTTTCATCTACATATTTGATTGTTAGCTTAAAATATTGGTTTATGGATAAACAGCATTCAGTATTGTGACTTAATCTCCGCCAAATACCAAATACATGACTGTTGCACTTATAATTAATGTACAGAACATAGCTGCACACAATGCATGATAAACGTGCGTTGACAAATGACACATTCGATCGCATAAACATTGACATTCAATTGTAAACCTTAACCCTTACGTTTAAGAATCACTTTTGTACGTCTCGAGCGAATCTATTTTAGGACGGCAAGTTGGCTAAAGATTGTTTCTATGGTAACGTTGAAATTTATGAATGGATTTATGATCCTGACTCGTGCAATCATTCCATTAATACTTGCACATACAAATTCCCGTGTATTTGAGGCTTGTGAGAAAAAATTAGCTTCCACAATGAAGTCAAACTTTATCTCCCTATTACTTCGCAACACAAAAGATCATTTTAAATCAAAGAGAATACATCTAGCATTAACAATAAAACACTGTTGTCTAATCAGACGCGTATAAAACACTGATTAAACAAAATCAATTAACACGCGGGTGTAAGAAAGTGCGCAAGGCATCCTAGTGTGGCAGACTCATGCATAGCTCTCGTTACACCGGCGAGGACGCAACGAGCGTGAAAAAGTAAAAAAAGCGCAACTGCACTGCCTATAGTTGAAACTGGTTTTTAAACGGTCAAGGTTGCGCGTGTGCTGTGAACCCGCGGACTCGCTGCAATGCTAAGTTATTTGTTCCCGCTGCTTGTTTCAGTCTTTTAGTCCAATAAGCTTGAACTAATCTTCTGTATCTTTGTAGTAGAAAGAAATTTTCAAAAGTGACTTAGATTTGAAGTGTTATTAAAGAATGGTAAAGTATTTTACGATTTTCGTTTGGTACATTTAAAATTGTAGTATAGGGACATTAATTAATATATAGAAATAATAGTAAAAAGATAGCATAGAAATGTAATTATTAATATCGCTAAGAAGAAGAGTATGCTACATTAATCTCTAGATATAAAGCGTCTCAGTTACTAAATTCAATTAGACATTATTTATTTTTATAGAAATATTAGGGCCCTTATATATAGTCCCGATATTGCAAACGTCACTCGTATGCTTCTCAAATTCAAGACCAAATTACAGTTCAGATTGCATAGCTTTAAGTAGGCCGACAATAAATAATAAAAATATTTCATTTAATTCATACCCTCAACTAGCAACAACAGTATTTATTTTTAAAATAAATGCACAACATTGAAAGTACGACATAAAAAAGCAGTTATTGGACAATGTCTCTGAAATGTCAAGGCGTGCTGTTAAATTTTAAACGGGCTTGTTACTATGTGATTATTGTACATTTTAGGTATACTGAGCGCTGACAATCTTCACTATGTTGATAAGTATTTATTACGATATGACGATAGCAATTTATATGTTATTATATTACTTCACTACAAGTGAATGTGAAAATTATATCATTTATACCCGATCTAAAGTTGAATGCAAAATAAATAACCAAGAAATTAGATTTTAGACTGAAATGTGTTTGTTTTAGGTTTATGTTCGTAATGATTAATAAAACATACTTATAGTTTATCTTTGTGAGGAGAAAGTTATCAATAGGCTGAGTTTATGGCTCATAAATTTGATATTAATATTAGATAGACTCGTAAAGTCGATTTAATCTTGCTTCAATTAGCAATATTTCTTTAAGTAATTACTTTTACATTATTACATAAAACAAACAAGTAAGTAATTTACTTACGATTTTATGAGTATGATTCATACTTTATGTACCTATCAAATTCCTTATTAAATTTCAAAGTCTCATACATATTTTGATCACCCCAAAGTTAACTTAACAAAAATTTGATACTATAATCCAAAGCCTTTTTCATAGAATCCACATGCAATTTTCCTAAAAATTTCATTTATTGACACTATAATCCCAACCTTTTGATAGACCACACAAAAAAATCCCAAAAAATTTTGATCTTTATATTTAATACTTGATAAATGCACCGTTACATCGGAGCAAGTACCAAGACTGTTCGACGAGACAGGGCGTGTGCGGTAGGCGGGTCGTGCGAGCGAGACGGTGATATCTTATCAACTCCGTCTGATAAATAACGGTGAGCGTCGACTGGCAGTGTCGCGGCTCGCGGACTAGAGGGTTTGGGTTCGTGTTCCGTTTGGGGATTTGGACTAAGGCCATGACTGTGTAGCAAGGTATAGAAAAGTGATGTTATATTTAATTATTTTGGGCTTGATAAGTTTCATTGAATGACGGAAATTTTTTCTCGACAGTTTAAAAAATACTGTGCATATTGAATTATATTATTTTAGATTATAATACTTGTAAGACTAACAATTGTATTTTTTTTCTTATATAGAGTGTCTTGTAGAGGTTTTTACTTAATATAACTAAGTTAGGATTTTCAACTAGGAATTACACATTTTAAGTGATATTTTCATGACGGTAATGTGGCAAGACCAGTAGCTTTTTTATTAAAGTGCAAAGAAAAGAATCTCAAAATAGTTGACATATTTTTCCCGGCTTTAGTAAACGTCGTAAAACCACATATTTCTTCAAGAGTATCATATAACTAGATTTCCTTTTAAATTTGTAATTTTAGTATAAAGCTGGTGTTCCGTGTTGTTTAGAGGTCCTGGTTTCGATTCCCAGGTCGGACAGTGTTATTAGGTTTTCGATCCGAAAATTCTCAGTAGCAGTATGGAGTCTTGGAAAGTCCCGAAAAACGGCAATAGGCTCGCCCCCTATTCCTGGTGAAATGTGGGTGTAGAAATGCACCTCTGCCTACCCCTTCAGGGAATACAGGCGTGAGTTCATGTATGGATGAGTATATATTTATTAATTAATTTAACCTTCAATAGGATAGGCTAAGATGAACAGTTCGTAATATCCTATTTCTTATTTTTTTGATATATCGACATTATTTTGACGGCATTGTATTTTTAAAGTCGCTTTAACGTGAAATAAAAAAAACTGTTATGAAATAAGCTGGACCGGCATAATAATAACGACTGATAAGTAACAAACAATTTATTAAACAAACTTATATTTTATTTTGTAATTCTGCCGATAGGTGGCAGCACATATCATCAACTATTTAAATTCTACATATATACGAAGTTTCATATACTTATTAAAATAATAATCCTTAAAATCTATTTTTAACATGAACATGAAGGATATAAGAGTATAAGATTCAATTCTCGCTTCAAATATAACATCTCTTTTTTATATAAAGTGTAAAATAGCTTGGTTAATCCCTTCAGTATTAGGCCGACAAAGTTGACTCAATTATTGAGGGAAACGTCTTTCTTAGAACTGTAGAAAAGCACTTACAAAAATAATAGAAACATAAAAAATAATTCAACTTTACATTTCGAATTAAATTTGAACAAATTTTTACCCGTTACCTAAAAAAATTAACCTCTTTTAATTTACCCTAATTTTTCCCACAAAAAATACTCTAGCTCCGCAAAATCATCCCTAAAAAACAGCATCAAAACCAATTCAGCAAAACACACACTTAATACCATTAAAACCTTAAGACCTTAACCCGGTGCCTACAAAACAAACTTTTGTTTTATTTGTTTTTACAAGGTTGCTATTTCGGGTTGCGTTCTCGGAACTCAGGCTTCGATTCCTGGTAGGGGATGCCCGTAGCCCCTATTAAACCTGTCTTAGCTGGAATGCCCCAAGGTGATTTGTTGCGCAATACTTTTTGGCCTCAGACCTTTTTTTGCTATTTTTATTGGCTATCCGGTTAGCTGTATTTTTGGACTCGATATCTGGCTCTAAAAATAGCATTGTATATTGCTTTATATATAGATTTTTTTGTATATAAAAATTTATTACCAATGATACTTTTATTGAAGCCCAAAAGCGTTACACGTTAATTGTGTAATGTCTAGTTTATTGTGGACTCAGGATATTCTCATTTATATGGCGAATTGTTTTTGTTAAATAAACATTTAAAGCTTCAAAATTATAAACCGGAATTATGATTTTTCAATGAAAGTACTGTCACTGGTATAAGATACCTAAACGATAAAGGAGAACATTGTGATAAAAACTGGACCTAAAGTTCTTGAAATTTTTAGGTGTGTAGTCTGCACTAGACCAATTAAGGCCTTAACTATCTCGATTGAACCTTATCTTACTAAGAACCGTATGTGAAAAATATATGACAATCATACTTTCGGCACGCTCAACTCGCATTTCCTTTCTAGTCCTATTCAAATCTTCTGTGACATATATATATTATCAAGGTCATTAGTCAACACAAACTCGCTTTACATTACGCGTGTACCGACCCGGTACGTGAACCGGCGACCTCGCGGTGCCAAACCGGCTCGTTCTCTCTAAACCGTAATAATAAAAGCCAACTTACCGGTGCTTGTCACTGTTGTCGTTGTCGGCTTTCTGGAAAGAGAGAAATTGCTTTTATTACAATTTTAATACTATAAAGTTTGGTATGTAAGCAGTGATGGCCTCGAGGTTTGGGCGCGCGGTCGAGAATCTCGGCGGTCGCGGGTTCGAACCCCAGGCACACACCTCTGACTTTTCGAAGTTATGTGTGTATTCACATTGAATGATCACTTGCTTTAACGGTGAAGGAAAACATCGTGATAAAACCTGCACACCTAAAAGTTCTTAGGAATTTCTTAGGTGTGTAGTCCGCCAACCCGCACTAGGCCAGCGTGGTGGACTATGGCCTAAACCCTCTCAATGGTAGAGGAGACCCGTGCTCAGCAGTGGGCGTATATGGGTTGATGAAGAAGAAGAAGTAAGTTTGGTATAAAGATGACCTGCTATGTTGTAATAAATAAAAGACAAAACTGCTGAATCACCATCATTCATCGGGTCGAGGGCGTCCTTCACTAAGGGCTAAATAATAAACAAGACTTTTTTTTTAATCTTTAAAAAAAGGAGTAAAGAGTTACAGTTCGGGGTTTTTATCAAAAAGATATGACACACCTATCGTATGTTAAGAATAAATGATAAGAGAGAGAAATAGAAGTATGGTCTTCTTAGTCTAACTCCCAATAAGATTCCTAGAAGAATATTTGAAAACACTGCTCAATGTTAAACATAAAATACAGACATCCCTAGTCTGTACCAGTGGCGTGCCTAGGGTGTCAAACTAAGGCAAGCCCAAATGTTTATTTAGTAGCAGCATATTTTTTTTGGTACGTAGGACTAATAAATACCTACCGGTTAGTACTCACATTCACGTTTATAGCGTTATTTTATAAATAAACAATAGTTAAGTTCGTTATTCGGAACTATGTAAGGCAAGTCGGGCTTTCGGGCTTCTATGGAAGTACCGCCACTGGTCTGTACCTATATAAATATCAGAGTTAGAAATTATTGTAAGTCTAGAACTATTTTTCATCATCAGCCCATATACGTCCCACTGCTGGGCACGGGGCTCCTCTACCATTGAGGACTTTAGGCCTAAGTGCACCACATAGCCTAGTTACACATATAAGAAATTCTTAAGAATTTTTAGGTGTGCAGGTTTCATCACGATGTTAAAGCAAAACCAATTTTGATTAATTTTGATAATGTTAATAGATCAAACATATATGTTAATAAATTTCTTATGATTTGATTAAGACGTACCTACATACATAAATACATAACCTCACGCCTGTATCCCCCGAAGGGGTAGGCAGAGATGCATTTCTGCACCCACATTTCGCCAGGGATGTATCAGTCCCACGTAATAGGGGGCGAGCCTATTGCCTTTTTTTCGGGCACATTTTAAGACTCATTGTTGCTACTGAGAATCTCCCAATACCAAAAACACTATCCGTCTCGGGAATCAAACCTAGGTCCTCCAGATCTTACAGCCTTTACTACGAAACCACAAGGCGTTCCAAGAAAAGAAAGAATTTTGAAATTAGTTACAAGCCCTAGTCTATAATAAGTCTAAGGGGAATTGCTAAAATCTTTTAAATACGACATCGTTTGGGCAACTTCGAATCTCCAAACTATCATTTCCTACTTTACCAAAAGGGGTATACAGAAACATATATAACCCAACAACCTTATAGGTAACATAAAAATACCCCGAACAGGAATCAAACGTGAAACCAAAATGGCCGATTAGCCATTCCGCTGACACCCCCGCTAGACGGACAAGAGTAAAAAAACTGTCTCAATTTGGGAGCTCGTAAAACGCACCCCTATGTACCGAACCCTGGGGTGAGACCACCACACATGCTTAGGGTTCCGGATTCGTAAAAAATGGGATAAAACTTTCGGATTGGGAAATGAGAGGTCGAAGGTTCGATGTTAGTGTGAGTTACTAAAATTTTTGTGGTTGAGAGTAGTGTCTAGTAGTTAGTTATGTAGGTACCTATGTAAGAGTGGTCAATATCATCATCATCATCATCATCATCTACAGCCCTTTTTCATCCCACTGTTGGGCATAGGCCTCTCTTCTGGCATGCAATTCAGTATGTGACTGTAGGGATGTGTGGAAGGATAGAACATACTGACACCAAATAGAATTGGGAACAGGGCAAAAATGTGATGATGGTACTTTGACTATATACAAGAGAAATTATGTTAAACAATAACTATGGCCCAAACCATTTCTGTGGTAGAGGAGACCCGTGCCCAGCAGTGGGACGTATGTGTGTTGACGTGATGATGCAATATAATAGCTGCAAAAGGCAATCTGCGATCTCTTTCTGAAAACTTACTGTACCTCCTAAATTGAAAAGCTGTACTTTCGGAAATTTTCTTTAAAGATTGTCAAAACAATAAAATTCAAATACATATATATTTGTATGAAAATGATATTAAAAAAAGGCTTCAACCATGTCGATAAAAAATGGGGTAAATATCTATTACCTCGTGGTCTCGCGGTACAAGTATGTGCCGTGCGATCTAGAGGTTTCGGGTTAAAGTGTTATTGGGTTCTTAAAGAAATTCTCAGTAGCAGCACGGAGTCTTAGAAAATGCCGGAAAAGGGACAATAGGCTTGCCCCCTATTACGTGGGACGAGAAAACAAGTGGTGAAATGTGGGTGCAGATATAAAACCCTGCCTACCCTTTCGAAGAATACAGATTTGAGTGCGTATTACATCTTTATATAAACAAATTTTTGGCAAAGCTTTTCTGGTCTCGATATGATATTGTGAACATTAGTGCCCTTTTTCATCCCTTTGAAAAGTTATTTTTAGGCAATCCTTTCTTATGAAATACCTACGTGATAGACTTTCTGCGTTATGATGTTTCAGATTTTGTTGAATACCACAGAAAAGCTGAATAAAATTAAAAGGAAATAGCCAGTATTTAGTATGTGGACGAGTGTCGCCGCTTGTCTGTCACCTGTTCATTACTACCATCAACGATAAACATTTGTATCAAAAACGAAGGGCTGCTATTGGTTGTCACACATTTTTAAGTGATGATATTACACGCAACCCGAATTACTAAGAAGCATGTTGCAAACATATGACAGTGTAATCGTAGGTTCGGCACGCTCGGCATGCTCACATTTACGTAAAGGGCTTTTAGATTTGCAGGTTTCTTCGCGAAATTTCCTTGCGTGACAATACATGTCTATACTAATATTATAAAGCTGTAGAGTTTGTTTGTTTGAACGCTAGGATCTCAGGAACTACAGGTCCAATTAGAAAAATTCTTTCAGTGTTAGTTAGTATATTTATTGAGGAAGGTTATAGGCTATATAACATCACGCTACGATCAATAGGAGCGGAGCAGCAATAAAGAATGTTTCAAAATCGGGGATATTTTTTTCCTTTTGCCGAAACGGTTAAAGTTACGCTGAAATAATGTATGACAGAATTGTTCTCCTGGATGGATATAGATAGGAGCCTGAGGAGTAAAAGAAACTATAGCTTACTTTCTTTCTGAGCTTAACCCTGTAGTCTACGCGGACGGAGTCGCGGGCAAAAGCTATTGAATAATAAATACACCCAACAGTCACATAGTGACCCCACACTAACATACAAGCCTTGTGTCGTGTCTACGAGAGACTTTACTCACAATCAAATATCGAACCCGGGGCCTCTCGTTTCGCAAGCGGTGTACAAATATGATCAAAACTTCGAAAAGTCTGAGATTCAAATCCTTGAAACATCCCGATGTTTTTTAAGGTTAAAAGGTTTTCATGAAATCAAGGAACCCTAATTCGTACATAGATGTGTGAGCGAGAGGGTAGATAGAGTGACGTTAGGGGTGCAAAAGCAAGGGTGGGCCTGTCACTGTAATTTTATTAATCGTAACATACTCTGGATCGAAGCGAAATGTGTTTGTAGCAAAATGGTAGCATTTTCAGGTAAGGAATTTTTATCTTAAAAGACTTTTTTAAATTGTGGTAATGTGGTGCATTTAAAAGTATTGACTGCCTCGAGGTTTAGGTGGTTGAGAATCTCGATGGTCACTGGTTCAAACCCAGGCACACATTACTAACTTCGAAGTTATTTGTGTATACAATGAAATAAAGAAACCTGCACACCAAAAAGTTCTTAGGAAACTACACAATTAATTAATAAACATAATAGAAACAATTATGGATGCTGACCTCGAATATTAGACACGATTTCTAAGTAATATTTCGGAGGTCACAAGTTCAAATGTACAGTATCCATACTTTGTTTTACGAAGCTTAATGTGAATTTCAAAATATCACAGTGTAACAACATTTCCAGACTCCGTACTGCTACCGAGAATTTCCTGATGGAAAACCTAATAACCCAACCGACCCTGGAATCGAACCCGTGGCCTCTAAATAACACATAACAACAGCTATATCTGAGTATACAACTTTGAAAGGAAATATAGGTGATGTGTTTAAATACTTTTAAAGAAAAATGTTTTACGATCGTTACTGAAGCCAGCAAAAATATGTCACCTCTTAAATTAGCCTCGAGGTTTAGGCACGCGGTCGAGAATCTCGGCGGTCGCGGGTTCGAAACCCAGGCACACACCTATGACTTTTCGAAGTTATGTGTGTATTCAAATTGAATTATCACTTGCTTTAACGGTGAAGGAAAACATCGTGATAAAACCTGCACACCTAAAAAGTTCTTAGAAATTACTTAGGTGTGTAGTCCGCCAACCCGCACTAGGCCAGCGTGGTGGACTATGGCCTAAACCCTCTCAACGGTAGAGGAGACCCGTGCTCAACAGTGGGCGTATATGGGTTGTTGAAGAAGAAGAAGAAAGTACAAAAATAACAGGACAAACTATCCCTACGTTTAAATAAAATTCTAAATTTCTCGATACAAGTCGAGAATGGAACTGGCGTCCTCATGATTCACTGTCCAAGTATGCCGCTAAACCAACAATTATGCAATGTGTGTCTCTCAGTGTGTGTGTTTGTGTGACAATGAGTTGTGAATATCGCGATAACAGTGAAACATGATACCGATCCGAACCTAGGTCATTCGCGTTGGACTAACGAGCCTATATTCTATAATTTATTTATATAAAAACTAGCGACCCGCCCCGGCTTCGCACGGGTGCAATGCTGATATTAAATGGATGTTATCATACATATAAACCTTCCTCTTGAATCACTCTATCTACTAAAAAAAAACGCATCAAAATCCGTTGCGTAGTTTCAAAGATTTAGGCATACAAAGGGACATAGGGACAGAGAAAGCGACTTTGTTTTATACTATGTAGTGATGAATGAATGTATGTATGTATATTCTTTATCGAATAGTAAACTATGCATTTGATCATGTAATGATCTTAAGTATTGTTGTGCATGAGCCAAAGAGGCTTTCTAAGTTGGCAACACAATTGGACCCTTAAAGATTTTCTGTGCAGGACGACGTCTGCCGAGATAGCTGTATTATAAAAAATATCTCATTTTGGGGCACAAGAGTGTAAAAAGCGAAGTCTAGGTTCGATGTCCAGGTCGTGTAAAATTATATTGTGTTTTTACTTCGAGATATGCGGTTTAGAATTTCAGCGATCACGGACTTTAATTTGAACGAAAATATTTATTAGCTTCTTATTTTATTGGATTGACAGCCCTGTGGCCCAGTTAGCTAGAGCAGGTTGTGAAACGAGATCACTGGTTCAATCCCTTCTGAGACAAATGTTTGTGTAATCCATTATACACTAATATTTGTTTATGTGTTTTTAAGGTAATGTCTTTCGTAGTTTGTATGTAAGGTGTTATTAGTATGAAATTAGGTGAGCCAAGGATAAGTCTAGTTGGGTACTTTTGTACCGTAGTCTGACTACAGTATGGCTCTACAATAGACAACTGGATTTGGCGTGCGTACTTTTAACTCCGGGAGGAAAGTGAACGAACTGTGAAGTGCGTCACTCGGACTTGTCACTCACACATACTCTACACGAAAAACTTCGAATTCAGTACCTATCTTTCGAGTACTGTATTATAGTTTACAAGTATTTTCACAAAGAATAATCACGTACTTAAACAGTGGAGGAAAACACGGTAATGAAATCTGCAAACCCAAAAGTTCTTAGGAATTTCTTATGTGTGTATTCCGTACTAGACCAGTGTGGTGGACTTAGGCCTAAACACTAAATTTTAGACGAGGCCCGTGCTTAGCAGTGGGATATATACAATAGTATGGAGAGACAATCTCTTGTCACTCGAAATAATCATAACTGAGGAAATATTTAAAATAATACGAAATATAAAAAACTTAGACTGACAATGCCACTCTATTTAATTTAGAGATACAAAGAAAACCCTCAAATGCAGGTAGACAAAACTTTTCCAAAATCAACCAACCTAATTCCAAATTTGAAATCCAGTTGTGTTCCATTCAACAGATGTCGCTGTATCGAGTATGCGATGACGTCAGCGGCACGTCCGCGCGCGCCGGAGTCTCGCGGCGCCCTGTCGCAGGGCCAAAGGGCGGGAGCGCGCGATTGGCCCATTCAAATTTGGAAGCGCATCCGTTGCACCGAGTCATAGAGCCGACACTATTGGTCTATCCGAATTTCGAACGACTATTGGCCGTTGTACCAGGAGCGAATGACCGTTGGATGCAGGTTTTTTTGTCAGTCCGTGGGCCAAGTTTTTTGTGGCCTTAGTGGGGATATGGGACGGGCATAATTTATGGTACGCTCTATGATTTTTTCTCTATTGGCTCGATCCTTTGGGACGTTGTTTTTGTGTGTTTTTTTTCGGCTAGTACATAGTGATGATAGGGCTCGAGGCACGCCCTTCCTTATGTGGGGCGATGATTATTCAAATTATGTTTATGTTGGTATGTTTGTTATAATCGACTGCTTTAGAGTATAAATTAGGCAAATAGAGCTTCCTTCTATAACATTAAGTTATTCTATGTGGAAATATTTAAATACATTTAAAATAATTCTTATCTCCTTATCATCATCAGCACACCACTGGAGAGGTTAGGTCTTACTCCACCACACTGGACCAGTTCTGGCGTTATTGGCGAACTACACACGCTAAAAAATCTCAAATAAATTTTAACTATGCAGGCATCATTACGATGTTTTTCTTCACCGTTAACGATATTTCATTATGAATACACATCACTTGGAATAGTCAGTCTATGCGTAGGGATTAAACGAACTTCTCTTTAAATTGGCGATAAAGTTAACGAACACTCCTTTTTTGAGTAAACAATCATAAGTATTGTTTTTCATTGGATTTACTTAAGTTATCTCTACAAAGGACGAAAATAAACAGTATAATTATAGTTATTTATCCTTAATAACAACTTAGTATCAAAAGCTGTAATGAACGAGTGTATATAGAACAGTGGGGGTTCCATAGAATCTGAAAAGCCCAGCTAGCTAGCTTTAAACCTCTGTTTTAAAGTTTTTTCTTCAATTCTGACGCGGGCTAAAACTTGTATCTACCCATTGTCGCCATACAAATCAACCTAAGCGAAAAAGTTTTCGACCGTATCATTTGGCGCTCTATAGTCTATGCCTATCCCAATGAGAGGCGTCTATTCAAGTATGTAGAAATTTTCGTTTCTAGTCTGTGTTATATTGTAGTCTCTCGTAGTTTCTGATACCACACAAGACTTTTATCGTAGTCTGGGGTCAGAACGGAATGTTTATCGACAGAAGCATTTTGGCGACCTTTATTGTATGTCATAGGGAGGCAGGTTGCTTTTTCCGATACAACACTTGAAAACTTACAAGATATCCCTCAGCAAAACGCCATTAATTTGCGATTATATAGGTAAATCTACCAGAAGAACATAAATAAATAAATACACCCATAGTTGACCCCACATTAAAATACGAGAAATTTCTTGTACACCTTTTTTGACATGTATTCCTAAGAATTGCCTTTGAGAAGTATTTGAGCGCCACGGGGCTGTTAACATGGAGCAAGACAATATAGAGTATCCTATCTTTTCCTTTAACCCCCCCTCCCGTAGCCCCTTCCCCTTGTCTGGTATCAGTGGGCGTGCGTCGAGGCCAGTGGCTCGCTATCACTAATTGCGAATAAACAACGCGTTGATAAGGAGTCGGGAGCGATGACCGAGCGACTGAGTGTCTCAGGATTCTTGGGTTATAAGGGAGTAGGGAATGGGCTTTTTGTATATAGCTTTGGCAGTAATTCCAAGATCAAGGGACTAGTCAAGTCAAATAAGCTTAAAATGTTTATTAGAAAAAAAAAATTTCGACAGCCCCGTGGCACAGTTGGCTAGGTATCTAACGAAACAAGAGTCAAATGTTTGTGTTATCCACAGGTGGTTTTTTTATGGAAAAAGGAGGCAAACGAGCTAGTGAGCCACTTGATGTTAAGTGGTCAACACTACCCATGAACAGCCACAATATTTCGGGAAGGCTGTTCGTAAGAGTAAAGTCTCTCGTAGATACACAAGACTCGTATCTTAATGTGGAGTCAGGACTATGTATGTGACTGTTGGGTGTATTTATTTTCTTTCACACACAAAGAAAATATACCGTAATACACAAATATAAACTAGACATTACAAAAACGCTTTTAGGCTTCTATGGAAGTACCAACACTGCTTTATCTGAAGACGGACGAAAGACTGCATCATCATCCACTTGCCCTTTTCCCAAGTCTATTTGGTGTCGGCGCAGCATGTTTTTTCCTTCCAAATATCTCTGTCAGCCGTCATGTCTTCAGTCACCCCTTTCTCTTTCATATCCCCTCTCACGCATTCGACGGACGAAAGACTGCCTGCAGCAGAAATGCGAATGTTGCGAAGGATGTGTAGTATTACACGGATTGACAGAGTGAGGAATGAATACGTTAGGGGAAGTTTGAAAGTAGCTCCTGGGATAGATGACCTGAAAGGAAACCGTCTGTCGTGGTTAAGGCATTTATGAGAAGAGATGCATTAATGAAAGTTGTAGGATGAACAAGGAAAAGAAATCGAAGGTGGATGGAGTGCGTGAGACATAAAAGAGAAAGGGGTGAATGAAAATATGACGGCTGATAGCGATGTGTGGAAGGATAAAACATACAAATGAAAATTGAGAACAGGGCAAGAAAATAATGATGATATTCCTTAATGTGTTTTATATTGAATCGATATGACGGAACTATTTGTAACAACTTTGGGAAAGGATGCCCATGACTAGAAGTAGATTTTAAACATTGGCATTGCAACAAAAGGCCGTGGATTTGATCTCCGCGGAGACAAATATTTGTAAGTTACACAAATATTTGCTTCCGCGTGTATGCTTGCTAAATTTAATAGAGCCCAAAATATTACCGAACCTAGTAAATAAGATACATTGAATTTAAAAGTTACCGAAATCATTTTGATGATACAATTCTTTTTTTCTGTCATCGCATAGTGATAATAAATAAAAGTAAATATACCCAATACTCACAGCTGATTTTGACAGCACACATAAAAGTCTTGTGTCATATCAGAAACTACGAGACACTTTACTCTCATATAGAGTCTTGCAGGTTTCGAACAAGCTGCCTGTCTTTTGGCAAGCTGGTATCTAGCCAACTGGGCTATGGGGAGTTTTAAAATGATGGCATCCTAAGGTAAGGAACTTTTAGGGCTAAAAGTCCATTCTAAATTTTTCTTAATATATATTTAAACCTGGAAATGGCTTTCTTGTCCATCAACATATACAAAACATAACTTGAAGATCGTAGTATCATAAATTCCCTAAAAATTTGACAAACCCTTGATGGGGTTAGCTAGAACGAGAAACAAAAAGAGATGCTGCGGATTTGATCCCCACAGAGACAAATGTTTGTTTTATAATATTGTATAAAAAAATTGCTTCAGTCGGTAATATAAAAAGGTGTTTGTGAGACCGAAAAGTCTCCCGTAGTTTCTTATACTCAGGACACAGGCCTTGTATCCAAGTGTGGTCAGAACTATGGACATATGTATGTGACTGTTGGGTGCATTTATTGATTAAATTATAGTTTGTTGTATGCATTATTCAATTTACCACATAACATCCAGAGAGTTTGAAAAATGTCGACTTGCAAAACATTGGGCTTCTTACGAGAGTTATAAAACGTTTTCGGCTTTGTATATTTACTTGCTCATAATTATAGCTCGCAATTTATTTTTTTTAATATATAAAAGGAAACATTTCTTTAAATATATGTATTTAGACCGTGATCGAAATTAAGGCAGGTAATAGCGATAGTGATTACAAACCCCCTGGCATTAAAGAAATGCCCGGCAAAAAATAAAATTTTTGAGGTTTTCCATACAAACCACATACTTTTAATACCGATGGTTGTATGGAAAACGTCGAAATTTTTATTTTTTGTCGGGATTTTTAATATCGCCACTGGGTTTGTGATCACCCTCGCTATTACCTGCCTCAGTTTTCGATCACGGTCTAAATACACCCTGTATAACCTCACGACTATATTTGTCGAAGGGGTAAACAGAAACATTTCTTAGCTTTTGACATTTTCTAGGCACATTTCCTCAATTCGTACAACTGAGAATTTCCTAAAGGAAACTCGGAATAACACTTTAATCCCTTGTTAATGAATTTGTCTGAAGTATCTAGAACTTATTGAGAGACGAAAGAAATTTGTTTGGAATTAAAACTAATACTGGACATTCTTTCTTTGTGTAAGTTTTTCTCTCAAGAACTAAATAGATTTGTACCTAATATTTTTGGTATAGATACAGATAAGCCTTGAGAAAGGACGCAAGTTATTTAGTCCTATAAAATTGCAGTCATAGCTAGCTTCTGTTTATCAATACATAATATTCATTTTTAAACTATAAATTACTTATTACCTTTCATATGAATGTTGAACGAAAACATTTTGAGGTCAATTACTAAATTTTGAATAAACACTTCAATATTTTCAGATTACGAAGTCATGCCAATATGGCTTCGGGATTAAAGCCACACCTTTTATTTTTTTGGTTTGGTTTTTTATATGGTAGCTCCTTTAGCACACACGCATATTAGTGTATTGTTATATTCGATTCATAAATGTAATTTTGTATAATACACACTTCAATTAAAATAATAATGAAAATCTTTGCATTAGTTTTAAGATACTAGCAAATAGACAAAATGATTTTCTTGTAAAAGCGCCTCCTTACGTTTATTTATTTATTCATGCTTTCTACACAAATTGTATAAAGGCGGACATAATGCCGGAGGCATTCTCTCACTGTCAACCTTAGGGTGATGCAGAGATTAAAGGTAGGTGCAAAAAAGTGTGTGTTTAAACTATTTTGTTTTTGAAATCTCTACTTAAGTTTCGTTATGTTCAAACTTCGATCAATTAAATAAACGGTTTCATTTAAAAACTATAGTTTGAAAATGGAACGCCAATTCAAAAAGCGAATCACATTCCGTTATCTCCAAGTACAAAATCTGTAAAACCATACACAATTGTAAATTAAATGCACCAAATCGCATCATGTATTTTGGAAAACGTTGTAAAATCAATACTAATCCGCCATTTCCATTCGCTTTGAACGCAACGGGAGCTTCCACCGCGGCCTTCACTTACCTAAGGCGTCCTTCGGGGTCCGAGCGGGTGAACAAAGGAACAAGCGCCGTGCAGCCTAGGAACCGACTGAAAGCTAAGGCCTAGGGTCTCGAGGGCGCGTTGGCCCGCGCATGGAGGCCCGCAGGACCCGCCCCCTGCGCTGTAAGAAAACCTCGCACCAAGCAGCGCACCTATTTCGGCCGGGGGGGAGGGATTTTCAAAATGGCGCACCTATGACGTAACGTCCGATTTTACATCGATCCCCTTGTATATCGGAAGAATTTTCCGGGTCCAGCGTGAATGCCGGTATTTTTATCAAGTGATGCAACTACCGGGAGACGCGCATATGGCGGCCTAATGATTCGTATCACGATACTTTACGTCACGAGCGGATCTGTGCAATACACGCGAGAAAATACATGGCGATTTTCCTTTTCAACTTTCCTTTGGGTATCGAGGCTGTACGCTCGTGGCGCCTTCGCCAGTCGGGGAGTGAGGCAATGAAAAAAAAATTGCTAAATCGATGTGTGATCGCAAAGCGTTCGATTTTCGAATATGTGAATAAGAAAGCGCCACTCACCGCACGGTTGCATCTTGTTGATCGCGTCGGATCCAACATGGCGGCCGACAAAGGAAGAGCGGGTACACAACTGAAATCCCATTTTTTTGGTTGTGATCGCGCGGGGGCGGCGTGCGGGGGCGTGCTGCCGCGCTGGTCACCATGCTGGCCTGCTGGCGGGGCTGGCGGCGCGGCGCGTGACGGATGCACTCGCGCGGATGCACCGGTCGTTACTGGCAGGGCTGCAGCGGGCACAGGGCCGCTGCACCGCCGCCCCCTCCCCCCGCGCCCCGCCGCCGCCAGCCGGGTGCCCCCCCCTCGCCGCGTCCCGCTGCGCGCCACCCCCCGCGCTCCCCCCGCGACACAGCGCCGCGAGAAAGTTAAGACCGGGCAAGCGGCGTTGTCATTTCCCTATGTACTTATTGCGTTTGAGGTTAAAAAAAATATTGTAGTAGTGACTTTTTGTGTTTATAATTCCTTCTAAATATGGTTATCGTAGCTTAAAAGCTCAGTTTGCCTTACGATTTTCCGAATGAAAATCTTTAACAAATGCGATTTGACATATAAATGAGAATATCCTAAGCCTACAATAAACTATAAGCTAGACATTACACAATTAACGTGTTATAATTTGGGCTTCCCAAATATACTACCGAGACTTAGCCCAAAGACATTTGATAGTAGAGAAAGTCTTCTAAGAAAATTAATACGATTGACCACTGTTCGACAAAATGCCGACGTTTTCCATCATTACGTCTTGAATATCTAAACTTTTGGCCCTTAAAGGTTTCACCATAAATATACGGGCTGATGATGATTATGAAACGAATAAAATACTTATTAGATGAAGACCAATGTACGAGAATACTTTTTCGTTACAGTGAAAAGTGTCTCATATTTTTTAATACACAAGATTTGTATCTAAGTTTGGAGTCAGAAGTAAGTGTTTTTCTTAGATTTAAAAGCTCATTTATACTTAAACAAAAAGACACCCTCTTAATTTGCCTAATGTCATCAAACGCCTTCATTCCGTCCACTGTTGGACATAGGCCTCTCCTATGGCACGCCACTGGGCTCGATCTTCGACTCTCCGCATCCAACCGCTGCGAGACACCTTAGCAAGTAATATCAAATGTTAAAAATACTAAGCTATACTATTATTAGATCTTTTTCTCATAAAGGCCTGCGTAGGAAGAAAGACTCTTGACCTTTTAAGAAAGGAGATGTGAATGGATGTATTTGTAAAACTTTCTTTGTGATTATTTTGAGCGAGGTAAATCCGGGTAATACATATTTGGTAAATCCGGGTATACTGCTTATACACACCTTGATATACAGGGTGTATTCAGACCGTGATCGGAAACTAAGCCAGGTAAGAGCTACGGTGATCACAAACCCCTTGGCATTAACGGAAAATCCCAACAAAAAATAAAAATGATACCTAAAAACCACATACATTTAGTACCTATTGGTACAGTTACAAATAATTTCTGAATCAAATTTATCCCAATAAGTAGACCTTTAGTTAAGTAAAAATATAAAAACGGACTGATTAACAATTTTCTCTGTTAATCTGAACAATAAAGTTAGTTCTTCAAGTGGCTATATCTATTATAACGACGTCATATCAAAATATCAATATAAACTGCTGTATATACAAGTGATAAGGATATATATTCTATGAGTATGTTATCTGAATAATACAGTAATAATGCTATGCCATCTAGTATCCTGCATTTGAACCCTGGAATTCTAGCATCAAAGTATATTTGCAAATAACAATAATATACTCGCTCTTTATTGCGTGGGAATAAAAAAATGGATGACTGAAATTTATGTCTGCCTACCCCTTATGTCATTATAGATTTTTTTAGATGTTAATATATATTATCAACTTCCATCTTTGACAAACCTATCTATATAAGAAATTCCAAAGAAATTATGGGTGAGAAGGTTTCCTCGCGATGTTTTCTTTCACCGTTAAAGAGATGATTCATTGTGAATGAACATTTTATACATATAAATCAGAAATGTGTGCTTGGGGTTTGAATCTACGACTGTCAAGATTCTCCACCGAACGCCTAAACCTCGAGGCAATCACTACTTATATCCTTATTAACAATTATTTTATCTGTAAATCTATCAAAATTGTACCAGCTATTTATCCCTCAAAGCTTAAATAACATAACAACATACCTATATCTAGCATATACTATAAATAAATGTTATTCATTCACCTATTTCCTTTCTTCTTCATCAACCCATATACGCCCACTGCTGAGCACGGGTCTCCTCTACCATTGAGAGCGTTTTAGGCCATAGTCCACCACGCTGGCCTAGTGCGGGTTGGCGGACTACACACCTAAGAAATTTCTAAGAACTTTTTTAGGTGTGCAGGTTTCATCACGATGTTTTCCTTCACCGTTAAAGCAAGTGATAATTCAATTTAAATACACACATAACTTCGAAAAGTCAGAGGTGTGTGCCTGGGGTTCGAACCCGCGACCGCCGAGATTCTCGACCGCGCGCCTAAACCTCGAGGCCATCACTGCTTCCTTTATAAGTACTCAACAGTCTATGAGTTGAGGTAGGTCATTTTCCTAACAAAATAATGTTGACTGTCTCGTGGTCTCGCGGTACAAGTATGTGCTGTGCGATCTAGAGGCCCCGGGTTTAATAGCCTAGTCGGGTCAGTTATAAGATATATCCAATAGGAAATTCTCAGCAGCACTTTTATCAGCACGGAGTCTGGAAATGTGCCTAAAAAACGGCAATAGGCTCGCCCCCTATTACGTGGGACTAATACATACTGGCGAAATGTGGGTATAGAAATGCATCTCTGCCTACTCCTTCAGGAAATATAAGCGTAAGATTAGTCAAAAAAAGGTGTACAAGGAATTTCTTGCCTTCTACTAGGCCAGTGTGGTGGACTGAGGCTTAAGCCTTTTCAGTCGAAAAAGCCTTTACCTGACTATAAGACGTATACCAGCCAAAAGAAATACTTCCATAGGAGCACACGAAATTCTAAATGATAAGCTTTAAGCTTTAATGTTTACTTAACAAAACCAATTATTATAAATGAGATTATCCTGACCCAATTATAGACTAGACACTACACAATCAACAACCTTTTGACCCAAAAAAATATCTAAATATAACCTAGATTCAATTGAGCCACATGCTAAGTTTTCTTCCTGCACAGTGTGGCTAGATTTCGTGTAGCACACTAGTGCGTCGACCCACAGGTATGGGGGGTGGGGGGTCGTAGGGGGTCGTGGGGGGTATGGGGGGTAGTGGGGGGTCCCGAGCTCGGATATTAGGGGTTAGAAATCGCCGGGACACTGAGCTATATTATTACAAGGGGGAATAATTAGCTCCAATTATTAATAATAGAATATTAAACTTGGGAAAGATAATGATAGAGTGAATGTGGAATTTACTTTTGATTGTCAGTAGATATTGATGGATTTGGAACAAAGGATTTGTGGGAAAATTTGGTAAAGATATTATGTTATCGATATATATAAACAAAAAAATATTTTACCTAGAGTCGTTTAGGGCAAAGCGAATTAAGGTAGAGTTGGTGATGTGAAATCTGTACCTTCTTGATACTTCATCATCATCATCATCATCAGCCCTTATACGTCCAACTGCTGGGCATAAGCCTCCTTTAAAAACTGTAAGAACTTAATCCACTACGCTGGCCTAATGCGGGTTGGCGCCGTGGCGGACTACACACTACAGAAATTTCTTTTCTCACGATGTTTTCCTTCAGAGTAAAGTAAGTGATAATCAACCTATTTTGGATACTTAATTAAATTAAAATTATACTATAAGGATTAAGAAAATATTAATAGCGATTACTAAATGCTCTGAACTCTACCACTTGTAATCATTATTAACTTCTAACTTTAACAAAATATAGAGTTATAAATTGATTTGTAACTAATAAATAAATATTAATAAACTAGCTTTTGCCCGCAACTCCGTCTGCGTGGACTACAGGGTTGGGAAGAAAATAAATTGTAGTATTTTACTCCGCAGAGCCCCATTTACTTAAATATACAAAAATCATAGTAACAATCGGTCAAATAGTTTCAACATGAAACCGTAACGCGCCAGTCGACGCCTTGAGTATCATTATTGCGCGCTTGATCATTATTTTGAAACTGCGATATCTTCTAAGATGCTCATTGAAATCAAATGATGTAAAGGACAAATTTATTTTGTATTTAATACTTGTAATGAATAACGTATTTATTTGGATAAGGATTGTTATCATGTTTGTAAAAACACCTTCACAAATAATGCTTTATCTATACTAATATTATAAAGCTGAAGAGTTTGTTTGTTTGTTTGTTTGTTTGTTTGTTTGAACGCTAGGATCTCAAGAACTACTGGTCCGATTTAAAAAATTCTTTCACTGCTTGATAGCACATTTATCGAGGAAGGTTATAGGCTATATATCATCACGCTACGACCAATAGGAGCGGAGCAGCAATAAAGAATGTTTCAAAATCGGGGACTTTTTTTCCTTTTTGTGAGCTTCCGCTGCGTACGCTGCAGAAACGGTTAAAGTTTCGCTAAAATAATGTATGACAGAATTGTTCCCCTTTAAAAATTCTAAAAAAAAGTCCGCGCCAGCATATGTCTATCTTTTAAGCTTGGCTCACTATAACGTTTTTTATTCTAACCAAATTTATTTTAAATAAAGCATTATTTGTGAAGGTGTTTTTACAAACATGATACTAATCCTTATCCAAATAAATACGTTATTCATTACAAGTATTTAATACAAAATAAATTTGTCCTTTACATCATTTGATTTCAATTAGTATTTTAGAAGATATCGCAGTTTTAAAATAGTGATCAAGCACGCAATAATGATGCACAAGGCGCCGATCGACGCGTTACGGTTTCACGTTTGAACAATTAGACTGAATTGTATGATTTTTGGTATGGACATAAATAGGACTCTGAGAAGTAAAATAGACTACAACTTATTTTCCTTCTGAACTCACCCCTGTAGTCTACGCGGACGGAGTCGCGAGCAAAAGCTAGTTTAAAATAAATTTGGTTAGAATAAAAAACGTTATAGTGAGCCAACCTTAAAAGATAGACATACGCTGTCGCGGACTTTTTTTTAGAACTTTTAAAGAGGAACATTTCACTCATACCTTATTTTAGCGAAACTTTAACCGTTTCCGCAACGCACGCAGCGGAAGCTTACAAAAAGAAAAAAATGTCCCCGATTTTGAAATATTCTTTATTGCTGCTCCGCTCCTATTCGTCGTAGCGTAATGATATATAGCCTATAACCTTCCTCGATACATGTGCTATCTAACAGTGAAAGAATTTTTCAAATCGGACCAGTAGTTCCTGAGATCCTAGCGTTCAAACAAACAAACAAACAAACAAACAAACAAACAAACAAACTCTTCAGCTTTATAATATTAGTATAGATACACCCAACAGTCACACACATAGTCCTGACCCCACACTAAGCTACGAGTCTTGTGTTGTGGGTATCAGAAACTACGAGAGACTTTTCGCTCTCACAAACACCCAGACCCGAAACAAATATTAGTGGATCACACAAACATTTGTCTCGGTGCGGGGATCGAACCCGCAGCCGCTCGTTTCGCAAGCTGGTGTCTAGCCAACTGCGCCACGGGGCTGTCAACTAAGAGAATGTAGAGTGTAATTTATATTAAACTCTATCTTTTTTAATGTATTAATAACAATTTGAATTGTGAAAGGAAATATTGACAGCGATATGTTGTAAAACCATACGAACAAAGAAAATGTTCGCAGACACTTGTGAGTCAGAACATTATTTATCACGAAAACATGATATTATAAAATGGAATACTAGTTGACATTAATTAACACAAATTTACTTTTTAAGTTATGATTTTTCCCCTCTCAATTGTCGTGGCCCTTACCAGGCAGTGGGACGTTCATACATATGTGCGTCTATTTTATGGACTAAGACAACTGTGGTGGACTTATAAAACCCTATGTTTTAGAGGGGGCAGTGACCAGCGGTGGGATATGGGCGGATGATGATTGCTTTAAGTAATATCTACTCAGCCTATCGCCGTCTACTGCTGAACGTGAAAAAAGACGAAAGGATGGATAAGGGTTGGTTGGCGCTTCATTGGGGTGGCCATCATTTGTAATATTATATTTAAAGGTTATTCTGGTACTCCTATTAAAACTCAATACAATCGATACAGAAATGACAGTCGGTGGAGTTTTAAAGTCTTTTATTTTATTTTTATTTTACTTTGTTTGGGAAACACACAACACAATAATTCTTATATTCTAAGTTTTAGTCTTAACAGCTAATTTGTTTAACAACGAAATTAACCAGAAAATGTATTGATTATGATGTTTTTGTATCAAATATATTAACTATTTTTAATTTTACTATATTTCGTGTTGGTGAGGAAGTTTTTGCCTTTTCTCCACAGTGGTAACACGTTCCGGAGAGGCGATAGTTTAAAATTGTGTATTAAATGCACTTGTAAAAGTATATTTAAATATAGATAATTTTGACTTGTAACCTTGCCTTAGTACTACTATTTTACCATAGTTTAGGTAACGGTTATAGAATCTATTAATATTTAGATATTCAAAGTGTTAACTTACGTGTAATGTGCAGTGATGGCCTCGAGGTTTAGGCGCGTGGTCGAGAATCTCGGCGGTCGCGGGTTCGAACCCCAGGCACACACCTCTGACTTTTCGAAGTTATATGTGTATTCAAATGGAATTATCACTTGCTTTAACGGTGAAGGAAAACATCGTGATGAAACCTGCACACCTAAAAGTTCTTAGGAATTTCTTAGGTGTGTAATCCGCCAACCCGCACTAGGCCAGCGTGGTGGACTATGGCCTAAGAAACCCTCTCAGTGGTAGAGGCGACCCGTGCTCAGCAGTGGGCGTCGTATATGGGTTGATGAAGAATGTGCTACTACTTGAAACTTATGATTACTTACTTTGTTTATAAATTATAGCCTGTCTGTTGTTCAGATGTGCAAGCTGTATTATCATAAAGTTTCATAGAAATGCATTTCAATAGTTTTCGGGTGGAAAAGTAAAAATCATACATCCATCAGCCCTTATTACATCCTACTTCTCTGGACTACAGCAGGTGGTTAGTTCACAGGCATTAAAAATCCCTAAAAACGTTTAGGTATGCAGATTTCCTCACGACAATTTCGTTCACCTTTAAGGCAAATGACAACTGTTTGCGAACACATAACTCGGAAAGTCAGTTGTGTAAAAAGGATTGAGATTCTCGACTGTGCCACTATTTTATGCTTTCATGCTTTCATGAAAAATAGTTTAAGTTTCCGAATGTTGTAAAGCAAGCTAACATAACTTAGAAAAGCCATAAATTGATGCCTAGGGTTAGAGATTCTCGACCACGGGCTTAAACCTTGAGGCCATCCTTTCTTTACTAGCAGCATTTTTTTTAAATACAACAGTCACTTACATAATTCTGACCCCACACTAAGATACAAATCTTGTGTCGTAAGCAACAGAGACTTTTTCGGTCTCACAAGCACTCAACCTCGAAATTTGTGGATCACACAAACATTAGTCTCTACGGGGATCGAGCCCGCATATCGTTTCGCAACCTGGTGTCTAGCCAACTGCGCCACAGGGCTGTAAATTGCATTGTTTTTGTTAACTTATCAAGTCCTTCCGACCTTTAAGTTAATAAGTTTATTTTTTCTAAATTGTTTAACATACCAAGATATACTTATCCAAAAATCAGAAGAAAATTGAGAAAAATTGTACTATTGAACTCAGGTGGTTAAAGAAATTTTGCCCTACACCCTAGATCCGTGTATAGAAGTCAGTTCCATCTATTTGTGCTAGTTCAAACGTCACTGCGCAACGGTTATGCCGGGTGGGCGACTGCCGGGCGCGGTCCGGGTCGCCCCCGCGGGCCCGCTCCACTCCCCCTGGCGCCCCCTACGAACCCCCTCCCTCTGGCTCGCTGTCCCGGGCCTGATCGATGAAGCTAGGCGTCCCGGTCTAGAATCGCGCGACTGAATGTAGGTTTTGGTGCAATGTTGTACATGTATCAGATTTCAGGCCGTGATCGGATAAGGCGAGTAATAGATAAGGTCATAATAAATAATGCAAGGTGGCTGGCAGTGGTTGGATGAGGAAGCCGAAGATCGAGCCCAGTGGCGTGCCATAAGAGGCCTAAGTCCAACAGTGGACGAATTGAGGGCTGTTGATGATGATGATGAAGTAATATATAATTCAATTATTAAATAAACATTTGTAGCTCTATTATTCTAAGGAGGTAACTAATCCATAACCTAGAACCCATATAATACATACATAAACTCACGCTTGTCTCCCGTTAGGGTAGGTAGAGATTATAGACTTTCGCTTCTACTAACACTTTCGCTTCCTCAACTGACATTATCCTTTTCATGCACGTCGGTTTCCAGGACTCTTTATTATTATTACCCTTTTTAAATAAATTCTGGGTGTGTCTGTCCCACGCCTAAGGGGCGAGCTAATGGCCATTTCTCCAAACTCTGTGCTGCTACTGAGAATTTTCTAATAAATAAAAACAATAACATTTTGCCTGAGCCGGGAACCGAACACAGGACCTCTAGATCGCACGGTACATACCGCGAGACCACGAGATAATTTTCATAAACGTAATATTATTCCTTTATTATACATTATGCTTGCTAAACTCCTGTTTATTAATGTATCATATACTTTTTATACTTAGCGTAATAAATAACGTCTTACGGACCATACGACCAATGTCGACAAACCAAATGTGTATTAACACGAAATAAAAATAACGGTGAAGGAAAACATTGTGAAGAAACCTGCACCCAAAAGATCTTAGGGTTTTCTTAGGTATGTAGACCGCTTAACCGAACTAGGCCAGCGTAAGGCTGAATTAAGGAGTAAGGCTAAAGGCGTCTCAGACGTAGAGGAGGCCCGGGCCCAGCAGTGGGATGTATATGGGTTGATGATGACGATCGTAAAGTACATTATCCATACATACGTCCAACTTATGGACACGGGCTTCCTCTACCACTAAGAGTTAGGGCTTAGTCCATTACGCTGGTCTCAAAGCCATTACTACTTCTTCATCTTCATCAACCCATATACGCCCACTGCTGAGCACGGGTCTCCTCTACCATTGAGAGGGTTTAGGCCATAGTCCACCACGCTGGCCTAATGCGGGTTGGCGGAATACACAGCTAAAAAATTCCTAAGAACTTTTAGGTGTGCAGGTTTCATCACGATGTTTTCCTTCACCGTTAAAGCAAGTGATCATTCAATTTAAATACACACATAACTTCGATAAGTCAGAGGTGTGTGCCTGGGGTTCGAACCCGCGACCGCCGAGATTCTCGACCGCGCGCCTAAACCTCGAGGCCATCACTGCTTATCATCAATAAATTATTCTCATCTAAATACAAGTATGACATCATGTCTAGTTCCTTAAAGGGGTAGGCAGAGGTAAATTTGAATTATTCGTGTGTATATAACACTGTATTTCAATAACTCAACATACTTTGATACAAAAATAGTCCTGACCCCACATTAAGATACGAGTCTTGTGTCGTGGGTATCAGAAACTACGAGAGACTTTGTTATCTAGTGAAAAACTACATAAGTAGTTATAGTATTTTTAAGGGCAGTTTTTCGCTTCATCATTGAAAATAAAGTATTAATGAAAATATCTAAAATGCTTGTTATTTCCAACTACATTGAAACTACCCACGTAATTAGCAAAGTTTCATAACTAACTCCAACATTTTGCTTTGTCTAAAATTTTCTCATTTAATACATATATAAACTTAATGCTATATTCTTAGAAGAGGTAGGCAAAGGTAAATTTTGCTAGAAACTATTATTCATTAAGAAGGGGCGAGTCTATTACCGATTTTCGGGCACATATCCAGACTGCAACTATTTAGAATTTACTAAAAAAACAATTCGCCCGATATCAAAATTGAACCCGGGTCTTCCTTAATCTTTTAATATCCCTTTAATAAAATCAATTTGCCATATAAATGAGAATATCCTGAGCCCACAATAAACTATAAACTAAACATTACACAATTAACGTGTAACGCTTTTGGATTTTCATGGAAACACCGCTGCTACTTCTACTACATAACACCACATTTCTCAACTCGGAAGGGAACCTATACAGGGTGTATTTAGACCGTGATCGAAAACTGAGGCAGGTAATAGTGATAGTGATTACAAACCCCCTGGCATTGAACAAAATCCCGACAAACAATAAAATTTTTCCATACAAACCACATACTTTTAACACCGATGGTTGTATGGAAAACGTCAATTTTTTTATTTTTTGTCGCGATTTTTAATATCCCCACTGGGTTTGTGATCACCCTCGCTATTACCTGCCTCAGTTTTCGATCACGGTCTAAATACACCCTGTATATATACTCAGCCTATCGTCGTCCACTGCTGACCGTAGGTCTCCCCAAGAAAGCGCCAACCATCGGTCTTGAGCAGCCCTCATACATCCTATGGCTATAAGGGAACCTATGACCTCAAGTTCAATTCTGCAGACTTTTTATATATA
The DNA here is from genome assembly GCA_030295005.1 of Cephonodes hylas. Lineage (NCBI taxonomy): Eukaryota > Metazoa > Arthropoda > Insecta > Lepidoptera > Sphingidae > Cephonodes > Cephonodes hylas. The sequence goes on along the minus strand of AP025387.1, from coordinate 5,133,238 downwards.
CAAACAGACAAACATTATATTATCAAAAGCCCGACTGTAAGCTTTAAGCTTCCCACGCACTAACAGCTAAAGGATTCCTAGAAAAATGTCTGATAACAGATTATATTGTACAGTATTTTTAGCGTAATGTCTGTCTAAACCAGTGGTTGGCAACCTTTTGGCAAGCAAGGGCTAGGAGGTGGCAAAATAAAATAAAGGCTCTTGTGATATTTAACATAGATTTATTTTAAAAAATTGTTTAAGGGTGAAGGTCAATTTGAATAAAAATATTTTGACTGACTTAAATTCCTAAAAAAATGCGGGCTGCAGTTGTGATATTTACCACAGATTCCTTAAAAAAACTAAAAAGGAACTACTAACAACTAGGCGATTTCATACAAATTTCTCGTATATTACCTATCATATTTGTAGTTGCCATTCCTAGAATGACTCCCAAATGCTCATCTGCCAAACGAGAAGCATATATTAGGTATTTTTAACTTATTGACTGTCTCGTGGTACAAATACATATAGGTATGCCGTGTGATCTAGAGGACCTGGGCTCGATTCCCTGGTTGAGCAAAGTTATTGGGTTTTACCATTAGGAAATTCTCAGTAGCAGCATGAAGTTTGGAAATGTGCCCGAAAAACAGCAATAGGCTCGCCCCCTGTTACGTGGGACTGATATCTGGAGAAATGTGGGTGCAGAAATGCATGTTTGTCTACCCCTTCGGTAATATAGGTGTGAGGTTATGTATGTATGTATTTTTTAATTTATTTTCATAACATCCATGGGCCGAGGGTTGCCAACAACTGCTCTAGCCATTGAAATGTCTTAAAATGTATTGAAAGGGCGTCTGCGTTGGCTAAACTCAACGACCCTTGATCTAAGGGCAATAAATCAAACAATGCTACAATACAAATATATAATAAAAATAATTTGGAAGTCTCTGGGGGAGGCCTATGTCCAGCAGTAGACGTCTTTTGGCTGATGATGATAATGATGATAGACTAGACTCTAGATGATAGACTATAAAAAATTTTGTATCAAAACTATGAGTCACTAACTTTGGCGGTGAAGGAAAACATCGTGATGAAACCTGCATACCTAAGTTCTTAGGATTTTTTTTGATGCGTAGTCCGCCTGCATTAGGCCAGCGTCGTAGACTAAACCCTCTCAGTTGTAGAGGAGTCCCGTGCCCAGCAGTGAGACGTATATGAGCTAATGATGAATGAAATCTGCACATCTAAACTGTAGTTGAATTATCTAAAGTTTATAAGTAAGTTTGAAGACCAAATCAATTTTTATACATACATTAATTTTAAACTGCATAATATGCTTTACAATTCAATATTCTAAAATAGCCTCGTGGTTTGGCGGTACAAGTATGTGCCGCGCAATCTAGAGGCCCTGGGTTCGATTCCCGGGTCGGGCAAAGTGTTATTAGGTTTTTCCATTAGGAAATTCTCAGTAGCAGCACGGAGTCTGGAAATGTGCCCGAAAAACGGCAATAGGCTCGCCCCCTATTACATGGGACTGAAACATACCTGGCGACATGTGGGTGCAGAAAAAGCATCTCTGTCTACCCCTTCGGGGAATATAGGCGTGAGGTATGTTGTGTGTATTCTAAAATAGCTCACACACACGTCTATATCTCTCAGAGGGTAGACAGAAGGATTCTACACCCAAGAGCCACCGTATCAGTTTTTATCAGCCAATTAGTTTTTTTGAGAAATGCTAAATTCAAATAAATCTGCCTGAGCTGGAAATCGAACCATAAATCCTTGGATATCATGATCTTGACAGTGTCAAGACAAAGTGACTGATTGTGTCAATTTCGACTCTATAGAAAATAATACCTGAATCGGGAATCAAACCCAGAACCTCTAGATTGCCCAGCACACATTACTATCCTAGTTTGTTAATTCCATAGCAAAGTTAATTCCTACATTGATCATTTAAAACCACGGTCATTACGCGCAAAAAGTGAAAACATCGCTTCAAGCGTCCAACGGTTTAACGAACAATAATATTACGAAGCGATTGAAGCGCTTTAAAGAGATCGTGCATAGCAACAGCCGTACTGAGTTGTCTTAGCACATATTTAACAAGCTGAAACCAACTTTATCACTTTAGGATAAAACTGATTTTCGCTTAAAGCTAGTTTTGATATGTCTGTAAAGAAATTTGTTTGAAGTAAAATAGACTGTAAGTGGTGAAGATAAGGTTGATATTAGATTGGTAGTGAAGTAACCGGCCAAGAATAATTGATAGAGGTTGTCTTTTTTTCAAGGGTTCGACACAGCTCGTCCTTCGAATCTTAGGGTTGTTGCGTAAGTAAAAAAAATATATCGCGGGTTCGAATCCCGGGTAGGAAAATCAGTTTTTTGTTTGAGGTATACTGATATTTCATTTTTATAGGTTACAGTTTGCTTCTTGGGTAAGACAAAACGCTTTTAACGACCCTTTACCCATATTATTGCGAAATCTTGTCCTATTGATATAATTTTCTTCAGTTATAGCAATTATTGGTTACAATTTTTTAAAGATTAATATCCTTCTATATAGACTTACTTTTTGAAATTTAGCTGTCTTGTTGTTTTGTGACATATGTAAGTGCTGAGCGTTGTCCAGGGTTCGATGCCCGGGTCGAGCAGTGTTAAAAACTTGGTTTAAACATTAATAACACTAGGGATCTCTTGCAATACAATTTTATTTACTAAATTTTCTACGTCATATCTCACGATGTTTTCCATCACCGTTATCAAAAACAACATATTAATACAATACATGACCTAGATATGAACCCATGACCTCATCTCTCCTAAAATTAACCTTTAAAATCCATTCTATTTTAGGTCTCAATCACTGACCTAGGGCAATGTAAAGGGGTGAAATCTATTTTGGACTTAGCCCACCTACGCATGGGCAGGCAGGGCTAAATGCGGCGTCTAGACAGAACACATGAATGAATAAATGAGAGGTAGGGGGTTCAATTCTCGGCCTTTGATGGTTTATTTTAGAAAATTTTTAGGAATTAATTTTTGTTGGTGAAATTTAGCGAAATGAAATACCCTTCTGCCAACATATTATTATATCAATATTTCACACTTACATTTGAATTGAATAAAACATTTTATAACCAAATTATTTAAATCAGTTACAAAAATATCGATAACTTTATTTCCAAAGCTTCATAGAAGCTCAAAAAAGCGTTACACGTTAATTAATGTCTAGTTTGTAATTGTTAATTGTGGACTCATGATTATCTCATTTGTATATCAAAATGATTTTGGTAATAAAAGATTTAAAACTTAAATATTATTTGGAATTTTGTAAGGGTAGCTGGGCTTTTGGACTTAAAGGTCAAAGACAAAATTGTAATTATTCAAATAGAGTTTAACAAATTCAAGTTTTTATACAGATTGTAGTGAGACCGTGATCGAAAACGAAGGCAGGTAATAGCGACGATGATCACAAACTATCGGCGTTAAAAAATCGCGACAACAAAAGCTACATTTTCCATACAAACCACATGCTTTATATACCGATGTTTGTATGGAAAACGTCATTTTTTTATTTTTGTCAATTTTTTTTTAACTCCAATGGATTTGTAATCACCTTAGCTATTACCTGCCTTGGTTTCCGATCACGGTCTGAATACATAAAGTTTCATCATCATCATCATCATCATCATCAGCCTTTATTCGTCCACTGTTGGACATAGGCCTCTCCTATGGCACGCCACTGGGCTCGATCTTATCTTGGGCAGCAGCGTAACTGGTGCGAGAAACCACTGCGATCGCCAACCCGCCTGCCCAGCGTGGCGATTATGGGCATCACCTCCAATGGCTGAACACATAAAGTTTATCTTTAATTAATTCTTTATACTTCTTTTTTCTACTTTCAACAAGCTTAGTGTAAATAATAAGCTGATAACACTAAAGACAGCCCCGTGGCGCAGTTGGCTAGACACCAGCTTGCGAAACGAGCGGCCACGGGTTCGATACCCGCACCGAGACAAATGTTTGTGTGATCCACAAATATTTGTTTCGGGTCTGGGTGTTTGTGAGACCGAAAAGTCTCTCGTAGTTTCTGATCCCCACGACACAAGACTCGTATCTTAATGTGGGGTCAGGACTAGGTATGTGACTGTGATGATGATATCTGGCATCTAGCCAACTTCGACTATTATATCTTCGGTATTCAGAAAATTCTCTTTTAAACATCCTTAGTTTTCTGCTATCCTGGTATTTGTAAATTGGGTCGAGGGATTTAGGGGTACAAGATTTGGTTCCCGGTGGGGTATAGACTTACTTTTTGAAATTTAGCTGTCTTGTTGTTTTGTTATATAAGTGTTGAGCGTTGTCCAAGGTTCGATGCCCGGGTCGAGCAGTATTATTGCGTTTTTCCTTTATGAAATACTCAGCAGCATACAGTCTAGAAATTTGAGTGCAGAAATGCACCTCTGTCTATCCTATTGGGGAATTAGTTTATGTATGTAAGTATTATTTTAAAATAACTACGTCATCTCTATACTAAAATTATCCAGATCTATATACTACAAAAATTCACATAAAAATTTCAACATTTTCTTAACAGTTAACACCAATATGTTCGTAATCACTAAAAATTACCTTAATTTTTCATCACTTTCCAAACACCCAGTACAGTATTCCCCAGGACTCGAACCCACTACCCCAGACAATGCGACCGGCAGTCGAGACGAACGCAGACACCCTTAGGTGTGTTCCGCGGAAGAGGAGGGTCGTTGACCCGCGCGAGGACAAATGCGGCCGCACTCGCAGCGAACTCTTTACGCTTATGACAACCTGGTACTTGCAGATATTAGTGTAACGTTTATCATCACTTATCATCATCATCAGCCCATATTTGAGAAGATGACAGGGGTAGCTGGGTACGGAAGAATTTAAGGCCTTAGTCCACCACATTGGCCTAATGCTGGTTGGCAGACTACATCATCAGTCAATATAATATGTCTCACTGTTTGGCACGGGCCTTCTCACCACGCTGGCCTAGTGCGGGTTGGCGGAATACACAGTTGAGAAATTCCTTATAACTTTTCGGTGTGGAGGTTTCATCACAATGTTTTCCATCACCATTAAAGTAGGTGTTAATTCATTGTGAATACACACATAACTTGGAAAAGTCAAATGTGGGTGCCTGGTGTACCGATTAAAAAAAAGGTTTCAGCGTTAATTCCTTCATCGAGAAATGCTCTATTATCATCACGGTACGACAAATAGGAGCGGAGCAGCAATGGAAAATGTAGCAAGACGTGGAAAGATTATTTAAAGTATACGCGACAGCTTCAAGAATTATATTTTCCTTATAAGAGGCGTTAGATCATGTGAAATTTTCTAGAATCTTGTCTAATAAAATTAAACATTAATTTTCAGAATAAAAAAAACAAGGTTAGACAGGTTGACAGTTAGAGAATGCCTCAGGCATTATGTCCGCCTTCATACACATTGTATAAAAAGCATAAATAAATAAATAAAAACAATAGTAATTAAGTTATGGATAACAGATTAATAATGTGTACTTACGTTTTAGTGGCGATCGTTGAGAGATCGAGTTACCTGAGAAAACAAAACATTATATCAAAAGAGGACCCTGTTTCGCCAATATTATATTCCTTGAATGACTCTAGGATTAAAAAGTTTATTTATGGGAAAGTCACAAGTTCGCTGCAAGATTATTTTAGATCTAGATGTGTGGTGGACTAAGGCCTGATCCCTCTTTATTGTAGTGTAAGCCAGTGCCCTTTATTAGAACAAATATAAGCTCATATACTAAGAAAACATATAGGTACTTAAACTATAAGATATAAGTATAACTGTACGGTTTTACATAGAATGCTTACACAATATTAACGAAGCTATTTTTAATTTTTATAGTAAGCAGTTTCAAAACTGCATGAATGCTGATAAGGGTAATGCTAATTTTATAAACAGTTTTAAATGTTGTAATCAATAAAAGTACGTAAATAATGTATTTGGTATTATGTGACCATAGTCTAATATAGAAAAACCGTTGAAAGCAAAATTTGAACTAAGGTATGTCTATTATGAATTGACAATAAAATTACAATTTTCAACGCCACGCTAACAAAACTAAAACCAAATATATTCTCTTCAGTCCCCGCTAACACTGGGGCCACACAACTCACAGACAGTTACGTACATCGAAAGATCTATCTATCTCGCTCACACCCACCCGACCCTATATACCCATCTCTCTCGCACAGCGCAAGCCCATACGAAAACGGATTTGAAATTTACACACGCTCTGAAAATGCAATTTTTATTACATGTCCCTTACACAGATTTATTTGAAAGTGCCTTTGTCTGGCTCTAAAGGTTTTACCCACTCTGTACGTCCCACTGCTGGGCTTTGGGCCTCCTAACTAAGAAGGGTTATTACCCCCGCTGGCCTAGTGCGGGTTGGCGGACTACACACCTAAGAGTTTTTAGATTGTGGTAGTTCGATTAAATTCGTCTCGAAATATTTTTAAATGGCACCGAATTAGTAGAGTTATGTCTGGATGTCGGTACTATAAGGTATCTCTACTATTATAATACCTCTGTATTCTGTCGCTTTTGACCTATTTGTGCAACAAAGTGCATCGAACTGGTGACCTCTTGATTAACAACCAATTTCTATTACGCTAGTAGGATATGATTTTATAATAGGTGAAAAATAATATGTATAGGATTCTTATTTGTAATACTACTAAAGGAGGCATATTTTTCGACTGGTAAAGTTACAATAATTTAGACTGTAAGTGCCATAATTTTAGATGTATTTTTTCCCCCTTGATTTAATAATAATCTTAAATGATTGTAACAATTAGCACTATACCAACTTTATAATCTAGTCTAGGCTAACCTTGATAAAGAAGACTAAACAATTGGACGGGAGCTAATGGACGTCCGTGTAATGGACAGCCGTCGCCTCACCGCGTGGGCGTCCATTGCAATACGCGTCGAATTTTACCCAATTAATTCATATTTCATTGGGAAAGTAGACGGTTTAAAAGCTTTAAGAAATAATTGAGTAGGAAGCAAATATTAAATTTTAATCTTCATGGTTTAAGAAATACATGTACTTTCCTACTATTTAAAGGTAAAACTTGAGATGTTTTTTAATTCATAAACAGCCGACACAAGTTTTTTTAAACAAAACAGAAAAGTGTGCGAAAGCGGACTAAAGTACCAGGACGTCATAATTTAGTGAGAGCTGCAACATTAAACCAGCAACAGAGGTTGCAGAATTGCCTTGTTCGAAATTTAATTTGCATTCAGCGCAGTGAAAGAGACGGCATGTAACTTCGCGACGGGTTAGAGCGAGACGGGTATAGTATCATTTTCGTACAATATTGATCTTGCTCGGCAGTTTTTACGGTACGCGCCTGCTGCCGGACTTGCATACTGGTTGATGTACAAAGAAATTGATGCTTTAATGAACCTTCTGAATAGATAAAGGTACTAGGATATCATAAAGAACGGAGAGTGTATGTAAATAAAAAAGTAAATTATTATTGGTAGGAAACGAAAAACAAACTTGTCTCTATTATAATGTAACAAAAATTAAAAATAAGAAAATGAAAAAAAACTTCTACTCAAGTACCAGGTCACCATAAATCATCAAGAACAACATACTAATATTCAAAAACTGTATACAACCAATTCGAAATTCAAAATTCAAACCACGATGAATTTAAAAACCATTATCACCTCTTCAGCTTTCTGAATGCCTAGTACCGATCGTTATACTGGCCTTATTACTAGGTCTTTTATACCGGAAGTGACACGACTACAGATTAAAAATTAAAAATGGACGGATACGGTGTCCAAATACCGGTGTAACATCCGATATTGACCACACCCACAAATAACTCAGAGTTGGCAACAACACAAGAATGCCCACTCCTGATTTAACGGGCCATTTTATTATCACTCTTGTGTGTCAATCATTTCTTCGGCTAACGAGGCTCCTCCACCGGAATACATTTTATATTGTGGCCTTGAGGTTTAGAGAATCTCGGCGGTCGTGGGTTCGAGCCCCAGGCACACACATCTGACTTTTCCTCTGACAATGAATGATCATTTGCTTTAACTGTAAAAAAAGTGATGAAACTTGCACAACTAAAAGTTCTTAGGAATTTCATAACTTAATCCATTTCCGAGCACATTTCGTATCGACCCTGGGATTCAAACATGTGACCTCTAGATCGCAAAGAAATCCTCTAAAGCAAAAAAATGAGTCAAGACTAAATACAGACAATATAAAAAATAATAGGCGATCTAGAGGGTTGTTCCATGAAGAAATTCTCAGTAGCAGCACGGCGCCTGGAAATGTGGTGCAAAAATGGCCTCTATTACGTGAATTTCTGCCTACCCCTCGAACGTAAGCGTTCTGTCGGTATTGATAATTTGTCAAAATCCTTATCAATATGCAAAATAAAAGACCTTGTATTTATCGGCGTCAAATGATCGAACGTAGATATGATACGTTATCTATGAAGAAAGTTAGGAGGCCTGAAAGGTGACGACCCTGGGTAGCTAACTTGATAAGAGACACCACGCTAACATATGTAACAGGGTAGGCAGAAATGTATACCCAGATTTGAGTTGACTAGGATAAGATCTAATACGTGCATAATCTCAAATTAATGATGAAAGCTAATAATGATAGAGACATGATTCTGTCGAGTGAGGAGGAAAAAATAATATGTCCTAGTTTTGGTTATAAAAATATCTTTGGATTGAATCTTATAACAACTTCCAACGTTCCAATTAATATATTGAACTTGGTTATGTAACCTATAAAAATATCGTTATAAAATTTAAATTCAAATTTCGAACACCACACAGATGAAATAAAAAAAAAACAAGGCAAAGGAAACAGAATCACACTAGACAGAGTCGCACGTGAAAAGGAACGCAACGTACACGTAGAAAAAAAATCTTAAAAACCCGGCGCGTCCCTTTTCCCTCCAAAACGGTTGTCTGTCAAAAATAAATCAAAATGTTGGCGGGATGTGCAACGGCGCACCGCCATTGGCCAGTCCCGTTTGATCTAGTGGGGGTTCGCCCGCCATACATAGCATTCCGCTTATCGCGTCCGGCCGCTCTAGGATAGTAGATACCGCGGACTCGGGGCCCGCTGTGGGGCCCTTGGGGCAAGCGTGACCCCCCAATGTCAAAGAAAAACGAAATTATAGTTTAAACTATGGAATGACACTGAAAGGACTGTGCAATATGAGGCGTTATAGAAAATTGACGTTAAATTAAGAGAATGATTATAATGGAAGACAAGCTGAACCGATTAATGCTATGTGATTTTAACGCTTTAGAGAGTTTGTAGTTAAATCGAGAGACGTTATATCGAGTATTCACTATATTTATAGCAGTTGAAATTGATTTAAATAATTATAAATTGAATTATCACTTGCTTTAACGGTGAAGGAAAACATCGTGATGAAACCTGCACACCTTAAAGTCCTTAGGAATTTCTTAGGTGGGTAGTCCGCCAACCCGCACTAGGCCAGCGTGGTGGACTATGGCCAAAACCCCTCTCAATGGTAGAGGAGACCCGTGCTCAGCAGTGGGCGTATATGGGTTGATGATGAAGAAGAAGAAGAATTATAAAGGATCAATAGATAAGTTGAAGTTACGGTACACATTTTTGTTATAGAGAGTCCATAAAGTCCCATAGGTTCTAGTTTCAACATTGGAGATAGAACCTAGTGTATTAATTAAATATCCGTTTCACTACTTAAAATTGTTATATATTTCAAAAATAAAACTATGTCAAACCAAAAAACCTTAAAAGACTTGTTTTAAAATTCGTAATAACTACTATTATTCTAATATTAAATTTGTTGTTGTCTCTTACCCACCTGAATCAATGAATACTGACAATATTACGAAATCATTTTTGTATTTTTCGGCTTTCATATACATTTACAAGGACCAAAAAAGAAAAAAAACGCCTAAAAATAAAAAAAGACGATTTCCTACCAACCACGATTATTGAATGTACGTTTAGTTGTAAGGAAAACGTATAATTTTTTTCGTTTTTTTTTTTTATTTCACGGTGTTTATTTCAGCTTTAGCTATTGTCTCCCTTAGGTGTCGCTCACGATCTGTTTATACTCTGTATACCATGTACTTCTTTTACTTGAAGTATCCAATAGTTTTCAATAAGGGGAACAAATTCCTTCCTCCCCGCTATCTAATCTGAGTGGAACAAAGCGTAGAATAGTCTATATCGATCGGCCATAGTCCTTGACCCCAATTATAGGTAAATTGGCACCGTATCTCCCGTCCATTGATAGCTTATCGCGAAATGTATGCATCAAGGTGACTTCAACGAAAGTGTCCAGAAAGTAAAATACATTTATCATTTTTATATCATACACCCAATAATGTATCTCAGTATTTTAAGCTCTCAAATGTTTGTGATATAAAAATATTTGTTTCAGGTTTGGGTGTTTGTGAGACCGAAAAATTTCTTGTAGGTTCTAGTACATCACGACACAAGACTTGCATGTTGGTTTAGTACTGTGTATACTGTTGGGTGTATTTATTTTAGTTTTCATCTTCGTAGTTGATAGTTGTTGCCTAAATGTATTTTTTTAAATTGTAAAGCTTATACTATTCACACTACGATTCTCACTTCAGTTGCGTCATTTATTGCGGTTTTAAATATTACCGTTAAGGAGGTTTGCCTTAACATTATTGGGGATAATAATTTATAAACGTCCTCATATCCTGTAGGTTGGAAAATGTCCTAGTCATAATACTATAAATAGTATTATGACTAGGACATTTTCCAACCTACAGGATATGAGGACGTTTATAAATTAGGTTGGAAAATGTCCTAGTCATATTCTCCTAGAATTTGAACCCTCGACCGCCAAGCCAAGCCTATCCAATTTCACAATCGGACTACTTGTTCGTCTATACGAATGTTATGAAGATGATTTTTTTTTTTATTTTGTAACTCAAAAAGTACTACACGAAAGTGAATGGTTTTTGACAGACTTATATATGACCTTGAGGAAGAACATGGCTTCTTTTATCCCGAAATATAGTGTCATGATAAATCTTGCCCAGACGCAGCTAGCGTTAAAGATAGACACAACACTATGTTACGAAGTTTGGTGTTCCAATATCTGCTAAATGACCTAGATTACGCGATTCATTCACACCGCGCTACCGGGAAGAATTGTGCTAACTGTACCATAGTGGGCGTTGTGTATTACATCACACTTTTACATACAGAGGTGTATTTCTACATAGAACAGCTGAATAAGATTAGGAGGAAAATAGCCGATATTTTGTATGTGGACGAGTGTCGCCGCTTGTCTGTCACCTGTTCATTCTATTACGAAGATAAAAATTTGAAAGAAATATTATAAGGCTGCTTTTGGTTATCACCCATTTATAAGAGTTGATATGAAACGCAAGCCGAATTGCTAAAAAGTGACCGTGCCAAACATATGACAATCTAATCGTAGGTTCGGCACGCTCGCCATACTTACATTTCCGTAGTCTCAATTACCAAGCCAATTAATACCAAGTTATTTTATTTCTTTTTACGTCATTTCTAAAACCTAAATAAATGTCATAAGTATATAACGTAAATAAAGAGATAAGTAGGAAAAAAGCCTTAAATATGATTTTTTCCCCATTGTCCTTGAATCTTGAAATTATATTGAGTATGATTTTTCTATAATAAACTTTAATAAAAGTGCTATTGGATGTAAAGACCCATACCTGCTTAAACTTTCATTACTATAATTTTATCTTATCACACCTTCAAACTATTCCATACCAACCTAAAAATCTTTCATTTTAGCCCCGCGCTCTTGCCTGAGTCCGTCCCCTGGCCTAGGACCGGTCTAAGGGCCCCGTTTCCCCGCACACCGTCCAATAGACTGTCGGAGGCGCGTAGTTTTTTTAACTCGCCGACTATTTGTCAATATTTTACATAGTGCTGGGTGTTATGTAGTCGGGCCGGCGTGGTAACTACGACTAGTGACCGTTGGTGGCGGGTTCGAGTCCCGGGGTGAGATTTTTTTGTGGGGGGTTTTGGTAGCAATTTTGCGTATTGACGGTATGAATGACGAAAGATGTTGGAATATATCTGTGTCTATTCGTTTGGTAAATAGTGTTTTTATGTATAAAGGTTTTCTTTAGTAAACAAAAAACGTATTTTTAAATATTGTTCTATAATTTACTTGAAACTTAAAGATATCCTATGTCCTTGATCTTTTTCCACATCAAAAATCATTCAAATCGGTTGAGCAATTTTTTTCCCTGACAAAAAATAAATACACCCAACAGTCACACACTCAAACTAAGAAACAAATATTATTGTATAACACTAACATTTGTCTCTGCGGGGATCGAAGCCCTAGCCTTACGTCTCACAAGCTGGTAGCTAACCAAAAATAGTTTCAAAATTTTTTTTTTAACATATGATGTTAAACAGACTTACAATATTCCCAAAATACTGTTTTTTATTTCATACATTTATATATTAAATTTCATATAGGTGAGCGATTTTATTACTTGTTTTCTAATCTCTAGGAATATTTATTTATTTATTTATTTACACTTCACACAAAGTTTGTATCATCATCATCAACAGCCTTTAATTCGTCCACTGCTGGACATAGGCCTCTCGTTAGTTTGTATAGGTGGACTTAATGCCCGAGCAATTCTCTACCAGACGAATCTTGGGTATAATATAATAAGTCAATCCAAAATGTAGTATTACTTAAAACAATACTATCACACACCTACACCCATATCTTCACGGGCGTAGGCAGAAGCTAATTTCAACACATATTTCAGCAGTTTGTCCGACTTTATCATAGTTTTTAGCACATTTCCAGATTTTATCTTCTTCTTCTTTATCAACCCATATACGCCCACTGCTGAGTACGGGTCTCTTCTACCACTGAGAGGGTTTAGGCCATAGTCCACCACGCTGGCCTAGTGCGGGTTGGCGGACTATACACCTAAGAAATTCCTAAGAACTCTTAGGTGTGCAGGTTTCATCACGATGTTTTCCTTCACCGTTAAGGCAAGTGATAATTCAATGTGATTTTATAGTTCTTCTATATAATTTTGACGTAAAAATTATAAAAAAAAACCTGTTTCAGCATTCAAATATGAGACATCTGATTGCATAACACCTACGTACACTTTACTCGTCTATTCTTTTAAACTGTAATGCTTTATAATAATCACCACTGTTAGGCATGGGACTCTAAAACTAAGTTTTAACCCTTAGTCCACCAAGGTATTCTATTGCGGATTACACACCAAAGGAATTCTCTACTTTATAAAGGGCCATTTCATACCCATTAGTGTTAAAAAAATCCCGACTAAAAATAGAAATTTTGACGTTTACCTAAAAATGTATGTGGCTTGTATGGAAAACCTCAAAATTTCTACTTTTATCAGGATTTTTTCAAATACCAATAGATTTGTAATCGCTTTACCTATCACCTGCCTTTTCAGAGTTTCCTATAACTAAATACACTATCCACAGATTTCCTCACTCCATTTTCTTTAACCGTTAAAGTACATGATAATATATCGATGCTCGTGCAGATAAAAGTTGCAAGTCTAGTCGCGCTAGGTCTAAATCTAGCTTGGCGGGGTCGGTGACCCGGTGACGCGGCGACGGCTTAGTGCGTGTCCGCGATGCAAGGTCGCCGGTTCGGTTCGTTATACATTACTTTTAAACTTTGAAAACTCTTTAAATATAAATAAATTTTATTTATGTAAAAGTGTTTGAGTAGCAGTGATGGCCTAATCTCGGCGGTCGCAGGTTCAAACTCCAGGCACACACCTCTGACTTTTCTAAGCTATGTGTGTATTCACATTGAATTATCACTTGCTTTAACGGTGAAGGAAAACATCGTGATGAAACCTGCACACCTAAAAGTTCTTAGGAATTTTTTAGATGTGTACTCCGGGTGCACTAGGCCAGCGTGGTGGACTAAGGCCTAAACCCTCTCAATGGTAGAGGAGGCTCATGTCCAATAGTAGGACGAATATTGGCTGATGAGTAGTGAGTACTGTCTCTTAAGCCGTTGTGGAATTAGTGTCGTTTATATTTTTGTCTATCAGTTCTATAGAAGCCCAAAATCATTTTGCCTTACTAACAAGATTTTTAATAATAAAATCTTTAGTCTTTATTTAACAAAAGCATTTATAAATTAGAATATAATCATAAGCTTACAATCTATAATATAAAAATAAATGTCTATCTGTCTGTATGTCCTTTATAGAATCGTAAACTCTACATTTGGGCATGTGCTGATCTGAGCAAAGTTGTTGTGCATGAGCCAAAGAAGGTTTCTGAGTTGGTACGACCAAATATCGACAGGTGGCGCCACTGTCATTTGAACTCCTAAACGACTGGACCGATTGTGATAAAAGTTTCTAGTATATTCTAATGAGTCCCTGGATGATTTCTAAACATAATTATACCCGGTAGGTGACGCCACTGTTATTCTAATGTAAATGTAAATTGAGTGATAGTAGGCACATAGATTCTACGTATATTCCAATGGGTTCCTAGATGATTTTAAAACACAATTGCAGCCGTTAGTTGGCACTACTATCGGCATATCGCTTAAAGCTTTTCCGGGCAGGAGGACGTCTGCCGGGACAACTAGTTATTTATTTAAGAAATACTTTAAATTCAATATCCCTTGGTGCAAACTTCAGGATAGGTAGACTCCTTGGCGCCCCCGTAGTGTTATCGGCTGATAACGCTTATCAATTGCCGACAATATGATTTGTACAAGCTTGCCAATTTCAATTTGTGGACTTTTATTGGCTGTATCGTTGAATAGACAGCAGTGTGTTAGGTACCAATATTTCTATTGAACTATTTTTTATTTTTCCTGATTTTATTGAAATAATAGCTTTTTCATCATCAAGACCATCTTCAGCCCATAAACGTCCCACTGACGGCAACGGGACCTATACAGCTAAGAGGGTTTATACCTTAATTCACCATACTGGTCTAATGCGGCGCACTAGTCACTACATACCTATGAAATGCCTAAGGAATTTTTAGGTAACCAGGTTTTATCACGATGTTTTCTTTCACCAAATGTAAGTGATAATTAATTATAATTTTTTACGTACCAATTATGAAATTGAATTCAATTCTCAAGGTGCGATTATTTCAAAATATTTCTACATACTCTTTCGTAATAGATATGGCAGATAATAAAAAAACTCCTATTAAATCAAATAAAACCTACCCACACGAATTTTCAAATTAAGTACACGTCTGACAAACCTGACGAAAAAAACTCTACACAGCACTGCCAACATGATCAAACACGAGCCCCAACAAACAGGACTTAACAAGCCCTACAACCCTTCTACGTTGATCCCCGGTTTTTTTTTCTTCCCCCGACCCCCTGACATACCCCGCGAATCCCCCACGCGTCCCCCAGCCGGCTTGCAAACACAGACGGCGAAAAAAATCGTCTGGGACCGATAATTGCGCCTCAAATGTACTGAATGGTCGTAACTCACGTTGAATTTAATGGTTTATGAGCCCTTTTTGATTTGAGCGGGTGCGTGGTGATGTGGTTGTAAAAGGGCGTATGTGACGGTTGTTTTGAGGTATATAAGCCCTTTTTGCTTTGAAATAATATTGATAGATTTTTATAGAACATTTAATTTTATACACTTATGTCGGTATAGGTATATTTATAACCACATTTCACCAACACTTGTAACCCACGTAAATACACACAATGATATGATTTCATCATATTCAACCCGCACGTACCCACTGCTGGGCGACAATGATTGTCGATGGATGAAGGCCGTAACAGTATGGTGGCCTCGGGAAGGTGCCAGAAAACGGGGTAGACCACCAGTCAGATGGTCGGATGACATAGCCCATGATATGATTTAATGATATTAAATCTATAAAATGTCAAATACATCGCTTAGATTGTCATTTCAAAATTTAGTGCACCATCCTGTTCGGAAGTCATCACTAGAGAAGAGCAGGTAATGGTAGAGGAGGCCCGTGTCCAGCGGTAGGACGTAAATGGACGTAGATGAGGCATCCATAACCCAGTAGACCATCATGATGGACCAAGCCTTCAGTTGTAGACGAGGTCTGCTAATCACACTGGGACGTATATGGGCTAATATGAATAGAATTTCAACAAGGAGTGTCTCTTAAATCATCATTATCTTCCTGCCCTGTTCCCAAATCTATTTGGTGTCGCAGTATGGTCTATCCTTCTACACATCCCTATCAGCCGTCATGTCTTCATTCACCCCTTTCTCTTAGATATCTCAGTCACGCACTCTATCAATCTTTCCTTTGGCGTTCCTCGTCTCGCCTATCCATCTACTTTCATATTCAATATTTTAAGGTCCACTCCCGGCCACTGTAACTCGTGTACTGCAAGATCAACAGCACGCACAGTATTGGCGCCGAGTGAAGCTCAACGGATCTAAGGGGACCTAATTTGTCATCATCAACGAAGTTACGAATGTCTAGTGTTACAAATATGTGTCCAAGGTTTGATTTTCCGAGTCATGCAAAGTGTTATTGGGATTTTCCATAAGGACATTCTCAGTAGCAACACGGAGTCTGCAAATGAGAAAACTGGGAATAGACCCCTATTACGTGGGACTGACACATGGCGAAATTAGGGTATAGAAATGCACCTCTGCCTACCCCATCAGCGAATACAGGCGTGAGTTTATATACAAAGGAGTTATTTGCGTCCTAAACCGAAATTTGTGCCAGATATGACAAAACAATAATAAAACGGTTATCGTCGCGTGGTGTGGTGCAGACAGTAACCCAATTAGATAATACGACGCCGATATGTCTGCTGGTTTTTGACGCAACTTGTCGTATTGTTACTATCTATCTTTTGGACGTGAAGCATCTCAGCTATCAATATTATTCATCAGAGATGATACTTCTATAGAGGCCTTTAAGTCCAGTTTGTCTTATAAAATTCCAAATGTTTATGTATTTTTGACCCTATTTCAGCACACAGAGGTAAAGTCAAATTACTCTTGATTCAAATAGACTATAACAATTCATAAGCTCTATTGAATCGTCAAATTATCTTTAAATGTTTATTTAACAATAGCAATTTTATATGTAAATGAGAATGTCCTGAGCCCACAATAAAATATAAACTAGACATTACACAATTAACGTGTAACGCTTTTGGACTTCTATAGAAGTACCGACACTGATGATTTTGTCAAGAGTTGAGTTGCCTTCAGGTGCATTTTTGGGCTTTCAAATGTAGAGATCTGTACTAAGCACTGGGATGTTAAAACACCCCCACATAATACCAAGTCCAGTGTCGTGTAACAAAACAAAACTGCTCACAAACACCCAGACCCGAAGCAAATATTAGTGGATGATGGATCACAAATTCTCTATGTGAGGATCGAGACCGCGGCCTCACATTTCGCAAGCTGGTATCTAGCCAACTGCGCCACGGGACTGTCAATCCTGTAGACTATTGGCCGATGATGATTGCCATTTAACTAACTTTCACCCAAAAGTTCAACTAAATTTCTTCTACAATCATTAATCCTTCACAGTTGCAAGGATAGCTGCGCGCAGACAGTTACCTCACAAGCATAATAATACCAGCTCTTTACATAACAATTGCTAATTCAATAAGAAGCTGTTCTTACCCTTAAAATTCCCCCGACCTTGG
This sequence comes from Cephonodes hylas, assembly GCA_030295005.1. Taxonomy (NCBI): domain Eukaryota; kingdom Metazoa; phylum Arthropoda; class Insecta; order Lepidoptera; family Sphingidae; genus Cephonodes; species Cephonodes hylas. The sequence continues at coordinate 5,115,470 of AP025387.1, read as the reverse complement.
CAACCCTGGAATCAGGTTCCCTTCTTGACCTTGGCGGAATCACCCCAACCAACAAGGACACTCCCATCGTAACAAAACTTGTATCTATACAGGTTCATTTATAATCAGAATGGGGTGCATCCATAATGAGAATGTTCCAAATTTGAATTTTATCAGTAACTCCGTTGGACTATTGGCCTATTCTAGTAATAGTTGGTTCTGAGAATGAATGAACCCCAATGATCTATTATAGTTGAAGTAACAACCAATGGTGTTTCAGTAAGGGGATTAATAGTACAATAGTAATAATTGTACATGGTTTAATAGACAGGGAGTTCAGTTATGGGGAGTTGTCTATGGGAATTTCTATATTTAATAGTCCCTGTCCTATCCCTTTTGTGGAATAATACATATGAATTTTCTAGTCTACTGTAGAAACGAAAGGGACCGAATGTTCCCAAGGGTTGATGTAATACATACACGAAAGTTGCATAGAAAAGTTGTTCAACAAGAAATTCGTGACTAACAGAAGCTGCTTTCTGTAAACAGTTTTGCACTTATCTTTGTATAATATAAAAATAAGTCTCCTTTATAAGGAACTAGCTGTTGCCCGCGACTTTTTCCGCGTAGACTACAGGGTTGAGTTCAGATAGAAAATAAGTTACAGTCTATTTTACTTCTTAGAGTCCTCTTTATGCACATACCAAAAATCATTTAAATCGGTTTGGTAGATCCAGAAATACTCATTCCCACGGGAATACTACATTTTCTAGGATAGAAAGTATCCTATGTTACTTCCTAGGTTCCTATTTATCTTCATCATCATCATCATCATCATCATCATCATCAGCCAAAGGACGTCCACTGCTGGACATAGGCCTCTTTATTTATCTTATTTATTTATTTATCTTCACACAAAAATAATTTTAATTGTCTCAGTAGATGCAGAAATACCCATTCCCACGGGAATACTTCATTTTCCGGGATAAAAACTATCCCATGTTAATTCTGTGAGCTCTACCTCTCTCTATACCAAATTTCATTCAAATCGCTTTGGTAGATCCAGAAATACTAATTCCCACGGGAATACTAAATTTTCCGGGATAATAAGTATCCTATGTTTTATCTTGATGTATAAGCTATATTATTGTAAAGTTTCATTAAAATCCATTCAGTAGTTTTTACGTGAAAGCATAACAGACAGACAGACAGAGTTACTTTCGCATTTATAATATTAGTATGGATTTCTTTGGAACTCGCACTAGGCTAGCGTGGTGGACTTAGAAACCCTCTCAGTTGTAGAGAAGGCCCATTCTTAGCAGTGGAATGCATGGGCTGGTGATAATGATGATGAATAACGGATCCATCTCTATTAAGATTTAGGCGTGACCATATTACACTAACCATAAGCCACTGTTAGTTAAAAAATAAAAAGTAATCAGAATTATGTCTTGTATGTAGAACTTGTTAAGTGTACAAGTTTCAACACAATGTTTTCCTTAACCGTTAAAGCAAGTGATCATTCATTGTGAATACACACATAACTTCGCAAAGTCAGAGCTTGCTGGGGTTCGAACCCGCATTCGAGATTCTCGACCGCATGCTTAAACCTCGAGGCCATCACTGCTTATAAGAATTATACCTAGCAACAACACAAAGTAATGACCGAGTAGTTAACTCATAAGAACAATTTATCATCTCAATGCTTTAACAAACCGTGGCGCTACTTCGCGTGAGAAACCGGCTCAAAGCGGTTAAGGGGTTCGATGCCTGGTTCGTGACTTGCTTTATACTTATATTCAGGTACTTTTAGATATATTTCAACTAATTTTAATCCTACGTAAGAATGTGACCATGTTTCTTTAGCAATTTCAAATTTTATGCTGAAATGAATATCCTGTAATATAAAAACTATATTCCTGGGATTCAAACCCGAAACCTTTAAATTGCATAACAACAACTTATTCAAAGAGACAACAAGCTAAGAATACTTAAATTACCATAACAAATGCAAAAACCTTCTTCGCCTACTAAAATACTGAACCAATTTAGATATTCTTCGCGATATCGATAAAAATTACTTTGGAAAAGAAAACGAACTGCCGATAAACTATCTATATACACAAAATGCCGTTGTCCGTTGAATTTCCAAAGTAATTACAGTACAAATGAGTCCTTAATATCAAGTCGTGTTTTTTGTCTGTCTGCGTGGAGTTCAACAAAAAACATTCAATGGAATTTAATGAAACTTTGCACGATGGTTGAGGTTCGAATTTTGGAGTGTTCTATTTAAGTTTAGTATGGTCTAAGGCCTGTTGGACTAAGGCCTGATTTTAGTAGCAGAGGAGGTCTATAACCAGCATAAGAATGTGAAAGATATATGCAACTTCAAATCCAGGTGTACAACCTATTCTTTCGAATATGCTAATGAAGGTCTATGGCCTATGGGACTAAGGCCAGATCTTAGTAACAGGGGCGTTACACCCTTAGTATATGAAAGATATGTCGAGTTCAAATTCAGATTAGGGTATCGAATATAGCCAACCCGCACTAGGCCAGCGTGGTGGACTAAGGCCTAAACCCTCTCAATGGTAGAGGAGACCCGTGCTCAGCAGTGGGACGTATATGGGTTGATGAAGAAGTAGAAGAAGAAGGACTATGTATATGACTGTTGAGTAGGTTATTTTTTCATATCAAAACGAAAATGGAACCTAGTTTTATCATCATCATTCTCTTGTCCTGTTCCTAATTCTATTTGTTTTCGGTGCAATATGTTCTATCCTTCCACACATCCCTATCAGTCATGTCTTCATTCCACCCTTTCTCTTTCATATCTCACGCACTCCTACCATCTCTTTGGTCTTCCTCTACTAGTCCTTGCTTCAACTTTTATATTCCTTTTTACCTACATATGTTTCATCTATTCTCATAACTATATCAAATAACTATAGATTCTATGGCTTCATTATTTTGACCTTCAGTAAATAGCATTGTGAAATCACTGCTTATGATTGCATCAAAGAAGAAAATACCATATTAGTTATGACAAGCAATTTGTCTTTGTAAGCCATAAAGTAATGAGTGCAAGGACATATATTTTTTAGTCTACTCAAACTTCTATTCAAGCGAAAGAAGGCTATTATAATACATACATATATGTTATCAGTTATCACGCATACATTGTCTTCAAAGGGGTAAGCAGTGATAGAACCCTTTGACTTTTCCAAGTTATGTGTGTATTAACAATGAATTATCACGTTCTTTGACAGTGAAAGAAAGCATCGTGATGCAAACCTGCAGACCAAAAAGTTCTTAGGAATCTTTTAGGCGCGTAGTCCAATCTGCACTAGGCCAGCGTGGTGGACTAAATAAACCCTCTTAGTTGTAGTGGAAGCCTGTGCGTAGCAGTGGAACGTATGAGGGCTGATGAGAAAAGAAAGTGGTCCAACGACCTGTACTGGGCCAGCACGATGGACTAAGGCCCAAACATTCTTAATTTTAGAGGAGGCCTATGCCTAGCAGTGGGACGTACATGGGCTGATGATGATACAGCTACTGTTAATGAGAATTTTCTGTTAATAACCCAACACCACTTTACCCAAGAGTCAAACCCGGAACTCCTAGACCCAGTAACACTCTGATATACATATGACAGCACATATATTATAGACGAACAAAAAAACATGGCGTCAAGGGTGAAAAACGTTCATTAGTAACCGGATTTACTTTGCACTAATAAATAATTTAGACATAGTTCACGTTAGTAATACTTTAGTTGGTAGACTTAATGTTGACTGCCTCGTGGTCTCGCGGTACAAGCTTGTACCGGGCGATCTAGAGGTCCTGGGTTCGATTCCCGGATCAAGCATAGCGTTATCGGGTTTTTCTATTAGGAAATTCTCAGTAGCATCACGGAGTCTGGAAATGTGCCCGAGAAACAGCAATAGCCTCGCCCCCTATTACGTAGGACTGATACATACATGTCGAAATGTGGGAGTGGATATGCACCTCTGCCTACCCCTTCAGGGAATACAGGCGTGAGTTTCTGTATGGATGTAGGTATGTACTTAATGTCATTTGTTAAAGCAGGACACACTATCTGCAGTGACGTAATTATTTTTAATGAGTGTAAGTGCGAGAGAGATAGCTATATATCATTCAAATCTCTACATTTATTTTTATGACTGTGTTACATTTTAATTATTTTGACTTATTTTATGCATTTTTAAGTATGTTTATATGAAAAAAATATTGATTGTGGGCTATGGATAGTCTCATTTATACCTCAAATTGCTTTTAATTATTTAACATTGAAAGCTTAGATTCTTATACGTCTCTTTGGCCACTGGCCTCCTCAACAACTGAGAGGGTAGGTGTAGGCCTTAGTCCACCACGCTGGCCTAGTGCGGGTTGGCGGACTACACACCTAAGACATTCCTAGGAACTTTTAGGCAAAGATTCGGAATTTTGTAATGCAAAGTAGACTATTATGGAATACAGTCAGTGAAACAGACAAGGAAAATGGCATAAATGTTGCAATTAATAAAATTATTAATCAGAGTGCAGGAAAATGTTTTCATTAAGCACTTATTATTCAATATTGTAATGACTAAAATTCTCACGAACTGAGACTAATGATAACTAATAATTTCTACTGTTGATGGATAAAAGTAAAGGTAACGGATATTACCTAAATTAATTAATTAATAATAAACCCTCTCAATGGTAAAGGAGACCCGTGCTCAGCAGTGGGCGTATATGGGTTGATAAAGAAGAAGAAGAAAGGATATTCGTAGAAACTTCTGTTGTCCTTGAGGTTTGGCCTCGCGGTCGGGGGTTCAAACTCCAGGCACACACCTCTGACTGTTCCAAGTTATATGTGTATTCACGATTATTTATATCACTTCAAGGATAAATAACATCATGGTGAAACCTGTACACCTAAATTTCTTAGGTGTAGGCCACCAACCCGCAATAGGCGTGGTAGACTATGGCCTGAACCCACTGGTAGCGGAGGTCCGTGTCTAGCAGAACGTAGATGGTGATGACTGATGATGATGATGATGCAGTATGTTTCATCCTTCCGAACAGCCGTCATGTCTTTATTCATTCTATTTCTTTCATATCTCACGCACTCCATCTATATTTTCTTTTGACTTCTTCTTTTAGAGAGTCAGCAGTGTGACGTAAGTCAAAGTCCAACCATCTTTATTCAAATGGACTTTCACAAGTACTTTTAAATCGTCATTCTTGAACTAATTTTTAAAGTAGGCCGCTTCGAAACGTGTTATCGCTATGGAGAAGAAACGGCAAGAAACTCTCTCAGCAACACGAAATGTCATTTTTTGAAATAAATTAAAATTCTTATTTGTGATTATAGAAATTAATCATATATGTGTCACAAGGAAACAAATTGTAGCAACACAATCTCTGATCAATTTACTTACTCCCAGGGGTTGTTATCCTCAATATACTTTAAAATTTTATAAAGCTTTTTTATAAAGTTTATTTTTAATTTTATATATTCTAATACTGATGATAACTCAGCAAAGTGGAGAGTGAAAAAGCAAGAGATTATCACAGTCTATTTTTGGACATAAAATGATATCTTAAAGTAGATCGCATATAGTATGTTTATGAGGTCGATTACCTACCACGAGAATGGCGTCATGATGACGTAATTTTTGGCTAAAACGGCAAAGTTGCACAACTAATGCAGGGCTCTTTTATATGTAACCTCACGCCTGTATCCCCTGAAGGGATAAGCAGAGGTATTGAGTGTCAGTATTTCCATGTTGAGTTTATATAGTGGGCTCAGGATATTCGCAATTATGTTCAATTGATTTTGTTAAACTAAGGTTCAAAGGTTAAAGATTATTATTTAGAATTGTAGGCCAGCATGATAGACTATTGCCTAAGCTTTTAAGGACTTATAAGGGCTAATACACATTACCACAAATCGTTATAAATAAAACTAAAAGTGGTCTAGAGACTAAATGAAATGCGCCAGACTGAAGTTGCTAGTTATTGACCTCAATAACGATTTTTTTTAGATCCATAAGTCACATACATAGTTCTGACCTCATACTAAGATACTAGTCTTGTGTCGTGGGTATCACTAACTACAAGAGACTTTTCGGTCTCCCAAACTCTCAGACCCGAAAAAAATATTTGTGGATCAGACAAACATTTTTTTGGCCGGTGGCCTCTCGTTCCGCGAGCTGGTGTCTACCCAACTGCGCCACGGGGCTGTCAAAGCTTCTATAGTATTCTTCTTAGTATTTTATTATTATGGTAGACTAAATACTAGATTATGTCGTCTGGTATGGCTTTAGGAAAATGGTTTTATAATAAGTTTTAGTAACGATATAAGTTGTAAGTTATTCAGTGACCTTGATGACGGAACTATCATTATAATAATCACAATATTATAATTGAGCTATCACTATGAGCCTTTAAGTTTTAGGTTCTAATCTGGTGATAAAAATAACAGAAAACCTGTCATAATGCAATGATGGCCTCGAGGTTTAGGCGCGTGGTCGAGAATCTCGGCGGTCGCGGGTTCGAACCCCAGGCACACACCTCTGACTTTTCTAACTTATATGTGTATTCACATTGAATTATCACTTGCTTTAACGGTGAAGGAAAACATCGTGATAAAACCTGCACACCTAAAAGTTCTTAAGAATTTCTTAGGTGTGTAGTCCGCCAACCCGCACTAGGCCAGCGTGGTGGACTATGGCCTAAACCCTCTCAATGGTAGAGGAGACCCGTGCTCAGCAGTGGGCGTATATGGGTTGTTGAAGAAGAATGCAATACTATAGATGAAAATAAAACATTATTATATACGTATCTTACATTATATATATCATGAGCCCCTATTCATAGGTCCCACGGTTTTGCAAGGTTCTCTACTATAACAGAAGGTTTAGGCCATAGTCCACCACGCTGGCCTAGTGCGGGTTAGTTATAAATAAATAGTAGGCGTAAACTAGTTTCATAAAAAAAAACAATATTTAATATTTAAATTGTCGTCGAGACGTTATGTATAACCAAGCTCTAGATATAGACTAAAACCACCGTCTTTTAAAATATGGCTGTATTGATATTCCAACATCCACAAGAATTATTTTTTAACCGATTTCAAAAAGGAGGGGGTTATCAATTGGTTGTATTTTTTATGTTTGTGAACTCAAAAAATTCGGCTGGGGGCTCGGTTAGTGCTTGTGTGTTACCATTTCAATATGATTCACTTGGAATGAGAAAACTATATAAGTCTTAAATTGTCATAAAGTATTTTCGGAATATATGAACGAATATATGACGAATAACTCAATATCATGCAAACCGATTTTGATAATTGTTTTTTTAATAGAAAGATTCTATTTCAAGAATAATTTAATGAAGTTTTTTTTTACCAATCCAAAAATATATGGTTTATTTTTCATCTATTTCTTTTGTTATAAACCTCTTTTTTTAGAAATGATACCTAACTTAGATTAAGTTCTTCCACATATTACTTAAAATTATACTTTCAAGTCACTTTAGCTTAGTCCTAAATCCTTATTAAAATACTGACTGGCAAAAGTTGAATTTCTGTCTACACTCGAAATAAGACTGTCGGCCGGTTCAAACCGGTTATAAAGACTGGCATTGCGTCATTCGCAAGAACCGAAGCGAGTTCTACACGGCTTTAACCAGTCGTTTATAGACCGCACTGTGATGGGTATTATTCTGAAGAATTTAATCTTAAAAGACCAGATACTCGGTCTTTTAAAAGGTATGGATATAACTTTGCAGTAGCATTATACGATATTTCTTCTTTTAATAGAACTGAGAGTGCTGGCTTTCGAAGACTAACTTCTGGTCTTTTTAAAGGTTTTTTTTATTGGAGGCAAACGAGATAGTGAGCCACCTGATGTTAAGTGTTCAACACCGCCCATGAACACCCACCATAATAGAAGAATCATCGGTATGTTGCTTTTGAGGAAAATGAAGACTTTTTCTTGAAGGTTCAAAATGGAATCCATTTAATTAAGCTTTAATTATCTGTGCTGTATCTTCTAGTAGTAAGCCAGCCCTCGTGTTTCAATCCTGGCTCCATCAAGGTTAATAAAGCATCTCAGCTATGATGTTATGAAGTGAAAGTCTGTTTGGATTTTTATTACCATCATCATCATCATAACCTCACGTACGTTGGGGCATAGCAAAGCGCTGCTGGACACAGGTCTCATCTACAACGAAGGTTTTCGGCCTTAGTCCACCACGCTGACATAGTGCAGGTTGGAGAACTACACAACTAAGAAATTCATAACCTATTTTAGGTGTGCAGGTTTCCTCACGATGTTTCCTTTCACCGTTAAATTAATGATAATTCGATATATTTATGAAAATTTTATACGCATTTTAACAAATCTTGGCGTACTGATGTCTGTTCTACTACGAATAGCCTATCATATTGGTTAAATCAGTAATATTATTACAGTAAAGACAAGAAGATTTTGTCAGAGTGTTTATCAACTCTTTATGTTCAAACGGCTAGACCAATAATGATTTAATTTGGAATGGAGATAATTGACAACCTACATTAAAACGTAAGCAACATTTCTGCCTAAGAAAACACTTTCACGCGGTCAAAATCTCGCAGTATGAAACGTAAAAAACGCTAAAGTTTTTATGTATGTTTGTTGCTACATAACGCTAGAACGGCTAAACATATTTTAGTGAAATTTAACACAAAGACAGATTATAGTTTGTTATAGTATAATATTACACTTTTATCTCGAAAAATGTTCTTTAAAGAGAATAAGAACTGGACGAACCTAAGATTTGAATATACAATTTTATATATTTATTGCAAAGCACTACATTTATCGTTTAGCGATACTTAAATGCTTTTTTACCTACGCTGCCGGTATCCAATCCCGTTTAAAAAGCAACTTAAAAGGACCATAGAGTATAAAACTACAGGAATATAATATATATCGTCATATGATTCCAAATCTCTATGACAAAGCATCGACACGGTTGATGAATTCATTGATTCAAACCTAGGTTATATTGATCAAAAAATGCTTACTATGTGATCAGACTTTTTTGTAAATAAAAAGGAAATCTTAATATTTCTACACTATATGTGCGAATAAATTCATTATTTTTATTAGTTTTTTATAATAAAACCGATTTTGTTACAGGACAATGAAATACTTTAGTACAAGACTATAAAATAAGGTTATTATGTTACTAAGCAATGGTATTAAGACTGAGAAGTATAGAAATTATACTTTCGGATAGAAATAAGATAGATTTTAATTCACAAACCACTCTTTTTAGGTCACAAATTAGATCACAGAATTGGATAACCTAATATTGCTTCAAAAATAGATATTATACACTACAATCTTATTTCAACATATATTTATATACAATTTAACAAAATAAAACCACATTTTATTCAAATTTTTGTAATTTTACGATATCAGCAAAATCATAATTCATTGTACCAACTTAACGGCCTACACTTATAATAGGGGAGGGCTACGACTGGGCAAAGGGACAACATACATAATGCCATGTAACTAGGGTCACAATACCTACATATTCAAATACGGAACGTAATTTGAATTTATATTTTTTAAAGGAATAGTGATAGGTTTCCAAAGAGTTTTTATATGTTTTGCGTTTACTATAGACGATATTATTTTTTATATAAAATAAAATATAGAAGTAAACAGTACTCATGTAAAATTTTATAAGTTTTTTATGATATTCCATTTACATATATTTTCACAATTTTTTAACATACATAATGCGTAATAGGAGGGATAGTACGTACATTAACGGAACTTAAAGATTTTATTCTAGGCCTAAAGGCTTTATTTAATGAAATCAAAGACAAAGTAAATTTATTAATAAAGAACTGTTTTTTCAGGATAAATCTGGATGATATCCGATATTTAGACTCCGGTCAATGATTTCTATTAAAAAATAAAAGTTTATTATTGAAAATGACCACGTTATTACGGGTTAAATCATCAGAAGGTATATTTTAAAGGTTTATACATTGATTTAGTATTTAAACTTTGATTTAGCTACAAAACACACTACTGTACCTGTATATATGCAAAAGGCTCAAAAATCTAATACTAAGTCTATTTTATAACATAAGTTTTATAAGTACCTATAAAACGGTGAAAATAATAATTTGCGACAAAATTTATTTTGATTAATAATATTTAAGAGCTAAACAATGGTAAATAAGAGTAAAATCAAACAACGGCATTTTAGAAGTGGGCGAGTTTAGATGGTCAACTTTGGCATGATTTTTTCGAAAAAAAAATTATTATTTTAAAAAGAAAACTTCTAAATAATAATAAAAGGATCCTAAACAACGTAAAGCAAGCAATTTTAGATCGTTTGCTCGAGTGGTCCGGGTTGGGAATCACTTTTCTTCCACCCGCCCGACAACAGCGCGACGTCTTTAAAACGACCTTACAAATCGGTCATAACCCGTAATTTATCATTGAAATTCTACATAATAATTAATTTACAGCACTACTTACGGTATCGAGACGATTTACACCAAAAAATCCAATATCGTATGCACACGAGACACATTTGCAATCCTTTGTAGGTCCGCGCACAATCACTTCACAAAAACGTCAAAAAAACATAAATGACGGCTCAGTTTTGTCCAAAAGGCGCGTTAATCACGAAATACATGGTCCACGAGACGCATATCAACAGTTTTCTAAATAGGCCTATAAGAATCTTATTGGATATTTTCGCCAGTGAGTTGTGCAAAAATTTGGCACGGCCGCGCGCCGACCGCTCATTTAGGCCTAGAGGCCGCCGCGCCGAGGCGCGCGCGCTCCACTCACCGAAAACGAACACTTTTTGAACACATAACGATGTATTATACAACTGATAGTGATGGATAAAGCCCTGATAAGGGTCAGAAATACAATGAACGTGGACGTAGCAGTTGGGCGCAACCTTCGCTCGGGCAGCACACGCGGAATGCACACTGGTTGGTGTCGAGTGCGCGGCTATTGTTTTTGTTGCGGTTCGCCACGTCACGGGACTGCCGCCGAAGGGATTTTCGATTTGGAACGTGATTTTGGCGGGAAGTTTGGCTTGTGTCGCCGATGGAGTATGTTTGTCGAGTTTGTCGCGCGGCGGGGAGCGCTGGCGGGGCGCGGCGGGCGCGGGGGTGTGTCGGGGAGGGCGCGAAGGGCTAGGACGACGCGGAACCGCTCGTCGCGAGGTTGGCACTACGGGAGGTGGCGCGCGCGCGGCTTGCGTTGCCCAAATGGCGGTCTCGGCTGGGTCTCGCGCGCGTTCCGCATAACCTTGCAACGGCGACCTGCTGGTCGGAGTTATGCCTAAAAGAGGCATCCAGAACGGTAGGTATAATCGTTACTACCTACAGTTTAATTTTAACGCATCTACCCTGTTTGGATGTTGGAGAATTATGTCCTAATTCCGAGACCAGGAAGTTGGCGTTTTAAAAATATTAACACCATTGAGAAGAAATTCGTTGGATCCTTTTAAAACTGGAATGCAGAAAGAGAAATGCAAAGAAAATGACCAGAAAAATTAAAGAAATCTGACTAAATATAAGTACCTATTAATAAAAAGGTGTAGGTACTAAATTAGATGTATAAGGGAATTTCAGTGGATGTAAGTATTTGAAAGTAAAACTGCAATCAAGATTATTTTTATTAATTTCAATCTAAAAGCTGCAATTCTGTAGATCGTATTTTATACCTTTTTTTTTTGCTCTCGAGGGGAAAGCTGTTTATGGCTCTACTTCCCGCCAACCCGGGGGCAGTGGGGGGCGGGAAGCGTATGTCGGGGTCACCGGTCTTCCAGCCCGGCGCGCGGCGACGTCATATCCACGCAGGTGTTAGTGCCGGGCTGGGTCCCTAACAAAATCCCTAAACCGGCATACCGACCAAAACCCCCCGGTGGCCATCTCCTCGCCAGGTTGGGCGACCATGGTACGCGAGCGAGAAGCGCCCACCATTAACCACAGCCGCCCGGTGCGCCTCCGAGACGTAATTGTCTCGGACGTCTCGAGTTAAAAGGGGGCGCAGTTACAACCCCACTAGCTTGGTTTGGGCGCCCCGATTGTGGATGGGCGCCCGCGACGTACACAGGCCACAGTGCCGCCGCCCTTCTCGGGGTCGCTTTCAGTGAGAGCGTGCTGTCCCACCCAGCACACCTAGCGACCCCAAGGGCCCCTTTGAGTCGCCTTTTACGACAGGCAGGGGATACCGTGGTGGGATTCTAACGCCCCTTTGCCACAGAGTAGGGCGCCGGGTCTAATTGTCTCTGTTGACCCGGCGCCTCCTTCTTTGACGTCTTTGACGGGCGGGATCACTTCTTTCGCGATCCCGATCCGCGCTCTCCTTCTGCGACATCACGTACTCGCAGAAGGAGAACATCGCTCGCCAGGATCTCGGACTCCCTACCATCGAAGAGACGACGGCCGGGAGCGAGAGGTCTACACCGACAATAGCGCGGAGAGCGCTGCGCTGCACCTCCCAGGCTGGACACTCTTCTAGTGTGTGCTGGGCTGTGTCGTCCAGACAGTTGTCACAGTGGTGACACACGGTTGACTCCTCCTTCTGTGCCACCCGACACAGAAAGTGCCCGAAGCACCCGTGCCCCGACAACACCTGCCGTATTTTAATACCTACTAGGTTATTCATACCTAGTATTTAGTACAGAGTTATGTTCAAGTCCATAAGTAAAAATACCTACCAAAGGATTCCGTAAGGATCTTATGGGTTTGAATATAAAAAAGGGCTTGCAAATGAGGGAAATATTTAGCGAAGGTAACATGCAATAATAATTAGAAATAAATATATATTTAACATCATTTTAAATCCTTTAATGGCATTTTTATAGCACTGTATTAGACTATAAAAATTAAAAAAAGAACCTTGATTTATTCTTAGTACCAACATTATAAAACGTAGGCAAACGATATATCCTAAGGAATTAAAAGAGGTATGAATTTATGTCTTGATATATCCATCCTTTCACCTTCGATTACGAGCTTTTAATATTCCTTACAAAATATTAAAGCTGATTTGGTGTACACATGAATCTTATTGGGTAATTTGGTAGTTGCATATCTACATAATAACTTTATGGGTAAAGTTAGTGGGGTTGATAAAGACTTATTATTTAAACTATACAAGTTTTAAATTATGATACGGTTTAAATAGGATATCACTGTGACAATCTTTCATTATTTGACACAATCATATATATATATATATGGAGCGTTTTATGTCCAAAATGAATTTTGGATTGTACAATGAATTCATAGACTAAAAACCTATTCTATATCTTGATTAAATAGAAACATATTGATACCATTACTGTTGCTATTTTTTAATCATTATATTTGATATATCATTGTATTCACAATGAATTTCCACTGCTTTAACGGTGAAGGAAAACATCGTGATAAAACCTGCACACCTAAGAGTTCTTAGGAATTTCTTAAGTGTGTAGTCCGCCAACCCGCACTAGGCCAGCGTGGTGGACTATGGCCTAAACCCTCTCAATGGTAGAGGAGACCCGTGCTCAGCAGTGGGCGTATATGGGTTGATGAAGAAGAAGAAGAAGATTTTATACCTACGGTTCTTAGGAAAACGTGAAAATTTTAATTTTTGTTAAGATTTTATTTCACACCTTGTTTGTAATGACCTTGAATATTACCTGCCTTAGTTTCCGATCACGGTCTGAATACACTGGTATATAAGAATTTGATTATCACAGCAAAACATATAATAATATACACCAAGGAATATATCCTATACGTTTTCAATCCTTAATCTATCATAGGCCTTAGTTTGCCACACTGGTTTAGTGCAAATAAAGATTCTTTTAGTTTCCAACTTTACCTAAATTTCCTCACGATGTTTTCCATCATCGTCAAAGTGCGTATTAATAGTGACGGTGTAAAATCGACTTCGGCCGCCTCTCGACATAATACTTTCGGCCTATTGGAAACCGGATGTAGCAGTCTAAATCCGGAAAGCGGCCGAATTACGTCGGTCATAATGGCGGGTTTAATATTAATTTAATTCACAAAATTATACATAACCTCACGCCTGTATTCCCTGAAGGGGTAGGCAGAGGTGTTCGTAATAGGGGCGAGGCTTTTACCGTTTTCGGGCAGATTTCCAGACTCCGTGCTGCTACTGAGTATTTTCTAGTCAACACAATAACGCTTAAACCCGGGACCTCTAGATCGCACGGCGCATACTTGTACCGCGAGACCACGAGGTAGTTTTTCAGGGTCTTTAAGTATATTTTGGGATATTTAAAAAAAAGAGAAGGGGTAATATCAGCCTAGCAATTCATCTCTTAATTTCACTACAAGGACACAATCGTTAGTCTTATATACAAGGTGTAAAAAGGTCCTAATAGAAAGTAAAACAGGTAATTGCTACCGTGATGACAAACATTTTATATGTCTTGCTTTTCAATCAGGGTCTGTTTAGCATCTAAAATTAATTGACCTATAAAAACACGAAAAATTATAAATATATGTTTATCGCAAAATTTACAATTTTTATTTTATTTATTTATTTATTTAACTTCAATTTTACACGGGTTACACCACTTACATATATTGAAGAACTCTATAAAATCTACATTATATAAATTTAAAATAAAATAAAATATATCGTACAAAAACAAACAAAATAAACTAGAGTAAAACAGAAACAAACATAAAATCGTAAAAACCTAAGTAACACTTTCACAATATTTTAGACAAATGTATTTTATTTGTGGCCATGTATCCGCAAAAAGGTCAACAATTATACACAATAGGGAATATTATATAGTCTGCTGCCTTTTTCTGAAACATTTGAGAGAAAATATAATTATTTCACCGTTTATAGAAATTCAATTTACCCTTTTATGACCTCAACCTCAATACTTTATTACGAGGATTAATTATCATGCTCATCATCCTGAAATAAATGTTATTGCAAACAGGATTTTTAACGACAATTAACAGAACTTATTTAAATTTGGTATCTGGGCCCAAATTTATTTCAAGACATACCATTGAATAATTACAAAAACGTATTATATTGAAATAACTTAAAACTGCTCTAACGACCTTGGGAATGAAATTCCTAAATTAATATCTGAATTCGTTAGCTAGTATACATCACACACACTCAGATTTAAACTAAAGAACTGATATTAATGATTTGTGCTATAGAGGTAAACGGAAATCTGAAGATGTAGGCAATTTTTTATCCTTGTGAAATATTAGGTTCCCGTAGGATTATGCAAAGAACTATTACCCGCAAACATACTTACATAATTTATTTTATATATGGACCAAATTCTGAACCTAAATTTATAATATCGCAAATAAGTTATCCTTAATATTTATAGAATGTACAATATTAAGATATCCGTGCAATGGAAAGCTTGAGGTTCGATGTTCGACTGACGCAAAGATTTATAAATTCCTATACATATATTTTGCAACTATTTACCAGAAAAAAGTGGTGAAAGCTGGTTATAGACTCCGTTATAATCACATTCGTTTGAAATGAGATCTTAATTTGCCAAAAAATAAAAACGGGAAATACCACCAAACCCACTAAAACTCCTTTCTAATTCCTCCTTTAGATATTTTCCTGGAGCACACGAGTTACAGAGACGGGGGTGTGCTGGGATAGGGACAAAAACTTACTGCATCTTCTGTACAATATCGACACAGAAGTTACCTCGAGAGATAAAACTCATCAAGTCCACAATATTCTAGTCAATTATCATCATCATCAGCCCATATACGCCCTGCTGGGTATGGGGCTCCTCTACAATTGGAAGGGGTAGGCCTTGGTCCACAACGTTGGCCTAATTCAGGAAATTCCTTCAGTGGACTACACACTTAAGGAATTTCTAGCAACTTTTAGACGGGCAAGTTTCCTCACGATGTTTTCATATAACGATAAAGTGCTTGGTAAGTTATTGTGATATTTTAGTATGGATACGAAAAAAAAATAAAAGAAAAAGAAAAAAGGTTAGGAGCTAGAAACTTATTAGGGAAAGGTAGGGTAAAAGAACTAGGAATTCATAAGAATGCAGTCCGAAATCTCATCTTATCGGACGAGTTCCAGGCGAACGTATCAGGATAGTTCAAATACATTCACTCATCATCATCATCATCATCATCAACAGCCAATACTCGTCCACTGCTGGACATAGGCCTCCCCTAATGACTTCCACCGGGAACGGTCGGAAGCCGCCTGCAGCCAGCGACGTCCCGCGACCTTGTCAAGGTCGTCAGACCACCTTGTCGGGGGACGTCCCACGCTGCGCTTTCCCGTACGTGGCCTCCACTGGAGAACTTTCTCCCCCCCCCCCAACTTTTTCCCCATCGGCCATCAGTCTCCGCGCCATGTGGCCGGCCCATTGCCACTTCAACGAGCAAATCCGTTGGGCTATATCGGTTACTTTAGTTCTCCTACGGATCTCCTCATTTCTGATTCGATCACGTAGGGAAACCCCGAGCATAGCCCTCTCCATAGCTCGTTGAGTAACTCTGAGCCGTCCCATGATGCCTTTAGTGAGAGGCCACGTCTCCAATACATTCACTATTGAGTCGTAACTTATGTATTTTAGTTCTATGGTATCTTTACTTTAACTTCGTTATGAATGACTTAATCCATAATTCAGAATACTGCAACTATTTCGACAAAGCAAGCTACCCTTGGAATTGAAGTCAAAGTCAAATAATCTTTATTCAATTAGACTTTCACAAGTACTTTTGAATCATTATATATTTTTTTCTTTAAACTATTGCCGCTTCGAACCGTTCTATCGCTGTGGAGAAGAAACGGCAAGAAACTCCCTCAGCAACACGAAATGTATTTATTTTTAATAAATATAATTTATCATTGTACAATTAATTTTATAAAATATGTCATAAAGATATAAGGATATAAATTGTAGCAACACATCCTCTGAAACACATCATCACCCCATATGTCCCACTGCTGGGCACGGGTCTCCTCTAAAAATAAGAGGGTTCAGATCTTCGTCCACCGCGCGGCCTAATGCAGGTTGGCGGACTGCAAACCTTAAAAAAAATCCTTAGAACTATTTGGTGTCCAGGGTTCCTTACGATGTTTTCTGTCACCGTTAAATAACGTGATAATTAATTGTGACTACACATTTAACTAGGAAAAGTCAGGCATGTGCCTTAGGATTTTTCAAGGTCTTTCTGGTAACAATAGTAATTCGACAATCTAAGCTCCTAATTTACCATTTAAAACAATTATATCCTAACATTTTAAATAAGAAAATATTTCTATCTGCATCTTTCACACGAAAACCATACATCCGATTTGGGTGATTTTTGAACTACGAGATCTATTAGCATGTCCTAAAGCCCTCTTGCATTAGATACTTCTAGAAAATATATAAGGAAGAAAAACTAGTAAAGCATGAAATAAGTCCGTTGTTAAATTCTATCTCGAAGCGATAACCGGCAGGGGAAGTATTCGCTTCACCCCGTATTGATCGCAGTCACGCCCATTTGCGCAACAGTGAAAGGCAGTCAATCTACATTCTTACTGACCAAATTATTCTCGCTATAATAAATTAATAAATACACTTTTTACACTAACAACTAACGAGGGAAAAATAAAAACCAACCATTGAGGTCGCATTCGCGTTGGCTGAATGTAATTTCCTTGTGTTAATTTTTAAAAAATCACGTAGACATTAGTTTTAATTTCATAAACCTTTAGGCTTTAAACATAAAGCCTTTATATTCTTTCTATTTCATAATATATATTTGTAGTGTAAAATATACGTAGGTAATACAATTTTAAATACTAAGGAAGCTAAAGGAATAAAAATGTTACCTCTGAATTCAGTAAATTGACCTAGATTTTGTGCAATAGCAGCATATCTCTTTTGATAACTGTTTTAATAAATTTACTTTATATAAAGAGTACTTTCCTATATACAATTTTACGTAATATTATACATATTGAAATGTAACAAGACTGCAGACACATATTCATCTCGTGGCTTAAGTATAAAATTAATATTTTTCCCAAAAATTACACGCAATTTTATGAAAAATGCAAATAAATATATACCACAGAAAAAATCTTTACAACTAGTTCCAATTATCACAAAGAATGTGCCAATTCACTGGAAATATTTCTGCATTCACATTTACGCTCAATTCCTTTGATTCCTTAGGGAAATCATGATCAATCTCGGTTCTACACAAATACTTAGCGAAATAAGCCAGTGATTGTGCCTAGTCATGACATTTATAAGGTATATTATGGGTACTAACCTGACACACTCTCCGGAGTAAAATCCAGCAAGTAGATACACGAATATAGGCTTGTCGAAAAAATATCGATACATCGATATATCGATATTATTTTTTAAATGTATCGATATTTGTGGGCGATATTTAATGTTTCGATATATCGAGGTATCGATATAAAATTACAAGTAATTAAAAGGTATAAAAATCGATATTTTTTATGATTTTAAAATCCTAAAAAATAATACTTTTTATACTAACATTTTTTAACAAATTACATTTTTTTTTGTCTTCAGCAAACTCCAGTTTACTTTCAACCAGTGATGGCATGCCTAGCGAACTAAAGCAATATCTAGATCAGCCTATAATACCCAGAAAAGAGAATCCTACAAAATTCTGGTTTGACTGTCGTCATTTTACCCCAGTCCTTTCCGACATAGCTCTAAAGTATTTGATATCGCCTGCGTCCTCGGTTTCCTCAGAGAGAGTGGCATCTGCTGTAAATCTCGCAGTACCCAATAACAGAAGTCGGCTTACAGCCGAGCACGTAAATCAAAGAGTCTTTCTTATGTCTGTATCAGATAAATATTGGCTTGATTTATAAATAATTAAAATTTTTATTGTTCTTCATTTATTAAAAATTATGTCTATTGATTCGTATTTATATAGTAATGTAAGATGATTGAAGTAAATTAGGCTAAATATTTTTTTTCATATCATACCGATATATCGATATATTGATATTTTTAAATAAAAATATCAATATCGATATTGATATATTCAAAAAATATCGATACAATATATATCGATATTTTATTGCATTTCCGACATCCCTACACGAATAACATGCACTATCCACGAACTGCAACGTAACTAGGTAACCTATCGCATGCACAATTTGAGGTTATA
Organism: Cephonodes hylas; assembly: GCA_030295005.1. Taxonomy (NCBI): domain Eukaryota; kingdom Metazoa; phylum Arthropoda; class Insecta; order Lepidoptera; family Sphingidae; genus Cephonodes; species Cephonodes hylas. The sequence continues at coordinate 5,096,239 of AP025387.1, read as the reverse complement.
GGAATCTAATTATAAGTCATTAAAAATGCCTAAACAATTCTTGGCTTCTTCAAAATTACTCTTGCTTCTTCAAATTATTTTTAATTAAATTTTGCCAGTAATTGCATTTCAAGCACGGCCATTAGTCAAACCAACAACTTTTTTATTTTAAATTGCAATGAAAGTACTTTTAAAATACTTATTTCACGGTAAAAAATGTGCTCAATGATTCCAAATAGCATTCATTTTTAACACAAAATAATATTAGTTGAGATGTACTCTGTGTTAAAAAAGAAAATTTATTATAAGATATTATGGCATTTAAAATATTTAACGTTTAAATATAATATGTACACACTCATAGGTACTTATTACAAAACTCACGTTAAAAATTGAAATAATCTTACTAAGCTTATCATTAAAACAAACTATGTTATTTAGATAATCTATGTCCGTTAAGAGGCAGTTTTGATTGTAAAAAAAATATGACAAATAAAATATGTAACTTAATTTGGTGTAGGTATTTAGGAATATTAGAAAAAAAGAACAATAATTCTGTGCCTACCCAAAAAGTATAAAGCATATGAATTTTTGAATTATGGTCTCATAATTAGTCGTGCGTTACATTCATTTTATTAATTGAAACGTAATCACTAAAAAAGCCAAAGATTAGTGTTTTCCATTAAAATATATGTATTTTAGTATCCTCCTATTTACACGAAGAAAAATAACCAGCAGTGAAATATTTTCTAAAAGTAAATATCTACGCAATATAAATTTCAATAAATAGAGATATATAATGTAAGGTAACAATTTAGTCTGCACGTTTAACGAAATTAATTGCAAATTGAATTATCATGCAATCGCAAAAAGAAACGAGTACTTAAGTACTTAATCTTAAATCATAAAACTTTTTTAAATCGATCAGTCTGGTCTAACGGTATAAAACATGTCGGACTTTATTATGATATCATCTCGATTAAGTAGGAAGTAATACATCCCATTTAGTTTGCCGGTATAACTTTGTTGAATGCATACTGCAACCTTCTTCAAATCTTTTAAAATGTAGTAATCGGTTTCCTAGCTGCGACATCTATTGGCAGAATATAATACTTATTAAACATGTAAAAGCGCCATCTCGTATCGAACAGCTGCGATAGATCTGTTTCTTTTTGTGTTTTTGTAACGATTTAATTTTATGCCAACAAAGAAACAATGGTTGTATTTTTTTTAAATTACATTCATAAATGTTTGTGATTTTTTTTATCTTAATTATATCAAATACAAAAAAACATTAATCATGACCCCGATCAGCTGGTACTAAACCAAACATTTGAAGTGTGTATTATTCGTTTAATTTTTTGCATTGGCAATTCAAAATTTCTATCAAAGGTTTATAAGCCTAACAGAATTAATATTTTGAGCCTTATTGGACTATATGATAGGGACTATAATAGCTAATGAAATCATTTCAATAAGACATTTTATCGTTTGTGTAGGAAGTGGCATAAAAATAGGATTGCCAACAATTTGCGTGACGTCACACCAATGGAGTCACCGTGTCTTCTAAAATTACATAGGAGGAGAAAAAAATATTTTTCTAAGCGTATACGCTCCATTTTCATATAATAAATCGCGAAAGTGTCGAGATACGTGTACGGCGCGAGTGAGAATCTCTCGTGGTAGGTCCGCAGTGAATTACCGCGGTGCAGTTGAGTGTAACACTGTAACTTAGTTACGAAGATATTTTATTAATTTTGTGAGTATCATAGCGTATTTTCCGCTTGGAACTAATAGTAAACGATCGATACTAAACATTTCCAATCCTCGGCACGTGATGTTACGTGTTAAAGAATTAAATTAGTATTTATTATATCTCGATGTGGTGTGCACCACTCGCTTGGCGCATCTAAAAATAATACGCGGGAACGTATATTGGGAATTATATTTGGAGATTTTGCGAGTGCGGGGCCGGGTGAGTCGTGTGAAAGTGTTTAATGCGCGTTTTGTGAGCTTATTAAGCCCCGAGAGCAGTGGCCTTGAATTCACCAATCAATTTTTCGCCCTCGGTGTCATATTACGGAGCCGTGTTTACAATATATTGGGCAAAGTGAAATGGTGCTAGAAAAATGTGCTCTTTGTTTGAATGCGGCTTAATTGGATTAAATACTCGCTGTGACCTTGAGTTAATGCCTCACAGCGCGCGAGACTACGTTAAATGCGTTCTTGGTATGTCGCACAGCTAAAAGTCATCGTTGTGAAACGCAAATAATATGTTTGCATTCAAAGTAAACACAGGGTTTTTTTTTGTTTGCGCAGCTTTAAATGTTTCACGCAAAGGAATCTTTATCATACAGCCTTGTGTGACGAAAGTGTGACAGATTTGTGAAAGTGTTTTTTTATGACCATTTTATTATTTTTATATGCTAATTTTTATATTATTATATTTGAGCACAAGATTAATTGTTGGATTATTTTTGTACAATTTTATGCTTTATTTTCATAGACATAAAAGTGGTGTTAAAGCTACTAACTATTTAATATATTCAGGTATATGTTAAAATAGAATGTGTTCAAATGAAAATAGACAGTGTAACCTTGATCTAATAAGCTTGATGTGTCCGAATATTAAAGGCCATGTGAGATTAAAATGTTAGTAAATGCTTCAAAAGATACATAATACATACACATATCCAGCTGCTTAGCTTTACCCAGACTCAATTTCTTAAAATTAATTAGCCTATGTCTTTTTCCAAAGCCCAATCCATCTCTATATCAAAAATCATTCAATTTGGTTCAGTAGTTTAGGTTGGAAGTGTAAGGGATATAGAGTAACTTATACATAAATAATTTGTATACATATTATGCTATATGCTGAAATTTTAATAGGATTGTCACTAATTCTAAAAATTTCAATAGAAATATAAATTAATATTAATACTTTTATGTTGGTCTACAAATCATAGTAGTGTCCATGTATAACAGAACAAATTCGTTGCTAGTATCAGCACAGTGATATCTGTGTATGAAAGTACACAGCTTAGAAAACAAAGTCTCTTTACTATTTAGACAATTATTCAGTATTCTAACAAAGATACTTTAAAAAATATATATGTACATTTTGACAGTGGCATGGGGCAGTCACATCTTCATCAACCCATATACTCCCACTGCTGAGCACGGGTCTCCTCTACCATTGAGAGGGTTTAGGCCATAGTCCACCACGCTGGCCTAGTGCGGGTTGGCGGACTACCCACCTAAGAAATTTCTAAGAACTCTTAGGTGTGCAGGTTTCATCACAATGTTTTCCTTCACCGTTTAAGCAAGTGATAATTCAATGTGAATTCACACATAACTTCGAAAAGTCAGAGGTGTGTGCCTGGGGTTCGAACTCGCGACCGTCGAGATTCTCGACCGCGCGCCCAAACCTCGAGGCCATCACTGCTTTTTTGCATGCATAAAGTCATTAATCTCAGTTTAGTACAACAAATGCAGTCTGATGAATAATCCCATACACTATTGTATGGTCTACTAATAAGTGACAATAATTTGTTTTTTTCCATTCTATTTAATAAGTTTCATCATCATCATCAGCCTGCATACATCCCGCTGCCTAGCACAGGCCTCCTATATCATTGAAAGGGTTTAATCCTTAGTCCACTAGTTAATAAGTAGTACTAATTAATAGATTAAACATAGTTACTAGTTTAAACATTGCTTCTTCCTTAGAAATGTGATATAAAATCCCATGGTCATACAATATTATGATGGATTTGATATTTGTAAAATTTTGAGTTCGGAAATGCATCTGCCCACCCATTCTGGTTATATTTATATGGAGTTATATATGTAAGTCATACTATATTTAGCTCTTATGTAACACATAACTACTAAGTCATTCTTCAAACAAAAGCCAAGGAAATGTTTTACACCTTTAAACTCTTTACTGCTAAAGCGATTATTACGCCTTATATAAAATTACTCCAACTTTGTTGCCTCATAGTTTCTATGCGATCTAGAGGTCTAGGATATGGTTCTCGGGCTAAGTCGCTTTACTGGGTTAATCCATTAAGATTCTCATTAGCATCGGGTCAAGATGTGTTCAAAAAACTCCCAAAGACATCCCTCTATTTTGCTGGCGAAACACATTTGAAGAAATGCACTTATGTATACCATTTAAGAGATACAACTAATATTTGTATGTTGTTTCGGTTGTAAATTCATCTTTCCTTTCCCTTATTAAATACATTAAGTCATATTTTCTAGACATAGACATTGACACTCCATATTGGAAACTATAAGCACTTTAGCACTTAGTTTTAGTTGTAGATGAGTCCCATGCCCAGCAGTGGGGTGTATTTAGGCCAATAATGATCTACAACAAGCATATGAAGCCCCCAAAATATTCAAGAGCAACACTAGAGTTTCTTGCCCGTTCTTCTCCAGTGATGACTGCCTTCCGAACAGGGTGGTAAAATTTGAAATGACTGAATCTAAGTGATGTATTTGACATTTTATAGATTTAATCAATACTATGTCATTTCTTATGTCACATTTCACTCTGGTTAACTCTAAATTCGGTTAATTCTTTCTAAGATTCGGGTTATACCCAATGCCAAATTCCATACTAACTAAGCATTTGCTCTACAACTTTTATGAACATAAAGAGTTATAACCGATGTTTATGATTCATTTTGGCACATGAACCAATGCTGTTTGTGTGGACTGGTCTACCTGATTTGCTGAATATGTATTTATGAACTTCTAATCTAGTTAAATAGTTGACAGCCCCAGCAATTAGCTAGACATCATTTGATTCAGTATGATATCCGTACCAAGACAAATGTTTGCGTGATCCACAAATATTTGTTTTGGATCTGAGTGTTTGTGAGACCAAACATGTCTCTGGTAGTCTCTGATACCCATGAAACAAGACTTGTGTGTTTGTGTGGGGTCAGAACTATGTAAGTGGCTGTTGGGTGTATTTATTTATATATTTAAATATCAGTTTCTCTATTCTAGTTGACTCTATCTTATTCACATATTCAATTCAATAGTCTCATAGTGTATTAATGAGTTGCTCTAATTCAGGAAATTAAGTCTTTGTATCGATATTGTATACTGTCTCTTGATCGTAAAAGAGCGGCACTAGAGTTTCTTGCCCGTTCTTCTCTAGTGATGACTGCCTTCCGAACAGGGTGGTACACTAAATTTTGAAATGACTGAATCTAAGTGATGTATTTAATATTTTTATGGTTTCAATGTATTATTCATTTCATAGCTTATAAGGTAACAATACAAATAATTTACATCATGTTATTGGAAATTTGAAAATGACATAATTTTCTCATAATTACTCTGCATGAGTAATCCTTTATTTGCCAGGGTTTTGTTAATTAATATTATTTTAACCTTGTATAATGATGACTGCATCAAATATTAGTTAGCCTTAGTCCATCAGACTGGCCTAATGCATATTAGTAGATTTAATACATACATACATAAACTGACGCCTGTCTCCCATTAGAGTAGGCAGAGACTATAGGGCGCCAAATGCCGCGGTACAAACACTTTCGCTTCCTCTGACATCATCCTCTTCATGCATGTCGGTTTCGAGGACTCTTTATATTACCTTTAGACTTAATAAATAAAAGAAATTAAAGGTCTTTCTCTTCATATAAATAAATATACATAGTTCGGCCCCTACACTAATATACAAGTCCTGTGTCGTGTATCAGAAACTCAGAGAGACTTCAGTCTTACATCTTCATCAACCCATTTACGCCCACTGCTGAGCACGGGTCTCCTCTACCATTGAGAGGGTTTAGGCCATAGTCCACCACGCTGGCCTAGTGCGGGTTGGCGGACTACACACCTTACAGTCTTACATATATCACATATATATGTCTAGACTAGGAATCGAACCCGCAAGGAGGCTTTCCTCATAGTCTTTTCTTTTTCCTAAGGCACTGAATTGAGTTTCGAGAAAAATTTTTCCTTAGTTTCAAAGTAGTACTAAAGCATTCTAACAGATGTCGCTAAAATAAATCGTAATGTGTATTGCAGAAATACTCAACGTCAGTATTTAGTACTTGTGAGTACTAATTAACGTTAGTAGATCCTGTTAATTGTCATAATTGTAAGATCGACGTATGCATAGAATAGGGTTCCTTATGACTATAACACCAAAGTACTTTTTATGTCTTTATAGAGTTAAACTTGTTTGTATATTGCACTAGTGAATACTGATGTAATAATAATCATAACTTTTATTTATTTATTTACACTTTTTACATAGACAATGTAAAGGCGGACTTAACAAAAGAGTTACAGATAATTTTGTGCCCAATTAAGTTTAAATCGCTGTGAAAGGGAAGTTGAGATTTTGCACATGTAACTTTATTCTGACCTACATGTCTTAGCATTTCGCATTATAAAATCTAGTTGTATTTCATCTAAGACTGCCTCGTGGTCTCGTGGTACAAGTATGTGCCGTGCGATCTAGAGGAGGATGCAAAATGTTATTGGGTTTTTCCATTACGGAATTCTCAGCAGCAGAACGGAGTCTAAATGTGCCCGAAAATCGGCAATAGGCTCGCCCCCTATTACGTGGGACTGACACATACTTGCGAAATGTGGGTGTAGAAATGCACCTCTGCCTACCCCTTCGGGGAATACACGCGTGTGTTTATGTATGTAATATGTATGTTGATATTCTTCTTCTTCTTCTTCTTTATCAACCCATATACGCCCACTGCTGAGCACGGGTCTCCTCTACCATTGAGAGGGTTTAGGCCATAGTCCACCACGCTGGCCTAATGCGGGTTGGCGGACTACACATCTAAGAAATTCCTAAGAACTCTTAGGTGTGCAGGTTTTATCACGATGTTTTCCTTCACCGTTAAAGCAAGTGATAATTCAATGTGAATACACACATAACTTCGAAAAGTCAGAGGTGTGTGCCTGGGGTTCGAACCCGCGACCGCTGAGATTCTCTACCGCGCGACCAAACCTCGAGACCATCACTGCTTCATTTTTGTGTTGATATAACACGCAATGAATTACTAAGAAGCGTGTGTGTCAAACATAATATGATAATATAATCGTAGTTTCGGCACGCTCGACATGCTCACATTTCCTTTCTGACTAGAAAGAAATCACTTCATCGTTATTGTAAAAATGACTACCCTTGACTAGAATTGATAAACAAAAATTACGATTTTGGTGATTTCCTAACAAACACAGGAGAACGTCAATTTTTTTGTCAGGATTTTTTTAACGCCGATGGCTTTGTGATCACCCCAGGTATTACCTGCCTTAGTTTCCGATCGCGGTCTGAATACACCCTGTATATCTGTACGTTTTTACTCCCATAAGGATAGGCAGAGGAGTACCTACAATAGTGTTTCGCTTTTTATTCAACGTAATAGAAGTGTAACTATTTAACTGTATAATATTGTTATTTACCGTCATTTAGGGATATTTAAAAAAAATAGTGAATTTTTCCGACCCGGGGTTCGAACGTAGAACATCAAGATTACATAACTCGTTTTTAGGATTAACGTGGCTGTATATAATTGGTGATATTTCAATGCATCCGTAGCTTAGTTGGTTAAGCTAGTGAAACAAAGGGCCACAGGTTCGATCCCCAAAATAATTGTATGATCCATTCTTAACCTTATTCTTATTGACAGCCCCGTGGCGCAGTTGGCTAGACACCAGCTTGCGAAACGAGCGGCCGCGGGTTCGATCCCCGCACCGAGACAAATGTTTGTGTGATCCACAAATATTTGTTTCGGGTCTGGGTGTTTGTGACACAAAAAAGTCTATCGTAGTTTCTGATACCCACGACACAAGACTCGTATCTTAGTGTGGGGTCAGGACTATGTCTGTGACTGTTGGGTGTATTTATTTATTTATTCTATATTTCCTAAATAGAACACTCCTAACTAGGAAATCGCATAAAGATTGTGTAACAAACGGAAACTTCACGAATATTTAGTGTTAAATAACATATCACGTTATTCAATTTATCTAAATAATACTTCAAATTCCGATTATATAAGTCTTTACGTAAGGTATAATAAACCCATATAATATGAACGTCCCACTACTGGGCGCGGACCTCTAGCATTAAAAGGGTTCAGGCCTTAGTCCACCACGCTGGCCTAGTGCGGGTTGGCGGACTAAAACTAAAATTTTTGTTAAAACTTAGGTGTTCAGATTTACTTACAATGTTTTAGATAAACGAAAAAAATATGAGGAACAAAATAAGTACATCCAATAGTTACATACTTTTGACCAGTGGCGTGCCTAGGGTGTCAAACTAAGGCAAGCCCAAATGTTTATTTAGTAGCAGCATATTTTTTTTGGTACGTAGGACTAATAAATACCTACCGGTTAGTACTCACATTCACGTTTATAGCGTTATTATATAAATAAACAATCGTTAAGTTCGTTATTCGGAACTATGTAAGGCAAGTCGGGCTTTCGGGCTTCTATGGAAGTACCGCCACTGCTTTTGACCGCACACTAACATGCAAGTCTTATGTCGTGTATCACTAATTACGAGAAACTTTAAAATGTAGATACAAATATTGATGTATTAGATAAAAATTGCAATTGAAGCAGTGATGGCCTCGAGGTTTAGGCGCGCGGTCGAGAATCTCGGCGGTCGCGGGTTCGAACCCCAGGCACACACCTCTGACTTTTCCAAGTTATGTGTGTATTCAAATTGAATTATCACTTGCTTTAACGGTGAAGGAAAACATCGTGATGAAACCTGCACACCTAAAAGTTCTTAGGAATTTCTTAGGTGTGTAGTCCGCCAACCCGCACTAGGCCAGCGTGGTGGACTATGGCCTAAACCCTCTCAATGGTAGAGGAGACCCGTGCTCAGCAGTGGGCGTATATGGGTTGATGAAGAGATAAAAATTAGTCCCGCGATGGGGATCGAACCCGCGGCGTCTCGTTTCTTGTGTCTTAACAACTACACTAGTGAGTCATTTTAACAATATACTTGATTTTTAGTTAAGCTAGGTTTAGAATTCTAGTCTATAGGCTATAAAAGCAACTATGGGCTCGCCCTTATTAAGTGTGACGAATAAAAATTGGCAAAATGTGGGTGCAGAAATGCACCTCTGCCTACTCCTTCCCAGAATACAGGCGTGATGTTATGTACCAATAAGTTACTTTCAGAAATCTGTCTGTATAATAAGTCAATAACATGGAATTTCAACATCATCTTAAATTTCCTTAAAATCATAGTTTCCAATTCAGAACCCGAACTTACACCGTATTTATAACCACTAAATTCTCAAGTTCTATATATAGAAGTATAATAATTTTTGTCGAGATGCTGCCAAGGTCGAACTTTCTATCGGCTTTAGTTACGTCAGTACGGATTATGTAAAATGTGTTATACTGCCTTTTCGGTTGTAGAGCAATGTGGGGTTGTTATCTTGAAGTTCTAGGTTCGATTGCCGTGTGTCCTACACAACAATAATAAACAATTAGATAGAAAATATCCTTTGGCCTGTGACAATCGTCAGGCTATACGTCGCACTGCTGGACATAGGCCTCCTCTGCAACTGCAGAGGTTAAGCCTTAGTCCAGCACGCTGGCCTAGTGCGGGTTGGCACCTGATAATTTCTTAAGGACTTTTTAGACGTGCAGGTTTCCTTCATTTCTTTCATCGTAAAAGCAAGTGATAATTCATTGTGAATAGACAAAGACTTTGAAAAGTAAGACGTATGTGCCCGGGGTTTAGAAAAAAGTTACAGCTAGTTTACATAGTAAAAAACTCTTATTAATTATTGAAGCAAAACTTAAGTTTTATAGAAAATTCTTGTGCCCAAATAAATATCTAACTTGTGGATTACGAGGCGTTGCCCGTTTTATCCTTCAATTTATTGGGGAAGTCCTATGTCCAGCAGTGGACCACGATTGGCTGATGGTTGGACACGTGCAGAATGTTCTCGAAATGTCCAAGTCACCGTCTCCAAAATGTCGGGCGGTTTTCAACATTCCATAACTATGTCTGGTCGCCGACCTCATTTCAACAATTCGTTATATTTTGTCCTGTTTAACGTCATTTGCGGTCGAGCCAAGATTTTCGTATAATTCACTCACATTATTTTGTGTTGTGAAGGAAAAACAAGCACTAGACCAGCGTGGTGGACTAAGGCCTGAACCCTTAATGGTAGCGAAGGCCCGTGCCCAGTTGTGGGACGTATATGATACTAATTCATTATCAATTATCTATAACTAATTTGATTTTGTTGCGAGGAAATATCTTAATTGTGAGACGTATGGTAAACTCACAGAACAGTTGAATAAGACTAGACCATGCCGATTTTCCCGAACCTACGATTACACTATCGCTGATAACGATGATGTAGGAAAAGTAAAAAAATACTATATTCCATTATTGCATACATAGGTATATAACCTCACGCCTTTATACTCCTAAGGGGTAGGCAGAGATGAATATACAACTTATGAACTTGTGACGGAAAGCAGTCATATGACTTCAAAAAATCACAGATGTTTATCTCTAAATTCCAATCTCAACAACCTAACCCCGAGATGACTACCGCGCCATAACATTAAGATCTTAACAAGACAACTTAAACTAGAGCCCAGTGAAGAAATAATGCACAGCGTGCCAAAACGTGTAAACGGATTAATGTTCCTATTCCGGACGTGAACCCACACTAAGCTGCGGAGGCCGACGCCCCCATATCTATATAGAATGCTTACTCACGAATTTTTAAGATCAATCCACATATAATACTTACAATTTACCTGTCTTTTGTTTGCAATTAACTCTTAAAATGTTGAACAGATTTTCGTAAGGTTTTCACTATTAGACAGAGTGACTCATGAAGGTTTAGGTGTATACTGTATAATTCTATTACGGTGAAATGGTTAAAATATATAATTCAAAGGTAAAACTGTCTAACAAAAACACTGAATTAAATTGCATGGTTTTTGAGATGGAAAAAGAATTAGTGTTGGTACTTTCATAGAATGTCTAGTTTATAGTTGATTTTAGGCTCAAGATATTCTCATTTATGTCGCATTGCTATTGTTAGATCAAAATTATAGATTATTCTTCGGAAATTTGAAAAAACAAACTGGTCTTCTATGGAAGTACCGTCATTGAGACAAATAGGAACTACGAAAGAAAATATACACAATTATTCTACTAAGCCTTAGGCAAATACATTCAAAACAATCTTTTTAACAGATTAATAAATAATACACCCCACAGTCAACAGTTCGGACCCAAAATTAAGATCCAAGTCTTATGACATGGGCGTTTGAAACTACGTGAGACTTTTCTATTCGCAAAAATGAATCTTTTAGAAATAAATGGTGATTAATAATACCGTTTGTTTCAGGAATATTCGTCAGTGCAAAAGAAGAAACCATGCAACAAAAACCACCGTCCAGAATGAAATATAAAAATTAAGCGAAAATATATAAGCGTAACGTAACCTAACTATACTTTATTACTTATTAAGAAGAGTCAAGATGCCTGTAGTCTCACCATCGAGGTACGAGTCCTCCTCGTCGAGTCTTTCGGGCTCGTACAGGTCGACTCTGACGTCATCTTCTAGTCTCGACAAGCCTTACTGCAGGACTCGAAGCAGCACTTACGTCACTACTACACTCAGAAACTCTTACGGCGATATTAACTCAGAATACCGTTCTAAATATAGCGACGTCGATGGAAAACGCGAAAGAAAAACTTCATTGGTAGAATATTCTCGAAGCTCCAGAGCTCCTAGTGTAACGGACTCTGATAGCGGAATATCCACCCGATACAGATCTGAAAGGAGTGAATCTAGATCCAGAGATATATCTACCACTAGGAGTGAGAGTAGCAAGACGTCCAGCGATCCTCTACCACGAAGCAAAAGGAACTACAGCTCAGCGGCTTTGGCGATGTCGACGGCTGAACTGTACAATAAATATTCTCCAGCTAATTATATCCCGTTGACGCAGAGGATTCAGCAGCAACAACAGCAGAATCAGAACTATGGGGAGATTTCCAGGTCTAAGTCCATTTCTAACGACATCGGAAGGCCGCCCGCTGCTGACCGGAGCGCCCGAAAGCCAAGAACCACCGCCGCAGTCATATCAGAGGTACTTCCTTTGCAATATTTATCTTTTGTTTTGTGTGTCTGCGAAATTTGGAAAAGGTGTTTTTTTTTTTCTATATAAATCTGCTGAAAGTTTGAATTTTTTTCGATACCTCAGTAACTTATGTTTTTATGTATATTTAGTTACGCTATTTTGTGATAGTTGTATTTTTTTAAAGTTGGTAACTTTTTTTAAAAAGTAACTTTGTTGTTAATTCTAAAAGCAATGTCTTTTGACATTCAGAGAATTATTTTAAAATTTCAAGCTTTATTTTTTCTTTTCAAACTTTTTTGTGACTGAGGTATCAATTTAAAATGCTATTTCTTAGCAATATTTATGAGCTGATCTTTTTGAATGCAGTTAGGTACCCGGCCTCCCGCCAAGGACCTAGAGCTGATATGTAAAAGTTAAGTTTTTAACATGAACATGACTTGTACAGTTACACTCTAGTACCAAAAACTCAATTTACCCTCAATTTAATGACAATTCGGGTCTTGTCTTCGGTTGATAAAGCTAGGAAAAATCTAGTCTATCTAAATCTCCTATTATCTCGGCACCAGAGAAGGTTCGATTGTCAGAGAATGCCTCAAGCATTAGGTCCTCCTTTGTTTTAAAGGGTGAATAAATAAAATCTTACTGAACTTTGGAATAAAAATGGTCTCACTTTTAGGGGACTCAAATCAAATAGATTAAGAGAAAGTACTCCAAACCGAATTTTAAATTTCTAACGTTTATCTCGACTAGCAACACTGCCTTAGATAGAGATTAACAAAAACTTATTAGTTGGAATATTCATTTATGTCAGTTTAAATCCAAAACAATTAGAATCTAGTAAAATATCATTGGAAGGTATATCGTGCCGAAAACTTAGTAGGAAGCCGATTCTATACCTAGTATATAATCGGCTGATACAAGAAAGACGAAGAATACGGATAGCTTCCAACTGAAAACTGCTAACCTAACTTTGAAAGTCTAACAAAAGCGTAAGTCCCACAGTGGATTCTTTTGGCGATGATAATGATACAAAGATATACATAACTTAGAAATTGCTTCACATAATTTAGGTAGTAAAAAAAATCGACAAAGTATTGCAACAGACAGTTATTCTAAGAATTTAGTTACACAAATATGTATCGCAATTCCAAAATATTAATTTCTGGAATAAACAAAGTAAAAACAAATACGGGCTAATAGATTTGTGAAGGAGAAGGGTTGATAGAGACAGGTACCAATGGAAAATAGACCTATGCCAACCGGCAAAATAAATATTAATCAAATAATAGAATCAATAGAATAAAAGGCTAAACAAAATGAAAAGATTTGTTAACGTCGACACATAAGTAAGACATTTGAAACAAAATTCAGGCGCGACACAAAATAGCGAAAGATGAAACGACAAGCAAAAACAAAACACGACACACAACACACTCAATTCATCTAAATTAACTCGATTTCAACTAATTCGATCATCATTATCAACCAAACTCACTCGAAGTGTGTTAACGAGAATGATCTCATGGAATTGAGTTTTATGTTATTTACGTTCTGTGTCTCATTGTGTCATAAATTCATTTTGTTTTTTGACATTCTCAACTGCAAAAGTAGATCTCCATCATGGAGAAATATCTTCTGTAGATTTTTCGTTAAATTTCACAAGATATTGGTAAGTAGAGTCATGCAAAAGATTTCACTTTATAACTTTCGTGGCAGTAGTTCAAATTGAGCTTTTGAAAATAGATAGATAAAGAGATGAAAATAGATGGGTTGCTCTTGAGCAAATATTTGATCAAACGGGCCTAGAGCTTAAGAATGCAGGTTCGATCCCTGCATGAGCAAATATTTGGCCCCTACAGATATGAAAAAATTAAAAGAAATAAAACGTTAGGATTAAAAATGAGTAAAACGGAACGAAATATCAAATTCGCGTAAACATTAATGTTGGTCTTCTGACACCCAGAATGTTTTAAGACCTCAAATATCATTATTATATTCAGAGGTCAAAAAAGCGTTGTTATTTTACGAGTAATATTTTTTTGGAAGACAATTGGATCAATGATTATTATTATCGATGTAACGTAAATTATTTGACTGTTTAATCCTTCCACATAATGCAGCCTTATTTCGACACCGCGATTTTTTGCTATCTTTAAATCTACTTTCTAGGTTAAAGCGATAGACCAGGGCTTCCCAAACTGTGCGTCGCGACGCCTTGGGGCGTCGCGGCAACATCCGAGGGGCGTCGCGAGGCGATCGGCAAACATTTTCTGTCCGTATTTTTCTGATAACCTCATATTACGCTAACTAATGCTGTTTTTATTTCCAGTAAAGTAGGTAGTTTTGATGATTGGGGGGGGGGGGGGGGCGTCGCAAGAAAAATAATTATCATATAGGGCGTCATAGTGTAAATAAGTTTGGGAACCCCTGCGATAGACAATTGTCATACCGATTTGATTGAAATGTTTTATCTATGATGCCTTTAGAAGTTAAAGAACTTAATACAACGCTTCTTTGACTCCATCCAAAACATCTATCGAACGAAAAAGTTCAAATGACTTCCTCATCATTATTTTTGTTTCTATCATTACCATTTCAATGAATGCAATTGGCATAAACACCACGAGAGCTGGTCGTATATTTCGCAGACACGCAAAATTTGTCGTGTGCGTCGTGTGTGAGTGTGTTAACAGTATCGCACTAAAGAGAGCCATCAATAGCTTCGATATAGAGAACCATCGCGCTGAACGAGGCGCGGGTAACGAGTCCCAAGCCTCGCTCAACGCGAACGCATCAGTAGTAACACCAATGTATTTGCTAGTAATACTCTTACAGCGCTTGGCTGGATAAACTCTACTCCTCTGTATCTCAAAATTGATACTTATGATACTTTTCAACTCGGATTTGCCCAGAGAAGTACAGTAGATCCAGCCGAAAGTATTACTGCAAAGCATGACGACAAATGTCGAACTAACACACACGATCACATGTCGCAATCACTTTATTTATACCTGAGATCAAAAAGAAATATAAGCGTAACTTTCAAACCAGAGGGCGGAAAGCCGACGATACAAGGATAGCTCGCCGACGCCCAGCTACGCCAAACGTCACTCCATGACGAACGGCGTGAGGGACAATAACGGGAACGAGCTGCCGTCCGTACCGGAGATACGGAAGAGGTTCGATCCCAAAATGACCGTCACCAAACTGCCGGCCAACGAGTCTAGGTACACGGCCAGGAACTCGGTAGAACAGTATCTCAATCAGCTCAAAGAGTGCGAGAACGGGACCGGGGGATACGCGAAAATACTCCCGAAAGACGATAAACCAGTGCCAGTGCATTTACCGTACGTCGACAAAAACGGCACGTCCAAGTGGGACGTCGGCTCCGGCAGCTCGCGGTCCAATTCCAACTCCGATCTGTCCATTAGTAAGACCACGTCCGAACCGGTATCGTTAGCCAAACCCTCCGCGGATAAACAGGGCCCTATGTCGGCGTCCCTCACCTCAAAGTTGCCCTCCGACCGCCTCGCCAGTATCAAAAGCCAACTAGACCCGAACAACCCCATAGGGAAAATCCTTGAGAAATCCACCGTCATACAAGTAGAGAACGGCGACGCATACGACAGGAAAAAGGTCCGAAACAGTCCCGAAGTAGTCGTAAAGAAGGACACGATCAAAAGCGACATAGAGAAACAAGTGAAGACACCGAAACACACATCTAATTTCGCTTCGTACATACAAATTTCGCAGCCGATCGCGTCGGGGACGACCACGCCGAAGAAGGCCGAAGTTAACAACAAAGTGGACGACAAAATCGAACCCAAAACTGAAGCGAGGAAACCTCGAGTCAGTCTCAAATACATAGACTCGGAGCAGGACGCTTCGGTACTGAACAACGAGGTTGAATCTCCAAGCGGCACTGGCTTCGAGAACAAAACCTTTGAGCATGAGAACTATTTAAAGAAACGTTCGGAGAAGAACGACGCAGAAGAGAGTAAAGAAGAAGATGGCTTGAAGTCTATGGAGACGAGTACAGAGAGTACGATCAGTGAGCCCACAGAAGACTCTAGTCCAGAGACGCCGTCTACAAGACGAAGAGTCATCAGTAGAGAATACGACGATATTAAAACGGTAAGTGCTTTTAGGGAATTTCATTCAGATGCGATGGTACTGTTTCTAACTCTTTTATCTTCTTCTATCTAGTAGTTATCTTTAAATTTAGTATTTTTAGCATAATCTATATAATTTATTGTATTGGGAACAGCATCATCAATATCTGCAGCATTTTCACTGTAAATTTTCTATTCAGATTCGATGGCAATTTTGTATATAAATTGTTTGATGTTACGAAATTGCCATCGGAATGATTCCATTGGCTCTTTTTGTATGCACGTTTTGTTTTGTTTTTAATTTAATTCCCAATTTAGGAGAGCTGGAGCTGAAACTAAAGTTTTGTATGTTCTGCGTCGTTACTTATCGTTGAGTCTCTACGTCTTCATAGTACAGGTAATTTTGTGACTATTTCAAGTTATTCGAAATGTTTTTGTCTATGATTTGTATGGCTATTTCTTGATTTGTTCGCCTTATTAAATTTTGTTTTTGGAACGTTAGAGGAGCATCAAATTTTAGTCATAGACGTTCTAGTAAAATATGTATAACCTTTAGGGAATTAGAGCAATATAAGTTTCATAGAGCTTCGAATGTATTCGAATTCATGTTTGTGTTTACTTGACATTGGCTAAATGCATAAGAAGTGCGAAGCCATCAATTAAAAGAAAAAAAAAATCATGTTTGTCTCAAACTTAAAGAAACTTAAAATATTTGGTCACATAAGTACTAGGATATTATAACTTTTAGGAAATTAATTAATGATTTAACCTTATTTGAGAATTGCGGCTGACTTTTACCACTCAACAGAAATTATTAACACACACTAAATACCAGGGCACATGAGTTTCAAAGAGCTTTGAATACATTCATGTTGTTCTATGTACTAGGATAGCAGAAATGCAAAGAAAAAGTTAGAGAAAGGTAACAAAAGTTATAATAACTTTTAAGGAATCAATTTATAATTTACCCTTTTTGAGAATCTAAACTGATTTTCATCGGCAAACGCATTCAAGAAATGAAAACATACCCTAATCATCATCAGCCCAAATACGACCCACTGCTGGGCTCGGGTATTCTCTACCATTGAGAGGGTTTAGGCCTTAGTCCACCACGTTGGCATAGTGCGGGTTGGCGGACTACACACCTAAGAAATTACATTATATTACATACCCTAGTAGGGCAACAAAAGTTTCAGGGCTTCGAATTTCTCACTAAAAACTACTAGGATAGCATAACTGTAAAGGTGTTCTATGATTAGTTAGCAATAACTAGCGGAACTGTAGGTGCGCGAACGCAAAAATGTTTGCGCCGGGTTCGTTGGCATTTCGATATTGAGGCCATTTATTTGTGTGAGTGTAGACGCCAGGTATTCTGTGTGATCAGGAAGCGCAACACTTTGCCCATAGACATTTTGATTTGTGATATATTTCTATTTGTAGAACAAAATTTTGTCAACAAAATAGTTTTTGAATCCCTCTCGTCTTACAAATATGTGTGTGGGTTGAAGGTCAAAACAAACATTTTTCGAAACAAAATTTTCTTTATTAGTGTGCTTTAGTGTACTAGGCGACCATAAGCCTACTGGCGTTAATAACTTTGAAAATCAAAAGAACTTTCTAAAATACTTAAATCTTGGCTGATTTCGACATTCGATTATACGAAATAATCTATTTATATCATCATTATCAGCCCATATTTCAATTTTACTGCTGGACACAGGTCTCCTTTACCATAGAGAGGGTTAAGGCCTTAGTCCATCACGCTGGCCTAGTGCGGGTTTGCGGACTAAGAAATTCCTAAAATGTTTTAGAAGAAGGGTTATAAAGACGCGTCATTTTGCAGCCAAAATATTCTCTATAACATTTTTTTATCAAGTGACAATGGCGATTGCGCGACGTCTGTACGAATCTAAATATAAATCGGTTGGAAATGTAACGTCCAGAAATAAAATAGAGGAATCGGTTCGCGCCACGCTTGCCGCCGCCACGTGCTCGTACAACATGCCGCCATGTTGATTTTGTCTATGATTTTCCATAACTTTATCGAAAAATTGCCATCAAAAGTACTAGGGGTACAGAAATGCGAAGAAGGTTGTTTAAAAAGCTATTATTGGTGGAATGAACAATGGAACGTTCCAGTCAAATTTGATTTTTTATTTTAAAGGGATTTTGTTAAAAGTAATAAGCAAAGGAATGTTGATTCATTCAGCCGTAAACAGACGATTCCCTAATTTAAAAACAGAACGATCATTAAAATTCGTGAATAGTTTTTCAACGTACATTAACCTCGCATCTAGGATTTCAATCACCAATTCTCGATAAAAAAATTGGCGGGAAAATTCTTGCAAGAGCGAGACGGGTGATGCCCCCATGTTTATATGAAAGAAAGAGATGGCTATATGTCTGCATTTGCGGTTTACATTCAGTGCCTATTTTAATATTGGTATTAGGACAGTTTTGACGTTTCACAAAGTCAATTTCTTTTCTACGGTCGGCGTGTGGGTGAGACACATTTTGGGACGTGGTTTTTTTTAATTATTGTCTATTTTAACTTTGCGGTAGGTCGTAGTCTTTTTAGTTCCTAAAAGTTTGGACTGCGTGGGTAGTTCCGAGATTTTAGATGATTAATTTTTAGAAATATTTTTTTGGGTCATGATAATGATAAATAAAAAATGATGAATAAGAGAAATATAATATTCTTAGAGTAATATAATAGCTATAATAGATATACTATAAAGATGAAAAGTTTGTTTAAACATGCTAATCTCAGAAACTGCTGGTCCGATTTGGAAAATTCATTCAGTGTTAGATAGCACATTTATCGAGGAAGGCTATAGGCTGTATATCATCACGCTATTACTAATAGGGGCGGAGTAGCAATGAAAAATTTCGTGAAAATAAAGAAGTCAAGTTTTGCATAGTATTATTAATTAATCGATGAAGTCTTTTATCAACTTGGGTAAGAATTTTAACTAGAATGCGTTTTTTTATCAATTTCATAATCACTTATCGTGTTTTCAAGGTTTTGTCCGTCAGGAATTTTTAAATACATTTTTCATATTATCTATAACTAATTTGGCTTAACAAGGAAATATCGTTATTATTAGACTTGTGGTAAATTTACATAACAGTTGAATAAGACTAGAAAGGAAATGTTCACATGCCGAGCGTGTCAAACCTACGATTACACTGTCATATGTTCGAAACACACGCTTCTTAGTAATTTGTTTTATAATATCAACACTTTTATAAATTTAATTTTTGTTCGTAATTTTTATCATTGTTCATGTGATGGTAGTAGAATGAACAGGTGACAGACAAGCGGCGACACTTCCCCATACTAAATACTGGCTACTTCCCTTCTCATCTTATTTAGCTGTTCTGTGCGTAAAATGTTATGCATATTACCGCAAAAGAGGATAATATTGACCATTACAAATAATTTATAAAAACCTATTTGATTAAAGATAATTTGCTACTTTGATCACACATACTGTATCACTAACTACGAGAGACTTTACAAACACACAAATACATATATAATCGCACAAATAAATATTTGTCCCTGCGGGGATCGAACGCACGGCCTTTCATTTCACAAGTAGCTTACTGCGCCACGGAACTGTCAACTAAAACAAAACTAGTTTACCGAACTTTTTGCCTCAAAATGTCATTAAAATTGGCAGTAAAAAGAAAAATATTACGTCATTTCAGACAAGTAATTTTCGAAGTATATTTGTGCATTAATTTTATATATGTTTTATCGAGTTCAAACTGAGGATTGTGATTGTCAAAACGGACATATATATATGTTGGAAGAAGTATTTTCAAAGTCGGTTATTATGTATATTTAAACTATTCCTATAACGCTTAAGACGTAGGCAGAAGTGCATTTTATTATTGTGTTTCGTCTTGTTTTATCTTCTCCAAGCTTATGACAGCCCCGTGGCGCAGTTTGCTAGACACCAGCTTGCGAAACGAGAGGCCGCGGGTTCGATCCCCGTAGAGACAAACCTTAGTGTCGTCCATAAATATTTGTTTCGGGTCTGCATGTTTGTGAGAGTAAAGTCTCTCGTAGTCTCTGATACGACACATGACTTGTATCCTAGTGTATAGTCAGAACTGTTTATGTGACTTTTGGGTGTATTTATTTATATAAAATACATAATAATATTATATTTAATCGTTTTCTGATACAGTCAATGCCACGGTTAAAAGGTATACAGGGTGTACTCAAACCACACACATTTAATACCGAAGTTTTTTTTGGAAAACGTCAAATTTTTTATTGTTTGTCGGGATTTTCTTCAACGCCAGCGGGTTTGTAATCACCTTAGCTATAACCTGCCTTAGTTTCCGATCACGGTCTGAACACACCCTGTATATTTCATATACGTCACACAGCGCAGTGGTTATGTCACAAATCATATGATAGCATTATCAGGAGATATGCACTTCGATTCCGTTGCTCAGCGCCTTTAGTTTATCTTTAAATGCTGTTGTAGCAACACGTGTTATACGTCCCACAGCTGGGCACGGGCCTCCTCTGCAACTGAGAGGGCCTTAGTCCACCACGGTGGTCTAGTGTGTTTTTATAAATACATATATTTTATAAAGGAATTATTATGTGATGGAACCAGTTATAGAAAGTGTTAAAAAGAATGGATAATTAAAAAAAACATATTGAAAGGTAGTTTGCAATATTTTAATTATTATTTGACCATTTAGATTGACGTAAAAGTGAGTTTGAAATATATTTATCGGCGGAAAAAAAAAACAATTTGGACAAATTTATAAACTATTAGTTATCAAAAAGGACTAAGTTACTGATTTAAGTGACAAGTAATGATTTTTTGTACAAACATACAGATTTTTTGTGTCGAAACTTGGTAGGACTGTAATAAATTGTGCCATGTGATACCTCACTGTTTTGAAAGTGTATTGGTGGACTGTATTCAGAATGGCGGTTTATTTGGTACAAATTGCGTTGGTAAGATGTTTTTTATATATCACTTTATGTTCTCATTGGCGTCGCTCGCGTATATTATGTTGTGAAATTAATACACCCAAAACTCACATAATATTCAGTGGGTCACTAATTACATGACACTTTTTATGCACATGTATAAGAAACAAATATTTGTAGATCCTACAAATTTTGTCTAGGGGCGGGGATTGAACCCCCGGCCTGTTGTTTCGCTGTGTCTAGACAACTGTAGCCATAAGGCTCTTATCTATGAATTAATCATAATCAATGTTTTATTAAACATTATCTGTTTTCGAAATTCAACCAATTATAATCTCTTAACAGACTATCTCTTACCAGAACACATTGAAATATTTTCAATAGTTTGAGGGTAAAACGAAAAAGTAATAAATAGACCCATCAGTCACACTCATAGTCCTGATCTCATATTAAGATACGAATCTTGTGTCGTGGGTATCAGAAACTACGAGAGACTTCAAACACCCAGACCCCAAACAAATATTTACGGGTCACACAAACATTTGTCTCGGTGCGGGGATTGAACCCACGGCCTCTCGTTTCGCAAGCTGGTGTCTAGTCAACTGTGCCACGGGGATGTCAAAACCTAACTCAGTTTTTGCAATTATTATATTTATTTAGTATTTGCCAATTACCGAGTCAGTACTAGTAAAATTAAGCACGTTTAACCGAGTTTGAAGACCCCAAATCTAGTGACCTCTATAGATTGAAATATTAAACAAACAGAAGAGGTCTTTACTCTTCATTAATCTATATGAAGCAGTCAATATGACACCTATTATCGAAATACTAACAATTTTATTAAATTATTTGATAAATTAACACTAACTTTTGTCTAAAGCAGTGTTTCTCAACGTGAGGCCCATGCCCCATGGGAGGAAATCTGATAGATAGGGGGGCAATTTAAACAAGAACTCCATACGACTTAGGTGCGACAATTTTTAAAGGTTAAAAAATATGTATAGGGGGCATAAAAAGTTTTAGAAATATTAAGCTAGGGCATAATTAAATATTGGGAAATAAAAGATTGGGAAACACTGGTCTATCTCCTCGCCCCCGTTTTTGAATAACTTGAAACCATACCCAAATGCACCTCTGCCCACCTCGGTAATGCAAGCGTGATCATATTCGAGCACTGTTATCATGCCGTGAATGCCATATCAACGCCGTGCCACGTGGTGCCCCTTCTTGGACCACTGTCTGTGATTGTGAAACTTGGCAAGCGTTTTTGGCATCACCCCCGGCGCCCGAGCAGTCACCGTCGCGCCCTTCCACCGACAACCGCTGAAAAACACCGCGAAATGAGAAATCCTAAGGGCGTCACCTGACGGCCATCTTGGAATCTCTACCCGCCATATTTCTCCAGACAAAACCCGCCATCTTGTATTTTTCGCGCGCGAATAGGGCTGTGACAGGTGCAGTGAACTTCGGACTCTATCGATGTGTGTTTTCAGTCGATTGTTTTAGTTCTATTTGTAGTTAAATTCGATTGGAGTGGAGAAAACTGTTGAAGTTTTGAAGTGCTGGAAATTTGAAGCATATTGAGACTTAAAGACGATCAGTGCGAGCAGACTGCCAACTAGTGTAAAAAGAGGACATAAACCAAAATAAAAACTATAAACATTGTGTTACAAAATAGTGACTTTGAAAACAACGAAATTATTCAAAGAACTGAGCTGACAAAATATAAACAATAATAAAAAGAAGAAGCTAAGGATGTGTTAGTGCTGTGTGCTGAATGCAATTTCCTAAAGAACCTGATTAATTTACCAAAAAACATTAATAATTGGGGTAGTTTATAACCCAATATACTCAAAAAGATTCATAGTGCTGGAAGTAGGAAATCTTCAAGATTTCCTCAATAATATCGATCAGCTGTAACACAACTGATCTCATAATAAAAATATCAGCAAAATAATCGTAAAGATCTTAGCCAAGGTCATTGATAAGACTTTCATAACAGAGTTTATCTCAAACGGAAGAACGTTTTGTAAATTATACGTCAGCGTTTCAAAAACGATCAAGTTTTTTGCTAAATGTTTTTACAATTTATATAACACTGAAGAGAAGAGAATTAAATCTGAATAAAAAGATTTTTATACTAACCCCGAAGAAACAAGAAATTTATCTAAAAATATCTTAAAAGATAATCACCATCGATCAAGATTATCCGCAACCACCCAAAATCATTCAAAAGATTTGATCCTAATAAAATATTTGCCAAACTTTTGATAATCGAAGCTAGTTATTTTGAATTTATATTGAAATTTTTGATCAAACCGAAGACTTGAATTATATGATAATTTTCAAAGCACAACAAAATTGGTGCTAATTTTAAACACATTAAATCATTGTCAATTTTGAATCCAACGAAACTTTCGACCAAACACACTTTTAAACTTGGTAACAAACCACAAGATTGTCGATACTAAATACGACATAAATTTGGGACAGATTGAAAAGAATCAAACTCCTTCCTCAAATACTGAACCAGACAACCTCTACAAACAAAAGAACGTTAAAATCTAAAATCACCAACCAGAACCAACAGGCAATAAAGCCAAGGGTTAACGTCAATAATAATAATAACAAAACATTATAAATAAAAGAACGTCGCTGGTATCTAAAGCCATAGTCAATACCAATAGCAAACCTATCTCGATAAAATAACATCTATCAAATCTACAACCAAATAGAACTAGCTGGAAATAGAATCAGGGTCTAACCAAAACAAAAGGACATCGTTGAATTTAGAAAACTAAAGCCAGTAATCAAAAAAAGGTTGCACCAACGATCTCTGTAAGCAGAAAAAGACCGCTGGAATCCAGAGGTACAAAGCCATACTAATAGCGAAATAATCTATAAATAATAGAAGATCGTTCAAGTCTAAAACCACAAAACAGCAGCAATCAGAAGAATCAGAGTGGCACTAAAGATCTTTATAAACAGAAGAACATCTCTGAACTCTGAAATTTAGAGCTATCACCCAATCATCTCGGAGACGCACCCACGATCTCTATAAACCGAAGAACATTGTTGATATCTAAAGCAACCAAACACATCAGGCTCTAATCAACGATCTTCATAAACAAAGGAAGATCGTTGAAGACCAAACCTAACAATTGGTAATAGAATCAAGGTCTAACCAAAACAAAAGAACGTCTCTGAACTTTGAAACATAAGATCAGGAATCAAATTCATAAACAAAAGAACATCATTAAAGTCAAAAGTCACCAAACAGCACCCAATTAAACTAGGGTCGCTCTGCTCTATCTTCATAAACAGAAGATCGCTGAAATCTACATCGTCCAAACAATACTAGCTGTTGATAGAATCAAGGTCCAAAACAAAAGCCATATCTGAATTGTGAAACACAAGCCGACGAATCCACCCAGGGTCCACCAAGGGTTATATGCTGACATACTACGAAGCGCTGGTGATCGTAGCATGCGTGACCACCACTCTCCTGGCCGCCCTCAACAATGAGGTGTGGGTGCAGGCACTGCTACGAGCCGCGCCCGCGAACAGTCGCGACGCCCCCGCGGCCCCCGCGACCGCACAGGCTCAGCCTCGACAGGACTTATGGCGTCAATACTTATCAGGTTAATGTCTTCTACTGCCTTTACTGAATGTAGTTTGATTATTGATACTGTTACTTTGGTAGGAATATTGTAGAAAAGATCATGAATATTATTGGTTTTAACATTATGGTTCATAATGTTTAAGTAATATTAAATAATACACACAATTCTGACTTTTCGCAAGTTATTTGTGTATACTCAATGAATTATCACTTGATTTAACGGTGAAGGAAAAAGGAAAACATCGTGATGAAATCTGCACACCTAAAAGTTCTTAGTCAGTCTGCACTAGGCCAGCGTGGTGGACTAAGGCCTAATCTCTCTCAATGATAGCGGAGGCATGTGCCCAGCAGTGGGATGTATATGGGCTGATGATGACTAATCAGGTTATTATCTTTAACCATATTGACATCAACGGCCTAATTACTGAATGTACTCATCATATGGTTACTGTTTTTTAAAAGTAAAAGTGTAAAAGCAAGGATCATGAATTTTATTAGTAAACTAAATTGTGTTTTAAGTAATGTTAAATTTGAGTCTGTAAAAAGATTCAGATTCTTGATAGAAGCTGTAGGACGCTTTTATTTAGATCATCAAATTGTAGTAGCTTTTAAATAGTTGAGTATTTTTTTTAAGAAATTTAACTGGTATATTATTTAACGAATCTAGATGAAATAACAAAGTTTTAATTGTAGACGATGGTATTTTTTTAAAAGCTCAGATATGTAATTTATTTTGTATGACTGTTCTGTTTTGACAACAAATGTCTTGATACAAACTCGACTACCAAGAATTATTTGAGCAAAAGCTTAACTACATAAAATAGCTACATTATACCAAAATCTTTGGTAGTTTAGACTGTTATGATCATCTAATACTACATTACCCAGTGACCTTATATTTTCTTTTAAAATAAAGAAACCAAAAACTCTTAAACCTGCTTTTTTCTCTAAAGGATTACTTTTTAGTCTATGGCCAAAACCCTCAGGCTATACTCTAATGTTTAACAGAAAGTTCTCTTAAACCTGCGTATAATTTTTCTCTGGTTTATTTGTTAGTCTAAGGCCAAAACCCTCAGCTTATAGTCTAATCTTAATGTCCCCCTGATGGCTTAGTGCGAGCGCCGGTCCAGCGTCGTGTGGGTAGCCGACGCATGCTCGTCTCGGGGCGGGAGCACAGTGCCTACGCGGTGCGACTCGCGGCGGCAACGTTTTCGCGGATGGTGCGATTTTTTGTCGCACGGATTTTTGACGCATGCTTTTTTTGGAGAAGTTTTTTGGGACTGCAACCCCTGGTTTTAAAGGCTGAAAGGGCAAAAAGGGGTGTATGTGTTTGTATTCAATTTTGACATGTGTTTTGGGTAATTAGGTCTTATAGGTTGTGTATTTGTGTCGAATTTGTTTATTAACGAAGGAAGCTTCTATCGATTTTTTCCTTGCCATTATATATACAGGTGTATTCAGACCGTGATCGGAAACTAAGGCAGGTGATAGCTACGGTGATCACAAACTTATAGACATTAAAAAAAATACCGACAAACAATAAAAAAATTGACGTTTTCCATACAAACATCGGTGTTAAATGCATGTAGTTTGTATGGAAAACATCGGAAGTTTGTTATCACCTTACTTTCCGATCATGGTTTAAATACATCCTGTATATGTATTTTTATCGTCTTGTTCAGCGCTACAAGTCATCTTGGTGAGTAAAATTAATAAGTCGTTATTTATTTTGTGATACAAAATAGTTTAACTAAGTGAATATTTTTTGTTTTTGTTTTTGCACGTCGCTTATCACGCATAACCATTAATGATATTTTGCACGGTGTGAGAAAAGAAACTGCGATTTTTTGTCGTCATTTTAATTACTTGAAATCACTTTAAGGCTCATAGTTGTTGATTATGTCTACTTATGTTAAGTCTAGCGTTATTCATACTTTATGATGAAAGTTAATTTTGCAAAGTAGTTATAATGCTCAAGTCCTATTTGGATGTCTCAGGAAAAAAATATTCTGCAAGGTAAACCTAAAACAGGATTAAATATTGCAACAAAATTTTGCTTACATACGCTATGTCCTTTATTAAAGTCACAGAAAAGCTGAATAAGATTAGAAAGGAAATAGACAGTATTTTGTATGAAGACATGTATCCCAAGTAATAACGTCCAATAATGAAATTTTCACACCAAATGAAGGAGTGCTATCGGTTGTGACAAATTTAAAAGCATGTGTGTCAAACGTATGATGGTGTGATCGTAGGTTCTTTCCTAGTTTTTTTCTAGTCTTATTTAACAGTTCTGTGATTAAGTAGTACTACAAACAAGTTTGACAAGTCATATAAACTAGACATTACTTAAACCAGACGTAATCAACATCAAAAGCTCTTAAACATACGACAAAAAATCGCAGCGACAAAAAGTCGCACATTTAGTTAAAACTACCCTCAACTTCGCCAGGAGTTGGCCGGTGGGAAGAGCGGGCCGAGCGGACTGCGCCGGAGCAGCGAGCGATCCGACTCTGTGTGTGAGACACGGACAGACAAACAATCCAGTCAAACTAGTGGTGAGTAATCCTGGAAGATAATTCAAAGAAACAAAGTAAATAAATATATTAATCCCACAGTTAAATAGTCCTTACCCCACAGTAGGTTACAAGGCCTGTATCGACATCAGAAAAAAAATACAGATTAGATGATCGATTCAATGAGTTAAATCGACAAATCTACGCTTTGATCAATTGTTGTTAGAAAACTTTTCACATAGAATTATCACCTATACAGGATGTATTTAGACCGTGGGGGTTGTATGGAAAAGTCAAAATTTTTATTTTTTTGTCGCGATTTTTAATATCGCCACTGGGTTTGTGATCACCCTCGCTATTACCTGCCTCAGTTTTGGATCACGGTCCAAATACACCCTGTATACTTTCATGCCGAAGGAAAACATCATAATAGAATCTACACACCTATAAAATGTTAGGCATGTCTTAGGTGTATCTTCCCCAACGCGGACTAAGCTAGCGTGGTGGGCTAAGGCCAAAATCCTTCAGTTGTAAAAGATCCCATAATAGATCCCAGATTAGACGTATAGGCTGATGATGAAATCCACACTTAAGAAGGAAAGGATGGCATCGAAACTTGTTTATTATACAAATATTTCTCAATTTCGACAGCCCCGTGACGCAGATACCAGATTACGAAACGAGAGTTCGCGGGTTCGATCCCCGCAGAGACAAATGTTTTTTTCGTGTTTGGGTGACTGAGAACGAAATAATATAACCTAGTGTGGGGTCAGAGCTATGTATGTGACTGTTGGGTGTATCATTCCTCAACTAGTCACTCTGATATACCCCCCCCCCCCTTTCCCTTGGCAGGTCTGAACGGCCTCCGCAACATAGGCAACACGTGTTTCATGAACAGCGTGCTGCAGTGTCTGTCGAACACGCGGCCGCTGCTCGAGTACCTCGCGGACGACAAGTACGCCGCGGACATCAACACCACGCTCTCGTGCATGAAGGGCGCTCTCATCAAAGGTAACCGCTTAGCCTATGGGCCCTTGGAGACTTGGAGGATAGCTTAGTAGTGATGAAGGTTGAATTTAGGAGAAGTTAAACCACAATTTGTTGAAATGATTTTAGTCAATGGTGGTGCTGATGTGATATTTGCATGTTGGCTGAAATTAGGATATTAAGAAGACCAAAACCTGTCAAACTAGCTTAGGGTTATTAAAGCGCCCTTTTGTATAGAAATTGTATATAAATTACCTTAAGAGATAATTTAAATCAAAATTACATTTGTGCGATAGCTACCATCAAGTGATGTTATATTCTTGTAAATTGCGTTAGGTTAAAATTTTAGCACCACTTCAGATTTGTACACTAGTTACCATCAGCTGATGTTATTTTCGTACATTAGCTGAACCTGATGTAACATTCGTACACTAGTTGAACCTGATGTAATATTCGTACACAACCTAAACATGATGGAATGTTCGTACACTAGCTGAACCTGATATATTTTTCGTACACAACCTTAACCTGATGTAATGCATGTGATGTTTATAAATTGGGTAATGTTGAAATTACTTATTACCAATTAATACATTTGTACACTAGTTACCATCAGCTGATGCTATATTTGTTTATTATTTTTGATGTTTTTAAATTGATTGCTTAATAAGTATGCATTGCTTAATAAGTACATTCGTACACTAGCTGATCTTGATGTCACATTCGTACAGCATTCGCGAGCGTGATAAAGGAGTTGTGGCGCAGCGGCGAGCGCGACGCGGTGGTCAACACGACCTCGCTCAAATCGCAGGTGCAGAGGTTCGCGCCCCGGTTCATGGGGTACAGCCAACAGGACGCGCAGGTATGTAGTACTAGACTTGTATGTATCATCATCATCATCATCAGGCAAAAGACGTCCACTGCTGGACATAGGTCTCCCCCAGAGACTTCCAAAGCATTCTATTGGAAGCGGCCTGCATCCTACATTCCATGTATGTTTGTATGTCGGTAACATATATGTATGTATTTAGCGAAGGGGTAGGTAAAGATGCATTTCTGAAAGGGGCTGTCGATTTTTTTTTTCATCGTCATCATCAGCGTTTCACGTCTACTACTAGACACAGGCCTCTCCTATGGCACGCCACTGGCCTCGATCTTCGACCCACCTTATCCATCAGTCACCTTTCGGATATCGTCACCCTACCTAGCAGGGACTTATGCTATCACGTGACTGGTTCCAGGAGTTCCTGCGCTACCTGCTGGAAGGCCTGCACGAGGATGTGAACCGGGTCACCGTCAAACCGAAGCCAATACTCACTGAGATCGACGACAGCCTTAGGTAAGCTGAAAATGGAATTACATTGACCAGTGACTACTATACTATACTCAGCCTATCGCCGTCCCTTGCTGAACGTAGGCCTCCCCAAGATACCACCAACCATCCCGGTCTTGAGCAGACCTCAATGAACCTAGTTCACACATTCCTGGCCACGGTATTGGTCATAGAGTTTCCTGATATACATTTGAAAAACATACTATGTTACCATTCCAGCGACAGCGCGAAGGCAGCCGAGGCGTGGAGCCGCTACCTGCGCATGGAGGACTCTCGCGTGGGAGACATCTTCGTGGGACAGCTCAAGTCCACGCTGCGCTGCACGCACTGCAACCACGACAGCGTCACCTTCGATCCGTTCTGGGACCTCAGGTACGTAAAATAATCGAATCCCACAACAGAGAAACGTTTTGGTAACTTAAATGGGGCAAAAATGACGAATCCCACAGTAAAGGTACGATTTGGGAACTCCTGTGGGATATAAATGTTTAATCCAATGATAGAGTCAAAATCTAGTGCTTTAGGTGAGATTCAAGTTTCGAATCCCATGGTGAAGTAACGTTTTAACCACCACCACTTTCGGCCCGTTTTGGGATCTTAAGGTGGATCAAAAAAGTGAATCCTACAGTAGAGTAATGTTTTGGGAACGTAGGTGGGCATAAAAGGGAATCCCACAGTTAAGTTTTGGGAACGTAGGTGGGATATAAATGTTGAATCCCACAGTAGAGTAACGTTTTGGGAACTTTAGTGCGATAAAAATATCGAATTCTATAGTCATGTTCTGGGGCCCTAGGTTGGACGTAAATATCGAATTCTATGGTAGATTCAAAATCTGGGACGTTAGGTGGGATTTAAATTTCAAATCCCACAGTAGAGTTAAGTTCTAGGAACTTTGGTGGGATATATCCCACAATGGAGTACTGTTTTGGGAACTTAATTGGGGTATAAATGTTGAATCCCATGGTGGAGTCAATCTTGAATATTGTACGTACACTACTACCAAATGTTGTAGAATGTTCTCGAATGTTCCAGAATGTTGTAGAAGCTAATAGAATGCTCTGTATATTGCAGCCTGCCGATTCCGTCCCGCACGGGCAACCTGAAGCTGCAGCAGTGTCTGCAGTACTTCACCAAGCAGGAGGAACTCGACGGCGACGAGAAACCGGTGCGTATCATCACCATTAGTTTTTTCTTCAGAGTTTTATTATTTTCACTATTTATGCTAGGTGCATAGTCTCTGCATCACCCTAAGGTTGACTGTTATAGAATGCATCTGGCATTAATTTCGCCTTTATACGAATTGTGTAAAAAACATAAATAAATTATGTATAGAAATTTGTTAGCACGAACATGTAAAATTAGCTTAGTAGTTGACATGACACTTATTCAGCGTATACAGGATGTATTCAGACCGTGACCTTAAACAGGCATGTAATTTTGGTGATAACAAATCTATTGGCATTAAAAAAATTGCCAACAAAAAATAAAAATTGTTTATTTTTGTTTTGTCGAGATTTTCTTTAACGCCAGAGGGTTTGTTATCATAATAGATATACCTACTCTAGTTCCCGATCTCAATACAGCCTGTATAGCAGTATTAGTATATTGTATGTATAGTAATATGTCATATCTCTGATTGCAGACGTGTTCGAAGTGTGGTGTACGTCGCAAGTGCCTGAAGTGGTTCACGGTGCAGAAGTTCCCGCAGGTGCTTGTGCTGCACCTCAAGAGGTACGGCAATAGGACTCTAGACACCCGGTCACTATAGTGACGGTGGCACTAGGACTCTAGACACCCGGGCACTATAGAGACGGTGACACTAGGACACTAGACACCCGGTCACTATAGTGACGGTGGCACTAGGACTCTAGACACCCGGTCACTATAGTGTCCGTGGCACTAGGGCACTAGACAAAAGGGGGAGGGATGTTAGATTTGACTTTGTATGTGTATATATAGATGATGACGATTATGGTGATGATAATGATGACGATAATAAGGATGATGATGACGGCGATTACGGTGATGATGATGATAGTGATAGATCAGGAGGCAAAGGCGGACTTATCATATAGCCACTTGCACAAATACAATTTAACTATAACAGTGTGGTAACTGTAACGTTGAAGGTAAACATCGTGAGGAAACTTGCATACTTAAAAGTTCTTAGAAATTTCTTAGGTGTGTAGTCCGCCAACAGTGGGACGTATATCGGTTGATGATGATGATGATGATATAGTGACGCTGTACCCCCAGGTTCTCCCCCACGGAGCGGTTCCGCGGCAAGTTGAGCGTGGTGGTGGAGTTTCCCCTGAGCGGACTCGACATGGCGCCCTTCGCGGCCGCGCGCCCGCTGCACGCCACATACCACCTCTACGCCGTCAGCAACCACTCCGGTACACATATATATATACCTACTTACTACACGTAGTACGCCCACAAGACGTAGTACACACACTACACACTACAGGTAGCTTCTACATACTACACTACACGTACTGTACGTAGTACTTTCTACACTTAGTACACTTGCGCCAACTACTACTGCTAATTTAAAAAATAATGTTAAAACGACGATTCAACAGTACTTGTAAAAGTCGATTTGAAAAAAGATGATTTGACTTTGACTGACACAAAGTACATACACTAACCGTATTACACAAAACACACAGCTTACACTACACGCAGTAGACACACACACTACTCGTAGTCCGCACACTACGCCCACAACACAGTACACATTACGTACTACTCGTACTACGCACTCTACACGTGGTGCACGTACTACGCCCACTAATAAGCGTCTATACTGATGTGGTGTATAAATACATTTCAGGCACGACGTACTCCGGCCACTACACAGCGTACTGCAAGCATCCATACACGGGCGAGTGGCACGAGTATAACGACTCCAGGTAATATATACACACAGAAGTGTATAATGTACGGTATCATAGTTATCATCAGCCCATATAAGATCTATCTACACTAAAATAAAATTCAGTTGATGATCTGCCAAAGGGCAGTATAAAGAATTTAGTTTTTTTATAATATCTGTATTTTTTATATGTATCTCTTTTGTCTATTACCACTGTCAGAAATAAAGTTAAGTTGTGCAGAAAAAAATCTCAATTAATTTAATATATTACTTCGAGTCACATATAAATTACTAGTGACCCGCCCCGGCTTCGCACGGGTGCAATGCTGATATTTAATGGACGTTATCATACATATAAACCTTCCTCTTCAATCACTTTATCTATTAAAAAAAACCGCATCAAAATCCGTTACGTAGTTTCAAAGATTTAAGCATACAAAGGGACATAGGGACAGAGAAAGCGACTTTGTTTTATACTATGTAGTGATAATGTCAAGAAATCAGTAACCTCTACTCGCTGCTATATGTATATTATTATCAATTTTCAGAGTGACGCCGATAAGTCCTCGCAACGTGGTATCTTCTGAGGCGTACGTGTTGTTCTACGAGCTGGCGCGCACGTAGCGCCGCCCACGGCCACGCCCACCGCGCCCACAGCCACGCCCACTGCGCCCACAATCACGCCCGGGGTCGCTCCATGTAGATATCGCAAATTCATCCTCACATTACATACGTCCCACTATAGAGGGGTGTGGCTGCAGTACAAATTATTGGTGTAGATTCTAAAGATAATTATACTGTTAAATAACAAGAGATTTGAACCCACTATATACATTAATAAGTGAGGTCACTGGGCAAAATAAATGCATAAAAAATAACAAAAACAACATGAGTGCCGCATCCCTCATTGAATCTCAAACATTTGGTGTAAAAAACAAACATTTGTCAAGAATAATGTAGATATGTCTATATGGAGCGATTAATTATAACAAATATGTCTGTCTGTCCGTGGGCTCACACTAGTCCCACAGCTTGTCGTATTCGCGTGGGGTCACATTTTTGGGGTCCACAACAAATTTGACCCCAAATCATTTGGACCCCAGCCCGCACTAATAAAATACCGCGACTTCGCTTCACTCCGACTAAATTACGCGTGAACAAATATATATATATTAAAACAAAATGGCGGCCCGTGTCCGTTTGTACATAGAGTGTAAAGCTTATTTATATGAGAGTAATGTAATAATAATTATAATATAATTTGTTGTTTGTTGAATCTGCAAATATTATGTACAAAACACGTATATATACTGTATGGGGTGAGACAAATATTATGACGACGACTGGACCCATGCTGGGACTATGTTAAACTATATCTAGTCCACTGGAACATACTATATCACCTGTATGTCTATAACCAACATATACAGGGTGTATTCAGACCGTGATCGGAAACTAAAGCAGGTACTAGCCACAATGATTACAACAGGATTGGTTTAAAAAAACATTGCAATAAAAAATAAAACTTTGACCTTTTCCTAACAATCATAGTTGTTAAATGTATGTAGTTGTTCGGAAAACATGGAAAAAAATGTGTTTTTTTATGCCATGGCTATTACCTGCCTTAGTTTTAGATCACACTCTGAAGACTGTATTTGTTATGAAATTGTAAAGTACAATTTGACAATATGTTACATATATATTCATATAATTGTACCAAATTATTAATTTAAATTATAAATTAACACAGTAGAAATTGTTGAGGTGAAAAAACATAAAATTTGAAGAATAGCTCCTATTTTTTATGTAACTCATTAAAAAGGGTTCTATTTGATGAATTATCTTCAGGAATGGAATAAATTGATAATTAATATTGATAAAAAAAAAACTTTTAAAAAATAATGATCCGTGAAATATATTTATAAATTTCAAATTTATAAATTTGTTTAGAGTTTAAGTAAAAGAAGCATTAGGAAAGCAATTCTACTATAGGACAGTTATTTATTTATGAACATAATTTATAACACCAGTTGAACCAGTGTGGGGACAAGTCGTGAGATTCTACTAGTTCTATTAATTTCATGTCAATTTTAATTGTTTTTCTTTATTGTGCATTGCGCAGAAGAATTATGACCAGAGAGATGTATTAAAATGTTCAAATAAACCTTATGTAGAATTACATAAAAATGTTGGCTTATATCAATACCAAATAAACCACAATATGTGGAATCAAGCTGTCGAGTCGATGCTTTTAGTAAAGTTACTTGTGAGTAATTTGATAGACTTAGAAGCAGTACAGACCGGCATTCAAATTGCCAGTTGTGTTATTATTGTTGTCAGATATGGTTATTTAAAACATCATTTTAATTTTACTATGTTCTAATATTTCAGATAGTTTATATTCAAAATATAATAAAAATTCAAATCAGTTTAAGCCGACAATTTAAGCATTCACAAGTTAAAACCATGGCATACAGAATTTCTATCACATTTCTTTGGATATGTGACATCTCTCTGGTCGCAGTATTATCAAAGTATAGTTAGATCAAATATATTTTGTCATAGGTTATTCAAATATTTGGCTCAATTGCACATTTTTGACGAGTCGACCTCAAATGCTATAACAAAAATGACATAATTTATATCCAGTACCCATTATTGAATTGTACAAATAATTGTAAAGTAATGCTTTTCAAATATAGATTTATAAATAAATTGCATATTTATCATGGCGTTACCTCAATTTTTATTAAATTTTGTTTCATTACATTTTTCATTCTCATTTAGTAAAGTATCAAAATGATTTCTCTAAGTACAGAATGTCGGTCGACGATTCAAATGTGTGAAATGGGCATTTTATTATCTTCTCATGTTGGTATTTATTTTAACCTTAATCGTTAACTTTTCTAATAATTTATTTGATCGACTCGCGACCATTTATTTGTGAATATATGCATTTTTTTTGTAATTTATATTGTTGCAGTGTTGGCCGATAGTTTGACTATGTTGGACGGGTGTGACGAATGTTTGATCCAATGTTGGCCATAGTCAGGCCGGCATAACGAGTGTTGCCACTCTCAGCCCTGGTTTTGTAAATTGTCTGTGGTTTAGTTTCCCATAGAGCGTTATCGCTCTGTTCCTAGTTCGTTGGAGTCATCACGGATACATAATGTTTCAGGGTGAATGTTAACAAATTTCGTCACACCGAATTATTTATTGTGTCATTGTTATTTCAATAAATTAAAAAAAAACAACTTACAATTTAGATTTATGATTTTTTTGGTCTACCTTCCTAAGTCCTAATATACAAAATTGGTATTGTAATAAAAAAACGTAGGGATCATTTGGAAAATTAAATACAGATGACAATATAGGCATTTACTTAATTCCTAAAAGTCAAAATATTACCATTTTTCTGCTTACCCCTAAGGTCGACAAAAATTATATAATAGTTACCATAAGGTCTAATTCAAGGTATTAAGATTCTTTATTAAATAAATTACTTTAAAAATCATTATATGGTAAAACTTTATTCAAGTAATAAGAGCCTATTTTGAACATAAAACTAACAAGAGAAATTTAAATCTGCTTAGGATTAAGTATTTTCAAGTAATGATGGATAGACCTAACAAAGAAGTTCTCCAATAAGAAAAGTATTAGTGGTATTTCTGCAAGTTCCACTAGATCCCACTAAGCACTTACCATAGAAGAAGTGATACCCTTGAGGTCGACAATTTCAGGGGTCGCGGATTCAAACCCCAGGCACACACCTCGACTTTTCCAAGTTATGTGTGTATTCACAATGAATTATCACTTGCTTTAACGGTGAAGGAAAACATCATAATAAAACCCGCACACCTAAGACCTTTGGAATTTCTTAAATCCGCCAACCCGCACTAGGCCAGCGTGGTGGACTAAGGCCTAACCCTCTCAATGAGGGCTATCGCGTTTGAAATCGCCGCTAGAGGCGTTAGTGTAGCGTGAGGTCTTCGAAACGTCAAATTTCACTGTTTATTTACGAGATTGCTACGCGCGCGGGTTTATTTTTCTAATTAAATTAATATTGCGTGTATTACAATACATTAGCTTAATTACTTTTTCTATTACTTCCCTGTTCTGACAACTTGGCAGTATTAGTTAAGTTCTCTTCACATTTGCATAAAGAGCATTGTAATGAGACATCTTTATTTGAATTTTCAATGTCTATTTCTTCAAATGTTTCTTCAAAAAACTGTAAGTATAAATAAAAAAATCATTAACAAGATAAAATACTCCATAAAGAACTAGGATTATTATCAAGATACACAGTTTATGTTGCCAAAAGCTGCTGTGACAAATGTGTAAGAAAGGTTTTCTTTAATTTAAGTATATACTTACAAAATGCTCATTACATTTATTTTCTTCCTTATTAGAAGCAAGGGTTGCAGTTTCACGTTTCTTTTGACGTTGATAAGCCCTTTCGGTATGTTTTCTTTTAATCTCCTTTCTCTCTTCACTATCATGATTCCAGGAAAATAGACTAGGCACCGCATTTGGTATTAGTTTAGGAGTAGCTGAAATGTTTTAACAAAAAATCAAAGTAGGTTTGTACATAAAACATTCTCAGTTACATCAAACTATCACCATTTAATGTACCCCAACCTGTTTAGGAATGAGAAAAATCATTAGGTACTTACGATTTTCTGTATTTGATTCTTTAGGTAATATATAATCGCCAAAGTTGAAATGTTTTTTACAAACACGTGAATGTTTAGAAGGGACGTAGTTGAGCCTGCGAATCGCTATTAACCACTGCTTTAACATACTTTTATCTTTCGGAAACTTATGTCCGCCTTTCTTTTCCGAGCAAAACGGAACAGCGCAACACTGTGGCATGGCCAATACGTTTACGCTATAGTATATTTATAAATATTTCTATTGTTTTAGATATGATCTAATTTGATTGTCTAATTAGGTTTAAAAGTTTGGCGCTCGTAATACGAACTTTGACAGCTGAAGTTTAGGACCTCACGCTACAATAGCGCCATCTGGTGAAACAAAATACGATAGCCCTCATTGAAGAGGCCCATGCCTAGTCCTTACCACATCAGTTTAAAGATCAAAAACAGGTTAAAAAATAAAAGTCCACAATATGTAGAAGATGTTTATTCTTACTCTAAGTACGGTAAGGCAACTGAAGGCCGTGGACTCATGTTTTGTACTGTTACTGATTATTGTAGCGTTGTGTACTTACTACTAAGCACACGCTGACAATCTCACCACAATTCTATCTACAAACATTCTTAAAGGCCGTCCATTCATATCATAATATATTAGCATTTCACCCCACCCTCCCCTTAGGGGTCATCCATAAACCGACCTATGCATAGAATAAGGTTACTTATGACTATAACACCGAAGTACTTTATGTCTTTATAGAGTTAAACTTGTTTATATATTGCACTAGTGAAGTAATAATAATAACTTCTGCTGTTGTTTGAAGAACATAAAAATTTACAGGTAATTTTGTGCCCAATTAAGTTTAAATAGCTGAGAAAAAGAAGTTGAGATTTTGCAAATATAACCTTATTCTATGCATAGGTCGATTTCATCCTAATGATATTTTCCACACTTAAAAAATGGCATTAAATAGTACACAAAAATCAAGAATTCCAATATCTTCTCTACCAAAGGGTCGTCTTAGGAAATGTGGTGAGATAGGCAGCGCGTCTGAAGCTAACAATTAAACTAACTATACAAATACATACAACTTGTTTGCACATTGATATGTTTTCTTATTGTAAATTGTTACTATGCATACAATACAGCAATTTAAGTACACAATATACATACACAGAAGTTTTCATTATGTTTCAATAACACTCTGTATTTTGTGAAACTAATTGTGTTTTAGCTATATTCTATAATTTTCTATTGTTCATATGTCTATATTATATGTGTATTATTGAAACACAATATTAACTTCGAATACGATACAATATTTAATAGTTTTTAAATAACAAAATTTATGGCTTTTTAGTTTAGTTGATACATTGATTTTTTTGTGGCAAAAACTAAAATTCTTTGTGCTATTACACTTGGAACTATTTGGGAGGACCAAGTAGGTCTTATTAATGTTGGAAAAATATAACATTAATTCATAATTAAGGATCACTGTTATCAATAAATTTCATTATACATAATTGATCCTTAATCTTTAATCAAGACTAAATTCATTCCAATGGCTAAATATTATCTAAAATAAAGGACATTGTAAATTTAAGTTAATAAAAACTTAACTAACAAACAACTTTAAACATTTCACAGCTACAGATGTTAAGCCTTTAAGTCAACAATTCGAAAGATATAATATAAAGGAAAAATTGACTTGGGCCTAAAAGTGTTAATTCATGGGCATAAATATTATTTCTATTATACCGAAGCTTTGTTTTTGGTTGTATATATTATTTCGAGGTAGATAACACTTATTTACAGTTTAACCGATTTTGAAAGTCTAGAACCACATAACAGTTGAATAAGACTAGAAAGGAAATGTGAGCATGCGGAGCGTGCCGAACCTACGATTACACTGTCATATGTTCGACACACGCTTCTCAGTAATTCGGGTTGCGTGTAATATCAATACTTTTATAAATGTGTGACAACCAATAGCAGCCCTTCATTTTTGTTTAAAAATATTTATCATTGTACGTGTGATGGTAGTAGAATGAACAGGTGACAGACAAGACGACACTCGGCCACATACTAAATACTGGCTATTTCTCTTTCAATCTTATTCAACTGTTCCGTGATTTTAAGTTACTAAAAAAATATCTTGGATCATTTTTAAATATCATTATCGAAAAGCGGAAAACGCCAAAGCTTTTCTAGAATTTTCTTTACTTGTCTCAAATATTTCTGATTTTATAGAATAGAAAGGTTTTATACTCAAGAACACAGACAGAAATTCAGAAACTGCCAATTACCCATTAGACTTTCAAAATTGGTTTGTTCACTAAACTACAAAGGCAGGATGCTTAGAAAGCAGATTAATTGAATGTAAAGGTTAATATTACACCAAACTATTCATAAAGGGATGAACAGAGAATATGTAGATATTTCTGAAATATTGTGTGCGACAAATAAGAAATACTGGACAAAAAGAGTGTTTTGCTACTTGAAACATGTGATAAAAATGTGCTAAAACAAAGTCCTTCTTTTCTTTTTTACTTACACAAATATACTTCAGACCCATTTAATAACACGAGAAATATAATAAGTGATAGTCGAATAAGACTTTTTTGAAAGACAATTTCAGTTGTTTCTCCGGACCGAAATAATCATACTATTTGCTTACACCCCATCTACGCTTCGTAACACAATATCTGAAGATCAAAAGTTTTATTTCACAGGAAAAACCTACACGGGATTAAGTCTTTGTGCGCAGATAAAGGGGTAGTTACTAAAGCGACCCTTACGTAGGGGTCGCTTTACAAATTTATAGGGAAAATGCTAACACCCATTTTAAACATACAAACTTAACAATATATGAATATATAACAATATTTGTCATATTACAGATAATCCTAAGGGATAACTAACGATATGGTGATTTTGCCGCGATTGCAAAGATTAGAACGAGGTGAGACCGACATTATGAGTTTTTCAACCACGGATGAAAAGTAATGAATTTAAATAAAAACCGCTTGGTCGTTTTGCCAAAAATGGCGAATAACTTTAAGTTATTTGTTCTGATATACATATCGCAAAGTAATAATGACTGCGAGGTTTAGGGGCACGATCGAGAATCTAAATAGTTGCGGGTTTAAACCCAAATCCTAAGCCTCTGACTTTTTGAAGTCATGTCTTCACAATGAATAGTCACTTAAACTTAAATTTCTAAAGAGTGTAGTCCGCAAATCTGTGCTAGGCCAGCGTGGTGGCCTAAGGCCTAAACCCTCAGTGGAGGCCCGTGCCCAGCTATAAGACTTAAATAAATGCTATATTAGATTATTATTAATTTATACATTACTTAAATTTTCTTCCTTCTATACCAATGGAATTTAATATCTTTTGCATAATATACGTGGTAGAATTTAATATCATAATGTCGGGTTTACCTTTATACAACTTGCGTGTTATTGCATGAATATAGAGACTAAAGA
The DNA here is from genome assembly GCA_030295005.1 of Cephonodes hylas. Classification (NCBI taxonomy): domain Eukaryota; kingdom Metazoa; phylum Arthropoda; class Insecta; order Lepidoptera; family Sphingidae; genus Cephonodes; species Cephonodes hylas. Next base: position 5,055,558 of record AP025387.1, on the reverse strand, counting down.
ATCGAATTTCATTACGTATTTTGTAGACCTTCGTAAGGGTCCGTTAAGAACCTAGGGGTCGTTAAGTTTTCGACATTAGCCCAAGTAAGTTTAAACCTTTTATTTATGTACAATGTACATAGAGATTCTTTTAACTATTTTACCTTGTATAATAATATTTATTTAATAATGTATAGTTTATCACAACTTGGCTTGGGCTTTTAATGTCCAGTTCAAAAGCTAAGATGATTTTTTTTATATATTTGCGTACAGTTATGGATGTTTTACATCTGGTCAAAAAGTAAGTCATAGTTATTTGTTCTTATAATTACACCATCTTTCAGCATGCAAAATTCTTAGCGTCAATGCTAAAATTCGTCAATTAAAGACATACTTTTAGTCTGTAAAAGGATATTTACAGAATCAGATATAAAAATATCTGTGTTTTAATTCTTGTCCATACCAATCTTCATTCTATTTTCTTTTTAATAATTGTCTATAGATTAAATTTAAATAGCCAGTCATATTTGTAAGTTACTGAACATTTGTACAACGACCCTTACGAAAGGTAAATTGACCCTTACGCAAAAAAAACACGAAATACAACAACGTACATACAAATGTAATGGTAGTAATAAATATTTACAAATAATGAGTATCACTAAGTGTCCTAACGCTAATAACATTAACATGGCAACATTTTAATTGGCTAAGTGCTTGTGATAGAAAAATAGACGCTTTTCTGTGAGGTGGCGGACGGACGGTGATGATGATGAGAAAGTTGATGAAAAATCTAGTTATTTTTTTATGCGAGCTACTAAGGGGAAAGGTAATAATATGTAGAATTTAGCAGTGATGGCCGTTAGGTTTGGGCACACGGTCGAGAATCTCGGCGGTCGCGGGTTCGAACCCCAGGCACACACCCCTGACGTTTCGAAGTTAGTTGTGTATTCACATTGAATTATCACTTGCTTTAACGGTGAAGGAAAACATCGTTAGGAAACCTGCAGACCTTGTGGACCAAGGCCTAAATCCTCTCAATAAAGGAGACCAGTGCTTAACAGTGGGAAGTATATGGACTGATGATGATGATGAGAATCATCACAGACCGTCCACCACGAAATCAACTAAATTACAGCTATGTGTTGTTATGAATATAAGTACGTCTTTAAGCCAATAACTAGCGAAAGCTTAACAAAATATTACAAGACATTATTATACAAATATGAGATATACACAGCCAATTTCAGTATCACATACAGGGTGTATTCAGACCGTGATCGGAAACTAAGGCAGGTAATAGCTACGGTGATCACAAACCCGCTGGCGTTAAAAAAAATCCAAAAAAAAAAAACAGTTTGACACTTTTGAAAAGGACATTTTGAAAAACGTCAAAATGTTTATTTTTTGTCGCAATTTTTTTAAAGCCAATGGATTTGTGATCACCGTAGCTATTACCTGCCTCAGTTTCCGATCACGGTCTGAATACACCCTGTATAGTGGTATAACTACTGAACCAATTTGAATGAATTTTGACATAACGACAGATAAGATATTTGAAAGGCCATAGAAATATTTTGTTAAGCCACAGCTACATGATCCCGTTACCAAAAATCTCGACAATCATTTTTCATACTATTATAATTATTTATTTAAAATATAACTTTATCACTAAGGCACTGTTATTGTGTAAATTATTAACAAAGAGCTGCTATAACGCGTTATGTTCACCCTACGCTCTCGTTATTTAGCTGCAAACCGTTATTTATAACGTTATCGACGAGCGTTATAACTTCGTTTGCGTTTGCGTCGCAATCTATTGCCGGTAGATCATCTATGCCTGAATTTAAATTAGTTATTTGCAGGCCGTTATCTAAATTGTTATTTATAACGTTTTCTGTTCCGTTCCCGTTATTTCCGTTATTACCGTTGCTGTCGCTACCGTTATCGTTATTAACGTTTTCCGGTGGCGTTATAACGTTACTGCCCGCTGATGTTAAATCGTCATAACAAGGAGGCATTTCGACATTATTCCTCGCTTCCTCATCAACCCTAGATTCTCTATTCAACCCTTCCCTGCTCAAATATTCTGGGGGCGGTCCATATAGTTTGTACCTCATAGCTTCAGTGTACGGTGGGGGTCTAACAGACCCGTCAGGCATAACAGGGTAGTTTTCAAAATCCGCCCCTAGTAGCCTGATAGTCCTACCGTTGAGAGTATAAGTATCCGTCGAGTTGAGCCTGACAAAATCTAGGTCATTAATATTAATTTCCGCCACATTCGGGGTATCGGGTCTTCTGTCTCTGCTGAAACTTGGCAATGTGAACTGAAACCTACCTAGTTGCAGAGTGAGTCTTTGTCTGTCTATCTGATCTATGACTCGCTCGAGAGTATTTCGTCTCATCGCCCGTCGCCTGAAGAAGTCCACCGGGGTCGCGTGGTAGTTCAAGTCTCGCCCCGAGTCCGGAGTCTCGGGGTCGGCGAAAAAGAACTCTGAGTTGAGGTCACAATAGGTCGGACTCCTGTAGTTTTGTAACTGACCTCTAGTGGGAGAATTGTTGAGAGACGCCGACCTCACGTTTGTCATTTCAACGTCTATTGGCTGAGTTGGGACCTGGAATTAAAATTAAGTTATTGAAATGAAGATAAGATCAAGTTCGATGATGACGGGTTAGAGCAGTGTTTCCTAATGTTTTTTAAGCCATGCCCCCTCAATATTTTTAAAAATTTAGGCCCTCCAGATATAGTTTTTAAACTTTAAAAATTGACGCCAGCAAGTCATGTCGAATCCATTTATAAATTGCCCCCCTGTGAGGCGTTAGGGGCCAATTTTTAAAAACACTGGTTTAGACAAACGGATGGGGTAAATCTTAAAGGTCGTGGGTTCACACTCGAGCTATGTATAACTTTTCTAATAGTCAAAGATCCCAATAGAAACGACCTTCACCCATCTGTTTATTTTATCATCATCATCAGCCAATTGTGGTCCACTGCTGGACATAGGTCTCCCCCTATGACCTCCACCGGGATCGGTCGGAAGCCTCCTGCAGCCAACAGCGTCCTGCGACCTTTATGTTATTGGGTGAAAAGTACGTTTTATCAAATTTAATATATTAAATAATATAGGATAGGTTAGTTGAAAAATATCTGGCCAAGTTATTATCAATCCCAGCGTGGTGGACTAAGGCCTTTTCAGTTGTAGAGGAGGCCCGTGCCCAGCAGTGGGACGTATATGGGCTGATGATGAGGGTATGGAGATCACCTGGTCCTAGTGTAGGCTAGGGCTCGTACCTGTCTGTATCTGTTGGAGAAGATAGCGGAGAGCCTGGCGAGCCCGAAGCCGGGCCGCGCCTCCCCGCACGCCGGGGGAGACGGGGGACACTCCACGTTGCACTAAAACAATGCAATAAAAAGGTAATGGACCAAACGTATCCTCTGACTAGTTTGCTGACCCGGGTGGTGGACTAAACAATCCCTCAGCATTAATTTAACAGCCAGGGTAATGGACTAAACCATAACACTGGCATTAATTGAACGGCCAAAGTAATGGACTATATCATTCCCTGGCAATATTTTTTGCAGCCAGGGTGATGGACTAAATCCCTTCCCCTGTCCAGTAGACGACGTCCGTACCCTGTCCTACAGTATTTACCTGTAGATTAGGTCGTGTTGGCGAGCTGGGGTCCTGAGCATCTGCGGGTGGGTCTGTGGGCTCCTCGTGTAGCAGGCGGGTGGACTCGTAGCGCGGCGGGTAACGCGCCTGAGAACGTTAAGATTCTGGTTTAATATCCAGGTCAGTGAAATGAAACTGTGGTATTTATTTTTATTTTTTTATTTCATTTTATTTGGGAAACATACAACACAGTAATTCTTACAATCTGAGTCTTAAAGCAAAACACATATGCCCCAAAAAGTTTCCACTTAAAAAGTATAAACTAGATAGTATGTTATTATGATATCTCTCAACTCTCATCAGCCCACATACGTCCCACTGCTGGGCACGGGTCTCCTCTACCATTGAGAGGATTTAGGCCATAGTCCACCACGCTGGCCTAGTGCGGGTTGGCGGACTACACACCTAAGAAAATTCTTAAGAACTTGCAGGTGTGCAGGTTTTATCACGATGTTTTCCTTCACCGTTAAAGCAAGTGATAATTCAATTTGAATACACACATAACTTCGAAAAGTCAGAGGTGTGTGCCTGGGGTTCGAACCCGCGACCGCCAAGATTCTCGACCGCGCGCCTAAACCTCGAGGCCATCACTGCTTACATATAAACCTTCCTCTTCAATCACTCTATCTATTAAAAAAAACCGCATCAAAATCCGTTGCGTAGTTTCAAAGATTTAAGCATACAAAGGGACATAGGGACAGAGAACGCGACTTTGTTTTATACTATGTAGTGACGGTTGTATGGAAAACGTCAAAATTTTTATCTTTTGTCGGGATTTTCTTTAACGCCAGGAGTTTTGTAATCAACTTGGCTATTACCTACCTTAGTTGTCGATAACGATCTGAATACACTCTGTATGTGAAAATATCTAACCTGCGCATATGCAGCATAGTGTGCATTGTAATGGCTGCTGGTGGCCCTCTCGGCATGGGCATAGCTCCTCAGGGCAGCTCGCTTCATGTGCATCTTGCAAATGGCAGACACGAGCAGAACCACTGCGATCATGAAGATCAAGGCACAGGCTGGAACAGACAGACAGATATCATTATAGGTAGAAATTTATTTTATTTAGGAAACAATACAATTTCTTATAAAGTAAGTTTTAAAATCTTCGATCAAATATACAGGGTGTATTTAGACCGTGATCGAAAACTGGGGCAGGTAATAGCGATAGTGATTACAAACCCTCTGGCATTAAAGAAAATCCCGACAAAAAATAAAATTTTTGAGGGTTTCCATACAAATCACATAGTTTTAACACCAATGGTTGTATGGAAAACGTCAAAATTTTTATTCTTTGTAGGGATTTTTAATATCGCCACTGGGTTTGTGATAACCCTCGCTATTACCTGCCTCAGTTTTCGATAACGGTCTAAATACACCCTGTATATATAATTGCTTCCAAAACGACCCGAAAAATAAGAGCACAACAATAAGTGTGGCCTTATTTCAAAATAGTATGTTTCAACTTCCAATCGTCGCCAACGGTAACATGTCAACATTAAAATTACATTTCTATTTTCTCTCTTTATGACATAACTAGCTTTTGCGCGCAACTCCGTCTGCGTGGACTACAGGGTTGGGTTCAGAAAGAAAATAATTTGTAGTATTTTACTCCGCAGAGCCCCATTTACTTAAATATACAAAAATCATACAAATCGGTCAAATTGTTTCAACGTGAAACCGTAACGCGCCGGTCGACGCCTTGAGTATCATTATTGCGCGCTTGATCATTACTTTGAAACTGCGATATCTTCTAAGATACTCATTGAAATCAAATGATGTAAAGGACAACTTTATTTTGTATTAAATACTTGTAATGAATAACGTATTTATTTGGATAAGGATTAACATCGTGTTTGTAAAAACACCTTCACAAATAATGCTTTATTTAAAATAAATTTGGTTAGAATAAAAAACGCTATAGTGAGCCAACCTTAAAATATAGACATATGCTGTCGCGGACTTTTTTTTAGAATTTTTAAAGGGGAACAATTCTGTCATACATTATTTTAGCGAAACTTTAACCGTTTCGGCAGCGTACGCAGCGGAAGCTCACAAAAAGGAAAAAAGTCCCCGATTTTGAAACATTATTTATTGCTGCTCCGCTCCTATTGGTCGTAGCGTGATGATATATAGCCTATAACCTTCCTCGATAAATGTGCTATCTAACAGTGAAAGAATTTTTCAAATCGGGCCAGTAGTTCCTGAGATCCTAGCGTTCAAACAAACAAACAAACAAACTCTTCAGCTTTATAATATTAGTATAGATGTCTTACTGTAAGCTATGTAAAATCTAATTTTAAAGAATTAAGGAGTTCATGGCCTCGAGGTTTAGGCGCACGGTCGAGAATCATAGCGGTCGCAGGTACATCTTTTCAAAGTTATGTGTGTATTCACATTGAATTATCACTTGATTGAACGGTGAAGGAAGACAACATGAGACTGATAGCGTAGTGGCTCACTAGTTCGATTGCCTTTTGTAACATATTAAAAAGAACAGTGTTAACACTCACGCCTACATTTCCTAAAGGGGTAGGCAGAGGTGCAGTACTGCACCCAAATAGAAAAACCACCCTATGTCCTTCCTTAATTCATCTTACTGCTGGACACTACTTCTCTACTATTAAAACGGTTTGGCCTTAGTCCATGCTAGCCTAGTGCCATCTATCTTCACACCAAAACTCATCCAAATCAGTCCAGTAAATAAGATATGAAAGTATGTGAGTGTTACTTCCAAATGAATAAAATAAACCTATGCATAGAATAAGGTTACTTATGAATATAACACCAAAGTACTTTATGTCTTTATAGAGTTAAACTAGTTTATATATTGCACTAGTGAAGTAATAATAATCATAACTTTGTTGTTTGAAGAACAAAAAAGTTACAGATAATTTTGTGCCCAATTAAGTTCAAATCGCTGAGAAAGGGAGGTTGAGATTTAGCACATATAGCTTTATTCTGCGTATAGGTGGAAATAATATTAGTATGCAACTCACCGGTAACTGTATATATGGTAGATTGTATGAACCCGTAGTCGTCCGTTGCATGCCTGTCTTCAAACTGGGCTGGATATTCAACATCAAAGCCTGAAATATACATATCAATAAATATACTTGTCTATCAATAAATATAGTTTTATAAGCGACAGCCCCGTGGCGCAGTTGACTAAACACCAGCTCGCGAAACGAGCGGCCGCGGGTTCGATCCCCGTAAAGACAAATGTTTGTGTGATCCACAAATATTTGTTTCGGGTCTGGGTGTTTGTGAGACCGGAAAGTCTCTCGTAGCTTCTGATACCCACGACACAAGACTCGTATCTTAGTGTGGGGTCAGGACTATGTGTGTGACTGGTGGGTGTATTTATTTATTTATAACCAACGTGCCCTGGTTTGTACCCAACGAACTTCTGCATCGCGACCAGTGGGCATTCGTATGCCCACTGTGATTCAAGAAATCGTAAGTTATACCAAATCCTATAAAGAGCGAATCCAACAACACCCAAATACTCTTGCCCAGACACTAATGGATAATCTCAACAAAACGCGACGATTAAAGCGCAAAATAAATAATAAAATAAATACACCCAACAGTCACACACATAGTCCTGAGCCCACACTAAGATACGAGTCTTGTGTCGTGGGTATCAGAAGCTACGAGAGACTTTCCGGTTTTACAAACACCCAGACCCGAAACAAATATTTGTGGATCACACAAACATTTGTCTCGGTGCGGGAATCGAACCCGCGGCCGCTCGTTTCGCAAGCTGGTGTCTAGCCAACTGCGCCACGGGGCTATTAATACCTCAAGACATAATCCAATCACAGTAAATAACTACTGTTTAAACAATGAGGATGTGACATAGGTCACATACTGAGCAAGCGATAGCACCAACCAACACACTTCTGAATGTCCCATGAAGGAGATAGATTGGAGTAAACGGAAAACAAAAAAAAAGTAACATAATATTTTGGCCAGATCATGGATATTATATTTGTATAAAAATATTTCTTAATTTGCTTTTACCCTTGAAGCGATTATGACTCATTTAGGGCCATCCATATATAACGTCACACGAAATTCGTGAATTTTTGATCTCCTCCCCCTCCTTGTCACAGCTGGTCACATTTGTACGACTCCCCCCTCCCTAGTGTGACCTCACATATTTTGTAATTTTACATCTAGAAATTATTGAATAAAACTGCAGTCCCGAATTAGTTTTATTTTCAAAGAGACTAAGGTCGTCGGCGCTTGGCACGTAACTATTAGAGCGAGTGGCCGACTAAACAATTTGAATGTTATATTTATGTTAGAAGAGTTGCAAAGTTTTCTGTATTTTTCGTTAACAGTGCAAAGTTCGGGTATTAACAAGAAGATTTTGAAACGTGTCGTCACGATATTTAGGTCCCCTCCCCCTTGGGAGGTCCGTAGCTACTACGTAGGCCGGTATTGGCAGGGAGCCGGTCCAAGTCCCTGCCATAGGATGATGTCGATTTAAGCGGTTTAATAAACAAAATAAATACGTCAAACAAACATGCCCCCTTGTCACACAATGTCACTCTCAGTCGACCCCCTCGCTCCCCTTTAACGTATGACGTAATTTGTGGATGGCCCCTTTTAAACTTCCATTCCTGTAGGAAGAATAGTCTAGTACATTCATATATTACCTTCATATCTGGAGTATATAGGGTGTTCGTTGCAGCAATCCGGTTGGTGGCAGAGCGTATTGGAGTTTCTGCAGCACGCCGCCTCGGAAATACACCGGCCCGACGAACAGTTCAACTTGTCCTTGCCTGGGAACCGAACGGGGATACTTACGATAAGTGGCAGTACTTCTATAGAAGCTTAAAAGTGTTACATGTTGATCGTGTAATGTCTAGTTTATAGTTTATTGTGGCCACAGGATTTATATATAAATGGCAGTGATGGCCTCGAGGTTTAGGCGCGCGGTCGAGAATCTCGGCGGTCGCGGGTTCGAACCCCAGGCACACACCTCTGACTTTTCGAAGTTATGTGTGTATTCACATTGAATTATCACTTGCTTTAACGGTGAAGGAAAACATCGTGATAAAACCTGCACACCTAAGAGTTCTTAGGAATTTCTTAGGTGTGTAGTCCGCCAACCCGCACTAGGCCAGCGTGGTGGACTATGGCCTAAACCCTCTCAATGGTAGAGGAGACCCGTGCTCAGCAGTGGGCGTATATGGGTTGATGAAGAAGAAGAAGAAGAAGTATGTTCGTGTATGGTATTACAGATGTGTGTATTTTTTGTCTTTCTTCATCATTCCCCGTGGGACTACCATTACTCATTAGGCATTTCTCCAAGGGCGAAGGATTTAGCTATTTAATAGCTAATTCCACTTATTGTTTGGCTTATCCTCTTTTTAGCCCTTTCTCTTTCTCGGGCACGCAAGTCTGTTAGCACTTCTGTTGCGTAGGCATTTGTAGCGTCCCAGGCCTCCTCCGACTGCAGCATTGAACAAACTAAACCTGGCAGAATCCCAGCGTTCACTGTTGTTTCCCCATTCGTTCGGGCAGCTATGAATCGGGGACATACGAAAAATACGTGTTCTGCGTCTTCGATAGTTCCAGTGCAGGTAAGGCATTCTGAAGCATCTTCTTCTTCTTCTTCTTCATCTTTTTCATCAACCCATATTCGCCCACTGCTGAGCACGGGTCTCCTCTACCATTGAGAGGGTTTAGGCCATAGTCCACCACGCTGGCCTAGTGCGGGTTGGCGGACTACACACCTAAGAAATTCCTAAGAACTCTTAGGTGTGCAGGTTTCACCACGATGTTTTCCTTCACCGTTAAAGCAAGTGATAATTCAATGTGAATACACACGTAACTTCGAAAAGTCAGAGGTGTGTGCCTGGAGTTCGAACCCGCGACCGTCGAGATTCTCGACCGCGCGCCCAAACCTCGAGGCCATCACTGCTTCTGAAGCATCATCATGCTTAAATCGAATTGAATTGAATGCATGAGTATGTGTGTGTATGTGTGTATGAGTGTGGTATACTTACGTTCGCAGACCCTGGTGTCACAGAGGGCTACATGTTCGTCCTCCCCGTGCTCGCAGTCGGTCCGTCCGTCGCACACGTAGGCTGGCAGCACGCAGCGCCGCCCGCAAGCGAACGCACCGCGGGCGCACTGCATCGGCCCTTACACACAGAATGTCCGATCATCATCATCATCATCATCATCAACATCATCATCATCATCAACAGCCCTTAATTATGGCACGCCACTGGGCTCGATATTATACAGGATTCTTTTTAACTGATCCGTCCCTACTGGAGATAAGTCAAAGTCAATTCTCCTTTATTCAAATAGACTTTTACAAGCACTTCTGAATCGTCATATTTCTTTTTTATGGTATTTTTTTAAAACTAGTGCCACTTCGAAACGTGTTTTCGCTGTGGAGAAGAAACGGCAAGAAACTCCCTCAGCAACAAGAAATGTCATTTTTTTAACAAATTAGAATCATTAGAATTACACATTGAATTATCACTTGCTTTAACGGTGAAGGAAAACATCGTGATAAAACCTGTTCTTAGGAATTTCTTAGGTGTGTAGTCCGCCAACCCGCACTAGGCCAGCGTGGTGGACTATGGCCTAAACTCAATGGTTGAGTAGACCCGTGCCCATCAGTGGGACGTGTATGGGTTGATGATGACACAATACCAACTAGAAACTTACCTTTAGCCTGGACAAGTATGTATTTCCTAGCGCTGTGCGGAGGGGACGAACAGAAATACTGACCACTGTCAGTCAATTGTAAGTCTAGTTTCGTCAGCTTGCTTGACGTCTCATCCTGTTCCGTTGTGTATGGTCTGTAAAAATAAGAGTCTTATGTCATATATGTATTTTAATGTCATAATTTACAACAAGCGCTTATAATTTACAACTTATTGTTACTACCCTGAGGAGCAGTTGGCTAGACACCAGCTTGCAAAACCTTAGGCCGCAGTTGCAATCCAGGTCCAATGTTTGTGTGATCCACAAATATTTGTTTTGGGCCTGGCTGTTTGTAAGACTGAGAAGTCCCTGGTAGTTTATGATACACAACATAGGACTTGAATCCTAGTGTGAGGTCAGAACATTATATGTGACTGTTGTATTATATGTGACTGTTAATTTACTATACAGATTTCTAGCTACTGTGAACCTCCCATTGGTAAAACTAATAGCCTAGAACTAGAATTGAACTCAAACATCATTCTAATAAGAGATACAAACAGATTGATACAAAATAAAAAAATGCCACTCACTTGACATGTGACGAAGAATTTGTTGGTATGTACGTCCACACATAAGTCCTAGCAGCCGTTTCCCCTCTCAACTCACAAACAAGCGTCATATTATCGTGGACTCTCTTTACGAGAACATCTGTGTACTCCGGCTCTCCAGGACTGTAGAGGGATAGTGACGCAAGCGGAGGAAGGAGGTCTGATGTACCTTGAAATAATATATGTAAGGAAATATTAAATTCATATATTGTATCACTTTTGATGTAAATAGCAAAAACTTCATAATTGGGGTATGACGTTTCACACATGTAAACATTAACCTGCGCACCTAAAATTCCTTAGGTGTGTAATTGAGAACCTGCACGAAGCCAGAGGTAATCTAAGGCCTAAATTCTGCCAATGGTAGCCAGATGGTCTGCCAGAGCTTGAGCCCAGCTGTGGTATATGGGCTGATGATGATAGGCATAGGCTGCGATGTATCCATACAACAAATAGGCTTCAGTAAATAAAAACAAGAAGTGTTTTTAAGGAGAAAAACTATTAGGTATCAAACCTAAGGAATTTGTCTAGGTATATGCTAATTTTCCAGCAAATTATCGCATTATACACACTTGCAAAAATCAACAAAGTATATTTCCAATACAATTAAAAAATGGTAAAAGACACCTCATTAATATGCGACCTTTTTGGAAACTTCCACAAAAGTGCGCAGAAAAATAGCAAAATTTTTCCTCCAATGTTTTTTACATAAACAAATAAGGACTGTTATGTAAAAGTGAAAGCTTTTAAGCCCAAAATAAATACCGTTAGATCATAACAAAATTTATAATCGTGAGAATTGTTATAAAAAACCGCTTTGCATTTTTTTTTGTCGTTGCAGAAATTGGCGCTTAATTATAGCAAACCTCGAACTTAATTGATAAAAGGAGCCTATAAAGGCTGTCGGATGTGGTACCAAGGTCTTTCCACTGAAATATAGCCTCGAAATTCTCAAAATTCAATATTACATTTTTTTGCACTATATTAGGCCTAGCATTTTTCCGAACCTCTTGTTTAAATAAATTTCAGTACTTACATGTTATAGGGCTAACAATAAACAAAATAACACATAACAATACATCACAGTACGACGAAAACATTTTTATTTACTCTTTTAAAACATTTTTCACTATTGACGTTCAACCAAAGTACGCCATTTTTGTTTCTATATAAAATAACATTTCGTTAAGGAATTCGTACTAGTTGGGTCTCAAATAATGATTAGTTAAATCTTTGCAAAAGCGATATACTTGTTACATTAATATTTAAAATTGCTCGTCTTACTTAACAATAAATTATTTCAAATAATGCATACAGAATGTTTCTCTGATATTAAATAAAAAAAAAGTTCTGATATCTGAACGTAACAAGCCGCGACATTAATATTGCGTGAAATGAAGTGTAATCCGCATTCCATTCCAATTTTTAATGGATTTAATTACTTCTTGTAAGTTGTAACATCCTTGATATATATAATTAATTAAACAAAAGAATATTTATTTTATGAATTAAATGGTTTAAAAAAATATTTAGTAAAAAAAGACACATTTTGTTAAAATGAACACAATGAATGACATTTCACTGCAGTTGATAATATTTTTAGCAATAAAAACATTGTAGAAAGAGATAGCTTCATATATTTCGTATAAGTTAGACTAAGACAACACCAAACTGCGCTTAGTGTGTATGTTTCTGGTCATTTGCTATCATCATATTGACTTGTGAATCTGCACCAATAAACTATTTTAGTCAAAATAATCCAGGAATTGTGTAAATTTATCTAAAATAATACAAAATGGATCTAAACAGACTTCCTAATGATAAAAAATTGCAACTCTGCAGATGGTATTTCAGAGGTAAGTTAATTTATATTCTTTTTACATTTGATACATTACTTCAAAAGTAGGTAAGTAGTCGATCTTTTTGTTTTCGAATAATAAATGTACAGTTTTCATTTTAGGAAAGACTATTATTTTACAAACTAGCGGTTATTTAGTATTCTTTTTCGATAAATATGTATTTGCTTGTAGATTCTTATCAACATACGATAACTGCAGTGTTTGTCTATATAATTGATAAATTGGTCATCTTACATTAATTATTTAGCTGAGTAAATGTATATCAGTGTATTTGGTCCAAATTTGGTAGCTCAGTAGACTTAATGCCATAGTTTGTAATCACTTGTTAAAATGAGTGTGTTATCATTATATTAAAATTATTTCTTTCAGTTGGCTGTATGTTCTTACCATTTGTGTGGGCTGTGAATGCTGTGTGGTTCTTCAAAGAGGCATTTTTCAAACCGCCATATGATGAACAGAAACAAATTAAGAAATGTGAGTATTATACAACAAAGTTTATTGTAATTGTGCATTAAAGTTCCATACTATCAGTAAGAACAAAATTTAGAGCCAGGATTTAATCTTTGTAAACAAAAAAAGCATCAGTATTATTTTTTTTTATTAATGGCTATACAAATATTCATGCTAATATTCATTTATCTCAAAAACAGTGTAAGGTACACTAGGATAAAGTGTTTTATGGTATTAAAACTGTCTATAGACTTAGTATACAAAACATAAATAAAAAGCTATTTATCCTAGCCAGAACCAATTTAATATTATAGGATATGGCTGTATGGACGAGATACTTGTGCTTTTTCTTTGAAGGAAAAAATGTTTACCATTTATTACTATATTTATCCTATGTCCCCTGACGAACAAAGGCCTCCCCTAAAAAATGTCAACCATTCTGTCAATATTACTAATAAAAATTTTCATTCCAGATGTGGTAATGAGCGTAGTGGGTGCTATAACGTGGGTGATCGTCCTCACCGTGTGGGTGGTTATATTCCAATTGCAGAGAGTTTCTTGGGGAGAGATGGGTGATGCTTTGTCATTCATAGTTCCAATGGGCAGGGCTTAATGTGATATAGTTAAACAGGTAGCGATTAACAATGGACTGCAATTGGAAGGCTGATCAGGTTCCCAGACCCCCCATAATCAAGATTTGATGCAGTCCACTTATTTAATTAATACAATTAATTATGAAAATTGAAGAGTTATTGTTGAAGCTTATTTTTGCTTGCCTCAATTTTAGGTTTTTGTAAGATTTAATATAGATAACTCTAAAATCTATTAAATGTGCCCTTTCACTCAGAAATTAAATAAAGCTTTATAATGTAATTTCCAAAAAAGTACATATATGTAGAAATTCTGAATAGGCAGGTAATTATATGTTCCATTTTATTAAAGTCTGAATTAAGTAGATTATTTTTTTATACGCCTTAGTAAATTATTAGTTTTTTTTATTTCATAGCTTTGACAGTATGTAAATAGAACATGATAAAAAAGACAAATAATAGTAATGGTGATTACAAACAAGCAGTGATGGCCTCGAGGTTTGGGCACGCGGTCGAGAATCTCGCCGGTCGCGGGTTCGAACCCCAGGCACATACCTCTGACTTTTCGATTGTATTCACATTGAATTATCACTTGCTTTAACGGTGAAGGAAAACATCGTGATGAAACCTGCACACCTAAGAGTTCTTAGGAATTTCTTAGGTGTGTAGTCCACCAACCCCCACTAGGCCAGCGTGGTGGACTATGGCCTAAACCCTCTCAATGGTAGAGGAGACCCGTGCTCAGCAGTGGGCGTATATATGGTTGATGATGAAGAAGAAGATTACAAACATATTGATGTTTTAAAATACAAGAAAATATGTAATAGTTGATGTTTTCCTGATAACCATAAGCATTAATTCTGTGTAGTGATTGCGAAAACGTAAAAAAGATATTTTTTCAACATTTACATTTTTTTATTACCGTAATTATTATCTGTCTTAGTTTTAGATCAAGGCTTTTTACACACTATCATATTAAATAATATATTTGGAAGTGTGTCTGAAAATTCGGCAGATTACTTGTAATATTCCATTGTTGTAGAGATATGCAAGTTAAATTATTTTAATCACTCACATGAATATTTGAAGAATATTTCTGTTTAACAATAATTATATTTCACAAGCTTAAAAGGATGATAACCAGTTAATTTCGCATCTTTATAACTAAATTAAACACTGTTCTTATTATAAATATTTATAAGAAAAATTGTAATTATTTATTGTAAATAAATGGCATTCCAAAAGTTTTGTATAATTTGTGTATTTTTTATTTTTTTAACAGGAAATAAGTATAGTAGCAAATAAAACAAAGGAAGTACAATAAAAATATTACATTCATTAATAAAATACATTTGTACATTATATACACCATCACACAATAAAAATGCCACAGTCCAGAAAAATCACTGATAACAATATTAGTTTCTTAACCTTAACATCTGGAAAAATTAACGATATTTTTAAGATTTCAAATCAAACACTTTCACGACTAGCTCTTGATATTTGATTTTTTAGGTTTATTTTTAAGAAATCTAAGTTAAGAAACAATGTCGAAAAGTAAAATAAAATACAAACATTTATTTAATTTTTAGCCTATTTTTTTATGTACTGTCTACAACTGGCTTTAAAAAAACAATTTGTTTGGCTAAGACAGACATTATAATAATAAAAAAATACTTAAATACATTGGGAATCTATTACAATGAAACAGTGATATGTTCCTTCCTTTTACTGGAAATAACACTGTATTTTATGAGAAAAAGTTGTTGATAGTATATATCACCATCTTTCACACATTGGACTGAGGGCTATAAGAGTAGAAGGTAAGTTAGAAGAAAAAACAGGTGTTTGGGGGGTCGCAGCCCCCGAGACTTACCTCTAAATTCGGACCATTGAAACTGAAATGTCTTCTAACATGACACAGTCAAACACTTCAACTATTTATATAAAATACATACGGTTATAGAAATCTAGAATTTTATGTACAGTTGAAAAAATGAATTTTGAAATTAAATTTTAGCAATACCCAAGCCAATTAGTATTTTAATAATTCTTCTTAAAATTGCACTATTTTAAGATCAATTTTTCTATATTAATTGCATTTTCAGAACACATAATACTTTAGCATGCAATTACATAAAACAGGGCTGTACTTAACACTTTGTGGGTCAGACCCCCTTAAAACACTGAACACAAAACTTAATAATACTTTCGCGTCAATAAGAAAATTCATATAATTAAAATATTCGGAATAGGACATAGATGCTATAGGATCCATTTAACAACAGGATTTAAACATAAATATTCCACTAATTTTTGCTAATATTTTGTTTTGAATGTTGATAATAAAAAAATCAACAAAGGTCAATACTTTGAGCCTAGAACTGGATAATTCCTGAAGGTTTTTGCTTTTCTTTCTAAGCAAAGGAAATAATATCATCTTTAATCAGATGGTTCTGAATATAGTTCGTATAATTTGGAAATATATAATTTCAATATATCAGATCTTGATTGAACAAGCAGTGATGGCCTCGAGGTTTAGGCGCGCGGTCGAGAATCTCGGCGGTAGCGCGTTCGAACCCCAGGCACACACCTCTGACTTTTCGAAGTTATGTGTGTATTCAAATTGAATTATCACTTGGTTTAACGGTGAAGGAAAACATCGTGATGAAACCTGCACACCTAAAAGTTCTTAGGAATTTCTTAGGTGTGTAGTCCGCCAACCCGCACTAGGCCAGCGTGGTGGACTATGGCCTAAACCCTCTGAATGGTAGAGGAGACCCGTGCTCAGCAGTGGGCGTATATGGGTTGATGAAGTAAAAGTAAGATCTTGATTATTTATTTTAGCTCTAAATATATCAAAAGAAAATATGCCTTTACTTTGTCTTTCAAATTCCATAAAATATTTAAGCCATGTTGCAAAATGGATACTAAATTGGCACTTACATTCACAATATTGTATTAAAAATTGGATCTTAAAAATATGTCAAGTTTCAGTAAAATAGAGTAACTGTTTTTAATCACTTTCTGTACTTCCATAGAAGCCTAAAAGATCTAGCCTTACAAAATTCCAAATAATTACCTTAAATCTTTAAATATTTATTTAACAAAAGCAATTTGCCATATAAATGAGAATATCCTGAGCCCACAATGAACTATAAGCTAGACATTACACAATTAACGTGGAACGGTTTTGGACTTCTGTGGATGTACCAAGACTGATTGGAATAATATTTCTATGAGGCCATTTGGGAGCAAAATATTACTTTTAATATTAGAAAAAAATGGTACAGTTACTCTGTATAATAAAATTCTGGTATTAAATAACTGTTTGAGCTTTTTGTCATATTTTCCCAGTTTGTAATAGGGAAAATAAAAAATGCATTCTGTGGAATGAATTAAACTACATAATTTTGATTATTGATTTAGATAATGAGGGTAGAAATTAGGACTATCTTACTAAAATTTATTTCTTTTTTGTAAAGCTAAAGCGCTGAGTAGTTATACTCTCGAGGTGCAAATGTTGCAGGTTCGAACCCCAGGCATACAACTCTGACTTTTCCAAGTTGTGTGTATTCACAATGAATTATCACTTGCTTTAACGGTAAAGGAAACATCGTGATGACACCTGCACTCCTCAAAAGATCTTAGGAATTTTGTTGTGTGTATTTTGAGCGCACTAGGCCAGCGTGGACTAAGGCCTAAACGATCTCAATGGTAGCGGCAAGTTCCCAGCAGTTGGGCATTTAGACTTTTAACGTTAGTTTATCAGGTATGATAAGATTTTTAATTTTACATTACATTCATACATCTCATCTTCAATGTACAAGTTTACAAGTTTACAATGTACAAGTTTTGTAATCTTTAAATAGTTTGTAATACAAGACACAAGACTTGAATTTTACATTTTTTAGACATTTTGATTTCTATAAAACAGTCCTCCTTACATCTACCCTCAATTAAATAAAATAATTAAAAATGTCAATATGATACCCTGATATAATGCTCGAATTCGACCCTGTATTATTTATAGGCAAAGAGTTCGAACGATTTTTTTTAATAGGGGGGTAATGCCCCCTTTTGGACGAAACTGAGTAAGGAATCTATGTGCCCAGCAGTGGGAACTATTTGCCCATAAACAGTACGTTTGGTGTCGAGCGTAATGTATTCATGTCAATTTTAAAACTTCCTGTATTTCATAGTATTAATTTAATATCCTATATGTTGGTAGATAAAATTAGTTATAACGTTATAACTAATAGTTATTCTTCATAATTAGCTGCTTTAAAAATTTAAATTAGTTAAGATTCTTTTTTTATCCATTACGGAAGAAACGAATAGTGATTGTAATGTATTATAACGCTATAACTAAATGAAATGTTAAATTATAAAATTAAATTTTGTATTAGCTAAAATTTGTTATAACGTTATAAATAAAATACAAGCTCATCTTAAGTTATAGTTATAGCAATTTGTGGAAATAACTGCAAATAGCTTTAGCGTTATAACGATCACATTGAAATAAAATAATAAGACATACGCTTGGCGCAGTTGGCTAGACACCAGCTTGCGAAACGATAGGCCAGAGGTTCGATCCCCCACCGAGACAAATGTTCATTTAGCAAATATTTGTCCCAGGTTTATGAGAGTAAAGTCTCTCGTAGTTTCTAATACACGACACAAGACTTGTATGTAACTGTAGGGTCAGGACTATATTATTATTTATTAATTTAGTTGAAATAACGTAAGTAGTTATAACGTTATAACTGATTTAAAATTCATCCTAATTTCTCGTTGGAAGTTTTTTGATTTAAATTACTCTATCCTTACTCGTGGGGGCGTCGCTATCCGCCGCTGTTGTCTCAACTTGGATACTTCTGACATGGCTATCCTGTAAAAAAAAGCAAAAAGGGAATTAAATTGTGCCTTAAATTAGATTCATATTTCTTAAAAAAAAAATTACAGATGTTTTGTATTCTAATATAGAGAAGTTTAGATATTCAAAAGCTATATGTTGTCGCAAGAATTACTTTTTTTTTTTTTCAATCAGCCTATCACCGTCCACTGCTGAACGTAGGCCTCCCCAAGAAAGCGCCAACCATCCCGGTCTTGAGCAGCCCTCATCCATCCATCATCCATCAAACGGATGGATGAGAATTACTTTAGAATTATATAAACAATGAATAACAATGAGTATAAAAGGATAAATAAATAAAGATAGATATGACTATCATACAATATGATAAAAATGTGACTGTTATAATTAGAAAATTACAGAGGGACGGCTCCTATATAAGCGTTTTTAGCGCATATAATATCACGCCTAGAGTCGACTAGACCTGAATTTATGTAGCATTCATTTTTTTAGTCATTTCAACCTAGGCATAGAATAAGGTTACTTATGACTATAACACCAAAGTACTTTTTATGTCTTTATACAGTTAAACTTGTTTATATATTGCACTAGTAAAGTAATAATGAGCATTCATTTTGTTATTGTTTGAAGAACATAAAAATTTACTGATAATTTTGTGCCCAATTAAGTTTAAATCGCTGAGAAAGAGAAGTTGTGCAAAAGCACATATAACTTTATTCTGCGCATAGGTCGATTTATTCTTTTAATGGAAATAGGAGGCAAACGAGCTAGTGAGCCACTTGATGTTAAGTCAACGCCGCCCATGAACACCCACAGTACCAGAGGAATTATCGGTGCGTTGCTTTTGAGGAAAATATAGGCTTTTTTGAAGGTCATTTGGAAATACCGCCGAAGAAAGCTGATTCCACAAAGTTATTTCTGTACAAACGTGTTGTGAATAAAAGTGATGATATATACATATAGTATACAGGGTGTATTTAGACCATGATTGAAAACTGAGGAAGTTAATAGCGAGGGTGATCACAAACCCAGTGGCGATATTAATAATCCCGACAAAAAATAAAAATTTTGACGTTTTCCATACAACCATCGGTGTTAAAAATATGTGGTTTGTATGGCAAACCTAAAAAAAATATTTTTTGTCGGGATTTTCTTTAATGCAAGAGGTTTTGTAATCACCCCCGCTATGACCTGCCTCAGTTTTCGATCAGGGTCTAAATGCACCCTGCATATCCGTACCTGGTGAGCAGCGCCAGCGCCAAGTAGTTGCAGGCGATGAGCAAGTAGAACACGTGCGACCACGAGCCCGCGCTCGACACCACGCCCGCCAGCATGGGGCCGATCGCCGCGCCTGGGGGGGGCATCATCATCATCAATAGCGTCATCATCATTAAGCCATCATCATCATCATCATCAACAGCCTTTCACGTCCACTGTTGGACATAGGCCTCTCTCATGGCACGCCACTGGGCTCGATCTTCGGCCCTCCTCATCCACCCGCTGCCAGCTACCTTGCGAACATAAACCCATATATATGTATAATCTTATATATACCCATATATGTATATTCTTTATCATCATCGCCACTATCACCGCCATCATCACCACAATCATCATCATCATCATCATCATTATTAACAGCAGCATTTTCATTAGCCAATATACATAGATATTTAATATCATCATCATCAGCCAAGAGTCGTCCACTGGACGCCTCTCTTATGGCACGCCACTGGGCTCGACCTTCTGAGAGGATTTTAATACTAACTATTCAAATACTTTATGCTTAGGGGCCATCCATAAATAACGTCTCACGTTAACGGAGAGGAACTGTTAAAATACTCTTCATGCTTCCAATAACGGCGTCATACATTCGCCGTTAAATAAAAAAAATATGATAATGATAGATACAGTTAAAAATTAGGTACACATTTTATTAATGCATTTAAAAATATGGCCAAATAGTTCGTTTGCAAAGAAAAACATTATGTTTCAAACATTCAATTTGTCCACCTACGTCTCACATTATAATTAGACTTCTTAATGTGTGATTACAACTATATATGTACTAGCTTTTGCCCGCGACTCCGTCCGCGTAGACTCTAGGGTTAAGTGCAGAGAGATTTTTGCATTTATAACATGTTTATCCCACGGGATTACATTTTCCAGGATAAAATTATCCCATGTTAATTCTGTGAGCCCTACCTACCTCTATACCAAAAATCATTCAAATCGATTTGGTAGATCCAGAAATACCCATTCCCACGGGAATACTTAATTTTCCGAGATAAAAACTCTCCCATGTTAATTTTGTGAGCTCTACCTCTCTCTATACCAAATTTCATTCAAATCACTTTGGTAGATTCAGAAATACCCATTCCCACGGGAATACTACATTTTCTGGGATAAAAAGTATCCTATGTGTTATTCTGATGTATAAGCTATATTGTGGTAAAGTTTCATTCGAATCCATTCAGTAGTTTTTACGTGAAAGAGTAACAAACATCCATACTTACAAACTTTCGCCTTCATAATAATAGTAGGATGTATGTGTGTGACTGTTTTTTTTTTAGCTTTATTTGTAGAAACATGAGTATACATACATAAGCAAGCAAGGTATTAATAACAAAACAGATCCAGTCATGTCTAGCCATAGAGGCGTACAAACTGTACTGTTGTGTGTATGTTTACTCACCTACACTCCCCGTTCCGTCTATAATGGCGGTGACCGTCGCCAGAGCTTGGGAGTTGCCGGCCAAGCTGCTGTGAGTGCCTGAAGGATCATCATCATCACCATCATCAGAACACATACGTCCAAGTGCTGGGTGCGGGCCTCTTCAACTATTGAGATGGTTTAACTACTATGCTAGACTAAGGCTGTTTGGTGGAGTATATCATCGTTGTTATCATCATCATCAGTCCATATACATCACATTGCTGGGCACTGGCCTCCTCTACCATTGAGAGGGTTTAGACCTTCCACCATGCTGGCCTAGTGCTGTGGCGGACTGCACCATCATCGTCGTCATCATCATCATGATCATCTGCCCGTATACAGCTGCTCGCTGCTAAACACGGACCTCCTCTATTATTGAGGCCATTATTACTTCGAGTTCTTCATCTTGGACCAACTGGTATTTTATTTGTAAAGACTTTCAAAATAAAGCTATTTAAAAACTAAAGCCTTTAATAACATCTTATACATTCATATACCAAACAACAAATCAATATTAAAATATATCCCATACAACAAGAAACACATTTTGAGACTCTACCCCATATCAGCCCTAGATCCACTCCATCCCCCTAATGCTGGTCTACTCACCAAGCTCAGCGCTGACTGCGGTGGTGATGAGAGCGTACGGCCCGTTCACCAGGATGCCGCTGATGATGAGCAGGCACACGTTGATGGAGTAAGAGCTTGCGCCCCAAGTTTGGTAGGCTAGAAGCTGGTGGACAGAGGATTGAGAAGGTATTATGAAGTAGTTGGTGATATATTTTTTGTGTGTGGATGTGTGTTTGTGTTTAAATAAGTATCAGTATTTGTGTTTGTGTTAGTGTCAGTATTAGTATTTGTGTTGATGTCAGAATCAAAATTTGTGTTTGTGGCGATATTTATGTCTGTTTCTGTTTTGATATCAATATTTGATACTGTGTCAATATGAATATTTGTGTCTGTATAAGTATTTGCATATCCGTCATTATCAGTATTATGTTACTAGTATTTGCATTTGTGTCAGTACCAAAATTTGTGTTTGTGTCAGTATAAATTGTGTATTCATCAGTATCAGTAGCAGTATTTAGGTATGTGTCAGTACCAATTTTTATGTCTACGTCTGTGTCAGTATCAATACTTGTGTCTATGTCAGTATACTTGTGTGTATGTCAGTATCAGTATCCCCTAGTATAGTTACTGACAGCGGGCGCGCACAGCATGTAGAAGGCGACGCACACGATGGCCGGACAGCCGGCGCAGTCCGCCAGCAGCCCCGCCAGGATGGCGCCCGCAGCCCCGCCCGCGTCGAACACGGTGGACAGCTCCCCTGATTGACGAGCTGAGAGGTGCGCTGGACATATGGGGGATTTCATCATCATCATCAACCCAAATACGACCCCCGGCACGGGTCTCCTCTAATTGAGAGGGTTTAGGCCATAGCCCACGCTGCCCTAGTGCGGGTTGGCGACCATTTGATGATCTTTAGCAAAAATGTTGTATCAATTATCGACAGGTGGCGCCGCTGTTATTCCATTGCAGACATGGTTCTTTGTGTATTCCAATGGGTCCTTGAATGATTTCAAAACACACTTGGACCCTGTAGATAGCGCCACTGCCATTTCAATGTAAGAGGGAGTGAATTTAGGCACATAGGTTCTATTTTTATTCGAATGGGTTGATGATTTCAAAACGCAATTGGAGGCGATACAGTGCACAGGACATATAGGGGATGATGAACCAGGGGATGGACAGTGTGCCAAAGGAGGAATAGTATTGGCTATAGAACTTTGGAAAGCCACAGTCCAATACTGGATTTATTCAGACCGTGATCGTAAACTGAGAAGCAGTGATGGCCTCGAGGTTTGGTCGCGCGGTCGAGAATCTCAACGGTCGCGGGTTCGAACCCCAGGCACACACCTCTGACTTTTCGAAATTATGTGTGTATTCAAATTGAATCATCACTTGCTTTAAAGGTGAAGGAAAACATCGTGATGAAACCTGTACATCTAGAAGTTCTTAAGAATTTCTTAGGTGCGTAGTCCGCCAACCCGCACTAGGCCAGCGTGGCGGACTATGGCCTAAACCCTCTCAATGGTACAGGAGACCCGTGCTCAGCAGTGGGCGTATATGGGTTGATAAAGAAAGAAAAAGAAAGATCGTAAACTAAGGCGGGTAATAGGTACGGTGATTTATTTTTACCTTTTCCATACAAACCACTTACATTTAATGCGTATCGTTGTCTGGAATGTAATTTTTTGTCGCCATTTTATTTAACGCAAGGACTTTATAATCACCTTAGCTATTATGTGCCTTAGTTTCCGATCACGGTCTGAATACTTTATAAAAGACACACATACAGTCATTTTCAAAAATATACTCACTTGAAGAATTAATATACGCCGGAAGCCAAAACAGGAAGGTATAACTGACTAGTTTCGCGAAGAAGAGAGACAGTGAGAACTCCATCACTCCCGGTATAGCCAGCGCCCGTGTGAGAGAGACAGCACTGCTTCCCGAATGAGATATAGAACTTCTGCGAAGAAGCGCTGTACTCTCCGTCACTTCTTCTTGGTGCTACGAGAGAAGTTATGATAAGTATATAGATTGTGATGGGAAACTAAGGCAGGTAATGGCTATGATGATTGTTAATTTATTGAAGTTAAAAAAATCCCAAAAAAAAAAAATAATTTTAAAAAGTTATGATAGTTAGGGAAACGTCAAAATTTTCAATTTTGTCTAGATTTTTTTATCGTAAATATGTTTGTAAACACCGTAGCTATTACCTGTCATAAAAAGCAATTCTGAATATTGTTTGTAAAAGCGTATAGATAACGAATGCGTATATCCTTTATAATAATAATAATACTTTATATCAGGGGTGGCCAACTTAATTTGACTCAGGTTCTCCTGTTTACTATGAAATCCTGTGCGATCTACCAATTTCATACTTGTTGAAATCATAATTGAAACAGCACAGTTCAGTACACCATCATGTAGTATTTTTTTATTTTATTAAAAGAGAAAGTATAAATTTGAAAATTATTTAGTATAGCATAGTAAAATTATTTGGTAACTACGTACTTGTTTCTACGTATTTATATTTTTTGCCTTGCCACGATCGACTGGACTAACAGTCGCAATCCACCGGTCGATCGCGATCGACCTGTTGGCCAACCCTGCTTTATATAATTGTATACTATTTAATTAGTGTTAATTGTAATTTAAGAGTTAATTAAATATATTTTAATACACAAAACCAATACAGTGCAATTATCACGATAACGAATGCGTAAAAGTCACAAAAGCGTATACAGATGTGTGTTATATTGCGTATTTAGCATGACCAACGCGTAAATGCGATAACAAGTGCGAATAAGGGTCATCCATAAATTACGTCATACCTTAAGGGGGAGAGAGGGGGTCGACTGAGTGAGACATTGAAAGTCAAAGTCAAATTTTCTTTATTCATATAGACTTCTACAAGTACTTTTGAATCGTCATTTTAACACTGTTTTTAATGCTATTTTTTGAAACTAGTGCCAAACATTGTGTGACAAGGGGGCGCGAGGGGACCTAAATATCGTGACGTCACATTTTAAAATCTTATTAAAACACGGACTTTGCACTGTTTGCGAAAAATTCAAAATTTGGCAACTCTACTTATATAAAGATATGATTCTACTAGTGTTACGTGGCAAGCGCCGACGACCTAAGTCCCTTTGGAATGTAGACTAATTCGGAACTGCTGGTTTTCTATATATATAAAAATGAATTGCTGTTCGTTAGTCTCGCTAAAACTCGAGAACGGCTGGACCGATTTGGCTAATTTTAGTCTTGAAATATTCGTTGAAGTCCAGGGAAGGTTTAAAAGGTGAAAAAAATCAAATAATTGCCGGGAAATCCCTCAAAACAGCCCTTTTCTATTTCCCATACAAATGTTTTCTAAATAATATCGAGAGTCAATTTGTAATTTATTACCGCTGCATAAAGTTCAAATTCGCGTGCGCGTTGGAGAATCTTATATCGCGTTCCGTAACAACTAACTTCAGTTGTTGATCTGTCAGATTATATTTTTATTTTTTTGTATTTTACCTTTTTTATATTTGACAATAGATTTGAGAACCAAAATATAATATGTCAATCCATCCTGTTGCACTTCAGAATACGGAAAAAAATATAACGATATTGTGTTACGATATCTGTGAGTGCATCCTTCTATCTTTGTGGCTACGTGCGCGAGAACTTCCTTTACTTTGGTAATCCTTTGTGGTAGTGACTTTGTGCTTTACAATTTACGATGCCGAGGAGAAGACGACCTGACTTAGGAATTCAATCAAATGTACGAAAAGCTACCTCACGTGCTAACCGCACTGATGACCAGAGAGAGAGAATTAAAATACAGACACAGAAAGGAAGATTGTTCATTTTTATACAAACAGATTGTACAAATTGATTTATCCATTTTTGTAATACATATTCTCTTCCTTTTCCAATGCGTTTCATTCTACTATAATTTTATTTGGCTTTTTACCATTTATAAAGGCTTCAGCCTTGGTTTAATTACTGAGCCCTCAGTTGTAAATTGTAAACCAGGCACATCTAAGGAGATAATAATAATTAGGCTTTTTATATTTTACACAACAAATAGTTCTAAACGCTGACATAAATGTTTGACAACCAACAAATATGTCAATCCCTATTAATGAGTGACACTATTCTTCATTTTTAAAATGTAAAATATGCAATTATTCGAATATTGTAGATATATGTTGTCGATTCGAAACCTTTATTTAAATCCGTTCTTTAATTTGAGGGAACAATTACCCGCATTGAAGGGATA
Organism: Cephonodes hylas; assembly: GCA_030295005.1. Lineage (NCBI taxonomy): Eukaryota > Metazoa > Arthropoda > Insecta > Lepidoptera > Sphingidae > Cephonodes > Cephonodes hylas. Next base: position 5,029,282 of record AP025387.1, on the reverse strand, counting down.
AATATTTAACGTTTGACAGGACATTACATAGAACAGTTTATATGGGAAAATGAAATTCCTGTTTTTATCATATTGCCCGCAATTTTTCCATATTTTATCACCATTTAAACCTTCCCCGGACTTCAACGAATATTTCAAGACTAAAATTAGCCAAATCGGTCCAGCCGTTCTCGAGTTTTAGTGAAACTAACGAACAGCAATTCATTTTTATATTATAGACGGATCCGATTTGTTTGTTTTAAAATCATTTTATACAAAAGTTTAAGTCTTTCATTTATCGTTTTGGCAGAACAAAGTCTGCCGGGTCAGCTAGTATTTAATATTTTCTAGATGTAAAATTGCAAAATATGTGCAAGGACAAAGGGGAAAATTGCAAAATATGTTGTTTTTTTAATAAAATATTTACTAGGCAAAAACATAACTTTCACAAATATCAATACCTAACATGAGTTATAAAATTTTCTAATAAAAATGGAGCATCTGTTTTTCGAACTAGGTAATATATTTCAGCACTGTTTCGGTTGACGTAATTTATGGATGGCCCCTTAATATAATGTGTGCGTAATATTTGACTTACCTGTGAGATGTTGGATGAATGCCTGTTGGGCCTTAAACTGGCCCCCTGGAATTAACACCATGCGTTTATCGTGAATTGTGGGGGTCAGTGGCATGCAATTAGCGGGGGGTCGTGACCCCCCATACGTTTTTACTGTTTTAAAGTTTTTATGGCAAATTTACTAGGATTTATCATGTATGATAGTATATTAAAAATGTTATAGCTAACTTCGTTGATGGTCTTAGTCTAGCTTGGGGATACCTTTGTCAAATATTGGATATATTTATCCCACTAGGATAAGTAATTTTTATCTGATTACTTTGGGACTAAGGGTAAAATTAATTAAATAATTATTAGTCACTCTTATCATGCTATTAAAACCAATGCCGTGTGTTATGAAATCCAATCACTTCTTGTGCAGGTGATAATTCTTGTTCAATAGAAAAATCACTTCAAAAATTTTTAAGTGGAGTGAAAGTACTTGTAATGAATTTAGCGTTTACTGTAAGTGGGTGATAAGACTTGGTACAAACAAGCCTCACATTTTATGTGGGTGATATGACTTGATGATGGAGTGTTTGTTACCTGATCACCCACAATCACTTGTGCGGTCTCGTCATCATCACCTTCATCTTCTTCATCGGATCTTGTTGATTGTCGACTCGGCTGTGAAGTAAACACTTTAAGCTAAATAAGTTTTATTTACTATGAAACAAGGAATTAACACCCACAATATTTTAGATAGATATTTAATTTTATAATAGTGTTTTATGATATTTTATTTCACCAAAATTTTAAAACAGAAAAACATATACATAGACAAACATTATTAAACTGGTCTTGTACAATAAACTAGACTGTTAGAACATAGGTTCAGATCTCAGATCAGACTTAAGATTTTTAAGAAACTCAATAGCAGTATCTGTACTCACCGATGTTCTCTCGCCGGGCACCAAACCCACGAGCCTGGGCTCCGGGACCAGGAACAGCCAGACCACACAACCGACGACCCCCATTACCAAACCTGGATACACGAACGAAAGACCCCAGTCTGTGTCCACGAATTCTGACGCCATTATCGTTCCTGAAATGGAAATTGAATAAAAATGAACAAATTGGAGGGGAAGGAGTAAATTTATAAATTGACAGCCCCAAGTAAATATATAAGTTGGCTAGTTGGCTTGCGAAACGAGCGGCCGCGGGTTCGATCCCCGCACCGAGACAAATGTTTGTGTGATCCACAAATATTTATTCCGGGTCTGGGTGTTTGTGAGACCGAAAGTCTCTCGTAGTTTCTGATACCCACGACACAAGACTTGTATCTTAGTGTGGGGTCAGGACTATGTGTGTACTGTTGGATGCATTTATTTATTTATTATTTATTTAAATATTAGTTCGCCAACCCGCACGAGGGCAGTGTGGTGGACTATGGCCTAAACCTTCTCAATGGTAGAGGAGACCCGTGCCCAGCAGTGGGACGTATATAGGTCGATGATGAAGTAAATATTCGTTATATCAAGTAATTCGTTGAACTGAGGTTTGTTATATTGAGGTTACGATGGTCGAAAAATCGTAAAGCAAAAATAGGAATAAAGTGTGTGGTTGTAAGAAATATGTCGAATTTTTTATTTTTATCGGGATTTTTTTAACGTCATTACAAACCGGTTATTACCTCGGCTACTACCTGCCTCAGTTTCCGATCACGGTCTGAATGCACCCTGTAAGGAAATGTATTTGTATTCCGAGGGTGACTTACCCAGAATGTTCCCTAGGGAAGTGTGGGAGTTCCATATGCCGAAGATGAGTCCCTTCTTGGAGTTCCCGAACCACTTGCCGACGATGGCCACCGTCCCGGGCCAGCCTGTAGTCTGGGCTATACCTGCACCTGCCTACCGACGAATTTCTACTTTTATAAGTGACTTTGTAAGTGATGGTCTCGAGGTTTGGGCGCGCGGTCGTGAATCTCGGCGGTCGCGGGTTCGAACTCCAGGCACACACCTCTGACTTTTCGAAGTTATGTGTGTATTCACATTGAATTATCACTAGCTTTAACGGTGAAGGAAAACGTCGTGATAAAACCTGCACACCTAAAAGTTCTTAGGAATTTCTTAGGTGTGTAGTCCGCCAACCCGCACTAGGCCAGCGTGGTGGACTATGGCCTAAACCCTCTCAATGGTAGAGGAGACCCGTGCCCAGCAGTGGGCGTTTATGAGTTGATGAAGAAGAAGAAGTGACTGAAATACATAAGGCTATTTATGATTCATAAATTACGTTTAGAGGATGGATGGGGGAAGCCAGAATGTATAAAATTGTGACTAGGGGGAAGGAGGGGACCTAAATACCGTGACATAAAAAAAAAACTATTTGTTACAGCACAAACTTTACACTGTTAAAAAACAATACTAAAAACATATCAAATCCACTTGTACAAACATTAAGATGCATATTATTTAGTCGGCTACTCGTTCTACAAGTGTTACGAGGCAAGCGCCGACGACCTAAGTCCCTTAAGTAATTTGGTACTGCTGTTTTTATTTAATAATTTTTAGATGATTACAAAATATGTGAGGTTACGCTAGGGAGTCCTACAAATGTAACCAGCTGTGACAAGGACTGGGGAGGGGACAAAAAATCATGAATTTCGTGTATCATTTCGACGTATGCATAGAATAAGGTTACTTATGACTATAACACTAAAGTACTTTTTATGTCTTTAATCTTTATAGAGTTAAACTTGTTTATATATTGCACTAGTGAAGTAATAATAAACACAATTTTTTTTGTTGTTTGAAAAACAAAAAAAGTTACTGATAATTTTGTGCCCAATTAAGTTTAAATCGCTGAGAAAGAAAAGTTGAGATTTTGCAAATAACACTTTATTCTGCGGATAGGTCGCTTCATGGATGGGTCCTAACTAATATTACAAATTATCATTTTTATATACATTACCTGCACGACGAGGTAGTAAGATATATTGTGGATGCTGTAGGTCCTCCCGACGCCGAAGAGATAGCAGAAAATAGCTGACATCAGCATCCCTAACGAGAGGAAATATCTCAGATCCACTCGCTCTGCTATCATACCTGGAAAGATTAAAGAAAATAGATACATTATTTATATAGGACAACCATCGCATATAAAACATGTCTAAGAACGCTCCCAGATAAGTCACCTTTAATACACAAAAAACTAATGCTACAGACAGACAGATACACAGACAAGGCAAACTTGTAACAGCCCTTTTTGCATGGGGGTTAAAAAAACAATTGTAGCTTGATATAATTTGCTTAACCCCTGAATGGTAGAGGAGGCCCGTGCCCAGCAGTGGGACGTGACGTGCTTGAATATAAGATTTTTCTCTCACCTGACACAAACATGGCTCCAGCATAAGAGAAGAGAAAAGCAGAGTCCAAAGCTCCCAGCAAAGTGTTCGCGTCATTTGTGTCTGGAAAAAAAACAGCAATCTATAACCTTGAGTCTTTTATGAACGAAGAATCTCACGCCAAAAATCAATGGTGGTACTTCTATAGAAGCCCGAAACTGCAGCTTATCTCCCACAATTCCAAAAAAATATTTAACAAAAGCAATTAATATAAATGAGAATAATAAATCTATAAACTAGACATCACAAAAACACGACTCGTGGTCTCGCGGTACAAATATGTGCCGTGGGATCTTGAGGTCCTGGGTTCGATTCCCGGGTCGGGCAAGGTGTTATTGGGTTTTTCCATTAGGAAATTCTCAGTAGCAGCACGGAGTTTGGAAATGTGCCTGAAAAACGGCAATAGGCTCGCCCCCTATTACGTGGGACTGATTGACCTGGCGAAATGTTTGTGCAGAAATGCATCTCTGCCTACCCCTTCGGGGAATATAGGTGTGAGATACATAACAAAAAACGCATCACTTTCTTTCACTACCCTCAAAATTTTCGTCTCCAAAACCCACTTACTAAAAGGCGCCCAGTTACACCACTGGGGGTCGCTGGGGTCCACGTCAGGCGGCGGGGTCAAATTGCTGCAGTTCTGATGAAGAACACTCTTCACCACAGATATCGGCTTCCTAGTGAGGTGATAAGTCATGTAGGTGAAGTAGGTGAGGAGGAGCACACTGGCTTGGTACCTGAGGACAAGAGAGATGTAGTTAAACCTTCAATTTTAATATCATCATCAGCCCCAGTGGCGTGCCTAGGGTGTCAAACTAAGGCAAGCCCAAATGTTTATTTAGTAGCAGCATATTTTTTTTGGTACGTAGGACTAATAAATACCTACCGATTAGTACTCACCTTCACGTTTATAGCGTTACTTTATAAATAAACAATCGTTAAGTTCGTTATTCGGAACTATGTAAGGCAAGTCGGGCTTTCGGGCTTCTATGGAAGTACCGCCACTGATCAGCCCATATACGTCTTTTTTTACCACGAACATAGAAGAAGAGGTAGGCAGAGGTGCATTTCTGCGCACACATTTCGTAAGGTATCAGTCCCACGTAATAGGGGGCGAGCCTATTGCCGTTTTTCGTGCTGCTACTAAGAAATTCTTTATGAAAAAAACTAATAACACTGCTCGACCCGGGAATCGAAACCAGGACCTCTAGATCGCACTGCTGAGCACGTGGACCGTCTACCATTGAATGGATTTAGGCTTTAGTCCACCACGCTGGCTTAGTGCGGGTTAGATATTACTTCGAAATTTTCTTACGATGTATTCCTTCACAATTAAAATACGTGATAATTAATTAATACACACATAACTTGGAAAAGTCACAGTGTGCCTGGGGTTTGAACCCGCGACCGTCGAGATTCTCAACCGCGGTCCTAAACCTAGAGGTCATCACAACTTACTGTGTTTATTTGCAAAAAACAGTTATTATTATTGCTATTTTTTTTTAATAACTGCCTAGTTTAGGACTCGAACCTATGACGTTTTTAACAATTCACGTCGTAACCAAATTGGTATTTACAATCAGACATTTAATTAGTGTTGTGTTATCATTCTTGTAATCAGTTGATAACAGATAACATGGATTTACTATGACTTTGATGTAACCGACGTTTTTAAAAACGCTGTACTTTTAAAGAAAATGAATAGGAGAATAGTTTGTTTTTTGTTCCCTCCTTTTATTCTGGCAGCTGGGTTTTTAACCCATTACTATCTATTTCGTCATCAACCCACATAATTCCCACTGCTGAGCACGGGTCTCCTTTACCATTGAGAGGGTTTAGGCCATAGTCCACCACGCTGGCCTAGTGCGGGTTGGCGGACTACACACCTAAGGAATTCTAGAGAACTTTTAGGTGTGCAGGTTTTCTCACGATGTTTTCCTTCACCGTTAAAGCAAGTGATTATTCAATGTGAATTCACACATAACTTGGAAAAGTCAGAGGTAATATATTTATGATCCTATTATTAAAATCTAATTCTATTTATTTTTCCAGTTAACCAAAATCTGACACAATTAATGTTGACTAGATAAAAATTACTATTTGACCTGTACTTAAAACACAGCATTATACAAAACAAAGGTCAATAACTAATTGTTAAAATATGCAATAATTTATCAAATTAAATAACGTCATATCCCAGGATATGAACCCGAGACACGCGATGAGTCAACATCCAAGCGAAATTACTGACTCATATTGCAAATAAATATATAATGCGAAACAGTGATGGCCTCATGGTTTGGGCGCGCGGTCAAGAACCTCGGGGGTCGCGGGTTCAATCCCCGGGTACACCCCTCTGACTTTTCGTAGTTACGTGTGTATGCACAGCGAATTATCACTTCGCTTTGCCTATCCCTTCGGGGAATACAGGGAGAGATAAGCAGCAGTGCCGAAACTAGGGCGGTGCCAGCAGTGCCAAGGCACAGGGCGCAGACCCTGAAGGGGCACAGAAATGACCAATCTAGTTTTATCTCATGCATGGTAGCTAAGCCTGGTTAGAGCATTTTTCAGGGCCGCAGTTTTGAAGGCTCGCACCGGGTGCATAAAAGGCTAGTTACCGTACTGATAAGCAAAATAATAAATATGTAAAACGATATACAATACTATGATATTAATATAGGTCTTAGGATATTTATATATTCTATGTAAAATTACTACTTTTATACACTAGTATGATTCTTGATCACCCTGACACAATTTCAGTCGACCGTATCATGCTTAGCACTAGCGAAAAAATCTTTTAATAAGTTTTTATTAGTTCTATTACATGACTGTTATTTAATAATAACTTGGTGGGATATTTATATCCACTTAGATGGTCATTAATTAATTTACATAAATATATTTATGACTATAAGTAGTGATAGCTTCGAAGTTAAGGCGTGCGGTCGAGAATCTCAAGTTTCAAAGGTTCAAAGTTCAAACCCCAGGCACACACCTCTGACTTTTCTAAGTTATGTGTATTCACAATGAATTATCACTTGCTTTAACGGTGAAGAAAAACGTCATGATGAAACCTGCACACCTAAATATTCTTAAGAATGTCTTAGGTGTGTAGTCCGCCAACCCGCACTAGGCCAGCGTGGTGTATCCTCAAAAGGGTAGACAGAGATACATTTCTGTATCTTGCAGTAAACAATATTATAGTAATACCACAAAACACTTTATGAATCATCGTTAAATAATTATTTCACCGTTTATTTATGCATTGTAGCAAAAAATATGTAGGTCAAGTCACTCAGCAATCCTATTTTAGCTGTGTGTGACAACTGATACTACATATTATGCAAACTTTAGACGGAAAAATTAGTCCTGACCCCACACTAAGATACGAGTCTTGTGTCGTGGGTATCAGAAACTACGAGAGACTTTTCGCTCTCACAAACACACAGACCCGAAACAAATATTTGTGGATCACACAAACATTTGTCTCGGTGCGGGGATTGAACCCGCGGCCGCTCGTTCCGCAAGCTGGTGTCTAGCCAACTGCGCCACGGGGCTGTCAAATTTTAATTAATATTTTCTTTGATAAATTTTAGATTGCTGCTTCGCTCCTATTGGTCATAGCTTGATGATAAATAGCTTATAGGGTGTCTAACACTGAAAGAATTTGAATTTTCAAGCATGACTAAAACCTCGAGGTCATCTATGTCATTACCCTGTTTTCAATTGTTAATCGGTGTCGGCGCAGTATGTTCTATCCTACCACATATCCCTATCAGCCGTCATGTCTTCAGTCATCCCTTTCTCTTTCATATCTTCAGTCACGCACTCCATCTATCTTTTCTTTCGCCTTCTTCGGCTCGTCCATCCGTCTACTTTCATATTCATCACCTTTTTTCCTACGTTCATTCAAAATACGTATTACTTTACAATAATATGTTATACTATATCCTTATCTTTGTTTTAGCGCGATATGAAAACCATATGTTATTGAAGAGGTCAACTGATTAACTTCTACTAACATTCTAGTATGAGATCGAGAGGTCGCAGGTTTGATTTCCGGGTCACGCTTATAGTAACATAAGTTCGATTTAAGGCTTATATACGTCCCGCTGCTGGGCACGGATCTTCTCAACCATTGAGAGGGTTTACGCCTTAGTCCATCTCGCTGGCCTAGTGCAGGCGGACTACGCACTAAAGAAATTCCTAAAAACTTTAGGTGTGCAGGTTTCCCCACGATTTTTCCTTCACCATGATAATTTTAATAGACACATAACTTAGAAAAGTCAGAGGGGCCATCATGGCTAAGAAGCTGTGATGGCCTCAAGGTCATCATCCTGAAAATCTTGTGTACAACTCAGTTTGTTAATTAGAATTAATAATACAGTAATAACGGTCAGTGCGTCTCTTATCTTTGTTCAACTTTGTACTGAACTTGTTCAAAGGATTTAGCATCAAACATTGTTTGTGCAAATGATAATTAATTTATACTTATTATACAATTTATGCGGTCAATGTCGGTACTTCCATAAAAGCATAAAATCAATACATGTTAATTGTGTAATCTCTATAATAGTTTATTGTGCGGTCAGGATATTCTCATTTGTATAGCAAATTGCTTTTGTTAAATAAAGGTTTAAAGCTTTAGGATTATTTTAAAGGAAAATTGGGCTTTTAGGGTTTATGGAAGTGCCACTGGTCACGCTGTCACAGTTTCAAACCCCAGGCAAGCACCTCAAAATTTTCAAAGTTATGTGTATTCATAATTAATGATCACTTGCTTTAATTGCAATGGTAAACAGTCTGGATCCTGCACACTTCAATTTCTTAGGAATTTCTTAGGTTATAGTCGAACCTGTATAAGGCTATTGTGGTATACGGCTTAAAATCTTGCCATTATAGAGAAGACCCATGCCAATCAGTGGAATTTATATGAGCTGCTGATAATTAATAACATTTAGTAGTGAAAGATAGATTGAGCCAAAATAATACTTATAATTTCTTTTCTAGTAGTGGCAATATTGGAAACTCCAAAAAGTTTTTAATAGAAATAATTATTATGTAAGCAGTGATGGCCTCGAGGTTTGGGCGCGCGGTCGAGAATCTCGGCGGTCTCGGGTTCGAACCCCAGGCACACACCTCTGACTATTCGAAGTCATGTGTGTATTCACATCGAATTATCACTTGCTTTAACGGTGAAGGAAAACATCGTGATGAAACCTGCACACCTAAGAGTTCTTAGGAATTTCTTAGATGTGTAGTCCGCCAACCCGCACTAGGCCAGCGTGGTGGACTAGGGCCTAAACCCTCTCAATGGTAGAGGAGACCCGTGCTCAGCAGTGGGCGTATATGGGCTGATCAAGAAGAAGAATTATAGAGTTTGACTATAAATTTGTCTATCATGTAACCTACTTATAAACTGGTATTTATCAATTTATAATTTATATTAATAGTATTATATTAAATAGCAGTTGTGGTACTTCTATAGAAGCCCAGAAGTGTGACATGATAATTGTGTAATGTCTAGATTATAGTTTATTGTGGGCTCGGGATATTCTCATTTATATGGCAAATTGCTTTTTTAAAATAAACATTGAGAGATTGAAGACTATTACTTGGAATTCTGCAAGACAGGCTTTTTGGGGTTTTGTGAAAGTACCGCTGGTGCTAAATAGTCCTTTATTATGATTCAACTATTTTTTAATATGTAGGTAGATTAAAGGATTTTAGGTCATTTGCGTTGCATACAGTTATTTTGAAATAAACCATTAGATAAAGCTTACTTATAAATCTCTTAAAACCTGTAATATTCTTTAACCACACTTCAATTTAATTAAAAAAAATAAAATAAATATACACCCATAAATGATAAATGTAACCCAAATACAGATAAATTTTGGTTTCATGTTTACAGAAAAGGTACTGAAAATTGTTTTTATCTACTTTTTAGTCTGTATAATTGTTAAGTACCCAAAGAACCCTACACAGCACTATATTCTACAAGAGTTCAATTGTGCCAAAAATTTATAAACATTAAATTAAAAAACCATTTGAGCTTAGACAGTATGTCTTCATTATAATTTGCAAGTTATCAATGTCCTACATTTGCATTTTTTTTATTACACATGCAAATTCGTGACTAAGAACAATACCAAACAGCCCGCGGAAATAATTACGACACCGGAAGTTATCGTATACATCATCGGTGCGATAACTTTTTTTAATTGATTCCATTTTCAAATTTCGAAGTATACATCTCCCGCCTATTTTATATATAGAATTATTTTTAAAGTACTCACCATCTTAATCTATTTATCCTGAGCCGGGGACAAAATTTGCTGCTCAATCGTTGTATACACTGGATACCGAAAGGAGCATCTCTACTTACTCCGCTCATGTTATAACGTAATCTTCGCGAAATAAAACTGCAAAACCTTCGAACAACGCCCCACATTCACGAGTTATAACTATTCACTTCGGTACATTGTTTAAAAACAATCAATTCTTTGTTTACATCACGGCAATAATTCACGCTAAATTCGCTTTATTTACACTAACAACATTTATTAACTAAATTTCGGCCACTGTTTTGAGTTTCGTAAGTGATTAAGTATTATAATTGTACAAAATATTGTTATATTATTATTTATCGTAACAAATATTCGGCTCGAAAATCGCGACACGTCTACTCAACAGCTGCGTTCCAAATGCTCTGACAATGTTGTGAAACGTGGCCGATATCGTACCTCTTCTAATTACACTAATCAAAACGCATAAAACAATAGAATCATGCTAAATATAACACATTGTTTAGTCTGGAATATCAAGGTGACTGGTTTGTGTCAAATGTGTCAAAATATACGTTTTGTTACTGCAAGTTTCGCCAGAAGACGACAAATATTTTCAAAGTTACTTTAATAAAGAGATTTTTGATTCATTAATATAAAATATCGATTTCATAATAAGAACGAAAAACATAGTATACTTTTAGTAGGTATAATTTAATTCCAGTGAGTGCTGTGCCCATTATAAAGGAAATACTTTATAATAATTGAAAAGTTTCAAGGCCAGTTTTAAGAGCAGTAAAGAAATGTAATTATTTTTTAACGAGGTGTGAAATTTATTGAGCCTTTTCCTATGCATTAAATTATGTTTCCTAAGGCGTTATGATATGTTGGAAATATGATTTTTAATGTAAGTAAAATATTCAAACATTTACCTAATAAAACCTAAATTTTGAACAAATCTTAGATATATAAATATTTTACCTTTATTTATGACGAATATTCTTTATAACACTTTATGAATAGGGACTATCCTTATCGATCTCTAAAACAACAAATTCTTAGACTATGGCTCAGAAACGCTCTCTCTTATTTAAATAAGCCACGAATATACTATAAATTCAGTATTTTTCAGTGGGTGAATACGTTATGGCTATGCGCCCTGGTTGTGGTGTCTGTAAACGTACAGCGCAGTGGTTGGCTGGACAAATTAGTTATGTACCATAAGGCGAAATTCTTCAACGAACTTCTGGAGCTGGCGCCTTTACAAATAGAAGGTATGGTTTGAAATGCTCAATATTGCAATTATATGGTCCGCCATCCAGGCCAGCGTGGTGGACTAAGGTCTAAACCCTCTAAATGGTAGAGGAGACCCGGGCCCAACAGTGGACATATATGAGCTATGGCAATTATAAGTGGTAGAGCTACGATTTTACGTCAATGGACTATAAATACTCTTAAAACATAGCCGATATAAGTTTGTTTTAAAAACATTAACGTGTAGCTACATTTTTGCGATGCAGGTACAGTCTATAATAAACACGCACACTTTAGAAACATGTACAATCTTAAATCGTATTATAAGACTTATACTTCGAATACTTATTTTCCCAAGCGAAAATTGAACGCGCACCGCCGGGGTATAAAGACTCAAAAGCTTGGACCGTCGACTCTGTCATGCGCCTGCTATTTCTCATAAGTGAGAGTGAGAAGGCCAAACCCGTTCGCTTGGCTTTAAGGAGGATGATGAGGCCCACCCGAAGGCTGTTCATGAGCAGGCAGAAGAGCTTCAAGAAGTTTCCTAGCTTGAGTAAGGTATGGTATATATGGCTATAGTCTTAGTCTTCCACTTCATTATTTTTCAATGATGATGTATAGTGTACAAAAAAAGGATATGAATAAATAACATAGTGTTGAAACCTGAGCAATTTAAATTTGTTAGGAATTTCTTAGGTGTGTAGTCCGCCAACCCGCACTAGGCCAGCGTGGTGGACTAAAGCCTTAACCCTCTCAATGGTAGAGGCCCGTGTCTAGTGGGACGTATATAAGCTGATAACGATGATACTAAGGCAGTGATCGCATGGATTAAAGGTACAGACCTCTGGCTTTCACAAAATATATATTCACAATCACTTGTTACTTGCTGTAACGGTAAAGGAAAACGTCGTGATGAAACCTGCGCGTTTTAAAGTTGTTCTAAATTTCTTAGGTGGGTACTTCGCATAAAAGAAAATATTTATTAAACAAATGTAATTAAGGAAATAACAAAGATATTTTGTCACATTGCTGTGTTCTCGCGGCCCGCACAAAATGGGTCATTGGTCCGCCATTTGGCGAAACCTGCCTTAAAGCATGAATACAGGTTTCATAATAGCGTAATGCGTTTAGAAATATTAACTCATCATCCCCCTGCCCTGGTCCCAATTTAATCCTTGGGGTCGGCGCAGTATGTTTTCTCCTTCCACACATCCCTGTCAGCCGTCATGTCTTCATTCACCCCTTTCTTTTTCATATCTTCAGCCACGCACTCCATCCATCTCTTCTTTGACCTTCCTCGGCCCGCCCATCCATCCACTTTCATATTCATCACCTTTTTTCCTACATATGATTCATCCCTTCTCATAATGTGCCCATACCACGACAGACGGTTTCCTTTCATCTTTTCTATCACAGGAGCTACTTTCAGACTTCCCCTAACGTATTCATTCCTCACTCTGTCACTCCGTGTTATACCACACATCCATCGCAACATTCGCATTTCTGCTGCATGCAGTCGTCTTTCATCCGTCTTCTTCGTTGCGTTTAGAAATATTAACTATGAAGAGAAAAGCCTAAAAGCTTTTAAAAATTTCTTAGAGTTGTCCGCCAAACTTCACTAGACCAACTTAACCCATCTTAGTCATAGAGAAGGTTCGTGTTTTGAGGCTGATGATTATGAAAATTTTCTTAATAATAAATTACAGAACATAGAGAACTACATGTACTACGACGTACCAACAGACGATGATTACAGCGATAAGGATTTCATAAACGGGGGCATACCTGATGACGATGCAGTCATAATCGTTCAGAACCCAGTGGAAGCACGCTTACCCAGTGCTCAGATCAGCGTTCGATTACTGAGGTAGGCAAAAAAGACTAGATGTAATATTTATGTGGGTTTTAAATGAAGAAGTCACACAAAAGGATATAAAATGAATAAAATACATCCAACATTCACACTCATAGCTCTGACCCGACACTAGGATACAGTCCTGTGTTGTGAGTATCAGAAACTACGATAGACTTTTTGCTCTTACACACACCGAGACCCGAAATATTTGTGGGTCACACAAACATTTGTCTTGGTGTGGGATCGCCGCGGCCTCTCGTTTCGCAAACTGGTGTCTAGCCAACTGCGCCACGGGGCTAGATTATACATCTAGATCTTGAGGTTGTAAGGAATCTACGTAGTCTTAGACGCATATGGTAAATTACTTAATAGAAAGCAAAGCAAAGATTTAGGCTACTTTAACAGGATGTTTTTAGTCTTTAACAGAGGACTGTTACAGAATAGTGATGAGGTCCGAACAGGGCGGTAAATTTTGAAAACACTGAATCTTAGTTATTTATTCTACATTTTATAGATTGAAAAGCCATTATTTCATTTAATTATTGATAGAAAACTAGATTAGAAGCAACATATATAAAGGAATTTTTGTATTATTAAGATAATGTGTTTCAGAGACATATTAGAGGCGAGAGCAAAGGCTGCAAGAATCATGCCGACAACCTCTAGACCTACTCGGTGAGTATCATTTGTCTTATGATCTCGCGGTAAATCTGTTAAAAAACCGCTATTATGTGGGACTGATACAAACGTAACGAAATGTGAAACAATATTCAAAATATGAAAAAAGTCATGTCTTTGTAATAAATTCAGTAAAAAAGAAAATTTTCCAACGGTTTTTATTTGTTAATTCGAATTTGTTGGTCGAAGGTCAAAAATTGCGTTTTGTTATTGCAAACTGTATGTAGGTTTAACATAAAGTCTTGCAACAGGTATAATTCATAGCTTATTTTTCAGCCGGATTTCTTTAATACAAGTGTCGCTTCAAATCCAGAATAAATTTTATATTTAGATAAAAAATAGTTACGTTTTTTAACAACACTATTAACATCTTATTCGCAGCTCTTGGAAACCAAAGGATAAAACTAGCCCTAGTGGTTCAGCGGCAGGAAATGCTACAGCGGCAGGAAATGCTGCAGCGGCAGGAAATGCTACAGCGGCAGGAAATGGTACAGCAGCGGGAAATGGTACAGAGGCGGGAAGTAATGCAGCGGCGGGAAATAGTACAGCAGCAGGACAAGCTTCACCGGCAGCAAAGGATACAGCAGCATCAAGCGACGGTATGATACACCTACAGTATAATCTTACTAATCCGGCCCTTCTATAGTCCTTTAACACCGGTCAACAGCAATTTTGCGTACGGGTTATATATAATTTATAATTATTTATACCTAGTAATAAAAATTGGAACAAAAAATACTTCTGATTTTGCTTTTGTGGGTTGAAATTGGAAAAACAAAATATATAAAAAGTGACATATTTTCGATTTATAATTACATATTTTTATATGTAAGAGAAATCCATACGCAAAAAAATTGTTGCCCAGTGTTATCCGGGACCCTCTAGCCTCGCTCCTCTACACCTATGCTCTATAAAATGCTTTATTTCATTCATTACCTATGACTTTTTAACTTTACTATACTCTCCCATCCACTGCTGTAGGCCTCCCAAAGAAAGCGGCAATCGTCCCAATCCTGAGCAGCCCTCATACATCCAACACCCGACATTTATAAATACTCAGCCTATCGCCGTCCACTGCTGAAAGTAGGCCTTCCAATGAAAGCGCCAACCATCCCGGTTTTGAGCTGCCCTCATCCATCCAACACCACACATTTATAAATACTCCGCCTTTCGCCGTCCACTGCTGAACGTAGGCCTCCTAAAGAAAGCGCCAACCATCCCGGTGATGAGCAGCCCTCATACATCCATTACCACGTTTCTCAAGTCGAACCATCGTACTCCAGGACGTCCTACTCTACGTCTAAGCGCGGTCTCCACTCCAACACTCTGCTCCACCGGCCGTCCGACCGTCGGCAGACATAGCCACACTTAGTGTGATTATCTTGCGGACAATGTCAGTGAATCCGGTTCTCAGCAACTTTTCACCATAATCCAAAAATCCGAACATTCCAGTAATCCGGCATCCTCCGGTTCATAGTGCCGGATTAGTGAAACACACTGTAATTAAAATACCTTCATGTTTTTTAGTCCATTGAAATGTTACATGAGCTTTGCATTTCTTAGAGGACGCAATTTTATTTTTGGGATATGTTTGGGGGGTCAATAGAAGCTTAACCTCAAGTTTGTGGGGTTGCCACCCTTGTCCCACGGCCGCCATTTTGAAAAAAGGGGTGATAACACTTTGTTTGCGATATCTCTGAAACTATGCGTCTCACAGAAAATTTGTAAAGACATAATTTGTAGCAAATTATTTTGCCTACAAATATGTTTATATGACTTTTTGCCCTAAATTAAAAATTAAAGAAGTTATAAGCAAAAAAGTGAGAAAAAATTTATAAAAATTTTCTTTTTTGCTCTATAACTTTTTTTATATACATTTTACCAAAAAATTGCATCAGACCAATCTTGTAGATTATCTCCTGACAAAATTTTCGCCCTATATTTTTTCAAATTTAATTCATTTAAAACGCTGTTACAGCACTTCAAAGTTGAACGGGTTTGTCAATGCTCATGAGAATCCGGTTGAAACGAAATGTTTAGCTTATTTTTTCTTTATTTTTTATTCTAAATACATATATGCCCACAACATTTTTGTTAAATTCGTATAATTATACTTATTTATATTATTGATTTTTAACTCTCTTCTGTACCATAGAACTAACCGAATATAACTTATTTAAAATGAGCATTGACAAACCCGTTCAACTTTGAAGTGCTGTAACAGCGTTTTAAATGAATTAAATTTGAAAAAATATAGGGCAAAAATTTTGTCAGGAGATAATCTACAAGATTGGTCTGATGCAATTTTTTGGTAAAATGTATATAAAAAAAGTTATAGAGCAAAAAAGAAAATTTTTATAAATTTTTTCTCACTTTTTTGCTTATAACTTCTTTAATTTTTAATTTAGGGCAAAAAGTCATATAAACATATTTGTAGGCAAAATAATTTGCTACAAATTATGTCTTTACAAATTTTCTGTGAGACGCATAGTTTCAGAGATATCGCAAACAAAGTGTTTTCACCCCTTTTTTCAAAATGGCGGCCGTGGGACAAGGGTGGCAACCCCACAAACTTGAGGTTAAGCTTCTATTGACCCCCCAAACATATCCCAAAAATAAAATTGCGTCCTCTAAGAAATGCAATATTCGGTCCTTAAATTGTAACATTTCAATGGACTATTTATCAATATTGCAAAACTTCACAGTCGCTTAAACTCCAGACAAACACTGACATTCAAAATGAATTATCGCTTGCTTTAACGGTGAAGAAAATCATATTAAGGAAACCGGCACACCTAAAAGTTCTCAGAAATTCCCTTAGTGTGTTCTCCGCCTGCACAAAGCTAGCGTGGTGGACTTACAAAACCTCTCAATTGTAGAGGAGGCCCGTTCTTAGAGACGTAAAATGACCAGTGTCGGTACTTCCATAGAAGCCTAAAAGCGTTACACGTTATTTGTGTAAGTTCTAGTTTATTCATTGTGGGTTCAGGATATTCTCACTTGTGTTAGGGATATTATCCCTCCCCAAACGTTCCAACCCAAAATCTTCCGCTGAATATCGTCCTATATCTTGCCCTTCCTTCTTAAGGTGTTTGAAAATCTAATACATCTTCAACTTAGCTTCTTTGTTGACACCAAAAAACTCGTTAACCCATTTCAATGTGGGTTCCGTAGAGGAAACAACAACTCATCGCTGGTGCATGCAACACAAGATATCCAACAACACGTGGATTATGAAAAGGTAACGATACTTTTTTAGCAACGCTTTAGACTGTTGACTACGATGTTGCTACGCTGAGCTCTATTAACATATCTTCAAGAGTAATTGACTGTTTTCTAAGTTACATGATGGGGCGTCAACAACTTATCATCAACCCATATACGTTCCACTGCTGGGCACGGGTCTCCTCAACCATTGAGAGGGCTTAGGCCATAGTCCACCACGCTGGCCTAGTGCGGGTTGGCGGACTCAACAGCAATATACGAATTGATAATGCTGTCTCTTCTTGGCGAAATACTTGTGCTGTTGTCCCTCAGGGCGGCGTTTTATCTCCTTTACTCTTCGCGTTATTTATTAACTTTACCTCTGATAATCTCATTTCTTCCTACCATATGCCATCTGTATGTCCATCCATTTACAAATTTACTATCATGCTCCGGTAGACAGGGTGACAGAGCTGCTTTGTGGCGTTAGAATCCCACCACGGTATCCCCTGCCTGTCGTATAAGGCGACTCGAAGTGGCCCTAGTAGTGGTTAAGAAAAAAATAATTCCTGCTTTCAAAGAAGATTAAAGATTATTCGGAATTTTGAACTTTCCGCTGAATGCAGGCCGCTTTCGATAGAGCACTTTAGATGACTTTGGGGGAGACCTATGAGCAACAGTGGATTTCCTCTGGCTGACGAAATGCTTGATTTGTATTTGGGCTTCTATAAAAATACAGCCATTGAGGCTGATGATGATGATTAAACGTGGAATGATGACGTTTCAGGTGCAGATAAGAAAGCAGATACCGCCGCAGGAGCAGCAGCCGCTACCACACCTAAGGCGGCATAATAACATAAAATATCAACAATTATTTCATTTCAATTCTACGTGTCGTCTTAAAATATATACGGATAAACAACGTTTCTTGAAGATTTATTTATTTATTAATTAAAATTATTTATAGTAGTTACATCAATGCGATGCTATAACTAAAACACTTAACTATAATATAATACATATTATAATACAATTAAATACACAATCTCATTGTTGTTTATTTTTGTTTGATGTTTTCTTTGTATGTATTTTTGGTGTAAAGTGTACCTATATAAAATAAATAAATAAAATACACAAGATAGCTAAATTATTTCTGTGTGAAAAGTCATAGACAAAAGCGCGGCAAAATGTCAAATTTCTCGCCATCGCTAGGGATGTTTTATTTTATTTATTTAGCAGTAAGTGAGAAATTGTTTACCGAAGACTATAAGAGGGTAACCCAGGCCCCCTTATTAGTGAATGTTACTGGTCCAAAGGAATATAATAAAAAGCTTGTTCAACAGGCTTTTCATCCTGGTCTATTTCTCTCTAGACCAAGAAGTGCATCTCTGAGCTCTGTAACTGATGCAAACAAATCATCTAGTAATGTGCCTAACACATTAAATGTGGAGGTTGACCCAGATGATGCCAATCCCCCAACATGGCAACCTGTACTATGAAATGCCAAAAAAAAGGACTCTTCGCCACCACCAGAGGAAACTTTGATAACGAATCAATTCAGTGGATTAGCGTTTGATCAGGGAGATAACTACGTTAGAGAAGAGCCTAAAAAGGCACCAAAACCACCGCCAATAATACTCTATGGCGTAGAAGATCTCACTAAACTTACCAAGCTCATAGAAAGTGTTGTTGAAAAAAACGATTTCACATACTCTTCTTCATCAACCCATATACGCCCACTGCTGAGCACGGGTCTCCTCTACCATTGAGAGGGTTTAGGCCATAGTCCACCACGCTGGCCTAGTGCGGGTTGGCGGACTACACCCCTAAGAAATTCCTAAGAACTCTTAGGTGTGCAGGTTTCATCACGATGTTTTCCTTCACCGTTAAAGCAAGTGATAATTCAATGTGAATACACACATAACTTCGAAAAGTCAGAGGTGTGTGCCTGGGGTTCGAACCCGCGACCGGCAAGATTCTCGACCGCGCGCCCAAACCTCGAGGCCATCACTGCTTATTTTTATTCTTATTTCACATACAAAATAATTAATAAAAATCAACTCCGAATCAACTGTACTAATATAGAAGCCTATAAATTAACATTAGGAGTAGTCAGAGAAAAAGGATTGATAGGACATACATTTAATAGAAAAGACACAAGACCTTATAGAATTGTCATCAAAAACCTTCATCACTCAACACCTGTTAGTGAAATCAAAGAAACACTGGAAAGCACTGGAAATATAGTTATAGGGGAAATAATAAATGCAAAATATGGACCCGACAAGAAACCCGCATCCACTTTCTTTGCAACATTACAGCAGAGTAATAATGACAAAGAAATTAAAATTATTCGATACATCAATCACCAAACAGTCACCATAGAAGAGCTGAAAAAGTGTAGGTCTATTGTACAATGTCAAAAGTGCCAACAATATGGACAGTCTCAAAACTACTGCATGAGGCCCTATCGCTGTGTTAAATACGCGCAGGGACACAGAACAGCAGACTGCCCTAAGACAGATAGGAATACTCCAGCAAAATGTGCCCTGTGCTTAGGTGCCCATCCAGCAAACTTTAAGGGATGTGAAGTGTATAAAGAAATACTATCTAGAAAATTTAGCAAACAATCTCACATTACAAATAGGACAAACACTAAACTGATAGTTAATGATAAGTATCAACAACGCAAACAAATATTGGAATCCAAATCTACAGCAACAAAATCAACCAACTCAAATTACTAAACCATACCAGAAGAATAACATAATAGGCTCAAATTCAGACATAACAAGCAAACCACAATATGCTGATGTATTGAAAAACCATGAAAACAGCACAAATATGGAAACCGCGTCACCAAAATTAATAGAAGAGATGCTTCTTAAACAAACAGAAAAATTTGATCTTCTCCTACAACAAATGAACACATTAATTAACCTCATGAGAACATTAGTTTCCAAAATGCCCTAATGGCGTCCCTTAAAATAGCTACATGGAACTTAGACGGTCTAGCTCTAAACTTGGAAGATGTAAAAATTCTTCTACATACACACAACATAGACATCTTGTTAGTGTCTGAATCTCACCTAACTGAAAACAATTTAACTAATGTTCGCAATTACAACATCTATAAAACCAACCACCCAGACGGCACTGCCCATGCAGGAGCTGCTCTAATAATAAAATCTAGTATAAAACACCATGAACAACCAAAATTCAAAAAAGCCTACATCCAAGCTGCAACGGTAGTAGATGTAGTACGTAGGCAAATGTCAACCCATAATTGTATTAGGAGTACAAATAAGTTTCCGCCGTTTTTTAACACAAATTTAATATTTATTATAGAAGACTGCTTGCTGAGTGACTTCTAATGTTAGAGCAAGTTCTTTTTGTGTTTGAGATGAATCTTCCTCCAATAATTCCTCCAATTCTGCATCCTCGTAAATTTTTGGCCTTCCACTGCGATCTTTGTCTTCTACGTCGAAATCACTGTTTTTAAACTTTTAAAGCCACTCTCGACACGTTCTCTCACTTAAAGCATCCTCACCATATGCTTCTACGAGCAATTCATGCGCCTCAGCAGCAGATTTATTTAAATTAAAGAAGTAAACTAATATTTCCCGCAAATAAAGCTTACATGGCTCACATTTTGACATTCTCAACTTATAAAAATTATATTTTACCAATATAAAATCAATGATATTACTAGGTCAGGTTGTTCTTGAATGTCCAAACTATTTTTTAAGCCGGTTATCATCTGCGAAAGCTAACCGAAACTCCAATAAAATCTATCTACAATAAAACGGCGGAAACTTATTTGTACACCTAATATTAATATATGTGATGTGGTGGTGCTATATATATTAAATAAACGGTAAATGTAAACGACCGGAATGGATCTTTCAACGTATCAGCCATCTACTGTCCCCCAAAACATGCAATAAAACAAGAACAATTTGAGGAATTCTTCAACACTCTTGGAATGAGTTTTATCGCTATAGGCGATTGGAATGCCAAGCATGTGCATTGGGCTTCTAGGCTAACTAGCACAAGGGGGAGAGAACTCAAGAAATCCATGGACAAACTCAACCTCATATCAATCTCAACTACGGATCCGACCAACTGGCCTGCTGATCCAAATCGGCTTCCAGATGTTATCTTTCTTCATTTTAAAGGGTTTATCCAAACTTTCCCATCATATACATACATGTTTGGACTCCAGTACCAATCACGTCCCAGCAATAATGACTATTGGCACAACTGCCATCAAGGAAGAGATTGAAAATAGTGGAACCAACTACAAAAAGAGACTGATAAAACATCCAAATCAGCTAGCGGGACTGCTTATCCTCCCCGAAACAATACGTCGATTAAAAGCGACGAGATATATTCGATTACCAAATCTAAACACAATGTGATTTAAAGGGCTGACTCCGCTGGGAGCATAGTCCTACACGCCCAAATTCACTCAACTTATCTGTTCATAGCCAACAAGGCTGATCGCAAGATGAAAATATACAAAAAAAAATTACCACACAACGAAGTTAAAAACTATTACTTACACCCATACATATGTGTGCATGACTTTAGGAATGTTTTTCCCGCGTTTTTCATTGCTATTGGAAATAAATTTGGTCAAACAAACAAGAAGAAGAAGTATCTACTTCCTATTCGATCAACATTTAAATATACTCTACCAATGTAAATTATTTTCAGTAGAACATACATACATAGATACAAGGTGTATTCAGACCGTGATCGGAAACTAAGGCAGCTCATAGCTACGGTAATCACAAACCCGTTGGCGTTAAAAAAATCCCGACAAACAAAAAACATTTTGTCATTTACCATACAACCGTATTAAACGTATGTTGTTTATCTGGAAAGCAACCAAATTTTACCACAAAATAAAAAAAAAAAATACAAATCAAATATTAAAAAAATATGACTTTGTTATAATGATTAAAAGTAATAATTTTAAAATATTCTTAACTCTACCGATATTAATAAATATTTTAACTTATAAATGTTTTTAAATATCAAATTCCCGTGGGATTCTCAAACAGTCAGTATAAAATAAAACAACCAACTCCAAAATATTATTTATTGGGCCAACACAAATGTACAGCGGCGACGTCCAACGCTAGTATGTCCGCCGGAGCCCCCAGGGCGTGTCTCAGCGCGGGGGCGGAGCGCCCGAGTTCCCCGTGACACCACTCCTTCACATACGTACCCGCTTCCGTGCGTACCCGCAAATGGATCAGCTGCGGATGACCTGAAACGTTTTTCCATAAAAGGGTTCTTATGAGTGAGTGAGACGAAGATCGAGCCCAGTGGCGTGCCAAAGGAGAGGCCTATGTCTAACTGTGATAATTGAAGGCTGTTGATGATGATGATGAAACATTTTTGGGTTATAAAAGTATTAAGTTGGTTACTATTGGCTTGGTAAAATGTCTCTACCCCAGTAAAAGATCAACAGCACGCACAGTATCGACGCCGAGTGAAGCTCAGCGGATCTTCTTCATCAACCCATATATGCCCACTACTGAGCACGGGTCTCCTCTATAATTGAGAGGGTATAGGCCATAGTCCACCACGCTGGCCTAGTGCGGGTTGGCGGACTACACACCTAAGAAATTCCTAAGAACTCTTAGGTGTGCAGGTTTCATCACGATGTTTTCCCTTCACCGTTAAAGCAAGTGATAATTCAATGTGAATACACACATAAATTCGAAAAGTCAGAGGTGTGTGCCTGGGGTTCGAACCCGCGACCGCCGAGATTCACGACCGCGCGCCCAAACCTCGAGGCCATCACCAGCGGATCTAGGGAGACCTAATTTGTCATCACCAACGAAATTAATCACAAATAATATATAGGAGTTGGAAAACAAAGAGTTGTCCACTTCTCTCCATAGCAAAGTGGGTGACAAAACATTGAGCTATGAGGTTTGATCGGCATATTAAGAAAGACCATTATAGTTATTGACGAGGTAAGCAACTTCGGACCGATTATAACTGATAAATAATAAATTAATACATCCAACAGTCAAATAGTTCTGACTCCACATTAACATACTAGTCTTGTAACTTTGTCAAACATAGCCCCACGTCTGTTATTACTCAAAGGACTAAAAATGCATCTATATACACACTTTGCAAAGACCAGGACTTACCAAGATAACCATACATCCTCCAATCTGCAACCCTAAAAAGACCACAAAAGACCGCCAAAAGACCAGGACTCACCAGGAACAGCACTAGCCTCCAGGTCATATATCCTCCTCAGCCTGGTGAGGAGTGGTCTCCTGTGCAGCACTCTGATGGGCGTCTTCTGTCGTATCAAGATCCTGGCTTCATCACCCAATGGAGTGTTTCTGTATGTGTTGATGTTCTTCAGGTCTTCATCTGTCACTGTGATGGGGCAGTCTCCGTTCATCTGGAGAGAAAAAACTTTTTCTAGTTTTATATTTCATTACACATACATCCTTAACCTAACGCCTATTTTCCCCGAAGTGGCAGGCAGAGGTGCATTTCTGCACCCACATTTCGCCAGGTATCAGTCCCACGTAATAGGGGGCGAGCCTATTGCCGTTTCTCGGGCACATATCTAGACTCCGTGGTGCTGCCGAGAATTTTGCTAATGGAAAAACCCAATAACATTGCCCGACCCGGGAATCAAACCTAGGACCTCTAGACCGCACGGCACATGCATGTACCGCGTGACCACGAGGCAGTCTACACTGCACTTCTAGATTAATCGTCTTATTCTCTTGTTGCTAGACCTACAGGTCTTCAAAGGGAACTTCAGACTCCAGTTTCTTCAACTTGAATTTACAAGATTCCTCGTGGCATGAATGAAAGTTGAAGGATGGACAAGCAGAGGAAGGCCAAAAATCTATGGAGTGCATGAGATATGAAAGAGAAAGGGGTGAATGAAGACATGACCGGCTGATAGGGATGTGTGGAAGGATAGAACATACTGACACCAAATAGAATTGGGAACTGGGCTAGAAGATGATGGACTTACAGCATTATCACCTTCACAATGTCCCAGCTTGATGCAGAGAGCCTCATAAGTCTTGCATTTGGTTTCCTCACCCTTTTTCAGTTGTGTGAGATCTTCCCTGGAACAATATCATCATCATCATTAGCCCATATATAGAAGACTGCTGGGTATAAGTCTCCTCTACAATTGAGGTGGTTTGGGCTTTTGTCCACCACGCTGGTTTAGTACGGGTTGTAGATCACATCATCATAATGATCATCATCATCAGCCCATATTATACGTCGCTTTTGGGCACGGGCCTCCTCTATAACTAAGGGTTTTGGGTTTAGTCCACAACTCTGGGTTAGTGCCGCTTGACTTACTACCATACAGGGTGTATTTAGACCGTGATCGAAAACTGAGGCAGGTAATAGCGATAGTGATTACAAACCCCCTGGCATTAAAGAAAATCCCGACAAAAAATAAAATTTTTGAGGTTTTCCATACAAACCACATAGTTTTAACACCCATGGTTGTATGGAAAACGTCAAAATTTTTATTCTTTGTCGGGATTTTTAATATCGCCACTGGGTTTGTGATCACCCTCGCTATTACCTGCCTCAGGTTTCGATCACGGTCTTAATACACCCTGTATATCGTCATTATCATCACCATCAACTCATACGTCAGACTGCTGGGCACGTATCTCTCACATAACTGAGGTGGTTTAAGCTTTAGTCCACCACACGTAACTAATATCTAGTACCCCCGGACTACACCTATGAAATTCCTGACAAGTTCACATATTCCGGTTTCCTCACGGTTTCCTTCACAGTTCGAAAGCAATAGTTAAAAAAATCACTGTTCAAAAGAACTTGACTTAGAAGAATAGCAACTATTGCACTAGGCCAGCATGGTGGACTATGCCCTAAACCCTCTCAATAGTAGCGGAGACCCGTTCCCAGTAGTGGGACGTATATGGGTTGATGATGACTTTGAAGAAATGCCTGAAAACCTATAATATAAATAAAAAGAACTTACCTAGAGACCGGTACAAGATTCTTGACAACAACCCTCCCACATTTAGATATCTGTTCGCACACACGGTCCAACTCTTCCCTGTTCGGTTCCCGGCGAGGGTCTGTGATCTAGAAGGGGTATAACCACCAAGCCATATTAGAAATTGGGAAGTCAAAGTCAAAGTCAAATCTCCTTTATTCAAATAGACTTTTACAAGTTCTTTTGAATCGTCATTTTTTAACACTTTTTTATACTGTTTTTTTTTTTTAAACTAGTGCCGCTTCGAAACGTGTTATCGCTGTGGAGAAGAAACGGCAAGAAACTCCCTCAGCAACACGATATGTCATTTTTTTTTTTAATAAATTACAATTATAATCTAAAAATTAGATGACAATCTAATAATATTGTTTACAATTTAATGTCACATGGATACAAAATGCAGCAACATAACCTCCGATCAATTTACTTACTCCCAGGGGTTGTTATCTTCAATAAAATCAGAAATTTTATAATAACATTTTTTATACAGTTTACCTTTAATCAATTTTTTAAACTTTTCTAAGGGAAGCTCCCTAATCCCCTTCGGGAGTTTGTTGTAAAAGCGTATACCTAGCCCCATAAAGGAGTTATTAATTTTCCGGAGACGAGTTACATGTTGAACAAGATTACATTTGTTCCTAGTCTATATCTATACTATTATAATAAAGAGGAAAGATTTGTATTTTTGGATTTTTGGATTTTTGGATTTTTGTATTTTTGGATGTTTGTTACGAATAAACTCAAAAAGTACTGAACCGATTTGGATGATTTTTGGTATGGAGATAGATGGGACCCACCGAAGTAACATAGGATACTTTTTATCCCGGAAAATGTAGTATTCCCGTGGGATTGGGCAAAAAACCCTATATTTTTCTTACGCTTTTACGCTTAAACCATTCGACCGACTTTTATGATTCTCGGTATGATCATAAATTAAATCCTATGAAGTAACATGAACAACATTTTATCCCGGGAATATGTAGGGTTCCTGTGGGATGGGCATGTATTGTAACTCGAAAGTAACACTACCTGTGTAATGCTTTCACGCCTAAACCATTTGACCGATTTGAATGATTTTTGGTATGGAGATAGATGAGACCCACCGAAGTAACATAGGATACTTTTTATCCCGGAAAATGTAGTATTCCCGTGGGATTGGGTATAAAACCCTATATTTTTCTTACGATTTCACGCTCAAACCATTCGACCGATTTTTATGATTCTTTGTATGATCATAAATTAAATCCTATGAAGTAACATGAACAATATTTTATCCCGGGAATATGTAGGGTTCCTGTGGGATGAGCATATATTCTAACGCGAAAATGACACAGTCTATGTAATGCTTTCACGCCTAAACCATTTGACCGATTTCAATGATTTTTGGTATGGAGATAGGTAGGCCCCACCGAAGTAACATAGGATGCATTTTATCCCGGAAAATGTAGTATTCCCGTGGGAATGGGTATTTCTTGATCTACTGAACCGATTTGAATGATTTTTGGTATGGAGATAAGTAGGGCCCATCGAAGTTACATAGGATGCATTTTATCCCGGAAAATGTAGTATTCCCGTGGGAACGGGTATTTCTGGATCTACTGGACCGATTTGAATGAGTTTTGGTATGGAGATAGGTAGGGCTCACCGAAGTAACATAGGATACATTTTGTCCCGGAAAATGTAGTATTCCCGTGCGAACGGGTATTTCTGGATCTACTGGACCAATTTGAATGATTTTTGATATGGAGATAGGTAGAGCCCACTGAAGTGACAAAGGATACTTTTATCCCGGAAAATATAGTATTCCCGTGGGAATTATTATTATCAAGATATACTGAACCGATTTAAATGATTTCTGGTATGGAGATAGGTAGGACCCACCGAAGTAACATAGGATACATTTTATCCCGGAAAATGTAGTATTCCCGTGGGAATGGGTATTTCTGGATCTACTGAACCGATTTTAATGATTTTTGGTATGGAGATAGGTAGGTCCCGCCGAAGTAACATAGGATATATTTTATTCCGGAAAATGTAGTATTCCCGTGGGAACGGGTATTTCTGGATCTACTGAACCGACTTGAATGATTTTTGGTATGGAGATAGGTAGAGCCCACTGAAGTGACAAAAGATATTTTTATCCCGGAAAATGTAGTATTTCCGTGGGAATCGCTATATTCAAGATCTACTGAATCAATCTAAATGAGTTTTGGTATAGAGATAGGTAGGACCCACCGAATCAACATGATAGACTTTTATCCTGGAAAATATGTTCCCGTGGGTATGGGACATGGGTACATGTTATAATTGTAAGAGTAAGTCTGTAAGTCTGTTACGCTTTCACGCCTAAACTATTCGACTAAGTTATATATTTTTGGTATGAACATAAATAGGACTCCGTGAAGTAACAATTAAATGTTCCCGTGGAATAAACATGTTATAAATGCGGAAATAGCTTTTTCAAAGTAAAACTTTTTTTAGACACTTATGAGACAAATTAAAAATTCACTTATTATCTTTCTGCACTCAGCCCTAAAGTATACGCAGACGGAGTCGCGGGCAAAAGCTAGTAATTTATATTTTATAACCCTGTGCTTCTTCTATGGGAATACATTCGGTCATGGATAAGTAATTATTTCGGATTATCCGTTAGTTTCGGATAGTATCGGTTACGGATATTAGATTGAAATAATTTATAATCACAAATGCTATGTTGCATATAGGTTTTAACTAGTTATTAAAGAGGTAATGTTATGATTAAAAATAACAAGAGATAGAAGATGCTGCTGTCGAAACATGTCATTTTATTTAAACTCTGCGCTTATCCGAAACTTGTATAACGGATAAGGTAACGAATTCGGATATTTTTTCGGATATCCGAATGTTTCGGTTACGGAGCTCCCAAACATTTCTGATAGGAAGGCATATACATACAGGGTGTATTTAGACCGTGATCGAAAACTGAGACAGGTAATAGCGATAGTGATTACAAACCCCCTGGCATTAAAGAAAATCCCGACAAAAAATAAAATTTTTGAGGTATTCCATACAAACCACATAGTTTTAACACCCATGGTTGTATGGAAAACGTCAAAATTTTTATTCTTTGTCGGGATTTTTAATATCGCCACTGGGTTTGTGATTACCCTCGCTATTACCTGCCTCAGTTTTCGATCACGGTCTAAATACACCCTGTATAGAAACACAGTATGAAGACAGATAGAAATGAAGATGGGTATTATATATTTTATTCTAACGTACTCACTTCTATAGCAAAAGGTCTGCCATCCCCTAAACACCGGACATCTACATCTTCTCTACCCGCTGACATGAACTTCATACGGTGCTCTGTTTCTTCTAGCGTCATTCTAGAAGATAAATAGAGTGGTAGGTAAAGAGTTAAAGTAAAAAAAATACATACTATGTTAATAAGGGATGTTACGGATATGATATTTTAGATCTGGATTCGGATATAAATAAATAATAATAAATAATAAATACACCCAACAGTCACACACATAGTCCTGACCCCACATTAAGATACAAGTCTTGTGTCGTGGGTATCAGAAACTACGAGAGACTTTTTCGGTCTCACAAACACCCAGACGCGAAACAAATATTAGTGGATCACACAAACATTTGTCTCGGTGCGGGGATCGAACCCGCGGCCTCTCGTTTCGCAAGCTGGTGTCTAGCCAACTGCGCCACGGGGCTGTCAAATACAGGATATGGATACAGGAATAAAATTATATCGGTTTCGGATTCAGTTATGGACATGTAATAATTTCGGATTATCCGTTAATTTCGGATAGTTTCGGATATAAGATTGAGGTAATTTTCCAAAACATGTAAAACGAATACGGTTACGGATATATTTTTATTCGGATACCCGATTGTTTCGGTTACGGTTACGGAGCTCCATAACATCCCTGATGTTAACATCGCTTTTATCAATTCTCCACTGTATTGTAAATTTTGTAATAAATTGTGTACAAAAAAATAATAATCTATCTATGTTAACGGGGTTCAAAAACTGCTTGCAATTTTAAGGTCCCAAGTTCAACTTAAAGAGTCAGTTTAAAAGGTTTCTTAACACTAGGAAATAAGGCTCTTTATCTTATAATACTCACTCATAAAGTTTGGCTATGGGTTCAAATATGATTTCTTGCACTGATGTCTCCATCATACGGACTCCGTTGACCAGCCAAGGTGTCTGAGGTAGCTCTCGACTTAGCTTTATATATCTGTAATATTAACAATATATATAAATGACTATATTCAGACTGTTAACATACTTCATACGTTAATGAGGAGCAAGGGGGTCGACTGAGTGTGACATTGTATGACAAGGGGGAGGAAGGGGACTTAATATCGTGACTTTATTTCAAAACGTTCTTAAAACCCCAACTTCACACTGGTAACGAAAAATTCATAAATTTTTCTAAACTTCTAGACTTAAAATAGCTAAATATGTGACATCACACTAGGGAAGGGAGTACTACAAATTCAAGGCGTGACAAGGACGGGGTAGGGTAAAAAAAAATTATGAATAAAAACGAAATTCATGGATGCCTCCTTATGTCAAAAACTACGTACCTGCCTCCTAAATAAGCGGGTGCATGAACGCACACCACACTAACACATTTAGCATGCCCTTCCACACTTGGTATTTCCCCCTTCCAGCCTTCAGCAGCTTTCAGCGCTTCATAAGTAACCGTCTCAAGCGCTTGCTCCACTGACCGTCTAGTGAATTCCACTGTAAAGCGCTTTTTCTGCTTGCTGCGCGACTCAAACAGTTTTGGAGATAGGGTTTTTAGGATTTCTAATTCCTGGAAGAAGGTTTGTTGGAGTATTTTTAATGGTTTTATAATAATAAAATAGTGACAATAGTCACCAGTCCATATACGTCCCTATGCTGGGTACGGTGCCTCCTCTACCATTGTGACAGTTTAAGGCCTTAGTCCACCACGCTGGCCTAGTGTGAGTTGGCGGACACCAAACCTAAGAAATTTCTTAGAATTTTAGATGGGCAGATTTCACTTTTTCTATTACACTGTTACTTCACGGTTAAACCAAGTGATAATACATTGTGAATACACACACAACTTGGAAAAGTCAGAGGTGTGTGCCTGAGGTTCGAACCTGCGACCGCCGAGGTTCTCGACCGTGGCAAATCTTTTGGCATTTGACACTTGGCTGTACCAATATAAAAATTGTGCTTTTGTAACAAAGGTCTTAAAGCCAGGGGACCTTACCTGCAAATCCTGAGGGTATTCCATGTTCAGCGTGATGAGTAGTGGAGATACTGCACCAGAGTCCAGGGTCATTGATACATAAGGCGCTAGTTTGGCAGCAAAAGACCACTTCCATGCCTCTTTGAGGGCTGTTAGACATTCTGTAATATAATAAATAAATAATAAATACACCTAGGTTACTATGGAGGTCTTTGGGGGAGACCTACGTCCAGCAGTGGTCTTCGATTGCCTGATAGAAATACACCTATCAGTCACATACATAGTTATGGCCCCACACTAAGATGTTGCGGATTAAATTTTTTTCACATCTGGGGATGTGGATGCGGATGCGAATTTTAAGAGGCTCACATCCGCGGAGGCGGATGCGGATGCGGATCTGAATAAAATTGATCGATTGGTTGATCTGTATAAAATGTTATTGCTTTCCTATTGGTCAATCAGCACGTGCGGTCAACCACTCGACACTCGAGACCGACACGCGCACCTCGCCGCCCCTCCCCCTTTCTTTCTTTTCACGATCTGCTACAGATCCGCACCCGCATCAGCTCCGCAGCGATTTATGCGGATGTCTAAATCGATGCGAATGTTCCGCATATGCGGATGCGGATGCGAATATTCGCAACATCCCTACCCCACACTATCAAAAACAAAGACTTTAGTCTCACAAACGCCCAAAATAAATATTAGTGGATTACTAACATCTGTCTTTCCGGGGATGGATAAAAAAATATTTTAATCAAGTCTTGTGTTGTGTATCGGAAACTATGAAAAGCTTTTCGGTATCACAATTAGCATAACCTAATATTTGTAGACCACACAAACATTTGTCTCTGAAGTAATCACCATAGCTTCTCATGTCATAATCTGTTGTCTAGCCATGGGTGTCACAGAACATTTATTTATTTATAATGATAGTTTGCACGAAAGCATATAACTTATATACTCAGCCTATCGCCGTCCACTGCTGAACGTAGGCCTCCCCAAGAAAGCACCAACCATCCCGGTCTTCTGCAGCCCTCATCCATCCATTACCCGCCACCTTTCTCAAGTCGTCGGACCATCGTGCTGCAGGACGTCCTACACTATGTCTGCCTAAACACGGTCTCATAATGTATAAGTTATATACGTCTATATAACTTACTTGGATCATAATCTTTCAATGTATCGGCTAGTTTCAGAGTTATAGCTTTTTCCCTCAGCAATGCTGATATTGGTGATGATAGACCACATGCAAATGTTTTACATTCATACCTGAAATTAACAAGAAATAATTATAGTCAGCCTCCTTAGTGTGATAATAAACCAATTATGTTTTTGGTATTAGTACTAGACATTAACAGCATTCTACAATGAGGTTTTTGAGAAAAAAGTATGTATTAAATGAACAGATTATTACATGAGTGATTTTAAATAAAGAAGTATTTTCAATTTTGTGATTTTTTCACTAAATAGTTCCTCTGACAAATGCTTAAATAACTTAACAGCAAGTGTACAAAAATATAGATTTACAAAAGTAAAATTAGACTTACCGTTTCTTCTCTAAAACATCTTTTACCAAGTCCATACTCTCCGTCCAGTAACTTTCTTGTAATATACCCAAACAGCTCACACATGTGGATATTTTATGTTTCTTAGCCACTGGTTCACCGTCATTACCGTTTTTAACATCAGAGTTTCCATTTGTTTCTGGTTCATTATTTGGGATTGGAGTTTCAGCTGAATTTGTTGCATTTCCTGTAGTTGCACCTAGATTCTGAGAACACAAAAAGAAATACAGATTGCTAGGCATTTTAAGTTTACTAAAATAATGAAAACATCAAGTTTTATGTCGCAATTATTGTGTTAATCAGCTTTTCTAGAGACTTTCCTAGACATCAGCTGGCAAGTACTGACAAGACAAGTGAGTCTTGGTATAAGTTTCACATGCAGTGATAAAATATGCATTTTAATTTATTTATTATATAACACACATTAATGTGACCCGAGTGATACGTATTTCATTACTTTTAAGATGAATTTCATTTTAAATTCATTTTAAAATGGGTATTTTAGACTTACAGTAACTATTTTCAGGATATCGTAAAATTTTTGAGGTTATGTTTTTGTTTACAAATAAAAACTTTCAAAAATCCACGTGATATGAGATGGTACACGCTATACTATATAAACTAATTAAAATAATAATTAATTTCTCAGTGAATTTAAAGTAAATTTGATAAAAAGAAGAATACATTAAAAAAGTAAACTTACTTTGGATACAAATTCCGATGCATTTTCGTAAGCCGTAGGATTTTTATTGCCGCTGTAACGAAGGCAACACGCGTTACAGCATCCTAGCTCTTTACATAGACTAATAACATCCTTTTTAATAGTTTCGGTATTCATATTTCACTATCATAAATATGCGTGGCTTCTAAACACAGAAAATAAACAAATGTCACCTATTGCCAACTGTCATCATATGTTTTTCGTAAAGATGTTCCGTTTCAGTAAAAGTAGAATTTTCGAGTGCATAATTTAAATGATATAGCCTAAAAAATCTGAAGTGATTATGAATCAACGAAAACAATTAAATTAAAATTGTGTCACATTATTTTTAAACCTTTATTTAATTGATATTACAATTAATTCAGGTAGGTAGACCGTAGACCGTATTCTACCTAGTGCTCTTTGAAATTGGCTTTGCAAAGTAGAAGACGAAGATACTTTTGGAAAATTGAAATATATTTGTTTATTTATATTTATAATTGACATGATATTACTAATAACAAATATCTATCTATAGTATATTGGAGTAAATCCTAAAAATAGACAGAACGTAATTTGTTACTTAATATTGCAATTGCTATATGTAAAAAATACAGCTGATAGGAAACATGTAAATGTAAATAACTTAAAAAAGTTTGCAATTGATAAGTCACATAAGTTATTATCTTAAGTAAAATATAAAACATTGAATAAAATACTATAAAATCCTATTTACATTTTATCATAATGTTTTCGGTACATCAAAATTATTGCCACATGTAAATAGGCCCGGATGTGTCAAAGTCAAATGTCCTTATTTTTATGTAATTCAAAATAAATTATTGTATATAAATTATAAAAAAACACACTAATATAATTTATTTTTGGTGCTTTAGTGAAATAAAACTTACCTCAAAATGGGCACAGTACACGCGAAGGTAATTTTTTATAATAATTCAACAGGTTAGGAAAATTGAAAATCTATTTGGAATAGAATGATAGAAAAGATTTAAAATAACAATTTATAATGTTTTCCACATAAGCAATGTTATATATTGAGTTAATTATTATCGGTTAACCATCAACCATTCATTTATTGTGTAAAATAATATTTATATACAAAGTAACTTTTTCGAGTGTTTATATTAGTTCGAGGCTATCATAATGGTTTATTTCATATTTTATTACTGTACGTAATCATTTCATAATATTTTATTATGTTGTCAAGGTAATTGAAATAACTGCAGATACTACATAACTTAAAAAATCTCCAACTTCCCTAAAACACAAAAATCCCGGAAATCTTACTATTGTAATCGGAAAGACTTTAACAGAAACTCATTTATAATCATCTACCATAAATAAATATGTTGAAAGCACGCTAATAATATACACCAATTATATATGATATGTAAAATCAAGTTATTTGCTTAAAACAAAAGAGGAAAATCATATTTTTTAACAATAATATAGAATTTTTAATTCTAGTTTTGTCAATATTACATAATAAATATCATAATTATAAAAACTGTAGCAACAAAACAATAAACTTATCATTATAATACATAAAATACATGCAATAAAAATATAAAATACACACTACCAGCACAAGAATACACGGAAAAGATTGCATAGATATTTTATTAGTGAGGAATCATATGTTTTAATTTCAGGCAGACCAAGGTGATATCGGAGATGTGGGAGGCGGTATATTTGAATTTGAAGAGCCAATTGAATTAGATGATGAACCAATACCAAAGCCTACTATTAAACTCGATGGAGTCAGGGTATGTATTTATTTTAACTATATTTTACTGGCACAATGAAATGAGAATACTATACTTTAGGGGTCACCATTTAGTTTCATTCTTGGTTTATTTTAAGAAATCAAATGACCATGGCGGTGTAGGTTGCTGGACTACACATCTAAGAGATTTCTCAGAACTTTTTATCATGCAGGTTTTACCATGATGTCTTCCTTCACCATCAAAGTATATCATAATTCAATGTTAAATTCTCTCTAAAGGACTATTGGCAATAAAATTTTCTTGCTATTGACTTTTCTATTTGGACAATATATTATAGTTTTTTTTATAAGATTCTATTTCTGAGTATAAAATAATACCTATAATAAAATTATTCTTTCTTCTTCTTCTTCTTCTTCATCAACCCATATACGCCCACTGCTGAGCACGGGTCTCCTCTACCATTGAGAGGGTTTTAGGCCATAGTCCACCACACTGGCCTAGTGCGAGTTGGCGGACTACACACCTAAGAAATTCCTAAGAACTCTTAGGTGTGCAGGTTTCATCACGATGTTTTCCTTCACCGTTAAAGCAAGTGATAATTCAATTTGAATATACACATAACTTCGAAAAGTCAGAGGTGTGTGCCTGGGGTTCGAACCCGCGACCGGCGAGATTCTCGACCGCGTGCCCAAACCTCGAGGCCATCACTGCTTATTAAAATATTCTTTACTTATTATTTAAATTATTCTTTACTCTTACTATTTCTCATGTCTAGATATACTAAATACCAAATCCAAAAGTTTTTCCATTTTCTACTGACTAAATTATGTCCCACTATGTGACTTCCAGGCCCGCGTGGACCGAGTCCATGTGGATGGTCTCAACCGCACTAAGGACGACATTATACGGAGCACTGTGGACGATCTGTTTCAAGCCACCGATTTTGAAGATGTTATACTAAGGGCGCATAAGGTAAGACACTATAAATATAAGCCCTTGTAATCCGACAAATTACAAATCCAATTGTAAAATTAACATTAGGAAATAATTTTGTGCAAACAAATGTACATACTAAAATAATCAAATATTATGAATCAATCAACGCATGAAAATATTCATCATTGCTTTTTAATTAAAATTGTTGAAATTTCGGATTACAAGGGGTGCCGGATTAGACAGGGACCGGATTACCGGGGGTCCACTGTAGTTATATTATTCAATTCCACCCTAGTCCCGTAAAGTCGGATAATTGGCCTTCTGCTTAAATTTATTTTTGGCTAGATTTTTTGAAGACAGTTTTTTTGTCATCGTAAATTGTCAGGTGCGTCGCGCTCTAGACTCTATGGGCTGTTTCCGCGACATCGGGGTGCTGATCGACGTGTCATCGGGACCGGGGTCCACGCCTGAGGGACTTGAGGTCAGTACGCCAATATTTCTTAGACCCTTATACACCTAAAATTTCTTAGGCATTTCTTAGAAGTGTACTAGGCCAAGCTTGACCAGAGTGGTGGACCAAGGCCTAGATCCTCTTAGTTGTACAGGCTCGTGTCCAGGAGTGGGACGCACATGAGCTGATGATGATTACTGTAGTGGGGGAAGTAATGATGATGATAATGGTCATGATGATGACAACGACGACTACGGCTATGACGCTGATTATTTTGAAAGCCCCGTGGCGCAGTTGGCTAAACACCAGCTTGCGAAACGAGCGGCCGCGGGTTCGATCCCCGCACCGAGACAAATGTTTGTGTGATCCACAAATATTTGTTTCGGGTCTGGGTGTTTGTGAGACCGAAAAGTCTCTCGTAGTTTCTGATACCCACGACACAAGACTCGTATCTTAGTGTGGGGTCAGGACTATGTATGTGACTGGTGGGTGTTGGGTGTATTTATTGTACTGGCAGTAATAATGATGATGATGATGAACACTGAAAAGGCTTTCATCACCTCTACATCACACAATATATCTTCTTCCAGGTAACGTTTCAAGTGAAGGAGTTGTCTCGCATCGTCGGTGGAATAAACACTACGGTCAGCGAAAATGAAGGAAATCTAGTTGTTGGTAAGAATATTACATCTTATCTTCATATTTTTAGGCGAATTTATACGTTTTTGTAATAATTATAATTAGGTATGTTATGACTATGATATTTCGGATATGGATATGTGATTATTTTGGATTAACCGTAAGTTTCTATCTTTGACGAGTAATAACTCCATTTAAATCTGCATCAGACAAGTTTAAATCTTAATTCTTGGGTAATGTAAGTCTTAAGTTTATTACTTTATCTATCGTCCTATCAAGTGCCTTTATCCGTAGCTAGCATAAATCTAAATTACATACATACATAAACTCAAGCTTGTATTCCCTGAAGAGGTAGACAGAGGTGCATTTCTGCACCCACATTTCGCCAGGTATGTATCAGTCCCACGTAATAGGGGGCGAGCCTATTGCCGTTTTTCGGACACATTTCCAGACTCCGTGCTGCTACTGAGAATTTCCTAATGGAAAAATCCAAAGACACTTTGCCCGACCCGGAAATCGAACCCAGGACCTCTAGATCGCACGGCACTTGTACCGCGAGACCACGAGGCAGTAAACTTTCATCAATACTATATTCAGTCTAATATCCGTGATCGAAACTATCCGAAACTCACGGATAATTCGAAATAATAACATACCCATAACCGAATCCGAAACCGATACCATTTTATTCCTATATCCGCATCCGAATCTAGATATCCAGATCCGTAACATTCCTAGACTGTAGGGTGTATTTATTTATTTCTCTATCTACCCTACTCTAGGAGTGAAGATGCCCAACGTCCTCGGTCGCGGCGAGAAGGTGCAGGCGGAGTACAGCGTGGGGTACCGCAGCACCTCCAACTTCAGCGTGGCGGCCGCCAAGCCCTACCCACACAAGCCGCTCGTGCCCGTGTATGTTCGGTCATTCGTTCATTCACTCATTCATTTGTGATATCTTTTAGTTCGTTCAATATTCTAATTAGTCTTCTTTATCTATCCGCACAAGCCGCTCGTGCCTGTGTATGTAGGTCATTCATTCATTCATTCAGTTACTCATTTAGCATCTGCTACAAATCATTTAATATTATATTCATTCTTTTTTATATTGCTTATTAATTAGTCGCTCACTCATTCGTTCTATCAGTGAAATCATTCAATATTCCAGTCATTCTCTCTTAATTCTTTAATGTTACTGAATTATTGACTAATTAATTATTTGATTCATTTCATTAATGAAAGGAAATTACTATTATATTAATTTCATTAAATTTTTCAAATCATTTTTTCCTTTATTTATTAACTATATTATTCCTTATCACTCAGTCACT
This sequence comes from Cephonodes hylas, assembly GCA_030295005.1. Taxonomy (NCBI): domain Eukaryota; kingdom Metazoa; phylum Arthropoda; class Insecta; order Lepidoptera; family Sphingidae; genus Cephonodes; species Cephonodes hylas. The sequence goes on along the minus strand of AP025387.1, from coordinate 4,991,412 downwards.
CATTCATTCTCTTTGTCAATTCATTCAAAATTCAAATCATTATTTGAATTTCCCTATGTAACCAATTTATTTTTTTATATATTCTTTTGCTTTGTGGGACGTATATGGGCTGATGATGAACCTCATTCCTCAGGGTATCAGCGACAGTGTATCAGCAAAACCACGAGTATCCATGGTCTGGGTACCGTCTACTAGACCGTGGTCTACTCTTAGACCTGGCCTTCAAGACTTCGCCAGCGGTAAGCTGAAACTCTTCATTACTCCTGTTCTTTTAGTCGGTCTACTAGGAAGAGTTGGAAAGACCGCAGTAGACCAAAGTACAAAAAAGCTGTAGAGGTCTATTGCAACATGTATGTCGATTTAACTTTTTATAATATGTTTATGATATGATATTAGTCTTTTTTTAATGTGTTTTAACAATTGCCGTATTTCCATAGAAGCCCAAAAAAGCGCATTTTTCCTTAAAAAATCCTAATTATAATTTTTTATCATTAAATCTATGCTCAACAGAAGCAATTTGCCATATAAATGAGAATATCCTGAGCCCACAATAAAGTATAAACTAGACATTACACAATTAACGTGTAACGCTTTTGGGCTTCTGTGGAAGTACCGACACTGCTCTTGAGACCCTACCTACCTTTCACCTACAACAAATTTGGCCTTAGTCCACCATCTTGGCCTGATAATAGTCTCGTTACAGACGAAACACAACCTACAATGGGAGGGTTTGGTGCGAGACACGTCAGTCCTCAGCAAAACCACAAGCTTCAAAGTCAGAGAGAGTAGTGGTAAGTGATTTTATCATGAAGTCCAGGGTTTGGTTTCCAGATCGAGCCAAGTGGAGCATGGAATTGTATTTTAAATGTTGTGGTTATATAGAAATGTATGAAGACCGTGATCGGAAACTAAGAGTGGTAATAGCTATGATGATGGAATGAATGAATGAATGAATGAATATGAAAGTGGATGGATGGACGAATCAAGGAAAGTCAAAGAAAAGATAAATAAATAAATACATCTAACAGTCACACACATAGTCCTGACCCCACACTAAGATACGAGTCTTGTGTCGTGGGTATCAGAAACTACGAGAGACTTTACTCTCACAAACACCCAGACCCGAAACAAATATTTGTGGATCACACAAACATTTGTCTCGATGCGGGGATCGAACCCGCGGCCGCTCGTTTCGCAAGCTGGTGTCTAGCCAACTGCGCCACGGGACTGTCAATGGATGGAGCATATATGAAAGATAAAGGTGTGAAAGACATGACGGCTGATAGGGATGTGTGGAAGGATAAAGCGTACTGCACCGACACCAAATAAAAACAGTGCTAGATAATGATTGTGTAATAGCTATAAAAAAGGACGTTTTCCATACAACTGTCGGTATGTGGTTTGTATCTTCTTCTTCTTCATCAACCCATATTCGCCCACTGCTGAGCACGGGTCTCCTCTACCATTGAGAGGGTTTAGGCCATAGTCCACCACGCTGGCCTAGTGCGGGTTGGCGGACTACACACCTAGGAAATTTCTTAGCACTCTTAGGTGTGCAGGTTTCATCACGATGTTTTCCTTCACCGTTAAAGCAAGTGATAATTCAATGTGAATACACACATAACTCCGAAAAGTCATAGGTGTGTGCCTGGGGTTCGAACCCGCGACCGCCGAGATTCTCGACCGCGCGCCCATACCTCGAGGCCATCACTGCTTAATTGGTGGTTTGTATGGAAAATGACATTATTTTTATTTTTGGCCGGGATTTTGTTTAAAGCCAGTAGGTTTGTGACCACCGTAGCTATTACCTGCCTTAGTTTCCGATCACGGTCTGAATACACCCTGTATGCTTGAACATCCATAATTTCCTCCCTAGGTCCTCAAATGAAGTCGATCTTGCGACACATAGTGACAGTAGACCATAGGGACGAGCCGATCTTCCCAACGAAGGGGACGTGGGTTCAGTTCTCGAGCGAGCTGGCGGGACTGGGAGGGGGCGTGGCGCATCTCAAGACAGAGATGCAGGCGCAGTCCAATGTGCAGATGACGGAGTCTGTGGTGAGTAGTAGCTTTAGACGTTAAGGCTTTAAATGAATTTTTGTAGTCAATTCAGTGTTGTATAGGATGGGATAATAATAATAAGTCCATTTTAACTTCATTTTATTTTATTGACGAAACTAGCTTTTGCCCGCGATTCCGTCCGCGTAGACTCTAGGGTTAAGTGCAGAGAGATTTTTGCATTTATAACATGTTTATCCCACGGGATTACATTTTCCAGGATAAAATTATCCCATGTTAATTCTGTGAGCCCTACCTACCTCTATACCAAAAATCATTCAAATTGATTTGGTAGATCCAGAAATACCCATTCCCACGGGAATACTTAATTTTCCGGGATAAAAACTATCCCATGTTAATTCTGTGAGCTCTACCTCTCTCTATACCAAATTTCATTCAAATCACTTTGGTAGATTCAGAAATACCCATTCCCACGGGAATACTACATTTTCCGGGATAAAAAGTATCCTATGTGTTATTCTGATGTATAAGCTATATTGTGGTAAAGTTTCATTCAAATCCATTCAGTAGTTTTACGTGAAAGAGTAACAAACATACATCCATACTTACAAACTTTCGCCTTTATAATAATAGTAGGATATACAAAGCAAGTACGGGAAAGATGGGACCCACTAAAGTAACATAAGACCCTTTTATCCCGGTAAAGTTTTGTTTTCGTGGGAATGGGTGTACATAATTATAAATGCGAGAATAACTTTATAGTATGTCTTTCACGTTTACACGCCTAAATCATTTGACCGATTTGAATGATTTTGGGTATGGACATAAATTAAACGCTGTGGAGTCAAATAGACTACAACTTATACTCTTCCTGAACCTAACCCTGTAGTCTACGCGGACGAAGTCGCAGGAAAAAGTTAGTAGATTATAATTAAGCCTAATGTTTATACAGGGTGTATTTAGACCGTGATCGAAAACTGAGGCAGGTAATAGCGATAGTGATCACAAACCCAGTGGCGATATTAAAAATCCCGACAAAAAATAAAAATTTTGACGTTTTCCATACAACCATCGGTGTTAAAAGTATGTGGTTTGTATGGAAAACCTCCAAAATTTTATTTTTTATCGGGATTTTCTTTAATGCCAGGGAGTTTGTAATCACTATCGCTATTACCTGCCTCAGTTTTCGATCACGGTCTAAATACATCCTGTATGTGTGAGAGGAATTGAGACTCAGGATAGACAAATCCAACTTGAAAAACACCATCATAATTTGTGTATCGTAATCAAGACCACGAATCATCACGGATAATTCTCTTTTTCTGATAATTCTATTTCTCCAGCGTGGTGGACTATGGCCTAAACCCTCTCAATGGTAGAGGAGACCCGTGCTCAGCAGTGGGACGTCTATAAGCTAATGATGATGATGATAATCCTCTATCCTCAGGTGTTGCAACTATCTGGAGCAGTAGGAGTTCTCCACGACATGTTCGGGACTGAAATCCCTGACCATTTCTATCTAGGCGGACCTACAACACTGCGTGGGTTCCAGCAGAGGGGGGTTGGGCCCCACAGCGACGGACAGGCCACGGGGGGCAAGGTAAGGGGGCGAAATGGCAATGTAAAGGGGTGAATCGTGCAAAGTAGAAGAGAAAAAGCAAAGTTGGGGGAGTAACTAATGGTAGTTTAACATTTATCATGGAGATTTGCAGGAATTATAACAAGATAAAAACCAAGATTGCATTTTAAAAGGGTTATGAAATTGATTAAATTATCTTTGAATGATATTGCTATTTATGGATACTGGACAAGGTTGAAGAAAATTTATATACAATGTATTCAGACTACAGCAGGTAATAACTACTAATAACACATTGACATAACGGATAACACAACGGATGGATGAGGGCTGTAGAAGACCGGGATGGTTGACGCTTCCTTGGGAAGGCCTACGTTCAGCAGTGGACGGCGATAGGCTGATGAGAACGCATTGGCGTTAAAAAATGCCGACAAAACATAAAAAAATTTGACCTTTTCCTACCAACGGCATACATTTAATACCCATGGTTAGGAAATCGCCAAAAATTCTGGATTTTTTCAACAACAACAGGTTTGACTGTAGCTTAAGAGTATCTCGACAAACATATAGGTGTATATCTGTCTCTTTCACACCCACAAGCTCCATATATCCCCATCTCTGTCAGATGTACTGGGCGTCCGGGCTGCACGTGTACGCGCCGCTGCCCTTCCAACAGAACAAGAGCGGGATCGGTTCCCTGTTCAGGTCGCATTTCTTCATCAACGCGGGGTGTCTTGCTATGCCAGGTGAGTTTGTTGATTTTTGGCTTTAATATTAATGCCGTGTGTGATTGATTTTCCATAAAATATTCATTCAGTCAATCGTTCACAACCCTCGTGGATGATTGACTTTGTCCTTTTTCAGTTACATTCACTCAATCATTCGCGAGGGTAATTTTATTTTATTTTTATTTTATTATAATTTTATAATAAACTTTAGTTCTGCGCAAGCAGTCGAAGTGTTTGTTATTGTAATAAAGTGATTAATCTGTTTAATTTTGAAGCAAATACAGTTAAATTCAGATATAATTACATTGAAGGGACCGTAAATTTCGGACGTTATATCCGAAAGTTGGTATTAGCCATAGTTATTAGTTTGTATAGATTCCGCCAGAACCTCGCCATTCTATATTAGATTAGGATTTGGGTGTCTATAAATTTTCTCTAAGTCAGTGATACATAAAAAAAAAATAGTGTGGGGTCACAACTATAAATGCCACTGTTTAGGTATATTTATGTTATTCATATACTTGCAAAGATTGAAATATAATAGTGGATTTAGTTAAATTTAATTTCACAATTTTTTTTTATCAGTAATAACAACAACTGTCTAATTTTATGTCCAAATCCTAATATTTACCATCATAAACCCATTCATTCACTCACCCATTCATTCACTCTCCCACTCACTCACTCACTCACTCCGTCCCCCAGAGGAGGGCGGTCGCGCAGCCCTAGAGTCCCTCCGGGCCGCGCGCGTGGCGTGTGGCGCGGGCGTGGCGCTGCGGCTGGGACGCGTGGCGCGGCTCGAGCTCAACTACTGCGCGCCCCTCAGGGCTTCGCACGGGGACTCGCGCGCTGCGGGGCTCCAGTTCGGCGTGGGGGCGCACTTCCTGTGATGTGGGTATATAGGGGTATATATAGGGCTATAGGGGTAGTTTTGAGGGGCTATATGGAGGGGAGATATATACCTAATATCTACTGTTGAAGAGAATGCAAGTCCTTTGCTAGTTTTGAAGATTTAGGGATAGCATCGTTAGACAATTAGGTTAAAATTTTACCTAGAAACTGTAATATTGTGCCTCTGTCGTGAATTATCTTGAATTCTGTTCCACTTAAGCAATATTAATCTGTCGCCCATTTTTGACAGCATATAAATATAATAGAATAATTTATGCTTAGTGTGAATTTTAATTATCCATAAAACTATTCCTGTAAAAAATAAACCATATATAGTGATATTCAAATAAAAAACACACCCAAAAAATACCAATATGTTATAAATCTATACTGTATATAAAAACGCATATGTTTCTATTTCCAGGTGACAACTACCCGACAAACGATTAGTTAATTGGAATTGTTAATGTTTTGTTGTAAATTGTTACCGCTGCGGCGCTCGGCCCTAGTATCGATACAATTATACTGCCTTTAGTTTTATACGAGTTTTATTTTAATATGTTTAATTTAAGTTGTCAGGTTGTAAGTTGTCAAGGTCAGGGGATGCCTTTTCCATTGATCTAGCCAGTCATGGAACAGGGCTACGAGTACGCGACCTCGGCCCCCCGAGCTGTTGCAGTCTCCTAATACTTCCATATCCGGGACTGTAGCATCCTTACCATCAGGCCAAATATCCTTTCCCTCAATATCCTGTACCCAAACTCACGCTATCCTCACACCATTCCCTTTAAAACATAGAAATTCCCAAGGAGGGTTGGCGTCAGGCAGGCGGCCGGCCGTAAAACATCTGCCAAAACTCTTATGCAGCATGTTTTGTCCTTCCACACAGGAAGGAAGGACAAAACTTGCTGCGCCGACCCCAAACAAGAATTGGGATCAGGGCAGGAGAATGATGATGTTTAATTTAAGTTGTCGTACTTTTGAAGGAATGAATGACGAATGGGTGAATGGGTGTACGAATGAGTGAGTGAATGATGGATGGACGTGTGAGTTAATGAATGAACGAACGCGTGAGGGAATGAATAAATGGCTGAATGCAGGAGTTAGGGAATTAATGGATGAACGTGTGAGTGAATGAATTAACCAATAACTTTAACGGTAAAGAAAAAAGAAGAATTGTAGACCTAAAAGATGGAAGTATTTTTTATAGTGTTTGGAGGCCTAAAGTGCTTAAAGATTTTTGAGGGCTTTTGGGACAAATAAATTATCTAGGAAAAAATATATTTTATACTTCTACTATGTAAGATGCACTCTATTATTTTTCAAGGTCTGTATATTTTCAAGGTTTTTACTCATAAATTAGGTTATATTTCAACCCATAACCCACTAGATTTTTCGACATCATTTTTATAAATTTCAATACATATAAATATAAATGAATTTGGAGGAAATGTACACAGTTCTAAGAGCTGCTAGTGGCCGAAGCGGCGCTAAATTTGACGTGGTTTCAAAATGGTTCACTGAATGTGGTATTATTGATGGTAGATTAATCGACCACGATTTATTTGAAAAATCTTATATTAGGTAAGTGTTTATAATATTAACTTTAACGTAACCTCTGTATTTTCCGAAGGGGTAGGCTGAGGTGCATCTCTGCACCCACATTTCGCCAGGTATGTATCTTATATTGACAAATATTAATGAAAATGTACTAATGGAAAAACCCAGTACCAGTTAGTTGGATCTGGAAAAAAAAACCGGGAATTCTACGGATACATAATATGTACGTTGAAATTTTACATACTTGTAGATATTAGATAGATTGGTAATTATATTTTTCTTTAGATATTTTTATATCTCATTTTACGTACTTTTGATTTGAAATTCCATTAGACTTGTTGGTCATAATTTTTATTCCTCATGTGTTAATTTTATTTTTTTTAAATATAAAGTTTTATTAAAAAAAATACATTTAAAAATATAAAATTAAACCCGCAGATGGCGGGGTCTACGTTGGTCATAATTATTATTACACATGCTGGTGTCACGAAGGGGTAAGCAGAGGTGCACTTCTGCACCCATATCTTGCCAATTGTGTTTCTAAATTCTACGTATGAAGGTTGAACCTATATAAGCCTTTTTAATACATGCTTTAAAATTTACTCCATAATACACGATAATTAATATCTATATTAATAAAACAAAAAACTTTACAAATTCTAATATTTTCCAGGTTGTGCCCCAACAAAGAAATGTTAAACTTAGTACAATTTATTCAGTTAATCGGAATATTTTCGCGCCATACTCGACAAGATGTCAAGATATTCTTGCAAAAATTTGAAACGGTTAAACAATTAATTATTGACGAAATACAGGCTGAATTTGAGAAATAACATTGTTTTTTTCCTGTAGTAAAATTATATATGTATTGGACTGAAAGAGACTAAAACTTAAAGCCATATCTTCAATAATAATCCCAAGACAGCGTAAAATCAAAATAGTCTCTAATTTTTCTGAATTATCACTTTCTTTAAGGATGAAGGAAAACATCGTGATGAAATCTGCACACCTAAAATTTCTTAGGTGTGTAGTCCGCCTGCACTAGGCCAGCGTGGTGGACTAAGGCCAAGATACGCTCAATGTTAGAGGAGGCCCGTTCCCAGCAGTAGGACTCATATGGGCTGATGATGATTCCTAGCGAAATGTGGGTGCAGAATTGCACCTCTGCCTACCTCTTTTCGGGAAGACAGGCGTTAATATGTATTTATGCACTTTTTACACAAAAACTCCTTCACAATTGTAATTAATGACAATCATGACAAAATTTCCATTCGTCAACCAACGCGATTTGACAATTCCATCATTTTATGTTTGTTTTGTTATTTTTTCGTAACAATTATGGAGGAAGCTTTTGAGAAATTGAAAAGGGAGGGTAATAATAGTGTGGACAGCCTCATTAAATGGATGAAAGACTGTAAGTATAGGCTTGGTAGGTACATGAATAATTACGTCTTGTTTCACCAATTGTATTCCTCTATTATGTGATTTGAAACAACAATAGTTTGTAGCATAAATTAGAAGGAGGATTCCAGTTTTAACCAGTTTTGAGAATCGAATAGACTTTCGTTTTCCACTCAGAAAATTTATGTTCAACCTTTATTTAAACCTCAGAGTTCAATATTTTGTCACCCGCTTTGCTGTGGAGGGAAGTGGACAATTCTTTGTTTTCCAATTCCTCCTTTTTATTATTTTTCTAATTAATCGGATGATGACAAATGAGGTCCCATTAGATCCGCTGAGCGTCATTGCTCAACGTCAATACTGTGCGTGGTGTTGATCCTGGAGCACACGAGTTACAGTGGCGGGGGGGGATGGGTTAATCAACAAATAAGTTATGGATAAATCTATTGCATATCATATATTCAAGTCAAAGATAGTTGTTATCTATGTATCCAGTAAGAAATGAGTTTTCTAACATATATCTTTCGAACGGGTGAACATTGATACAAAGCTTGTAAATTGAAAGTTTTCCAAGAAGTATATTTAAGCCAACAAAATCTTTAAGTTATTTTGAAAGAGAAAGATTTAGGCTTAATTTTAGGATACTTAAAATAATAGACAATGATAAATGCTTTCTTCTAGCAAAACTAATAGACGAGGCAAAAGCTTCTGAAGAGAAGGCGCGAAAATTGTTCGAAGGAGTGGCAGATGCAAAAAATGTTGAGTTAGAGAAATTTAAAGAAGTTGTAGCGAAATTGGCCGAGGAACATAAGAAAAATTTAACAGATTTTACTAAGAAACTTGGGGAACAGGGTGTCAAGTTTTTAAATGCTGCTAGGGCAGGCGCGAGCGCTTTCAAAGATGCATTGGAAAAGAAATAAATAACGCCAACATCTAAGTTGTTTGTTTGTTATAATAAAGCTATCTGAATTTTTAAAACCCAGCAGTCACACACATAGCCCTGACCCCATCCAAGATACGAGTCTTGTGTCGTCGGTATCAGAGACTACGAGAGACTTTTCGGTCTCACAAAAACCCAGACCCTAAACAAATATTTGTGCATCACACAAACATTTGTCTCTGCGGAAATCGAACCCGCATGTCGTTTCGCAAAATATCTGAATTATAAGTTATTATTATTAATTAATTTTGTGAGAGCGAAAATTCTCTCGTAGTTTCTGATACCCACGACACGGGACTTGTATCTTAGTGTGGGGTCAGGACTATGTATGTGACTGTTGGGTGTATTTATTTATTTATTTGAATGCCTCTAATCAGTCTATATATGTTCCGTTTATGACTTTTCCAAGTTATATGTGTATTCACAATGAATTATCACTTACTTAACGGGGAAGGAAAGCTTCGTGAGGAAACCTGCATACCTAAAAGTTCTTAGGAATTTCTTATGTATATAGTCCACCAATCTACAATAGTCTAGGTGTAGTAGACTAAGGCCTAATCTAGACCTAGTTTTTGGTCTAGAATTAAATTTATTTTTGGTCTATAGTATACCAAAACATATAACACGATAAAAAATAAAACACATATTTATACACTAAGATTTATTTACAAATGACTAGAAGTACAATTTTGGAATTCTATGCAATAAACTACAAAATCTTCGGACTGGCCGGTAGATCCCATGATAAGTATAATTACATTGCTTATTATAATTAACACATTTTCTATGTAAGAGACAGTACAATTGCTAACAAAAAATCTTCGGATTAGCCGGACAGTGACTTTAACGTTCCGAAGAAATTCACATTGTATTAAATGACATTAGTATATGATTATAATGAAAAATAACAACAAACAATTTTCTCCGGATAAGCCGGATAATCAAATATGCATATCACATACATATTAAATTATAGTACAATGCTTATATATGTCCAAGGAATAGGTTTTTGACATATTTTTACATATATGTCGTGTTTCTTACACGTCGTCAAAATTGACTAATTGTAATAGATCTGAAATGCTATATATTTGGACATATATAAACATACAACCTCTTAATTATCTATTTAACAAAATAATACTGAAATAATAACCGTTTTTACCAACAATAATTAATGAAAGAGCCATCTATCGACAAATTGTGGAATTAAGTGAAGATTTTAAATATCTCGTCGAGAAGTCTTAGGTTTGATTCTCGACTTGGGCAGTGTTTTTGGGTTTTCTATTAGAAAATTCTCAGTACCAGCACGCAGTCTGGAAATATACCTAAAAAACGGCAATAGACTCGCCCCATATTACGTGAGACTGATACTTGGCGAAATTGGGGTGCAAATTTGTACCTCTGCCTACCCCTTAGAGAATACAGGCGTGAGGTTATGTGGATTAAAATCTTAGACTATAATGTTTAAATTATTGTTAGATAAAACGGACATAATGAAAAATTGAAATTACAAAACTAAATTCTTACATTATTAGGAACATAAGCTAACTATTGATCCTGTAATTAGAAATTCCTTTTTATTTAGCTCATATTTTAATAAATTAAAATAGCTTTTTTTAGTTATCCCAATGTAGATTTTAACCAATATCAAAGTTATATTACTGACACTTATTTCACCCAAAACATAAATTTTCATTTGGGCTTAAATTTTTATTCTACCCTCCAAAAAAGATTTCTTACTTTCAAGAAAATTTTAAATTACAATTTCTTTAATGACGAATATCCCGATATAATCTACTTTATACAAAAAATCTGTTAATCTAAATCTTGATACTTTAAATACTCAAAAATTCTAACTACAGGATCAATATTTTACAATTAAACAACAAAAACAGTGCTTTCATAATATTTAGTAAGCTTATTCAAAAACTTTGTATAAGTCATAATATTTCTCACTTTTTTATTATTTAGAGAGAAAAGGTCAGAAAATGCAAAGTTTATGAATACTTTCTGAATGTTTCTCTATATTACAGAACAGCTGAATGAGATTAGAAGGGAAATATCCAGTATTTTGTATGTGGACGAGTGTCGCCGCTTGTCTGTCACCTGTTCATTCTATTACCATCACAATTAATGATAAATTCAAACAAATATGAAGAAATACTATTATCACACATTTATAAAAGTGTTGATATTACTTATCGAATTACTAAGAAGCGTGTGTGTCAAACATATGATAGTGCAATCGTAGTTTCGACACGCTTGACTCAAATTTCCTTTCTAGTCTTATTCAACTGTTCTATGCTAAAGATATGTAAGTAACTGTGATTTTTCACTCCTACCTTCAAAAATGTGAAAATGAAGGTAGATCAAAATTTTAAGAAATTCTAATCTTGTCAATTTCTAGATAATTTCTCAATTAGTTCTTGCAAGGCTAACGCTTTTGCCAATCTTCTTCTGAAGTCCTGAAAGAAAGAAAAATATATTTAGTATGGCAATCTTTTTCACACTTATACTAAAAACTTTTAACGCCTGTATGACAAAAGGGACTTTTACTTATGACTATCCCAAAAGTGGCAGATATAAGATTTTTTTAAAATAATTTTTTTAGTATTTCAGTTCTGGTTTGAAATATTCTTTCAGTGTTAGCATATTTTTCGAGGAAGGCTATAGGCTATATATCATCACGCTACGACCAATAAGAGCGGAGCAGCAATAGTAGCTCTATGGCGCAGATGGGTGTATTTATTTAATTAAAATGTGGCATTAAAAAAAATCCATTTGAATTCTAAATTGATCTAAAACTAGTGATTAATTTAGAATCTTACCTGATGCAATGCATGGCCATTATGCGGTACCCGACTGGCGAACATGTCTTTAGTCATGAGACAGAGCGCCTTCCCGTTCATGGGAAACCGTTCAGGCAGCCCCCCCCGCCGGGAGACCCACGTGCCCACGTCCGTGCGGCACCAGGTTCGAGGGTCTGGGGGGAAATCGCCTGGGGTTAGGTGGATACCAACGTGGAAGAGATGGCCTCGAGGTTTGTTCAAATCCAAGGCATTGGATCATTATACGAGGTGTGTTCAGACCGTGATCGATAACTAAGGCATTAGGCAGGTAAAAATTAAGGTGATTACAAACCCCCTGGTAATAAAGAAAATTTTGGCAAACAATAAAAATTTTGCCGTTTTCCAAACAATTACGTTATTAAATTCCCATGGTTGTAAGAAAACGTATTCTTTTTTTTATTTCATGCCGTATTTTTTTTCGCTAATAGTTCGTAATCACCAGCTGTTTTCCGATTACTAAAAGATTGAGAAGTTATTTTTATTCTATTAGACTACTAATAAGCAAGTGATGGCCTCGAGGTTTGGGCGCGCGGTCGAGAATCTCGGTGATCGCGGGTTCGAACCCCAGGCACACACTCCTGACTTTTCGAAGTTATGTGTGTATTAACATAGAATTATCACTTTCTTTAACGGTGAAGGAAAACATCGTGATGAAACCTACACACCTAGGAATTCTTAGGAATTTCTTAGGTGTGTAGTCCGCCAACCCGCACTAGGCCAGCGTGGCGGACTATGGCCTAAACCCTCTCAATGGTAGAGGAGACCGTGCTCAGCAGTGGGCGAATATGGGTTGATGAAGAGACTACTCATAAATAATCACATAGAATTTTCAAGTAAATACTAACCTAGAGGCAGGTCATCTTCTTGTAGTACTCTAAGGTCTAAAGCATCCCATTTTGCGTCGTGAGCGGGAGGCACTCTATCGCATCGGGCCTGGGTCGGCATGGCGTATGGTATCGGCGATAAATATGTCTGGAAACAAGTAATCATATGATTAAATACATAGAAATATGGGCGTGTTATAGAAAAATATTAATAGGGGACGGTAGCGGGTTCAAATCTAAGTATACGCCTCTGACTTTGCAAAGTTATGTGTGTATTGACAGCCCCGTGGCGCAGTTGGCTAGACACCAGCTTGCGAAACGAGTGGCCGCGGGTTCAATCCCCGCACCGAGACAAATATTTGTGTGATCCACAAATATTTGTTTCGGGTCTGGGTGTTTGTGAGACCGAAATGTCTCTCGTAGTTTCTGATACCCACGACATAAGACTCGTATCTTAGTGTGGGGTCAGGACTATGTATGTAACTGTTGGGTGTATTTATTTATTTATTATTTATTTATTTACGATGAGTTATCACTTGCTTTAACGAGGAAGGAAAGCATCGTGATGAAACCTTATTTCATCACCCATATTGGCATGTACACCCCACTGCTGAGCCTCCTCTACCATTTCGAGGGTTTACCACGCTGGCCTAGTGCGGGTTGGCGGACTACACACCTAGGAAATGCCTAAGAACTCTTAGGTGTGCAGGTTTCATCACGATGTTTACCTTCACCGTTAAAGCAAGTGATAATTCGTTGTGAATACACACATAACATTGGAATAGTGTATGCCTGGGGTTCGAACCTGCGAAGAGAGTAAGAATAAAATTTACTGCGCCGACACCAAAAGCGCCAAAAGCGTTACACGTTAATTGTGTAATGATCAGATTATAGTTTGTTGTGGGCTCCGGATACTCTCATTTATATGGCAAATTGGTTTTGTTTAATAAAGATTTAAAGCTTATTACTTGGAATATTGTAAGGCAAGCTAGACTGCCTGATTTGCTTATTTCTATTTATGAAATTTTAACTTGGTTAAATGACAGTCTCTCCATTTAAGATGACTATGCTGTTCTAATATGCAACACAACATTCTGATCTTGTATCAATGAGCTGCTCTAATTCGGGAAATTAAGTCTTTGTAACAATATTGTAAGCTATCTCTTGATTGGAAAAGAGCAACACTAGAGTTTCTTGCCCGTTCTTCTCTAGTGATGACTGCCTTCCGAACAGGGTGGTAAAATTTGAAATGACTGAATCTAAGTGATGTATTTGACGTTTTATAGATTCAATAAATATTATTTTTATAGACTTCTGGGCTTCTATGGAAATAACTGTTTTATGTATTTTTATTATTAATTTTGTATGTTTTATGTATGTATGTACTTGTTATCCAAATAGTATAATAATGTCTGCATGCAAGGCCGGAGGTAATAGCCAGTTTGGCCAACAATAGCATAATAGACGTTAGGTTGGTACTGCGCTTCCGCCGCGCGACAATTCGCGATTCCGGCGTTTCCCTGACTTTTGTCATACTTCCGGTTGGATACGTCAGTTTGTCGAAATAGTTGTTTGATTTTTGTATGGTTGGGAGGGTACGCAGAAATTTTTGTATCGTGTGTATTGAGAATAGTGTAAAAATCTGATGAAATTAAATTATATTTATTTTTGTATGGTATGTGTAAAAAACTATTGAAATGAAATAATAATTATTGAGTCTATAAAATATTAAATACATGTTAGATTGAGTAATTGGAAAATTAACCATTTCGGAAGTCATCACTAAAGAAGATCGCGCGAGAAACTCTAGTGTTGCTCTTTTACAATCAACAGATAGTTTACAGTATTGTTACAAAGACTTAATTTAACATAAGAATGTTGTACTGAATATGAGAATAACATCGTTTTGAATGAAATAAGCATAATTTACTTATGGGAATCGAACTGGCTTATCGACCTCAATTTTTTTACAGGGTGTATTCAGACCGTGATCGGAAACTAAGGCAGGTAATAGCTACAGTGGTCACAAACCCGTTGGCGTTAACGAAATCCCGAAAAAATTACGAATTTTGACGTTTTTCATAAAATCATTGGACTTGTACAAGGTTTGTATGGAAAAACGTCATTTTTTTTAGTGCAGTATATGGCGTTATAGAGTTGTCGTCAAATGTAGAGAAGATAATTACAGTGTAATCTTACTAATCCGACACTATTGAAAACCGGAGGGTGCCGGATTATTGGAATGTTCGGATTACTGGGTTGTACAGAAAAAGTCATAGGTAATAAATAAAATAAAGCATTTCATAGAGAGAATAAATGTATGTAATGTTTTAAATTAACATATAAGTACATATGTAATTAACTAGATTTATAAACTATAAAAACAAATACGTCAGCACGTGCACGTGATAAGTTTTGAGGTTAGACTGCTAGTCGACGACGAAGTGACCAAAGCGCACAGGTATAGTGAGGGAGGCGTGGGCAAAGGGTGCCGGATTATTGGACGTGCCGATCTATCGAAGTGCCGGATTAGTGAGATTATACTGTATATGGAAGGCGAGCTGAAACAAAAAACAAGTGATTTCGACGCTTTAGTTTGTCGGTAAATCGAGTGACGTTACATAGAGTTTACACTATTAAAGAAATGTTTTATTAGTTTTTAGTGTATTAACAATGAAACGGAAGTGGCCCAGCCATCTTCCCGGAGGAGGTTATCGGTCGCTTCCTGCGAATAAGGATCGACGAGCCATAGACAACGCAACATCCTCCTTTTTATTTTTCGGTTGACGTCCATAGATATTTATGCGATTGTTTTGTAATTGTTTTTAATGACGCTTTGTTATTTTGAATGGGTGCTTAACGTGTTGCGTGGTATTCGATTCCCGATTAGGGTGAATTATAATTGATTGTAAATATATTCCTACATTATTTGATGTCGCTTTAAAACAATGTTTTATGATCTGTACTGTTGTAACGTTTGTTGTAGGGGATAATCTCAGGAACTACTGGTGCGATTTGAAAAAATCTTTCAGTGTTAGATAGCACATTTATCGAGGAAGGCTATAGGTTATATATAATCACGCTACGACTAATACGAGCGGAGCAGCGATGGAAAATGAGTCAAAAAATAGAGAATTGCACTTTGAAGTCTAAAATTATGCATAGGATGTTATGTATTTGATAAGATGGTTTTTTCGAGCAAATCTTAAATATTAAAGTTACTTTTTAATATATATTTTTTAAGCAGTATTTATTATCGATTTAATTTCAAGATTTAATTCCTTAAAGGTTTAGCTTCCCGTCATCATACCAAATGTTTATTTTTTGTCGGGGCTTTCTTTAACGCTAGTGGGTTTGTATATGTAATCACTTTTCCTGTTACCTGACTTTTCTTATTACGGTCTGAATATACCCCGTATAGACTATAGAGTTTGCACTATCCTGCTACTATTATAAAGGCGAAAGTTTGTATGTATGGATGTTTGTTACTCTTTCACGTAAAAACTACTGAATGGATTTGAATGAAACTTTACCACAATATAGCTTATACATCAGAATAACACATAGGATACTTTTTATCCCAGAAAATGTAGTATTCCCGTGGGAATGGGTATTTCTGGATCTACCAAATCGATTTGAATGATTTTTGGTATAGAGGTAGGTAGGGCTCACAGAATTAACATGGGATAATTTTATCCTGGAAAATGTAATCCCGTGGGATAAACATGTTATAAATGCAAAAATCTCTCTGCACTTAACCCTAGAGTCTACGCGGACGGAGTCGCGGGCAAAAGCTAGTAATCACATAAAAATCTGGTCTAACCGCAAAAATCTAGTTTTAAAACTCTAAAAAACGCTGCCAACACAATAAGAATTCACATAATTATTCGGTTTCCCGCCATTACCGCGAGAACGCGAGAACAATGGCCGCCTCACAAACAACACTAGAACATTCTTACAATAGCCAATTAGGTGTGATCCGTGAGACTTGCACTTCCTTTCTCGTGCCGTGGGATCGCGGAGAAATATCGGTTAATTACGTTTTAACGGTGAAGGAAAACATCGTTGGGAAACTTGTATATCTTAGATTTGTTAGGAATTTCTTAGGTGTGTAAGTAGTACGCTTAATTGTACTAGACCAGCGTGGTGGACTAAGGCCTTTATAATTTTTTAAGTAAATAAAATATATGTCCTTACTAAGAACGCGTAACATAGGATGTATTTAGACCGTGATCGAAAACTGAGGCAGGTAATAGTGAGGGCGATCACAAACCCAGTGGCGATATTAAAAATCCCGACAAAAAATAAAATTTTTGACGTTTTCCATACAAACCACATACTTTTAACACCGATGGTTGTATGGAAAACGTCAAAAATTTTATTTTTTGTCGGGATTTTTAATATCGCCACTGGGTTTGTGATCACCCTCGCTATTACCTGCCTCAGTTTTCGACCACAGTCTAAATACATCCTGTATATTTTTTAAATATGTATGTACCATGATCGCAATATATACCTATATGTATTTTAAATAAGTATGTGTTATATATTATTGCGATATATTTAGTAGTTATATATACTTTCAGTGTATTCAAATCGAATTATCACTTGCTTTAACGGTGAAGGAAAACATCGTGATGAAACCTGAACACCTAAAAGTTCTTAGGAATTTCTTAGGTGTGTAGTCCGCCAACCCGCACTAGGCCAGCGTGGCGGACTATGGCCTAAACCCTCTCAATGGTAGAGGAGACCCGTGCTCAGCAGTGGGCATATATGGGTTGATGATGAAGAAGAAGAAGATATATACTTTCTGGGGGAGGCCTATGTCCAGCAGTGGACGTCCTTTGGCTGATGATAGTGATACATATATAGGGACAGTTATTTTGCTCTCCTGTAAAGTTGTAATTTGACTTCCGCAGTGTCAGAACTTTAGGATATGCGGTATCCGCTATCCGGATATGGATATCCTGCTACCGTGTCCTGTTTCATCGTGTTTGATGTTTTATCGCATAATTAACGGCATAACAGATACAGAAGTGAAATAATTTTGTGTAGATTCATGACTTTGTATCTAGAACAGGAAAAGGTCTGCAGTTTCGCCAAAGATGTTTGGGCATGTTGAGTTAATTAGTTTCTGAAGTATATTTGCTTAAGTCTATTGTTTTATTATCATTTAAGTTACACTGATCAGTGTCGTTACTTCTATAGAAGCCCAAAAGCGTTACACGTTAATTGTGTAATGTCTATAGGCCAGGGCTTCCCAAACTAATTTACACTATGACGCCCTATAGAATTGTTATTTTTCTTGCGACGCAACCCATCATCAAAACTACCTACATTACTGGAAATAAAAATAGTAGTAGTTAGCCTAATATGAGGTTATCAGAAAAATACGGACAGCGAGTGTTTGGCGATCGTCTCCTGACGCCCCCAGGATGTTGCCGCGACGCCCCAGGGCGTCGCGACGCACAGTTTGGGAAGCCCTGGTCTAGTTTATAGTTTATTGTGGATTCAAGCAGTAATGATCTCGAGGTTTAGGCGCGTTGTTGAGAATCTCGGCGGTCAATTCAAACCCCAGGCACACACCTCTGACTTTTCCAAGTTATGTGTGTATTCACATTGAATTATCACGTGCTTTAATGTTGCAGGAAAACATCAAAGGATATATAATTTTTGGGGTTAAAAAGTATGCTATAACCGTCTTTGCAATCCATGTTTGTGCTAAGTTTTATTAATATCTGTTTAAAGGTTTTTGTGTGCTACCTTTTGTAACTACATTTTATAATTGAAAGGGAATACCAAGTCAACAAACTCTCTTTAGAATAAGTCGGTGGACTTAGACCATCTAAATTTCGGACCTTCGTAGGAGCATAAAGTAAATTGTCATTTAAAGATACATTAAGGAATATTAGTGTTTTCTTGAAGATAATTAATCACAGATTTAATAAATAAATTAGTAGGAGAACTTCTCAAAAAAAAATTAAAGGATTCATTTTAGATCTATCCTATAATTTGTATAATGATACATAAGATTTTTGTATTTTTATTCCCGATAAAACAGCAAAAAATTATCTGTCTGACAGTCTTGTTGAAATTCAAAAACATATTTTTATTTAACGGACAAAAATATTTAAAAAATTCCTTTAATGTATGGTTTACGATTAAAAATATTCCGAAAATAAAAATATTGTTTTAAGACATACCATCTAAACAAAAACACTGATTCCAATCCTCTTCCTTCACAATATATCACAAACACAAAACAGATATAGACTTTTTACAACACAATAAATTTACGAATGCAGATAAAATGTTGTTTTTGGAGTAATGTACTTCCACTTCCGTGGCACTTTTGCAACTGGCGTCCGAAAGAAGCGGGCAAACTAATTTCAAGCTATGAATGAATGCAGATGTCTACGGCCTACTTGTAACCACAAAACGGCACAAGTAGTAAACAAACACAATTGAAATTACACCTTACGTATTTGAGATTTAAGACTTATTTTACTTCATTATCAAAATGGCGGGAATGTTATTCAAAAATCGGGATGAGTGCGCGCGCATGCGCCTTCTTGGTGCGGTTAATGCGCTATCCCTCTCTTTCATTAGCCTTTTTCCGTAGGTATGAAAGAGAGAGGATGTTTTACTTTTAAAAATCGATAATGAATTTCTCGCATCCTGCCTGTCAGCATGTGGTTCAGAAACTAATCGTTTCCGCGTGACTTTGCAGGGTCAAAAGGGCTTATGTATAGAGAACTCGAAAATTAAAATAATGGCTTATACCCTGTTTATAAGGTTAGCTTTTGAATGTCTATATTTTGCAATATACAATAGAAATTTGTGTGAAACAAATAATGAGCGACGTGCGTTTCCGGCGCTATTTCGGTTTCCCGCGCGAATGTATTTTCGTAAACGGCGGATGGCGCGGCAATTTTTGGATGACCTTTTTATGGACATTTGGAAGTGGTGTCATCAATATTTATTTTAACGACGAACCTTTTTAAATTTAGACTAATTTATTTAAAAATACAATTTAGTTTTGTTACTAATTACGCGTTTTGTTTTATAACGAATACAGGAACTTTTTTATAAAGGCTAAGGTCAAAAGGCCATAAATCCTATAAATAGGATATTTTCGGTCGGAAATATGTAGGATGTCTGGCACAGACATTATGTGGGCTAAACAAAAACACAAACAATACGTAATTTTAATATCCTTGTTATGTAAATGCGACAAAAGGAAGGAAGCTAGCCGGATGATGTATCGTTGGAGGAAGTGATAAAAACTCGCTTTACAGCCCTTATTATAATGTTACTGATGGATTTAACAACGATCCTTTTGAGGTAGCCTACCCGTATATGGACAGTTGTATTTTGGGCATCATTTTAAATGATTAAATAGATGTTCAATAATTTTTTATGGGTCTTAAAGGGACTTTCTAAAAAATTATAATTTAATGTCACTTTTATTATTTTCATTTTATTTCGTTATACACATTTTATTGCTCTTGAATCGTTCTAAACTGAAAGAAACGTCAGTTTTTAATAACAGGTAATAAAATTTATCTTTTAATGTTAGTTACCCTAATATTATATCTTATCACAGGCTATTCTTTTCTTTTTTCAGGCCAGCCTGTTGGTGGCTTTGCCCACTATGATTAAGTGATTGTACGGTTTTTTTTTTTTAAATACATAATCATTATTTATTTATAAACTCTTTATTGCACACAAAGAAATAATATACAAATAGAATGAAGTAAAATATGCGGTTTTATCGCGCAAGGCGATTTTTTAGAGACAACCATTATATGGACAGTCATTGTATGGAAGGCAAGCTATACCAATTGAAGCCAAATGATTTCAACGTTTTAGGGAGTTTGTCAGTAAATCGACTTTTACATAGAGTTTAGTTTTAGAGTGCCAAAGTCTGGTGCGTTCACCTCACATGTTTACAATTAGTTTCCGCCCCTCGCGGCGGTTTCCGCGCGTACAATATCGCCCCCGTCGTAAAACGCCGTCCGGCCGGTCCATCCGCCGCACTTACCGAGACTTAGGCCAGACCAATTGTCTATGATTTTCAATGCCGTTTCATTTTTATTATTACTGCTGTATGATTGGCGTGACCTTTGTCATTAGGCAGAGATTTAAAAAAATATATAAAGATCACTATATTTTTAACTATCATTTTTTTCGATCTTTATATACAAAATTAGATAGATTTACCAATAAAATATATTCATCATCATCATCAGCTAATCGAAGTCCACTGCTGGACATAGGTCTCCCCCAATGACCTCCACCGGGATCGGTCGGAAGCTTCATGCAGCCAGCGACGCGCTGCGACCTTTACGAAAAACAGAAATATAAAATACAACTAACAGTCAGTTCTGACCCCACACTGACATACAAGTCTTGTCTTGTGTCTCACTAACAACAAGACAATTTACTCTCAAAAGCACTCAGATCCGAAATATAATTGTATCAAACATTCGTCTCACAAGCATCAAACTCACGTCCTCTCATTTTAGATGTTGGTGTCTAGTCAACTACACCACGGGATGTGGTTTTATCAAAATTCAAAAGTTAGGGTTTTATCAACAAGGAAACGCTAAATATCAACTGCAACTCCGTGGACATAACTAAAGGAGTATTTCTGTATCTAAATGTGTGTAAATTTTATTTTATTAAGTCATATTCTTATAACATTAAAAGTCTGTATGGTCAAATTTCTTTTGCCTCGCCCATTATAAGGAATTTAAAAATAAATATAACTTTATTAAGGCTTGTTGCTCAAAATGTCCTAATAATTCAGGACTTTTTAGTTTCGCATGGTTCATTTTAAGAGCATATTTTAAATTTCAATAACTTTAGAAACTATTGTGTCTTGGTAATTAAGTAAGAAACATTAAGTGTGTTCTCTAAAAGGGTAGGCAAAGATGTATTATTCTTTACGTTTTGCCAGTAACGACTGTAAGTATAATCATTATAATTACATAATCTATAGATCATCATCGAAATTATTATAAAACTCTTTATTTAACACAAAATACAGTCACGTTTCCTAACATCTTACACTTTTACATGTCTAAAAGCACTTTCGCATAAATATTTGCTGTTTTCAATATTTACTAGAGGATCCCAAACTAGGCTAAGATTCTATCTTGGGAACCAAGATAACGAATTGTAAACGTAATCTTTAAAAATTGGACATTATAATTCTGCTTAAATCTAAATTAACGTGATAGTCCAATTAAAACTAAAATCTAATAGCCGCCATTTTGAAAAACAAAACTGTCTGTCACATAACATAACACGCGTCTTAAGATGTCGCGGAAATGATGGACGATGGCAAAAAAACTGTTTTTGCGCCTCCACAGACGTTGCGTAAAGCCGGATCTGTTGGTAAACGGATTATTTTCGGTAAAATGTGAAATTAGACACATCCGCCGCGCGTACCAGTGACAGACGGCCGTGCAAAAAAGACAGGGGTTGGAAACGTTTTGTGAAAGTTGTGTTACTATTTTTTGTTTTGTTGGAACTTTAGCTTATTAGTAGTTGAAAGGTTTTGGATTACAATCTTCAAAAAGTAAAAACCATTTTTATTCAAATAGGTTTTCTTCTTGGATTGAAATCTTTGGATTCGTCAATTTTAAACTTGTTTTTGAAACTATTGCCACTTTGAAACGAGTTATCGCTGTGGAGAAGAAACGGACAGAAATTTCCTCACTAACACCAATTTTTTTTTTTAATAAATTAAAATTATAATTACATATGTTATGCTGACATGTTCATCTTTTGACAGTTCATTACACAAGCGAACTGTTACTTTTATTGAGCTCAGGAGCCATATGTATAAAACATTGGGAAGAAAATGTTTCCAACATCTGACATCCGTTTTTTTTTTCTAATCCCTACACCGGCCGCAGGCTGCGGGCTGCACGTGGCAGGCGCGGGCGCAACGAAAAAATATTTTTTTATTCGCAACTGTTGCTTTGGACAACCTATTAATTCCAACCGTATATCTATAGTATTAAATCACATTTTACAACGGACATTTACGTTATTCTCAATAGATTAAGATCGTAATTGCGTGCTAAACGATTTTAAAACGTATATTTAGGGGGTAAAGTTGGTTTTACAGTGTTTAATGATTTAAGGGTAGTTTAAGGTCCAACGGTACATAATTAGGAAGAGTCAAGGCAATTAAGGTCTCCAAGTTTCGTATTGACAAGTTTTTTTTTACGGGAAACGCGTATTTCCTGCTTAATATGCTTTGTATAACGTTTTAGGATGTATCTTAATAGTTCTTTTGTTGTATGACGTAGAGTGTAGACAATGTAACCTTTGAATAATAACAACAAATTTACGTACACTTTCCTGTTTTCAAAAAAAACGAGGAGAAACTAAAAAATATTAAAACAAAAGGTGGATCGCTCCAACCAATATGTTAAAAATTATTTTGTTTTTATTTATTTACACCACAATATAAAAAAGAAAAAAGAGAAAAAGATAACAAAATAAAGACATAATAAATTGGCGGTCTTATCGCTAAAAGCGATCTCTGCCAGACTACCAGGCAATGAGAGTTTTTAGTATCCGCCATTGTCAATTGAAATAATATTGAGAACTGACGCGGGGCATCGAAATTTGTTATAGGAATAAATAAATTTATGCGGAGTGAAATAAAATAATGTTTTCTCACGATGATTTGCTTATTACCATGTAACAATCGACATAGACAAAAGCGCGAAAAAGCTTCAACTTTCCCGCTAATTTAAGTGTAAGTATAAATCTTTGTGTGTCTATTAATCAAATTTATTTTAAAACAAAATTAATCGTTTACTTTACTTATTTATAACAACCAAAAATACATTTTTTCTTTTTTGTAGACTATATTCCACATATTTTGTTTTAAATACGATTCTTCAGCCTGTTAATGTACTCGAAAGTATAACGCTAATTATTCCCGCCAATGAATCACGGAAGCTTGGCGCGACATTCTCCAATTCAGTGCATGTTGGTGTTCCGATTGTCCATAACTATATACTACGTGCAATGTATCATAATTAATCATTAATTAATATTAGTAGACTGTTTTTTGGGTTTCGAGAAATCTTGCGTGCAATACCGGGAACAAACATACAAAGACCTTCTTTGTATCTTTTAAAGAAAAGATGTTCCCGCCAAAATTTACGTGGTAATTTGACGTTTCTTTTTTGCCATAAATCCTTATTTATAATGATGATATTATTCTTTGTATAATTAATTTATGTTAATAAGTAGTTAATACACAAAATAGTTGTTTACAGGATTGTCAAAAACATGTTTTAGTTAAACTCCCAATAAAAGAAAAAAACCTTATTGTTTCTCTCAAACCTCGACTCAACTAGTATTATGTCACATGTAACTAAAGGTTTCCGGACGTGATTTTTTCACAATTTTTTGTTGTTGGGGATTCTGTGTTTGCATTCGGCAGTATTGTCCGAACTTCCGTCCGGCCGGACAATAGTATTGTCCGAATAATTTGCTTAATGGAATTCGGGTCCTTTATTGAATGTCACGTAGGTTAGTTCTGTTGTCTCCAAAACGGCTTATTTAAAGACGGCCACTTCCGCAGGAAGTCGAGGATAAATGTGTAAATTTTTGTATTACATCCGTTTCCTTTTGTGAGATGTCCAGCTAAGGTTCAAAAGTTTTTTTTATTAAGAATCTAAAAATGCCGACGGTGGAGTAAACTATTATATAAAATAGTAATATTTTAACTATTATCACATAAGATATTCTCCTTTTGTAAAAATATATAGGTTTGCGTATACAAAGAATTGGAATTGATTTCCACTTAGATAAAAAATTTAATTCGTTTCAATATAACTTGACAAGGTATAAAATGTTAAATCGATATTGCTCTCCTTTCGGAGTCGTGAAATAATCCATAGTTAAATTGGTTTATTAATTTAGATAATTAATATAAAGTTTTTATTTATAATTTCAAAATGCATAAATAAATTCTTTGGCTGTGTACATGAGATTTCTTCGCTTATTAAATTGAAGATAACGCAAAAAAGTTTAAAATTTTTTAACTTTCTCATAACCTTATTCAAAAAGTAGGTAGTTGCTAGATTGATTCTTTTAAATCAAATATCATTATCAACCCATATACGACCCACAGCTGTGAACGGGTCTCCTCTACCATTGAGTGTTTAGGCCATAGTCCACCACGCTGGCCTAGTGCGGGTTGGCGGACTACACACCAAAAAAATTCCTAAAAACTTTTTAGGTGTGCAGGTTTCCTCACGATGTTTTCCTTCATTGTTAAAGCATGTGATAATTCATAGTTTTTATTACAAGTTGTAACAAATGTAAGGTTATAAATAAAACACACTGTCAAGGAAAATTACCTTTTATTTAAATTTCATTGTGCATACTTCGGTATATATAAAAAAATATGGCAAAATAAACATTAATAGAGCGTGCATCACTTAAACAAGCGTCGGCGCGGCGCGTGGGCCCAGCGTTGCCCAACAGTGGGCGCCCACTGCTGGGCAACGGCGTGAGATTTGACTAGACCTATGTTACTATATTTGCGATCAAAATATACCGACAGAATGACTGAAAATTCACCAAAATCCTTTTCTGTCGATAAAACCATGTCGGTTTGATGATAATTTCCTATAGGTTTTGATGATAATTAGGTAGAATTATCTTATTTTGGGTCTATACAGAGTGTATTCAGACCGTGATCGGAAATTAAGGCAGGTTATAGCTACGGTGATCACAAACCCATTGCCAGTAAACAAATCCGACAAAATAAAAATAGTGACTTTTCCATACAAACCACATACATTTAATACTGTCGGATGTAAGGAAAACGTCAAAATGTTTATTTTTTTATCAGGATTTTGTAACGCCAACGAATTTGTGATCACTGTAGCTATCACCTGCCTTAGTTTCCGATCACGGTCTGAATACACCTTATATCGGAAATATATCCAAGTATTTTAGTCAAACTGACATATTTTCCCGCGTTTTTTCACAAGATGGCGTCCAACCGCTTATTCAAACGCAAATTCAGCTAAACCGGTCTAGGCTCGGTTTAAACTATAACTAGATCATAAAAAAGCTAAACTTCTGTCTTTAAACAATCTTTAATAATTTACTAATTGATCTATTCAAAGATTTTAACAAAGATGGCGGAGGCAATATGGCTGCCTGTCAAATTACTTTTTGATTAAATGCCTTTAAAAGCCTAGACTTTTAGAAAAACAATAGCGTTTTTATTAAGCGTTTCAATATCTGCCCATCTTGTGTAAAATAACCTGTCAATTTTACCAATTTTTTTATATGTTTTATTAAAAGTTTGGTCGCAATCTATAGTACGTTATGTTTTTATGTATAGATGTCATGTTTATAGAAGAGAGTAAATTGGATTTTTGAAATAAATATGTTTAAGTAAAATGTAGCCTTTATATTAACAGCAATAAGGCTTATTTTCTGTAATTCGTTTTATAACATTTTGAATATTTGTCTAAAATAGGGTATTTTATTATAACATAAATGTCAACCTACCCACACGATTTGACAAAATCAAAACATTTTAAAAGCTGATGATATTGATTGGGAATAGTCTTATACATTTCGGTTATTCGATTAAACATGCTCCATACATATGATCATTTCTCTCCCATTGCTTCTTCAATTTAATAACAATATTAAGAATCCTTCATCAACCCATATACGCCCACTGCTGAGCACGGGTCTCCTCTACCATTGAGAGGGTCCTATTGTAGTAAAAATAAATTATACCAACAATTTTTCATACTTTAGTTATTTCAACCACAATCTCATTAATATCCAGCAAAACTAAAAACTTCCCTCCTAATTTTCTCAAATTTCTTTCAAAACTACCCTCAAGTCTAGTCAAAATCTCACATTGGGTATAACACGCCAGCTAAAGCGACGCAGTAACAGCGTTATTTACACATCGAGGTAGCCCTCGCGTCTGCATGCCCAGCTGTGGGCACACACAGTGGGCTAGGAGTGGGGGGAGGGGGTCGCCTACTCACTGGCTATTTGTACTTACGACAGTATTTAAGGTATTATGGGGTAATGTTGGGGTAAAAATGCACACTTAGTAGGAAGAAGATAGTTTATTTTGAGTCCTTAAAGAGCCTATTCTTTCGGCTACATTTATGTATTGTTATTAATTTCATAATGGATAAATTCAGTAAAACCTTTTTCGGCATCGAACTCGGGACTTAGTACAGTACATATTTTGTACCACAATACAAACCAGTCATATAAAATGCACTTGCGTCATTTTCGTTCACACTTTGTGACATTTTAAATGCTTTAAAACTATTTATATTATTAAAATATATTTGGGGTAGACATACATTTTGTAAACCACCCCTTTTTGGTTATAAGAGAGCTTAAAGTTGTGACTAAGATGAGCATTTAAAACTTTTAAATGCTTTTGTGACATATCCTTAACTTTGGGGTGATTTACCCCAAAAAATAATTATGGGTTACCATTCTAAATATGGTTAAATTTCCCCTATATTCAAGGGGTAAAATAGCATGGGGTACTTATCCTTATCGAAGCCAGTGTTATCTTGGGGTATTTTCCCACAAAATAATAATTATGGGGTACCATTCTGAACTTGGTAAATTTACCCCAAATTTAGGGGTAAAATAGCATGGGATAGCCAGTACACCCCCTCCTCCCACTTCCCGCCGGTAGCCTCAAAATAATATATACAATCAAACAGCCAGACAAAAATAATTATATCATCTTATTTTAAATGTACTAATATAACGGCATTTTTGTTTGTAAAGCTATATGTCTGAGATTTCGACCGATCGTTTACTAACACCCCCCTCCCCCCGCCAACGCCGCTTTCTACCCCGGCGAGTGACGTGCGCAAAAATGACAGCTGTCACTGTCAAAATGTCGAGAATTTTGACAGCTATCAGTGTCAAAATATCGGATAATTTTGACAGCTGTCAGTGTCAAAATGTCTAAGCGTTTTGACAGCTGTCAAAGTCGCGCAAGTCTTTTAATTTTTTTTAATATGTAAGTCGTTGTCGGATAAATTTTAACGATAGTGGCAGTATAAGGAAGTAATGATGTGTTTTACCCCATTCTAATTTTTGGGGTAGATATGAGGGATTGGTTTCGTGAATTTTGGTGATTTTAATGGGCAAGGAGCTGGAAAGTGATTTCTTTTTTTTTGGCTAGATTTTATGAAAATAAGCTATTCTTATTTACAAATTTAGATATAGACAGAAATCGCTTAATTATTAATCCCTTCGATTTTTTCTTCATAACCATACTTTTCGCAGTCCACAAACCAATTTATAGTTGCAATCGTTTTGCCGGCCTACCATACAGGGAAACACTAATCCTAATTTGTCAGTTGTCAACATGTACATAAAAAGTTTTCGCAACATCCCCAATGTGGAAGATTCTAACTTACCTAAAATGGGGTGAATAGATAAAGTGGGGGGGAAGGGGTAAAATTTAATATAATGACTAGGCAATAAAGGCGTGGCCCTAGGTGTTCCATTGGTGGGCTCGTGGCCCACTGCCGCCACCTAGCGGCGAGGGGAGAAGACATATGGCTCATTTAACAAAGGACTAGACGATAGGGGCGAAGGCCCAGAGTTTGTCGCGCTGTTGGGACACGGCCCCGGCGACGGTGGCGAGGGGGCGAGGGGGCTTCACAACGGCTGCCTCGCCGTCGCCTCACACGCTGGCGGCAGCACCTGGGTAATTACGGGAGTATTTAATATTACACATATTGTTAATTAGCATAAATAAAATGAAATACAAATGGGGTAACTTTACCAACTATTGGGGTAATTCTACCATATTTAAAAAAAAATGTTTAACAGGATGTATTCAGACCGCGATTGGAAACAAAGGTTGGTAAATCGAAAAATAAGGCAGGTTATAGCTACGGTGATTACCATCCAATGGGGTAACTCTACCATATCATCAAAAAAGCTTCCCTATCATTATTACTATACCTATGGCGCTATAGATAGCGGGCGGAAGCGTCTGGCGCGCGCGGCGTTGTGCGCGGGGGTGGCGGCGGGCGCGGGGGGCGGGGGCGCGGCGCCGGCGCCGGGGGGCGGGGCGGGCGCGCCGGGGGGCGGGGGCGAGCCCGACGACGAGTCCCCGCCCGACGCCGGCGGAGACGGCATGAGCAGGGCTGGCACGCCGCGGGAGGCACTCCTAGGAATGTAGAGAAAGGAGAGTGAGAAATGGTTATGGTTTTACTGTAGTATGAAATAGGCAAATATGAGGTTACTGAAAATCATAATTTCAAAACGGAAACTTGGGTAAACACATTAGTAAAGTACACCATACAGGTACTTCCTACGTACTCTCGTACACAAATCGCGCATAATACACGTGCATACTTCCCTAATACTCACGAACACATATCCCACACAAGCACGTACTTGTGTTCGTACGAGTGTGGGATGTGTCCGTGCGTGTGTGGGGTATGTAACCGTGCATGTGTGGGATGAGTGCTCGAGCCTGAATGGATGTGTGTTAGTACGTGTATGAGGTGACTGTTGATAAGTGTTTGGGGTGTGTTTTCGTGCCCATGTGGGATATGACTTCGTGGCTGTGTGAGATGAGTGATCGTGCATGTGTGGGATAAGTGATCGTGCGTGTGTGGGATGAGTGTTCGTGCGTGTGTGGGATGAGTGTTCATGCGTGTGTGGGATGAGTGTTCGTGCATGTGTGGGATAAGTGTTCGTGCATGTGTGGGATGAGGGTTCGTGCGTGTGTGGGATGAGTGTTCGTGCATGTGTGGGATAAGTGATCGTGCATGTGTGGGATGAGTGTTCGTGCGTGTGTGGGACGAGTGTTCGTGCGTGTGTGGGATGAGTGTTCGTGCATGTGTGGGATGAGTGTTCGTGCGTGTGTGGGATGAGTGTTCGTGCATGTGTGGGATGAGTGTTCGTGCGTGTGTGGGACGAGTGTTCGTGCGTGTGTGGGATGAGTGTTCGTGCATGTGTGGGATGAGTGTTCGTGCGTGTGTGGGATGAGTGTTCGTGCATGTGTGGGATGAGTGTTCGTGCGTGTGTGGGATGAGTGTTTGTGCGTGTGTGGGATGAGTGTTCGTGCATGTGTGGGATGAGTGTTCGTGCGTGTGTGGGATGAGTGTTCGTGCATGTGTGGGATAAGTGATCGTGCATGTGTGGGATGAGTGTTCGTGCATGTGTGGGATGAGTGTTCGTGCTGTGTGGGATGAGTGTTTGTGCGTGTGTGGGATGCATGTTTGTCAAGACCATTCATCCAGTCTATTTTTTTTTCAGTATGTACAAAATGTTTACCTGGAGTGGTGCTGCGGCGGTTGCCGGTGTCGCGGGCGCGCGAAGCGTAGGTTCAGCTCCCGCGCCGGGTCAACCGCGTACTTCTCGTTCGCGTTCTGCCGCCGCCGCCTTAGCGCTGCAAATAAACCATAAATTTTATAGAATGTAATAGTTTTAATAAAGGTCATATAACCTTGGCAGTTACGGGTTCAAATCTGCACTAGCTTATTGAAAACTGTAGGTATACCTCCTCCCTACAGTGGAGTATGATTAGTAGGGGGACTTATATTAGCTGATATTTGTTAATAAATAGTTTATGTATGTATGTATGTAGGTACCTGGCGTGAGATCAGCGCAGAGCGGTCCGTCGCCGCTCCAGGAGGCGCACTTGGCGAGGCGGTGGTCGGCGCACGTCGCGATCGGGATGCGGGACGTACTCGCGCTGCCGGACGAACGCTGTACACACATCATCATCATCATCATCATCATCCCCCCATACAAGCAGGTTTCCTCACAATCTATCCTGTGGCAAGGGGGCGTTAGAATCCCACCACATTTTATTCTTAGCAAATCAACATTTCCTAAGACTGCAAGTATCAAAATGTCCAACTCACATCTCTGAGGCTCTGAGATCCATCTCCAGCGGGATTGGCGGCGTCTTTCACTTCCTTCTTCAACGCTGGACTGCTCCTGAGGAATTTACCGAAGACCATGATAAATGGGATTTCATCATCATCATCATCATCCTTTCACGTCCACTCTCTCCTCATCCAACAACTGCCAGTTTGCGGATATCATTACCCCATAAATGTGATTATAAGGTATAAATTAATTACTAATAAAAGACTTTAACTGATCATCGAAAGTATCCCTGAATTCATGAGGGTGTGTTCTTAAACCAAATTCGTTATAAAAGTATAAATACACCCAACAGTCACATACATAGTCCTGACCCCACACTAAGATACGAGTCTTGTTTCGTGGGTATCAGAAACTACGAGAGACTTTTCGCTCTCACAAACACCCAGACACGAAACAAATATTTGTGGTTCAAACAAACAAATTACTTATGTATCAACTGTCTCAGTTTTCACGATCTTTTTACATCTGTAAATTTATACGTTCGGAAGGGTAGACAACCCATTAAAGGATTTCATCAATTATTAATATTCTTTTCACATTGAAAAATGGCATTGATTGTACAAAATGGCGACATGGTTTTCGTATTTGTTTCACTATGTTGTATGTGTAATAAGTCAATTACCTGTCAGGTATAGCGTCGAGTCTCGTTCTCTCCACGGCAGGGCTCTGACTCTTGTCTCCACTGCGCGTTGACGACCTGAAAAGATTTTTCGTGCTTACATTATCTTCAGCCCAAATACGTCCAACTGCTAGGCACGGGCCTGTAATGCCAATTATGGAAAGTAAAATCTTTTGCCAACGTAATTTGCACCTTATTGAATTTACAATTTAAAGTAGCTAGGTAATTTTGCCTTGCCAGTATTAAGATAAACAACATTGTCTATTAAAATAGTAATTTTTTCTTTCTTTTAATCATAACGCAATGTACTTGTAATGTTAAGGATAGGGGTCAACGACCGGCCTTGTGATGACTGACTGTATTTAATTTCGCTTTACATTGCGTAGTCTATAAAGATTGATGAATTCACGTTAGTAATTTAGTGTGGGTGTATTTTTCCACTTAGTGTCATTGCCTATTCTTCTTCTTCTTCATCAACCCATAGACGCCCACTGCTGAGCACGGGTCTCCTCTACCATTGAGAGGGTTTAGGCCATAGTCCACCACGCTGGCCTAGTGCGGGTTGGCGGACTACACACCTAAGAAATTCCTAAGAACTCTTAGGTGTGCAGGTTTCATCACGATGTTTTCCTTCACCGTTAAAGCAAGTGATAATTCAATGTCAATACACACATAACTTCGAAAAGTCAGAGGTGTGTGCCTGGGGTTCGAACCCCCGACCGGCGAGATTCTCGACCGCGTGCCCAAACCTCGAGGCCATCACTGCTTTTTTGCTGCTTTTTTGGCCATCATTGCTTTTTAAAATCCCGGTTTTTGTTCTGCTAATTGAAAAACATTTTTTCCGGCCCGAGGTTCGAATCTGGGACCTCTAGATCGCACGGCACACATCTTTACCACAACATTACTAGGCAGTCTCATGAAGTAATTGTGAATATTCTCATACTTAATGAACAAAATGATATCTACCATATAACTTATATCTATACTAATATTATAAAGCTGAAGAGTTTGTTTGTTTGTTTGAACGCTAGGATCTCAGGAACTACTGGTCCGATTTGAAAAATTCTTTCAGTGTTAAATTGCACATGTATCGAGGAACGCTATATATAACTTATATATAAGATCAACAGGAGCTTCTCAAACCAAACTATATAAAAAAAAATCCTGTAACTTTTGTGTCGTCTTACGTAACGTTAATTTATTTTAAATTGTTTTGACAGCCCTCGTGGCGCAGTTGGCTAGACACCAGCTTGTGAAACGAAAGGCCGCGGGTTCGATCCCCGCACCGAGACAAATGTTTGTGTGATCCACAAATATTTGTTTCGGGTCTGGGTGTTTGTGAGACCGAAAAAGTCTCTCGTAGTTTCTGATACGCACGACACATCTTGTAACCTAGTGTGGGGTCAGAGCTATGTATGTGACTGCTGGGTGTATTTATTTATTAATTTGTTTTTCCTTTTAAATGTGTTTATGTTAGTTTCAGATCGCAGTTTGTTTACGCTATGTATATGTAATATATTACCGTTTGTCCCTGTGATGTTCAGTCGCGTCGTAGTAGACTGAGGTCTCGTCGTGGTTGAGTCGCACCGCCTCCCCACCACTTACTACTGAGTGGATTTTTACTGAAACATACATTTTGTGAATTAATTTTCCCTGAAACATATATCACTACATAGTATAAAACAAAGTCGCTTACTCTGTCCCTATGTCCCTTTGTATGCTTAAACCTTTGAAACTACGCACCGGATTTTGATGCGGTTTTTTTAATAGATAGAGTGATTGAAGAGGAAGGTTTATATGTATGATAACATCCATTAAATATCAGCATTGCACCCGTGCGAAGCCGGGGCGGGTCGCTAGTACATAATAAATTTGACATTTGACAGCCCCGTGGCGTAGTTGGCTAGACACCAAATCGCGATACGAGTGGTCGCGGGTTCTATCCGCGCAGAGACTAATGTTGGTGTGATGCGCTAATATTTGTTTCGGAGTCTGGGTTTTTGTGAGATCGAAAAAGACTCTCAACAAATATTTGTGGGTCACACAAACATTTGTCTCGGTGCGGGGATCGAACCCGCGGCCTTAGATTGGAAAATATTTGTCGTGTTACCGGGAGTCTACTGTAATTTAATTTCGCTTTACATTGCGTAGTCTAAAAACATTAGTCTCGACGCTGGAATTGAGCCACAGCCTTTAGTTTCGCAAGCTGGTGTATACATATATATATATAGTTTTACATGTTACATATACAGGGTGTATTTAGACCGTGATCGAAAACTGAGGCAGGTAATAGCGAGGGCGATCACAAACCCAGTGGCGATATTAAAAATCCCGACAAAAAATAAAAATTTTGGCGTTTTCCATACAACCATTGGTGTTAAAAGTATGTGGTTTGTATGGAAAACGCCAAAAATTTTATTTTTTGTCGGGATTTTTAATATCGCCACTGGGTTTGTGATCGCCCTCGCTATTACCTGCCTCAGTTTTCGATCACGGTCTAAATACACCCTGTATATATATAATTATATATATCCTTCGACCGGTGGAGGTCATTGGGGGAAGTCTATGTCCACCATTGGACGTGAAAGGTTGGTGATGATGATATATGTATATATATATTTACCCGAGTGCCCCGGCGAGGCTGCGTCAGGCGGGCGCACCCGTATCTCCAGCCGCGAGGAGACGGTGGCGCCCTCCGGCGGCGCGCGGGGGGGGATGCTTGCACCCCCACCCTCTACCGCCACGCTGCGACTCGACGAGCTGGAGAGACTCTGGGAGGGGTAGAAATTAACTAAAATAATTTGACATACAGTGAAAACCGGTTATAACGACACCGCTTATAAGGACGGGTCGGTTATAACAACCGAATGGCAAGGCCCCGGTGGACTCTATATAAAGTAATTACTATCATATACATTGTATATATATTTCGACCTATGCGCAGAATAAAGTTACATGTGCTTTTGCACAACTTCTCTTTCTCAGCGATTTAAACTTAATTGGGCACAAAATTATCAGTAAATTTTTATGTTCTTCAAACAACAACAAAATTTATGATTATTATTACTTTACTAGTGCAATATATAAATAAGTTTAACTCTATTATAGACATAAAAAGTACTTTGGTGTTATAGTCATAAGTAACCTTATTCTATGCATAGGTCGATATGACTGTTATATACAGACAAGCTGAGCGGTCTGGGCGGTGTGTATGTATGAACATGTGTGGTTTTTTTTCCAGAGGTATTGGACAAAAATACTCTTCTGTATCATCAGGGTGTAAGCTGGGTATGTCGGACTCGATGCTATGTATGAACATATATATATATGTCAGTTACATACAGGCAGACTCAGCGCTCGCGGCGGGCGCGGCATCTCCTCGTCCGCGTGGTGCCTGGAGGCGACGCCGCGCATGACGTCGACGCGGAACCGAACCCCGGCCGCGCCGCCGCCGCCCTCGAACGACGCCTGCTGCACCAGTGGGGGGCGAAGCGCGCGTAGGTGGGAGCCTAGGGGGAGGGGGACATGAAATATATTTATAGGTCATGCTTTTTGTGACATTGTTAAAATGTAAAAGACATAATTAAAAAATATATAAGTAATTAAAAAACTAGGCCAGCGTGGTGGACTAAGGCCTAAACCCTCTCAATGGTAGAAGAGACTCGTGCCCAGTGGGATATTTAAAAAAAAAACATAATAAATTAAATCTAAATGTACCCAATAGTCACATATGTAGTTCGGACCAATACCGTGCAAGACATTGTAGATATTATGTGAGACCTACGGGGATCAAACCAGCAGTCTCTGGTTTCATTAGCTGACTAAACAACTGCTCTAGGGAGCTGACCACATTAAATAACACTTTCACTATTAGACTTTTTAATAATTATATATTCGTAAGAAAACTTAATTTTACTTACGCAAAAAACTCAATTTAAAATAAATACATAAGTACACTCCATCATCCAACATAAAACACACAATCAAAAACCACCCCTTACAACCCACCAAAAACTACCCCCCAACAAAATTCTCAAAACAGCGTCATCTACCCCCAGCCCCGTACAAAACTCACCGATGGCCGGCAGCGACCAGCACCTGGGCAGTGTCGGCTGCAGGTTGGGGTACGCCTCTATCCCCGGTATGTGGAGGCAGGGGGCCGGCTTCCCCCGGGGGACGGGACCCCCCCGCCGGTTGGGGTCGCTCGTCTGCCGCGCGGGGGGCCGCGACCCCGCCTGCGGGATCGGCGACGGCGGAGGGGGCGATTTGTCTTGAACCTGCGGAAAGTTTTAGGGGTGAGAAATTTAAATTTGGTGGGGTAATAATATAAATGACTTGTTCCATTGGTGTGTTCTTTTTTTTGCAGTTTTTTCTTGGTTACTTTTGGAGTGTCTAAAACTATAAACTAAATTGTAAATCGAAATATTTACAAAAGTTGGTTTGACTTGGGAATCGAACCCGGGATTTTTAAATGCAAAAAAAAATGTATTACTAAAAACAGTAAACTAGTTACGAAAGATGTTATGTTATGAATAGAAATAACAAAGAAACTGCAAGAAGCTGACGTCGAAACATGTCGTTTTATTTATACTTCGCCCTTATCCGAAACATGTAAAACGGATACGATTACGGATATTTTTTCGGACATACGATTGTTTCGGTTGCGGATATTTTTCGGATATCTGATTGTATCGGTTGCGGATATTTTCGGATATCCGATTGCATCGGTTGCGGATATTTTCGGATATCCTATTGTTTCAGTTACAGATATTTTTTCGGATATCCGATTAAACATACCTGCGGCTGTGCGACGTGTTGCGCAGTGTGTTGCGAGGGCGTGGGCTGCGTGTGTTGCGTGTGGTGCGCCGAATGCGCCGAGTTGTGGAGCTGTGTGCGCGCGTGTGACGCACTCGACACTGCGCTGGCGCCGCGACACCGGTGCTCCGGGGACTGGATATGTACACATATATAGTGTAAATGAACCGTTGTATTTGGGTATGTATGGGTACATACATAAAAAAACTACAGTCGAGAACTAAGACGGGTAATAGCTACGGTGATTATAAACGCGTTAAAAAAAAACTCTACCAAAAAAATAAAAATTTTGACGTTTTCCATACAAACTACATACATTCATTATTCTTTCATACATGATTTAATGTATGGAAAACATACATTTTTTATCGGGATTTTCTTTAACGTCAGGGGGTTTGTAATCACATTATCTATTACCTGCCGCAGTTTCCGATCACGGTCTGAATACACCCTATATATACATAGATACGTACATACATACAACATGCAAACATACGATCATCGAAAACCAATACGGATAATAGTAATTAGAAAAAAAAATACTTAAAAAAAAAAATCTGTAACAAAATTTCCTAGTCACAAATTATTACCTGTCTGAATAAACTACACTATATATTTATAAATAAATACTAAGTGACTGTTTCCTGATTGACTTCTAGTGTGTTCATTTCTTGCTCAAAACGACTAACACTCTCGGTCATTGACCTTTTCATCGGACATTTGCTTTACATTGCGTTATTCATTATATCGCAATAAATTATAATACAAAAAGATGTTAACTATGAAAATATTTGAATATTTCATATTTATAAAGTTATTTTACAAAAATACACCCAACAGCCACACACATACTTCTGACTCAAAACTAAGATACAAGTTTTGTGAATTTTTTCGCTCTCACAACTCTCACAAACACTTCTAGACTAATATTAGTGTATGACACAAATATTTGTCTCTGCATAGTCAAAATCAAATCTTTATTCAAATAGACTTTTGCAAGTACTTTTGAATAGTCATTTTACCATTTTTTGGTACTATTTTTTAAAACTAGTGCCGCTTTGAAACGTGTTATCGCTGTGGAGAAGAAACGGCAAGAAACTCCCTTAGCAATACGAAATGTAATTTTTTATTTTGAACCCGCGGCCTCTCATTTCGCAAGCTGGTGTCTAGCCAACTGCGCCACGGGGCCGTCATTATGACGTAACCTAAAGATGCCTACAAAACAACACCAACCTGCAACTGTTCCTGTTTCCATTCGTTGTCGGTTGTCTCCTCAGAATCGTCGAATTGCGATTTCCACAACGACACTAAGGTTAGCGCTCCGCCTTTCGTTACCTGAAAAAGATGTCAAACTTAAATTATTTTTTTAAATTGTCGTGATGTCCTTGATATTTGGGCACGCGGTTGAGAATCTCGACTGTCGCTGGTTTAAATCCCAGGACACATTTCTGATTTTTCTGAGTCATGTATTCACAAGAAATTATTGCTTGCTTTAACAGTGATGGAAAAGATCTTGAAACTTGCACACCAAAAAGCCCTTATACCTCATTCACGATAAGTTGATTCTTTTGGCATATCGACTAATGATGGGAAACAGAAAATATCGAGAAGTACAAAAATATTGCGGTTTAAAATACTGCATTATGTGTGAAATTCTTTATTACTTTCGACATATAAAACATTATTTAGATAAGCGGTGGTGGGTCATAATAAGTACCTATTTAATATTTAAAAAGGATTATTTTTAGACCTCCCACCAAATTTAAATAGGTGTTTTAGACCACGGAAGTAAACAACTTCCCCAAAGAAACACGGGTCGAAAAGTAAAAAAAAAATTCAGACCTTCTACACGAAATCGACCACGTGAGCAGTTTTCTATGAGAGGGTCGAATTATTTATCACGTTTCGACCCATGTTTCTTTGGAAAAGTTGTTTAGTTTCATGGTCTAAACAACCTATTTTAAGTTGACAGGAGGTCCAAAAATAACGCAGTATGTAAAAATTAAGGTTGAAAAATTAAATAGTTTTATCTTTAAAACAGTTTTTATTAAGAAACTGGAGCACAGCCATGATCATCATAGCGTTCAATAAAATTATCGACGTGGAAATCGATATGAACGATGTTACGTCCCTTTCCGTCCGAACGATGTAACATTATACAAACGTCAATTAGTTTCAGTATTCCTATTTTAATTTTACTTTGAAGCAATAAAGTCACAAAATTTTTGGATAACGCTTATATCTTTAGGGACTTTTGTATTGTATTTTTTTTTTTTATTTATCAAATCATTAAAATAATAAAATAATACGTTTTTTATTTCAAAGTCATGTCTCAGAAAAATTGACATCTGCCAAAAGAATCAACTTATCGTGAATGAGGTATAAGAATTTCTTCTTGCATTATGATGGACCAAGGCCTTAGTCATTAGTAGAGGAGGCCCGTGCTCAGTAGGGGCACGCATATCAAGAGTAACTTGCTCTTTTGTTTAAAGTCGCACCAGTCATCACAGGCCGTTGCTGTTTCCTCTGACATGACGTCAATGCTTTTTTATCTATATACCTATATTTATCTTACGTACTATAACTATTTTAGTTACTTCTTATTTTCTACTAACAATCTTATTACTTATATGTTTTGTTAACGGTGAAGGAAAACATCGTGATGAAACCTGCACACCTAAAAAGTTCTTAGGAATTTCTTAGGTGTGTAGTCCGCCAACCCGCACTAGGCCAGCGTGGTGGACTATGGCCTAAACCCTCACAATGGTAGAGGAGACCCGTGCTCAGCAGTGGGCGTATATGGGTTGATGAAGAAGAAGAATATATGTTTTAACTTACTTGTTGTAACGCCGAAACATTTTCATCATCCATGACTGCAAACTGGGTATAACTTTGGTCCGCGCGGGCCCGGGCGGCGCGGCGACCCCCTGCAACGATACACACATATATACATACATAACCTCACGCCTATATTCCGCGAAGGGGTAGGCAGAGGTGAATTTCTGCACCCACAGTTCGCAAAGTATCAGTCCCACGTAACATGGGGCGAGCCTATTGCCGTTTTACGGGCTCATTTCCAGACTCCGTGCTGCTACTGAGAATTTCCTAATGGAAAACCCAATAACACTGACCCGGGAGTCGAACCCAGGACCTCTAGATCGCACGGCACATGCTTGTACCGCGAGACCACGAGGCAGTCAGTCACGTATCAGACCGGCAAAATTGGGCCGAAAAAATATTCGACCGGCAATGTACGTCGAAATAGTGAATATTGAATTGTGGCTATTGAAAGTTTACCTAAAGCGCCATCTAGCGTGCGTTAGCGGTGTGACGAAATGAGAATGAATGACTATTTTGAGTAATTATAGGTAATAGGTAAATTATATTAGTCTTTATTAAGTGAACGATTCTTTGTAGTAATTATAGATATGGTATTGTCATTTATATGAGTGTCTTGAAGTTTTCGAAAGAGTTTTATAATCAGTTATAAATATACCTAGAGAGATTACTAGATTTTTGTTTTTGCAAAAACATCAATCACTACTAGACTAATATAGACTAAGGCCCAAAACCATTTAAAATAAAATTCACGCGTAACAGTACTATCACTTTCATTAATGATTTTTTCCCCGAACCCCCTCCCTCCTCTTTTGAAGTTTCCACTGTACTTTCAACGCATTCCACGTACTCCCACTAGCCACGTGATGTATTTTAGCATTTTTTACCCCCCTCCATGATACGTGATCTTAAAGACTGATAAAATAATCACGTGATATCACACCCCCTTATACAGGATGTATCCAGATCGTGATCGGAAACTTATGCAGGTAATAGCTACGGTGGCCACAAACCTATAAGCGATATTAAAAAAAAGTCCAAAAATAAAAATGTTTGCATTTTCCATACAAATTACATACATTTAATACGGATAGTTGTATGGGAAACGTCATTTTTTTTATTTTTCGGCGGGATTTCTTTAACGCCTATAGATTTTTCGTCACCTTACCTATTACCTACCGTACCTATTTTCATGATTTTTTCCCAAACCCCCTACCCCTTTCGAACCTCACTTGATCACCCCCCCTTATAAACTTACCAGTATGAGAATGTATGAGAGATGTATGGCCTAGAAGCTTCCACTGCAAAGCTATAAGGAGGTAAAAGATTCGAGACTAACCCCTCTTACCTCTCTTGAAATGAGTGTCGGAGTGTACGCTGTCAACATCGGCGACGATTCGAGGACTTATCGCTTCACCTGGAAACATACATACATACACTCACGCCTGCGTTCCCTGATGGGATAGGCAGAGGTGTATTTCTGCATTCACATTTCCAGACTTTTGTTAGTGAGAATTTCCCAGAGGAAAACCCCAAAAACACTGCTCGGCCGGGATACAAACAGAGACCTCTAGATCGCAGGGCAAAAACTTATACCGCGAGGATACTTGTATGGGACAACCTTATAATAAGCTTGACTCGGGAATCGACCCCGGTGTCTATATATATGTATTCAGACCGTGATCGGAAACTGAGGCAGGTAATAGCTACGGTGATCACAAACCTATTGGCGTTAAAAAAGATTACGCCAAAAACAAAATTTCTGACGTTTTCCATACAAACTACATACATACATACCGATAGTTGTAAGGGAAACGTCAAAATTTGTATCTATTATCGAGATTCTCTTTCACGCCAATAGGTTTGTAATCACCTTAGCTATCACCTGCCTTAGTTTCTGATCACGGTCTGAATCAGTGGCGGTACTTCCATAGAAGCCCGAAAGCCCGACTTGCCTTACATAGTTCCGAATAACGAACTTAACGATTGTTTATTTATAAAATAACGCTATAAACGTGAATGTGAGTACTAACCGGTAGGTATTTATTAGTCCTACGTACCAAAAAAAATATGCTGCTACTAAATAAACATTTGGGCTTGCCTTAGTTTGACACCCTAGGCACGCCACTGGTATTTACCCTATCCCACCACACCCGCCACTGCAACTCCTGTATTCTAGGATCAACAGCACGCACAGTATTGGCGCCGAGCAATGAAGCTCAGCGGATCTAAGAGGACCTAAACTGTCATAATCCCGCAACGAAGTTAATCAGATAAGCAATGTAAAGAAGATGTATGTATGTGTGTGTGTATGTATGTACGTACCGGGCGTGGGCGGCGACGCATGCGCGGCGAGGTCCTGCACGCAGGTGGGCGGCGCAGTTACTACACGCAGCCGCGCCAGCGTGGGACCCCCGCCTGACAACATGCGGTATGTTATGGACCCCATCATACTAAGCCTATACAAATCGACGACTCAATTTTTTATTACTTTGGATACATTTATGAAAAAGATACACCGGAAAATAACAAATAGTTGTGACCCCAACCAGTGTTATGTTACTGACCCCATAATACATACTCTATTGGAAACAACAAATCAATCACTTTAGATATGGTGATTTTATTTTAAAGTTTACTGTGGATAAGTACACCCAAAAGTTTCATACATATAGTTGTGACCCCACATTATTATAACTGGGTGGGGGTAACTAAGATCTTCTAATGGATATAAAATAAATCATGGGGTATGCGAAAAAAAGTAGGGGATAGAACGGTGATAAGTTTAGGTTGGGGTAGAATTCAGGATATATAGTTTTATAATTGTTAAGAGGTATGTTATGGGGTATGGGGTCATTAAGACACCCCATATTGGGGTAAAAGGTTCATATTACGAGGTAAATATTTAACTATGTAATATGGTGTCTGGGATTGTGAGGTATGGGGTCATTAAGACACCCCATATTGGGGAGAAGGTCATCATTACGAGGAATTGATTCAAGTATGTATGTAGTCTGCAATATGGGGTATGAACATAATAGGGGTACATGTTTGGGGTCCGAACCTGGCACTGGCGCCCTGGGCTTGCAGGGCGGCACGCTCTGTCTCTCGGGCCGCGCGGCCGTCGGCCCGGTCACCGCTGAGTTACTCGTCTCCTGGAACCGATGAGGAAATACATCAATATATTGGGGCTTTATTTTGTCGCGTTTTGCTGGGAATGTATGAATGGTATTGTGGAAAGTGTGTGCAGCATGTGTAAGAGGTGTTTGGGGTTTGATTCCCTGATCGGTACAACTGTTATGCCTGTGCCTAAAACTTATGTGTTGCCACACTTCTGATAGACCATAGGGCACAGAGGCAGATATAAGTTAGTTCATCAATACTTTGACGAGTTATCATCAGTTAATAGTCTATTTTGGCCTGTCACCAGTTATGGCCATTTCTATAGTCTAAGATTTAACTATTCTTACCTTGGCATGTCTATCAGGCGACGGCGCAGGCGTGGTTCTTGTCTCTGGCTCCTTTTCCTGGGTCGGCTTTTCCGCAGTCGACTGCAAGGGAAATTATACGACAATCAAAAAGTGCTCTTGATAAGTATGTGACTTAAAATAAGGAGTATAGATCAAGACAAGTATAGATAAGACGGTGTGTAGATTAAAAAAAAATAAACGAATGTTCTTAGTATTAAAGTTATGCAATAATGGGGTTATCACACGATTTTGGTAATCAAGAGTTGTAGTTGCGGGTAGTAGAATAATATTTCTTTGGTTACAGCGCCATCTCTCCACAATCCACTAAAACTATACAGCGCCATCTGTCTATGTGCAATTTACCAACTATTTGCATTGACGATAACTGTTACCCTTGTGTTTATATGACAGCGCAATGTAAATCGAACACACTGTCGATTCAATAATGCACTGGGGTAACTATCTATCCTGTATCTATTTAATCATCTATCTGATTCCCTGACGTACTGACGTAGCACTGGACAGTTATCTCTCCGCGGGCTCTAAAGTAATGTAACGGCGCCACCTCCCGCCGCTGCGAGTACTCACGTATCCGTTGAGTTGGTGCGCGTGTCGCGGCGAGGCGGGCGCGCGTCTCTCCGCGGGCTTGTCCTTGTGCACGTTGGTGTGTGTGTCCGTCGCGACGGCCGTCGTCGCTTCCGTCTCCACGCGCCGCCGCGGCTGCTGCTGATGACGGAAAACATCCACATCAGGGGAGGAAGGTGGCAAGATCCAAAAATGAGGCTGCTGCCAATCTGGTTCTAGCAGCCTCAGATATACCAAACAGTCACAAGGATAAGAAAACGTGTATGTGTGTGTACTTACATGTTCCGGCTGGTGCGCGTCGGGTGGTGCGGGTTCGGGCGCCGTCAGTAGCGTCGGACGGGTACGACTCGCGCACACCGCCTGCATATAAGTCATCATCATCATCAGCATTATCGCTATCATGGTCATTATCACTATAAGATTAATTATCGCTATCATGATCAATATAGCAATAATTATAATTATCACTTTCATAATCATTATTAATCTTGACAATCATTGGGACTATCACCACCATCATTGCTATCATGATCATAATCACTATCATGATCATTGTCGCCATCTCAATCATTATTATAATAATGATAATAATGTATATCATAATGATTGTCGTTATCGCGATCATTATCACAGGCATAATCATTATCAACATTGTTACTATCATGATCATTATCAGTATCACTATCATGATCAATATCACAATAACGATAATAATCACTATCATCATCGTCGTTATCATGATCAAAATCACAATAACGATAATTATCACTACCATAATCATTATCGCCATCGCGATCATTATCACTTACATAATCATTATCAACCTTGACAATCATTGTCACTATCACGATCATTATTATTATAATGATCATTATCATATTCATAATCTTTATAAGAGACTCGTCTTACCCACCCTTTACAAGTTGCTGATATCAGTTTATATAAATAGAACACACAGCACACAGACGGACGGACAAACAAAATATTCTTTATGAATTACCTAACTATTGCCATATTATTATCACAAATGTTGTACTTATGATTTGTATGTGTTACTTTCAGTTTGTGAAAGACTCACTAAATTTGACTGACAATTGCATATTAAATAACATTTAATTAATAAAAATAATGCAAGCAAACAAACAAACAAAACATACCTCACGCCTATATTCCCCGAAGGGGTAGGCAGAGATGCATTTCTGCACCCACATTTCGCCAGGTATGTATCAGTCCCACGTAATAAGGGGCGAGCCTATTGCCGTTTTTCGGGCACATTTTCAGACTCCGTGCTGCTACTGAGAATTTCCTAATGGAAAAACCCAATAACACTTTGCCCGACCCGGGAATCGAACCCAGGACCTCTAGACCGCACGGCACATACTTGTACCGCAAGGCCACGAGGCAATGATAATAATGATGCGTCATATAAAAAAAAGATTTTTTGACGTACGGAGAGATAGCAACAAATCAAATATTTTTAAATTGAATCTTTCAAAAACTGTCAGTATGTTGTCTTTTATAAACTGAATTGATCTAAATGTACAAAAAAACCTCCCAACATTGAAATCTCACCGAAATCCATTGTTTCTAAAACAAATAAGCCTGTAAAAGATTTTTGACCTTAATATCCGATGTTTTAATAGTGACAGCCTCGAGGGTTCGGCGTGGGGTTAAGATTTTAAAATCCGGGCACACCTTCGACTTTCGATATCATATGTAAATTATTTTATCTAACCTGTTATACAAACATATGGAATGGCCTTACAACTCCGTCATTTTCATACTACCACCCATCCTCCCCCCAAGCAAGGGATATCCACACTCTTCCCATCCTAAGTACCCTCTTTACCCTAGGCACATCTACTCTCTAT
The DNA here is from genome assembly GCA_030295005.1 of Cephonodes hylas. NCBI lineage: Eukaryota > Metazoa > Arthropoda > Insecta > Lepidoptera > Sphingidae > Cephonodes > Cephonodes hylas. The sequence goes on along the minus strand of AP025387.1, from coordinate 4,946,447 downwards.
GCCATAACCATACTACCCCAAGTAAAGTACCTTTTGTATATCTACACTACTCCCACCATTCGCCCAACTAAAGTCAATCCACTCTTCTTCCCTATATCCCCATAGCCTTCAACTTATCCTACGTAAGGCATGTGCAACAAGGCCGCCTTTTGTACATTCCTATTTATTTATTTAAACTCTTTTGTGGACACATTTTTAACAAACAGAATATACACAAAAATGAAGAGGAAAGGTACAACTGGCGGCCTTATCACTCAAGGTGATCTTTTCAAGGCAATTATAAGATGGATTTATTGAAAGAATTTAAAAGGAGGGCAGTGTGTACAACAGAAAAAAAAAATATAACACGAATGAGAAAAAAAATACAAAAAAACTGCTTTAATTGTGAAAGAGTTGTCGAGGAAAGCAGTGGTATGCTCGGGCATTTTCAAGTTTAGGTTTTCTGATGACCTCAAGTTTATTGTGTACATATATGAAAGAAAGAAAGAAATATTATATATTTTCCTGTATGTTTAAACGTGTAAAATAAAGAGTTGAATGAATAAATCTACTCTCCCCATCCTATCCCCTCCTCAATCGGGTGATTGGGGAGGGAATATCCCAAATCGTCCCAAATACTCACATCCTTCTCCCAGTCGTAAGGGTCTGTGTCCCTGATCCCGCGTCGCTTGCAGCACCTCTCCAGCAGCGACGTGAGCATGGCGTAGTCCGGCGTGTCCGCGTACTCCAGCTGCTGCACGTGCTCCAGGAACTGCCGCAGCTCCGACGGGAGGTGCTTCAGGAGGAGCCGGTGGTCGTACTTCTCCTTCATCAGGCCCACCTGGGGGTGGAATGTTGGGGCGATTGGTAAAGGTGATCGTCATTATCATTATTAAGAACATTATCATTATCATAATTGACATTGTTATCATTAACATGATCATCAACAATATTATCGTCTTCTTCATCTTCTTCATCAACCCATATACGCCCACTGCTGAGCACGGGTCTCCTCTACTACAATAAAATATTATTTTTATTATGACAACCCCGTGGCGCACTTGGCTAGACACCAGCTTGCGTTACGAACGGCCGCAGGTTCGATCCCCGTACCGAGACAAATGTTTGTGGATCCACAAATATTTGTTTCGGGTCTGGGTGTTTGTTAGAGCGAAAAAGTCTCTCGTAGTCTCTGGTACACGACAAAAGATTTGTATGTTAGTGTGGGATCAGGACTATAAATCTACTTATGCCCAAATCTACATTCAAGGTTCTCCAAACATCTGTAACTGACCTGCTCCTTGTCCTTGATCTTCCTCCAGGGCAGCTGGCCATTGACAAACTCCACCAGCATGTAGAAGAGAGACCATAGATCGTCGTGGCGACCCATCTCTTTGTTTTTGTGGGCGTTAATGGACGCGTAACGGACGGTGCCTGAAACATTTGTGGAACATTACCATCTTCGGATGTGAAATCGAAACTGGATGTAACGACGCTGAAGGAACCGTATATTTCGGACCTTATATCCGATAGATTCCGCTCAGAACTTGCTATTCGGTCGTTATAACTGAATTTGACTGTACAATATATATATTTTCCTTCAGTGCTTGCGTTTGATGAAACTTTCTTTGTATCTTTAGATGAATTCAAGAATGGTTTATCCTTGCAATTGGACTCGGTAGGTGGCGCTGCGATCGACTTCTGGAATTTCTATCTACAGCAACAAAACCATCAATATCTCATCACACCACCCCTGGTCCAGTATCCCGGCCAGGCCTTCGCCCCTGCCCCCACGTACCTCTGAACCCGGCGGCTGCCCGGGGCGGGCGCACCTGCCCGTTGCTGGTGGTGTACTGCCTTGCTAAGCCGAAGTCCAACATGTACACCTTGCGGCAGTTGGACGGGTGGCGGCCGATGCTGAAGTTGCTCTGGAAGAATACATTTTATGGAGATGCTGGTCTCGAGAATGAGGGTGGAATGTAATGGATTGAAATGTTTTCAAGAGTTCGATAAATAGAGACTAATTAAAGACTTGTAAAGAAGCACGGCCCAAAATTTCTCCTCTTAAGAAGGTAGGTTAAAGGAAACCGGAACATCTAAAAGCTTTTAGGAATTTCTTAGGTGTGTAGTTCGCCAACCCGCACTAGGCCAGCGTGGTGGACTATGGCCTAAATACTCTCAATGATAGAAGAGGCCCGTGCTATGGAACGTATATGGGCTGATGAATGAATGAAATGACTATGTTAATAGCTCTAATACTTACAGGTTTAATATCTCTGTGTAAGAAGCCCACTGAGTGAATTGAATCTATCGCTTTGAGTATTTGAAGTCCAAGTCTGAAACAGAATAAAATATTTAAACATCCTCTTTTTCTCATGGTTTCTTCAGGCATAATTGGCAAAAATCCGACAGCCCCGTAACGCATTTGGCTAGACACCAGCTTTTTGGAACGAGAGGCTGCAGGCTCGATCCCAGCTGAGACAAATGTTTGTGTTATGCACAAACATTTGTTTGGGTGTTTGTGAGACTGACAAGTCTTTCGTAGTTTCTGATATACGACACAAAACTCTTGTGTTAATGTGGGGTGAGGACTATGTGTGTGACTGTTGGGTGTATTTATTTATAGTCGACTATAATTCACCTCATAATTCTATGTTTTTTTGTCACCCGCTTTGCTGTGGAGGGAAGTGGACAACTCCTTGTTTTCTAACTCCTCCTTTACATTGCTTTTGTGATTAATTTTGTTGCGGGATTATGACAATTTAGGTCCCCTTAGATCCGCTGAGCTTCATTGCTCGGCGCCAATACTTTGCGTGCTGTTGATCCTGGAGTACAGGAGTTGCAGTGGCGGGGGTGTAGTGGGATAGGGACACAAAATGTGTTCACCTGAGCGTGGTGGACAGTGAGAATGCGCCCCGGGGCTGCGCCCTCCGCAGCTCGGCGAGGTTACGCCCCTGCAGCTGCATCACCACGTAGTTGAACCGCGCGTTGCGGCCACACCCGATGAACCGACACACGTGCTCCTTGCCTGTACACATCATCATCATCATTATTATCATCATCACCATCGGCAGCATCATAATTATCATCACCACCATCGGCAGCATCGGCACCACTATCACTATCATCATCACTGTTATTTGTCTATTTAAATCTTTGTTGTACACGTAAAAAGAGGAAAATAGAAAGAGATACAGTAAACCAGATACATAAGTAAAAATGGCGGCATTTTCGCCTAAGGCGATCTCTCCCAGGCAACCAGGGACGGACATATTATAGAAACATCAATAAACATCATCAGAACTACCATCATTATCATTATTATCATCACCACTGCTAGGCATAGGCCTCCTTTATCATTAAGAGTGTTTAGGCCATAGTCCACCACGCTGGCCTAGTGCAGGTTGGCGGACTACACATGACATTTCTAAGAGCTTTTGAAGGCATATAGGTTTCCTCACGATGTTTACGTACGTATTAGAAAATTCTCATTAGCATCAGGAGCCCAGAAACGTTTTCGAAAAATGGCAATAGAGTCGCTTCCTATTCATCATCATCATTCATTCACAGCCTTCCTTCATCCCACTGCTGGGCATAGGCCTCTCTTTTGGCATGCCATTCGTCTCTGTCCTGGGCCAGTCGCATCCAAGATCTTCCAGCTACGCTAACCAAATCGTCCACCCATCTAGCTGGTGGACGGCCAACTGCGCTTGCCCTCCCTTGGCCACCACTCTGTCTCGCTCCCTATTACTTGGCACAAATAAATACTTGGCAAAATGTGGATGCAGAAATGCACCTTTGTCTACCCAAAAACATTATTGTATAAAAATAGTTATTATTATTCATATATTCCAGATATTAAATTTTATGGCTGTCACTCTGACTCATGAAAAAATATTTCCCAACCTCAATACCATTTGTTAAAGTCATTCTCAAACTTCATCCTGACTCATATACCTCATCGAACAGCTTGACTTGACAAAAACCATACTTCGCACTACCTTGAAGTTTCTTCAGCACCGCCACCTCCATCTTGAGCACCTGCTTGGGCTGCCGCGCGGACTCCACCTTCAGCGCCACCTGCTCCTGCGTCACCAGGTCCAGACCCTCGTAGATCTCGCCGAATCCACCCCCACCTATCTTCTTTACCACCTGGGGAGGTTTAGGGGGTGTTTTTAGAAGTTTTGTTGGGATTAATTGTAAGATTAAGTTGTGAATGGTAAAAATAATCTTGTTTTATTTGTAATTTAATAAGATCATTCCCTATTATGTAAGCCCAATAAGGTAGTTTGTAAAATATGGTAGAAGCATTTCTATTCAGACGTGCATACGTTTGCCTATACCTTTGCGGTATGCAGGGACAAGATAATGTATTAATTTTCGAGTTGTAGCTAATTAAAATTATGGCCCTCCATATTTATTTCAAGTACTAAAAAAAACATGCTTGTGGCTTGGGTATCTGTTTTAACCATATTGAAAAATATTTAATACATTAGGTTAGTTGTTTAAAAAAAAATTCATCTTGACTATAATAATGATCACGAATGCATCCTTGACGACGTAGCCCGGCTCACCCATGATGACCTCAGCCCCTACACCTGTGATGACGACCGTGAAGACCTCCAGCCACGGTACCCCCACACGTACCTTCCATCTCTCCTTGACGACGTGTCCCGGCTGCAGCAGGTCCTCGGACGCCATGGTGATGTGGTGCGCGCGCCGGGACGTGTCCCGCGACCCCGACCGGGAGGCGCGCCCGCCGAAGTTCGGGAGCGTGCGAGACCTAAGGACAATGGGGGGTTGTCCATCATCATCATCATCTACAGCCCTTTATCAACCTGGGCATAGGCCTCTCTTCTGGCATGCCATTCGCCTCTGTCCTGGGCCAGTCGCATCCAAGATCTTCCGGTCAGGCTAACCAAATCGTATTAAATCTGCCCTCCCTTGGCCACCACAAGGTCACCGCCCTACTCCATCTCTCATTACGTACATAAGTATCATTTGACAGCCCCGTGGCGCAGTTGGCTAGACACCAGCTCGCGAAACGAGAGGCCGCGTCGATCCCGCAGAGTCAAATGTTACAATATATAAAAATAAATACACCCATTAGTAACATACATAGTCCTGACCCCACACTAGGACACAAGTCCTGTGTCGTGGGTATCAGACACTACGAGAGACTTATCGGGTTCACAAACACCCAGACCCTAGACAAATATTTATGGATCACACAAACATTAGTCTCTGTGGGGATCGATCCCGCAGTCTCTCGTTTCGCTAGCTGGTGTCTAGCCAATCATGCTTCATCCCTTCTCATAACATGCCCATACCGCGACAGACGGTTTCCTTCTAGGTTATCTATGACAGGAGCTACATAGTCTGATATAGTAGAATATAGTTACCTCAATAGTGGGTTGGGTTGTACCCTCGGGGTGCCGGCGGCTTGCTCTCGCCGCTCCTCCCTCTGTAACAACACATATACACCTTATATACACCTCACTTTTTTATGGGAAAAGAGGCAAACGAGCAACTAAGGCACCTGATGTGAAATAGTCAATAGTGCCAATGGACACCCACAATGCCAGAGGAATCATCAGCGCGCTGCCGGCCTTTGAGGAGAATATAGGCTCTTATATAAATACCTTTATTTTTTTATAAGCATGGGGAAATGCCTCTTCCGCGTAGTAGGGGAGTATGCGGTGTTTTTATGCTGAAAACGTCTTCATCGGTACTAAGATGATCTGGAACTTCAAAAATGAACACGCCAGATCCATAAATACACCCAACAGCCACACAGTTCTAAACCCACACTAACTGACACTCCTTGTGCCATAAACTAAGAAAGACTCTTACGCTCTCATAAGCACACAGACTAAAAAAATATATTTTAGGTTAAAGCTTAAAAGCCACAATGAAACATACTTTAAAACAATTTAAAAAGCACTTAATAAAGTCTATTTGAATGAAAATTATTTTTACTTTGGCTTTGACTTTGTATATTATGTCATTATAGAGCCCCAAGATTTTCTATCCCTGGCGTATTCCGTCAAACCCAGAGGTCTAGAGTTTGATTACCAGGTCGATAAATAATAAAATATAAAGCATCATGAAGGCTAAAAATTAACATGGTTTGTAATCTTCCAATGTTATGTAGCAAAATATAGAAATTGAAACTTAAAAGAAGAAGAGCAATAGAGTTTCTCGCCCGTTCTTCTCTAGTGATGCTTAAAAGCAGTGATGGCCTCGAGGTTTAGGCGCGCGGTCGAGAATTTCGGCGGTCGCGGGTTCGAACCCCAGGCACACACCTCTGACTTTTCGAAGTTATGTGTGTATTCAAATTGAATTATCACTTGCTTTAACGGTGAAGGAAAACATTGTGATGAAACCTGCACACCTAAAAGTTCTTAGGAATTTCTTAGGTGTGTAGTCCGCCAACCCGCACTAGGCCAGCGTGGCGGACTATGGCCTAAACCCTCTCAATGGTAGAGGAGACCCGTGCTCAGCAGTGGGCGTATATGGGTTGATGAAGAAGAAGAAGAAGAAGAAGATGCTTTCAGAAAGGGTGATAAATTACTTTTTGAAATGACTAAATCTAAGTTATATATTTCAAATTTTATAGAATCATTTCATTACACATGTCACATCCTATCTTAAAAAACATTACAGAAACACACAAAAAAATATAATTCCTTTCCGGAAATCGTACCCAAACCCTCGCAATTTAAAACCCACATTACTAAAATCGACTTACCCTTTTAACACATTGCATTATTTGCAGCACAGTCTGTTCCATGGATTTCATGATTACACAATTATTTCATAGATTGAATCATACAGTAAATATAACTAATGGTTGTTTGTAAAAATTACAATCGCCAGTCGTCACAATTTAGTCAGTACTACCCACTGGGATAAGTCAAAGCTAGTATATATTTATCTACAAGCAAACAACTCTTTTTTCCAACTCCTTAATATCTTCTTCCTGATTAACTTCATTTATTATGACATAGTCACTTTTATCAACTATTCTTAGCAAAAAAAAAAAACACAAAAAACCACAGTTTAAAAAGTAACAAGCCAAATATAATTTCACTGTCACTTGGATAATTTTTATTTTTTTAAAACGTATTTTTTTTTTATTCTTTATCGACATAGACAAAACTAAACTAACTGTAACGTCACTGACACTAACTTTTTTTAATTTTTTTTGCAGCAAAAACATTTTTTTTTAACCACACGTACAATAAATAAAAAAAACACTACTCATCCCATGCGGATACAAAGAAAAACTGATTTAAAAAACGAGTACAAATAATTCTTTACACGTATAAGGTAGAACGATAATAGAATTAACGTTGCGACGAAAAAGGATTTTTACGAGTGTCATTCCGTATGCGCGAAGTTAGTACGGAAGTGACGTGTGGACATCGCGAGGTCGTCGGGTTCGATCCCGGGTCGGGTGTTTTATTATCCATAGTAATATTATATACAGTAAAAAAATCGAGACCGAAAACAGACAATAGTTGTGATGATTAAAAACACATCGACGTTAAAAAAAATCCCGACAATTTTTTTTATAAGAACCACCATTATTAAAAAAAGTACTATATACAGGGTGTATTCAGACCGACCGTTCCCGGTGGAAGTCATTGGGGGAGGCCTATGTCCAGCAGTGGACGAATATTGGCTGCTGATGATGATGATGATGATTCAGACCGTGATCGAAAACGAAGGCAAGTGACATATAAGTTCATTACAAACCCCTGGCATTAAAGAAAATTCCGACAAAAAATAAAATTTTTGACGTTTTCCATACAAACCGCATACATTTATTACCGATGGTTGTATCGAAAACGACAATTTTTTTATCTTTTGTCGGGAGTTTCTTTAATGCCAGGGGGTTTGTAATCACCTTGGCTATTACCTACCTTAGTTTTCGATAACGGTCTGAATACACCCTGTATATATAGGGCTAAAAATGCTTAGTATTTGTAATCACCGTAACTATTACCTGTCCTTGTTTTCGATCAGGGTCTTTCTGCACCCTTCTTGGATAATAATGCAAATGATGACCATGGCGAAGTGATAGTGGGTTTTTCCATTAGGATATAATACAGTCTGTTTGACAAGAGCGTGTACGGCAAAACTCGGGAATGAATTGGGATAAAAAATAGAAAAAAAATACACTCATTATACATGATATAGACAATGATGCTTTATTATTAACTAGCTTTTGCTCGCGACTCCGTCCGCGTAGACTACAGGGTTGAGATCAGAAAGAAAATAATTTGTAGTCTATTTTACTTCTCAGAGTCCTATTTATGTCCATACCAAAATTCATACAACTCGGTCAAATTGTTCAAACGTGAAACCGTAACGCGTCGATCGGCGCCTTGTGCATCATTACTGCGCGCTTGATAAATATTTTAAAATTGCAATATCTTCTAAGATACTCAGTGAAATCAAATTATGTAAAGGGCAATTTTATTTAAAATTAAATACTTGTAATGAATAACGTATTTATTTGGATAAGGATTAATATCATCTTTATAAAAACACCTTCACAAATAAAACTTTATTTTAAAATAAATTTGGTTAGGATAAAAAACATTATAGTGAGCCAACCTTAAAAAATAGACATATGCTGTCGCGGACTTTTTTTTAGAACTTTTAAAGAGGAACATTTCTCTCAAACGTTATTTTAGCGAAACTTTAACCGTTTTCGCAGCGCACGCCGCGGAAGCTCACAAAAAGGAAAAAATGTCCCCGATTTCGAAACATTCTTTATTGCTGCTCCGCTCCTATTCGTCGTAGCGTGATGTTATATAGCCTATAGCCTTCCTCGATAAATGTGCTATCTAACAGTGAAAGAATTTTTCAAATCGGACCAGTAGTTCCTCAGATCCTAGCGTTCAAACAAACAAACAAACAAACAAACAAACTCTTCAGCTTTATAATATTAGTATAGATAACTTGTCCAGTCGCCTCCATTATCAATAATTGACTGGAGTCTTCGAGGCATACTTTCTACTAATTTTATTGCATAATCCAGGGACAAAGACCTCCAAATAAGTCTAATTTCACGAACTAATCGTTTTAAAGTCCAGATTTTCTTTCCTCGAAGCTTCAACTTCATGCGTGCCCAAACATTTTCTATTGGATTTGCATCCGGCGACTGTGATGGCCAATCTAGTACTTCAACGTCATTCTCTTGTTTCCACGCTGTACAAAGACGACTCCGATGTTTCGGGTCATTGTCTTCTTGCAATAGCCAATATATGTTTTTCCTTTTAAACCACTTTTGAGCAGATGGTAATAAAGCCATTTGATATATTTTGACCATTTTAGCTGCATTTAAATTACCTGTAAATATGTGCAAGGTACCAAATCCCTGTTTTGAAAAACAACCCCAAACGTGCACCTTCACCGGATGTTTAACGGTCCGCTGGATGAATTTATTGGCGTGGGTACACCAGCAGTGATGGCCTCGAGGTTTGGGCGCGCGGTCGAGAATCTCGGCGGTCGCGGGTTCGAAACCCAGGCACACACCTCTGACTTTTCGAAAGTTATGTGTGTATTCAAACTGAATTATCACTTGCTTTAATGGTGAAGGAAAACATCGTGATGAAACCTGCACATCTAAAAGTTCTTAGGAATTTCTTAGGTGTGTAGTCCGCCAACCCGCACTAGGCCAGCGTGGTGGACTATGGCCTAAACCCTCTCAATGGTAGAGGAGACCCGTGCTCAGCAGTGGGCGTATATGGGTTGATGAAGGGTACACCAGGTATGAGTGATAGAAGAACGTGCCCAAAAAGAAGCTTCGTCCGAAAAAATTACATTGTCCCAATCCCGGTCCAAATGTTCCTGCGCCCAAGTGAGTCTCTTTTTAACATGATTTTCCGACAGTAGCGGTTTCTTTATTATGCTACGAAATTTTACATCATGAGCCAGTAAACGTCTTCTTATAGTATCACATGACACATTAAGGCCTTTTTTAAGCAAAACCGCTTGACCACCACGTAACGATAGGCGAGAATTCTTCTCGAATACCCGTAAAATCATTTTGTCCTCCTTTTTCGTTGTTTTTTGCGTAGAGCCACGATTAGGCAGATCGTCGACATTTTTTACTTCAGAATAGCGTTTCACCCACTTACTAACAAATGTCTTTGACTTTTTCATGTATTTTGCAGCGGCTGCGTATGACATTTTGGGTCCTTTTGGATGCAAACACAAGAACACTGCTTCATAACGTGATGCGTACGTAGCACTCATGACGAAATGCGTCTCTATACACAAAGCATCTGAGGGGAAGGGGCTAGCTACCTGCCAAATTTACAACCAAGCTTCTAGCGGTACCTAAAAAAAAGTTTTGCCGTACACGCTCTTGTCAAACAGACTGTATATCCGGGAGTCTTAAATTATTCAGAAGTATTTTGGCAAGTTGAGTTTTTCCATCATTAAATCCCCTTAGTGTGTAATAAAGGCAAAAGGTCACGGGGTCGTGCACCTACAAGATGGTCCGATCAAGTAAGAGAGTCGTCGTCCTCCAAATTCTACACTGCCATAAAGGAAGCGCTGGACACAAACCGGTGAAAGCAGATCATCCGCTCCAGATGTCACCCTAACGCTGACCACGATCCTCAGATATGAGGGACCGACCAGAGAGAGAGTGTGTGTAATATTATCGGCAGTACGATGTTCCAGCTCACCTGTGGTTCATGTCGCCGCTGGCGCTGCGCCGGCGCTGCCGAGCCCGAGCCCTGCGAAGCTGTGTCCGCTGACGATGACGACGATTCTGTAAGGAATACAATGTTTTTTTTTAATATATGGATTTCTTCTTAGCGTGTGTTTTGTTATTGAACTTCTCCTTAACGGCTTCTTCATTTGGATTTAGTTTGGATTCTATATTGGACCCGGTAGGTAGCGCTGAGTTAAAGATAAACTTTATAAAAAAAGTTATTCTAAAATTTCTGATTATACTGAAGATAACAACCCCTGGGAGTAAATAAATTGATCGGAGGTTGTGTTGCTGCAATTTGTATCCATATGACATTAAATTGGTAACCATGTAATCATTCTAATTTATTTTAAAAACAAAAGTGACATATCGTGTTGCTGAGGGAGTTTCTTGCCGTTTCTTCTCCACAGCGATAACACGTTTCGAAGCGGCACTAGTTTTAAAAAAATAGCATAAAAAATGATGATTCAAAAGAGCTTGTAAAAGTCTATTTGAATAAAGGAGATTTGACTTTGAGATCGAGTTCTGAACATAACGCCAAAATTTTTGAAAGATTTAATTTTTTTTTTTCATAGAATGCAAATGATTTTTTTTGTGCTTTTTCAGGTGGATTCGCGAATGGTTTACATTGGAATAAATTTTTTTTTCGAGTTTTAACATTGTGTACAAGATAACGTCTGTCATATCTACTATTATGTAATTAAGCACGCATTTTACTTATTTTCTCCCATTTAATAGGGAAGGCAATAGTTAACGTTTTTCGACTACATTTCCAGACTCCGTGTTGCTACTTAGAATTTCCTAATGTAGAAGCCCACCGAAAGTTTTACCGACTTGGAAATTGAACCCGTGACCTCTAGACGGAATGGCACCTAACTGTGCGGCGAAACCGAAAATAGAAAGAACACTAGGATGGAAGTCGTATTTTCTTAATAATAATACTTTTGTTCAGTGACCAAGATTATACATAAAGAAAAAGAGGCTGGGATCTTCTTTTTACTGCATTCTTGGGTTAGAAGATCCCACATATTCCGAAGCAGCACAAGGGATGTCCATACTAGAAAACTAATAACAAATAAAGATTTGTACATACCTGATCTGTTGGACTGATGCGGTGCTTGTTGCTTGAACGAGCTCTCCCGCTCGCACGTAGGCTCCTGTTCCCTGGAAACAATTAAATACAGGATTAGATATTAGGGCTATTTATCACTTTAGGACAAAGGGCTACAGAACTCTTCATACTTGGTATCAAGCTCCAAGATCGTGTTTGCAATGTAGAGATCCGCAGTGGAACCGAATTCATAGTATTTTTTTTTGTTTTTAGTTATTTATTTATTTCTTATCTACAAAACTTTTACAGAACTGACGTCCTAATACAGGACTAGAATATTTGTATTTCAGGGTTCAGTACATTTTGTTCTCTTATCAAATTTGTTAATTAAACATTGAAGAACAAATCGACCTAGGCATAGAATAAGGTTACTTATGACTATAACACCAAAGTACTTTTTATGTCTATAATAGAGTTAAAACTGTTTATATATTGCACTAGTGAAGTAATAATGATCATAAATTTTGTTGTTGTTTGAAGAACATAAAAATTTACTGATAATTTTGTGCCCAATTAAGTTTAAATCGCTGAGAAAGAGAAGTTGTGCAAAAGCACATATAACTTTATTCTGCGCATAGGTCGAAATATTTTGAATTTCGCAATGCAGGGCACTTGGGCTCCTATGGAAGTACCGCTACTGGGGGGCAGAAACATTTAATTGCCACAAGCTACGATTGTAAAAACCTCTTTAGGTTCTTCCACATCCCTACATCTTATCTTATGTCAATTATAGGCATCTTATTACTTTTATTAAAAGTTTGTTTAGTATATAAAACCCGGCAATCCGCATCAGGCCAGCTTAATAGACTAAAGCCTCTAAGCTGTAGACGCTTCTAACATTCGTCAGTTACACCTAGGCAGACAAAGATGGCAGTGATGGCCTCGAGGTTTAGGCGCGCGGTCGAGAATCTCGGCGGTCGCGGGTTCGAACCCCAGGCACACACCTCTGACTTTTCAAAGTTATGTGTGTATTCACATTGAATTATCACTTGCTTTAATGGTGATGGAAAACATCGTGATGAAACCTGCACACCTAAGAGTTCTTAGGAATTTCTTAGGTGTGTAGTCCGCCAACCCGCACTAGGCCAGCGTGGTGGACTATGGCCTAAACCCTCTCAGTGGTAGAGGAGACCCATGCTCAGCAGTGGGCGTATATGAGTTGATGAAGAAGAAGAAGACAAAGATGCGAGGGTGTTATTACTGTTTTATACACGCCAAACCTCACTAGGCCAGCATGGTGAACTAAGACATGTCAATTTATTGAATGTTACAGACCTCCAAACGGACAAAGACGCGTTCTGAAGCTAATATCAAATTCAGATATCTGCTATTTTAATGGCACAAACATCCATATCTATTTAGAGCAAATTAATTGATTGTTGCATCGAATATTATCACTGAACCGCGGTCGCTCGTCAATGGACATAGTAACAGAATTATTTGATGTTATAACTATAAAAGCAATGGTGTGGAACACATTTACCGCCAGTAGGCTAAATATCTTATATTCAGACCGTGATCGAGACTAAGGCAGGTAATAGAGGCCGTGATCACAAATCCAAAGGCGTCAAAAAATCTCGATAAAAAAAAAATACATTTTAATACGGGGTATATCGATGGCCCGGTTACCATATCGATAAAATATTTGTTATCGTATTGTGATCAAGGAGTGGGTTTGAATTAAGGGATTCGATCCCGGGATCCCGGTGATATTAATCCCGAAAATTTCGGGACTGAAGTATGAACGGGATCCCGGGATCGAATCCCCTGGTTCGAATATACAAGTGTATTCAGAAAGAGATCGGAAACTGAGACAGGTAACAGCTACCGTGATCACAAATCCAAAGGCCTGAAAAAATTTTGACCTTTTACTTACAATGACATATCGCACGCTTAAAAATATAGTGACCTAATTCAAAATTTTGTATTTCCACCTTCATTCACTTTGTGATTAAATATAGTCGGATTAAATAATAACATTGTAATGTATGTAATGTAACTATTTAGTACACATATTTTTTAAACATAATGATTTTTTTATATTTTCTACAAAATGTATTTGACGAAGTAAAATATTTTTCCCCATTTGCTTACCTTAGACTCGGCTTTTTGAATTAGGTCACTATATTATTAAGCGTGCGATATGTACATTGAATAGGTACCTAAGCTTATTGGGAAAACGTCATTAATTTTGTTTTTTTTTGCGGGATTTTTAACGCCAATAGATTTATCACCGTAGGTATTACCTGCCTTATTTTCCGATCACGATCTGAACACACTTGTATATTCGAACCCACGCCCCCTTGATCACAATATGATAACAAATATTTTATCGATACGGTAACCGGGCCATCGATATACCCCTTGCGATTAACATAATTTTATTACTCATAAATCGTGCATTATCATACATTGGGAAGACCTTTTGGGTCACGAAAATCAATCGTAAACTGTACTTTGTTCTAAGCTTAAGAACTGGGATCGAAGAGTACAAGACTTAGAATATTTCGTCATATTATCACTTGAAGTAGAGATGGCCACGAGGTTTGGACGCACGGGCGAGAATCTCGGCGGTCGCGGGTTCAAACCCCAGGCACACATCTAAATTTTCGAAGTTATGTGTGTATTCACAATGAATTATAACTTGCTTTAAAAGTGAAGGACAACATCGTGATGAAACCTGCACACCTAAAAAGTTCTTAGTAATTTCTTAGGTGTGTAGTCCGCCAACCCGCACTAAGCTCGCGTGGTGGACTATGGCCTAAAACCCTCTCAATAGTAGAGGCCTGTGCCGATTATGAAACATAACTTTTGAAACGTAACTGTAAAAATACAAATTTGCCTTTTTTTGAAGCCCCAAGACTGATACTCTGATGCATTATATCCATTTGATAAGTCTATTGATAAGCAATCTATTGAGTGATAATCTTAGACCCACTTTCGCTAAGTCACCGGTTTTGTTTATATTATTATCTTTAGATGTCGCGTTATCAGTGACAATTGAATCATCGGCTTTATATTGTGATAAGAGCAATAAATAAAAATAACAGACATAGTCCTGACCCCACACTAAGATACGAGTCTTGTGTCGTCGGTATCAGACACTACGAGAGACTTTTCGCTCTCACAAACACCCAGACTCGAAACAAATATTTGTGGATCACACAGATATTTGTCTCGGTGCGGGGATCGAACCCGCGGCCGCTCGTTTCGCAAGCTGGTGTCCAGCCAACTGCGCCACGGGGCTGTCAAACTTAAAAACTAAAACTGTGTAAAACTTACTACTAAAAACTTTCATCATTATCATTTCGACCTATGCGCAGAATAAAGTTATATGTGCAAAATCTCAACTTCCCTTTCTCAGCGATTTAAACTTAATTAGGCACAAAATTATCTGTATTTTTTTTGTTCTTCAAACAACAACAAAAGTTATGATTATTATTACTTCACTAGTGCAATATATAAACACTTTTAACTCTATAAAGGCATAGAAAGTACTTCATAGTTACAGTCATAAGTAACCTTATTCTATGCCTAGGTCGATTTTATCATCAGCCCATATACTAGAATCTTTACTCTCACATCACAGAGCCGAAACAAATATTAGTGGATCACACAAACATTTCTCTCAAAACGTGAGACCGCGGGTTTGATTCCCGAACGGAAACAAATGTTTGTGTAACACACTAATATTTGTTTCTGTGTATTTGTGAGTGAAATGACTCTCGTAGTTTCTGATACCCACTGTGACTGTTGGGTATATTTATTTTTATGATGACCGCACGATGTTTTCCATCACCGTTTAAAGTTACATTGGCTTCGAACCCTGAACCACCTCGGTAAATGAGTCGCCAAACCGAGTAAATTACATGATACATCCGTGCAATAATTATTGAAGATAACCTTTATGCACCATTAAGAGTATTTGATAAATTGGTTATAAAATATATGAGATATTTCAATTTACATAACTATGTCAACTATCATATTACTTATGTATTTTCTTCATCATCAGCCCATATACGCCCACTGCTGAGCACGGGTCTCCTCTACCATTAAGAGGGTTTAGGCCATAGTCCACCACGCTGGCCTAGTGCGGGCTGGCGGACTACACACCTAAGAAATTCCTAAGAACTTTTAGGTGTGCAGGTTTCATCACGACGTTTTTCTTCACCGTTAAAGCAAGTGATAATTCAATGTGAACACACACATAACTCCTCAAAGTCAGTCCTGGCCCAGGTTTAAACCCCCGACTGTCGAGATTCTCGACCACGCGCCTAAACCTCGAGGCCGTCACTGCTTTCAACCTTTCAATGTAATACAATTGTATACATGTGTACACAGTCTGAAGACTGTGATCGGAAACTGTGATCGGAACATAAACTCACGCCTACATTCCCTGATGGGGTAGGCAGAGGTGCATTTTTACACCTGCCTTAGTTTCCGATCACGGTCTGAATACACCTTTTTTTATTACACGAAGAAATCCCTTTACGGATCGTCCCCGAGCATGAGACTCGGAGGTACGTCGGACTCACCGTTCCAATCTATACTAATATTATAAAGCTGAAGAGTTTGTTTGTTTGTTTGTTTGAACGCTAGGATCTCAGGAACTACTGGTCCGATTTGAAAAATTCTTTCACGGTTAGATAGCACATTTATCGAGGAAGGCTATAGGCTATATAACATCACGCTACGACGAATAGGAGCGGAGCAGCAATAAAGAATGTTTCAAAATCGGGGACATTTATTTCTTTTTGTGAGCTTCCGCTGCGTGCGCTGTGGAAACGGTTAAAGTTTCGCTAAAATAATGTATGAAAGAAATGTTCCTCTCTAAAAGTTCTAAAAAAAAGTCCGTGATAGCATATGTCTATTCTTTAAGGTTGGCTCACTATAACGTTTTTTATCCTTACCAAATTTATTTTAAAATAAAGTTTTATTTGTGAAGGTGTTTTTACAAACATGATATTAATCCTTATCCAAATAAATACGTTATTCATTAAAAGTATTTAATTTGAAAGAAATTTGCCCTTTACACCATTTGATTTCAATTAGTATCTTAGAAGATATCGCAGTTTTAAAATAATGATCAAGCGCGCAATAATGATGCACAAGGCGCCGACCGGCGTGTTACGGTTTCACGTTTAAACAATTTGACCGATTTGTATGATTTTCGTATATTTAAGTAAATGGGACTCTGCGGAGTAAAATACTACAACTTACTCTCTTTCTGAACTCAACCCTGTAGCCCACGCAGACGGAGTTGCGGGCAAAAGCTAGTATTTGAATATTAGATTCAGCTAATTGTCAGACACGGTCTAAATACATGATACTGGTGTACAATCCAGCAGTGATGGCCTCGAGGTTTGGGCGCGCGGTCGAGAATCTCGGCGGTCGCGGGTTCGAACCCCAGGCACACAACTTTGACTTTTCGAAGTTATGTGTGTATTCTGATTGAATTATCACTTGCACACCTAAAAAAGTTCTTAGCAATTTCTTAGGTGTGTAGTCCGCCAACCCGCACTAGGCCAGCGTGGTGGACTATGGCCTAAACCCTCTCAATGGTAGAGGAGACCCGTGCTCAGCAGTGGGCGTATATGAGTTGACGAAGACAATCCACACCACTCTCGGTCAGTGCACATATGCATAAATACACCACGATGTGTGTTCGCATCGGCGCGGCCCCAAACGGTGTCAAGGTCAGGGGGTCAGAGGCCTGAGCAATTTCGCGTGTCGATGGCCATTTTGCATAGTGGCGTTAGATTTTTATCCGGCACGAAAAGGCCAACAGGTTATGGCCTTTTGCCCACACGGTCTGTGAACTTAGATTGTGGCAGGTAATAGCTACGGTGATTACAAAGCCATTGGCGTTAAAAAAAAATGGAATCTTCCTAACTCTTGCTTACATTTTATACGTATAAGACGTCATTTTTTTAATCGGGATTTTTTTAACCCCAGGGGATTTATAATTGACTTAGCTATTCTTCTTCTTCCTCTTCTTCATCAACCCATATACGCCCACTGCTGAGCACGGGTCTCCTCTACCATTGAGAGGGTTTAGGCCATAGTCTACTACGCTGGCCTAGTGCGGGTTGGCGGACTACACACCTAAGAAATTTCTAAGAACTTTTATCTGTGCAGGTTTCATCACGATGTTTTCCTTCACCGTTAAAGCAAGTGATAATTCAATTTGAATACACACATAACTTCGAAAGTCGGAGGTGCGTGCCTGGGGTTCGAAACCGCGACCGCCGAGATTCTCGACCGCGCGCCTAAACCTCGAGGCCATCACTGACACTGACTTAGCTATTACCTGCCTTAATTTCCTATCGCGGTCTGAATACATCCTATATAGCTTAGTATTTAAAACATTAATATTTGTAGAGGAAGCCCGTGTCAAGCAGTGAGACGTAGAAAGACTGATGATGATGATGATGATAGGAACAGATACCCATCATATTTTGGACAGACTAAAAATAACCGACAAAATAAAATAAATACTACCTAGGCTCATTCTGGACCTAAGCTGCATCCTTTAAAAGATAAGCACACTTTCCATACCTCATTTTTTGGCCCTATCCCACCACACACCCGCCAATGCAACTCCTGTACTCCAGGATCAACAGCGGCACGCACAGTATTGGCGCCGAGCAATGAAGCTCAGCGAATCTAAGGGGACCTAAATTGTCACAATCCCGCAACGAAGTTAATCAGAAAAGCAATGTAAAGGAGGAGTTGGAAAACAAAGAGTTGTCCACTTCCCTCCACAGCAAAGCGGGTGACAAAACATTGAGCTATGAGGTTTAACCTCACATAAAGAAAGACAATTTCCATACCTCATGCAGATAATGAGTAATATTTTTTGTCAGCCATTATTAGTAGCTGCAAGGAGTCCGTAAATAGGTCAAGTAAATTACAATAGAATCCCTCCCACCGCCGCCCTCGGAGACACTATAAATACAGTTTATGAAGCCAGATGTAATTAACGCACCACGGGTAAATATTTATTTCTATCTAGTATGATACATCGATATACAGGGTGTATTCAGGCCGTGATCGTAAACGAAGGCAGGTAATAGCTACGGTGATCACAAACCCGTTGGCATTGAGCAAAATCCTGACATAAAATAAAATAACAACGTTAATACGTTTAAAACCAATGGTTGTTACAAAATGTTTTGATAATTTTTTCCCGAATTTTTTTTTAGTGTCAAAGAGTTTGCTATCACCGTAGCCATTATCTGCCTTCGTTTCCGATCACGGTCTGAATGCACTCTGTATAACATCTTTCCACCCAGCTTAAAAATTTACTCCAAGATCCCACCACTACAATTTCCAATCATCCCACGACGTAACAAGGGGGGGAGGGCACAATAACCCAGCGAGGAGTCGAACCAATAACCGCGTAATGGGCAAGCGACCTCGTCTGGCCGCGACAGAATGCCCCGGTCAATAACTCATATAGGGACGAAGAAACGACGTCGATTGTACCATTTGAATGTAATCGTGTTTTACGATCGCTTAAATGTTTGACGATGTGGATGAGAGTAGCTCGGGTAAATTTACCCACTTGGCGAGACACCATCTTGCGAAACTAGAGGCCGTGGGTTCGATTCCCGAATCGGGACATGTCTGTGTGATCCACAAATATTTCTTTCGGGTCTGGTTATTTGTGAGACCAAAAAATCTCTCGTAGATTTCGATACCCACGACACAAGACTCGTATCTTAGTGTAGGGTCACGACTATGTATGCGACTGTTGGGTGTATTTATTTATTATTATTCACTTCTGTGTTCTTAGAATTTGATAGGTCCTGGTGGTAAAACTAGCTCAGGGAGTCTTAGTGAGGAGTGAGGACATAGCTTGTCTTTACGTAATAATTTCGTTGATAAAAGACTAAAGTTGGAACTCATGTTTTTATGATCTTGAAATAGAAGAAATCTTGAATTTTTTTGGGTGTGTAGTCCACCAACTCGCATTAAACCAACGGGGTAGACTAAGGAAAGAAAGAAAGAAAAATACTTTATTGTTGGCCAGTGCGAAAAAAAAACAAAAAAGGAAAAACAATAATATAAAAAAAAAACATAATAACGATAAAAAAAAGCAAACAATTGATTAATGACTATAAAACACACAGCCAACAACGGTCCCCTCACTCGGCTACATAAGGCATAAGGCCTGATTCCTCTCAGTTTTGTAGATGGCCATGCTGTAGGACGAAACAAATGTGCTTGTTAAAAAACTTATAAATACATCCACTATATAGACACCACGGGCATAGTTTTGAACCCACACTATACAAGTTTTACATATGTACAACAAGAGACTTTTCGTCCTTACAAACACACA
Source organism: Cephonodes hylas (assembly GCA_030295005.1). Classification (NCBI taxonomy): domain Eukaryota; kingdom Metazoa; phylum Arthropoda; class Insecta; order Lepidoptera; family Sphingidae; genus Cephonodes; species Cephonodes hylas. The sequence goes on along the minus strand of AP025387.1, from coordinate 4,926,269 downwards.
GACCCGAAATCAGTACTCGTGGATTACACAAACATCGACCTCTGCAGGGACCGAAGCCACGGCCTTTTGTTTCATAAACTAGTGTCTATCTAACTGCGCCACGGGACCCTCAAGTTGATGTTATGTTGTGAGGGCAAGTTGTACATGACTGACACAACCCAAAATTTTTCTTTAAGTGTTCCGTTCTACCTTCTGATATACAGAACCCTAAACCCTTAATAAGAAGCAATAAAATCTGCAATACAACACAGGCGGCCTCGCGTAACCTTCGCCGGTCAGTCACCATAAAGTATGCTGTGAATGGAAATCGCAGAAGGCAATTAGGCAAAAAAACATGGTCGGTAGGGTCTCGACACAGCGGGGTGCAAGTTGGCTTGTTACTGAGCTAATAATACATTAACCTTTCATGTGTGAGACTTGGATTTATGTTCAATAAATTTCTACGATTGTGTGTGGATCCACGACAAAATATTTAGCACTAAGCATCTTAGGAATTTCTTAGTGTAGTCAACGCGCATTAGACCAGCGTGGTAGGCTAAGGCCTTAACCCTCTCAATAGTAGAGGAGACCCGTGCACAGAAGTGGGACGTATATTGGTGATGATGAAGAGGATGATTATGTTGCTGATAATATCCTAAGCTCAAACCTTAATAACACCCAACATGGGAAACGAACCCTACAATTCTCGATAATACCCTACGATAAGCTAATATTAATAGCACAGCTAAACCAGTGGCGTAATCTAAGCTGTTCGCCGAAACGCCCTAGGCGCTCGACCAAAAGTCATTAAGTTTGCTCCACATTTTTTATCTGTGCACAAAAAAATTAAGTTTGCAACAGCAATGCGGGTAGTTGATATGCGGTTCCTTGAATATCATTAAGCAACCGGTTGTTTGTGCGACCGACATTTTTTTTGCAAGTGACAACTGAAATTAGTACTCAAAAAACTTGATCTATAGGTACATACTAAAAATATTAATTTGAAGAGTTTTTTTTTGGCGTTAACTCAGGAACTACTGGTACGATTTGAAAATTTGATCTGGACGTCGTAATATTTTCGCTAAGTGTCCTCCATTCAATAACTTTTTGGCCCCATCAGCCATCAGTTCTCCACGCCATGTGGCCGGCCCATTGCCACTTCAACGAGCTAATCCGTTGGGCTATGTCGGTTACTTTAGTTCTCCTGCGGATCTCCTCATTACTGATTCGATGTCGTAGGGAAACCCCGAGCATAGCCCTCTCCATAGCTCGTTGAGGGATTTTGAGCCGGCGCGGCGTATATTATTAAAACATTTTACAGAAATTGTCCTTTCTTGAGCACTTATCCTGACCCCACAATAAACTATAAACTAGACATTATTACTCAAATTAACGTGTAACGCTTTTGGGTTTCTGTGGAAGTACTAACACTGATTGAAATGTATAAAGTTTAAACTCGTAGAAATGTCACATATTATATAGCATTTCTGTTTACTAATCAAAGCTAGTAATTTGCGGTACGATGACGCGTGGGAGCTGTGTGGGAGACGAGATATGACGTTGCGAGGAATCAAATTAGCAACGCATACATTTACTGATATCTACTGTCTCATCACTCATGGTCTTGCGGCACTAAAACCTTAAAAATGCACGTTTAGTTTTGCCGGTTTCATCACAATGTTTTCCTTTACCAATGAATACAAACTTGGTTCAGGGTAACCACGGTATCCCCTGCCTGTCGTAAAAGGCGACTTAAAGGGGCCCTTGGAGTCGCTGAACGTGCTGTGGGGGCAGCGCGTCCTCACTGAAAGTGACCCCGAGAGGGGCGGCGGCACTGTGGCCTGTGTACGTCGCGGGCGCCCATCCACAACCGGGGCGCCCGAACCAAGATAGTGGGGGTGCAACTGTGCCCCCTAAAACTCCGAGACGGCCGAGACATTTACGTCTCGGAGGCGCACCGGGCGGCTGCGGTTGAGGGTGGGCGCTTCTCGCCCGCGTACCGTGGTCGCCCCACTCGGCGCGGAGATGGCCACCGGGGGGTTTTGGTCGGTATGCCGGTTTAGGGATTTTGTTAGGGACCCAGCCCGGCATTAACATCTGTGCGGATATGACGTCGCCGCGCGCCGGGCTGGAAGACCGGTGACCCCGACATACACTTCCCACCCCCCACCCCCGGGCTGGCGGGAAGTAGAGCCATAAACAGCTTTCCCCCGAGAAGAAAAAAAAAACAAAAAAAAAAAGGGTATGGGCTAGCGACCGTCGAGATTCTCCACCGCTTGCCGAAACCTCGAGTCAATTTCATCTTCTTCTCATTAATTCATATACGTCCCACTGCTGGGCACGAGTCTCCTCTAACATTGAGAGGGTTTAGGCCTTAGTCCACCACGCTGGCCTAGTGCGGGTTGGCGGACTACACACCTAAGAAACTCCTAAGAACTATTAGGTGTGCAGGTTTCATCGCGATGTTTTCCTTCACCGTTAAAGCAAGTGATAATTCAATGTGAATACACAGATAACTTCGAAAAGTCAGAGTCAGGCCTGGGGTTCGAGCCCGCGACCGCCAAGATTCTCGACCGCGCGCCCAAACCTCGAGGCCATCACTGCCGCCAATTTCATCTTGGCAATACTAAAAACCTATCTCTACCTACCCCTCAGTAGAAGCGAGACTAAAATTTCACATCACTTTCAGTTTTACTGCCCAGCCATAGTCGTCTCGGCCTGAAAATCGTTATTCAGGCTGGAAATCTAGATTCTTTCGCGTGGCTTGTGCGCAGTAGACGTAAAGAAACGACCTAGGCACTACGGCTTTCGGTCTAGATTAAATTCTCAGAGTGTATTGTTTCGCTGGTGTTTTGCGTTGATTAAACTTTTCAGGGTTGCTTCGGGGCTCAAGTATTTTAAAGAGAACAAAATAAACTACGGCATTTTTACATAGGTACATAACCTAATGCCTGTATATCGAAGGGATAGGCAGAAGTGTATTTCTGTACACACATTTCGCCAGGTAATAGGGGGCGAGCCTATCGCCGTTTTTCGGGCACACTTCAAGACTCCGAGCTGCTACTGAGAATTTACTAATGGAAAACCCAATGTTACGTTGCTCGACCCGGAAATCGAATCCAGGACCTCTAGATCGTACGAAGCAATGAATTATAGCATTTTTTATGCTAGAGTATTACATCGTTAAGACGATATTATTATTAGCCAATATACAAACGTATGACTACTGGGCATGGACTTCCTCTATAACTTGAGAGGCTTTAGGCCTTAGTCCATCGCGGTGGCCTAGGGCTGGTTGCCAGAGATTAAAGACATTCCTAAGATCTTTCTAGGTGTGTAAGTTTCCTTACGATGGTTTCCTTTACAATTGAAGTACGTGGTAATTCAATGTTTATACTCACATAACTTCGAAAGTCAGATATGTGTACCTGGGGTGTGAACCCGCGACCGCCAAGATTCTTGATCTCGTGCCTAAGCCTCGAGGCCATCACGGCATGCAGTATACTTTTCGTCAAAATAACAAGAATTTGAAAATTGATGTAGATAAAAATTATTTAAGCGACCGTAGTTTTCTATGGTAGAATAAGCTACCGTTAAATGATAATACTATTTCCACCAACATGGGTTGAGTGCCTCGTGGTCTCGCGGTACAAATATGTGCCGTGCGATTTAGAAGTCCTTAGATCGATTCCTGGACGGGCAAAGTGTTATTGGGTTTTTCCATTAGGAAATTTTCAGTAGCAGCACGGAAATGTGCCCGAAAAACGGCAATGGGCTCGCCCCCTATTACGTGGGACTAATACATACTTGGCGAAATATGGGTGCAGAAATGCACCTCTACCTTTTCGGGGAATATGGGCGTGAGATTTTGTATGTACATGGGTTGGTGGCCTAATATGGACTAGGACAATGTGGTGGACGAAGGCCTTAACTCTTTGAGTTGAAGTGTACCATTCCCAGCGTCCTGATGTACATGGTTTTACAAATTTTATTTTTTACCTACCTATTTATTACCGTTTCAGAAGTTATTTTATAATAACCATGTAATAGGTAACTAATAAATTTTGTAATATTTTTTATTTATGGCTGAATAAATATTTCCAATTTGTAGTACTAAAACCAGCCATATGCTTGTCAAGATGCACGGGCCTAAACCCTCTCAGCTGTAGAGGACCGTGCCCAGCTGTGGAACGTGTATGGGCTGATAATGATAATTTAGAAAAATATGCTATCTAGGTATTTTCTAACCGTCTGGTGGTTTAGCATTATGCTGTCAAAACAGAGCATCATACATAAATAAATAATAAATACACCCAACAGTCACATACATAGTCCTGACCCCACACTAAGATACAAGTCTAGTGTCGTGGGTATCAGATACTACGAGAGACTTTTTGGTCTCACAAACACTCAGACCCGAAACAAATATTTGTGGATCACACAACCATTTGTCTCGGTGCGGGGATCGAACCCGCGGCCTCTCGTTTCGCAAGCTGGTGTCTAGCCAACTGCGCCACGGGAGCTGAAATACATATAGACAATATCTAGTCGGCAAAAAAATAATTAGACTCATATTTAGTTTACAGTTTATATGTTGATACTAAACGTTTCTAGTGCCAAAAAATTCTTTTGAAAACCCGGTATGAAAGTAAAAAGGTATTTAATGACTCACCTGTTTTTAGAATTACTGGGAGTGAAGAATTATTATTGTGACTAATATTTTTAATGTGTAGTCCAGACTCAGGTTCATATTTCTGTGAGTCTAGCAGTCTGTTTTCCAATTTAGGAGACCTAATCTAAGTGATTTGCACTCACCAAGACAATATTAATTGTAAGTATATTTGTTTTGTGTTTCGGAGTTTTTGTAAACGAAAAGTCTCTCATACTTTCTGACGACCACAACCGAGGACTTCTATCTTAGAACTGTCTTTGGGTCAGAACTATGTATGTGACTGTGTGGTATATAATTTATTTAGTTTAATGATACTTTAAGGAACATTGGCAATTTTTCAGCCAAATGCAACAACATATTTATGAATTAAAAAAAAAAATCTGAATCTGACTAAAAAAAGGGTTTTGTGTTACATATTATGAGATAGCAAAAGATTTTTCAAATCATGCAAGTACCTATATGGGAATTTATATTTGATTAGAAATGCTATGGAATAAATCAAATTTTAACAGGTAAATGAGAATAAATGTATAAAATTAAATAGTGGTATAATTTTTGTCATAACATATGGTATCTAATGACAATCTACTTGGAAACCTATTCAATTCTTATAAGAATGTTTTTGTTCTCCACTATTTTAAACTAGATCACTTTACTGACTTTTTTATATAAAATTTTTGATTATAACCTTCATGGTAAATTACGACCAAATTTTGGCCTTGCAGTTGTTAAAAGCAGAACATTCGCTTTTGGCGCCTTTTACTTTGTGTCGAAGATAAAAAATCATCGAATACGAATTTAAAAAAAGCTTTTTTCTTTTTAAACATGCCAAGGAGGTAGCGATTATGATAAAACTACTATATTTCACTGTTTTCGCGATTATTCATTAGCTATTCTTACAAAAACGATTTTTTCGACCAATTTCGGCACATAATTGGCACGCTTGAACTACGGATGTCTACAAATATAAACGGTCGACTTTACCTAGTGACATTTTACATAAAAAAGTCTACGCCATTGTAGCCACTAATCCCCCACAATAAAGGCCAAAATCGCTTAATAACTTCTTCGCATTATTGGTTCCCGAATATAAGGGCAGGAATTATTGATTTTTAATCATAAATTAATTTCTTAATTACCTCCAAGCGATCACTGTTTGCAACACAAATAAACCACAGACGTGATGACAGATTCACTAAACGAGGTTTTATTTAGAAAAAAATAGAAATATAAAGTAAAAAAAACAACTAAAATTAAACGACATTACGGTAAAACGAAACAGAGATGATAATCCGACCGAATTGGATTTCCTTTGTCGCGTTACAACACCGCAATGTTACGTCACTTTCACTTGCGGTCGGGTTATAATGCGAGCGAGACGAACATACGACTGCTAACCCACCCACTAATAATCGATTTTTATCCTAACACAACCATATTAATTCGAATTAAACTTGCTTTAAGCCAATAAAACACACAGAATTACACTATAAAATCGTTTTCCGTCAAAATTTCCTTAGAAATTGCAATAACTTACCGAAGAAAATTTTTCGGTGTCGTCCCCTTTGACAAGAAACAAAATTAGAAACGTTCAAAATTTACACATTTAACACTTTGCAACAGACGTTTTGTGACAAACGTGACGATTATAAGTAAGAAATCGCGCGGGCAACGTTTCCCGTTGTTATTCGCGACATATTTTTAATATTTTCCCGTGGTTTTAGGCGAGAACCATCATCGATCGCGAAGCCATGACAGATACATTTTTCACTGTGTGAAGTGTGCCGCGCTCGCTCAGCTGACGGACGAGTTTTTTTTCGGAATGCTGCAGTGAAGTTAGTTGCAGGAGCAGTTGTCAGGTCGGTGACCTCTGCGACACAATTTTAGTAACTTGCAAATACAATTTGAGTTCCATTAAAATATTTGCATCCCGGAAAACGTGTAAAAGTCTCTCGGACTAATTTATATTGTTTCCGAGAAATGTTTATTGGTAATTTAAAGACGGAATTTGCGCATGAGCCACATAACGCCATCTATGTTTTTTAACGGTAATTCAGGGACGAATATATAATATTCTTATGTTTTTGGATGTCGTTACGGCTAAAAACTGCAATGTTTCTGAATAAGTTATTGACATTTCCATATACGTTACGATGAATGTATAACATAATATAACGGTTTTACATAACAATAAAACCGATATTATGTGCCGAGAAGGAAAACATACAGCATTGCTTTGAAGAAGACGTGCATACTTACGCGTAAACTGCGGACTTCCGGTACACCAAGTCATCCGGTTGTTACAATTTTATGTGGCGGTAGTTTTTTCCCACCAGCTAGAACCTACCTTTGGAGGTGCTGTCATTTTTCAATTCATAGTCTTCACCAGGAAGAACTTCCTGCAATGCTGTATGTTTTCCTTCTCGGCACATAATATCGGTTTTATTGTTATGTAAAACCGTTATATTGATGTGCCTCTGGAAAACATACAGCATTGCTTTGAAGACGTGTTTGTTATCTGCTGGTGATTAGTAAAAGCACAACGCTATGATGATAATAATAAATAATGAATAATCGGAAATAAGATTGAATTTAATGTTATTACTAGTATAAAAAGTGATACCTACTAAACTGATTGTAGACAGACAAAAAGGCTATCAAGAATGTACTGTATACATAATTACTAAACTCCATGATTAGTTAAATAAAATGTCAATATTTAACTCTTAACTAATTAGGATGGAAAAAATAAAAAATAAAAATACGTTACTACGTTGTTAGTAAGATTAACTTCACGACAATGTTCAATAAGGCTTGTGGTAGACGATTTCTGGTGACCACGAGATAAAATCCATCCACTAGTAATTGGCTCAATCTCTAACCCACTGAAGACACTACAACCGACCTACAACTTGCAGGAGATGGATGAACTCAAATATCTGTGTAAAACATGCTTTCCATTTCAATTTGGAGCATGGCTGTAAAGACTGCCTTTACTTTATTTGATAGTGAAATTAAAAGGTTGTTTGTGTTAATTGGTGGTATTTGTGCCCTATTCTGTAATTTTTTATTTATTTCATTAGTGATGTAATCAAAAATACTAGGCAGCTGTTAACAACACAGTGTTAAGAAAGCCTCCATGAAGATTAATATATATATCTGACAGAGTATCTATGTTCAATCAAAATTCCGATCCATTATCAAAAAAATTATGATTTAAAATCTAAGTACAGTAAGATCATGGACTATTAAAACTCCCTGAGAACCGTTGAGGTTTTTAGGAGCTATTTCAAAACGAGTATATTATGGAGATAGATAAAACGCTATTCTAAAACCACTCTTGAGCCACAAGTGAAAGTACAAGTTTTTGGTCTGGCCAACCTAATTACTTAACTGTTTGCTTTATAATTAAATTTGTAATTTTTTCTTGTTCTATATATGGACCACAAAAAGCCAAAATTGATAATTTATAAACAAGTATTGCATTATATAATTTTTCCTGAAAAAGAAAACAAAAACAAAACCACCATTAAAAAATTATCAATTTCAGATGGTTGAGGAACTTGAAACACCATGTTATCTATTTCCTTCGACTGGTAGGTATGATGACAAAGTGGAATTCTCTCCCGGCTACTTATGAGATGTTCCTTGTATTCTCTTCTCTTTACCAGTATTATTTTGCCCCCCCCCCCATTTTCCAACCTATCAAGATTGAAGTATCTCCTTGTAGAGGGGGTAATGACATTTTTGCATCTTCCAGGGTAACTGTGGTTGGTCCTGGACTTTGCTGGTCAGGTCCTCAAAACAAAAAGCATGAGGCAGATTGGCCCAATAGTATGTGGTAGAGTGCTATTAATAATGAAATGAGTATTTTCTCCTCACACTGTACGAGTGCAGGAGCACCCTTGGTAGGAGGTTAGGAAGTGTGAATACTTTTGTTAATTTCAATGTTTTGCTGTAGGCATCTATGTTATCTAGTGATTTGACTCTATGGAGTCGTATTTTCTCACTATAGCACCTTTCCAACTTGCAAAAAGCTCTATTCAGGGTTGGTCTCACTATTGAAAGACTTTTAAAGTCGCTTGAGTCTAAAGATGCTATTCTGCAGGCTATTTTTCTCGCATAAACCTGTCTGCTATTATATGTATTATACTTCTTTGTGAGATAATAAGTGTATAAATAAATATACTCAACAGTCACAAGCACAGCTCCGACCCCACAGCAGGAAAAAAGTCGTCAAGAGTATCAGACCATAAGAGACTCATCTTGGTCTCACAAACACACAGACCCGAAACAAATATTTGCTCATCACATAAATAGTGGTCGGTGCAGGGAACGAACCCGCGGCTTTTCGCAAGGCGGTGTTCAACCAATAGCGGCAAGGGCTGTCAAATGGTTATTTTTATTAACTGTGAACCGTAACTGGTTGCAAATTGGAGCCAGTAAGGCTAGTAACCTTGTTTCTCCCTCCTTTCGTATATATGCTATCAAGGTTTGATCGTTTGATTGTACGAGCATAATTGAGAGTTCTCTAAACCAGTCGCTTTGGCCTGGTTACTGCTGTGACTGTGTACAAATGCCTTCTTGTAGCAATACCACCGTTTTCTGGCGAAGTGTCCATGTGCCGGACAATAGGGTTCCGCACCCTAACTCAGATCCGTAGCGTCCGCCGCTCAGAAATGAGTAATTTGAGTATTGATCAAGAGTGGATGGTAGCTCCGCGCTACCATTTCTTGTAACGCAAATTTCTTGGAATATCTTGTGTTTGGTTCGTTTGGCTTTTGTTGAAAAGCTATAAAATCTTGGTCGTTGCGCCTTTGTAATCTGCCCTGAGGCACGGCAAAAATGGCAAAATTTAAATAACCCAGTATGCTTTGTTATTTACGAAGATTTATTCGGCTTTATGTTTCAGAGCATCAATCTAAGTCATCGTTGAGAATTTTCTCGTTTTTCAAAGGAATATGATGTTCTTTGCCATTTGTCATCGAATATTCAGATATTCCAATCCTGGGTTGGTCCAAAAAATAAAGTTTCTGGTAATTATAATATAACCCAGAAGTTCCAAGTGCCTCACGGCTTCCGCAGCCTGAGTACATAACTTGGAAATGGTCCTGATTGACCATAAGGAAGTCGTCTAGAAACATCTAGCACTCGACATTCCTTCGTGCACAGAGTCGCCGAGACCCTACACGTCAAAAACAGATGTGGCGTTTAGGCTGGACCTAAAAGGCTGGCATATCATTCCAATAAATGGTCTTAACAGATTCTCAAAAAACAGCCGGTGTGATTTTATTATTGTCACGTGGCATCTAGTTTTACGGCCCAATGCCTCGGTAGCCGAAAATCTTGTACAGAATCGTCTGAAGTCAAATTCATGTCTGGAATATCAGGCATCGCCTTTTGTCAGACAAAAGCATCGCGTTTTTTTTTTTACGAAAATGTTGCGAGATGAAACTCGAGAATTTTTCTGAGTACTCTTTCGAGAAAGATTTGATTCAAGAGACCTTGAATAATTTATCCGATGTCGATTTCGGTCCAAACGGCTTTATTTCCAATGTTGTTTTCGTCAACAATTGTTCTTATAATATTATTATTATAATTTGGCTTTGCGATGACAACCATAAACTTGAGACGTCCAAGGCATTTAATCTTCGCAACAGCAATCTGAACATTTAATCTTGTTTTATTGAACAAGAATTAATCGCTAGGAGGTAAACTAGCTATAGACCTTTGAATACCTTTATCGGGTTCGTTTACCGCAAACAATTTACTGAATCAACAGTCCGTCTGTTGAAAAATATTTTATGGAAGCTTCGGTAATATTTATTTACTTATTTTTATTCTTTATTGTACACCATAATAAAATTGCATTGTTTTAAGCAACTCGAAATAACGTAGTGTCACAAATGGGGGCTTTACCGCTGCCAGCGATTTCTCTCAGGCAAATGTTAGATGGACTGGAGAGATCGGAGGCATAAAGCGGGTGTCACTATTTATACAATTTTGCATTATTATTAATTTTTAATTATATACATAACGATAATATTATTATCCGAAATAAAATCATATGGACATATGTGGGTCCAAATCAAAGATACCTTTTAAACCAGACTAATAATTCTCTTTGATTTAAACAATGCATAGGTAATACCCGCAATTGCTTCCTCAATGGTAGCCAAAAGATAATTTCCCTCATAAAAACAACATCGTAAATGTTTTGGTTACAAGAAACCTGGGAAAGTAAGTTACGTAACTACTAATATTCTTGTATATAGAGAAATTCTTGTATAGAATGTGCTACCACAGGAGCAAATTAAAATGCTAAAGATTACGTAATTGTTGCGCACGTGTTTTGTTTGCGGCATATAATACCCTCTTTTCGTCAAAAACAATTTTGCAATTTTAATGTTTTAAGTAAATTCGTTGCGTAGTCATTGTTATTTTAGTCATGCTCTTCCATGATATAATTGTCCTTGTATAGATTGTAGACGTAACTTTGTTGTATAATAATAAAATGAGGAGACTCACCCGGGATATAACTCATCGATACTAGGATCGACGGTTACCTGTGCGACACGACTTCGTTTCTACGTGGTGATTCATCCCACTCGCTGCACGAGGAACTGCCAGAGCCAGAGGAGTCCCCGTTTATCTTGTTCTGTTTCCTTCTCGGATGCCGGCGAATTTACAAGCATTGGTCGATTGGCCTTGTCGATAATATCGATCTTGCCTTTCGACTAACTATCCATTTGTGATTCACCGTATATTTTTTTAAATTTCAAACTTAACTTTTTGATATTGCTTCTTATAAGAAATCAAAACTATGTATTTTACTATGTATGTGGTAACATGAAAATGAACTAAGTAATTTCGTCCGCACTCGGCGAAAGTACACAACGCTATGAATTGAAAAATGACAGCACCTCCAAAGGTAGGTTCTAGCTGGTGGGAAAAAACTACCGCCACATAAAATTGTAACAACCGGATGACTTGGTGTACCGGAAGTCCGCAGTTTACGCGTAAGTATGCACGTCTTCTTCAAAGCAATGCTGTATGTTTTCCAGAGGCACATCAATATCTTGATTTAAATAAAATATTGTAGGCACATTTCGTTTCTTTATATTTTTGTTTGCGGAAGAATAGGTACAAATTTAACAATAGTTTCAGTGGGATAACCGATCTTTTTAATGATAACTTTTAACATTACTTTTATACATTTATTTTATGTTTTAAAACAAATATCTATCGCAAATTTTCTACAACAACTTTCCCAACTTTCTACTAGATGGCGGTATAATACTATTGTCACAAATAATGCAAAGAAAATAATAGCCATAATTAAGTCTTTCTTAGGTAATCAATGTTTTGGCTAGCAATAAAATTATTTACGGCGTCTTTAAAATGGAATAAAAGTATCAGTTGAAGCAGTCAAAATCATATTTGTACCTACATCCAAAGATTTTCAAATCTTATAATTCACTTGTGAACCTTAAAGAAATAATCTAGTTTAGTATATTTACCAGTAGTCAATAGAAAGTCATAATATAATCCGTAGATTAATTCAATACTTACAATATAATATTCTTAATCACTACATCTGTCCCTATGTCCCTTTGTATGCTTAAATCTTTGAAACTACGCAACGGATTTTGATGCGTTTTTTTTTTAATAGATAGAGTGATTGAAGAGGAAGGTTTATATGTATGATAACATTCATTAAATATCAGCATTGCACCCGTGCGAAGCCGGGGCGGGTCGCTAGTAATAATATAAACTTACAAAAAACTAATGTTTCATGTTTTTCAAGATGGCCGCTATCCTATGTTTTACGAATATTCTTAAACATATTTGGACTACACTAAGTAATACTTACCAAGGTATCGTGTGGGTCCAATCCAGTTGGACCCGTCTTGGGGCCACAAGAGACATTTTTCTGATTCAAAAAAAAATCTCAATTTTCTTCGTTGCAATCCACTTTACATAATTAAGTGTTTTTCATGGCGATAATACTTATTTTCTTGTTTTCTGGATTACCTGGAATTAAATAAATATTGTTTTAAGTAATACTGGAATTAAAGTTAATAGTTTTATACTTATAGTTCTGACCACCTTTTAAGCGTTTTTCACAACGACATTTTCTATTCATTCTCACAATTCCCAAAAAATAACTGAAGATCAGACAAATTATCGCAACAGATTACTATAAAATGACGAGGAATCGACAAGTCCCTGATTCCGTTTTGTGTATGGGCAATTTTGTATGGTTTTATCATTAATTCTTAATACCAAAGGGGAGTAGAGAAAACAGCTATAGTTATTTAAGTTTTTAAGACACACTTCTATAAGATATTTTAATTGTAAAACCATTCTTTTCTCGACATTAAAGTGGAACCATCAAAGACCTAAAGGTTGGTTTTAAATCAGTATCTTCAGCACAGATACCAGTACACATATTTAAACCAACAATATTTTTTTTAAATGTCGAAAGAATATTCTCGAAGTCCGAAGCTCATTACGTCGGGTCAAGGGCACATAATATCAGAATACTCTTCAAACTGCACGCGACCTATTTACGAAGCGAAGTAGAAATGCAATAGAAATAATATCTTCATTTTCTTCACTGTCTAGTAATATCGTGGTAGTTTAAACATACCTCACGCCTATATTCCCCGAAGGGGTAGGCAGAGATGCATTTCTGCACCCACATTTCGCCAGGTATGTTTCAGTCCCACGTAATAGGGGGCGAGCCTATTGCCGTTTCTCGGGCACATTTCCAGACTCGTGGTCCCGCGGTACAAGTATGTACCGTGCGATCTAGAGGTCCTGGGTTCAATTCCCGGATCGGGCAAAGTGTTATTGGGGTTTTCCATTAGGAAATTCTCAGTAGCAGCACGGAGTCTGAAAATGGTACTTCAAAATAGTTTAATATTGACGATTTTGGATATAGGCCGCTTCCGACAGAACACTGGAAGTTTTTTGGAGAAGGCCTATGAATGTAGACGTCTTGTGGATAATGATTGACGATTCAAAAGAACTTGTAAAAGCCTATTTGAATAGAAATAAATTTTGACTTAGCCTTTGATCTTGTGGCAAAAGCATTTGTCATGGAAACTACAGACCCTGGGTCAGGCAGTGATGCGTTATTCATTTCCAAATATTGCTTGAAAATGTAGCCGAAAAACGGCTCAAGTCTCGCCCCATATTACGTGAAACTGATCCTCTGTCTTGAATGCGGAATTGATCCTTCAAGGAATACATTGATCATTCCTGAAATACAGGCGTGAGAGAGTTTAAGTACATTTAAAACTAAGTATTACCTTTTCCTACCTCTTTGGTGTTATTTGGGTGAATGTTCAAAGTATTTCCGTAAAATATTTACGTATGTTTTGACATTATAGTCCAAATAAATAAAACCAAGTTTTAATTAAATCCTTTTTCACATCCGACAAATTTGCATGATTTTAAAAGTACCAAGATTTATTAAATGACCAATCTTCTTCTTCTTCTTCTTCTTCATCAACCCATATACGCCCACTGCTGAGCACGGGTCTCCTCTACCATTGAGAGGGTACCAATGACCAATAAACTTTAAATAAACACGGAAATTTTAAGGGATGTGAGTTCATTCACCCCGCTGGCGAAACATTGTGAGATTGTTAAAACAACGTTTTTCGTTTGGTGTCAAATAACTAAGAACAGCTGTTATTAGTGTTTGTAGCTGCGTGTGGGTATTAATCATTTATATTTAATAGTTAGGCAACAGTTAGTATATTTTTGTATTATTTTAAAGTAGATTAAACATATACCAGGGTATTCAGACCGTGATCGGAAACTAAGGCGGGTAATAGCTACGGTGATCACAAACCTATTGGCGTTAAAGGGGGGGGCAGGGTTTTGAGGGTTCAAAAAAAGTGATTTTTTTATTGCAAATTATGAAAATATAGTAACTCAAGAATGTTGTCTATTAATAGGAAGTCAATCGGAGCAAAATTCACAAAGATATAGTTTTGGAAGTAGGCGTGTCTCGAACCTGAGCTACGAAAAACTTTAAACGCGTTTTTCTCAAATCGATGTTTTTTGAGTCGGTGCTCTCTGTATCTCAAAATCTATTCAACCGATCGTTCTCAAATTTTTTACAGTATTTCCTTACATAATTTATGAGGTAACCCTGTTGAAATTTTTTCGTTTTTGATTATATTTTTTTATTATTAACAACAATAGTCATGAATTTAGGCCAAAAATCGGTATTTTCACTTTCAAGTCTTGTAAAAAGTTCAAAAAATAAAATGGAAAAACTCGACAGAGATACCTAGAGGGACATAAAAATAAAAAAAAAACTTTGGTTATTTCATTTTAGATGATCCAGTGCTGAGGTATGACGTGCACCGCAAAATGTATTTTTTCTGAGGCGCCTGCGAAGAATTGCTGCCATTCGGTCAATTTTCAATATTTTTCAACCAATATTTCACAGATTAAAGTTTAATTACTACTCTTTACTATACAATAATCAGAAATAAATTTACTTTCACCGTACGCCCAAAAAAAAATCTGTAAGAACCTGTTTTTTTCTGCCTTCAAAACCCTACCCCAAAAAAACCCGATAACAAATAAAAATTTTGGCCTTTTTTATACAAACCACGTAGATTTAATACCGATGGTTCTATGGAAACGTTAAAATTATTATTTTTTGTCAGGATTTTCTTTAACGCCAATGGGTTTGTGAGCATCATAGCTATTGCCTGCCTTAGTTTCCGATCACGGTCTGAATACACTCTGTATATATTTAAAATAAATAAGAGTTTACCCCAAAGTAAATATCTATACTATCTATACTAATATTATAAAGCTGAAGAGTTTGTTTGTTTGTTTGTTTGTTTGAACGCTAGGATCTCAGAAACTACTGGTCCGATTTGAAAAATTCTTTCACTGTTACATAGCACATTTATCGAGGAAGGCTATAGGCTATATAACATCACGCTACGACGAATAGGAGCGGAGCAGCAATAAAGAATGTTTAGAAATCGGGGACATTTTTTCCTTTTTGTGAGCTTCCGAGGCGTGCGCTGCGAAAACGGTTAAAGTTTCGCTAAAATAATGTTTGAGAGAAATGTTCCTTTTTAAAAGTTCTAAAAAAAAGTCCACAACAGCATATGTCTATTTTTTAAGGTTGGCTCACTATAACGTTTTTTATCCTAACCAAATTTATTTTAAAATGAAGTTTTATTTGTGAAGGTGTTTTTATAAATATGATATTAATCCTTATCCAAATAAATACGTTATTCATTACAAGTATTTAATTTTAAATCAAATAGCCCTTTACATAATTTGATTTCAATGAGTATCTTAGAAGATATTGCAATTTTAAAATATTGATCAAGCGCGCAATAATGATGCACAAGGCGCCGATCGACGCGTTACGGTTTCACGTTTGAACAATTTGACCGAATTGTATGAATTTTGGTATGGACATAAATAGGACTCTGAGAAGTAAAAAAGACCACAACTTATTTTCCTTCTGATCTCAACCCTGTAGTCTACGCGGACGGAGTCGCGAGCAAAATACTCAATAAAGTTTCCTGCCCGAGGATTCGAAGGATATTGAACCAGGAATAGTGAAAACAAGATTACTCACTTTGAAATACAATTTACTTTCAAATAAATTAAGAATAATTGGATATTATAGTGATGGCCTCGAGGTTTAGCCAGAGACGAGAACCTCGGCGATCGCCGGTTCAAACCCCAGACACACGACTTTTCCAAGTTATGTCTATTCACATTGAATTATCACTTGCTTTAACGGTGAAGGAAACCATCGTGATGAAACCTGCACACCTAAGAGTTCTTAGGAATTTCTTAGGTGTGTAGTCCGCCTACTCGCACTAGGCCAGCGTGGTGGACTTAGGCCTACACCCTCTCAGTTGTAGAGGAGCCCCGTGCCCAGCAACAGGACGTACATAGGCTGATGATGGATGACAAAAAATATGTATAGAAATACTTTGGATAAAGGTGAACATGTAAAAATCCGGAAGTCATTTTTCCCAATTCCCAACACATTTTAAAATACAAGATACTTTTTTTTCATTGTCAAAACACTACGACTGCCAAAAGCGTTTAGCGCGCTCGAAAGAATATAGCAATAAAATGTATACTTTTGATTTTTTAACACGTCTCGTGGCGATAAAATCTGGAATTTATGATCCGGCAATCTCGCTTGCAGTTAAGAATTAGCACAGTTTCGAAATTCTCTATGGTTTAGTAGGACTAGTTTCATTGAAATATTTGAAATCGTGTCAATTTTTTTATAACACTACTAGCTGTCCCGGCAGACGTCGTCCTGCCCGGAAAAGCTTTAAGCGATATGCCGACAGCAGCGCCACCTACCGGGTCCAGTTGTGTTTTGAAATCATCCAGGGATATATTACCATACCATTATGCATAGAATCTATGTGGCTACATTCACTCCCTCCCTAGTCTCTATTTACATTGGAATAACAGTGGCGCCACCTGTCGATAATTGGTCGTACCAACTTAGAAACCTTCTTTGGCTCATTCGACAGCCCCCGTGGCGCAGTTGGCTAGACACCAGCTTGCGAAACGAGAGGCCGCGGGTTCGATCCCCGCACTGAGACAAATGTTTGTGTGAACCACAAATATTTGTTTCGGGTCTGGGTGCTTGTGAGACCGAAAAAGTCTCTCGTAGTGTCTGATACCCACGACACAGGTCTTGTAACCTAGTGTGGGGTCAGAGCTATGAATGTGACTGTTGGGTGTATTTATTTATTTATTTATTTATATGTACAACAACTTTGCTAAACATCTTCAAATGATCAAATGCATAGTTTACGATTCTATAAATTTTATACAAACAGACAAATATTCACTTTTATATAAATTAAAGTAAGGTATTGATTGTAAAATTAATTCAGTAAAAGTAAAATTAGAGGTTGCAGGTTAAATCCCTGTATTAAAAGAAGGACTACAAATAGAATCTTAGGTTTATAAAGCCAACACAATGCCAGTGTAGTTGACTAAAACTCAATTTCAGTCTCAAATATACATTTTATTAATGACTTTATGTGAGGTAATGAAAATAATATAAAACTACGTAGAATTTTAACGTCAATATGAGCAATATTTCTTCGTCCAAAAGAGAAAAAAAAAGATGTATAGCTTACAGAGTTCGTTAAAACCAAACTGGCATCAAAGATAATGAAAATTGATTGAGATAAATTTAGTTTCATTCTTAGTAATAGAAAAAAGGAACAAAGCAACCACGAGATATCGCCCCGCAAATATTTCACAAGTAAACATATTTTAAAATCGTCAGAAACACTGTGTTTGCAGTTGATGTACAGTTATTCTCGTTCAATGTGGGCGTCACCTGTCCATTCGCCCGAGAATCAGAAATAATAGCTTTCGTCCCAAATTTTCTGTCCCAGTTACATTGACTCCTGACAGTCGATTGTTGGTGAAGTGAAAACTTCTTTAGCGACGCTGGGAGGACAACGTCAGCAGTGGTGTAACTAGCCTTTTATGCACCCGGTGCGAGCCTTTAAAACTGCGCTTCTTAAAAAATGCTCTAACCAGGCTTAGCTACCATGCATGAGATAAAACTAGATAGTAGTCTGGTCATTTCTGCACCCCTCCAGGGTCTGCGCCCTGAGCCTGGGCTCTGCAGGCACCGCCCTAGTTGCGGCACTGAACGTCAGATGGGGAAAGTGTTATACTCGCGTAAATCTGACGCTGTCACGTGATTCTAATTGAAAAGCATAAGACGGTAACATCACGGGCCGCGGTCGACAGCGACTCGTGCAATTGAGTACATTTTAATTTTATTTCTAACTAGCTTCTACCCGCGATTTCGTCCGCGAAGACTACAGGGTTCAGAAAAAAATACATATAAACCTTCCTCTTCAATCACTCTCTCTATTAAAAAAACGGCATCAATATCCGTTGCGTAGTTTTAAAGATTTAAGCATACAAAGGGACATAGGGACAGAGAAAGCGACTTTGTTTTATACTATGTAGTGATGACGTTTCAATGGCGGAGTGATCGCGTCCATCAATTTTTCAATCCGAATTAATCGTCAATGTAGAATATGGTTTTTGTTGAAATATTTCGTTGTTTGATTTTGCATTGTTTGTTCTTTGGGAGTTCAGGTTTATTTTAGTCATAGATTAGTCATAGGACATTGGAGATGGTTTCCCGCCTACGTTATTAACGGCGATTTTTTCCTTTAAATTGATGGTTTGGCATTTCTTGTGTATTTAAGCACTGTTGAGTAGACGATGATGATGATGATGATTCTTGTTTTAGCATGGAAGAAGGTAGGAAGAGGAAAAGATGAAGGCCTCGAGGTTTAGGCGCGCGATCGAGAATCTCGGCGGTCGCCGGTTCAAACCAAGGCACGCAACTCTGAGTTTTCGAAGTTATGTGTGTATCCAAAATGAATTCTCAGTTACTTTAACCCTGAAGTAAAACATCGTGATAAAACATGCACACTTAAAAGTTATGTAGATAATTTCGCGCAGAATAAAGTTATGTGTGCTTTTGCACAACTTCTCTTTCTCAGCGATTTAAACTTAATTGGGCACAAAATTATCAGTTACTTTTTATGTTCTTCAAACAACAACAAAATTTATGATCATCATTACTTCACTAGTGCAATATATAAACAAGTTTAACTCTATTATAGACATAAAAAATACTTTGGTGTTATAGTCATAAGTAACCTTATTCTATGCATAGGTCGATTTATAACATATTTAATACAAATAAAGTTTGTAGATGTCAGAGATGCGAAAATAATACAGAAGGTGTAAAACCCGCCAAAATCTTTTTGATCATATCTGTTTGAACTACCGTAGTTCCTTAGACTAAATTTAAACAGTTTTTTTTATCAGTCCATCACAAACCACGCTAATTTTGTAGAATACTATTTTTTTAATGATTATATTTAGTAATTTAAAGTTCATTTTAAAATATTCTTTATTTTCGATAGTTTAGAATGTATCCCTCCATTTACTCATACCACCCGCTGCTGGGCCTCCTCGGCCATTGAGAGTTTAGGTCTTAGTCCATCACGGTGGCCTAGTGCGGGGTGGTGGATTACACACCTACGATATTCCTAAGAGCTTTTGCGTGTGCAGGTTTCATCACGATGTTTTCCTCCACTGAGCAAGTTAAAACTTGGAAAAGTCAAAAGTGCGTGTCTGGGGTTTGTAACAACCGCCGAGATTCTCGATCGCGCGCCTTAACCTTGAGACCATCACGGTTTTTTTGCCGAAGTACTTAAAAGTGTATACTTTTGGGAAGGCCAATTATAATACATTAGGGGGCAATTATACATATATGCACAGAAATCTAAATAATTTTAAGGTTACCTTTTTATTTAGATTTTTATGCATATACACATCCAAAAATTTGCTATAGATGGTATAATTACGTCAATGTTCTCAAATAATATCAAGAGTCACATACATAGTGTGTCCCTGGCATTGCCAAGTCCATGGGCGACGGTGACCGCTTACCATCAGGCGGGCCGTCAGCTCGTCTGCCTGCTAAGGCAAATAAAAAAAAAAAAAACATAGTTCTAACCCCACACTAATAGGAATACGGTAGTATAAATTGACCTTGTATATAAAGTACATTTTATTTGCAAACGAAAGAAGTCAGGGGCGAATGGTAGTTAAAAATAAACGTTTATTTTCGCGCCGCAAAAAACAAAATGTCTGCGAAAAAACTTTTGTACATTTGGCGGGAATTTTGACAGGGCTATTTACTTCTTACTTTAATTGTCCGAAATTTTAACAATATATTGTATAAGTCATCCTACTACTATTATAAAGGCGAAAGTTTGTAAGTATGGATGTATGGATGTATGGATGTTTGTTACTCTTTCACGTAAAAACTACTGAATGGATTTTAATGAAACTTTACCACAATATAGCTTATACATCAGAATAACACATAGGATACTTTTTATCCCGGAAATTGTAGTATTCCCGTGGGAATTAGTATTTCTGGATCTACCAAAGCGATTTGAATGAAATTTGGTACAGAGAGAGGTAGAGCTCACAGAATTAATATGGGATAGTTTTTATCCCGGAAAATTAAGTATTCCCGTGGGAATGGGTATTTCTATATCTACCAAACCGATTTGAATGATTTTCGGTATATAGATAGTTAGGGCTCAAGAATTAACATGAGATAATTTTATCCTGGAAAATGTAATCCCGTGGGATAAACATGTTATAAATGCAAAAATCTCTCTGCACTTAGCCCTAGAGTCTACGCGGACGGAGTCGCGGGCAAAAGCTAGTGTAAAATATACAAGCAATGATGGCCTCGAGGTTTAGGCGCGCGGTCGAGAATCTCGGCGGTTGCGGGTTCAAACACACACCTCTGACTTTTCCAAGTTATGTGTGTATTGACAATAAAACATCACTTGCTTTAACGGTGACGGAAAACATCGTGATGAAACCTGTACACCCAGAAATTATTAGGAATTTCTTCGGTGTGTAGTCCGTCAACCCGCACTAGACCAGCGTGGACTAAGGGCTAAACCCTCTCAGTGGTAGAGGAGGACCGTTCTCAGCAGTGCGACGTATATGGGTTGATAATAATGATTATGGTATTTTTAAAATAACTGTAACTATTACCTGTCTAAGTTTTCACCCTCTATTTACAATATTGAATAATTTATGATTTATAGTATAAAAATAAGTTATATGATGCACATTACTATGCCCATATGCCATTCCTCATAGCTTAAGTGTTATTGACGTAAATATATCATCCAATTGTATATGCTAAAGATATTTATGGTTTTATAAAAGAGTGCAGATATTTTACTATCGTATTTCCGTCTCTATTTTTAGCGGGATTATAAATAACATATACACAAATATGTTTTTTCTCATAGAGATAATAAATAAATACACTTAATAGTAACATAGTTATGACCCCAAACTAACATACAAGTCTTCTGTCATGTATCAGAAACTACGAGACACTCCGCTCTATATTTGTGGATCATACAAACATTTGTCTCGGCGAGGATCGAACCCGCGGCCTCTCGTTTCGCAAACTGTATAGCTTACTAAGCGATAGGGCTGTTTATGCAGGATTCATAATATTTTTGCTATATATGACAGACAGACAGCTCCGTGGCGCAGTTGGCTAGATACCAGCTAGCGAAACGAGCGGCCGCGGGTTCGATCCCCGCACCGAGACAAATGTTTGTGTGATCCAGAAATATTTTGTTTCGGGTCTGGGTGTTTGTGAGACCGAAAAGTCTCTCGTAGTTTCTGATACCCACGACACAAGACTCGTATCTTACTGTGGGGTCAGGACTATGTGTGTGACTGTTGGGTGTATTTATTTATTATTATATGAATCTCTTTAGGCGTTAAAATTACTATTTTATGCTTTGTTAACGATAATCCCTTTTTCATGAACTAAAAACTGTTTGTTTCTTTTTTGATTATGAAAGCGAAACAAAACATTTTTGAGGTGAATCAGATGTAAAGGATTTTTATAATTCATATTCGTTCTTCTGCTAAGCAAAAACCTTCCTTGAAAATCTTAAATTCTTTTGTTTTCATTTTGATCCACAAAATTAGCTTATAAAGTGGCGTTAAATCCAATTTGTTATTATAAAATACGTTCCTATTTACGCAACATAAACTTATTATTTTAATCACAATATAAATATCCAATTAATATGTTAAATATAGATCCAAGTTCATTAAATTATAGATATGACAGCCCCTTGGCGCAGTTGGCTAGACACCAGCTTGCGAACGAGAGGCCGCGGGTTCGTTCCCAGCAGAGACAAATGTTTGTGTGATTTATATTTGTTTCGGGTCTAGGTGTTTGTGAAAGTAAAGTCTCTCGTAGTTTCTGGTACACGACACAAGACTCGTATCTTAGTGTGGGGTCAAAGCTATGTATGTGACTGTGGGGTGTATTTTATTTGGATACAGAGTGTATTCAGATTTGATGATTTCCATACAACCATCGGTAATCGTCAGGATTTTTTTAAAGCCAACGGGTTTGTGATCATAGGTCTGAATATAGGTATACGCTCTTGTCACATTTTATCGTTTTGACATTCAAAATACTCTAAGATGACAGACGCGGTCTATATGTGTACCATAGATTTATTATGTATGATAAAAACTGTACTGTATTTATAGAATCGTGTTTACATAATGTTTTGGCGGAAACAGCCGAACATTCCCGAGAACTGGCGAAGTTGTTACTACGTGTTTTGTTGTCTAGTATATGTTCTTGTAAGCTGTGATGGCCTCGAGGTTTAGGCGCGCGGTCGAAAATCTCGGCGGTCGCGGGCTCGAACCCCAGGCACACACCTCTGACTTTTCGAAGTTATGTGTGTATTCAAACTGAATTATCACTTGCTTTAACGGTGAAGGAAAACATCGTGATGAAACCTGCACACCTAAGAGTTCTTAGGAATTTCTTAGGTGTGTAGTCCGCCAACCCGCGCTAAGCCAGCGTGGTGGACTATGGCCTAAACCCTCTCAATGGTAGAGGAGACCCGTGCTCAGCAGTGGGCGTATATGGGTTGATGAAGAAAGAAGAAGATATGTTCTATATGTGTACTATTCTTTGTATATATGCACGCTCTTTATACAGGGTGTATTCAGACCGTGACCGGAAACTAAGGCGGGTGATAGATATGGTGATTGCGAAACCATTGGCGTTGAAAAAATACTGACTAAAACTAACAATTTTGACGTCTTCCATACAAACCACATACCTATATTTAATTACCGATGGTTGTATGGAGAACGTCATAATTTTGTATTTCTCGTCGGCATTTTAGTTAATTACAGAGGCCAGGGGATTTGAAATCACCGTAGCTATTACCTGCCTTAGATTTCGATCACGATCTGAATGCACCCTGTATATGGGCTAATGATGATAAATATTAGGATTTCTAGAATTGTAACAAATAAAGCTCAGTTGAAAAAACTTCAATCAATCAGCCTATCGCTGTCCACTGCTCAACGTAGGCCTCCCCAAGAAAGCGCCAACCATCCCGGTCTTCTGCAGCCCTCATCCATCCGAAAAAGCTTATGGTCCGAAATTAGGTACCAAGCTTGAAGTCATATTAGACATTTTCCCATACGAGAAGAAACTAAAGATGCTAATTACCTTACTCTTTACTCCACCGTTTACAAGTAGTAATACATAAAGATATACAAACACGTTATTTTTATACTATCGCGTACCGACGTCATGTATTCGCAAAAAGTCTTGTATAATTCTGTTCAAAAGATTGCAATGTAATTTATTAATGGGAGCGTGCCAAAATCCCAAATTTCCTTTGACTTGTCTGGGTTGATTGGCTGTACTTTATACTTTTAATTCAGTGGGAAGGTCATACACGTACTAAAGACTTTTTTCCCTATCCCAGCACACCTCACTGCAACTCGTGTGCTCCAGGATCAATAGCACGCACAGTATTGACGCCGAGCAATGAAGCTCAGCGGATCTCATCATCATCAACTCATATACGTCCCACTGCAGGGCACGGGTCTCCTCTACCATTGAGAGAGTTCAGGCCTTAATGCACCACCGTGGCCTAGTGCACGTTGGCGGATTACACATTTAAGAAATTCATAACAACGTTTTTAGGCGTGTAGGTTTCATCACGATGTTTTCCTTCACCGTTAAAACAAGCTATCATTCCTTGTTAATACACACACAACTTGGAAAAGTCAGAGGTGTGTCTGCGGTTTTAACGATAGTCGAGATTCTCGACCGCGCGCCTAAACCTTGGCCATCAGTGCTCAACCAATTAAGCCATGATTTTGTAAAAGATTGTCTGTATTTGAAGCTCTTTGGACGAGATCTTTACTATCAGGTGCAAACTGTCGCTTGTCATGCCAACATAAAGATAAATGCATTTATAAACACAGTGCAATGCCAAAAACGGAATTGGGATTGACGATACAAATATCTTTTCATACTTCGTTATCACCCCATATACTACGTGATATGTCCCACTACTGGGCACGTGCCTCCTAATCTACCGAAGGAGCCTTTAGCCCACCACGCTGGGCACATACGGCTTGGCGGATTACACACGTAAAAAAAACCATACAACTTAGATGTGCAGGTCTCATCAAGACGTTTCATTCACCGTTAAAGTACACATAATTTGAAAAAGTCAGAGGTGTGTTCCTGGTGTTTGAACCTGCGACCGTCAAGGCTCTTGCCTGCGTACCCTAACATCGAGGCCATCACGACAATTCAAAAATATGTTTATCCAAAAGAAATACCTTCCTATTAAAGACATTTTCCTGGTTATCTTTTGTGAATCTGTTTATGTCAGTCATCAGTTCGTTCCTTATGGTTTCTGGTTTTAGTCTGCATAGAATGAAACGCAATTAATACACAGAAAATAATTTGCCTGTACCAGCAACATACATATCAGCACCAAATATCCTCATTTTCATACAGTAATTTACTCAAATAACCATTCTCAGTGCACATGTTAATAATTCGCACAAGAATGTTTGAATAAAGCAGTAAATTTTATATTTAATCACAGAATTCTTTGGCGCGTATTCCGCCATCTATAAATCTCGAAGCGAGCACAGATTATATACAAAAAATAAAATTTTAGTTTCTAGACGCCATTTTAATATGTTATTGACTAACACTGTTTAGGGAATTACTTTTATGATTAAAATGGTCGATTAATTAAATACTTTGAGCTATTACGATTATATAATCAAATTTTGTTTTTAGACGCCATTTTAATATAGGTAGGTATATATTGTTGACGTTTAGGAAATGACTTTATGATTCGATTATACCCATATTCGACGTACCTACCAATTGCATTACGTTGCAATATTCAATAACAATTTTAACATATTTTTTGAATGCATTAATTATAATAATTAATATTTAAAAAAATACTAATGTAAATGTGACATTGTGAAGATGCTTTCATTATTAATTATAATCCAATTTATCTTTTTTTAATTGGCATTAGCAAATGTTTGAATGATCTACAAATTTTTGTTTCGGGTATTTTTTTGAGACCAATAAGTCTCGCTATTTTTTTATAAAAGGCGCACGACTTGTATCCTAATGTGGGGTTAGAATTATTTATATAACTTTAGTTTATTTAAACACTACAAAATTCTCCACAATTTATTTGTATATTTATAACCTCAAAATATGTACCTACTTATAATATGAGTATTTTACTCGCCCGTTATCATCCACGTAACAACATCCCAATAGTATTTGTAATAGCAATTTATCTAAATGGCCAATAATAACGCACTTCTGACATTTGACGAATAAATTATGAAGTAAAGACTGGGTATGAAAGCCATCTTGTCGTCTTGGCAATCGTCCAAGATGGCCGACGCTTCAGATAATAACTAGTTGAGCACTGTATTTTAAACGTATTTACTGTTGATCTTACTTTTAATAAATTGCATAGGCTTGGGAATCTGAGAATCCTACGCGGACTACATTTTTAGTTAGAGTATTTTAGAGCAGTGGTCCGCAACCTTTTGGCAGGTAAGGGGCAGTAGATGGCGAAATAAAATAAAGGCACTGATTCCTAAAAAAAAAAAACTAAGAAACTGCTAAAAACTCAGCGATTACATCCAAATTTCTCGAACATTACCTATCATATTTGTGGTTACCATTCCTAGGATGACTCCCAATGCTCATCAGCCAAACGAGAAGCAAATACTATCGACCTATGCATAGAATAAGGTTACTTATGACTATAACACCAAAGTACCTTTTATGTCTTTATAGAGTTAAACTTGTTTATATATTGCACTAGGAATGTTGCGGATTCTATTTTTTTCACATCCGCGGATGCGGATGCGAATTTTAAGAGGCTCACATCCGCGGATGCGGATGCGGATGCGGATCTGTATGAAATTGATCGATTGGTTGATTTATATAAAATGTTATTGCTTTCCTATTGGTCAATCAGCACGTACGGTCAACCACTCGACACTCAAGACCGACACGCACACCTCGCCGCCCCTCACCCCTTTCTTTCTTTTCGCGATCTGCTACACATCCGCAACCGCATCAGCTCCGCAGCGATTTATGCGGATGCGGATGCGGATGTCCAAATCGATGCGAATGTTCCGCATATGCGGATGCGGATGCGAATATTCGCAACATCCCTATATTGCACTAGTGAAGTAATAATGATCATAACTTTTGCTATTGTTTGAAGAACAAAAAAATACAGATAATTTTGTGCCCAATTAAGTTTAAATCGATGAGAAAGGGAAGTTGAGATTTTTCAAATATAACTTTATTCTGCTCATAGGTCGCTATGTATTTTTGACCTTTCAAAACATCCACAGGCAGCAAGTGAGACGGGCCACGGGTTGCCGACCACTGTTGTGGACTTGTTTACAGTCGGTGACAACTGACACGTCAACATATCTGTATTGTAAATAATAATAACGCAAAACGTGTTTATACTAAAGACTAGTTTATTTGACAGCAGCTAAAGGTGTTCAAGGTGTGAGGTTTGAGAATAATATTAACATTTCTTGTGCTCTAGAAATCCTGGTTACAATCCGGGGGCGGAAAAAATGCTTATGTAAGATCCCGAGACGCAGTTGGAAGGACGGCAGAGAAACGAGAGGCCGCGGGTTTGAAACTTTCGAAATTCTCGTCTTTCGAAGAGACTAAATTTCAGGGTGTTGGTCGGGAAAGTCTTTCGTAGTTTCTGATACACGACACAAGACTTATATCGTATTTTGGGGTCAGAACTGCATATTACATGTGTGAACTGTGATTGTAAGGATTTTTTCCTGATGAAACTGATGGCTCGACTGATGCCTGTTGAAATGTGGGTAACCTATGGTAATCCCTTATGGTAATATACTTTGTAATATAAGGCTAAAAGTTTTATTTATTGTATAATTGATAAATTTATACAACGACAGTGGGCAGGTTACATCTGTCGCAGAATAAATAACCGCTGGTAGAAACGTGTTCTGGAGTGGAGACCACAACTCAACAAACGTAGTGATAGGACGCAAGGTAGCAGCGGTTGGATGAGGAGAGCCGAAGATCGGGCCCAGTGCCATAGGAGAGGCCTATGTCCAGCAGAGGACGTGAAAGGCTGGTGATGATACAACGACAGATCTACTTTCTGACTAAAATGTAATTAATATGAGTCCCTTTTAGAATCGTGATAAAAGTGGCTGTATATAGTAAGGCAATACGATGCTCTCTGTACTCAATTGCTCGACGAAATCTTTGACAAGAGTCTCTTGTGATCTGTCACGTTTTTCCCACTCTATGCCAGTACCGCACGTGTTGCATTAATTATATACAGAGATAAATGACATCAGATAAACAACGTAGATTTAGCTGCCAAAATCGTATAGTTTTTGTCCTGAAGATTTACGATAGAAACGAATTTATGATCAAAATGCGATAGAGGCGGTTACAGTAGAAATTTTGTACCATCAAAATGAACTTCCACAGAATCCCAAAAGCGTTACACGTTAATTGTGTAATGTCTAGTTTATAATTTATTGTAGAATCAGGATATTCTCATTTGTTGAATTGTTTTTGTTTAATAAAGATTTAAAGACTAAAATTGGGAATTTTGTCAGGAAAATCTGGGCTTTAAGTTTCTTCAGACTAGAACGACTATTTTGGTTGGACCAAAATAACATCAATGCAAAATTTGCCAACGAGATACGAAACTCGTTTGCCAGTACACTTAGTGGAAAGTATCTTGAAAGCAAATTCAACTATTCTTGTTTCGTAATGTTATTTATCTCACTTCGTAGTAAGACTAGTGGTATGAGATCACGATGTCTAAGGTTTATTTTCCAGTGGGGCAATGTTAAAAATTTTGAAATTTCTAAATAGCTGAATGAAAGTGTTGAAAAGTGTGAGGCTTCATTATCTCCTCCTCTACTACTGAGAGGGGTAAAGCCTTAGTCCTCCTAGCAGGCCTAGTGCGGGTTGGACTACTTACCTAAGAAATGTCTATTAACTTTTAGGTGTGTAGGTGTCCCCACGATGTTTTCCTACACCATTGAATTATATGATAATGTTCATCGATTCGATCTGTTTGTACTCACAGAACTTCAAAAAGTCTGTAGTGTGTGCATTCCTCTAAAAAATGAGCTATCTAACACTGAAAGATTTTTACAAATCGGACCAGTAGTTCCTGAGATAAGCGAATACAAACAAACTCTTCAGTTTTATGATATTAGAAATATAGTTGGTACTTAGTATGAATTATGGACGCATAAATAGATCAAAGGTTGAAAGAAGATTTACTATTAATTTGGCTCGGCGCTCCAACGTATTATATAGGGCCAAGCAATTGATCTCACTAATAAGAGAATTGTCTTTCATATCTATTCATCATCAGTCCATATACGTCCCACTGCTGGGCATGGGCCTCCTCTACAACTGAGAGGGGTTAAGCATTTTTTTAAGAACTTTTAAGTGTGCGGGTTTCCTCGCGATGTTTTCCTTCACGGTTAAAGTAAGTTTGAAAGCCAATGCCTATAGCGGAACTATTGTTTGTGAGGCCAAAAGTCTCTTGTAGTTAAAGTCTAATATATAGGGCCAAAGCCGCGGGTTCGATCCCTGAACCGAAATAAATTTATGTGATCCAAAAATATTTGCTTCAAGTCTGGGTGTTTGAGACGGAAGAATCTCTCGTAGTTTCTGATACACGACACAAGAGTTAATTACTTAGTTTAGTTAGAATTACTTATGACTGTTGGGAGTATTTATTTTACTGTACTAGCAAAAGATAAACTTTACAAATCACTTTTATTCTAATACCAATTCATTGAAGCCAAAACATGCATTCAGCATAATTATAGAACTATGACGTAAGAAGTATTTTTATTCATCAGTTGAGTGGGAGTAAAGCCGAATTGGAAAGTAGAGGACACGGGATCTTTACCCAGATAGTGAAAAAATCATATCTGATTCTGCTTATCGAGGTCCACTGCTGAACATAGGCATCCCCAAGAAAGCGCTGACCATACTAGTGTTGAGCAGCCGTCATACATCCAACACCCGACATTTATATATACTCAGCCGATCGCCGTCCCCTGCTGAACATAGGCCTCCCCAAGAAAGCGCTGACCATCCCAGTGTTGAGCAGCCGTCATACATCCAACACCCGACATTTATATATACTCAGCCTATCGCCGTCCCCTGCCGAACGTAGGCCTCCCCAAGTGCGCGCCAACCATCCCGGTGTTGAGCAGCCCTCATACATCCAAATTCCAACACTGTTCTTTGAGCTGACCCTTACTTAATACCAAAACCCGAATCGGTCAGTTCTTTGGAATTTCTTAGGTGTGTAGTCCGCCAACGCGCACTAGGCCAGCGTGGCGGACTATAAGGCATAAACCTTCTCAATAATAGAGGAGGCCCGTGCCCAGCAGTGGGACGTATATGGGCTGATGATAACGAATCTGTCCACTGGTTTAGGATCAAAAGCGTAACAAACAGTAACTTTCGCATTTATAATATTATTGGAGCCAAAAATACACCGTTTAGATAACTATTACAAAATGTTTCCAAGAATTTTGCCAAACCGCAGCCCGACTTTAAAGACGACGTAAAAATAATAAAAACTGAAGTTTTTATAGTCTATATTACGTGTATTTGCTATTATCACGTACTGTAACGGTGAAGGAAAACAGCGTGAGGAGACCTAGACATTTGGGCATCGGCAACTGTTCAATTGGAAGGGCGTAGTTGACCTCGTTGGTCTAGTGCGAGTTGGCTAAGAAAATCTAATTGGGTTTAGATGTAACCGTCTTCTTCTTCTTCATCAACCCATACACGCCCACTGCTGAGCACGGGTCTCCTCTACCATTGAGAGGGTTTAGGCCATAGTCCACCACGCTGGCCTAGTGCGGGTTGGCGGACTACGCACCTAAGAAATTCCTAAGAACTCTTAGGTGTGCAGGTTTCATCACGATGTTTTCCTTCACCGTTAAAGCAAGTGATAATTCAATTTGAATACACACATAACTTCGAAAGTCGGAGGTGTGTGCCTGGGGTTCGAACCCGCGACCGCCGAGATTCTCGACCGCGCGCCCAAACCTCGAGGCCATCACTGCATTTTTTTTGTAACCGTCTACCATGTCAGAATCAATGCAATCAAATCAAATAAATAGTCTATGGATGGATGAGGGCTGCAGAAGACCGGGATGGTTGGCGCTTTCTTGGGGAGGCCTACGTTCAGCAGTGGACGGCGATAGGCTGAGTATATAAATAGTCTATCTTTGTTCACATACATTATTTTTTATAAATGATTATCTTCATCATCGCCCCATATACGTCCCATAACACGGACCTTCTCTACAATTAAGAAGGTATATTAATCCACCACGCTGGCCTACAGACTACACACCTAAGAAATTTTTAAGTTTTTTTAGATGTGCAGATTTCGTCATGATGTTTTCATTCACGGTTAAAATAAATGATAATTGATTATACACATTAGTTATAATTTTTAGTAAGTTAGTTTTTAGTAAGTTGAGTTTGAAATTGCGAACGTCGATACTTTGTGTGTGTACGATAGATTATTAAGTTATGGTCAATGTATTTAATATTTATCGTAACCCATGGAATGAACAAAAAAGGTAGCAATAAAAAGAAGTTGTGTTAGGCGCTCCAATCTTTTTATTGTTCAATAATATTGAACACCCCCTTTGATTCCAGACGTTCAATAAATTCTGTCAATAAAATTGACTAACCAGTCTGATCAATATTTTCGTGCGAGCAACTTGTCTGACGACGAAGTTTTGGCGGCAGCCACGTTGGTGATTTTGTTGAAAAGAAAAAATAAAGAAATATATTGCGCAATATTAAGCCTACACAGCGCAATAATAAAATATTGTACAATAAAAATTAAGCTCCCTCAATCTTTTCTTCAATCACTGCGCAATGTTTCAATATTATCTCTACACGTTCAATAATATTGTACAATCAGAATATTGTGCAATATTTAATTGTATTTATTTAATTATAGGTGTATGGGGCATCTTACAAATGTCACAAAAATAGACAATATAGAATTCCCATTCCATTGAACGCAGACAGATACCAATAATTATACTTAAATTAATCACATAAACAGGCGGAATATTTATAGCCAATAACTCAGTGACTCAACAATTCTGTGTAGTGTTTGGAATCAAAATGAATTGCGCGCTGTTTTGCAAATGCGTTGAATATTTTCAAACAAATCCGTCGGCTGTCTGGCGTTATGGTGGGTATTATGTAATCTGTGCTTCAATTTGACATTGGGTTTTGGCGGGAAGTAAGAAATATATTTTTAATGATTTATTATGCTATTTAGAGAACAGAAATTATTGATTGCTTACTTTAACTATGTTATAAAACATATACAATATTTTAAATAAAGCCATTTTGATTATTTTTTTATTAATAACAATTTGTTGCTTATTTTTCTCATGTGAATGTGACTGTCAAATTAATTGTTTATAATTTGTAAAGGCAAAGGCATTATTATCCATAAAGCGTAGTCAAGTTTGTTAATACATTACTAATTTTCTCAAATTAGAAAAAATATATATTTATAAGATAATTAAATAATAAACCTTAGTAACAATATTATAAGTAAAAAAAGTATTCCGAAAGCAGTCAAAATTTAAAAACCTAACACTTACAACCGATTTTCATTTACCAATACTGGGCCAGTAGTCATATTTATTATGTCATACCGTCTAGAGCGTGTCTGAACTTCCTATACTACATTTAGCGTCCACCTGTCGCGCTGAAATAGACTACCACGTAATGTGGGTGGGATCGTGTTCCTAAATGTCAACTGGAAAGCCATTGGCCTCGTAAAGAACGGAAGTTATCATTATTTTACTTTATTCCTCGTTTGGGTAAGCATAGGTGCATCATCTGATTCTTAAATATTTAGTTCGTTGGGTGTTTGTGAGACCGGAAAAGTCTCTGATATTCACGATACAGGTCTTCTAACCTAGTGTGGGGTCAGAGCTATGAATGTATTTTTAGGTGTATTTATTTCTTAGTTTAGAAAGACGACTTGAGACAATTTATTGAGCTAAAATAGATGGCAGGGTCGGAAAGGATTATGTTTTTTTCTGATGCTCTTTTCTTATCTTATGTGTCTGACGAAACAAAGATAAACGCATAGCAGCCATTACCGCTGCATTCGTTACGACAACATTTCGCACAGAAGATGTAAAACTTGCCTGAGTAATATAGGCCATAACAGCTGAATAAGTTTAGAAGGGAAATAGCCAGTATTTAGTATGTGGCCGAGTGTCGCCGCTTGTCTGTCACCTGTTCATTCTACTATAATCACACCAATGATACCAATTTTTAATTCTAGCTAAACGAAATTGAGCCAGTGATGGCCTCGAGGTTTGGGCGCGCGGTCGAGAATCTCGGCGGTCGCGGGTTCGAACTCCAAGCACACACCTCTGACTTTTCGAAGTTATGTGTGTATTCAAATTGAATTATCACTTGCTTTAACGGTGAAGGAAAACATCGTGATGAAACCTGCACACCTAAGAGTTCTTAGGAATTTCTTAGGTGTGTAGTCCGCCAACCCGCACTAGGCCAGCGTGGTGGACTATGGCCTAAACCCTCTCAATGGCAGAGGAGACCCGTGCTCAGCAGTGGGCGTATATGGGTTGATGAAGAAACGAAATTATGTATGTATTCGCAATGAATTGTCACATACTTTAACGGTCAAGGAAATCATCGTGAGGAAACCTGCACACCTTTTTAGGAATTTCTTAGGTTCGTCAACCCACACTAGGCCAGCATGGTGTACCAAGCCCTAAACCCTGTCAATTGTAGAAAAGACCCGTGATGACGACAATAATTTTGGCATACCCCTCTTTTTTATTTATAAGCCGTGTTTCATTGTGATGGATCATAAAAAACATTTAGCATAATTATCTTCATCAGTTTTCTGATTTCTAAAGGGTGAAGATGAAGATAAAAATCTGGTGAAAACCGCCAAAAATGTAACCGAACTCTGTTTCTACTGTTTCTATTTTTGTCTCAATCAAACATTACAATGTGAGTTGGCACGAGCGCCCACACACGCAAAATATTATCACACTTACAAACTTTCACAGGAATTAATTGTATAATCTTGTTTTTATAGGTTTAGATAAGATATCTACCGATATTTGAAACAAGAAAACTCGTTGAACGTTCGCAACAAACAGTTTGATTTCAAAATTAAGTATAAACAATAATAAAATCAGACATAGACAGTCATATTTTTTTTATTATTTTAATACATCATTATAATATTATAAGCAAAAGTGTGGTTTAACTTTCAAAACTATTTTCCCCCCTTTTGTCACAAATTATGTGGGATAACATGGATTTCCCAAGGAGGGTTGGCGTCAGGCAGGCGGCCGGCCGTAAAACATCTGCCAAAACTCTTATGCAGCATGTTTTGTCCTTCCACACAGGAAGGAAGGACAAAACATGCTGCGCCGACCCCAAACCAGAATTGGGATCAGGGCAGGAGAATGATGATGATGATGTGGGATAACATGGAACGGCAATGAAGAATGAATACGTTAAAGGAAGTTTGAAAGCGGCTCCTGTGATAGATAAGCTGAAAGGAAATGGTCTGTCGTGGTATAGGCATATTATGTGAAAGGACGAAACATAATGTTGGTAAAAAAATAATGAATGTGAAAGTCCAAGGATGGAATAGCAGAGGAAGGCCAAAGAAAAGATGGATAAAGTGCATGAGACATGAAAGAGAAAGGGGTGAATGAAGACATGACGGCTGATAGGGATATTTGAAAGGCTTAAACATACTGCGCCGACACCAAATAGAACTGGAATCAGGACAAGTGAATGATGATAATGAATAATTTAGACAAATTTGTACCGTTTTTACGGATATAATAAATACAAAATTAGATGCTAATATGACCAAGAAAAGAGAAAATTTGAAAGAATACAAAAAATAAGTATGAATTGACGCATGTGATCTAAATGTTCAGAGTTCAATGCCTGGGTTAGTGGGCTACTAGGGCCTTCCGTTTTAAAATTCTCAATTGTAATGTGTCTGGAAACGTGCCCGAAAATTATGCTTCCTAAAACGTGGCATAAACAGCTGGTGACAATTGTTTAAATACGGGAAATTTAGTCTTTGTATCAATACTGTAAACTATCTTTTGATTGTAAAAGAGCAACACTAGAGTTTCTCGCGCGTTCTTCTCTAGTGATGACTTCCGAACAGGGTGGTAAAATTTGAAATGACTGAATCTGAGTGATGTATTTGACATTTTATAGATTCAATAAATATTATTTCATTTCATTTGAGCGTAGATATAGATTTATACATAAGCATTTTATTCGAAAATATTTATGCACCTATCAAGCATCTCTGCACCACCCTAAGGTTGACTGGTACAAAATGCCTTAGGCATTAAGTCGCCTTTATACAATGTTTTGTATAAAAAGCATAAATAAATAAATAAATTATAGATTTCTGCCTACACCTTCGAAGACAACCAATGTTGTAGTATAATAAATGTATGTTTGATACTAAAAACTTTAGACAGAGGCTAAAAAGACCGTGATAAAAAAAGCAAGACGGGTAATAGCTAAGGTTAAACATTAGGTTGTTAGGAAAACGTCAAAATATTGTTTTTTTTTTTAATATCATTAGGTATGTAATCACCGTAGCTACAACATGCCTTAATATTTGATCACGCTTTTTAAACTCCCAGCATAAATGATTACAATTGGTCAAAAAGCTGTAATGGCCTCGAGGTTTAGGCACGCGGTGAGACTATGGCCTAAACCCTCTCAGTTGTAGAGGAGGCCCGTGCCTAGCAGTGGACGTATATGGGCTGCTGATGATAAGTGATTGCAGTACAAGTTCTTATCTTAGGGGCCCCATACACCTACAATAATATTGAACAATCTTTTTATTGTTCAATAATATTGAACACCCCCTTTGATTCCAGACGTTCAATTAATTCTGTCAATAAAATTGATAAACCACTCTGATCAATATTTTCGTGCGAGCAACATGTCTGACGACGAAGTTTTGGCGGCAGCCACGCTGGTGATTTTGTTGAAAAGAAAAAAAAAGAAATATATTGCGCAATATTAACCCTACACAGCGCAATAAAAAAATATTGTTCAATAAAAATTAAGCTCCATCAATCTTTTGGTCAATCACGGCGCAATGCTTCAATACTATCCCTACACGTTCAATAATATTGTACAATCAGAATATTGTTCAATATTATTGAAGGTGTATGGGTGCGGTTACACAGAAATTTGGTATTACCAACATTTAGACTTGAGTACTTAACCTCAAAATAGCTTGGACATCGTCAAACGTCCCACATTTGAGACAGCACGTGTCGCTGTGAAAAGTTTATTGTTTTCGTACCGTTGACGTCAGGGATTCTGTTTACAAACCCCGAAGCAATTTGACAAAGGGTATTTATCTGCTTCCATTTTTATCCAAGGCGAATGTTGTATTTCTGTGATTAAAATCAGATACAGACATAACCTCAAGCCTGTATTCTCTGAAATATCAGTATCAGTTGAGATAGCCAGTCAGTCAGTAAATAAGTATCAGTCCCACGTAAGGCGGCGGGTAACGGATGGATGAGGGCTGCAGAAGACCGGGATGGTTGGCGCTTTCTAGGGGAGGCCTACGTTCAGCAGTGGACGGCGATAGGCTGATGAGAGAGAGAGAGAGTCCCACGTAAGAGGGGGCGAGTCTATTGCCATTTTTCGAGCATATCTCCAAACTCCGTGCTGTTATTGAGAATTTCCTAATGGAAAAACCCAATAATCCAGGACATTTTGATCACGCGGCATATGCTTATACCGCGAGACTACGAGTCAGTCAACAAATAAAATCAATAAAGAAGACCAGGTTATTGTTTGGTAAACTAGATTTTAAAAGCAACGCAAGGATTTCTTGCCCGTTCTTGTCTTGTTAAACTGTTTTTCAATGGGTTGTTTAGTTATTTAGACTTTTGATTCAAATAAACTATTTCCATTGTACTATTCTTGCGCCTCAGTGCCGTATGTCATCACTGGTAACACACAACTATTGAAGACTTTCGTCTTCAGGCACTGAGGTATATTGGACGAGAAGACGTCTCCTAATTTTCCGAACGCTGCCCAACCAAGTTGGATTCGATTCGATTCTTTCCGACCGTTCCCGGTGGAAGTCATTGGGGGAGTCTATGTCCAGCAGTGGACGAATATTGGCTGTTGATGATGATGATGATGATGATGATGATTCTTGCGTCAATTGTTATTTTTGATGGTCTCAATTTATTATTTACACTTCCTTACTTAGACAAAATTGTATGAATAAAAAATAACAAAAGCAAGAGGCTATCTTATCGCTATAGGCAATACCTTCTAGAAAACATTTGGATGGAAAACGGAAAGTGAAGAATAAAGAATAATTAAGTGTTCTAGTGTGTTACTTTGCAATTTTATTTTGCGTTACCAGGACTTCAGAAACATGCAGTAGGTAAAAACAAAACGATTTTGCGCACTCATCGCCCGTTGAACCGTCTCCAAGATGTAAATGTGTCAGTGGTGTAGGAAGTGTGGCGACCTCACACAATACCTGCCAAAAACCTGGATTCACCAGTTTTACGTACGGAATAATGAGAAATCCACGCCTTTAATTCGTTTGTTTCCTCCATTTTAGAATGTGTTTATCTGGGCTTTGTGGTGCCTAATTTTTTCAGTGCTTTTCCGGGTGAGTTTATTGTTATCATCATCATCATCATCAGCCAAATACGTTCAGCGCTGGACATGGGCCTCTCCCAGAGACTTCTAAATTGTTCTATCGGAAGCGGCCTGCATCCTGCGGCTTCGCGTGATTTTCACTAAGTCGTTGCTTTTAAAGAAATTGAACCCGACAGTCATTTACCTGGTTTCGATCCCACACTTGGATATAAGCAAAGGTGGTACTTCCACTGAATCCTAAAAGCGTTACACGTTAATTGTGTAATGTCTAGTGCAGGGCTTCCCAAACTGTGCGTCATCATCATCGGCAACATCCGAGGGGCGTCGCGAGGCGATCGGCAAATATTCGCTGTCCGTATTTTTCTGATAACGTCATATTACGCTAACTACTGCTGTTATTATTTCCAGTAAAGTAGGTAGTTTTGATGACGGGGGGGGGGGGGGTGCGTCGCAAGAAAAATAATAATTCTATAGGGCGTCATAGTGTAAATAAGTTTGGGAACCCCTGGTCTAGTGTATTATTAGGCCAATATATTCTCATTTATATTTCAAATTGCTTTTGGAAATAAAGTGTTTTAGTTTGGAGATTCGGAATTTTGTAAGGTAGACTAGTCTTTTGGGCTTCTATGGAAGTACCGCCATTGGAAACAAGACCTGTGTCGTGGGTATCAGACACTATGAGACTTTTTCGTTCTCACAAACACCCAGACCCGAAACAAATATTTGTCATTGACAGAGTTTAGGCCTTAGGCCACCACCTTAACTTAGGGCGATCGTAAACTACACACATAAAAGATTCCTAAAAATTTTTCCTCACAAACTTTTCCTCCCTCCTTAAACCTCATGATAATTCATAGTAAATAATTATCGATCTATATTTAGAGTTCGGTGTTCCCCGTAATAAATATTGACATAATATTTGGCATGTATCCCACATCAATCATTGGGTCGATGGCCTCGGAAACAGACACCGGGAGACCTAGTTTTTATTATTTTCTAGAGCTAAAGAGCTTCGACCTCACACGAGATTTTAAACTGGCTTTTCTCTTGTATCTTGTAGTCTTATTTGCTATTGCTTAAAAGGGCGTATGGGAAGTTAATCACTACATAGTAGGGATGTTGCGAATATTCGCATCCGCATCCGCATATGCGGAACATTCGCATCGATTTGGACATCCGCATCCGCATCCGCATAAATCGCTGCGGAGCTGATGCGGTTGCGGATGTGTAGCAGATCGCGAAAAGCAAGAAAGGGGTGAGGGGCGGCGAGGTGCGCGTGTCGGTCTCGAGTGTCGAGTGGTTGACCGCACGTGCTGATTGATCAATAGGAAAGCAATAACATTTTATACAAATCAACCAATCGATCAATTTTATACAGATCCGCATCCGCGGATGTGAGCCTCTTAAAATTCGCATCCGCATCCGCGGATGTGAAAAAAATTGAATCCGCAACATCCCTACCACATAGTATAAAACAAAGTCGTTTTCTCTGTCCCTATGTCCCTTTGTATGCTTATATCTTTGAAACTACGCAACGGATTTTGATTTGGTTTTTTTAATAGATAGATTGATTGAAGAGGAAGGTTTATATGTATGATAACATCCATTAAATATCAGCATTGCACCCGTGCGAAGCCGGGGCGGGTCGCTAGTTTTACAATATACTGGTGTATTCAGGTCAGTCAGTCCGTGATCGGAAACTAAGACAGGTAATAGCGAAGGCTATTACAAACCCCATGGCGTTAAATAAAATAATAAATACCGACAAAATTTTACTTTTTCCTAAAAACCACATACATTTTATACCTATAGTTATAAGCAAAACGTAATTTTTTTATGTTGGGATTCTGTTGATCAAATTTATTCTGTTAAATAAACTTTTAAAGCTTAATTATTTGAAATTAAATAAATAAATACACCCAACAGTCACATACATAGCTCTGACCCCACACTAAGATACCAGTCTTGTGTCGTGTATCAGAAACTACGAGAGACTTTTCGCTCTCACAAACACCCAGACCCGCAACAAATATATGTGGATCACACAAACATTTGTCTCGGTGCGGGGATCGAACCCGCGGCCGCTCGTTTCGCAAGCTGGTGTCTAGCCAACTGCGCCACGGGGCTGTCAAATTGTATAAGGCAAGCTGGACTTTTAGGCTTCTATAAAAGTATTGCCCACGAAACAAAATTATTACTTCGAATAAAAATCTTACGCTTAACCATAATTAACTTCGAATAAAGCCGTAATTCACCAGCCCATCAACATATCAGCACAGAGAAAAGAATCTTGTCCCCTGAGGTCGTCTCTGCAATGTTAAGGGCGGTAGTTGCGCCCAAGGCGTAATTCTTGCACCTGACGACAGACGGACTGGCACACGGCACCGGTTTATATATAGATAACTATTTGAATAAAACGAAGTACGCTTAGATCGATATGTTAATTTACTGGTATTGTAACTCTTCAGCTTTATACTGTACTAGCTGTTGCCCGCGACTTCATCCGCGTAGACTACAGGGTTGAGTTTAGATAGAAAATAATTTATAGTCTATTTTACATCTCAGAGTCTTATTTGTGCACATACCAAAAATCATTTAAATCGGTTTGGTAGATCGAGAAATACTCATTCCCACGGGAATACTTCATTTTCCGGGATAAAAAGTATCCTATGTTTTATCCTGATGTATAAGCTATATTATTGTAAAGTTTCATTAAAATCCATTCAGTAGTTTTTACGTGAAAGAGTAACAAACATCCATACATCCATACTTACAAACTTTCACCTTTATAATAGTAGTAGGATTCAGACCGTGATCGGAAACTAAAGCAGGTAATATTCATTTTCATACAAATCACATTATTATGTATATGTAATACCTATGGTTGGTATTTTAATTTACTAGTAATTTGACTCTGAGCTTTAAATATTGGGGCGGCTTCGAGATTAGGCAGATGTCGAGAATCTCGGCGGTCGCGGGTTCATACCCCAGGCAAGTCTGGCTTTTGTGAAAACATCACAAGCTTTATTTCTTTATGTACATTTTACTAATTTAGTGTAGGTGGACTTAGGCATTGTAGCTAGCTTTAACGGTGAAAGAAAACATCGTGAACTTGCCCATCTAACGATGTGTAGTTAGAGGAAGCCTTTGCCCACCAGTAGATGGGCTGATGATGATACTAATATATGAAGCTGAACAGTTTGTTTGACTAATCACTATTCTATAGTAAAGGAGGAAAGATTTTATATTAAAATTGTTTAGTACTAATAACTCAAAAACTACTACACCCATTTTAACGATTTTTGGCATGGACATATAAATAATCTTGGGAAACGATATAGGCTACTTTTATCCCGTGAAAATGCAGTATTCTCGTGGTATAATCAACCAAATTGCGCACTGGAGATCTGAACTTCAGCTCTTGTAACTAATATTGATTGAAATATAAACAAGAGTGCTTAAAGCATTTATAAATTGCGGTTACGAATGTTAGTGGTTAATTTCAGAGGAATTTCGACTTTCTTATGTAAGTTTGTTAGTAAATAATGAGAACAGAATGCAGACTGAACGGCGTTCGAACGTAAACTTCAGATACGTACTAAATACAACGTAAAGTCACATAGTTCTGACCCCACACTAACATACAAGTCTTATGTCGTGTATCAGAAACTACGAGAGACTTTACTCTCAAAAATAGAAAGAAATTTTAGTGAAATTGATACATTAGTCTCTGCGGGGATGAACCTACGTCGGTTATCAAGCTAGTGTAATTCTTCTTCTCCAGTCAAGTAGCTAATTTTAAAACCCTTTAGGATGTTATGAAATTTCTAAAAAATTATGCAAATTTTCCCCATAAAACTGTCTTCTATCTAGACTCATCTCAAATCTTTCTTTACTCTCAAAATAGAAACAAATATTATGGGATCACACAAACATTTGAGGCCTATAAAATCAAAACCAGCTAAACGCCAGTTGGAATCAAAGACAGTTAAATACAAATTTATTCAGTCTGTACTCAAATATTGTGGTATTTTTATAATTTAAAATTCTGATTTTTAGTGGTATTCACATTCTTTATAAATCTCTTTTAAAATATAAAATATCATAGCCACCTAAACAAAGTTATCGATTTTTGTAGATTACTGAATATTTGACTCACTTGGATTTAGCTGCCTTTGATTTTATAGGCCTCATTTGTCTCTGCGGGCATCGAGCCTGCATATAGTTTCATAAGCGGGGTCTAGACAACTGATACACGACACAAGACTTGTATCTTAGTGTGGGGTCAGAACTACGTATGTGACTGTTGGGTGTATTTATTCAGTGCCGTAACTAGGGCGGTGCCAGCAGTGCCTAGGCACAGGGCGCAGACCCTGGAGGGGCGCAGAAATGACCAGACTAGTATCAAGTTTTATCTCATGGTAGCTAAGCCTGGTTAGAGCATTTTTCAGGGGCGCAGTTTTGAAGGCTCGCACCGGGTGCATAAAAGGCTAGTTACAGATCTGTATTTATTTACATATATAAACTGTCGCCTGCCTCCCGTTGTAGACAGAGACTATAGAACGCCAAATGCCGCGGTACAAACACTTTCGCTTCAAATGACATTATCCTCTTCATGCACGTCGGTTTCGAGGACTCTTTATATTCCCCTTCTTAAATAAATTACCTCTGTGATCTTATCTATTTACTCAAGTAATAAAGCATGTATTATTTATGTAAAACGTCTTTAGTACTTACACACCTACCGATTTTCATCACTGCATCGCCCAAAGGTAGACTGGCAGAAAATGCCTACGGCATTAAGTCAAGTTATCTTCATCAACCCATATTCGCCCACTGCTGAGCACGGGTCTCCTCTACCATTGAGAGGGTTTAGGCCATAGTCCACGACGCTGGCCTAGTGCGGGTTGGCGGACTACACACCTAAGAAATTCCTAAGAACTCTTAGGTGTGCAGGTTTCATCACGATGTTTTCCTTCACCGTTAAAGCAAGTGATAATTCAATGTGAATACACACATATCTTCGAAAAGTCAGAGATGTGTGCCTGGGTTCGAACCTGCGACCGTCGAGATTCTCGACCGCGCGCCCAAACCTCGAGGCCATCACTGCTCGCAAGTCAAGTTATATAAAGATAAAATTAAATAAAATAAAATAAAGCTGTATATAATACGTATTTAAGATTCTTTTGTAATGTGACAAAATCTTTCTATTAATTACACATCTTAAGTCTTTATAAGCAATATATTACCATAATCCCCCAATTTAACATCTAACGGGAATGAAAAATGCAGTTTGTTTTATGCAGAATTTTGGCAAAAACACATTCATTTTGCAATAACAATGACTTGTGAAAACCTAATCTTATTTAATAAATTGCTTTGTGGTGACGGTTGAAGATCACCAGCCCATATACGTCCCACTGCTGGGCACGGGCCTCCACTACAAATAAGAGGGTTTGGGCCTTAGTCCACCACGTTGGTCTTGTACCGATTGGCAGAATATTAGGAAATTCTTAAGAACTTTTAGGTGTGCAGATTTCTTCACGATATTTTCCTTCACCGTTACGATAATACATTGATATATTATTACAACTCACATTATTTAATGAGCGATTATGAAAAATTAAAAAAAACCTTACGAGAAATTTTTCTTTCACACACATACCCGAAACTAATATTTGTACTACTTGTATGCAAGTACACAAACATTTGTCTCGGCGCGGGGATCGAACACACAGCCTCTCGTTTCCAAAACTTTTAACAACGTTATCGAATCTCTCAGGATAAAATGTTTATATTCCGCTTGCAAAACATCAAAATACTTTTATTAAAGTAAAATATTCCAACATCATACTCTTGTTATTTTCACAACTTTATTCGGTGTCGGCGCAGTATGTTTTATCCTTCCACACATCCCTATCAGACGTCATGTCTTCATTCACCCCTTTCTCTTTCATATCACGCACTCCACACATCTTTGGCTTTCCTCTGCTTGTCCATGCTTCAACTTTCATATAACTATTTTACCTACTGATACTTCATTCCTTCTCATAACATTCCCATACCATGACAGACGGTTTCCTTTCAGATTTTATATTACAGAAGCCAGGAAAAATATAACAGTGCTATTTAAACAAAGAGTCAAGTATATACGTAGTTGAGATATTTCACAAATACGTTTGTAAGAAAGATAAGATTACGTAAAAAATCGTTTTACAAACTATTTCAAAGCTTAATAAAACAAGGAACATACAAATTCGTATATCTTTTGTTCATTCCGAGACGAAAAAAAATTTTTTATGACTACCTTTACTGGGTGAAAGAAAACATCGTGAAAAAGCCAACAAACCTATGATTTTTACTGAGAATTTGAATTTAAAATTCACAAACCTGC
Organism: Cephonodes hylas; assembly: GCA_030295005.1. NCBI lineage: Eukaryota > Metazoa > Arthropoda > Insecta > Lepidoptera > Sphingidae > Cephonodes > Cephonodes hylas. The sequence goes on along the minus strand of AP025387.1, from coordinate 4,882,418 downwards.
ATAAGTCAAAATTGGACTAAGGCCCGTAAAAATATGTAAGGAGTAGGTAGTTATTTGCATAAAATATTTGAGACCAGTGACTAACAATAGTATGTATCGTTATATATATAGAATGATTTATTAAACGAGATAGTTACAGAAATAATTTAATTAAAATACATATAAAACGCGATATAAGTACATTATTTAAAATAAATAATCGAGTATTTTCGGCATTTTTACAAAGCTCAGGTTACAGTTTACAATCGAAATAAAACTAAATTTCACACCCACACGTAACTTATAAAACATACTTACTCACCAGTTTAATAACATAACTAACACAACACAGAACAGTCACTAGTTGTTTTTAGTTTTAAAACTGTTTTATTAACAAAACAAAAGTGATTTTCGCGGCGTGAAAACAAAATGGCGCCACGGTACGGCCAAGCCGAGTCGCGCTCGCACTATGCGCTCCCACCAAATTGAAATCTGAAATTTAAAATTATACACTGTGACGAGTGCGTGGGGATTTCGGGTGTCGATGTTGTTAGTTTTACGTTTATCGATAGTCAGTGTATTTCTACATACATAACCTCATCTTCAGGTAAGTAGACATGCATTTCTGTATTACATTTCGTCAGGTATCAGTCCCATGTAATAGGGGGCGAGCTTTTTGCCGTTTTCGGGCAATGAAACAATAGACTTCTATCTATATTTCTAGACTACGTGCTGCTACTGAGAATTTCCTAATCAAAAAACCCAATAACACTGCCGACCGGGGTATCGAACCCAGGCACTCCAGATCGCACGGCAAATGCTTGTACTTATTGACCACGATACAGTACTTCTAGAAAAGTCCAAAAGTGTTATAGCTATGTATATTGTTTTGCTATGAACCTCTAATGTATACAGGATGTATTTAGACCGTGATCGAAAACTGAGGCAGGTAATAGCGATAGTGATTACATACCCCCTGCATTAAAGAAAATTCCGACAAACAATAATTGTTTTGAGGTTTTCCATACAAACCACATACTTTTAACACCGATGGTTGTATGGAAAACGTCAAAATTTTTATTTTTTGTCGCGATTTTTAATATCGCCACTGGGTTTGTGATCACCCTCGCTGTTACCTGGTTCAGTTTTCGATCACGGTCTAAATACACCCTGTATATACACTTTTCCGCGGGGCAGTTAGCTAGACATCTCGGAAACGAGAGGCTGCGGGCTCGATCCCCGCTGAGACAAATGTTTGTTTGAACCACAAATATAAATGGTCAAGGTGTTTGTGAGAGTAAAGTCTCTCATAGTTTTTTCTTCACCCAAGACTTGTATCCTAGTGTAGGAACTATCTGTTTCTCTATATATTTAATTATTTTATGCTGTCTGTATCAGCAGACGTCCTGAATACATAGATATATAATCGACAAGGAAAACTATGACGTACAGACAGCCATCCCCTCTCTACAGGCCACCTGGCCACAAGCGCATGTTCTCAGAAGCTATTGTTTATTTTCGTTCGTGTATATATATATATGTTAGTTTGTTTTCCAGTTTTTATTTAGTGCAAACATCATTCCACCACGGGTGAGTCGGCAACCACACAATCTTGCACTCTAAAAAGGTAGGCAGTATGTTAATTCCAGTTTATAACGAGTATTTTAACCTCCAAAACGTCTAGATGAAATCTGCACACCTAAGAGTTCTTAGGAATTTCTTAGGTGTGTAGTCCGCCAACCCGCACTAGGCCAGCGTGGTGACCTATGGTCTAAACCCTCTCAATGGTAGAGGAGACCCGTGCTCAGCAGTGGGCGTATATGGGTTGATGAAGAAGAATAGGGGAGCGAGGCTATTGCCGTTTTTCGGGCACATTGGTTTCGCAAGCTGTTTGGCTGCATGTGATATCTTCAATAACTTTATTTATGTGAAAACAAACGCGCTTGCACTTACATTCATTCAGTTTGTACCTCCGTTTGATGTTCGCATCACATTCCGATAACGTTCAAGAAGTCAATTATTTATTGACTTCAATAAAACATCAATACCGTTTGAAAATACAATCGAATAAAATACATTTTCATATCAGTGACAGCATATATTTGACAGTCCCGTGGCGCAGTTGGCTAGACACCAGCTTGCGAAACGAGCGGCCGCGGGTTCGATACCCGCAGAGACAAATGTAAAGTCTCTTGTAGTCTCTGATACCCATAATACAGGATTTGTAACCTAGTGTGGGGAACTATCTATGTGACTGTTGGGTGTATTTATTATTTATTGTTTATAATTTTATTATCAGGAGGGGTACTTCCAAAGAAGCTCAAAAGTCCAGTGTGCCTGACGAAATTCCAAATAGTTATCTTTATGCTTTTAAATCTTTATTCAACAAAAGCAATTTTACATACAAATGAGAATATCCTGAGCCCACAATAAACTATAAACTAGACATTACGCAATTAACTTGTAACGCTTTTGGGCTTCTGTGGAAGTACCGACATTGAGTCATGTATGCTTTTAAAGAGTCCTTTATCGTGGGTATCAGAAACTACGAGAGACTTTTCGCTCTCACAACTACCTAATGAAACAAATATTTGTGGAAAAATATTAATAATTGTTCAAAAGTATAAACAATTAAAGCATTATCTATATTTATCTGTACTAAAATCAAATTACTCAAGTACTTGAGTACCAAACAAATGATAAATCAAGAGTCGAGTTTTTAATCGACTGACAATTTAACGAGTATCGATATGACGTAAGCAATGACAACTTGTGAAGTGGCGTTGTTTCCATTGACTTACGTCACAATACGTTATGCCGAGTGTATTCGGATCGGAAATTCAGGCAGGTAATAGCCAAGGTCATAAACACCCCGGCTTTAAAGAAAATCCCGATAAGAAATAAACATTTTGACATTTTTCTAACAATCATATTTTAAACCTATGGTTGTTGGGAAAACGTCAAAATTTTTGTTTTTATGTCAGGATTTTCTTTAATGCCAAGTGGTTTGTAATCACCTTGGCTATTACCTGCCTTAGTTTTCGATCACGGTCTGAATACATCCTGTAAATTACGATAGTTTAAAACGAAAAAAAAAAACATTTAATTGTGATATACACATCTTCGAAAAGTCTGACATTTGTGCCAGACATTATGATAGTATAATTACAAAGTACCGAAGAAGAAGCACTTACAATTTATCGATTTTATTTTTTTACCCATTTTAAAGTTATTTTTATTTTGTAATTCTACAGTTATTGAGATAACACTTATTAAAACTTTTTTATTAATTTCACCTGCATATATACAAAAGAATAAAGTAATCTTTAGACGTGATTTTACTCCTCTTGAACAATCAGATTTGATTGAAAACTGGCATTGTTATTAAATACCCATAACATTGCAATTATTCTGATTAGATTCGCCTGAATTTATTAATGATTTTAGGCTTGTAATGTTGATATTATTGATAAAATCTTACCGTTTAAATTGGAACAAAATCATTTTCAAAGATTCCATTACATGTCAGTGAAACTAATATAAAATGAAGTATCCTTATAGTATCCTAATGGAATTCTACTTGTTTTTTCGAATCGTCAACTTAAAACTATTGCCATTTCGGAATGTGTTATTGAGTGTGAGTGTTGTGGAGAAGAAATGGCAAATAACTCCTGGGAAAACTGGGTAAAACGAGCACCCTATTATTAAGACTTCGCTGTCCGTCTGTCACCAGGCTGTATCTCAAGAACCGTGATAGATACAGTTGAAATTTTGACAGTTGATGTATTTCTGTTGCCGCTATTAAAACAAACACTATAAAAACAGAATAAATAAATATTACATTTTACCGCTTTTATAACTAAAGTCCTACTCACACATGACCGGGTTTTGTAAAATTGACATTTAAATTTCACATTACAAATGACATCGTCAACAGAAGCGGTTTTTGAAAAATGGACATTTTAATATTACATTTTAAACGTAACGTTATAAATAGAATATTCAAATAAGATCGTAAAACAACGAAAACGCGCACTACACACACGTAGACGGGTGCATGTTTTGCTAATAATAAATGTTTAGCGAAACTTATGACCGTATCGCTAGCACCATAAAGACTATTTTGGTTGTAATAAATCCAATATGATTGTAAGATAAATTGTTTGCCTCATTCACGTGCTGGTTGTCGACAAGTGCGCACTGTTTTGTGTTAAAAGGAATTTAATACAGTGAGTAAAGAAACATAAAAGTATTTGTTAATATTTATTTAAACTTTCTGGCTGTTTGGTTGTGACCTTGCCCTTTTATAGTTAGATTTATAAACATTGAATGTCATTGTGAAAAGTGATCATTTTTTGTTAAAACCGCCTTTTTTAATTTAAGATTATTATTTGGAAAATATATTTAACAACAATATGAAGGTTACAGTCAAATTTCGATGCCGTATATCATATCTTTATCTAATGTTTGCAGCTATTTATAGATATGTTCTGATTAAAAATAGATTTTGTTTGTTTTTATCACGGATATGATTTTAATGATTGTTATGATGTTATTATGTACCTATATCCTTTTTTATCTATGCTTACATTAAAACTCAATTATATTTTTGCACAGTTTTTATCGATTAAAAAAAAACTAACATTTGTCGTGTATGTTCTGCGTTGTAGGTATTAACTTAATTTGTGTGTCTACATTGAATCTTAATAAGTCTTAGAATAGTTTTTCTAAAAAAAACAAAATAACTGCTATATTTCATTAAAGTAATCTTTGTGCCTTATGTCGTGTATGAGAAACTATAACGGCCGAATACTGAAACGCTACTTAATTGTAAGTTGATAAAAACCGACCAAAATAAGACGGGATTAGACGTTTAAGTTTACCTTAATTTTTAAGTTGCGTTTCAGTATTCGGCCATAAGAGATTTTTCGCTCTCACGAACCCACACGAAACAATATACTTAACTAAGGGCTAAGGGGTTCTCACATTTGTCTCTGCGGTAGTCGAAATCGAGGCCTCACTTACAAGTGTCTAATCAACAGTGCCACGGAGTTGTCAATTATAAAAAAGCCGGTAAAAACTGAACTGCCTCGTGGTCTTGCGGTACAAGTATGTGCCGTGCGATCTAGAGGTCCTGGGTTCGATTCCCGGGTCGGGCAAAGTGTTATGGGGTTTTTTTCCATTAGGTAATTCTCAGTAGCAGCACGGAGTCTGGAAATGTGCCCGAGAAACGGCAATAGGCTCGCCCCCTATTACGTGGGACTGAAACATACCTGGCGAAATGTGGGTTCAGAAATGCATCTCTGCCTACCCTTTCGGGGAATATAGGCGTGAGGTATGTTTGTTTGTTTCGGTAAAAAATTGACAATCGGAATAACAGAACAGTTGAATAAGACTAGAAAGGAAATGTTCACATGCCGAGCGTGCCGAGCCTACGATTACACTGTCATATGTTTGACACACACGCTTCTTAGTAATTCGGGTTGCGTGTAATATCAACACTTATAAATGTGACAACCAATAGCAGCTATTTTGTTGGAAATGTTTATCATTGGTGGTGTTGTAGTAGAATGAACAGGTGACAGACAAGCGGCGACACTCGTCCACATACTAAATACTGGCTATTTCCCTTCTAATCTTATTCAGTTTACAATATATGTCACCCACGAAAGACAATTAACATAAAGAAAACACGACACTAAATATAAATACTCGCCAAAAAGACTACATGTTGTAGTCATGTAGCAATAAAAAACTTCCGTAGTCGTGACGCAACATCGTCCAAAAGAAATCGCGAGCTATTTCGATAAGTTATTTTCGCACGAAGCTTCGTCCCAATCGGTTTAGGAATGCAGCGGAATAACATTCACGGATCGTCCGCAAATTACAAGATAAATTTATAAAGAATCATCAGCCCATATACGTCCCACTGCTGGGCACGGACCTCCTCTACCATTGAAAGGGTCAAGGCCTTAGTCCACCACGCTGGCCTAGGGCGAGCGGAGAACACAACAAAAAAATCCTAATGACTTTTTAATTATACAGGTTTCATTATCACGTCTTCCTTCATCGTTAAAGCAAGTGATAATTCAATGTGAATACACACATAACTTGAAAAAGTCAGAGGTGTGTGCCTGGGATTTGAATTGACCGTAGTGATAGATTCAATGGCTAAACCTCGAGGCTTAATCACTACATAGTATAAAACAAAGTCGCTTTCTCTGTCCCTATGTCCCTTTGTATGCTTAAATCTTTGAAACTACGCAACGGATTTTGATGCGGTTTTTTTTAATAGATAGAGTGATTCAAGAGGAAGGCTTATATGTATGGTAACATCCATTAAATATCAGCATTGCACCCGTGCGAAGCCGGGGCGGGTCGCTAGTACTAAATAAATATAACAAGTCAACCAAATCTTAATATACATTAAGATGCAAGTCTTGTGTCGTGTATCACTAACTACGAGAGACTTTACTCTCAAATACGCACGGGATAAATATTTGTAGGCGACACAAACATTTGTAGTAAAGCAAATAATTGCAGTACCGAACTTTTTAGGGATCTGTTTTCGACGTCTCGTAAACTGAACCTAAGTGACGTATTTGATATTTTAAATTTTTTCAAATATTATTTATTTTCTAGACGGAAAATTGATACCTATATTTATGTGGAAATCTTTGAGACTGATTACATAAGTTTATGATAATGAGAAAACAATTATTTTATCATAATTTACAAAAAGATTAACAGAAAAACCAGTAGATCGTTACATATGATATGTTTATGTATCTGGTCAGTGTGTGTTAATTACTTCTGATTGCATATATTAAACGTAAAATACACCTAATAGTATCATACGTAGTTCTGACCCCACACTAACTTACGAGAGACTTTCAGTGTCAAACACGAGGACCCGAAACAAATATTTGAGCATCGAACCCGTGGTCTCTTGTTTCACAATCTAGCCAACTACGCCACTGGGCTGTCTAATTAGTTTTTTTTTTATGATATTCTTCTTCTTATCTGTACTGATCTACAAAAAAAGTTTATAATTTCACTCTACGATCAATGGGAGACGGCAAAAAAATGGAAAAAATATCATTTCGAAAAAAATAATTAATAATTTTGCCTTACTTTTTAAATAAACCTAACAATCGTTATTACAAAGTCAGTTTATAATAAAGATTAAATATTACAAAGTTTCGTGAAAAGCGTAAACAGATTATTTTGGAGAACATAAAAAAAAGGTGGAAATTCAATATTTGGTAATTCAAAAAAACTATTATTTAAGCAAAAACATAAAGTTTGAAGATATTATGTGAATGAGATTACCGGAGGCCCAATTCAAAGTAAAAGTGAAAATAATCTTTACTCAAACAGTGTTTAATTCGCTTAAACCGTCAGTAAAAGATAAACCACTGCCGCTTCGGAACGTGTTATCGCTTTGAAGAAAAAAATTCGCGTGGCAACATAAAATTATAATTTTTTTTTAATCTATCTATACTATTATAATAAAGAGGAAAGATTTGTATTTTTGGATTTTTGGATTTTTGGATTTTTGGATGTTTGTTACGAATAAACGTAAAAAGTACTGAACCGATTTGGATGATTTTTGGTATGGACATAGATGGAGCTCACCGAAGTAACATAGGATACTTTTTATCCCGGAAAATGTGGTATTCCCGTGGGATTAGGGATAAAACGCTATTTTTATTTTACGCTTCCACGTCTAAACCATTTGACTGATTTTTATGATTTTTGGTATGATCATAAATGAAGTCCTATGAAATAAGATGAACAATATTTTATCCCGGGAATATGTAAGGTTCCTGTGGGATGACCATATATTGTAACACGAAAGTAACACTACCTGTGTTATGCTTTCACGCCTAAACCATTTGACCGATTTGAATGATTTTTGGCATGAAGGTAGCTGGGACCTACCAAAGTAACATAGGATACTTTTTATCCCGGAAAATGTAGTATTCCCGTGGGATTAGGGATAAAACGCTATTTTTATTTTACGCTTCCACGTCTAAACCATTTGACTGATTTTTATGATTTTTGGTATGATCATAAATGAAGTCCTATGAAATAAGATGAACAACATTTTATCCCGGGAATATGTAAGGTTCCTGTGGGATGAGCATATATTGTAACACGAAAGTAACACTACCTGTGTTATGCTTTCACGCCTAAACCATTTGACCGATTTGAATGATTTTTGGCATGAAGGTAGCTGGGACCTACCAAAGTAACATAGGATACTTTTTATCCCGGAAAATGTAGTATTCCTGTGGGATTCGGTACAAAACTCTATATTTTTTTTTACATTTTCACGCCTAAACCATTTGGTTGAATTATATGACTTTTGGTACGATCATAAATGAGATCCTATTATGTAGCATGAACATCATTTTATCCCGGCACTATGTAGGGTTCCTGTGGGATAAGCATATATTGTAACTCAAAAATGACACTGCCTGTGTAATGCTTTCACGCCTAAACCATTCGACCGATTTGAATGATTTTTGGAATGGAGATACCTAGGGTCTAGCGAAGTAACATAGGATAAAGTTTATCCCGGAAAATGAAGTATTCTCGTGGGAATAGGTATTTCTGGATCTACTGAACCGATCTAAATGATTTTTGGTATGGAGATAGGTAGGACCCACCGAAGTAACATAGGACACTTTTTATCCCGGAAAATGTAGGATTCCCGTGGGAACAGCTATTTCTGGATCTACTGAACCGATTTGAATGATTTTTGGTATGGGGATAGGTAGTGCCCACCAAGGTAACATATAATACTTTTATCCCGGAAAATGTAGTGTTCCCGTGGGAATGGTTATTCTCTAGATCTACTGAACCGATTTAAATGATTTTCGGTATGGAGGTATGGAGATACATAGGTAGAACCCACCGAAGTAACATAGGACACTTTTTATCCCGGAAAATGTAGGATTCCCGTGGGAACAGCTATTTCTGGATCTACTGAACCGATTTGAATGATTTTTGGTATGGGGATAGGTAGTGCCCACCAAGGTAACATAGAATACTTTTATCCCGGAAAATGTAGTGTTCCCGCGGGAATGGGTATTTCTAGATCCACTGAACCGATTTGAATGATTTTTGGTATGGGGATATGTTGGACCCACTGAAGTAACGTAGAATTACTTTTATCCCTGAAAATGTAGTATTCCCGCGGGAATGGTTATTCTCTAGATCAACTGAACCGATTTGAATGATTTTTGGTATGGGGATAGGTAGGCCCCACTAAGGTAACATAGGATACTTTTATCCCGGAAAATGTAGTGTTCCCGTGGGAATGGGTATTTCTAGATCTACTAAACCAATTTGAATGATTTTTGGTATGGGAATAGGTAGGACCCACTGAAGTAACGTAGAATTACTTTTATCCCTGAAAATGTAGTATTCCCGCGGGAATGGTTATTCTCTAGATCAACTGAACCGATTTGAATGATTTTTGGTATGGGGATAGGTAGGCCCCACTAAGGTAACATAGGATACTTTTATCCCGGAAAATGTAGTGTTCCCGTGGGAATGGGTATTTCTAGATCTACTAAACCAATTTGAATGATTTTTGGTATGGGAATAGGTAGGACCCACTGAAGTAACGTAGAATTACTTTTATCCCTGAAAATGTAGTATTCCCGCGGGAATGGTTATTCTCTAGATCAACTGAACCGATTTGAATGATTTTTGGTATGGGGATAGGTAGGCCCCACTAAGGTAACATAGGATACTTTTATCCCGGAAAATGTAGTGTTCCCGTGGGAATGGGTATTTCTAGATCTACTAAACCAATTTGAATGATTTTTGGTATGGGAATAGGTAGGACCCACTGAAGTAACGTAGAATTACTTTTATCCCTGAAAATGTAGTATTCCCGCGGGAATGGTTATTCTCTGGTTCTACTGAACCATTGAAGTTACATCTTATAATTGCAAGAGTAACTTTGTATGTCTTTTACGCTTTCACGCCTAAACCATTCGACTAAGTTATATTATTTTTGGTATGAACATAAATAGGACTCCGTGAAGTAACAATAAAAATAGTCCTAAAAATAGAAATAAACATATTATAAATTCGAAAATAGCTCTTTCAAAGTAAAACTGTTTTTGGACGACACTTAAGAGACGAATTAAAGATTCACTTATTATCTTTCTGCACTCAACCCTAAACTCCACGCAGACGGAGTCGCGGGCAAAAGCTAGTTATAATATAAAATTAAAATTATAATATTTTTTTGCATACAATTTTACCGAATAGTGGTAATTTACTCTTTATTTTTAAACTAGCTGTTGCCCGCGACTTCGTCCGCGTAGACTACAGGGTTGAGTTCAGAAAGAAAATAAGATATAGTCTATTTTACTCCTTAAAGTCCTATTTATGCCCATACCAAAAATCATACAAATCAGTAAAATTATTTAAACGTGAAACCGTAACGCGCCGGTCGGCGCCTTGTACATAATTATTGCGCGCTTGATGATTATTTTGAAACTGCGATATCTTCTAACATACTCATCGAAATTAAATGATGTAAAGGGCAAATTTCTTTTAAATTAAATACTTATACTGAATAACGCATTTATTTGGATAAGGATTAATATAATCTTTAAAAAAATACCTTCACAAACAATGCTTTATTTTATAACAAATTTAGTTAGCATAAAAGAGGTTATAGTGAATCAACCCTAAAAGTTAGACATATGCTACCGCTGACTTTTTTGTAGATATTATCAAGCTCTACAACTTTTCTCTAGGACTCAACTGTATATCTCCCATGGGTAAGGCAGCGTTTGCAAAAAACGGTTTCGTTCGCCCGTTTTTTCTCCGACTTACTTCGCAAATCCTGCTACAACAAAAAAGTGTTATCATTTTTCGGACTTATATATAGCCTATGACACTCACAAAGAACGTAGCTTTCTATTGGTAAAAGAATTTTCAAAATCGGTTCAGTAGATCGCGAGTTTACTTTCTACAACGTCACAAACATACAAACATACAAACATACAAACTTACAAACATACAAACTTACAAACCTTACCTCTTTATAATATTAGTATAGATTATGTACGGAGAAGGCGAAAGTATCTGAAGATATACAGAAAATTTCATTAAAATCAGTCCAGCCGTTTAGGAGAAGTTCAGTAACAAACACACGCACAAAAGAAATATGAATATAGTAACGGACGCTATTACTTTGTGTACTTAATTAATAATAAACGATTTCTGATTTTATATCGTTGGTATATAAATTTCGTAGCAAATATAAAACTACTGATGACCGCTGGGGAAAACGTGGTGAGGAGTGGAGACCACGGCTCGGCAAACGTAGTGTAGGACGCCCTCTGGCTAGGTGGGGTGACGATATCCGCAAGCTGGCAGCGGTTGGATGAGGAGGGCCAAAGATCGAGCCCAGTGGCGTGCCATAGGAGAGACTGTCCAAAAGTGAAAGGCTGGTAATGATGATATGAAATATTCTGTTGCAGGTACCCTCAGAATGCCCTGGAAAAGACCAGAAAGTGTTCCCGTAGGACAAGTATGGAGCAGGTTTAAAGGAAGAGAGAGAGAAGGCCAACCTACTTATATGTAAGATAAACAAACATCCATACTTATTCAGTTCTTCTAATTTATGAGAAGTAACTTTTTCATCATCATCATCAACAGCCAATATTCGTCCACTGCTGGAACTAACAAGTAACTTTTTATTCACAATGAATTATTATCACTCGCTTTAACGGTGGATGAAAACGCAATGATGAAACATACACACCTAAAGTTCTTAGGAATTTCTTAATGCAGTTCGCCAAAATACATAAGGCCAGCGAGGTGTAGTAAGACCTAAACTCTCTTATGGGTATAGAAAGCCCGTGCCCAGCAGTAGGATGTGCCCGTGTATATAGGCTGATGATGAAGAACCTTTGTCAGTATCATGCATTTTTTCTTTACAGCCTGTATTGCTTAAAGAATGTTATTTAGTCCAAGCCTTAGGTAATGATAAACCGTTATTCCAGGTACCAAGTGAGAGACATGGATGAGACCACAAGAAAACGATGTCTTGACATGATGCAAGAAACATTTTTGAGGGACGAGCCGCTCTGTAGCCTCTTAGGTATGATACTTAAACTCACACCGTTCCGTTGTAGACAGACTCTCATCATCATCATCAACCCATATACGTCCCATTGCTGGGCACGGGTCTCCTCTACCATTGAGAGGGTTTAGCCCATAGTCCGCCATGCTGGCCTAGTGCGGGTTAGCGGACTACACACCTAAGAAACTCCTAAGAATTTTTTAGATGTGCAGGTTTCATCACGATGTTCTCCTTCACCTTTGAAATCTCAGAGGTGTGTCTTTCTTTTCCTTTCGTTACTAAGATATTATATGCTTCTATAATTTCTATTGGTATCGCTGTAGAGATTGGCCGTTTTCTCCACAATATCAGACTCCGTGTTGCTACTAAGAAATCCCTATAGGAAAGCCCAATAACACTTCAATCCAAGATCCTGGGAACCTCTAAATCTCACAGCATATACTTAAACCATGACACCATGAGGCAGTAAATATTTATCACAAACTGTTCCATCTAGGTATCAACAGAGACCCGGTATCCATAGCAACGATCAGATCGAACTGGGAGGATTATGTCTCCCACGACGTAAGCCTGGCCTGTTTCACCGAGGTTGATGGACAACCACAAGATCTTGTAGGATTCAACATAGTACTAGTCAAGTGCATTGATGATGAAGAAGAAGATTTGGATCAGGTGGGTTTAGATAATTTGGAAACTGCTTACTTAACCGTTCTTAGGAATTTCTTAGGTGTGTAGTCCGCCTGTTCTAGGCAAGCGTGGTGGACTAAGGCCTAAAACCTTTCAGTTGTAGAAGAGGTCGTGTCCAGCAGTTGGAGGTATATAGGCTGTTGATGAAATTAAAATTGGTGAAATTATATTACCAGTCCATGATTTAACTAGATATTTTTCTATTTTATTTTTGATCTAGAATAAAGCTATATTTTTAACGCCTTGTTATACTGTATAGAAAAGTGGACAACTGTTTGTTTCCAATTCCTCTTTTATGTTATTTTTCCGATTTACATCATTCTTCTTCTTCTTCTTCATCAACCCATATTCGCCCACTGCTGAGCACGGGTCTCATCTACCATTGAGAGGGTTTTACATCATTGATAATGACTAATTAGATACTGTGCGTGCTCATTGATAATGACTAATTAGGTCCCCTTAGATCCGCTGAGCTTCACTCGGCGTCAATACTGTGCGTGCTGTTGATCCTGGAGCACACGAGTTACAGTGGCGGGTGTGCTGGGATAAGGATAAAATAAAGTATTTTAGAAGTACCCTTAGTCAGATATTAATGTTATAATAAGGAAAGATTTGATTGTAAAACTATCTATATAGAAGCTCAGTTGAGTTGATTATTATAATCTGATTGTTATTTATACTTTTTATCAAGTTTGATAATAATGTTTATTTTTATCTCAATTCGTCTGGAAACTGAGTATATCATAATCAAAGTGCACTTTAGCATAACTTATATCTTATCGCCGATAGATTGTAATGGATTGTTGATAAGGAATGTTTGTAGGATAGCATTCAGATATTAGGTAAGGGCACTTTAAACCCCAACAATTCTAATATTCATCAGCCCATTCCTGGGCACGGGTCTCCTCTACAACTGAGAGGGGTTAGACCTTAGTCCGCCACGCTGGCCTAGTGCGGGTTGGCGGAATACACACCTCAGAAATTCCTAAGAACTTTTAAGTGTGCAGGTTTCATCAAGATGTTTTCCTTCACCGTTAAAGCAAGTGATAATTCATTGTGAATACACACATAACTTGGAAAAGTCAAATGTGGCTGGGGTTTAACCATCATTAAGTTTTTCTATTTTTATGAAATTTAATGGTCGAATGCCCTTTATATTATCGTAAACTATGCATTTGATCATGTGATGATCTTTAGCAATTTTTTTGTGCATGAGCCAAAGAGGGTTTCTGAGTTGGTACGACCAATCATTGACAGGTGGCGCTACTGTCATTCCCATGTAAATGAGAGGGAGTGAATGTAGGTACATAGATACTATGTATATTCCAATGGGTCCCTAGATGATTTCAAATCATAATTGGACCCAGTAGGTGGCGCCACTGTCGGTGTATCGCTTAAAGCTTTTCCGGACAGGACGACGTCTGCCGGGACAGCTAGCTTTAATATAATTTAATTTCATAGGTAAAAGGAGAGCCCTGGAAAAAGCTGTTGAAAACTTTAATAGTCGCCGAAGGACTAGTAGATGTTTTCCAGCTTTATGGAGTTGACAAGTATCTCACGTCAAGCGGCTTGACAGTCTTGCCTGAGCATAGAGGGCAGAATATTGGCGCCAAAATCTTTGCTGCCAGGTAAATTTATGTTTGAAAAATGACCTTTATTTAATCGTGTTGCTAAGGGAGTTTAGGAGTTTTTAGATCTTCAACACGTTCCGAAGCGGCGATTGTTTTGTTTAAATATTTTAAAATTGTTTTAAAAATGTCTCATGTTCATTAACCATAATTTGACTTAGAAAAATCAGCCTTAGTTAATTTTATTGTACGTAACTTTCTATGATGAAGAATAAAATGGTCTGGATTGATTTCCAAGAGTAAAATAATAATTTTCCCATGAATCAATTTTTATTTTTCAGGGAGCCTCTCTGTCATGCTCTGGGAATTGAAGCTACAGCCACTGTCTTCACAGCGACAACTTCTCAGGCCCTTGCAGCTAAATGTGGCTACGAAGTCCTTGCAGAGTTGCCATACAAAAATATGTTGGAGCAAGGGATCGACTTGACAGGTTGTCCAACGCCCAGCGCAAAAGTTATGGGAATTAAATACAAATGGGCATAGACAATACCGAAAATGCAATATGATTTACCGATCCAGTGATAGAATGAGAAATTTTTAATAAAAATAATCGCAGAACAGTTTAATGAGGCTAAAAATGTGAGCTTGCCAAGCGTGCCTAATCTACGATTAAACTATCATATGTTTGACATACGCCTTTAAGTAATTCGGGTAGTAATATCAAAACTTTTATAAACATGTGACAATAGTAGCCCTTCATGTTTGTTTGAAATAATCATTAGTCGAGACTCGAGGTGTAATAGAATGAACAGGTGACAGACTAGCGGCGATACTCGTCCACATACTAAATATTGGCTATTTCCCTTCCAATCTTATTCAGCTGTTTTATGGTGATATGAGATAAAAATGTCCTGTAATGCTAAAATTTAAACTACGTATGTGCCAAATATTAAGATATTTTCAGCCGTTTTGGCTTAATTGACTAAGAAACATATTTTTCGTATTAACAATAAAAGAATTACATCTATTAAGGATATACGGAAAAGAATTTATTAAAAGATAATTCATGACCTTTTTTGTACTTAAATATTTTGTAGCAAGATTGTTATCGATTTACAAATTTAATAATGTTTGTCTTCACATATCGAAGTGTTCGACAATTTTATTCTGTTCTCCAAAAAGACATCAGAAAGGATATATAATCTTATTAATTTTTGTGATTAAAAGTCGGCCATTTTCGATATTTAAGTAAATACGTATTAGATACGAAATTCCGTTATATACAGATTCATTATATAATTTTTTTTTTATTACATCTTCCTAATATGTCTTCCATAACGTCTACAAATTTATTTTATAACATTGTCACAAATATAGGTGCAAATTACAGATTATATTTTATGGTTACTTTTACTGAAAGTTGGCGGGAAAAATATACGCACAAAAATCATGGCTGAAAAAATAGATTTCGAGAATGTCTTCTAGTCGATAAAAATATGCCGGCTTAAAAATATTTTGCTTATAATTATGTTTATTGGAAGTTTATAACTTAGTGTAAAATGAGATTACTTATATATTTTTGTAAAATAAATTTATTCATAATAAATGGTGCAAGGTATTAAATATTTTTTTATTCATTATGTATATTTTATTTTTAACCCCATTATCGCCTTTTATTTTTTCATTTCCTAAAACGAAATATAAATTAATTCATTAACATTATATCAGTGCAAAGTAATTAAAATCAGTTTTATTAACACGATTGATTAATATTACGCCATAAGTATGTGTCGTGCCATCTAGAAGTCCATAGTTCGTATCGTTTCCCGAGCAGCACTAAGTAGGAAAAATATCCCGAAAATAGGCAATCTTCCTGGCGAAATATGACTGACCTCTGACTACCCTGAGGCTATGTATGTAAAAATAAAAAAAAATGTGTATAGATTATTATGCTTTTAATATATTAATACAATTTATTACACAATAACTTAAGATACTAACATACACACTGTCTTTTCGAAATATTGAAACTAAATATACGAAAATTAAAACTTATACAGTTTTGAATATATTGTTTCTTATAAATGTTTACAAATGACTTGCTTTCTATATCATCAATAAATTTCATATAAATTTTATAAATTTTGGAAAAATTTGAGTAATATTACAGTGGCGCAATTATCAAACCAGTTTGTCAGAACGAGTGGCCGCGGGTTCGATCCCCGCTGAAGCAAATGTTTGTGTGTTCAATCCATTTATTTCTGTATGAATACTATAATAATTACGATTAAAACTAAATATGGCAAAGGTACCAAAAAGGCAAGATTGTCATGACACAAAAAAATGCATTTAGTGGAATATTACAAAATGACATGGGTTTTCATCAAGAAAAATACTAAAAATTGTTTACCAAAATCTAAAGTAAATTTTCTTGGTAAAAAACTTTGTCTCCAAATGAAATAATATTAGGTTATGTAAAAGTGGTATTTCTATTTTAATAAATACCATAAAATATTTTGTGGAGTCTTATGACTAGGGCAGTCATTATTGGAGACTTTGGGTTGCTAGAGACAAAAATTGTGTAAAACTTTGTGCTGGTCAGTATAATAATTTAAATTTGTAATTAGATTACAAAAAATATTTTTTGGAATCTATTGAGTAAAAAAACGATTTGTAATACAGATCTTTGAATATAATCGATATATTTTTCTTTAGTAGGAGAATCACATTTATATACTAGGAAAATGATATTAAAATCGAATTTTCGAATAAATAAAAAGATTACTTTTTTTAATTTCGATTAAATTATTTTTATATAAATACTCGTGAATTTGCGAGAAACATATTAATGTATAATCCAGTAAAAAATTCTGAGGTAACTAAGTTAAAAAAATAGACTCAATAAAATACAATAATTGGATAGAATCGATAGCTATTGTTCCAGAGACTAAAAAATATTTTTTTTATAACAAACATTATGGGTTCTATGTTACTCATAAATTTTTCTTCACTTCTCTCTGCTTAATTTTGCAAAACCCTCAAAAATCCTATTATAGGAAATGTTGGTGCTTCCATGGAAGTCCAAAAGCGTTACACGTTAATTGTGTAATGTCTAGTTTATAGTTTATTGTGGGCTCAGGATGTCCTCATTTACATGGCAAATTGCTTTTTTTAAATAAACATTTAAAACTTAGATTATTATTTAAAATTACATAAGGTAAGGCTTTCAGGCTTCTATGGAATTACCGCCTATAGAAGACACTTCTACAGAAAACCTTCACAATTCCATTTTTTCTTTTTGACTGTAGCAACCCGGTTTATAAATCTATTTCCTGAGTTTTTCATTCAGCCATTCTGATGTTAATTCGTCGATTTCTCTCACTTCTAGTAGTCGGGGCGCGCCCACAGCCGCCGCTAGAGCCCTTTGTGTTCCCGCGTACATTACCTGGGGACGAAAATGGTACTTAATTGAAAGCAGCAATGTGTCAAAAAAATAATTGACATCTGTCAGAATAATGGGATGCGAATCGAATAATCGATTCTGCTAATAAGTAGTATCGATATAATAATAATCGATTCTATACATTCTAGTTCACTGCAATATCGACTCTTTTTTTTATATGAAAATGAGAATAGAAAAAAACAGAAAGTAAAAGGGACTTTTCTATTTCACACCCAGACCCAATACTAATGTCAGTACAAACATTTGTCTCTGCGAGAATCGAACCCGCGGCATAATGTTTCACAAGCTGATGTTTAGTCAAATGCGCCACAGGGCTGTCAAAATATAATATAACATTTATCTGATTATATTTAACAAACATGTTATTTCTCCTTACCTGTAGTTCCATATGTGCGTCTCTGGGAGTGTAGAAAATGAAACACATTGGGAATGATGTTCTTCCATCACTATGCTCCATCTTGTAACTGGAATTTGTGAAAAATAAACAATTAACTATTATATCATAATATTTGTTTACATTACCTAACACCCAAAGTCCCTGAAAAGGCAGGCAGAGGAGTATTTTAGTACCTACATTTAGTCTACACAGTTCCATGAAATAGGTGGCAAGTGGTGCTGTTATTATAACATATTTTTATTATAACAGATTTACTGTTACTTTGTCAAGGTCTACTAGCATGAGTAATAAATAAGACATCCAAACTTTTATCTTTTAGTATTACACTTAGCATGATTGATGATTATAAAAAAAAAAAATATTTCTCTGTTATTCTATTGAAAAGGGTCAATGATTATTCTTAAGAATAAAATAATTTCTGAACTAATTATTTCAACTTTTGAAATATAAAAAAAAAACGATTATAAAATATAAAAAAAAATATTTAAGAAATTTTTTTTTTAAAAAAAACATTATTTCATCTATGCTATAAGATGGTAAAAAGATTTTTTTTTAAATCCCAAAATAGTCTATTTGTTTTTAAACAATTTCTTAACAAATGACGTAAAAAAAAATTTTCCAATGATAATTAATACCTATATTAGATGCAAAAACAGCAATAATAATTCGTTACCAAAAAAAAAAAAAATTTAATAACATTTTTTACAAATTTCATTTTTAGTGAATTTAAAACAATCATAATTAACAAAATAATTAACTTCAATTAATTTTTTTTGCATAACTTTATTAAGTACCTAAACAAGAAGAGCTCCACGAAGCGAAAAGATTTTTAGATCAATTATTAAAAATTTTATGCCGTAATTTATAAAAACAGAGATTGGAAAAAAATTAGTTAATTAACAATGATGTAACTTTTTGAAAAATGGACAAAAAAAAAATTTTTCATCGAGGTTTTTTTCGTTCAAGTGCCTACATTACACCAAAATTTTTTCAAATTTTTAAACTGTCATTTAATATTAAAAATAAATTGTTTTAGGTGATATACCGGCTTTTTAGGCGGCGCGCCTATGCCGTAACGCCCTCGCGGAGCTCTATTTTCAGTATTAAAAAAATAATATAAACAATATAGATAGAGTTCCGGGAGTTAGTTCTTTTTTATTGGAAATTTCCTCCTCTTTCATGATCTGTTTTCAAAATTCCTTAAATATTATTATTTTTAAAGTTAATAAAACAAAACTAAATACCTGTTTTTATTTTTTTTATTTTGTTAATAACAATTGCAATTTTTTATGTGCTAATATACCCTTCAAAAACATTTTTCTAGATGTCATTCCGAATCGAATGAGCCATCGCTCATATTTTTAGGAGCTTTATTTCTATTTAACATGTTTTTGAACATGTTGACTAGACTATATTGAGTAATGTCTAGTTTATACTTTATTGTGGGCTCATTATATTTGTTTATATGTCAAATTGCTAAAAGATTCACAATTTTGTAAGGCAAGCTGGGTTTTTGAACTTCCATAGGCATAGTGCAAGTGGTTGCGATGTTGGGTTATAAGGCTCACCTGTACACAATAAACCTGGGCTGGTGTGACGGCAGGATATCCTGTAACTCTTCCAGTTCCACATTCTCCAACTCCTCATCAACCTCAAGGATTTGCTTCTCTCTGTTTACCTGCAAAGTTTTACATATTTGACATTTTAATCTATTCAATTGCTTGGGAAGAATTCTACAATACTATTTTAATGTTGGTAAATGATTTTTTTTATTTACTTGGATTACAATGAAGTGTTTCTATTAATAACTTTAAAATATAATGTTAATAGGACTTTTTCTGCACATATAAATCATATTAAGGACATAGTTTAACAGAAATAAAAACATATTGATCAGTGTATTGTAGGCCAGTTAAATTTCAATTCATTTTTTTATTTCTATTTTTATAAAAATGAGTTGATGTCAAAATGAGTTCATAAATGAAATATGCCTGTTTAATTGATTGTAAGGAGTTAAACTTTTCCATGGTTTCATAGTACAGGAAATATTATGGTCTGCTTTTGGTGTTATAAAATGTTATATATTTAACAAACATTTGTAATTTTTTTATTTTATCTTGCTCTAGGCCAGTGTGATGTACTAGATGAACTTAGTATTAAACCACTTTAATTGTAAATCATGATTCCTACATGAGAAGAGTCTTATGTACTGATATTTTTTCAATAGTTGTTTATTTTCTATGATAGAATAAGCCACAATAGCAACATCAAGGGCACATACAGACACCGTTATTCAATGTTTTGTGCAATTATTGAATGACGCATGCACTGATTACCCGCGATATGCATGACTAACTCGTAAACGGGCCGCATCCGTCCATTTTATCTCATAAATTACAAATTTCTATTAAAATCTAAAACAATCATAGAGTTTTATATGGCTGTTTACTACTGTACCTTTTGCAAGATTTGTTTTTTTAAAGTTATTTTTTAACAAAATTAATAGAATAAAGTACCTTTAAAATAAGTGCCGAATTTGTCGTGTGTTTTTGAAAGCGGAACTTTTTCAACACTTCTTTAACGTCGTCCCCGATGTCGCACACGTTCACGTTCTGTCCGGACATGTTGTTTGTTGTTATTTAATTCACAAAAATAAATAAAACAGGTGGAAATTGAAGAGATTGTTTACGTCGACACACAGTTATGACAAGTGACGTTAACGCCCTTGGGGGTGGTCATATGTACTCGCAATTTGTCCATGCAATTTTGCATGTGTTTGTAATCTATTGCAAATTTAAAGACCAGCGACATCTATTATTAATATTACTATACTAATCATGTTCCGCAAGGCAAAGATTATTCTATAACAAAAGGTAAAGACCTATCTAAATATGGATTGCCTTAAGAGATGTATACAACGAATTTAGATCTGGAAAAAGTAATTATTTCTCGTTATATTTGTTCATTATTTACCAAAAAGTATTACAACAAATCTTGTGGAAGGGCCATCTATTGACCAGCGGGTAGAAATTAATAACTAAACTTTCCTATTATTCATTACTTTCGTAATTCATTAATGATTATTTTCTCAAAGAATTTCTGATAGACATTTGATTACTTTTTTATTATACTTTATTAAAAAAAAATAAAGAGGGTTTCCGAACGTGTGTACAATGTTTTTGAAATGTCAATCGGACATTGACAGTTCACAAAAATGAAAAGTGAGTTTCCTTGTTCTCGCAAAGATCAAAAACAAATTGTGTAACAAATTTATGTATGCAAAATAAACAGAATTGTAAATACATTAAATACAGAAAAAAACAGTGTAATGTTCGGAATATTTTTTTATTAGTTTACAACGGCGGAACGCGGACAGATTTTCGGAATAATCAGTGAAAGTTGTTTTCATGTGTGGTGACTAGATTTATCGCTATTCTGCAATAGTTTACGCGTTTGGATGCCCTGAATTAAGGTCAACGGCTTTGTCAAACACTACTCGTGTCTGTAAGTGTGTTTTCAGACAACTTATAAAGTGCTAAACGCTTAAATTTGTAATGTAAAAATCGTCATCAAGGTCTTGCATTATGTTTTTTTTTTTGAGAAATGATGCAGTCAAAGGCGTTGCATTTATTTAGCATTTAAAATCACTATTTTAATACAGTTACTATGGATATCTGTATAAATAATTTTCTTAATAATAAAAGGCATTACGATTTTTTCTGGTGTACCTAATTTAAAAAAAAATATAAGTAAACAATATACAAATGACAAAGACATTTTAAAATTCAAATTATGTAATTTAGAGATGAGTCAAATTGAAAGCTTACAAAGTATCTAAAAATAAATCAACTGACAATTTTCTTTAAAAGCCTTTAAAGCTAAGTTAGCTTTCAGTAACAATAAAAATGCATATTTATGTCATTTAGTCTTTAAGTATTACAAGGAAGATTTATTTGCTTATGAAATCTGCCATTGCAAGATGTTTTATGAAGGATTTGATCCTATAATTGTAATCCTGTCATATATTAAGCTATCTGCAAATTTTATTTTAATCTGATCTAATTTAATATCCATAGTAACTTGAAAACATGACAAATAAATTTTTATAACAAAAAATATAAGTATGTCTTAATTTTACTATACAAACCTGTTATCTTATAAATTCAACTATAGGAGTTAATAAATATAAGATTGTATATCAACTTCACTTTGAGCTAATAATATAAATTTCAATCAATATAAAATGTGATTTATAATATATCTATACAATTATATAAACTATGTTTGCGTCAGGGTGGGCGGTTGTAGTGATATGTTCCGTTTTGATAATATTTATTGCATGTGTATGCTATTCCCATGTAGATAAAGATAGAACAGTTAGGTAATTTAATTTGTATCAGTAGTACATCCCATTACAGGATACCAGACTCTTCATCATCAAGATAGGCCATACATAGGCTTCTTCTTCTTCTTCATCAACCCATATATGCCCACTGCTGAGCACGGGTCTCCTCTACCATTGAGAGGGTTTAGGCCATAGTCCACCACGCTGGCCTAGTGCGGGTTGGTGGACTACACACCTAAGAAACTCCTAAGAACTCTTAAGTGTGCAGGTTTTATCACGATGTTTTTCCTTCACCGTTAAAGCAAGTGATAATTCAATGTGAATACACACATAACTTCGAAAAGTCAGAGGTGTGTGCCTGGGGTTCGAACCCGCGACCGTCGAGATTCTCGACCGCGCGCCCAAACCTCGAGGCCATCACTGCCTACCTATTTAGAATCATGCTACGACCAATAGAAGTGTAGCAGTAATAAAAAATTAGCAAAAACCATGGAAAATCATTCCTTTAAGTCTTAGGGTTAAACCCTCAAAATTGTAAAGGAGGCCTGAGGCCAGTAGAGGAATGTATAAAGTTTTTTGATGATGATGGTGATGATAATGATGATGATGATGATGATGATAGCGATGATGGTGATGATGTTGTTTATAATGATTATTATAGTGTAGTTAATAATGATGATGTATATGATGATGATTATGGTGATGTCTGTGATGATGATAATCATCATAATGATAGTGATAATAAGTCTTTAATTTTCGCATACGAAATAGGGATTATATAAAACGAAACATAAAATCAAGTCTCCCACAATGATAAGTAAATATCATATTTTATTTCACTTGTCGCAATTTGTGTTACTAACCTAACGTAATATGTTAAATGGGTAATAATTTCTCGGATTAACGGTATCTAATCTGGCTTGTTACAGATTTACCATGCCCCATATTGAATTATGCTGAAATTATTCGTGAATTTTTATCGGGAGACTTGTTCGTCGAATTTGGATTTACGTCATGATGGATACAGGTAAAAATTCAATAATTTATCAATCATCTTCAGCCTAGATACGTCCCACTGCTGGGCACGGCCTTCCTCTAACATTGAGAGCGTTTAGTTAGTCCACCACGCTGGCCTAGTACGGGTTGGCGGAGTACACACCTAAGAAGTTCCTAATAACTTTTAGGAGTTCAGGTGTCATCACGATGTTTTCTTTCACTGTTAAAGCAAGTGATAATTCAATGTGAATACACACAAAACTTGGAACAGTCAGAGGTGTGTGCCTGGGGTTCGATAACGCGATCGCCGAGATTCTCAACCGTGCGCCTAAACCTCGAGGCTATCACGACTGATGTCATTTTCAGTAAATAAAAAAAAACTCCAAATATCTCGTTATTCTAATTCTATTTAGTTCTTTTATGTGAGTAAAAATTATCGTAAGAAGTCTTACTACTTCATAACACAAAAAATAGAACATATACACCCAACAGTCACACACATAGTCCTGACCCCACACTTATATACAAGTCTTTCACACTTTGTGGATCACACAAACATTTTTCTCTGCGTGGATCGAACCCGCGGCCTCTGTTTCGCAAGTGTTTCGTTTACCCACAAATACACGAAACAAATATTCATAAATCACATTACGGAAATCGAACCCCTGATTTCCTATTTGTCTAATCCACTACGCCAAGGGTCTGTCGTAAAAGTAGGCACAGGCCATATCTTAAAGCTTAGTCTGTTAATTGTCTGAACGATAAACGAATAATTGATAATAATAATTATCGCCGACTAAGTATTTTAAATTGATTATTATACATTTTATCGTAAATGCAGTAACATCGTGCTGTATTAATAAAAGAATTTTGCAAGCCTCATGCTTATAATAAATAGACAACTCTTAGTTTTCAACTCCTTTTATACATCTTTTAAAGTTTCCGTACCCAAAGGTAAAACGGGAGCCTATTGCTAAGACTTCGCTGTCCGTCTGTCACCAGGCTGTATCTCATGAACCGTGGTAGATAGACAGTTGGAATTTTGTCATGTATTTCTGTTGCCGCTATAACAACAAATAGTAAAAACAGATTAAATAAATCGCAGGCTTAATAATATAGTGACCTAATTCAAAAAGCCGAGTCTAAGGTAAGTAAATGGGAAAAAAAATGTTTCCTCGTTAAATAAATTTTGTAGAAAATATAAAAAACATCATTATGTTTAAAAAATATGTGTACTAAATAGTTACATTACATACATTACAATTTTATTATTTAATCCGACTATATTTAATCACAAAGTGAATGAAGGTGAAAATACAAAATTTAGAATTAGGTCACTATATTTTTAAGCGTGCGAAATGTGTAAGTGGGGCTTTCAGACAACAGACATTATTCTTTTGCCGTTTTTAGAAATAATGGCTGGTTTTATTTCTGGTTAACTTCGTAGATCATGACAAATTAGGTTCCCTTAGATCCGCTGAGATTCACTCGGCGCCAATACTGTGCGTGCTGTTGATCCTGGAGCACACGAGTTACAGTGTCGGGTGTGTGCTGGGATAGGGGTTAAGAAACCAGATAGTCAAATAAAATACAAGGGAAAGGGTTACTAGAAGCGCAGGACATATGCATTGATGGCCTCGAAGTTTAGGTGCGCAATCGAGAATCTCATCGGTCATTCAAACCCTAGGCACATACCTCTGACTTTTCCAAGTTATGTGTGCATTCACATTGAATTATCACTTGTTTTAACGGTGAAGGTAAACATCGTGAGGAAACCTGCACAACTATTCTTAGGAATTTCTTAGGTGTGTAGTCCGCCAACCCGCACTAGGCCAGCGTGGCTTAAGTCTAAACCTTCTAAGTAGTAGAGGAGGCCCGTGCCCAGCAGTGGGACGTATATGAGCTGATAATGATGATTATTTTTTGTTATTGTTTCAGTGGAAGGCACAGAAATGTCAGAGAAGAAACTTATGTAAGTTATTTACATAATCATCTTTAAATTTAGGTTACAATACTTCATTGTAATTATTTAATGCAAGTGAATATGTTGCCTCAAGAATTGAGGCCTATAAAATCAAAGGCCAAGTGAGTCAAATATTCAGTAATCTACAAAAATCGATAACTTTGTTTAGGTGGCTATGATATTTTATATTTTAAAAGAGATTTATAAAGAATGTGAATACCACTAAAAATCAGAATTTTAAATTATAAAAATACCACAATATTTGAGTACAGACTGAATAAATTTGTATTTAACCGTCTTTGATTCCAACTGGCGTTTAGCTGGTTTTGATTTTATAGGCCTCAATTATAAGTGACACTATTGGCAAAAGCAGATTCTAATTCCAGGCAAGTACTTTTGAAGAAAATCCGGACAAAAATAAAAAAAAATACATTTTTCGTATTGTCGGGATTTTTTTTAACCCCAATGGGTTTGTGATCGCCATAGCTATTACCTGCCTTCGTTTCCGATCACGGTCTGAACACACTCTGTATACCATAGAACAGTGGCGGTACTTCCATAGAAGCCCGAAAGCCCGACTTGCCTTACATAGTTCCGAATAACGAACTTAACGTTTGTTTATTTATAAAATAACGCTATAAACGTGAATGTGAGTACTAACCGGTAGGTATTTATTAGTCCTACGTACCAAAAAAATATGCTGCTACTAAATAAACATTTGGGCTTGCCTTAGTTTTACACCCTAGGCACGCCACTGTCATAGAAGTCGTATTGTCAAAATTTTGTAAAGCGCCTGACAATATATAAAAGCAATGTCACATCCTTTGCTCATGAATAATTTTCAGGCGTCCAAAGGTTTAATTAAAATAGACAATCAATTGTTTGAGTATAAAATTTGATTGTCTCGTGGTCTCGCGGTACTAGTATGTGCCGTGCGATCTAGAGGTCCCGGGTTAAAGTGTTATTGGGTTTTAAAAGATGTTTTCAGAAGCAGTACGGAGTATAGTAATGTGCCCGAAAAATGGCAAAGGCTCGTGCAAAAGTACTTGATAATTCACTACAAAATAGATACATGGTGATGGTAATAAAGAAAACGTAATTTCATTACTAACTACGACATACTTTTTCATCTCACAAACACTCAGTCCCGAAAAAAATATTTATATCTAAATTCTAATTTCCCTCGAACGTTCCGCGATATAAGAGGGCGAAGTATGGTCGTAAAGTATGGCTTAGGCAAAGTCATTAATGTTGTCTGTAAAAGTGCTTTCTATACATTAAGTGCGACTTCGACATCATCAGGCCATGAGTCCTACTGCTGGGCACAGGCCTCTTCTACAACTAATGGACTTTAGGACTTAGTCTTTGGTCACGCTTGAGTGGACTTGGCGACGTATATTAAATAAAACTTATATTCTCATGACTTAAAAACGAAAGTTTCCAACTTAAAACCTTACAATAAAAATCAACGCAATCTCAAAACCTAAGTGCCTGTAAAAACGACTTTTAAACGACCAATAATGTACCATAACACAATATTTTATCAAAAATTAACCTTATGCCGTCGAATTAAAGTGCATAATGCATTGTGTGTAATCGTTCAAGAAATAACCAAACTCTACAAGTGATCTCAAGTTGTATAGATTGTCTAGTGATGTTACAATTTATTAAATTATTATATCGATATTAAAGTTTTATTTTATTTTTATTTTTTATTTTATTTTGTTGTTCGTGAATACACAAATAGAAAAGTCAGAAGTGTGTCCTGGGGTTTGAACTCGCGACCGCCGAGATTCTCAACTGAGGGACTGATTTTTAAGGCCATCACTACTACGGTGTCCATTTATAAGAATTATCACGAAGTTTAAAGGTGACAAAACCTTATGTAGAAACCCGCAAAAGTTATATGGATTTTCTTAGGTGTGTAGTCCGCCAACCGGCATTAGACCAGCGTGGTGGACTAAGGCCCAAATCCGTTCAATGGTAGAGGAGGCCCGTGCCCTGCAATGTGACGTATATGGGCTTATAATGATGATGATGAAATGAAATGAAATAATATTTATTGAATCTATAAAATGTCAAATACATCACTTAGATTCAGTCATTTCAAATTTTACCACCCTGTTCGGAAGGCAGTCATCACTAGACAAAGAACGGGCAAGAAACTCTAGTGTTGCTCTTTTCCAATCAAGAGATAGTTTACAATATTGTTACAAAAACTTAATTTCCCGAATTAGAGCAGCTCATTGATACAATATCAGAATGTTGTGTTGCATATTAGAACAGCATAGTCATCTTAAATGGAGAGACTGTCATCTAACCGAGTTAAAATTTCATGAATGGAAATAAGCAAATCAGGCAGACCAGTTCACATAAACAGCACCCGTTCACGAGTATGACGCATGATGAATGAATAATATTTGAAGTAAAACTTCTTTTCACACGCCTGACGTAAGTAAAGCTGGTAAATGCGTGACGACAGCTTTACGGAAAGTGTGTTCGGGTGAGGCGAACGGAAGTTGGAAGAAAGATAAGAGGACCCAAAATACATTTAATTCTTCATCAACCCATATACGCCCACTGCTGAAGCACGGGTCTCCTCTACCATTGAGAGGATTCTGGCCATAGTTCACCACGCTGGCCTAGTGCGGGTTGGCGGACTACACACCTAAGAAATTCCTAAGAACTCTTAGGTGTGCAGGTTTCATCACGATGTTTTCCTTCACCGTTAAAGCAAGTGATAATTCAATTTGAATACACACATAACTTCGAAAAGTCAGAGGTGTGTGCCTGGGGTTCGAACCCGCGACCGCCGAGATTCTCGACCGCGCGCCTAAACAAAAAAAGTCTGTACAAAAAAAGTTTTACTTTAGTTGTATGGCGTATAGCCCACACATTTTTTTTACCGTCGTGTTCTTATCACACCGAAAAGAAATTACATAACAACACTTGAATCGCTTTTTAACCGACTTCCAAAAAGCTTATACCTATAATATAGGTCCTATATCATAAAGAGTTTAATACAAGTGACAGATGTATCGATAGTTCTTACATCGATATCTCAAAGAAATCGTATCACAACACGAAAATCATTGAGCACTTACTCAATTGGCGCGCTCAGTGTCCGCCATCGCGCCACGGTCGTCGCTCGTCGACTGAGCGAAAGTTGCCGCCAAAATACATTTCGAAAAATCGAACGCTTTCAAACTTTTAAAAACAATTTTGACATTTGAATTATGTCAAACTGATTTTTTTTTTTAATTTCCAATGCTGGACGTTATATAATCTGTGTCTGTTTTTAAAAAGATCGCTTTCCAAAATTCGAAATGGTCTAATTCGTATTCCATTCAGTGTTGTGTTTGTGTAATGCCTTTATTAGCAGTGATGTTATAAAAATCTGTTGTGTTTTTATTATGACAGAGTTGTACATAGAAAATAATATTTAATTGAAAGGTTTGAAGTGTGCTCTGAATTTTGTTATTTTTTTTTAATACAGCTAGTGCTTTTTGAAATCTAAATTTAAAAATAATATTTAATTGATATGTGCTCCGAATTTCGTTATTTTTTTAAAATACATCAAGTATTTATATCAAAAATTTTATTCGTCGTGACATTATAGTATAAAACAAGGAGTTTGCACTACATGTAGAGAAGCTCTATGGCCTACTTGACTTACATTTAAATTAAAATATTAACCTCAGTTATAATACAATTAACCTCAAATGTTAATACTTAGCATCCTGATTTGCTTTTAATTTATTTAAATGGTAAAATTCCGCAGGAAAGATTCCTTTTTTTACTATCAATTAGCAAAAGAGATTCCCACGCTACCTTATTCACATTTATTTCTTTTTTTAATTATAAATTTAAATTAAGAACAATCATAAATAAAATTGATGTTTTTCTAAAAATTCTAAAACGATTAGGGCAAAGGATAATGATATATACAGCCTCATTATATTTTAATTGTTTATTACTTTTAAATCTCTGAATGCGAAATTACTATCTGATTATATCTTAACGACTCTACGCTATACGCAACAGATTACGATGGAAAGTTACTGTTTTTATTGTCTGCGCGGGAAATACTTTCTAGTCAATATGGCGGAATTATACATACTCAGGTTTTGTTGTTTGAGAAACTTGATTAGTGCCTCTTTTGGTCAAATCGAATGGCGTCTAAGTTTATTTTTGCTCAGGCTTATCATATTTACCATTATTCAATGCAAGTGGACAGCCCCGTGGCGCAGTTGGTTAGACACCAGCTTGCGAAACGAGAGACTGCGGCTTCGATCCCCGCAGAGACAAATGTTTGTGTGACCTACAAATATTTGTTTCTGAGTGTTTAGTGGAGCGAAAAGATTCTAGTAGTTAGTGATACAGAACTATGTGACTGTTAGGTGTATTTATTTACTATATTATTTTTCAATTGTTAGTCATTAGTTGAAATAATTATGCGTTGATAGCTTTATGTATAGAAACAGCATCCGGATCGTGATTTGTAGGTGTCATTTTGCGGGTTTTTATACCTTGAGTAGGATGTTCGATGTCCGGGTAGAAAATATTATAGTAATACAATATTTTTTTTCTATATTAATCTTTAAATGAGTATAATGAGAAGCGTTACACGTTAATTGTGTAATGTCTAGTTTATAGTTTATTGCGGGCTCAGGATATTCTCATTTATATGTCAAATTGATTTTGTTAAATAAAATTTTTAACTTGATTATTTTGCCGTATCATCTCTAGCAAATATTATGAATGAATGACGTGCTTTAACGCTGAAGGAAAACATCGTGATGAAACCGGCACACCTAATAGTTCTTAGAAATTTCTTAGGTGTGTAGTCCGCCAACCCACACTAGGCCAGCGTGGTGGACTACGGCCTAAACCCTCTCAAGGGTAGAGGAGGGTCTGAAGATAATTAATAAATTGACATTCAAATGTTACCTGCATCTATCACGAATATTTCAGCATAATTCTATATGGCGCATGATGATGAGGCATGCCAATTGCCAAGGGACTTGTTTACTTCTCAAAAGTACTTAGATTCAAGTACATAATATTGAAGAATATTTGTAATCGATAAATCTTTATCGTGGTTATCTGCCATTTGTAGATAAGAGGTATCACTGAGTGGGGTTAGAATGCATACTATAGAGAAACTAATGTGTGTTGACCGGTAGCGTTACTTTTATAGAAGCCTAAAACACCAGTTTGCGTCAAAATGTTCTGAATAAAAATCTTTAAGATTTAAATGTTTGTTTAACAAAAGAAATTTGACATTTAAATGAGAATATCTTGACTCAACTATAAGATTTCTTCTTCTTTTTCATCAACCCATATACACCCACTGCTGAGCACGGGTCTCCTCTACCATTGAGAGGGTTTTAGGCCATAGTCCACCACGCTGGCCTAGTGCGGGTTGGCGGACTACACACCTAAGTAATTCCTAAGAACTCTTAGGTGTGCAGGTTTCATCACGATGTTTTCCTTCACCGTTAAAGCAAGTGATAATTCAATTTGAATACACACATAACTTTCGAAAAGTCAGAGGTGTGTGCCTGGGGTTCGAACCCGCGACCGCCGAGATTCTCGACCGCGCGCCCAAACCTCGAGGCCATCACTGCTTCAATGGCAGCTCCGACACTGGTATATTTTTATATGTACATATTTATCTAAGGTCATCGCAATAACACACTTAGGTGGATTAATATATATTACTCTTCATGACGCAACGAAATTTCAGTAATGGAAGATATTTCGGCGTATGTCTGTTGTGTGACTTTATCACTGATAACATGTTATCATTTCATTGATAAAGTATGTTTATTTGTGTACCAAATGTTGCTTTATCACATCCCTTGGCCCTTAGAAACGGTATTTTTATGTATATTTCATACCTACAGCCAAGAAAACACTCCTTAGAATTCCCTAAAAAATATTAGTTATAAAGACTGGTTAACTGCTTAAGGCCAGCGTGGTGGAAGGTCTAAACCCTCTCAGTTGTAGAGGCGGCCCGTGCCTAGCTGTGGGACGTATATGGACTAATATTAGTAGATATAAGGGTGGTCAAATTTGAAATGACTGAATCTAAGTGATATATTTGACATTTTATAGATTTAATAAATATTTCATTTCCTTTCAAATAGGAGTCATTGCTACCTATAAGTCCGAGAAATAATAATAAGCTTACCCCTTATAAAAACTTAAAACCTTACACAAGATTGACAGGATGTGTTCAGACCGTGATCGGAAACTGAGGCAGGTAATAGCTACGGTGATCGCAAACCTATTGGTATTAAAATATATCCATACAAAAAATTAAATATAAAGTTTTTCTAACACTTACATACATTTTATTATTATGATTGTAAGGGAAACGATTTTTTTTGGTGGGGTCTTTTTAACGCCAACGGGTTTGTGATCGGGAACCAACGGGTGTGTGAATAAACTGAACAGAGGAGGTGTTGCTACAATTTATATCCTTTGACATATTTTATAAAATTAATATTGTAATATGAGTTGAATTTATTTAAAAATAATAATAATAAAAAAATGACATATCGTGTTGCTGAGGGAGTTTCTTGCCGTTTCTTCTCCACAGCGATAACACGTTTCGAAGCGGCACTAGTTTTAAAAAATAGCATAAAATATTGACGATTCAAAAGAGCTTGTGAAAGTCTATTTGAATAAAGGAAATTTGACTTTGACTTTGATCACCGTGGCTATTACCTGCCTTAGTTACCGATCGCGGTATTAGTATTAGTAAGTGGATTATTATAATCTCGACTAAACTCAACAACGATACATTTTCGTAATTTTCTTTCGCCTTGATACAAATACTGGCTTATCGCTACATTAAACAAATGAAGTAACATTTTAACTCTTAACGCAGGATGCCATTAGTCGAACAAATAAAAATTATTTCGATAAAGCTTATGATAACCGTAATGCAAAGTTTAAAGTACTCTTCAATGTTACAATTGTTGGCTATAAGCAGTGATGGCCTCGAGGTTTAGGCACGCGGTCGAGAATCTCGGCGGTCGCGGGTTCGAACCCCAGGCACACACCTCTGACTTTTCGAAGTTATGTGTGTATTCACAATTGAATTATCACTTGCTTTAACGGTGAAGGAAAACATCGTGATGAAACCTGCACACCTAAAAGTTCTTAGGAATTTCTTAGGTGTGTAGTCCGCCAACCCGCACTAGGCCAGCGTGGTGGACTATGGCCTAAACCCTCTCAATGGTAGAGGAGACCCGTGCTCAGCAGTGGGCGTATATGGGTTGATGAGAAAGAAGAAGAAGGCTTGTGGGTTTCTATGGAAGTAGAGCCACTAGTTTCGAGTTTCAAATTGGGATTCTTCTTTAAGTAGCAGTAATTGCGGTCGCGGGTTCGAACCCCAGGCACACAGCTCTGACTTTTCGAAGTTATGTGTGTATTCAAATTGAATTATCACTTGCTTTAACGGTGAAGGAAAACATCGTGATGAAACCTGCACACCTAAAAGTTCTTAGGAATTTCTTAGGTGTGTAGTCCGCCAACCCGCACTAGGCCAGCGTGGTGGACTATGGCCTAAACCCTCTCAATGGTAGAGGAGACCCGTGCTCAGCAGTGGGCGTATATGGGTTGATGAGAAAGAAGAAGAAGGCTTGTGGGTTTCTATGGAAGTAGAGCCACTAGTTTCGAGTTTCAAATTGGGATTCTTCTTTAAGTAGCAGTAATTGCGGTCGCGGGTTCGAACCCCAGGCACACAGCTCTGACTTTTCGAAGTTATGTGTGTATTCAAATTGAATTATCACTTGCTTTAACGGTGAAGGAAAACATCGTGATGAAACCTGCACACCTAAAAGTTCTTAGGAATTTCTTAGGTGTGTAGTCCGCCAACCCGCACTAGGCCAGCGTGGTGGACTATGGCCTAAACCCTCTCAATGGTAGAGGAGACCCGTGCTCAGCAGTGGGCGTATATGGGTTGATGAGAAAGAAGAAGAAGGCTTGTGGGTTTCTATGGAAGTAGAGCCACTAGTTTCGAGTTTCAAATTGGGATTCTTCTTTAAGTAGCAGTAATTGCGGTCGCGGGTTCAAACCCCAGGCGCACACCTCTGACTTTTCGAAGTTATGTGTGTATTCATAATGAATCATCACGTCCTTTAACCGAAAAGGAAACTATCTTAAGGAAACCTGCATAACTAAACTTTTTTAAGAATTTCTCAGTTGCGTAGTCCGCCAACGCGCACTAGGCCAGCGTGGTGGACTAAGGCTCAGTTGTAGAGAAGGCATATGTATATAGGCTGATGATGACGATGCTCTTACAAGCAGTATCGCGAACTCTAACTAGTCATATGACCTATATTTTTAAACAGTGTACAATAGTTTATTTGAGAACTAAAGCAAAGACAATGATATGTTATTGTAAATATACAGATATGCTGTGTTAATAAATACATATCGCCGTTTGTCCGTCACCTATTCATTCTGCTACTAACACACGACATAGGATGAACATTTCAAATGAAAATAAAGGGCTGCTACTGACAGCCCCGTGGCGCAGTTGGCTAGACACCTTGCGAAACGGGAAGCCGCGGGTTCGATCCCCGCAGAGACAAATGTATGTGTGATTCACAAATATCTGTTTCGGGTCTGGGCGTTTGTGAGAGTAAAGTCTCTCGTATTAGTGACACAAGATAATGTTAGTGTGGGGTCAGAACTATGTGACTGTTGGGTGTATTTATTTATATGTGATATTGATTGTCACACATTTATTAGTGTTGATATTCTTCTTCTTCTTCATCAACCCATATACGCTCACTGCTGAGCACGGGTCTCCTCTACCATTGGGAGGGGTTAGGCCATAGTCCACCACGCTGGCCTAGTGCGGGTTGGCGGACTACACACCTGAGAAATTCCTAAGAACTCTTAGGTGTGCAGGTTTCATCACGATGTTTCCCTTCACCGTTAAAGCAAGTGATAATTCAACGTGAATACACACATAACTTCGAAAAGTCAGAGGTGTGTGCCTGGGGTTCGAACCCGCGACCGCCGAGATTCTCGACCGCGCGCCCAAACCTCGAGGCCATCACTGCTTTTTATTTCGTGTTGATAATACACGCAAAGAATTACTAAGAAGCGTGTGTGTCAAACATATGACAGTGTAATCGTAGGTTCAGCACGCTCGGCACGTGAACATTTCCTTTCTAGTCTTATTCAACTGTCCTATGGTTAGTATAGACTGGATTGTTGATCAGTCATTATCATTTTCAGCCTATCTTTCACACTAGCCTCTTGTCCATAGTTGATCCCCACAATAAACTATATACTAGACAAGGGGTTCCCAAACTTATTTACACTATGACGCCCTATAGAATTGTGATTTTTCTTGCGACGCAAACCCCCCCCCCCCAATCATCAAAACTACCTACTTTACTGGAAATCAAAACAGTAGTAGTTAGCCAAATATGAGATTATTAGAAAAATACGGACAGCGAATGTTTGCCGATCGCCTCGCGACGCCCCCAGGATGTTGCCGCGACGCCCTAGGGCGTTGCGACGCACAGTTTGGGAAGCCCTGTACTAGACATTACACAATTAACGTGCAACGCTTTTGGGCTTCTGTGAAAGTATCGACACTGCTCTATCTACCCTTTAGGGGATTTAAGCGTGAGAGTACCTATAGTGACTGCTTCGTGATCTCTTCGTACAAGTTTGAGCCGTGCGATCTAGAGGTCTTGGGTTCGATTCCCGGGTCGGGCAAAGTGTTATTGGGTTTTTTATTTAAAAATTCTCAACAGCAAGGAGTCTGGAAATGTGCCCGAAAAGCGGCAATGGGCTCACCGCCTATTACGTGGAACCGATACCTGGCGAAATGTGGGTGCAGAAATGCACCTCTGCCTACCCCATCAGGGAATACAGGCGTTAGTTTATGTAGTACCTATCTATGCACGAATACCATCAAAACTGGTTGTAAGGACACCGTTTATAAAGACGGATCGGATATAACAACCAAATGGCAAAGTCCTGGAATGTATCACCATCATCAACAACCCTTAATTCGTCCACTGCTGGACATAGGCCTCTCTTATTCCACGCCACTGGGCTCATAATGGCGGAAAGTATAGAAAGTAATAACTATTGCTCAAACAACCTTTCGGATTTAACGTCCGAAATATACGGTCCCTTGAAATTAAATGAAATAATATTTATTGAATCTATAAAATGTTAAATACATCACTCAGTTCAGTCATTTAAAAATTTGCCACCCTGTTCGGAAGTCATCACTAGAGAAGAACGCGCGAGAAACTAGTGTTGCTCTTTTCCAATCAAGAGATAGCTTACAATATTGATACAAAGACTCAATTTCCCGAATTCGAGCAGCTCATTGATACAATATCAGAATGTTGTGTTGCATATTAGAACAGCATAGTCATCTTAAATGGAGAGACTGTCATCTTGTCATCCTTTAACGTCGCTTTATCCGGTTACGACTGTATTCTCAAAAAATATTCCATCGGCTGTCTCGACAGAAATGCAATTATTGCATTCGAAATACCATATATTTTAAACTGTTTCTTTGCCAATAACCCAAACCGATTATGTGAATATTATGCGAGCATTAAACTGCTTTTCTGCGAATAAGATCACATGACTCTTAGCGGTCGGAAACTCGTTTGGTGACTCGCGCAATTCTCGAATTTAATCTTAAGGCAACGCTTTTATATACTTACAATTACATATACAGGGTGTATTTAGACCGTGATCTAAAACTGAGGCAGGTAATAGCGATAGTGATTACAAACCCCCTGGCATTAAAGAAAATCCCGACAAAAAATAAATTTTTTGAGGTTTTCCAAACAAACCACATACTTTTAACACCGATAGTTGTATGGAAAACGTCAAAATTTTTATTTTTTGTCGCGATTTTTAATATCGCCACTGGGTTTGTGATCACCCTCGCTATTTACCTGCCTCAGTCTTCGATCACGGTCTGAATACACCCTGTATACAGTCCGCCAACCCGCGTGGTGGACTAAGGCCTAAAACCCTCACATTATATGGTCCGATGATGATGATGATAACCCTTTGTATCGATACCGATTGTGAACTATCTCTCGATTGTAAAAGAGCAACACTAGAGTTTCTCGCGCGTTCTTCTCTAGTGATGACTGCCGAACAGGGTGGTACACCATATTTTGAAATGACTGAATCTAATTGTATTCGTCATATTTGAGATTAATTATTTTATTCTTTCATTTCTACATAATATTTTCTAATCAGTCTCGATAATTTTGCACTTACAAAATGGTAATTTATTTGACATTTTATAGATTCAATTAACATTATTTCATTTTATTTCTACGTAATATTTTCTCGTCAGTCTTAATGATTTTGCACTTATTAAAAATGCCGGTAAAAAAGTCACATTACCAAGTTACTTAGCCACGCCTACGATACCGTTGCGTCAATGTTCAGTAGCTCGGCAGTCAGTAGTCACTTTCACTCGTTGCCCAAGGTTCGCGCCTGGAAGTTGCATTATACAATTATTACGTGCACATTACGCTGTAAGTCAGCTGTTAAACTAAGGATATTACGTCCGATAGTTCGTTTAATCAGAGTATGCAGTGATGGCCTCGAGGTTTAGGCGCGCGGTCGAGTATCGCGGTCGGTCGCGGGTTCAAACCCCAAGCACTTTCTGACTTTTCAAAGTTATGCATTCGATTTATTATATTATCAATGCTATATGAAGGTTTATTATTAAACAAGTAGAGTTTTGATTATTTATTTGTGGCTATATTATAACGAAATGTTAATTTTGAAACAACGCTTGTTATAAAAAAATAAGAGAGTTTTCTCAATTTATTCTTTAATTAAAGATATGAAGCAAAACACGCGACTGACAGTGGCGCTATTAACTAATCGATTAACACTCCGATTGTAATCGATATAATAATCTATATAGTCTACATTCTACAATCGATAGTACCAAGTATTTTGCACACTACACGGCTGCACACGGTTAGTGTGGCACTCACTTGTTTTGTAATGTTATCTTATCAGTAATAGATTGCTTTAGGCCCGGCATCCAGTGATAGAGTTGAAAGGTAGAGCGATTTCAACTGGCTTGATTTACCCACAATAACTCAGTTTGTCTTACAAAGTCCCGAATAATCTAATTAAATATTTTTTTTTTATGGAAAAAGGAGGCAAACGAGCCAGTGAGCCACCTGATGTTACGTGGTCAACACCGCCCATGAACACCCACAATACCGGAGGAATCATCGGTGCGTTGCCGGCCTTTGAGGAAAATATAGGCTCTTTTGACATAAAATGGATATTATACAATTAACGTGTAAGGGTTTCTACAGAAGTACCGATACTGCCACCTACTAAATGTATTCACATTGAATTATCACTTGCTTTAACGGTGAAGGAAAACATCGTGATAAAACCTGCACATCTAAGAGTTCTTAAGAATTTCTTAGGTGTGTAGTCCGCCAACCCGCACTAGGCCAGCGTGGTGGACTATGGCCTAAACCCTCTCAATGGTAGAAGAGACCCGTGCTCAGCAGTGGGCGTATATGGGTTGATGAAGAAGAAGAAGAAGAAATGTAAAAGTAGTGACATGTGGTTCTAGATAATAGTATTTTACACGCGGCAGAAGAAATAATAAATTATTGCTAAGAGCGATCTCTTCCAGATAACCTTGCAAGGGAAAGAATGAACTTGGTAATATAATGACAGTGCTTTTATCATCATTATCATCGGCTGTAGATGATCTACAGCCCTTTTTCAACCACTGCTGGGCATAGGTCTATCTTAATAAAATTTAA
Organism: Cephonodes hylas; assembly: GCA_030295005.1. Taxonomy (NCBI): domain Eukaryota; kingdom Metazoa; phylum Arthropoda; class Insecta; order Lepidoptera; family Sphingidae; genus Cephonodes; species Cephonodes hylas. The sequence continues at coordinate 4,844,072 of AP025387.1, read as the reverse complement.
ATTCGATAAAAATAAATAACATTATAAATAAGTAACCAACTACATAACCAATAACCAATAACCTCTTTACCCCCAGAAAGTCGCCTCTTACGACTAGCAAAAGTCGCCGTTGGTAGACTCTCACGCCCACAATCCATAGCACAGCATATCATAGCATTCTATACATCACAACACAATTATACGATCTATTTACGTGAAACACATTATTATCTTATTAATTCTAACACGAATGATTGTAGAATTAAACCGCGTGTGTTTTGTGCGCGATTTTAGCATTTTCAATAACAAATAGAGTGCTGTTTTGAAGATTAAGTACGGTTTGTGAAGCCATTTGACTGAATAGAAAGTTCTAGAATCGTACATGTGTTTAGTGATTCCTTCTTTGTTTGATACTTAAAGATACATTTCATTAACTCGCACTAGGCCGGCGTCGTGGACTAAGTCCTAACCCCTTTTAATTGTAGAGGAGTTTGTCTAGTAAAAGAACGTAAAATGAAAATACGTGATAGAAAATTTCTTTGTCTTTTAGTGTTTTGGGAAATTCGACCTAATGTCATTTGCTAGTCGTAAAAGTCGACTTGCGAAAGTAAACGGGGTCGCTGGACGATATGGACTTCAAAACGAGTGACTTGGACGTTCAGTCCGATTGGATGTCTCAATTAGATTCAAAGAACTTATCTGTTCCCCGCGAATAGAGTTAAATCCATCCATGAAGGATCCACGAAATAATTTTAATTACATTGCGCGTTTTGACTTACGTTTCTATATCGATTGTGAACAGATAGATCAATGTATATTTAAATTTTGTCTAATTGATTGATAATGTTAATAATCTTTTGTCGATTGCTTTAATTAGATTTTATTGTCTAATCTTTCATGCCTCATTTATTAGCTTCTAAGGTCATTTCAAATTCCTTTTTTTTTATTTTAAATTAATGTTATTTTGGATACCTCTCTACCTACCATATTAGGTATAAAACTTAAACATGTTTTCAACAGCTCTCTTCGCAAAAAATTGAATTGTAACACAAATTCAGAGCAACAACTTTCTCTTACATCAAACTGTGTGGTGAAGTGAACAAAAAGTGTTGTGTTAGAATGAGACAGGTGTAAGTGTTGTGTATAAGCCAGAGCGAGAGGGAAGATGATGTCCAGGGGGATAAAGTACCAGCGGCTGGACGACCTGGAGATCGGGTAAGAGTTTTAAGTTTGTGGGATTTGGGTTAAATACTACGGTTATGTTGGATTCGTGTGATTGGTGTGGGATTAAGGTCATGATTGAGAGATTTTCGTACCTAGCAGTGTGATATTACACCGGTCATCAGTAATTTTGCTCACGGGTTATATCTACTTATACAACTTATTTTGATTCCTTTTATACCCAGAAATAAGAATTAGAACAAAAAATTGTTCTGAATTTAATAAAAATTGGGAAAATCAAAATCAAACATTTATTGAAATATTTGTACAAGATATCAATTTGATATTATCTTTAAATTTGGAAGAGAAGAATGTCTATCTCTCAACTCTACTTCAAAGTTTAGACAAAAATTGAAATGAAATGAAATGAAATTTATTTGACAAAAAACGGTTACAAAACATATGGTACAAATAAATGGGCTATACAATTAATTACAAAAAATGGAGCATTTGTTTGCCGAACTAGGTGTAAACCTGTATTTCAGCACACAATGCCTCTCCCCTTGTTTTTAATTAATGATAGCTGCTTAAAAAACAGAGTTTAGTGTAAATTTATGTTCCTCTCTGTGTAATTAGTGAGTGTGTGTGTATGTGTGTGAGAGGGTGAGTGGTTCGACTAGAGTTAGTAAATAATGATGGGGGAAACAAAACCATATAATTTTATAGAAAAATAAATGAATCAAAAATAGTAATATCAAATAATAATCAATGACAGTATACAAAAAATTTACATAGAGAAGATTTCTTGAAAAAAAAGGAAATGTTTTTGATATATTAAATAAATAAATACACCCAACAGTCACACCAAATTTTTTTTATCACATTTTTTTATTTATGCGTGCGTATACAATCAGAATATAAGTTAAGTAAAACCCATGGCCAAAAAACAATGTTAACCAGTGTTATGGCTCTAAACAAGGTGTATTCGGACCGTGTTCGGAAATTAAGGCAGGTGATAGCTACGGCGATCACAAACTCATTTTTCAATCAGCCTATCGCCGTCCACTGCTGAACGTAGGCCTCCCCAAGAAAGCGCCAGCACCACACACCACCACAGCAGCGCCGTCGGTTAAAACACTCCAACCACTGCGGTCACCAACCCGCCTGCCAAGCGTGGTGACTATGGCAAATCCCCCCAAATGGCACAAACTCATTAGCGTTACAGGAATCCCGACAAAAAATAAAAATTTCGACGCTTTCCATACAACAATCGATATTAAATGTTGATTAAATTAATATTTTTTATTTTTTGTAGAGTTTTTTTTTCAACGCCAATGCGTTTGTGATCACCGTAGCTATTAACTGTCTTAATTTTCGTTGACTGTCTGAATACACCCTGTATATGAGCAGATATTAAATATTACCAATTCTATCTAAGCAGTGATGGCCTCGAGGTTTGGGCGCGCGGTCGAGAATCTCGGCAGTGCCGGTATCGAACCCCAGGCACACACCTCTGACTTTTCGAATGTGTCATGTGTGTAAGGAAGTGAAAACATCGTGATGAAACCTGCGCACCTAAGAGTTCTTAGGAATTTCTTAGGTGTGTAGTCCGCCAACCCGCACTAGGCCAGCGTGGTGGACTATGGCCTAAACCCTCTCAATGTTAGAGGAGACCCATGCTCAGCAGTCGGCGTATATGGGTTAATGAAGAAGAAGAATTCTATCTGAAGTGTTATTATTTAAATAAATACACCCAAAAGTCACATAGTTCTGAACCTACACTAATTGTAAATAACAAATCAGAAACTACGGGAGACTTTTCTTTCACAAACACACAAGAATCAAATAAAAGTACTATGCACAATGGTTTCTACGAAAAGCTCATATAATGTAAATTGCTGTAATTATTGCAATCATGATATTTAATCTTGATTCCAATGCAGATACTGTTTTACAATTTCACTGATTACGATGTTGATAAGAGATATTTAAATTGATAGTGGACACCTGATGGTAAGTGTAGTACAGTCAAAATAATAACGACTGACATAAAAAAAAAAGAAACATTGATACTATTCAAATCTTGAAGTACAATATCGGTATATGAAACTGGAGTTTAATATTTTCCCCCTAACTTTGCCATATATTTTTAATAGTGCTCAGCTCTTATCGGTTGAAGCGTGATGATAAAGTCTATACCCTTCCCCTATAAATGGTTTACTATCATCATCATCATCAGTAATAAAATATAATGTAGGTGAAAAAGTAAAGAACATTAAAGTTAAAACATGGACAAGCAGAGGGAGGGCAAGAAAAAGTTGGATGTAGTGCGAAAGAAAAGATTTAAATATCTCAATGTAAATAAAGATGGAACACATGTAAATTTCATAGGAATTTTCAAGATGTGTAGTCCGCATTAAGACAACGTGGTTCAACTCTAAACTCTCTTAATTATAAGCGCAATTGCTCTTAAAACGCATAGAACAGTAATAAGATTCCACGAATGGAATAGATCTAAGACTCTGCTTATAATTTTACAATTCAATTTCCAACCAACTACGCCAAGAAGTCTGTCAACAAAACTAAGAAAAGATGATAACTTAATTGAGTATTTGGGCAGTAAATTTTCCTGTTTAGCGATAATACTTGTGTGCACAAGTGTTTTTATAATTCTCATTAGTAATGTACATACCTGGAGAATTATCCACGCTCTCGCTCAACGAATTGTTGTAGAAATACACCTGACATTTTTAACATTTATTTGATATTTGAGCTGATGGCCAAGAATTGAAACAGCAAAGAAATAAAGGTAAAATTGAGAGATTAGTAAACGTAATTTTCCGATATTTTATAATTCCTTAGGATATTTCAATTAGTCCATGTTAAAAGTAACTTAATCAGCATCACCATTAGTCTAAATATAAATAAATACACCCAACAGTCACATACATAGCTCTAACTCCACACTAGGTTACAAGACCTGTGTCGTGGGTATCAGACACTACGAGAGACTTTTTCGGTCACACAAACACCCAGTCTCGAAACAAATATTAGTGAATCACACAAACATTTGTCTCGGTGCGGGGATCGAACCCGCGGCCTCTCGTCTCGCAAGCTGGTGTCTAGCCAACTGCGTCACGGGGGCTGCCAATATGTCTCATTTCTGGGCACGGATTCCCTATACCACTAAGAGGTTGGCCTTAAACCACCCCGGTGACCTAGTGCGGGTTAGTGGACTACACCTAATGATTTCTTAAGAACTTATAGGTGTGCAGGTTTAAATCCTTATTCCCTATATAAAATTCATCATCATCTCAATAACTTAAAATAGAACTCAATATCTCATCTATAATTTTACCAAGCAAACGACTAAAGATTTTCTAAGCCACATCAGTATTCATTAAAGAACCATCCAGACATTCCTACATACGCTTTTATTGAACGCTGGGGCGATATTAAAAACGCTTGACATTCTAGTGTGGGAGGGTATGACGTCCCCACAAACTTGTGACGTCAGGCTCTAAAGCGTTTAAAACTAAACTCTAAAGCTTTTTAGTATCGTCGCGACACTCGTACGGAGTGGTTGTTGTCGTTACCTTAATAATTGTGGGTATATCTATTGAGTACAGTGCTATCTGCAACAAGCGAATCGCGCAAGCCGCCGGGCTGCTACCTGCGTTTGGGTCCGCGCCTAGCGATAACAATGCTAACGAGTTTGTACAATAAATATAATGGATAATAATACGTTGAATGAAGATGATTTAATAAGTACGGATGAATTTATAAGTCAAAGAGAAAGTAATGGAGATAATAACATGGATCACGAAGAATACAATTATAATAATGTGGAGATATATATGGATGGGTCCGTGAGACCAGTCAAGAGGGACAGAGAAGAACAGGAATGGGAGTTAGTTACCAGACAAAAAAAAATGAAATCAAATGGAGGTAAAATTGAGATATATATGTCGTCCAACGAAAAATTACCTAAGTTATTCGCAATGGCAAAGCTATTTAAATCACTCGACTTAAATGACGTTGAAAAAATTAAATTCATAACCCCATTTAAAATTCGGGTCGATATTACTAATGAGAACAGCGCTTATAAAATAGAAAATAATCAATCTTTACTAGAAAAAGGATGGAGAATTTACAGAGCTATGGAGAATGACATGTCTTATGGGGTCATTAAAAATGTCGACATGGATATAGATGACAAAGAAATTATTGATAACATAGTATGTCCTAACGGGGAGAAATTAGTTACAGCTACACGCCTTAATTACCGGAGCAGAGAGGACGGCGTATGGAAAGTCAGTGAAGCTGTTCGTCTCTGTTTTAGAGGGCCATCCCTACCCGCATACGTCACAGTAGACGGTTTACGTATAAAAGTTACACCTTACGTATTTCCAGTATCGCAATGTGGCCGATGCTGGAAACTAGGTCATACTACAAAGAGATGCCCGGCGAACTACATAACGTGCCCAAAATGTGGTGGAAAACATGCAAATTGTGAAACAAAAAGCTTTAGATGCGTGAATTGCAACGGAAATCACATGGCGCTGGCTAAATCATCCTGCCCAGCTTTTGCGAAAGAAAAAAAGTTAAGAGAGATTATGGCAGAATTTAACGTCACCTACAGGAGAGCTCTTACTATGTATGTATCTACAAGCTCTGATTGCAAAACAAACAAACTGGAAACTGATAGTATAGTACATGACAGCAACCATTCTCATTATTCTAAAACAACAGACACAATGACCTACGCTAGTGTAACGCAACAGAATGATTTAAAAAAAAAATCCAGAAAGACTTCAGCCTCCTCAGTGAAAAATGGACAGCAAAGACCCCCACCACCACATATATGGTATGAGAATGTTGAAGAAAGTTCAACATTTGATCCCATAATTCAACAGCAAGAACAAACGTCTCACAAAGAAGAAAATCAGAGGACTGTACATTTAGGAGAACTTTTAGAGAGGATAAAAAAGGTGTTATTTATTCGAGGGTTAACAATACAAGAAAAAGTTAAGGCGGTGATTAAATGTTGTATAGAGTGGGTAATATTGTTAGTAGCAGATCTTATACCTGAATGGCCAATTTTAAAGAGTATTTTTGATTTTGTATGTAACGATGGATAACGGTAAGAAAGATGAAGTTAAACTTAATATAATTCAATGGAATGCTCAAAGTTTAAAGCCTAAATTAAGCGAATTAGAACAATTTTTATCTCAAGAAAAAATACACATAGCGGCCATTAGCGAAACTTGGCTGACTCCCGATAATTATATTAAGGTCAGTGGCTACAATGTTTATCGGCAGGATAGGGATGATGCGTATGGTGGAGTTGCAATCCTAGTTCACAGATCCGTTAAATCAAGTCAACTTATTGTAAATAATATTAACCCGGGTATTGAAGCTTTAGGAGTAAAAATATATAACTGTAACGACATCCAAAACATTTTATCCGTATACTGTGCACCTTCTGTTCGCACTAATCAACGCGATTGGGACCTTTTGTTCTCTCAATGGAATAAAAAATCTCTTATTGTTGGCGATTTAAATGGACATCATCTAAATTGGTCCTATAAGACTGATCAAAGAGGCTCTCATATTCTTGAGGCACTGGTTGACAATAACTTTGTAACTTTAAATAACGGCGATCCAACAAGAATAAAACTAGTCAATAATGTGCTGCAGCAGTCATCTCCAGATTTGACTTGTGTAACTAGCGACATAGCGCTAAGATTTAAATGGGCTACCTGTAATGAGAGCTTGGGAAGCGATCACCTTATTGTTAAAACAACTACATTTTTTAATGTTACATCGGGAGTAACAATCAAAAGAAATTTTAAAGGAGCCGATTGGATTTTATATAAAAAACAACTAGAAGTCGATTTTAATAACTTTCCCGCGTTAGGTGACTGTCAATTATCTTACAATAAATTTATTGAGTACATTAATTCTGCTGCTAATATGTACATCCCCATTATTAGAAGTAAATCTAATCCACACACAAAATTTGTTGCTAAACCTTACTGGAATACTCGTATGTCTAAAGCAGTAGCAGAACGTCGATTAGCGCTCTCAAAATTCCGAAGAAATCCTACTCCCTACAATTTAGTCGAACTGAAAAATAAAACCAGAATTGCGCAGCAAATAATTCGTGAAGAAAAGAATAAAGCATGGCAAGAGTATTGTTCTTCAATAGACGGGTCTACATCGGAAGGTGAATTATGGCGAAAACTTAGATGGTTTAAAGGTAGCAAAACATCCCAATCCCATATAAGTGAAGAAAATGCTAGCCAGTTGCTCCAAAACTTAACTCCTGATTATGTGCGCCCCCAAAAACCAAACATTACATCTAAAAACGATATATTGGACACTCCCATATTGAAACAAGAGTTAGACCATTGTTTGAGACGGAAAGATACTTGTCCTGGCAGTGACCTGATATCCTATTCAATGTTAGCGAACTTACCTGACTCCGGCAAGACTATCCTTACCAACTTATACGACAAGTTTTATAAATATAGCTATATCCCTACGCAATGGCGCGATGTTGTCATCGTACCCATTCCCAAACCAGGTCGTGATATTCAATCTCACTCAGCTTATCGACCAATTTCGATGATCTCTTGCGTATGTAAAATCTTTCACAACATACTAGTCAATAGATTAGAGTGGTTTGTGGAGAAAAACAAAGTACTGTCGTCTAATGCTACTGGATTTAGGAAAGGTCGCTCAACTTACGACAATATAACCAGCTTAGTTACAAGAATTCAACTAGGCTTCTTAAAAGGTATGACAACAATTGCTTGCTTCATAGACATTGACAATGCGTATAATAATGTTGACATCACCAGCTTGATACATTCTTTGGATAGAATAGGCGTAGGTACCAAAATGTGTCAATATCTATGGTCATATTTAAAAAGCAGAAAAATTAACATTAAATTAGAAAATTCCATTCTTTGTCGTTACACTCATCGCGGCTTGGCCCAAGGCGATCCACTCTCACCTCTTTTATTTAATATTGTTACCAGCGATGCATGTAAACTCTTTGATAATATCCATATCTCACAATATGCGGATGATTTCGTGCTCTATATCAGTTGTCATGACATAGAAATAGGATCTCGATGTTTACAATTAGCTTTAAACAAACTATCTTCATATTTTTCAGGTGTAGGTTTAAATATATCGTCATCTAAAAGTAAGGTCTGCGTTTTTAAAAATGGCATGTTAAGGAACCCCATCAATATTTCAGTAAATAACAACACATTACAAATTGTAGAAAAATATAAATATTTAGGCATTTGGTTGGACAAAACATTAAGATGGAATACGCATATTAACAATGTGAAAGAAAAGTGCGATAAAATAATAAACATATTTAAAATATTATCTGGCCCTGGCTGGGGAATGCATCCTCGACATTTGAGACGCCTCTATATTTCTTGTATACGGAGTAGATTGGACTATGCATGCTTCATTTATGGTAACGGATGTAAAAAATATATAGAAAAACTAGACAAGATACAAAATCAGTGCATGCGTATTATTGGAGGGTTTATTCGTTCCACGGCTATACACGTCATGGAATGTGAACTGCATCTTCAACCTTTAAATGTGCGCAGATACTATCTTGCCGGTAAATATTGGTTGCGAACAAAAACAAATTCTACTGATATATTTCAAATGTTAAATGAGTTATATCTGCTAAGTCACCGCTTGCCTTGGAGGCGCAAATTAAAACCATTATTGATCATTATGCATGAGCAACTTAAGGAAATACCACTATATCATAATCCTCTAAATAAAAGATTTTTATTAAGTAAATGGATTAGTAGTGTAGATATATCCAATATAAAGCCGCATATCTCTCTTATTAGCCACCCCAAGCAAAGCTATGACTTGCATCACCTCCGCGGAACTGTTCAGAAATACTTGACAGGCCAATATAGTAATTATTACAAATTGTTTACGGACGGTTCTAAAGAGGGAAACATATCTGGTGTAGGCATATTTGATCCCCAAACGAAGGTATCAATAAAATTTAAAATAGAGGCTGATATATGCATAATGTATACGGAGCTTATAGCAATTGCAGAAGCACTGTCATATATCTCATCCTGTGAAGCAGTCAGATACGTCATTTTGACAGACTCTAAAAGTGCACTACAACATCTAGCCAAATGTACTACGAATTTCCAAGGCGCGCCAATAGCTTATGAAATATTGGAAACACTAACTGAAATAAGAAGAAGGAACAAAATTATAGATTTACAATGGTTACCGTCACATATTGGGGTATATGGCAATGAAACGGCAGACAGACTAGCAAAAGAAGCCCATGTGGACGGAATTGAAATGACCTGGCTTCCATATAGCAGTGATCTGTTGCCCACAGTGAAGGATAAGTGTAAGCTGATTTGGAAACAGCACTTCGACGAAAGATCTTTGAGTAAAGGAATTTGGTATAAAACTATACAGCCTGAGATAAGCACGTTTCCATGGTTTGTGGGATCCAATATGTCTAGATCGGATATAATAACGCTAATGAGATTACGTTCTGGACACATTCCACTGAACAGCTTTGGACATCTTATGGGTAAAGTCAATTCTCCAAATTGTGCCGAGTGTCAAGTAGTGGAAGATGTTTACCACATTTTAGTGGAATGTGTAAGAAACGAAGTGGAGAGAACGGAATTTCTGAGCAAATTTGGCGGTAACTTATTTACGGTTGGAATATGTAATAACATTCTGGCCCATCCATTATCACATGAGGCAAAGATGTTAGTCAAAATTGCAAATATATGTATTAAACGTAGAATGTAAGTTAAGAGTTAGTTGTTAAGTGAAATTTCGAGGGTGACTTTATCATTGTGATCAAACCCTCTATAATCAATAAAGAGAAAAAAAAAAAAAAAAACTCTAAAGCTTAGTCGTGGCAAAGGAACTGGTGTCTACAGACATAGAGACACAATTTTCTTAGTGTTTTACCATAAACCGCCCATGTTACTGCAAGTGTAGTTAAAGGAAAGAATTACGGAAATCTTTCAACAGTTATAATTGATAGTGTTTTACCATAAGTTGGATAAGTTACGGCAATTGCAAATGGATAAAATGTTGGTTGTTTTTTACTAGTTAATATTATTTTGATGGTCTGATGGCTAAATATACTGGTAAGTTTTAAAGCAGTTGTAGAGTCGATACTACCACAGAAGCCCAAAAGCGTTACACGTTAATTGTGTAATGTCTAGTCTATAGTTTATTGTTAGCTCGGGATATTCTCATTTATTCTTCTTCTTCTTCTTCATCAACCCATATACGCCCACTGCTGAGCACGGGTCTCCTCTACCATTGAGAGGGTTTAGGCCATAGTCCGCCACGCTGGCCTAGTGCGGGTTGGCGGACTACACACCTAAGAAATTCCTAAAAACTCTTAGGTGTGCAGGTTTCATCACGATGTTTTTCCTTCACCGTTAAAGCAAGTGATAATTCAATTTGAATACACACATAACTTCGAAAAGTCAGAGGTGTGTGCCTGGGGTTCGAACCCGCGACCGCCGAGATTCTCGACCGCGCGCCTAAACCTCGAGGCCATCACTGCTTATCATGCTCATCTCATTTATTACTTTTGTAAAATAAAAGATTTAAAAATTATTCGGAATTTTGTCAGAAAAGCCGGGATTTTGAGGTTCTATGAAAGTACTAGTATTGAGAGCTGAAATACCCAATTGCTACCTCAAAGATTTGTAACTTATATTCCGATATCTTGTCTCTCGCTTTGCTTCGCTGGGAAGTTGATAAGATATCTATTCATCTTCTCGCATCAAGACGAATGTTTTTGTGATCCAAAAATATTTGTTACGGGTCTCTCATAGTCTGTGGTACTCACGATACAGGTCTTGTATCCTAGTGTGGGGTCAAAGCTATGTATGTGACTATTGAGTGTATTTATTTATTAATCTTAGCATTCACTTTGCCAAGTAAAAAGTAATTCAATTTTACTATGACCTGAATAGTTGTTAATTCATAACCAGTTTTAACGAAACTTCTTGCGTAAATCGAAACGCGTTAAAAAGGCTTTTCGCGCGCAAACGGCGATTCGTGTTCGCGCCTAAAAACAATGGCTGACATTGTTATGTCAACACGCCTATTAAAATTGTATTTTGGCCGTTGATATTGCGAAATAGTTGGTATATGGTACGATATTTGTTAATCTTGTTGCTATAGCTAAATGATTTTATGTTTCCTTAGTATTTGTCAATGTTTAAAACTGTTACAATTTAAGTTACATCATGATCAGCTCATGTATGTCTTACTGCTGGGCACGAGTCTCCTCTACTATCTAGAGGGTTGTAGGCCTTAGTCCACCACGCTGGCCTAGTGCGGGTTGGCGGACCACACACCTAAGAAAGATCCCTAAGAAAAAGTTATGCAGGTTTCATCAAGATATTTAAGCAAGTTCCGACCGTTTCCGGTGGAAGTCATTGGGGGAGGCCTATGCCCAGCAGTGGACGAATATTGGCTGTTGATGATGATGATGATGACACACATAATTTGGAAAAATCAAAGGTATGTGCCTGGGATTTTAACCCGCGACCGCCGAGATTCTTGACCGCGCAGGTAAACCTCGAGGCCATCACTGCTCGTAATTGCATGGTAGCAATACTCTCTATAATTTGTCTATGTTCATGTGTCAGTTGCTAAACTCTGTAATCTGTGTCCGTTGTTTAAAATAAAACCGTTATTATTCAAAAATACAGTTTTTTAAAATAACTATAATTATATTCAGAGTTTATTAGATACTAGTCGCCACGGACCGGCTTCAAATTTAATTTCTCGGGATAAAAGGAGCTCTATTGTTCAAGCCAAGACTTTAATTAAAATTTATTAAATAGTTTTTGGGCGTAAGAGAAAAAGTTTTAGTCATTTTACAGTCCAGTCGATCGCTTTTATACTCACTTCACAATAACCGTTAAAAATGGGTCAAATCAATTATTATGAGATGATGTTTATAAGACAAAATATGTTAGAAATGATTGAATGAATGTGACAATTATGATGTTATGGTGAAATAGAATACGGTGTTCTAGTGATTGTTTGAAACCTACTTAGCCATACAAATTACAAATTTATTTGAGTAAAATTTCTTTTGAAATTAGTATACCTATTATGTATGGGTACCTACGAAATCGTCTTTCCTTTAAAATTATTGAAATTGTAAAACATAAATGTGGTCTCCATGTGGCTCAAAAGAAAGCTCAAGGTCACTCAGTGAGCTATGGAGTGGGTAGAGGGTTAGTATTGTTCTATGGGATCGAATCAGGAATGAGGAGATTCATAGAAGAACGAAGGGTGCTGAAATAGCCCAAGGAATAGCAAACTGTTTGCTTATATGCATGCTTATGATATGTATGTAATAAAATCTTACAAATGGATATAGAGTAATTATTTTTATGCAATTTCGCGAGCGCATGGAAAAACTCTATTTTGGTACATCTCTTCAGCCTCGAATATGAAAAACTGTTTATCACTTTTTCTCAGTCAGTCGGTGTTACATATCACCTGTTCAAACATTCCTTACAGATCGACATACATCTGATAATGTATGACAGTTTCTCAAGCGGTTTATTCGCTAAGATAGACACCACGTGAAATATACCTCGTGACTGGACAAGGTTGCTTTCATTGCTACCTCTATATTGTTGGCATTACCCTTCAATTGTTTTTGAGTTATAGTTATAAACAAGGTTTGATAGGGATTTTTAATTATTGATTTAGAATTTTTCAAATACTGAACGACCTATGCATAGAATAAATTTACTTATGACTATAACACCAAAGTACTTTTTATGTCTATAATAGAGTTAAACTTGTTTATATATTGCACTAGTGAAGTAATAATGATCATAAATTTTGTTGTTGTTTGAAGAACATAAAAAGTTACTGATAAATTTGTGCCCAATTAAGTTTAAATCGCTGAGAAAGAGAAGTTGTGCAAAAGCACATATAACTTTATTCTGCGCATAGGTCGAGAATATAGTGCTAAAAAATGATAGATCAGTGGGCGCAGTTGCATAAAAACGAGAAGCCGCGACTTCGATCCCCGTAGATGCAACAATTTTTGCGATCCACAAATATAGGTTTAGGGTGTTTGTGAGACCCAAATGTCTTTTGAATTGCAGTAAAACACGACACAAGACCTGTATATTAGTGTCGAGTCAGAACTATGTGTAGGATTGTTGGGTGTATCTTGAAATTTTTGCCATCAGATTAGTGATGGCAGTATTTTAAATCATCGGGATAGTAATTAAAAAGAGGGAAAATCCGGTATAGTCAAGTTCAATTAGGGTATAACTGATTATATATGAATAGGAGATAATTAAATACCTTTTATATTCTTCTTCTTCATCAACCCATATACGTCCCATTGCTGAGCACGGGTCTCCTCTACCATTGAGAGGGTTTAGGCCATAGTCCACCACGCTGGCCTAGTGCGGGTTGGCGGACTACATACCTAAGAAATTCCTAAGAACTTTTAGATGTGCAGGTTTTATCACGATGTTTTCCTTCACCGTTAAAGCAAGTGATAATTCAATTTGAATACACGCATAACTTTCGAAAAGTCAGAGGTGTGTGCCTGTGGTTTGAACCCGCGACCGCCGAGATTCTCGATCGCGCGCCTAAGCCTCGAGGCCATCACTGCTAGGACTAATTAATCTTGGGACCAACACTAATAGAATCTAGAACATACAAGTCGATATAAAAAAGACAAGTAATATTATTTCAAGCTTCACATAACCTATATTGTTTTTATATGCAGTACAATATTTTGTACACTACCCTAAAGTTTATACTGCGCAGTTATAAACAATCCATTCATTGCCTTTGCATAAACTAAAATAATACATCTTAGACACAGCATAACGCTTTTTAATAACAAACTTAGCGACGCCATTTTTTTTTTGTTTCGCGCGCTCGCACGCCATTGGCCAGTCGTGTGTCATGGCAGCGCGTTCTTAATTTGAAATTATGGATTCGTTATTCGAATAAGGTATGTCTTTTATTACGTAAATCAAATTTGAGCAGAAAATAACGGTTGAATGTAATGTTTGATACAAGAAAGTGCGTTTGCAAAATTTATTGCACAGGTTCTTTAGTAATAAAAGATCCGCGATGCTCTTGGATTATAAATATGATGTTTTACGAGTGAATCGGGTAAGATTATTTGTGTTGGTCTTTTTAAGCAAATTGCATTGGAGATGATAACTTGAGATATTTAAATTATTTGAATTTTTTATATATCTAAGATACGTACATATGTTATCTTCTATATGAGTGAATAACTTATAAATTATATGTGTGAGTGGTAATTTAGGATAAATTTATCAGGTTATTTATCGGCGAAGAAAAAATTGTGAGCGTGCTTTGCAGGTTAAAATTTTTTAACAACTCCTTTGGTATGTAGTCCGTCGAATTGTACTAGACCAGCGTGGTGGACTAAGGCCTAGCCCTCGCAATAATAAAACAGCCCATGCCTAGAACTTATACGTAATAGGTCATAGTTGTAATCACGATGGTAACTGATGATTTTATGCATCGGGGAAACCCATGAACTGCCATTGCAGGGTCAAACGTCTTCGGTTTTCTATAATGGATTTAAATGTATAGTTTTTTTCCTCTTACGCTGCGTTTTAACGGATGTCTAGGTCGCACTTGAATAATTGAAAAAAGGACGTAAGTCCGTTCATTGTATAAACAGATCCTTTTTAAAAGATATTTGTTTGTCTATGCTTCTTATATATTCAAGTGCAAAGGCGGTTTACCTAAGGCAATAACTGTGAATCTTTGGGCAATGCAGAGATATAAATAACTGCATCAACAGCGATGAAAATGATAAAGAACAAGCAGTATTGGATAAGGAGAGTCGGAAGATCGAGCCCAGTGGCGTGCCATAGGAGAGGCCTATGTCCAGCGAGACGTACTAAAGGCTGTTGATTGATTGATTTGATTGAACTAGTAAGATACATATGTGTGTATTACAGTGTAAACTCCATGTAAAGTCATTCGATTTAACGAAAAAATCCCTAAAGCGTCGAAATCACTTGGTTCTGAATGGTTCAGCTCGCCTTCCATACAATGATTATCTTCTCTACATTTAACGACAACTCTATAATGCCATATAATGCACAGTCCCTTCAACTACACTTAAAATAATAGTAATAAAGATTTTCAGAATGCTAAAAAAAAGTTAAAAAACGAATTCAATTTACAATTGTACCAACCTCAGATAAATAAAGATTTAAGTACCAACTGAACGGGCAATTCTCGAGTCGAGAGTTTTATTGCACCAGAAAGAAACTTAAACGATTTCCCACGGGCTTATTCGCAATATGAACAACAAACACGAACCTTCATATCAAATAAATGACTAACAGATACAATTACTGTGCATTCTTTGTTCATAATTTGCATTTTGTTTGGTATTCTACGTTCACTCGAAATCGCACGGCACTACAACTGACATTTTACACAAAACATCAAATACAGCGCTTTATTTGTTCACGTATAATAACACCGTCTAAAATAAAGCGGCTAAAGCGCTGAAGACACAGTTTGTAGGAATAGTTCCCGGCCATCAAGCAAGGATAGCGCTTTATGTGCACAAATAACCGTTAGACGCTGTCCAATTGCAGCGGTTTAAAGCGCTGCAAGGTCAGGGTTTTGCACTCGGCTCGCGCCATACCAAGCGCACGGCTCTATGACGTTTTCTCACAGTTCACCGTATTGTTTGAAAATCGAACGCTGTTTTGCCGCGTAATTTTTTTTAGGTTTAGTTTTTTAATAACAGTGTTGCCAACTACTAGAACTTTCTACAGTTCGACATTTTCTAAGGTTGGTAAATTTTTATACATTTGTTTTGTGGAGTTTTAATATTAAAGTTACTGATTGCAAGATGTGTCGTAAATTATTCTAGTTTGAAAAGTTATTAACGAGATGACCAGTCGGACCGAATTTGTTTGACCTTTCGATAATAGGATGTAGGTAGCAATATTATTTATTAATATCACAAAGATAGAGACAAAACTCTATTATTTTCACTTGTATATTCAACACTAATGTTGGTGTATATAAAGAAACTGTAAAAAGCAGTGTTTTTAAATATTGTATCAACGTTATGTAGTAATAGGTAATACTTTCTATATTTACTGTTTGAGACCTTTTTATATTTTTTCTTGGATAGACATTTTATCGAATAAAGCTGTATGTTATATACCATAGAAGATCAGCCGTGAAAAATGTAGCGAATAAAGGGAAAATCTTCCTTTGTAAGTGTAATATTTAGTTCATGTCTGTATGTTTGTGAGAGTAGTCTTTCGTATTTAGTGACACAAGACTTGTATATTAGTATGGGGTCACCACTGTGTATGTGACTGTTTGTTTGTCTGTAATTAACCTAAAATGAAACGAGGGATTTTTTCTAATGATAAATCAATGAATAGTTTTATAAGTTTTCTTGAATCTTGAAACTATTAATGATTTAGTGTCATACGTCACTTTGACATTTAAAATACCATTGACGTATGCTATCTTAAGATGCAGGTAATATTTTTAATCCCATAATAGCATGGGATTAACCCATTAAGTAATGGCTACCGTGTGCGGTGTCATTATTTGCGTAGATACTATGGGCAAATAAATGCACCTCTGCCTACCCTTTCGGGGAATACAGGCGTGAGGTTATGTATGTAAGGTAGTTATCACGATAGATAAAATATCATTTGTAATATGATTTATATTTTTATGGGAAAGGAGGCAAAATAGTAAGTGTTGCTACATGATAAGTTGTTAAAATAATAAAAAAATCTATTTACAACAAACATACGATGTTTTTTTACATATATTACTTTACGTTTTTACATACAGGATATATACAGTTAAGTTATAGCTCTAGACTCTAGTATACAAAAATTCTAAAGAAAAAATAAAAATTTTGACGTTTTCCATGCAAACCACATATTATACAGGGTGTATTCAGACCGTGATCGGAAACTGAGGCAGGTAATAGCGAGCGTGATCACAAACCCAGTGGCGATATTAAAAATCCCGACAAAAAACAAAAATTTTGACGTTTTCCATACAACCATCGGTGTTAAAAGTATGTGGTTTGTATGGAAAACGTCAAAAATTTTATTTTTTGTCGGGATTTTTTTTAATGCCAGGGGGTTTTTAATCACTATCAGTATTACCTGCCTCAGTTTTCGATCACGTTCTAATACACCCTGTATGTACATTTAACAAAAAAATCATTTATTATTTTTTGTTGGGATTTTCATTAAAGCCAATAGGTTTGTGATCACCGTAGCTATTACCTGCCTTAGTTTCCGATCACGGTCTGAACACACTCTGTATATTATTATGGTTTGTTAGATAGGCGGATACCTATAAATTGATCATGGTCATACAATTGTCTCATTAACCCCTTCGTTCCTGGCGTCCATCTCAGTGGACATACTTTTCAAATGCGTGTAATACGAAACGCTGTTAGTAAAAACTCAATATAAATATTTAGAGTTACTCGGTTCTTATCTAGTAATGATATTATGAATAAAACACAATCGATTTTATATGTGGGTAGATCATAATATCCCGTCAAGTTTTGATGTCAGTCATGGATTCACACAAAGGAGGTAAGTCATCAGTTTTATATATGTTTTCTTACTGATATCAATATATTTCAAATAAATATTTTTGTTTTATATATATTACATTATAATTATTGACTATATGTATAATGTACATGATTTGACGCTATATTGAGTCAGAAATATGGAATTAAAGATATGTCCATTTCAATGGACATCAGGACTCGAAATTCGGCAAATAGAGTATACGTATACTATGAATTACCTTTGAATAATGAATGATATTATTGTTTTATTTTAGGTTTTGATTTTCAAATAGTCAAGATGTCGATTTATAACTCGATATATTATAAAATGGAACGCTATCAGGCCTTGTTGAAGAAAGTGACGACGAAATAATAGATAATACACCACAAAATGTTGGTCGCGTGGGTAGTGAAATTGTACATTCAATTGTAAATCCGATGGTTATTGATGACGAAAAGCGAGAAGAAGAAACCCAAGAAGAAGAACATAGAGCAGTATCACGCAATGAAAATCAAAGTAAGCCATAATATTCTACGCCATAGACTTGGCACTGACCAATAGTTGGTTGGAATATAAAGAAGAATGCAAAACCTGTAAAATTCCAAAAAAGATGTTCTCGACCTGTTGCATTTCAGGCAGCGAGTCGCTGAAGCTCTTATAGAAATGGGTCAGCCATTAATTATAAGCAAAAGAAGAAGACCTGCTGGTCCTAGTAGCCTGGTAAATACCCAACTAGAACTCCGTCGTCGCTGCGGTGCTAAAGTCAGGCCGGCAAATGAAATTCAATATGATAGTGCAGATCATTTGCCTAAATGTGAATAAAAAGAAACGATAAGATGCAAAAAGAATGTAAAGCTAAAACTCGGGAGTAAGTCAGCTAAGTAAGCTGTTAAGTCTTGTAAGCTGTAAGTCTACTGTATAAAATGTGGAATGCTAATGTTAAGCGGAATTGTTTTCGAGATTTCCATCAAAATATTTAATCATTATTCATTATTTTTTGATAATTGTATTAACTTTGAATAAATATTAAACAAATTATTTTATTTTATTACATAAATCAGTCATTTAAACTTTTGAAATAATAAACATTTAGTAGAAATAATTTTGTGCACAGGCAAGTGAGACTTCTGCAATACACTACGCTGAGAGCCTGTTGTCCATGTAAATGGACATATATATTTCTAATAAACTAAAAACATATAATTATTTTTTTTACTAAAATATAGTTAATGAGTACCTAAATACTTAGAAAATCGATGCAAATATTTTTTAACCCCATTATAATAAATTCAGGTCCGAAGGGGTTAAACTACCTTAACAATAAAACCTTCACTATCATATAGCGTCTAACGCCATCTAGTTAAAAATGTCTGAACTAACCCAACATTCATTTAGATTTGAACCCAATTCCATGGGCCATAAGATATCATTCCCAATGCATGTAATTTCAGTTAAAACCTTTTTTAACGTCAATTGTAACTACTAACAATTTTACGCTATATTAAAATAAACTATTGAATTATCAATGTCATTGAAATTTGTACTTTATTTCTTGAGAATACAACACAATTTCCCATGAAACTATGTATTAGTTATGACGTTATATCAGCAAGTATATATCGCAGTCATGTTATTTTAGACTGTATTTCTTACATAATAAGGTTGAGTTTGAATAGTGAATGAATTACACCAAGCTTTTTTTTTTACCCACGACGTAAAGCCACAAGTTTTTATCTTATCTTTTGTACTTTGGAGGGTTTTTCATTCTAGATACTACTTTACTGTGTGCAAATAAAATATTAAATAAGTGTAGTTAGCTAGACACCAGCCTGTGAAATGTGAGGCAGCGGGTTCGATCTCTGAGACAAATATTCTTATGATCCACAAATCGACCCATGCTTACTTAAGGTTACTTATGACTATAACACCAAAGTACTTTATATGTCTTTATAGAGTTAAACTTGTTTATATATTGCACTAGTGAAGTAATAATAATCATAACTTTTGTTGTTGTTTGAAAAACAAAAAAAGTAACAGATAATTTTGTGCCCAATGAAGTTTAAATCGCTGAGAAAGGGAAGTTGAGATTTTGCACATTTAACTTATAAGTTCCTTACATTTCTACTTCTACGTGTCCATTCCCGGTTGCCTGGAAGAGCCTTAGTCGATAAGGCCGCCAATTGTATTTATGTATTTTTTAACTGTATCTCATTTTATTTTATTTCTTTTTACGTGTGCAATAGTGTGTGTTAGTGTGGGGTCAGAGCTATGCTATTTTAATGTTGAGTATATTAATATTTATCGTAGCTGAGAAATTTCACGGTGCTTCAAGTATGACTAATAGGTCGTATCTTATCACCAAGGACTCTATGATGTCATTTAAGCACGTTCAATGCAAATAGTTTATTTACCGTGAAATGTAATTAACCATTACAAATACGGTGGAAATATGTGAATTGTGTTCTCTCGTTAGAATGTTTACGACGAACTGCCTCGTGGTCTCGCGGTACACGTGTGTGCCGTGCGATCTAGAGGTCCTGGGTTCGATTCCCTGGTCGGGCGAAGTGATATTGGGTTTTTCCATTAGGCAATTCTCAGTAGCAGCACGGAGTCTGGAAATGTGCCCGAAAAACGGCAATAGGCTCGCCCCCTATTACGTGGGACTGATACCTGGCGAAATGTGGGTGCAGAAATGCATCCCTGCCTACCCCTTCGGGGAATATAGGCGTGAGGTATGTTTATGTTTGTAATGTTTACGACGAACATCTGTTGAGAAAAATCTAATTGGTTGAAACTAAAAGAACAACAATTGCTTTGAGTTTTCGAAGAATTGGGTGCTTTTGAGACTTTCCTGGTTTCAGTATTAACTCGAAATGATCATACTCATTACTTTTTAAGTTATGGTTGTATTCACAATGTATTGTCACTTAATTTAACGGTGAAGTAAAACATCGTGATGAAACCTGCACACCTAAGAGTTGTTAGGAATTTCTTAGGTGTAGTCCGCCAACCCGCAATAGGCCAGCGTGGTGGACTAACGCCTAATCCCAATTAATCCCTAATTGGTAGAGGAGGCCCGTGCCCAGCAGTGGGACGGATATAGGCTGATGATTAAAATAAACTTATTCCATATGTGTTAACAGATCTTGATTAAAAACAGTCGAGTTATATCCACTTATGGTGATTCGGATTGCTTTCGGAGCACTTATGTAGCTCCTGTGATTGATGAGCTGAAAAGACAGCGTCTGTCATGGTATGGGTATATTATGAGGAGGGACGAAACATATCTTGGTAGAAGAGCATGAAAGTTGAAGGATGGACAAGCCGAGGAAGGCCAAAGAAAACATGGATGGAGTGCGTGAGAGCAGATATGAAAGAGAAAGGCGTGACTGAAGACATGACGGCTGATAGGGATGTGTGGAAGGACAAAACATGCTGCGCCGACTCCAAATTAAAATTGGGAGCAGGGCAGGAGAATGATGATGGTGCTTCGGAAAACTGTTTTTCTTTTTATGTTTTGTTTGGGATTTTTATCATCGTCAATATGTTTGTAATCACCATACCTTCTTAGTTGTCGATCAAGGCCTGTTTTTTATATTTTCTGATCCTTAGCAGAATAAAGGCTGTAACTCACTGATAGTATAAAATTATTGGTACATAACGCTGATTCTTTTAATAGCCGTTCGTTCATTCGTTCGCCATTTTTAATATCGTCAATGTTTTTGTAATCACCGTCCCTTCTTAGTTTTCAAAGCCTTTTTTTGTAATTTCCTAGTCCTTGGCAGTACAAAGTCAGTGAAACCAACCTGAATACAAAATTATTGATACATGTAGCTTAATGTCCGACATGGTAGTCCGATGACCTTGTACAGATCGCGAGACGTCGCTGGCTGCAGGCGGCTTCCGACCGATCCCGGTGGAGGTCATAGGGGGGGGTCTAAGTCCAGCAGTGGACCTCTATTGGCTGATGGTGATAGCTCAATGTCTTCTTCTTTGGCTGACGATGATCTCTATGGTAGACGGGACCCGTGCCCAGCAGAGGGACGTATATGGGTTGATGATAATGATGATGATAGCTCAATGTCCTTCTCTTCTCCCCAGGGACTCCAGCCAAGACCTGGTGTCAGTCCGAGTGCCGATCAATGGCATGACATGCCAGTCCTGCGTGAGAAGTATAGAGGGATCCGTCACGGAGTTACCGGGAGTGGAGTACGTTAAGGTGAGGAGGTGGAACTCTTTTAAAATATTTAACTTCTTCCAAAAGAAACAAACTGTTTTTGCTGCATATTTTTATTATTTGGGGGGGGGGGAGAGGGGGGCGAATTAACAGAACAATTGCAATAAAAAATATACAACAAAAATATAGTACACCATCGAAACAATTTCCACTAAATTAGAGCATAAAATGATGGCCTCGAGGTTTGGGCGCGCGGTCGAGAATCTCGGCGGTCGCGGGTTCGAACCCCAGGCACACACCTCTGACTTTTCGAAGTTATGTGTGTATTCACATTGAATTATCACTTGCTTTAACGGTGAAGGAAAACATCGTGATGAAACCTGCACACCTAAGAGTTCTTAGAAATTTCTTAGGTGTGTAGTCCGCCAACCCGCACTGGGCCAGCGTGGTGGACTATGGCCTAAACCCTCTCATTGGTAGAGGAGACCCGTGCTCAGCAGTGGGCGTATATGGGTTGATGAAGTAGAGCATAAAATATAAGTAGTGAACATCAGAGAATAATGAAAAACAAGCTTTTCAACTTTATAATATTTTGTTGTTACAATAAAAAAAGAATACACCAACGTAAATCTCTAACTGCAGGCTACGATGGTTAAGTCCCGGGTTTGATTCTCGGAAAAATAATCATATTTTTAATCAGGAAATTTTCGGTAGCAGTCGGTATCTATTTTTCAGTAGCAGCTCCTTATTTTTGTGCCCTTACAAGGACAATACACTCACTTGATGTTAGTACGCTCTATTCAACAATTACTATGCATCTCCAGCGCTTATGCATAACACTAAAACATTGATAACTAATGATAATGGTGAGCTAGATCCCTAAAAAGGCGACAGTATAACTTTAGAAAAGTGAGATTTCCTCAGCTCTACTTTCTCGATCGCTCATGCATAACACCAGGACGATTTTTGATAACGATGTTAATTTATTAATTTATTCGCACTTCATACAAAGTTTGTATCGGTGGACTTAATGCCAAGCATGGCATTCTTATGATGAAATGAAATCGCTGAAGATGATGATGAACTGTATTACAGGTGGAGCTATCAGAACACGCTGGCTACTTCAGGTATGATCCGAGGCTGTGCTCGGTGGAGGCGATCCGGTCTCACATAGAAGACATGGGGTTCGAAGCGCCCGCGGACACTGGAGACGACGAGACCAGGTTGGTGATGCTCCGGTCTACTCGGGTCTTTCACGGTCTACTGTGGTCTTTCGTGGTCTACTGAATTATGGTTCGCCAACTCGCATTAAGCCAGCGTTGTGAACTAAGGCCTTAACCCTCTTAATGGTAGAGGAGTGCCCAGTATTGGGATGTATATGGGCTGATGAGAGAGACGAAAGAATTATGGTTCAATTTCTTTACGAGTTGAGGCTTCTGAGAACAGGTTTTATTATTATTTTGCATTTATGACGAGTGCGAGACAAATTTTTGTGTGATCCAGAAACATTTATTTCGGGTCTGGGTGTTGGTGAGACCGGAGAAGTCACTCGTTGTCTCTTATACGTATGACAAGGTATCCTCGTGAGGGGTGAGGGGTCAGAACTATGCATGAGACTCTTCGGTGTACGATTGACTCGTGGTCTTGCCGTAAAAGTATGTGCCGTGCGATCTAGAAATCCTGGGTTCGATTCCCGGGTCGAGAAAAGAGTTATATTAGATTTTTCCATTAGGAAATTTTCAGCAGCAGCACGGAATCTGAAGAAGTGCCCGAAAAATGACAATACGCTCGCCCCCTATTACGTGGGGCCGATACATATCTGGCGAAATGTGAGTGCAGAAATGCACCTCTGCCTACCCCTTCGGGGATTACAGGCGTAAGGTTATGTATGTATGTGTGTGTATTTATTTATAGAATTGCTGGGTACGGGTCTCCTAACTGAGAGGGTTTAAGCCTTATCCCACCACACTGGCCTACTAATGGTGTAATAACGTTAGTCATTATCTTCTTCCCCAGGAATCTCCTCCCGAAAGACATCCCGACCGACCTGTTGATAGACATGTCGGGTTCAGGCGCAGACAGCGAGGTCCTGCTCAACGTGGTGGGAATGACTTGTCAGTCCTGCGTCAATACTATCGAAGGTACTGTGTTCTGTTCTGTTCTACTTCTAGTTTATGGTATTCTGTTCTTTTCTACTTCTTTAGATGTAGGACTTATCGTGGGATGACCAGAAGACTGTGTTACTTTGTATGTTCATTGAAATTTATTAGGTTTTTGTATCGCTATTTACTCAGTTAAATAGATCTTAAATTTAAGATTGGATTGCAAATATAAGAAGTTTTAGTAGTCCAATAAATCCTTGGAAAATTGAATGCATTTTAAATGGTACAGCAGACTGTATTAAGCTTGGACAGCATAATAATACATTTGGTTATACTAAGGTAGTACAACTGCTTTATATGAAACATACATAAAAAAAGAGCCTTTATCTTTCTCAAAGGCCGGCAACGCACCGATGATTCCTCCGGTATTGTGGGTGTTCATGGGCGGTGTTGACCACTTAACATCAGGTGGCTCACTGGCTCGTTTGCCTCCTTTCCCATAAAAAAAAAAAATAATAAAAATTGTTGTGACATTTTGATTTGTGGCAAATGTAGCCAAATAATAAGAAAAACAATTTGATATTGTTTCCCATACATTATAATAAGTCTCCTGTAGCCAAAGTGAAAATAATCTTTACAAGTTTAAAATATTTTGAGCTATCACCGTTTAGAACGTCTTATCATTGTGGAGAAGAAACGTCTAAACGAAGAAACAAGAAAATCTATCAGCAAGATGAAATGTAGTTTTTTTCTTTAGAATATACCAAAGTACCCACATTATATTAAATTAAACGGCATATTTACATTAAGTTAATCATTACTACATACTCTTTCAATCCACAAAAAGACCCAGGTCTTCTGTTTGTTGTGGTTCCAGAACCACCACTAACCTTACATATCTTTCACCACCAGGTACCCTCAAAGAGACTCCAGGAGTGTTGGAAGCTCGTGTGAACCTCTCAGAGGGGAGTGCCCGCGTGCGTCACTCCTCAGACATCACCTCTCAACAAATAGCTGATGCTGTCTACAATCTTGGTTTCGATGTGGACATCATCTCAGTGAATGGGCGGACTTGTACAGGTATACTTTCATCATCAGCCCATCATCATACGTCCCACTGCTGGTCACGGGACTCCTCTACCATTGAGAGGGTTTAGTGCATAATCCACCTCGCTGGCCTAGTCCAGGTTGGCGGATTACACTCCTAAGAAATTTCTAAGAACTTTTATGTGTGCAGGTTTCATCACGATGTTTTCCTTCACCGTTAAAGCAAGTGATAATTCATTGTGAATACACACATCACTTCGAAAAGTCAGAGATGTGTGTCTGCGGTTCGTCAAAACTCGAGGCCATTACATTAATCAGGGTTCGATTCCCGCGATGAAAATGTGAGAGTGAAAAGTCTCTCGTAGTTTCTGATACACGCCCCAAGACTTGTATCTTAGTGCGGGGTCAGAAATATATATGTATATGATTCTTCTTCTTGTTCTTCATCAACCCATATACGCCCACTGCTGAGCACGGGTCTCCTCTACCATTGAGAGGGTTTAGGCCATAGTCCACCACGCTGGCCTAGTGCGGGTTGGCGGACTACACACCTAAGAAATTCCTAGGAACTTTTAGGTGTGCAGGTTTTATCACGATGTTTTCCTTCACCGTTAAAGCAAGTGATAATTCAATTCGAATACACACATAACTTTCGAAAAGTCAGAGGTGTGTGCCTGGGGTTCGAACCCGCGACCGCCGAGATTCTCGACCGCGCCCCTAAACCTCGAGGCCATCACTGCTGATTGCTAGGTATGATTGCTTGATATGATTGCTAGGTGTGATTATCCTCATCATCATCGCATACTGTTTTTCTTCTTCTAGACACAATTTCCCAAAGCAGAAGTGATCAAGAAGGATCTGGTGATGGTGGAAAAGTGGAGTCCTTAGTCAAGAACAAAAATCATTCAAATGTGAGTATACAATTTTAGATGAGAAAGACTCATATTCCTTTTTACTATACAATGACAGATTTTATTGAGGATCCTTGAGAGTAAATAAATTGATCAGAAGTTTTTGTTAATATTTTTGTTTTACTAGCTGTTGCCCGCGACTTCATCCGCGTAGACTACAGGGTTGAGTTTAGATAGAAAATAATTTATAGTCTATTTTACATCTCAGAGTCCTATTTATGCACATACCAAAAATCATTTAAATCGGTTTGGTAGATGCAGAAATACCCATTCCCACGGGAATACTTCATTTTCCGGGATAAAAACTATTCCATGTGAATTATGTGAGCTCTACCTCTCTCTATACCAAATTTTATTCAAATCGCTTTGGTAGATCCAGAAATACTCATTCCCACGGGAATACTACATTTTCCGGGATAAAAAGTATCCTATGTTTTATCCTGATGTATAAGCTATATTATTGTAAAGTTTCATTAAAATCCATTCAGTAGTTTTTACGTGAAAGAGTAACAAACATCCATACATCCATACTTACAAACTTTCGCCTTTATAATAGTAGTAGGATAAGACATGAATTTGAGGTCGGTCAAGAAAACCCCGACAAGATTACTAACCCGAAAAATAAGTTTACTAACCACAGAATAGGTATAAAGTGTATGTGATTGATGGGAAAACATCAAAATTTTTACTTTTTTGTCGAGATTTTCTTGAACGCCAACAGGTTTATAAATACCTTAGCTATCACCTGCCTCAATTTCCGATCACGGTCTGATTACACCTTGTGTAAGATTCAATATTTTTTTGCCAAATAAAAAGAGAATCATCAAAATCGGTCAAAAGTTCTGAGATAACAAACATAAAGAAAAAATACAGACGAATTGATAACCTCCTCCTTTTTTGAAATCGGCTAAATATAATAAAAATTCGACCTCAAATTCCAGTTCCATAATATTAAAACATCCCCCCCCAGGGCACAGCCTCCCCGGTCCAGGACAGCGACATCTCCCGCTGCACGCTGGAGGTGCGCGGGATGACGTGCGCCAGCTGCGTCGCCGCCATCGAGAAACACTGCTCCAAGTTGTACGGTGAGGATCGTCATCATCATCATCATATTCATCATTATCGTCATAATCATTATCATCCTCATTATCACCATCATCATCATCATCATCATCATCGACCCATATTTTTGTTACTGCTGGGCACGGGTCTCCTCCACCATTGAGAGGGTTTAGTTAGTCCACCACGCTGGCCTAGTGCGGGTTGGCGGACTATACACCTAAGAAATTCCTAAGGACTTTTAGGTGTGCAGGTTTCATCACATTGTTTTTCTTCACCGTTAAAGCAAGTGATAACTCATTGAAATGAACACATAACTTTGATAAGTCAGTAGTTTGCGTGGGGTTAAATCGCTTCTGTCAAGATTCCCGACAACGCACTTAATCCTCTAGGCAATCACTGCTTCACATCAAAATGCTTTCATTAAATTAAGATTTAAAGCTTAAATATTCAGAATTTTGTAAGGCTTGCTAAGCTTTTTGACTTCTATGGAAATACTAGTATAGTTTCTACTCTAAAACTGTTAAATAGTCCACTGAATTCTTTGACGAATTCTTCTTTTGACAACAGTTTGCGAAAAATGATCGAATCCCCGCAGAGACAAATGTTTGTGTCATCCACTAATATTTGTTTCTTTGGATGTTTGAGAGTGAAAAGTCTCTCGTAGTCTCTGATACCCACGACACAGGACTTATATCCTAGTCTAGACTCAGAGCTATGTGTCCAAGCACTGATTGGCCATCGCAATCGACCGGGGGGAGTAGGGGGACGGAGGCGCGGGGCGCAGGGGCGCCCGCGCATCACCGGCCATTAGCACTCACATATTTTCACTGCGACCGATAAGCCACTCCGCGTCTATTTCCTTGTTAATTTAAATATACCAGTTTTGTAAGCTACAGTCCGCTTCTTATTTTCATTAACGTCCCAAACATTGGTCCTTCTACCGAGAATAACAAGAAGACGCGCAATTGGAGGAGTATTATTGGAGTAAAATATCTACCAAGGAGTCACCCAAGAAACCTACACATTGGAAACCAAAATTAACGAAACTTCAATGCTATCTGGATGTCACAATATCAACCAACTAAAGGACTAAGGATTATTGTGGTAAAACGGCCGGAGTTGTGAGTTCGTTCCAATTATTACGATCAATTTCCATAAAAATAGCTTCTTCGTACAATAATTTTTTTCTACCCCCCAATTTTTTTTATTTTTTTTCTCACCGATATTTTAGTTAATTTAGCAAAATATAATCGTATTAGTTTAAATAATTCATTACTATTACAATGTCTGAAGAATCTGTTCAAAAATTACGTAAGTTAAATAGAGTTAAAGGGTCCATGAAAGCTAAGCTTACGCAGTTTGAAACATACGTCGATGTTTGTAGGTCTTATGAAATTCTTAACGAAGTACATGCCGGTGAGTTACAGATTCGACTGTCTAGAATACAAAATCTTATTACTGAGTTTGATTCCTTACAGACTGAGATTGAGGTGTTAGTCGATTCACCTGACGAACAATATACCGAACGAAAAATATTTGAAGATCAATATTATAGCCTTATATCTATAGCACAAAAAATACTACGTACGAGCTCCGACAAAATGGATAACATTTGTAAGCAACGCTCAGGTCCGCTGGCCAGCTGTGACGTCGCAAATACAGGTGGGACTTGTCAACATAATAAATTCAATTTACCTAAAATTAATATTCCTAAATTCAATGGTAGCTATCAACACTGGCTTGAGTTCAAAGAAACATTTTTGTCAATGATACATAATAATTCTGATATTGATAATATTAGCAAGTTTCATTATCTCCGGGCTTCTTTACATGGAAGTGCGGCCGATATAATTAGGAACATAGATTTTACACAGGATAATTATGCAACAGCTTGGGATCTCTTGTGCGAGAGATACCATAACCCAAAGCTTCTTGTAAACAATCATGTACAAGCGTTATTTAATGTAAATCCTATTTCTAAAGAATGTAGTACCTCATTACGTAATCTTGTTGATATCACCAATAAAAATATTCGAGCATTAAAATCATTAAAACAACCTACGGAGCACTGGGACACATTAATCATATATATGATGTCTTCTAAGTTAGATACCACAATGGCTCGCCATTGGGAAGAAAAACGCGGCATGCTATCAGATCTTCCTACATTGGCACAATTTTCTTTATTTATTAATAATAGGGCTGATTTATTGGAGACCTTGGAAGATAATAAAATGAAAAATACTAGATCAGAACAACATAAATCTAAAAGTTTTATAACGGTTTCCAATGACAGACATATTACATCAACATACCAAAATAAGTGCGTGTATTGTAGAGGTGAACATTATTTATTTTCTTGTGATAAATTTAGGGCCTTATCAATAGAAGATCGTATTGCTAAAGTACAAGAGCTTAATTTATGTTCTAATTGTTTGCGATCAGGCCATTCGCCTTCAAAATGTCGCCTATCTCATTGCCGCTATTGTAAATTAAAACATAATACGCTTCTTCATTGCGACAATAAAGCAACAACTTCAATTTCTCCTATAGTGGAAAACGTAACTTTACAATCTAATATAATCAATAACCCCCAAAGCTACAATCCTTCATTTTCAAACAATAACACACAGTACACTACTTCTCCCAATATACTTCTATCCACAGCGTTGGTGCAAGTCTATGATAGCCGTGGTGGCCACCATTTGGCAAGGATTCTACTTGACAATGGCAGCACTGCTAACTTCATCACGCAGGATCTATGCAACAAGTTGGGTCTATCCAGGAGGGATGCGTTCTCCAGAGTATCAGGTATCGGCAATCAAGCCTGCAATAGTACACAATCTTGTAAAGTAACAATCAAATCTTTAAATTGTAACTATCAGGTCGATTTAAATTGTCTAATTTTACCTACAATTACAAAATTATTGCCATCTACGTTAGTTGACGTCAGCCATATATCAATTCCAAACGGCGTACAACTAGCTGATCCTAATTATAATATTCCATCAGCAATAGACTTATTAGTAGGCGCAGAAGTCTTTTGGAACGTCTTATGCACTAACTCTATCAACCTAGGCAAAAGACAACCTAAGCTTTACGAAACAAAACTGGGTTGGCTAGTGTCAGGCTACATAGTAGCACAATCTAATACTGCTTCTATACAGCATCAATGTAATTTTCTTAATGATGAACAGTTAACACGCTTTTGGGAATTAGACAACATTCCTGCTCAATATTCTTTAACAAGCGAAGAGCGTGCTTGTGAGGAACATTTTCGTTTAAATACGTATAGGAAATCTGATGGTCGGTTTGTGGTAAAAATACCTTTCAAACGCGACCCTTGCGAATTAGGTGACTCGTACGTATTAGCTAAAACTAGATTCTTCTCGCTAGAACGTCGCTTTCAAAAAAATTCCAATTTCAAACAAAGTTATCTAGATTTCTTAAAAGAATATGAAAACCTTGGTCATATGTCAGAGAGCACAAAATTTAATATTAATTTTACTAATTCAATAAATTATTATTTGCCGCATCACGGTGTACTTAAAGAATCGAGCACAACTACCAAGTTGCGAGTTGTTTTTGATGCCTCGGCAAAAACAACATCAGGTCTATCACTAAACGATTTACAAATGATTGGACCTACAGTGCAGGATGATTTACTCTCTATTTTAATTCGTTTCCGTCAACACAAATATGTTATTTCTGGAGACATTGAGAAAATGTATCGTTGCATTGAACTAAATTCATCTCAACGACATTTACAACAAATAATATATCGTTCTTCATCTTCTGAACCTATTAAAGCATATACTTTAAATACTTTAACGTATGGGATGGCATCAAGTCCCTATCTTGCTACAAAATGTCTAACTAGTTTAGCTAATGACGTCACAGACACAAACATAAAACACGCCCTACTACATGATTTTTATATAGATGATTATTTAGGAGGAGGATCACAAAAGGAAAGTACTATTAAGTCGTGTAAAGGATTGATGTCAGTATTATCTGCAGCTAAATTTAATTTACGAAAATTAAAATCTAACGATCCAGAAATTTTAAGAATAATTAGCAATGATTCAAGTTTAAATAATAATAGTATCCTACAACTTTCCGATAATATTTCCACATCTAAAACTCTAGGTCTATATTGGTTATGTGATTCTGATTTGTTAACCTTTTCAATAAATATTAATATACCTAAAATAATTACAAAACGACATATTTTATCACTAGTTAGTCAGATATTTGATCCACTAGGCCTATTAGGTCCAGTAATAATTGAGGCAAAAATCATAATGCAAAAATTATGGTCATGTAAAATTGGTTGGGATGATGATATTCCATTTGATATAAATCAGCTTTGGACAAATTTTTCTGACAAATTGACTTATTTAAATAATATCAAAATTCCAAGATGGTTTCTAAAAAACCATAGTGATAGTATTGAGCTTCACATATTTTCAGACGCCTCAGAACTAGCATACGGAGCGTGTATCTATGCTCGTTCTACTAACTTAGATGGCTCTGTACATGTCCAGTTAATAGCATCCAAAAATAAAGTAGCTCCTCTCAATCCTACGACCATGCCCCGACTAGAACTGTGTGCAGCTCTTTTAGCAACAAGATTGTGTACTAAAATACTGAACTCCATCACATTGCGGGCTGTTTGCAGATTCTGGTGCGACTCCACCATTGTACTTGGTTGGCTTGCTACTCCTGTTAATAAATTGAAACCGTTTGTTCGAAATCGTATAAATGAAATTAATGAAAATACGACAGGCTGGAACTGGGGCTACGTACCTTCTCTGGATAACCCGGCAGACCTCGTTTCTCGCGGGGTGAAGGCTGATCAAATCAGCAATTTAAATCTATGGTGGTCAGGTCCGACATTTTTACTAAAATCTCCCGATTTGTGGCCTAAAATGCCCAATATATCGAACAAATGTAATCTTCCTGAGGTGATATGTCATATTGCACAAGAATCAAGTAAACAAATCAATCCTATCTCATTATTAATTCATAAATATTCTAATTTTAATAGATTAATTCATACCGTAGCCTATATTTACAGATTTATTCATAATTGCAAAAATAAACATAATAAAATATTAAGTGTCCTATCAAACACAGAAATTCAAAATGCTTTGACAGCTATATTGAAACAATCTCAATTAGAAATGTTTGCTGAAGAATATTCAATCATACAATTAAATAAGCCGCTACCACATAAGAATCGGTTAATATCTCTATCACCTTTCATTGATTCAGAAGGTATTATAAGAGTAGGTGGCAGGCTTGAAAACTCGCCTTACTTATATGATCAGAAGCACCCAATAATAATATGCAGTAAACATTATTTCACAAAACTATTATTTCGATCACAACATATTAAACTATTACATGCTGGACCACAATGTTTATTGTCCAACATTAGACAAACTTATTGGCCACTAGGGGGACGAAACCTAGCGAAGTACATAGTAAAAACATGTGTTAAATGTTTTAGATACAAGGCTACTACTTGTCAACCAATCATGGGACAATTACCCGAGAATAGAACTATGTTAGAATTTCCTTTTTTACATGTTTCTGTGGACTACGCCGGGCCAGTGATGATAGCTAATAAGAAAGGTCGCGGCTGTAAGTTGATCAAGTCTTATCTGTGTATTTTTGTTTGCCAAGCAGTCAAGGCTGTTCATATAGAATTGGTTACAGAACTAAGCACAGAGGCGTATCTAGCGGCTCTTCACCGGTTTATGGCACGCCGTGGAAAGCCACAATCTATAACATCGGATAATGGCACTAATTTTGTCGGAGCACGTAATGAAATTCAAACTTTATTAAATGAGTCTAACATATCTTCTAAGCTAGCCGATGAAGGTATCAAATTTCTATTTTCTCCAGCTTACTCTCCACATTTCAATGGTATGGCAGAAGCTGCTGTTCGGTCCACTAAATTCCATTTAAGACGTATAATAAATTTAACTCACTTTACGTACGAAGAAATGCTTACTTGTTTAGCCCAAATTGAAGCTATACTAAATTCGAGACCGTTAACCCCACTTTCATCAGACCCTGCAGATCTATCAGCTCTAACTCCGTCTCATTTTCTAATTGGTCGTACTCTAACTTCCGTGCCAAATCCACAGATATCCGAGAAGATAAACATCAATCAAATGCAACGTTTCAAACGAGTGGAACTCGTTAAACAACATTTTTGGCGAAGATATTCTAATGATTATATTTACACACTTCAACAGAAAACTAAGTGGCATCGTGGTAAGAAGGACTTGATGCCAAACACACTTGTTCTTATCAAGGATAAGACGGCTCCTCCGCTGCTCTGGACCCTTGGACGAGTCGAGATGGTGTTTCCTGGAGTTGATGGAATCAACCGTGTGGCGGACATAAAGACAGCAAAGGGCATAATTCGCAGGGGATGGAATAATATTTGTCCTCTGCCTGTGGAAGACAACTTTGAAGCCTACTTCAACCCCGGGAGCATGTCCAAGCACTGATTGGCCATCGCAATCGACCGGGGGGAGTAGGGGGACGGAGGCGCGGGGCGCAGGGGCGCCCGCGCATCACCGGCCATTAGCACTCACATATTTTCACTGCGACCGATAAGCCACTCCGCGTCTATTTCCTTGTTAATTTAAATATACCAGTTTTGTAAGCTACAGTCCGCTTCTTATTTTCATTAACGTCCCAAACACTATGTATGTGACTGTTGTGTGTATTTATTTATTAATATTTCTTGCTTAGGAGTCCACTCAATCCTCATAGCTCTTCTAGCAGCGAAGGCAGAAGTGAGATACGAACCCCGTAAGATATCAGCCGAAGATGTTGCACACTCCATCACCGAGCTGGGTTTCCCTGCGGAGGTGATCAGCGACTGCGACGGCAGCGGGCAGAGGGAGATACAAGTTTACGTGAGTTTCATCATCATCATCATCATGTTACCTCCATGGATATAGGGTTCTACTGTGGTAGTAAGCTAGATCTTGGGCTCTCATCAAACTGCAAGAAACCTTGCGGATATCGTCACCCCACCTAGCCAGAGGGCGTCCTATACTACGTTTGTCGAGCGGTGGTCTCCTCTAGACTCCAATTTTGCCAATGAACTCTTCTAATTCGGAAAATTAAATCTTCGTATCAATATAGTCAGTATAGAGTTTCTCGGGCGTTCTTCTCTAGTGATGACTTCCGAACAGAGTGGTAAATTTTGAAATGACTGAATCTAAGTGTTGTATTTGACTTTTTATAGATTCAATAAATATTATTTAATTTCACTTCACAATGGATGGATGGATTCTTTCATCCCCAGTTCCAAAATACCCGTGGGGCGCCGCAGCCGACCTTGGTACAACCACGCTTGTGCCGATGCTGCGCGCCTCAAGCAGTCCGCATTTAAGGCTTGGCAGGAAGCCCGAAAACGTCGGGATCCTAAAACAAAGGAGGAGAAGCGAAAATTCAATGCCGCTTCTAGATCTAGCAAGAGGGCTATCGCTAGGGCCAAGGCGGAACACGTTCGACGAATTGGCGAGCGACTCGAAAGTTATCCCTCTGGAAGTCGAGCTTTCTGGTCGCTCGCCAAGGCTGTCGAAGGTAATTTTTGCCAGCCTAGTCTCCCGCCACTGCGTAAGGATGATGACAGTCTGGCCCATAGTGCAAAGGAGAAGGCCGATCTCCTGGCCCAATCCTTTGCCTCGAACTCGACACTGGATGACAGGGGAGCCATTCTACCTGTTATTCCCAGGTGTGAGAGTATCCTGTCTGACATCAGATTTAATCATCGTGTTGTCAGACGGGAGCTCAGGCTTCTCGACATCCGAAAGTCGAGTGGGCCGGATTGTATCCCCGCGGTGGTTCTTAAGACGTGCGCCCCTGAGTTGACCCCCGTGCTCACGCGCCTATACCGTCTTTCCTACAAAACCAACAGGGTCCCAGCTTCTTGGAAGGTCGCACGTGTCCACCCAATCCCTAAAAAGGGTGACCGGTCTGACCCTTCCAACTATAGGCCGATAGCGGTCACATCCCTTCTCTCCAAGGTCATGGAGCGAGTTATTAATACTCAGGTCCTGAGGTACCTTGAGGATCGCCAGTTGATTAACGACCGTCAATATGGCTTTCGACACGGTCGGTCAGCTGGCGATCTTCTTGTGTACCTCACGCACCGCTGGGCGGAGGCCTTGGAGAGTGGGGGTGAGGCTATTGCCGTCGGCCTAGACATTGCGAAGGCGTTCGACCGAGTGTGGCACGGCGCCCTTCTGGCGAAGCTTCCAGCATACGGGATCCCCGAGGGACTCTGCAAGTGGATCGCCAGCTTTTTGGATGGTCGGAGCATCCAGGTCGTCGTTGACGGCTGTTGCTCCGAGACCATGACCATTAATGCTGGCGTTCCTCAAGGTTCGGTGCTATCGCCGACACTCTTCATCCTGCATATCAATGACATGCTGTCTATCGATAGCATGCATTGCTATGCAGATGATAGTACGAGTGACGCGCGATACATCGGCCAACAGAATGTCCCTCGGACTACCGTTGGGGAAAGGCGGTCACAACTTGTGTCTGAAGTCGAGAGCTCTCTGGGGCGGGCTCTCGAATGGGGTGAAAAGAATCTGGTTCAATTCAACCCCACGAAGACACAAGTTTGCGCGTTCACTGCGAAGAAGGATCCATTCGTCATAGCGCCACAGTTCCAAGGAGTATCTCTCCAGATCTCCGAGAGTATTGGGATCCTCGGCGTTGAGATTTCCAGCTTAGTCCAATTTAGGAGTCATTTGGAGGACAAAGCCAAATTGGCGAGTAAAAAGTTGGGTATCCTAAACAGAGCCAAGCGGTACTTCACGTCGGGTCACAGATTGTCGCTCTATAAGGCGCAAATCCGGCCCCACGTGGAGTACTGCTCGCATCTCTGGGCAGGTGCCCCAAAATACCAGCTCGACCCACTTGACTCCTTACAGCGACGGGCTGTTCGCATCGTCGATGATCCCGATCTCACGGAGAAACTACAGCCGTTAGGACTGCGAAGAGACTTTGGGTCTCTTTGTGTGTTCTACCGGTTGTTCCATGGGGAGTGCTCCGAGGAACTGTTCGGGTTGGTACCGGCATCGCCGTTCTACCATCGCACCACCCGTCACCGCAGTAGAGTTCATCCATTTCACCTGGAGACGTACCGTACGCGTACGGTGCGTTTCCAGAGGTCTTTTTTACCACGTACGTGCAAGCTCTGGAATGAACTCCCTGCCTCGGTCTTCCCCGAGCGCTATGACATGGCCTTCTTCAAACGAGGCTTAAAAAGAGTACTTTCCTCACGGTAGGCAGCGGCGTGGCTGTGCCCCTGGCATTGCCAAGTCCATGGGCGACGGTGACCGCTTACCATCAGGCGGGCCGTCAGCTCGTCTGCCTGCAAGGGCAATTAAAAAAAAAAAAAAAAAAAAAAAAAAAAAATACGTTTCCCCGAACAATCATCAGTGCTGCGACAGATGTGCCCTGCCCGATGCCACTTCATCTCGCTAATCCTTCGGGCTATGTCGAAAATTTTGGCTTTCTGATGGTTGGCATAATTTATTACCCTATCTTTCAGAGAAACTTCCAACATAGAGTTTTTTTTATAGATGGCGCTAATAGTTTCACACTTTGAAATATAGATGGCGTTGTTGTGTAATGTGTGAAGTCGATGTTGTTGGATTAAAATTGAATGACAAGAATATGTGTAATATTATAAAATTAGTAGTTGGGCTTAGGAGATGTTGACTCATAAGTTTTTTGAGAAATACATTATAAATAAGAAAATTATGAAAAATGTAGGAAATATTATGGATCTACCCTCTTGCATATTCTGAGAAAAATAGTTATTTATAGTTTAGTTTAATGACAGGAAACTAAATACACGACACAAGAGTATCGTCACTTTTTTTGCCTTATTGTGGGTTCGCAACTATGGATGTGACTGTCGGGTGTTATCTTGTTTCAGATAAAAGGAATGACTTGTGCGTCATGCGTGAATAAAATAGAGAAAAGCTTGCTCAAACTCACAGGGGTCGTGTCGTGTTCAGTAGCACTCACTACCAGCAAGTAAGACTGCATTTTACTTACTAAACTTGTAGTCATTTATATACAGGGTGTATTCAGACCGTGATCGGAAACTGAGGCAGGTAATACTGATAGTGATTACAAACCCATTGGCGTTATAGAAAATCCTGACAAAAAATTAATTTTTGAGGTTTTACATACAAACCACATACTTTTAACACCGATGGTTGTATGGAAAACGTCAAAATTTTTATTTTTTGTCGTGATTTTTAATATCGCCACTGGGTTTGTGATCACACTCGCTATTACCTGCCTCAGTTTTCGATCACGGTCTAAATACACCCTGTATACAGGTTGTATTCTGACCGTGATCAGAAACTAAGGCTGGTGATATTTAAAGTGATTACAAACCCATTGGCGGTATAGAAAATCCTGAAAAAGAAAATTGACGTTTTTCATACAACAATCGGTATTAAATGTAAATGGTTTGTATGGAAAAAGTCAAAAATTTTATTTTTTGTCAGATTTTTACCTGCCTCAGTTTCCGATCACGGTCTGAATACATGCTGTATAACCTTCTCTCGTTTCTTTTGTAGTATGTATAACTTTAACTATCTTTTTTTTA
The DNA here is from genome assembly GCA_030295005.1 of Cephonodes hylas. NCBI lineage: Eukaryota > Metazoa > Arthropoda > Insecta > Lepidoptera > Sphingidae > Cephonodes > Cephonodes hylas. The sequence continues at coordinate 4,806,276 of AP025387.1, read as the reverse complement.
TTATTATTTTAAGCGTAAAGATAATTGACCAACGAAATACTCATTTCACTAGTTGTGGGGTCGAGATATTCATATTTATATGCAAAACCGTTTATTTTTTAGCCGACTTCAAAAAATGAGATGGTTATCAATTCGTCTGTAGTTTTTTATGTTTGTTACCTTAGAACTTTTGACTGGGTTGGCGGATTTTGATGATTCTTTTTTATTTTTTTTTCATAATAAAAACTCGTCCATTCCAGGGGAAAGATAAAATACAACGCGGAACAGATAGGGCCCCGCACGATTTGCGAGTCGATCAACAGCCTCGGGTTCGAAGCCACGGTCGCCAGCCCACATAATAGAGGAACGTCCAACTATTTGGAACACAAGTAAGTAATATTTACCTCAAGAAAAATTAATTTCCTAATTACCATGGCAAATAATTATTAGTTTTTATTACACATACATACCAGTGGCGGTACTTCCATAGAAACCCGAAAGCCCGACTTGCCTTACATATTGATTTATAAAATAACGCTATAAACGTGAATGTGAGTACTAACCGGTAGGTATTTATTAGTCCTACGTACCAAAAAAAATATGCTGCTACTAAATAAACATTTGGGCTTGCATTAGTTTGACACCCTAGGCACGCCACTGGTACATACATCATTACACAGATATATCACATCAATGTTCAATTTTAGATAACGGTCTGTTTTTACTGTATATATAAGCTTAAAAAATATATGTATGTTTTTATTTTGTTTTCTTTGTTTATTTATTGCTTTTTATACAAATGACGTATAAAGGTAGTCAACCTTAGGACTGTGCAGAGACATGACAGATATATAAGTTTTCTTCTTTGGCATATTTTTTCTTTTTTAATTACAGTAAATCTTTTGCACCATAAAAAAATTCATTAAATTATTTCTTTTTACGTCATTTTTCCTATTTCTCTCATTTTTTAATCACGGCCTATTTACACCCAGCTTAAAATCCAAAAAAAGTCTTAGTTTTTTTAGCATCAATATGCTAATAATCATCCCTCATATTTCAACCACATTCTCTTTACAGAGAAGAAATAAAAAAATGGCGGAACGCGTTTCTAATCTCGTTGATATTCGGCGCTCCGTGCATGGCCGCTATGGCCTATTTCATGGCGCAAATGTCGCACGGCCACAGCGCCAAGGACATGTGCTGCGTGGTCCCGGGTTTGAGTCTCGAGAACCTCATCATGATGCTGCTTGCCACGCCCGTGCAGGTGAGTGAGGGCAGTGGAAATACTTTTTTGGCCAGGGGAAAGATGTGTACTTTTTTGTGTAAAATAGAGATACTAGGGTTTAGATCACAGGAGTTTAATTGGAGAGAATAATTAGGAATGAATGAATGGATGAACGAATGAGTGGATGAGTGAGTGAATGAAAAATGAGTCTTTAAGAGTCATTTATAGTTTAGATTAAGGAGCTTTACTTAGGTAAAATTTGTGATCATTTTTCTGTCAATGAATGATCGAATATATGAATAAAAGAGTAATTAAGGCAGTTTATAACTTAGGTCCCACAATTTCAATTGAACTATTTTTTTTTCATGAATGAATGTATGTATAATTGATAAAGAGCGATCGGAGCTTGAAAGATTCAATTTAAAAAAATATATTCATTTTTGGAATAACTGAATTAATGAAAAAGAGAAAATTAAGGAATAATCATTCTAATTTTTTTACTTTGATTTTGACAAGAGCAAATCCTATCATACATATCAAAGCCATTATATGATAATTAATAATGTCATTATATTCAGTTTATAGGAGGCTGGCACTTCTACAAGCAGGCGTACAAAGCTCTCAGACACGGCACTTCAAATATGGACGTTCTTATCTCTATGACCACTACTATCAGGTAACTTTTATTTACACTGTGTGGTAGTTCTATTCCGTCAGATGAAACTTGGGTACTACGACATTCCTAGTATTACATCTATATTACAGGGTAGATTTTAATAAATAACTTTGTATTACAAATAACATATTAAAAGTTTAAGTAAAAATAAGGCCTCGAGGTTTCAAATCCCAAGCACATACCTCTTACTTTACTAAATTATGTGTGTATTCACAACGAATTATCACTTGCGTTAACGGTGAATGAAAACATCGTGATGAAAGCTACCCACCCAAAAGTTCTTAGGAATTTCTTAGGTGTGTATTCCGCCAACCCGCACTAGGCCAGCGTGGTGGACTAACTAAACGCTCTCAATGGTAGAGGATCCCTAGCAACGGGACGTACTAATGATGATGATGATGATTTAGTCTGCCAACACCAGGTATAGCCCCCTCAGGGGTAGAGGAGGCTCGTGCCTAGATCTTATATGGGTTGGCGATGGTATTTTTACCTTCTACCTCCCCCCTCCATCTACATATGCAGGACGTATATGAACTAATGATGAAGCTCTTGCAAAATTGTCCCCTCTCCAGGTACATATAGACAGCCCCGTGGCGCAGTTGGCTACATACCAGCTTGCGTAACGAGCGGCCGCGGGCTCGATCCCCGCACCGAGACAAATGTTTGTGTGATCCAAAAATATTTGTTTCGGGTCTGGGTGTTTGTAAGACCGAAAAGTCTCTCGTAGTTTCTGATACCCACGACACAAGACTCGTATCTTAGTGTGGGGTCAGGACTATGTATGTGACTGTTGGGTGTATTTATTTATTTATATGTAAGACGTTTATGGGCTGATCATAATGGTATTTTAACATTGTCCCCTCCCCCCCTCCAGCTACATCTATTCCCTGGGCGTGGTGACAGCCGCGATGGTGGCGCAACAGGATGCCAGCCCGGTCACGTTCTTCGACACGCCGCCCATGCTGCTCGTATTCGTGTCGCTGGGACGATGGCTGGAACATATCGCCAAGGTAGGACAATCGATTAGAATCGATTTTTTTTAGTATCGATTGTATAAAAATCGATCGATTAATAATCTTATCAAGGTAGGTGGACAATCGATTGATGAGGATTGATTTTTGGAATCGATCTTATTCGAGATATAAATAAGGAATTGATATTGTTATTAGCATAAGCTTTCTACAACGTGTAATTGAAGAATTGATTTTTAAAATCGATAGATTAGCAAAAGCTACAAATAACGAAATTGAAATCTTAATCTTATCAAAAGGATAAGACTTTAACGACTTGCAATCGAAGCGTCGATTTTATCACAAGTAGCACCTTTATAGAACAAAGTAGAATCTATTTTTAACACGACAAATTGCCAACCCTTCACTGGTGATTACAAAATGGATAGAATTGTATCTTTACGTGGAGTCTGAACTGTGTATTTATTTTCCCTAGGGTAAGACATCCGAAGCCTTATCGAAGCTGCTGTCCCTGAAGGCCACGGAGGCTGTGCTGGTGACCCTGGACCAGCACGGGAACCTGGTCAGCGAGAAGAGCATCCCCATCGACCTGGTGGAACGGGGAGATGTCCTCAAAGTAAGTGGAATAAAGGGTTGATAGTAAGTGTGTTTGAGGACTGGTTGGTGATCAGCCGAATGAATGAAGGAAGGCAAGAAGGCTTCATTGCAGAAATTACCAAATGATACAGGGTGTATTCAGACCGTGTTTGACTAAGGCAGGTAAAAACAACGGTGATTAATCCTTTGCGTAAAAGAAAGCCATACATTCAACACGATGGTTGTATGGAAAGCATTAATTTTTTTAAATTTTTGTCGGATTTTTTTATCGCCAATAGGATTGTGATCACCGTAGCTATCACCCGCCTTGGTTTCCGATCACAGTCTGTATACACTGGTATATTTGATTGATGAGATGACGATAGACTGAACTACAGTGATCAGATGCGAAGGTTGATGATTGGAAGACAAGTCGGCGATTTCATTACTTCACTCTGCAACTTCAGTTCACAGCCTTGGGTTTATATGACGTCACATCCGCAGGTGGTCCCCGGCGCCAAAATCCCAGTGGACGGCAAGGTGATATCCGGCCAGAGTACGTGCGACGAGTCTCTTATCACTGGAGAGTCTATGCCCGTTGCCAAGACCATAGGTATGACAAATCATACATACAATATTCACACACATAGCTCTCATCCCGATTTCACCAGTTTAAGTTAGTGATAATTCATTGTGAATACCCACATGCCTTAGTCCAGTCTTTCCCAAAGTGGGTGATAACGCCCCCTTGTGGGCGCTGGAGGTCTCAAGGGGGGCGGTAAGAGACCCAGAAAGAAAATGGGGGCGTTGTGTAGAGCCTAGAGGCCTGGGGGGTGAAGAATCTTGGGTAATAGTGGTGAAAAGTGGCCACTACTGTCCAGAGTGGCTCTTGTTTTTTTTTTTTTTTAGGATGACGGTTAAATAAATAATTTATTTTATTTTCATTTGTGGTTTCGCGCGTTGTAATGGGGGCGCTAAAAAATGTTTTATTCTCAAAGTGGGCAGTAGACAAAATAAGTTTGGGTACCACTGCCTTAGTCTTACTATGCTAGTGCAGATTAATGGACTATACATCTCAAATTCCTAAAGACTCTCATTTTAGCTTGCTTACGATGTTTTTTTACCACTGATGAATGTCATAACAACTTTAATAAGTCCAAAAGTCATTTCCCCTTGACTTGAACAAGCGTTCCACTAGACTTAGAAGTCCAAAAGTTATTTTCTTTTGAACCCTCAAACGTCTAGTTACCTAGAAGACCATTTAATAGCCCAAGTCCAAGGTGTCTGGTGTTGGATGTATGAGGGCTGCTCAACACCGGGATGGTTGGAACTTGGGGAGGCCTACGTTCAGCAGTGGACGGCGATAGGCCGAGCAGGGCTGCCAGCAAAAAAATAGTAGCTATACGGTTTAGTATTAGCAATTATATAAAACTAGCTTTTGCGCGCGACTCCGTCCGCGTAGACTACAGGGTTGAGTTCAGAAAGAAAATAAGAAATAGTCTATTTACTCCTCAGAGTCCTGTCCTATTTAGGTCCATACCAAAAGCCATACAAATTGGTCAAATTGTTTACACGTGAAACCGTAACGCGTCGATTGGCGCCTTGTGTATCATTATTGCGCGCTTGATCATTATTTTGAAACTGCGATATCTTTTAAGATACTCATTAGAATCACATGATGTAAAGGGCAAATTTATTTTATATTAAATACTTGTAATGAATAACGTATTTATTTAGATAAGGATTAATATCATCTTTATAAAACACCCTCACAAATAATGCTTTATTTTTAAATAAATTTGTTTAAGATAAAAAACGTTATAGTTAGCTAACCTTAAAAGATAGACATATGCTGTCGCGGATTTTTTTTTAGAACTTTTAAAGGGGAACAATTCTGTCATACATTATTTTAGCGAAACTTTAACCGTTTCTCCAGCGCACGCAGCAGAAGCTCACAAAAAGGAAAAAATGTTCCCGATTTTGAAACATTCTTTATTGCTGCTCCGCTCCTATTGGTCGCAGCGTGATGTTATATAGCCTATAACCTTCCTCGATAAATGTGCTATCTAACAGTGAAAGAATTTTTCAAATCGGACCAGTAGTTCCTGAGATCCTAGCGTTCAAACAAACAAACAAACAAACAAACAAACAAACAAACAAACAAACTCTTCAGCTTTATAATATTAGTATAGATTAGATCGTATTATACATAACCATTGCATCATATGCAGCTCTTGTTTTTTTTTTTAGGATAACAATTCATCAAATTGTTGGAAAATGGGCCCTCCAAAGTAGTTTTTGTTTTTTTTTTTAGGATGATAAATGCCCAAATTATTGATAAAATGTGAACATACGCCTTTGTATCGTATTATACAAAGTGGTCATGGATACAATACCCCATCTGATTCAGTGGCGTGCCTAGGGTGTCAAACTAAGGCAAGCCCAAATGTTTATTTAGTAGCAGCATATTTTTTTTGGTACGTAGGACTAATAAATACCTACCGGTTAGTACTCACATTCACGTTTATAGCGTTATTTTATAAATAAACAATCGTTAAGTTCGTTATTCGGAACTATGTAAGGCAAGTCGGGCTTTCGGGCTTCTATGGAAGTACCGCCACTGATCTGATTATACAAGATTTGTATCCAATTATACAACCTGGCTGAGGCTGAGTGTGAATGGCCCCCCCCGCAGAGTCCCTGGTGATCGGCGGCAGCGTGAACCAGCACGGCGCGCTGCTGGTGCGCGCCACGCACACGGGCGACGCGAGCACGCTGGCGCAGATCGTGCGCCTCGTGGAGGACGCGCAGGCCAGCAAGGCGCCCGTGCAGCGCCTCGCAGACACCATCGCCGGGTGAGACGAGCGGCTTCTTCTTCGTCAACTGTTGAGCACGGGTCTCCTCTACCATTGAGAGGGTTTAGGCCATAGTCCACCACGCTGGCCTAGTGCGGGTTGGCGGACTACACACCTAAGAAATTCCTAAGAACTCTTAGGTGTGCAGGTTTCATCACGATGTTTTCCTTCACCGTTAAAGCAAGTGATAATTCAATTTGAATACACACATAACTTTCGAAAAGTCAGAGGTGTGCGCCTGGGGTTTGAACCCGCGACCGCCGAGATTCTCGACCGCGCGCCTAAACCTCGAGGCCATCACTGCTTATGCTATCACCTAGGATACACTAATATTTTGTCTCTACGGGGATCGATCTCACGGCTACTCGTTTCGCGACCTGGTGTCTAGCCAACTATGCCACAGGGCTGAATAACTACCACAATCATCAAAATCACTTTTTTATGGAAAAATAAGGCGAATGAGCTAGTGAACCACCTGATGTTAAGTCAATCGTTTATACGCAGGTTTATTCGGCAGTTGCATGCAACCTTGGTGAGGGACAACATGATTTTATAAAAAATCGCTCCACTACCACTAACCTTATTCTATCAAATGAATTTATATCCAACGGGATGGAGAATGGAGCGCTAGTGGATGTAATATATACTGATTATAGTAAGTGTTTCGACCGCATCAATCACAAAATATTACTTAAAAAATTGGAATCAGTCGGAATTCACGGTGACTTATATCGTTGGTTTAAGTCGTATGTTGAAAATCGATCCCAAGCCGTGGTACTTCGTGGTTATACCTCTGGGTGGAGCACTATCCCTTCAGGTGTGCCCCAAGGATCTATTCTGGGTCCACTTTTATTTAATATATTTATCTCTGATATAAATAGGTGCTTTGAACATTCATATCCATTATTATACGCTGATGACATGAAAATTCATAAATTAATACGAAACTCATCAGATATTGAAAAGTTGCAATCCGATCCCTTGACCTAAATGTTAAAAAATGTTTTCATATACGCTTTACTAGACAGAAAACTGCAATTAGAGGTCGGTACACATTTAACAACCACAATATAAGTACTGTTAGTAATATCAGGGATTTAGGGGTAATTCAGGATAGCAAACTACTATTCGATGAACACATTAATAACATAGTAAATAAGGCCACGAAGGCACTAGGATTTATAATAAGAACATCGGCCCAGTTCCGCTCCATCAAACCTGTTAAAATTCTTTATTGCGCGTACGTACGAAGCCACCTCGAATACGCATCACAAATTTGGAACCCACAATACGGAATTTACAAATCTCGGCTGGAGACCGTACAGAGGAAATTTTTGAGATACCTAGACTATAGAACACAGCAACATTCAGTAGATTATCTACATCGTTGTAACAAATATCACTTCCTACCGCTTGAGCACAGACGTTATGTAAGTGATGTGTGTCTTTTTGTTAAATTGGCTAACGGCACCATTGATAGTCCTGAACTATTGCAACTGATATCTTTGCGGACTCATCAAATTGGACTGAGGCAGCCAACGTTGCTGCGAGTGCCAATAGCCAGTTCAAACTATAGGCGTAATGCATTTATGTTGCGTGGTGCTACGAGCTTTAATAACATTCCACTCGAACTAAATATTGATTTGTTTTGCACCAGCGTCAGCACAGTGAGAAGAAAACTTAATTATAAATATTATAAACAGGATATTGACTCGACACAGTAATTTTGTTGACATTTCTCTTTCTTTTCTTCTTTGTATTTTTATTACATATTATTATTTTGTTTGTGCATATCTGTTTTTTTGTATTTAAATATGGAGGCTTGTTATTAGCAATAGTTGTTATTTATATTGTACACTTATAACTGTTATTAGTCTGTAAGTCTTCTTAAAAAAAAAAAAAAAAAAAAAAAAAAAAAAAAAAAAAAAAAAAAAAAAAAAAAAAAAAAAATACCGCCCATGAACACCCACAGTACCAGAGGAATCATCGGCGCGATGCCTTTGCGGAAATTGTAGGCTCTTTTCCTAAAAGTCCCTAAATCGTTTCCATTTGGAAATACAGCCGAGGAAAGCTTATTCCACAAGAATGTTGGAACGCCATTCATTCACATGATGGAGATGGAAATGGAATTTCTAAAAGTGGTGCGGTAATAAAAGTCAGTGATGCAGCAGTGATGGCCTCGGGGTTTGGGCGCGCGGTCGAGAATCTCGGCGGTCGCGGGTTCGAACCCCAGGCACACACCTCTGACTTTTCGAAGTTATGTGTGTATTCACATTGAATTATCACTTGCTTTAACGTTGAAGGAAAACATCGTGATAAAACCTGCACACCTAAGAGTTCTCAGGAATTTCTTAGGTGTGTAGTCCGCCAACCCGCACTAGGCCAGCGTGGTGGACTATGGCCTAAACCCTCTCAATGGTAGAGGAGACCCGTGCTCAGCAGTGGGCGTATAGGGGTTGATAAAGAAGAAGAAGAATAAAAGTCAATCGGACAGTATTATTTGGTTCGTTCATTGAGAAATTCTCAGAAGCAGCAAAAACCTCTAAAATAACTCGAGAACTGGTACTTTCCAATAAAAACTTTAATATCACTCTTCACCCAAAAATCGAACCAGCAACTTCCCACGTACTATTTACCTTGTAATATCCTCACCAGGTACTTCGTTCCTCTAGTGGTGTTCCTCTCACTCCTCACCCTCGTATGTTGGGTGATCAGCGGAGCCCTAGACATCAACAGGATTAAGGCTATCACTCCGGTAAGTGGTTACACACATAACCTAAATATAAAGCTGTTCAAAATGTAATAGTTTTTGAATGGTTATTTTGTCAACTATATCATGACAGACATGTTAAAAAGATTGTTTTCCGCTTATAATGATTTAGTTTTGAGAAATTATTATTTCAAGTAATAAAAAACGTCTTAAAAATAGTGTTAAAATGACGATTCAAAAATACTTGTGAAAGTCTACTCGAGTAAAGATTATTTGACTTTGACTCCGACTACCCACATATCAGTGAAAATTCTCTGAAAAATCTAACAGCTTTTGTAAAATTTTTGTCAACTATGTCATGAGTTCATGACATACTGACATACATGTCAAACATAAAAGTAGATGCATAAATAGTGAAAAGGAAATTCTCTAAACAAACAACAACTAAAATATAAATATATAGACAGATAAACGATCTTTAATCCCCCACAGGAAATCTACCTAAACGCAGGCTATTCCGACTGGGAGCTGATAGTCCAAACAGCGTTCCATTTCTCCCTATCAGTGCTGGCGATAGCCTGTCCCTGCGCCCTGGGCCTGGCCACGCCCACGGCCGTGATGGTCGCCACGGGCGTGGGCGCCAAGATGGGCCTGCTCATCAAGGGCGCAGAGCCGCTGGAGAACGCCCACAAGGTTCGTGCTTGGGATGTGGTTGGTGGGATTTTTTTAGAGGGTTCGGATTAGGGGAAAATATGGTGTGATAATGTCGGTTGATGGTGTACAAATAGAGTATTAAGTAAAGATAATTTCTGTGATACTCTGCTAAGATGATTCAAGCTACTTTTTAGAGGCTTAGGACTATTATTAAGAGAGGGTCAGGCTATTTAGCGTCCCACCATACCATATAATGAAGAGTTTAAATTTAGTATTTATCATGATAATGCGAGAGCGTCATGTCATTTGCAAGATATATCAAGATTTTTATAAATACCCCCTATAAAATGTCAAATTATTATTTCTCATTTCATACAACTTTTAGGCTTACTATTGGAGGCTCATACGTTAATGCTGATAGTGATCGTGTTAGTTATGATAATAATGATAAGATGGTTATCATAATCATAATAATGATGATCATAATGACGATGATAGCGATTATAATAATATTGATGTTAGTGATGATAACGATTTTGATAATTATGACTATGATGGTAATGACTATCACAATGATTATGATAGTGACATTATTGATAAAAATAATCACAATCATAATAACGATGTATTCAGGTGAAGACGGTGATATTCGACAAGACCGGCACGATAACCCGTGGCTGCACTCGGGTCGGCAAGGTGTGCGTGCTGTCGGGGGAGGCTGGGGGCGTGCCGCACCTCCTCGCGTGCTTACTAGCGGCCGAGACCAACTCGGAGCACCCTGTAGCCTCCGCGATAGTCCAGTGGTGCTCCTCCGTGCTTGGCGGTGCGAGCTGGATGCACTGCTCAGGGTTCGTGGCCGCGCCGGGCTGCGGTCTCCGGGCCAAACTTAGGCCAACGGGCAACGCAGTCCCTCATATACCTGAACTCACCAATCTTATCAACCAGGCTAGGTGAGTGTCCAAGATAATGTCAAAATCATCTCTATTCAACTAGATTTTTTGAATCGTCACTCTTAAACTGATTTCTTTTCAAACTGTGCCTTAGGCTTAAAATAAAAACATTCCATTAATTTGATGTTTAATTAAGCATAGGAGTAAGACCTCACCCTCTAGTCTAAAGCCAAAATTTGTCGAGATGACAATCATTATGGCGATGGTTTTGACAATGATTATTATCGTGTTCCTAACGATAATGACCATGATGAAACGAAATGAAATAATATTTATTAAATCTATAAAATGTCAAATACGTCACTTAGATTCAGTCATTTCAAAAATTTACCACCCTGTTCGGAAGTCATCGCTATAGAAGAACGCGCGAGAAACTCTAGTGTTGCTCTTTTGATTATGATAATGATACGAACATGATATCTCCAGAGCGGGCAGTTCGTTCACCCTCCAAGGTGTAGAAGTGGAGGTGGTATGCGGTGGGGGGGACGCGGCTTTAAGCTCCGCCCAGGCGGCCGCCAGACTGCATAAACTCATCAAACCTGACGCATCCACTGGACAGGTAAAGTATACATGCTTTCTGTTGTCGTGGGTACTTTGAGATAGGAATAGTATTTTGAGGAATATAAGAAAATGTTCTGTATGTTGCGTAAAGTAAATGAATGAAAATAAAAGCTAATAAAAACGTTGATTTCGGAGCCTTTTACGGGTGAAATGTGATTTTTTTAAAGGTGCTTTAAAATCGAGGACATCTTTAGCACTGTAACTTAATTTCCTTTTTTTCATATTATAATGGGTACTTTCAAGTTAAATAACGTGAAATATATATTTTTTATAACATATACACTTATTTAAAAGGTTTCCCACACAGTGACAAATGTTTGTGTGATCTACAAATATTTGATTCGATTCAGTGTATTTATCACACCGTAAAGTCTCTTAATTTATGATACCCAACAGACAAGACTTGCATCTGTCCATAAATATGTACATAACTATTGATTGTATATTTATTCAAAAGTATATATAACAGGACGGTGAACAAATAATGTTGATCGGTAACCGCGAATGGATGGCTCGTAACGGCGTGCCTGTGCCTCGAAGGGTGCAGGAGGCTCTCCAGCAAGACGAGGAATTGGGACGGACTGCTATACTGGCTGCTATTAATGGTGAGTTACTGTTATTATAATCAGCGGCATTATCGTTGTGATCATGATTATTATCAGTATCGTTATCACTATGAACATGATTATTGTCATCATCACGATGATTATAAGCATGATCATTGCAAGGTAACTATTATTATGATGATCATCATCCTAATGGTTATGGCTATCATTATGATCATGATAATCATTATGAGTACAAATAAGTCATAATGCTTTATTTTCTATAACTGAAAATATGACGGAATCATGGTCCTTTGGTTTTCGTACCGTTGTGATCTAAGTAAGTCCTAGGATCGATTCCTAATTTTGGATAAAGTTGGCTTATACACTATGAAATTCTCAGTAGCAATACGGAGTATAGAATTCTTTTCTTTACAATCTACCTCATCCCAATTTTGTGGAACTTAAGAATTGTCGAAACTTAAGTGGTTGCCGAAATTCACTTCAGCCTATTTCTTGAAAAACATATATGTATGTTTGTATGTATATATCTATGCATATATTCCGCTATCCACTTTAGCCTATTTCTTGGAAAACATATGTTTGTATTAGGTATATAATATATATGTATGTATATCTTCCACCAGATCAACTGGTATGCACCATCGGCGTGGCTGATGAAGTGAAGCCAGAAGCCCATCTAGCTGTCTACTGCCTCAAGAAGATGGGCCTCCAGGTGTGTCTCCTCACGGGAGACAACCGGAAGACCGCTGTAGCCATCGCTAGACAGGTCAGCATATTAATAAAGACTTTTATTGCCATATAATACAAAACGTAACATGCCTCACGCCTATATTCTCTGAAGGGGTAGGCAGAGATGCATTTCTGCACCCACATTTCGCCAGGTATGTATCAGTCCCACGTGATAGGGGCGAGCCTATTGCCGTTTTTCGAGCAAATTTTCAGACTTCGTGCTGCTACTGCGAATTTCCTAATGGAAAAACCCAATAACACTGCCCGACCCGGGAATCGAACCCAGGCCGTCTAGATCGCACGGTACATACTTGTACCGCGAGACCACGAGGCAGTCGTGCTGATATATGTTACACTGAGTTCTTATTTATCGATTTTTATGTATGTACTTCATTTTACACCAAGAATACATACAAAGAAGAAAGAAAATAACAATAACCAAAAATATTAGGTGAACAATTATAGGCGGTCTTAATACTAAATACAAACTTTAGAAAGTGTAAATGAATAAGTCTCACGTATCGTAAAGCTCAAAGCTATCTTGAGCTTCAGTCTTGATTGACAGCCCCGTGGCGCAGTTGGCTAGACACCAGCTTGCGAAACGAGCGGCCGCGGGTTCGATCCCCGCACCGAGACAAATGTTTGTGTGATCCACAAATATTTGTTTCGGGTCTGGGTGTTTGTAAGACCGAAACGTCTCTCGTAGTTTCTGATACCCACGACACAAGACTCGTATCTTAGTGTGGGGTCAGGACTATGTATGTGACTGTTGGGTGTATTTATTTATTTTATGTACCCGAAAAAGTGATGAAATCCATGTATTTCAAGGTGGGAATCAACAAAGTGTACGCTGAAGTTCTGCCAACGCACAAAGTGGCAAAAATACAGAAACTACAAGAGGAAGGACAGAAAGTCGCCATGGTGAGTCTTGATATTTATTTTTACGTATCTCTTTTATGTATTCTTGTAATATAGTAATATATGTCAATATTTTATCATCATCGTCATCGCCGTCACCATCATCATCACTACCATTACCATCATATCATCGTCATCACCATCCTTGCCATCATCATCACCACCACCACCTTCATCATCACTACCATTACCATCATATCATCGTCATCACCATCCTTGCCATCATCATCACCACCACCACCTTCATCATCACTACCATTACCATCACTATCATCACCATCCTTACCATCATCATCATCACCACCACCACCTTCATCATCACTACCATTACCATCACCATCATCACCATCACCATCACCATCCTTGCCATCATCATCATCACCACCACCACCTTCATCATCACCATCACCATAATCAGCCCATACACGTCCCCCTAGAACGGACCGTTCACCACCCCTGCCTATTCCAACTTACCAGCTGATGATAAAACTTCCTTCCATCATCAGGTGGGTGATGGAGTGAACGACTCTCCAGCATTAGCCCAGGCCGACGTGGGCATCGCCATCGCCAGCGGAACCGATGTGGCTGTGGAAGCCGCCGACCTGGTGCTTATGAGGGTAAGTCATAGACTCCTACTCTTCAAATACTTCAAATACATGTAAATACGTATTTTCATGTTTAGATGCTTTTCCTTTGTATTTCGACCTATGCATAGAATAAGGTTACTTATAACTATAACACCAAAGTACTTTTTATGTCTATAATAGAATTAAACTTGTTTATATATTGCACTAGTGAAGTAATATTATTCATCAATTTTGTTGTTGTTTGAAGAACATAAGAAGTTACTGATAATTTTTGCCCAATCAAGTTTAAATCGCTGAGAAAGAGAAGTTGAGATTTTGCACATATAACTTTATTCTGCGCATAGGTCGATTTCTCGATTGTCTGTAAAGAGTTATTGATAACCTTAAGACTGCCCTTTATTACCTAATAGTAGTGGAAGCTAAATAATCTATCTTCTACCTTCCAGAACGACCTTCTAGACGTGGTGGCGTGCCTGGACCTATCCAGGACCACAGTAAGTCGCATCCGGCTGAACTTCCTGTTCGCGTCCGTGTACAACCTGCTCGGCATCCCGCTCGCCAGCGGCGCCTTCGCCATGCTCGGGCTGCAGCTGCAGGTCAGTAGAAACAGCTCCCGAATCATCATCATCATCAGGCTGTGAGCAACTGCTTGGCAACTTCAAGAGTTGGGTATTAGTCTACTATGGTGGCCCAGTACTGTGTAGATAGCCTCCTACTTGATGATGATAGGACTGTTATCATCATCATCTAATCTGAGAGTTAGGCCTTGGTCCAACAAGCTGGCCACTACACACCTTGTGCCACCCACTTGAATATTGATAGACCCTTGATAATTATCTGATCTCATCTGATGATTATGCTAGTGTTTTGATTGCCCTCCTATTGATAGAACCGTGATCATCATAATTATCATCATCATCATCATCATCATCATCATCACGATCAGTCTATATATTCCACTAATAGGAACAGAAAGTTAGACCTTAATTCATTATCCTAGCCTAATAATAGTTAGAGTAGACACCCTCCCCCTATTTTAATATTGATAGACCCTTTATCATCATCATCATCACCAGACTATGTCACACTGTTTTGGAGGGTATCTACAAAGGAGAGTCAGGCCTCAGTCAACCATGCTGGCCTAGAGAGTCAGGCCTCAGTCAACCATGCTGGCCTAGTACAGATTAGAATACACAGCCTTTTCCCTCCCGTTTTAATATTGACAGACCCTTGATTATCATCATCATCATCATCATCATCAGACTATGTCCAACTACCTAGCACAGGCTTCGTCGAGACTTAGACCCTTGTTTATTATGGTAGCCTAGTACTATTTGGATTGCCCTTCACTTAATTTAGACTTAATGAAGAGATTAGATTAGATTATATATTAAGGCTTACTAAAGAAAACTTATTAAAACTATTTTTTTGCTATTTCCAGCCGTGGATGGCGTCAGCGGCGATGGCGATGAGTTCAGTATCGGTCGTGTGCTCAAGTTTATTGCTCAAAACGTATGTATATACAATTTAAATTTAAAAAAAATAGAAAAAATAAAAAAGGTTTTTGTTTTTCTTTTTTCGTGGCAATTTTACAGGCAAATTGAGTAAAAAGCCACAGAAATAGCCAATATTGTTTTGTTGACAGCAGTAATAATTAAATATGTAATTAGTTCCAAATAATTCATAAATTTGTGGGTGCAAAATTGCACCCCTACCTACCCCGTCACGGCATAAAAAAACGAAATTATATTTTTAAATATAATTATTTATTAACAGTTTCACAAAACCAACGATAGAACAGCTAAGAACATCAGAGTACTTGCAATCCGTACACCTGGAGGACTTGGACTCTGTCTCAGTCCACCGCGGTCTCGACGAGCGGGTGGACCCCAGCGAGAGGGGTGCTTCGCCCCTTGCCAAGTGAGTACCCCATATTGTAACCCATATCATACCTCATATAATATTAGTATTAGTAATTTGACTTTACTCCATAATATACCCCATAAATTCATTAGTATTATTATTTATTAGTATTAGTCCTTACCCCATATTATACCTCATATCATATTAGTATTTTTAATTAGACTTTACCCCATATTATACCCCATATCATATTAATATTAGTAATTAGACTTTATTAGGTGAAATTTAGTTGTAATGTTATATTAATAATTGAGATGATTGAATGAGAGGTATAAGTGCTTAATATATACAGGGTGTATCCAGACCGTGATCGGAAACTAAGGCGGGTAATAGCTACGGTGATCACAAACCCATTGGCGTTAAAGAAAAACCCGACAAAAAATAAAAATTGAGATGTTTTCCATACAACCTTAGCCAATGGGTTTGTGATCACCCCAAGTATTACCTGCCTTAGTTTCCGATCGCGGTCTGAATACACCCTGTATATAAATACGTTCCACTGCTGGACGTCGTATAACTCTACTCCATGGGCGTATTAAGCCCACAAATGAACGAAAAGGACGTATGAAACGAATGATATAAATTTTTCAATCTACCTTTATGTTACACTTCCTTCTAATGTATTTTCTCTTTATAAATGTTTCTAATATTTAATATTGAGTTTTTAAATAGTGACTTTTTGATAAAATTTCATGTTAAGGTTATTGGGACAATTTAGTAGTGAAATTAAAACATACTAACATAGTAATCTGTTGGTGTTAAGTTCGATTCCCGGGAGACATAAATGAATCTTTAAACATTTGCCTTTTCCAATAGGCTCACTTCGTATTATATAGATAAACTTTTGCTAAAAGATTCTGTTGTATAATATTAAAGTCACTATTTAAAATAATCTATTACTCTTTATATTTCTGGCTTAATAGCAAAATATATTATAGTTACGTTGATTACAGAAGCATTGATGATAAAAAATCACAAAAAAATTTGAGTTTGAAAATGTATTTTATTGAATTATTTTATTATCAATTTCTTTGTAATCACCGTAATTATGAATTTTGTCCGTTTTGATTTTCAATTATTGTCTTTTACAGTCATTTACTAAAATATAAAATATATATTTTGCTATTATTCTGACAGTAGTAATGTTGTTTCTAAAACATTGTTCTATGTGTAATACAAAGGTTCTCAACGTTTTAATATTTCCCCTTTTTTTCGTTGGTAATTTTTTTTAAGTCTTGTCTGTTTTAAGAGCTTCATGCCTTTTTCAAAAGGGATGACGTGTTTAAAATCTTATTATAAACGAAGGAAAAGAGAAGAGTTACGAAAGGAGAGGCCGCGGGTTCGACCCCTCAGAGACAATTGCTTGTGTGATCCACTAATATTTGTTTCGGGTAAAAGTCTCTCACGACACAGGTCTTGTTACCTAGTGTGGGGTCAGAGCTGTGTATGTGACTGTTGGGTGTATTTATTTATTATTTCGACCTATACGTAGAATAAGGTTACTTATGACTATAACACCAAAGTAATTTTTACGTCTCTTATAGAGTTCAACTTGTTTATATATTGCACTAGTGAAGTAATAATAATCATAACTTTTGTTGTTGTTTGAAGTACAAAAAAGTTACCAATAATTTTGGCCCAATTAAGTTTAAATCGCTGAGAAAGAGAAGTTGAGATTTTGAAAATATAACCTTATTATATGCATAGTTTTGTTTTTCAAAACGTTGAGAACCTTACGCAATATCTCTGTCTCTCTCTAACACTGTAATCTCTCTGTCGCACGCGTAGCAAGAAGGGCGAGTCGTGGAGGACGGCCATACTAAAGGTGTAGATTGTATGGTGTGTAATACACTTTTGTACACTTTGTGTTGGTCTGTGTGTCACCGGGTGGTGTCATCGTAAGGGGTGGCGGCGGGTGGGGTGTATTAATCAACCTATTACAATTTTATCGTAATCAATTTAAAATTGTATTGGACTTTATTACAAAAATATTTCTAGTAGAAAAAAATATATATATTGAAAATAAGGTAGAGGGTATTATCAAAAAAATAGAAGGTTTCTTCATCATTCTTCGAATAATAAAAGTGATTTACATAGATTTGCTTGTTTTTATGTATAAAAAGGGATAAGTGAGTTCTTTTTTTGGTTTTGCAAAAATAAATATATTGAATGTGGTAGTACTGATATTTTTTCTTCTTTCTTAGTATTAATAACGTTATAAACCCTACACGCCGCCACTGTCTATCAAGATTTTTTGTTTCCACTTTCCATTCATAAAAAATAGATTTTTTTTGTGTTCGTTTTTTTTCTGTCGTTGTGTTTTTCTTATAGAGGTTGGTGTTATTACTTTTGTCAATGTTGGTAAAGGTTTTTAATTGGTATGCTTTCTCGGCGACAAGTATTTATTTTAATTGATTAATATACAATTGGTCGACTATAATTTTCAAAAAAACTCGGCTCAAATGTTTGAAAATCGATTCTAAGACTACGATTAGAATCGATTTAAAAATCGATCTTTTTTCGAGAAATCGCTGACTACAACACATCTATAGTAATTAAGTAATTACCAATAGTGTGATATTACCAATACTGGATAATTTAATCATTTTTCTTAAACACCAGTCTCTATTATTTTCTATAGATGTTGCATGTATTTCTTTTGTGATGTCAAACGCTTAATTTTTTGCACAGTTTTTACTTTCTGAACATCTTTGTATTCTTTCTATTTGATAGGAGATTAATTATTTTACAAATATTTGTTTCGGCTGTTAAAGTTTTAATTAATACCTAACGTATTTTTCTCTCCTGATCTATTTATTAAGGTGAGAATTTAGAAGAAAAGAGACAAATAATTTTCAAAGTTAAATTAAATAACTTATACGGAATGGTGTCTCAAGTAAAAGAAATATTTTACTTAAGTTTATATCGTATTTCTTTTATAACATTTTTGTTTTAATCAAAAATATATAATCATAGTTGTTTGTGGGTATTCAAGTGTGTGCAATAAATAATAATTGATTTCTTTAAGTTTTAAAATGTTATGTTATTCAGTGTGGTTACTTCCACAGAATCCCAAAAGCGTTACACGTTAATTGTGTAATGTCTAGTTTATAGTTTATTGTGTCAGGATATTCTCATTTATATACAGGGTGTATTTAGACCGTGATCGAAAACTGAAGCAGGTAATAGCGATAGTGATTACAAACCCCCTGGCATTAAAGAAAATCCCGACAAACAATAAAATTTTTGAGGTTTTCCATACAAACCACATACTTTTAACACCGATGGTTGTATGGAAAACGTCAAAATTTTTATTTTTTTTCGCGATTTTAACATCGCGACTGGGTTTGTGATCACCCTCGCTATTACCTGCCTCAGTTTTCGATCACGGTCTAAATGCACCCTGTATATAATCGCTTTTGTTAAATAAAGATTTAAAGCGTGAAGATTATCATTCGGGTTTTTGTAAGGGAAACTGGGCTTTTGGGCATCTATGGAAGTGTAGATATTATTGTGTCGTGAATGCTTGGCGTGATTTTATTTCATTGCATGACTGTGTCGTTATTTTGAAATAGTTTTAAGTCTAGTTTAATTAAGTCTAATTTATATGTTGATATTTAAGCTTTAATTTTGAAAGCGTTTGTGGTACAGCGTTTATATTAAAAACTAAGTGGGTTGAGTGGTGCTGTTGCTGTGTTAAAATGATTAAACGAGGAGGTTCGGGTTCGATCCCCGCTTTGGCACTAATATCGTTGTCAGCATAAAAAATTTAGTATCTTGTTTTTGTGAAAGAGAAGTTTTACAAATTTTGATACACGGTATCAAACTAGCTTATTATGGGGGAGGCCTATGAAATAAGAACATAATCAATATTTCAATAAACAAAATAACCAATATTTAAGTATAAAAGTGAGGTTATAACAATAATTCCTAGTAATTAACTCGTTTATTTCTCGCTATTAAGATTAGATAGTAGACAAAAACAGTCGTAATGTCCAAATAATTTCTATCTTTTCAAAAGTAATATAAGAAAATTCATACTAACACAATTTTTTCCGTTCAGATTTTTCAACAGAACCAAGTCTAACGAGGGTTGTCTCCTGCAAGAGGATGATGACCTGATGACCGTCTCCTTTATACCCAAGAGTCGTCAGGACGCCAGCATTAACGGGTGAAGACTGATGACCCCACAAGGCCGGCATAACGATTGCGACTGACAATAGTTCGTATAGTACTTACCGGGTCGATATACAGGTTGTTTTCAGACCGTGATCGGAAACTAAGGCAGGTGATAGCTACGATGATCACAAACCCTCTGGCGTTAAAAAAATCCCGAGAAAAAATAAAAAAAATATATTTTCCATACAAACTACATACATTTAATACCGATGGTTGTATGAATATCGTATATTTTTTTTTGTCGATTTGTGACCATCGTAGCTACTACATGCCTTAGTTTCCGATCACGGTCTGAATACACCCTGTATATGTCAATACTGGTCCAAGATTCGATTCCCAGGGCGGTTTTTTGGTATCATATCAAACGGCGATATTTAAATGGTATCCCAGTCGCTGAAACTTTATATCCAGTTTTCTAAGCATTTATGTTTTTTACGAATGTATATAGATTTTTTTTTGTATTAATCTCTATAAGTAGTTTTTATGCTTTGAAGGGAGTAGGACCCCCAAATGTTACCATTTACCTAACTGCATAACTGTCTTTCAGTAGTATAAGTTTGTATATTTTTTTATTAATGTGATGAGAAAATTTTCAAATAAATATGTTATTAACGGAGGCTTTATTCAATCGAATAATAAAAACTAAAAAAACATGATTAAAAATACCAAAATAATATTTCATTATTTATTTTTATAAAAAAACGGTAGTAAAATTTTATTGTCTATGACAAAATGGCAGATAAATCTTGCATTTTAGCTATTATTTAGTGATATAAAGCTTTGAACGTGGCATGGGGTAACACAGTAACTGAAATATTTTACTAAAATATGGATTATATTTTTTTACAATTTAGAAAAGTTACAAGTTTTTTTACAATTTAGTTTACAAGTTTTGGGATGTTTCATAACCTAACAAGGAACAAGATATCGTTAAGTATTTTTTATCTGTATACTTGATAATGTGTTGTACTTAGCCCGAATTGTCTAAATTAAAGAAAATATCTAATAGAGATGAAAACAGCTAGACTTTTAGAATCATTAAAACACACTAACCAGTTATTTCAAAATGAAAGTCTTCATATTTTGTTGGGCTCGAAAAATAAATGCTGCAATTTATAATTATTCAATTCTTACTTTGTTAAAATAATTTGGAAATGTAAAAAGTAGTCTATATTACTTCCCAGATTTCTATCTATGTCCATACCAAAAATCATTCAAATCGGTCCAGTAGTTTTTAAGTTAAGTTGTAGTAAACAAAAATCTTTTTTTTTTGTCTATTTTAGTAAAGACACATTATATCTGTGCCATAAACTGAAAGCTAACGGTTACTGAGTTACCCTAAAATAAAAACTGATAAATGTGTGATACCCTGTGTAAAAGATTGTAAATAATATATATTTGCTAGAATTTTGTTCTTTTATTTCATCATATATCTACAACTGGCTTTATGACAGCCCCGTGTCGCAGTTGGCTAGCCACCAGCTTGCGAAACGAGAGGCTGCGGGTTCGATCCCCGCAGAGACAAATGTTTGTTTCGGGTCTGGGTGCTTGTGAGACCGTAAAGCGTCTCGTAGTTTCTGATACGCGACAAAAGACTTGTATCTTAATGTGGGGTCAGAACTATGTGTGTGACTGTTGGGTGTAATTATTTTATGGACTACTAAGTTTATTATTTAAAGTAATAATGATGGCCTCGAAGTTTAGGCGCGGTCGAGTAATTTGACAGACGCGGGTTCAAATCCCAGATACACACTTCTGACTTTTCCAAGTTATGTGTGTCACAATAAATGAACACGCAACTTAAATGAAAAAAAACATCATGAAGAAATTTGCACGCATAAAAGCTTCTAGGAATTTAATAAATGGATAGAGTTAGGATAACAAATCAAAAAAATTGCTCAGTATAAATTTATTTAACAAGTAATATTGATTTAAATAGTATATCTACATAGTATGCAGCAGATATAAAATAAATATTACCAACCAATATCCCACAGTTTACTAACAAAAAGCCTTTTGTTATGACAGACTTGCTTATCTCAGACTTAAAACTACACAATTTTCTTCCATTCAACAGAAAATAATTTTAAACATTTATAACGATACATAAATAAAATAATCTTTGAACACAATACATTCTTTCAATGGTTGATTTTTTATATAACTCACTTTCTGTTACAAATATTTTTCAGGAGAAACTTTACAATTGCCTTGTCAAACCCATAGTTTAAATATTTAGTTTGCAATCGAGAGTTCCTGTGTTTGATTCCAAGCTTATAACATAGCGAAAAGTATAACACATCTGCCTACTCCTTCAAGAATAAAATACATTAACCCAAAACTAAGGCATTCTAACTGTCATTTTCGGCATTCTGTCCTTCACCATTATCAAAACCAGTATTATGATGCCTCCTGAAATGCACTATAAGAAGAGAATTCCTCACAGTACTGTAATCACACAATTTGCATTTAAACGGCTTCAGTCCAGTGTGTATAGTTTCATGACACAAAACACTCTCCTTCCTTGCCGATTTGTAATCACAGAATCTGCATTTTGTGCCTCCATTTAGATGAACCGTTGCTATATGCCTTTGTATCTCATGTTTGTGTCTACAAGAGTAATTACATAAGCTACATTTATGGGCATAATGCTGTTTCTGATGAGTAACATGGGTACATTTGAATTCCGTTTTGAATTCACATACATTACACACTAAAGTCACATCAGAACGGCTTCTTTTAGTATGGAGATGTAGTTGATCTTTAGTTTTGGTTGAAAAATCACAATTTATGCATTTATACGGTCTATGATCGCTGATGTGATGCCTTTGGTAATGTCTTTGCACTGCAGCTTTTAACCTAGAAGCATATTTACATTTAGTACATTGAAATGGTTTCTCTTTATCTTCTGATATAATCACTTGTTCCGTTTTATCCCTTTGTTTATCTATATTTAAGTCGTTGGTTGTATTATTTGTATCATTAGTTGAATTATTTGAGTCATTGGTTGTATTATTTGTTTCATTGTTTGTATTTACGTCGTCTTTCTGTGTCATACGAATCTCAATGTTTTCGCCTTCGTTTGGCATTTCGTTTAACATCTGTGTAATATTTACAACAGCATTGATATCAATACCGTAAGTTTGTTTGAAATGTTTGCTTTTATGCTTTTTACTTTGACATGTGTAGTATGTCACGAAATCACACTGTTTGCACTTTAAAGGCGTTTCCTGTTTACTCCTAAGCTTGTGTTGGTTCAAACGCCACCTGACTATGGTTGTAAAATCGCAGAAATCACACATATTCGCATCATTGGAAACCACATTATGTATCTTGGACAAATGCCTATAAATATGTCCCGCAAACTTCGTCATAAAAGGACATTTATCACATTTAAACTCTTCTGTCACTCGCTTATGAGTTTTCATATGTTTAACAAAGCTTCCTCGATACGCAGTTGTATAGTCACAAGTCTCACACTTATGTTGCTTATCGTTACTGTGTTTCCGTTTGTGTGAGCTCAGATTATACTTTATAAGAGTGCTGTATTCACATTTATCACAATTGTATGCGGTTTTCTTCAAGCTATTGTTGGCTATTTGGTGTCTGACAATGTGTCTCTTCAAGCCTCCAGGGTATGTGGAAGTGTAGGAGCATTCTTTGCAAGCATATGGCTTGATTCTTAGATGGCCTAGCTCATGCTGTTGTATGTAACTCCTTGATGTAGAAGAATATGAACAATGGATGCATTGAAAAGTCTTCTTGAACGGACTGTGTTCAGTTTCGTTTTGTGACCTGTAAAAATGATTATATTTACTTTATTATGGTATAAGAGATATTAAGAGAGGCATGTATATAAAGGTGATATAGATTTTGATACCCAGTACTAGCTGAGAAAAGAGTTACTGATTTTTCCATTAAAAACTGCACTCATAAAATATCATAAAGCTCTATTATGACATAATTAAAATCCAAAGCCCAATAAAATGAAATGTGGTTACAGATATACACTTTAGTGAACTTCTTCAAGAATAAATGATGGATGTCTGTTTATTATTTGCTTTTTGGCATGTTCATGGCACTTATATAATTTGTACAATAACCAAGCCTGCCATTAATTTACTATTATTGTACCACAAATAAAATTTTTATAGTACTGTTCTTAAATCATTCTCAATAAATTTATCTTATTTGAACCCTGTTACAATGTAAAATATGATTAACAAAATGTAGTTGAAAAATTTGGTAAATGTAAGTTTAAACACTTACTCATCCAATGGCTCCATCTTGACTTCCACATTGTCAAATATCATCTCTTGGTCTTCATTATTCTCCTCCACTTTAACCCACACACTCGCAAACATGCCTTCTGTATTTTTGCTCTCTCCTACTACCACATTATCTTGTTCCTCCATAATTGAATACTGAAAAGGGATAGTTTAGTTTAAAAATAACAATATATTAATACTATGGTGGGTGTATTGCTAAATATTTCCTACATTTCAAGTTCTTTATTAAATATAAGAACCCTATGATTGACTTGGGTAATTTCTAAAGTTCTTCATAATTCTAAGTTTGTGATGATAGCTTATGAGCATTAGGTAATGAGCTGATATGCTTTAATTACTCAGATTTTTAACAAAATTTACTGCTTCAAAATATAATCAATGCATACTTGAAAAGGTTATTTTTATGAAATAAAAAAGGTATAATTTTCTATTAGACAATTATTGAATAAATACAGCAAATAAGATTAGTAATCAATCAAGAGACGCTTAAATTGACCGAGTAACATAAATAAGAAAGGGCGAAACGAATTGTGGACTTTTTTTTTACTTTTCGGCTATTTCGTCGCCTTGTTAATGACTGTGAAAGATATAACCAATACTTAAAAATATCTGTATAAACTATAGATAAAATACTTGCTTACCTATTTTTCAACACTATATTCTTATTTTGATACCAATTCTTACTAAAAAATACAGAATAGGAAATACGAATAAAGTACAATAAGAGTTGACATGAAAATAACTAAGAACTAGGCTTGTCGAAAAAATATCGATACATCGATATATCGATATTATTTTTTAAATGTATCGATATTTTTGGGCGATATTTAATATTTCGATATATCGAGGTATCGATATAAAATTACAAGTAATTAAAAGGTATAAAAATCGATATTTTTTATGATTTTAAAATCCTAAAAGTATTTGATATCGCCTGCGTCCTCGGTTTCCTCAGAGAGAGTGGCATATGCTGTAAATCTCGCAGTACCCAATAACAGAAGTCGGCTTACAGCCGAGCACGTAAATCAAAGAGTCTTTCTTATGTCTGTATCAGATAAATATTGGCTTGATTAATAAATAATTAAATGTTTTATTGTTGTTCTTCATTTATTAAAAATTATGTCTATTGATTGGTATTTATCTAGTAATGTAAGATGATTGAAGTAAATTAGGCCAAATATTTTTTTTTCATATCATACCGATATATCGATATATCGATATTTTTAAATAAAAATATCAAAATCGATATTGATATATTCAAAAAATATCGATACAATATATATCGATATTTTATTGCATTTCCGACATCCCTACTAAGAACAAGAAGTCAGTTCCTGTCAGATTTGAAATAATACTTCTCAAAAGTGAACTTAACTACAATAATGATATATTTTATGTAGAAAGCAACGATTAAATTGTATTTTCGGTTCTATTTATTAGTTAAAAATTGACATTGTTATATCAGCATTTGTCGCATATATATATTTATTATAATTTTTTTAATGATTTCTTAAAATGACAGTATTGATCATAATTAAGTTTCGGAACGCAGACGTCAGTCAGCCACTCGTAGCTAACTTCACAGCATCATTTTGTGTTCGGATATTCTGCTAAATTTTTCCATTATTCACAATTCAATAAACTAAATAAGAATAATAAAAAAAAAATCAAATAAGAATATTAAATTGTAATAAAATAAATCACTGCCTTTGTAATTACATAGATATATTTAAATTAATTTTATAAAACGGTAACATTGCCGATATCAGAGCAATCAATATGTCATTGATGAATAGTATTGTACGTTGTCAAACTATTTAGGTTTTCAGCTGATTTTATGTTCAAATAAATAGTTTAAAGAATGTATACTGAGGTGGACGTATTTGTGAGTAATTATACATTGATAGACCCCGAAATATATCAACTATGGATAGAGGGATGTTCTTGTAAGTATTTTAATAAAAAACATGCTATTATCAGTCATTGATCATTAACGAAATTTACGTATAAATTTTGACGATGTTGGTGATAATATTCATTTTGTAGAAGCTAATATGGTCAATCATATATCTTCTTAATGCTATTTCCCGGCATATTTTTGTACCTCCCATTTAAATATAAGCAAATTTTATCGAAATTGCTAAAGGTTTAGTTACTGTAAGATTTATCTGCGACAGACCTAGAATATGTTAATTTACGCTGAATTTCTAAAGGACTTGCCAGATTTTCAACGCCCACTTCAAGTCAGCTGTGATATAAATCCCAATTCATAGTGAACAGAGTTTTCTGGGCATATTACCAAAATCTGTACTGCTATAAAGAAATCTTAAAATAAAAAACTAATAACGCTTTGCTTGACTTGGAAATCGAATTCCACACTACTCAATTTCTTTTGGAGCACATATTATGCAGCCAGGTCAAGCAGTTAAAGTAAATAAAACTTCAGAAATATTTGTTTTGGGGTCTGGATTTTTATGGGACATATTAGGCTCTCGTAGCTTCAAATATCCACAACACAGGAATAATATTTTTGTTTTGCATTAGAACTACGTATCTGATTGTTGGGTGCATTTATATTTAGACTGTCACTTTTGCTAACTAGCTAATAAGTAACCTGTTTGTTTTTAGCAAGCGAAGCAGTGTCCACTCTACACCAGAGAGGCGCTGCCAAACAGCTGGGAGCGTCCGTTGAGCTCATTGCTAGTGATGTGCTTGATCACTACCGGTAAATATGAAGGAGATCTACTATTTTTATCTATTTTTTTGCAGTTGGATCTAGACTGAGCATATACTATATATACAGGGTGTGTTTAGACCATTATCGGAAATGGAAGAAGGAAATAGCTAAAAATATGTTTTCCATACAGCCATTGGTATTAAAAGTGTGTGATTTGTATTGAAACCATATATATTTTTTTAAATATTGTCAAGATTTTTATCAATACCAGGGGGGTTGTAATCACCTTAGCTATTACCTACCATCCTTTCCTATCATTGTCTGAATACACCCTGTATAGAAGTAAATTCTTACCTATAATTTTATAATCTCCAAAAAAAAATATTTTAGAAATTAAATAGTATAGCCCAGTCATAAGATTGATATTACTTATATCTCAAAACTGGTTTAGGTTACAGTAACAACTATGTATGTGGCTGTTGAGTGAATTTATTTATCTTTTGTTTCAGAACATTTGCTTTACTAGAGCGCTTGCTCACGGTTCCATCAAAGCTATCAGAACAAATGATATTTCAACTTGATGAGCCTACTAAACAGATGCTTATTGAAAAGTAAGTGACTATACATTATATTATGCCAAATATATATTCAGAAAGCAGTGATGGCCTTGAGGTGTAGGCACAATTGAGAATCTTGGCGGTCAAGAGTTTGAACCCCAGGTACTCACCTGACTTTTCCAAGTTATGTGTGTATTCACAATGAATTATCAGTTGCTTTAACAGTGAAGGGAAACATCTTGATGAAACCTGCACACCTAAAAGTTTTTAGAATTTCCTAGATTTGTAGCCTGCCACCCTGCACTAGCCCAGCGTTGTGGACTGAGGTCTAAACCCTCTCAGTTGTAGAGGAGGCCCGTGCATAACTATGGGATATATACAGGCTAATATAATGAATGGTGTGTCATGTATGTATGTCTCTTTTAAGGATATAAGGTACATATTGTTACAGATACTATGATCTTGATGATGCAGTAATTCGAGAACTTCTGGGAAGGAAACTGTCTTCAAGACACCGCAAAGATTTGGATGAGGTTAGTAAGACCTGGTTTTTCCAGGATTGTAAAGAAAATAAATTCTATTATTCCGGGAAGCGCAGCGTTGGAAGGTGGACCGACGATTTGGTGAAAATCGCGGGAAGCCGCTGGATGCAGGCCGCTACCGATGGAACATTTTGGAAGTGTCTGGGGGAGGCCTATGTCCAGCAGTGGACATCTTTAGGCTGATGATGATGATATTCCTAAGGATACTAAAATAAGATGTTTTGGGAGAATTGTACCTGGTACATCTTAATGCTATAAAAAATATATGGGCTGATGATGACGATGATGATGATTTGCCCAGGTGGCTGATAAATCTGGAGCTCCATTGCGATGCTGCCGACGACAATTCGACAACGTTCGTCGAGTATTCAAAACTGTTGAGGAGATGCCTGGGAATGTGGTGGCCAATATTCGACAAACTTTCCTACTGTCCGAGCCACTTGCCAAGTGAGTAACTGGAGCTAGTTACTAGCCCTTGATTGTACAGTCGAAACTGGGTATAATGACGCTTAAGGAACCGTGTATTTTGGATGACATATTCGATAGTTTTTAAGTAATAGTTATTAGTTTTTATAGTGTACTAGCTTTTGCGCGCAACTCCGTCTGCGTGGACTACAGGGTTGGGTTCAGAAAGAAAATAAGTTGTAGTATTTTACTCCGCAGAGCCCCATTTACTTAAATATACGGTCAAATTGTTTCAACGTGAAACCGTAACGCGCCGGTCGAAGCCTTGAGTATCATTATTGCGCGCTTGATAATTATTTTGAAACTGCGATATCTTCTAAGATACTTATTGAAAGACAAATTTATTTTGTATTAAATACTTGTAATGAATAACGTATTTATTTGGATAAGGATTAACATCATGTTTGTAAAAACACCTTCACAAATAATGCTTTATTTAAAATAAATTTGGTTAGAATAAAAAACGTTATAGTGAGCCAACCTTAAAAGATAGACATATGCTGTCGCGGACTTTTTTTTAGAATTTTTAAAGGGGAACAATTCTGTCATACATTATTTTAGCGAAATTTTAACCGTTTCTGCAGCTCACAAGCTCACAAAAAGGAAAAAAGTCTCCTATTTTGAAACATTCTTTATTGCTGCTCCGCTCCTATTGGTCGTAGCGTAATGATATATAGCCTATAACCTTCCCCGATAAATGTGCTATCTAACAGTGAAAGAATTTTTCAAATCGGACCAGTAGTTCCTGAGATCCTAGCGTTCAAACAAACAAACAAACAAACTCTTCAGCTTTATAATATTATATTAGTATAGATTAAGACCGTGATCGGAAACTGAGGCATACGGTGATCACAAGCCCCTTGGCATTAAAGAAAATTCCGATGAAAAATAATAAAAAATGTTTTCCATACAAACTACATACTTTTAAACCGATGCTTGTATGGAAAATATCTTTTGTCGGGATTTTTTTTAACGTCAACTGGTTTGTGATCACCGTAGCTATTATCTGCCTTAGTTTCTGATGACGGTCGAAATACACCCTGTAGACTCAACCAGGACTTTGCCATTCAGTTGTTATAACCGATTCGTCGTTATAACCGGATTTGACTGTACTTGATGTGTGTATGGAAATGTTTGAAAATAAAATTAAATGAAATTACAGTATAAACTACATGTAACATCACTCAATTTAACTACAAACTCCCTAAAAACCACTATTAAAACTATCTCTTCTTCTTCTTCATCAACCCATATACGCCCACTGCTGAGCACGGGTCTCCTGTACCATTGAGAGGGTTTAGGCCATAGTCCACCATGCTAGCCTAGTGCAGGTTGGCGGACTACACACCTAAAAAATTCCTAAGAATTCTTAGGTGTGCAGGTTTCATCACGATATTTTCCTTCACCGATAAAGCAAGTGATAATTCAATGTGAATATACACATAACTTCGAAAAGTCAGAGGTGTGTGCCTGGGGTTCGAACCCGCGACCGCCGAGATTCTCGACCGCGCGCCCAAACCTCGAGGCGATCACTGCTTCAAGTGACATTTATTTATTATTTATTTAAATACTTCATTAAAACTATAATTCCTACTAACATTTTAATTATATATTTTTTATGTATTAATGTATGTATGATAAATTATCTTCGCTACATTTACCGACAACTCTATAAAGCCTTATAATGTACAGTCCCTTCTGTGTTATTAAATAGTTTACACTGCATATTTATTGAAATTAAAATATAATTTGATGGAAAAGTATGAATGTGGATGATGGAAATGTATGGAATAATTTCTGTCTAACCCTTTTGGGATAATAGTTGGATTGTATGTAATATGTATGTATGTTTATTAAATATATAGAACATAGTATGTTGGTTGTCGGATGAGTAAATATAAGATACATATATATGTTTTAGGAAATATGCAGCAGTAGTTTTCATAGCTTGCATGAGATTTGAAACTACCAAAAGGAAGTTGCAGTATTTGACATTCAATGACTTTTATCATTGCGCTCAGGTAATGAAAATTCCTTAATAAATACTTTGGTCCTAGAAAATTTCATTCAATAATAATTATGTTTTGGTAATTTTAATTTCTATGGTAGTTCAACATTTAGTCCTAAGAAAAGAGAGTAGCATTTATTTAGTCAGCTAGTTAAAGTTAAGTCATGACATTATGAATTGTGTTTTTCTCTCTGTATTGTAAAAATGTTGAAATTTTTGTTGGTGTCTTCAAATATTTAAAAAAAACTAGTAAAAAAAGGTAAAAAATGTCAATGTGTTTGTGATCACCTCGCTATTACCTGCCTCAGTTTTCGATCACGGTCTGAATACACCCTGTATATTAAAGTAGCAATTACATTCTTGTCCAAACAAATTTATGGAACAGATTCAAACAATCTACCAGAAAAATTTAATACCAACATTTTCTATTTTCCTCAACTTAAAATGAATGAAAACCTTACTTAATTACTTTCTTCTATTCCAGGCTATAATGGGAAGTTGGACTTATTGCTGCACCGGTCCAGAATACTATGACACCGAGATGGACCGAGAATTCCTACTAGAGTTGAGGGAATTGAGGATTTTGTTGGACAAAGAAAAGGAACACAAGCAGTGAGTTTAATATCTACATCAGTCCATATATCGACCTATGCATCGAATAAGGTTTCTTATGACTATAACACCAAAGTACTTTTTATGTCTTTATAGAGTTAAACTTGTTTATATATTGCACTAGTGAAGTAATAATGATCATAAATTTTGTTGTTGTTTGAAGTATATAAAAATTTACTGATAATTTTGTGCCCAATTAAGTTTAAATCGCTGAGAAAGAGAAGTTGTGCAAAAGCACATGTAACTTTATTCGATGCATAGGTCGATATTATTATTGTATTGTGAATTGAATGTGTGATGTATGACTGTGCTTACATTTTGAATTAAATTATATAGATGTTTTGTTGAATGTAATATAATTTTATATAATGTTAATTTATTATTGTTTCGCTGTTTTGTATACACACATAACTCGGAAAAGTCAAGAAGTTTTTTTAATGCATTATATATCCTCTTTTCAGTCTCATCTGCATGCGTTTAAAACCAAAACTACTTGAGAAGTCTTATCAAGAATTGGAGCTCAATTTCAGGTATACATTTAGTTTTGATATTTATACAGGGTGTATTTAGATCGTGATCGAAAACTGAGGCAGGTAATAGCGAGGGTGATCACAAACCCAGTGGCGATATTAAAAATCGCGACAAAGAATAAAAATTTTGACGTTTTCCATACAACCATTGGTGTTAAAAGTATGCGGTTTGTATGGAAAACCTCAAAAATTTTATTGTTTGTCGGGATTTTCTTTAATGCCAGGGGGTTTGTAATCACTATCGCTATTACCTGCCTCAGTTTTCGATCACGGTCTAAATACACCCTGTATAATAAACTTAACTGTTCTTTGAGTATTATATTAGCTTGAATTTTGATAATGATATGAGTTAAGAATGTGAAAAACATGTAGTTTGGTCATCTTTTGATTATTGGTATTAATATGTCGACCTATGCGCAGAATAAAGTTATATTATGTGCTTTTGCACAACTTCTCTTTCTCAGCGATTTAAACTTAATTGGGCACAAAATTATCAGTTACTTTTTATGTTCTTCAAACAACAAAATTTATGATCATTATTACTTCACTAGTGCAATATATAAACAAGTTTAACTCTATTATAGACATAAAAAGTACTTTGGTGTTATAGTCATGAGTAACCTTATGCCAACCCGCACTAGGCCAGCGTGGTGGACTATAGCCTAAACCCTCTCAATGGTAGAGGAGACCCGTGCTCAGCAGTGGGCGAATATGGGTTGATGAAGAAGAAGAAGAACCTTATTCTATGCATAGGTCGGTTTATAATGTTTCACTTCTGTGTTAATAAGTCTTTATGGGGTCAAAGTAATATTCAGTAGTATTTAAAACTGTGTCTCAATAACGGAAATTGTGTTACCTACTCTTTCAAAGATCAGTGTGGGTACTTCTATAGAAGCCCCAAGTCTGACGTATACAGGGTGTATTTAGACCGTGATCGAAAACTGAGGCAGGTAATAGCGATAGTGATTACAAACCCCCTGGCATTAAAGAAAATCCCGACAAACAATAAAATTTTTGAGGTTTTCCATACAAACCACATACTTTTAACACCGATGGTTGTTGGAAAACGTTAAAATTTTTGTTTTTTGTCGGGATTTTTAATATCGCCACTGGGTTTGTGATCAGCCTCGCTATTACCTGCCTCAGTTTTCGATCACGGTCTAAATACACCCTGTATAGTCCGATGATGATGATATATATATGTATATATGTTGTCAGATTATACACAAGAGCATTGGTCGGTGTTGCTTGCAATCTTCACCGGGGTAGAGAACTGAGATCTCTCTTCATTGACCTTTTAGAAAGGTAAGACAATTTCATTATGCAATATTTATGCTTAGTAATATTAGACATATAAGCAAAATTTGAAGCAGTGATACCCTCGAGGTATAGGCGCGCGGTCGAGAATCTCGGCGGTCGCGGGTTCGAACCCCAGGCACACACCTCTAACTTTTCGAAGTTATGTGTGTATTCACATTGAATTATCACTTGCTTTAACGGTGAAGGAAACATCGTGATAAAACCTGCACACCCTAAGAGTTCTTAGGAATTTCTTAGGCGTGTAGTCCGCCAACCCGCACTAGGCCAGCGTGGTGGACTATGGCCTAAACCCTCTCAATGGTAGAGGAGACCCGTGCTCAGCAGTGAGCGTATATGGGTTGTTGAAGAAGCAAAATTTAGTATTTATTAACAGACTTGGAGAATTTTAAGATACCTTCTATTGGCGGTTTATAAGATTTGAGCAAGAACAATTGGTAAAGTAGTTTTTAAACGAGTTTAGCAAAATAAATGTATAATTAACTATTTTTGAATGAAAAGCGTCAAAATGACATATTTTAGCAGTTTTAAAACTATCAGAATAAATCTATCTTTGAAAATTCTCAAGTTACTTTCAAATACTGGTCACTGGTGAATGATTGAATTATTATGAAAAAACAGTAATTTCGTTTTTGTATTTATAGATGCATAGAGCCCCTGCGGTTGGGTGGCTGGCCCAAAACTGATTTAGCTCAGTTTCTCTCGGCTTACGAGCAATGTGCACTACAAATGGATGTACTCAGGTATTTATAATGTTTTTTAATGATGACTTTGTACGTGATTTGGCTGATGATGATGATGATGGAGGACTAAGGAGTCTTGTTTTAGTGACACCCAAATATTTGTCTCGGGTCTGTGTGTTTGTGTGAAAGTCTCTTGTAGTTAGTACTATGTATGTGACTGTTGGGTGTATTTATTTATGAATGACTTTTATGAATTCATTTATAAAGGACTAGCTTTTGCTCGCGACTCCGTCCGCGTAGACTACAGGGTTGAGTTCAGAAAGAAAATAAGAAATATAGTCTATTTACTCCTCAGAGTCCTGTCCTATTTAGGTCCATACCAAAAGCCATACAAATTGGTCAAATTGTTCAAACGTGAAACCGTAACGCGTCGATCGGCGCCTTGTGCATCATTACTGCGCGCTTGATCAATATTTAAAAATTGCAATATCTTCTAAGATACTCAGTGAAATCAAATGATGTAAAGGGCAATTTTATTTAAAATTAAATACTTGTAATGAATAACGTATTTATGTGGATAAGGATTAATATCATATTTATAAAAACACCGTCGCAAATAAAACTTTATTTTAAAATAAATTTGGTTAGGATAAAAAACGTTATAGTGAGCCAACCTTAAAAAATAGACATATGCTGTCGCGGACTTTTTTTTAGAACTTTTAAAGAGGAACATTTCTCTCAAACATTATTTTAGCGAAACTTCAACCGTTTTCGCAGCGCACGCAGCGGAAGCTCACAAAAAGGAAAAAATGTCCCCGATTTTGAAACATTCTTTATTGCTGCTCCGCTCCTATTCGTCGTAGCGTGATGTTATATAGCCTATAGCCTTCCTCAATAAATGTGCTATCTAACAGTGAAAGAATTTTTCAAATCGGACCAGTAGTTCCTGAGATCCTAGCGTTCAAACAAACAAACAAACAAACAAACTCTTCAGCTTTATAATATTAGTATAGATAATAAAAACAGTCCTCGAAGCCGACGTGCATGCATGAAGAGGATAATGTGGCATTTGGCGCTCTATAGTCTCTGTCTACCCTAATTAGGTGCGGTGGTATATATATATATATATATGTGACTTTCTTTTTCAGAGAAGCTGATGTAAAAAGTGTGTGGGAGCGTTATATGCGCGTAATAAGCCAGTGTCTCCTGACCATGTACCACAACTAAACCACAATACTGCCGACACAGGGGACATAGCTATATCCGGCTTATCCGAAGAACTGTTTTCGACTCAAACTTGCCGTTTTCCTTAATCGATATTGTAGTAAATGTCTATACTAATCAATTATTGTGTATTTCGGACTGCCGGCCAATCCGAAAATTTGGAATAAGGGTAAAATGAGGGTAGATTGGGGGGAGGAAGACGATTGTGGAATAATCAGACGGCTTTAAAGATTAACCGGCAAATCCGGAGATTTTTACTAAAATTATTTTATACTTGTATTTTCGTATTTCTATTTCCTAGTCATTGTATATTTTTATTGTGTCGCCCAGAGGGATGTTGTTAGTAAATAAAAATCACGTTGTCAACTAAACAATTTTTTATTAATATTTCCTTCCTAACTACAGCATATACAAATATCATTATTAAAACGAATCAGTATCACAAGTAAGTACTTAGAAACTATATACAATACGTCAAATTTGACAGCACGCTGCGACGGCATTTCTGACAGACGTCAAATGTCACTGTCAAAATGACAACCTAAATTATAAAATGTCACTTCAATTTATTGCAATGTTAGTCCCGTTATAAAACATTTATAAAATAAGTAAAGCTTTTAAAAACAACAGTACATTTGCTTGTAAAACGAATTTCGGAAAATTTTAAAAATCGATCAAAAATAACGTTATTGTCAAAGTCACTGACACCTGTCACAATGCATCAGACACCTGTCAAAAATCCTGCCGCCATTTGCATTAAATACAGCTGCAAAATAAATCACAAAACGCAATCCGCCCTATATACACTTCGAAAAAGCTCTTAAAAACAGTAAAATAGCACAAAGGTATAGACAAAACTATTTGTGAGTGAAATTCTTAGTTCTATTGTCAGAGAGAGATAGAATGATAATGTAGCCTGTTGTCTCTTTCTAACCGTTTCATTGAGTTATACATAAATTATTCTCTTGAACTATTGTCGCTGAAACAAATTTCTAGAAAGATTATCGTGTTTGGGAGACTGTTAGTTAAGACAATTGTACGGTAGGTAGCGCTACAATCGGCTAATAATAGAAGAAATTAAAATTTATAATTATAGCACCTATCTGCAGATGCCTAAATTGATAATTAGTAAACGAAAATTGACAAAAAGTCAAACTGTTCGAAAATATTGTTCCAATTACAAATCATAATATAGTGTTGCCAACATTTTGCCAAAAGCTAATATATATATATTTTTTCTTTTATAAACTCGATATGATTTTTTAAAATAGGCAACATCAACCAAACAAACGTTAATACTGTTTTCTACAGTTGGCAACCCCAAACATTCTTCACAGACAATATTAGAATCAAAATGTACATAAATTCTCGACTCGACTATTTCTAGGGTAAAAATTTTAAAAGCTAATTTATTCGCGGTTACATTACTACGGCTTAGCGGTTATAATTGCATTACGGAGTCTCGGGTTCGAACCCGGCGTGTGCTAAATCTATTTACAAAGTGGAATGTACTTTAGAGACCGGAAATTAAATTTAAGTTGATTTTTTTCTCTCACCAGTCAACATTATTTTGGTGGCCTAATTGGTCAAAATATATAGAGCCAGATATTTATATAAAATCAAATATTCTAGAGTCACTTATGCAGATTTTCTATAAGATTTAAATCTTATAAAATTCTATTGATATTCCACATATCTTTATTAATACATTAGTGTGAGATAAAAACAAAATTTACCAAATATAAAATTAAAAATAAATATTTTTAATTTGGTAATTACCTTGTTATATATAAAATAATATAGACAAAAATTCATTAATAACATATATATATATATATATATATATATATATATATATATATATATATATATATATATATATATATATATATATATATATATATATATATATATATATATATATATATATATATTATATATATATATATATATATATATATATATATATATATATATATATATATATATATATATATATATATATATATATATATATATATATATATATATATATATATATATATATATTCCCGGTCTCCATTCTAAATTAGGAATATAGTCATATTAATAAGATTAGTATTTACAGTTGTGATCGGGGTAAAGTGGGGTAACCAGTAATGGATAGTGAGGTAAAAATTATAAGCAATTAGTAATTTTGAATTTCTTTTTAAATTGTTAAATATCAGCTTTAGAAGAAGTAGGTTATGAAAAATAGGGACTAAAATATAATCTGCGTAATCTACCCGAAAAAAAAATTAATAATACTATATTTTTGATCTAAAAGCTTAAAAAACACTTGTAGTAACAGAATAAACTTAAGTTTGTTAGAAAAAAATCACATAATAGGGAAAAAAGGGGTGCATTTGACCCAAACTATAATATTTTATACATTATGTTTTGAATCTTAACCTCATATTTATCAAAAAATCATTTTTGGTAAAGAGATCCTTAAAACGAAAGTTCACATATTCTTGTCGATATTGGCAAAATAAGCTCGAAAAATTGATTAGTTTACGTTTTTTTTTGTTTCAGCTCTTTTTTATCACGAGTATATTCTGAGAATCTTTGGTCCTGCCATTTAGGACCCATGGAGTTACAATATTATATGGGCGATTCCTAAATCGGGACCAAAAATATAAAATAATTAATATAAGCAAAATTATTATTCGAGTAGTTTTTTGTACTCCTTAATTTGTTATAAATATGTCAAAGCTAAGCGAATATACAGGTGACAAAATAAGAACCTCAACCATTTTTTACAATATAGTTAGCATTAATACTTTGGTCCAGGTATAGATACAACTATATATAGCGTTACTGAGATGGGACCAAAGGTTCTATAGATGTTAAATAAAAGCTAAGCTCATTTTTATTTCTGTAATATTAATATGGAAAATTGTCTCAATAAAATTTAGTTGTAATTGTCTTCATCTTAAAGATTTTTTTTTTGCTTTGCCTAAAGGTGCATTTCTGCACCCACATTTCGCCAGGTATCAGTCCCACGTCATAAACAGTTATTATTAAAATTCAAGTAATCAAGTTACAATTGACAATTATTTATATTCACTGTAAAAGTTTTTAAAGGAATTAAATGAAGACATGTTAATACTGATTTTTTAAATTTCTTTAAAAAATTGAGCAATACATTCAATTTTTTCAATAAATTATGTTTTTCTCAATAGACTAAGTTATTTCCAAATCTTTTAAATACGAAAAGTTATTATTGATTGAAACATATAAATTATTATTTTTTATCATAATTCTTTGTCAATCGGCACATTTTCTTTATGGGATGTTTAATTATTATTCTTAAAACATATATTATCAATTTTCCATATTATATATATTATAAAGCATTCATTCTGACATTTTGGAATATATAGCAAAAGCATTTGGTTAAATAAAGAACCGATTTTTACAATCGATTGAATATAATAGCACAAAAGAATCGACTTATTGCCTGCTAATCGATTTTAAGTAACATAATTGCATTGTATTTTATAAAAATCGATTATAGTCTATTCGCCTACAAATCGATTTTTAGATATTTTCATACTCATAAAAATTTCACAATTGTAATCGATTAAATCGACTAATTGCCTGTCAATTTCTCGATTCAATCGATTCTTAAAAATACAAAAATTTACATACTTTGTGCCGCACTCCTCGAACTCAAATCACAATAGTTTTTAGAATTTCGTCCAGTCAGTCAGTCACAAACCACAGTGCCTGTATTTAGCCATCTTGTGGGATCACTCATATATCTACTTCACAAATTTTCCTCTTCTGAGGAAAACCGTATTTATCTTTCTTGATGACTTCTTGCTTGAGCCTGAGGTAGGTCTCCAGCCTGGAGAGTGCGTACTCCTGGAAGAGGAAGAGAAAACATGAGTAAATCTAGAAGTTGTTGTTTCGTAAAATCTACTACTATTTAGATTACATTATATATATTTCCATTCTTACTCGATCGATCAAAATTAAATTGGACTATTATTACATATTCCTACTTGATCGACTAAAAAATTCAACTATTTTTTACATTCCCACTTGATCCATTAAAATGACAATCGACTATATCACATTCGTAATTAATCGACTAAAATAAAACAAGAATTCGACTCACCCAATATCCAAAAGGTATTTGGCTCTTAGATGCGTTGACGATGGACCACAGACTCCAGAAGAGATGGCTGGCTAGGGCGAAGGCTTCCACTTCTGATAGAAGATGATTGACATCATCAATGGAAGGGCCTAAGTCTTTATCTTCACAAAGGTTCGCTTGATAATGCTTAAGGTATTCTTTGATGAAGATCTCCTGAGGAGGACAAAAGTTGGATGTTAATATTTTTTTATTATTATTAAATTTTATTTAGACTTATAAACCACGATGTTATGATAAGGCCATCGTATCCTAAACAATATGACTATCTTAAAAATGTACATTCGAAAAAATATATATGGATTAATAAAGATTAATCCTTACACAAATGAAATTATAATCCAACTTTATCAGAATCTGGTTGAGGCAAAATTTGATGTTAATATGGACGTGCTTAAATATATTTCGTTACGAATGTTTTGCCATTCGGTCGTTATATCCGATCCGTCGTTATAAACGGTAAACTAGTTTCGTAGTTTTTAAAAATATGATAGATAAACATGAACATTAAATTGATATTAAATTCCTTGTTTATATTTAAATAAAACAATTGCCAAATATATACAATACTAAAACTCAAAAGTTCAAGAATAAATGCACCATAGTTTCATAAAAACTTTACAAATATAATCTTCTCAACATATTCTTACACCTTTTCTATTTTTCCTAATTCTTCTTTAATCAATCTTTTTACTAACCAAACCTTACTCTACCACAACCAACTAACTTCAAACACCAACCTTCTGCTCCAATGTTGGGCAATTCTCCTGATTTTCATAGTAGAACGGGTGCTCAGGGTTGGTGTAATCGTACCCCCACTCCTGGAAGTGGTTGGCTATGTCAAAGCCTCTATAATTGTATGCACAGTACTCAAAATCTATCAGCACTAGTTTTGGTTCACCGCTGTCCGATATGTGACTGTATGTGCTGTCCGATGTGTTTGCATCTTCATAGTTCATCAGAGGTTCGGAGTACTGAGATAACTTTGTATGGTTGTTCTCTTTGCTCGATCTTGGGGTATCTACATCCAGGGCCTGGACGTACACCGTTGAGACCTCATCATCTGTTACCGGTACCATATCTTCTAGAAGGAGGATGTTGCCTGAAATTTGAGAGGTTAGTTAGGAAATTGGGTGTGATAATTTTTTGAAGTAGCTAATATGATGGTCTTGGGCAGTGTTTCAATTGGTAGTTAAGGCCGAGTTGTGTGTGGCGACAATTTTATAAGATTAAAATATATGTATGGGGGCATAAAAAATTTTGAAATGTTAGGGGGGCATAGCCTAAAAATGTTTGGAAAACGCTGATCTAGGGTATCAGCTAACTTCTTACTAAATTTCATCGAGATATATCTAGCAATAGCGGTACTGCCGTGGAAGCTCAAAAGTCAAGTTTTCCTTTCAAAATTCCGAATAATAATCTCTCAGCTTTAAATCTCTATTTACCAAAAGCAAACTGACATAAGTGAGAATATCCTTACCCTATACTAACAATTATGAATTAGACATTACATAATCAATATCCTTTGAGCTTCTATGGAAGTACCGCCACTGATATCTGGGCCTGTTTCCTTGGAAAAGTAACAAAATGACCCCAAAAAGCCGACCCTAGACCCCAACCCGACATTTACCTTCTTGCATGTCATTGTGACAGAAGACAACCGGAGATTCCACCGTCGCGATGAACTTCTTCAACCATTCTATTTCCTTCTCCAAGTCTACCGCTTTCAACTGCTTGATGACGCGCTTCTCTTCTTCGTTCTAGAAGATTGCAGAAGATGTTTATTAACACACGAAGGACGCACTGTTTTGGGAGATTAATATTGCATAACAATAGATATTTGACAAGTATAACATTATAAAAAAATATTTATTGAATCATCATCATCATATGCATTCTTTTGCACCTATCACAAAAGACCATAAAAGACCTACTAACCTAGACTAGTAGATCACGAAAAAAAAAAGTATACCAACATAATAATACTAACTAGACTATTTTGACCTGTTCATAAATCATATCCTTACCTTCCCTTGGGTATTTCCTGACAGTCTTTCCTCCTTGACGGTCTTTAACCATTTCCCCATGGTCTTCCAAAGCCAATTGGGCTCTTTGGATAGAGGAACGTCCATAGAGTGAATGGCAGCCATCTTTTCAGCAATTTTCATAGACAACGAAGGCTCTGAAAGCTCTTTGGTGAGAAGTGCTCTGGCCTGGTGGGAGAAAGAATAAATAAATACACCCAAAAGTCACACACATAATGACCCCACATTAAGATACGAGTCTTGTGTCGTATATCAGAAACTACGAGAGGGTTTTCGCTCTCACAAACACCCAACGAAACAAATATTAGTGTATGACACAAACATTAGTCTCTGCGGGGATCGACGCGGCCTCTCGTTTCGCGAGCTGCTGTCTAGACAACTGCGCCACGGGGCTGTCCAATATGAATTATTTAACGTTGTATATTTGAAGAGGTGGGTATTTTCATGTATATCATTATCATCAGCTCATATACGTCCCACTGGGTACGGGCCTCCTCTACCATTGAGAGGGTTTGGGCCTTAGTCCACCACACTGGCCTAGTGTGGGTTGGCGGACTACACACTTAAGAAATTCCTGAAAACTTTAAGTCACAGTTTTTCACTATTTTTGAAATAAATTACGATTTATTGAGGCACGTAATCAAATATCTTTTCCCTATCCGAGCATCGAAATTAGGATCTATAATGATAGTTTATACTGCTGTTTTCTTAAATATATTATAGTAGAAAATATAGTATAGCAATAGTTAAAGAAAAAAGTTTTAAAATGACGATTCAAAAGAATTTGAAAGTCTACTTAAATAAAGACGATTTGACTTTGACTTAAATCTGTTATGATACTTACAGGGATATATTCTTCAATTCTGCCTCCAGAGAAAACCCCATGGAGTTTTGGCCCAAGTCTTCTTTCAGATAATAGTGTGAATATCACTGATTCTGTGACTATAGCATCCATTGCGCGCTCGCCATGCACTTGACCGTATATGCGTAGCAGAACCTGCATGCATAAGCAGCAATGTATGCTGTATGAATTTTTATGATTGTTTTATTTAGTTAAATTTGGAGTTTAATTTTTGTTATATTATTTTTAAAATGGGGTTATAGTGGTTATTTGATAATAATAGTAATTTTTTTAAATATATTGGTAAATGATGTCATAAATGTGGGTTGTTGCCTTACATACAGTTTAGTAAGAATATGTTCTGTATCCATGAATTTCCATAATTTTGCGATAAATTGCCAAAACTGTGTCAAATGATGAATTACAAATTTTATAAATTGACATAAAAGATAACATTGGGAACATTTCATTTATTATTCAAAATATTTTTAATCTCGTTTTGTGCTAAACAAATTAAAGGTTATAAGGATTTAACATGGAAGACTTTAAAACTGTTCTGATCGGCAAGAACTAAAGGCCTAAAAGACTAATCATCATCATCATCATCATCATCACTGTTGAGCGCAGATTTAAAGGGTTTAAGGCCTTAGAAGACCAAAGACCTTATCAAAAATATTAAATAGAATTCTTAATTATACCCAAAGTAGACTGTTCTACTATAAATTGCTACAGAATTCTTTGTCTCACCTTCTTAGGCTCTTCTATGCTGAAAGAGTTGGACCTGATGATGGATTTCTTCATGAGCCTCGTGGCAAGGGTCTCAGGGTCGATGTCCGGCGAGGAATCTCGGATGGGATAGCCAGAGAGCTTGGAGGCGTCGTCTGGGAGAGCCACGTAGTAGAGGAAATTTGATAGGCCACCACTGGGGACAAAATGCGAGTTTAATTATAAAATAATAAATAAATAAATACACCCAACAGTTACATGCATAGATCTAACCCCACACTAGGATACAAGACCTGTGTCGTGGGTATCAGACACTACGAGAGACATTTTTAGTCTCACAATCACCCAGACCCGAAACATATTAGTGGATGACACAAACATTTGTCTCTGCGGGGATCGTCGCGGCCTCTCGTTTCGCAAGCTGGTGTCTAGACAACTGCGCCACGGGCCTGT
Source organism: Cephonodes hylas (assembly GCA_030295005.1). Taxonomy (NCBI): domain Eukaryota; kingdom Metazoa; phylum Arthropoda; class Insecta; order Lepidoptera; family Sphingidae; genus Cephonodes; species Cephonodes hylas. Next base: position 4,763,065 of record AP025387.1, on the reverse strand, counting down.
CATAAAGATTTTGCACTTTACTCCGTTCATATTGGTCCAAGGGTGATGATATATAATAGTCTTGCTTGATAAATAGGCTTAGTCAAACAAAAATCATCATAATCAACCTATATACGTCCCACTGCTGTACTCGGGCCTTCTTTAAAACTTGAGAGGGTTTGGGCCTTAGTCCACCACGCTGGCCTAGTGCCAATCCAACTTTTTAGACGTGAAAGCGTAACAGACAGAGTTACTCTCGCATTCATAATTTTATTAGACAGCCTGGGAGCACCGCAAGACCACGAGGCAATCTTAAAATGTTAATAAACTATTGAGTATAATGTAATACAAATTTCTTATCATCGTGGTATTTTTCCAAAGGTCTATACTATCTGCAGTTGAGTGTCGAAAACCGGTTATAAGCGCTATATATATATTTGATTTACAAGTGTTATCTTTAATGATAACTGCCAATGAATGAAATGCAGGTCGGATTTACATTGTGGAATGGTATCCGCTCGGATAGCCGTATATTTATAATAATATACCCAACAGTCACATACATAGTTCTGTCCTAAATAATTGACTTTTCGCTATCATAAACACCCAACGAAACAAATATTAGTGGATCAAACATTAGTCTCTGCGGGGATCGACGCGGCCTCTCGTTTCGCAAGCTGCTGTCTAGCCAACTGCGCCACGGGGCTGTCCAATTTTCCCTCTGAGATTTCGATCGCGGTCTGTATAGTTTATTTACCGCGTCGATACTATTATCAGTGCCCCAAGCAACAGTTCAAAAGTAATCGTAGTTTCTCATAAATGTGTGAAATTATGTCGATTTTTTATCACTATACACAATAACAAATAACCCGGCATAATATTTTTGATTAGCGACTGAGGTTACTTGAGGGTAGGTGGTTAAAATTATTACCATAAATAAATGTTAACCTTACAATATTTAAATTTATAATCAACGGCCTCTAGCCTAGGCTAGTGGTGGACTAAGGCCATGACTAATACATATGCTTCTAAAGAAATAAATGAAATTAAAATTTTAATAAATACACGGAACTAAAACCGAAATAAATTTTTTTGCTTTAAATAATTTGAAATTGGTAATTGCTAAACTCTGAAACGACTGGACCGATTTCGACGAGACTTTCATTGGCAAATAGCTGATGTAATGAGAAGTAACTTTGGCTACTTTTATTTTAATTCTACTAACTTAGCAATAACTTTTTGGTTGATTTCCAAGCAAAAACTACAAGGCACGCCCAGTTTTCAATAGCGAAAGACAATATATTAACCCACCAATTGAAATTATTTTACCGGCATAAAAACTAGGGAAAAAATCCAATCCTATTCCGCCAATTGTGGATTTTTGCGGCACAAATTCACATTTTTTCCTATTCTATAAAACTATTGCACGTAATGATGTATTGTGTACATTTTTTCTTTAAAAATCGTGACCTGAGCCAATCGTCGAAACGACAGCAAGTCATCGGCTTTTGCGGGCACTTTTTACGATTCAAATGTATGGTTTATATTTAGATAGAATTTTCTAGAATCGTGCAAAAAATAGCTTATTCTATTTTAAAACCTTTATTGTATACCACAAATAGAAACTCAATAAATACATAATACAAAAAGGGACTGAATTGTGGTCTCACGGCACAAGTGACAGCCCCGTGGCGCAGTTATCTTGCGAAACGAGAGGCCGCGTCGATCCCCGCAGAGACTAATGTTTGTGTCATACACTCATATTTGTTTCGGGTCTGGGTGTTTGTGAGAGTAAAGTCTCTCGTAGTGTCTGATACCCACGACACAAGACTTGTATCTTAGTGTGGGGTCAGAACTATTTATTTATTTAAGCTTGTAAAGCTTTTATCGCGGGCCTTGAGAGTGGAGACCGAATCCAGAAATTCCGTTACAAAATAACCTAACACCCCCCTCTCCGACTGAAGTAAAAGCTTATGCCTTCAGCATAAAGTTGATAATCGAAAGCAGTACACTAACTAGCCTGTGTCACAAACATACTTCAATCGAAAGTAGACTGTAAGTCGAAGCGGTAGAACGGAATTTTAATTTATTCGGCTTATCCCACTAGACAATAGCTAAAACTCACTACGCAAAAACCTTACAAAATTATCTATAAAACGTGACATAATATCGCAAGAATACTTTTTGTTGTCTCTGAGGGTAGGTAAAAAATTCAAACAATAGATCCAAAAAATCGCTATCGCTTCTGTTTCGGGCCGATCGCTCAGTTTACATTCTACAAGGTCGTCTGTATATTTATTTACATTTTTTATATGTTTTCATATTTTACACATATATAATCACTGTTCTATGTATAAAAGGGGGGCATATAATATGTATTGTTGCATATAAGCTTCGGTTTTCAACCGACTTAAAAAGATCAATTCGTCTGTATTTTTTTATACAGGGTGTAGTCAGACCGTGATCGGAAACGAAGGCAGGTAATAGCTGCGGTGATCACAAACCTACTGGCGTTAGGAAATCTCGTATAATCTACAAAAGTGCACTTTAAATGTGTAATGTCTAGTTTATAATTTACTAGCGACCCGCCCCGGCTTCGCACGGGTGCAACGCTGATATTTAATGAATGTTATCATACATATAAACCTTCCTCTTCAATCACTCTATCTATTAAAAAAAAACCGCATCAAAATCCGTTGCGTAGTTTCAAAGATTTAAGCATACAAAGGGACATAGGGACAGAGAAAGCGACTTTGTTTTATACTATGTAGTGAAGATTACTATTCGAATGTTTGTAAAACAAGCTAGGGTTTTAGGCTTCTATGGAAGTAACGCCACTGATATTTGTATATTCATTTCAAAACTGTTACGCATAAATTCCTCGTGAGTCGTAATAAAAATGGTGATATGATAACGGGCCGACAGATAAGGACGGTAAAATATTCCATTCGCAGATACGTCATCATTGTGACGTCATGTAGTGTGACGTATTTACATTTAGATCGGGATCTCTTTATGGAAGACATTTTATTCCACAGAAATCTAAAAATATTCATCATTAGCCCATATATTATGTCCTAATTCTAGGCACGGTCCTTCTCTATTTTGGCATCTATATAGCCTCGAGGTTTAGGCCAGCGGTCGAGAATCTCGACAGTCAAGGGTTCAAACCCCAGGCACACATCTCCAACTTTTCCAAGTTATGTGTGTATTCACATTTACTATTTACTTGCTTTAACGGTAAAGGAAAACATCGTGATAAAACCTGCACACCTAAGAGTTCTTAGGAATTTCTTAGGTGTGTAGTCCGCCAACCCGCACTAGGCCAGCGTGGTGGACTATGGCCTAAACCCTCTCAATGGTAGAAGAAGCCCGTGACCAACAGTGGGCATATATGGGTTGATGAAGCAAGCGTGGCGAATATCGGCAAAACTCCCCTAGATGAATGTCTTACCTGATCCTGCTGAACTCCAAGTCCTTGGGATCGACAGTCTTCCAAGCTCCGTGGAGATAGTTGCGGCAAATTCTTCCAGCCACTTCCCTCATCTCTTCCTCGGTGCCACACATCTGCAGTTTCTGGAAAGACCAGGGTATGGGTAAAGCTAACAGCCTATGATTTATTTACTGGCTATTTTTACATACAAAACCTCACGCATATATTCCCCGAAGGGGTAGGCAGAGGTGCATTTCTACACCCACATTTCGTCAGGTATCAGTCCCACGTAATAGAGGAGGAGGCTATTACCGTTTTTCGGGCACATTTCCAGACTCCGAACTGTTACTGAGGATTTCCTAATGGAAAAACCCAATAACTCTTTGCCCGACCCGGGAATCGAAACCAGGACCTCTACATCGCACGGCACGTAAAAGTACATTTAATTAAAATTAAGATTATGAAGACTATTACGGCCCTATTACTAAGAATTCGCTGTCCGTCTGTCACCAGGCTGTATCTCATGAAACGTTATTTCTGTTGCCGATATAATAAATACTAAACACAGAATAAATAGATTATCAAGTGGCGGACAGTTTATTGTTTACTGTAGAGTCATTTATATGTCAAATTTGTGAAATAATTATTTGAAGATTATTTCGAAATTTTGTGAGGCAAACTGGACTTTGAGTTTTTATGGAAGAACCACTGCCAGCCACTTTGCGGATATCGTCACCCCACCTAGCCAGAGGGCGTCCTACACTACGTTGGTGAAGTGGCTGGCAGTGGTAGGATTAGGAGAGCCGAAGATCGAGCCCAGTGGCGTGCCATAGGAGAGGCCTATGTCCAGCAGTGGACGAATTAAAGGCTGTTGATGATGATGATGATGATGGAAGAACCATCACTTATAAGTAATAGTAGGTATAATAATCATAGGTATTCTAATACCATGACTCGCCAATTTTAATTTCCACGTAATAGAGGGTCGAAAATTCCCAATTATAAAAACCCAATATCACAGATATATCAGATAAGTGAAATATTCTAATGTGAATAACCTGCAATCAATAGACAGATTATAGACATATTTACCAAAAAAATATATTTTTGTCGATCTAAAAAGGTTTTAACTCTGGATGTTGTTATGATTACAAAAATCTTTCTATACCCAAATCCTGCATCCTATAGTAACTATAAATAATAAATAAATACACCCAACAGTCGCATAGTTCTGACCCTAGACTGGGATACAAGTCCTGTGTCGTGTATCAGAAAGTACGAGAGATTTTTCAGTTTCACAAACATACAGACCAGAAACAATTATTTGTGGATATAAATAAATTTTATATTTTTCATGCCTGTGATATGCATCCTATATTAACAATTAGTGGCGTTACTTCAGCCCATATGACCAGTATGCATTCCAAAATTCCAATTAATATTTAAGCTTTAAATCTTTATGTAACAAAATCAATTTGCCATATAAATGAGAATATCCTTCCCCCACAATAAACTATAAACTAGACATTACACAATTAACGTGTAACGCTTTTGGGCTTCTGTGGAAGTACTGTCACTATGTTTTTGTTATGTATGTTTTGATAGTTAAACGAAGTTAAATATAAACTCTATGTAACGTCACTCGATTTCTTCTTCATCAACCCATATACTCCCACTGCTGAGCACGGGTCTCCTCTACCATTGAGAGGGTTTAGGCCATAGTCCACCACGCTGGCCTAGTGCGGGTTGGCGGACTACACACCTAAGAAATTTCTAAGAACATTTTAGGTGTGCAGGTTTTATCACGATATTTTCCTTCACCGTTAAAGCAAGTGATTATTCAATGTGAATACACACATAACTTCGAAAAGTCATAGGTGTGTGCCTGGGGTTCGAACCCGCGACCGCCGAGATTCTCGACCGCGCGCCTAAACCTCGAAGCCATCACTGCTTTACCGACAAACTAAAGCGTCGAAATCACTTGTTTTTTGTTTCAGCTCGCCTTCCATACAATGACTATCTCTACATTTACCGACAACTCTATAACGCCGTATACTGCATAGTCCCTTCAGTGTTATATAGCTTACACTGTATTCCTTAATCACTATTAAGGTTTGTTTTGTATATTGATATTTCTTATCACATTTCGTCACTTATCATTATTTTGACACTCATCTTATCAAACGACATGATTTGGGTTGCTATCAATCCCGGGTCTTGGCCTTGGGTCAATTTCTACGTGTCCGGTTGTGTACTGTTTTTAATTTTTTAAGTGTTGCGATCCGGATAATATCTTTATTCATTAGTGAGTGCTTTCGTAGAAGTCCAAAAGCGATAGCGTTCATTATACAGGGTGTATTCAGACCGCGATCGGAAACTTAGGCAGGTAATAGCTGCGGTGATTACAAACCTATTGGCGTTTAAGAAAATGCTGACAAAAAAATATAAATTTTGAAATTTTCCATACAATTACATACATTTAATACAGATGGTTGTATGGAATTCTGACTTTACAAAGTTATGTGTGTATTCACAATGAATTAATTGCTTTAACGGTGATGAAAATCATGGTGATGAAACCTGCACATCTAAAAAGTTCTTAGCAATTTCTTAGGTGTGTAGTCCGCCAACCCGCACTAGGCCAGCGTGGTGGACTAAGGCCTAAACCGTAGAGGAGGCCCGTGCCCAGCAGTAGGACATTTATGGGCAGATGATGATGATTGATTTAAAGACTAAATTTCCCGAATTAGAGTAGTTAATTTATACAATCTCAGAATGTATTGTATATTAAAATTCCACAATCATCTTAAATTTGCATCAATACATTTTAAATTACTTCTGAAGTCATCACTATTTATATTAATTGACACAATCGTTATAACACTGCCGTCCATTTTAATTAAACGCTATCTCAGGTGATCAATTTCAATCATTCTGTTGTTCAAATGAACTCCTATGCACTTCTGTTCTCCCAGTATTTTTCCTATCATAGGAGAGACATTATAGTCAAATGTTAAAGTACAATTTATTGAGGAAAATATTAGACAGCCCTGTGGCGCAGTTGGCTTAGACACTTATGAAACGAGAGGCCGCGGGTTCAAATCCCACATAGGCAAATATAATTGTATGACGTAATTTTTTTTTTCAGGTTTGAGGGTTAGTTAGATCATGCACAGTTAATGTACACGCGTATACCGTGCCCCCCTGCATAAAGAATGCTGAGGAATATCACAGGGTTTTAGTCGGTAGGACGTTCCATTATTCGACAATTAGCTAAATCTAATATTCAAATATTGGAACGGTGAGTCCGACATACCTCCGAGTCTCATGCTCGGGGACGATCCGTAAAGGGATTTCCTCGTGTAATAAAAAAAAAAGTGTTAGATCAAAATGTCTTTTGTAGTTAGTGATACATAAGACTTGTATTTTAGTGTGGGGTCAGACCTATGTGATTGTGTGGATTTATTGTTATTTGTTTCTGACTAATCAATCTATCACCACACAGCTCAAACCACTGAAAAGATGACACAAATTGGCGCAGAAAGTAAATCTTAGATAGACATCCATTATAAAACTACTGAATGTATTTCAGGTTCAAAGTCTATAGGCAGTACAGAAAACCTTGTCTGTATGCTAAACCTAGTTCTAAGTGAGAAATTCACCCAATATACATCTCACTGATGTGCAAAAATCTCCTTTACAATTGAAATAGTTTACACTTTAGTCCACCACGCTAGCCCAAGAACACACTACAGGTTAAATCTTGATAATTAGAAGGAAAATTAAAGATACAACAATAAGGAAACGCAACATTCCTTGCGCGACAATAAAAACCAATTATGGTATAAAGTGGTTAGAAATTCCTCATACAAGGCCAACTCACATTTTGTACGGAAAACGGCTTTTTCTGTGAGACTCAAGGCTTTCCAAGTACTCTTATCAATGTACTACTATTGATGTCAATGTTTATATTTTACTGTTTTATTTATAATACATACTGTAAATAAACATAGTTACTGTATTATTTTAAATAACAAATATTCCGAACCAAGAGTCACGTATATAGTTGCCCAACCTAACATTTGAACCCAGGACCTAGATAGCCCATACTTATGCAAAAGGGCTACAAAGCAGTCTAAAGGCAGTACTATGAAATTATTATCTTTCCAAATGGGCCATAAATTCTATTACATATTATAGTGTAGACATTTGCATAAATTTTATAATAAATCATTAAAACATTTAAGGCATTAAGAATTAACATTGCGAGAGACCCTATAAAGTTTTTCACAGAGAATTTCTTACATAAGTCCACTAAATCACATCAGGCCAGCATGGTGGACTAAGCAATAATCCATATGAATAGTAGACACTAGATAAAATAAGGCCAGCTAAAGTTAAAGATATAACTCAATAAGAAATTTACTAGGATATATAAAATATATGCTGTAAAATATAGTTTTGACATGACACTAAAAATTTTTAAATATAGTTTCGACTTGAAATTATTTATATGTTAACAATATGATAACAATGTCTTATTAGGTTTTTCTATAAGGATATCTCATCTTCGTCAAACATAGGCATATTTGAAGTCAAAGTCACCTGTATCAATTTATAATATTTTTTTCAATTTTAGTTAAAATACACATATTATGCAAATACAAGCGCTCATAATTTGTTGCTAAGTAATTAGTTAAGATTTCCTTGACATTGTCTTTTAGTCGAGATAATTGCTTTAATTGTTTCAAGTTTACGATATGCATCTTCAACAACCCATAAAACGTAACAATGCCTCGCCTTTCCATTGTACAGTACGAAATAATCTCTAAAAACACATTATACGCGTGACTAGAGAGGAAATACAGATAACAAACAATGTCTACAACAAATATATCTTTGAAATGAACCGAAACCTAACCTCGTTTGTCTCGGCAGAAATAACTGATAATAACTCAGTTTTTATGCACGAAATCAACAATTAGACACACCGAAGGCTTGTGCAAGGCCTTCAAGCAAGATAAGGCACATATTTGAGCATTAATAACATTGGAAATAACATAAATAAGACTAAAAGTAAACTGCAATATGTTTGATAATTTTTTAAACAAATAACAAATAAAACGTACCCAATAACTGTTACGATTCATCTCTATGAACCTTTTGTAACTGTTTTTCGCCTGCATCAACAAGTTTTTGATCTTATAAGACATTAATATTAGTATTTCTGCGGCAGGTATACAAACCTATGAGTGAGTATAGCGATAACATCTGTCATCTTTTGCATAACCTATTGATTTTCTACACCCCCGTCAATGTTGCCGTGTTGAAAAGTAAATTTCCCCAATATTGCATCAAAATATTTTTCAGGAATCTTTTGTAATTACCACTCATTATTATGATTAAAAAGGGTGTTCTCACATCATTGTAACATGTTTTGCGTACTAATTACATATTCATGAGTACTACAACGAATCGCGTTAAAACTGGTTATGAGGAAATCAAGAATGTCTAATACCGGAAAAGGCAAGATATACTAAACAAATGATTGCTTGATTAAACATTTATTACGAATGTGTTTCATTAAATAGGCTATTTTATACGAAAAGACTAAAATTCGCGTTTCATATATTTGAAAATCAATTTTTTTCATGAAAATAATAAGGGATGAAACGAAGCAGAAATCCCCTTGTAACGATTTTCAACACATAGCAACACTGATCGTGATTATAGAACCTTCTTGTTTGTTTTTTTTATTCGATAAAGGTGCAAACGCAACTTCCATCCGGCTTTAAAATGTACCTCACTTATCACTAGCAGATTATTTTGTTTAGAATATGAGTAAAAACACTCGATGGGTAAAGTTATCTAGAGAGATACGTCATCCCGGTCGTACGATGTTCGTGCGATGCAAAAATGTATTTTTTTAGATTTCCGTGTAAAATTCGCGACGCGCACCGCAACTTGAGCTACATAAGAAATTACCTTTGCCATATTGCTGCAACAATCTCGTATTGAGTCAAAGGGAAAATTTTATTTCTTCAATTGTGTTAGAAAAAATTCACCGATCCGCAGTCGCGTAAGGTACGTCTACACAGTACGAGCTATAAATATGAACTGAATAACGCGATTCGAGCGAGACGGTGCCGTCATGACCGAGGGAAATTCGATAAGGGTGTAACTATTGACATTTTCACTGGTGCGAAAGAGACAGACATACTCTGTCAGACGAGTGTGAGCGGAAACACACGAACATAACCTTCGGTTTTGCGACGTGTACCGAAACGTCATTGCAAACCAACTCATTTGAAAATGAATTATTTGCCAATAATTATCTATCAAAACAAACCATCTTAATTAGTCATCATATTATTTACAATATTGTTGCACGGATAACAAACATTTGAAAAGGCAAACAGGCGTAAACATAACGTTTAATTGTGACTCATATATTTAGATAAATACCTAGCCTTAGATTAATTAATAATACGTTTTATTGTTAAATTCCAGGACACCGTATTGTTTTTATAGAATAAGGCAATTAAAATACGCGTTATATTCTCCAGTTTATAATTGATTTTAAATTTTAGAGTACACAATTACGGAACTTCATCTATTTCTCAGTTAAGTGCGTAGTTTATAAGGTAAACATGTTGTCAAATTGCAAGCAATAGAACGCCACATGACGAACAAAAACAAAACATATTTTGACCGTGTGAATAATAATTCATTCATGAGTTTTTGTCTTTTGAATATATATAACGACGACAAGATACAAAGAAAACGCATATTTTATTTATAAGAGTATGGTAATGAGTTTTAATTGTATTCAATTTTCAAGGCTTTAACGAGTCATTTAGTCTGCAAAAAATTGTATATTTTAAGCTAGTTCATAGAAATTTTATGCAGTATATTCATGGCCTATCTTTACTTTCATAGAAATATTATAAATGCAAGAATAACTCTGTCTTTTGCGCTTTTATGCCTAAACTTCAAGAACTAACTACCGATTTGAAAGAATTTTGGTAAGGACACAGATATGATATTGGGAAAAGACAAGGTAGTTACGCATATGATATTGCACCTGTAATAATTAAAGATTATGATTTATTTATACTTATGTTATTAACATGGATGAGTAAATATTTTTAAAGTACAAGAAAATTAAAAAGACTGATAGAGAAATGCAATAAAAAAAGAGTCTGGATTACACTCGACAATCCCTCATAAGATCACAAAAATATACAAAGTAATATTTCAAAATGTTATAAAGTGGCGTGGCGTGCCATAAGAGACGCCTTTGCCCATTAGTGGACGAATTCTTCTTCTTCTTCATCAACCCATATACGCCCACTGCTGAGCACGGGTCTCCTCTACCATTGAGAGGGTTTAGGCCATAGTCCACCACGCTGGCCTAGTGCGGGTTGGCGGACTACACACCTAAGAAATTCCTAAGAACTCTTAGGTGTGCAGGTTTCATCACGATGTTTTCCTTCACCGTTAAAGCAAGTGATAATTCAATTTGAATACACATATAACTTCGAAAAATCAGAGGTGTGTGCCTGGGGTTCGAACCCGCGACCGCCGAGATTCTCGACCGTGCGTCCAAACCTCGAGGCCATCACTGCTTTTTAATGATGATGTAGTAGATAATTATTTATTATTACATTTATAAGCAAATTTGGTAATAAATAAATTTTTAATCATTAAATTATTGGCAGTACAAACATTGACACCTTTGCCTATTTATTTATATTCAAAAACACCAAAACAACATTGCAAATTTCGCTCGCAAATCGCAATGTTTCTACCGGTTTGACAACATGGAGGTTGCTTTAAGGAAAGATGTGTAATTTCGCGTCCGTCGGGTTTTACCAAAACAATTTCATATGGTATACATTAAATTATATTGTTATTCTCTTACTTATTTAAATTTGAGACTGCATTAACGGTGTCAGTATTTTCATAGAAGTTCAAGAGCCGTACACGTTAAATAGCCTTTGTGTAAAGTCTAGTTTATAGTTTATTGCGGGCTCAGGATATTCTCATTTATATCTCTAACAGCTTTTATTAAGTAAAGATTTAATGCCTAAAGGTTATTTTTCAGAATTTTTAAGGCATCCAGGACTTTTGGGCTTCTACGTTACTACCGTCTGTGGTAAAAACTGTTTCTTAAAGAAAAATGTGTATTTACGTGAGAAATGTCTAAATTAATAAATATACCCAACAGTCACATACATAGCCCTGACACCACACTAAGATACGAGTCTTGTATCGTGGGTATCAGATTACGAGAGACTTTTCGGTCTCACAAACACCCAGACCCGAAACAAATATTTGTGGATCAAACAAACATTTGTTTCGGTGCGGGCCGCTCGTTTTGCAAGCTGGTGTCCAACCAACTGTGCCACGGGGCTGTCAAAAAACAGGATTACAGTGCTTCCAGAGACTGGCGCGTTTAAGAAAGCAAATCTTAACTTTATGATATTATAAGTATAACCTAGAAATATACGAATAAGCTATATCTTATAACCAAAAATCTATCCTCTGTTTTGTAAACAACGAAATCCTTTAAGCCAAGGTCATAGACAAAGCTATTGTAGGATTTATTTAATCTTTTTGCCGATTGTCGCAAGTCGCGAACCGTTCAGCATTTCTTATAGGAATCGAGTACAAAAGAAGCAATTTGTTATTTTTGCGAAGGGCGAAAAAACGTAAACAGACTTACAAGGCCACTGAAAATACAATTACCATTCACCCGAAGACAATTTTTTGGTTTTTCCTTGCTTTTGTGACAATTTTCGAAGTGTTATGTGTGGATTGACAATGAATAATAACTTGCTTTAACGCTGAAGGAAAACTTTGTGATGATACCTGCATACCTAAAAGTTTTCGGGAATATTTTCGTCCGCCAACCTGGACTAGGCCAGCATGATGAACTAAGGCCTTAACCATCTTAAATGAGACCCGTGCTCAGCAGTGGGCTGTGGGTAGTATATGAATATAAGACCTGTCAAAAATCTTTATGCTAACCTGGACTAAGGCCAAAATTCTTTTAGCTAGAAGCCCGTGTCCAGCAATGGGACGTATATGGACTGATGATGATAAAGATAAAAATAATAAAATTATACTTAAAGCTGGGACAGAAAGTTAGTTAATAAAATAAAGAAAAAATCGCCATAATTTTCCAACCCCCACGAAAAAGTATTAAAAGGTCACGGTTTAGGCTTCAGTGACCTTAAATTAACGGCTAAAGGTCGAGGACGAAATATGGACAAATTTAAACCGATAAGGGTGCCAAGGGTCACGCTACGATTGACCTTAAGGACAAGGTTTGTGACGCTATAAAAATACTGGAATAAAATTAAGAATAAAACAGTAAAATATATGATTAGATGGATTGATCTCGTAGTTTTTGGTACACGAACTATGTGACACAAGACTTGTATCTTAATATGGGGTCAGAACTATGTGACTGTTAGGTGTATTTATTTGCTAAATAAATTTGTATTTATGATGGACAACGGTTTTAATGCTGTAAATACAACTAACTGTTTAAATAATATGTTTTTGTATGTTTACATATATTCATAAATATTTATTTATATGTTTTTATTTCAATTAACTATATGTCTTTTATTTAAATCTTCTTCTTCTTCATCAACCCATATACGCCCACTGCTGAGCACGGGTCTCCTCTACCATTGAGAGGGTTTAGGCCATAGTCCACCACGCTGGCCTAGTGCGGGTTGGCGGACTACACACCTAAGAAATTCTTAAAAACTCTTAGATGTGCAGGTTTTATCACGATGTTTTCCTTCACCGTTAAAGCAAGTGATAATTCAACGTGAATACACACATAACTTCGAAAAGTCAGAGGTGTGTGCCTGGGGTTCGAACCCGCGACCGCCGAAATTCTCGACCGCGCGCCCATACCTCGAGGCCATCACTGCTATTATTTAAATAGTACACGTCAACTACCTTTCATCTCTCTTCCTGCAACTCCATGCCAGTTTGGTTGCCTGTAAGAGATCGCCTTGCGCAATAAGGCCGCCCATTGTACTCTGCTTATCTTTTGTACTCCTTAGCTTAAGTTTTGTGTGTACAATGAAGTTTAAATAAATAAATAATATGTATTGAATCTATAAAATGTCAACTTACATTCAGTCATTTCAAAATTTACCACCCTGTTCGGAAATCACCACTAGAAAACAACGCGTGAGAAACTCTAGTGTTGCTCTTTTCCAAAGAATAAAACAAAATGAGAATAAATCTTACCTTGGCGTCCTGTTGAGTTTTGTACGACAATCTTTTGTTCTTCTGAATTATTGCAGAATAGTTACTTTCGCTCTGAAACAAAAGACAAATTGATTAAGACCATAGAACAGCTGAATAACGTTAGAATGGAAATAGCTAGTATTTAGTATGTGTCCGAGTGTCGCCGCTTGTCTGTCACCTGTTCATTCTACGACAATCACACCACCAATGATGAACATTTCTAACAATCATGAAGGGTTGCTATTGGTTGACAGTAAGGCTCGACCGAGATGGATTTTTTGTTCTCGGCCGAGACCGAGAACCGAGACCGAGAATAGACAAAGCGTGATTTTATTAATACTGTTAATTTTTTTAATACGCTACTACTACTACATGTCCCTCGACATAAAATTGACCAGCTCTCCTAAACAGTTGTTCACTTGCTTAACTAGTAGGCGGCGCAGTTAAAAAAATATTTGTTGCAGGCTTAAGCACTAAGCAACTTATAAGGTGACAATACTCAAAAATATTAGCATTTCTTTGATTACCGAGCTTGTACTATATTTACGCATGGCCACGCGCGGTAAAATTTTAATGCCGATTCGAAAAAAGTTACAGTATCGGTTATGACCGAGAATCTCGGCTAGAAACAGCCGAGAACCGAGACAAATTTCTCGGTAGGATTTGTAGCCGAGAATGCCGAGACCGAGACCGAGACCGAGATCTCGGTCGAGCCTTAGTTGTCAGTCTTAAATGTTACCTCTACGAAACAGTGCGCTAAAATCTTACATAATATGACCGGTTTTAGGCCCTAAAGCAACACGCTGGCCTAGTGCGAGTTGGCGGACTACACACCTAAGAAATTATTGACAACTTTTAAGTGTTCACGTTCCCTCGCAATGTTATCCTTCGCCGGTAAAGCAAGTGATAATTCATAGTTAACATACACGTAACTTGGAAAAGTCAGAGGTGTGTGTTAGGAGTAGCGACTGGTAAGGTTCTCGGCCGGGCACCTAAACCTCGAGGCCATCTCTCCTTCTGCCAGAATTTTTACAACTGTCAAAACATAGGGCTCTTTTCTGCCTACCCCTTCGTAAATATGAGTTTGAATACACATTAATATCAGGAGACGATGACGCAATTCAATCAATCACTAAATACACTGTGTAAAGTTGTAAAACACTTAATTAACGTAAGTCGTTTACAAAGATATAAAGATTATAATATTAGTATTACCAGCGTGTCTGCAACTATCGCACGCTTGAAAATATCGCGCCATTACCGCCAAATTATCGTAAGCGACACTTTTGTCGAAAATGCGTTTATTATCGAAACTACTATTTTAAGCCAAAACGAACCTATCACTGCCTGTGTGTTTTTGTTTAATTATAAATGTAAATGTCTTAACAATATTAATGTATGCAAAATTTTAATTTACTGGTACATTTCTGTTTAAAAATATTAAATCCTAACCTTCTGTAAATTTTGATTTTATTGGTTACGCTAAAACGGCGGTAAAGGCTCGATATAGTGACCTAACTAAAAAAGTAATTTTAAGATACGTAAATGAAAAGAGAACTTAGTTCATTCTGTAGAGAATATAAAACATTTCGCTATATTTTAAAAATAAATGTATTTAAATAGTTACAATACATATATAAAATGTCCATTATTTAATCAGTCCATACTTGATTAAAAAGTAAATGACACTAAAAGATACGAAATTTTGAATTAAGTCACTATTTTTCTTAGCTTGCCATTTGTTGCCACATTTATCAACTCTACTCAGCTCCTATTGGTCGTAGCGTGATGATATATAGCCTATAGCCTCCCTCGATAAACGGGCTATCTAACACTGAAAGATTTATCCAAATCGGACCAGTAGTTCCTGAGATTAGCGCGTTCAAACAAACAAACTCTTCAGCTTTATAATATTAGTATAGATAACAGGTATTACAATATGTCATAAAATATGTATATTTATGTGAAGAAAGATATTTTATTAGTGATTAGGTAAATGTGAAATTTAAGACTTTAAAACGAAGATATTTCTAACTAACTATCATGGGTTTTTTAATCTTCTTTTAAGCATCTCAGTTATGATAGTGTCAAATTCAAATAACACCGGTCAACAGCACTTTTGCGCACGAGTAATATATAATTTATTTTTATTGCTTTTATAACTAGAAATAAGAATTAGAACAAAAAACAGTTTTGAATTTGCTTTTGTGAGAAAAATTGGGAAAATCAAATCAACGAAAGTAGTCAAAAGATTACACAGAGACGATTTCTTAAAAAATAAAATTTGCTTTTATTTTTAATCACATATTTTTAATATAGGGGAAACTGGGGACACTTGATCCCCCCTTTTGTTTTTCAACCCTCATTTTCTTAATACTGATCGGATTTTAAATTTGTTGGTACTGAAACACGTGGAATTTATTTGGCTATACTATGTGTGATACCCAACGATCTCAGTGTATTAATTTAGTTATAAATCCTCTATAAGTACGAATAGGGAAATATATCTAATGTCCCCTATATATGTACGTCTTTTTTCTCCCCATCTGGAACTCTTGATCCTTGCGAAACTCTCCCGAATTTTGGGTCTATATGCTACCATTACAATAAATAAATAATAAAAATATGTTCAAGATTGCTATAATTAAATCTATGTGCAATAATTAATTTTCTAGTATTATTTAAACCAATGGCATATGTTTTTATTTTCATAACTGCTAATCGGTACTCTTTTACCGTACCGCTATAACTTTTACGAACAATAACATCATTCATAGCCAACGCCAAACACTTGTTTATCGATTGGACTCTATTTCGTGCACCTTCTCTTGTTTTGTAAATTCGAGGCACTTGATCCCATAATAAAATTGAGGATCAAGTGTCCCATAATGCCAAGGACCATGTGTACCCAACAGCACTTAGGTTACAAAACATTTAATATATTAAAGTATTTAAAGATTATCACTTTTCTCTGTTACAAAAGGCTAGAAACATGGATAATGATTGTATTAAAGCCGTACAACCTCGTAAACATCTTTTCTAAATAAAATAAAATTAAAACTTACGATAAAAAGTTTCAGCAACACAAATCACACATGGTCCGCTATCTGCAAAAAGTGTCAAATCTGGCAGGTGTACCACTATTAAACAGTTGGCGGGTACTATTAACTACCAGTTTAGCCACTCTAAACCTTTTAATTGCACTTGGTTGCTTTGTAAATTTAGTGTACCTAGTCTCACGTAAGGATCAAGTGTCCCCAGTTTCCCCTATGTGTGCGTATAATCAGAATCTATTACGTAAAACCCATGCGCAAAGAAAATATATTTTTGTTGACCAGTGTTACCTTTGCTCAAATTGACTTTTACAACTACTTCTGAATCTTCAATTTTAGAATAATTAAACTAAATTATCACCGCTTCCGAACGTGTTATCGCTGCGGAGAAGAAACAGCAAGAAACTCTCTCAGCAACACGAAATGTCATACATATTAATTTTAGACAGCCCTTGTGGCGCAGTTGGCTAGACACTAGCTTGCGGAACGAGAGGCCGCGGGTTCGATACCCGCACCGAGACAAATGTTTGTGTGAACCACAAATATTTGTTTCGGGTCTGGGTGTTTGTGAGACCGAAAAAGTCTCTCGTAGTGTCTGATACCCACGACACAGGTCTTGTAACCTAGTGTGGGGTCAGAGCTATGTATGTGACCGTTAGGTGTATTTATTTAATTCTATAGTGTATAGAAGATATAGGGTAAGTGACCCGGTTGTGGCCACCGACCCCTTTGTGGCCATTTAGAACTTCAAATCGTTATAACTAAGGCAAAGACAAATATATTACTCTAAGGTTTACGGGAATAAATATATCTAATATTGGGAAAACTGATAGCGTTAACAGCTTTGATGTGTCAAACTTCACTTCAATCCAACAAGTCATTATTTTTGGACGAGCGTCAATTGTTATAAGTCTTAGCAAAAACGCTAAGGCGAGCGGGTGAGTAATCAATCATTATTTTTTAAACCCTTCTTATTTTTTTAATGTTTATGTTAATCCTTCATAAAGAATACACTGTCTAAGTGGTACAAATGATATTTTATCGCTATTTGTTTATTAAGTGAGTTTATGAGAGTGGCCACTAATGGAGCCAAAATTAATGAATTTTCCCATCTTTGGCCACATGACTGGCCAAGAGTGGTGCACGTAGAACCCCACTTTTGGCCTTAATTACTTAACTTTTTTGATATAAGTAATCATTTTCAGAGTTACGATTATAATGCCTCCATCGAAATTCAAGCAGAAATTCAGAATTAATTCAAGTAGTGATGGCCTCGAGATTTGGGCGCGCGGTCGAGAATCCCGACGGTTGCGGGTTCGAACCCCAGGCACACACCTCTGGCTTTTCGAAGTTATGTGTGTGTTCACATTGAATTATCACTTGCTTTAACGGTGAAGGAAAACATCGTGATAAAACCTGCACACCTAAAAGTTCTTAGGAATTTCTTAGGTGTGTAGTCCGCCAACCCGCACTAGGCCAGCGTGGTGGACTATGGCCTAAACCCTCTCAATGGTAGAGAAGACCCGTGCTCAGCAGTGGGCGTATATGGGTTGATGAAGAAGAAGAAGAAGAAAAAAGAATTTAATTTACAAGCTGAGATATTATATTTCATAATTCTCGTCAATATTATGTTAGCTATTTTCTATAAATAAAGACTGTTGGTCGTAAAATATGCGAGTTTCGAATAAACTTTTTATTACTTTGAATTATCTGCTTTTTATTTTTGATGAATTTTGGTGGCCAGAACTGGCACATGACTGTGGCCAGAAATGGGGTTATCTGGCCAAAAATGGCACAAATTCCCATTTTTTTTCTTTTCTACAGGATTATTTTTCCATTGAATCATTATGAAAAAAATGTATCCTTAGGCTAGATTTATATATATTTAATCACTTTTTGCAAGAAATATGTCCGTGATAACAAAAACTGTAAAATGATATAGCCTCAAAGTCTACAAAATTCTTAAAATGGCCAAAACTGGGTCACCTGCCCTACCATACATACAACATATAATGCTTATTTTATAGTTGCCATTGTTTCAATTTAGCTTATGTCATAACGATACAATATTCTAAGAAATTAATAAATATATTTAAGTGGTTGTGTCTTTCAGTTCAGTTTTTACATCATCGTTTGAAATAACACGGGATTGGTGATTACAAAATTATTTTCTTTTTCATCATCATCATCAGTCCATATACATCACACTGCTGGGCACGGGCCTCCTCTACCATTGAGAGGGTTTAGACCTTAGTCCACCACGCTGGCCTAGTTCAGGCGGAGTACACACCTTAGAAATTCAAGAACTTTTAGGTGTGCAGGTTTCATCACGATGTTTTCCTTCACCGTTAAAGCGAGTTATTCATTGTTCACGTTTCTTTTTTATCTAAAGCATATTTACTTGTAAGATACAGGTGCAAGCGTAATTTCCCGTAACTATCCACATTGTAAATTGTAAAATTCAAAGGAAAATTACTTATCTTCATTGTAACATTATCGTGAATACTAGCTACGCATAAATTGTTGTTATCTTTCAAACATACATACATAACTTCACACCTGTATTTCTCGAAGGGGTAGACAGAGGTGTATTTCTGCACCCAAATTGCTCCCTGTCAGTCAAACTTAAAAGGGGGCGAGACTGTAGCCGTTTTTCGGGCATATTTTGCTCCGTGCTGCTACTGAGAATTTCCTAATCATCATCAGACCATATACGTCCCACGCTAAGCACGGGCCTATTATTGAGAAGGGTTTAGGCCTCAGTCCACCACGCTGGCCTAGTGCGGGTAGGCTGAATTTTCTAATTTAAAAAACCTTATAACCTACACATTTTTACGGCCAAATTGAGTGGGAATTTCCAAATATACATAACTCTAATTGTGTTTTAAGTTCCAATCAATGTCTATATTCAGTCACGCTGTATTAGTTTTAAAATATATTTTAAGAGTGACGATTCAAAAGTACTTGTGAAACGCTACTTGAATTAGGATGACTTTGACGTTCTTGGAAATAGACTGTCGTCATCATCATCATCATCCATATGTCCAATGAAGTCCACTGCTGGACATAGGCCTCCCCCAATGACCTCCACAGTGACCTGTTGAAGGCAGCCTACATCCAGCGACGTCCTGCGACCTTAACCAGGTCGTCTGACCATCTTGTTGGTAGACGTACCACAAATATAGATGATAGTTCTAAAAATTGGTTATAATTCTTAGTATTGATGATCTGAGAATTCTAAAAACTCTAAACCCAGGAATTTTTGGTAAGATTATTATTTTTGGCCACAGATTAAAAATAACAATTGTCATTAAATTTTCCTTTTTATCACGAATTTCTCATGGTTAGTTTATTATTTCGACCTATGCGCAGAATAAAGTTATATGTGCTTTTGCACAGCTTCTTTTTCTCAGCGATTTAAACTCAATTGGGCACGAAATTATCAGTAACTTTTTATGTTCTTCAAACAACAACAAGTTCCACTTATTATTACTTCACTAGTGCAATATATAAACAAGTATAACTCTATAAAGACATAAAAAGTACTTTGGTGTTATAGTCATAAGTAACCTTATTCTATGCATAGGTCGATTTGTAGCCACAGTTTAAAAATGAGACTTGTCTTTTAATTTTCCTGCTTTTATCATTAATTTCTCTTTACCCACAGATTCTTTAAAACAACATTTTTATACAAAGAAAAATGCAGTATTTAATCTTCTAATACAATGATAAGATAGTCGTAGGTTTTCTTTCAAATTTTTGATAAGATATTTTCTTATCCTAACATTGATATCATATCTTGTTGCCAAACAAAAATAAAATTTTTATCAGTCTTTCGTCACTTATCAACAATAATAAAAACAAAGCGGGCTTTATCTTTGGGAAAAGGCAATTAATAATAATAATAACAGTCACTTTCTGTTTACTTACTTCCATAGAAGCTTAAAAGCCCAGTTTGTCTTTTATTTACCAAAAACAATGTTGCCATATGTGTGAAATTATCCTGAGCCCACAATAAACTTTAAACTAGAAATTACACAGTTAACGTGTAACGTTTTTATGGAAGTACCGACACTTAAGTATTACATTTAAGTACCTATTGTAAAACCTAAAAAGGTCTATATTATCACGCTACGACCAATAGGAGCGGAGCAAAATTGAAAAAAGGTAATTAAATATAAAAAAAATTATGTGTGTAGTCACAATAAATTATCACTTTGTTTAACAGTGAAGGAAAACATCGTGATGATACCACTTAAAACTTTTTAGGATTTTTTTAGGAGTGTAGTCCACCAACCTTCGCTATGCCAATATTGTGAATGATCTCTAAACACTTTTAAATTTATCAAATGTCAGTGTTCAGCTGTCTATATGGGCTGATGATGTAATTAGTTTGTATGAAAATCATTCATCATCGTGATCACGTTGTGAGTTGTATATTTACGCAAAATACGTAAAATTAGAGCACGAAAATTTATTGAATTGAGGACATAAAAAATCTTATCAAAAACAAGTGTTGCAAACAGAATAATCAAATAATTACGAAAGACAGTTTAAATCCAAAGAATTGTAAAAGTACGAAGACGTCAAGGAAGAGCTAGAATTTTCTGCGTCATAAAATTGAAAACTGATTACCTAAAACTCACCCTCGTTAAAAACTCCCTCTTTTCTAAAGCGTCAAGTCTCCTTTCCATATGTGTCAGTTTGTTCTTAAAATCTTCGGCAATACATTGGCATAAACTCAGAGATTCACCGAATATTCGCATCTTGCATTTGAGCTCTTCGAAATCGTTGCGGAATCTGGAAAGCAGCGACATCTATTGGTAAAGAGTATAAACTTTTTTTTAGTCAACAGATGTGTTAATTTATTGCCGCGACATCTATTGGGAATAACTGTAAACTATTTTGCAACGCCACCTGTTTCAGTGCAGTGAAATTTAGTAATTGTAGTTGTAAATGGCATTATAGCGCCATCTGTGTGTTTTGGCGCGTATTATTTAGTATCGTATGTAGCTCGTGTTTAATTTTATTTTTAGTTTTGAGTAATTTCGCAAGATGGCGTTGCACAATTTAGTTCCATTCTACAATTTTTTATTTCACTAATTAAAATTAAAATTTTTAGTACAGAGGTACATTTGATTACCTCTATCTAGAACTTGATTTTAGTACTTTTCTATTTCTATTTAATATCGGCTACTTATCTTTTTACAGGTTGGTGTTAACAGCGACACCTATATCGCCAAAACGAAAATTTTTAAATCAGTATTTTTTAAATTCAGTCATTTTGAATTCATATTACAATTTAAACTACCTTTGTATTTATGTATATAGTTAGAAGTTCGAATGATCTCTATATAAATGTCCACCAACAAAAGATTTATTGCATAAAACTGCTATTGTATTCAGTAGCAGATTATTTATAAAACTTTTTTAAAAGTGTTTTTTTATTATTGCTATAAGCCTATAAGTATTTGGACTTAATATTAGTGAAAACCTCTGCCTACTCTTTATTATGACTTAAATTTACCTTTGAATAAAAATCAATGCGGTCATTGTTTTGCAAATTTAACAATTGCATGCAATCTCAAATATCAAAATTATATCAAAGCATTAATCTAATTTAAATATACATACGTACATAAAATCACGCCTATACAGGCGTAGGGAAGGCGTAATACAGGCCTCCCTCATGGGGTAGGCAGAGGTGCATTTCTGCACCCACATTTCGCCATGTATGTATCAGTCGCACGTAACAGTATGCGAGCCTATTATAATTAGCCTATTATCTAATTTCAAAATCACGCAAAAACCTAAGTCTCTTACCTTGAAATAGAAGAAGAGAGGGAAGTATTTGAAATAGAGGTCGAAACATCAGATGTTGAACCCCGAGGGCTTTTGATAGTTGAGGCTTTGGCCCTAGGCCTGCCGTGTTCTTGGCTGACCCTCCCACTGCTTCCCGAAGACCCTTCATCGTGCAACTTAACGCTTGCCTTCTTCAAACCACTTTCGTCTTTCATCACGCACAATTTTGACCATGAAATTTTGACAGGAATTTTGAGTGACATATCGTTTTGTTGAAAGAAAGATGTCTGTAGGTGTACCATAAAAAGAATAATATTTAAAGAGTAATTATGTATTTATCCATGAAAGATATATCTATGTTTTAGTATATTAAAATATAGAAATTATAACTTGAGTTCTTTTTAAATGGCAAATAGAGTTTGCTGTAGTATAATCAAATTTGCGACAATTCAGTGTATGGAAATCGTACGTCTGTACGAGTGGATATTGATTAAGATTATTTGCTACTTGAAATTTATAAAGTTTTGTTAGAAATTTCACTTCATTTTAATATTAACTTAGACTGTAGGGTAAAAAAAGTTTAATTTCAACGTAATACTTTCTCAAAGTAATCAGACAAAGGAAAACACAGTATTTATTTGTGAAAGATCCATTTATTTCAATTATTTTATATCCTAATTATTACGATAATTAGAAAAAAAATGTGATACATACAATTACTTATTGTATTCATAAAAAAAACTTATATTTATGTATACATACAAAAATACCAATTAAATTAGAAAGTCGACCATTTCGGCGCGAAACCAGCCAAAATGGTCAAATGTCTAATAGTTTTTTTTGTCTTATATAAAAACGTCTTATTCAAGCGACAGATAACAGAATACAAAAAAAATAATACTTTAAAAAAGTTGTGGCAGTATGATTCGATTTCTTTAGCGTACTAAGAATACATAAAAAACCAGTTAATCCTACCTATTTACAGATGTTCGTTCGTTGATAATTAACATGGGGTAGTGGAATTTAGGAACGGGAGCGTTTTTGTACTGCGAAATAAATTTTTATGGCACAACAACTCCACTTTTGTCAGATTAAATATACATACAATTTACTTTTTTCCCTCAGAGCATTTGCAATGTCCATTATGCTTATGTTTTCCTACAACTTCAGTAAAGGAGGGATTGAAAGATACTTCGGGAGCGACGACTTGCGGACTAGCAATAGTGTCTGAAGTCTGATAAGTTATATACTGAGGTTTAGTAGTATAAGTCACCAATTTAGGTTTAGTTGTGAAGGTAAAATATTCAGGTTTGGTTGTAAAAGTAACGATCTCCGGTTTTGTCGTGTAGGTAAAGTATTCAGGCTTGGTTGTAAACGTAACAATTTCAGGTTTCGTGGTAAAAGTCACGATTTCAGGCTTGGTAGTGTAGGTTACGATCTTAGGTTCGCTTTGGAACACTTTCTTTTCGGAATAAGTTGCGCTGAAGGTATTCGTTATAGGTTTGATGTCTGTGCCAAAGTTAAGGCCGAGTTGGGACTGCCCAGACCCTACTTGGGAAAACTGTCCAAAACCTTTAGAGACATCAGAATTCACAATTTGCCCTTTGCCAGTCGTGAAGCTACCGAATTGACCGAACTGCTTAGCTCCTCCTGCGACTTGGGCCAGTTGTCCAAAACCGTTGGAGTCTCCATTGCCAGCAGGTCCTTTGCCGAACTGGCTGTTGGAAGTGTAAGTTGTAGTAAAGGTCTTCGTGACTGGCGACTTGATTTCCGTGCTGTAGCTGAGCCCTCCTTCAGTGAATTTGCCTCCGATTTGTCCAGCGCCGATTTGGCTCGTCTGACCTTGCCCGAACTGGCTAGTTTGACCTTGCCCAAATTGGCTCGTCTGACCTTGCCCGAACTGGCTCGTCTGACTTTGCCCGAATTGACCCTGACCCTGCCCGAATTGACCCTGAGCTTGCCCGAATTGGCTCTGACCTTGCCCGAATTGATCCTGACCCTGCCCGAACTGGTTGGAGCCTCCTACGATTGAGAACTGGCCGTAGTTGGACCCAGTTCCACTGGATACTTCCTTAACTCCAGTGCTTTTGACACCAGTATACTGAGTAGTTTTCGTTGAGGAGATTTGTGTGACCTTTCCTTGGGTGATCTTGGTGTATTTGGCGAAACGCACGCTCTCGATCAGGCCGATGGCCCATTCGTACCACTCGAGGTCGAATTTGTAGAAGCCGGCGATTTGGTTCCCGGTTTGGCAGCCTGTAAAGAGAATCGTGATTAGAGAAAATCATCATCAGTCCATATACGTCCTACTGCAGTGCATGGGTCTCCTCTACCATACATACATAACCTCACGTCTGTATACCCTGATGGGGAAGGCAGAGATGTATTTCTGGACCTACATTTCATCGGATTTGTATCCGTCCCACGTAATAGGGGGCGAGCCTATTGCCGTTTTTCGGGCACATGTCCAGACTTCGTGTTGCTGCTGAAAATTTTCTAATGGGAAAACCCAATAACACTTTTCCCAATCCGGGAATCGAACATAAGACCTCTCGATCGCACGGCACATACTTGTACCGTGAGACCACGAGGCAGTTATAAAAATGTTTTTTACTCACCAGAATCCCAAGAGTAGATACCGCGGAGAACGAAGTGCGAGTCACCACTAGTGCAGGCAAGAGCACTTCCGATATCCACCTGAATAACAAAATAACAATAAATACACCCAACAGTCACATACATACTCCTGACCCTCACTAGGATACAAGTCCTGTGTAGTGGGTATCAGAGACTACGAGAGACTATTTACAAACACGAAACAAATATTAGTGTAGACTTGTGTCAGTGCGGGGATCGACGCGGCCTCTCGTTTCGCGAGCTGGTGTCTAGACAACTGCGCCACGGGGTTGCAGTCTCATCGGCATTTGTGCGTTATACCTTCCATTGCTGGGCACGGGCCTTAGTCCACCACGCTGATCTAGTGCGGTTTGGCGGACTACAAACCTAAGAAAATCCTAAGAACTCTTATGCAGGTTTCATCACGATGTTCTTCACCGTTAAAACAAGTTATATATGCTCAGCCTATTGCCGTCCACTGCTGAGCGTCGGCCTCACTACGAAAGCGCCAACCATCCCGGTGTTGAGCAGCCCTCATACATCCGTTAAATTATGGATACACACATAACTTTGAAATGTCAGTATGTGCCTGTTTGATCGCCGAGATTCTCGGCCTAAACCTCGAGGCTATAGCCTAGACCCTGGTCTATCTTCTAGAACTTACCCTGCAAATGTTGTTAAGAGGATTGGAAGGTTCTCCACACACGCAGCTATCTTGGTCGTATTGTTCAAGGAGATGAGGGTAGTCTGAAGAGAGCTTGGCTTGACACTCTCCAGGGTTGATCAGAGAGACGTTCAGGGAGTGCATGATGCTGCCTGATAGATGGGCTGTTGAGGAACAAAAAAAGTATACATAAGAATTGCAAACATATTTCAGAACCTATGTTAAGCAGTGGTGGGAATTTATTAGAAGTCCAAAAGCGCTACATATTTGCTAATTAGTAGTTTGTAATTGTTTATTGAGAGGTTATTTTCATTTAAAGTCGAATTGCTTAATGTTGAATTAAGACTTAAAGCTTTAAGATTATTATTCTGATTTTTTGAAGGCAAACTAGGCTTTTGGGCATCTATGAAGGTACAATTACTGATACTAAAATATCAGAGACTACGAGAGACTTTATTCTCACAAACACCCAGACCCAATATATTAGTGGATGACACAAGCATTAGTCTCTGCGTGTCTCTGCGCAAGCTGGTGTCTATCCAACTGCGCCACGGGGCTGTTGCCATAAAAGTTTCGTCATACTTTCGTCCCCATTTTATGATCTAAATGCATATAAATTTTGCAAACTAGAATCAATAATACATCCGATAAACACGTTTCGACATGGCTTAGGTTATTTTTGCAACTTTTGAATTCCAATTGCCACTTCGCGTCGTATTGTTAACAAACACGAAATTTTCGGACAAGGTCGGCCGTCTTTACACCGTATTGCGGACTTAAAATTATAAGAAAAGCCACTCTCTAGTGTTTCTTAGTTCTTTTCCTAAAATTTGATAAAAAAGAGAGTTTTTTTTCTCTAGTGATACCTTCCGAAATTGTTAACTTAATCTTAAAACGACTGAATATAAGTGATATAGGGTGTATGACATATTTAAAAAATCAATAAATATTAGATGAGACGATTCGTCCTAAATTCACTACGATATTAACGTATTTTTAGCCGACTTCATAAAAGGAGGAGGTTATCCATTCGTTTGTATTTTTTTATGTTTGTTACCTCGGTATTTTTAGATATTCTCTTCATCTTTTATCATCATTCGTCATTATTATCTGCCTATCTACGTCCCACTGCTGGGCAAAGGCTTACTCTACCATTAAAGTTTAGGTTTTATTCCACACTGGCCTAGTAAACGGACTACACACCTAAGTAATTCCAAAGTAATTTTAATTGTGCAAGTTTTCCTTCACCGTTAAAGCAAGTGATAATTCACTGTGAATACACACATAACTGGGAAAAGTCAGAAGTGTGCTAGGCTTTGAACCCGTGGCAAAATGCTCGACCATGCACTTAAACCTCTACCGTGCATTTTTGTCTATATATTTATCGAATGTAGGACTTTTTGTATGCGGTACAAATTTTTGTATGTATAGAATTTATTTAAATCCTTCTAAAAATATAAGAATTATTACTACGGTGTAATAGTCAGCCTGTTATTGAGATTCTTTAAATCAATACAATTGGGTACATATAATGAGTAACATGGAGACCTTTGAATAACACAATAGATTCGTATACACATGTTAAAAATATCACAAAGAGCGAAAAAAATACCCAAAGAATGAAATACCAGCTTTTATGAGCATTAAATTGGTGCTATTCAACTTTTAACCTCGCTATTTTTGTAAATAATTAAACTTGTTGACAAAAATTTGAATCAAGAATGCGAGGGATTAATTAATTACGGGATATATTTTTTAAATTCATTTTTTATTTTTAGTTTGATTATTTTATTTTTGCAATTGGCCGTATTTTCGTTGCCGTGGTAAATGGTTTTTAATCAAGAGTTCCCGGATTCGATTCCCAAAGAGTGTTATTATGAGATTTTTTTAGGAGATAAATAATACTGTTTTCGATATCTCTGCCAGTTCTTTTGTGGTTACTGGCGTGTGTTATTGAAATCCGATTACATAGAATACAATGTCATGATCTCATACACATCAAAATTCCACGAACATACATTATGTTAATTTTATATGTTCGCGTTAAGGACGTATTTGTTATACGCACGGCCACAACATATTTCCTGTTTACAGCTAATTTATTGTGAAAGTCTGGCAAACTCTGGCAAAACTTTTCGCTGATACTTAATGAAGATTTAGTAGAAAAGTCTGCGAAAATTAATGAGAGAATAGATAAGAATTATGTATAAAGAGAGGTGTCAAATTATGTGGCTATTTTGGGAGTGATTGAAGAAGTACTAATCTCGGCGGTCGCGGGTTCGAACCCCAGGCACACACCTCTGATTTTTCAAGTTATTTGTTTATTCATAATGAATTGATTGCTTTAACGGTGAAGGAAAACATCGTGATTAAACCTGCTCACTTAAAAAGTCCCTAGGAATTTCTTAGGTGTGTAATCCCGCAACCTGCACTAGGCCAGCGTGGTGGACTATGGCCTTAACCCTCTCAATGGTAGAGGAGGCCCGTGCCCAGCAGCGGGACTTATATGGGCTGAAGAGAGATGATATTTTGCTCAGATTTAAAGCTTAAAGATTATTCAGAATTTTGTAATTTGGACTTCTATGGAAGTACAGCAGGTTTTTAAGCCTTAATATGTTGTATAGGAAATAAACTTTCATATGTACAAGCGAATATTACGTAGCTGAAGTTGTATTATGCCTAAAGTGATAACTGGTCAGAAATGAGACCGGTAGGGTCGGCAGGGAAATGAAATATTGACAACTTTTGTTTAAGCATTAAAAATATCTGTTTTTTTCATTTGTAAATTAAATAAGTTTGAAATACTAAGTAGGCAGGCGATGTAGTTTTACATAAATCACACTATAGTATGTTAATTAAAGTTTCGAAATATATGTTTAAAATAATATCTGATAAGGGAATAAAACCTAAGGCTTTTAGTTTCATTTATGAAGATATATCATTTCGTCAAAGATTTTTGAGTTTTAGTAAGTTTGAATATATCTTTGCGTAATTAAATATATATAAAGACATAATCTCGACTGTAGCAAGTTCAAATCCTAGTGAAATCAAAAATTGTAAGAGTATACATAGGGAATTTGGAATTTATTATAAAAGTGAGAAAATCCTGGATTAGTAAATCTATTTATATCTGCCAATATAGCTGGGCCTGGGCCTCATTTACAAATGAGAGGGTTAAGGCCTTAGTCCACCACGTTGGCCTAGTGCGAGTTGATTGTCAACCAAAGAATTTTTCATCAGTAAAGATTTTCTCACGATGTTTTCTATAATACAGCGAATTAAAAAAACAGAAAAATGATGATTTCTTATCGACTAACCGTTTTTGGTGAAACTAGTTTAATTATTCGACCTCCAACTAGTTTAATTGTGGTATAATAAACTGTACTATTGTGCTATAAACTGCCTTATAAAGAACGGGTGTATGGTTTTGTATGCAAATGGGATGCCAAGATTCAGCCTTGGATATATAAATCGGATTCTCGCGATCTTTTAATACCAATTTTGTGGCCATTGTTTTTTTATGCAAGTATATGAAGCCTGCATAATTGTTTCAACTTGCAATTTTAACAGATTTAAATTGTCGGCGTTTTGTGATGTTTTACATTCATCATCCTCAGCCCATATATACGTATTTATTATAATACGAATAACAATAATATAAGAATATATATTCTAATTATATACGTACACATACATATATAAAAAATGGTATTAATAAAAAATATTTGCTTTTATTTTTGAAGAAATCGTCTCTACGTCAATTTTTCGTATGATTTCATTGATTTTGATTTACCAAATTTTTACTGACAAAAGCAGATTCAGAACTAGCTTTTTGGTCCAATTCTTATTTCTAGGTATTAAACCAAAAAAAAAAGTCGTGCGCAAAATTACTGTTGACCGGTGATATTTATTAAAATTAATATGCACACTGTGTAATAAAATTTGTCTGCTAACGGTACTCGACAATGACCTAGTAAGAACCACACGTAACTTTCTTCTCATCCGTGCAGGTTTACGCCCGAGAACCGAACCGACACCTTACGTAACCACGGGTCTTCAATTAATGTGTGAAACTTGTATGTTTGGGAATCTCAATACTTTTCGCCACAAACGAATCTGGGAACACAATATAATTTATTGTTTATTTTAAAACCCGATTTTAATAATCATCTCATCAGCATTCGTCCCACTGCTGGGCACGGCACCCCTCTAACATTGAGAGGATTTAGGCCTTAGTCCACCACGCTGGCCTAGTGCGGGTTGGCGGACTACATACCTAAGAAATTTCTAAGAACTTTTAGTTGTGCAGGTTTCCTCACGATGTTTTCCTTCACCGTTAAAGCAAGTGGTTGTTTATTGTGAACTTTAACAATACGAAAATTTAGATTTTGATTTTATTGTTGCTGTGTTTAAAGTAACGATTGGTCGGAAAGATCAGGGTTCGTTTACTGGATTTGGTAGAGTTTATATATTTATTTATTTTCCAATGAAATTATTAGTAAAAATCATATAATTACTCCTCTAGGAATGTAAATATTTGTTTTAATGATTGCCAAAGTTTGCTAATTATGTTTCTATACTTAAACTGCTAAATTGAATTCGATGATTACAAAAGATATAGATGGATTTATACAAGACTTTTACGATATAAGCTGACAATAAAAATTACAAACTTCTTTATTATTTTTGTTACCAAGTGCGTTCGATGTGATAATGGATTATGCAAAAATTTATACAAATAAATAAATACTTTTGCATAAACACGCCAAATGGTAGAAATAGTGAAATCGTTTGTAGTTTGCGAATTTCGTGTTTCAATGAAAGCTTTCCGAATGTGACAATTAATTTAGTAAACATTATCACATCGGTTGCGTAAAGTTGCATTTTACGTCTAAAACAGCTGATATATTTTATTTTCTAGATATTTTTACTTTTTTGGTCTAAAAACCAAGGTTTTTTTTATCATTTTATACCAATGTGGAGATAGAGTTTTTATGAACGCGCTAATATCAGGAACTACTGGTCCGATTAGATTATTTTTTTGAGAATTAGAAAGCCCATTTATCGACAACGATTTTAAGCTATACAGGGTGTATTTAGACCGTGATCGAAAACTGAGGCAGGTAATAGCGAGGGTGATCACAAACCCAGTGGCGATATTAAAAATCGCGACAAAAAATAAAAATTTTGACGATTTCCATACAACCATAGGTGTTAAAAGTATGTGATTTGTATGGAAAACCTCAAAATTTTTATTTTTTGTCGGGATTTTCTTTAATGCCAGGGGGTTTGTAATTACTAATGCTATTACCTGCCTCAGTTTTCGATCACGGTCTAAATACACCCTGTATATGATGACATTACAACAAATAAGAAATGAACACCTTTAAAAAAGGTGAAAAACGGAAAATATTTCTTTTCTAGTCCATAATTTCGCACATAGAGGTGTATATGAAAAGTGTTTTAAAAAAAGGATGATATTTGCTTAGATCCTATCTATGTCCGTACCAAAAATCATTTAAATCGATTCATTTCTTTTTGAGTAAAAGACAATTTTTAAGCAATCATGTCACTTTTCATACTAAACTGAAACCTAAAATTAAATACACCTAACAGTCACATACATAGTTAGCTAGTGTCTAGTCAACAATACCACATTTGAATACCCTATTAGTATAGAATTTAAATGTAACTCAGATGCTGTACATCATCAGAACTAACCTTGGAGTACGCTCTTGCCCCATCCAGTGACGATGCATTCTCCTACTCCGTTGTAGAAGGCGTCCAAAGAATCAGTGGAGCTTGGCAGGCAAATAGGCTGAATATTCTTTGCCAATCGAAGGTTCTCGTTGAGGATCAAGATAGCCACATCGTCTTTCAAGCTTCCTCTTCTGTACTCTGGGTGGCGGATGATGGTCTTGACCTGGACAATTTGGAAGGGGAGGGGTTCGTCGTCGATTCCCAGTTTCCATTCACCGCCTTTGATGAGGACGTTCTTGGCTTCAAGTCTGGGGGGTAGGAAGGTTATTTAGTACCTACAGATAGACAGTACTGATTAAGATGGTATGGGTGATAGGTTAGAAATTATCATAATTATCATCAGGTCAACCTGATGAACTGAGGCCCAAACCCTCTCAATGGTAGAGACGGCCCGTGTCCAGCTGTGGGACGTATATGGGCTGATGAGAAATGATATATATTGCTCAGATTAAAGGTGTATTCAGACCGTGATCGTAAAAGAAGGCAGGTATAGCTACGGTGATCATAACCACTAGCGCTAAAGAAAATCCCGACAAAAATTATTTTTTTTATGTTTTCAAATCAAACATCGGTATTAAATGTGTGTGCTTCGTGTGGAAAAATGAATTCTCTTTTTTTTGACGGGGTTTTCTTTAATGCCAGGGAGTTAGCAATCACCTCAGCTATCGCCTGCCTTCGTTTCCGATCACGGTCTGAATACACCTTTTTTTTCTACAAGATGGTCTTACTTACCCTTCAACGCAAGAAGCAGAAGTCAGGACTACTTCAGGTCTGGTGATAACTCCTCCACAGAGAAGACTCTTGTTTGTTTGCAAGAGTACCATCGCTTGCCATGGGATCTCAGCGAAGTCTACTTCCAGCTCGTTGCGGTTTCCGTAAGGTTTCTGGGGCTGATGAAGAAGAACATAATTATTGCCTAGTTACATACTACTGCACATACTGCTGAACTTAGGCCTCCCAAGAAAGTGACAATCATCCCCAAGAAAGCGCCAACCATCCCGGTGTTGAGCAGCCCTCATCCATCCGTTTCCCGCCACCTTTCTCAAGGCATCGGACCATCGTGAAGATAATGTCAGTTGGGGAAAGTGTTTGGACCGTGGCATTTGGCGCTCTATAGTCTCTGTCTACAACGGTAGACACGCGTGAGTTTATGTATGTAAAGGATAGGATCTTCGACCCTCCCCATCCAACCGCTGCCACCTTGCGGATATCGTCACCCCGCCTAGCCGGAGGGCGTCCTACACTACGTTTGCCGAGCTGTGGTCTCCCGCTCCGTCACCCCTCCAGAATTTCCTCAACGGTCATCAGTTCTGCGACTTTAGCTCGCTAATCTTTTGGGCTATGTCGATAACTTAGAATTACTAATAAAGTATAGTTATCAAGCTACGTAAATAGAATTTCAATGCCAGATAACTATGGATTCAATATTACAAAACACATGATCCAAATTTCCAAAGATTAATCTTCGATTCGGAGGAATGAATATTATTTTACCATGTTTTCACAATTTTACTAATTGATGATTTATTTATGGTCGTTTAAGTATTTCCAACATCTTCATATTTTTGTTATGCAATTTCGTGGCGCCGCTAAGATTAATCGTCTGTGTTATAACTGAATAGTTAAATAGAACTTTATTTATGAATTTCGATATATTTGCCTTCATATCTGTTCATATTACCCAATATCGCTGCTGGGCACGGGTCTCCTCTACGACTGAGGCCTTAGTCCACCACGATGGCCTAGTAAGGGTTGGTAGATTACACAGCCTTTTTAGTGATTTTATATTTGTTTCTTTACAATTTTATTTTCTTTTAAAGTACGTGATAAATTGTTGCCAATACAGATTGGATTTAAATTGGTTCCTAGATTTAGCTTCAATCATTTGGCTACTTATGACTTAACAAAGCTATTATGACTTAACCAAGTATAAGTTTGTACAGTTTGTTCTACTGACTGTGTCTACTTTAGTGTAGTATCCTGGAGGCTGGAAATACTCGCTTTTAGAAGTAATTTCAGTCTATGTATTGATCTGATTGATTGATGTCTATGTTCTGATAGGCAAGAGGTTTTACCGCCGTTTAGAAAACAATATAAATATTTGTCTGTGGTTTTTTGTCTGCGTCATAAGTTGGAATTAACACGACTCTACGCTGAGTCATAACTCACATAACTTCTAAACCAATACTATTAAATTCTTATTTAAATGAAGACAATCACGTCGGTATGCTAACCTTGCGGCCATTTTCGTAACGTTTTAGGAAAAAAACACGTTTAATAAAACCATTTTGTGTTGAAATTTTCATCACTGATATTGTGTAAAGTGATCTAAAGATCTTGGTTTAAATATGGTTTAGAAAAGTGCCTGAAAATAAGCTTGCCTATTAAATTCGGCGCAGTATGGGCAGAAGCACACTTATTGGAAACTTAACCTAGACGGTCAAACGCAAATATACATATATACATAATCTCACGCTTGTATTCCCCGAAGAGGCAGGCAGAGATGCATTTCTGCACCCACATTTCGTAGCGAGCATGCATTCCCGCACAAATGCGGGAATTTTTCAGTACTCAAAAACATGCGGTATCCCGCAGGAATGCGGGATTGCAAACCCTAGACACAATAAAGGCTGATGATGATGATGATTATAATACTAAAAGGACACTTACGTTCAAAAGACCGCACTGTCCGTTTCCATTGTATCTTTGCAGGAAGACCCGACGCACTGATTCCCTATACTCATTCTCCACTCCATATCCACCAGCCTGAGAGACTGTGTATCCTCCTCCGTTCTTGATTCCGTATCCACCTCCCTGGATGACACCTTGGCCTTCCCCTTGTCTCACTATGTACCCTCCTCCGTTCTTGATTCCAATTCCACCTCCTTGAATCACACCTTGGCCAGAACCTTGGGAGACTGTGAAGCCTCCTCCATTCTTGATTCCGATTCCACCACCCTGGATGATTCCTTGACCTTCCCCTTGTTTGACTATGTAGCCACCTCCATTCTTGATTCCAATTCCACCTCCTTGAATCACACCTTGGCCAGAACCTTGGGAGACTGTGAAGCCTCCTCCATTCTTGATTCCGATTCCACCACCCTGGATGATTCCTTGTCCTTCACTCTGTGACACTGTGTATCCACCTCCGTTCTTGATTCCGATTCCACTGCCTTGAATCACACCTTGACCTTCCCCTTGTTTGACTATGTAGCCACCTCCATTCTTGATTCCGATTCCACCACTTTGAATCACACCTTGCCCTGAACCTTGGGAGACTGTGAAGCCTCCTCCTGTCTTGATACCACTACCACCGCCCTCAATAACGTCTTTTCTTTCTCCAGGGATGACGGTCTGACCGCTGCCAGAAACTAGTTTCTGACCTACACCGTATTTAACACCGGTTCCGAAACCTAGAAGAGAAAATTTTTGTTCTTGATTTTGCTAGGGTAATGCTGATTCAGTGAGAGTTAATTTCAAGTTTTTTGTAGACTCGAAATAGGGAATGTTCTAACACGCTTCTTCAAAAGATTAGCTTTTTATTTTTTGACAAATAAATCAAAATTGTAACTTTACTCCTTCGAGATATTTACTTAGAAATTACTTGAGGATATAAGGATATTAAGTAGAAACATTATAATCTTTATAGAGCAGATATTTTAAAATATAGCATCTTCCAAATATGTTTTGGTATGGCATAAATAATTTAATCAACTTTAAGCCTTTTCATTTAAATTAATTTGAAGTACAGATGTAAATGCTTGATAAGAGTCATGTGATGAATTATGACAGGAAATAAGAGAATCAGAAATAGTGTAAGAAGAAAGAGTCATTATTGTAGTTTCAGTTGTTATCGAGAATTTGAAGGTTTCTGGAACAGTGCTGGCCAATGATATAAAACCTTAGGACAATTTAAAATTAAAAAATCAAGTTGTTGAACCAAAATTATTCTTTAAAACAAAGAACATGGAGTTGCATTTTAAACGCAGTTTACGCTCATTATTTATAACGTTTTTAATCTGCGTACGGTGAGAATAGTACTCGTGTATCTTGGGCAAATCTTTGGACATCCATCTCGGTTCTTATATCAATGACGCATGTGTACTTACAAATATTGAAGTATTTGACAAGTTCTGATCAAGTAGACCTGTGTACTTATCTTGAGTTCTGCTGTGTGCTGTTCTGTTCTGTTCTGCGGTGTGTGGTCTGGTCTTAGGCCAAAACTGAACGTACCTTGATCGCCTCCAAAGAGTTCTGCCGCGAACACTCCTTGCTGGGCTCCGATACCCTGGTTAAAGCCTTGTCCCCCAGCCTGGCCTAGTCCTTGACCGCCTAAACCTGTTTGGCCTACTCCTAAACTGTTTCCTTGAGCACCGAACCCGCCTTGAGGTTGGCCTCCAAAACCACCTTGAGCTCCTAATCCTACTCCTTGACCCCCAACCCCTCCCCCTTGGCTTCCTATTCCTGCCTGACCTCCAAAACCTACCCCCTGGTTACCTAAGACTGCTCCTTGACCCCCTAATCCAGCGCCTCCCACGCCTAAACCTGCCTGACCTCCAAAACCTGTTCCTTGGTTTCCTATGTCTACTCCTTGTCCCCCAAATCCAGCTCTAGCCGCTCCTAAACTTGCTTGACCACCTAAACCTGCACCTTGGTTTCCTATGCCTGCTCCTTGTTCCCCAAAGCCTCCTCCTTGATTATTTACGCCTGCTCCTAAACCACCGAATCCTGCTCCTCCTGTTCCTACGCCTGCCTGACCACCTAAACCTACCCCCTGATTACCTACGCCTGCCTGACTGCCAAATCCAGCGCTTTGAGGTCCTAATCCAGGTCCTTGGCCCCCAAAGCCTTCCCCTTGTGTTCCTATGCCAGCCTGACCTCCAAAACCTGCTCCTTGGCCACCAAAACCTCCTTGATTTCCTACGCCTGCCTGACCACCTAGACCTACTCCCTGGTTACTTACGCCTGCCTGACCACCTAGACCTAGCCCCTGATTACCTACGCCCGCCTGACCAAAACCTGCTCCTTGGTTTCCTATGCCTCCTCCTTGGACTCCCAATCCAGCTCCTCCCGTTCCTAAGCCTGCCTGACCTCCAAAAACTGCACCTTGGCTACCTACACCTGCCTGACCTCCAAATCCAACCCCTTGAGCTCCTAATCCTGCTCCTTGGCCCCCAAAGCCTCCCCCTTGATTTCCTACGCCAGCCTGACCACCTAATCCTACCCCCTGGTTACTTACACCTGCCTGACCGCCAAAACCAGCGCCTTGATTTCCTAATCCTACTCCTTGACCTCCAAATCCAGCTCCTCCTGTTCCTACGCTAGCCTGACCACCAAAACCTACCCCCTGATTACCCACACTGGCCTGACTACCAAATCCTGCCCCCTGAGCTCCTATTCCTGTTCCTTGACCCCCAAATCCTGCTCCTCCCGCTCCTACGCCTGCCTGAGCACCCAAACCGACCCCCTGAGATCCTAATCCTGCTCCTTGACCCCCGAATCCTGCTCCTCCCGCTCCTACGCCTGCCTGAGCACCCAAACCGACCCCCTGAGATCCTAATCCTGCTCCTTGACCCCCAAAGCCTTCCGCTTGGTTTCCTACGCCGGTTCCTTGGTCTCCAAATCCAGCTCCTCCTGCTCCTTGGCCTCCAAATCCTACCCCTTGAGTCCCTATGCCTGCCTGTCCCCCAAAACCTGTACCCTGCGCTCCAATTCCTGTTCCCCCCGTACCTACACCTGTCTGACCGCCAAAACCTGCACCTTGGTTACCTATGCCTGCTCGTTGACCTCCGAATCCTGCTACTCCCACTCCTACGCCTGCTTGACCGCCAAAACCTACTCCTTGATTTCCTATGCCTGCTCCTTGGTTACCTACACCAGTTCCTTGACCTCCAAATCCAGCTCCTCTCGTTCCTAAGCCTGCCTGACCCCCAAAACCTACCCCCTGGTTATCCACACTTGCCTGGCCATCAAAACCTGCTGCTTGATTAACTACGCCTGCCTGAGCCCCAAAACCTGGTTCTTGGTTACCTATGCCTGCTCCTAGGTTACCTACTCCAGTTCCTTGGTCCCCAAATCCTACTCCTCCTGCCCCAATGCCAGCCTGACTACCAAAACCTACCCCCTGGTTTCCTATGCCAGCTTGACCACCTAAACCTACCCCCTGGTTAGCTACACCAGTTTCTTGGCCCCCAAATCCACCGCGTCCTGCCCCTACGCCTGTTTGAGTACCAAAACCTGTTCCTTGATTTCCTAATCCTACACCTTGACTTCCAAATCCAGCTCCTCCTGCCCCTACGCCTGCTTGACCCCCAAAACCTGAGCCCTGCGCTCCAATTCCTGTCCCTCTAGATCCTATGCCAGCTTGACCTCCAAAGCCTGCCCCCTGGGTACCTACTCCCACCCCCTGACTACCAAAACCCTGTGTTCCTAATCCAGTCCCTCCTATTCCTCTAGTTGCCCCTTGAGCACCGAACCCTGCTCCCTGAGTTCCAAATCCTCCTCCTTGGTTCCCAAAGCCTGCCTTTTGACTTCCTATGCCTGCGCGACCTGTCTGACTACCAAACCCTGTTCTCTGAGTCCCCACTCCAGCTCGACCTCCAAATCCTGCCCCTCCTACCCCTGTGCCTGTCTGGCCTCCAAAGCCTGCTCCCTGGGTCCTTACACCTGTTCCTTGACCGTTAAATCCTGCCCCTATTCCTGCGCGACCTCCTAGTCCAATTCCCTGAGTTCCTTGGCCCCCAAAGCCAGCCCTCTGAGTTCCTACACCTGCTGCTTGAGGCCCAAAGATAGGTCTTTGAGTACTTGCGCCTGATCCTTGAGCCCCAAAGATAGGTCTTTGAATACCTATGCTTGTTCCTTGGCCCTCAAAGCTAGGTCTTTGAGTTACGCCTGATCCTTGAGACCTAAAGGTAGGTCTTTGAGTACCTACGCCTATTCCTTGGCCCGCAAAGCCTGCCCTCTGCGTTCCTACACCTGCTTGAGACCCAAAGATAGGTCTTTGAGTACCTATGCCTGATCCTTGAGACCCAAAACCTGGCCTTTGGGTTCCAAGGCCTGATTGACCACCAAATCCTGTACCCCGAGCTGTTGTTCCTACTCCACGTGCCCCAAACCCTTGAGTTCCAACGCCTGCTCGACCCCCAATGCCTCCCAGACCTCGTTGAGTCCCACCTAGTCCAACCTGGTTACCTAGGCCAAAACCACCGGAACCTACACCACCCTGGGTGCCAAAGCCTTGCCTTCCCCCGAGACCATTCTGAGCTCCAGATCCAGATCCTTGTCCAAACCCTCGATTGAATCCTGTACCTGTAGTGCTTAGGCCAGTTCGCCTCCCAAGCCCACCTCCAACTCCTCGTCCGCCCACAGCCTGGGATCCTAGAGTTGTGCCGAAAGTGCGCTGGGTGGTCCCGATACCTCCTTGGCCTGATCTTAGACCAGTGCCGCGATTGGCGCCGAAACCTACTTGACCTGCACCGCTTCTTACTCCAAGACCATTTTGGACGCCAAAACCTTGCCTTCCGCCAAGACCCTGGTTGAGACCAAAACCTCCTTGGTTGGCGAGAGCTCTACCTTGGGAAACTCCGATGCCTGAGCCCTGATTGACTCCAAAACCGTTTCCAGTCTCAACTCGAACACCTTGGCTGGTCTGGACACCCTGGTTGACGCTTTGTTCAAATCCTTGGTCGTAGGCGGAACCGAAGCCTTGAGTCTCCTTCTGGCCTTGACCTCCAGTCACCCCCACGCCGAATCCTTGGTTAATTCCAACACCACTTCCTTGGGATACGCCGAAACCGTTTCCGTTTTGTATCTGTCCAAAGAAGATATCATGAGTACTGCCTAAGAGTAAAAACGAAGTAATGCTTCAAGCAAAATCGTTAATCTATAAATGATATGGATAAAAAGTGTCAATTTAATTTTTTTGTTGGTATTACGTTTTAGCAGAAATTTATCAATTTTATTTACAAATGAGTTCATAAAACAAGTATTATTAAAAATATAACTTCAGTTTGGATGTCGTTTTAATATAAGTCAAATTGCCAGTGGTTTAGACTCTCAAATTCTGCTACACTTCTATTAGGACTAACCTGGCCACCTCCTTGCTGGATATAAGCTCCATTGCCCTGGGTGATGTTCTGTCCAAAGCCTTGGATTTGGTATTGGCCTCGTTCTCCTAAGAACAAGTCTTTTTAAATCTTGGATCCAAATCTTCAGATAAATACACCCAAAATTCACACACATAGTCATGACCCCACATGAAGATACGTGTCTTGTGTTGTATCAGAAACTACGAGACTTTTCGGTCTCACAAACACCCAGACCCGAAACAAACATTTGTTGATCACACAACACTAGCGCCGTAGTCCAGTTGGCTAGACATCGGCTTGCGAAATGAAAGGTCGCGGATTCGACCCCCGCAGAGAATTTTTTTTGTGTGATCCACTTATATTTATTTTGGTGGGTGTTTGTGAGTCCCAAAAGTCTCTCGTAGTGTCTGATACACGACACAAGGTTCAGATATGTGAGGTCAGGACTGTGTGTGTGACTGTAAATTTATTATTAAATCACTAC
Organism: Cephonodes hylas; assembly: GCA_030295005.1. Taxonomy (NCBI): domain Eukaryota; kingdom Metazoa; phylum Arthropoda; class Insecta; order Lepidoptera; family Sphingidae; genus Cephonodes; species Cephonodes hylas. Next base: position 4,722,909 of record AP025387.1, on the reverse strand, counting down.
ATAGTATAAAACAAAGTCGCTTTCTCTGTCCCTATGTCCCTTTGTATGCTTAAATCTTTCAAACTACGCAACGGATTTTGATGCGGTTTTTTTGAATATATAGAGTGATTCAAGAGGAAGGTTTATATGTATGATAACATCCATTAAATGCAACATCCAGCATTGCACCCGTGCGAAGCCGGGGCGGGTCGCTAGTGTACCATACGTTCATAAATAACACAGATTTCCCTATTATCAATAGTGAATAGCAAGTCTTGATTCTGAAAACGAAGCCACAGATCAGCTGAATAAGATGAGAACGGCAATTAGTATTTTGTGGTAGGCTAGTATTTATATAGTATGTGTCCGAATGCCGCCGCTTGTCTGTCACATAAACATTTCAAAAATGAAGGGCTATTGCTTGACACATATTTATAAGTATTGATATTACACGCAACCCGAATTACTAAGAAGCGTGTGTGTCAAACATATGATAGTGTAATCGTAGGTTCGGCACGCTCGGCATGCTCACATTTCCTTTTGTATCTACGGTAGCGATTTATAATAAATAGTAATAAATAATTCTAAGCAATAATTCTTATTAAATACGCGATTTATATTCTATCTCTTTGTCCACCGAAATGCATTCTAATATTCAATTTTATCGATCATAAATTTATGAAATTGCGAAAGTATATTACAATTTTAAAAAACATAAATATGTCTGCTATAATATTGTTTCGCAACATAAAAATTTATGGCTGGCAATAAATAATCGAATTGGTTTTCGATGATTAATTGGATGAGCGGAATCAATGATGGAATTTTTTGTACAAGGTTATTGTCATTTTCATCAATAAATACAATAATTACATACATAGCTCTGACCCTACAATAGGTAACGAAACAAATATTTGTAGATCATACAAACATTTGTCTCGCTGCGGGGATCGAACCTGCGGCCTCTCGTTTCGCATGCTAGTGTCTAGCTAATTGCGCCATGGGGCTGTCTAAAAATATATCGTTAGAAATATATCTTTATCTACTATTAACGTATAGCACCATATCTAATGGACTAAGCAATAGACACAACCATAGCCGAGATGCTTCATCATCATCATCATCAGCCCATATACATCCCACTACTGCCCACTTCTCTACAACTTGAAATTTTTAGGCCTTAGTCCACCACGCTTGCCTAGACCAGGTTAGCGAACTACACTCCCGAAAAATTCCCAAGAACCTGATGATATTTGATCCAATCTTACCTTGGCCTATTTGGCCAACACCGCCAACTCCGATTTGTCCAATTCCTTGACTGCCGTATTGGCCTTGAGTGAAAGGTGTTGGTGAAACAGTAGTAGTTGGGAACCCTGGGGTTCTACCAGGAACGAAGGTTGGCCCAGTGGGTTTTGGAGATGTCCTGTGGGAGAATAATATTAGCCTTTTGTCTTAGACACCGTTACGTTATCAGTCCATATACCTACTGCTGGCATGAGCCTCCTCTACCATTGAGAAGGTTTAGGAATCAGGGCCGATTGCAAGTTTGCGGACTACCTGAGAAATTCCTAAGAACTTTTAGGTGTGCAGGTTTCCTCACTATGCTTTTGTTCACCAGTAAAGCAAGTGTGTTCATTATGAATACACCCTGTATACTAAAAGCTCCATGGCCTCGAGATTTAGACGCACGGTCGAGAATCCCGGCAGTCACGGGCTCAAGCCCTAGGCTAACACCTCTGACTTTTAGAAGTTATGTGTGTATTCACAATGAATTATCACTTGCTTTAACGGTGAAGGAAAACGCGATGAAACCTGTACACCTAAAAATTCTTAGGAATTTCTCAGGCAGTCTGCCAACCCGCCTAACTCCTTAATTTCCTCCTTAAATTATGATGAAGTTGCAACAGTACTACGTTAATCCCTACCTGTAGATGTTAAATAAGACGGATCCAGTAGTGGGGGGTCGAGCAGTGCTTTGTAGTCTATCGTTCGTGGGGATGCTGCCCCTGTTGTCTGGGACGTATTTGCCGTCGTTTCCACCGAAGACACCGGGTACCCAGCGCCCGATTTGGTTGGTAGGCCAAGGGTCTGTGTAGTAAGGGTCTCGGCAGCACTTTCCCACGCGACCTGTCTCTAAGTCTTTGCAGTCCTGTTGGAGAAAGGTTAGAAAGTCATGCCTTCGTCAAGATGATGGTGATTGTTTTATAAATAGATAGAGAAATTAAAAAAGGAGAGCTTAAAGCGCTTTCAACTCGTTAAAAATTGTTTATGAAATGCTGTTCGTAACACCAATTGTCTTAAGAGATAAATAGAGAACATTGTCTATGATGTTAATAGAATTAATGCATTAGAACTAATATGTCGCTTATACGAAATTAAATACTTGTTATACTCATTTTTTTAGCTAAGATAAAACCTACAAACATATGGTTATAAATAACAAATTTTGTAAAAAAAATATCTATATATATTCAAAAGAATCGTTCATGTATACCGTTTCCATCATCACATTTCCACTCTCATTTAAAAAAAATCACGTCACAACTCTTACCGTAAGAGGCACTCTGTAAGACTCCTGTTCCCTGGTGAGGATCACTGAGGTGTTGGAGATCACACCTTCAGCTGTGCAGAATTCAACGGGAGTACACTTCAGAGCGGCGGCACAACCAGCAGGGATTTCGCCTTGGAAGAAAATATGATTATGAGTAAATCTAACGGTCATACATACATCATCATCATCATCATCATCATCATCATCAGCCTATATACGTCCTTCTGTTTAGCACGGGCCTCCTCTACAACTGAGAGGATTTAGGTCATAGTCCACCACGCTGGCCTAGTGCGGGTTGGCGGACTACACACCTGAGAAATTCTTAAGAATTTTTAGATGTGCTGGTTTTATTACGATGTTTTCCTTCACCGTTAAAGCAAGTGATCATTCAATGTTAACAGATACATGAAATTTGAACTTTTATGTACTTAGAAACAAGCAACATTATTAATATATTTTTAAAAGCATTTACTATTAAAAATAAATTTTTGATTGTATTATTTTTGAAAATTAACTTTAACTTCAAGATAGAACTTTAACAGTCTTTATAACCTTGTTTTTAAATCAAAAATCTTTTGTCTAAAGTAAACACAATTTCGATTTTAATCACCAATACTGATAGCAATAGAATTTCCATACGTTACATATGTATTATTAACATCATCACCATCATCATCAGTTAATTAAGGTCCACTGCTATATACTGGATATAGGTCTCCCCTGATGACCTCCACTGGGATCGGTCGGAAGCTACATTTAACTTTTTACACCGCGTAAAACCTCCTAGTCCTGAAGATAGTCCTATACTTACTAGGCGAAGGTCCGGGGGTAAAAGGCCTCGAGGGTCGTGGTGACGGCTGTCTGTTCACGTCCAAGATCAGGCTTCCATCAGTATATGGGGGTACCACTACTTCTCTGGGAATGCTGGACTCAGCAACTGGTGGAAGATACCCAGGGGCAGAAGTAGACGAAACGGGGGGCAAGTATGTAGGCTTCACTGTAGTGAAAGGCCTAGGAGTTGACAAGGGTCTGGGGGTGGTAACAAAGGAAGTAGGGTAGACTGTTGAAGGAACTATATTACTAGGACTGTTTGAGCTATCAACGGGGGGCAGATAGGGAATTCCAGGCTTCAACCCAGTCGCTCCAGGCCTGAAGGCGTTCTGGTTGGTAGAGCCAAAAGATTCGGAGTCGATGAAGTTGGATTGGCTTGAGCTTGGGGCCAGAGTGGAACCAACGTTTGATCCATATCCTGAGGAGCTGGATCCGAAAGAATTGGCTCCAAAACCAGATCCACTTGAGCTCCCGAAGCCAGAACCGAAGCTTTGGCTAGAACCGAAGGTTTGGCTCGCTGATCCGAAGTAAGACTCCGAGGATTCTATTCTGCAGCAGACTTCAGATCTTGAGTTGCAGAACTGCTTCTGTAACAAAAAGGTTTTTGTCAAAAAAAGTCCTTAATTGTATTTTAGTCTTCTTTGTATGTAGATTATATTTTTGGTTTGAATGATTGGTAGCATGAAATTCTAAAATTTGTCTGTCAATCCATTTTAGACCAGCGTGGTGGACTAAGGCCTAACCTCTAGTTTTGGGACTACATGAGCTAATGTTAATATTTCAAACGATTTATCATTTCTAAAGCATTTTAATAAAAGAACGACAAGTATAAAGGTCGCCGATTTGACCTTGTAGTGAGACAAATATTTGTATGGTCAGCAAATATTTGTTACTAGGAGCGCGTCTTAACCACGCCTGGGTGTACGTGTAATGTACCTATATCTATCTATATATTAATATCATACATCAATGCTATTATTCATCATCAGCCTATATATGTCCCACTGCTGGGCACGGGTCTCTTTCATCACTGAAAGGTTTAGGACCTAGTCCACCACGCTGGCCTAGCGCGGTTTGGCCGACTACATTTTATTGCTAATATTAAAAGAAGTAAAGTTTGTAGGGTATATCATGATCTACTGAACTGAATTTAAAAATTCTTTCAGTGGAAGTTTTCAGTTTCAATTCTTTCAGTTTTATCAAGGAAGGTTATATGATCATGCTATGACGAATATCACTTTACTTATAGTAGAATTGAACCCCGAATTATAACAATCTAAGGCGTTTAATTTAAAAGCATTACACGATATTTAAGTATCAATCGATAGCACATTAATCTTTTATAGTAGTTATATTGCCAGTTATGAATTTTATTGCTAAATATCTCATCATCTTAATGTATACAGCCAGATTAAGGAAGTAGAATCAATTTAAAACATATTTTTTTTTTTAGCCGTTTTTGTCACCATATTATTTAGTATTTTAATCGTGAAAGAAAACATCGTGATAAAACCTGCACACCTAAAAGTTATTAGGAATTTCTTAGGTGTGTAGTCCGCCAACCCGCACTAGGCCAGCGTGGTGGACTATGGCCTAAACCCTCTCAATGGTAGAGGAGACCCGTACCCACTAGGACGTACATATATGGATTGATAATAATGATATGAACAGTCAAAACATGTCTATTTCTACCTGCAAAGAGGTTGCAGATATAATAATTATAGAAAGGAGGATTCAAATGGCCTCCAAATGGTTATTAATATAACGAATTGACAGTTACACGTTTTTACATGTATACCATTTGTTGTTCAAATGTCAACGTGTGTTTAGAAATGTTACAAACGACCTCAAAGGTCATATTATCGTGTTATTCCTATTGTGGCTGGATTCAAAATAGGTAGCAACTGGTCTTAAATACATTTGTAACTCACTTATTTTGTAATCTTACGAGAAATGTATAAAACAGCCGTTTGAAGGCGCTAATCTCAGAAACTATTGGTCCGATTTGAGAAAATCTTTTAGTGTTAGATAGCACGTTTGTTAATGAAGACTTTATGAATATTTATGATGACTATATACAGGCATACTGTATTCAGACCGTGATCGGAAACTAAGGCAGGTAATAATTAAAGTGAGTACGCACCCCCTGGCATTAAAGAAAATGCCGAAAAAATAAATAAAAAACAACTATACATATTTTTGTTGGGAAAAGGTCATGTTCTTTTCTTGTCTGGATTTTTTTTAAAACCAAAAGTTATATTCACAGTGAATTATTACATATTTTAACGATAAAGGAAGACATCGGGGGCGTTTCTCCTATATAATTGAGAGGGTTGAGGCCTTAGTCCACCACGCTGGCCTAGTGCGGGTTGGCGGACTACACGCTTAAGTAATTCCTAAGAACTTTTAGGTGTGCAGGTTGCATCACGATGTTTTCTTTCCCCGTTGAAAGTGATAACTCATTCATTGGAAAAGTCAGAGGTGTGTGCCTGGGGTTTGAACCCGAGATTCTCGACCTGTGCCTAAGCCTCGAGGCCATCACTGCTGTCAATACATTGCAAAAAATATGGAAAACCCCACGTTTAAATTGAGTAATGCTGAATCAAATATCACGAAGTTCTCACTGAGGCTCATTATTTACAAAGATTATTGCGTACTTAAAGTACAGTTAAGAAGATGTGGCTTAGTGGATAAATATGGGGTCATTAAATAAATAAATACACCCAACAGTCACACACATACTCCTGACCCCACATTAAGATACGAGTCTTGTGTCGTGTATCAGAAACTACGAGAGACTTTTCGGTCTCACAAACGCACAACGAAACAAATACTTATGGATCACACGAACGTTTGCTTCTGTTTATTTTATTATCATATACGTCCCACTGCTGGGCACGTGCCTCCTCTACAACTGAGAGGGTTTAGGCGTTTGTCAGGTTAGGCGGACCAAAAAAAATCTAAAATATTTTAAGCGCGCATTTTTCTTCATCGTTAAGAAATCTTAGTAATTCAGCTTGCATGTAATATCAACAATTTTATAAATGTGCGAAAATAGCAGCCCTTCATAGTTTAAAATGTTTATCATTGGTCGTGTAGTAGAATGAACAGGTGACAAACAAGCGGCGACACTCGTCCACATACTAAATACTGGATATTTCCCTTGTAATATTATTATGCCGGCCTATAGTAATTTTGTATTGTGATCACGACAGTACTTAAAGTAAATAAGATGCAATATTAACACAAAATTTATGTCATCCTTTGACTTCGGGGCTTTCGGTTTTTCAATGGAAAATCGATTCAATTACCTTAATACAGGGTATAAAATCGATTGTATCATTAAAATATGCTTAAACATTGCTTACTAGTCGGTATTTTAATACGTCTTAGGCCTCTGGGTTCGATTCCCGATAAGTTAAATGATATAAATTTTATTGTGCTTTTAGGCTTAAATTACTGAAGAATTTTTGATGAATTTTGAAATCACGGTAGATGTGATACTGGATATTATTTGTAGATTACTTTTAACGTAGATTTTAGTACTGCTGGCCTTTGTCTTAATTAGCGTGATTTTATTAAAAAGCCTATATTACATACACGGACGAAAATACAATATTTCATATCATAAGTTAGTTTTGTTAGGTTAAAAAACGGTGAAAATTAATGCTGTTAATTAAAATACAATAACATTGCCCTACTCAGGAATCGAAATCTAGACTAATAAGGTATGTATTAATAAAAATATATATATCTACATTATAAGCTAAAACTCCACGAGACCTGAATAAAAGCAGTTTCCCTAACCCCTCAACAGATGGCGACACTTACGCGTGAAAATTCACATTTTACCCAATATCTCTTGAAAACCAGTTTTTTATTAACAAATGACTGCATGATAAATACAAGGAACAGTTTAGACACATACATACATACTTTCGGACACATTACAGCTATAGTTTGGTCTGTGTGTTCGTTTCTCTCGGCTAGAAGCTGAATCGCGCTGATATTTCGTTCAAACATTAGTATATAAAGAGCTCTTAAGTTCCATTAGTGCGTATGGTAGACTAAATTTTTGGAGGGCGCTTAGCGCCTTATACAGGGTGTGTTCACACCGCGATCGGAAATCGAGGCCAGTAAAAGCTGCCGTGATTACAAACCCACTGGCGTTAAAGAAAATCTTAAACGTCAGTATGTTTATGATCACCGAAGCTATTACTGGCCTCGATTTCCGATCACTGTCTGAATACACAAAAATTCCTAGATGTGAAGTTGAGTCCTAAACTAGGCCACCGTGGTGGACTAAGGTCTCAACAACAGAGAATATTCGAGGCCAATAAAAATTATATTTGAGATGACAACCCGAAGTTTCAAAAATAAAAACAATATAATTTTATAAACACTTTCGAGATTCGAACTGGCGACCTGTCTCCAAACACTCTATATATATGCTAATTGTCAGTATATGTTAAGCAACGTAAATAATATATTAATGTACTTTTGAAACACGACGCGTGACCGAAAGTAGGGTTGGCAGAAACGTACAAAAATCCTATTTATAATGACGATTTTATGTTATCATCATCAGTCCATATACGTCCCACTGCTGGGCACGAGCCTCCTCTACCACTGAGAGGGTTTAGGCCATAGTCCACCACGCTGGCCTAGTGTAGTGTGTATGCAGTTTTCAACACGATGTTTTCCTTCACCGTTAAAGCAAGTAATAATTCATTATGCACATATAACTTGGAAAAGTCAGAGGTGTGTGCCTGGGGCTTGAACCCGCGATAGCTGACATTCTCCACTACCTAAACCTCGAGGCCATCACTGCTATTTTGATTGCAAACCCTCAACTAAAAAAATCCTTATAAAAATCATTGTTGTTTGCCTAACATCCTTAGGTATTACATGAAGTTTTGAATCTATGACTGCCGAGATTCTTGACTCTTTATTGCTAAGTAACCTATTTGACATACTTATATACAGGGTGTATTTAGACCGTGATCGAAAACTTAGGCAGGTAATAGCGAGGGTGATCACAAAACCAGTGGCGATATTAAAAATCCGACAAAAAATAAAAATTTTGACGTTTTCCATACAACCATCGGTGTTAAAAGTATGGAAAACCTCAAAAATTTTATTTTTTGTCGGGATTTTCTTTAATGCCAGGGGGTTTGTAATCGCTATCGCTGTTACCTGCCTCAGTTTTCGATCACGGTCTAAATACACCCTGTATACACACAAAAACTCCCGCCTGTCTCCCGTTGTAGACAGAGACTATAGAACGCCAAACGCCGCGGTACAAACACTTTCGCTTCAAATGACATTATCCTCTTCATGCACGTCGGTTTCGAGGACTTTTTATATTACTCTTTATATTATATTATTGTGTTACTGCAATTTGTATCCATGTGACATAAGACATTGTAAACAATGTAATAATTGAGGCCTATAGAATCAAAACCAGCTAAACGCCAGTTGGAATCAAAGACAGTTAAATACAAATTTATTCAGTCTGTACTCAAATATTGTGGTATTTTTATAATTTAAAATTCTGATTTTTAGTGGTATTCACATTCTTTATAAATCTCTTTTAAAATATAAAATATCATAGCCACCTAAACAAAGTTATCGATTTTTGTAGATTACTGAATATTTGACTCACTTGGATTTAGCTGCCTTTGATTTTATAGGCCTCAATTGTAATTAAAAAAAAATGACACTTCGTGTTGCTGAGGGAGTTTCTTGCCGTTTCTTCTCCACAGCGATAACACGTTTCGAAGCAGCACTAGTTTTATAAAATAGTATAGTTAAAAAAATGACGACTCAAAAGAACTTGTAAAAGTCTATTTGAATAAAGAAGATTTAACTTTGACTTTACCCTTTTTAAATAAATCTAATTGAATTTTCAGATATTTTTGTTCGTAAAAAACGTTTCTGCCGACCATGATAGAAATCGCGAGGTCCCCTTGTTGACACTGGTTACGACACAAACGCTAAAACATCTCACCGGTGGCCGAGCGCTTGAAAACATACATATGCAACATTCAGTGTAAACTCTATGTAACGTCACTCGATTTAATGACAAAATAAAGCGTCGAAATCTATTTATTTCATTCATTCATTCATTCATCATCAACCCATATACGCCCACTGCTGAGCACGGGTCTCCTCTACCATTGAGAGGGTTTAGGCCATAGTCCACCACGCTGGCCTAGTGCAAGTTGGCGGACTACACACCTAAGAAATTCCTAAGAACTCTTAGGTATGCAGGTTTCATCACGATGTTTTCCTTCACCGTTAAAGCAAGTGATAATTCAATTTGAATACACACATAACTTCGAAAAGTCAGAGGTGTGTGCCTGGGGTTCGAACCCGCGACCGTCGAGATTCTCGACCGCGCGCCCATACCTCGAGGCCATCACTGCTTGGTAAAGTCTTACTACATCGACAAAAATATGCTAACTGGATACCCAAAATATTCCGCAACTTGATAATATAAGATAACTTAACAATCTTTAAAACTTATGGTCTTATCAAGCTTTTTAAATTATAATCAGTTACGCGCCACACCATACGACACATTTCTCATTACTGCTCCGTTCCTATCAGTCATAGCGTAATGATATATACCCTACAGCCTTCCTTAATAAATATACTATCTAACACTTCAAGAATTTCTTAAATCGGACCAGTAGTTCCCGAGATAATCTCTTTCAAATAAATCTGCAATTAATAGTTAAGTCCACTGCGAAATTTCGATATGACATTTAGGAGCTGGAAGATTTTAATCATAATTATCCAATTAGCAAATTAATTCGCAACAGCCCATTAGTACTATAAAAGGGAAGCCCGTTTGTGGAGACAAATTGGTGGTACTTTATCATTTATCAGTATCTTCTACCAGTAAGTTGTGTACCTTGTTCCAATTCCCTATTCATATTATGGCTTTGAAGTATCATACATTTAAAGAAACTACTAAGAAACAACTATGTAACAAAGCCTACTATACAATATCAGAATATATGGAGGATAACGAAGCCTGGACATAATTAAAATGTTACTGTAATCCCAGGTTTGACTGAGTTTACTTTAATGGACATGGCTGTACGTACGTAATTATTGTTTTAGTAATCTGTAAGCAATTAGGTATGTCATGCTCGCTGAAACGTCTGTGCTTACATACGGCGGCGTCGTGTGCCGGGTCGGTCACTTCCCTATGAAATGGTTGAGGAGGCCAATGGCTGGCACATGCGTCATACTCGTGAACGGGTGCTGTTTGTGTGGACTGGTCTGCCTAATTTGCTTATTTCCATTCATGAAATTTTAACTCGGTTAGATGACAGTCTCTCCATTTAAGATGACTATGCTGTTCTAATATGCAACACAACATTCTGATATTGTAACAATGAGCTGCTCGAATTCGGGAAATTAAGTTTTTGTAACAATATTGTAAGCTATCTCTTGATTGGAAAAGAGCAACACTAGAGTTTCTTGCCCGTTCTTCTCTAGTGATGACTGCCTTCCGAACAGGGTGGTAAAATTTGAAATGACTGAATCTAAGTGATGTATTTGACATTTTATGGATACAATAAATATTATTTCATTTCATTCTATTGACAAACCTGATTTTATGTATTTAGTAAATAGGAATGCATAAGTACTATTATGGATAAGGAATGTGAAACTTTATTACTCCAGAAATAAAAACTGTCTGTCAGGTTATCCATACTGATATCATCATACATACATACATTAACTCACGTCTGTTATTCCCTGAGGGGGTAGACAGAGGTGCATTTCAGCACCCACTTGTTGCCAAGTAAACCCACGTAATAATGGGAAAACCTATTGCCGTTTTTCGGGCCCATTTCCAGACTCCGTGCTGCTATTAAAAATATCCTAATGGAAAAAGTCAATGACACTTTGCCCGACCCGGGAATCGAATACAGGACGTCTTGATCGCACGGCATAGACTTGTACCGCGTGACCACGAGGCAGTCAATATTATGATCATGAGTCCACGTCCTTCAGCTGTGCACGGGACTCCTCTACCATTGAGAGGGTTTACGCCATAGTCTACCACGCTGGCCTAGTGCGGGTTGGCGGACTACACAGCTAAGAAATTCCTAAGAACTTTTAGGTGTGCAGGTTTCATCACGATGTTTTCCCTCACCGTTATTGTGAATACATTACTTTGAAAAGTTAAAAGTCTAAAGTTTGAACCCGCAACCGACGAGATTACAAACTGCGTCTAAACTAGTCCATTAGAGGCGGATATAATATCCTTAATTATTACAATTCCGTAACTTCAAAGAAGTAATTAATTTAATAACTATAGTTTTTCTATTCTATTGTGTTGTTACAATTTTTTATTGACAATTATCTTGTTATTAAATCCGAATAAAAAATACTTCACACTGTTTTGCCGTTTCTCATTACTTTGTTTTAGATTTTTTACTACATCTTGTGACTCACGATTAATCCTAGTAGGGTAGACAGTTTTCTAGTTAAATATTTCAACAGGTATACAGGGTGTTTTCAGACCGTGATCGGAAACTAAGGCAGGTAGCTAAGGTGATAACAAAAATATTGGCCTTAAAGAAAATCCCGACAAAAAATAAAAAAGATGCCTTCTCCATACAAACCAAAATTTAGCGATGGTTGTATGGAAAACGTCAATTTTTTATTTTTGTCGAGATTTTTGTCAACGCCAATAAGTTTGTGATCTTCTTCATCAACCCATATACGCCCACTGCTGAGCTCGGGTCTCCTCTACCATTGAGAGGGTTTAGGCCATAGTCCACCACGCTGGCCTAGTGCGGGTTGGCAGACTACACACCTAAAAAATTCCTAAGAACTCTTAGGTGTGCAGGTTTTATCACGATGTTTTTCTTCACCGTTAAAGCAAGTGATAATTCAACGTGAATACACACATTACTTCGAAAAGTCAGAGGTGTGTGCCTGGGGTTCGAACCCGCGACCGTCGAGATTCTCGACCGCGCGCTAAAACCTCGAGGCCATCACTGCTTTATGTGATAATTGGCCGCCTTTAATATATTACCAAATGTCTACAACTCAATACTTGTGTAGACCTGATTCGCAAGTCATCCATCAACTTTGTTACGAAAATTATAAGGTCGTATTTAATATGAAGTGTTACTTTTAAACAGATGTTACAGCTTTAAACGTAATGCTTTTGAAATAGTTAAATACAGGATATTCAGACCGTGATCGGAAATTAAGGCAGGTAATACCTGGTGGTCACAAAGCCATTGGCGTTAAAAAAAAACAGCCCAAAAATCAAGATTTTGACGTTTTCTTAAAAACTATAGGAATTAAATGAATGAATAATTGAAGCAGTGATGGCCTCGAGGTTTAGGCGCGCGGTCGAGAATCTCGGCGGTCGGTTCGAACCCCAGGCACACACCTCTGACTTTTCGAAGTTATGTGTGTATTCACATTAATTATCACGTGCTTTAACGGTGAAGGAAAACATCGTGATGAAACCTGCACACCTTAAAGTTTTTAGGTGTGTAGTCCACCAACTCGCACTAGTCCAGTTTAGTGGACTAAGGGCTAAACCCTCTCAATGGTAGAGGAGACCCGTGCCCAGCAGTGGGTCGTATATGGGTTGACGATGATTCGCTTATAAGGCGCTAAGCGCCGTCCAAAAATTTGGGTCTACCATGCCACCATGGTGTCACCCTTCATCCATACTAATTCGACTAATACCACTAGAAGAGCTCTTTATATACCAGTGTTTGAACGAAATATCAGCGCGATTCAGCTTCTAGCCGAGAGAAACAAACACACAGACCAAACTACGGGTTAATTGTGTCCGAAAGTATGTATGTATGTGTCTAAACTGTTCCTTGTATTTATCATGCAGTTATTTTTTAATAAAAAGCTGGTTTTTAGGAGATATTGGTTAAAATCTGAATTTTCAGGCGTAAGTATCGCCATCTGTTGAGGGGTTGGGGAAAATCCTTCCGAAAGTAAAGTGGGGTAAAGCTATTGATATTTGAAAGTCTTGTGGCGCAGTTGTCTAGACACCAGCTTGCGAAACGAGAGGCCGCGTCGATCCCCGCAGAGACTAATGTTTGTGTCATCCACTAATATTTCTTTAGGGTATGGGTGTTTGGGAGACTGATAAGTCTTTCTTAATTTCTGATATACGACACATGATTTGTATCTTAGTGGGGTCCTTGTTTTGTGTTGTAAGCATTATAAAAATAAAAACAAGCCTGCTATTATCTATTGTGCAACCTAGGCTTAAAATAATAACTAGAGATGCGCCGAGTTACACTTTTGCCGAGTAACGAGTACCGAGTTTTACTCGGTTCAATTTTTTTTCAACCGAGTACTCGGCCGAGTAACTCGGTTCAATAAAATTTCCAATTCGCGCGTGGTACATTAGAATTTAAATAGCCTGTTTTCGGAGGCCGGTAACGTCTACGAAGAATAGAGGAATAGGCTGTTACCAGAACGTGCAGCGAGGCTTGTGTTCTTGCATCATAACTTCATCATCAACCCATATACGCCCATTGTTGAGCACGGGTCTCCTCTCCCATTGAGAGGGTTTAGGCCATAGTCCACTACGCTGGCCTAGTGCGAGTTGGCGGACTACACACCTAAGAAATTCCTAAGAACTCTTAGGTGTGCAGGTTTTATCACGTTCTTTTTCCTTCACCGTTAAAGCAAGTGATAATTTAATGTGAATACACACATAATTTCGAAAAGTCAGAGGTGTGTGCCTGGGGTTCGAACCCGCGACCGTCGAGATTTTTGACCGCGCGCCCAAACCTCGAGGCCATCACTGCATCATAACTTAGCTTTATCCAATTTTAAATATTAATTATTTTTATTACGTACTATAATTTTGATTTTATTAATTGAGATTTTCAAAGATTTCCTAAATTACTAAATAATTTTTGATTAACACAGTTGTTTACGAAACGAAATAAAATAACATTTATTGAATCTATAAAATGTTTAATACATCACTTAAATTCAGTCATTTCAAATTTTACCACCCTGTTCACGACCTTGTCAAGGTCGCGGGACGTCGCTGGCTGCAAGAGGCTTCCGACCAAACCCGGTGGAAGTCATTGGGGGAGGCCTATGTCCAGCAGTCGACTTCCATTGGCTAATGATGATGATGATGACTGTTGTTTAAATTATACCTACCGAAATATATTACATTTCTTAAACAGAGTATACTCGGCATTCAAACCGAGTTATTCGGCCGAGTACGAGTATCAAAAAACCCGCCGAGTACGCCGAGTACCGAGTATCAACCGAGTACTCGGCCCATCTCTAATAATAACACACTAATATTTTAAAACTGAAGAGTTTTTAAACGCGTTTATTTCAAAAACGACTAGTCCAATTTTCAAATTTATTCCAGTGTTAGATAGCACATTTATCGAGGTAGACTGAAAGTTATATATCAACACGCTACAACCAATAGGAGCGGGGCAGCAACGTAAATTGTAACAAAGGCGAAAATGTCCATAGTTTTTTGGAAGACTTTAGTTTCGCATACAAAGTTGCCAGCTATAGTCACTACATAGTATAAAACAAAGTCGCTTTCTCTGTCCCTATGTCCCTTTGTATGCTTAAAGCTTTGAAAGCACGAAACGGATTTTGATGCGGTTTTTTAAATAAATAGAGTGATTGAAGAGGAAGGTTTAAATGTATGATAACATCCATTAAATATCAGCATTGCACCCGTGCGAAGCCGGGGCGGGTCGCTAGTTTATAGATAAAAAAAGAATATTTTTCTAATGATTCAGTCTTTTATTCACCTTGACCTAGCATTTAAAATATTGACATTTTGAAAGGAGCAGAACTATCCGGGTATGTTTTTACTTCTTATTCGCCAATTATGACTAGATGTCTGATAGGAAACGTGTTTTAGGTAACCTGATAGGTTTATTAAAACTGGTCAGTATTTGTTTATGTCCTTTTTCAATGAGAAAAAGCTAAATTTATCTCTATATTTGATAAAAAGAACAAAAAAAAGGCTGAATAATTTAATAAATTTTTACTTTTATGCCGTTTTAGCTTATTGTAATTTAGTCACATTTTTAATCGTGTGTTTTGTGTGTTTCAATTTATATCAGTCAAATCCTATTTTAAAAGCAGGAACAAATACACAATTTGTGAGGCCTTATTAAACTGTCTGTCTGTGCAATAACTTATACTTTACAACAAAATTTAACATACAAACGACATATTTATTTAAAATCATCAACACACACGTTAATTAACAAAGACCACGATACAATCAATTAAATTAGGTGTATTTCATTTAAATTTAAATTTGGAATTTAATTTATTTATATGCGTTGTCGCCAAAGCGGTTTATTATTGAAATTATGATAAAAAATGCACGCATATTTTTTTTACTTGATTGCAAATGCACGTGAATTAATTTTAATTTAATTATTGTGTTTTGATTGAATAATATTATTTGAGTAATATCAGCAGCCCATATACGTCCCACTGTTGTGGTCGGACCTCCTCTACCATTGAGAGGGTTTAGGCCGTAGTCCATCACGCTGGCCTAGTGCGGGTTGGCGGATTACACACCTATGAAATTTGTTACAATTTTTAGGTGTGCGGGTTTCATCACGATGTTTTTCTTCACCGTTAAAGCAAGTGATATTTCATTTGGAATACTCACATAACTTTGAAAAGACAGAGGTGTGTGCCTGGGGTTCGAACCTGCGACCGCCGAGATACTCCACCGCGCGCCTAAACCTCGAGGCCATCACTGCTTATGTGCTACCATATGTCACCCTATTTGAGTCTTAATTTATATTACTTTTAATGCCTGAATTCATGGAATGAATTTTACTACCGAAAATTACCTAGTTAAGAATAGAACCCACAATTTCTAACCAGTTGGTTTCTAACCACGACACCACTGATGCATTTTGAAAAATCATTGATTCAATAATCACAATTATGAAATTGACCTTCTGGCTATCATAATGAGCCGCTTGAGGTCACTATTTGAGGTGTTAAAGGTCATTTGGGCATAAAAAGTATTAAGTCGTGATCGTCCCCGACTTATCCGATTAAAAGTGATGAATGCACGCCCATAAATAAATATCTATACGTAATAGTTACTTGTCTATGTCATTATGCCTCGGGGTTTCAAGTATGGACGATGTAGAGGTCTAGGGTTCGAACCATGTGGGTCATGATTCTCAGGACTGGGTCCAAGACTTAGATGGACCAGTAATTAAAATTGTTGAATTGTTTTTTGCAAACGCATTTTTCGGCCGTATTTTGAAATACAGTTGTAACGTTAATAAAATAACATTAATAATTATTAGAATTAGTTTACAAATGGTTGTTACTTGACTTCTTCTTCTTCATCAACCCATATACGCCCACTGCTGAGCACGGGTATCCTCTACCATTGAGAGGGTTTAGGCCATAGTCCACCACGCTGGCCTAGTGCGGGTTGGCGGACTACACACCTAAGAAATTCCTAAGAACTTTTAGGTGTGCAGGTTTCATCACGATGTTTTCCTTCACCGTTAAAGCAAGTGGTAATTCAATTTTGAATACACACATAACTTCGAAAAGTTAGAGGTGTGTGCCTGGGGTTCGAACCCGCGACCGCCGAGATTCTCGACCGCGCGCCTAAACCTCGAGGCCACTTGACTATGACAATGAAACTCCTTCTGGCGCTGAAGTGGAATTCGCTTTATTTCTGAATTTGTTTATTGGGGTTTTCTTATAGGAAATTTTCAGTAGCAACAAGGAGGCTGGAAAATTGCCCGAAAAACAGCAATAGGCCCTAAACCCTAACAGTTTTAATGGTCTAGCAGTGGTGACTACGAAATCACTATTAAAATTCATTTATAAACCTTTTTCGTAAAGAATACGCAGCAGTATATGATAAAACTTAAGGTTAATTAACACCAACAATAATTTTGCGATTCCTAGAATGTAACAAATATTGAATTTTATATGGTCCAATAAACTTTTTCGCGGTCGCGGGTTCGAACCCCAGGCACACACCTCTGACCTTCCGAAGTTATGTGTGTATTCACATTGAATTATCACTTGCTTTAACGGTGAAGGAAAACATCGTGATGAAACCTGCACACCTAAAAGTTCTTAGGAATTTCTTAGGTGTGTAGTCCGCCAGCCCGCACTAGGCCAGCGTGGTGGACTATGGCCTAAACCCTCTCAATGGTATAGGAGATCTGTGCTCAGCAGTGGGCGTATATGGGTTGATGATGATAATAAACTTTTTGTTAAAGTAGAAATTTTAGTATTCATAGTTTAGCCGTAAATAAACTTTGACACATGCAGGATGTATAAAGACCCGGTTTGAAAACAAAGACAGGCAATAGCCACGACGAACCCGCAACGAAATTAACGAGGTATTCAATAAAATCAGTGACGGTACTTCCATAAAAACCCGAAAACTTTATACATTAACTGTGTAATGTCTAGTTTGTAGTCTATTGTGGACTCAGGATATACTCATTTAATCCAATTGCCTTTATATAAAGATTTAAAGTCTCAAAGATCAGACCAATATTTTATACTTCATTTATTTGGGCTTCTATGGAAGTACTGCCTAGTCTAAAGTTTTAAAGACTTACCTGAGAAATTGCCTGCAGGGCTCCACTAACGACTCCATTGCTGCACTGCGCCCTGGGAACGCAGACGTAACCCTGACCAGTGCAGGCCTGGCTCAGATCCTGATCTCCAACACTTCCTCCACTCTGGAACCCAGCTTCCAAACTAGACCCACTTGACGCTACGAAAGGCGTTGGAGACGAGCCCACATAACCTTGGGTTCCAAAGCTCTGTGATCCAGAAAACTGGCTGGCTGAACCCTTGATTCCACTTAAAAATGGGTTCTTAGATAAATTCACGTCCCCTTTACTAGCATAAGAAGATTCGAAAGACTGGAAGCTGGATTTGTCAGCGCCAAAACCTTTGGACAACCCTCCATTAAGGAAAGGGTTTCCGGATAAATCGACTCCAGACCCAGAACTGGTGTAACTTGAGCTGGTCTTGCTGAATTTCTCGAAGGCTCCGTTGTTTTTGAACGGGGAATTCTGGTTCATCCACCAGAATGGACCGTTGGAGTCGAAAGCCTTGCTACCAGCAGCGTGGAATGTGAACTCATTACTCGTGTCCTGAGCAACAGCCTGGTTGAAGGCATCAAGGTTTCCAAACTTCTGGATGACCTGGCCGTCTTTCACTTTGATGCCAGCGCATCCCTTCTCAGAAGAACAGCCTTCGAAGGTCTGCTGGGTGTGTACTTCTCCAGGCAGTTGCTGAAGTGCTGATAAAATCTCCTTAGCAGATCCAAGGTTCAGCTTCACGTTCTGTGAGCAAGCACTGCAGCGTTCTTTCCTCTCCTGGGGCAAACTTTCGTCGGCTTCTAGGGGTTCCTTAGCTAACTCCTTGGGGGATTCTGATGCTGACGCCAGCACCAGGCAAATGGTGACCACTATTGGAAATAGTGGCTTCATGGTTCTGGAACAAAGAGGTTGGTCAGAAACGGTGATAAGAAAAGAAAATCATGATTGTTTTTAATCAATAGGTTATAAGAATAAAAGTTTTCTTAGTTCGTGTAAGTTGGCAATCCCGTGGCGCAGTTGTCTAGAGACCAGCTTGCGAAACGAGAGGCCGCGGGTTCGATCCCCGCAGAGTCAAATGTTTTTGATACAAGGAAGATCAAGCCAAAATAGCCAAGGAAAATCATGATCGTTTTTAACTAGTTAGTCGGTCATAGAAATAATATGTTGTTTGGTCGCAACATAAGTAATATGCCATCGAAAGGTCCAACTTTCGATACCCGGGACTAGTAGAAAGGCTTCCACTCGAGAACTTATTTAAAAGTAGGTACATGTAAAAATTTAATTTTATCACAGTTTTTTTTACTTCAACTTAAAATTACCTCTTTTCGCTATGTATAATTCTAGTCTTAATATATTTTAAGTATTCGTATGCATCTTCGTATCCAAGGCGAAATATTAATTTTAATAACATCTAGTATATGTGGGTTAATCCTGTCGTAAACTGGTACTTGTTTAGTATGTCGACATATAACTAGATATTTATATCGTCAAATATCGTGAGAATAGATATAAACAAAGCCTGCTTTTATATTGGACTTTTTGATTTTATTTTCGCTGATTTATATGTCGGAAATGAAGATGATATGTTTTGTTAAAAATCGTAAAATTTTGCAGTGGTTATACAGGGTGTATTCAGACCGTGAACGGAAACTAAGGCCGGTTGTAGTCAAAGTGATTTCAAACCCTTTGGTGTTGAAGAAAATCTTGACAAAAATTTAAAATATGTCGTTGTTCTAATATGTGATTGTTAGAAAATTGTCGTTTTTTTTTTATTTTTGTCGGGATTTCCTTTAATGCCAAGGGTTGTAATCACTTTATTACATGCCTTATTATATATTTTTGTCCATCATTCACCTATTCTCTCCTCTACTGCTTCAAAACCAGAATCACAACATTCTGCCAACATTAAGAAAACACATCAAAGTTATATTATGAACAAAAGTAACAAAACAAGTTGGAACCTGAATTAAATTGTATTCATGATTCAAGGTTTCATGTTTTAACATTGCGATGATGTTATGTATTGTATTATTCAATCGTTTCAAGAAAGAGTAGGTTCGTTATCATCATCATCATGTCAGCCAATCGTGGTCCACTGCTGGACATAGGCCTCCCCCAATGACTTCAACCAGGATCGGTCGGAAGCCGCCTGCAGCCAGCGACGTCCCGCGACCTTGACAAGGTCATCGGACCACCTTGTCGTTAGCTGGACTTTAAATCCTTAAGCTGCGCGGACAAGAATCTCGGCGGCCGCGGGTTCGAACCCCAGGAACGTACCTCTGACTTTTCTAAGTCATATATACAATTAATTATCACATATTTTAACGACGAAGGAAAACATCGTGATGAAACACATCTAAAAGTTATTAGCAATTTCTTAAGTGTGTTAGATGTTTGTAAAAAACGTTTTTTCTCCGACTTATTTTACAAATTCAGCAACAACGAAAAAGTCTATAGTTCTGCACCGAACCCTAAAGTCTACACAGACGGAATCGCATTCAAAAGCTAGTTTTAAACATTAGCAATGACGTAAATATCTCAAGAAGTCTGTCATATCTTACATTGGAATGCTATTTCTCAATATTTAACCTGTGTTCCAACTAGTCGGCCTTCGAATATGTGAATCATTGTCACGTCGGCTTAGTGGTTGTGAGCCGGATGTCATATTCACGGACACACATTCAATAACAATTTTATTACCGTTTTATTGTTTTAATTGTCTATCGTAAATGCAGTTGCGTGTTTCTATTTGTGTTTGTTTATGTGATAGCATTTGCAAATACTTGTGAAATGAGACAAATGTTTGTGTGATCCAGTAATATTTGTTTCGTGTGTTTGTAAATAAAGTCTAATGTAAGTTATACATAATATTTGTATGTTAGTGTGGGCCTCGAGGTTTAGGCGGTCGAGAATCTCGGCGGTCGCGGGTTCGAACCCCAGGCACACACCTCTGACTTTTCGAAGTTATGTGTGTATTCACATTGAATTATCACTTGCTTTAACGGTGAAGGAAAACATCGTGATGAAACCTGCACACCTAAGAGTTCTCAGGAATTTCTTAGGTGTGTAGTCCGCCAACCCGCACTAGGCCAGCGTGGTGGATTATGGCCTCAACCCTCTCAATGGTAGAGGAGACCCGTGCTCAGCAGTGGGCGTATATGGGTTGATGAAGAAGAAGAAGAAGAAGTGTGGGGTCACAACTATGTATGTGACTGTTGGATGTATTAATTTATTAATATCGATGTAAAAACTCATAATTTAAAACATTAAAAAAAATCAAAAGACAGTTAAAAAATGAGTATTAAAAATATCAGTAGTAAACTTTTTCAATATATTTAAGGAAATTCACAGCAGTACTGATACTAGTAATGAGATAAAAAAAAGGCAATAATCTTACCATTTCTATCTACTCTTTAGTAGAAACAGTTTAAAGTTATTTTTCAATGCCAAGTAACTTAACCTATCTATATAAGGATAGGCATAGATAATCTTTATTATTTCGAATAGTTTCTCAAAGTCAAATGCCTTTAATATTAAAAACAGCTGTTATTCAACATCATCAGCCTATATACGTCCCACTGCTGGGCATAGGCCACCTCTAGAACAAAGAGGGGTCAGGCCTTAGTCCACCACGCTGGCCTAGTGCGCGTTGGCGGACTACACACCTAAGAAATTCCTAAGAAATTTTATGTGTACAAGTTTCATCAAGATGTTTCACTTCAACATAGCATAATTAATTGTGAATATTCACAATTTTATCGTTTATGTTAGTTTAACATAGAAATTGCGTTTAACAGTACGTAATAATTTCGCATATTGATACCTAATATTATAAATACAATAGTTAATTTCTAACGAATTCACGCTTAAACCACTGAAGCGATTTTAATGATTTTTGGTATGGACATAGGTGACATTAAGAAAGGAACAATGCTACTTTTTATCCTCAACCGCTAGACCGATTTCAATGATTTTTGGTATGGTTATAGACAGGACTTTAAGAAAGTAAAAATGCTATTTTTTATTCCGGAAAAATGTATTTTTCCTACAGAATAAGCCTTGAATATCTAACATCAAACACAGCATCATAATGCGTGCAGTTATATGCACTTAAACAATCCTAAGTTGGCTAAACGTGGGTGCAAGGCTTTAGACGAAAGTTATGACATCATTTTAACACAATGCTAAGTCACTTACATACATATTTGACTTTAATATATACACTTTTGTTGCAACTCCGTATGTCATACATTAGACTTCGAAAGGAATATTTTTACTTGTGTTTGGTACATTACTGCTCCGCTCCTATTGGCTGTAACGTGATGATAAATAGTGTATAGTCTTTCTCAATAAATATGCTACTTAACAGTGAAAGAATTTTTCAAATCGGACCAGTAGTTCTTGAGATTAGCGCGTTCAAACAAAGTCTTCAGCTCTATAACTCATAAGCTAGAGACTACTTCAGATGAATGCTATTTTTTTCTATATATTAGTTATTTAAATATAAATTATCTTATTGATAATTTCTACTAGCTCTTAATTTAATAAAGTTTTTTAAAGTTATTAATAAATTCACGATTAATTATCAAAGTTAAGTTGTATATTAAAGTAATTAACAGCGTAGGAAAACATCGTGAGGAAACCTGCACACCTAAAAAGTTCTAACGAATTTCTTAGGCGTGTTCCACCAACCCGCACTACGCTAGCGTGGTGGGCCTAAGCCCGCTACACCATACCACATATACAGGGTGTATTCAGACCGTGATCGAAAACGAAGGCAATTGACATATAAGATCATTACAAACCCCCTGGCATTAAAGAAAATCCCGTCAAAAATTTTATTTTTTGACGTTTTCCATACAAACAGCATATATTTATTACCGATGGTTGTATGGAAAACGACAAAATTTTTATCTTTTATCGGGATTTTCTTCAACACCAGGGGTTTTGTAATCACCTTGGATATTACGTACCTTAGTTGTCGATAACGGTCTGAATACACCCTGTATAGACGACCTTATTACAATTTCCAGCACGTTTTGAAGTCTCCAATTTACTGAGAATTTCCTGACAGAAAAACCCAAAACATCAGAAATACCCACCTATTTAACCACGAAGCATTAAGACCATAAATTAATAAATACATTGATTGAATCTTATTCAAATCTCTGGTTTAATTAATATATTTCAAATAACAGAGGCATCAATCATATATTATTAATTCAGACATATTGGAAACGAATAAAATATTATGAAATGTGTTCTTATTGACATGTTTATGACAAGAATAAATTGGCTATTTCTTAATTATAATAATAAATACACCCAATAGTCACATATATAGTTCCGACCCCACACTAGGATACAAGTCCTGTCTCGAGGGTATCAGACACAACTAGAGACTTTTTTGGTCTCACAAACATCCAGACCCGAAACAAATATTAGTGGATGACACAAACATTAGTCTCTGCGGGGATCGACGCGGCCTCTCGTTTCGCAAGCTGGTGTCTAGCCAACCCTAAACCCTCTCAATGGTAGAGGAGACCCGTGCTCAGCAGTGGGCGTATATGGGTTGATGAAGAAGAAGAAGAAGAAGTCTAGCCAACTGCGCCACGGGGCTGTCATAATACAATATAATAATTCATTATTACTTATGTTAAAATAAAGTTTATGGGTTTTTCCCTATAAATTAACCCAGTGATTTGGTCTAAATTCATGGAGTCTTGGCTTCGTATCACTACCTAAAAACGTATCATCATCAACCCATATTCGCCCACTGCTAGGCACGAGCCTTCTCTGCCATTGAAAAGGTTTGGTCCCTAGACCACCACGCTGGCCTAGTGCGGGTTGGCGGACTACACACCTAAGAAATTCCTAATAACTTTCAATTGTGCAGGTTTCATCACGATGTTTTCCTTCACCGTTAAAGCACGTGATAATTCATTGTGAATACACATTCGAAGTCAGAGGTGTATGCCTGGGGTTTGAACCCGCAACTGCCGAGATTCTCGACGATATACACCTCGAGACCATCACTACTTAAAGTTACTTATTCAACTAATTTTTATCTCTGGACCACCCAAAGCTTGACATAAGAAAATAACCTGGACCATAAGTTCTTTATTAATCATCATCAACCCATATACGTCTTACTGCTAAGCCTCCTCTACCATTGAGAGGATTTAGGCCTTAGTCCACCACGCTGGCCTAGTGGCCTGATCAATGACTCTAATGGAAGATTTGTAAAGACGTGACTTCAAGCATGTTCGATGAGTCGAACATTGTGAAACCGAATCCTTCGCGAAAGATTAAAAAAGTGAAAGTATTCTTTATGTTTCCGTTAAAAGCATTGTCATAAATACATTCTTATGAAGAGCAGAATTGTGTAATAGTGATGCAAAATTCGGATTTTTAGTGAAATATTTATTTAATATATAGTGTGCTTTTTATATGTTCATGAAACAAGATATATTCAGACCGTGATCGGAAAATAAGGCAGGTAATAGCCATGTTGATCAAAATTCCCGACAAAAAATAAAAAAATGACTTTTTCCATACAACCATCTTTATTAAGTGTATTTGTTTTGTATGGAATACGACAAAATGATAAAATATTTTTCGGTCGATCATCTCGCGGGTATGAACCACAGACACACACCTCTGTCTTTTCGAAGTTATGTGTGTATTCACAATGAATTATCACTTGCTTTGACGGTGAAGGAAAATATCGTGATAAAACCTGCACGCCTAAAAGTTCTTAGGAATTTCTTAGGTGTGTAGTCCGCTAACCCGCGCTAGGCCAGCGTGGTGGACTATGGCCTAAGCCCTAATGGTAGAGGAGACCCGTGCCCAGCAGTGGGACGTATATGGGTTGCTGAGAGAGTAAAGTTGGCAAAATTGACTTATGCGATGTTGTTAGCTAAGGGGCGATACGTAAGTTGAAGTAATATTGACATGTCTCATTACCACGGTTAAGAGATGCTAAGTATGTCAAGGTCACCTTGATATTTAACTCAACCACATAAATATATAACCTCACGTCTTTATTCCTTTCATCATTATCATCAACAGCCTTTAATTCGTCCACTGCTGGACATAGGCCTCTCTTAATTATTATATTAATTAATTATATCTCTCTTTATTCCCTTAAGGTGTATTATTATACACATTTCGCTAGTAACAGACAGCTAGTATGGTTATTAGGAGGGATGAAACGTATGTTGGAAAAGTAATGAGTATGAATGTCGAAGGATGGGGGAGCCGAGGAAGGCCAAAGAAAAGATGGATGGAGTGCGTGAGATATAAAAGACAAAGGGGTGAATGAGGACATGACGGCTGATAGGGATGTGTGGAAGGAGAAAACTTTACGCCGACACAAAATAGACTTGGGGAAAGGGCCAGTGGATGATGATGATTTCGCTAGGATTAGTTATAGGGGGCTATTGCCGTTTTCAGGTAGAATTGTTAATTATTATAATTGTATTTTATTGATTGTTTGTCAGTTCACTAAGCTATATTTATTATGTTTCGGAGAATGTATATATATATATATATATATATCTACCTAAGCAAAATATGTTAAGATAGGTATGTAATTTTAAATATACGTGATGTGGTTTTGCTAAACAAAGATTACAATAATATCATTTTGCCAGCCTCGTGGCGGAGTTGGCTAGCTTGCCATACAAGAGGCCGCAGGTTCGATCCCCGCAGAGACAAATGAAAAAATCCACATATTTTTTTTCAGGTGTTTGTGTGAGTAAATTCTCTCGTAGTTTCTGACACGACACAAGACTTGTATTTTAGTAGGCTCAAACTATATCATTTTTGGTTGTACTTATTTATACATTCCTGATGATGATGATGGGCAGTGATGGCCTCGAGGTTTGGGCGCGCGGTCAAGAATCTCGACGGTCGCGGGTTCGAACCCCAGGCACACACCTCTGACTTTTCGAAGTTATGTGTGTATTCACATTAAATTATCACTTGCTTTAACGGTGAAAGAAAACATCGTGATGAAACCTGCACACCTAAAAAGTTCTTAGGAATTTCTTAGGTGTGTAGTCCGCCAACCCGCACTAGGCCAGCGTGGTGGACTATGGCCTAAACCCTCTCAATGGTAGAGGAGACCCGTGCTCAGCAATGGGCGTATATGGGTTGATGAAGAAGAAGAAGATACATTCCTCACTTTTTAACCCAAGTAAATCCACTACAGTTTTCTAGGTTCTCTAAGAGATAGCTTGTAGAGTCAAGGCATTAAATGACAATAATATTGTTAAAACTGATACGAAGACATGTTTATTGAAATGCGTACACTCCTAAAGTTGCGCAAACGATGGGTTTGTTCAAAACCAGTTTTTAAAGACGAAGTGTTGTTGTCAAGCATTCGGCTGTTTTGTATTTAAAAACATATTGAAGAACGCAAAGGGAAGAATTTTTATGGATTTTTATTTATATTAAAGTTTTTAAGATAGTTTCGTGGTGTTTTTGTTAGGTAGTGGGTTCGATCCCCGCAGAGACAAATGTTTGTGTGATAGAAAAATATTTGTTTCGTGTTGGTGTTTGTATGAACAAAAATTGGAGTTTCTGATATCAATGATACAAGATTTTTATTGAACGAAAACATCGTGAGAAAACCTGCACAAATAATAGTTCTTAGGACTTTTTTTGATGGACTAAGTCCTAACTAGATGTAAAAGGAGACCTATGCCTATCAATAGGACGATGAGAAATATCGATATTTTTATATACAAAGTGATAATTTTCCTATTTCGGCGTCTGTAATTTATAAATACACCCATAAGTCACATAGTTCTGGCCTACAAGTTTTGTATCCTGTATCAATAGTTAGACACATTTCTCATCTGATAATCGAACCCACTACCTCTAATATCTCACCCTGGTCAGCGAAGCCACATCTACATGTTATGTACTCGATAAATTCTATATGATATGATAATTCGTCGAAATACTTATTTGACCTTCTGTATCTAACAATGTATTGTTTAATTAAAAAACAGGCGTGGATTTGGCACTTATTCGAGGGCCATGACCCCCCGTATTGCGTATTTATTTACGTATATTTGTTGTAAAATACAATCTGTTATCTATGATTTAATTTCTATAAGAAAATTGAGTGAAAATACTAAAAATAAACTGTTTTTTTGTAGTAAAATGCAGGCGTAAATATGCTAATTTTTCTTTTTACATCAGCCTTAATACTTTATACTGCTAAACACGGCCCTTTTCTACAACCGAGAAGGTTTAGACCTTAGTCCACCACGCTGGCCTAAGCATAATTCTAATATCTTTACCGATTCACAATACTAAGTGCGTTCACATTATACTTTACAATATTTTTTACGCTCAACAAACACGGATTCTTTTTTGTTTTTAATAATTCAATATTTACTCAACATGCTTACTAAGATTAATAATGTACAAAGTTGGTTAACCTTTATAGTTTCAAGGTCTTGTATCATCAGCCTTTATACGTCCCACTGCTGGGCACGGGTCTCTTCTACCATTGAGAGAGTTTAGGCCTTAGTCCACCACGCTAGTCTAATGCGGTTCAGTGGACTTAACAAATTCTTAACAACTTTTAGGTGTGCAGGTTTCATCACGATGTTTTCCTTCACCGTTTAAGCAAGTGATAATCTTGAATACACACATCACTTGGAAATCCACTCCTAAGAAATTTCTAAGAACTTTTAAGTGTGCAGGTTTCCTCCCGATGTTTTCCTTCACCGTTAAAGCAAGTGATAATCATGAATACACACATGGAAAAAAGGAGTTTGAACCCGCGACCGCCGAAATTCTTGGCGCCCAAACCTCGAGGCCATCACTGCTTAATATTCTTTATAAGATTAAGCTTTCAATCTAATGCGTTGCTTGACAAACTAATCAGGCATTGGGCAAGAACATTTAGTAAGACGACCTCTGACCTCAAAGGTCGTGGGGTCACAAACATCTTTGTCACCGGTCGTCTTTACAAGTAGGTCGAGAAGCAACGCAATTTGTTATATAAAATGTATTTTAAACTCGAAATAAGCAGGAAAAATTAAAAATATATCCATGCTATTTTACTAGTAGATTAAATATATAAAAATTAACGTACGATTTGAAAAATTATTTGAGTGTTAGATAGCACATTTATCGAGTAAGTCTTAGTAGCATTACGCTATGACCAACAAGCGGAGAGCAGCGACGAAAAAAGTGTCGAAAATGAAGATCAAAATTCTTATTTAAGTATTAAATTTCGTATCGGACATAAGCTAAAAATAATGTTAATTGACAGTAATATTAATCAATAATAGAATAACTAATGTAACTAAAAGCTCCTGGGTTCAATTCCCAGCTCAAAAAATCTTTAGAATTCCTTAATAACAAGTTTTTCAATATCAACAATTACTCTGAAAATTTACTCAAAAATAGCCTTCTATATGAGATTGATCCTTTTAAGCCTCTAACTTTCTAGGCTCAAATCTTAAAGTATCAAGGTTATTATTACCAGACATATAGACAGACGATATTATAATTTAAAACGGCTATCACTGGCGTCACTTTAATACATTCATAAGATTTTTTTTTACCTAAATTGGGTATTTCCATCTATTCAAATGAGTAACACACTTTGATTTCATAATGAGGATATGGTAATTTAGTCCTTGGGAGCTATTGTATACTTAAATCTACTACCCAAAGAGGTAGGCAGAGTCTGTCTATGATAAACATGTCTTCGAATCAGCCTGAACAATATACAGGTGAATTCAGACCGTGATCGGAAACTATGGTAATTGTTGCTAGGGAAACGTCAATTTGTTTTGTCTCGATTTTCTTTAAGCCACGGAATTGGTAACTCTAGCTAGTACCTGCCTAATTTTCCGATCACGGTCTGAATACACCCTGCATTTTAATTGAATAGTATGACCGATCCCTCAGACAACTTAGAAAACTGTGGTGATATAAAAAGGGGTTTAAAAAGAAATACATTTAATGCAACCTAATAAATAAATACACCCAACAGTCACATATTTTTAACCCCACACTAAGATACAAGTCTTGTGTCGTGTATCAGAAACTACGAGAGACTTTTCGGTCTCACAAACACACAACGAAACAAACATAAGTGGAACTCACAAACATTTGCCTTGCAATGGGGTCATTAACCTGTACTGATTAATACATTGCGTTGTTTAAAAGAAAAATAATTTTATTTTATTTTAATTGCAGTATAAAGTATTATAATACAGCTTTTCCAAGCTGTTTTCGTTCTTATAAGGTAAGAAGTGTGTTCGTATGACACCGTAATAGTTGTAAGAAATAATATACAGGGTGTAATCAGACCGTGACCGGATACTAAGGCGGGTAATAGCTACGGTGAATGCATATCCTCTGGCGTTAAAGAAAGCCCTGACAAAAAATGAAAATAATTGTAATTTCCCTAGACTATAGGAAAACGTGAAGCAGTGATTTCTCGAGGTATGGGCGTACGGTCGAGAATATCGACGGTCGCGGGTTCGAACCTCAGGCACACACCTCTGACTTTTCGAAGTTATGTGTGTCATCATCATCATCATTAGCAGCCAATTGTTGTCCACTGCTGGACATAGGCCTCCCCCAATGACTTCCACCGGGAACGGTCGGAAGCCTCGTGCAGCCAGCGACGTCCCGCGACCTTGACAAGGTCATCGGACCACCTTGTTGGGGGACGTCCCACGCTGCGCTTTCCCGTTCGTGGCCTCCACTGGAGAACTTTTTGGCCCCATCGGCCATCAGTTCTCCGCGCCATGTGGCCGGCCCATTGCCACTTCAACGAGCTAATCCGTTGGGCTATGTCGGTTACTTTAGTTCTCCTACGGATCTCCTCATTTCTGATTCGATCACGTAGGGAAACCCCGAGCATAGCCCTCTCCATAGCTCGTTGAGTGACCCTGAGCCGACCCATGACGCCTTTAGTGAGAGGCCACGTCTCAGTGCCATATGTCATCACTGGTAACACACAACTATTGAAGACTTTCGTCTTCAGGCACTGAGGTATATTGGACGAGAAGACGTCTCCTAACTTTCCGAACGCTGCCCAACCGAGTTGGATTCGACGATTGACCTCTCTCTCGAAGTTGGACCTGCCTAACCGGACCACTTGTCCCAAATAGACATATTCGTCTACAACTTCGAGAGTCGAGCCCCCAACTGCGATTGGGGTGGGCACAACATGGACATTCGACATGATTTTCGTCTTGTCCATGTTCATTTTAAGACCCACCTGTTGGGAGACTCGATTGAGGTCTTCGAGCATAGTGCTAAGGTCCTCCAGCGATTCTGCCATGACTACAATATCGTCGGCAAACCGAAGGTGTGTGATATACTCGCCGTTGATGTTGATGCCGAATCCTTTCCACTCCAAGAGCTTGAAGGCGTTTTCCAGCGCGGCAGTGAACAGTTTCGGAGATATAACATCTCCCTGTCTCACGCCTCTCTGTAGTGGAATAGCCTTCGTGCTCTGATCTTGTACTCGGATCGACATGGTGGCGTTGTTGTATATACTTTTCAACACCTCGATGTACCGACAGTCAATGTGGCACCGCTGGAGAGACTCTAGCACCGCCCACGTCTCGATCGAATCAAAGGCTTTCTCATAGTCCACAAACGCTAAACAAAGCGGCAAGTTGTATTCCTCGGTTTTCTGGATAACTTGCCGAAGCGTATGGATGTGGTCTATGGTGCTAAAGCCTTTTCGGAAACCAGCTTGTTCGGGCGGCTGGAAGTCATCAAACCTGCGTTCGAGACGATTTGTGATGACCCTCGAAAACAACTTATAGACATGGCTCAGGAGCGAGATGGGCCTGTAATTCTTCAGCAAGGTGTTGTCACCTTTTTTGAAGAACAGTACCACCACGCTCCTGCTCCATGCCTCTGGCGTTGAGCCCTCGAGGAGAACGGAATTGAAGAGCCTCTGAAGGACTTTAAGTACCGGCGTTCCGCCCGCTTTCAGAAGCTCTGAAGTGATTCCGTCCTCACCCGGCGCCTTGTTGTTCTTAAGTTGTTTCAGGGCCATCTCAATCTCACACAGGCTGATGTCCGGGATATCATCACTGAAGTGGCGGATCAACTCGGCTCTCGGGTCTTCGGCCGAGCGAACAGCGGGCTTGGCAACCGAGGTGTAAAGCTGCCCGTAGAACCTCTCGATCTCCCTTAAAACCTCTGCCTTCGTCGACACTACGCGGCCGCCCTCCGTCTTCAGCCTAGACAACTGTCTTTGCCCAATAGACAAGTCTCTTGCAAACACTTTGGAGCCTCCGTTCCGCTCTATTATCTCTTTAATGCTCACAGTGTTGTGAGCACGGACATCGTGTCGCAAGGACTTCCAGATCCGTCTATTGAGCTGACGATATGCTTCGGCGTCCTCGGAAGACTGCAGCGCCATAGATCGACGTTCGGCCATGAGGTCAAGAGTGTGGACCGAGAGTTTTTGAGGTCTATCTCTGCGGCGAGGTCTAAAATGCTTAGATCCCACCGCATGGACAGCTTCTACCAAACCGCTGTTTAACTCGTCCACGGCAAGGTTTTCTTCCAGGCACTCGAAGCGATTTTTCAGCTCGAGTTGAAAGCTTTCGGGGTTTTGAATATGAGCGCGAGTAGGTCGGAGCGTAGACTTCATCAAGCGACGCCTTTCTAATTGGACGTTGATATTCAATGAGCCTCTAACCATTCGGTGATCGCTACCGGTTTTCACCCTGTTGATCACAGAGACATCACTGAATATCCGTCGTTTCGTCGTCAAGATGAAATCTATCTCATTTCTCGTGGAACCATCAGGGCTCAGCCAGGTCCATTTCCTGTGAGGCGGCTTCTGGAAGAAAGAGTTCATCGCAAAGAGTCCCTCTTTCTCCAGAAATTCGGCCAGCCTCTGACCCCTGGGGTTCCGTTGCCCATGTCCAAATTGCCCCACTTTCAACTCCGCATCGCTCCTCATGCCCAACTTTGCGTTAAAGTCTCCCATAACAACATTGAAGTAGGTTATGTGTGTATTCACATTGAATTATCACTTGCTTTAACGGTGAAGGAAAACATCGTGATGAAACCTGCACATCTAAGGATTCTTAGGAATTTCTTAAGTGTGTAGTCCGCCAACCCGCACTAGGCCAGCGTGGTGGACTATGGCCTAAAACCCTCTCAATGGTAGAGGAGACCCGTGCTCAGCAGTGGGCGTATATGGGTTGATGTAGTGGTGGAAAACGTATTTTTTATGTTTGAATACACTCTGTTTAAATACACCCAAAAGTCACATAGTTGTGACCCCACACTAACATACAATTCTTGAGTCGTGTATCAAAGTCTACGAGAGCCTTTACCATTTTGTCCTTCCCTTGCTCAATTTTAATGTACAATCAATAGTCATAAATAACCTGTTTTCTCTAAAAAATAAAACCGACTAGACAGACCGTTTCCTAGACTCAATATTAGAAATAGGGTGCAATAGGTCAAACTATAAATTTATACCTGTTTCAGTTTTAAAGGTTAATGGTTGACAATTATTATTTTCACATAAATTCAACATTTATGTGATTATATTAAGGTTTCGGGCTAGTAAACATTTTGATATGAGCTTCAATTTGTCTTGCAATTACTTAACATGGCTTAATAAATTATGACAAATAGTTATTAGTCACGCAAGCATAAAACGGTAAGGAGGGAGAAATATCATCATCATCATCATCACCTCATATGTCCTACTACAAGGCACGGGCGTCTTTTACAACTGAGAGGGTTTAGGCCTTAGTCCACCACGCTGGCCTAGTGCGGGCTGGCGGACTACACACCTAAGAAATTCCTAAGAACTTTAGGTGTGCAGGTTTCATCACGATGTTTTCCTTCACCGTTAAAGTAAGTGATAATTCTTTGTGAAAATACACATAACTTCGAAAACTCAGAAGTAATATTTTAATAAAAATCGGTTGAGTATTTCACGAGTTTATTATGGATAAAAAACGTGACATGAACTCTTGATATTATAAAGCTGAAGAGTTTGTTTAAACGCTCTAATCTCAGAAATTACTGATCCGATTAAAAAAAATCTTTCAGTGTTAGATAGCACATTTATCGAGGAAGAATATAGTTTCTATATCATCACGCTACAACTAATAGGAGCGGAGTAGCAATGAAAAATATAGCAGAAACCTCGAATCCTTTATTAGTTTGATTCCTTAGTAAATGTTTATAAATAAACGCGGAATGGTCTTGGCAACAGAAACAAGTTTTTAAAAACGAAATTATTATTTTCTCTCTATGAGACATAATATTATATTTATTACAGGCTATAAATTATGGAATCCAATTTAGTTTAAATGGATTTATGTCCTAATTGCTGTTAGACTGGTTTGGTGAGTTTGAGATCTATATGATGTGGATTCGAATCCGTTGGGATAATTAACACTTAAGGAGTAAATTTCATTATTTTCGTTAAGTTAAATTGTTATAGAGCATTAAATAGTGACGGTCGATAATCTCAGCGTTGGTGGGTTCAAACTCCAGTCTTACTTATAAAGCTATGTGTGTATTCACAATGAATTATCACTCTAACGGTGAAGGAAAACATAATAAGGAAACCTGCACAGTTAAAAGTTCTTAGGAATTTCTTAGGTGTGTAGGTAGCCTGGTCTAGGCCAGCGTGGTGGAAGTCCTAACCCCTTTCTTCTTCATCAACCCATATACGCCCACTGCTGAGCACGGGTCTCTTCTACCATTGAGAGGGTTTTAGGCCATAGTCCGCCACGCTGGCCTAGTGCGGGTTGGCGGACTACACACCTAAGAAATTCCTAAGAACTCTTAGGTGTGCAGGTTTCATCACGAGGTTTTCCTTCACCGTTAAAGCAAGTGATAATTCAATTTGAATACACACATAACTTCGAAAAGTGAGAGGTGTGTGCCTGGGGTTCGAACCCGCGACCACCGAGATTCTCGACCGCGCGCCTAAACCTCGAGGCCATCACTGCTTAACTAACCCCTTTAAGTGCACGTAATAGCCACGGAATCACAAACCCATTGGCGTTAAAAATATCTCAACAAAAAATTTAAAAAAATACCTTTTTCACACAATTCACGAGTATTTAATACCGATGGTTGTGACCTGACCTGTGTTCGATTCCCGGATCGGACAAACTGTTATTGGATTTTTCCATTAGAACATTCTCAGTAGCAGCACGGAGTCTGGAAGTGTGCCCGAAAAGCGGCAATAGGCTATTACGTGGGACTGATACAT
Organism: Cephonodes hylas; assembly: GCA_030295005.1. Lineage (NCBI taxonomy): Eukaryota > Metazoa > Arthropoda > Insecta > Lepidoptera > Sphingidae > Cephonodes > Cephonodes hylas. Next base: position 4,688,660 of record AP025387.1, on the reverse strand, counting down.
ACCTGGCGAAATGTGGGTGTAGAAATGCACCTCTGCCTACCCCTTTGGGGAATATAGGCGTGAGTTTCTGTATGTATGGTAAATAAATAAATTATATGGGTTTGATAGTATGTGCCTGCCCTTCTCAGAATACAGGCGTGAGGTTATGTATCTCGATACACATAAGGCGAGAAACGCATCACTAATAATTTCGGCAGCGTTACGCCACAACCGGTTGTATTTTGAAAGTTGGTTTTAACATTTTTTTAATACCTTTCAGCGATGCACCGAGGCCCTTTCTTTATTTACTGGTGGGCAGAGATTAAGCAGTGATGGCCTCAAGGTTTAGACGTGGGTCGCGGGTTCGAACCCCAGGAAAACATGATGAAAGCTGCACACCTAAAAGTTAGGAATTTCTTAGGTGTATAGTCCGCTTGGACTAGGCCAGCGTGGTGGACTAATACTTTAACCACACTAAGGTATCTTTCTCACTCTCTTAATGGCAGGTTTCATCACGATGTTTTCTTTCACTGTTTAAGCTAGTGATAATTCATTATAAATAAATAAATAAAATAAATTAATACACCCAACAGTCACATACATAGTCCTGACCCCACACTAAGATACGAGTCTTGTGTCGTGGGTATCAGAAACTACGAGAGACTTTTCGCTCTCACAAACACCCAGACCCGAAACAAATATTTGTGGATCACACAAACATTTGTCTCGGTGCGGGGATCGAACCCGCGGCCGCTCGTTTCGCAAGCTGGTATCTAGCCAACTGCGCCACGGGGCTGTCAAAATTATCCAAATTGTCAAATTATGAATACCATAACTTGTAAAAATCAGAGGTGTGTGCCTGGGGTTTGAACCCGCGAGATTTTCGACTGTGCGCTCAAACCTCAAGGCCATTACTGCTATGTATATGATATATATGTTCATATATATGTATATGAAGCGTCATAGTCAAAAAAACAAGGCATCAATCAATGTAAATTTCGACAGAATCTGTCAAATAATATCGGAATTATGAAAGAAATATTAAGAAACACAGAACTCGCTCTAGTTCTCTTAAGTGGCATTATAAATTTCTTAATCGTTCACATTTTTACATATTGTGATATGTTTTGTCACGTGTGGATCGATTCTAACGTTTTGTGGGAAACAAGACATGTTTAAAGATCATCATCATTCTCCTGCCCTGATCCCAATTCTTGTTTGGGGTCGGCGCAGCATGTTTTGTCCTTCCTTCCTGTGTGGAAGGACAAAACATGCTGCATAAGAGTTTTGGCAGATGTTTTACGGCCGGCCGCCTGCCTGACGCCAACCCTCCTTGGGAATTTCTGTTTTAAAGGGAATGGTGTGGGGATAGCGTGTGTTTGGGTACAGGATATTGCGGGAAAGGATATTTGGCCTGATGGTAAGGATGCTACAGTCCCGGATAAGGAAGTATTAGGAGACTGTAACAGCTCGGGGGGCCGAGCTCGCGTACTCGTAGCCCTGTTCCATGACTGGCTAGATCAATGGAAAAGGCATCCCCTGACCATGTTTAAAGATAAGCAAGCTGAAGTGGCAGTGGGCAGATCACATCTGTCGCAGAACTGATGATCCTTGGGGGAAACGTGTTGTGGAGTGGAGACCACGGCTCTGCAAACGTAGTGTAGGACGCCCTCTGGCTAGGTGGGGTGACGATATCCGAAGACCGAGCCCAGCGGCCTACCATAAGAGAGGCCTATGTCCAGCAGTGGACGAAATAGAGGCTGTTGATGATGATGAAGGCATGTTTAAGTCTAAGTGTACATAAGTAAGTAGTGATGGCCTCGAGATTTAGGCGCGTGGTCAAGAATCTCGGCGGTCGCGGGTTCAAACACTCTTTGAAGTATGTGTGTATTCACAATTAATTATTGTCATTTGCTGTACTAGTATAGGAATTTTAAATGTTCATTTAGCAAAAGTAATTTGACATATCAAAGAGAATATCCTGAGCCCACACTGACCTATATAACTAGACATTACACTATTAACGTGTTATTGGAATTCTTTGGAAGTACCTAAGTATTTTATTTATTTATTTATTCACACTTTATACATTAGTATAGGTGCATTCTCTTACAATCAAACCTAGGGCGATGCAGAGATGAAAATAGTAGAGTATTTAGTAGGAGAGAGGCCTGTGCCCAGCAGTGGGACGTACATGGGTTGAAGCAGTGGCGGTACTTCCATAGAAGCCCGAAAGCCCGACTTGCCTTACATAGTTCCGAATAACGAACTTAACGATTGTTTATTTATAAAGTAACGCTATAAACGTGAATGTGAGTACTAACCGGTAGGTATTTATTAGTCCTACGTACCAAAAAAAATATGCTGCTACTAAACAAACATTTGGGCTTGCCTTAGTTTGACACCCTAGGCACGCCACTGGGTTGAAGATATAAATAAATCGAGTCACAAAACTGGGTTTTTGCCAAGCCATGTCCGGAACAGTGGCATCCCCGAATATTGTTATATAATATGATTTTTTTGGCCACAAAACAATTCTGTTACGTAAATGCTTGACGTCAAACCGGATACGACGAGTATGCAAATAAACTGCCAAGTATTGTCATCGAATTATTGGTTTACTATAATTAACAAATCTTTAAGTGATGGCCATGAGGTTTAGGCGCACGAGAATCTCGGCGGTTTTGGGTTTAAACTCCAGGAACACACACCTGAGACTTTTCCAAGTTGTGTGTGTATTTAAGCGGATTATCACTTGTTTTAACGGTGAAGAAAAACGTCGTGATGAACCTAAAAGTTCTTAGGAATTTCTTAGGTGTGTAGTCCGCCAACCCTCACTAGGCCAGCGTGTTGGACTAAGTAAACCCTCTCAATGGTATAGGAGTCCTGTGCCCAGCAGTGGGACGTATATGGGCTGATGATGATGAGTCATAGGTATGCTTGGGGTTTGAACCCGCGATCCCTGAGACTCTGAAACACGTGTCTAAAACTTAAAGCAATGATTTTTGTTTCACTCTAAACATGAAATTAATATTATCAAATTACGATTCCCGTGAGTTATAATGACATTTTTTAGAAAGTAAAAGCATGTGCCATGTGATGTAGAAATCCTGGTTTCGAATCCCGGGCCAGGCAAAGTGTTACTGAGTTTTTCCATTAGGAAATTCTCAGTAGCAATACGTCTGAAAATGTGCCCGAAAAACGGCAATAGGCTCGCCCCCTATTACGTGGGACTGATACCTGGCGAAATGTGGGTGCAGAAATGCACCTCTGCCTACCCCTTCGGGGAACACAGGCGTGAGGTTATGTATGTATGTTTAATACCTTTTGTAATTAAGGTCATTGTGTTTAGACCCAAAATGTTGATACGTCCCACACTACATACAAATGACTTTACTTTATATTAGTCATTCAAAGATCAGATATAAGTTTTAATTGAATAATAACCTCAATTTTTTTATCACCTTCAGTATGTAAACCCGGATTTATTAAAATTAAGATTATAATGATAATTTTACTGGAAATTAACACAATTAAGTTAATATGATAAAAAAAATCTTTATTTTTAGTTGTTTTTTATACCGCTTAGAATATTTATATAAAAATAACTTAAGTTTAACAAGCTTAAATTAGCTTTATCATTTTCAAATTTACTTTAAATATATTATCAGAATTGTAGCCGTTTGAGAAGATGATGTGAAGATTTAACAAATTTATATTATTACCAAATTTACAAAATATTCGTATTTATAAAATGAATGTGATTGTAATTCTACATATTCAATAATGGCCCAGTGGCGCAGTTGGCGAGACACCAACTGACACAAAAAATAAAAATTTTGAATCATTCCATACAACCGTCGGTATTAATTGTATGTTTGTTTTTTGTTTTTTTTTTTTTTTTTTTTTTATTTGCCTTAGCAGGCAGACAATGATGTGATTTGTATGGAAAACGTCAATCTTTTTATTTTTTTATCGGGATTTTCTTTAACGCCAATGGGTTTGTGATCACCGTAGCTATTACCTGCGTTAGTTTCCGATCACGGTCTGAATACACCCTGTATAAAGTTTAGAATCACTTGTATGCTTGTATTTAGAATTAAGGCTTACATTCTTAACCTATTCGTCCCACGCTCATTGAATTCATTAACGAATGACCTAAGTGAATGCGCTTTGAAATACAGACATGAAACTGACTAGTTTATAAGGAAATCTAGATTTTGGAATAACCTATGAACTTAGCTGAAGTTTTTACTATATAATGTCTTAGTCTTATGTTTTTCGAAGTTATGTGTGTATTCAAATTGAATTATCACTTGCTTTAACGGTAAAGGAAAACGTCGTGATAAAACCTGCACACCGGAAAGTTCTTACGAATTTCTTAGGTGTGTAGTCCGCCAACCCGCACTAGGCCAAAGTGGTGGACTATGGCCTAAACCCTCTCAATGGTAGAGGAGACCCGTGCCCAGCAGTGGGACGTATATGGGTTGATGAAAGAATGTAAATTAAATTTAGTTTTCCAAGAAAATTTTGCAAGGATACTTATATATCTAAAATTACTCAAAAATGATATTCACCAACTCTCACTAGACCAGCGTGGTGGACTAAGGCCTAACTACTATGACTTCATCACTGAGACGTATATGGCCTGTTGGCCGTCAATAGTTAACATCTTTTGAAACTATTAAAAATGAACTCTACCATCTTTAAATAAGGTTTTTAATCCTCTAACTCTGTTTTAACCTACACACAGTTAGAAATAGACGAGCCAAAGGTTAGATGAGTTGAATTGTATGAGCGTGAATTTTGTATTACGGGGCATCTTATCATCATCAGCCCATTTATAAAAATGTTAATATTACACGCAATGAATTACTAAGAAGCGTGTGTGTCAAACATATGATAGTGTAATCGTAGGTTCGGCACGCTCGGCATGTGACCATTTCCTTTTTCTCATCAGCCCATATACGTCCACTGGGCACGGGCCTCCTCCACCATTGAGAGGGTTTAGGCCATAGTCCACCACGCTGGCATAGTGCGGGTTGGCGGACTACATACCTAAGAAATTCCTGATCTATTCACCTAAGAACTTTTTATGTATGATCTTAATAAAATCGTAAACTACACCGGCAACAGAAATACATAACCTGTCAACATTTCAACAGCCTATCTATCACGGTTCATGAGATACAGACTGGTGACAGACGGACAGCGAAGTCTTAGTAATAGGCTCCCGTCTTACAGTTTCGGTATGAAACCCTAAAGATATTGGAACAAGAAAGTCAAGAAGAAGAAATAAGTTTATCAAAAGGCTTAAAAGTATGATTTAAAAATATACTATTTTTACCTACAGCACACAGTTAGGTTTTAGTCCTGACCTAGTCTGGAGTAGATGTGGTAAACCATATTATTTAAATACATAAATAAATAAATACACCCAACAGTCGCATACGTATCTCTACTAAGATACAATTCTCTTAGAAATATCTCAAAGAATGCCTCATTTTACGAGATACTTAAAAAGATCTACCGAATAAAATATATTTACATACTACTCTGCCTACCTTTAAAATAACAGGCGAGATTATTTTACATAATATTATCCTAGACAAAATCTGTGTCAACAAAGATTATACTTATAGAGGAAAATTCTGTAACAATTCTCTAGACATCCTCAAGAAAATTAATAAAAACCTAAGTTTCAAATAAGTCCGTTAAAGTTCGATTTCCGTCTGGGACATTAAAGAAAGGGAATTTACAGTATGTTATTAATGAATATGCCTTGGAAAAGTCGGAGATGTGTACCTGGGGATTGAACCCGCGACCTTACCTACGATTATTCGCGAAGATTGAGAGGGTTGAAGCATTATAATATCTTTTAAGAACCAAAACTTACATTCACCATAATATATCAAAATAATTTGTAATAAAAGTACCCTATGTCCTTCTTTAAAATCCCATCTATGTTTAAACAAAAAAACATCAAATTTAGTTCAGTAGTTTTTGAATTAAGTCGTTTCAAATTTAAATCTACTCTCTTTATCATATTTGCTAAAAACAGTTAAAACAGTTTTTTAGTTAAGTTATAACTGACATACAAAAAATCCTCTTTATGATATTAGTAAAGTAAAATTTAAGAAGCCTAATATTTATTTAAAAATGTGGACATAAGTATAAAAGTTACCTCACGATGTTTTACTACATCGTTTAACATGCGTAAGTTGTTAAAATCAGTCGCTATTTTTAGATTATTGTGCAAGAATAACATTGATGTAACGAATACGAATTTTTGTGCCGAAAGATTTTTCTATATTTTGGGTTAAAGATAGATTAGTTTTGCGATTTATTTGTGTTTATATAATTTAATCAAAATATATTATGTATTCATTTTAGGCCTAGTTTTATTTTAGATAGAAAAAATCTTGACTTAAAAATGCTAATTTGTTTTATCGAGTATAAAAATTTTTAATTTTAAAAATGCTATATTTAAACACTCTCAAGTAATATATTTTTATAATTCAATATATGTCTTTAAAACCTTAATTTTTTTTTTGAATACATATAAAACCGATAATAATTAAAAATCCTTATTTCGTATATTAAAATATTCAAAATCACATAAAAAAACCACTTTAAATCCACAACTAAAAAATCCCAAAATACCCCAAAACTCCCCATACAAAAGACTTAAACGCGCGACAAAAAAATTACCAAAAAATAAAAACTCACATTTTGCACGTCAACACACACAGATATACACAACACACTAAAGCGTCCACAGTGTTGTTAAACCCCCACTTTTTAACGTCGACTCCTCTTCGTTGTTGCGTTGGAACAAGCGCTCAAAACTACGCAGCTCCCCTTATATACAATTCATGCATGAAATATTATTATCGACCTCGCCCGGTTGCCTTCGTTAGCGCTGAATCATAGGACATTTTCATGTTTTCTTTAGAAAAATATCATTGAGCATGCCTCAGGTTCTAATCTAGATAGTTTTGTTTCGTTTGAATCTGTATTTGTGTGCAAAATTTTGTACTAAAACTTAGGAAAACATATTTTTTGATTGAATTAATAGACAGGTGTTAAAAGATATGTTTTTGATTAATAGATAAATATTTCTGTTTTTGTTAAAGTTACTTGACGATTAAATATTTATCATACTCATGAATATAGGTTTAATTTCAATAAAAAAATAATTAAATGTTGGAAATTCTTAGTGTGGTGTACTAAGACTTTATTAAAATCAATTCAAGTCGTGATAGCCTCGAGGATTAGGCGCGTGGTCGAGAATCTCAGTGGTCGCGGGTTCAAACCCCAGGCACACACCTCTGACTTTTCGATATTATGTGTGTTCACAAAGAATAATCACGTAATTTAGCGGTAAAGGAAAACATCGTGATGAAACCTGCTCACTAAAAGTTGTTAGGAATTTCTTAGGTGTGTAGTCCGCCAACCCGCACTAGGCCAGCGTGGTGGATTAAAGCCTTAACCCTCTTAGTTGTAAAGAAGGCCTGTGCCCATTAGTGGGCGTATACAGGCTGATGATGATGATAATGATTATTGACTGAAAACGTAAATTGACCTTGATAGAGTGTTAGTCCACTCTCAGTATGAAATAATTTGTACATTATAACCAATGAAATGATTCTTTTATTTTGCCTCGAGGTCTCAATCTAGCGATCTAGCTTCGATTCTCGTTTCGGAGAGTGTTAGTAGGGGTTTTAATTAAGAAATTCTCAGTAGCAGCACGGAGTCTAGAAATGTGCCTGAAAAACGGCAATAGGTTCGACCCTTATTACGTGGGACTGATATGATGGCGAAATGTGGGTGCAGAAATGCATGTCTGTCTACCCCTTCGGGGAATACAGACGTGAGGTTATGTATGTATATATGTGTGAATAATGAAGTGTGTATGTATGCATTTCTAAAACATTTGAAATTATGAAAATCTTTGTAACTGCTATATAAATATCTGTTTATAAAAAAATTACTGGGTTCTAATCTCATTACTATTTTGAGGACATAGGCCTCAGTCCACTATCCTGGCCTATTACAAATTGTTGACATTTATAAAAAGAAATGTCTCTCGTAGTTTCTGATGCACAACACTTGTGTTGTAAAAAGGAAAAAAGGCTTTATGTTTTCATCAAAATTATTATTTTTATCATCAGGTGTTTCAATATCCACTTTGCATCACATTAAAATATATGATTAATAACATGTTTTCGTGAATTAATTTGCTTCATATATTAGTTAGTCATCTTTATATTCAAATCGGTGTTGGCTAGAAATTATCACAAGGTTTTCTTAGAAGTGGGAATTATTTTGCCGGACAAATATTTGACAACGTCAAGCTAGATTTTTAATATTTTAGGCTTATTCAAACGGATATATATCGCATTCTTGTACTATAGTTTTGTGGTTCAAAATAGAAAAATATCAGAACTAATATACAGAGTGTATTTAGACCGTGATCAGAAACTAAGGCAGGTAATAGTTAAGGGAGCGTCCATAAATTACGTGAGATATTTTTTTAAATTTTCTGTCCCTCCCTCCCCCCTTGGTGAGATGTCGTGAGATTTTATTCAACCCCCTCCCCCATCCCCCAATCTCACGTGAGATTTTTCGGAATGTGGGTTTCTTACGTGAAACGCATTGGATTGTTATTGTAAAAAGAAAAAAACAGTTAAATTCGTGCTTTTATTTACGACTAGTTAAGACTAGTAATCAATATTGCTGAGAGTAAAAATGTAATAAAAATTTAAGAATAGAATACTTAAATCTAGCTACTGTGATTTAAAAAAAAAAAGAATATCTACTCTAATTCAGTAATTAATTTGGATTTAATGGACCAAAATACTACATTTTTTTTTTGTTTCAATCAGAAAAAAAATTGCGTGATATTTGTCGAGACCCCCCCTCTCCCCAACGTGATATTAGATGAGATTTAACTCGACCCCCTCCCCCCCTTAATCATCTCACGTAATTTATGGACGCCCCCTAAGGTGATTACAGATCCCCTGGCGTTGAAGAAAATCCCGACAAAAACTTTTCTTTACGTTTTTTTTAAAAACATGGGTATAAAATGTGGTTTTATGTGGTTATTAGGAAAACGTCATTTTTTGTCGGGCTTTTCTCTAATGCCAGGGGATTTTAGTCACCGTAGCTATTACCTGCCTTAGTTTCCGATCACGGTATGAATACATATATAAACTCCCGCCTGTCTCCCGTTGTAGACAGAGACTATAGAGCGTCAAACGCCGCGGTACAAACACTTTCGCTTCAAATGACATTATCCTCTTCATGCATGCACGTCAGTTTCGAGGACTTTTTACCTACCCTTTTTTAAACAAATCACAAACTAGGTTTTCATAGTTGCAATTAGGAACTAAAAATCTGAATTTATTCTAGAACTTATTTAGTTCTTATCCATGATGGATTAGCCCATATACATCCCACTGCTGGGCACGGGCCTCCTCCACTATTGAGAGCGTTTAAGTCCAAACCTCCCTTAATTTTATTCTTTGCTTAAGTCTATACTTCTTATTAGAAACAGAAATATGAATGAATACTTTAGGTAATTAATAAGTCAATTTACAGGAAATTTTATTATTTGTTGAAACCTTTTAGAAATTATAATACTAGAGTTAGTTTACGTTCGTATTACATATATATATATATTGAGTTTTAAATATTATATTACTAGTTCGATACATCCTACTATAAATAATATATGCAATAAAAATAAGAAATAAATTATGATTTATAACAATTTTATGAATTTGATTATTAAATTAATCATAGGTATCTTAATAGATATTTTTGAAGATTCTTTAAGTTTATGAATAACTAGATTTTATATAGAATTGGGAATTAATACGTTAGAGGAAGTTTGAAAGTAGCTCATGTGATCGCTGAAAGGAAACCGTTTTGGTATGGGCATGTTATGAGAAGGGATGAATCATATGTTGGTAAAGGTGACTATGAAAGTTGAAAGATGGATAAGCAGAGGAAGGCCAAAGAGATGGATGGAGTGCGTGAGATATGAAAGAGAAGGGGTGAATGAAGACATGACGGCTAATGATGTTTGGTTATACAACATGGTTTACTGAAATAAGTCCCATAAAAAGGACTAGTTTATACGAGAGTGTCAATCATAAAACAGCTGAATAAGATTAGAAGGGAAATAGCCAGTATTTAGCATGTGGACGAGTGTCGCCGCTTGTCTGTCACCTGTTCATTCTACTATGACACGACCAATGATAAACATTTTAAACAAAGTTAAGGGCTGCTAGTTAGTAGATGTATGTGGGCTGTTGATTATGATGATGATGTATATAAGCAAATAGTTGAATATTAATCATCATCATCGTCATCATCACCAGCCTTTCACGTCCACTGTTGGAAATAAGCCTATCCTATGTCACGCCACTGGGCTCGATCTTCGGCCTCAACCAACCGCTGCCACCTTGCGGATATCGTCACCCCACCTAGCCAGAGTCTCATCAACCCACATACCTCCCACTGCTGGGCAAGGGTCTCCTCTGCCATTGAGAGGTTTTAGGCCATAGTCCACCACGCTGGCCTATTGCGGGTTGGCGAACTACACACCTAAGAAATTCCTAAGAACTTTTAGGTGTGCAGGTTTCATCACGATCTAGCCAGAGTATTATTATTGAATATTTGTGTGGGTCTTATATTAATGACCTATTAAAATCGACCTCAAATGTAAAATTGACATTACGTATTAGCACCAAGAGCCCCCCTTATATGTAAAGCAAATAATGATATGAGGAATGTTGTATTTGTATCATAGTCTGTATATGTCGTTATGGCCTCGAGGTTTAGGCGTGCGGTCAAAAATCTCAATGATCCTAGGTTCATAAAACATAATTCGAAACTAAAATTGAAGTATGTATAAAATTGATAACGGTGAAGGAAAACATCGTGATGAAACCTGCACACCTAAAAGTTGTTAAAAATTTCTTTGGTATGCAGTCCACTTTCACTAGGCCAGCATAGTGGACTAAGGCTTAACTTTCAGTTTGTAAAAGTGGCCCGTGCCCAACAAAATTTTTCGTCTCAATTTTAAGGTAAGACAAGGTAAGTAAGTGTCTTGTACACTAGAAGTTGCAAGTTCAAATCCATTCTAGCAAAATATTATCAGGTTTTACATGAGGCAAATTCCAGAGATAAATTGAGAGACTTACCCATAAGTAGCAATTATTTAAATACAGCCAGGTAAAAAACGAGCACAGGAATCGAAGTAGCACTCATCCATTACGCCTACGATATTTAGGTGCAAATTATTCGTACTTTCACAAACAGTTTCACCAATACAAATAGTTTTCGTAACAAAATTATTTAATAGACAAAGGCTTGACGTCGCAAAGATGTTAATATTGTCACATTTTTATATAGCCTTGTAGTTTCGCGGCAAAAGTATGTACCATGCGATCTAAAGGTCCCAGGTTCGATTCAGTGTTGGTACTTCCACAGAAGTCCAAAAGCGTTACACGTTAATTGTGTAATGTCTAGTTTATAGTTTATTGTGTCAGGATTCATTTATATGTGAAATTGCTTTATTTAAACAAAGATTAATATTGTTTTTGACATATATAATTTTTCAGAATTTTGAAAACAAACTGGGCTTTTGGGTTCTATCAAAGTACCGCCACTGGTTTGATTCTCCGGTAAAGTATTATTGTGTTTTTACATTAAGTGATTCTCAGTGATGGCCTCGAGGTTTAGGGGCGCGGTCGAGAATCTCGGCGGTCGCGGGTTCAAACCCCAGGCACACACCTCTGACTTTTCGAAAGTTATGTGTGTATTCGAATTGAATTATCACTTGCTTTAACGGTGAAGGAAAACATCGTGATAAAACCTGCACACCTAAAAGTTCTTAGGAATTTCTTAGGTGTGTAGTCCGCCAACCCGCACTAGGCCAGCGTGGTGGACTATGGCCTAAATCCTCTCAATGGTAGAGGAGACCCGTGCTCAGCAGTGGGCCATATATGGGTTGATGAAGAATTCTCAGCAGCATAAAATCTTAAGGTTCATATTCCAATAGGCTCGCCCTCTATTACGAGGGACTAATATTAAGTGAATATAATAGCGAGAAATACTGTGACAAAACTTGCACACGTAAAAGTTTTCATTTATTTTTGGTCCAGTCAAATTACTTTTTATTCAAATAGACTTTTACAAGTCCTTTTATATGGTAAATTTTAAACTATCGCCGCTTCGAAACGTGTTATCGGCGAGGAGAAGAAACGGCAAGAACTCAATTAATGTCATCTATTTTAAAATGACATTATTTAAATTTTGCATTAAAAGATGCAGCGATGAAGCAGTGATGGCCTCGAGGTTTAGGCGCGCGGTCGAGAATCTCGGCGGTCGCGGGTTCGAACCCCAGGCACACACCTCTGACTTTTCGAAGTTATGTGTGTATTCAAATTGAATTATCACTTGCTTTAACGGTGAAGGAAAACATCGTGATGAAACCTGCACACCTAAGAGCTCTTAGGAATTTCTTAGGTGTGTAGTCCGCCAACCCGCACTAGGCCAGCGTGGTGGACTATGGCCTAAAACCCTCTCAATGGTAGAGGAGACCCGTGCTCAGCAGTGGGCGTATATGGGTTGATGAAGATTAAAAGATGCAAACTGTAGTGATACAAAAAACTTGTGTGTAAAATGTACTGACTCCCAACGCTTTACTAACAAGACTTGGGCCAGAGTGGACTAAGACCCTCAATAGTGGATTCGTGCCCAGCAGTGGGATGTATATAGCCCGATATTGACCCTATCATTGGGTATGTTAATTCAAGTTTTTCCTTGAATAAAAGATGCGTATCCTACATCGCCAATAATTTCTCAACAAGGATTTCCTGCCGTTTAAACTTAAAGGTTATAGTAATTTTATCGGTATTTTTGTAATATTTACATTCATTAAATGCCTTTCTTATGCGTTCATTGCCTATTTATTGGTCTTGTCAATGGGATAAGATTTTATACAGGGTGTAATCAGACCGTGATCGGAAATTAAGGCAGGTAATAGCTGCGGCGATCACAAACCCGTTGACGTTAAAAAAATACGGTAAAAAATAAAAAAACTAACTTTTTCTTAACAACCGTAAACCACCTATGGTTGTGAGGAATGTAAAAAACACTTTCAATAATGAAAACACACACTGGAACAACTTGCTATATTACTTTAATCAATATATTATATTTCAACAGATATAAACTTTTCATAAGAAACTTCAGCTCCGTACAGTTCCATCGTCCGATCCAGAATGAATCAATCTGTCAGTGTCGCCAGTATTTATAACATTTTTAAAACATAATTTACCCATATTTAATTTATATTTTTGCAAAATAATAAATTTAAAAACGGAACCTTATAGGAAAATGTAAAAATTTCTATTTTCCGGAATTTTTTAACGCCAATATGACCGTAATCATCTTACCTGCCTCATTTTCCAATCACGGTCTGAATAAACCCTGCATATTATCGAAAATAAGATCGTAATGCCTTTAATAGTCATACCACGTGAGTTGAGAGACAAAAGGCGCCATACTGATTGTGGTGGCGAGGCGGACGTGTGTGTGCGTGGGCGGACCGCTTCCAACACTCGCTCTCACATTACGAGGGATTTACACTTGTTATAGATGGAGGAAATTATACAAATACAACCAACAGCCAGATATTCAACAATACTCAACAGTCAATGCGCTTAGGCAGACATAGCACGATGGACCGACGACTTGAGAAAGGTAGCGGATGGATGAGGGCTGCTCAAGACTGAGATGGTTGGCGCTATCTTGGGGAGGCCTATGTTCAGTAGTGGACGGCGATGGGCTGAGTATATTTAATATATATACCCAACAGTCACATACCGAAATAGTTTTTTGTGACCGGTAATAATAACTCTTTATTTTTAGCACACACCTCTGACTTTTAAACCGACTTCGAAAAAGGAGGAGGTTATCAATTCGTCTGTGCTTTTTCTAAGTTATGTGTGTATTCAAAATGAATTATCACTTGCCTTGATGGTGAAGAAAAACATCATGATGAAACTTGCACACCTAAAAGCTCTCAGGAATGTCTTAGGTGTGTAGTCCGCCAACCCGCACTAAGCTAGCGTGGTGGACTATGGCCAAAACCCTCTCAGTTGTAGAGGAGACCCGTGTCCAGACGTATATAAGCTGGTATTTGGTGTAAAAATAATGAGTTTATATGGCTGCAGTGTAAACACACCTCAAAAGAAGTTTAAACAAATTTGGCGAAGGAATGCGTTTAAGTAAAATTATGTAAAAATGATATAATATTGCCAAAAATGATCGCGACAACAATAACTCAGTAAAAGAATTGAAAACGTTAAATGAGAACTTTAAATATGAGTCAGCGTCTATATAATACAGTCACATGCATAGTTCTGAACCCACACTAACTACGATAGATATTTTGGTCTCACAAACATCCAGACCCGAAACAAATATTATTGGATGATACAAACATTAGTCTCTGAGATCGACGCGGCCTCTCATTTCGCAAGCTGGTGTCTAGCTAACTGCGACACGGGGCTGTCAAATAACACATAGCCTGGGTCAGGATTACAACCGATTATCTTTCGCTTTAATGACTTGATCATATACCTTATGAATTTTTAACAGTATTTTTATCTTTCTTTGCAAAAACTTCGATTAAAAAGTACGATGCAAAAATTACCACAAAAAATCCTGTTTTAGTTTTAGACCACAGTCTATTTATTCCTATTCTATTATTCCTAAATACTTTTTAGGTTTCCTCACGATGTTTTAATTCACGTTCAACCTAATAATTAGTTAATTAATTAAGTCAAATCATGTCAAAAGTTACCTAACTTCTGAATAATTAATGGGTTTAGGAAATGTTGAAAGGAAAATATCTTAATCATTATTGAAACTCGTTAGATTCAAGGCTAAAACTTCTAAAAAACAATTTCTAATCCCTGTGAAATCTACCTACACTAGGCCAGCGTGGTGGACTAAGGCTCAAATTTCTTTAATAAAGGTATCTAGTAATCTATATATATAAAAGAAAGTCGTGTTAGTTACACCACTTATAACTCAAGAACGGCAGAACAGATTTGGCTGAAAATTGGTAGGGAGGTAGCTTAGAGCCAGGAGACGGACATAGGATACTTTTTATCCCGTTCGATAGCGTTCCCGTGGGACTTTTCATTGTTTTCTTTATCCATACAAAAGTTTCGTTTTAATAATTAAGTCAATTTAAACTTTAATACAATACAATAAAGTTTAAATCGTAGTGGAGGAGTTCTATGTTATAAAAATGAATTGCTCGATGTGTTCCTAAGCGCAAATCTCGAGAACAGCTGAACCGATTTCGCTAATTCTTTTTTTATAATATTCCTTGAAGTACGAGGATTGTTCTTACGGAGAGATACATTTTAATAATTGCCTGAAAAGGTCTAAAAATAATACTTTTCTATATTCCCATACAAAAGGTTCGTAATGATACTTAAGTCATTTTGAACTTTAACACCATACAAAATTTCCTGTCATTTAATGGTCATCCCGTCGATGCAGTTAGAGGCCCCCTCAAATAAAAGAACTTATTAAAATAAGCATTTTGAATCGACAATATGTATCTATAACATTCGAATTATTGCGTATTTTAGATGTTAAAAATGCAGAATTCTCATGACAATGGATTGACATTTTTTGGCTGTCAAATATTAAGGCGTTCAGAAATTTATTTTGTGTAACAAATCTCCTTGGTAGTGCCTAATATTTTATTTTTTATTATGCTTGAATATCTAAAATATTCTAAATCTCCATCAAGAAATATTAATAAATGGTCAGGGGATGCCTTTTCCATTGATCTAGCCAGTCATGGAACAGGGCTATGAGTTCGCGACCTCGGCCCCCCGAGCTGTTGGAGTCTCCCACTATTTCCTTATCCGGGACTGTGGCATCCTTACCATCAGGCCAAAAATCGTTACCTGCAATATCCTGTACCCAAACACACGCTATCTCTACCCCTTTACCAAAAGAACGAAAGCCCCAAGGAGAGTTGGTGTCAGACAAGCGGGCGGCCGTAAAACATTTGCCAAAACATTTATACAGTATGTATAATAAGAAAGGTGACAGGGCCTAGGCCGTCCCCCGTAGCCGACGCGCAGGGGCAGCACCCGGTTCCTATGAGAAATGGGCAAGGTTTGTTACACCAGCCCGGGCGCGGGCAACGTAAGACACTAGCCCGGGAAATGAGATTGAGGTATGCAAGTTGGAATGTAGGTACGACAAATGGTAGGTCAAGGGAAAAAAAAAATGGTCAACGACGAAGACTTACGAAAGACAACTGCATGCAGCAAAGTGGTATAACACGGAGTGACAGAGTCAGAAATGAATACTTTAGGGTAAGTCTGAAAGTAGCTCCTGTGATAGAAAAGATGAAAGGAAACCGTCTGTCATGGTATGGGCACATTAAGAGAAGGAATTAATCATATGTAGGAAAAAAAAGTGATGAACATGAAAGTGGATGGATGGGCGAGCCGAGGAAGGCCAAAAAAGAGATGGATGGAGTGCGTGGCTGAAGATATGAAAAAGAAAGGGGTGAATGAAAACATGACGGCTGACAGGGATGTGTGGAAAAAGAAGAGATACTGCGCCGACCCCAAGTAATTAATTGGGACCAGGGCAAGGGGATGATGATATACCTAAGTAATTAAAAATTAAATTCTGTTAATAAGTAACAAGACATTCATTGACTGGTAGGGCGATACGAAGTTTGCCGGGACAGCTAGTATATACTAAATCTTACTAATATGTGATTGTACATATTAATAAACTGCTCTGATTCGGGAAATTGAGACTTTGTATCAATATTGTAAACTATCTCTTGATTGTAAAAGAGCAACACTAGAGTTTCTTGCACGTTCTTCTCTAGTGATGCCTTCCGAACAGGGTGGTAAATTTTGAAGTGACTGAATCTAAGTGATGTATTTCACATTTAAAGATTCAATAATTTTATTATTTCACTAGCTTTTGCCCGCGACTCCGTCCGCGTAGACTCTAGGGTTAAGTGCAGAGAGATTTTTGCATTTATAACATGTTTATCCCACGGGATTGCATTTTCCAGGATGAAATTATCCCATGTTAATTCTGTGAGCCCTACCTACCTCTATACCAAAAATCATTCAAATCGATTTGGTAGATCCAGAAATACCCATTCCCACGGGAATACTTAATTTTCCGGGATAAAAACTATCCCATGTTAATTCTGTGAGCTCTACCTCTCTCTATACCAAATTTCATTCAAATCACTTTGGTAGATTCAGAAATACCCATTCCCACGGGAATACTACATTTTCTGGGATAAAAAGTATCCTATGTGTTATTCTGATGTATAAGCTATATCATTGTAAAGCTTCATTAAAATCCATTCAGTAGTTTTTACGTGAAAGAGTAACAAACATCCATACATCCATACTTACAAACTTTCGCCTTTATAATAATAGTAGGATTTCATTATATAAAGCTGTTATCCTTATTTTGATTTGCACTCCTAAAAAGTTCATGGGAATTTCTTAGGTGTGTAGTCCGCCAACCCGCACTAGGCCAGCGTGGTGGACTATGGCCTAAACCCTCTCAGTTTTAGAGGAGACCCGTGCTCAGCAGTGGGAAGTATAACTGCTGATAATGATGTCACAACTCTCAAAGAATTCTAAGTTATAACTTAGTAAGTTATTTTGAACAATGCATCACACAACTTGAATATGTCATCTCTGAGTCATTAAGGGCGTTTGTATACAATGCATTACTCTGAACGTCCAAAAGTGTGATAACTAAAAGATTCTGGGTTCGGTTCCCGGGTTGACAAAAATTGATATTCAGATTTTCATTTTAAAAGTTTCAAGTAATGTAATTAAAGATGATTTGTTTTTATAAATACTGCAAGATTTAACTGCAATTTAAATTCCAAGCCAAAGGCCAATGCCCAGCAGTGGGCATAAGCTTTTAAATAGTTTGTAGTTACCTTAACAAAATGTAGGTTACAATACCACCTACTAATTCAAAGTTAATTTATTCTTATAGTTGCCGTCATTGTTTTAGAGACAGCATTCTATAGGCCGGTTTGTCGTAAGGACGCGGGTTCAAACCCGACAGAGACATTTGACAAATTTGTTTTGTATGGTTGTGAGAGTAAAGTCTCTCGTAGTTTCTGATACACGACTCAAGACTTGTATGTTAGTGTGGGGTCAGAACTATGTGACTGTTGGGTGTATAAATACATGTTAGAATCAATTTAACGTCAAATTATATGATTTATTTTAAGTTTACGTAATAGGCACATGACTTTATATATAAAAGTTTGTTTTAAAAATACCATTAATATCAAACATATGTAGTTTTAAAGGAAAGGTTAGTGTCCATCCTAGTGCAATCTTAAATTCCTTACTGATTCCACGTCATACTACATTTTACCGGTATAAAAAGTATCCAATATTTCTTCCAAAGGTCCTATTTATGTCCTTGTCAAAAATCATTCAAATCGATCAAGTGTTTGTCATATAACAAAGAGTGAATCATCAAAATCAGTTGGCATGATATTGAGTTAGTCTATTTGTCACGCACATTAATGTAAATTTAAAACTTATGTGGTTTTCTTATGGATGCCATTATCACAACTAGACCAAATTAAATTGGGACCAATCTGGAAGCACCAGCTTTCAAATAAAAAAAAAATCATCAATATATCGGTCTATTCTGTCGAAAGTTTAAAGGTTATAAAAATAAAAGTATATTAGAATGAATAACCTCCTCAATTCGCTTAGTAATACTTTTCCTTTAATATTTAAAGATGTGTAAAATAAATAAATACACCCAACAGTCACACACATAGTTCTGACCCCACACTAAGATACAGTCTTGTGTCGTGTATCAGAAACTATAAGAGATTTTAATCACAAAGACAACGAAACAAATATTATTTTCGAACAGACAAATATTTGTCTCAGGGATCGAACCCGTGTTTCGTTTCGCAAGCTGGTGTCTACCCAACTGCGCTGGGCTGATCAAAAAATGAAAGCAATATCCTTTTAAGCTTATTCGTTTACGGATACAGTTCGTATCAAGTTAATTCCGCGAAGGTTTTGGTAATACAAGAAAGTTCATCTTCAATGGTCATGGCCGGTGGAGTAGGCGTATGGTATGGTAACTTGCATATCCGGTTATAAGCAGTTGTAATTCCATAAAAGGCTTAAAGCCCACTTTGGTTTACAGACTTCCGAATAATCTTCAAACTTCAAATGTTTAACAAATGCAATTTGACTTAAATAAATGAAAACCTGGCAATGAAGCAGTGATGACCTCGAGGTTTGGGCGTGTGGTCGAGAATCTCGGCGGTCGCGGGTTCGAACCCCAGGCTCTGACTTTTCGAAGTTATGTGTGTATTCAGATTGAATTATCACTTGCTTTAACGGTGAAGGACAATATCGTGATGAAACCTGCACACCTAAGAGTTCTTAGGAATTTCTTAGGTGTGCAGTCCGCCAACCCGCACTAGGCCAGCGTGGTGGACTATGGCCTAAACCCTCTCAATGGTAGAAGAGACCCGTGCTCAGCAGTGGGCGTATATGGGTTGATGAAGAAGAAGAAGAAATGAAAACCTCGTATAGTTATTTATCCGTGGTACGTTAATTGCGTCTAAATTTGCTTATTGTAATTGTCTTTTTTACGTGAGGTCAAACCCGATTTTCTGTGGAGGGAAGTGGACAACTCTTTGTTTTCCAACTCCTCCCTTATATTGTCTTTCTGATTAACTTTATTGATGAAGACAATTTAGGTCCCCTTAGATTCGCTGAGCTTCACTCGGCGTCAATACTGTGCGTGCTGTTGATCCTGGAGCACAGGAGTTACAGTGGCGGTGGTGTGGTGGGATAGGGACAAAAATATAAATAAGAATGTCCTGAGTCCACAATAAACTATGAACTATACATTACATATTTAACGTGTAAAGCTTATGGGCTTCTATGGAAGTACCGACACTGACCTATGATGAAAATTCTACCAACCAAGATGTCTTTGCAACTCTGTCCAGTGATATAACCTTACAGTATCTTCGTGTAAATAATTATTTCATTGCAAACAATTAATATAATTTCAAAATACGTAACAAAGGACACTGGCGTGACAATCGCAATGTTTTTTCGCATTCATTGTTAATAAATTATGTCGTTCGTGCAGGATAATTTCCAGGAAACTTTACATAATAACATTTTTAATTAGTTCCATCAGCCTATGTTTCAAAGCACACGCAAATTTATAGAATTCAAAACATAAAATGGCTTTTCCAAGTTATATACAGAAGACTGATATTTTAATGTGACTTTTAAATATGTTATACTTTACTAAACTGAAAATTTAATATATAAATTCATATGAATGTTAATAAGAAGCAATGTTTAATTTTTTTTTTGTGATGATGGACTCAAAATCTTTCAAACAGAATAGACTAATTTTTGGTGCGGACAATGTAAATAAATACAATCTCTGTGTTTTGGCTATTAGAGACTATGAGAGGCTTTTCGCTCTCACAAACTCCCAACGAAACAAATATTAGTGGATGACACAAACATTAGTCTCTGAGATCGGCGCGGCCTCTCGTTTCGCGAGCTGGTGTCTAGACAACTGCGCCACGGGGCTGTCACATAGTTTTTAAAAACATAAAAAAGTAATTTTTTTTGAAGGATAACCAGTTGTTTGAGGACGTGAGTTCCTTGCCCAGGCGTGGGCGAGTGTGGGCCGCGGATTTGGAGATAATTGACGCTTAGATCTGTGCTTTGAATAACGTTTCTAAGAAGCTATAGTTGACCTTGTGTAATACAATAGAACATGTATTTTTAATCATCTTTCCGGGTCAAAAGGTCGTTATTTGCAGTTTAATCATGTTTGTCATATAAATAAATATAAATAAATCGAAAGAACAAATCCCAGATATAGAGGCTTACCTCGTCCCACTAACAGAGGTAATTCAGTGCCAAAGTGTTGGGACCTCAGCATGAGTTCCAGTTATGGAGGTTTCTCACTTATCCAGGTCCTACTTAACCAATTTTCACTGTACATCCTGTTAAAATAGTACTTCCATAGAAGCCTAAAGCCCAGCTTACGTTACAAAATTCCGAGCAATCTTTAAATCTTTGTTGGAGAAATGCAATTTGACATATAAATGAGAATATTCTGACTCCACAATAAAGTAGAAAGCAGTGTAGGTACTTACAAAGTAGCTCGAAAGCGTCACAGGTTAATTGTGTAATGTCCAGTTTATAGTTTATTGTGGGCTCAGGATATTCTCATTTATATGTCAAATTTGTTAAACAAAGATTTAAAGCTGAAACATTATTATTGGGAATTTTGTAAAGCATGCTGGGTTTTTGGGCTTATGGAAGTACCGCCACTGAATCATATACGTCCCACTGCTGGGCACGGGCCTCCTCTATATACCTTAGACCTAGGAAGAAGACACCTAGAACACACCTAAGAAATTTCTAAGAACTTTTAGGTTCCCTCACGATATTTTCCTTTACTGTTAAAACATGTAGTAATTTTAATACACCAGAACTTAGAGAAGTATATATACCTAGGATTTAAACCCGGGAAATAATAGTTTTATAAATGCATTCCTTATTCTATTATTCAAAGATGCTCTTTAAAAAGAGAATAATCAAAACCATTATCGAGATAAGTTCACGAGACAGATTCGAATGGTGAACTTTCACTGCCCGACCTTGAGATAATGTCAAAAACTAACGCTTAGTCAGCGTTCAATGGATGCGTAGGACACTAATATCTCGACCTCTGTGTAGACGCTTTTAGAGGTCACAAATTCGAAACAGGTTTTGCGAAAGTCACATCCTGAAATTCGAAGGGTAGACAAAGGCGTTCACATTTTTTAGACCTCATGTAGGTTAGTTTACAGAAAATTTGATATTTATCGATTTGGGAATCGAATATAGAACCCTTAGAAAAATGGTCATGTTTTTATGGTGTGTATTATTCTTGTTACTTCAAGAATAGTATAACATTATTTATAATATTAGATCTTTTTTTAAATTTATCAGATTTTTTTAAATTGTAGGTATTTTCGTAGAGAAGAAATTAATCAAGAGGTACATCCAAAAAAAACATGTTTTTGATCTATGTCTTTGTGAGAGTAAAGTCTCGTAGTTAGATATACGGCAGAAGACCTGCATCTTGGAGTAGAAGAAATCTATAAATAAAATGTCGAGAAAAAATTCTAAGGAGTTTCTTAGGTGTGTATTCCACCAAACCGCTTTAGGCCAGCGTGGTGGACTAAGGCCTAAACCCTGACCGGACGTATATAGGCTGATAACATTTGTATTTTATGACAAATTCTTTGTAGTTTTTGGTAAGTAAATAATATCTTTCAATACGAAGAGGTAAGGCCAACTAAAATTTGAACTTTGAACAACGCCAATTTTATCTTCAATATCTGTATCGCCCTATTATTCTATAAGGTGAAGGCTGAATTCCTCAGTCTATTATCGGAACTTCAAATTACAAATATTTGCATATGTTTTCCTTGTAAGTCGTGATGGCCTCGAGGTGTAGTCGCTCAAACATCGGTTCAAATCCCAGGCATACACCTCTGACTTTTCCAAGTTATGTGTAATCCGATGAATTTATTGCTTTTACGGTGAAGGAAAACATCGTGGTGAATCCAGTGTACCTGAAAAATGTTAGGAATTTCTTAGATGTATAGACGCCAACCTTCACTAGGCCAGCGTGGTGGACTAAAGCTAAAATCGGTGCAAAGGTTTAGGCGTGAGAGCGTAACAGACCTAGATAGTTATTTTATATTGTTAGTATGGAATATAAAAAAGTACCCTCACTACTTTAAAGGGTCGAGGTTTAGGCGAGCGATCCAAAATCTCAACGGTCGCAGGTTCAAATCCCAGGCTCACATCTTTGACTTTTCGAGGTAACAATAAAATATCAACGATGAAAGAAAAGATCGTGATGAAACCTGCACACCTAAGCTCAATTATTTATTAGTTGTGTACTCCGCTAACACTCATTAAGCCAGCTTTGGTTTAAAAAAATCCTTACAAAAATAAAAAAATCGACACTTTCCTAACAACCATGTATAATTTATTCCCATAGTTGTTAGGAAAACAACCTTGAGTATTACCTGCCTTAGTTACCAATCACGGTCTGTGTCTGTATAAGCTGACAATGATAAAACTCTGCCTACCCCTTACATACATATGCGTAAGTATATAATGCTTCATAAACTTTCCATCAACCTTCAAATCTTTCCTCAACTCTTGAAACAGTGTCAATGCCGCTTACTCATCGGGTTTTAGACGATTCAATTAACATACACGGATGCGATATAGTGTGCGACGCATATCTTCAAGCTTTTGGCTCTGAAGGGTAAGACAGAGACTATAGGACAATATTTTTGACTGCTGTGTTTCATCATCATCATATATGTCCCACTGCAAGCGCGGGACTCCTCTACCATTGAGAGGGTTTAGGCCATAGTCCACCAGGCTGGCCTAGCGCGGGTTGGCGGACTACACACCTAAGAAATTCCTAAGAATTTTAAAGTATCTAGGTGGTATCATAGTGTTTTCCATCACTGGTAATGTACATGATAATTCATTGTGAATACACACATAACTTGGAAATGTCAAAGGTATGAGGCTGGGGGTTAAACCTGACACCGCCGAGGTTTTCGAACGTGCGCCTTAACCTCGAGGCCATCGCTACTTTCGGTAACACATTAGTACTAGGTTGAAAGTAGTATACAGAACAGGGCTTCCCAAACTGTGCGTCGCGACGCCCTGGGGCAAACATTTGCTGTCCGTATTTTTCTGATAACCTCATATTACGCTAACTAATGCTGTTTTTATTTCCAGTAAAGTAGGTAGTTTTGATGATAGGGGGGGGGGGGGTGCGTCGCAAGAAAAATAATTATCATATAGGGCGTCATAGTGTGAATAAGTTTGGGAACCTCTGATATAGAATATATTTTCGACCCAAAATTTAGTTTAGGTCTCTAGATCAAAATTAGACACTAGTATCAATAGATACTTTGTTAAGCAATAAAATAAATATAAAATATATGTATGTATTTATGTAATTAACAACGTGTCGAAGTGTTAAAGTGTGGGTATTGCCAATTTATTTAACGCTGCAGGTTTTTAGTGTTGCAATATTTAATTCACACTCAACTTACATTTTAAGGGGTAGGCAGTGTTTCACGTGCCCTAGTTTTGTTATTTTTGACATCCAAAGCATTAAATAAAGAAACAAACAGTCACATATCGTCCCTTAGCTAACAACATCGCGTAGTTTTGCCAACTTTAGAGGAGACGAAAAAAACTGTGCGGTGTTGAGAGACCAACCGACGTGCGCGCTGCCACTACTTTTCGAATTACGGCTTCTGTTAGGCTGAAACCTATATCTTTTGACTTATGGTTCGACGCGCAATGAGTAGCTCTATCCAATGAGATTTAAATATAGACACCACCAAATTTCGATTTGAGCGATGTTGTTAGCTAAGGGACGATATATACACAAACACCCAGACTCAAAACAAATATTAGTGGATGACACAAACATTAGTCTCTGCGGGGATCGAACCCGCGGCGTCTCGTTTCGCAAGCTGGTGTCTAGCCAACTGCGCCACGGGGCTGTCAAATAGTTTTAGTAGGATGATAGGGCGCAATATTGGGCAGGGCATTAAATTTCATTGAAGTGGACAACTATTAATTTCCAATTCCTACTTTATTTTGTCTTTCTGATTAACTTCGTTGACGATGACAATTTAGGTCCCCTTAGATTCGCTGAGCTTCACTCGTCGTCAATACTGTGCGTGCAGTTGATCCTGGAGCACAGGAGTTGCAGTGGCGGGGGCGTGCTGGGATAGGAACAATATTATAACGTTTTACAAAGAAAGTTTGGTACAAAATGTAAGTCGTTATTAGAAAAACGACAATTTTTTATATTTAGTCGCGACGTTTTTATTGCCAATGGGTTTGTAATCATTGAAGGCTAGTTCGCATTAGGCAAGTATGTTAGTTGAGTAGAAAATAATTTAGTGACTGAATTACTCGCTACTACTAAAATTCGTTCACATTACGGTCCAGTACAGTACCTGTGTGGTGTTTTGCAAGTTGAACGCGACGACGATTTTTGCCGCCATTAATGCACTTGACTAATGAAACATGTTCGCACTAGTTTAGCAGGTAAACCAGTGACACGAGCCGTTGTGGTAGGCGCTACTCGCCCGTTAAAAATATGTAGAACAAAATTGATTGACTCGTCTAAATTATTTACTAACCTACTTGACAAAATTTTTGGAATTCAGACACATTTAGCCACTAAATTACTCTCTACTCGACTAAAATACTAGCCTAATGCGAACTAGGCATATGTCTACGATCACGGTCTGAATACACTCTGTATATAATTTTGCGAATAAAATTAATTTTTCGCGCACTATCAGTCCTAAATTTTGTATTTCGTTCCACATAAATCGATTACATTAAGGAAGTGCCAATATGTGAATATTTTAACACCTTTTTTAGGTTTATTAAATAAAGCACACACAAAGACAGCCCCGTGGCGCAGTTGGCTAAGACACCAGCTTGCGAAACGAGCGGCCCCGGGTTCGATCCCCGCACCGAGACAAATGTTTGTGTGATCCACAAATATTTGTTTCGGGTCTGGGTGTTTGTGAGACCGAAAAGTCTCTCGTAGTTTCTGACACCCACGACACAAGACTCGTATCTTAGTGTGGGGTCAGGACTATGTGTGTGACTGTTGGGTGTATTTAAATACACCCACACACATAGTTCTGACCCCACACTAACATACAAGTGTCGTGTATCAGAAACTACAGGAAACTTAAATCTGATCTAATAACAAAAGAATAATCAAAATAAGCAGAAGAAAAGTCTTCCCTGAAAGACTGCTTCTTCGTCTCGCGGTACAAGCATGTGCCGTGCGATCTAGAGGTCCTGGGTTCGATTCCCGGGTCGGGCAAAGTGTTATTGGATTTTTCCATTCGAAAATTCTCAGTAGCAGCGCGGAGTCTTGAAATGTGCCTGAAAAACGGCAATAGGCTCGCCCTCTATTACGTGGAACTGATACATACCTGGCGAAATGTGGGTGTAGAAATGCACCTCTGCCTACCCCTTCAGGGAATGCAGCCAGTAGTTTATGTATTATGCATGTAGAAAAAGAAAGGATTTGAGAAATTCTTTTGGTTGTGGATAGCCCGTTTATCGAGAAAGGCTATCAGCTATATATCATCACGCTATGATCAACAAAAGAGGAAAAGTAAATGTTTTAAACAGAAAAACATTCTAGAAAAATTCTTAAGTCTAAAGTTTGTCATACCAAATTTTAAGTTCAGTTTAAAATACATGTATGTACCTTCATATTAATCATTATTCAAAATCGACAGTAGCCGATGTTATTACATGCAATTAATCTTACATCTTTAAATGTTAATTGTACAAAACAATATAATTTGATTCGACATTTGATTACAATGTCCGGGTCGAAAAATCAAATTATTGAAGTGAAACGTCTTTATTAACGTATAAAGAAAAAGAAAAATCCACAATATTCAATATACATACTTGTATAATTGTATATTTTAGAATTTAAAAATATAGAATAGTGTCAGCAATAAAAAAGGATTGACATATTTATTAGTTATAAAATATTTTTTTCATGTAAATAAATAAATACACCCAACAGTCACATACATAGTCCTGACCCCACACTAAGATACGAGTCTTGTGTCGTGGGTATCAGACACTACGAGAGACTTTTTCGGTCTCACAAACACCCAGACTTGAAACAAATATTAGGTGACCATTTGTCTCTGTGGGAATTGAATCCGCGGCCTCTTGTTTCGCAAGCTGGTGTCTAGCCAACTGCGCCACGGGACTGTCAACCATAACAATTTTATGTTAATTACATATCTATTAAATATATATCTAATAAACTTTTAGATAATTATAAGACAAGATCAATCAATGTAGATAGAGTATTGAATAAATTAGACACTGAGTCATGACTAACATTTAATAATTAATTCAACTTGCTAAGTATTTCACCTTTGGCTATGACCTAAGACAACCTATATTTAGATTCTAGATCATATTCTATACTAGATAGTGTTAGTATCTTTATCGACCTGGATAGCAACCAAAATATTTTTTTAATAGTAGAAGAGTTCCTATCAGTCACGATACTTTATCATAAGCCCAGTTTGCCTTACAAAATTCCAAGTAATAATCTTTAAATGTTTATTTAAAATAATTTAACATACAGGGTGTATTTAGACCGTGACCGAAAACTGAGGCAGGTAATAGCGATAGTGGTTACAAACCCCCTGGCATTAAAGAAAATCCCGACAAAAAATAAAAATTTTGAGGTTTTCCATACAACCATCGGTGTTAAAAGTATGTGGTTTGTATGGAAAACCTCAAAATTTTTATTTTTTGTCGGGGTTTTCTTTAATGCCAGGGGGTTTGTAACCACTATCGCTATTACCTGCCTAAGGTTTCGGTCACGGTCTAAATACACCCTGTATAAATGAGTATAACGCTTTTAGGCTTCTATGAAAGTACCGATACTATATATGGTTATAATTGTAATTATCAGCCCATATTGTACCACTGCTGGGCACGGGGCTCCTCTACCTTTGAGAGGGAGGCCTTAGTCCGCCACGCTGGCCTAGTGCGGGTTGGCGGACTACACACCTAAGAAATTCCTAATAATATTAAGGTGTTCGGATTACCTCACGATATTTTCTCTTACCGTTAAAGTGAGTGACGGTTCATTGAGAATACACACAAAGATTATCAAACTTTTTGCCAAGGACGGCACTTCCATAGTAGCCAAAAAGCGTTACACGTTAATTGTTAGTTTGGCTAGACACCAGCTTGCGAAACGAGAGGTTGCGGGTTCGATCCCCGCACCGAGACAAATGTTTGTGTGATCCAAAAATATTTGTTTCGGGTCTGGGTGTTTGTGAGACCGAAAAAGTCTCTCGTAGTCTCTGATACCCACGACACAGTAAGTGTGGAGTCAAAGCTGAATTTTGGGTGTATTTATTTATTTAAAAATTATTATTATTTTATGGCAATGACGGCCTCGAGGTTTAGGCGCGCGGTCGAGAATCTCGGCGGTCGCGGGTTCGAACCCCAGGCACACACCTCTGACTTTTTGAAGTTATGTGTGTATTCGCATTGAATTATCACTTGCTTTAACGGTGAAGGATAACATCGTGATGAAACCTGCACACCTAAAAGTTCTTAGGAATTTCTTAGGTGTGTAGTCCGCCAACCCGCACTAGGCCAGCGTGGTGGACTATGGCCTAAACCCTCTCAATGGTAGAGGAGACCCGTGCTCAGCAGTGGGCGTATATGGGTTGATGAAGAAAGAAGATTATTTTTTTAAAGCAAACTGGGGTTTTGGATTTTTGTACCGCTACTGTTTTTTGCTATTGAGAATTCAATGATTAATATCTAAAAGACAGTAAGGAAGGGACAAATCGACCATGACGCGACCTCGACCTCTTCGCAAACACATCTTTAAAATGAGTTATGACTTGTGTTTTTGATTGTAAAAAAAATACTATAGAATGATTCCGGATTAACGTTGGTACGATATTTCCGCCTGTATTATGACGCAAAACGGCAAATACGTTTTGGACAAATAATCTATGATTCCGGTTCTTGCGAAATGAATTAACTTTACGGTGGAGGGGAACTTGATGAAACCTGCACATCTAAGTTCTTAGGAAATTCTTATGTGTGTAGTCCAAACCACACTCGGCTATCGTGGTGTGCACTAAGGCTTAAATCTTCTCTCACCAGAGACCCGTGCCCAGCAGTGGGACGTATACGGACTAATGATGAATGCATGATACGAAAAGATATTTTCAGTATTTGTACTTCAATAGGAGCCCTAAAGCTTTACACGTTAATTGTGTAATTTCTAGTTTATTGTGGGCTCAGAATATTATAAATTGGTTTTGTTTTATAAAGATTATATTATTCGGAATTTTGTAAAGCAAATTGGGCTTTTAGGCTTCTATGGAACTACCATTGATACTTTTACATAGCCAAGATCCACCGCAAGAAAACTCGTTTTCAATTAAACAAATCAGCATCAAAATTGTTCCATCCTTTTAAGAGCTACGATGCCACAGACACCACACATCTTCGTCAAACTAATAGCTACCATCGTTATGCGTCGGGGCTTAAAAATCGACCTATGCATCGAATAAAGTTATATGTGCTTTTGCACAACGTCTCTTTCTCAGCGATTTAAACTTAATTGGGCACAAAATTATCAGTAAATTTTTATGTTCTTCAAACAACAACAAAATTTATGATCATTATTACTCCACTAGTGCAATATATAAACAATTTTAACTCTATTATAGACATAAAAAGTACTTTGGTGTTATAGTCATAAGTAACCTTATTCTATGCACAGGTCGAAATAATTAAAAAAAATTATAATTGTTAAAAGCCGCAGTGTAGTTGACAGCATTAAAACAAGGCTGCCTCGTGGTCTCGCGGTACAAGTAGGCGCCGTGGGATCTAGAGGTCCTGAGTTGGATTCCCGGGTCGGGCAAAGAGATTTTGGGTTTGTCCATTAGGAAATTCTCAGTAGCAGCATGGAGTCTGGATATGTGCCCGAAAAACGGCAAATGGCTTGCCCCCTATTACGTGGGACCGATACCTGGCGAAATGTGCGTGCAGAAATGCACCACTGCCTATCCCTTCGGGGAATATAGGCAAAGTCAAAGTCAAATTTCCTTTATTCAAATAGACTTTCACAAGCACTTTTGAATCGTCAATATTTTATGCTATTTTTTAAAACTAATGCCGCTTCGAAACGTGTTATCGCTGTGGAGAAGAAACGGCAAGAAACTCCCTCAGCAACACGAAATGTCATTTTTTTATTATTATTATTTTTTTAAATAAATTCAACTCATATTACAATATTAATTTTATAAAATATGTCAAAGGATATAAATTGTAGCAACACCTCCTCTGATCAGTTTATTTGCTCCCAGGGGTTAGGATCCTCAATATAATCTGAAATTTTATAATAAGCTTTTTTAAATAGCTTATCTTTAATTGATTTTTGAATTTTTTCAAGGGAAGCTCCCTAATGCCCTTCGGGAGTTTGTTATAGAAGCGAATACATTGCCCCATAAAAGAGTTATTAATTTTTCGGAGACGAGTTAGGCGTGAGGTTATGTATGTATGTAATTGTGAGAATAATGTTTCTCGTAGTTATACGCGAGACAAGACTTTTATGGGGTCACTATGTCACTGCAGGATGCATCTATTATTTATTGTATTCAACATACAATAAATGATTCGACCGTTGACCTTTTATAAACATAAATATACTATATTAAATTGTACTAGCTTTGTTTTGAGTATTTGCATGTACGTTCTGTTACACTTTCCTAGAATACAAATGTAAGTCCTTAGGAATTTCTTAGGTGTGTAGTCCGCCAACCCGCACTAGGCCAGCGTGGTGGACTAACCTAAACCCTCTCAGTTACCAGTATCTATATGGGTGGATAATGATAAAAAGATTTAAAAGTTTTTAAAATATAGCATTTAAAATAATCACGGTCGAATCTAATCTATTCTAAATGTCTTTTAAAAGCGTAATGTATAAAAAATATATCATAAACTCGCAACATTAATTTCTCAATGTCTTCTCCGCTTTATATTTGCATTAAACAATAAAAAAGTACTTTGTAAAGGAGTAAATAACATTTGTTTCTCTTAAATCATATTTCATAGGAATTCTGAGGTCACTACCCCGTTATCAATCTAAAAGAAACTCTATTTATTACCCTATAAACTTGTAAATCGTATAAAACAGTTTAAACTTTAAATATACCGAAGTTTGGTCGGCTATTAATTCAGTTTAAACTGAAATAAACTTTAAAACATCGGGTTAAAGTTGTGATTTGAATGTGTGGACAAAATCTTCTTAGATGATTCCTACACGAAATTCTTAAAGGTTAAGACATTTGAATAATATAGCGCTATGTGCTTATGTAGGTAGACACAAACGGATCTAAAATAACCTGTTTGTGTCGGATAACAATGGTAAATTAATATTATAAGTAGTAATAGCCTTGAGGTTAAGGCGGTCGAGAATCTCAGCGGTCGCGGGTTTAAAATTATATTTTTACAATGAATTATCGCGTATTTTAACAGTGTTTTAAAGATATCCCACTTGAATATTTATTTATCCTTTTTTAGTATTTGTTGTTATATAGAAATACATCACCTGTTAAAATTTCAACTGTCTATCTATGACGGTTCATGAGATACAGCGTGGTGACAGACGGACAGCGAAGTCTTAGTAAGGGTCCCGTTTTACCCTAATAAGAATATTTAGAGGCTAAAAGAGACTGTGGTCATTTTATAGTGCCTTCAAAGAATAATAATAGAGTCTCGTTTTAACCTTTGGTTAAGGAACTCTAAAATAGTAAACATGTCTTTCGTTTTGCTACTGATTAAAAACTTTTTGTAGACATCGTGAAATGTGAGAGACAAAAATAAGGATAAAATATGATTTTTCAAATGCCATAAGGTCAAACTAGGTGGGGTGACGATATCCGCAAGGTGGCTGGCAGCGGTTGGATGAGGAGAGCTGAAGATCGAGCCCAGTGGCGTGCCATAGAGAGGCCTATGTCCAGCAGTGGACGAATTAAGGGCTGTTGATGATAAGGTCAAACTACCAAAATTGCTCTCTATTATTATATTCTGGAACTTCTTACTTGCAGCCCGTGGATGTCTATATATTGCAATTATTTTTATGACTCGTCTGAAATCTAGACTTTAAAGACGTGTTTATTTCTTTTATTTATTTTTCCATTCCTATTCAAATATCATATTTAATTGGCTCGCGCTAAATCGACAGATAATTTAAGATGACCAAAAATAAAAAAGCAGTGATGGCCTCGAGGTTTGGGCGCGCGGTCGAGAATCTCGGCGGTCGGTTCGAACCCCAGGCACACACCTCTGACTTTTCCAAGTTATGTATGTATTTATAATTATGCAGATGATTATGAAATAGTAAGTATATTGGTTGATGATGATCACTGGGTATTAAAATTTAATCACGAAAAGTCGCTAACAATATTTAGTATAAAATGAAACGTATAATATCTGAAGTAACATTGAATTTAAGTACATGATAATCGATACAAAAACGGGGCCAATAAAAAACCAATTAGCAAGATTCGGGATTCGAACCTTAACCTTAACGGTTATTACGCAATTTAATCCGAATTGAAATTTTAGAAAGGATGTAATGTAATTTGAGAATCCGAGACAGGTTATATGTTAAGTAACTAGCAATATATATGATAATCGTGAGATATATATAATTGCTAATTGAACTTGTTATGTATACCCTATTCGACCTACTATCACTATATGTTGAAAAATGTACATGTATTCAGACCGTGATCGGAAAGTAAGGCAGGTAATAGCCAGTGGCGTGCCTAGGGTGTCAAACTAAGGCAAGCCCAAATGTTTATTTAGTAGCAGCATATTTTTTTTGGTACGTAGGACTAATAAATACCTACCGGTTAGTACTCACATTCACGTTTATAGCGTAATTTTATAAATAAACAATCGTTAAGTTCGTTATTCGGAACTATGTAAGGCAAGTCGGGCTTTCGGGCTTCTATCGAAGTACCGCCACAGGTAATAGCTACGGTGATCGCAAACCTATTGGCTTTAAAAAAATCCTGATAAATAATTAAAAAAAAAACACATTCCATACCTATTTAAATGACAAATTGGACTTTTCCCATCAAAAACAACAGTAACCTAGTTTAGTAAAACATGAAATGAGTAGTGATGGCCTCGAGGTTTAGGCGCGCGGTCGAGAATCTCGGCGGCCGCGGGTTCGATCGTGAAGCCATTCTGATTGTGAGATCAAAGTGTCATAGTTTCTGATCATCATTTCGGCGGTTGCGGGTTCAAACCTCTGACATTTCCAAGTTATGTGTGTATTTAATCACTTGCTTCAACGATGAAAGAAGACATCGTGAAACCTGCACATCTAAAAGTTCTTAGGAATTTCTTAGATATGTAATCCGCCAACCCGCACTAGGCTAGCGTGATGGACTAAGACCTAAAGTCTCTCTGTTGGACGTATAAAGACTGATGATGATGGTTCTTATTATGAACCAGAGCAAATTGAATAAAATTTTACGTCCGTTAAATTTAAATTTTAAGTTAAATTTAAATAAATTTCGTACATTTTAAGTGTCTACAGTGTTTAATTCCTGTATTATTATTATCAAAGTAATAAAAAAACGATTATTTAATTTCAAATACATCTTATTCAATAAAGAAAAATTCAAATAAGTATTTGTAAATAAAATTTAAAATTGTAAAAAATAAATGGAATTTTATTAAAGTTTATTCGAAATATACCAATTTACTATTTCGTTATTTAAAATAATAAAAAGATTAATAAACTTAAATACAAATATTTAATTAAACAATAATAGCTGTGTTTAATGGAACACAAGAGTCCAATTATTGTATTTTAGAATTGAAATGTATGAAATTACATATTCACGTTTGAATATCTTTCAAACGTTTAGCATATATTACTAGAATCTATTGTTAATATATCAAGTTATTTTATATCTGTGATGCAAAAACGTTGTATGTGTATGCAAATTATCCTGTTTCGATATAATATATGAAATTTGATAAAAAATTTAGGTAAGCTTAAGGAATTTTTATCGATTGAATTTTAATATGCTTTGTTTTCGCATCGAAAGTTTGTCTTTGTTGGAAGAATAAGATGACATTCTTTTAACCACTTTTGCTATCATTTAGTGATCTAGAAAATATTATTAATACATAACAGTTGGATAAGACTTGAAAGTAAAAATGTTCACATGCCGAGCGTGCCGAACCTATGATTACATTGTCATATGTTTGACACACACGCTTCTTAGTAATTTGGGTTGCGAGTAATATCAACACTTTTATAAATATGTGACAATTAGCAACCCTTCTTTTGTTTGAAACTTTTGTCATTTATTAGGTGACAGAACAGCAATAAATAATAAATAGACTATTTAAAATTTAATAAAATGACTACCATAATGTAATGTAGTTACAATTATTGTTATATTTTCGATTTAAATAATAATAAATCGTATTTTAAGTTTTCATCACACCAAAAAAACGTTTAAGGAAACACAAAAGTTAATTCACAAAACCGATTAAGACATTACAAAACCGTTGAGAATCGAATATTTTACACTTTAAAGAATATTCTAGTTTATTTAATAACCACATCCTGTTGAAATTTAATTCATCATCATCATCTATATACGTCCCACTGGGCAAAGATCTCCTCTACAGTTGATAAGGTTTAGGCCTTAGTCCACCACGCTGGCCTAGTGCGGGTTGGCGGACTACACACCTAAGAAATTCCTAAGAACTTTTAGGTGTGCAGGTTTCATCACGATGTCTTCCTTCATCGTTAAAGCAAGTAATAATACATTGTATTATAAATACACACATAACTTGGAAAAGTCAGAGGTGTGTGCCTGGGGTTTGAACCCGCTACTGACGAGATTCTCAACCGCGCGCCTAAACCTCGAGGCCATAACTTTTTTCTTTTGTTTTTCTCTTGTTTGCTATAGTATCTTATTATTAAGTTGTATTTTATTCAAGTGTTTAGTATTTATTAAAGTAACCTTTCTAAATCGTTTCCTTTTTCTTATAATGTGTTTATATATATGTTTATTTTTGGTCTTTAAACTTTTAAAATATGTCTTCTAGTTGCTATACAGGGTGTATTTAGACCGTGATCGAAAACTGAGGCAGGTAATAGCGAGGGTGATCACAAACCCAGTGGCGATATTAAAAACCCCGACAAACAATAAAATTTTTGAGGTTTTCCATACAAACCACATACTTTTAACACCGATGGTTGTATGGAAAAAGTCTTTTTTTATTTTTTGCCGAGATTTTTAATATCGCCACTGGGTTTGTAATCACTATCGCTATTACCTGCCTCAGTTTTCGATCACGGTCTAAATACACCCTGTATATATTGATACATACATTTTTGTTGTGTTAATTATCATATATGTATGTTACTTGTTGTTTGATTTTTGACAGCCCCGTGGCGCAGTTGGCTAGACACCAGCTTGCGAAACGATACGCGGGCTCGATCCTTGCAAATGTTTGTGTGATCCACTAATATTTGTTTCGGGTCTGGGTGTTTGTGAGACCGTAAAGTCTCTCGTAGTTTCTGATACCCGACACAAGACTCGTATCTTAATGTGGGATCAGGACTATGTGTGTGACTGTTGGGTGTATTATTATTTAAGTTTAATGTCTTTTACTTATAAGATACATACATAAATAGATTAATACATACATGTTAATTACGGTTGCATAAAAGCACAAAAGACCAGGTTACATTACATGTTTTGCGAATAATCATTAACCTTTAAATATTTATTAAACAAAAGCAGTTTGACATATAAATGAGAATATCCCGAGCCCACAATAAACTATAAACTGGATATTACACAATTAACGTGTAACGGTTTTGGACTTCTATGGAAGTAACGATACTAATACATAAATACATAATATGGACTCTATATTATCTGGAAGGGATAGACAGACATGCATTTCTGCACCCTAATTTCGCCATTTTTTTTACATCCACGAAGCTGCTTGCTGCTTTGCTATTTTAGGGACTAATTTTCAAACTCCATGCTTCTACAGAGAAGTTCCCAATAGAAAAATTCAATGATTTTTCGAGACCCGGAAATCAAATCTAGGACATTTAGATTCTACAGTATTTGTGCGAGACCCGAGACAGTGTTTTAAAACAGTCTTTATTTAATTCAGTAAGATTTTTGTATTCGAAAGAAGTTGATCTTTTTTTAAATGGTGTAAAAGTAAAAAAGTCCCTCTAAGCAACAAGTTATTAGCACAGAATAGGCAAATAAGGAAAAAACCCGAATTGAGTCACGTTTTCGACCGCTTATTATTAATGTTTGCATGCGACTTGCCGTATAGATAATAGGGTATTTTGCAAATATCCAATAGAAAGGAAAGGTTTTTTTTTATCTCCGACGCATAAAGAGGGGTTTTACAAGTTCAACGTGGGTGTAACGTACTTTTTTAGAATTATTAAACTTACATAGATACTTAAAGATTGGGTATTTTAAGGAAATCTGCTCACCTAAATGTTTATAGGATTTTCGTGGGTGCGTTTTCCGCCAACCTTAGGCAAGCGTGGTAGACTTAGACATAAACCCATGTTAAAGAGACCCGTGCCCAGCAGTGGTTCGTATATTAGCTGATTATGGCAATTATTATATCTATAATTATTACCGCAATTATCGGCCCATATTATACGTCCCACTTGTGGGCACGGGTCTGTTCAATTGATTTAAGTATTAGTCCACCACGCTAGCTTGGGATTGGCGGACTATCTTCTTCTTCTTCATCAACCCATATACGCTCACTGCTGAGCACGGGTCTCCTCTACCATTGAGAGGGTTTAGGCCATAGTCCACCACGCTGGCCTAGTGCGGGTTGGCGGACTACACACCTAAGAAATTCCTAAGAACTTTTAGGTGTGCAGGTTTCATCACGATGTTTTCCTTCACCGTTAAAGCAAGTGATAATTAAATGTGAATACACACATAACTTTGAAAAGTCAGAGGTGTGTGCCTGGGTTCGAACCCGCGACCGCCGAGATTCTCGACCGCGCCACACCCAAGAAATTCCTATTAACATTTAGGTGAGCAGATTTCTTTAATATGTTAATAAGACTAAATATGTCTGGATTCGAACCATGACTACGACACACACTAAAATACCACAATGCCTGTATTGAAACAGAATTTATGGAATTTTGCGAACTTCCTTTAGCTTTTCAAAGGCCAATTATTAATCTGGGATGTCCCATAGGTATCATTATTGACTTAGTTTTTATCACACAATTTCGTTTGATAAATGGGAATTTAGTTTATTACGAATTTATCATAGATATTGCCAATTTAATTTGATAGGATTTCACAATGTTTTTGGAAATGTACGCACAAGCATACGTAGCTTTTCATTATAAAATGAAAAGGGGTAGGCAGAGGTGCATTTCTGCACCCATATTTCGCCAAGTATCAGTTCCACGTAATAGGGGGCGAGCCTATTCGAATTTCTGGACGTATTATAATCACCATTATCATTTCCCCATTGCTGGGCACGAACCTCTTCTACAACTGATATGATTTAGGTCTTAGTCCACCACGCTGACCTAGTGCGGGTCGGCGGACTACACACCTAAGAAAATCCTAATAACTTTTAGGTGTGCAGGTTTCATCACGATGTTTTCCTTCACTGTTAAGATATAATTAACTTTAAATACACACATAACATAAGTCAAAAGTGTATGCCTGGGGCTCGAACCCGCGACAGCGAATCCACACTTCGAAGTTATCACGTTGCATGCCAGTATAAAAAAGCAGGACAATCTATTGTAATCCATTGATAGAATATGTTTTTTGCAACTAGCATTCGTGTAAATGTATCGCAATAAAAGTAGAGGCATTTAAATAGTAATTGTCAAGAATAATTAACATGTCACAACTGTAATAGGACTTTGTTATAGTACTAGTTATCACAGGTCATAAAAAGGTGTATTAACGCACCTTACATTTACATCGACCTATGCGCAGAATAAAGTTATATGTGCAAAATCTCAACTTCTCTTTTTCAGCGATTTAAACTTAATTGGGCACAAAATTATCAGTAACTTTTTTCGTTCTTCAAACAACAACAAAAGTTATGATTATTATTACTTTACTAGTGCAATATATAAACAAGTTTAACTCTATCATCATCATCATCATCATGTCAGCCCTGTGAAATGAAATGAAATGAAATGAAATGAAATGAAATGAAATGAAATAATATTTATTGAATCCATAAAATGTCAAATACATCACTTAGATTCAGTCATTTCAAAATTTACCACCCTGTTCGGAAGGCAGTCATCACTAGAGAAGAACGGGCAAGAAACTCTAGTGTTGCTCTTTTTCAATCAAGAGATAGTTTACAATACAGATACAAAGACTCAATTTCCCGAATTAGAGCAGCTCATTAATACAATATCAGAATTTTGTATATAAGAACAACATAGTCATCTTAAATGGAGACTCTGACATCTAACCAGGTTAAAATTTCATTAATGGAAATAAGCAAATCAGGCAGACCAGTCCCCACAAACAGCACCCGTTCACAAGTATGACGCATGTGCCAGCCATCGGCCTCCTCAACCATTTCATAGGGAAGTGACCGACCCGGCACACGACGCCGCCGTAAGCACAGACATTTCTGCGAGCATGACATACCTGATTGCTTACAAGTTACTAAAATAATAATAAAGTATGTACAGCCATGTCCATTAAAGTAGACCCAGTCAAGCCCGGGATTACAATAACATTTTACTTATACCCAGGCTTCGTTATCTTCCATATATTCTGATATTGTATAGTAGGCTTTGTTACATAGATGTCTCTTAGTAATTTCTTTAAATTTATGATACTTTAAAGCCTTAATATGACTACTACCTGTGTTGGTCCACTGCTGGACATAGGCCTCCCCCAATGACTTCCACCGGGGACGGTCGGAAGCCGCCTGCAGCCAGCGACGTCCCGCGACCTTGACAAGGTCGTCGGACCACCTTGTCGGGGGACGTCCCACGCTGCGCTTGCCAGTACGTGGCCTCCACTGGAGAACTTTCTGGCCCCATCGGCCATCAGTTCTCCGCGCCATGTGGCCAGCCCATTGCCACTTCAACGAGCTAATCCGTTGGGCTATGTCGGTTACTTTAGTTCTCCTACGGATCTCCTCATTTCTGATTCGATCACGTAGGGAAACCCCGAGCATAGCCCTCTCCATAGCTCGTTGAGTGAACCTGAGCCGTCCCATGACGCCTTTAGTGAGAGGCCACTAAACTCCACCTAAAACCACTAACTCTATAAAGACATAAAAAGTACTTTGGTGTTATAGTCATAAGTAACCTTATTCTATGCATGGGTTGACATGGTTCTGAACCCACACTTACTTACAAGTCTTGCGTTACTAACTACGAGAGACTTTACTAACCCGCGGCCTCGCGTTTCGCAAGCTGGTGTCTAGACAACTGCGCTACTGGGACTGTCAAATGCCATTACTAGAATCGTAAAGTGGAATATTATATCGATGAATTATTTCGCACTTTAACGGTGAAGGAAAACGTGGTGATGAAACCTGCACACCTAAAAGTTCTTAGGAATTTCTTATGTGTGTAGTCCGCCAACCCGCACTAGGCCAGCGTGGCGGACTATGGTCTAATCCCTCTCAGTTGCAGCGAACCGTGCAACGCAGTGGAACTTTACTTAGTACGTACTATTAAAGAAGCCTTCGGAATATTCAGAATAATAATCTTAAAGCTTTAAATGTTTATTAATGCAATTTGCCATATAAATGAGAATATCTTCATCTTCATCAACCCATACACGCCCACTGCTGAGCACGGGTCTCCTCTACCATTGAGAGAGTTTAGGCCACAGTCCACCACGCTAGCCTAGTGCGGGTTGGCGGACTACACACCTAAGAAATTCCTAAGAACTTTTTAGGTGTGCAGGTTTCATCACGATGTTTTCCTTCACCGTTAAAGCAAGTGATAATTCAATTTGAATACACACATAACTTCGAAAAGTCAGAGTTGTATGCCTGGGGTTCGATCCCGCGACCGCCGAGATTCTCGACCGCGCGCCTAAACCTCGAGGCCATCACTGCTTTAAATGTTTATTTACCAGAATTTGCCATATAAATGAGAATATCCTGAGCCCACAATAAACTATAAACTAGACATTACACAATTAACGTGTAACGCTTTTGGGCTTCTGTGGAAGTGCAGACACTGCTGCCTATCCTATGAAGTACAGGTTTTATTGCAACTTAGACTACACTATAAGATCATCAAGAAAGTTGTCAAGCAATCAGTCAATGCCGACGTCTCATAACTTCACATCAGTTTTGCTTGAAGTCTTGACAGTCCATATGTCAAACGGATCGACTGTCGAATAAATA
The DNA here is from genome assembly GCA_030295005.1 of Cephonodes hylas. Taxonomy (NCBI): domain Eukaryota; kingdom Metazoa; phylum Arthropoda; class Insecta; order Lepidoptera; family Sphingidae; genus Cephonodes; species Cephonodes hylas. The sequence goes on along the minus strand of AP025387.1, from coordinate 4,648,431 downwards.
TTTAGGTTAGTATTTATGCAATAAGCCGACTGGCCGCAGTCTTACAGCTCAAGAATGCGGCGTTTTATAGGTCCTGAATTCGATTCTCGGGTTGGGCAAATTGTTTCTCTTTTACGTTGGTTAATTTTAGTAGCAGCACGGAATTTGGAAATGTTTTCGATAAACAATAATAGGCTCGCCTGTTATTAGGTAACATTGATATTAGTCAAAATAGCTTTTGGAACTTGGTTCTATCATCATCAGCCCATATACGCCCACTGCTGAGCACGGGTCTCCTCTACATTTGAGAGGGTTTAGGCCATAGTCCACCACGCTGGCCTAGTGCGGGTTGGCGGACTACACACCTAAGAAATTCCTAAGAACTTTTAGGTGTGCAGGTTTCAATGCGATGTTTTCCTTCACCGTTAAAGCAAGTGATAATTCATTGTGAAATAGATAACTTGGAAAAGTCAGAAGTATGTGCCTGGGGTTTGATCAGCATAGATTCTCGACCTGTGCCTAAACCTTGAGACCATCACTATGTCTTTCTAGTTCTACTACTTAAGTTTATATCTATAGTTAAATTCATGCTATAACTAAATGGTTTTTACATTCCATTGTTATAGACGGTATAATTTAAATAAATATTTTAAATAGCGTGAAAAATTGCTTGCAATAACAATTCTCGACGGAATATTTAAAAGTTGACCTTTAGTAGGAATGTATTGGCGGGCACGTAAATGGTTTCAAGATGCTTTTGTATAACTAGACAGTTTTTGACACCCAAATTGTAATTTATATGATCTACAGGACCTATAATTGAGTTTTGGGTTATAGAAAATGCTTGAATAAAGCCTGGCTGTGGTAAAGTGGAAGTCAAAATTATCTTTATTTAAATAGACTTTTAAAACTTCTTTTGAATCGTCAATTTTAAACTACACTTGCTTCGGAACACGTTGTCGTTGAGAAGAAACGGCAAGGAACTCACTCACCAACACTTTATATTTTACTAGCGACCCGCCCCGGCTTCGCACGGGTGCAATGCTGATATTTAATGGATGTTATCATACATATAAACCTTCCTCTTCAATCACTCTATCTATTAAAAAAAACCGCATCAAAATCCGTTGCGTAGTTTCAAAGATTTAAGCATACAAAGGGACATAGGGAGAGAGAAAGCGACTTTGTTTTATACTATGTAGTGATATATAATTGCGCCCGAGAGCGAAAGCTATTAATTAATATCGTCATTACATAACAGCCTAATTAACAGCCATTAATTCGTCCACTGCTGGACATAGGCCTCTCTTATGTCACGCCACTGCGCTCGATCTTCAGCCCTCATCCAACCGCTGCCACCTTGCGGATATCGTCACCCCACCTAGCCAGAGGGCGTCCTACACTACGTTTGCCGAGCCGTATTAATATGCAATGTAAACTACATATAACGGCACTGAAAGGACTGCGCATTATGGCGTTATAGAAAGTTGTCGTTAAATAGAGAAGATAATCATTGTATGGAAGGCGAGCTGAACCAATCAAAGCCAAATGACTTCGACGGTTTAGGGAGATTGTCGGTAAATCGAGGGACGTTATATGGAGTTTACAATGTAATTTGATAGTATTTTATAAATAAATAAATACACCCAACAGTCACATACATAGTCCTGACCCCACACTAAGATACGAGTCTTGTGTCGTGGGTATCAGAAACTAGGAGAGACTTTTTGGTCTCACAAACACCCAGACCCGAAAATATATGAGTGGATCACACAAACATTTGTCTCGGTGCGGGGATCGAACCCTTGGCCTCTCGTTTCGCAAGCTGGTGTCTAGCCAACTGCGCCACGGGGCTGTCGTGTTTTTGTCAGTGACAGTACATTCGAATCTTCGGCTACGATATCTCCATTGCATTATTCGATTAGGTTTCGTCTTGTGTGCGTAAAATTTACATAATGGTATTATTTAAGGTTTACCATTTAAACTGGACTATAGAAGGTTACAGAGTTGTGTATCTCTAATTTAACTATTATGGAGTATGATAAATATGAGAATTTTGGCGGTCGTAGGTTCAAACCTAAGGCACTACTGACTTATACTTTTATTAAGTTATATCATCACCAGCCCATATACGTTCCACTATTGGTCACGGGCTTCGCCTACCATTGAGAGGGTTTAGGCCTTAGTCCACCACGCTGGCCTAGTGCGATTTAGCGGAGTAGAATCTTTTAACAGGCGGGTCTAAACAGCTGTTCAATGAAGGAGTAAAGTTACACCTAAAGATTTCTTTTGGACATAGGCCTCTCTTATGGCACGCCACTGGGCTCGATCTTCGACTCTCCTCATCCAACCACTGCAGTGGACGAATTACGGGCTGTTGATGATGATGATGATTACTTTTGGAGTGAAAACTTCTTTAGCGGCGCTGGGAGGGCAACGTCAGCAGTGGTGTAACTAGCCTTTTATGCACCCGGTGCGAGCCTTCAAAACTGCGCTCCTTAAAAAATGCTCTAACCAGGCTTAGCTACCTTGCGTGAGATAAAACTAGATACTAGTCTGGTCATTTCTGCGCCCCTCCAGGGTCTGCACCCTGAGCCTGGGCACTGTTGGCACCGTCCTAGTTGCGGCACTAAATGTCAGATGGGGAAAATGTTAAACTTGCGTAAATCTGACGCTGTCACGTGATTCTAATCGAAAAGCATAAGACGGTAACATCACGGGCCGCGGTCGACAGCGACTCGTGCAATTGAGTACATTTTAATTTTATTTCTAATATTTTAGACGACAAACATCGATCTATGTGCAGAATAAAGTTATATGTGCATAATCTCAACTTCCCTTTCTCAGCGATTTTAACTTAATTGGGCACAAAATTACTGTAACTTTTTTTGGTTTTCAAACAACAACAAAAGTTATGATTATTATTACTTCACTAGTGCAATATATAAACGAGTTTAACTCTATAAAGACAAAAAGTACTTTGGTGTTATAGTCATAAGTAACCTTATTCTATGCATAGGTCGTCTTTATTATTACAAAATTCATAAGTTTATTCTTAATTTTTGTTATTTTGCACAATAATTCGTGCAGAACTTTTAATAATATCTGACTTAACCCACTTTACATCTCTGAGCGTTGCTTCCAATTTTTTCTGTAACAGTTGCGTAAAATTCGATTCTTTGGTATTATATTCTCCAATGTCAAGTGTTTACGAAATTCGATCGGATTCCATATCTGTTTTTGACGACATTATAAGTAAATTTTATAAGTGTAGGACGCCCTCTGGCTAGGTGGGGTGACGATATCCGCAAGATGGCAGCGGTTGGATGAGGAGAGCCGAAGATCGAGCTCAGTGGCGTGATATAGGAGAGGCCTATTTCCATCAGTGGACGTGAAAGGCTGGTGATGATGATGATGAATACTTTCTCGTTGTCTCGCGGCACAAGAATGTGCAAGAAGATCTGGATGTCTTGGGTTTGATTCTCTGGTCGAATAATGTTTTATCGGGTTTCTGCATTGGTAATAGGCTCCCCCTATTACATGGGACTGGTATCTGATTAAATATAGATGCAGAAATACACCTCTGCCTACCCCTTCAGGGAATACAGACGCGAGTTTATGTATGTACAATTTACATAGGAAAAAATAATATTTTGCATCATATTACTAAATAACGTATTAGTTTAAAATGTGAATTAATGTTGAGAAATTTCATTTCAAAATAATTTCCATAGTATAACAATTTCAATAGATATCTTAATTGCTATTTATTTATTTAAATGTTTTATTTTGCATTTTTTATAGTTTAAGTAATAGGTTAATCTAGTGAATTGATTTGGGAAGGGGTTAAGCCTTAGTCCTATTTGTGAAACATCATCATCTGTCCATACAACCGGCATCTGGGCGAGGGCCTACCTTACTATTAAGAGGATTTAGGCCTTAGTCCACCACGCTGGCCCAGTGCAAGTTTGCGGACTACACATTTAAGATATTCCTAATTTTTATGTGAGCAGGTTTCATCACGATGTTTTCCTTCGCCGATAAAGCAAGTGATAATTCAATGTGAATACACACATAACTTCGAAAATTCAGAGGTGTGTGTCTGGGGTTTGAACCTGCGACCCCCAAAATTCTCAATCACGCTTAACTCGAGGCCTACGAAAACTTGTATTAATTGATAGAAATGAAACAAAATCTCAGACTAATTCATATTTAATAACATCTTAATCTATAAAATAACGTTAAAGGCACATTCATGATATAAATAAAATTGAGATTAACAATTAACGCAAGAGCGAATCCAGTTTTATAACATAGTCGTTGTCAAGTCACAAGAATTTATAATTTAACTTTAATATTAATAACAGGTAAAAAGGTATTTTACTTATTAAGGACTGTATTTAAAAATGACCAATAAAAACATTTAAGAAACAAAAAAAAAACAATTTTAATTATATTTGACAGCCCCGTGGCGCAGTTGGCTAGACACCAGCTTGCGAAACGAGTAGCCGTAGGTTCAATCCCCGCAGAGACTAATGTTTGTGTCATCCAATAATATTTGTTTCGTTGGATGTTTGTAAGAGTAAAGTCTCTCGTAGTTTCTGATACACGACACAAGACTTGTATCTTAGTGTGGGGTCAGAGCTATGTAACTGTTGGGTGTATTTATTTATTTATTTACTGGTCCACCTAAGTTTTGGAAAGACACGGGAGAGACATGACCTCAAAAACCCTTTCCCTGGATCCGCCCTTGCAATATAATGTACAAACAGAACAAGAGACAATCTTTCAACATTATTACAGCTGAAATGTTTAAAGATTAAAGTAGCCAGGGTAAAGACATTCTATGAATTCAAACTAAAATTTAAATACATCAGACTTACTAAAACTGTTTAACATAATTTCACACTCACAGCTTTTTTAAATTATACTTCCATAGAAGCCCAAAAGGCTGGTTTGCTTTACCAAATTCAGAATAGTCTTCAAATGTTTGTTTAACAAAAGCAATTTGCCATATAAATGAGAATATTCTGAGCCCACAATAAACTATAAACTGGACATTACAGAATTAACGTGTAACGCTTTTGGGCTTCTATGGAAGTACCAACATTGATATCTACAAGCCTGTAATCCTAAGGGTTAGGCAGAGTTGACTTTCTACGACATTTTTAAGCCCCTAGTAATAGAAGGCGACACTATTACCGTTCATATTGACAATAACAATACAGATATTATTTTACCTAAGAATCGAATTAGTGACCTTTATATCACTCGTCATATTTAACGATAATGACAAGAAATAGAATCTTTACTTTTATGGTATATTTCCATGAAGATTATGCCTCTTTTGAATTTATATATCTCCTCATATAGTTTGACTATAACTTGCGAATTGATGATGAAATATATCTCTGCCTATCCCTCTAGGTATACAAACAAAAAGTATATAGATATATATCCCAGTTATATTGATCTTTTAACTACTATCTTTGTATGATATATGTTGCTTAAAATGGATGAAAAAATAACCAACTTTAACATAAAAAATATTTAATAGGAATGTAATATATATTATTATTGCTACATTAAAATATATTTACAGAAGTTTATAATACAACTTATGACAAAGTGATAAAGATTAGCAAAATTTGTTTTGAAACTACCCTACATTTCACATAAGGCATATTTATCATCATTATCTGATGCTATTCTGGTCCTATAACAGAAAAATTGGGAATAAATATTTCATTACATTAGAAACTCACTAAAATTGTTAAAAAAATAGTAATTTTATTACAAGGAAATATAGCATAGGATAGGATTTTAAAAAATCAGGAGATTTACCTTTGAAGGTAAATTATAAAAATATTGCAATCTAAAATGAAGAACAGTTGAATAAGACTAGAAAGGAAATGTTCACATGCCGAGCGTGCCGAACCTACGATTACACTGTCATATGTTTGACACACACTTCTTCTTCTTCTTCATCAACCCTTATCTTATTATCTTATTCATCAACCCATTTTCGCCCACTGCTGAGCACGGGTTTGACACACACGCTTCTTAGTAATTCATTGCGTGTAATATCAATACTTATAAATGTGTGACAACCAATACTAAGTAAGTAGCCCTTTATTTTTGTTTGAAATATTCATTGGTGTGATGGTAGTAGAATGAACAGGTGACAGACAAGCGGCGACACTCGGCCAGATACTAAACACTGGCTATTTCTCTTCTAATCTTATTTAGCTGTTCTGTTTTAACCAGAATAGTACCGACATGTTTACTTAGAAACATGATAATTATAATACTTTTAAAATTTCCTTTACATTTTCAAAATTCATGAGTTTTTATAGGCACTATAAAATGACCACAGTCTCTTTTACACTTATTAAGACTATCTCTATTACTAAGACTTTGCTGTCCGTCTGTCACCAGGCTGTATCTCATGAACCATGGTAGATACAAAGTTGAAATTTTGGCAGGTGATGTATTTCTGTTGATATAATAACAAATACTAAAATAAATAAATATTTAAGTGCGGCTTACGATACAACAGACATGATTTTTTTGCCGTTTTTAGTATTACACTGAAGCACATTATCATGTTTCAAATAACAATGGAAGATCTATTTTATTTGATTAAATTAAATAAAACCTATATACTAGGTATTGTGATGTTACTTACATAATATCAGCTAAAACATCCCAATGTTAGGCATGGGCTTGGTCTAATATGAACAGAGATTTGGCCTTAGTCTACTACTCTGGCCTTATTTTGTGATTATGCTGGCTTTGTGATGTTTCAAACAATTGTGATTGTACATAAATATTTAATATTGCATGTAGTTAGCAATATTTCCCTGCTTGGAATCGAACCCAAGATATTTAGACGTCGAAATTACCAGTAATTAAAGCAAGGATCAACTATTTTTATATCTGAGGGTAGTATTCATCATTTATGAACAATTTCATACATTAAGCAAAATACAATATTTTAATATCAATAATTCTCATATTTATTTTATACATAAAATAATAATAAATATTAATTTAATTAACATTACTATGTATTGCACTCAATTGTATTTCATTTTATTTCATTGTATCAAGCTTATTCATATTTTATTTTGCTTTATTGAGCTTAATAAGTAAAATAACGACTCACTGCTTTTATTTTATGACAAATTATTGATATTAGAACATTCAACGCTATAAATAACTTCAAACTACCTTCAATTTTATTAATATTTAACACATACGGTAGTTTATCGGCAATACTTATAAAAGTTATTTAATTTAACTACAACTTAAATATTATTCACTGCATTTTGTTAGCAAAGCGAATAAAAATATATTTAAACAGTAGTTAAAATAACACACATTTATAAATAACCCACTTTTAATTATAAACTTTGATAAAGCCTCTTTTAACTGTTATACTTTCATAAATATACTAAAAAACTTGTTTAGCTAAGGGACACTTAATTAAAGTTTATAAATAAAATCATTTATATTGACTTTAATTATAAATCTTTGATTAGGTTTTTTTAACTTTCATATATAAATAAACAGATTTATAAAACATAGTTTAAATAAGTGACGATTAAAGTTTTTAAATAACGTAATTAAGCCTTAGCTTTCATATATAAATATAAATATTAATAAAACATTGTATAACTAAGTTATGACTTAATAAAAGTTTATAAAATTATTTATTATGTTTTTTTATAATCTTTAATCAAGCCTCCTCAACTTAAACAAAATTAAAAAACCTTCAGCTAAGTTAAGACTTAATCAGAGTTTATAATAATTATATTTAACTTAAATATACATATTATTTTCAGTCGTGTCTGTCTATCACGCTCATCGTGTTATAGATGTTGCGGAAGACTTAGCTAGGTTATATCCCACTGTTGGGCAACTTGCCCACATATAGAGATATGTCTAGTCGTATTGCTTTGAAAGAAGGTAAAGGCTTTATTTAATATTAAGTCTCTCTTTATTAACACACTTTTATTCAAAATGTCTTAGTCCATTATGCTGGCCTGGGATTGGACAAAAATTACTGGGTATTATTTTGTTCCAACTCTCCATTATTGACGTATTCAAAAATTTTTGACACAGTTATTTTTTGGGATTTATTAAAAGGATTTTTTTTTATTAAACTACTTTTACTTTTGCTAATGACAAGCTTTATCAAAATAGTTAATTTATGGTTATCAATACAAGATAAAAAATGTGTAATTGCAAACCTTTTAATAGACTGAGAAATCTTTTAAAGCTTTTTTTGTTAAACAATAACTGGGGTATTACATCAAGATCTTTAAATAGAATAAGTATTTAGATCCGACATTTTCTATACTTCACTTAAAAAACATGTAACTGTCCATAATTGGTATTACTGACAAAATACAGTACAAACTCTATGTAACATCACTCGATTTAATGACAAACTAAAGCGTCGAAATCTCTTGTCTTTTGTTTCAGCTCGCCTTCCATACAATGACTATCTCTACATTTAACGACAACTCTATAACGCCATGTACTGCACAGTCCCTTCACTGTATTTATTACCGTTATTTTCAAAATTTGCCACTATCAGAAATCACCTACATAGTCAATTACTGGATATTTCATTTCAATCACTTTTCTATCCACTCTCTGATAGCTTCAAATCATTGTCCATCACTGGTTCCACCACTCCTAACCCTATTTATCCCCACCGGTTAGAACACTTAAATCACTGCTGCACGGGTCTCCTGTACCTTTGAGAGGGTTTAGGCCTTAGTCCACTACCTTGGCCTAATGCGGATTACACACTTTATTTTAAGTACTTTTAGGTGTGCATGTTTCATCAACCTACCCTAACGGGAGACAGGCGTGAGCTTATGATGATGATGATGATGTTTCATCACATTTTCCTTCACCGTTATTAGTGATAATTCATTATATACACTAAATTTGGAAAAGTCGGTTTTTGCCTGGGTTTTGAGCCTAATTTCAAGGCCATCACTGCTTCCCAATCACTGCTTTTATATATCAATAAATATTTCCTCCACTCCTTAATATCTCTCTTTAAACCTTGAGGTCATTACTGCATTTCAATCATTTTTTACATCAATTTGATTTCCAGTACTTTTTAATGTCCTCTATTTTAAGCCACAAGATCTCTTAGTTTATTCTTCAACATTTTGACTTTTCTATTGACAGCACTTTTGTAGTTTTTCCCTTCGACATTTTTAGTAACATTATACCTAGTAATGTTTGATATTCTATCATCGAATAGGTGGTAGAAGTGGGGTAGTGGGGCGTCGACGTAGCCCACTGTTGGGCCGTCCCCTCCCCTGGCCTGGTGTAGGTGACGAGCGGCCATGTTCTGGACGAAATGATTAAACATGGCAGTTTCAGTAAACCATTCTAGGAAGTACTGGTTTTGTTTCGATGTTGCGCTTTTTATGAACGATTCTTTCTGTAATGAAAATAAAATTATACTTTAGCTGTGCGAAATTAATTGCGGAGTAAAGTACGTTTTTATATAAAAAATATTAATAATTAATACAGTCATACAGAGTGTATTCAGACCGTGATAAAAAACTGAAAAAAAAACGTCAAAAAATTGACGGATTGCTAGCAACGATATACATTTAATACCGATGGTCGTATGAAAAACGTCAAAATTTTATTTTTTTGTCTGAACTTTTTTTCTACGCCAATGGGTTTGTGATCACCGCAGCTATTACCTGCTTTAGTTTCCGATCACGGTCTGGATACACCCTATAATATATACTCTTCATTACCAATCAATTTTAAATAATTTTTAGCCGACTTCAAAAAAGGAGGAGGTTATCAATTCGTCTGTATTTTTTTATGTTTGTTACCTCAGAACTTTTTCCAATCAAAAATCTACAAAAGTCTACTTCTTTTGACCACTTACATCAAAAACTGCGCCGTCTTTCCCCATGTCGTGGTCTTTCATCGGGCAGTCTTTGAAGAACCGCCAATAACCGTCGAGTATGTCCACAAAGAACCTCATGAAAGCCTCTGAGATCATCACGTTGCGAGTTTTCGTGTCTTCCTGCTTGTCCTGTTAGGGGTTAGCGTGATGGTTTAATAGTGATTTTTAAGAGGGTATTTTGATGTAATTGAGGCGTTGAGCAACGAAAGGTATTATGGGGAGGGATTGAATGGATGAATGAATAATTGATTCATTCAGTCATTGGGGGAGGCCTATGTCCAGCAGTCGACCAAAATTGGCTGATGATGATGATGATGATGGGGAATGATCGATGAGTGAATGAATGTAGGCATTAGTGAATGAACATATTTATGGATCAACGTACAAATGAATGAACAGATGAATTAAGAATTTTAACCGTGAATTTTTAATGAAAAATACCTAGTAATGTTTCGAAGTACATATAAAATTGCTGTTATTTGACGTGCCGGACTATCGAAGGGCCGGATTAGTGAGATTGTACTGTATTCGTACCTTATGTTTACTGGACTCCATTTGCAGCGACGTCTTGAGTGTCTTGTAGCTGGTCGTGGGCAGGATCGTGGACTCGTCGCTCTGGCAGAATAGTACCTTCGACGGATGGGTCAAGTCGATCAGCATGCCCTGGGGAAGATACATTTACGCTTGAATAACTTGATGTTATGTGACTAATGTTTTCAATCTTGTTGGTAATGTGGCTAGTGGCGCCCTCTGTAGAATAAAAGTGATAGCGAAGGGGATCATAAACCTATTGACGCTAAAAAAAAATCCGGCAAAAAAGCGGTTTGTATGGGAAACGTTACATTTTTTATCTTTTGTCGAGATTTTCTTTACTGCCAGGGGATTAGCAATGACCTCATCTATTACCTGCCTTCGTTACCGATCACCGTCTGAATGTACCCAGTATATTTTAATCTACAGAGGGTGCCACTGGTCACATCATAATTATCAATTAAATTTCATTATCAGCCAATACACGTCCACCGTTAAAACATAAGCTTCTCCAAAATATTTCCAATATAATATAGCATTTATTATAATAGAATTTACAATCACTTTCATACTCAAAAGCATTTTTTTATCACCAAAATCTTCACGATCACCATAACCATCATCATTCTTAGTCCCCCCCCCCCCCCGAATACCCATATTTACCCCCCAAAATACCATATATATTCCACCAGCTCACCTCCTCAAACAGTATCCCGTCGAGGTCCAGATCCCCGTTGGTCTTCAGCATCCCGGCGAGGATCGGGAGAGGGGCCTCCAGCACATCTGTCTGTATCTCCGAGGGTATCGCGGAGATGAGAGGCTGTTGCCACACGAACGGGTACAGGGAGCTTTGTACAGCTTCCAGGCAGGCGGACACGGCGCTGCGGAGTGAATGGGCGAGTGAGTGAGTGAGTGAGTGAATGTATGAATGGTTGCCGTTTTACTATCTTCATATATTTTGGCGACTCTATTTTTAAAAATAAACTAAAATAGAGTTAGCTTTGATTTTTTTATACCATCGAGGATTGGTAATTACGTAATTAGTTTTTATTTTGCATGTTATGCAAGTTTTGATCTAAATTTCATGAATTAAAACAGAAATCAAAACAGATTGAAAAAATACCTGTACTGCTACTTACGTACGCATAAGAGGTGGGAAAACGATATTTGTTAATTTTGCTGAGATTGGAGTGAGGTGGTAAATGATTGTCAAAAATTTGCCCATCTTACACTTGAACAAACTTATACTAGTCTTTTCAACAAATGAACGAATGAATGAACGATATACAACTTACACACACACCATATCTTTTACTCATTTACCCACACCAGAATACAACACAACAATATACTGTACATCTCTCCTCACCTCAACTGATCACCGACGATGATGACCTTCCTCTCGAGGAGAAGGGAGCCGAAGACCTTGATCACCAGCCCGGCGCCCAGCAGGTCCAGCAGCGTGGACAAATTGTCTTCGTCCACGCGAGGCTCTATGGGACGCTTTATCGTCTTAGTCCTGGAAGGTGATAAATGAATAGGTGAGTTGATTTGATAAATTGTAATTTGCATGATCATCAGTACTAATGCCAATCGTCATTTTTTGGAATAATATGGGGAATGATAAGTAATATTAATGTTTTGATAAACAAGAGACTTAATTGCAAATTTTAAAGTTGAAGCGAACAATCGTAAGGAAATCAGGAAACCTCAAAATTTCTTTAGTCTCACCAACCCGCACTAGGCCAGGGACCACCCTGGCCTTGGTACACCAGTACTAAGGCCTAAACCCTCTCAATAGTAGATGAGGCTCGTGCCTAGCAATGAGACGTTTATGACCTGATTATAATGATGGTGATGATGATGATGATGACGACGCAGATGATGATAATGATGACGACGACGGTGATGATAATGATAAGAAGACAACTACGACTACAACGACAACGATAATAATGATAATGACTAAACACTCACCTATACCCATCAAAGTCCACCACGACCTTCCTAACCTCGTTATTGTTCTCCAAATCGTAATAGTCCAGGTCTGGTCTCCGTCCATCGCCAGTCCTCATGTCGGGCATGGTCTTGCACTTGACCATCTCCGGACGTGCGGTGACGTCTCGCTGGTGATGATACGTCACCGAGACTTCTTCACCAGGGTTCGGGAAGTCGGTTTCGAAGAGTTGCTGCAGGATGGAATTGATCACCAGCTCTGAACTGCCGTGGTGTGACTCTAGCTCTTGGAGGACCTGGGGTAAACGTGAATATCATACATAGCAGTTTTTATTCTCTATGAAATAGGGAGTGAAATTGTGTTGAAAATCATTATAGAACATGGGTATATCTACATGAAACATAGTAGTTTTTATTAGTAGGTAATTTCTTTTAATTTAAGTCTCATTTGTCTTTCCGATGTCTTTCACAGTATCATTTCGACCTATGCATAGAATAAGGTTACTTATGACTATAACACCAAAGTACTTTTTATGTCTATAATAGAGTTAAACTTGTTTATATATTGCACTAGTGAAGTAATAATGATCATACATTTTGTTGTTGTTTGAAGAACATAAAAAGTAACCGATAATTTTGTGCCCAATTAAGTTTAAATCGCTGAGAAAGAGAAGTTGTGCAAAAGCACATAAAACTTTATTCTGCGCATAGGTCGACTTATATTATCCTTATGGAAATATCTAACAACAGTTTTTTAAGCCTGATAATCAAACCTAAAATTGTTCGGCAAGACCAAAAGGCAGTCAAAAATGAAACTATCAAGAAAATTCTTATTAATCTAACTATAAATTTGGTTCTAGACTAAGTGACTAATCAACTATTCATATGTACCTGCTTGTGATTTATTGTTGGAAATGAAAATGGAAATGTTTGTGATGTATCCGCTCTATTTTTACTGTCTCTGCGATACAAGCCTCGCTTAGTGCAGAGTCAGTAGCATAATTTGAAATGTATGTATCTTAAATGTTAATAAATAAATAAACTAAGATAAATTCTAGTACTTACCTTATAATAGAAACCAGGGGCGCGATATCTGCCTATGATGCAGTAACATAAAGGTAGACAGGCAGTGGCGCCCTCTGGTAGCACACGGCGACAATATCTGAAATCACAAACACATCCGTATAGATAAGTCGTCATCAACCCATATACGCCCACTGCTGAGCACGGGTCTCCTCTACCATTGAGAGGGTTTAGGCCATAGTCCACCACGCTGGCCTAGTGCGGGTTGGCGGACTACACACCTAAGAAATTCCTAAAAACTTTTAGGTAAACAGGTTTTATCACGATGTTTTCCTTCACCGTTAAAGCAAGTGATAATTCAATTTGAATACACACATAACTTCGAAAAGTCAGAGGTGTGTGCCTGGGGTTCGAACCCGCGACCGCCGAGATTCTCGACCGCGCGCCTAAACCTCGAGGCCATCACTGCTTATAGATCTGCTGTATAGATAAGTAAGATGTTTAATTAGTTTAACGTAAATTTCACCTAAATCATTTATTTTTTTACCAGGGAATGTTTTCAAATCTTTAACGTACACCATACATCCCATTTAAAAATATTTTGACAAATAACTTAAGTGACAGGGTTGCCAGTTATATGAGAAATAAAATCTACTATTAAACCAATAAATTTTATCCATACATACATATGTTAAGGAAACAATATTTTGATGAAACCTGCACGCCTAAAAGTTCTAAGAAATTTCCTAGGTGTGTATTCCGCCAACCCGCACTAGGCCAGCGTGGTGGACTAAGGCCTAAACACTCTCAACGGTAGAGGAGCCTTATGCCTAGCTGTGGTACGTATAGGTGCTATACAGGGTGTATTCAGACCGTGATCGGAAACTAAGGCAGGTAATAGCTACGGTGATCACAAACCCATTGGCATTAAAGATAATCCCGATAAAAGATACAAATTTTGACGTCTCCCATACAACCATCGGCATTAAATGCATGTGGGTTTACAATCACCTAAGTTATTACCTGCCTCAGTTTCCGATCACGGTCTGAATACACCTGAATATGGGCTGATGAAGAAAAAACTAAAACTCACCCATACGACCTCTCGCCTCTCTCATCAGTGAGTACTAGGGAGTAACACTGTCCTCCCTTGGAGTCGGCAGACCACTCCCCTTTGGAAGCTGAGCTTAATGTCTCAGGGAATACCAGGTTTTCTATGTGTGGTGGGATTTGTGCCTGTAATTATGAAAGCATATATACACCCAACCGTCACATAGTTCTGACTCTAGACTAGGATACAAGTCCTGTGTCTTGTATCAGAAGCTCAGAGACTTTTCGCTCTCATACAGTCAACGAAACAAATATTAGTGGATGAGACAAACATTAGTCTGTGCGAGATCGACGCGGCCTCTCGTTTCGCAAAACAGAACTTAGCTCAGATTCTTATATTATGTGCATTAACAGACCTAGATCTTAAACAAGGATTTAAATCTTGTGCTAATATTTATCGGACGCGAAAACAACCGTATATTTCCAATATAGCCCATGTAGGTAACAATCATTAAAAATTAAATAATATTTCTTTAATCATATCGTCAAATACATACATTTACATACATCACTCAAATTCAGTAATTTCAATTTAAGGGGGACTCTAGTGTCCATCTTTTCACACTGTTCTATCTAGAAGTTGAATCTAAGACGTTTCGAGCGCTATTAAGGAAAACCCATTCAAAATTACAACTTACCTGACTAGGAAACACACTCTTTACATAAGCCTGCCCAGTCATATAATTAAGTCCAACCAGGAGACACAAATTGAACAGCCCAGTCTCTCTTGCTTCTAGTGGCATCTCTATATCCAGACATCCAGCTTTCTCGTCTATGCTCAGCTTGTCTATGCTGTCAAACTCTCTGCGCATAGACAACACGTTGCCTGTAGAGTCTGTCAGGTTTATCTTCGAGTCTGTCGACATCCTGTCTTTATCTTTGGTCAAGTTGCTTTGTGAAGTTCTGAAGCTCTTCCAAGATCTAAAAGTGGAGTACGGGTTGTCCAGGATTTCAGACTTGTACGAGCAGATAGAAGTCTGATGTCTGAATCTGGTTTGACGAATGCTCTTGGTGTCCAAGTAGGCGACCCTGCTTGAAACTCTGCGTACGTAGTTCTTCCTCTTTTCTGTTAGACTTCTGGTTAGTTTTATTGAGTCTGGAATAAAAGAGAAGAGAATTACTGGTAATACGTTTTAGTGGTGATGTAAAAGGGTCTACTTCATATAACCGTTTCGACAAATGTATTAACTCTTACATAACTAACGATTAAACTAGTGAAGAAGATGAACAAAAACACTCCTAAATCGGAAATCGAATCTAGGATGAACCGATCGAGAGAGATCGGTCCACGTTTTTGGACAGGATTAGCAAGTCAGTTTTGAAGGTTTCTCTGAATATTTTGATGATGGACTTAGTTTAGGGCCTAATCCATCCCGCTGGCCTAATTAGTAACTTTTACTAAAACCCTTTAGAATTTCTCAAGGCTTTTTGTAAATTGCAAGTTTGATGTGATGTGTGATGGTGTTTTTTGGAGTGATGATGCACTTAGTTGAGGCCTTAGTCCACCACGCTGGCCTAGTTGGCAACTTTTACCAAAAACCTTTAAAATTCCCCAAGGTTTTTCATAAGGCGTAAGTATATAGAAAGGTATATGGCCTATGTCTAGGAGTAGGCGTCTTTTGGCTGATAATGATAACGATGATGATGCCAATAAGGTGCAAGGACTTACCTTCGCTGGTGCTGCCGTCGGAATGGTCAGTGGGAAAGCTGCCTGGCTTGTTGCCGTCCATGTTGCAGGCCGCAGTCACTGTCTCGTAGATCTCGTTCATGAGACGGTTCAACTGAGGACAACGGAATTCGTCTGGTTAATATTCAGCTACTGGGAGACTTAAGCGGATGAAACAATTTTAGATACACTATGTATTGAGGTCGTGAAGTGATCAATCGGGATGGCGGTCTTATGGAGATCTCTATGAAACATTTTGGAAATCTATTTATACCTCTTGTAATAGAATGTTTTATAGGACTTCCTGCGGAATGAATAAAAAAGTTAAGACAGCCTCGGAAAAGGAAACGAGAGGCCGCGGGTTCGATCACCGCACCGAGACAAATGTCTTTTTTTCGGGTCTGGGTGTTTGTGAGAGCGGAAAGTCTCTCGTAGTTTCTGATACCCACGGAACAAGGCTTGTATCTTAATGTGGAGTCAGAACTATGTATGTGACGGTAGTGTATGCATTATTATTTATTTAGCTCCAGTAATAATAAAACATATTGACGTGTGTATTTTACGAATGATACATTTTTTCCCTCCTTATATAAACATGTGTTACCGTGTCATAAGTGCTATATTATTGCAAAAATGGTAAATAATCTAACATTTCATTTCATGTTTTCCTACCCGCGATATTTTTATATCCCAATACAATTACAATTTCTATGTCGTGACGTCATATGATATGACGCTGTTAATTCCGTCATACATTGTTTACGCTTTAGACATATTTCCTGGCTGATGATATAACATAATAAAATATTTAACAACAAATCAAATGTATGTCAAAAAGTCGACTATAGTTTAAGCATTGTCAATTCACGGCAAAACTGTTTTACATTTTAACTGAAAATCGGCATAAAGTTTAAGTAATTCAGAGCTTAAAAATCTGTTGGTAATTTATCGTCATTAATACAGGGTGTATTCAGACCGCGATCGGTAACTTAGGCAGGTAATAGCTACGGTGATTACAAACACATTGGCGTTAAAAAAAATTACCTTTTCCTAACGAACATTTAAATTTCATACCTATGGTTGTTAGGAAAATTTACTGTATTTCAGTAATTCCGTATACATTACTAAGAAGATCTTAAATGAATTAAAGTGATGATACGAATGCATTTATTTAATATACACGTTCAGAAATTCATCGATTACTATTACCCAACAATTACTCATTGATATAAAAACTATATTTATAAACAATATCGTCACTTTTCACCTTCTAGCCGAAAAGTTCCTTTGACCGTTGTTTAAACCATAGATAACGCAAAATAATTATTGCCAATGAAAAACAATTGAATATAAGCATGACGAATGTTTATTTATACATTGATCAGATTATAAAACGATTTTTAAAAAAAAGTCGAGTACATATTTTACCGCTTCAACTAACGGAAAAATCACGATAACATTATTTCGTAAACGCATGACGAAGCGTCAAGGTTACTACGATCTGTTTTTGTTCGTTCACGTGCACGAAAAAAGTTCACTCATTCATTCCATCACTCACAATAAATCACTCATTAACTGTCAGTACGACATAAACCATTCACCTGAGCTGGTTATTTCGGACGGCATCTTCCAACACTGAGCATTAATTTAAAAAATAATAAACACTTATTTCGAACACAATTTAAATTTCGAATTCAAACGCGTTCCATTTTCAAATATTTGAATTTATCATTCAAATTTCGAATGTTCGTTCGAAATTCGAATTAAACCGTTTTGCATGTTCCAAATTTGAATTAAAACCGTTTTGTGCGTTCGAAATTTGATTTTTTTTCGTATTTCGAACGTTTCGCGCCGGCTGGAGTGCGCGTCGCGGCGGCGCGTACGTTTATACGGACCGATCTAATTTGTACAATCGTGTGCGGGCACAGTGAAGTTTTCTTGTAACGATAACATGATACATTACGACCCCCAACGGCACCGCTTCATGCAATATGGAGTTAATTTAACTTTATTTTTTTATTTTTGGAACATTTCTCTATATATTTTACCACTAGGATATTTTTTTTCTACCTACCCGCACTAGGCCAGCGTGCCTGCCTCTCAGCGATAAAACGGATAGTACCTAACAGTAGAACCACGGTAAAAATATATATACAGTAGCTTATCTTCATACAAACGGGCCAAAATCGAGTTATACCTACGCGCCCGATCTCGGCACGCGCTCGGCATGCAGGCAGTCGCGACTGTGCCGCAGTGACGAACGGACGGTGTCGTTTTAGCAGTAACCGCGCGATTTTTAAAAAAATATGACAAGAAGAATATATTGTGCTGTGTATGGTTGCATGAATTCTTCAATAACGCACCCAGATATAACTTTTTTTAGATTACCTGGAAACTCCGAAAGGTAAGACTATACAATGATTATACTTATTAGTAGGTAAGTAAGTAATTTAAGTGTTTTTGAAGGATGATCTCCCCTTGAAAAATAAATAAGCTAGACATGTAGTTGAAATGATCTCCGATTAATGTATTTCTGTTGCCGCTTTAACAACAAATACCTCTAAATAATCATACAATAAATATGTAATGGTTGCCGTTTTTTTCTCGGTACTAATATATATTTGTTAAAACACGAACTTGTTAACGAAAAATTCAAAAAACTTTGCAACTCTATTTACATAGACATAAGATTGAAATTATTTTGTCTGCTACTCACTCTAGTAGTGTTACGTGGCAAGCGCCGACGACCCAAGTCCCTTTGATAAATGCCGCCGAACTCACCGCGCTTGCGGCACGGTAATTCGATGGCTCCAATGAACACTCCTCTAACTCAAAATTTTGAAATTTTCACGTAAATTGCTTTACTATTTAATAGTAAAGCAAATTTCACTTAATTTTCATGTACGTCATTTTCACAATTTCAATTAATTTCCACGTAAATTGCTTTACTATTAAATAGTAAAAAACGAAAATTTCAAAATTTTAGTTAGAGGAGTGTTCAATGGAGCCATCGGTATTACCTTTTTGAGGCTAGCGGTGATTTCTTGAAATGTTTGACTTGATGTCAGTTTTATTAAATACACTAATAAAAAATAACAGGCATTTTTATTGAACACACTTCCATTCACAAAGTATTTCATTTATTTAGATAGAAAGTCAAAGGAGGTAGATTTATTTAAAATGTTGCGGTGCGCAGCCCTATCGCATGTTTACGACCGCGCGGCGGCAGGCCTTTGTTCTCAAAATGTGGCGGAGTCAAAATACTGTATGTAATATTTTTACCGTGGTAGAACGTAGGGGCTGATTATAACGTTGATTTTTTTAGCTTACATATATGGGAACACAACTATTTTGTTCGCACTAGAGTTGACAAATTTTAATCGGTCATTGCCAAAGTATATCTTTTGTGCCTTAGAGTTTTGTTGATAACGGATGTTGACGACATCGCTAGCCGTTTGTAATTTAGCTAACCGCTTCGGTTAAGTTTCTCATGTTACTGTACATATGAGCCAAGAGATACTGGCTATATAAACCGCAGTACTCTAGTATCCATAAAAGTTTAGCAACGTAAACCAAGTTTGTTAATAATATTGCTTGAACCATTTCGTCTTTTACACTAATTTGAAAAACTAGCATTAACAATACATTATATCGGTGTTTCTGCTTTTAATTTGGCCACTAACATTGAGAGGGTTTAGGCATTATTCCACCATCATTAGGCTAGCCTAGTGCGTGTAGTGTTTGTATACTTGTCTCGGTGACACGGGTAGTGGGGGAACAGTCTAGTGCGAGCCGTTGGCAAGAGCGGACGTGACTGCTGGTGACGTAACGAGCCAATACTTAATCCTTGTGGAGGCACGTACACTACAGTGCGTGTCGACGGACTACACACCTAAGAAATTCCTAACAACTTTTAGATATGCAGGTTTCATCATGATGTTTTCCTTCACCGTTAAAATAAATTATAATTAATTATTAAATTAGATTAATGTATTAAACTACTTTCATCCAGGGTTACCGTTAAAAACACTATTTCCTCATACTATCAGAGTTACATTAAAGCTACGCTAAAGTACTTTCTTCTTCTTCTTCATCAACCCATATACGCCCACTGCTGAGCACGGGTCTCCTCTACCATTGAGAGGGTTTTAGGCCATAGTCCACCACGCTGGCCTAGTGCGGGTTGGCGGACTACACACCTAAGAAATTCCAAGGAACTTTTTAGGTGTGCAGGTTTCATCACGATGTTTTCCTTCACCGTTAAAGCAAGTGATAATTCAATGTGAATACACACATAACTTCGAAAAGTAAGAGGTGTGTGCCTGGGGTTCGAACCCGCGACCGCCGACATTCTCGACCGCGCGCCTAAACCTCGAGGCCATCACTGCTTTCTTTTAAAGTACTTTAGGATAGAACAAAGATTTGTAATGCAGCTATAATCTCATTCAAGACAAAAGACGATGCGACAGCTACGCCGTTACGTAACGCCTGCAACATTGAAGTGTGGCAACGATCGACCTAATTCCCTAGTCTCTGAGTGGAAGAGAATACATACTTCAAACGGTTATTTCGTCCGTCGACTTGGGAAAGGTGGTGGGAAACGTATGGATGAGGGCCGCTCAACACCGGGATGATTGACGCTTTCTTGGGGAGGCCTACGTTCAGCAGTGGACGGCGATAGGCTGGGTATATGAACCATTATTTAAGCTTCCTGATGGACTAAGGCTTAACCTCACAAAGCAAAATATAGACACAATATTTAATTCAGGTCTGGGTGTATGTGACAGCGAAAAGACTCCTGAGTTTCTGATACCCACGACACAAGACTAGAAATGAAATGTGAGCATGCCGAGCGTGCCGAACCTACGATTACACTATCATATATATGACATGCACGCTTCTTAGTAATTCATTAAGTGTAAAATCAAAAGTTTTACAAATATGTAACCAATAGCAACCCTTCGTTTTTGTTTGTGGTCGTGTTGTGGTGGAATGAACAGGTGACAGACAAGCGGCGACACTCGGCCACATACTGAATAATGTCTCTTACCCTTCTAATATTTGTTCTGTGCTTACGACAATCTGTCTGTGACAATATATAGTTGCATTTTCATATTTGTAACTTTCCAAACGAAATACATTAAGTGTGATATGAGATGACATAATTAATTCTGCGTTCGAGATTTATCTTCCGTTGGGTAATATTCCTCTAATAACATTGAGATATTCCTGATGACATAAAACATTGACCGTAGCAGGTAGACAAACAATGCTTTTGATTAATAACTTTTAACTGTCTTGGTACTATTGGTTATATAGCTTGTGAAACTTGAGGTCGAAAGTTCTATTTGAATAATTTGGTTTTATGGTCATCATCATCAGCCCATATAGTCCTAAATTTGGGTCCTGGGTTCCTCTACAACTGAGACGATATGGGCCTTGGTCCACCACGTTGGCCTATCGCTGTTTTCGACTGTACCATCACCTGCCCATGTAAGTCCTTCTGCTGGGCAGTGATTATCTATATAACTAAGAGGATTTGTGCCTAAGTCTACCACGCTGGCCTAGTACGGTTTGGCGGACTATACGCCTAAGAAATTTATAAGATATTTTTCATGTGTTTAAGTTTCCACACGATGTTTCCACTCACCGTTAAAGTATGATAAATCATTCACACGTTTGCAAAAAGCTTGTTTGTTTGTCTGCTTGTTTTGTCCTTGTCTCAGTTTCGTACAACGCCGTCCAAGATACATAAACAAATGAGGCTAGGTCATTACAAGTATTAAATAATGACGTATACGATAATGATTTATTGTTAGGGACGGTTTGGGTTGTCGATATTCGAGTATTTTGATAAGTTTAACGTTGGAGAAAATACGAGGTTTTCATCATCTTCATCAGCCCTGAAGCAAGCAAGCATCTGCTATGCAACTGAGATGGTTAAATTCTAGTCCACCACTCTGGCTTAGTGTGGAAGGCCAACTACACACCTAAGAACTTTTTGGGTGTACTGGTTTTCTTACAATGTTATCCTTTGCGTTTGAACCTGCAACCGCCGAAATTCTCAACGACGAGCCTAAATTTCGAGGCGATCACTGCTTTATGTGCCGTCATGTCTTCATTCACCTCTTTCTCTTTCATATCTTCAGTCCACTCCATCTGTTTAGCCTTTGTCAGCTCGCCCAGGAGACATAATTAAAACATCGACATATCGACACACGTATTACCACATGACTCTTAATTTATCAGTTTAATTAGCGTGTGATATTCCACGATTTGTGAGACGAGTCGACGCCGCCGTCGAGCTGGCGATAGGACAAACATTTTTATTGCTTTGCGCCAAATACTTCGCGTTTCGCGTGTAATGTAATAACTCCAGTAATTTGTTTTGGGAATGCTCTAATTTGTTGATAAGGGCTATCACTGTTTGTGAGAGATAGGTGAAGTTTCTGTATCTTTAATTGCTGTGGCGGTACATGAATAGAAGCCCAAAAGTGGTACATGTTAATTGTGTAATCTCTAGTCTATAGTTTATTGTGGGCTCAGGATATTCTCATTTATATGGCGATTTGTTTTTGACAAATAAACGTTTGAAGCTTAGTGATTTTCATTTGGGATTTCGTATCATTAGCTGGCTTTTGGGCTTTTAAGGATGTACCGCCCTTGGTTAAATGTAAACAAAACTTATTACCGCATATATATAAATAAATAAATACACCCAACAGTCTCACACACATAGTCCTGACCCCACACTAAGATACGAGTCTTGTGTCGTGGGTATCAGAAACTAAAATAAATAAATAAATAAATAAATACACCCAACAGTCACATACATAGCTCTGACCCCACACTAGGTTACAAGACCTGTGTCGTGGGTATCAGACACTACGAGAGACTTTTCGCTCTCACAAACACCCAGACCCGAAACAAATATTTGTGGATCACACAAACATTTATCTCGGTGCGGGAATCGAACCCGCGGCCGCTCGTTTCGCAAGCTGGTGTCTAGCCAACTGCGCCACGGGGCTGTCAATATATTGTTTTAAAGTGTAATAAGATGTACACACACGCAACCCTGCGCTCCCCAAAATCATAAGTAAAGATTCTATTCTGAATCCACATTTGTCTATTGCTGTCTTTCGGGTATTATACCAAATTACGTACTACCACTGAGAATTTCTTAACGTAAAACCACAATACTCAGTACCCACTTTGCCCCGCCCATGATATCGTGTTTGCTTGGTATATACTTGAACCACGAGACCACGAGACCACGATAATCTTAGATTTTTTAATAGCATTGCAGCACCTATTTATGATACAACGGTGGTTTTTCCTTAAAACCCCAAAAGCGAAGCTAACCTTACAAAATTCGGAATAACATTTAAACCTTCATTTACCAACAGCAATTTGCCATATAAATAAAAATAACCCGAGCCCAAAATTAACTATAAACTAGATATTACACAAATTGCAACGCTATTGGGCCTCTGTACCGCTACTGGTACATATACAACACGAAAATATTCCTTCATGAGTCACACATCGCGTGGAAACGGTCAGAAAAACCGCATTGCCCATAAAACTGTGCGTTTATCGAAGTAATCAGCATAGAGGGCGACGGCGCCGAGCCCCCGAGAATACACGCCTCGTGCTTCATTTTACGTCAGCTGATGGGACGGAATGGGAAGTATTGTTGGGGCCGCGACTAAATGTATAGAAAACGTTTGAAATTTCATATAGGGTGTTAACAGACCGTTATGGAAAACTGGTACAGTTTATAGTTACGGCATCTTACACTTTATATATACAATGAATTGCCAAGGAATTTTATCAATGAAGGAAATCATTATGACAACACCTGCACACTTAAAAGTTCTTCTTCTTCTCATCTCCCGGGCTAAAATGGCTATTAAAAAATAAGGGTTGATCGTGGAAGGGTGAAAATTAAGGATTGTATGTATTTTTGTATGTTATATCATAAAAAAATAGAAACTAAAAATTGTGTTTAAAAAATAAAAATAAAAAATTTAGGGTTGGACTACCCCTAACATTTAGGGGGATGAAAAATAGATTTTGGCCGATTCTCAGACCTACTCAATACGCTCACAAAATTTCATGAGAATCGGTCGAGCCGTTTCGAGGAGTATGGGAACGAAAACTGTGACACGAGAATTTTATATATCGACCTATGCGCAGAATAAAGTTACATGTGCTTTTGCACAACTTCTCTTTCTCAGCGATTTAAACTTAATTAGGCACACAATTATCAGTAACTTTTTATGTTCTTCAAGCAACAACAAAATTTATGATCATTATTACTTTACTAGTGCAATATGTAAACAATTTTAACTCTATTATAGACATAAAAAGTACTTTGGTGTTATAGTCATAAGTAACCTTATTCTATGCATAGGTCGATATAAGATAAATACACCCAACTGTCACATACATACCTGTGACCCCAAACTAGGTTACTAGGTCTGTGTCGTGGGTATCAGAGACTACGAGACTTTTTTCGGTCTCACAAACACCCAGACTCGAAACAAATATTTGTAGATCACACAAACATTTTGTGAGATATATTTCTTTCTTTAGGTGTTACGTCAAACCGAAAGGTCTCTTGTAGTTTCCGATAAGTACTACACAAGAATGGTATCTTAGTGTGGGGTCATCACTATGTATATTATGTACTTTGATATGGTATACATCTATTAACAAAATTGCAATAAATACCACGTTTTCTGTCGCCCTTCCGGCCCTGTTTCTGTTCCCTAAATAGAAATGACTTACATTTTACTGTTCGGTTCTACTTTGTCTAATAATACGGTTTCTATTTATCAATTTGAGAGCAAATATCCTATTTTGTATTTACAATGAATTATTACATGTCTTTGTCATTGTGGAAGCAGTGATGGCCTCGAGGTGTAGGCGCGCGGTCGAGAATCTCGACGGTCGCCGGTTCGAACCCCAGGCACACACCCATGACTTTTCGAAGTTATGTGTGTATTCACTTGCACTAACGGTGAAGGAAAACATCGTGATAAAACCTGCACACCTAAAAAGTTCTTAGAAATTTCTTAGGTGTGTAGTCCGCCAGCCCGCACTAGGCCAGCGTGGTGGACTATGGCCTAAACCCTCTCAATGGTAGAGGAGACCCGTGCTCAGCAGTGGGCGTATATGGGTGAAGATTACATGTCTTAACGGACTCTTACAGGGAGTAAATAGACCATAAAATAAGGGACTAAATAGATTCAAATGATCGAAAACTAAGACCGTTAATACTAATAGAGCTTTTGAAAACGTAAAATTATTGTTTTTCTTCATTAATGTGTTTGTAATCACCGCAACTATTACCTGTCTTAGTTTTCGATCACGGGATTATAGACTGCATAAATATACGAATTAGGGATTGCAATCCAGCGGCGTTTTCAATCCAGCGGAATTTTTGCTGGATTGACCTGAATCCAGCTGGATCCAGCGCGGATCCAGCAAAACGTGGAACAAAAATAAAAAGACGACATTTTTAAGACTTTTTTTATTAATTTGTACTTCTTACGATAATCTTTGAAATCTTCCACTCATGTGGTGATATCTTGTATTAATTTGCTTTGTTTTTTTGATAAGTTGAGATCAAAATAATCAACATAAAATTAAATAACAAACATATAACCTTATATTCATATAACATTTAAGATAATGTTTATGTAATAGGACGGTTAATCAGTAACAATCAGTCTCACAAATTCTTTTAAAATTAACTTAATTAACATTCTTTTAAAAAAGGACCGTAACAATAACACTATTTTAATTTTCAATATAGTATTATTGTATCAAACAAAAAAAGCTTTGAAATAATCTTCTCTCCGCTCGTTAATCTTTAATAATTAAGCAGTTTAAAGTCTGACGATAAGAGACTACTTCTTTTTTTGAATTCTCTGAAAGTAAGACCTTAGAAAACAAATTTTATCTATAGTCTTATCTCCCAACCTACTTCGCACAGAACTGCATATGTAGCCGGCTGCTGAGAATGCCCTTTCGGCCTCTACACTCGGTTCGAAGGTTCGGTTTTAAGGTCATTAAATACTCATAAACCATTGATAAATGTTCACCTCGCACTCCTTCGCTCTCATAAACGCTCATTTCTTTTTTCAGGATCTTTTCGTAATCTAATTGACCACTTGGCTTTTGTTTATTAAAGTTCTCCTTCTCTCTTTTAAGTTCTATCGCAAGCTCTAGCTCTAAAGTCATTTTAACGGGTTCTGCGTCATCATCTACACGATCTTCTTCTATCTCCATGGTATCTTCTTGCACCGGCTCTACAATATATTGTTCATTTACTCGTTTTAACAATGTTTTTATCTCCTGCCGCATCGCATTATTTTTTGGCAATGGAAAATAGCCAGGCTATGGTGACAGAACGGCAAGTTGCCGCGCCGATTCGAAAATGGCGGCAATTCAAAACTAAACAATAGAAATTGATAGGTTTGCGGATCCGCATCGCTGGATCAAGATGTATGCTGGATCCAGCATGTTTAAAAAGGCGCTGGATCCAGCTGGATTGCTGTATGCTGGATCCAGCAATTGCAATCCCTAATACGAATATTATCTCTATACCAGACACAAAACAGACGACAATTCATGCTCCCACAACAATCAGATTCGACCACGTACTTACAAAAGGCGTCGACAGGCAAACTGTGTTGCTACATTGTGCCTTGAATAATGTGCATATCGACCTTTGCATAGAATAATGTCACTTATGACTATAACACCAAAGTACTTTTTATGTCTATAATAGAGTTAAAATTGTTTATATATTGCACTAGTGAAGTAATAATGATCATACATTTTGTTGTTGTTTGAAGAACATAAAAAGTTACTGATAATTTTGTGCCCAATTAAGTTTAAATCGCTGAGAAAGAGAAGTTGTGCAAAAGCACATATAACTTTATTCTGCGCATAGGTCGATATGTTCAAACGTAAGGACTAAGTCATTTGGATTCAAGAGACGTTCTTAATTCATATACATCTATTATAGATTACATTAGACAATGGACGTGTTTAATTAAATATTTCATGCTAGTTTTTTTAGGATTTAACATGTTGACAGTCCCGTGGCGCAGTTGTCTAGACAGCAGCTTGCGAAACGAGCGGCCGCATCGATCCCCGCAGAGACTAATGTTTGTGTCATTCACTAATATTTGTTTCGGGAGTTTATTAAAGCGAAAATGTCTCTCATAATATCTGATACCCACGACACAGGACTTGTAACCTAGTGTGGGGTCAGAGCTGTGTACATATGTGTCTGCTGGGTGTATTTATTTATTTTTAATAGTTTTAAATAGAAAGCTTTTATCTCATTCTTTATATATCATTCCCCTGCCCTGGTCCCAATTTAATCCTTGGGGTCGGCGCAGTATGTTTTCTCCTTCCACGCATCCCTGTCAGCCGTCTGTCTTCATTCACCCCTTTCTTTTTCATATCTTCAGTCACGTACTCCATCCATCTCTTCTTTGGCCTTCCTCGGCCCGCCCCTCCATCCATTTTCATATTCATCACCTTTTTTCCTACATATGATTCATCCCTTCTCATAACGTGCCCACACCACGACAGACGGTTTCCTTTCATCTTTTCTATCACAGGAGCGACTTTCTTTATATATAATAAATTGAATAATTAATTAATATTGCGTTTTAAACTCTTCCTACTAACTAGCCCTGTATTTAAAGTCTTAGACATTTTTAATCGGACGTCAGAGCATAATGATATCATCGAATTGGTCATCAATTAGCGGAGGCATCGGGTGTTATCAGCGCTGATAAGGGGGTCGGAGGCGCCAATAACTCGGCGATTTTGGCAGGGTTTGTAATGTCAGTGAACCAGGGTAGTGGAACTAGTAGGGACTGTTGTGTCCTGGCTAAATATGCGGTTATTGACGTATGAAGTTTCTTTATTAGATTTTACATAGATTTATACCAGTGTATTCAGACCCAGTGGCGTGCCTAGGGTATCAAACTAAGGCAAGCCCAAATGTTTATTTAGTAGCAGCATATTTTTTTTGGTACGTAGGACTAATAAATACCTACCGGTTAGTACTCACATTCACGTTCATAGCGTTACTTTATAAATAAACAATCGTTAAGTTCGTTATTCGGAACTATGTAAGGCAAGTCGGGCTTTCGGGCTTCTATGGAAGTACCGCCACCGTTCAGACCGTGATCGAAAACGAAGGCAGGTAAGAACGGTGATCACAAATCCATTGGTACTAAAAAAATTATGACAAAAAATTGTCATTTTCCATACTAACCACATACATTTAATCTTCTTCTTCTTCTTCTTCATCAACCCATATACGCCCACTGCTGAGCACGGGTCTCCTCTACCATTGAGAGGGTTTAGGCCATAGTCCACCACGCTGGCCTAGTGCGGGTTGGCGGACTACACACCTAAGAAATTCCTAAGAACTCTTAGGTGTGCTGGTTTCATCACGATGTTTTCCTTCACCGTTAAAGCAAGTGATAATTCACTGTGAATACGCATAACTTCGAAAAGTCAGAGGTGTGTGCCTGGGGTTCGAACCCGCGACCGCCGAGATTCTCGACCGTCATCATACATTTAATACCGATGGTTGTATGGAAATTGTCAAAGTTTCTAATTTTGTCGGGATTTTGTTTAACGTCAGGCGTTTTTTTATCCCATTAGCTATTACTTGGCTTGGTTTCCGACCACGGTCTGAATGCATCTTGTATCCCTTATAGTGAGAGGGTTAAGGCCTTAGTCTACCACGCTGGCCTAGAGCGGGTTTTTTTGGCCCTATCCCACCACACACCCGCCACTGCAACTCCTGTACTCCAAGATCAACAGCGGCACGCACAGTATTGGCGCCGAGCAATGAAGCTCAGCGAATCTAAGGGGACCTAAATTGTCACAATCCCGCAACGAAGTTAATCAGAAAAGCAATGTAAAGGAGGAGTTGGAAAACAAAGAGTTGTCCACTTCCCTCCACAGCAAAGCGGGTGACAAAGCGGAGCGGGTTGGCGGACTACATCAGTCCATACACGTCCCACTGCTGGACTGGCTCTACTATTTAGAGGGTTTGGACTAAGGCCCACCACGGTGATCTAGAGCGGATTGGCAGACTACACAACTAAGAAATTCCCAAATACATGTGTGCAGGTTTTTACGTACTTCAAAGGCGGCAGAAAACATCTAGATAAAACCGGCGGTTTTAAAACATTTTAGAATAGTTATAAAATGAATGATGATGAAATGAGACCTTATAGTCTAATTTCCATCCAAGCAAAATTGGTAATTGACTATCAAAATTTTAATAAACGCAAGCGGGGATATAACCAAACCTAACGTAATCAATAAAAAAATTCCCATCCGGCATTCGAACATAAATCTCCGCGTTACGCATCCTTGTACACTTGCCAATGAACCATAAACAATATTAAGACGAGTTTAAATATAAAAAACTGTAAAACAATACCCGCTTATCTTTAAATTAACAATGAGTTACGTAAGACACGTTTGAACGCAATAGGCCAATGGCGCAGTTGTCTAGAGACAGGCTTGCGAAACGAGAGGCCACGGGTTCGATTCCCTTACCGATATAAACATTTTTATAGGTGTTTATGTGACCCAAAAGTCTCTCGTAGTTTCTTGTACACGAAACAAGACTTGTATGTTAGTCTTCTTCTTCTTCTTCTTCATCAACCCATATACGCCCACTGCTGAGCACGGGTCTCCTCTACCATTGAGAGGGTTTAGGCCGTAGTCCACCACGCTGGCCTAGTGCGGGTTGGCGGACTACACACCTAAGAAATTCCTAAGAGCTCTTAGGTGTGCAGGTTTCATCACGATGTTTTCCTTCACCGTTAAAGCAAGTGATAATTCAATTTTGAATACACACATAACTTCGAAAAGTCAGAGGTGTGTGCCTGGGGTTCGAACCCGCGACCGCCGAGATTCTCGACCGCGCGCCTAAACCTCGAGGCCATCACTGCTTTTTTATGTTAGTATTGGATCAGAATTATGTATGTGACTTGGCTGTATTAATTTACTGTTATTATAATTACATACATAACCTCACGCCTGTATTCCTCGAAGGGGTAGGCAGAGGTGCAATTCTGCACCCATATTTCGCTCTTATGTATCAGCCTATTGCTGATATTGGTACACTTATACAGACTTTCCTAATAGAACCTAATACCACTTTTACGAACCGGGTACCAAATCCAGAGCCTGTAGATCGCAGGTCACATACTTGTACCGCGAGACCACGAGGCAGTCTAACTATTAGGCAATTAAAATCTGTAACGTAACGCTCTTATCTCCAAGTTAACAATGAATTACGTAAACTGAGATTGGACGCAATAAACTTATCGTTAGTTTTGTTCTCGATATTGTTATTAATTCAACAGATTTATATTGTTTAATATTTAATAAACTTCGTCGAGTCTTTTCGTCACCCATACCACAAAGCCTGAAGACGAAAGTCTTTAATGAGTGCTTCCTACCTGTCATGACATACGGAGCCGAGACGTGGACACTGACGGTGCGACTGGTCCACCAACTCAAGGTCGCTCAGCGAGCGATGGAGCGGGCTATGTTAGGAGTCTCTCTGAAGGATAGGATCAGAAATGATCTTATCCGACAGAGAACTAAAGTTACCGACATAGCCCAAAAGATCAGCAAGCTGAAGTGGCAGTGGGCGGGTCACATCTGTCGCAGAACCGACAACCGTTGGGGTAAACGTGTTCTGGAGTGGAGACCACGGCTCGGCAAACGTAGTGTAGGACGCCCTCTGGCTAGGTGGGGTGACGATATCCGCAAGGTGGCTGGCAACGGTTGGATGAGGAGAGCCGAAGATCGAGCCCAGTGGCGTGCCATAGGAGAGGCCTATGTCCAACAGTGGACGATTAAAGGCTGATGATGAGATGATGATGAGATTTATATTGTTTAAAACTATTTAAGATTGTAACCACTCCTTGTTCCTGATCTCTCCAGTCCATCTAACGGTTGTCTGAAAGAAATCACTGATAGTGACAAGGCCGCCATTTGTCCTCTTCATCAGCCTTCATTGCGTCCACTATTGGACATAGGCTTCTCTTATGGCACGCCACTGGGCTCGATACTACGTTATTAAGTTGTGACCAGAAAAAATATTGTTTCTATCTGTATAGTATGCAAAAAAGCATAATAAATAAGATTTACTATTAAGGGTGTATTCTGACCATCATCGGAAACTTAGGCAGGTAATAGCTAAGATGATTAAGACTCTCTTGGCGTTTAAGAAAATCCCGACAAAAAATAGAATGAATAGGCGACAGACAAGCGGCGACACTCGTCCCTATACTCTAAATACTGGATATATCCCTTCTAATGTTATTCAGCTGTGCTGTGGTATGGTCATGATCCCGCAACGAAATTAAACAGAACAATTATTTATAATAAGGATTTACATATACGCAAACAATCTCTTAATATGTATCAGATACGGGAGGTAAAGGGCTGTTAGTCTTGTTAGAAGACCTAAGTCTTAGTCAACAATATTGGCGTAAAGACGAAACTTTAAAACTAATCAAGGCCAAACTATTAACGCTGTAACTGTACAAAATAACTGCAGTTCGCCGACATACTTTTGTAAAGTGTTACTTTTCGAGGTTTTGTTATTTCGGCCACCGTTTCATAGTTGACGATAACAATACCTACTGTTGTATTACAAACAATAATTATAAACCTAGGTTTTGTTATTGGCACTTTCAACTTATTTAAAAGACTTTAATAATTCACTTATTTAATACAAATAGTAGTATGAGACGTCCTGCAGCACGATGGTCCGACGACTTGAGAAAGGTGGCGGGTGTTGGATGTATGAGGGCTGCTCAACACCGGGATGGTTGGCGCGCACTTGGGGAGGCCTACGTTCAGCAGGGGACGGCGATAGGCTGAGTATATATAAATGTCGGGTGTTGGATGTATGAGGGCTGCTCAACACCGGGATGGTTGGCGCGCACTTGGGGAGGCCTACGTTCAGCAGGGGACAGCGGTAGGCTGAGTATATATAAATGTCGGGTGTTGGATGTATGCGGGCTGCTCAACACCGGGATGGTTGGCGCGCACTTGGGGAGGCCTACGTTCAGCAGGGGACAGCGGTAGGCTGAGTATATATAAATGTCGGGTGTTGGATGTATGAGGGCTGCTCAACACCGGGATGGTTGGCGCGCACTTGGGGACGCCTACGTTCAGCAGGGGACGGCGATAGGCTGAGTATATATAAATGTCGGGTGTTGGATGTATGAGGGCTGCTCAACACCGGGATGGTTGGCGCGCACTTGGGGAGGCCTACGTTCAGCAGGGGACGGCGATAGGCTGAGTATATATAAATGTCGGGTGTTGGATGTATGAGGGCTGCTCAACACCGGGATGGTTGGCGCGCACTTGGGGAGGCCTACGTTCAGCAGGGGACGGCGATAGGCTGAGTATATATAAATGTCGGGTGTTGGATGTATGAGGGCTGCTCAACACCGGGATGGTTGGCGCGCACTTGGGGAGGCCTACGTTCAGCAGGGGACGGCGATAGGCCGAGTATATATAAATGTCGGGTGTTGGATGTATGAGGGCTGCTCAACACCGGGATGGTTGGCGCGCACTTGGGGAGGCCTACGTTCAGCAGGGGACGGCAATAGGCCGAGTATATATAAATGTCGGGTGTTGGATGTATGAGGGCTGCTCAACACCGGGATGGTTGGCACGCACTTGGGGAGGCCTACGTTCAGCAGGGGACGGCGATAGGCTGAGTATATATAAATGTCGGGTGTTGGATATATGAGGGCTGCTCAACACCGGGATGGTTGGCGCGCACTTGGGGAGGCCTACGTTCAGCAGGGGACGGCGATAGGCTGAGTATATATAAATGTCGGGTGTTGGATATATGAGGGCCGCTCAACACCGGGATGGTTGGCGCTTACTTGGGGAGGCCTACGTTCAGCAGGGGACGGCGATAGGCTGAGTATATATACAGCATATTTTTTTTTTTTTTTTTAACGAGAGGAAAGCACCTTAAGCTCCCTGTTCGGTACCTCGGGGGGAGGCCGAAAAGGGTATGTCGGGGTCACCGGCCTTTCCATGCCGGCATACCGACTAAAACCTCTCGATGGCCCCCTCTTGCGCATATTGGACGGTACGGTAAATATAGGGCGAGCGCCCTTAATTGTTTCCCGTTGCCGCCCAGCGCTCTGTCCAAAAGAGGACTCCTCTCGGGATCGTACATCTTCTATTCTATTAGGGCGCACCTCCCCCGTGATACGCCCAACAATCCCGATCCCCTATTAGTCGTCTCTTACGACAGGCAGGGGATACTGTGGCGGTATTCTTACGCCCCCGACCACAGGGCGAATATATACAGCATATAGCCTTCCTCAATAAATGTGCTATTGTAACACTCAAATCGGAATAGTAGTTTCCGAGATTAACGCGTTCAAAGAAACTTCAGCTTTTTAATAATAGTATAGATTATCTACTTCTACAACTGATAGCGTGATGATATATAGCCTACAGCCTTCCTCGATAAATGTGCTATCTAAAACTGAAAGAATTTTTCAAATCGGACCAGTAGTTCCGGAGATTAGGGTGCAAATAAACTTCGACTTTATAATATTGGTGAAGATTAATGTCACATTTTAAACGGTTAGAGAAAACATAGGTTACCCTATATGACATAAAAATTCTTAAGTATGCAAAGTCTTTCAACCCGCACTAGGCCAGCGTGGTCTAAGGATTAAGCTCTTTAGAGCCCAGTAGTGTGCGTTATATCAAGATTACAATGTAATGATTATATCATCATCATCATCATCATCATCAGCCCATACAAGTCCTATTGCTTGGCACGGGCCTCCTGCACAACTGAGAAGGTTAGGTCTTATTATTATAGTTATACTTAAACCTAATACATACTTGGTGAAATATGGGCGCAGAAATCCACCTCTGCCTACCCCTTTAGGCGATACAGTCGTGAGTGTATGTATGTGTGTACATACATAATTTGAGAGGCAATCTCGTCGCACAACACACAAAAAATACACCACACTTTTATCACTACACCGCACTCAATTAGTTTAAACCCAAAACTCACTTATTGTTTATCGGTAACTATAACAAATGCGTTTAATTTTACAATCAAACACTCGTAAAATATATATATGACTACGTATTAAATATTGTCTTTATTTTTTATCTGATTTCTCATTCACCACCTCACATTCAATTCGAGTAATTTCCGTTTTTAATTGAAGCTCATATAATTACAGTACAAACTCTATGTAACGTCACTCGATTTACCGACAAACTAAAGCGTCGAAATCGCTTGTCTTTTGTTTCAGTTCGCCTTCCATACAATGATTATCTCTACATTTAACTACAACTCTATAACGCCATATACTGCACAGTCCCTTCAGTGTTATATAGTTTACACTGTATCCCTGTTTTGTAAAAAGTAATCAAGATTTCATTAAATAAATCTGTATGATAATAAACTGATAGCCAGTTCGTCGAAAGGGAGTATGGATACACAATCGACTTTATACACATATACATAAATATATATAAATAAGTAAACAAACACATAAATAAACATATAAACACTTGTACTAGACTCCTATCAATACTTATCCATCTTTTTTCACTAACACTTCATTCACACACATCATTTACAATATGAGGCCCAAATGCCCAGTCTAGTACCATAGAGTATACACTACATGTCAATATAATGCCTAGTCTAGTTCCCTGTATGGCTATATAATAATAAAATAATATACACAGTAAGTTACATAACACCGGTCGTCCAGACGGCCATCGCGAGACTAAACTTTGTATGAACACTGCGCTCTCGTGGCGGACGGTTCACATGGCAGAGTGAATCATTGTTTTTTTTCTGTTAATCACTCGCTGATAGTGTTTCGTCATTTGTTTACGTTTAGAGTTGAAGCGTTGAACTGTATTTGAGACAAAACATAGCTTTAAAAAATAGAAAACTAGTGATGGCCTCGAGGTTTGGGATCGGTTGAGAATCTCGGCGGTCGCGGGGGTTAAATCCTACGCACACACCTATGAATTCATTCATCATCACCCATACACGTCCCAGTGCTGAGCAAGACCTACTCTACAACCAAAAATTTAATTCTTAGGCCACCAAGTAGGCCTAGTCCGGGTTGACGGACTACACACTTAATAAATTCCTAAAAACTTTTAGGTCTCCAGATTTTCTTTCAACATTTTCGTTTACCGTTAAACCGTCATTTCATTATCAATACACACATCATTCTCCTGCCCTGATCCCAATTCTTGTTTGGGGTCGGCGCAGCATGTTTTGTCCTTCCTTCCTGTGTGGAAGGACAAAACATGCTGCATAAGAGTTTTGGCAGATGTTTTACGACCGGCCGCCTGCCTGACGCCAACCCTCCTTGGGAATTTCTATGTTTTAAAGGGAATGGTGTGGGGATAGCGTGAGTTTGGGTACAGGATATTGAGGGAAAGTATATTTGGCCTGATGGTAAGGATGCTACAGTCCCGGATAAGGAAGTATTAGGAGACTGTAACAGCTCGGGGGGCCGAGCTCGCGTACTCGTAGCCCTGTTCCATGACTGGCTAGATCAATGGAAAAGGCATCCCCTGACCTATTCATTATCAATACACACATAACTTTAAAATTTCAGAATTACCAAACGCCAGGCAGTGTTTTAAACCTGCGATCTCTTAAATCCTCGACTCAAACCTCGAGGTCATCACTACCAAAAACATACCAATCTTACATAATAGCTTACGAGCCTATCACAATTTCTCCTCACTCAGCCCCTCCTGTCACTGTCACTTTGACACACCGCACCTGTCACTCTGACAGCTGTCAAACATCACTCCACGCGGGGCATGTGAGCCGGGCGCGGTTCGTCCGGCGACACAGCACGGTTGACTCATGCAGATAATGGGAACACTGTACGTAGCTATAGTAGAAGCTATTAGCGAGCCTCTTTGTATGGTTTAATAGTTCGGCTTGCACGCACAGTCATAGATTTTGCTACTGTGGTTTCGATGATAAATCATATATAGTTAGACGGTGGCGATATTACCATGGGAGCCTAAAAGCTCACTTTGTTACAAATTTGCAAATAATAATTAATCTTTAATCATCATCATGATGTATAGTCTAACAAGGTGGTTGGCAGCGGTTGGATGAGGAGGGCCGAAGATCGAGCCCAGTGGCGTGCCATAAGAGAGGCCTATGTCCAGCAGTGGACATGAAAGGCAGGTGGTCATGATAAAGATGACATTAAGATCTGATAGAAAAGATTATATATAGCGGTATTAAAATTCGGATCACGCTTCAACATTTAACAGAATGACGTCATTCTTGCAAAACAAAGAAAATAGACTTGCACAACGAACAATAGTACTAATTATTCATCTCTATATCTAGGTTAAATATTTATGTATACCCAGATACTTCGTTTTAAAATCGATTTTCAAAATTTCTATAATCTATTGTTGTAAGACTATGTCTTTTCATAAAAATAATAGGTCACAATACCTATTGTATTGACGAATAGTGCTCTACAATTACCACTTTCATCACTAGATGGCGGTAGTAGTCCTATACAGGAAAGATTACATATTTGTATAATTTGACTATCATCATCATCAGCCCATATACGTTCCACTGTGGACACGGGCCTCCTCTACCATTGAGAGGGTTTAGGCCATAGTCCACCACGCTGGCCTAGTGCAGGTTGGCGGACTACACACCTAAGAAATTTCATAGAACTTTTAGATGTGCAGGTTTCATCACGATTTTTTCCTTCATCGTTAAAGCAAGTGATAATTCATTGTGAATACACATTTCGTATATAGACATTTTGCCGTGTATATGTGTGTGCACTACACCCCTATTCCGCACTTTAGTACCGCAGCACCAACACTGCGATAAGACTGTCAAACCCCGGAAATATCAACGTCCTCATAAGCCAACTACGCGGTAAGGTCAGCGAACCAATTGGCAACGGTTTCGGCGCTTCACGGTTCGGATCTCCTGTTATTCGGGGAAAATTTATACGTAACAAAGAATTGTGTAAGTATGGCATAATCAGCTTTACTAAACGCCTTTATCTGTGAAGGGTCATCATCATCATAATAATAAATAAATAGATACATCCAACAGTCACACACATAGTCCTGACCCAACATTAAGATACAAGTCTTGTGTCGTGGGTATCAGAAACTATGACAGACTTTTCGGTGTCACAAACCTCTAGACCTGACAAATATTAGTGGA
Source organism: Cephonodes hylas (assembly GCA_030295005.1). NCBI lineage: Eukaryota > Metazoa > Arthropoda > Insecta > Lepidoptera > Sphingidae > Cephonodes > Cephonodes hylas. Next base: position 4,610,874 of record AP025387.1, on the reverse strand, counting down.
TGACACAAACATTAGTCTCTGCGGGGATCGTGGCGGCCTCTCGTTTCGCAAGCTGCTGTCTAGACAACTGCGCCACGGGGCTGTCAATCATCTTCATCGTCATCCTCTTGCCCTGTTCCCAATTCTAGTTGTAAGCAGTAAGAAGGGCAGGCAGAGATATTCATGACAATGTTTTGATAGCCATGTATACTGTCTAACCCACGTAAAAGGTTAGCTCAATGCCATCTCATCATCATCTTGCTCTGTTACCAATTTCATTTGTGATCGGCGCAATATGATTTATCCTTCCACACATCTCTATCAGTCATTATTCACCAGTTTTTCTTTTATATCTTCAGTCACACACTCCATTTATCATTTTCTTGGCCTTCCTCTGCTCGCCCATCCATCAACTTTCACATTCATCCCCTTTTTGCCTAAGTATGATTGATTCCTTTTTATGACATGCCCATATCATCATCAGCCAAAAGATTCTCTCTCTCCCTCAAAGATTTAAAAAACACTCGGTCAGAATCGGTTAGAAGAAGGATAGGCATAGATATTTATGACCAAGTTTCACCAGATTCTTTCTTACCCATTAGTAGAGGGTAGGTCTAATGCCACCTCATCACCATTCTTTTGCCCTGTTCCCAATTTCATATGTGGTCGGCGCAGTATGTCTTATCCTTCCACACATCCCTATCAGCCGTCATGTCTTCATTCACCCCTTCCTTTTTCAACTCCATCCATCTTTTCTTTGGCCTTCCTCTCCCCGCCCATCATTTCGACCTATGCATAGTATAAGGTTATATGTGCAAAATCTCAACTTCTCTTTCTCAGCGATTTAAACTTAATTGGGCACAAAATTATCTGTAACTTTTTATGTTCTTCAAACAACAACAAAAGTATTGATTATAATTATTACTTCACTAGTGCAATATATAAACAAGTTTAACTCTATGAAGACATAAGTACTTTGGTATTATAGTCATAAGTACCCTTATTCTATGCATAGGTCGGTTTAATTTAGAGCATTTATAAATAACCTTCACTAACTACTTTACCCTACTAGTTTGTTATGTACAAAGGTAGTGTATATAGGCACGCACTATCGATCTGCAACAAACGCCATGTTTTCCTTATCCCAACCGGAATCTGCATGACTAACAGGAAAGTGCATGTTCCCTTCAACGAAGCAGCAATCAGTTCATTTTTGTACAGTTTTATTTTATAAAATACTGATTATATTAAAAACAGTGATATTTTTTCATGGTTGGACGAGTTTTCTTTGTTGTCTGGGAATAAAATGGCAGTTTCTTTCATCATAATCGTCAGTACATATACGTTCCACTGCGTCACACTGGGATCTTCTATAACTGAGGGGGTTTGTTCGTCCATCACGCTAGCCTAGTGCGGATTGGCGGACTACACGCATAATAAATTCGTAACAACCTTTTTAGGTATGCCGGTTTCATCATGTTTAAAGTATCAAATTATACTTTTTTTTTGCAAGTAATATAAAAAAAGCAGTCTATAATAATAGCTATGTAAAATTAAACTATTATCATGAATAAGGTCAATAACCTTTGAAGTACTCGCAAAGTAGGAATAACACACTGCATTATTTTTTTAGTTCTAACTTATATTTCTGTATTTTTAGAATTTAGAAATTCCTGTAATTTTCCTAGCATATTTACACCATTGGAATATGAAACGAAACGTATTCACAATAAAATCCATTTTCCAACTAATATCCCCTGACAAAAAACCTACAACTTAAAATCAACTTTAACAATCCAGCAACAAAATTCATATTTGCATACACGCCAATCACAAAACTTTGATAAAGAAATTTGCATCATATTACATAGGTGAGTAGATGCATTTTCCCACATTTTCCTGTGGAGATGAGTAATGCTACGTAGTTCCCACATTGTCATAGTACAAGAAAGATGAACCAGATTCTAAATATCTAGAATACTAAGGTATCTAGCTCAGTATGACTGAGACATTCTTTGCAGTCGAGTAACATTACTTGTAGCCGTTTGTAATCACAGTTACTTTGAAGCTAATAGAATATATTTATTTATTTTATTTATTATGCTTAATTGGACACCATAATGATAGAAACAACATTTTTATAGGTCAAAACTTAATAATGTAGTGCCACAAATGGCGGCCTTATCGCTATAGGCGATTTCTTCCAGGCAACCGTTAAATGGAATGGAGAGATCAGAGACAGAGTGGGTGGCAGAGTTGGGCATCAATCAATTAACTTTTAATTGAACTAATCAATCGACTAAAAAATTAATTGCAATTAAATTAATTGAATTTGAATCAATTGCAATTAACCATTAATCGCGCGTTTCAATTAAATTATTTAAACTAATGCACATCAATTGCAGATCGCGATTAAATTATTGCAATTATTTTTTTCAATCGATTGATGAAAAAATTAAAACTAACAATTAAATTTTGCTATTTTTGCACGGAAGGGTGGTCCGCAAACCTTGTAGATGTTTAACGTTAATTATCTCATATACTCTTTACGACTAGGTAGGAAAACTAAACATAACAAATTAAAATCTCTCAAAATCTGGTATTTTCAAAGTTGTGGGGTGTTAAAATGGGGAATCATAACCGAATATCTCCATATATATTCTAGCGGGGTGTCAAATGAAAGAGCACGCAAAGGGAATATCTATGACTTAATCGTGAGTGAAAAATTCAAATTAGATTTTTTTTACGTTTTAAATGGAATGTAGGTTTTTCTGTCGGGGGTTTTCAATTACAAGCTTTTATTTAGTTTCGCCTGTCCCATTCTGTATCTGTAATTAAAAATTGCAAATTCAATTTGATCAACTGTCCGGTTTCCGGTTAAGTTGAAATTTTGCATGCATATGTAAATTGAATGGCAATGCAATATTATTATGATATAGAGATGATTTGATGATGGAGCTGGAAGGTGGCTATCGGAACTCCGCAATTAAACGACGCAACTCCACTGAGTTTGGGCTCATTTGATTCATTTAAACAAGTTCTATGATACCATATGGTAACCAGGGTCTGATGATGGAGCTGGAAGATGGCCATCGGAACTCCGCAATTAAACGACGCAAGCCCATCGAGTTTGGGCTCATTTGATTCGTTTTAACAAGTACTATGACACCATATGGTAACCAACGTCTGATGATGGAGCTGGAAGGTGGTCATCGGAACTCCGCAATTAAACGACGCAACCCCATCGAGTTTGGGCTCATTTGATTCGTTTTAACAAATTCTATGATACCATATGGTAACCAGGGTCTGATGATGGAGCTGGAAGGTGGCCATCGGAACTTCGTAATTAAATGACGCAACTCTATCAACTTTGGACTCGTTAGATTCGTCTTGAAGAGTATCTTGGTTGCCCTGAATATGCAATTCCAGCAAATTTGGGAAAAAAGTATCTTTCCGTTTGTTATGAATGTATATTGTATTTTGTTTCATTTAAGTAAAGACATTGCCGGTAATATACCTGGCCAATGCCAGTGGCCACTATATAATATTGTTAAGAACGCTGCCAAAAAAATATTATTTATTTTAAATGTCGTTGAATGTTTTCAATTTGTTTTCGTTTGTGTTATCATTACTTGTCGCGTCGTTAGTGTTGCGTTTTGCTTCTCCTTTTTAAAGAAAATAGGTCCTTTAATAAAAGTCAATATCACAACGAAATTGTGGTGAGAAATACTTTTACATACAAAATGATATGTGTATTACAATAAAAACTAACTTAAAATATAAAAAATACGCAGAAACTATTTTGAGAGTTTAAAAAAGTTTAAACCGAGTACGTAACGTAACGAATAACAAAACGTCGAGAAAATGTCAAACGTGCGTTACGAAGCAAAAATACGCTTAATTTCAAACATGTTTTCAACAGTAATATGTCAACAACTATGACTTTTCGCAAGTTGAAATTTAAGGAGTAGACTAACATCATGGACGTAATATATAAACGTTTATATATTACGTCCATGACTCACATTAACAACTATTCAGCATACAATTTTCAACTCTCAAATTGATTGTATAGATTGTAGGTACAGCTTAGCCCTTTGTTTAAAGACAACATCACGCCAATTACAAGAAGGATGAGTAACTTCATAATAATACAAACCGGTATTAGTGCATTTAATGACACCCATATCAAACTAAAGTCACCTGGTATGTATTATAAAGTTTTGCTATTGTTGATGTAAATATTTATCTTGTACTTTAAAACTTGATGTTTTCAGGTAGCATGCAGGCTACATCAGTCAATCATACAGAAACAGAAGAGGCTACTTTGCTCTAAACATTCAAATAGTGTGTGATTCAAAATTAATGTTGCGACACACATAGGAAATATCTTTTGACTCCTGTACTAAATCCAGAATAAAGAGTACCAGATGAACAGGATTACACAAAGAGCTGAGACCTTGTGAAAAGAGTTTCTGACATGCTTAAAGAAAAATTTTTATCTGTCCAACTTGGACTTCAAATAAAATTAAAAAATGATTTTACCTGTGGCGTGTAGGTATAGCTCTACATAATATTCAATACTGAAAAAATGACTATGCAAGTATTCATGAGAATATAATTGAAACATCCCAGAAATCCACAATATAGTCACAAGGTGATAATGATAATTTATATGTTAGAAATAGAACAATAAATAATAATTATTTTACAGTTGAAAACTTCTTTTCATTTAATGCTAAATAATCAACAGACTCTAGGTTGATGCCAGCTTATAATACAACAGACTGTGGGATTATTCCCTGCATCAATATATATTATTCTTTCATTTCTGGGTTTTTCACTCTAAATAGTATTTATTGACACTTGTGATACAAAGCTATACCTAAGTATTACACACATAAAGAGGTGCTGTGTATATTTAGGATATTAATTTGAAAAAAGGTTATGGTTTAATTTCCCCTATTTATTTTAATTTTTATAATGAAATTTCAAGGTGGAGTTTTTCTGTCATAAATCTTCTTTTCAATAGCGCATTGACCAATTGAGTTTTAAAATAATTTTCCTTGAGGGATTGTTTTTTGTTTTAACAGCTTTATAGTGGTAACTTTCTTCTTCTTACCTTAAATTACAAAAACAAACAATGGTTCATATGATTGAGTATTATAAAAATGACATAAAACAATTGGGTACTGTTTATTTTTTGACCTACATGAAATTTCACCAATATCAGAGGTCCTTGCTTCATATTTTCTTGTTTTCAGTTTGTTGACCTTATAAAGACTACAAGTTAATTATTATAATGTCCCAATACAACAATTTACAAGAAGTTGAGGGCTTTTTATTATTTAATATAAGTTAATGTAATTTCAGCAAAAACAGTACTTTTCAAAGAACATTTAATGATTATGATGCAAATTTTGATAAATTACAAGGTAATTAGCTTGTCATATTTATGCTATTTTAGGGTCATTTTGGAGGCTCAAAACCACCGGCGCGCGCGCTCGGCGCTGCACCGATACTCATCGCAATTACCTAAACCCTTAAGTAATGCAATTAGAACGCCTGCGCGTCATATTGTTGCAATGTAGCAACAAACGTCAGCGCATTGCTATGTGATTCCATACAGTTATAAACTTTACCAAAGATTCTTTCTGCCGCACCCCTTCTATAAGCTGTTCAGGAGTTCTATTTGGTACCGTAAATGTATTAAGAGGCTTAATCCGCACACGCATGTACCCAATACTTAAACTAATACTTGGTAAAAAATTAATTGTTAATTGTTAATTGTCAATTTTTTTTCCGCAAAATAACTAAAAATTGATCAATTGTTAATTGTATAAAACCACAATTAACAATTAATCAGTTGTTAGTTGCTGTCACTGCAAATACAATTAATTAATTGTTAGTTCAATTAACATTTGCCCAACACTGGTGGGTGGTCATACCTTTAGTGAATTTAAAAATGTGAAATATTGATGTACGCAAAAATTTCAAAATAATAGCAATAAATAATCTAATAAAAACTAATACAAAATTCAATAAATATATAGTGTGTTTGTTTTAACATATATTCTTATAAGTAATCTTAAAAAGTTATAAAAAAATATTTGTAAATTATATTGTCAGGAAATCTGTTCAAGAGTTTGTAATATATTTATTTTTAGTCCCTTTATTTGTACACCGTATTTCTTTACTTATGCATTTTAATATTTGTATGAATAACCATAAAAATTAATTTAAGTACTTTTATAAATACAGTGTAACCCTTTTTATTTTTCCTTTTTTATTATCCATCTAAACTTTTCCTATGAGAATTTTCCTAAAGCTATAAATATACAAAATTCTTTTCTATTGGGCAAAGAAAAGAAATAGAACCATAAGAAAGAATAAATATTTCTTAGAGCAATAAACATTTAAAATTAAAGTCTTAATCAAAAAAAGAAAAAAATACAAACTCAAAAAATGAATAAATACGACACACATTCATTTATCTACAGCTTAAAAAGACTGTTAAATACACCTCGCTGCCTCTTCAGTCTCCACCTCTTTTAGACAAAGAATCCTATAAAAAATCCTTTTTGGACTAAAAAACACAAAGAAATTACTCACATTCTCTCTGTCCACATCGAGCTGATGATTCTCCCGTTTGGGCAACACGAAGCCAACGCTTGTCTCGCATCGATTCCTGTACCTCTTGGTCTCCGTAGAAAATCTCCTTTCACTGGGCTTCTTCAGGAACTTGCCGTCCAGCAGATTCTCCGTCGACTTTGAAGACTTGATCTTCGCTAGCACAGGTTTCTGCTTTACCGGCTTTTCGGTTTCTGTTGACTTGTCGTCAGGACGAAAGCCATTTTCGAAGCTCTGGCGGAGTTTTTCGAAGTCCATCTTTCGGTTTGAGATTGGGGATGTAGATTGAGGAACGGTCGTTGGTATCTCGTAAATGGTTTGATCCTGAGGACAAGAGGAATAGAGTTAATGATGCTTTTGGTTGTAAGGAGTAAAACGTCTGCTCCGAAACTACCAAACTTTTCTATTATTGTTTAGGTAAACGAAACGAGAGAAAAGAGAAGTTCCAAAGGTGATCTTAGTAACGGACTGAATGCAATATTTTGTTATAATACATATTTACCTACAGAAACTGTGATCGATAAATATGTGGGTAATAGTTATGATGATTACCAACCCGTGCCAACCCGCACTAGGCCAGCGTGGCGGACTATGGCCTAAACCCTCTCAATGGTAGAGGAGACCCGTGCTCAGCAGTGGGCGTATATAGGTTGATGAAGAAAAGAAGAAGTTATGATGATTATAAAAACGTCAAAATTTGTACCAATGTGTCTGTAACGATTGTAACAATTACCTGTCTTAGTTTTTAATTACGGTCTTTTTACACCTTGTATGAACTAACATCATCATCATCATCATCAACCCATATACGCCCACTGCTGAGCACGGGTCTCCTCTGCCATTGAGAGGGTTTAGGCCATAGTCCACCACGCTGGCCTAGTGCGGGTTGGCGGACTACACACCTAAGAAATTCTTAAGAACTTTTAGGTGTGCAGGTTTTATCACGATGTTTTCCTTCACCGTTAAAGCAAGTGATAATTCTTTGTGAATTACACACATAACTTCGAAAAGTCAGAGGTGTGTGCCTGGGGTTCGAACCCGCGACCGCCGTAATTCTCGACCGCGTGCCTAAGCCTCGAGGCCATCACTGCTTCATGTATGAACTAACACTTGTCAATTATTATTTTTGTCTCCAAGCAGGTAAAAACAATTGATAGAAAAATGTCAAGACTTTCGAACCTTTAGCGAATTTATTGCACATCACTCCACAAAGTGTACAATACTATTGTAGCGGGGACTTCTGTCCTTTACTAAATGACTAATCTACTGTCAGTTTTTATACATTACTAGCGACCCGCCCCGGCTTCGCACGGGTGCAATACTGATATTTAATGGATGTTATCATACATATAAAACTTCCTCTTCAATCACTCTATCTATTAAAAAACCGCATCAAAATCCGTTGCGTAGTTTCAAAGATTTAAGCATACAAAGGGACATAGGGACAGAGAAAGCGACTTTGTTTTATACTATGTAGTGATGTTTTGAGGGAAAAGTTATTTCCCTTAATATATGTCGACAATCCACGGATGTCTTGCTTGCGGATCGTAAATGTTTTGAAAATAAGTTAATAACCTAGTATATAGTTGTAGTTTGACAGATGAGCATTAAAGATACATTCTAAGAATGTCAACTATAAACATGATAGGTAAGCAGTGATGGCCTGTAAGCAGTGATGGCCTCGAGGTTTGGGCGCGCGGTCGAGAATCTCGGCGGTCGCGGGTTCGAACCCCAGGCACACACTTCTGACTTTTCGAAGTTATGTGTGTATTCACATTGAATTATCACTTGCTTTAACGGTGAAGGAAAACATCGTGATGAAGCCTGCAAACCTAAGAGTTCTTAGGAATTTCTTAGGTGTGTAGTCCGCCAACCCGCACTAGGCCAGCGTGGCGGACTATGGCCTAAACCCTCTCAATGGTAGAGGAGACCCGTGCTCAGCAGTGGGCGTATATGGGTTGATGAAGAAGAAGAAGATGATAGGTAATATACGTTTTTTATGAAAACGCTGAGTTAGTAGTAGTTCTTTGTAGTTTTTTAGGAATTTGGGGTAAATATTGTGATTTTATTTTGCCACCTTCTGGCCCTTGGTTCAAAAGGTCCCTTCAGTGTCGTCATATACAGTTTCCACTATATTTAATCGGTGAGATACTAACATACGTCACAAATAATGCGAAAACCGACACCATACAATTCCTTGCATAACCGGGCGTTGAACCCCGGACTAATGAAATGTGCGGTCACTGCGGTCTAGTGTTGTGTGACTGAGACACGTTGGCTTTGGTGTTCGGGTTGAGAAACGTTTGGTAGTGGGTTTGGAGATTGCGTAGGTTAAACTACACTTAGGTATTATATATCGGCAAAACCTAACGCGTTAAACGTTAATTGTGTAATGTCTAGTTTACAGTTTATTGTAAGTTGTTTAATGAAGGGTATACAAATAGCTCGACAAAAAATAAAAGTTTTGATGTTTTCCATACAAACCACATACTGTATAAGAGCGATTCTCTGTAAACTCGTAATCGGCTGTCCCGACCGATTTTTTCAAAAAGTAATTAAATTATTTAAAAAAAAATCACTCTCCATGAAACTTTAACTCCGAAACATTACGGGCCCTATGTTTTTAGAGCCATAACTATTTTTATTTATTTTCTAGACTTCACAGAAGCTCTAAAAAAACAGTCTCCTGCCTGTCCCCATCACTGCATTTGCACCTAGAAATGAGATTTATGAAGAAGTTATTGAAACTACATACATTTTGCAGTTAATATTATAAAGAAAAATAATTAAATTACATTATTTTCGTAAAACAAGGTCTCATTACGAATTTCATTTATCTAATAAACTTCTGTAAACTTTGTCCTCAAAATTTTCACACAGTCCCCTGCCAAAAATTTAAATCGATAAATTAAATAAACTATAATATTTACGAACATTTTTTTGATTGCAACGAAACGCAATGGCTGTTAAGTTAGCATTTTGACGAATGCGTCGTTGATACGCGATTTTGTATAGTGTCAGAACGTCATTTTGTGAGGTGAACACGTGCTTGGATCACTACTACACACAGTCCTCTGGTAAGTCATAATATGTATGTTATATACTTTATTAATTTCTATATAAAGTTTACGATTATATTATTTGTGTCTCAATTGATCGGTAGAGTCCTAAAAAACTATTTTACATTATTTTTGTAACTGTTTTGAAATTTAACCGAAATAAACAGTCCCCTGGCAACAGTCCCCTGCCTGAAATCGCAGCAGGTGCCTGTTTTACACAACAGGGGACTGTATATTTTGCGTATTAGTTGTTTTTATGTATTATTTGTGTAAATTTATCTGCTAATCTGTTTTATTGACTTAAGAATCTTCAAAGTATCATTCATGGTTTCGCATTATTTTCCTTTATAAACTTAAATTATTTTACCCAGGGTGATCGGACGCACGTGATATGGTTCCTAAAAAGAAAAAGTTATCCCAAGAGGAATTACTACAGAAAAAGAGAGAAGCAGAGCGATTACGATACCAAAGAAAAAAAAATGATACTCAAAAGAGAGAAGAAATGATCGTTAGGATTTGATAGATCTCAGTTGAAGTATGATATATTTGTGAGAAAAGACTGTTTTCTAATATAAATAATTGTAAGTATTTCAATGAATACTAAATAAAGCATTTAATTATTGTTAGTATAATAGTATGAATATGTTGATCTCAGTGTGTACAAAATGTTTTTAGCACTTAAGTTAATTTTTGATATAAATGTTTAAAGAAAGTTGTTTTCCTGTTAATTTTTTTGTTTACTGTTGATGCAAAAAATGCTAAAAATAATAAATAATTATTGATTAATGTAAAGTGGCTTTTTATTTTAATATAACAGACCCTTGTCCAGTCCCCATTCACTTTTAGAACAGTCCTCTGACGTCTGAAACAGTCCCCTGTCATGATTTCTTGGAAAATCGCTAATAATTCTGAAAATATAAATAAATTCAGTGGGAATCCTTATCTAACTAAAATAATTGTTAATTTTCTTCAAAATAGAACACGTTTTTTTGGCAAATGTTAAAAATAATTGTCAGGACAGCATTTGTATGGGACCTGTACGAGTTTATAGAGAAATGCCCATAACAGTTCGCACGTTAGGTCCAATTTAAGCAATAGTTATTGATCCGTGGTGCGTCAATTGCGACAAATTTTTTGGTAATTGTAATTGTCTTTCTTTATGTGAGGTTAAACCTCATAACTCAATATTTTGTCACCCGCTTTGCTGTAGAGGGAAGTGGACAACTCTTGGTTTTTCAACTCCTCCTTTACATTGCTTTTCTGATTAACTTCGTTGCGGGATTTTGACAATTTAGGTCCCCTTAGATTCGCTGAGCTTCATTGCTCGGCGCCGATACTGTGCGTGCTGCTGTTGATCCTGTAGTACAGGAGTTGCAGTGGCGGGTGTGTGGTGGGATAGGGCCATGAAAAATGCAAACCACATGCAGTTAATTCTTTGCACTCCAGCCTAGTAGCTCATAGAGGATACCAATTTTGAAATGAAATGAAATATTATATTTTGAATCTATAAATTGCAAATAAATCACATTAAACAACTCCAGCACTATTATACCTAAGTTACAAGTACATATGTCCCTGTACTGTAAAAGTTTAATGGTATTTCACTTAAATGTCGCCATGAAACGCAAAATCGAGATCATCTTTCACACCACTTATTACGCAACAAAAAATTGTGGATCACACAAACATTTGTCTCAGTGCGGGGATCGAACCCGCGGCCTCTCTTTTTGCAACCAGGCGTCTTGGCAACTGCGCCACGGAGCTGTCAAATTGTGATCTTAATTGGACATAATTCAATTTTACAATTTTTTGCAAATATCATACTAGATGACCAATTATACTAAAACTGTTCGATAACCTAACGCCATCTCTTAATCGACCCCGCGAACGAAACTTCTACATTTCCAAAACCACACGCTAGGTGTCGCTGTCCGTGAAGAGTTCGCGTGGAGCCGATGACCCCCAGCGGATGCAATGTGTTCAGCGGTTGATTGCACACCAGTCGAGAAATAAGTGTTCTCCCATCTCTATGGAGGAGAAACTTAATTGCATTTGGTTGGTTTGTATTGGCGTTTTATTTGAAACATAGTAGTGTCATGTAGTATTTTTTTGAGGTTTAGACGCGGTGGAAAGTCAAGATAGATTGGGGTTCAAACTACAGCCACACACTTCTCACTTTAGAAATGCACCTGTGAATCATCACCCACATTTCGGCAGTCATGTATCAGTCCCACGTAATAGGGGGCGAGCCTATTCCCGTTTCTTTTGCCCGACCCAGAAATCAAACCCGGGACCTCTAGATCACATGCCTCATGCTTGTACCGCGAGACAACGAGGCAGTCGAATGTTTGTGTGATTCACTAATATCTGTTTCGACAAGCTAATTTTTGTTTTAATTTACGGTACAAGAAGCCCAAAAGCGTTACACGTTAATTGTCATGTCTAGCTTATAGTTTACTAGCGACCCGCCCCGGCTTCGCACGGGTGCAATGCTGATATTTAATGGACGTTATCATACATATAAACCTTCCTCTTCAATCACTCTATCTATTAAAAAAAAACCGCATCAAAATCCGTTGCGTAGTTTCAAAGATTTAAGCATACAAAGGGTCAGAGAAAGCGACTTTGTTTTATACTATGTAGTGATTTGAGTCAGGATATTATCATTTATATGTCAAATTGCTTACGCCAAAAAAAATCAAGCTAAAACATTATTATTCAGAATTTTGTAAGCCTAACTGGGTTTTAGGGCTTCTATAGAAGCACCCCCGTGAGAAATTAATATGAGGTCAGAACTGTGTATATAATTACTGTCGAGTGTATTCCAAACTGAACTTTTAGCTTCTCTGGAAGCAATGGATCTTAATCTTCTTGAATGTATTGTATTTCTTTATAATTTATGCACCAAATATTTGAACCTGCGACCAAAACCTGTCATAATCGCCACACGACATTGCAAACTACGTACCGTGCATCTAGTACAGTAATTGCGACGGATAGTTTAAAATTCACTTTCTATACAACAGGTTTGCGTTCCGCTTGCCTCGTGTTTACGGAAGTCTCAGCGGATGTTGGAGAATGTTTATAATATACACTAGTATTTGCTAAGTGCAGTGGGTGTACTTGCATAGAAGATTAAAAGCTCAGTTTGCCTACAAAATTTCGAATCTTCTTCTTCTTCAACAACCCACTGCTGAGCACGGGTCTCCTCTACCATTGAGAGGGTTTAGGCCATAGTCCGCCACGCTGGCCTAGTGCGGGTTGGCGGACTACGCATCAAAGAAATTCCTAACAACTTTTAGGTGTGCAGGTTTTATCACGATGTTTTCTTTCACCGTTAAAGCAAGTGATAATTCAATTTGAATACACACATAACTTCGAAAAGTCAGAGGTCTGTGCCTGGGGTTTGAACCCGCGACCGCCGAGATTCTCGACCGTGTGCCTAAACCTCGAGGCCATCCCTGCTTAAAATTTCGAGTACTATTAGATATTTGTTTCATCATCATCATCATCAGCCCCTATACGTTCCATTCCTGAGAACGGGTCTCCTCTACAACTGACCCCACACAATGAGAGTCTTGTGTCGTATATCACTAACTACGAGAGACTTTACTCACACACAACAAAAAAAAACCTTACACACAGCCAAAACCAAAAAAATATTTGTAGGTTACACAAACAGACAAATGTTGAGACAAATCTCAACGGGGATCAAACTCGCGGCCTTTCATTTCGCAAACTATAGTGTAGGTATAGCTAACTGCATTCCAAATGCCAGTTATAAAATACTAGCGACCCGCCCCGGCTTCGTACGGGTGCAATGCTGATATTTAATGGATGTTATCATACATATAAACCTTCCTCTTCAATCACTCTATCTATTAAAAAAAACCGCATCAAAATCCGTTGCGTAGTTTCAAAGATTTAAGCATACAAAGGGACATAGGGACAGAGAAAGCGAGTTTGTTTTATACTATGTAGTGATTGTACAAAAAAATAAAGACAACGTCGTTATTTCAGACCGATACCGATACCAGATTCTACATAGAATGATACCGAGAATTTTCATTCAGAAATACGGTAATATCACATTGCCAGACCCGAGAATTAACCCTTTATAGCCTGTGGTGACATTTCTGTAACAAACCCAAAAAGTCTCTATAAAATTTAAACTAAACGTTTAAGATTTGTCAAATCAATATCAATATATTCTTAAATAACACACCGAACATTTTAGCATCAAATATAAATCATAAGTAGTGTAACTTGCTCCCTTTTTGGCTTTGAATTTCGTGTTTTGATGAAAATGCCATGTTTGAACTTGCAAAAAGTTTAAAATTTATAAAAAAATACTAAAAGTATATAAAATTGTATAATTTTTGTTGATACCCGTAGGTAAGTAAATGATTTGGTTTATATATCGTTACCAATTCATACTTTTGATTTTTCATATGTAAAAAGTAACTTTTTATGTTTGTTACATTTCTGTTACATTGGGTGATAATGTCATAAAAAATACAACTAATGTATATCCATATATTGATGATTTTTTTCTCCTATTTTTTAAGATAGGGGTAGTACTTACACAAAAATTAGATCTATAATCTAAGCCTTAAATAGGACTTCTAGTGGAGTTCTATTCGAGGTATACCTTTGTGTTGATGAATAGATTTGCTACACTAAGAGAAGAGACAATTTGAATAGATATATGGCTATAAAAAAAAACACAATTGGCTTTAAAAGTTTTATGTACTGAGCGTAGTTTCAAGTTTTGTCTATAATATTGAACCTGAAACAGGAACTGAAAGAGTTTTGCTCCTAGTAGAATAAAAAAGGAGCATCTTGAAACGTCGTATTTAGAATGACGCGGGCATACCCAGACATCAGAAATAACATATATATTTGGATAATAACTTTACTTCCGTGGTTTGAAACTTTACTGGAGTACGTAGCAGAAGTGGATATATCTTGGACTTGGGGAGTCCTGGGACCGTACGGAATAATCTCGTTCCAGATTGCAAACTACCCCCTGACGAGGATGTAATAAAAAGTAAAGTAGATTTTCTGTTGATTACGTAGCTAATATGGACGCAATTGATGTGTCAACATTTATATGAAAAGACAACAAACTTGTCACGCTTCTCTCAATTTTTGCTGGTGAGTGGTCGAAGGTCCAAGTCCTTACGATAAGGCCAATAGAAGTACATCAACATTGATCGGTCTCATATCGTCGAAGAATGTAGTGGGTATATTGAGGTGTAGATTTTATTAACAGCATTATGGGTGCTTATAGTATTTTGACACGAATTAAAAGACACCAGGTTTGGATGTTTTACCAATTATTAGACCTGACCATGGCCAGTTCTTGGCTGATGTATGTGAGAGTAAGGCAGACTAAACTATGCAATGACAAACAAATGTCTTCAGCAGATTTTCAACTTGAAATTGGAGACTTTATGTAAGTTTTGCTTGAATCCTAATGTCCAACAGCGAAGATTAATTGAAAATAAAATACAAGCCAAAATCACAAGAGTCCGGCGCAACATGTCCCCCCATTGGCGGTGGGGCAGTATCAAATTGGCTACTGACCGAATTAGGTTTGAAAATCATTTGGCCCAAGTTTCTTCGGTGTCCTGATGTAGCACAAACAATTTTTAAAAAGTTCGCAATAGTAGTTGTTACAAAAAACAAAATAAATCTGTTAGATCCTTCCATACTACGTTAAAACATTTTCTTCCAGTTTAACCCAATGTGACAGTAATGTCACAAACCCTAAAAGATCCAATACATACGGAATAAAAAATATTTTTGAATTTCCACGAAACACGTGTTTTTTTATTTGTTCAAGCCTATCATATACCAAAGTATTATAATTTTTTATGATCTTGGGCTACGAAGGGTTAAACACTAGACTTCCCAAAAACCCTCACCGGTTTACGCCTCAAGCTAAAAGAGGCAGTTAAATTGAAATGTCACTATAAACATTTAAAATTAATTAACCACATTTCAATAACCGTAACTCAGTAATTAATCTCTTTCGTTTCGTAAACCCATACATTATCATATTATTATGCAACACGTGTTACACATACATATAACATATTAATTTTGAAAACCAGTTTATAATTTATATAATTAATTTACGTTATGTAATAACTTATCAATTTGGATATATGTTGCGGGTTTATTCCATGTCAAATTTCAAGCGAAAATAAATACCCAAATACACCCGACAGTCACATACATAGTCCTGACCCCACACTAAGATACGAGTCTTGTGTCGTGGGTATCAGAGACTACGAGAGACTTTACTCTCAGAAACACCCAGAGCCGAAACAAATATTTGTGGATCACACAAACATTTGTCTCGGTGCGGGGATCGAACCCGTGGCCGCTTGTTTCGCAAGCTGGTGTCTAGCCAACTGCGCCACGGGGCTGTGTGTCACGGGGATGGTGATGATAATACAGAAATATACGGCATTTCTGCACAGCTTTTAGACAGCAATAGTATTTTACGGTCAAATGCACCCTGAATATAAGTTTCACTTAAATAAAATTTTGCCTTTACAGTGCCTCTGCCTACCCAACTGGGGATACAGATGTAAATATTATGTCAGTAAACTTGCGAATTACCGCTGTATACACACAGATGGTAATCTATACTAATCGAAGTATGTCAGGGTCTTAGAATGTAGAAATGTATGCTACATGGTCTACTTCGTGTGCCAGTGATTGGTCAAGTATCCTTGAATTTACATCTCTGTATCATGGGGTTTTATACATCATCAGCATATATCCTACTGCTGGGCATGGGGCTTCTCTATCTTCTTCTTCATCAACCCATATACGCCCACTGCTGAGCACGGGTCTCCTCTACCATTGAGAGGGTTTAGGCCATAGTCCACCACGCTGGCCTAGTGCGGGTTGGCGGACTACACATCTAAGAAATTCCTAAGAACTTTTAGGTGTGCAGGTTTCATCACGATGTTTTCCTTCACCGTTAAAGCAAGTGATAATTCAATTTGAATACACACATAACTTCGAAAAGTCAGAGGTGTGTGCCTGGGGTTCGAACCCGCGACCGCCGAGATTCTCGACTGCGCGCCTAAACCTCGAGGCCATCACTGCTTTGAGGGGCTTGGGGCTTGGAGCCATGGGGCTTCTCTATAACTGAGAGGATTTAGACCTTAGGCGTTCTATTGACCTAGTGTTGCTTAATAGTCTACACACCTAAGAAATTCCTATGTTTTTTTAATGTTTTATACATAATCATCAGCCTATATACGTCTCACTGCTGGGTACGGGCCTCCTCCACAACTGAAAGGGTTTATACCTTAGTCCAGGGCTTCCCAAACATCCGAGGGGCGTCGCGAGGCGATCGGCAAACATTCACTGTCCGTATTTTTCTGATAACCTCATAGTACGCTAATTACTGCTGGTTTTATTTCCAGTAAAGTAGGTAGTTTTGATGATGGGGGGGGGGGGGGGTGCGTCGCAAGAAAAATAATAATTATGTAGGGCGTCATAGTGTAAATAAGTTTGGGAACCCCTGCCTTAGTCCAACGTGCTGGCCTAGTGCGGGTTAGCGGAATACACGCCTAAGAAACCCCTTAGAACTTTAGATGAGCCGGTTTCCTTGCGATTTCACCTTCATACCCCACCTCTGACTTCTCAGTTATGTGTGTAAGCACAATGAATTATCACGCTCTTAAACGGTGAACAAAAACATCTTGAGGAAACCTGCACACCTAAAAGTTCTTAGGAATTTCTTAGGTGTGTAATCCGACGAACTGCAGTACACCAGCGTGGTGGACTAAGCCCTAAACCCTCTCAGTTGTAGAGGAGGCCCGTGCTCAGTAGGACGTTTATGGGCTGGTAATGATAAGAATGCATGAGGCGAAAGTAGTATATACCTAGAAATGTCTTCTTCTTCTTCATCAACCCATATACGCCCACTGCTGAGCATGGGTCTCCTCTACCATTGAGAGGGTTTAGGCCATAGTCCGCCACGCTTGCCTAGTGCGGGTTGGCGGACTACACACCTAAGAAATTCCTAAGAACTCTTAGGTGTGCAGGTTTTATCACGATGTTTTCCTTCACCGTTAAAGCAAGTGATAATTCAATGTGAATACACACGTAACTTCGAAAAGTCAGAGGTGTGTGCCTGGGGTTCGAAAGAAATGTCACTACAGCTATTTTCTAGCACATCTTGAATGCATGTATAATGCATGTTTGAATATTTAGCGTAAGTACCGTTTGTGACTTGCTGGAAGAGTATGACCTAGCCTGCTTAGGTGTAGCAGTTGGCTAGACACCAACTTGTGAATCGAGATGCCGCAGGCCCGATTCCTGGAGAGGCAAGTGTTGATTTACAAATATTGAAAAAAAACTGTCGTTATTATTTTTAAGCAGTCATGGTCGAGAGGTTTAAGCGCACGGTCGATGATCTCTACGATTGCGGGTTAAAACCCCAGGCACACTAGGTGTGTATTCACAAAGATTTTCATTAACTTTAACGGTGAATAAAAACATCGTGATGAAAACTGCACACGTAAAAGTCCTTTAAAACTTCTTGTGTGTAGTTTGCCAAACTGCACTATGCCAGTTCTCAGTGAATCCTTTCAGTTACGGAGGAAGCCATGCCCAGCAGATATGATACTTGTACCGCGAGACCACGAGGCAGTCCCATATACATTCCAAAATAAGTTAGAAAGTGTACAAAACATGAGCGTAAAGTTAACTGCATTGGTAGCGGATGCGCTGCCCTCGTTCCTCTGATACGTTGCGTCACTCGCATTTTGCTAGCGATTTGAACTGAGGACCTTGAGAGCGCTTGTGTACTGACTACTCCTGATCCTTTGGTGAACGCTTAGTGTGGGTTGGTGGACTATACTAAAATATGTACATATATGACTGTTGAGAGTCTACAGGGTGTATTCAGACCGTGATCGGAAACCAAGGCAGGTAATAGCTACGGTGATCACAAACCCATTGGCGTTAAAAGAAATCCCTAAAACCATCGGTATTTAATATATGTGGTTTGTATGGAAGACGTAAAAAAGATATGTTTTTTAGTTTTCGATCACAGTCAGAATACACCCTGATTACAGTGGCGGTACTTCCATAGAAGCCTGGCTTGCCTTACATAATTCCGAATAACGAACATAAACTAGATATTCCATTATTATAACGCTAGACACGTGAATGCAAGTAATTAACGGTAGGTATTTATTGGTACTTCGGTTTTGCGTACTAAAACAAATATGTCACGACTCAATAAAAATTTGGGCTTGCCCTAGTTTGAGACCCTAGGCACGCCACTGCCTGATTATAGTGTATTCAAACCGCAATCGGAAACTAAGCCAGGTAGCAGGTACGGTGATCGCAAACCCAAAATTAGTTTTAATTTCTTTAGTAATTATTAGTATTGATTACAACCAATATTTTTCTTAGGTATTTAGTCTACCAATCCGTACTAGGCTTGGTAGAATAAGGCCTAAAGGGCTCCAAACACGGAAAGACTTATGCGGGACGAATTAGGGCTGCTGATGAAATTTTCGCACAGGAAATCGGACCCAGACCCTTAGAGCTCAAACAGCTAAGCCACCACCGTATAACATTTGTAAAATTGTCGCGATGAATACGCGTTATCTTTGTAAGTAGGTTAGTATCGTCGCCATGTGTCGTGCTAAATGGAAGTGAAAGCTATGTAGTCAAGTTCGCATTGTCTGTTTGTCCACCACCTGTAGTATAATTCGTGAGGTACCACGTTCGATTACCGTTTAGTGTTATTAGATTTGTGTGTTTTAAACTCCGCCTAATAGATATAGTGTAATGATGTAATTTCGTCATCATCATCAGCCCATATACGTCCCACTGCTGGGCACGGATCTCCTCTATCATTGAGTAGGTTTAGGCCATAGTCCACCACCCTGGCATAGTGCGGGTTGACGGACTACACACCTCAGAAATTCCTAAGAAGTTTAAGGTATGCAGGTTTCATCACGATGTTTTCCTTCACTATTAAAGCAATGTATGTAATGTAATATATAGATTCAATAAATATTATTTCATAGTTAATATATTATACATGCCATGTCATCGAATCCGCTACCTTCAAACCATCGATCCATGCCCCACTCACTAAGCCATCGACCTCCCTTGAGACCGTATTAGGAGTACTGGACTAAATTGTTCTCAGAAACCATACAAAGTATCTTAAAGTCTGTAGTATTTACAGCATTAAAATTAAATAACACCTACATAACTTCACGCCTGTATTAACCGAAGGGGATGGCAGAGATGCATTTCTGCACCCACATTTCGCCAGGTATGTTTCAGTCTTACGTAATAGGGGGCGAGCCTATGGCCGTTTTTCAGGCACATTTCTAGACTCCGTGCTACTACTGAGAATTTTCTAATGCAAAAACCCAATAACCCAACACTGATTAATATATTTTATTTGTATTGAAGCAGTGATGGCCTCGAGGTTAAGGCGCGCGATCGAGAATCTCGGCGGTCGCGGGTTCGAACCCCAGGCACACACCTCTAACTTTTCGAAGTTATGTGTGTATTCACAATGAATTATCACTTGCTTTAACGGTTAAGGAAAACATCGTGATAAAACCTGCACACCTAAAAGTTCTTAGGAATTTCTTAGGTATGTAGTCCGCCAACCCGCACTAGGCCAGCGTGGTGGACTATGGCCTAAACCCTCTCAATGGTAGAGGAGACCCGTGCCCAGCAGTGGGACGTATATGGGTTGATGATGATGATGATTTGTATTAAAACTACATTTTTTTCCTAAAATCATAATATGTCTTACCGCTATGCATCTTCTACAACTAAAAGGATTTAATCTTTATTCCACCACACTGGCATAGTGCGCTATGATGACTAATTAAATATTTTTTTAAACATTTTTAGTTACGCAGGTTTCCACATCTTTTCTTCACAGTTAAACTATTTGATATTACTATAGATACTGAAACGTTATGTATTGGTTATACCGCCTGGGGAATACCATTTTGGACGTATGCCACAAGGCAACGGTCCAAATGCTTCCTCCGTTGTGCGTCCCGAAAGGAATCAGTATATCAAACCAGTTCTCTGTATGAGCTATTAATAATGTGAAAGGAATGAAATGGTATTTTAAAATATTAGAGTTTATCATAAGCGCTGTTTTAATTTCCTAATTCTTATAACTAAGAAATAGTGATGGCCACGAGGTTTAAGATATCGGAAGACTCAGCGGTCGCAGGTGCAAACCCCAGGCACACACCTCTGACTTTTGCAAGTTATGTGAGTATTACAATTTACAACGAATCATCACGTACTTTAACCCTGAGGTAAAACGTCGTGAGGAAACCTGCACAGCTAAAAGTTCTTAGGAATTTCTTAGGTGTGTAGTCCGCCAACCCGCAATAGGCCAGCGTGGTGGACTATGGCCTAAACCCTCTCAATGGTAGAGGAGGCCCGTGCCCAGCAGTGGGACGTATATGGGCTGACGACGCTCATATTTATATATTCATATTTCCATTTTATTTTTCAGATGTACCTACATTCTTAACTCAATAACCAAGCACCCTATATGATGTCAAAAAACATCGTGAGCAACCATCTCAAGAACTTTCAACCCTCTAAATTTCACAGTTAAACTCCACCGAGCCGGGCTAGGCCAGCGTGGTGGATTAAACTGTAAATCTTCGCAAATTCACTAGATAGGCTTACGATAAATGGATGAAAATTGTAGGCACGATATAATAATTCTTCTTCTTCTTCTTCATCAACCCATATACGCCCACTGCTGAGCACGGGTCTCCTCTACCATTGAGAGGGTTTAGGCCATAGTCCACCACGCTGGCCTAGTGCGGGTTGGCGGACTACACACCTTAGAAATTCCTAAGAACTCTTAGGTGTGCAGGTTTTATCACGATGTTTTCCTTCACCGTTAAAGCAAGTGATAATTCAATGTGAATACACACATAACTTCGAAAAGTCAGAGGTGTGTGCCTGGGGTTCGAACCCGCGACCGCCGAGATTCTCGACCGCGCGCCCAAACCTCGAGGCCATCACTGCTTATATAATAATTATATAATAATTATGATCTATATAATTGTTTACAAATAACGTTGACCCAATGATATCAATGGAGACCCGGTTTTAATTCAATTAATCCCGAAATGTAAGCCAAGGTTTGAAAATAATTCTCAAGTGTATTTTTAGAATTTGATAGAGTCTGGAATGCTCTAGTAATTTTAATTTCGGTCAATAATAATATTGTTCCCGCGGCGAAATGTGTCGTGCGATATGGAGGTCTCTGGTTCGATTCCCGTTTAGGGAAAATTTGTTTTGTTATAAAAATCTGAATAACTAAGAGAGTGAAATTTAAACATAACTCGGAGAAAAGTGTAGTAGAGTGAGTCTAGTAGAGCGTCACACCATGTTACCTCACGGCGTGAAAACCACTTTTACTACCAAAAGATGTAGCACTCATAAGGACGAATAATTCCGACATTTAACAGCGTCTTGCCATTTTCCGTCGCGGCACAAAAATGAACCTTGCTCTATAGACCCATCACTGATAATTTTTCTCAAAACAAACTATCACAATTCGGCTTCATTCAACAGGACGAAGAATTTAGACATTAAACAACATCATGCCATTTTCCGTCGCGGCACAAAAATGAACCTTGCTCTCTAGACCTTAAACATTTCACACTAACAAACTATCAAAATTCGGCTTCGTTCCAACCTAAGCACGAAGCCGAAATACAAACTCCATACTAATTCTAGACCTCATATCATTGGTCGACTGGCCATTACACAATCTAAGGTCTCATGGACCCTGAACCTACAACGCAAATAACTTATCAGTCATTACTGTGTGGATGTATTTCCTTATTTATTATGTACTTATCTTTACTGATATTAATTCGAAAGTAACTCTGTTACCCTTACACGACTAAACCGCTGGAGCGATTTTGTTGATTTTTGATGATCATGGAGTCTTGGGGAAGGACTGATGGTAGTTTATAAGTCGTAAGAATAATAAATTGCGTTCAAAGCCTCAGCTAATGAAATATAAATATATACGTATCTATACTAATGACGAATAAACATTTCACTTTTTTGACGGTTTAACTTAAAAACTAATAATCGACCGATTTCAATGACATTCGGTATAAAAATAAAAGGGACCTTGAGAAGTACCTAACATAATTTTTTAATTAAATTTAATATATATAGCAATAAAAAAGCAGTGATGGCCTCAAGGTTTAGGCGCGCGGTCGAGAATCTCGGCGGTCGCGAGTTCAAACCCCAGGCACACACCTCTGACTTTTCGAAAGTTATGTGTGTATTCAAATTGAATTATCACTTGCTTTAACGGTGAAGGAAAACATCGTGATAAAACCTGCACACCTAAAAGTTCTTAGGAATTTCTTAGGTGTGTAGTCCACCAACCCGCACTAGGCCAGCGTGGTGGACTATGGCCTAAAACCCTCTCAATGGTAGAGGAGACCCGTGCTCAGCAGTGGGCGTATATGGGTTGATGAAGAAGAAGAAGAATATATATAGAAAGTATAGATAGTCAAATAAATTACTTAGACGCAGTGATTTCAAATTTCAGTTTACCACCCAATCTTCAGTATCCCATCAGTGGGATAAGCATGAAAATCCAAAATTACCCAAAGCTTAGTTCCAAAACCATTATAGTTAAATAAAAATTCTTAATTTGTTATCACTTGAGTAATCTTGATTATCACTTATGATTTAAGTAAATGTAACAAAGGTTTAAGATCTGTGAGATACACGGCGACCCACTGACCCGCCATCATTGTTCTTATGCGAATATCACGAAAGTATTGCATTATGCCAAAAATAATTGTTACGTTGTGTTATACAATAGTTTTAAAGTGTTTTTGTAATAAAAAAGCTGTCTTGATCGGACCGGTTTGAAATTATATTTTCATTTAAAGTTTTCGATGTTTTCGACTGGGGTGGGATGTATCTTTAGAAGAAATTAAAATCACAATTAGTGTTAGGGGATTTCATTCATTTGACTGTAAGTGAATGTCTTTAGCAACTAATCTGCCTTCATACAAATATAGGAGAAATAAATAAAATTATTTTATCCTCGTATTCGTTATTGTATCAATAAAAGGTTTGAAAATGAGTTTGTCTTGAAGTTAAAATCTAGATTATAATTTCAAAAACGACTGTAACAGAGTAAGATCCCAGTGCCGCCACACCTACGTTACTTTAGCAAAGCTGAAATTTCGATGATTTATAGTCTAGTATGTACTTAGGAGGGTATGCGTACTTACTAGCTCGAAAGCTACTATAAATTTCAGCTTTGCTAAAATAACGTAGGTCTGGCGGCACTGGGATCTTGGACTATAAGATTTCACATCAGCTATAACAATCACAACTATTCATTAAATAGTTCTCAATTAGTCGTCACTCTTTACATTATCAACCCATATACGTTCCACTGCTGAGCACGGGTCTCCTCTACCAGTGAGAGGATTTAGGCCACAGTCCACCACGCTGACCTAGTGCGGGTTGGCGGACTACACACCTAAGAAATTCCCAAGAACTTTTAAGTGTGCAGGTTTCATCACGATGTTTTACTTCACCGTTAAAGCAAGTGATAATTCAATTTGAATAAACGTCCATACCACGTTGAGTACACCGGTTCTCAGCTATAACAATCGAAGCTATTCATTAAACAGTTGTAACTCCGTCACCCTTAATAGATAGTAAGAAATACCCGAGGTATATTTATAACCATTTCCTCGTACCGTTTTGTGTGTCGACGGTTTATTTTGAGACGAGTCAGCTGTGGTATATAATTATGTCTGATGTTTTAGGGTTCTGTGGAAAAAGGGAGCATTTGCGTCCAAAAATTACGGTCGAAGTTTTGTTATTTGATGATTGGTTTATAGTAATGATAAATACACTTTTATCAGCATTGAAGAAATCTGTTGAACAAGCTTCAAATGCTATGTTAAAATAAATTACCTCATCATCTCTTTCCAAACTTATCTTTTAGTCGTCATGTCTTCATTCACCCCTTCCTGTTTCATATCTTGCTCACTCCATCCATCATTTCTTTGGCCTGCCTCTGCTCGTCTATCCATTCTCTGTTTATTTAATTATAACTTTCATATTCATTACCTTTTGTACTGAATAGGATACAAGTCCTGTGTACAAGTATGTTTTAACAAACACAATGAATAAACAATATTTCTAATTTTAGAGTACAAAATGTAATAAAGCGCTACGGAACCTTTTAATATTAGTTAGATCCACGCATGGCTATATTTTTGTTTTATTTTGGTTATAATGAAACGCAGCTGTTCGCCTTTAAAGATGCGTTTCTCGATCCCAATGCATATTGCAATCTGAGTACATTTATAGATTCACGAGGGGAAGATAGCGGTTGGGAGTTTTGTATTCATGTGTGTAAGCTACTTATATTCATGGTTAAATCGCTTTAGGAATGGATAACACACCCAAAAATCACATGCATAGTTCTGACCTCACATTCAGATACGAGTCTTGTGTCGTGTATCAGAAATTACGAGAGATTTTTCGCTCTAAAAGGCAGACTAGAAACTAATATTAGTAGATCACACATAAATTTGACTCGGTGCGGGGATCGAACCCGCGGCTTCTCGATTCGGTTTAAAGCCCAGACACACACCTTTGACTTTTCCAAGTTATGTGTATATTCACATTTCAATATCACGTACTTTAACGTTGGAGAAAATATCGTGGGGAGACCTGCAAAACTAAAAGTTCTTAAGAAGGTATGTAGTCCGCCATTCCGTACTAGGCCAGCGCGGTGGACTAAGGCCTAAACTGTGTGAGTTGTAGAGGAGGCAGTGGGACGTATATTCATAATAATAAAAACATAATTAATGTGAAATACTTTAGGACTTCTATGGAAATACCAACACTATTTCTATGTCACTAAAATTGCATTATGACGATCGGACTGCACTGCTTTCATAGAGCATTTTGCCCCACCAGTATCAACGCTTCAACTAAGTCTCGCACAGTTGATATATGCAGTTCCGTTAACAGATAACAAATTGCATATGTAACGCATGCAACAAAACGCACACGACACGTGATAGCTCTGTTTATAAACATTTAAACTGGCGCCACGGTTTTGACCCGCGGGTGAATTTGTTTTGTATGCTTATCCTACAGAAACACTACAGTTTTATGAAATAAAATGTAGCTTATGTTACTGCACAAAGTTCGTTTTATGTCCATGAGAAAAAATATTTAAATTGGTATAGTAGTTTTTAAGTTATATTGCAAGAAATAAATTAATTAAAAATCAAGTTGTAGAGTTCTTAATAGCACTAGTATCTTCTTCACCAACCCATATACGCCCACTGCTGAGCACGGGTCTCCTCTACCATTGAGAGGGTTTAGGCCATAGTCCACCACGCTGGCCTAGTGCGGGTTGGCGGACTACACACCTAAGAAATTCCTAAGAACTTTTTAGGTGTGCAGGTTTCATCACGATGTTTTCCTTCACCGTTAAAGCAAGTGATAATTCAATTTGAATACACACATAACTTCGAAAAGTCAGAGGTGTGTGCCTGGGGTTCGAACCCGCGACCGCCGAGATTCTCGACCGCGCGCCTAAACCTCGAGGCCATCACTGCTAGCACTAGTATAAATAGATATATCACCATGATCATTATCTGCTCATATTTGTTCCACTGCTGGGTACGAGCATCTTCTAAAGCTGACAGGGATTAGGCCTTAGTCCACCACGCTGGTCTCATTGGTGGACTACACAACTAAGAAATTATTAAAAACTAAGTATGCAATTCAATAATGTTTTCATTCGCCGTTAAAGCAAGTGATAATTCATTGTGAATCACTACATAGTATAAAACAAAGTCGCTTTCTCAGTCCCTATGTCCCTTTGTACGCTTAAATCTTTGAAACTACGCAACGGATTTTGATGCAGTTTTTTTTAATAGATAGAGTGATTGAAGAGGAAGGTTTATATGTATGATAACATCCATTAAATATCAGCATTGCACCCGTGCGAAGCCGGGGCGGGTCGCTAGTAGACATATTACTTGGAAACGTTAGAAATGATAATGATGATGTCGATAATGATACCACTAACAATAACCCAATAACACTCCCCTACCCGGGACCCCTACTACCCCTACCCGGGACACATACTTGTACCAACTACGATCCTCATTTCTCAGTACAGTAATTACCGTACGTAATGGAATAGCAAGTAAAACGCGTATTGTTGATTGTTCAGTAATGGCACACGCTCGATCGAAAGCCGTGCAAAAAGTTAATTTTCCGGTAACTCCCACACCACTTTCACTGTCTACACACGCGATGCGCGAGCGAGAAGATAGGAAGTGTGTAATTTGATTAGCTAATCTTTGCTATTTTTTATTTATTTACTCGTCACAATTGTCACGTCATAATGACAGTTCCGTGGCGTTGCTTAGACACTGACTTGGGAAACGAGGGGCCGCGGATTCGATCCTAGCAAAGACAAATGTTTGTGGGATCCAGACCTATTTGTTTCAGGTCTGGGTGTTCGTGAGACCGAACAAGGCTGTTGTAGTCTCTGATACCCACGACACAAGACTCGTATACTAGTGTGGGGGCAGAACTACGTATGTGACTGTTGGGTGTAATTATTTATTTAAGCAGTGGTGGTACTTCCACAAAAGCCTAAAAGCTCAGTTAGCCTAAAAAAATCTTCTTCTTCTTCTTCTTCATCAACCCATATACGCCCACTGCTGAGCACGGGTCTCCTCTACCATTGAAAGGGGTTAGGCCATAGTCCACCACGCTGGCCTAGTGCGGGTTGGCGGACTGCACACCTAAGAAATTCCTAAGAACTTTTAGGTGTGCAGGTTTCGTCACGATGTTTTCCTTCACCGCTAAAGCAAGTGATAATTCAATTTTGAATACACACATAACTTCGAAAAGTCAGAGGTGCGTGCCTGGGGTTCGAACCCGCGACCGCCGAGATTCTCGACCGCGCGCCTAAACCTCGAAGCCATCACTGCGTAATGCGATGCTAAAAAAATCCGAATAATAATTATCTTTAATCTTTAAATGTTTATTGAGAAAAAATCAAGTGGACATTAAAATCCTGACACACCTGACCTACAATAAACTATAAACTAAACATTACATAAATAACGTGGAACTCTTTGGGGCTTTTATGTATGTACAGACACTTGTAAAAACAGTGCATTTTTACACCCACATTTCGCCAAGCATTGTATGGATGTATTGCAGGAAATTTAGGATAGAATAGGTAATCAAAGAACGAAAAAGAATTTAGGAGGAAAGTAGGGTAGTAATCAGGAGATTTAACTTTGAAAGTAAATTACAAAAATATTACATTATAAAATCAGGAATAGAACAGTTAAATGTGAACCTACGATTAAACTATCATATGTTTGACACACACACTGCTTACAGTGGCGGTACTTCCATAGAAGCCCGAAAGCCCGACTTGCCTTACATAGTTCCGAATAACGAACTTAACGATTGTTTATTTATAAAATAACGCTATAAACGTGAATGTGAGTACTAACCGGTAGGTATTTATTAGTCCTACGTACAAAAAAAATATGCTGCTACTAAATAAACATCTGGGCTTGCCTTAGTTTGACACCCTAGGCACGCCACTGACTGCTTACTGTCTATTTCCCTTCTAATCTTATTCAGTTGTTCCGTGCTCTCATAACGAGTCTATTACCGCTCTTTAAACACAGACACTGCTGCTACTGAGAATTTCCTAATAAAAGAACCCAAAACACTTTGACATATACATTCAGACAGCCCCGTGGCGCAGTTGGCTAGACACCAGCTTGCGAAACGAGAGGCCGCGGGTTCGATCCCCGCACCGAGACAAATGTTTGTGTGAACCACAAATATTTGTTTCGGGTCTGGGTGTTTGTGAGACCGAAAAAATCTCTCGTAGTGTCTGATACCCACGACACAGGTCTTGTAACCTAGTGTGGGGTCAGAGCTATGTATGTGACTGTTGGGTGTATTTATTTATTTATTCTATAAAACTGATGTTATAACAACTTGTTGAAACAAGTTATGCACATCGACGTAATAATATTAACCAACGTCAATTTCTTAAACTTGTTTATTTTATTACCTCGCATGACTGGTGTCTTTTTAAAAGAATTAATAAAGTAATAACACTTAATTACAACCAACACACCTATACCCAATACTAAGATAAAATTTACGATAAAGAATAACGTCGTTATGAAACCTGCACACTTTAAAGTTTTTAGGAATTTCTTATGTGTGTAGTCTGGTAACACGCACTAGGCCAGCGTGGTGGACTATGGCCTAAACCCTCTCTATAGTAGAGGAGGCCCGTGCCCAGCAGTATGTCGTATTTGGGCTCATGATAACTTAGATATAAGTCTTTTGTCGTGTATAAAAAAAACCTATTTTCATGTGACATGACACTACAAACTAAGTCTTTTACAATCAATATCTTGATTGATTCAAAAATGTATGAATATAAATTATAATTTGTATGTATATTATTGTAGACAACTTTTTTTTTTATCACGAGAGGAAAGCGCCTTAAGCTCTCCTGTTCGGTACCTCGGGGGAGGCCGTAAGGGGTATGTCGGGGTCACTGGCTACGCCAGCATACCGACTAAAACCTCTCGGTGACCATCACGCGCATTTAAGGCGGTTTTGCGGCATCTCAGGGCCAGAAGTGTCCTAAATGGTCCGCTGCCGCCCAGATTGTAGACAACTGCCTCAACTACAACTTTTCATTCCGATACCGTGTGTTGTCTGGAAGAAATTACAACTAGCGATAAGGTCGCGAGTTGTAGATATATATCTTTTTATTTCCCTAAAATATATGTTATTTATGTTATATTTCCTTGTACGATGTAAAAAACTGTGTATTAAATAAATACATAAATAAATGACGGAAAAAGACAAGCCACGAATTTTAATTTAAAAGTATCCTATTGAGGATTTTTTTCTCCCATATTGTCTAAGCTTGGACGGGCCTGTTGTCATATATATTAAATAATAATATAACACAGACAAATATATACAGGTCATTCCCCCACAGCAGACGAACTAGATAGTTCAAGGCAAAATACTATTCGTGGATACACATTTCTGAAGCGAACCTGTGTTTGAGGAAAACTATTTAAATATTGGCTTTGTGATATATTCTATTTGTGTAGAGGATATAGAAAATAACAATTTATTGTGGTATTCACAAATAAAACGCAAAAATTGTCCCTATTTCACCACACATTCGCCACTGTAACTCCTGTGCTCCAGGATCAACAGCACGCACAGTATTAACGCCGAGTAAAGCTCAGCGGATCTAAGGGAACCTAATTTGTCATGATCTACGAAGTTAATCAGAAAGATATAAAGGATTTGGAAGCAAAGAGTTGTCCACTTCCCTCCACAGTAAAGCGGGTGACAAAACATTGAGCTATGAGGTTTTACCCTACCCTAGAAATCTTCAAGATTAAAAATGAAAGATTTGGATAGTGCAACCTTCTTAGCATAGTGCCTACCATTAGTTACTTATACCTCATTCACGATAAGTTGATTCTTTTGGCATATCGACTAATGATGGGAAACAGAAAATATCGAGTAGTTCAAAAATATTGCGTTTTAAAATACTACATAATGTGTGAAATTCTTTATTACTTCCGACATGTAAAACATTATTTAGATAAGCGATGGTGGGTCATAATAAGTACCTATTTAATATAACAGGGTTATTTTTAGACCTCCCGCCAAATTTAAATAGGTGTTTTAGACCACGAAAGTAAACAACTTCTCCAAAGAAACACGGGTCGAAAAGTGAAAAAAAATTCAGACCTTCTACACGAAGTCGACCACGTGAGTAGTTTTCTATGGGAGGGTCGAATTATTTATCACGTTTCGACCCATGATTCTTTGTAAAAGTTGTTTAGTTTCATGGTCTAAACCACCTATTTTAAGTTGACAGGAGGTCCAAAAATAACGCAGTATGTAAAAATTAAGCTTGAAAAATTAAATAGTTTTATCTTTAAAACAGTTTTTATTAAGAAACTGGAGCACAGACATGACCATCATAGTGTTCAGTAAAATTATCGACGTGGATATCGATATGAATGATGTTACGTCCCTTTCCGTCCGACCGATGTAACATTATACAAACGTCAATTAGTTTCAGTATTCCTATTTTAATTTTTCTTTGAAGCAATAAAGTCTCAAAATTTTCGGATAACGCTTATATCTTTAGGGACTTTTGTGTTGTATGTATTTTTTTATATTTATCAAATCATTAAAATAATAAAATAATACGTTTTTTATTTCAAAGTCATGTCTCAGAAAAATTGACATCTGCCAAAAGAATCAACTTATCGTGAATGAGGTATAATGGCAAGTAAAACGTGATGATTAAAAAGAAGTACAACATAGGAAAAATATATTTTTTGACATCCACAATTTTTAAATAGATTTCAATGCTACAGCTGCAATCCTATTCAAATTGTAAAGGCATATTTTCAGATTCAAATGCAATACCTCTAGACACATTTTCTTCTAGTACACACTTGTGCTGCAAGACATACGAAGTTTTTAACGACTAACTGACTAGCCAATTTGCAAAAACTAGGCTAAAATAAAAATTGGAGATAATCCGATAGACAGATAAACCAGCAATGTTTTACGCAAAGTAAACAAACGAAAAACTACAAACGCTTACGACCCCGATCGGTGTCATTCACATCTATTATCGACATTGATAGCGGCAATCTTATCGATTTAATCGTAAACCAATTAATCGTTGCTATTTATAACCTATATATTTTTTTTGACACGTTAATTTGTCCCTGGTCATTGAGAGAGGCTTATTACCAGCAGTGGACCTTAATTGGCTGATGATGATGATGATAATAACCAACGACTTGAGAAAGGTATGGTTGGATGTATGCGGGCTGCTCAACACCGGGATGGTTGGCGCGCACTTGGGGAGGCCTACGTTCAGCAGGGGACGGCGATAGACTGAGTATATATAAATGTCGGGTGTTGGATGTATGCGGGCTGCTCAACACCGGGATGGTTGGCGCGCACTTGGGGAGGCCTACGTTCAGCAGGGGACGGCGATAGGCTGAGTATATATAAATGTCGGGTGTTGGATGTATGCGGGCTGCTCAACACCGGGATGGTTGGCGCGCACTTGGGGAGGCCTACGTTCAGCAGGGGACGGCGATAGACTGAGCACATTATAATAACCAATTAATCCTATACTAAAAATATAAAGAGGAAAGCATTATGTATTTAATTTACCATGTAGGAAATAGCATAGGACTTATGATGCCGTAATACATATTCATAGTAGAAGAAAAAACTAAATTAATTGTAAATAAAGCGGCAGAAAATGCACTGGTCATGTTTGTAACAGACTTTTATTTATGTCCGAAAGACGTCCTATTTATCAATTATCATATTAGGCATAAAAGACTATACGAATCATCGAAACGTCCCTATTATTTTGACCTGCCACTGAAATCAAACAATTTATTTTCAAATCAGCAACAAATGTACTCAAAATTTCAAAAAGTCCACCTATAGAAACTTTGTATAAAGTGTAAATAAATAAATACATCCAACAGTCACACACATAGTCCTGACCCCACATTAAGATACGAGTCTTGTGTCGTGGGTGTCAGAAACTACGAGAGATTTTTTGCTTTCACAAACACCCAGACCCGAAACAAAATATTAGTGGATGACACAAACATTAGTCTCTGCGGGGATCGACGCGGCCTCTCGTTTCACAAAGTGTCTAGCCAACTGCACCACGGGGCTGTCAATGCATACATAGTAGTGGCGGTACTGCCATAAAAGCCCAAAAGCCTAGTTTGCGCTAAAAAAAATCCTCAAAATAATCTTTATTTAGCAAAATCAATTTGACATAATAAAAATGAGAATATCGTGACCCAACAATAAAATATAATAAACTAAACAACAGCAGTGATGGCCTCGAGGTGTAGGCACGCGGTCGAGAATCTCGACGGTCGCGGGTTCGAACCCAGGCACAACACACCTATGACTTTGCAAAGCTATGTGTGTATTCACATTGAATTATCACTTGCTTTAACGGTGAAGGAAAACATCGTGATGAAACCTGCACACCGCCTAGTCCGCCAACCCGCACTAGGCCAGCGTGGTGGACTATGGCCAAAATCCTCTCAATGGTAGAGGAGACCCGTGCTCAGCTGTGGGCGTATATGGGTTGACGAAGAAGAAGAAGAATAAAAGATGATAAACTAAACATTACACAACCAACGTAAAACGCTTTTGGGCTTCTATGAAAGTGTCACACTGCATAGTACTATACCTCCCAAACAGTTCTCAATAGTCGATACTTCAGCGCAACCGCTCTGCCTCTGCCTGGCGTATTGATCTTCGCATATCCATCATTGTTTCCATCGTTCATCAAATCCAACTTTAGTTGTAGCTCTTTGTACAATCTGGGTTTTAAATCGTCCATTTTGACTATGAGTTTTTCATAAAAACGCCGCGTTTAGTCACTATAACAGTTTTTTAGGGTATTTACTTTACAAATATTTAAAAAATCACTTATGACCTTATGTAATTTTTCGTCTTTATATGTCACGTTAAATCTTCCTTATTTGATACACAATAAGCACTGAATTTATAAAACGCCATTTTAGCGACTTCACATGATTGAAAAAAAATCCTCTATTTTAAAACAAAACTCTAGAACATTGCCTTTTTGTAGCACTCTCACATAAAAAAAACCGTCGCATTGAATCACAAAAACCGTTTTTAAAGTCTCTAACACTCATATTAATGGAAAACTATTTCCTTGACACACAAAAGTATTTTTTCGCATCTCCTACTACAAAGCCATATCTTTACACAACCACTCATTTATCCATCTATCTATCCTATCACAGCTAATTCACAAACTACCCTACAATCTAAAAATTCCACTCTAATTCACACAAAACACGACACACTCTTTAAACGTATTATATTAAATGCATTATAACATCCTATTTGACGGGTGGAAGGAGGAAGATTGGTAAGGGGGGATAACAAAGGTTATACACTCAGTTTATCCTCTATGTAACCGCATTTAACCACAGGCCAAAACCTAAACCGCATTTGAATCATGGAGTTTGTTAATGTGTACGCAGGTTTGACAACTGGAATAAACCTTTTACCGCGGTCTGCGTTCAACATTGGACTAACCGACGTGGGTTATAAACGATTGGGTTTTAACAATAACTGCATCACAAACTACAGGAGAATTTGAGCGAGATAAATAAATAAATGAAAATTAGTATATCTACCTTTATAGAACACATACATATACAAACTCAATCCTACATTTTTTAAACAGCCAACAGCAGTCACATATTCATTCTGGCCCCATACTAGGTTACCAAGACCTGAATCATAGGTATCAGAGACTACGAGAGACATTTCGCTGTCACAAACACCCAGACCCGAAACAAATAAATATTTGTTGATGATACAATCATTTGTCTCGGTGCGGGGAACGAACCCGCGGCCTCTCGTTTCGCAAGTTGTGGTCTAGCCAACTGCGCCACAACTAAATTCGAACCCGCTACCAAAGGTCAGCCCACTTCAAATGGAGCTACATACGCGTACAAAAATACCAAAGACCCGATTCCACGCGAACCGAAATAAAACAAATATTATTAGGTTCACTAACTCAATCCAAAAATACAGTTTCCTTACTACAGTTCAAATACTGTGATTTGCTCATTATATTACAAGCTATATTGTATTCTATAGTCATTGTAATATAGTTCAAATTATTACGATTAAATACTATAACTTACTTATTTTATATCAAGCTAAATTATATTCTATATTCATAGCAGTAAAGTTCAAATTGAGTTGAAGTGTATACGAGGTCACTATGACAATTTATTCGAACTCTACACAAAGTAGGAAAAAAACATTGAATGGACTTGAGAAACGCTAATCATTCCAGTACTGTTATGTAGTATGTGTAATGCTATGTTATTTACATACATACTTATATATACAGGGTGTATTCAGATCGTAATCGGAAACTAAGGCAGGTAATAGCTGCGGTGATCACAAACCCAATGGCGTTAAAAAAAAATCTCGTCAAATAATAATTTTTTTTACGTTTTCCATACAAACCACTTACATTTTATACAAACAAAACAAACATACCTCACGCCTATATTCTCCGAAGGGGTAGGCAGAGATGTATTTTATACCTATGACTGTATTTGATTATGATGATGATGATGGTGATCATAATGACGATGAAGATTCTGATGATGTTTGTCATATGTAAAACATCTATTTTCCCTCTCGCGTACAAAATCAATGATACCTACAGTATTTCAAATAATTATGTTTTAAATCATCTTTAATAATTCTAGCACATTGTCCAATGCCTCTGGTAATATGTCCATTTCTAGAATCGAACCCGTACAAATGTGACCGATAAATATTACAAATGTATGAGTAATACCTTACATATATTTAGACAATTGTAATTAGTCATTACAATACTTATTATAGGTATAGATGACGTGTCATCAAATATATAAGGTCATAGTACTACAGCTGTGAATCCTACACAAATGTAGGATTGTCGCAACAATATTACGTGTTATTCATCATCATCACCAGCCTATCACGTCCACTGCTGGACATAGGCCTCTCCTATGGCACGCCACTGGGCTCGATCTTCGGTCCTCCTCATCCAACCGCTGCCGTTCCAACCGTGTTATTGGAACGAATATAATTTTATTTACGGTTTAGAATTTAGATAATCATGCAATTGATTGTTACATAATGATCTCATATTATTTTAAACGTATGGATTAGTGATAGTACCTATGTTGGAAGAAAAAGTAATGAGTATGTCGAAGGATGGGCGAGCCGAGGAAGGGCAAAGAAGAGATGGATGGAGTGCGTGACTGAAGATGTAAAAAAGAAAGGGATGAATGAAGACATGACGGATGATAGAGGTATAGATGATATATTTGGAAGGAAAAAACATACTGCGAAGACCTCAAATAGAATTGGGAAAATGGCAAGTGGATGATGATGTATGGAGTAGTGATATGATGATGATGATGGCTTTGTGGTTTAGGAGCGCGGTCAAGAATGGGCGATCGTGGGTTCAAGCTCCAGACAATCACCAAACACGACAAAATCAGGATCACTTCACTTTTAAAACCGATAAACACCGTGTTTATAAACTCTTTATAGTACACTTAGAAATAAAGAAGTAAACATTATAATTATAAACAGAACTTAAGGACAAGTCCCGTGGCGCAATTGTCTTGACACCAGCTTGCGAAACGAGAGGACGCGTCGATCCCCGCAGAGACTAATGTTTGTGTCATACACTAATATTTGTTTCGGGAGTTTGTGAGAGTAAAGTCTCTCGTAGTTTCAGATACCCACGACACAAGACTCGTATCTTAATGTGGGGTCAGGACTATGTGTGTGGCTGTTAGGCGTATTTATTTTGGAAAAAGTCATAGAATGGATGTAAAAAGGTATTTAGATCCGGGTTTAAGTCTGTGAAATACCCACAGTCGAACTGGTACATACCACAACGTGGTACTACCACTTTATCATTTGTTATTTATATCTAAATCATTTATCAGGTGACTCAGTATGGGAGACACACTATGTATTATCATATTAAAATTATTTCGAAATTTCCGATAACATAAAAGTGTAATTTCCAAGGGGTATTTTCGATGACTAACTCGAGGTTTTTTAGGATGAGATTTAGTAGTCTCGGGTTCCAATCCCAAATAAATTATACTTTGTAATTTATAAGCAGAGGCATAGAGTCTGAATTTGTATGTAAAATAACACGAATATCAAGTTTATTTACTTGTTTAACGGTGAAATAAAACATTGTGATCAAAACTTTACACCTGAAAGTCCTTAGGAATTTCTTAGGTGTATAGTCCGCCAACCCGCACTAGGCCAGCGTGGCGGACCAAAGCCTAAACCCTCTCAATTGTAAAGGAGGAGGAGGTGTGTTGTTCAGCAGTGGGACATTAATAGGCTAATGATGATGATGAAGAGTAGGCATGAAGAAATCCACCTCTACCTATCTCTTCACAGATATATGCTTGAAAATATGTATGTAAAACTTTCCAACACGCTTTCACATCATTCTATGCGGGTAATATTTGATAACTGTACCTAATCTATATCCGATAGAAGTAGATTCTTAGAATAGCGATTGAGGCGAATAGAAATTACTGGTGGTTATAAAATTCATATTTTTGTATTATATGTATCTAATTTTATGTTTATAGGCATTTATAAAATGTTTAAATGGTGTATTTAGACCGTGATCGGAAACTAAGGCAGATAAGGTCATACAAATTCATTACATACTACCAAATCATTACAAAATAAAACTCTCTGGCATTAAAGCAAATCTCGACAAAAAATAAAAAAACGACGTTTTCCATACACACTAAATTCGATTTTTCAAAGTCAACCCCTTGTAATGACTAAACTATAAAGGTAGTGGGTTCGATTCACACGAAGACGTTAATATTTCCTTTTAAATCAAGAGTATGTATGAAAATATTAAATTTAGATTACGAGATGAAATTATAAAACGAATTTCGACCAGTCAAACAGGCGCGCTTGAGAATATTAAACAGTTTTTTTGTAGGTGACAGGATATTGGCATCCGCTCAGCTCGGATATCCACCGAAATCCTCTTAAAAAGATAACAAATATACCTTAAACATAACTTTAAAATCTAAACATTCCAAATAAAAACATACAACTTGGAAATACATAACGTGAAAACTATAATAAATGCGACCTATTTTATCCTTTCTTTCTTTTCCTACAGTAGTTTCATTTTTTGTATTTCACTAATAACTGCTCTTTGTTACACAGAGAAGTTAGAAGCTATCGGATAAAACGTCCGCAATATTTATCCACACTCGTCATCAACCCACACACGTCTTACTGCAACTACACCACACTGGCCTAGTGCGGGTTGGCGGACTACACACCTAAGAAAATATCCACAAATCCTTCAAAGTCAAAGCCAAATCTTCATTATTCAAATAGACTTTTACAAGAATCGTCTTTTTTTTAACACTTTTTTATACTATTATTCACTGTAGTCAGAATTCAATTCACTATTTCAGAAGTCAGGTGACAAAACAGGTGTCATAGTGCGCTAAAACTTTCACTAGAACACCACTTTCAGATTTCTAATGTCGCCCCAACGAGGTGTCCGCTTTGGATACCGCCGCGGTGATTAGAAATAAAAAAAACGTTACATATATGTGCCATGTGAAATTTCTATTCGGCATACTGGCGATTATATTAATTAGATATAGCTGTGTCATATATTCTGCAATTAGAATCGGTGAAGAACGAAATGTAAGATCGGAATATAGTTACCAATGTATAAAGGCGGAATTAATGTCAATGCCTTAGCCGACATTGGGATGATGTAGAGAAAAATGAATAAATTTGGTTATTAGTATTGAATACCAAAATGTAAAAGTATTTTGTTTCAATCATTCTTTATTTCTCAACCCTGTGTGAAAAGTAAATTCCACTGTAAGAAGAACAGGCAAAAACTAAAGTTTTCTTGTTCTAAGATTGAAATAAACAAAAACCATTGACCGCTTATGTCTACCTATGTAACATTTTTTTAATGGTTTAACCCGCCGAAAGTCTTAATCTACGCTTACGTTATATCCCATAATATAGGACCTAAATAATCCCAATATCTATACACATAGTTCTCATTCCACAAATTTTTTTCAACATTCAAGACTTGTATCAAAACAAAAGCAAAAAGAGACAATTTCGTCACCCGGCCCACACATATCTGTGACCCTTCTTCCCGCTACGCTTGAAGAACCCAAGACAACAGAAAAAGGGAACAATGGGTGTCAAATGGTTGAACAATCATCGTTTCATGCTGCTGTCAATAATTCAGATAACTATCATTTTATTCTAATGTCAATTAGGGCCTATGTCTAGCAGTGGACATTTTTCGGCTGATGGTGATGATGGTGACTATGATGATGATGGTGATGATAATTTTGATTATGATGATTTAAATTTATGACCGAAAAAACAAGACCACTTGCTGTGCCCTGGAATCAAACCCTAGTCTTCTCAAACCATGTGGCTATAAACTATCAACTACAGTACAAGAGATAAAACAAATATAATGTTAGTGTCAACTACATTGACCTCGTCTGCAAGGTCTCGTTAATCTGAGGTCTAATTAATTAATTACTTTGATAAAGCTAGAATTAGTGTTAGGATATTATGTCCGTATGTAAAACTATAGGATACAAAAATAATATTTCACATTTTTCATTGCTGCTAAGCTCTTATTGGTCGTAGCGTGTTGATATGTAGCCTATAACCTTCCTCAATACATGGACTATTTTACACAAAAATAAATTCAATCCAAACCAATAGTTGCTGAGATAAATGTATTCAACCAAACGCACCGAAAAAAAAAATCAACTCTTCAGCTCTATATATTGAATATCGATATATATTATATAATATATTGATATAATATACTAGATTATCCTAAGCTGCGTATTTTAGATCAAAGTATATCCAAGGCACTTCTCGAACATTAAAAAAATAATTTGTTAAAAACAAAACAGAATTTAAGTTAGTGAGTTAGTGATAGGTCTAGTTAAACCTGATACAAATGTCAATAAAAAGGTTTTCTCTTTTAAATAACTGGGATTATTTCGACCTATGCATAGAATAAGGTTACTTATGACTATAACACCAAAGTACTTTTTATGTCTATAATAGATTTAAACTTGTTTATATATTGCACTAGTGAAGTTATAATGATCATAAATTTTGTTGTTGTTTGAAGAACATCAAAATTTACTGATAATTTTGTGCCCAAATAAGTTTAAATTGCGGAGAAAGGGAAGTTGTGCAAAAGCACGTATAGCTTTATTCTGCGCATAGGTCGATTTATCCTCATCATGTTTAAAAACAAGCAAGTAAAGCAATACACATACTCAAAAACGTATTTTTATCAATCCACAAAGTTATCTCTATGATGGATTTCCATTTCCTGTAAATCACTGACTAATAACATGCAAATCTTATCTCAATCTTATTTAATATCAGAAAACCATGTGAGACTTAGTACACTTGGACTAAAGAAGGACAATGTTCTACAAAACAAATTAAAAACCTCGAATTGTGTAAATTTATTGTCAATCCATTAATACTATTATTATAATGCTCGAAACCGTTAACTGACTGAGGGCTTGTTCGTTTTTTGGATTTTTTTGAGGATGAATAATAATAATATCAAAAATTAGAACATAACCCTATTTATATATTAATATTGTTATGATTAATTAGTAAGATCTCTTATTTTGTCCTTTTTTTACTTCATTTCAATATTCAAGTCATTTTTATTTTTCCTCTACTACTATCTCCAAAGTTGTCTAAGACATTGCTTAGTGCAATAAGACCGCCACTTGTAGTCCACATCAAGTTTAGTTTCTCCATTTATTTATTTGGATATAAACAATGATGTCCAAGAAAAGAGTAAATAAATAAGGAATTAATTCCCTTTTGTTTTTTGTTTACAGATTAAATACACATGTCAAAGATATCACAAATTCTCAAAATCAGAAGTCTAATCTATTAATTTAGAAGCAGTGATGGCCTCGAGGTTTGGGCGCGCGGTCGAGAATCTCGGCGGTCGCGGGTTCGAACCCCAGGCACACACCTCTGACTTTTCGAAGTTATGTGTGTATTCACATTGAATTATCACTTGCTTTAACGGTGAAGGAAAACATCGTGATGAAACCTGCACACCTAAGAGTTCTTAGGAATTTCTTAGGTGTGTAGTCCGCCAACCCGCACTAGGCCAGCGTGGTGGACTATGGCCTAAACCCTCTCAATGATAGAGGAGACCCGTGCTCAGCAGTGGGCGTATATGGGTTGATGAAGAAGAAGAATCTATTAATAGACTTATTACATCAACCTCAATTAATTATTCATTTTCTTGATTTTTTTTTACAGAATCCTTCATTGGCGTAACAATACCATCTGAGGCCCGTGGCAAATTCTTTGGACGGGGCTTTCCGAGAGATAATCGTCACGTTGTAATTTCATTCTAGCAAACCACTACATAGTCACCTAACACTATTGATAAGAAATATTTAATAGTTTGCCCGCACTATCAATATTAGCGATAAAAAATGTAGCAACCAAGGAATGCTTTCAAAAAAATTATTGATTGTAATAATAATTATTTTTTTAAAGCACTTCGATACAAAATCTTAAATATCTAGATTATTTCTGAGCTTGTGGCCTCCTAGACCGGGGCACAGGCTTTTGCCAGCCAATGACAGAAAAACAAGAATTTGCCCATAACGATATCTCAACGTATCAACACTCCTTTGAATCAACCACAAAGACTGTATACCGGATTCTCTTTTTTTGTTTTTTTTTTTTCCTTTTTTTGTTTTCATTCAATACACACGTTAAAGAAACATCAAGTATTGGCACAAAGCAAGGTGTTTTCTCAAGCATGACGTGTATATCGGATGTCTGGTAACGGTTGAACGCTTGCGAACTCTTTCGTATACATGTGAGGTTTAACTGTGATAGTTTTTGTCCTTGCTTGTATTCTATTTTTTTAAACGCATTTGTTTATATTTTAGACAGCTTGGTGGGGCAGTTGACTAGACTATTTCGTGAAAGAAGTATTTGTTATGGTTCGGAAGTTTATGGGAGCAAAAAATCTTTAGTCTCTTCTAATATCCGACTAGACTTGTATCTTAGTGCAGAATCAGAGCTATTTAGGTGAATATTGGGTATTTTTTATTATTTAATTGGATAATAATCAACAACCCCAAGAATGTCTAACAGAAATTGCAAAAAAATGCATATTGTTACAATTTTGTATCATTTTCGTACTGTTTTTGTAGACACTATATATAATTATCAACCAGTATTTTTTTATGCCAGTTGCCACAATGTTATATCACTTTCCTAAACGACTCTTATTTGAAACACAGTATACTACACCAGTATACTTTCAGATGTTTTTTGCAAAGTGGAAATTTTTTAACACTCCACATTTAAATGGATAATTAAAACACACAAATGACACGCACATTTATTTATTTCCAACAGCTAAATACACATCGAGATATTCAAACGTGAACAAACAAGAATCTGCTACGATCATAGATATGCTTTGCGAAATTCTACACTTGGAAATATAAATTGGTTACAATGCGCAAACAAAAAAATATTTTAATAACCATGAACAAAAACTATTATTAAAGACGATAACCAATTAACTTGATATCAAATGGACGTCAGGTCTATAGTATTGTAGATGGTATTTTTCCAAAAATATTTTTGCTTTTGATAAATATATAATATTAATGCTGACTCTATGGAAAAACATGTGTCGCAGTTTTTGTTACATAAATGTTATTCGTTCCCAGAATGAATTCTTACAATCCACCTTTTCTCCAGTAAGTCTATACTCTAAAGACGCCAAAGATTTTCATATGCAAACCTGACATCCTTTGATTTATACATTGCTCTGTCCAAAATATAAAGCTAACACATTAATATAAAAAAAATATCCTTAAATAACAACAAAAATGTAATAAATAAAGAATAAATGCTTTAATAAATGCATTAAATCATATATGAGCCACCCTTATAATCCTGATACTTCTGTACGAGACCGGCTGTTCAAAATACCTTTTACAATTCACACATCCAAACATCCTTACTTACAATTTGATCTCATCAAAAGAAAAAACTTATCAATAGGTAACATTAATCAGTCCACACATCAGTCTCTAAATAAATTTATTCAATTTTGAAAAAGATCAAACAAATATATAATCATAATTAAACACTGTTTAGCATCACCTGTCTATGCTGTTATGAGCAAATAACATTTTAAAAATATTATTTTAATCACCAAATACTATAAAAATATGTTAAAACAAGTGCCAATCTAGTTGGACAAAATTTGCATTTTAAAATTTTTGAAAAAGTAACAATTTTTTTTTAATCAATTTTGATCACTATTTCTCAGCAGATAGGTTTGCCTCACAGCATTTTAGACATTTCACTAAATTAAACAAATTATAAACACATTACAAAATGAGTCTTGTTTCAAAACAATTTAAGTACAAATTAACTTATAAAAAATATAGATAAAAAAAATACTCGTAAAATCAATCATACGTTTTAAATTCCTTCATATATACATTATATACATATAATATACAAATAATTTAATGGTTGAACTATTAAAAATTTCCATACCTCTAAATGATATGATAAATAAATTAAATCCGTTGCCTTATGCTACCTTTGATCCGTACACAAACAAAGTCCAATCTTTGACAGTCAACACCTTCGATGTTAGACAATAAATAATTCAATCAATGAAGCATTTGATGCAAAAAAATATCACTATCAGCTGGGAAAAATCTTATTTAATCCTAGATAGATATATATAAAGACAATAAATAGATTCTCAGGTATTTAAATTTCCTATCTACATAAACATCCCGTTTTATCCACAGTCTAGCCAAATTTCTATAAAGCCAATAGAGTAGTAAAAAATGGTATAATTCCATCAAAAACTGTTTCAAAACGGTTGAAAAAACAATGAATTTTCCAAACCGCGTGTAGTTGTCAAATCTGTTTCATCTCGCAGTTTCTATCGGACATGCGCAGTGGAAAACCTGTTACGTCACTAGTTATTATGCAACATTTTCGATCGAGAACCATCCCTGACCTAGATTTGAAAAGCTTCCTAAATTTAAGTACTGAAAATTAACAGCAAAAAAAGCTACCCTATTGGCTTAAGACTACACTTTCTAAGATGTTAAACATACCAACAATCACATAAATATAGCATATATATTTCAATATATATCCTGAGAATGCCCTTATCCACTATAAATAATTTTATGATTAATTTTTATCATATATTTGGAATGATTGTATAAAGAGATCAACCAAATGGATGCCAACTTCTTTGCATCATTGAAGACTAGATTCAAAATATTCGTAGGAAATAATCTGCAGTGTCAATATTTGATAAGAAGAGACAAATAGAATCCCATTTTAATAAAGAATAATACTGAAATTTCTCTACCACCCACCGTAAACTGCATAGATAAAAGAGGATATAAAATAGTCATCATATCTCATAATAATAGGATCTTACATACTAGAATAGGATACTGCCATAATAGGCCCACAAAATTCCTAAATCAGAATTCATATAAAGGGATATTAAGCCGTGATATAGTATATCCTACAATACAATGAGATTGTAAATTTAAAAAACAGGAAAAATATCAATTCGCATATGT
Organism: Cephonodes hylas; assembly: GCA_030295005.1. NCBI lineage: Eukaryota > Metazoa > Arthropoda > Insecta > Lepidoptera > Sphingidae > Cephonodes > Cephonodes hylas. The sequence continues at coordinate 4,566,701 of AP025387.1, read as the reverse complement.
CTTCTTCGCATAAAAATTCATAAAATTATTCGTTTTTGAGCTACCTTCGCACAATCATTGATACAACCAGTATATTGAAAAGCAATTGAATTTTCAAAAAATTAACAACTGTCTAATCCAAATTCCTGCATAGATTTTTTTCACAAAAAGCTATAATATAGTTTTAAAAACAAGTAAATTCGAACCTTTTCACCCAGACATAAATTATCTACATCTAAAAGGACCTATATCACATTGTAATTCTAAACAACTACACTTTGTGTACTACAGTAAATAACCGCTACATATATATTAAGACTGGAGAATTTCTTTGGGCAAATTAAGCATTAAGCTGAAATCAATACTAACCGGACGATATGACTTTCTATTATTGAGCTTTAAAATATTTTTATTCGCTTAGATTTTCTAAGAAGTATATATAATATGAGGAGATATATACTGACCGGAGACAGAAATATATAGTTGTTTTATCAAAGAATATACTTCACTACACCATTGGTTAGATATATGAGAGTTTCCAATCTTGTCCGTTTTGAGTCGCTGTTGTTATCATTATCAATCAGATCCTTTTGAGTGCTTAAACTTCTGGTACGGGGAGATTGCAGCCACAGAAGATGATCCTGGGCTGGGTGTATATCTGGCCATGGATCTGGCATTGTGAAGGCTCCTTGGGTTCCTGATCAATGGGCCAATCTGGATTTCCATTGTACTCCGTAATCCCTTCGGGCAGCAGAACGGGGTGGCCTTTAAGAGGGCAGGTGCAAATCTGGGTAATGGGCACCAGTTCTTCAGGCTTATTGAATTGGCTGCTCGGGTCTGCCTTGGAGAAATGTGTGGACATCATCATGATAACCTTGATGTAGATGGTCAGCATAAATCCCCAGCAATACAGCGACACGCAGGACAGCAGTTGGGCAGCGTTGGTTATCAGCACAATGTCTTTCATGTCGAAAGCCAGGGAGCTGTCACAGTTGACTTCGAGCTCGGCGATCTCGTCTCTACCCAGTGGGCGGTAGGATATGTCTTCCATGATACGCAGGCAGAACTGGTAGACCACATAAGCGACGAAGTTGAGGACGAGGCTGAGATGGAAAATGGCAACTTCCTCCCTGTATCTTGCCGCTGCTATCAGAAGGTTGATGCAGGTGCACACCATGCATATCTTACGGTGGAATCTCACCTTCACCACATTGTATTTGGCGAGAACCCGCTCTGGGTTCTCCACCTTTTCAGGCATTACGAGCATCATCTTGACGGAGCACTTTACGGCTGCACTTCCCGAATCACAATGGCGGTTTGCGGACTCGATGCGTTATTGATTTTCGGCCCGGTGACCCCGCCCTAAGGTCGACGCTAAGGCGGATGGGAACGAACAGCCGGGACCGATTTGTTAATGGTGAAATTTACTTTCCAATAAAGGTTAGTAAATCTGTTGAATTTGGCTTTATTTAATGTTAATCCTTTAAGAGCATTTAGAGAATTTTCCAAATAATACTTGTTGGAGTCTTAAATAATTGTATTTTATATAGATACATTGGAATATAGTTATATATTGATTTAAAAGCGCTATTATCCAATCACCCACGATATATTTGGTGCGACGTAAACTTATTTTGAAGACGAAGATACGAGCTAAAACAGCAGTTAATTTTTCGTTCTTAAGTTTCCAACTTTCTTCAAAATTATTGGTAATAAAACATAAATGAACTTGTTTTGGCAATGTAAATATTTGCATAAACCTGTACACTTATCCGTAACGGAAATGAAATTTTCAAATATGTGAATAATTGTGTAATCGACTATTTTACGGTCTTTACGTTACGGAGATGGAAGCTTCAAATGTTTTCCTTGACCCACTAATATAATCTTTAATAAATATCTTTATTTTTCTTAATTTATTTATTATAAGGTGGCTGGCAGCGCTTGGATGAGGAGAGCCGAAGATCGAGCCCAGTGGCGTGCCAGAGAGGCCTGTGTCCAACAGTGGACGCAATAAAAGCTGATAATAATTATTTTTTCTTCGTATTTCATATGAGTTTTTGTTTGTTGCCGCGACTTTAAAAAACAAAAACGTATTATTTTTTATTTTCTACTTTAGACCTAAAAAACCTAAATTCTGACAGAGTAGGGTAAGACTTTACCCTCTAGTCTAGTGCTTATCTCTGTCATGAAAACATACATATAAGAACCTATGAATCATGTCTTATTGTTTGGAAATTTCCAAGACGAAAGCTACGAGTATAAGGACCATCTCATTGGTTTAATTATTATGTATCGTACGTAGTAGAGGTCTCGGGTTAAATTCCCTGTTGGGAAGTGTTAAAAAGGGGTTTCCTTAGAAGAATTCTCAGCAGAAGTGGTCATACGCTTGAGCGGTGTTAAATTATATTAATCTTAGGCTGTAGAGCATGGAACTACACTTTGCCTACCCCTTAGAGAATATAAGCGTGTTAAATGTCTAGTAAAAAAGGGGTATCATATCTTTATTTCAATGTACGCCAAGTTTATTAAAAAAAAAATAGAAAGTTGCAATTGAATACCATCATTCGGCATTTTTTGGGTCACTTGGCACTCCAGACAAACAATTTTGAAATTAAACATTTTAGTATACTGCATTGCGGACGAGATAGCGTCGACTGCCAAGAGAAATCCATTATCTCTCAGCAGTCGACATTATTATGTCAGACTAGGAATATGCAGACAATTTGACAGCCCCGTGACGTAATTGGCTAGATACCAGCTCGCTAAATGTGCGTCCGCGGGTTCGATCCCCGCAGGGACAAATGTTTGTGTGATCCACAAACTTTTGTTTCAGGTCTGGATGTTTGTGAGAGAAAAAGGTCTTTCTTAATTTCTGATAACCATGGCATACGAATTATCTTAATATGAGGTCTGGATATAAAACAAAAAAACGTTTTGATGGCATGGTTTCGCAGTATGAATTGACGACAAACAGACGGAGCACTCGCGCTATCTTAAAATCATATTAATAACATAACGTATTTTTCTCCGCGAATCTGAAATATTTTACTAATCGTCATAAAAAAGGGCTAAATCTAACGCCCTATGCTCCAGTTTACCTTAGTTTTTAGTACATCCGCCGGAAGTATACTCTATCAAACATGGCGGAATTTAAACTATAAAGGTTGTATTCGACTATGTGATGGCTTCGAGTATAAATCTCGGCGATCGCTGTAAACACACATCTGACATTTCCATTTGTGTAACATATTTTAACAGTGAAGAAAAACATCATGAGTAACTGCATACCTAAAAGTTCTTTGGAATTTCTTAAGTAAGCCCAGCAATCAAAGGTATATGGGATGACCTAGATATTGATAATTCTTATCAATTTATCTCTTAAAGGAACAAGGATGGTCTTGTTATCTTTGTCCACATAAAGATGTACTAATTGTAATCATAACATTCATAATGTTTTTTAAAATATCTTTAGTACTATCAATCATTGTTGTAAAGTGGAACAAGATAAGATTTTTAAGATTTACTGGACGGGCAAAGTGACAAGCACTTGATTTTAATTACAGTACTAAAATATACGATGATAGAACATCCATGTATGTATTGCAGATTTACCAAAACTATATCTTATAATGATAATTCAAATTGAATTATCACTTGCTTTAACGGTGAAGGAAAACATCGTGATGAAACCTGCACACCTAAAAGTTCTTAGGAATTTCTTAGGTGTGTAGTCCGCCAACCCGCACTAGGCCAGCGTGGCGGACTATGGCCTAAACCCTCTCAATGGTAGAGGAGACCCGTGCTCAGCAGTGGGCGTATATGGGTTGATGATGAAGAAGATATCTTATAGGGCATACTTTTAGCATTAAATTAACAACTTCCAAATATGTACATAAATATGTTTTGCCCTTGAAAACTTTAATAAAATAAATTAAGTAATACCATTTAAAAGTATTTTTTTAAATTTACAATATACTGAAAAATGGAGGATAACCTTGATTAGAATAAAAAAGGGATAATTTCAATTGAGGAAACAAAATAGTATGTTATTGTAAAATGTGGCATTTGGCTTTCTATAGTCTCTACTATCTCAAAGGGAGATAGGCGTGAGTTTATACAGGGTGTATTTACACCGTGATCGAAAACTGAGGCAGGTAATAGCGATAGTGATTACAAACCCCCTGGCATTAAAGAAAATCCCGACAAAAAATAAAAATTTTGATGTTTTTCATACAACCATCGGTGTTAAAAGTATGTGGTTTGTATGGAAAACCTCAAAAATTTTATTTTTTGTCGGGATTTTCTTTAATGCTAGTGGGTTTGTAATCACTATCGCTATTACCTGCCTCAGTTTTCGATCACGGTCTAAATACATCCTGTATATGGTTATATGTAAGGTATAGGCTAGTAATACTGAGTAAATTGTATAAATATGTTTAAAGATTGGTTTAAAACGGTGTTGCAAAACCCCATAGCAAGTATAGTAAACATTTGGCTCAGTTAATTAATAACTATAAATTATTGCACACAATGGCATCGGAATTTCTATGCTACTGATAAAGGTGTAAAGTTGTTTTATAAAGTGCTATGTAGTTTATTGTATGTGCGAAAAATATGGACTGAAACCCTCTCAGTCGTAAAGGGGGACAGTGCCCAGCAATGAGATTTATGGACTTATGATGATGTAAAATAAAAAGAATAATATTTAAGTATCATGTATCTTCAATTCCAGGGTGTGGAAGTATTTTGTTTTTCATAATAATATTTTATTAATATAAGCAGAATTTCAAATATGTAAAGAAATTGTCAGGGCATAAAAAAACTTCTGTGATAATTATAAAAAGTAGAATTTTTGTTGGACTGGATATGGGGCAGTCTAAACAATTATTATACTATACAAGATGTTGTCGAGATAATAAATTGTCCACTTATTTTAAGTTATTAATTCTTCTGCCAATTATGCATAGTTTTTTAAGAATGGGTTACTAACATATTGTGGATATTTGTTATTTTAAGAAATGATTTATTATTATAAACAAAAGTTACATAACATTACAAATTTTGCACTATTTATTCATAGGTTTAGTCACAATTTTTTAAGGGAACGACAACATTGTCAAAATATTTAAAATAATGATTTTCCACAGTGGTTATATTTCATTCAATTTTGTTTCTTTTTTTATCGGATTAAGCTCTTAGTGCACCTCATTACTCATAGATCATTTTAATTTATAAATGACAGCTTTATATTTATAAAACAGTACATATTTTACCTAAACATTACAGTCATACTCTAATACTTTTTTCTACTAGCCTAACTAGCCCTCCTAAGTATACCAATATGTACAAAACACTTATAAAAAAAGGACAAAATTTCCCTCATAATGGCACATGAAATCGTATATTTAGACAATAAAAGATTAAGTAAAATCTGATAAACCAGTGGTGGTATTTCCATAAAAGCCTAAAAGTGTTAGACAATAATTATGCAATGTCTAGTTTATAGTTTATCATGAGCACAGGATAATTTCATTTTAATGTAATTGCTTTTGTAAAATACAGATTGAAAGATTATTCAGAATTTTATATGGCTAGCTTATCTTAAGGCTTCTATGGAAATACTGTCACTACAATAAAAAATTACTATCTAATCTTACCTTAGCACGCAAGTCCTCCAAACTTTTGCTATGACTCTTCGTTTTCAAATCATTCAATGTACCGTAGTTGCTCCTCTTAGCAGCCTCCTCATCACCAATATAAGGTTCATCATAAATGTGTTCATCTAAATAGAACTTAGACCGGTCCGGTTCACATTTGCAAGTCAAATGGCATTTGAAACCATCATGCTTCTCATTTCTCTGGCACTTCGAGCATTTAGAGTCTGTAACTGTTTGTGATGGCTCATTAGCTTTGTCAAGGAGACATGAGCAGCGTTTGACATTCTCAGACTCAGTCTCAAAGTGAGTACTGAGTCTTGTGTACGGTAGACTAGACATGGAGTTGCCAATGGTGCAGTTAAGAGAGTTCAAGCAACGGGATATAGGATCTGATGGACTATTAACTAAGTTTCGTTGGGTTATGTCCAGGATTTCTGTACACAAGTAATGCATCTCTTTAGGCTTAGCTGGGGAAATAGATTCAGAAGTCGAAACCTGATTCTGAGCTTTACGTCTCTCTAGAACCTGCTCTAGCTTTTCAAGCATTTTCTTAGGATCTTTCCGTTGCTTCTCAGGGCTTTCAGGGATCGGTGGGACAGAAAAAACTCTAGGAGGCTTTTTGGGCGGTGGGCCAGTAGGCAAGGGTTGCTTTAACGCTTTTTTCAGTGTATCGGTCAGAATCAAATGTGGATTTTTACGTTCCAGCTTCATAGTCTCACTTGAAGCTGCCAAATCATCCATAGATTCTAAATTAGTTTTAGATTCAACCTCCTCAGTCTTATCAAACTGTGTCATTAACTTTTTGATCCGGCCAGACTTATCATCATCTAGATTTTCTGTTTCCGAGCTGACTCCGCTATCAGTCATGGCTTCAGCTTTCTCCTCTTTTTTCTTTGGTTTGTTGACCTTAGCGTATTGGTCCAGTATTTCAGCTGGAACCTGGTCATCTGGCACGGAATTATGCATGCTAGTCTCATCGCTCGATGGCACAAAATTTTCTTTCTTCATTTGTTCTTCTAGGAAGTTGCCTAGTTTCTTAAGCCGCTCTTTGCTCAACTTCTTCTCTCCTTTTAGAGCAAAATCAGTAGTTTCCGAGCGGCCGTTACAGCTGCCATGTCTTTTGGGGCCCATTTGGCTGCGATCACAGCGAAACGCGTGGCTTCTATGAAGCTTTTTCCCTGGATCACTAGTCTGCCTAGATAAGCTGCTCTTCGTCTCACTATAAGTTCTTTTCACATCACTTTTGCTGTACAAATAACTTTGGTTGGGTTTTGGAGTCCAATCGTCGCTAGAGGAATCCGATTCCACGATTTTCCCATGGTTACTAGGTGTACTTGTGAATTTTTCAATGCATTCGTCAGCAACATACGTATGTTTGGACAGCTGCGATTTTTTCTTAATTAAAGGCGCGTTGTCGTTATTCAAATTCTCGAACTTACTCTTTATTGCCTGCACTCTATTTTTTGACTGCGATATCATTATTTCAGTTTTTTAAACGACATTTTTAAATTTAAAACCTTTTTGGGGCACTCTCACATTTGTATATTTTTTTTATTATTTTTTTTCACAAACATAAACAAAGATTTGAAAAAGGAAACTTTTTGTACACAACACGAACACAAAACAGTTGCACTTGTTTTTGTAATTTAAAGTTTATGAAACGCGAATAAAAAGTTTAACGGTGTATCGATGCGAATTAATCCCAAGGTTTGTTGAAAATTACGCGACGCGAAACTATTTTGAAACAATATTCACTTGTCACAAAGTTTACATAAACAGTTGTTCGTTGGTTTGAGGGCATGGCACTAGAGAGTGTTGCAAGCCCACATATTCGAATTCCCAAATACTATTGAATAGTTGGCATATTTTTTTAGACTTGTCAACAATTTCTATTTGAATTGTACACAAACATTTTAAATTTATGTCATATCTTTACATATTTTTTTCTTACTTCTTTAAATAGTTTTAAGCCCTAATTAATTCTCGTAATTTGACATTATTAATGTTGAAAATATATTGTATAATTTTTATGAGTATTTATCTGTTGAATTTAATTATTTTATCTTTGCTTTAATATCCATTAATATAAATTCAATAATTCTAACATCCATCAATAATATACAGACCCAAATTTTTACCCATATTTAGGGTAATATATTCCCCATTACCTGGCCTACAAACAGCTGTGTTCGGAATGCATTCGGATACAAGTCCAAAGAATCACGTTTTTCTAACACCGGTTTCTTAATTAAGTTAAAAGGGACTTCAAGTAATTTATTCAAGTCACTCAAAACCAGGGTTACATATTAAGACTTAACATAAATTATTTTATTTAATTTAACACCTACAACCACTACAACAAATAAAACGTGTGATTTTAGTATTATCCGAATGAAATTTTTGCATGATTCATGAAGAAGACACCTAATGCCATCTGGTAGATACTCGTAACAGAATAAAGTAGAGTTCATTATTATGTAAATATATGTATTTAGTACTAAACTGCAATAAGCGTTAGATAAGAGCACAAAAACATTGGAATAGTAATTACATGCTAATCGTAACATGTTGACATTAACGCCATCTATGTATTATATTAAGAACTATTTGTTAATATTATAAAGTTCAACATTTGAATGTAGTAAATAGTTTTAAAAGATTTTTAATAGATGGCGCTGCTTATTTTACTTTTAACTTGACCGTAAATGATTGATTTGGTTTGGCAAAATAATTTCTACAGTTAGATAAGTTTAGCGGTCTAGTTAACATTGCTACGTATTAAAAAACTAAATCTACACTTGGTATAAAGATTATCATCATTATCAGCACCCCATATACATCCACAGCTGGGCACGGCTCCTTATAACTGTCAATTTTTTGGGCCCTCGTCCACCACGCTGGCCTTGTGCGGGTTGGCGGACTACACACCTAAGCACTATTAGGTGTCCAAATTTTCCCTCGATGTTTTTCTTCATTGTTAAAGTACGGGATAATTAATTGTAAATACTCACATAACTTTGGCACGTTAGATGTGTGTGCCTGGGGTTTGAACCCTCGACCGCCGACTTTTTTTTGACCCCGCCATAAGCTTAGACCTCCAAGTCATCTCTATTATTAAGTATTACAGAATTTAATCCAAAATAACTTTATCACTACAAAAAAATACTAATGTAATAGTTTAATAGTATATATTTAAATATGATTTAATCATTTTAATAATAAAAGATTCTCAAGCTAATTACAATAACAATTCACACGTTTTTTACTTTACATAACTGCACTTAAGTCTAGACAAAAAGCTAATAAATGGAAGTAAGTAATTACTTTTGCGTAAAATGAAGTGATGGCCTCGAGGTTTAAACGCGGGGTCGAGAATCTCAGTAGTCAATTCAATCCACAGGCACACACCCCTAACTTTTCCAATGTGTGTTTATATTATATATACTCAGCCTATCGCCGTCCCCTGCTGAAAGTAGGCCTCCCCAAGTGCGCGCCAACCATCCCGGTGTTGAGCAGCCCTCATCCATCCAACACCCGACATTTATATATACTCAGCCTATCGCCGTCCCCTGCTGAACGTAGGCCTCCCCAAGTGCGCGCCAACCATCCCGGTGTTGAGCAGCCCTCATCCATCCAACACCCGACATTTATATATACTCAGCCTATCGCCGTCCCCTGCTGAACGTAGGCCTCCCCAAGTGCCCGCCAACCATCCCGGTGTTGAGCAGCCCTCATCCATCCAACACCCGACATTTATATATACTCAGCCTATCTTCTATTCTTGAACGAAATTTCTCTTTTATTGAACATATAAAAAGCGTCGGTGAAAAATCTAAAAACATCTTTTATGCCTTGACAAGGATATCAAAGTCAACCTGGGGTCTATCGTTTAATACCTTAAAAGTAATTTATGGAGCTACATATTTGGGTTGTATTTGTTACGCTTCCCCTGTGTGGGCCGATAGGGCAACTGTCGGCGCAGTCAGAAGGAAGTTGCTCCAGAGTCAGCGTTTGGCGTTGATATTTTTGTGTAAGGCGTACAGAACCGTTAGTACTGAGGCTTTACCTGTTCTTGCGGGTGTTCTTCCAGTCGACCTGGAAGTACAGCGTCGCGCCGCGTTATATTTTGCCGACAGGCAAAGTGTTGACAGAGATTTCCTTCCATCGCGCGACTTTTCAAAAATAACTCGATTATTTAAACCATACGCCGAGACTTACTCGGAATTAATAGAAGAATGGCAAAACCGATGGAAGCTGTCTGTAAAGGGCCGTCATCTTTATCAATATTTTCCTTCGGTTAGCGATCGCTTGGCAAAAACTTGGCTTGAGATTGATCATTACGTGTCGCAATTTCTAACGGGTCACGGCAATTTTCGTAGTAAATTATTCTCATTTAGGTTGGTTGATTCTCCTATGTGCCAATGCTCAACGCATGATTGCGAGTATGAACAGTCCGCACATCATATCCTTTGGGAGTGCAATCTTTGGTCGGATGAGCGTAACAGTATGCTCAATAGTATGCACGTAACGTCTGGTGTTGTTTATTATACAGACCTCGTTGAATCTAGGAGGAACTTCCGTGCCTTTCAGCGATTTTGCCATGCCTATTATTGGAAGTCTGTATAACAGTTCGCACGTTAGGTCCAATTTAAGCAATAGTTATTAATCCGTGGTGCGTTAATTGCGTCTAATTTTTGGTAATTGTAATTGTCTTTCTTTATGTGAGGTTAAACCTCATAGCTCAATATTTTGTCACCCGCTTTGCTGTGGAGGGAAGTGGACAACTCTTTGTTTTCCAACTCCTCCTTTACATTGCTTTTCTGATTAACTTCGTTGCGGGATTGTGACAATTTAGGTCCCCTTAGATTCGCTGAGCTTCATTGCTCGGCGCCAATACTGTGCGTGCCGCTGTTGATCCTGTAGTACAGGAGTTGCAGTGGCGGGTGTGTGGTGGGATAGGGCCATGATACTCAGCCTATCGCCGTCCCCTGCTGAACGTAGGCCTCCCCAAGTGCGCGCCAACCATCCCGATGTTGAGCAGCCCTCATCCATCCGTTTCCCGCCACCTTTCTCAAGTCGGAGCATTGTGCTGCAGGTCGTCCCACACAAAATATCGTGATGGAAACTGCACACCTAAAAGTCCTTAGGAATTTCTTAGGTGTGTAGTCCGCCAACCCGCACTAGGCCAGCGTGGTGGACTAAGGCCTAAACGCTTTTAGTAGTAGAGGACATCCGTGCCTAGCAGTGGGATGTATATGGGCTGATGATGAAATTTCTAAGCCATGATAGTGTCAAGAGTTTGTTATGATGATGACGTATCCCCGCCCCCAATAATACATTGACGTAATATAAAGAAAAAAATGCTAAATTAACCATAATTAAAATGATAACTGGCATATAATATATTCATAAATATTAATGATGAGATTCGTATGCGATATTCTCAATTTATATATGTCTAGAAGTATTACTTAATAATAGTAATAGGTTCACCTTATTACTGGTTAAACTTGAAGATTATTTGATATTTTACACCCAAAAATCATACACTTTTGACTCCATAAAATACAAGATGATTTTATTATCACCATAATCGCAAAAAGTACTTCGATGGAAGCCCTAGCCCTTCTTCTTCTTCTTCTTCTTCATCAACCCATATACGCCCACTGCTGAGCACGGGTCTCCTCTACCATTGAGAGGGTTTAGGCCATAGTCCACCACGCTGGCCTAGTGCGGGTTGGCGGACTACACAGCTAAGAAATTCCTAAGAACTTTTAGGTGTGCAGGTTGCATCACGATGTTTTCCTTCACCGTTAAAGCAAGTGATAATTCAATGTGAATACACATTACACACATAACTTCGAAAAGTCAGAGGTGTGTGCCTGGGGTTCGGACCTGCAACCGCCGAGATTCTCGACCGCGCGCCTAAAACTCGAGGCCATCACTGCTTGCTTTAAATCTTTACTAAACAAAAACAATTTGCCATATAAATGAGAATATCCTGAGCCCACAATAAACTGTAAACTAGACATTACACAATTAACGTGTAACGCTTTCGGACTTCTATAGAAGTACCGACATTGATAACATAACATATGCATTAAAACTATTGTTTAGTACTTTAATTGTGTATCAAATTACGACCCATATAGTACTCTAACGTTTGCTGAATATTTTGTACATAAATATAAATAAATACACCCAACAGTCACACACATAGTCCTGACCCCACACTAAGATACGAGTCTTGTATTGTGTATCAGAAACTACGAGAGACTTTATTCTAACAAACATAAGTCGAAACAAATACTTTTGCCATTGATTGTGTTAATTTGACAACATTTTGCTAAATTTTATTAACCGAATCATGGAAGTTATTTTCAATATTATTCCGACGATATACATAAAAAAAAAAAAACAAAGTACACCCAAAAGTCACATACATAGTTATATTTGCAAAATCTCAGCTTCTCTTTCTCAGCGACTTAAACTTCATTGGGCACAAAATTATCTGTAACTTTTTTTGTTCTTCAAACAACAATAAAAGTTATCATTATTATTACTTCACTAGTGCAATATATAAATAATTTTAACTCTATAAAGACATAGTACTTTGGTGTTATAGTCATAAGAAACCTTATTCTATGCATACGTCGATTTGTGGATGACACAAACATTAGTCTCTGCGGGGATCGACGCGGCCTCTCGTTTCGCAAGCTGGTGTCTAGCCAACTGCGCCACGGGGCTGTCATTACTGTATTTTTTTTCTTTGCTAAGGGTCAAATCCCACGTGAGCTCGAGATTAACATGAGACCATCATAAGGTGACCTTAAAAAGTATGATTTATGATAGCAAATCGAGTTTAGAAGTAAAAAGTTATGACGCAGTTTGAATGACGCACTCCCTCTAGTTATGAACTCACAAACATGTTTTTTCTAAGCCGTCTAACCAGTTGTAGGATTGCATTTAGCTTCGTAGGTTCCGCGGCAGAAATATGAGTTCGATGCCCGGGTTGGGAAATAGTTTTTTCCTTGCAAAAAATAAATAGGATGTAGTATCTATTATCTAATAAAAAAAAATGGTATTACAAAATTGTTAATAGCTTCGTTGTATTTAGGTATAAGTATGTGTCTTAGCTTCGCTTTCAATCTCGGGAAAAGTGTTATTAAGATTTTCCATTAAGAGAATTCTTAATAAAAGCTTGCAGTATAGACATGTGTCAGCAAAACGGGAATAGAGCTTGCTTCTTTAACGTAAAGCAAAAAAAATAGCTAAAATGCCACCATATTAAAATATCATGTCCCTTAAAGAGGACACTGTCATATGTTAAAAAGCTTTTAAGACCAAACAACATTTAATTATATTAAAAAGATATGGCAGTTAGTTCCCGCCATTGAATTTCAAAAACAAAACTATACCGCTGTATATAAAATCCGCTTTAAGTTTTTTCAAAATACCTAGAATTAAATGTTGGATGACCTTGGTAAAATAGTTTTTGTCCTATTTAAAGTTTTAAATGTTTAATCACAAGTCAAAATCTTAAGTTTTTACGACATGCTAATTATTTGTCCATTAGTTTTAGATAACGTCAGCCATTTTGGATAAAATGCACCACAGAACAGTTGAATAAGACTAGAAAGGAAATGTTCACATGCCGAGCGTGCCGAACCTACGACTACACTGTCATATGTTTGACACGCTTCTTAGTAATTTCTTGCGTGTAATATCCATTATTCTTATATTTTTCTCCTAATATGTATGTGGTTGTTAGAAAAATGTAATGATTTTGCCGGGATTTTCTTTAACGCCAGAGGATTTGTAATCCCGTAGCTATTACCTGCCTTAGTTACCGATCACGGTCTGAGTATATATAATATACAGGATATAATTAAAAATTCACGTTTTCAAAATTAATTACATGCGAATTGCCAGTATCAATATAAATAAAAATATGTCCTTTTATCAAAGCATTCTGATAAAAATCCTAATTCCCATTAGGATGTCAAAAATTTTTGACTAGACTCCAAGCAAGTTTTTGTTTTTATGATATCCTCGTGTCAAAATAATAGTTATGGCTGCCCATTAGGAGTTTAATAAAAAACATTGACACAGGTATGCGAAAGACGCAAGCAGTGCAAAAAATATATCAAATTATAAAAATAAAAAAAGTTTTGTCGTCATTATATCTCCCACAGCTGGGCACCGTTGATAACCGAGATTGGCTTTAATCCACCACGCTGGCCTAGTGCGGGTTGACGCACACAATGAAGAATTTTATAAGCTTCTCAACAAGAGATTTACAAAATCAACAAAATTTTCAAAATTTTGTTTTGATTCTCGCTGGAAATAATTACACAAACTTCTTTCATATAATATAGACTTGGCAATGTCTTAGTCACGAACTCATTTTAATTACAAATTATCTAGAATCTACATTTTGAATATCTATAACCTCTTTGGCTCTAGGGCATAAGTTTTCCTGATTCAACGTTATTGAGTTTTGAGACATTTTCGTGTGGTAAAACTGTTTTTTCTCACCCCATTTGGCGCGAAGATGGCAACCAGGTTTTGGTTTGTCAGGTATTCGTTAGGGACCCAGCCCGGCACTAACATCTGCGCGGACATGACGTCGCCGCGCGCCGGGCTGAAAGGCCAGCGACCCCGACATACGCTTCCCGCCCCCCACTGCCTCCGGGCTGGCGGGAAGTAGAGCCAAAAGCAGGTTTCCCATCGAGAACAAAGAATTACCGGGGTTTTCTTCTAAGAAATTCTCTGTAACATGAAAGAAATGAGATAGAAAAACAAAAGACTATTTATTACATAGGATATATTTTAGTTTCACGTTCGGAAAGCGCCTTAAGCCCCCCTGTTTGGTACCTCGGGGGAGGTCGCGAGGGGTATGTCGGGGTCTCTGGTCTTCCAACTCGGCGCAGAGCAATTGTCCGCTTATGGGATCCATGCTAGGTGGCTGGCAGCGGTTGGATAAAGAGAGCCGAAGATCGGGCCCAGTGGCGTGCCATAGGAGAGGCCTATGTCCAACGGTGGACGAACTGAAGACTGTTGATGATGATGATGATAATTATGGGATACATAGGTACCTGGCGAAATGTGGGTGCAGAAATACACTTTTTCCCTCTTTAGAATACTAGATTGTAAATGTATATATAAATTAAATTGTTAGTCGGTTTTTCCTTTAACATTAGAGTCACCGCTAAATGACAAAAATGTCACCGAACAAAAGAAAAAGTTATGTAATATGCAAATTACGCAAACACCTGCATTTTGTACTCGGGTTTTCCTTAAATATAAACTATCATAGAATGCTCTAATTTCATCGCAAAAAAAAACGATTTTTTCGATTCTAGCGAAGTTATTAAGTTGTGGGTTCATTCCAATGGGTATACCACAGAAGCCATGTCTTGTTAGTTTATTGTGGGCTCAGGATATTCTCATTTATATGTCAAATTGCTTTTGTTAAATAGAGATCTAATGATAAAACAATATTATTAAGAATTATGAAAGGGAAACTGGGCTTTTGGGCTTTTTATTCCGAAATATAGTTATAATAGAATTCTTTTATCCACATAATCAGCCCATCTACGTCACACTGGATGCGAGCTTTCTACCACTGAGCGGTTTAAGGCCTTAGTCGACGCTGGCCTAGAGCGGGTGGGTGGACTGGACTACACATCTTAGAAATTCTTAAGAACTTTTGAAGTGTGCAAGTTATATCACGATATTTTCTTTCACTGTTAAAGCAAGTAATAATTCACTGTGAATACACACATAACTAGGAAAAGTCAGAGGTGCGTGCTTGGGGTTTGAATCCGCGGCCAAGAATCTAGATCTCCCAAACCTCGAGGCCATCACTACCTAAAGGAATTAAAAACTAGAAGCAATTAACAAAAATGGCTGTGTCACTAATATTAACTAACAAAATTGATTGTTATTAATATGTCAAAATAATATTTATTTACACGCTAATTTCTGCTTTAAAAACATACAGGCGTTAGATGCGTCAATGACAAGTTTTTTATTTATTATTTTGTAGATTTCTATACAGTTAAGTATAAAGGCGGGGTTAATACCTAAGGCAGATTTTTAACGTCTATCATTGGGCTAAAAATTGATACATAAACAACGATATAGTAACTAATGTTATAAAGAGTGTATTCAGACCATTCAGACCCAGACCAAAGCAGTGATGGCCTCGAGGTTTAGGCGCGCGGTCGAGAATCTCGGCAGTCGCTGGTTCAACCAGGCACACTCCTCTGACTTTTCCAAGTTATTTGTGTATTTATAATGAATTATCACTTGCTTTAACGGTGAAGGAAAACATCGTGATGAATCCTGCACACCTAAAAGTTAATAATTTCTTAGGTGTGTAGTCCGCCTGCACTCGGCCAGCGTGGCCTAAACCCTCTCAGTTGTAGAGGGGGCCCGTGCCTAGCAGTATGACGTAGAGGTTTGCAGCTAATTTGTAGAATAGATTGCCATATTTTTCTATATACCCAGGCATTTTTGTCGAATTTCAATCATAGATACACTGCCTGGTTAGTATGTAAATCGTTTTGCACATTGGAACAGGTTCTTAGACAGAAAAACCCAAGTAATGGCCTCTTATGTAATAAACTCCTAGTGTAGATAACAAAAACACTATCCATCTTCACAACTTTGTTTATTTATTTAATCCAGTGGACAACTCTTTGTTTTCCAACTCCTCCTTTACATTGCTTTTCTGATTAACTTCGTTGCGGGATTGTGACAATTTAGGTCCCCTTAGATTCGCTGAGCTTCACTCGGCGCCAATACTGTGCGTGCTGTTGATCCTGGAATACAGGAGTTGCAGTGGCGGGTATGTGGTGGGATAGGGCCAGCCCTCATCCATCCGCTACCTTTCTCAAGTCGGGCCATCGTGCTGCAGGACGTCCTACACTACATCTGCCTATATAACCTCGCCGATTCGTAACGGGTTATTATGTGCTAAATAACCTATTTGCATAATTAAAAGAGACGTTTATAAATCATGGTTTTTTATTTCTTTGACGTCATCGAAATCTGCTGCGAACTTAGTAAATACAAATGTCATATCTATGCCATCGAAATTATCAACAACATCAGCCCATATACGTCCCACTGCTGGGCACGGGTCTCCTCTACCATTGATAGGGTTTAGGCCTTAGTCCACCACGCTGGCCTAGAGCAGGTTACCTGACTGCACACTTAAAAAATCTTAAGAACTTTTAGATGTGCAGGTTTCTTCACGATGTTTTCCTTCACCGTTAAAGCAAGTGATAATTCATTGTGAATACACACAACTGGAAAAGTCAGAGATGTGTGCCTGGGGTTTCAACGACCGCGCCGTAGAGATTCTCGACCGCGCGCCCAAACCTCGAGGCCACTACTTTTTAATAATTTGCTACTCATTGCGGAACCCTAAAATATCAATAACTTTAACTGTTCACAAAACGTTATTAATTAACATGGTAACTAACACACCTGCAGGTAAAAAAACAGTTCTTAGAAATTGTTTTGAATAAACATTTAGCGGAGAATATAATATGCATAATGTTCTGAGATTATACTCGTAAATCTTTTTGGCACATTTTTTGTAGTTTTTCTTCTGTGCCTTATTGTTTATCCATCTTTGTATGATAGGACATTTCCTTTCATACTAGACAGTCCCGTGGCGCAGTTGTCTAGACACCAGCTTGCGAAACGAGAGGCCGCGTCGATCTCAGAGACTAATGTTTGTGTCATACACTAATATTTGTTTCGAGTGTTTGTGAGAGTAGTCTCTCGTAGTCTCTGATACACGACACAGGACTTGTATCCTAGTGTGGGGTCAGAACTATGGTTGTGACTGTTGGGTGTGTTTATTTAATTTAATATATATACTTCAGCTGAAACAAATACACGTTAATTGTGTAATGTCTAATTTATTGAGGGCTCAGGATATTCTCATTAATACAGAGTGTCTACAGACCGTTACCGAAAACTAAGACAGGCAATAGCCACGATTGTCACAAACACCGTGACATTAAAAAAAATCCCGCCAAAAAAGGGTTCCCTAACAAACACTAGTAACCCATGTGGTTATTAGGAAAACGTAAAAAAATACCCAATGCAATCACTACTTACTAATCACTACATAGTATAAAACAAAGTCTCTTTCTCTGTCCCTATGTCCCTTTGTATGCTTAAATCTTTGAAACTACGCAACGGATTTTGATGCGTTTTTTTTATTAGATAGAGTGATCGAAGAGGAGGGTTTATATGTATGATAACATCCATTAAATATCAGCATTGCATCCGTGCGAAGCCGGGGCGGGTCGCTAGTTTTAATATAAAGTAAATAATAACGTATTGTATGCAAAACATAAAGATGTTTTCTTCGTCAACCCATATACGCCCACTGTTGAGCACGGGTCTCCTCTACCATTGAGAGGGTTTAGGCCATAGTCCACCACGCTGGCCTAGTGCGGGATTTTACGTTGTTATGTTTTAGTTAAAATAATTACTGTAAATGGTCTAAGTTACGTCTTAATATTTTTTTTACTTTTTTATTACATAAAAGCAGTGATGGCCTCGAGGTTTGGGCGCGCGGTCGTGAATCTCGGCGGTCGCGGGTTCGAACCCCAGCACAAACCTCTGACTTTTCGAAGTTATGTGATGTATTCACATTGAATTATCACTTGCTTTAACGGTGAAGGAAAACATCGTGATGAAACCTACACACCTAAGAGTTCTTAGGAATTTCTTAGGTGTGTAGGCCAGCGTGGTGGACTATGGCCTAAACCCTCTCAACGGTAGAGGAGACCCGTGCTCAGCAGTGGGCGTATATGGGTTGTTGAAGAAGAAGAAGAAAAAGATTACAGAAAAGAGTTACAAGGTTCAGAAGCTATTGTTTAATACTTTTTTCTATTAAAAAAAGTAAAGTTTTTTTTTAACCGTGATGAATCATTATTAGAACATCATCATCTGGTGATCATCGTAGGCGTCCACTTCCATTGAGAGTGTTAAGTAGTCCAGTAGTAGTAGTGCTCAGCAGTGTGACGTAAATGGGCTGAGGATGATATATATTTTCGTAATCGTAATCGAATCTTTAAACCAAGATTGTTTTTTATTTTCTGTCTAATCTAGTGTAATTATGAGGCTCGCAAAATTTTACCATATTTCATTTCAACCTCCATATTAAAACGGAAATTACACCAAAAAACTAGCCTCTCTCGATGATTAGCTGTTCCCAAATCGATGTTTGCTAAACAATAGACTACAAAAGGAATGTTTTTCTCGTTTTGAACCATACTTATTGAAGTGGGGAAGTTTAAGCCTTTGAGAATCTCGGCGGTCGTCGTTCTAAACCCTAGACACACACCTCTGACTTTTCCAAGTTAATTTAAAATGAATTATATCGTACTTTCACGATGAAGGAAGAAATGGTAAGAAAATGAAAATTCAAATTAATTTATTAAGTTTGTAGTCCGCCAACCCACACTAGGCCAGCGTGGTGGACTATGGCCTAAACCCTCTCAATGGTAGAGGAGACCCGTGACCAGCAGTAGGAATATACTCTGCCTACTTTTTCAGGTTACAAGTGTAAGATTAAGTATGTGTTAAGAAGTTATCAATATAACAAAGAAATTCCATATACTATTTTTATTAAAGATAAATATATGTTACAAAAAAATTCCGTGCATCGTCCTCTTTATCAACTTAACCTTGAATATTGTTTAGTTGTTTTTATTTAACCGTTACAGATAACAATTTCAAAGTCAATGCCACTAAATAATTGAATAAGTCTAGAAAGGAAATGTGAGCTTGCCGAGCGTGCCGAACCTACGATTACACTGTCATATGTTTGACACACACGCTTCTTAGGGATTCTTTGCGTGTAATATCAACACTTTTAAATGTGTGACACTAACAGCCCTTTATTTTTGTATGAAATAATCATTGTTCGTGTTCTAGTAGAATGAACAGGTGACAGACAAGCGGCGACACTCGGACACATACTCAATACTGGATATTTCCCTTCTAATTTTATAAAGCTCAAGTCAACGACTATTTGAGTCCAAGGCATATAGTTGCTTATCTCTGATTCGTTCCTAGTTATTGACTAAAAAACCCAGTTCCGAAACTAATATTTGTGGATCACACAAGTGTTCGTGAGAGGGTTTAGGCCTAAGTCCACCACGCTGGCCTAGTGCTGGTTAAGGGACTACACACCTTAAAATCTAGGGTTTTTTAAATGACCATATTTTCTCACGATGTTTTCCTTCACCGGTATAGAGCGATAATTCATTTAACTAAACATTTTTAGGTCCAGCGACATATGACCTAAAAATCTTTAGGTCAATGTTAGGAGATTAGTGAAATTTAATTGTGACCTATTCACCCGACTTAATAAATACACAATAACGATTACAACTTTCGTAAAATTTGCGATGTCCTAGTTATAGAACGCGGGATAGGTGAAGACATTACGACGGTCGCAAGTTCAAATCCTAGAATTTTAAAAGTTAATTTTCATGATGAATTAATACATATTATCAGTTTAGTGGTGAAAGAAAACATCGTGAAGGAACCTGCACTTCTATGCTTTGAAGATAAAGGTTCGAGAATTTCATTCGTAGCAGGTTCAAACCCCAGGCACACACCTCGGACTTTTCTTAGTTATGTGCTTACAATGAATTATTATTTTATCAGTCAAGAAAAACATCGTGAGGAAACCTGTACACCTAAATTTCTTAAGTGTGTAGTCTGGCTACACTAGGCCAGCATAGTGGACTAATAAACCCCCTTAGTTAAAGGCCCGTGCCCAGCAGTGGGACATATTTGAGATGATTGTGACATATATTTGACAGCCCCGTGGCGCAGTTGTCTAGACACCAGCTTGCGAAACGAGAGGCCGCGTCGATCTCAGAGACTAATGTTTGTGTCATCCACTAATATTTGTTTCGTTGTGTGTTTGTGAGAGTAAAGTCTCTCGTAGTTTCTGATACACGACACAAGACTCGTATCTTAGTGTGGGGTCAGGACTATGTGTGTGTCTGTTGGGTGTATTTATTTATTTTAAATATGAGTCTATCCTTATTTAATGTAGACGTAAATGTGTAAAATTGTTTCCATGTATTACAAAAAGGGTTTTGTACCCTAGCGTGGGGTGAGAAGTGATAACTATATACGAATTTGGCTGTTGGGTGTATTTTTTTTATTCTAAATATAAATAAAATATAGGCGTGAGTATCTAAAATAGTTAATACGTATTAAATAAGAGGCCGATATTAGGGTATTTCGTTTGAGAACTTGTTTCAATATAAAAAAGTTTTTAATCTCCGCTAACCATTTATCCATGATTGTAATCCGGCAAAAAATACGACATAAATATATGTTATGATATAGTCTGTTCGACGTGCTGCCGAGAGGTCGCAGGGTTGATGCTCGCGTTGGTAATTTAATAGCAAAATTAGAATTTTCAAGTAATAATATATCACCATCATCAGTCCATATACGCCCACTGCTGGGCACGGGCCTCCTATACCATTTAAGGAGTCTAGGCCTTAGTCCACCACGCTGCCCTAGTGCCGGACTACACACCTAAGACATTTCTAAAAAATTTAAGGTGTGCAGGTTTCATCACGATGTTTTCCTTCACCGTTAAAGCAAGTGATAATTCATTGTGAATACACACATTTTGGAAGAACCCGCATTAGGCCAAAGTGGTGGACTAAGGCCTGAACTCTCTTAATGGTAGAAGAGACCCAGCAGTGGGACGTATATGGGCTGGTGAAGATTAAACTCAATAAATCTGTCTTGTTAATACAAAAGTATGTTCTGCCAAGATTAAAGTTCAAATCCTTTAGTAGATATAAATCATATTATAGTTTGACGTGCAAATAATTAAATAACTGCAAAAAACATATGAATGGTAGATAATACGTCAAATTTTATTAATTTACTTGTCGAAGCTTCGTAAAAACTAGTTAATAGGTTGTAAACTTGTCTTTTTTATTCATATTTTTTAGTCTTTTTTAAATTGTTTTTCATCTACCATTCATGTCATGTTTATGTCCTACTGCTGGGCATGGGCCTTTTACAACTGAGGGGGTTTACGCCTCAGTCCACTACTGGCCTAGTGCGGGTTGGCGGACTGTACACTCATGAGTTTTGAAATGAGCAGGTTTCATCACGATGTTTTCCTTCACCGTGAAACCAAGTGATAATTCATTGTGAATACAAACAAATTCCTCTTATAATCCTACTATTATTATAAAGGCGAAAGTTTGTAAGTATGGATGTTTGTTACTCTTTCACGTAAAAACTACTGAATGGATTTGAATGAAACTTTACCACAATATAGCTTATACATCAGAATAACAGATAGGATACTTTTTATCCCGGAAAATGTAGTATTCCCGTGGGAATGGGTATTTCTGAATCTACCAAAGTGATTTGAATGAAATTTGGTATAGAGAGAGGTAGAGCTCACAGAATTAACATGGGATAGGTTTTGTCCCGGAAAATTAAGTATTGCCGTGGAAATGGGTATTTCTGGATCTACCAAATCGATTTGAATGATTTTTGGTATAGAGGTAGGTAGGGCTCACAGAATTAACATAGGATTATTTTATCCTGGAAAATGTAATCCCGTGGGAAAAACATGTTATAAATGCAAAAAACTCTCTGCACTTAACCCTAGAGTCTACGCGGACGGAGTCGCGGAAAAAGCTAGTATTAAATAATAGTGAGTGGTCGAGAATCTCGGCGGTCACGGGTTCAAACTCTAAGCTCAAACCTCTGACTGCCAAGTTAATTGTGTCTCCTATGAATTATCACGTACTTAATGGTGAAGGAAAACATCGTGAGGAAACCTGGACACCTAACAGTTCTTGGTAATTTCTTAGTTATGTAGTCCGCCAACATGCAATAGGCCTACACCCTCTCAGTTGTAGAAGAGGGCTATACTTAGTAGTGGGACTTATATGGGCAGATTATGAGATCATCTTCATCAACCCATATTCGCCCACTGCTGAGCACGGGTCTCCTCTATCATTGAGAGGGTTTAGGCCATAGTCCACCACGCTGGCCTAGTGCGGGTTGGCGGACTACACACCTAAGAAATTCCTAAGAACTCTTAGGTGTGCAGGTTTTATCACGATGTTTCCTTCACCGTTAAAGCAAGTGATAATTCAATGTGAATACACACATAACTTCGAAAAGTCAGAGGTGTGTGCCTGGGGTTCGAACCCGCGACCGTCGAGATTCTCGACCGCGCGCCCAAACTTCGAGGCCATCACTGCTATCATGCATGATGCATGATTGCTTATGCATGATTATGAGATATTTAATATGAATTAATAAATACACCCAACAGTCACATGCATAGTTCTGACCCCACACTAGGATACAAGTCTTGGGTCGTGTATCAGACACTACGAGAGACTTTACTCACAAACACCCGAAACAAATATTAGTGGATGACACAAACATTAGTCTCTGCGGGGATCGACGCGGCCTCTCGTTTCGCAAGCTAGTGTCTAGACAACTGCGCTTTTGCCGCTTAATATACATGAAAAATTATATAAAGAAATCGACAGACGATGTATTGTCTGCATAATGTCAATAACCTTAAGAATTTTTAATAAACAGATAATGCATTAGTCTACTTCAGTGGTCGGCAACCCGCGGCCATCGAACGTCTTGCTTGCGGCCCGTGGATGTTTTGAAAATATGTTAAAAACAAAAGTACCTGCTTCTCGTTTGGCAGATTAGCATTTGGGAGTCATTGTAGGAATGTCTTCTACAAATATGGTAGGCAACATACGAGAAATTTGTATGAAATCGCTGAGTTTTTAGTAGTTCCTTTGTAGTTTATATTTTTTTAAGAATTTGGGATAATTATCGCAAGTGCAGCCCGAAAAGTTGCCAAAATGTTGCCGACCACTTGTCTACATTATCTACTTCAATGAAACAAAAATATAATTAGCAACTTTAATAACAACGCTAGCGATAGTAAATGTGTAAACTTCATTTTTGTACTGTATAGATATATTATTTTGAAGTAATTAAACGCAAAAAAGCAGTGATGGCCTCGAGGTTTAGGCGCGCGGTCCAGAATCTCGGCGGCCGCGGGTTCAAACCCCAGGCACACACCACTGACTTTTCAAAGTTATGTGTGTATTCACAGTGAATTATCACTTATAAGGAAAACATCGTGATGAAACCTGCACACTTAAAAGTTCTTAAGAATGTCTTAGGTGTGTACTCCGCCAATCCGCACTAGGCCAGACTTAAACCCTCTCAGTTGTAGAGGAGGCTCGTGCCCAGCAGTGGGACGTTTAAAGGCTGATAGACAGCCTCCCTATCCTTGATGAGATCCTTCCTATTATCTGTTACTTGCTTAACTATTCCATCCTATCAAATTCCTTTCCTGCTGCATGGAAAGATGCTCATATTATCCCCATTCCTAAGAAAAATAATGCTTTATCCCTCTCTGATTTCCGTCCAATTTCAATTTTACCTTTCCTTTCCAAAGTCCTTGAGCGTCTTGTCCATGCACAACTGAGCGATTACCTATCTAAGAACAATCTCCTCAATCCTCTTCAATCCGGTTTTCGCTCAGGGCACAGTACCTCTACCACCCTTATACATGTTACGGATGATATCAGGTCGGGCATGGAGGAAGGGAAGCTAACTGTCATGGCATTACTTGACTTTAGCAATGCCTTCAACACCGTCGACTTAGATCTTCTAATTAGCATTCTGGGTTCTCTTAACATATCTCCAACGGCAGTTGAATGGTTTCGTAGTTACCTGTTCGGGCGCCGGCAGAGAATTTGCGTTGAAGATTCTCTTTCCTCTTGGAGCAACACATTTGCTGGCGTACCACAGGGCGGCGTTTTATCTCCTCTACTTTTCGCAATATTTATAAATTCTATTAGCCTTCATCTTCATTCATCCTACCACCTTTATGCAGATGATCTCCAGATTTATGCTCAAGCCAACATTGACAGGATCAACGAGGCAGTGTCTATGATCAATGGTGACATCTCAAATATCTGCCAATGGAGTAGATCTCATGGTCTTACGGTTAACCCATCCAAAACACAGGCTATTATAATTGGTAGCCCGAAGATGATTGCCAAAATCAACTGGCCTGCATTGCCCCCTGTGTTTTGTGATGGGGTTCACATTGATTACAGCGACACTGTCAGAAACTTAGGGTTGCACCTAGATAAATTTTTGTCGTGGGGTCCGCAACTGCGTGAGGTTAGCCGTAAACTTTTTGCTTCAGCAGGAACCTTGCGAAGATTGCGCAACTTTCTGCCCATTACTACGAAAATTACGCTTGCACAAACCCTTCTCCTCCCCATCCTTGATTATGCGGATGTCAGCTATCTTAATCTCACGGAAGAACAATTAAACAAACTTGAGCGCCTTCAAAATTTCTGCATCAGATTCATATTTGGCTTGCGCAAATATGATCACGTTTCTGAATTTCGTTCTCAGCTCAAGTGGTTACCTATTCGACTTCGCCGGAATACTCACGTTCTTTCTCTCCTATATAACATTCTCTTTAATCCTCTCACTCCTTCCTATCTCAAAACTCGTTTTCATTTCCTACATGATTCTCATTCAAGGTTCTTGAGGTCATCAGATAACTTGAAACTTAAAACACCAGTCCACACTTCCAGTTACATGGACAACTCTTTTACTGTCAAAGCGGCTAGATTGTGGAACTCGCTTCCTGAGTCCATAAGACTGGCTAAGTCACTGCCTATTTTTAAGAAAATGTTAAAAGATTATTACTTGTCACACTAAATTACGACTTATCTATGTATGTATATATGTATGCTAGAATACATGTATGTATGTATGTTTGTATGTATGTATTTTTGTTTTATTGAAATATATATTTTGTTGTACACTCGTAACTACCTTATGTTTCTACTTCTACGTGTCCATCCCCGGTTGCCTGTAAGAGATCGCCTTAGGCGATAAGGCCGCCAATTGTACTTGTGTTATTTTTAACTGTGTCTCATTTTATTTTCTTCTGTTTACGTGTACAATAAAGTTTTAAATAAATAAATAAATAGACAGCAATAGACTCGCCTTTTATAGCATGTGATATAAAAAAGTTTTGAAACATATTTCTGCTTACCGTAAGACATATACATTATCCATATATGTACAAATTTGTCATAATTATCGCAACGACACTATTAGCCCAGTGGCATATAAAGCTTATTTACCGTAACGTCTACGGTTCAATTCCGTTCGAGTCATTTTAAATTAAATA
This sequence comes from Cephonodes hylas, assembly GCA_030295005.1. Lineage (NCBI taxonomy): Eukaryota > Metazoa > Arthropoda > Insecta > Lepidoptera > Sphingidae > Cephonodes > Cephonodes hylas. The sequence goes on along the minus strand of AP025387.1, from coordinate 4,540,760 downwards.
TTATAAGGTATAGTATTACTCAACTTGTAAATTGGTTAAATAAAACCATTGATAAATAAATAGAATAAGCGTATATGTGTGATACAGGTTGCGGAATATTTGAAAAGTGCAACACTAGAGTTTCTTGCCCATAACGGAAGAAGAGGCCCATGCCCAGCAGTGGGACGTTTATGGACTGATAACGATACCCAAACCTAAATATACCTAAAGGATTAAAAAACGATGTAACTAAAGTTTAAGATAATGCATGTCACTACATAGTATAAAACAAAGTCGCTTTCTCAGTCCCTATGTCCCTTTGTATGCTTAGATCTTTGAAACTACGCAACGGATTTTGATGCGTTTTTTTTTAATAGATAGAGTGATTGAAGAGGAAGGTTTATATGTATGATAACATCCATTAAATATCAGCATTGCACCCGTGCGAAGCCGGGGCGGGTCGCTAGTTTTAATATAAGACGAATCTAAAAAGATTTAAACTCAAGAATAAACTAACTACTGCCGATATTGCTTTAAAAATCTAAAAAAACTAGACTTTAATACATATAACTTCAGTCTAGAAATGCTAAAAATCTTTTATGTACTTTTCAGATCAGGTGTTAAGAAACGACAAGTGTGTTCTAAGATCAACAGCACGCACCGTTTTGAGGCAGAACACTGAAGCTCAGCGAATATAATGAAACTAGACTTTTATTGACATAATTTTAGCAATTTCTTAACTTCCATAGAAGGTTTAAACCCCAGTTTTCTTTACAAAAATTCAAATAACAATCTATATTATTTATCAAAAGCAATTTGCCATATAAATGAGAATATCCCGAGCCCACAATAAACTATAAACTAGATATTACACAATTCAAACCACTTTTTAGTCTAAAAATCCACTTGATAGTTACTTTAGAGCCATTTTACTAAGAAAATCTTGACAAAAAACCCTTTTTCAGGGTTATAATACTAAAAAACCCCAAGGGTTCCACAGAACTATTTCTAACGCAAATGTCAGTTATGCAAAGTTCTTATGCACGTCAGTCGGGCTTCGATGCCCGTTGAAAGCGCACGTGCCTGTGTTTCTCGTGGTTTTTTCGCGTTATTATTAGTGCCTGTTCAGTGACAGTGTTTTCGGGAACAAGAGAACATATTATTGGATTATTTTAAGGTAGGTTATGTAATCACTTTCACTGTATGTGTGTCAGTGGGCCATTGGAAAGTGATACAGCTGAGATGAGAGGCTGTTTTATGCAACAGGCCCCATTCCGTGGTTATGTTGCTATATTTTTGTTACATATGCATAATATTTTATTGCATGGATTATAAAAGTTATAATATTATTGTTAAGGTAATTAAATTGTTCAAATTTATGTGTTACGAATTTTTGTATGTAAAATATTTGATTTAACAATTTTATTATTAAAATCAATTTTGATATAACTTTTACGTGCACAATATATAATATTTTTTATTTTAATTATTAAAATGATAAATTAAATAAGCTTAACAATTACCTTTTATTTTTTAAAAGTAATTGTTTTGAAAAAATTATCTATATTAGATTTATCACTTTTATTATTAAAATCTAATTTGATACAATTTATACATGCAAAATATTAAAAAAATCTATTAATATTAAAATAATAAATTCATAGAGTTTAATAATTAAATTTATTTTCCTTAATAATTTATAACCACATTAAATGTGTTTTTGAAATATTTGTTAGTTATAAAGAATGTCTTTATATGCCTAAAAAACTTAGTATGTTACATAATATGGAATGTAAAATAGCAAATATTATATTAAAATACACGTTTTTTTTTTATTTTATGCGCAGGGCAATAGTATTATACATTATATACAGGGTGTATTTAGACTGTGATCGAAAACTCAGGCAGGTAATAGCGATAGTGATTACAAACCCCCTGGCATTCAAGAAAATCCCGACAGAAAATAATTTTTTTGAGGTTTTCCATACAAACCACATACTTTTAACACCGATGGTTGTATGGAGAACGTTAAAATTTTTATTCTTTGTCGGGATTTTTGATATCGCCACTGAGTTTGTGATCACCCTCGCTATTACCTGCCTCAGTTTTCGATCACGGTCTAAATAAACCCTGTATAATTATGTCACTATTTAATAATGTCCATTTTATTTATTTCGTGTAACTATCATTTTTGATTTTGTAAAATCCCCATTAATTATTTTATTATAATTAAAATGATCAATCAGCAATTTGTTCATATAAGACATATTTTTGAAGTTGTCAATTACCGATGAAGAAAAACATCGTTAACAGCAGAAATACTGTTAACATTATTCTTATATATGTAAATTTTATCAAAATATAGTATGTAAGTAAGATGGGCTAATCTACTAAATAGAATTTTTAACTATTTAAATACTGAGTAGATTTTGCTAAAATTATATTTTTAGAATAAAAAAATCTTGGAATCCGGTATATTGATTAAATGATACAGTTTATTTAACGATTGAAGTTTTAGGAAAGTTACTTCGAATTTCCTAAAATCGATATGTCTTAGGTTGCATTCCCGGTTCAGTCAAACTAGAACTAAGTGTAATTTGGGTGTATTTTTTATTTTATAGTTTTATGAACTTTTCAATCGAATCTTAAGGTATTGTGTTCAATTCTCCAAAAAGCATTAATTCCAAATTTAAATTGATCGAACTAATAACACAGGTTACAGGTTACACATTGTTACAGGTTTGATTCTGGATGGGAAATTTTTTTAATATAATATTTTTCCATTGTCATTTTTTCACACATAAAAGACTGACCCGGGAACCAAGTACCTCATATTGTTACGGACTTAGTCTAATTATGCTCTGAAAATTTTGTTCCCCACCGAGAACCAAACCTATTGTCATTCGTACCGAAACAATGATTAACTTCAATGAATTCTTAATGTACTTTTTGCGGCTATATCCATTACATGTAAATTATATGTTAATTTATGTATCTTATATAACATCTATTTTAAACACGAGTATTATCGGCACTGCATAATAATGTTACTTCTTCTTCTTCATCAACCCATATACGCCCACTGCTGAGCACGGGTCTCCTCTACCATTGAGAGAGTTTAGGCCATAGTCCCCCACGCTGGCCTTGTGCGGGTTGGCGGACTACAAACCTAAGAAATTCCTAAGAACTCTTAGGTGTGCAGGTTTCATCACGATGTTTTCCTTCACCGTTAAAGCAAGTGATGATTCAATGTGAATACACACATAACTTCGAAAAGTCAGAGGTGTGTACCTGGGGTACGAACCCGCGACCGTCGAGATTCTCGACCGCGCGCCCAAACCTCGAGGCCATCGCTGCTTCATAATAATGTTAACTGACAATTAATTGCTGTTTCAAAAAGACCGCATATATCATTCAATTTTTTTGCGATCGGTTGCGGGTTCAAACCCCAGGCAGACATCTTTGAGTTTTCAAAGTTATATGAGTTATGAATACTCATGTACTTTAACGGTATAGGAAAACATCGTGTGGAAACCTGGACACTTATAAAGTCTTCGGAAATTATTATTTGTGTAGTCCGCCAACCCGCACTAGGCCAGCGTGGTGGACTAAGGCCTAAACCCACTCAATGGTAGACGAGGCTCGTGCCCAGCAGTGGGACGTATTTGGGCTGATGATAATGATGATATGTGACAGTCCCGTGGCGCAGTTGTCTAGACACCAGCTTGCGAAACGAGAGGCCGCGTCGATCCCCGCAGAGACTAATGTTTGTGTCATACACTAATATTTGTTTCGTTGTGTTTTTGTGACGCTAAAATCTCTCGTAGTTTCTGATACACGACACAAGACTAGTATCTTAGTGTGGGGTCAGGACTATGTGACTGTTGGGTGTATTTATTTATATGTCTAACAGTATCAGTACTTCCATCATCATCATTCATCATTCTCTTGCCCTGCTCCCAATTTTTTATTTGAGGTCGGCGCAGCATGATTTCTCCTTCCACACATCCCTATCAGCCGTCATGTCTTCAGTCACGCCTTTCTCTTTCATATCTCACGCACTCCATCCCTAATTTATTAATTTATTGTGGGCTCAGGATATTCTCATTTATATGACAAATTGTTAAACAGAAATTCAAAGATTAAAGACTATCGGTTATTTTGAAAGGTAAACTTGACTTTCAGGATTCTCTGGAAGTATCACTGCTGTCTCTGCCAGCGAAAAGCGTAATAATAAGAATAGTATCTACGCAAATAATAACTATGACGCACGGATTTCTTGTGTGTTTGGTAAATAATGTCAACTTGTATATTTCGAGGTTTTAAGTAATGTTTCAATAACATTTAGAACACACTTAAGATTTTTTTTTGCTGAATTCTATTGTGTGCAGGTTTCCTCACGATGTTTTCCTTCATATAACTGCGAAAATATCTGAATTCGGGAGGAAATTGTGGTTAAACCGCGAATTAAAGAGAAAATCTCGATGGTCGCGGGTTCAAATTCAAAATCATCTTTATTCGAGCACTTTTAAATCTTCACTATTAAACTATTTTACAAAACTATTAAAATTCTTGACACGTCCCTATGTTTTCTCAAGCTTAAACTTTAAAGATGAAAATGTATCTTTATTAACACTAGAATATCTTAATTAACTCTTTTCAACTAACTTAAAACTCATTTAAATAACTGTCCAAAAGTAAAAAACATATAAACAAGTTACTTACAGTAATTTGCATTAAATATTCAAAGTAAAACATCTCATTATTTTGCATACAATAGGTAACCATTTCCTTACGTACATAAATCTTTACAACTGAGGTTTGAGCCTTAGTCCACCACGCTGGCCTAACGGACTGGCGGACTACACACCTAAGAATTCCTAAGAACTTTTAAGTGTGTAGGTTTCACGATGTTTTCCTTCACCTTAAGAGTACGTGATAATGCATTAGGAACTAAGGTCCTAACCCTCTCAGTTGTAGAGGATGCCCGTGCCCAGCAATGGGACGTATATGGCCCAATTATGAATATTATGATACATGCCGTGCTTGTCTTACAAAATCTTTATTTAACAAAACCAATTTGACTTGAATGAGAATATCTCGAGCCCACAATAAACTAAGCAGTGATGGCCTCGAGGTTTGGTCGCGCGGTCGAGAATCTCAACGGTCGCGGGTTCGAACCCCAGGCACACACCTCTGACTTTTCGAAGTTATGTGTGTATTCACATTGAATTATCACATGCTTTAACGGTGAAGGAAAACATCGTGATAAAACCTGCACACCTAAGAATTCTTAGGAATTTCTTAGATGTGTATCCGCCAACCCGCACTAGGCCAGCGTGGTGGACTATGGCCTAAAACCTCTCAATGGTAGAGGAGACCCGTGCTCAGCAGTGGGCGTATATGGGTTGATGAAGAAGAAGAAGAAGACAATAAACTATAAACTAGACATTACACAATTAACGTGTAACGCTTTTGGACTTCTATGGTAGTACCGACTTGCACGCTACTAAAAATTCCCGACTTGGGAATCGAAACCGTGATCTCTAGTTCGCTCAGCATATAATTGAGTCTCTAGACCATGACAAACACTTCCTTGGTTCACAATTAAAACAAGTATATGTCACGATTACTCTAATATATGGCATACATTGAAATCACAATTACAATTGAATAATCATTTAACATAATAAAAACGTTTTTTCCCGACTAATATTATTAAACAATGTAACTCCGTATGACTTGAGACTTTAAAAGGAATTATCCTTTTCGACCACCCCATATCAGTAGATAATATTAAACACACAGACACAAATGTTTGTATGATACACGAATATTTCGACCTATGCGCAGAATAAAGTTATCTTCTTCTTCTTCATCTTCATCAACCCATATACGCCCACTGCTGAGCACGGGTCTCCTCTACCATTGAGAGGGTTTAGGCCATAGTCCGCCACGCTGGCCTAGTGCGGGTTGGTGGACTACTCACCTAAGAAATTTCTAAGAACTTTTAGGTGTGCAGGTTTCATCACGATGTTTTCCTTCACCGTTAAAGCAAGTGATAATTCAATTTGAATACACACATAACTTCGAAAAGTCAGAGGTGTGTGCCTGGGGTTCGAACCCGCGACCGCTGAGATTCTCGACCGCGCGCCTAAACCTCGAGGCCACACTGCTTATAAAGTTACATATGTGCAAAATGTCTACTTCTCTTTCTCAGCGATTTAAACTTAATTGGGCACAAAATTATCTGTAACTTTTTTTGTTCTTCAAACAACAACAAAAGTTATGATTATTATTACTTCACTAGTGCAATATATAAACAAGTGTAACTCTATAAAGACATAAAAAGTACTTTGGTGTTATAGTCATAAGTAACCTTATTCTATGCCTAGGTCGGTTTGTTTTGTGTGTTTTTGAGTAAAGTCTCTCGTAGTTTCTGATACACGACAAAAGACTTGTATGTTAGTGTGGGGTCAGAACTATGTGACTGTTGGGTGTAGTAATAAAGTCACAAATCGGGAATCGAATTCTGGATCTCTACGTTGCATGGCACACGATTGTGTTTTAAGGTTATTTAAAAAATAAACAATTGCATTATAACTTTAGAAACAAACAAATTAAATATTTAATAAAACCTGAGAGACATAATAAGAATAATTAAATATTTTGAATATTATGATAAGGAATCATCAAAATAATAATTGTATTATAATTACACAAAATTTAACACGAATAATAAATTTTTATTATTATTTAAGAGATAAAAATGAGGAAATTAAAAACTCTTATCATTATTTTAATGCACAAATTAAATATTTTAACAATGTTTTCAGATACAAAAGCTATCTGGGTCGCGAAATTGAGTGTACTTAAAAAATCGTTGACAATTACCGCACGAGAATATGGGTTAACGGGTTGCGCCTAATAAATATGATTCAATCGATTTGTCTCCAGTATTGGCCGACACAATAAGTTCAACTGACGACTCTATTTTTTTACATATCTTCTTCAATTTGCTTGGAAATAACCTACTATTTTTTCTTGCTTTGCGGGGCTTTGACAGCCCCGTGGCGCAATTGTCTAGACACCAGCTTGCGAAACAGCAGGCCGTGTCGATCCCCGCACCGAGACAAATGTTTGTGTGATCAACAAATATTTGTTTCGGGTCTGGGTGTTTGTAAAACCGAAAAAGTGTCTCGTAGTCTCTGATACACGACACAAGAATCGTATCTTCATGTGGGGTCAGGACTATGTGTGTGACTGTTGGTTGTATTTATATATAGATATATTCTAGAAAACGAAGACAGGTAATAGCTAAGGAATTACGAACGCCCTGGTGTTAAAAAATATCAGACCTATGATTCTTAGGAAAACGTCATTTTTTTATTTTTTGTCAGGATTTATGAATCCTCATGGGGTTAGTAAATACCGTAGCTATCACCTGCCTAAGTTTCCGATCACGGTCTGAATACACCCTGTATACCCTACCGTTCGTGTCTTTACTTAGCAAAAAGCAACAGAGCTATGGTTTATTATGCAAAAATTCTTAAGTGTTTCGCCAATTTGATGTCTCGTATTACGTGACCGGAAGACTAATGCAATATTTAACTTGGTATCGCTATCTCAATCTACAGTTTAAGGTCATGCTGTTCCCTGTGGGGGCAAAAAGGTCTTATAATTAGGGTCCCGCAGAGAATATACGAAGGCCTCGAGGTTTAGGTTCAGACCCTAGGCTTCTGACTCTAGATATTCACAATGAATTTAACGGTATAGGAAAACATGGCAATGATACCTGCACAAGTTCTTAGGAATTTCTTGATGTGTAGTCCGCTAACTAGGCCAGCGTGGTGGACTAAGGCCTTCCTATCAATGGTACATGAAGCCCAAGTAGAAGGACGGGCTGATGATAAGATGATGATATATAACTATAGAAGGCCAGAGTGGTGGACTATCCCTATCCCACCACACACCCGCCACTGCAACTCCTGGACTCCAGGATCAACAGCACGCACAGTATTGGCGCCGAGTGAAGCTCAGCGGATCTAAGGGAACCTAAATTGTCATAATCCCGCAACGAAGTTAATCAGAAAAGCAATGTAAAGGAGGAGTTGGAGTTGGAATGGTGGACTAAGGCCTTCTTATCAATGGTAGAGGAAACCTGCTGCATGCTGATGAAGATGATAATGATGATGATAAAAACAATAATAACATCCAATGGGAAACCCTATCAATCTCAAACTGATGATGATGATAAACACAATAGTGACATCGTAATGTCCAACGTAATAATGTTTTTACGACAAATGTGTTAGCAAAGTCAATTTGCGACCTTAGTTCATATGCATAAGGCTTAGCGTGGAAAATTTTATTATTCGCAAATGAATGATAATGGATTTACTTGATAACCTCGTGGATTCGGTCTTTTTGGACAAATGTTAGATGGATTTTAGGCACGAAATTTACTATTAAAGGTATTTTAGGTAACGGTTTTATTTATCTTCAACAGTATTTTAAAGCAGTGATGACCTCGAGGTTTGGGCGCGCGGTCGAGAATCTCGACGGTCGCGGGTTCGAACCCCAGGTACACACCTCTGACTTTTCGAAGTTATGTGTGTATTCACATTGAATCATCACTTGCTTCAACGGTGAAGGAAAACATCGTGATGAAACCTGCACACCTAAGAGTTCTTAGGAATTTCTTAGGTGTGTAGTCCGCCAACCCGCCCTAGGCTAGCGTGGTGGACTATGGCTTAAACCCTCTCAATGGTAGAGGAGACCCGTGCTCAGCAGTGGGCGTATATGGGTTGATGAAGAAGAAGAAGTATTTTAAAGTACTACATATGTAAATATCTTCAAAAAGTTTTGCGTTTGGTGGAGGCCTACGTCCAGCAGTGGACCACTATTGGCTGATGGATGATGATGATGGTGATGATATAAGTACCTTAAATGAGGATAAAACAGTGTCAGTACTTCCATAGAAATCCAAAAGCGTTACACGTTAATTGTGTAATGTCTAGTTTATAGTTTATTGTGGGCTCAGGATATTCTCATTTAATATGTTAAATTGCTTTTGTAAAACAATGATTTAAAGCTTGATAATGATATTATTCGAAATTTTGTGTTTTTCGAAAAAATTCCGGACTCCGCGCTGCCACTGAGAACTTCTTATACAAAAAACAGAAAACAATTTGATCTATCCATCTAACCCGAGATCTCTAGATTAAAGGATGTTAATTACAGACACAGTAAAACATAATCGATTAAGGAAATAGAAGTTTATAACATATCATAAAAACTCACCTTCAAATTAATTTATTTATGCAAATAAAACTGCATAATCTGTTCTTTTCTAACACATTTTATTACACTACGTAATGTTTATTTTCAGTACTGGTACATTTCCAGATTTCAAGCCTTGCGACATTTTGCATTGCTGCTATGCTACTATTGGTCGTACCGTGATGATATATAGCCTATAGGCTTCGTCATTAAATGTGCTGTCTAACACTGAAAGAATTTTTCAAATCGGACCAGTAGTTTCTAAGATTAGAGCGTTTGAAATGAAAAGAAATAAGATTTATTGAATCCATAAAATGTCAAATACATCACTTAGATTCAATCATTTCAAAATTTAACACCCTGTTCGGAAGGCAGTCATCACTAGAGAAGAACGGGCAAGAAACTCTAGTGTTGCTCTTTTCCAATCAAGAGATAGCTTACAATATTGTTACAAGGACTTAATTTCCCGAATTCGAGCAGCTCATTGATACAAAATTAAATAAACTATCATCTGTCCGCAACTAAGCGGACAGCCACTTAGGCTACAAAATTGAGTTCAAAAAGAAAATAATTTGTAGTCTATTTCACTCCTCAGAGTCCCATTTACGTCCATACCAAAAATCATACAAATCGGGTGTACAAATGGGTTTGTGATCACCGTGGGTATTACCTGTCTTTGTTTCCGATCACGGTCTGAATACATACAAAGTTTTGACCCCACATTATTATACAAGTCTTATGTCGTGTACCAGAAACTACGAAACACTTTTCGGTCTCTCAAACAATAATTGCGGATCCTACAAACATTTGTCTCTGCGGGGTTCGAACCCGCGGACTGTCGTTTCGAATTATCTAGCCACGGGGCTGTTAAACAGTGTAATATGCCTTACTTACATGACGTTAATAATTTTGTGTAGCATAATAAAGGGCTATCCATAAATAACGTCACACATTAAGGGGGAGAGAGGGGAGACTAAGTGTGACATTGTGTGACAAGGGGGTGGGAGGGGACCTAAATATCCTGACTCCTTGTTAGCGAAAAATTCAGAAAATTTTGCAACTTTACCTATATAAACATAAGATTAAAATTAATTAGTCAGTTACTCGCTCTACCAGTGTAACATGGCAAGCGCCGACGACCTAAATCTTTTTGAAAATGAAACTAATTTTGAACTGCTGTTTTATTCAATAATTTCTTAACTTTAAATCATAAATACTTGACTTCACACTAAAAAGAGGATGAGTTCTACAAATGTGACCAGCTGTGACAAGGACGGGGGAGGGGTAAAAAAAATCATGAATTTCTTGACATAATTCATGGAAGGCCCCTAATGACACTCAGTCGACTCCCTGCCTCCCCTTAACGTATGACGTAATTCATGGATGGCCCCTAGTACATTATTAAATAGAACTACTTAGAAATGAATGCTCGGCCGGCTACCACAGTATATTGCCAATAACTAGTTTGTTTCGACACCAAGCTCCGTAATTGCCTTCTAAACTTTCAAACGATGTATTCGTAAAACTTAGGACCTTGCCTCTTTTATTTGACCTCTAATAAATTAACTGCCTCGTGGTCTCGTGGTACATGTGCCGTGCGATCTAGAGGTCCTGGGTCCGATGCCCAGGTCGGAAAATATGTTGTTGGGCCTTTTTCGTTAGGATATTCTCAGTACCAGCACGGAGTCTGGAAATGTGCCTGGAATACGGCAGTAGGTTCGCTCCCTATTACGTGGGACTGATACATACCTGGCGAAATGTGGGTGCAGAAATTCACTTCTGCCTACCCCTTCGGGGAATTCAGGTGTGAAGTTATGTATGTATGTATGTTTGTGGGTAATCTTTCGTAGTCTCTTAAAGCCACAACACAGGACTTGTATCCTAGTGTGGGGTCAGAACTATGTGTATGACTGTTGGGTGTATTTATTTAATGTATGAATGATCAAAGAGCAGTATTGTTCCGTGGACCCGGAACTATTGAAAATGACACATATTTCGAAGGCCTTTAGCATCTTTGTCACGTGTTGAATTATCACCTAGGCTTAAAACCGCGTAAGTTCCAAATATAACCTTTGTTAATACAATTTGATAATTTAATGAATTGGCACTTTTTTGTTTCGATTTATAGCTAATATTACTCCTCAGAGTCCTATTTATGTCCATGCCAAAAGTCATACAAATCGGTCAAATTGTTTAAACGTGAAACCGTAACGCGCCGGTCCGCGCCTTGTGCATCATTATTGCGCGCTTGATAATTATTTTGAAACTGCGATATCTTCTAAGATACTCAGTGAAATCAAATGATGTAAAAGGCAATTTTATTTAAAATTAAATACTTGTAATGAATAACGTATTTATTTGGATAAAGATTAATATCATATTTATAAAAACACCTTTACAAATAAAACTTTATTTTAAAATAAATTTGGTTAGGATAAAAAACGTTATAGTGAGCCAACCTTAAAGAATAGACATGCTGTCGCGGACTTTTTTTTAGAACTTTTAAAGAGGAACATTTCTCTCATACATTATTTTAGCGAAACTTTAACCGTTTCCGCAGCACACGCAGCGGAAGCTCACAAAAAGAAAAAAAATGTTCCCGATTTTGAAACATTATTTATTGCTGCTCCGCTCCTATTCGTCGTAGCGTGATGTTATATAGCCTATAGCCTTCCTCGATAAATGTGCTATCTAACAGTGAAAGAATTTTTCAAATCGGACCAGTAGTTCCTGAGATCCTAGCGTTCAAACAAACAAACAAACTCTTCAGCTTTGTAATATTAGTATAGATATAAGCCTTTATTCTTAAAGTAAAAAATATTTACAAAACAATTATTTTATACCTGAATAAAAACGGGAGATTTAACGGAATCACAAACTCCCAGAACCAAAACAAATACTCTTAAACTTTATACAGGGTGTATCCAGACCGTGATCGGAAACTAAGGCAGGTAATAGATACGGTGATCACAAACCCATTGGGGTTAAAAACAATAACGATTTCCTAACAATAACGTACACTACGTAAAATAAATAAATACACCCAACAGTCACATACATAGTCCTGACCCCACCACACTAAGATACGAGTCTTGTGTCTTGGGTATCAGAAACTACGAGAGACTTCGCTCTCACAAACATCCAGACCCGAAACAAATATTAGTGGATGACACAAACATTTGTCTCTGAGATCGTCGCGGTCGTTTCGCGAGCTGGTGTCTAGCCAACTGCGCCACGGGACTGTCAATATTGTTATTTCTTCATCAACCCATGTACGCCCACTGCTGAGCACGGGTCTCCTCTACCATTGAGAGGGTTTAGGCCGTAGTCCACCACGCTGGCCTAGTGCGGGTTGGCGGACTACACACCTAAGAAATTCCTAAGAACTCTTAGGTGTGCAGGTATAATATTGTTATTAGAAAATCATAATAATTTTTTGCCGGGATTTTTTTAACATCATAATTAGTAATTACCGCAGCTATTACCTGCCTTATTTTCCGATCATGAATATATGTATGAAGAGAGTTTAAGAATACAGTGGACCCCCGGTAATCCGGCCCCTGTCTAATCCGGCACCCCTTGTAATCCGACAAGGTCTCACGTTTCAACAATGTTAAAAAAACTATGATGAATATTTTTATGCATTGATTGATTCATAATTTTTTATTATTTTAGTATGTACATTTGTTTGTACACAATTATTTCCTAATGTAAAGTTGTGCATATTTTTAATATAATTAATGACGTTAATTTTATGATGAAACATATAGAATAGTATCATTGGATCTGTAATTTGTCGGATTACAAGGTATTTTTTTGTAAAAACATCCGGACTATAGGGGGTGTAAGGCAGAGTACTCTATAATCCGACAAATTCGATAGTCCGACACTGCCCTGCAAAACGTTTGTCGGAATACCGGAAATCTACTGTATTTGTTTCGGGCCTGAGTGTTTGTTAGAGGAAAGTCTCTCGTAGTTTCTGATTAGGGTTTGCAATCCCGCATTCCGCATTCCCGCATTCCCGCGGGATCCCGCATATTTTTAAGTCCTGCGGAATTCCCGCAATTGTGCGGGAATTCCGCGCGGAAATTTTATGACTCGGCAAGGTAATTCAGCTATCACTGACGGCCTATTAGCTCCATCCCAACAGTGCGGGCGTATCGGACAGTATCGATCAATCGATCGAACGAAATAAAAGATTGAAATGTGCGACGGTTTGTTTATTCTCTTAGAAAAAAAGTAAGAGTTTCCAATTAAAGTGACACTTTACAAAAGACTACTAAAAGTTTTGTCTTCTTGTATATTCGTTTATTGATTGCACAATGTCATTAGCAGAAATCGATGCAGTAAATTATCGATAAAGTAAGTAACTCAACAATAGGTAACAATTAACCGGGTAACGGATGGATAAGAGTCCCTCAAGATCAGTATGGTTGACGCTTGTTTTTTAAAAGGCCTATGTTTAGCAGTAGACGGCGATAGGTTTTGCGAGGTTGTCATGGCAAAGAAAGAGGCTGCAGAGAGGGATCGTGAAAAAGCCGATCCCACTCGAAGACGAAGAGGCCGACAAATTAGCGCTGTAACCTCTAATCGGTTTCGAGCAAGTTAAGACTTAAGAGAATGGTTTTTTAGAAATGTATCTGTGAAGAGCATATAAACAAACCGCAAGAAGGATTACCGATATGTGTCTTTTTTGAGATCCCGGTGTCCTTTGCACGTGGTAAACAAGAACCATGAGGTTTTTAGTTCGTAAAAGTCCGACATATCCTGCTTGTTAGTAGTAGTTTTCCCCAGACAAAAAAAAGACTGCGATAGGCTTAGTATATAAATAACTGAATGGTAGTAACAATTATTTAGGTAAGGTTCATCATCATCATCAGCCCATAAACATTCCACGCCTAGGCACAGGTCGCCTTTACCATTGAGAATGTAGGTCTTAACCACCACGATGGTTTGCGAAATAGTTTGGTTTAGTTTTAGTTTGATTTTGTGCAGGTTTCCGCACGATGTTTTCTTTTACCGTTAAATTGTGAATACACACATAGGTAACTTGGAAAAGTCAGTCGTGTGTGCTTGGGGTTTGGACCTGCAATCGTCCAGATACTCGACCGCGCTTATACCTCGAGGGTTTAATTGCTGTTTAGGTTACTATTTACTATTTAGGAATGTAGGAACGGGAAAAACGGGATTGCAAACCCCCTACCTTACCTCATAAGAACTATGAAAAAGTAATTTTTCTATTAGATAAATTTATGAATGTCTCTATAATTTTTTTTTTAATATAGTATAACGAATGTACAGGTAACATAGAATTACTATATGCATATTCTACATTTTTGAATTTTTGCGGGAATTCCCGCGGGATCCCGCGGGAAAGGCAAGTTTCCCGCAAATTTCCCGCGGGAAAAAAAATGGTGCGGGATTGCAAACCCTATTTCTGATACACGACAAAAGACTTGTATGTTAGTGTGGGGTCAGGACTATGTGTGTGACTGTTGGGTGTATTTGTGTATTAAAATGCAAATTACTTATTAAAATTATTACTTAATGAAGAGCGTAATTTATTTCGATAAGGATTAATGTAATCTTTATAAAAACACCTTTACTAATAATGCTATATAAAGGACAAATTTGGTAAGCATAAAAAAGGTTATAGTGAACCAACCTTAAAAGATAGACATATGCTGACGCAGACTTCTCTTAAAGGGGAACAATTCTGTCATACATTATTTTAGCTCAGCTAGTTTTAACGGTGAACGGTGACCTAAAAGTTGTTAGGAATTTCTTAGGTGTGTAGTCCGCCAACCCGCACTAGGCCAGCGTGGTGGACTAAGGCCTGAGGCCCGTGCCCAGCAGTGGGACGTATATGGGCTAATATAGGGTTGTAAAAATTATGTTATAACTATATTCCCAGCATTCTTAGTATAATAGCGCTGATAAAATAATTTATGGCCAATGAAAATGATAGTAAACAGCTAACTTATAGGATAAATTAACATATGTATAATAGACTTTAATAACATTGCTAAGTACATGCGAAAAATTACAAACAGATAATTATTTTAATGCTAGATTTACTACTGACTGTCTAATTTTTGAAGAAATAATGACTTAATCTAAATTTACAAGATTAAAAACATTACAATTTACTGACAAATATTTTTTTTCTTTTTAAGATCTTTTTTGGCTAGACACCAGCTTGTGAAACGAGAGGCTACGGGTTCGATCCCTGCAGAGATAAATGTTTGTCATCATCATCAGCCCAAAAGACTCAATGCTGGTCACTGGCCTCCTCTACCATTGTTTAGGCCATAGTCCACCACGCTGGCCTAATGCGAGTTGGCGGACTACACACCTAAGAATTTGAAAAAGTTACGACTTAACTAAATTTTGAAGTTGTAAAGGAGGCCTGTGTCTCAACAGGGGGACGTATATGATGATGATGATGAATTTTAAAGCGGACATCATCATTCGCCTGCCCTGGTCCCAATTTATTCCTTGGGGTCGGCGCAGTATGTTATCTCCTTCCACACATCCCTATCAGCCGTCATGTCTTCATTCACCCCTTTCTTTTTCATATCTTCAGTCACGCACTCCATCCATCTCTTCTTTGGCCTTCCTCGGCCCGCCCATCCATCCACTCTCATGTTCATCACCTTTTTTCCTACATATGATTCATCCCTTCTCATAATGTGCCCATACCACGACAGACTTTTAAAGAGGACATCAACTTTTATTAAGTTCAGCTTACCCTTTCGCAAACACAGGTATACTTATTCAACCAAATATCCGTAAAACACTATATTATCCTCCTCATAAAACAGACTATAAATGCATGAGAAACAAGTATATTAAAATTACTTTAACAATTGGCAGTTAAGACATAATTGCACGTTATATTATTAAATAATTAAAGTAGCAAATAATAGTTTTTTATGCCTTTCGGTTTTACGATAGAAAATACATAGCATTTTTTCCCGTGATCTTCTTCATAATAGTAACTAAAGAATTGAATAACATTAGAAGGGAAATCGCCAGTATTTACTATGTCCGAGTGTCGCCGCTTGTCTGTCACCTGTTCATTCTACTACAACACGAACAATGATAATTTCAAACGAAAATACAGGACTGCTATTGTCTCAAATTTAAGTGTTGATATTACACGCAAAGAATTACTAAGAAGCGTGTCAAACATATGACAGTGTAATCGTAGGTTCGGCACGCTCGGCATGCTCACATTTCCTTTCTAGTCTTATTCAACTGTTCTGTGACAGAAAAATAATACATGAGATGTCGGACGACGCAGTCAAAAGGCAATTTCTTAGACAAATCTCGCATTGAAAAAGGGCCTCTTCTACAACTAAGAGGGTTTAGGCCATAGTCCACCACGCTGGCCTAGTGCGGGTTGGCGGACTACACACCTAAGAAATTCCTAAGATATCGATGTGGTTTCATCACAATGTTTTCCTTCACCGTTGAAGCAAGTGATAATTCATTGTGAATACACACATAACATCGAAAAGTCAAAGGTATACCAGTTTAAACTCGTGTTTGCCGTGTTTTTGCCTCGCGGGCCTAAGCCTCGAGGTCGTCACTTCAAAAACTTATAAAAAAATAATTTATGGGTACCGATAGAACCGCCTATAATTCAGTAAACATAAACGTCAATGGAAAGAACCATAAGAATTACCGTAAGTTTATATAACTGGTTAAACTGGGCAAAGTTCAGTTTTATCATCATTAACTTGCCATGTTCCCAATTCTATTTGGTGTCGGCGCAGTATGTTCTATCCTTCCACACATCCCTATCAGCCGTCATGTCTTCATTCACTTCTTTCTCTTTCATATCTCACGCACTCCATCCAGATCTTTGACCTTCCTCTAATAGCCCATCCTTCAACTGTCATACTCATTATTTTTTCCAACATATGTTTCGTCCCTTCTCATAATTGTCCATACGACAGACGGTGTCCTTTCAGCTTATCTATCACAGAAGCTACTTTCAAATTTCAGTTCAAAGTTCTATTTTACATATGGTCTCACTTTTATTCCCTGATGGGGTGGGAAGAAGTGCATTTCTACACCCACTTTTGGCCAAGGATCAGTCCCACGTAATAGGGGGCGAGCCTATTGCCGCATTTCGGGCACAATTCCAGACTCTGTGCTGCTACTCAGAATTTCCTTGCGGAAAAACCCAATAACACTTTGCCCGACCCGGGAATCGAATCCAGGAGTAAGGCAGGAAGGCCTAAAGCTTCTCAATGGAGGTCCATGCATAGCAGTCGGATGTATATAGACCGATGATGATGATGAAAATGTCATAATGGAAAAACCAAATAAAATTGCTTTAATCGAACTGGGGACCTCTTGAACCCACAAGTATTTATGCCTCCAGACCATAGGGCAGTTGCTCGAATAAACTAGACAAAAAAATACCGGTTATCAATATATATAAAATTTTTAATATCAGTTGAAACAGGCCCAATTAATCATACTTCATAACTTAATAACAGCAAATTTATGAGAAATCATAATCTTAAATTATACACACTCGTAATATTTTAATAAAGAGTAGGATTTATTTTTCGTGCTGTTTTAATTAAGAGTCAGAGGTCGTAAAGTCTATTCCCATTTAGTGATAAAGACCAAAAAGGCATCATCATCATTATCAGCCCATATACGACCCACTGCTGGGCACGGGCCTCCTCTACCATTGAGAGGGTTTAGGCCTTAGTCCATTGGGCTGGCCTAGTGCAGGTTGGCGGACTACACACCTAAGAAATTCTTAAGAACTTTCAAGTGTGCAGGTTTCATCACGATGTTTTCCTTCACCGTTAAAGCAAGAGATAATTCATTGTGATTATTTACATCATTACGCAAAAAGAGGAATTTTCTTAACGCCCTTATCGGGAAGCTAAAACGGTTCACGTAAATTTATGCAATAAAATTCATGATAGAAACTAGAAGTAGCCTGTCTACCACTTCGGAAGACAATAAATGTTTGATGTTTACATTTGTATGCTAAAATGCCATATTCCAGTGGCGGTACTTCCATAGAAGCCCGAAAGCCCGACTTGCCTTACATAGTTCCGAATAACGAACTTAACGATTGTTTATTTATAAAATAACGCTATGAACGTGAATGTGAGTACTAACCGGTAGGTATTTATTAGTCCTACGTACCAAAAAAATATGCTGCTACTAAATAAACATTTGGGCTTGCCTTAGTTTGACACCCTAGGCACGCCACTGCTATATTCTATTACGTTTCTTAGAAACATGCGTCATATTAATTATATGCTATTTTTTGTTTATGTTTTTAGCTTAAAGTTTGGGTTTTTTCGGTTTTACAACTTGCCGAAAAATACGTGACAGATCACGCCTTAGCTTGTTTTGTTAGCACTGTTTCCGGAAACATATAGAAACATTGTTTTTTAGTTTATATATCGACCTATGCATAGAAAGGATACTTATGAGTATAACAAAGTACTTTTTATGTCTATAATAGAGTTAAAATTGTTTATATATTGCTCTAGTGAAGTAATAATGATCATAAATTTTGTTATTGTTTGAAGAACATAAAAAGTTACTGATAATTTTGTGCCCAATTAAGTTTAAATCGCTGAGAAAGAGAAGTTGCGCAAAAGCACATATAACTTTATTCTGCGCATAGGTCGATATTACGTAGTAAAGATGAAAGAAAACATCTTGAGGAAACCTGCACACCTAAAAGATCGAAGGAATTTCTTAGGAGTGTAGTCCGCTCGCTAAAGCTAGCGTAGCTGACTAAGTCTAAGTTTTAGAGCAGGCCCGTGTCCAGCAGTGGGACATATACAGGGTGTATTTAGACCGTGATCGAAAACTGAGGCAGGTAATAGCGATAGTGATTACAAACCCCCTGGCATTGAAGAAAATCCCGACAAACAATAACATTTTTGAGGTTTTCCATACAAACCACATACTTTTAGCACTGATGGTTGTATGGAAAACGTCAAAATTTTTATTTTTTGTCGCGATTTTTAATATCGCCACTGGGTTTGTGATCACCCTCGCTATTACCTGCCGCAGTTTTCGATCACGGTCTAAATACACCCTGTATAGGCTGATAAATCATAATTAATCTTAGCTACATCTAATATCACATGGACTGATGATAAAGAATGATCTGGGTTAATGAAGAATCTAAGCCAAATATCCGCTATCATATATATATTTTACATAATATTCGATACAAACCAGTCCTCCGTACCACTGGTTACATAACACTATGTCGGTCGTTGACATATGCATGGGCTGACCGGAGTGGCCTAGATTCTAGTCCCGGCGAGAACATTATGTTAGATAACTAGTTTTAAGACCAAGCTTTGCCCGAGTTTTATAAATCGGCCAAGTGTAATGAAATTGGATTTATAATCTAAATAAAGTAGTGATAGCCCCGAGGGTTGTGAGGTGATGATGGTGGTAGTGGTGATGATGATGGTGGGGGTGATGCATTAGCTTTTAGAAGGGGAACAGAATCATGCGCTTTTAAGCTAAATATCTATAAACGGATACATAAATAAATGATTCGTCTTAGAAACCTGTCAAAGTTTTTAAAAGATCTTTCTAATGATACCCCACACTATAAAGTAGACGCCAGAAAAAAATCAACCGCTTTACGTGAACTTGAAAACTCCAAATTTTTATTTTTTAGGGACTTTTTTGGCGCCAATAAATTCTTAGCTATCACCCGCCTTAGTTTCCGATCACGGTCTGAATACAACATCAACAATTTTATCATCATAATTTTGCCAAGATAGTATCAATGATCCATAGATCGTGATCTATAGATCATTGATTAAGATCTATTCCTATATTATAATTGGATTCACCTCAATGTTAAGAATTAATTTGTTTGCACATGCGTCATTTACAACTTGACGTTTTTACTTAATTAAACTTTAACTTTATACCCATTTGTTATGGGGATAATCGTATCCGCTTGGATAAGAATTTAGGTATAAACATGTTTACATATTCAAATAATTATCATATGCATTTTAATTTGTAATTTTAACAAGTTTAGAGCACAGATTTTTGACAAAATTCTAGATCTTATTGCAAAACTGAAGTGTTTGATCACACTAATCTCAGGAGCTACTGGTCCGATTTGAAAAATTATTTCAGTTTTAGAAAGCTCATTTATCGAGGAAGGCTATATCTTTAATCTTTGGTTAACAATTAACAAGGATATAGCAAGATATTTATGAATACCTACGCCCAGTAGTCACATACATCGTCCTGACCCCACACTAACATACAAATCTTGTGTCGTGGGTATCAGATACTACGAGAGACTTCGTCAGTCTCATAAAACAGAAGCAAATATTACTGTATGACACAAACATTAGTCTCTGCAGGGATCGACGCGGCCTCTCGTTTCGCGAGCTGCTGTCTAGACAACTGTCTAATTTTATATCTAATTTTATTATACTGTAGTAGATTTTTACCTTCCACAACCTAACTTCCCACCCTCGTGCCTAGCAGTTGGATGTGCTATTAATAGCTGTCTGTCTACGTCAGTACATCGTCAGAATTGAACCCAAGACTCAGGTTACATTAGCATAAATTAATGAGATTGTATGGTAAACAAGTTTAACGACTTCTTAGAATGATGAAGATACTTCTCAACGTCATAAATGACGTCTGTATGGTGTTATAGGATTCCCCTTCTGGGATTCTGAAGCTAGTAATCATGGGTTTGTAGTCATTAATTATTCTATTACTACTTCAGTACTGGTATAAATCAAAAGAATGACTTATCAGTATAAGTATCGAACATAACATAACATAACCTCACGCCTATATCCCCCGAAGGGGTAGGCAGAGATGCATTTCTACACCCACATTTCGCCAGGTATCAGTCCCACGTAATAGGGGGCGAGCCTATTGCCGTTTTTCGAGCACATTTCTAGACTCTGTGCTACTACTGAGAATTTCGTAATGCAAAAACCTAATAACACTTTACCCGACCCGCGAAACGAACCCAGGACCTCTAAATCGCACGGCACATACTTGTACCGCGAGACCACGTAGTCAAGATAGAACAGTTTCTTTTCTGTTATAAAAAGGGTAAAGTTGTATTTTTGTTTCTTGTGTAAAGTCAGAAATTACTGGTCCGATTTCGATGATTTTTTGTTTAGAGATAGATGGGATCTTAGAGAAAGATACAGCAATATCATTTAGGTCACCTTACATTCTTTTCATCATCACCATCATCCGCCCATATATGTCTTACTGCTATGTACGGGTTTCCTCTACAATTGAGAGGGTTTAAGCCTTAGTCCACCACGCTGGCCTAGTTCTTTACATTCTTTTAAGCTTATTCTATTCATTGACGTATACAAAACGAGATTTATAAAGATGTCATGCGAAATAAGCAGAACCATAAGTGACACACATTTCTTGCCTAGAGGTTACGTAAATATTACTAAGAATTACCGCTGACTCAAATATTACCTAATTTGTCATTGTACATATGTCTTGTAATTTTTTTAGCCTCATGGTCTCGCTACACAAGGTTCTGAGTTCGATTCTCAGTAGCACAAAAAGGTGCCCTAAAAAAGGACCATCCAGAAATTACGTCACAAGTTAAGGGGGAGGGAGGGGGTCGCCTGAGTGTGACATTGTGTGACAAAGGGGGGGGAGGGGACCTTAATATCGTGAAGCTTGCGAAACGTCGTGGGTTCGATCCTGAATTGAACTGTTTGTGACATCGACAAATATTTGTTTCGTTGTGTGAAAGCGAAGTCTCTCGTAGTTTCTACACAAGACTTGTATCATATGTGGTCAGAATGTGACTGTTGGTTGTATTTATATATTGATTTTTAAAGTGTCTATATTAAGTTGAATATTATAATTACTAAGAACAATAAGGACTATTTTTTTTCTGAAAGGGTAGGCAGAATCGCATGTCAAACTCTGTCGTAAAAAATTCTTAATAATTTCCTACCCGGATATCGATTTAAAAACTATCTGAAATGATCAACAATATCTATCGAAACTAGTCAAGTCAAATAATATTTACTCAAATAGACTTTCACAAGTTCTTTTGATTCGTCATTGTTAAACTATTTTTAAAGCTTAAATATCTGCCTTCCCTTTTATTCTACAAGCGTTATGATAAAATAATATTAGCTATGTCAATGCATATTACCTAGGACACGGCAATTAGATATAACAAGTTAGACTCAAGTAAAAATCTATACAGACAAGTAGAACGTCATTGACCTAAATTGAGCCAGTTTGTTTGTTCGTATCACAGAGCAGTTGTTTATAAAATAGATTTTGCTAAACTCGACATTTTAGGCCTAGGTAACTAGCATTTTAGAACACAATTAAAAACCGGCCATGTTCAAGTCGAAATCGCGCACGAAAGGTTCCGTACAATTTAAACGGAAAAAAATCTGTTGTAATCGAACTCTAATTAAATATTTATTTATTTTTTAGTATTTGTTGTTATAGCGGCAACAGAAATACCTGTCGAAATTTCAACTGTATCTATCACGGTTCATGAGATACAGCCTGGTGACAGACGGACAGCGACAGCTGGTGTCTAGCCAACTGCGCCACGGGGCTGTCAAATGCTTTAGAAATACATCCTTTGGAAACACAGACGCCAATTTATGCTGATAACATCATAAAGTCTAGACATAAGTTGGCACTTCCATAACTTTTAATATATTCAAGACAAACTAATTTAGATCGATTCAAGGCGGTTGTGTTATTACATTTTGTTGTAAAGCCAGATTATTATTGATTTTGAGCAAGAATTTACATTGTAGAAACACATTAATTTGTTATGATTTAGTAGAACTAATATCTAACCATATTACTTCTGTTATATAAATAAATAAGCAGTGATGGCCTCGAGGTTTGGGCGCGCGGTCGAGAATCTCGGCGGTCGCGGGTTCGAACCCCAGGCACACACCTCTGACTTTTCGAAGTCATGTGTGTATTCACATTGAATTATCACTTGCTTTAACGGTGAAGGAAAACATCGTGATGAAACCTGCACACCTAAGAGTTCTTAGGAATTTCTTAGGTGTGTAGTCCGCCAACCCGCACTAGGCCAGCGTGGTGGACTATGGCCTAAACCCTCTCAATGGTAGAGGATACCCGTGCTCAGTAGTGGGCGTATATGGGTTGATGAAGAAGAAGATGATAAATAAATACACCCAACAGTCACATACATAGTCCTGACCCCACACTAAGATGTCTTGTGTCGTGTATCAGAAACTACGAGAGACTTTACTCTCACGAACACAGAAACGTAATATCTTTCTATTATTTTATCTTCTTTTCATCATCAGCCCATATACGTCCCACTGCTGGGCACGAGCCTCCTCTACCATTGAGAGGGTTAAGGCCTTAGTCTACCACGCTGGTCTAGTGCGGGTTGGCGGACTACACACCTAAGAAATTTTGTCATTTCATTAAAACACTACTTTTTATGTATGTATTTCTAATGTGTGTATTTTCTTTTTCAGGTAACAACCAGCCCAAAATACTTAAAAGAAACGTTAAGAAAAATACTTCATATATAGACCACTATCACCATAATTAAAGGTAGGCATAATTTAAGAATAATCGATAAAAAAAACCGTGATCTAAATCTGAAAAACGTAATAGTTTTGTTGGGGAGGAAAACTCGATTATTTATTTTGTTTTCGTTTTTTATAGTGGAGTGGAGGGAAGTGGACAACTATTTGTTTCCAAATCTTTTATATCTTTCTGATTTACTTCGTTGATGATGACAAATTAGGTCCCCTTAGATCCGCTGAGCTTCACTCGACGTCAATACTGTGCGTGCAGTTGATCCTGGAGCACCCGAGTTACAGTGGCGGAGCTGTGGTAAAATAAAGACAAAACAAATGAATGATGCAACTAGTATAACAAAGTAAATACCATGCAGTAAAAAAGATAATTAATAACTGAATAATAACAATAGAAAAACTGAGGAAAATGCATTTACCATTCATTGATCAATGTTCTAAATAAGGTCGCGAGTTGTGATGACTATCTTTAAGGAAAACTTGAAGTTATTCAGAATTTTATGATTACTGCTTATGCCCTTGGATATTAATGGAATTGTGACAATAGTACCTTTTGTTATTCATTTATCATCATCATCCCATATACATCTTCTACAACTGAAATAGTTAGGCCTTAGTCCACCACGCTGGCCTAGTGCGGGTCGGCTACGAACTTAAGGAATTCCTATGCATTTTTTACGCGAGCATGTTTCTTCACGATGTTTTCCTTCATAGTTAAAGTAAGAGATAATTTATTATGAATGCAAAATAAGAATAATTATTTTTCATCAATATGAGTGTCTGGTTTAGGACAGAAATAGCCAGTATTTAGTATGTGGCCGAGTGTCGCCGCTTGTCTGTCACCTGTTCATTCTGCTACAACACGACCAAGGATAAACTTTTCAAGAAATGAAGGGCTGCTATTGTCACACACCCACAAAGTTCAATAATTTTTGAAATATGATAGTTATGCCTACACTTACCAAAAATACAAGCTTAAATTTATGTAATATGTTGAGGGCCAAAATCCTCTATTTTCCCATAACCTCCAAATGTTTGTTGTACCAGCAAAAACGACGACCTTTGATTATTTGACAAATAGTTTTTCTATCAGTTCCGTGGTAAAAACAAATGTTTGTACAAGTGAGACAGAGAATTACGTGAGGGGAAATACTTTGCCATTTAAAAACTACAGTCAGGCCATATTTTACAAAGAAAAATAGACTAAGTCTTTCCTTAAAGTCCAATCTAAGTCCATAGCAAAAATCATTAAAATTGGTAAAATATTTTCGGCGACAAAGTGAAATTTTAAACGACTAGTACCTACTGAAACTGATGAAGAGTTTTCGGAATTTAACGTCCTGATTTTATTGTGAGATTGTAGCTATTTGTACTGATTGTTTCTTCGTTTTAAATATACAGGGTGTATTCAGACCGTGATCGAAAACTGAGGCAGGTAATAGCGAGGGTGATCACAAACCCAGTGGCGATTTTAAAAATCCCGACAAAAAATAAAAATTTTGACGTTTTCCATACAACTATCAGTGTTAAAAAATGTGGTTTTTATGGAATACCTCAAAAATTTTATTTTTTGTCGGGATTTTCTTTAATGCCAGGGGGTTTGTAATCACTATCGCTATTACCTGCCTCAGTTTTCGATCACGGTCTAAATACACCCTGTATAAACGCTTGCTGTCTTAAGAGTTAGCCAGAGTTTATTTCTACGTATAATTTTGATAGCCGTTTTACAATCACACTGAAAAATGGGTATTTTTTTTTTATAATTTATCAAACAAACTTTATATCATTGTTGGCACTTCCATAGAAGCCCAAGATTGTTTGTCCAACAAAATTACGAACATTAATCATCAAGCTTTAAATATTTATTTAAGATGTTTTCCTTCACCGTTAAAGCAAGTTAATTTTGAATACACATGAATACATAACTTCGAAAAGTCAGAGGTGTGTGCCTGGGGCTCGAACCCGCGACCGTCGAGATTCCTAAGCCTCGAGGCCTTGCTCTTTAGTTCACATACTTTAAAGTTATTTAGACAAACATAAAACCTGATCTAAGCGAAACCAAGTTAGGCAGTTGTAATAATTATTTGACAGAATCGTGCAGTGACCTCCGAGCAGTGGTCTGACCTTAGTTTTTTAGTCACTTGACCTCCGAGACTATCGTTATGTATTTACAAGTTTATGAGATGGTCAAATTATTTCTAATGCATGTATACTATTATAGGCCGGCAAAATTGTGACTTCATTAAAATAAACTATGTAAAAACGTGATTATTTTGAACATAGACCATGTTTTTAAAATTCATCATCTTAATCAGTCCATATACGTCCCACAATTGGGCACGGACCTCTTCTACAATTAAGAGGGATTAGACCATAGTCCACCACGCTGGCCTAGTGCGGGTTGGCGGACTACACACCTAAGAAATTCCTAAGAACTCTTAGGTGTGCAGGTCTCATCACAATATTTTCCCTTCCCGTTAAAGTACATGATATTTCAATGTAAAAACGATAACAAGAAATAATAAATTATAAATTTCAACTGTATCTATCACGGTTCATGAGATACAGCCTGGTGACAGACGGACAGGGAAGTCTTACCAACAGGAACCCTGACAAAAACGTCGAGAAAAACCTAATTTTAAATACTAATAAGCCGATCTAAATAAATGTCTATAATGTGATAACTGGCTAAGGCTGAGTATTTGGGTCTAGGTCACAGAACAACTAGGCCTTGTGATCTAATCTGTTCATCTTTGCATTATACGTCGGATACAATTTAAATATTTTTATTGTAGTACCACAAAGTGCCTACACTATAATTGAGGCCTATAAAATCAAAACCAGCTAAACGCCAGTTGGAATCAAAGACAGTTAAATACAAATTTATTCAGTCTGTACTCAAATATTGTGGTATTTTTATAATTTAAAATTCTGATTTTTAGTGGTATTCACATTCTTTATAAATCTCTTTTAAAATATAAAATATCATAGCCACCTAAACAAAGTTATCGATTTTTGTAGATTACTGAATATTTGACTCACTTGGATTTAGCTGCCTTTGATTTTATAGGCCTCAATTATTATAGAACAGTACAAACACGACATATCTATATGTCTAATTGGTCAATAAATAACATCATCATTATCATCATCATCATCATCATCATCCTCATCATCATCATCATCATCATCATCATCATCAGCCTACAGGTTCAGACCTTACCTAGCCTAGTGTGAATTGGCGAAGTACACATCTAAGAACTTAGAAGTACGAAGGTTTCATCACGATGTTTTCTTTCACCGTTAAATTATAGTACATTGCTAATACACAAATATCGGAAACTAAAAGACTTTTTACTCAAAAACATATCCGAAGCAAATATTAGTATCACACCAATATTTGTCTGCGGGGAACGAACCCGCAATCCCTCGTTTCGCAAGGTGACTATCCAACTGCGTCAAACTGTGAAATAAAAACATAAACCCGTTTTGAATGAAAAAGAAAGTGGATCATAAATTGTCGAGTAAACGAATGCCTGAATGAAACATATTTATCAGTCTTATACAGGGTGTATTTAGACCGTGATCGACAACTGAGGCAGGTAATAGCGAGGGTGATTACAAACCCCCTGGCATTAAAGAAAATCCCGACAAACAATAAATTTTTTGAGGTTTTCCATACAAACCACATACTTTTAACACCGATGGTTGTATGGAAAACGTCAAAATTTTTATTTTTTGTCGCAATTTTTAATATCGCCACTGGGTTTGTGATCACCCTCGCTATTACCTGCCTCAGTTTTCGATCACGGTCTAAATACATGCTGTAAAACCTTCTCTCGTTTCTTTTGTAGTATGTATAACTTTAACTATCTTTTTCTTATTATTATTTTAAGCGTAAAGAAAACTGACCAACGAAATATCCATTTCACTAGTTGTGGGGTCGAGATATTCATATTTATATGCAAAACCGTTTACTTTTTAGCCGACTTCAAAAAATGAGATGGTTATCAATTCGTCTGTAGTTTGTATAATTATGTAAAATTTTTCGGATTTAAAAATATAATGTTCCTCACTTGAAGAACCTTAAAGTAGGTGTGGTACTTCCATAGAAGCCTAAAAGCCCAGTTTGTCTTATAAAATTCCGAATAATAATCTATTAATCTTTATTTAACAAAAGGAATTTTACATACAAATGAGAGTATCCTTCCCCCACAATAAACTATAATCTAGACATTACACAATAAACGTGTAACGCTTTTGGGGTTCTGTAGAAGTACCGATACAGCCCTAACATTGCGTTTATTTCTTTCTTAAGTACCATGTAATGGGTTGGGTTAGAGCAGGGGTTCCCAAACTTATTAACACTATGACGCCCTATAGAATTATTATTTTTCTTGCGACGCACCCCCCCCTCCCCCCCCCGTCATCAAAACTACCTACTTTACTGGAAATAAAAACAGCAGTAGTTAGCGTAATATGAGGTTATCAGAAAAATACGGACAGCGAAGGTTTGCCGATAGCCTCGCGACGCCCCTCGGATGTTGCCGCACAGTTTGGGAAGCCCTGGGTTAGAGTAGTGATGCCCTCAAAGTTGAGAATCTCGGCGGTCGCGGGCTCATGCCCAGAGAAATACCTTTTCGAAGTTATGTGCATTCACAACTGAGAGGGTTAAGCCTTAGTTCACCACGCTGGCTTACTGCGGGTTGGCGGAAAACACCAAGAAATTCTTAACTTTTAGATATGCAGGTTTCATCACGATGTTTTCCCTCACCGTTAGTGATGATTCATTGTGAATGAACATGACAATTATTATCAGGATGTTTGGCAATTTGATTAATTACCGACACTTTTGAACGAGTTTTTGAAATTATTAAAAAATACTTTCACTAACTTTCGAAGCTTAATTTATTCAAGACCTAGAAATCTAATGGACCTAGACCTCTTGCGGTCTACCGAGACGTCAGGGTCGCCGGTTCGAATCCCAAGAACACTAAATACGACGAATTTAAGAGTTTTATTTTTATTTAATTATAATGCACTGCAAGGAAATGAGATCATATATTTACGATCTTTTATTGTATATTTTACTGACAGTAATTCCTTCTTATATAATCTCGACGGTCGCGGGTTCGAACCCCAGGCACACACCTCTGACTTTTCGAAGTTATGTGTGTATTCAAATTGAATTATCACTTGCTTTAACGGTGAAGGAAAACATCGTGATAAAACCTGCACACCTAAAAAGTTCTTAAGAATTTCTTAGGTGTGTAGTCCGCCAACCCGCACTAGGCCAGCGTGGTGGACTATGGCCTAAACCCTCTCAATGGTAGAGGAGACCCGTGCTCAGCAGTGGGCGTATATGGGTTGATGATATGGAAAACGTATTTTTTTTCATTTTATGTAAGGATTTATTTTAACGCCCGGGGGGATTGTAATCGCCTTAGCTATTACATACCTAAGTTTCCGTTACCTAAGTTGCATATGTATGTAATATCGTCATAAAATACCGTTATTTTTATATTATTTTTATAACCTGCGGTTCTTTAACAGTTAAAGTAATTGACTCGACCTTATTGTCAAGCATCATCTTATACTTAATTCTTGTCGGGTTTTATTTGACGTTATTAAAATCAACATACTTCACTTTTGTAACTACTCAACCTGCTTCTGTCTAATACAGTGCTTCCCAACCTTTTTATATCCTGCCCCATTAATGCTTCCAAAATTTTTCTTTATGGAGTCTGAGAAATGTGCTCAAAAAGGTAATGATTACTTTATCTTGGAGTATATAAAGTGACTGTTGAAACCTCTTTTTACCCCTTTAGGTAAATAAAATCGAGAAATATGTACGTAAATATAAAACTAACCTTTAGAAGCTTGTCTTGAAATATAAGCTGTATCCGTCAGTCCGTGTATGTCCCTCTGCTCGGCACGGGTCTCCTCTACCATTGAGAGGGTTTAGGCCATAGTCCACCACGCTGGCCTAGTGCGAGATAGCGGACTACACACCTAAGAAATTTCTAAGAACTTTTCAGGTGTGCAGATTTAATCACGATGTTTTCCTTCACCGTAAAAGCAAGTGATAATTTATTGTCAATACACAGTTAACTTGGAAAGGCAAAGGTGTGTACCTGGGTTTTGAACCCGCAATCGCCGAGATTCTCGAGCGCGTGTCTAAACATCGAGGCCATCCTATCAGTCTTAAGTATGATTATAAAAACCTTTAATTAAATTAAAAAAATATCTTACATTTATAGATTGTTGCTTTATTAATTCTCTTACATCTGTAAATGTCACTAAATCCTACACTATAGTGGGATGCTGTAGAATAAAAGTTTAAAAAGAGTTGTGCCCAATTATTCTAGTTACATAAAAGAAGTCAATGACCCCTAAAATGCAGCGGTTTTGAATTCGCTATGGTAAAATGACAAATTGCTTTGTGTCACGCCCGAAACAGATATTTAGCAACGGGACTTTGTTTTTATACTGAAGATTCTTTGTAAAGGAGTAGGGAGAAGTGATAGATAGATCGAGCCCAGTGGCGTGCCATAGGAGAGGCCTATGTCCAGCAGTGGACGTGAAAGGCTGTTGATGATGATGATGATTGGTGGAAGTGAATTTTTATACCAGCTTGCGAAACTAGAGGCCGCGGGTTCGTAACATTGATACAAATGTTTGTGTATATTTGTTTCGTTGGGTGTTTGTGAGAGTAGTCTCGTGTCTTCTCAACAACTGAAAAGTTTTAGGCTTTCTTAAGATTTGTGACGATCTACAATTTTTCTTTAGGAGTCAAGCATATATCTCTCATGGGTAAAGCAGCGTTTGTAAGAAACTTTTTCCTTCGACCGTTTTTTCTCCGACTTATTCAGCAAATCCGGCTAAAACGAAAACTACTAATCTTTTTTCGGGCTAATATTAAGATAGTCTATGTAACTCAGATAACGTAGCTTTCTATTAGTAAATGAATTTTTAAAATCAATTCAGTGGATCCAAAGATTACCTTCTACAACGTCACAAGCTCACAAACTTTGCCTCTTTACAATGTTAGTATAGATAAAACAGCATCATTTCGTCTGTTTTTCTATCTCGAACGAAGACAACTCGCTATGACTTTGCACCGAGGCGACGATACGACCTACTTTGTTCACTTGTTCTTTTTGCGTTGTTAGAAAGTAACAAGTAACTGCCAAGCGACGGTACTTGAGGTAAGATTCCGTCAAGCGAAATATGAATCTATATCATAGTTTTGACTGCTTGAAACGAGAAGCCGTGGATAAGAACCTCTAGGTTTTTAGAAAAATACAATTTAATATATGAGTTAAGATTTCGTAAAGCCAAATCGTCATTTTCCTGCCCTGCTCCCAATTCTTATTTGCGGTCGGCGCAGCGTGTTTTGTCCTTCCACATAGGAAGAAGAGACAAAACATGCTGCATAAGAGTTTTGGCAGATGTTTTACGGCCGGCCGCCTGCCTGACGCCAACCCTCTTGGGACCTATTTCGTAAAGCCAAATATGAATCTTTATCTAAGTTTAGACTTTGAAACGAGGAGCCGTGGAAAAGAAATGTGAAGATTTTTAGAGTTTAATACAAGGTGTACACAGACCGTGATCGAAAACTAAGGTAATAGCTACGGTGATCACAAACCCATTGGCGTTAATAAAATCTTGAGCAGAAATAAAAATTTTGACGTATTTCATACCTTACGTAAAATGCCGATGGTTGTGCGGAAATCGTCTATATTTTAATTTGTCTTTTTATTTTCTCTGTATTAGTTATGGATCTGAACTACTGTTGTGACTGTTGGGTGTATTTTTAATAAAGTCCCGTGGCGCAGTTGGCTAGATACCTTGCGAAACGAGAGACCGCGGGTTCGATCCCCGCAGAGACAAATTTTTGTGTGATCTACTTACATTTGTTTCGTGTATGAGAGTAGTAGAGACTAGTATGTTAGTGTGGGGTCAGGACTATGTGTGTGATTGGATTAACATATCTTTAAACAATATTTTCTATTATGTCATAGTTACTGTCAATAACTGTGGTTTGTTAGGAAAACGTCAATTTTTTTAATTTTTGTCGGGTTTTTATTTAATGCCAAGGGGTTTATAATGATCTTATTTACTACCTGCCTTCGTTCCAAATCACGGTTTTTCACACACTACACACAAAACATAGTTAACCAAAATTAATATTCTCCGTTATTTTATAGTTCTGTCAATAACTAAATACGATTCAATAGTTTTTTCAATTCTTTTGTACTTTCCGTTAGTTCTCTACGACCCATTTTCCGTCTCTGTCTAACGTGTGAAGTTAGAAAGAGATAGCTATATTGAAAGCGTTTACTATTGCTTGTGTATGAAGTATTATTTTTTGCTGACAAGTGCGGTCAAAATAGAATGTGACGGATGTATTTGAAGGGGCAGGCAGAAGTGTACTTGTATTACTTTCGACAAATAAGACCCGAGGTATGGAAGGCCAGATGATTTTTAGACAGTATTATTTATTACGCTATTCGAGAATCAAAACTACATATATGCAGAATTAAAAACATATTTAATAAAAATATACAACTTTAAAATAAGTATAAAAAAAGTTTAAATATAAAAGAAGCTGGGTTAAGTCACTAGCTTGTAAATAAAAGTAATAATATAAAAGAAGAAAATATAGTTTGATTACATATTTAAGCTCAAACGGCTGCACCAATTTTGATAGAGTTCGGCGATAGTTGACGCCTTAGGTAAAGACATATAGTACTTAAGATAAAAAAATTGTGGTCTTCTCTACAACTGAGAGGATTTAGGCTGTAGTCCACCACGCTGGCCTAGTGCGGGTTGACGGACTACACACTTAAGAAATTCCTTATTAAATATGTGTAGGTTTCATCACGATGTTTTCCTTTCCTAAAGCAAGTGATAATTTATTTTAAATACTAATATTAAGCAAATGTTATAATCAATAAAATCGCTGTCTAACTGCAAAATTATTCGTAATCTGCAATATTTTAAACGCATGACATTGTTTTATGCAAGAAATTATAACTTGTAATTTAATACTGTATGATGGAAACTTGAGTTCTTTGAATTAATTAATTATGCTATATGACTTCTATTTCATAGTAGAGCGTACGACTTGATCACATAGATATATAGATATATATTCAGACTGTACTCCCCGAAGGGCTAGGTAGAGGTGCATTTCTTTAACTTTATCAGCCCATTTACGTCCCGCTGCTGGGCAGAAGAGGCCCTGTTCTACAACTGAGTGAGCTAAGGCCTTAGTCCACCACGCTGGCCTAGTGCGGGTTGGCGGACTACACACCTAGGAAATTCCTAACAACTTTTAGATGTGCAGGCTTCATCACGATGTCTTCCTTCACTCCTATCTACTTCTTAGAGGTAATAGTTGTTAAAATATACAGCATATAGGTAAATATTTCACCTATACAGGGTGTATTCAGACCGCGATCGGAAACTAAGGCAGGTAATAGCTGCGGTGATCACAAACCCATTGGGGTTAAAAAAATCTCGACAAAAAATAAAAATTTCAACGGTTTCCTAACAAACCACATAGGCATACATTGAATACCGATGATTGTATAGAAAACTTCTCATCAACCCATATACGTCCCACTGCTGGGCACGGGTCTCCTCTACCATTGAGATGGTTTAGTAGAAAACTTTTATTTTTATCGGGATTTTCTTTAGCGCCTGGGTGATTGTAAATTGTACACCGTAGCTATTACCTGCCTAAGTTTCCGATCAGTTTGATTACACCCTGTATATGTTATAAGTGGGTCATAAAAGTCTTGTTAAAAGATGACTAACAATTTCACAACTAATAAACTTTAATAGCAGATTTGTATCTTCACGCTGCGTGGCCATCGAGGTGGGCAGCGGAGAAATTAACGCGACCTACATGTAGGGGCCTTCTTGCATCATGAGTTACGCACAATAATGTTTCTAGACATTATATTAATTTGATGTGAGAAAAAAATGTCACGGGAATTTAAACTAAGACATAAAATTTTGGTGTTTTATTATTCATTAGTGGCTTGATATTTAGACCTATGCATAGAATAAGGTTACTCATGACTATACCACCAAAGTACTTTTTATGTCTTCATAGAGTAAAACTTGTTTATATATTGCACTAGTGAAGTAATAATAATCATAACTTCTGTTGTTGTTTGAAGAACAAAAAAGTTACTGATAATTATGTGCCCAATCAAGTTTAAATCGCTGAGAAAGAGAAGTTGTGATTTTGCAATATAACCTTATTCTATGCATAGGTCGATTTAATAGTGGGCGAGCCTATTGCGTCTCGGGCAAATTTTCAGACTCCGTATTGCTACTGAGTCTTTACTTATAGAAAATAATACTCATCCCTCAGTGGCGTGCCTAGGGTGTCAAACTAAGGCAAGCCCAAATGTTTATTTAGTAGCAGCATATTTTTTTGGTACGTAGGACTAATAAATACCTACCGGTTAGTAGGTACTCACATTCACGTTCATAGCGTTACTTTATAAATAAACAATCGTTAAGTTCGTTATTCGGAACTATGTAAGGCAAGTCGGGCTTTCGGGCTTCTATGGAAGTACCGCCACTGTCATCCCTATTTGGGGCGTTTATATTCATTGTATTAATCGAAAACTAAGGCAGATAATAGCTTAAGTGATTACAAAACCATTGCAGTTGAAAAAATCACGACCAAAATTTATAATTTGACTAGGAAAACGCCAAAATTTTTGTATTTTTTACCGCCAATGGGTTCATAATCACCATAGCTATTGCCTGCCTTAGTTTCCGATCACGGTCTGAATACACCCTGTATAACAGTAGAAGTACTTTGTATACAGGGTGTATTTAGACCGTGATCGAAAACTGAGGCAGGTAATAGCGAGGGTGGTTACAAACCCCCTGGCATTAAAGAAAATCCCGACAAAAAAATAAAAAAATTGACGTTTTCCATACAACCATGGGTGTTAAAAGTATGTGGTTTGTATGGAAAACCTCAAAAATTTTATTGTTTTTCGGGATTTTCTTTAATGCCAGGGGGTTTGTAATCACTATCGCTATTACCTGCTTCAGTTTTCGATCACGGTCTAAATACACCCTGTATAACTTCCTACTCACCTCTTAGGAACGAAGACGTGAGTATACAATAATGACTTCTCAAAACCACTGCTTCTATGAATGTAATAACATTGCTTAGAACGTTAAATTTCCGATGAATCGTGTCGTAGAATTAATTTAATTACGTAAGCATAATAAAAGCTTTTGTCTCTATACCACGAAACATTAAACATATACCTTTAGGATGTAATACACCTAACAGTCAACATAGTGCTGCTTTAACGGTGAAGGAAAACATCGTGAGGTCACCTGCATACCTAAAAGTTCTTAGGAACGCGCACTAGGCTAGCGTGGTGGACTAAGGCCTAAATCCTTTCAATGGTAGAGAAGGCCCGTGCCCAGCAGGAAGACGTATATAGACTATATTGCAATTGTTTTTCTAAAGTAAGAACTGTCAGATCACTACATAGTATAAAACAAAGTCGCTTTCTCTGTCCCTATGTCCCTTTGTATGCTTAAATCTTTGAAACTACGCAACGGATTTTGATGCGTTTTTTTTTAAAGATAGAGTGATTGAAGAGGAAAGTTTATATGTATGATAACATCCATTAAATATCAGCATTGCACCCGTGCGAATCCGGGGCGGGTCGCTAGTTTATTAAATTATCAACCCATATATGTCTCACTAGTAACGAACCTCCTCTACTGAAAGGGTTTAGGCAATAGTCCACTAGTCTGGCCTAGTGCGGGTTAGCGGACTACACACCTAAGATGTTTCTAACAAACTAGGTGCGCAGGTTTCGCACGATGGTTTCCTTCACCGTTAAAGCAAGTGATAATTCAATGTGAATACACACATAACTTGGAAAAGTATTTACTCAATCGATTTAGCGCTGGGGTGCAAGACGTCGACGCATTTCATGATGCAGTAATGATAAATGTATTTAAATGTTATTTTAGTTGTAATTGTTTTGTATATAATATATAATTTATAAATTGTGTTTTGCGTATAATGTATATTTTTTTAAATTCGAAATAGATTATACCTTCATATTAATTGGAGGGTGCCTTAGGACGTAAATGGACTAATCGATATAACTTTAAAATCGAATGCACATATAGAAATTTAAGCCAAGGGCAACACATCCGCTGCATTCACGGATGCGAGACGGATGCATCAAGGTTTAAGGGCTTAATTAACTATTTACTTAGAAACATTATGTTACTTTATAAACATTTAAACAAGGTGGACGGACGATTTGGTGAAAATCGCGGGAAGCCGCTGGATGCAGGCCGCTACCGATGGAACACTTGGGAAGCCTCTGGGGGAGGCCTATGTCCAACAGTGGACGTCCTTAGATAATGATATGATGTGTAGCGATATAAACATTTAGACTTCAAGCAAGCCGAGATGGCCTCGAGGTACGGGCGCGCGGTCAAGAATCTCGGCGGTCGCGGGCTCGAACCCCAGGCACACAACCGACTTTTCAATGTTATGTGTGTAGTCACAAATAATTATCACTTGCTTTAACGGTGAAGGAAAACATCGTGAGGAAACCTGCACACATAAAAGTTGTTAGGAATTTCTTAGGTATGTTGTCCGCCAACCCGCACTGGGCCAGCGAGAGGCCGCGGGTTCGATTCCCGCACCGAGACAAATGTTTGTGTGATGCACTAATATTTGTTTCGTTGGGTAAATGTGAAACCGAAAAGTCTCTCGTAGTCTCTGATATAATTATGATATTGGGTGTACCTATTTATTTTATTTATTTATGAATAAGTCTAAATATTTGTTTCTTCTTCTTCATCAACCCATATACGCTCACTGCTGAGCACGGGTCTCCTCTACCATTGAGAGGGTTTAGGCCATAGTCCACCACGCTGACCTAGTGCGGGTTGGCGGACTACACACCTAAGAAATTTTAGGTGTGCAGGTTTCATCACGATGTTTTCCTTCACCGCTAAAGCAAGTGATAATTCAATTTGAATACACACATAACTTTCGAAAAGTCAGAGGTTTGTGCCTGGGGTTTGAACCCGCGACCGCCGAGATTCTCAACCGCGCGCCTAAACCTCGAGGCCATCACTGGCTTCATATTTGTTTAAGTCGTTAAAACTAAAAATTGGATAGTTCTTCATTAGTATCAATTATCAAGTTTAGATTAAGTTATTTATATAGTGTTGCAGACGTAAAGGCATGATAATTAGTGGCAAATATTTAATAAAACAATACTTCTATGATCTAAGCGAGTGTTACGATGTTGTGATGGAAAATTTTACAAATATATTACTAAAGAAACATTTGTACAAGTATGTGCCGTGCGATCTAGAGGTCCCGGGTCAGCCAGTGTTATTGAGTCTTTAAAGAAATTCTCAGTAGCAGCACGGAGTCTGGAAATGTGCCCGAAAAATAGGCTCGCCCCCTATTACGTGGGAGTGATAACTGGCGAAATGTGGGTGCAGTAATGCCCTCCTGCCTATCCTTTAGAGAATACAGGCATTGATTGAGTGTCAATAATCAATTCTAAATTCCTAGACAAAGTTACATTCGACAGTCTTAATCGTTATTAACGATTAAATTATATTAAAGTGGTATTGATTAAATGGCCTTACTAATCATCATCAGACTATATACGTCCTGCCGGCCGCCTCGTCTAGACCAGCGTGGTGGACTAAGGCCTAAACAACGTGCCCAACAGTGGTATAGACCGGGATTATAATATCAGTTGGAAAAAGTCACTATCAGACAAGTCATATTGTCATAATTAGTGACTCCGATATCTCAACAAAATTACGAAAAATCACATGTTTATAAAGAATAGCGAAAACAAATATTCGCTCGAATGGCCAAGAATCTGCAGTTACGGATAAACAGACATCGCGTGTGTTACAAATCATTGCGTAAGACGCTGAAAGTTTGTTGCGTAATCATATCTTTGCCGCTAGATGGCGCTAATTAACACGGAGATGGTGGCGACATCTATATTTTAAACAGTTTTAGAAAGGAATGTTTATTTTAAAGAAAATATGGGTAAATTTAACATTATTTTATGTTAAAAAATGAGGTATTATTTGGCGATTAAATGGTATATTTTTAAAAGACTTCAATATATATAAGCTTGTTAGTTCCATTTTTTATCAAATAATAGAAGTTTTTATTAAAATATTAAGTTTTTTTTTCTATTTACTTAAATTGATAGATTTAAGTTGTTTTTGTGACATTCATGAAATTTAAGATGTTAATAACTATGTAATGATACACAATAATGATAAGCAATTTTGTTGGTGAAAATTTCGCTTCAAGAGACGCTTGTAAAACTGACTGCCCAGTTTTCTCCCAATAAGTGCGAGGGCTTCTATGAGAGAGACATAATATTACCTTCAAAATGGCAACAAGTCAAACAAAACTCTGCATATTTTAACTGAATTGGATCATTCTAACTATAGTAATTAAAACTTTCAATTTCATGCAAAAATACTAGATTTACATACATACATAACCTCACGCCTATATTCCCCGAAGGCGTAGGCAGAGGTGCATTTCTGCACCCACATTTCGCCAAGTATGTATCAGTCCCATGTAAGAGGCGGCGAGCCTATTACCGTTTTTATGATCTTTCCAAGCATTAAAATAAAATGGGAAATCACTTACTTAAACAAAAAAGAAGTAAAAATTAATTACAATGATCTGCTTACATAATCAAGCAAAGGTTATACAAAGTCAAGCTATAATTAAGTATGACACAAAGTAAAAAAATTCCCGCCATATTTTATTTCTAACTCAAATCAGCATTGTTTGTTTTTGATTCTTCCACCAAAGAATATTAAAAATGGTAAAAAGAATTGTAAAACCAAGTCTGGTAACCCTTCTTTCGTTAAATGTGAGATACACAGGATGTATTCAGACCGTGATCGAAAGCTAAGGCAGGTAATGACTATGGTGATTACTGATTTCAAACCCCCTGGCGTTAAGACGAAAATTGACGTTTTCCATACAACCATCGGTAATATCGGAAATCGTGAAAAAAAATTTTTTTTGTCTGTTTGTATTCCTAATTGAAGGACCTCTTGTATAAGTTATTACGGAATTAACTAATCTAAAATTATATTGACCATACTATAATCTTTCAAGTTTTAAATAAAATTTGACTTCGACATTGCACTAAACAATTTTTATTAAAATATTTATTACTTGTAAAATACATTGTTTTCATGCGATGATAGCAAAAGCTACAATACTATGAATTACATACGGAAACTCACGCCTATATTCCCTGACGGGGTAGGCAGAGATGCATTTCTGCACCCACATTTCGCCAGTATGTATCAGTTCCACGTAATAGGGCGAGACTATTACCATTTTTTGGGTACATATCCAGACTCTACACTAAGAATATCTTAATTTAAAAAAGAACAATAAAATTTTACCTGACTCGGAAATAGAACTTAGGACCTCTTAATCGCACGGCACATACTTGAAACGCGAGACCACGAGGCGGTCTTAAAAATACACATTAATATTTTTTTAATTGCTTAGAAAACAGTTTTTTTAGAAAGTTCTTAAATTTTGAAAGGACACAAATTGTACATATTTGTGCTAATAACACCCAATTAAGTAATTTTCTGCAAAAACTTTTCATTCCTATCAACGGATTGTCATCTTAATTATTTTGTCCAATTTTTACAATATTGGAACACCTCAAAAGTCTTTGATCGGTGATTTGACAGCCCCGTGTCGCAGTTGTCTAGACACCAGCTTGCGAAACGAGAGGCCGCGTCGATCTCAGAGACTAATGTTTGTGTCATACACTAATATTTGTTTCGGGTGTTTCAGAGTAAACTCACGTAGATTATGATACCCACAAAGAGAGATTTTAACCTTGAGGTCATCACTACTTTCGAATTATCTACAACTAGCTTTTGCTCGCGACTCCGTCCGCGTAGACTACAGGGTTGAGTTCAGAAAGAAAATAAGTTGTAGTCTATTTTACTTCTCAGAGTCCTATTTATGCCCATACCAAAAATCATACAATTCGGTCAAATTGTTCAAACGTGAAACCGTAACGCGTCGATCGGCGCCTTGTGCATCATTACTGCGCGCTTGATCAATATTTTAAAACTGCAATATCTTCTAAGATATTCAGTGAAATCAAATGATGTAAAGGGCAATTTTATTTAAAATTAAATACTTGTAATGAATAACGTATTTATTTGGATAAGGATTAATATCACATTTATAAAAACACCTTCACAAATAAAACTTTATTTAAAAATAAATTTGGTTAGGATAAAAAACGTTATAGTAAGCCAACCTTAAAAAATAGACATATGCTGTCGCGGACTTTTTTTTAGAACTTTTAAAGAGGAACATTTCTCGTAAACATTATTTTAGCGAAACTTTAACCGTTTTCGCAGCGCACGCCGCGGAAGCTCACAAAAAGGAAAAAATGTCCCCGATTTCGAAACATTCTTTATTGCTGCTCCGCTCCTATTCGTCGTAGCGTGATGTTATATAGCATATAGCCTTCCTCGATAAATGTGCTATCTAACAGTGAAAGAATTTTTCAAATCGGACCAGTAGTTCCTGAGATCCTAGCGTTCAAACAAACAAACAAACAAACAAACAAACAAACAAACTCTTC
Source organism: Cephonodes hylas (assembly GCA_030295005.1). Classification (NCBI taxonomy): domain Eukaryota; kingdom Metazoa; phylum Arthropoda; class Insecta; order Lepidoptera; family Sphingidae; genus Cephonodes; species Cephonodes hylas. Next base: position 4,500,190 of record AP025387.1, on the reverse strand, counting down.
AGCTTTATAATATTAGTATAGATAAGATCTGTAGTAATACCATAGTGTTTCTTATTATTCGAAAGCGTTGCGAAGTCGGTTTGAGCCTTGTACAAATGTTTGTGTGATCCACTAATATTTGTTTTGTGTTTGTGAGAGTAAAGTCTCTTGCAGTTTCTGACACAAGACTTGTATCTTAGTGTGGGGTCAGAACTATGTATGTGACTGTTGGGTGTATTTATTATTTACTAAAATATATAATGAAGTAAATTAATAGTTAATAAACATATTATTACCATTAAAAAGCATAAGTTAGAGTAAAAAGGCACTTAATATTTCAGTAGCAAATATATTAAGCAGTGATGGCCTTGAGGTTTGGGCGCACGGTCGAGAATCTCGGCGGTCGCGGGTTCGAACCCCACACACCTCTGACTTTTCGAAGTTATGTGTGTATTCACATTGAATTATCACTTGCTTTAACGATGAAGGAAAACATCGTGATAAAACCTGCACACCTAAGAGTTCTTAGAAATTTCTTTGGTGTGTAGTCCGCCAACCCGCACTAGGCTAGCGTGGTGGACTATGGCCTAAACCCTGTCAATGGTAGAGGAGACCCGTGCTCAGCAGTGGGCGTATATGGGTTGATGAAGAAGAAGAAATATATTAAGGTTTCTTATTTATTTGAGAGCGAAAAGTCTCTCGTAGTTTCTGATACACGACACAAGACTCGTATCTTAGTGTGGGGTCAGGACTGTGTATGTGACTGTTGGGTGTATTTATTTATTTATTGGCTTATATCACCTTTTATTTGATTTTACTAAGCATACAATTGAAAGAGAAAGGTGGCGGGAAACGGATGGATGAGGGCTGCTTAAGACCGGGATGGTTGGCGCTTTCTTGGGGAGGCCTACGTTCAGCAGTGGACGGCGATTGATTGATACAATTGACCTAGGCTAGCGTGCTTAAAGAAAATAGTGTTAATATTCCTTCAATAAAAAACTTATCACAATGTAATAAACACAATTAAATTAAAGACAAAGAGTAATTAAAGCGAATCATTCTATGTAATTACTTTAAACTGTTGTTTTTATAATAATTAATCTTAATCAACTTCTACGTAAGGCAAACGTTATTAGCTTGACAAAGTAAAGGATATGTTATTCAGAACTGCCGCATGACGATAACCGTAAATAAAGTTAAAAATATGCAGTTATATCCTTTTTATATAGCATATGTAAGTATATGTATAATGTATATATTATTGTGAAATTATAAATATATAAACATTAATGTGAAAGCAGTGATGGCCTCGAGGTTTGGGCGCGCGGTCGAGAATCTCGACGGTCGCGGGTTCGAACACCAGGCATGTGTGCCTTTTTAAAGTTATGTGTGTATTCACATTGAATTATAAATTGCTTTAACGGTGAAGGAAAACATCGTGAGGAAACCTGCACACCTAAAAGTTATTAGGAATTTCTTTGGTGTGTAGTCCGCCAACCCGCACTAGGCCAGCGTGGTGGACTATGGCCTAAACCCTCTCAATGGTAGAGGAGACCCGTGCTCAGCAGTGGGCGTATATGGGTTGATGATGATGACATACATAACTTAGTAAATTCATAGGTTTTGAACCTACGAATTCTAAAATTGATAACAAAGTTTTTTAATCCTCGAGGCAATCACTAGTTCTTTGTTATATTTCCTTCTTTAGCAAGCTATAAGACTTAAGCAAATTTGATATATCACCATGCGGCTTAATAATCGAAAGGACAAAGGTTTGATTCCCGGCCCGATTTTTTGTCATCATGTATGTATTTCATAAAATAAGTAGGGACTGAAATCATGTCTGAAATATAGTAGACTTGGAATAAAAGTGGAAAAATAAATCTCTGTTTATCTAAGTTCGTATAATTTCAATGACTGACCTATTGAGACATAGAAGTAATATTTGATGGTAATTTTTCATACAGTATCATAAGCATGTGATTTTTTGCACTTATAATGAATGAATGAATATTAAAGACGTGTTTAATATTTTTAGGGTTCCGTACCCAAAGGGTTAAACGGGACCCTATTACTAAGACTTCGCTGTCCGTCTGTCACCAGGCTGTATCTCATGAACCGTGGTAGACTGTTGCAATTTTGACAGGTGATGTATTCTGTTGCTATAACAACAAATACTAATAACTAATAACTGACTGCCTCGTGGTCACGCGATTACCTAGGGGTCCTGGGTTTGATTCCCGGATCGAACAAAGTACTATTCGGTTTTTCCATAAGAAATTCTCGGTAGCAGCACGGAGTTTGGTAAAATGCCTGAAGATCGGCCATAGGCACGCCCCCTATTACGTGGGACTGATACCTGGCGAAATGTGGGTGCAGAAATGCACTTCTGCCTACCCCTTCAGGGAATACAGGTTTATTTATGTATGTAATAATTAATAGGTACGACTCTGATATAACAAACATTTATCATACTATTGTTTTAATTAATGACTGTTATTTCGTAATGGAATTTACTATTGCAAATGAAAACGCATAGAAACATATATTATTGACGTTATTGTCGTGTTAAAAAACTTATTGTCACATAACTATGAACATTGCGGCATTATAGAACCCATTATCATTTTAAATTACTTGTGTCGTTTTATTTTTTACACTAACTAGAGTTTATTAAACTAACTTGAGCTGGAATTTCCGTATGAACAATTTACTTCAAATTTTTGTATACTATTTTTCGTAGCGTGATTGCAACCTTTTGTGGATCACACAAATATTTGTCTCCGGGGATCGAAACAACAAAAAGCTAAATTATTACAGAGTGTCTTGTCTATGATACATTTTAAAACACACAAGTATTTTTGCTTCATTTTTGCCTTATTTCTGCTCCATTCCTATTAGACATAGCGTGATGATATATAGCCTATAGCCTTCCTTGATAAATATGCTATCTAACACTAAAAGATTTTGTTCAAATAGGACCAGTAGTTTCTGAGTTTAGCTCGTTCAAACACCTAAGAGTTCTTAGGAATTTCTTAGGTGTGTAGCCCGCCAACCCGCACTAGGCCAGCGTGGCGGACTATGGCGTAAACCCTCTCAATGGTAGAGGAGACCCGTGCTCAGCAGTGGGCGTATATGGGTTGATGAAGAAGAAGAAGAAAATTTACTTACTGTATTGACATGGGCTGATGATTTGAAGTCCTCTGGGAGGGCAATCTTCTCCTTGACAATAGCATTTGTTATCTGGATTTTTGTCAGCACACTCAAATGTAGAATCTGGAGGGGTGTACAGACCCGCTTGGATGCCTGAAAGAGGTGTAAATATATAAATACTATAATGTAAATGTAAATATATAAACTATACTGTTATAGCTATGAAAATACATTGAAATAAAAAAATAGATGAGCGAGAAACATATGACTATTTAGGAGGGATTTAGGCCTTAGTCCACCACGCTGGCATAGTTCTGCATGTCTTGACTGTTTTGCTAGAAAAACAAACATTTTAATTCTTTTACCACTCGTCATATTATTCAACGAAAAGTATTGTCGATTTTTGTCCGCGTAATCTTATGATATTCTGAATAAAAACAGTCTTTTTGCGGCCTCATAACTACAAAAATAATATACTGAATTTAAAAGCAAAAATTTTGATATTTTTATCTCTCGTATTTAAAATCAGCCCATATTAGGCATGAGCCTCCTCTACTATTGACAGGGCTTGGCCTAAGTCCACCACGCTGGCCTAGTACGGTTTGCCTAAATTTAAATGTCTACATATTAATTAACCCTATTTTCAATGAAGTTCTCAGACAGAGCTAATCCAGTATAACAATTAAAGAATGCGATTCGCCATATCTTACGTCACATGTCAATTACTCTTGTAATAGAGACAATTAAAGCGGGCACAGTGCATATATTATCACGTTTTGTCGCACGCGGAGAGAAATCGCCGGTATTTCCGTCGGATAATATGTGTCATCGTGATGAAACCTCCACACCTACATTTTTAGGGATTTCTTAGGTGTGTAGTCCGCCACTAGGCCAGCGTGCTGGACTATGGTCCTTTCAGTTGTAGAGGAGACCCAAGCCTATTAGTAATAAACTTTTTTATCAATAGCAATTTGACATATATACCCAGACCCCAAAATATGATGATAATAATGTGATGTGATGATGATGAATTGAATGTGATTGCGCAAGATATTGATATATTTTGTTGTAACCGTTCGAAATTAACCGAAGCTGCATATATATGCATAGAACGAAATAAGATTGTAATTTAATTTAAGATAGTTATAGCATCGCATTGGAGATCTGTAAAGATGTTATAAATTATTTAAATAAATAAATAAACATTCCAAAATAACAATTCTGCACATAATTGTTTATTTTGTACGATATTTAACAGTGGTCCAATCTTCTTCTTTCCCAGGCTATCCCGGATGCTGGTATATTGAAGATGGGGCACAAACCTTACTTGGCAGTCAGCCAGTCGGCGAGAAACAGGATATTCGGATGGGCGCCCAGGATATCAGGGGATAAACCTGTCCCACTGAGCATGCTGATATCCCAGCAAGGAAAGATTAATCATGGTGAGTTTTCATATTTTTTTAAGGTTTTTTAAGACGAAAATCTTTAACTAGTGTGTTAATAATAAATTGTGGCCTCTAACTATACGCCCCATGATAACTCAAGGTCACTTAGCGAGCTAGGAAGAGGGCTATGCTTGGTATTTCCCTGTGATCGAATCAGGAATGAGGAGATCCGCAGGAGAACGAAGATTGCCGACATAGCCCAAAGGATTAGCAAGCTGAAGTGGCAATGGGCAGGGCACATAGCTCGCAGAACTGACGGCCGCTGGGGCAGAGATGTTCTGGACTGGAGGCCACGTACCGACAAGCGGAACTGAAAACGTTTATGTCTTAGTCCACTGACCTAGTAGGGGTTGTCGGAATACATTAAAAATATCAGTTTTTAGTCGTGCAGGTTTCAATTTTTCCTACACTGAGTCCCATTCATGTTCATACCGATCATAATATAAATCGGCTGAATTGTTTAGGCGTCGAAGCGTAAAAGAACTATACAGTCTTATACACAGGAATACATTTTCCGAGTTTAAAAGTATCTCATGTTACTTCAGTGGGTCCTTCTTAAATCGACTTACTGCTTTTTGAGTTTATTCATAAACAGCAACAGCAAGCAGTGATGGCCTCGAGGTTTAGGCGCGCGGTCGAGAATCTCGGCGATCGCGGGTTCGAACCCCAGGCACACACCTCTGACTTTTCTAAATTATGTGTGTATTCAAATTGAATTATCACTTGCTTTAACGGTGAAGGAAAACATCGTGATGAAACCTGCAAACCTAAAAGTCCTTAGGAATTTCTTAGGTGGGTAGTCCGCCAACCCGCACTAGGCCAGCGTGGTGGACTATGGCCTAAACCCCTCTCAATGGTAGAGGAGACCCGTGCTCAGCAGTGGGCGAATATGGGTTGATGAAGAAGAAGAAGATAAACATAAAAAAACATCCAAAAACACAAACCTTTACCTCTTTATATATTAGTAAAGACATTATATATATTGCGTTTATTACATGAAATAAGAAGCGTTATTACCAACCATAGTTGCCCTAATATCGTGGCATTAAGTTAAGCTTCAAATTACACCGGGTTGCAACAACCAATCGGCCTGCTGACGCAATAGGTACAGAATGTCTGTCCGTTTGTCCGTAATCAGCGTACTATATTTTAACGGTGATGGAAAACATCGTGAGGGAACCTGCAAAGTATCTTTAAAAACTGTTACGATAAAAAACAGCGTTGAGCTATAAGAAATTTTGTTAGGTCCCTTTAAATTTAAGTTAATTTTAATTTCAAATTAGGTTTTACGAATGAATGAATGGAAAAATACTTTAGATTTATGTCAAAATTAACAAAGCTATAATAATAATTCATATGGTCTTATTTTTCAAGTATTTTCGACGCAATTTTCATACGAAATATTGTAATTAGCCGTCATATTTAAAAATCATTGACACTTCCAAAGTTGTTTTTCTGTACTTTTTTGTACACTAAATATAATATGTAAACATTGAGAAAGACATATAAAACTTATAGAAAATACGTTTTCCTAAACAACTCATAATACACACATTAAATACTCGTGATTTTTAGAAAAACGTAAAAATTAAATTTTTTAACGCCAATGTTTTTGTAATCACCGTGGCTATTGCCTGTCTTAGATTTCGATCACGGTCTTTACACACCTTTATTTTATGGCCTCGAGGTTTAGGCGCGCGGTCGAGAATCTCGGCGGTCGCGGGTTCGAACCCCAGGCACACACCTCTGACTTTTCGAAGTTATGTGTGTATTCAAATTGAATTATCACTTGCTTTAACGGTGAAGGTAAACATCGTGATGAGACCTGCACACCTAAAGGTTCTTAGGAATTTCTTAGGTGTGTAGTCCGCTAACCCGCACTAGGCCAGCGTGGCGGACTATGGCCTAAAACCCTCTCAATGGTAGAGGAGACCCGTACTCAGCAGTGGGCGTATATGGGTTGATGAAGAAGATACCATAAAAAGTATACACTAACACATTTAATGATAAGGTCATGGTTTTACCTATCAATTATTCAAATTAGCACCACAGTGTGAAATTTATTTAAATAACAATATGGCGGTTATAAAAATTATATTTTCGCTTGACATTCGCAACCTTTTAGCTTCTGAATGATAAAAAATGCGTAATATCTTTAACTGTAGCTTGTGAAACGAGAGGTCGCGGGTTCGATCCCCGCAGAGACAAATGTTTGTCTCATAAACATTAGGTTTAAGTGTGTAGTAGAGTCGAGTCGAACCCCAGGCGGACACCTTTGACTTTTCCAAGTTATGTGTGTATCACAATGAGTTATTACTTGCTTTAACGGTGAAGGAAGTTTTTAGCAATTTCTTAACTATGGACAAAACCCTCTTCAATGTAGAGGCTTGTGCCAAGCAGGGGGTCGTATACAGGGTGTATTTAGACCGTGATCGAAAACTGAGGCAGGTAATAGCGAGGGTTATCACAAACCCAGTGGCGATATTAAAAATCCCGACAAAGAATAAAAATTTTGACGTTTTCCATACAACCATCGGTGTTAAAACTATGTGATTTGTATGGAAACCCTCAAAAATTTTATTGTTTGTCGGGATTTTCTTTAATGCCAGGGGGTTTGTAATCACTATCGCTATTACCTGCCTCAGTTTTCGATCACGGTCTAAATACACCCTGTATAGGCTGATGATGATAACCTTAAAAGAAAAAAGAAGAAGAAGATTCTTTAAAAAATCTTGGATATGTAGTCCGCCAACCCGAACTAGGCCAGCGTGGTGGACTAAGGCCTCTCAGTTGTAAAGTCCTAAGCCAAACAATGGAACGAAATCGTTAAGAAACAAAGAATCTACACAACTAAAAGTTGTTAGGAATTTCCTAGGTGTGTAGTCCGCCAACCCGCACTAGGCCAGCGTGGTGGACTAAGGCCTCGTATAGGTTGATAAATAGCCCTTTATAATGAGGTTATTCCGCAGTAAATACTAGTATAAAATATGGCGCGGCCGCTGTATGCAATTTTTACTTCATTGCAACATGTCCATTTTTCGTAACACCGCTATGACGGGCTTAAGTTACAAGCTGCAGCGATATTTATTAATAACTTTAGGTTAAAAGTAATGATTATGCTAGCCCTGTGGCGCAGTTGCGAAACGGGAGGCCGCGTCGATCCCCGCAGAGACAAATGTTTGTGTCATTCACAAATATTTGTTTCGGGTGTTTGTGAGAGTAAAGTCTCTCGTAGTTTCTGATACACGACACAGGACTCGTGTCTTAATGTGGGGTGAGGACTGAGGACTAAGTGTGTTACTGTTGGGTGTATTTATTATTAATACAGCAGTAATGGCTTCGAGGTTTAGGCGCACGGTCGAGAACCCGTACGATCACGGGTTCAAACCCCATGCAAAACCCTCTGACTTCCAAGTTTCATACATGTCCACAATGAATTATCATTTAATTTAACGATGAAGGAAATCACGATGAAACCTACAAACTTGAAAGTTCTTAAGAATTTCTTAGGTGTGTAGTCTGTCAACCCGCACTAGGCCAGCGTGGTGGACTAAGGCTAAACCCTCTCAATGGTAGAGGAGGCCCGTGCCCAGCAGTGGGACCTGTATGGGTTGATGATGAATGAAAGATTTAAAGCCCAAAGATTATTAATTGGACTTTTCTGGGGCAAGATGGTCTTTTTTGCTTCTATGGATAAACGACAAAGCTGAGAAGATTTTTCCAAACAAATTTTTAGATTCAATGCTTCTAGTATTGCAAAAGCAGTTTGACCTAAAACCAACCGCTGTAAGTGTTAAAATTGTCCCATACAGCGAGATCACGCCACGCAGTATATTTGACCACATTCTTACGTACAAACGTACAAACTCATATTAGTGAAAGTGCACGCTCACAAAATTAACACTTTCTAGACATCCAGCACTTTACACATGTAGGATATTCGTATCCAAGCGGATGGTATATGCGAAATTTATCCAGTTGTCGGTACTTTTAGAAGCCCAAAAGCATTACACGTTAATTGTGTAATGTCTAGTTTATTGTGGGGTCAGAATGTTTTTCTTCATCGTAAAAGTGTATTAATTATTTGTAAATACACACATAACTTTGAAAGTCAAAGGTGTGGTTTAAATTCGTCACTATTATTTTTTCAAAATATGTATATATCTATGTACTAATATTAAAAGTTAATTAGTTTGTTTTAACGCACTTATCTCAGGAACTACTGGTCCGATTTAAATAATTCCTTCAGTATTAAAGAGAACATTTATCGAGGAAGGCTATAGGCTATATAACATCAGGCTGTAATAATTAATTTAATCAAAGTTTGTAGGTTCGATCCCCGAGACAAATATTTGTGTGATCCATAAATGCTTGTTTAGAAAAGTCTCTCGTAATTAGTGACACATGACTTGTATATTATTGTGGGGTCACAACTATGTGACTGTTGGGTGTATTTATTTACATTGGCCTTAGTCCACTACTCTGGCCTAATGCTTGAAATATAAGATATTCATCTTGGAGATATTTTAAGTGTACAGGTTTCCTCACGATGCTTTCTTTTGTTTTAAAATACGTGATAAATTATTCTGAATACACACATAAGTAATTTCAAAAGGTTTTTGCTCTTAATAAAAATGCTTTCGACCTCTACCGGGTTTGAATCCCAGGTCGAAATTTTTATTTTATTTTTTGATAACAAAATTCTCCGTAATAAAAACGATTGATCCACACATCTGATGACGAAATACATCTATAACCTTTAACTAAGTACCAAACCTCATTCTTGTATCTAACACAGACATCTTAGTACCAATTTCAGTTTCTCTAGAAAGCCAATGTTCGTCCTACTTTCTCTTAGACAATTTGACAGATAGTAATGTAAGTACAGATAGTCACTTTACTGACCTAATATAGGTCATTGTCAGCCCATATCCCACTGCTGAGCATGTTTACAACTAAGGGTTTAAGCCTTAGTCTAAAAAACTGGCCTAGTAGTCGGCAGAATAAAGAATTTCCTAAAAACTTAGGTGTGCAATTTTTCTTTCGATGTTTTCCTTCACCGTTAAAATTTATGATAATACCCATGCGAATAATTTTAAAACATCCAGATATAAATAGTTTTAGGTTAGTATTAGGCGATCGAAAGATTCTAGGTTCATTTCCCAGGTTAGCTATTTTTACTGGTCGTCACTTCTACGTCTAATCGTCTACAGTATTTCAAGTCTTCTTCTTCTTCTTCATCAACCCATATACGCCCACTGCTGAGCACGGGTCTCCTCTACCAAGTTCAAGTCTTACTTAAAAGTATTAAAACATGTTGAAAGTACCCAACAGACTGTTTAATTTCAAAATTAAGTACAATAAATCATAGAAAAATATCACAAAATCGGACATAGACAACCATCATCTTTTTTTGTATTTTGATACATAATTATAATAAAAAGCAAGGTAAATTTTAAATTAATAAAAACCCAATATAATTTTACTCTACCCGGAAACCAAACTCGAGCCCTCTCGAAATAGACGATTCAGTTCCGTTGATGTTCTAAAAACATCTTAATTAACACACATGCGCTCGCGCAGTTATTAAAATTTAACTTTCATAAAACAAAAAGTACCGATGGCCCAGTTACAAAGCGGAACGGATGGAACAGAGGTCGTGGGTTCTAATCCAGAGCACACAATTAACTATAATCACGACTGTATTGAAAGGGTAGTCAGAAAATTAACAAATTTTCACGTAATAGGTAACAATTTTTCGCGTTTTTCGTCAACATTTAGAGATTCTTAATATGTCTGATAATTTCTTAATAAAACTTTTTTGCTATACCGAGAATCGAACCCACATATACGCTATTAGAAACAGTCTATATGGAGTGTATTCAGACCGTGATCGGAAACTAAGGCAGTTAATAGCTACGGTGATCACAGACCCATTGGCGTTAAAAAAAAACCGACAAAAAATTGCCGTTTTCCTATAAAGCTTAGGTATAAAGTATGTGACTGTTAGGAAAAAGTCCATTTTCAAGGATTTTCTTTAACGCCAGAGGGTTTGCGATCACCGCAGCTATTACTTGCCTTTCTCGCTCACGTACCATGGTCGCCCAACTTGGCGCGGAGATGGCCACCGGGGGGTTTTGGTCGGTATGCCGGTTTAGGGACTTCGTTAGGGACCCAGCCCGGCACTAACACCTGCGCGGATATGACGTCGCCGCGCGCCGGGCTGGAAGACCGGTGACCCCGACATACGCTTCCCGCCCCCCACTGCCCCCGGGCTGGCGGGAAGTAGAGCCATAAACAGCTTTCCCCTCGATAACAAAAAAAAAAAATGCTATTACCTGCCTTAATTTCCGATCACGGTCTGAACACACTGTATACTAATAGTTAAGTAATATTATGATAATTAGGTCAAGGTTTAACATACACGTCATGGTCTGATCTCGGACGGTTAAAAAGAAATCGTTTAGTTAAACTGGCCTTAGGAAATGTTACGGTTAAACTTTAACTTCAGGTTAGAAAAATGGATGTCTAGATTTAAAATGTAAACTATATCATCTATATTTATAAAAGAAAAAAATTATTGTAACGATTCACTTGAAAGAATGGAATAAATAAAATTCTCATGATTTAGGTGCGACATTGATAAAAAAATCGGCGGTCATGGATACAAATCAATACAATGAATTATAAAGTACTTTAACGGTGAAGGAAAATGTCGTGATGAAACCTACACACCTAAAAGCTCTTAGGAAATTTTTAGTAATTTTCTTGGGTAATATAAATTCCCCGAAATCGACGTGTGGCATTTGGTGCTCTATAGTCTCTGTCTACCCTTTCGAGAGACAGGCGTGAATTTATGTATTCAGATATACGAATATATATGTTGTAATAGTGACGATTCAAAAGTACTTGTAAAAGTCTACTTGAATAAAGATGATTTGAATTTGACTTTGACTATGTTTTTAACTAATAAATTTAAAAGAAAAAAATCCAATTATAAATTTTACCATGACAGTGCGAAGTTGTTATGTGGATAAAAAGGTAAAAAAAGATATATCTTTGGGGTTTTTGTTTCTTATATTGGTTTAGATAAAACAAATGACAGTAAGGTTACGTCCTTTTATGATTTTTCCCTTTTGTAATCTAAATATATAAAAGCAATAAATCTTGAAGTGTCTGTAATAATAACATACTATTTATAAAATACGTTTGGATTTATATACAGTAGATATACCAAAATGGTATTTTTTTATAAACGGCTCGACCGATTTTGACAGGACTTTTACTGACACTGAAACTCGGCAGTTCTATGGGAACCTAATTTGTCATTATCAACGAAGTTAACGAGAAAAACTCGCCAAGTGCGACCCGGACTAGCGCACAAAGGGTCCCGTACCATTATTTATCAAAACTGCAATAAAATTATATCAGTTGTATAGGAGCTCTACTTAAATATTTATTATTTCTGATTTTTGTATGCATTGTAATAGCGGCAACAGAAATACATCACTTGTCAAAATTGCAACTATCTATCTATCACGGTTCATGAGATACAGCCTGGTGACAGACGGACAGCAAAGTCTTAGTAATAGGGTCCCGTTTTATCCTTTGGGTACGGAAATATAATAAAATAGGAGTTGGAAAACGTGGTCATATTTCAAGCTAGGGTTTTTCCAATAGGATTTTTTGTAAAATGCCCATGTTATAGACATAGTCATATTTCAAACTAGGTTTATTTCCAATTGGATTTTTCGCTAAATGCCCGTGTTTCACAGTGACTGCGACATGCGGATGTGTCTAAATATTACGGAATGTTGTCCGACAACTTCCGAAAAGTCAGTCAAGGGCTTTAGGGCTCGCGTTACAAAACCATTAGAGCCATGGCGTTAGAATTGTGACAGGGCTGGAAGGGATATAGGTACATACTTTAAGCCAATGGTATGCTTCTATAAAAGCCTAGTTTACAAAATTCCGAATGAGCAGCTTTAAATCTTTAACATCAGCCCATATACGTTTCACTGCTGGGCACGGGTCTCCTCTACCATTGAGATGGTTTAGGCCTTAGTCTACGGTGGCCTAGTGCAGGCGGACTACACACCTGAGAAATTCCTTAGAAATTAATGTGCAGATTTACTTACGATGTTTTCCTTCACCGTTAAAGCAAGTGATAATTCATTGTGAATACCCACATAACTTGGAAAAGGCAGCGGTTTGAACCCACGACTATCAAGATTCTCTATCACGCCCTTAAACCTTAAGGCTATTACATATATTAAAAGAAATTCCTAACAACTTTTATTGTGCAAGTTTCCTCACGATGTTTTCCTTCACCGTTAAAGCAAGTGATCATTCAATGACAGCCCCGTAGCGCAGTTGGCTGGACACCAACTTGCGATACGAGCGGTCGCGGGTTCGATCCCCGCACCGAGAAATGATTCTGCGATCCACAAATATTTGTTTCGGATCTGGGTGTTTGTAAGACCTAAAAGTTTCTCGTAGTTTCTGATACCCAATACACAAGACTGGTATCTTAATGTGGAGTCAGGACAATAAGTGTGACTATTGAGTTTATTTATTTATTGAGTTACATGTTACATGTAACTAACATGTAACTCGTCTCCGGAAAATTAATAACTCCTTTATGGGGCTAGGTATACGCTTTTACAACAAACTCCAGAAGGGGATTAGGGAGCTTCCCTTAGAAAAGTTTAAAAAATTGATTAAAGGTAAACTGTATAGAAAAGGTTATTATAAAATTTCTGATTTTATTGAAGATAACAACCCCTGGGAGTAAGTAAATTGATCGGAGGTTATGTTGCTGCATTTTGTATCCATGTGACATTAAATTGTAAACAATATTATTAGATTGTAATCTAATTTTTAGATTATAATTGTAATTTATTGAAAAGAAAAAAAAAATGACATATCGTGTTGCTGAGGGAGTTTCTTGCCGTTTCTTCTCCACAGCGATAACACGTTTCGAAGCGGCACTAGTTTAAAAAAAAACAGTATAAAAAAGTGTTAAAAAAATGACGATTCAAAAGAACTTGTAAAAGTCTATTTGAATAAAGGAGATTTGACTTTGACTTTGACTTTATTGTAAATACACATAACATCGTAAATTCAGAGGTGTGTCCAACCATATCATCATTACTTCAAACAATTTAAATCGTCATTACAATTTAGGTCAAGGTATGATTAAGGTTCTTCCGCTTTTTTACATCATCAAAAATAACATCAGACAAAAAATGTGTTATTGACCGTTGAGAACGGTAAACAATCGATCTTTGTTATGTTAAAACAAGTATCAAATCGACCTATGCATAAAATAAGGTTACTTATGATTATAACACCAAAGTAATTTTTATGTCTATAATAGTGTTAAACTTGTTTTAAATATATTGCACTAGTGAAGTAATAATGATCGTAAATTTTGTTGTTGTTTGAAGAACAAAAGAGTTCTTGATGATTTTGTGCCCAATTAAGTTAAAATCGCTGAGAAAGAGAAGTTTTGCGAACGCGCATATAACTTTATTCTGCGCATAGGTCGAAATTTTTTACACCAAAGTTTTAGTACGAAACTTTTTTACACTTTTATGACTTAACAACTTCTTAACTTACTCCTAGGGCTTATTATCCTTATTATAAATGTGAAAGTAAGGATTTTTGATGCGCTTTCACGCAAAAACTACTCAACTGAACGTCATGAAACTTTTTTCACATATTCTTGAAGACATAAGAAGTAACTTAGGATACTTTTTTTTTAAATACGAATGACAAAAAAAAAATAATCTACTGAATTGTTTTAAATGCTTTTTGGTATGATGATAGTCAGGATCCACTAAAGTAACATAAGATACTTTTTATCCCAATAAACTTTTGTGTTCCCGTGGGAATAGGTATAGTTATAAACGAAGGAATAACTTTATAGTATGTCTTTTACGCTTACCGATTCAAATGATTTTTGGGATGGATATAAATGAGACTACAAAAATAGACAATAACGTATTTTCTTTCTGAACCCAACTTTGTAGTCTACACAGACGAAGTCGCGGGCAACAGCTAGTCTTAAAATCCGAAATTTTATAGTATGCTTTAATATCCGGAGATAGTATACTATCTTCAAGGTTCGCAGTTCAAGGGCAGACAGAGATATCGAATAGGATGTTATAACTGATTGCTAATATCCTGGAAAACGATAAGTGTTAATGAACTTGAATTCTTATCAACCATCCTGTCCTTATCACTTTCACAGAAATCAGAGCTGAAAGGACAAAGTTTATAAAAAAAGTATATAAAAATGGTCGATTAAAATCTCAGCGGTCGCGGGTTCAAACCTACAGTTCTTTGACTTGGAGTATTACCTCTTTTATACAGGGTGTATTCAGACCGTGATCGGAAACTAAGGCAGTTAATAGCTACGGTGATTACAAACCCAGTGGCATTAAAAATAATCCACACACAAAAAAAAAAACAAAAAATGTCGTTTTCAATAGGACCATCGGTACTAGCAGTGATGGCCTCGAGGTTTAGGCGCGCGGTCGAGAATCTCGGCGGTCGCGGGTTCGAACCCCAGGCACACACCTCTGACTTTTCGAAGTTATGTGTGTATTCACATTGAATTATCACTTGCTTTAACGGTGAAGGGAAACATCGTGATGAAACCTGCACACCTAAAAGTTCTTGGGAATTTCTTAGGTGTGTAGTCCGCCAACCCGCACTAGGCCAGCGTGGCGGACTATGGCCTAAACTCTCTCAATGGTAGAGGAGACCCGTGCCCAGCAGTGGGCGTATATGGGTTGATGATGATGAAGATCGGTACTAAATGTATATGGCAGTATTTTTTTAATTACTATTTTGCAACCATTTTCAATATACTATCTATATTTGTACACACACCTCTGACTTTTCCAAGTTATGTATTTCACAATGAATGATCACTTGCTTTAACGGTGAAGAAAAACATCGTTATGAAACCTGCACACTTATTTCTATTTCTTAGGCACCAGGCCAGCATAGTGGACTGAGGCCTAAAACCTCTCAATTGAATAAACTCATTTCCAGCAGTGATACGTATATGGATTGTTATAAACAACTTTATGTAGACTAAACAACTCAAAAGTATCTAAATTGGAACAAAACCTTGATATTTTCGTTTCTCAGCCTCGAGTATAGCGGAAATACCAATTATTTTGAAAACAGTCTCATCAGTAAAGATGTCAAGCAAATTGCAGTTTTTATTAAAAAGTTATTAATAAAAATTATATAACATCAGGCCTGTATTCCCCGAAGGGGTAGGCAGAGGTGCATTTCTGCACCCACATTTCGCCAGGTGCTAAATTTGCGCTACTATTACGTGGGCCTGACACCGCAAGTCGAGAATCTCGGCGGCCGCGGATTCAAACCCCAGAGACACATCTCTGACTTTAAGTTATGTACTTATTGACAATGAATTATAACTTACTTTAGTGTTATAAAAATAACGTAGGGTAACTTTTAGGCAGGATTCCTCACGATGTTTTCCTTCACCGTTAAAGCAAGTGATAATATTTTAAAATACACACATAACTTGGAAAAGTTGGTATACCTGGGGTTCGAACCCGCGACCGCCGAGATTCTCGATCGCGCGCCTTAACCTCGAGGCCATCACTGCTTGCTACACATATCTGATCTAGTTAGAATAAAAATAATTGCAGGAAGTTGTATTTTTAGATTTAGCCAATGGTTCAGAAAGAATATAAATTAATAATTATAAATTACAATTTTATAGTTTTGACCTATACAAAAAGAAGCGCAATATTACTTAATTGATAAAAAAATAGCTTTTAACGATCATTATGCAACAGGATGCGAAGATTGATATTATTATATATTTCATAAAGAATTTACTATATATAATTTTGGTCGCTATCTCAAGTTTATCTGTCGAGTTTATTTTATTTATTTAACAAAAGTAAATATTAAATATCTTTTAGGTAGTTAAAGTAACAAATCTTTACCATAGTTTTTATTACTTTAAATGTTTCAAGTCGTAAGAATGTATCCAATACGTTTACCACAGACAATACCAGGGTTTTTTAAAAACAATTGTTTTAATTTCATCCCACTGCTGGGCACGGGCCTCCTCTATCATTAAAAGGATTAAGGCCTTAGTCCACCACGCTGGCCTGGTGCGGGTTGGACTAAACACCTAATTCCTAAGAACTTAGGTATGCAGGATTCCTCACGATGATTTCCTTTTAAAGTACATAATTAATTGCAACACACGTAGCTTAAGAAGCTAGGGTTTGAACCTTAGACCGTCGAAATTCTCACATGCTCTAACATCTAGGCCAGAGGCAGCTCTAACGTCTAACTTGCGACCCGTGGATGTTTTGGAAATAAATTAAAAAACATATTATATGCTTCTCGTTTGGCAGATGAGCATTTGGGAGTCATTCTAAGAATCTTCATCAACCCATATACGCCCACTGCTGAGCACGGGTCTCCTCTACCATTGAGAGGGTTTAGGCCATAGTCCACCACGCTGGCCTAGTGCATTCTAAGAATGGCAACTACAAATATGATAGCTAACATACGAGAAATTTGTATGAAATCGCTGAGTTTAAGTTCCTTTGTAGTTTATATTTTTTAAGGAATCTGTGGTAAATATCACAAGGGCTTTAGGCCATCACTACTCAATTTTTTCGCGACAATAAAAAGTACAGTCAGAATCACACAGTTTGACAGTCCCGTGGCGCAGTTGTCTAGACACCAGCTTGCGAAACGAGAGGCCGCATCGATCCCCGCAGAGACTAATGTTTGTGTCATACACTAATATTTGTTTCGTTGGGTGTTTGTAAGACCGAAAAGTCTCTCGTAGTTTCTGATACACGACACAAGACTCGTATCTTAATGTGGGGTCAGGACTATGTGTGTGTCAGGTGTATTTATTTATTATTTATCACTGCATAGTATAAAACAAAGTCGCTTTCTCCGTCCCTATGTCCCTTTGTATGCTTAAATCTTTGAAACTACGCAACGGATTTTGATGCGGTTTTTTTAATAGATAGAGTGATTGAAGAGGAAGGTTTATATGTATGATAACATCCATTAAATATCAGCAATGCACCCGTGCGAAGCCGGGGCGGGTCGCTAGTAATCGATATAGCGAAGTGAGTAACAAGGAAACATTATTTCTATTTCCTGTAAATCGATAGTCAATGACTTATGGCCTCGAAGGAACAAAAAACGGCTAAACAAAAGAAGATGCCTCATTTTGGCATTCAGCCAGACGTTACAAAGGTATTCAAATGTTTTTGTATATATTCGAATATCTGAGTCATGGCTTAGGCGCGCGGTCGTGAATCTTAGTGGTCGCAGGTTCGAACCCCAGGCACACCACTGACTTTTCCAAGTTATGTACAATGAATTATCACTTGCTTCGGTGAAACAAACATCGTGGAACCTGCAAACCTAAAAGTTCCAAGGAATTTCTTAGTAATGTCCGCCAATCTGCACTAGGCCAGCGTGGTGGACTAAGGCCTAAATGCTCTCTATGGTAGAGGAGGCACGTGCCCAGCAGAGGGACGTTTATGGGCTGATGATGGTTATTATTAAAATAACAATATAACTATCTGTCTGTATGTTGTATTTTCACACTTAAACCACTGGACCGATTTAAATGAATTTTGGTTTGGAGATAGATAGGACCTTGGAGAAGGATATAAGGTACTTAATTTTACAAAAATGATGTTAAAAATGCATCGATATTGGTATAAAAATTAAGTCTTCCTATCAATATCTTTGAACAGTCGAATAAGACTAGAAAGGAAATGTTCACATGCCGAGCGTGCCGAACCTACGACTACACTGTCATATGTTTGACACACACGCTTCTTAGTAATTCTTTGCGTGTAATATCAACACTTTTAAATGTGAGAATAACAGCCCTTTATTTTTGTTTGAAATAATCATTAGTGGTGTGATCTTAGTAGGATGAACAGGTGACAGACAAGCGGCGATACTCGTCCACATACTAAATACTGGATATTTCCCTTCTATTTCAACTGTTCTGTGGTTTACAAATCATGTGAGATCAGTTATGGTATCGTATTTGTCTTCTTCATCTTCTTCATCAGCCCATATACGCCCACTGCTGAGCACGGGTCTCCTCTACCATTGAGAGGGTTTAGGCCATAGTCCACCACGCTGGCCTAGTGCGGGTTGGCGGACTACACACCTAAGAAATTCTTAAGAACTCTTAGATGTGCAGGTTTTATCACGATGTTTTCCTTCACCGTTAAAGCAAGTGATAATTCAACGTGAATACACACATAACTTCGAAAAGTCAGAGGTGTGTGCCTGGGGTTCGAACCCGCGACCGCCGAGATTCTCGACCGCGCGCCCATACCTCGAGGCCATCACTGCTATTTCGTATTTGTCGTGACATTAAAAAATTACTTTGTCAATGAGCTCATTAGAGGAAAAATATGTTTTTCTACAGCAACAGGATGTTGAACACAATTCTGAATAGACGCAAAAATTATTCTATTAATTTGTATTGTGTCAAATAAAAACCCACAAATGAATAGAATTTGATTATATCATCTATACTATATAATATTATAAAGCTGAAGAGTTTGTTTGTTTGTTTGTTTGAACGCTAGGATCTCAGGAACTACTGGTCTGATTTAAAAAATTCTTTCAGTGTTAGTTAGCACATTTATCGCGGAAGGTTATAGGCTATATATCATCACACTACGACTAATAGGAGCGGAGCAGCAATAAAGAATGTTTCAAGATCGGGGATATTTTTTCCTTTTGAAAGATTCCTCCGCGTGCGCTGCGGAAACGGTTAAAGTTACACTGAAATAATGTATGACAAAATTGTTCACCTTTAAAAGTTCTAAAAAAACGTCCGCGACAGCATATGTCTATCTTTTAAGGTTGGGTCACTATAACGTTTTTTTATTTTTTACATCATTTGATTTCAATGAGTATCTTAGAAGATATCGCAGTTTCAAAATAATGATCAAGCGCGCAATAATGATACTCAAGGCGTCGACCGGCGCGTTACAGTTTCACGTTGAAACAATTTGACCGATTGTTATTATGATTTTTGTATATTTAAGTAAATGGGGCTCTGCGGAGTAAAATACTACAACTTTTTTTCTTTCTGAACCCAACCCTGTAGTCCACGCAGACGGAGTTGCAGGCAAAAGCTAGTCCATTCTAAAGATTACGTAAAATTTGCCAATGTCAGTACTTCTATAGAAGTCCAAAAGCCTTACACGTTAATTGTGTAATCTCTAGTTTATAGTTTATGGACTCAGGATATTCTCATTTATACAGGGTGTATTCAGACCGTTATCGAAAACTAAGGCAGGTAATAACGACGGTGGTTACAACCCCATTGGCGTTAAAAAACCCGACAAAATTTTCATATTTCCTATACAATTCACATACAGGGTGTATTTAGACCGTGATCGAAAACTGAGGCAGGTAATAGCGAGGGTGATCACAAACCCAGTGGCGATATTAAAAATCCTGACAAAAAATAAAAATTTCGACGTTTTCCATACAACCATCGGTGTTAAAAGTATGTGATTTGTATGGAAAACCTCAATTTTTTATTTTATGTCGGGATTTTCTTTAATGCCAGGGGGTTTGTAATCACTATCGCTATTGCCTGCCTCAGTTTTCGATCACGGTCTAAATACACCCTGTATATTTTGTTCCTTGTTAGGAAAACGTATTTTTTTTATTTATGGTCAAGTTTGTATTAATTCCAATGGGTTTGTGATCACCGTAGCTATTACCTGTCTTCGTTTTCGATCACGGTCTGAATACACCCTGTATAGTAAGACAGACAAAGATAGTTTACAACCTGTATAAGGCTTTATGCTAGGTCAATGTGAAAATAGAAAACGCATTTTACCACAGTTATGTGACATTTGAAAGTTTTGCCGACGAAAGACTACGCCTCGAAATCTTTGTCCAACATACAATAGAAATGTTATAAGTGTAAACAAAAATAGTAGTGATGGCCTCGAGGTTTAGGCGCGCGGTTGAGAATCCCAGCGGTCGTGGGTCCGAACCCCAGGCACACCTCTGACTTGTCCAAGTTATGCGTATATAATTGAATTATCACTTGCTTAAATGGTGAAGGGAAACATCGTGATGAAACCTGCACACCTAAAAATCCTTAGTAATTTATATGTGTAGTCCGCCTGCACTAGGCCAGCGTGGTGGACTAAGGCCTTAACCCTCTCAGTTCTAGAGTCCTTTCCAGCAGTGGGACGTATATGGCCTGATGATGACCATCAAATGCCATACTGCCGTTTCTAAAAGTACCTTTCCAGTTATCGAACCCCAAGCTCCTCGCCTTAACATTTTAACGATACATTGTATATAATAATATGATGCTAACCTGTATTTACTGTACATAATTAAATTGCGAAGTAATTTTAACATGACTTGTAAAAGGGAAAATACTAGTAATTATCTCAAATCCGGCTTATCATGTAATCCCACTGCTGGGCACGAGTGGGATTGATAAGGCCTTACATTCTTCTTGCGGTACAAATATGTGCCGTGCGATCTAGAGGTCCCAGATTAAATTATTATTGAGTGTTTCGATTAAGAAATTCTTATTAGCAGCACGGAGTCTAGAAAAAAATTCGGACGAAAAATTAAAAAAATCACGTTTTCCATACAAACCACATGCATGTAATACCGATGATTGTATGGAAAATCTAAATATATAAAAATGAATTGCTGTTCGTTAGTCTCGCTAAAACTCGAGAACGGCTGGACCGATTTGGCTAATTTTAGTCTTGAAATATTCGTTGAAGTCCGGGGAAGGTTTAAAAGGTGAAAAAAATCAAATAATTGCCGGGAAATCCCTCAAAACAGCCCTTTTCTATTTCCCATACAAATGATTTCTAAATAATATCGAGAGTCAATTTGTAATTTATTACCGCTGCATAAAGTTCAAATTCGCGTGCGCGTTGGAGAATCTTATATCGCGTTCCGTAACAACTAACTTCAGTTGTTGATCTGTCAGATTATATTTTTATTTTTTTGTATTTTACCTTTTTTATATTTGACAATAGATTTGAGAACCAAAATATAATATGTCAATCCATCCTGTCGCACTTCAGAATACGGAAAAAATTATAACGATATTGTGTTACGATATCTGTGAGTGCATCCTTCTATCTTTGTGGCTACGTGCGCGAGAACTTTCTTTACTTTGGTAATCCTTTGTGGTAGTGACTTTGTGCTTTACAATTTACGATGCCGAGGAGAAGACGACCTGACTTAGGAAGTCAATCAAATGTACGAAGAGCTACCTCACGTGCTAACCGCACTGATGACCAGAGAGAGAGAATTAAAATACAGACACAGAAAGGAAGATTGTTCATTTTTATATAAACAAATTGTACAAATTGATTTATCCATTTTTACATACATATTCTCTTCCTTTTCCAATGCGTTTCATTCTACTATAATTTTATTTGGCTTTTTACCATTTATAAAGGCTTTAGCCTTGGTTTAATTACTGAGCCCTCAGTTGTAAATTGTAAACCAGGCACATTTAAGGAGATAATAATAATTAGGCTTTTTATATTTTACACAACAAATAGTTCTGAACGCTGACATAAATATTTGACAACCAACAAATATATATATATATATATCGACTAATGATGGGAAACAGAACATATCGAGTAGTTCAAAAATATTGCGTTTTAAAGTACTGCATTATTTGTGAAATTCTTTATTACTTTCGACATGTAAAACATTATGTAGATAAGCGATGGTGGGTCAAAGTTCATAATAAGTACCTATTTAATATAACAGGGTTATTTTTAGACCTCCCGCCAAATTTAAATAGGTGTTTTAGGCCACGAAAGTAAACAACTTCCCCAAAGAAACACGGGTCGAAAAGTGAAAAAAAAATTAGACCTTCTACACGAAATCGACCATGTGAGCAGTTTTCTATGGGAGAGTCGAATTATTTATCACGTTTCGACCCATGTTTCTTTGGAAAAGTTGTTTAGTTTCATGGTCTAAACCACCTATTTTAAGTTGACAAGAGGTCCAAAAATAACGCAGTATGTAAAAATAAAGGTTAAAAAATAAAATAGTTTTATATTTAAAACAATTTTTATTAAGAAAAAGGAGCACAGCCATGGTCATCATAGTGTTCAATAAAATAATCGACGTGGAGATGTAACATTATACAAACGTCAATTAGTTTCAGTATTCCTATTTTATTTTTACTTTGAAGCAATAGTCTCAAAATTTTCGGATAACGCTTATATCTTTAGAGACTTTTGTGTTGTATGTATTTTGTTATATTTATCAAATCATTAAAATAATAAAATAATACGTTTTTTATTTCAAAGTCATGTCTCAGAAAAATTGACATCTGCCAAAAGAATCAACTTATCGTGAATGAGGTATAAGCAGTGATGGCCTCGAGGTTTAGGCGCGCGGTCGAGAATCTCGGCGGTCGCGGGTTCGAACCCCAGGCACACACCTCTGACTTTTCGAAGTTATGTGTGTATTCAAACTGAATTATCACTTGCTTTAACGGTGAAGGAAAACATCGTGATGAAACCTGCACACCTAAAAAAAAATTTCTTAGGAATTTCTTAGATGTGTAGTCCGCCAACCCGCACTAGGCCAGCGTGGCGGACTATGGCCTAAAACCCTCTCAATGGTAGAGGAGACCCGTGCTCAGCAGTGGGCGTATATGGGTTGATGAAGAAGAAGAATGAGGTATAATGAGTGACACTATTCTTCATTTTTAAAATGTAAAATATGCAATTATTCGAATATTGTAGATATATGTTGTCGATTCGAACCCTTTATTTAAATCCGTTCTTTAATTTGAGGGAACAATTACCCGCATTGAAGGGATAAATATTTAACGTTTGACAGGACATTACATAGAACAGTTTATATGGGAAAATGAAATTCCTGTTTTTATCATATTGCCCGCAATTTTTCCATATTTTATCACCATTTAAACCTTCCCTGGACTTCAACGAATATTTCAAGACTAAAATTAGCCAAATCGGTCCAGCCGTTCTCGAGTTTTAGTGAAACTAACGAACAGCAATTCATTTTTATATTATAGACGGATCCGATTTGTTTGTTTTAAAATCATTTTATACAAAAGTTTAGGTCTTTCATTTATCGTTTTGGCAGAACAAAGTCTGCCGGGTCAGCTAGTGTAAAAAATAAAAATGGACAAGATTTGTTTTAACGCCAATAGATTTATGATCACTGTTGTTATTCTTCATCAACCCATATACGCCCACTGCTGAGCACGGGTCTCCTCTATCATTGAGAGGGTTTAGGCCATAGTCCACCACGCTGGCCTAGTGCAGGTTGGCGGACTACACACCTAAGAAATTCCTAAGAACTCTTAGGTGTGCAGGTTTCATCACGATGTTTTCCTTCACCGTTAAAGCAAGTGATAATTCAATGTGAATACACACATAACTTCGAAAAGTCAGAGGTGTGTGCCTGGGGTTCGAACCAGCGACCGCCGAGATTCTCGACCACGCGCCCAAACCTCGAGGCCATCACTGCTGTTGTTATTACCTGACTTAATTTCCGCTAACGGTCTGAATAAATCCTGCATAACTTGGAAAAATCAGTGTCTTCGATTTGAGATCTCTACTGTCGCTAGAATTAACGACGAATTTCCATTTCATTTTGTAATACCCGTAATTATCTAGAAACCTAAGGTCGCTAGGTCTTCTTAGAACTAAAACAATACATTAAGATCAACAATTAACCTTTTAATACGTCATAAAAGGCTAAATGCGAAAAAAATCCCATAATTCATTATAATTTGTTTAATCATTGTTTATGACTGCTTTTGCGGTTCGTTTCTTAAGTTGGGAAATACACGTCATCATCTTCATCATCATCATCACCTCTACGGCTGGAAATAGGCTTCTCTTATGGCACGCCACCAGGTTCGATCTTCGGCTTTTCTGATATTTAAAGTGTACTGTTTGTATGGAAAACGTAATTTTTTTTCTTCCGGGATTTTTTAAGGCCAATAGCTTTGTGATCGCCGTAGCTATTACCTGCCTTAATTTCCGATCACGGTCTGGATACACCCTGTATAGCCCTCTTCATAGCATCCTTGCGTTAGTGGTAGTCGCTTTGTCAGTACGTCTCTCCATAACAACATTTAGTTCTAAGAATCCATTAGCAGGTCAGCGGATGTGACGTAGTTAAAACGTTAGATTCAAGTCACGAGAGATAGCAGTTAGTTTATTAAACTATGGTATTTGTACGATCAAGATTTTAAAGTTATCGAATGGGTAAAGAAAATTCTAAATCAAGTCTTAATATTGTCTACCCCACTTCTAAGTGTGATTGCAATAATTCATATGTTTTGTATAAGATGGCCTCGAGGTTTAAGCGCAGTTGAGAATCTCAACGGTCATGGGTTCAAACCACACACCTCTGACTTTTCCAATGTGTGTATTCATAATGAATTATCACTTTAACGGTGAAGAAAAACATCGTGAGGAAACCTTAAAGTTGGGAATTTCTTAGAGGTTTAGTCTTGGTGGGCTAGGCTAGCGTGATGGACTAAGGCCAAAACCCTTGCAGTTGTAGAGGAGGCATGTGCCCAGTAGTGGGACATAAATGGGTTATATAAAAATCTAGGCAGTTATAGATTCAGAATGCATTTTGAAAGAAATCATCGTGATAAAATCTGCACTCCTTAAAGTTCTAAGGAATTTCTCAGGTGTGTAGTCCACCAACCCGCACTAGGCCAGCGTGGTGGACTAAGGCCTCTTAGTTTAAGAGGAGACCAGGCCACCAGTGGGACGTGTATAATAAAGCTAGCTAAACTCTTGAAGATAACATCCTGCTTTTGAGTGATATTTGTAAATATTCTTCTTATGTACAACATATTTTATGTTCGTGACAAACCAATAATGGAATTATTACTTAAACAAATACGTAAGGCAATGAAAAATATATTTTACTTGCATTGCTAGTAACATAAACTAGTAAATTATGTAGACAGCTCCGTATCGCAGTTGTCTAGACTGCTTGCAAAACGAGAGGCCGCGGGTTCGATCCCCGAGAGACAAATATTACTGTGATCCACTTATATTTGTTTCGTTGGGTGTTCGTGAGAGTACAGTCTCTTGTAGTGTCTGATACCCACGACACAAGACTTGTAACCTAGTGTGGGGTCAGGACAATGTATGTGACTGTTGGGTGTATTTATTTATTAAGATATGCGCCTGAGGTTATCAAGTCTAACTTTTATGCAAATTTTGCTAGGAATCTAAGAATGCAGATATGTTTTTTTACAAACTTTACAAAGCAACTTTACTTTATAAGATGATTTTTGATATAGATATAAATGAGAATTGGAAAAATACATAAATTACTCTTCTTCTTCTTCATCAACCCATATTCGCCCACAGCTGAGCACGGGTCTCCTCTACCATTGAGAGGGTCTAGGCCATAGTCCACGACGCTGGCCTAGTGCGGGTTGGCAGACTACACATAAATTACTCTGATAAAATATTAACTTTTTTATATATTTCTTTCACAAGAATTTTCATACGCTAGTCGAGAGTGGAGCATTAAGGCCTAGCCTTCAATAGCCTGATAATTTAGTCTGCATATTTAAACAAGATTTCTTTGTCTTTAATTACCCGCTACAGATTATAAATTACGTGCTAGAGTCATTGGACAACCTGTACCATTCGTTCAATTACCAGTTATTCTGTCGGTGACCTTAATTCTATTTTATACTAAGTCATTTTAAGTCAACATAGCTCAAATCCTTTCTATTTTAGTCCATTTTCCTGGAGTTTGTGACTAAAGTCTCTCGTAGTTTCTGAAACACGAGACAAGACTTGTATCATGTGAGGTCGGAACTATGTGACCGTTGGATATTTATTAATTTATAGTCCTTGTTAAGTTATTAAAATCGACGGCATATAAATATGTACATGAATACCTCGCCCAGCCGTAAGTTACGAAATGAAAATGAATGAATGAAAATAAAAATGCATTTTTTTAATGCAATTAACTGCAATGAAATAATATTTATTGAATCTATAATATGTCAAATATATAACATAGATTTAGTCATTTCAAAAATTTACCACCCTGTTCGGAAGTCATCACTAGAGAAGAACGCGCGAGAAACTCTAGTGTTGTCCTGTGTTCTTTATAAAATAACTAGCGATCCGCCCCGGCTTCGCACGGATGCAATGCTGATATTTAATGGATGTTATCATACATATAAACCTTCCTCTTCAATCACTCTATCTATTAAAAAAAAAACCGCATCACAATCCGTTGCGAAGTTTCAAAGATTTAAGCATATATAGGGACAGAGAAAGCGACTTTGTTTTATACTATGTAGTGATAAATGAATATAATATATAAAATAATGAAGTAATGTAACATAATTACACACATATATATTGAATTATTTGGCTTTATACAGGCCTTTAATCTGTTTGGTCACGAATCTATGGATAACATTGGAATCATGGAATCACCTCTCCTTCTCCAAACATTTTAAGAGATTCAACGTTACAATGTCAACGGAAAAATACGGTTACGTTTCGTTGACACATATATAGTCAACGACCCGTCCTTAGTTGTAAGTCTTATGCCCAGCAGTGGGATATATATCTAACACAGTATGTTGATTGTTTCAGGTCGCCTCGCAGTCATAATGTTTAGTATATGTACTGTAGTGCTTGGAATTATACTATCCTTCGTTCCTTGGTTGGACTACATCATATTTAGGGTAAGTTTATTTCGTTATCATCATCATCAACCCATATACGCCCACTGCTGAGCACGGGTCTCCTCTACCATTGAGAGGGTTTAGGCCATAGTCCACCACGCTGGCCTAGTGCGGGTTGGCGGACTACACACCTAAGAAATTCCTAAGAACTCCTAGGTGTGCAGGTTTCATCACGATGTTTTCCTTCACCGTTATAGCAAGTGATAATTCAATGTGAATACACACATAACTTCGAAAAGTCAGAGGTGTGTGCCTGAGGTTCGAACCCGCGACCGCCGATATTCTCGACCGTGCGCCCAAACCTCGAGGCCATCACTGCACATATAATCACATAAGTTTAATAAGGTTCGACACCCGGGTCGAGTAGTGTCAAAACTTAGCTAATTATAATCTGGAAATACTGCCCGAAAAACGGCAATAGGTCTGTTATATATGAGGGATTTTAACTAAACTGAATGTAATTCTAAATATAATTGTTTATTTGTGTATTTAGGTGTGTGTATATGAATTCACTTGGATGTTTTATATACCGGGTGTATTTAAAGTTTGAATCATGTGTATTCAAGGTTTGAATTTCAAACCATGATCGGAAACCAAGGCGGGTAATAGCGACAAAAAAAAAAAACTTTCTCGTTTTCCTAAAATCCACAATGTACATTTAATATCTATGGTTATAATGAAAACATCAAATTTTTTTTTATCTCAAGATTTTAACGCTAATAGGTTTGTGATTACCTATTACCTGCCTTAGTTTCCGATCACGGTCTGGATACACCCTGTACACACATAGCTTATCAAAATCATACTTCCTTTTGGCTGTGCTTTATTTTTGTTTTATTTTATTATTTTTATTTTTTTATTTTATTCGGGTGGCTCACAGCTATCGAAAGAAACTAAAATATATTTGACAAAATGCATATGAAAGATAGCTAATTACGAGCCACCGCAGATAGGTAAGAAAGGTACATATTTATGTCTTACTATCTTAAAATTAGTTAACAAAATTATCTACTAACTATAACGTACTTATACTAAGGAAAATATTTACAAAAAAATAAAAGAAAAGAAAACCTTACAAAACAGTAACAATGCTCGCATAATTAAAACAAAACAAAGAGTAAAAATATTTTAAAAAAAAATAAAAACAATCAAATCTCAAACTAATCGCCACGAACATTAGCAATATTTTTAACTAAAACATCTCTCACACAAGCAAATACATTATAAATAAAGAATTCTTTCAGGAACTCCGTCTTTGGAACGGCTCGATAAGCTACAGCTATTGGCAGAAACCAGGAGTAATGAGGCTGACTAAAGTCTACATCTTCAACGTAACCAACCCTCAAGGATTTATAGAAAACGGAGAGAAACCGAAATTGGTTGAAGTTGGACCTTTTGTTTATAGGTAAGCCTTTCAATCAGCTAAATTTTCACTGCTAGGCCTCCTCTACTGAGAGAGTTTAGGCCTTAGTCCAACATGCTGGCCTAGTGCGGGTAAGTGCTACACAGTTAATTTAGGGGTTTCACGATGTTTTCCTTCACCGTTAAAGCAAGTGATAATTTATTGCGAATACAACACACATAAATTGGAAAAGTCCGAGGTGTGTGTGAGGTTTGAACCTGCGATTGTCAAGATTCTCGACTGCGCTCTAAAACCTCGAGTCCATCGCGATCTTTACTTAAAGTCTTTTAACTTTAAACCACCATTTTATTGTCTTAGGGATACAATTTTAGCAAATCCTTTCTTATCGAATACTTACGTCATAATAACTAATTGCTTGTCGAATTTCAGCGCAATCCTTTCAGTATTAAACTTTCTTAATTACCCTCAATGGTTGGTCATTGTTGGTACTTCTATATAAGCTCAAAAGCCACTCTTGCCTTGCAAAATTCCGAATAATATAAGCTTTAAACATTTATTTCACCAAAGCTATAATAAAAATGAGAATATCCTGAGCCCACAATAAACTATAAACTAGACATTACACAATTAACGTGTGACGCTTTTGGGCTTCTATATCTATCTGTATAATCAGCGAATTAAAATCTATAGGTATTAGGCAGTGTTGGGCATAAATCAATTAACTTTTAATTAAATTAATCAATTAACTAAAAAATTAATTGGAATTAAATTAATTGCAATTTAATCAATTGCAATTAAACATTTAATTGTGTGTTACAATTATTTTGTTTTAATTGATTGATAAAATAATTAAAACTAACAATTAACTTTTTTGCAAATTTTGTTCAAAAGGGTGGTCCGGTTCTACAACCGGATATATATATACCCTTGACATATTCAAGTGTTAGTAAAAATACTTGGTAAAAAAATTAATTGTTAATTTTTAATTTTTTTTCGTAAAATAACTAACAATTGATCAATTGTTAGTCGTATAAAACCACGATTAATAATTAATTAGTTGTTAATTGCTGTCACTGCAGTTAACAACTAATTAATTGTTAATTTTTAATTGTTAGTTTGATTAAAATTTGCCCAACACTGGTATTAGGACAACTAAAATTGACTTACCAGAACACAAAAATTCCTTAAGCTAGTTTTACTCTTCCAAGACAAAGCTTGAATACCAATAAATACTAATTGGCGCTAAATAAATATATGTACATAATGTATAATTACTAAGAAATAATAAAATAGATCGTAAAGCTGTTCTGAATCGTCAATTCCGCATAATCACATTTACATAGATCGAAGTAGACATATCATAGAATTGCGGGGTTTTATAGTTGTTTAATAACATAGTACTGACCCCACACTAACATATGCACATACAGGGTGTAACCAGACCGTGATCGAACTAAGGCAGGTAATAGTTACGGTGATCACAATCTCATTGGCGTTAAAATAAATTTCGTAAAAAATAAAAATTTCGACGTTTTCCATTTTCTTATTTATTATTTATTAACACTTCCTTGTTACAAAATAAAAGAAGAACTAAATATAAAAATAACAAGAGGCGGTCTTATCGCTCTAGGCAATATCTTACAAACAACCTTTCCATGGATAATAGATCAGGCAAAATAAATAAAGAGGGTAGAGTAAAGTGTTTAGAAAAAATGGAAGAAAAAAGAAAAAAAATGAAAGAAAAATGAAAATAGAATCACAATAAAATACAAATACACATAAATACATGACAATCATAATCTTCAACGCCAGGGGGTTGGTAATAACTAGAGATGGGCCGAGTACTCGGTTGATACTCGGTACTCGGCGTACTCGGCGGGTTTTTTGATATTCGTACTCGGCCGAATAACTCGGTTTGAATGCCGAGTATACTCTGTTTAAGAAATGCAATATATTTCGGTAGATATAATTTGAACAACAGTCATCATCATCATCATTAGCCAATGGAAGTCCACTGCTGGACATAGGCCTCCCCCAATGACTTCCACCGGGTTTGGTCGGAAGCCTCTTGCAGCCAGCGACGTCCCGCGACCTTGACAAGGTCGTGAACAGGGTGGTAAAATTTGAAATGACTGAATTTAAGTGATGTATTAAACATTTTATAGGTTCAATAAATATTATTTTATTTCATTTCGTAAACTACTGTGTTAATCAAAAATTATTTAGTAATTTAGGAAATCTTTGAAAATCTCAATTAATAAAATCCAAATACGTAATAAAAATAATTAATATTTAAAATTTGATAAAGCTAAGTGATGATGCAGTGATGGCCTCGAGGTTTGGGCGCGCGGTCGAAAATCTCGACGGTCGCGGGTTTGAACCCCAGGCACACATCTCTGACTTTTCGAAGTTATGTGTGTATTCACATTGAATTATAACTTGCTTTAACGGTGAAGGAAAAACATCGTGATAAAACCTGCACACCTAAGAGTTCTTAGGAATTTCTTAAGTGTGTAGTCCGCCAACCCACACTAGGCCAGCGTAGTGGACTATGGCCTAAACCCTCTCAATGGGAGAGGAGACCCGTGCTCAGTAGTGGGCGTATATGGGTTGATGATGAAGTTATGATGCAGGAACACAAGCCTCGGTGCACGTTCTGGTAACAGCCTATTCCTCTATTCTTCGTAGACGTTACCGGCCTCCGAAAACAGGCTATTTAAATTCTAATGTACCACGCGCGAATTGGAAATTTAATTGAACCGAGTTACTCGGCCGAGTACTCGGTTGGAAAAAAATTGAACCGAGTAAAACTCGGTACTCGTTACTCGGCAAAAGTGTAACTCGGCGCATCTCTAGTAATAACCTTAGTTTCCTTTGCTTTCGGTCACGATCTGAACACATTCTGTATAATTCTGACCCCTTAAAATACAAATAGCAGAAACTACAAGAGACTTTCCTTTCAAACACATCGTCAACCATGCACAGGCAGAATTTAGGCCTTAGTCCACCACGCTGGCCTAGTGCGGGTTGGCGGACTACACACCTAAGAAATTCCTTACAACTTTTAAGTGTGCAGGTTTCATCACGATGTTTTCCTTCGCCATTATAAATAGCGATAATTCATTGCAACTTCGAAAAGTCAGAGGTGTGTGCCTGGGGCTTGAACCCTCGACAAGAATAGAACCTTAACTTCTAAGCTATCAGAACAAAAAGCACACAGACATACAGTATTTTTTTTCATCTCATATCTATCGAATACAAATAAAATATGATACAAAGTTACACTTGTAGTGTTGAATAACAATTTAATTTTCCAATTAAATCGTGTCGCATTACTTATAAAGATTAAGTCTTTATCTATACATCTGAAATAATTGCTTGTAATTACACATGAATGTTTCAACTAGGGAATTAACCGTAGTCTTTTTATATCGGCAATTAAATTTAGCTCTTAATGGTTGATGGAAAGGCTTAGAATGCTTGTGGCAAACTCTAGGCATTTAAAGACAAAGTCGAGTTTATATTTATTCAAATAGACTTTTAAAATTTCTTTTGGTCTATATTAAACTGTTAAAACTATTGCTGCTTATAAACGTGTGATCACGAGAAGAAACGGCAAGAAACTCTCTCACAACACCAAATGTTATTTAATATTAAATTGACTGTATCAAATTGTAGCAACATAACTTCCGATCAATTCAATCCCAGAGCTAACTTGATCCTCAAAAAATTCGATATTTTACAAACCTAATAAATTCCTAAGAAAGTTTATGTGTGCAGGTATTATCACGATGTTTTCCTTCACCGTTAAGTGATAATTCATTGTAAATACATAGGTAACTTGGAAAAATAGGTGCCTTGAGTTCGAACCCTCGACCGCGGAGATTCTCGACCGCGCGCCTAAACCTCGAGCCCATATCGACCTATGTGCAGAATAAAGTTATATGTGCTTTTGCACAACTTCTCTTTCTCAGCGATTTAAACTTAAGTGGGCACGAAATTATCAGTAACTTTTTTTGTTCTTCAAACAACAACAAAATTTATGATTATTATTACGACCTATGCATAGAATAAGGTTACTTATGACTATAACACCAAAGTACTTTTTACGTCTAAAATAGAGTTAAACTTGTTTATATATTGCACTAGTGAAGTAATAATAATCATAAATTTTGTTGTTGTTTGAAAAACATAAAAAATTACTGATAATTTTATGCCCAATTAAGTTTAAATCGCTGAGAAAAAGAAGTTTTGCAAAAGCACATATAACCTTATTCTGCGCATAGGTCGATATTACTTCATTAGTGCAGTATAGAAACAAGTTTAACTCTATAAAGACAGAACTTTGGTGTTATAGTCATAAGTAACCTTGTTCTATGCATAGTTTGATGTATGAAGAATAGATCTCAGTAACTTTCACAACGCTTGGTTATATAAAATGCGGCAGAAAACATCTACGCAATTTTTATTTCGAAATGTTGGTTTTGTGATTGCGATGTAAGTACAGACGAACGCATAAATCGATGGAAATCTTTTATTTAAAACAGTGTCGGTACTTCCACAGAAGCCCAAAAGCGTTACACGTTAATTGTGTAATGTCTAGTTTATAGTTTATTGTGGGGGAAGGATACTCTCATTTATATGTCAAATTGCTTTTGTTAAAAAAGAACATTTAAAGCTTAAGTATTCTGAATTTTGAAAGGCAAATTGGGCTTTAGAGGGCACCACGCTGGCCTAGTGCGGGTTTAAGGACTACTCATCTAAGAAATTCCTAAAGATTTACGTGTGCACGTTTACGATGTTTTCCTTCACCGTTAAATTAAATGATTTGTGACTTTGGTCTCACAAAAGAGCGGAAATTTTGACTTCGATTACATTTTAAAAAAGTAGTGAGCCTAACCTCTTTTAGGATAGGTATTAAGTCACATACATAGTTCCGACCCCACACTAAGATACAAGTGTTGTTTCGTGTGTCAGAAACTACGGGACTTTTCGTTCTCACAAACACGAAACAAATATTATTGGATGACACAAACATTAGTCTCTGCGGGGATCGATGCAACCGCTCGTTTCGCAAGCTGGTGTCTAGACAACTGCGCCACGGGACTGTAAACATGGAATTTATAAGTTAAATCAAACATTATTATATATTTCATTTCCTAGACGATTAACATAATTTTTGCATACATAATCATTGTTAAATATGCACCCAAAAGACATTGTAAAAATAATGCACTAAAAATCCGGCAGCTAGTTTTAAATATACATCTAATTATATAAAAATGAGTGTTTATTTTCTGTATGTTCTTTTTAGAAACGGAAACTATGCATTTGATAATCTTTAGCAAAGTTCTGCATGAGTCAAAGAAGGTTTCTAAATTAGTACGAACAATATCAAACAGGTGTCGCCACGGTCATTCCAATGTAAATGGAGAGGGAGTGATTGTAGACACATAGAATCATGTAAATTCCAATGGGTCCCTGGATGATTTCAAAACACAATGGGACCCGTTAGGTGGCGCTGCTGTCGGCATATCGCTTAAAGCTTTTACGGCCAGGACAATGCCTGCTGGGATATTTAGTGTAAAATAAACGAATCTGTGTGGAAGTTTATAAATTTCTATACTTCACAGAAGAACTGAATGAGATCAGAAGGGAAATATCCAGTATTTAGTATGTGGCCGAGTGTCGCCGCTTGTCTGTCACCTGTTCATTCTACTACAGCACGACCAACGATAAACGTTTTAAAAAATGCCTTAAAAGAGTCCGTAATTTCACTGTTTAACTTTAGACAGGGGTTAGCCTTAGTCCACGAGACCAAATCACGTACCTAATGTTCTACAATAGTTCTAATTACTTTTATTAATGCTGTATTTAATTATATGAAGCTTTTTCCTTGACCTTATGATTGACTTAATTTATATCTAAAATATTCACATGCACTTATGCGCAGCGTTATAAAAATCCTTTTTTCTAGTTTCTATACATGTATAAGAAATTCCTAAGAACTTGTAGGTGTGCAGGTTTCCTCACGATGTTTTCCTTCATCGCTAAAGTGCGTGATACTTCCTTGTGAATATTTAAGCTTGGAAAAGTCTTTTGTGCCTGCCGCACTAGGCCAGCGTGGTGGACTAACTAAACCCTCTCAATGGTAGAGGAGGCCCGTGCCCAGCAGTGGGGATGGTTATAAGTGTATAAACTCTTTTATTTACTAACATAAGTGTTCAAACGTCTCAAGCTAGCTTCTTGGAAAGCCCAGACTTCAAGGTCTATCGTATAAATATGTAATGTTTGTGGTTTAGCGTTCCGATGTTTATGTGGAATGATACAAAGTAATATAGAAACAAGCATTTCTACCCAACTTCGTATGAAAAGTGTTTTGCGCTAAAATCGGCTATAAGCTTTGCATTACAAATTTAACTATTAATTAAAAAATACTTGTAAACTTCAACAACCATTAAGTATTTTCCTGTTTACGGTACTAATATAACAAAAAACTTCATCCTTTCTATAACTGTGACTTATTGTCTGTGGATTACGGTTTCCGAACGGAATTTGATTGACATTCGATGTCAATTAAATATATTTTTAAATGTCAGTCGGCCATATTGTTAAAGTTCGGTAGCCGAAGGGTAAAACAGGACCCTATTACTAAGACTTCACTGTCTGTCTGTCACCAGGCTGTATCTCATGAACCGTGGTAGATACAGTTGAAATTTCGACGGGTGATGTATTTCTGTTGCCGCTATAACAATAAATACTAAAACACAGAATAAATAGATATTTAAATGGGTCTCCCATACAACAGACATGATCTTATGCCATTTTTATAAATGAAGGTCCGCAAGTCAGACTACCAATTGCCCGGATTGTTATTAGATGTGTAGTCCTCCAACCCGCATTAGTCCAGCGTCGTGGACTAAGACCAAAACCCTCTCAGCTCTTAAGATACTTAACCAGAAGTAATGTTAACATTATATTGGCTGATAATACTTGTTTAGTAATTAACCATTTAAGCTACAAGTCTGTTGTAATTTTTTAGTAAAATCAACAAATAATAATGCTAGAAAAAATATTTAAAAACGCTTTTGTCTTCTTCTACCCATATGAGGAAATAACCCAAACTTTAGCTAATATTTAATTTGTGACTAGTGCGTTTCAGGTTGTTTATCCAAAATAAACAGTATAGGATATTGACGTGAGTTAAAATTTGTAGGAAACATGATTTCAATGTATTTAACGATTTAAATATACAGGATGTATTCAGAACTAAGGCAGGTAATAGCTATAGTGATCACAAACCCATTGACGTTAAAATATCTCGATACAAAATAAAAAAAAAATACTTTTTCCATACAACCATCGGTGTTAAAAGAAAGTGGTTTGTATGGAAAACGTCAAAATAGTTTGAGGTTTAAGCGTGCGGTCGAAAATCTTCGTGGTCGCGGGTTCGAACCACAGACATTTGACTTTTTGAGGTTATGTGTATTGACAATTATCAAGTAGTTTAACGGTGAAAGGAAACATCGTGAGGAAACGTGCCCACTTAAAGAAGTTATTAGGAATTTCTTAGGTGTGTAGTCCGCCAACCCGCACTAGGCCAGCGTGGTGGACTAAGGCCTAATCTCAATGATAGAGCCCGTGCCCAGCAGTGGGACGTATATGGGCTGATTTAGTCTGCAACTTGATAAATGTATTTTTTATGATTTTAAATATGTTTGTTTATTTCACAGAGAAGACATGGAAAAAGTGAATATAAAATTTCATGACAACGATACAGTGACATACCAACACAACAAAATACTAAGATTTGTTCCGGAAATGTCAGTCGATAAGAATCTTAAGTTGGTAGTGCCGAACATACCATTATTGGTGAGTATCATCGTCATTCACAATATTATTACTTGCTTTAACGGTGAAGGAAAACATCGTGATGAAACCTGCACACTTAAAAGTTCTTAGGAATTTCTTAGGTGTGTAGTCCGCCAACCCGCACTAGGCCAGCGTGGTGGACTATGGCCTAAACCCTCTCAGTAGTAGAGGAAGACCGTGCCCAGCAGTGTGACTTTTACGTGATTAACAATGATATAGATCCTTATCAAATACTCTTCTTTCAGACGGTAACATCATTTTCCCACAACATGGCCGGATTTCTCTTTCACTGGTTCGTGACTGGCTTGTCTATGACGTATAAGGAGCGAGCGAAACCTTTTGTCGACGTCACAGCAGAGCAGCTTGTCTTTGGGTAAGATATATTTTTTTGCTTTTGCCCGCGATTTCGTCCGCGTAGACGACAGGTTTGAGTTTAGAAAGAAAATGCGTGGTTGTCTACTTTACTTTACAGGATGAATTATTGTCCATAAGAAAAATCATTCAAATCAGTTATATTTAGGCGTGTGAGCGTAAAAGACATACTATAAAGTTATTCTCGCGTTTATAACTATACCCATTACCATGGGAACACAAACCTTTATCGGGATAAAAGTATCCTATGTTACTTTAGTGGGTCCCATCTATTCCCATAACAAAAATCATTCAAATCGGTTCAGTAGACCATTTATTTTTTACCGTCTGTAATTTTGTTTGTAATTAATAGTATTCTATGTTACTTATTTCCAAGAATATGTGCAAAGTTTCATGACGATTGGTTGAGACTTTCTTATTTATAATATAGGTAAGGATAGATTATTTATTTAAAAAGGGTAAAAGAGTTCTCGAAACCGACGTGCATGAAGAGGATAATGTCATTTGAAGCGAAAGTGTTTGTACCGCGGCATTTGGCGTTCTATAGTCTCTGTCTACAACGAGAGACAGGCGTCAGTTTGTGTATGTAGATTCAAAATCTATTTGGCATATAAATGAGAATATCCTGAATCCACAATAAACTATAAACCAGACATTACACAATTAACGTGTAACGCTTTCGGACTTCTATTAAAGTACCGCTACTATCCTATGTATCCTATATTTGTATATGTTTTTAATGGGTAATGTTACTGTGTTATATTTTAACTAATGTATTAATCTTCAAGAAACATCGTTGTAAGCCATAGTATTTGCTATGTAAAATTCCTACCTTGATGTGGGCTTAAAAAAATCTTCATTTTCAATATGTTGGTAGATTTATGCACATTATTTTTATTAGAAAATAAAACGTTATCGACATGCGATTCCCATCCCTATATTTTTTTAGGTATTTTTCACAGTTTTGAGGGCTTGGCGTGGGGGACACGGCGAGTGTTTTTTTGCGTGGCGGTCAAAAGGTTAAAGTACCGCTACTATCATCTATGTATCCAATATTTGTACATGTTTTTAAGATCTTAATCCTTTACTGTCTGTCAAAAATAAATAACTATACACGAACTCTTATTACAACGCAATTTAAATGCAAAAGGCATTGCATATGTGACGCAAAAAGTAAGATTTGCTATTTTTTTGTCGTTAGTTATTATAATAATTTGTGTTAAGGTCTGCCTCCATTGGATTAAGAAACGCGACAGGTAAAAGCTATTAAAATGTCTATATTGTCTGTATTTACTATAACAATACCCAAAATAATTTAAATCAAATAGTTTTTTTACTATATTTCCTCAATGTAATCATAAAAAAATAAAGAGTTTGGCCCTATTTGGCTAACAATATATGTACTAGATCATTCATCTTTTACAAATAATAATCTGCAACTATTTTCGAAATCCTATCTATATCCACTTGTATATCTATACCAACATTCTAAAGCCTTTTAAACATAAAAATAAAACAATTTCTAGCGGTCAAAAAACCGCCGCGATTAATTCACCAATGGAACATACACCTTACTTTTTTCAAATACACTATGCAATTATTTTTGTGGGCGTCTACGTGCATAGTTTTATTATAATCTAAAATAAAATCTAGGCATTAGAATGATCAATTAGTGTCTAAAACCAACCTGACTAAATCACGTTTCATTCTTAATTTTTTCTCCACATCAAAATTATTAATATTATACTATTGGCGCAGTTGGCTAGACACCAGCTTGCGAAACGAGAGGCCGCGTCGATCCCCGCAGAGACTAATGTTTGTCTCATCCACTAATATTTGTTTCGTTGTGTGTTTGCGAGAGAAAAGTCTCTCGTAGCGTCTGATACCCACGACACAGGACTTGTATCCTAGTGTGGGGTCAGAACTATGTATGTTAGGTGTATTTATAAGTGTGTTATAAGTATAGGAAAACTAATTACCTCCTTCTTTACAGATACAACGATCCCCTAGTGACCCTAGCTCACTATTTCTACCCCAAAGGAAAGCGGCCCAACAGCCAAATGGGACTTCTATTAGCGGTAAGTAAAGAAACAATGTAAAAATCTTAATTTAGGTGATGGCTTCGAAGTTAAAGCTGAGATTTTCGGCCATCGGTTCAAACCCCAGATACCTCTGGCTTTCCGAAGTTACTTGTGTTTTTATAATCAATTATCCTGTAAAGGATAATATGGTGAGGAAATTTGAACACCTAAAACTGCTTAGGAATTTCTTAGGTGTGTAGTCCGCCAACCCGCACTAGGCCAGCGTGGTGGACTAAGACCTAAATCCTTTCAGTTTTACAGGAGGCCCGAGCCTAGCAAAGAACGCTTTCGAGCTGATGATGACGATAATCAAAAAAACGGGTCTAGACTAGCATTTTTAAAATCTACAACTATTTTTTACTGTACCGAAACCAAAACTAATTTTGTAGAACAAAAAACGCAAATGCTAGACATAAATTACAAGTCATTAATTTAGTGGTAGGGATAATTGCGATGAATGAATAAGTACAAAAATACATTATTTATGACGTCTATGCTAGTAAAAACTTGCGTGGAAGAGAGACAGAGATACTTCTATTTGACTTATTTTGATTAAGTATAGCTACTAGCTAGTTTTTTTTGCTAAATTACATTAGGTACTTTGAGAAAATAGCTTGAGGACACACTTCCATACATATGAGAAGTCAAGCTAAACTAGTTTTTACTTTTATTAATCTGAAGTGACAATAATACACTAAGCCAGCGTGGTGGACTATGGGCTAAACCCTCACAATGGTAGAGGAGACCCGTGTTCAGCAGTGGGCGTATATGGGTTGATGAAGATGACAATAATAAAATAAAAATTACAATTTCTTTAAAACATCATCATTAGTCCTTGTGTGTCCCACTGCTGGGCATGGGCCTCCCCTACCATTGAGAGGTTTTAGGCCATAGTCCACCACGCTGGCCTAGTGCGGGCGGACTACACACCTAAGAAATTCCTTAGAACATTTTCAGGTTTCATCACGATGTTTTCCTTCACCGTTAAAGCAAGTGATATGAGCCTGTATTTTTTTGTTACAGAGAAATGGAACGTTGGACGAGGTATCGACAATATACACTGGACACAAAACTATGGAGAGATTTGGATATCTGGACAAAGTTAATGGATTGGACCACATTCCTCATTGGAAGGAAAAACCCTGTAACAATTTAAGGTATGTTTTCAAGTGAACTATTAATGGACGCCTTTGAGAAGGGGTGGCCTAAATTAGCACAACTTAGAAAGAAAAAAGGACTTGCCTAGCCGTGGGATGTAGTATTGGCTTTTAAAAAAATATTCAGTAGTACATACATTAAAATCATCTATAAAAAAATCAAAATCGTCTATAAGTCAGAAACTCCTTAGCTCGATGTTTGTTAAACTCGACTTCAACAAGATATGAACTTTATTAGACTCTTTCTATCCTTAAACGGTAAAAACGCAAGTACAATATCAACAAAAAAACAAAGATTAGGTCAAACTGAATAACAAAATGGCCGACTGACAATCAAAAATATGTTTAATTGACATCGAATGTCAATCAAATTCCGTTCGGAAACCGTAATCCACAGACAATAAGTCACAGTTATAGAAAGGATGAAGTTTTTTGTTACATTAGTACCGTAAACAGGAAAATACTTAATGATAGTTGAATTATTAATAGTATTTTTAATAATTAAAGTAAATGGTAATGTTGGAGTCCACAATAAATTATTATCACTTGCTTTAACGGTGAAGGAAAACATCGTGATGAAACCTGCACACCTAAGATTTCTTAGGGATTTCTCAAGTTTTCTAGCATCCAGCTAGTGAAATGAGAGGCGTCGATCCCCGCGATACAAATGTTTGTGTGATCCTCTAATATTTGTTTCGATGGGTGTTTGTGAGACTGAAAATGTCTCTCGTAGTTTCTGATACCCACAAGTCACGACTTAACTTAGAGGAAAGGGTGGTAATTTGGAACCTGTTGTTATTTTGGAACCCCTTAATATCTCAGAAACAGGCAGTGACATATATCAAAAAACTATGTAACTACGTTGTACTGGTACCATAGCGCGTATTTGCTACCACTAGCGTCAATTTCGTATCGAATTTGCTCTGTCACACACAACTAACATTTTACGTCAAACTCAAATGTTTTTTTCTGTCCGTTGGAAAAGTTGTAAAAAGATTTTCTTTTAGTTTAAAACAAATTTAGTGCGTGTTATAGGGAGTCCATACACACTAGTTCAGATTATCGAAGGTAAGTTTATTGCATCTTTTAACTAGCTGTGATTTTATCGTTTATTTGTTACTTTAGTAAGATTTTTAATTTGGAACCCCATAGGTGCGGGTAGTATGGAACCGGGTTCCAAATTACCCGCAATGTTGTTTTAATTTTTTTTTTGTTCCAGTCATGCCTCGAGCTCAATTTTTACTAAAGCCGAAGACAAAAAGAAAATAATGAACCAGGAATAATATGATTGAAGCTGTTAAATCAGTAAGAGAAAAGAAAATGGGTTCAAAAAGGCAGTTAAGCTTTATAATGTCCCAAAAACTACTCTGCAAAGGTTTTTCCACAGTGACCAGCCTCCCGAAGAAGTTGTGAACAATATAATTTAGGAAGAAAGCCTGTCTTGCCACCTCAACTTGAAGAAAACTTTGTATCATACCTTTTCATTATGGAAAGCAAATTCTATGGCTTGACCCGTTCGGAAAATGGCCTATCAGTTGGCTACAAAAAATAATATCGAACACCCGTTTAGAGATAACATAGCAGGCCGAGCATGGCTTGATCATTTCTTATTACGCCACAAAGATAAACTTTCCATTCGATCACCAACAGGAACTTCAAATGCTCAGCCCACAAACCAAGATGCTTATTGTATATTTTGTTCTGAATGTTTCTCAAATAATGACCAGGGTGAAATTTGGATTCAGTGCCAATCTTGTGGACTGTGGGTACATATTTATTGTTCAGGATGCGAAAGAGAATATTATATTTGTGATTTTTGTAATCAAATTTGTTTCATACTTGTAATTTGGAACCCGGGTTCCATAATACCCACAACAAAACTCAAAATACGTTTTTTTCATTTTGTCAATAAAGCTAATTATTTCCTATAATGAGTGGTTTATTTTGTTTTTTCGTTCCCAATATAAAAGCTAATAAGTTTTGAAGTAGACTAAGTCACTTTTCAAGATTTATTAGTCAAAAAGTTTTTTTTTAATATTCTAAAAACAAAGTAGGGTTCCAAATTACCACCCCTTCCTCTAGTGTGGGGTCATAGCTATGTGACTGTTGGGTGTATTTATTTATTTAATTTACATAAAAAAATACATTTATTTACGCATACAAAACCTCAAAAGGTAGGCAAAAATGTATAACACGCAATATGGGCGTGGATTAAAAGTAACCTTTCTCGACCCGAGCATCTAACCTAAGACCTGTTAATTATATAAAAACGTCCTTTTTCCTCGTATCACATAGAATGATAAACATATTAACTTGTAGCTTACAATTATCATCACTTACTGTTGTTTAACAAAGTTATTACTTAGGAGTTAAAAGTCATAGACAATTAAATCTATTATGCAAATTTTTATACATACAAAATGCTCGTCTTTCTGTATAGTTTATAGCTTAAACGTGACACCCCAGTTTTACCGCCCCATACACCTTCAATAATATTGAACAATATTCTGATTGTACAATATTATTGACCGTGTAGGGATAATATTGAAGCATTGCGCCGTGATTGAGCAAAAGATTGAGGGAGCTTAATTTTTATTGAACAATATTTTTTTATTGCGCTGTGTAGGGTTAATATTGCGCAATATTTTTCTTTTTTTTTCTTTTCAACAAAATCACCAGCGTGGCTGCCGCCAAAACTTCGTCGTCAGACATGTTGCTCGCACGAAAATATTGATCAGAGTGGTTTGTCAATTTTATTGACAGAATTTATTGAACGTCTGGAATCAAAGTGGGTGTTCAATATTATTGAACAATAAAAAGATTGTTCAATATTATTGTAGGTATATGGGGCCCCTTAAACATACAAATGTTTGTGGGAACAAGTGACGGTTCAATAGAAGTCCAAAAGCGTCACACGTTAATTGTGTAATGTCTAGTTTATAGTTTATTGTGGACTCAGGATATTCTCATTTATATGGCAAATTGCTGTGTTAAATAAAGATTAGAAGATTTTTATTCGAAATTTTGTAAGACACGCTGGGCTGTCGGGCTTCTATGGAAGTACCGACATTGCTTAAGCCATGCTTCTTTCCGCTATTCAAAATTCCGAATAATATAATCTTTAAATCATTATTTAATAAAAGCAATTTAATAAATAAGAATATCATAAGGCTACAATAAGTTATGTGTGTACTCACATTGAATTATCACTTGCTTTAACGGTGAAGGAAAACATCGTGATGAAACCTGCATACCTAAGAGTTCTTAGGAATTTCTTAGGTGTGTAGTCCGCCAACCCGCACTAGGCCCGCGTGGTGGACTATGGCCTCAACCCTCTCAATGGTAGAGGAGACCCGTGCTCAGCAGTGGGTGTATATGGGTTGATGAAGAAGAAGAAATTACACAATTAACGTGTAACGCTTTTGGGCTTCTATGAAAATATATGAATTAATAAATATATGAAGCAAATGCAGGAGATATAGTATGTTTTATAATATAAATATTGATATATCATTTACTTATTAACACTTACCTAAGGATTGTAGCATGTATGTAAAGATTTAATTGCTTTGAAACTTAAGTAAAGTAGTCGCTAACTTAATAGCTTTACGATA
The DNA here is from genome assembly GCA_030295005.1 of Cephonodes hylas. Classification (NCBI taxonomy): domain Eukaryota; kingdom Metazoa; phylum Arthropoda; class Insecta; order Lepidoptera; family Sphingidae; genus Cephonodes; species Cephonodes hylas. Next base: position 4,456,344 of record AP025387.1, on the reverse strand, counting down.
GAAATATTTTTTCTTTTCATTATATACAGGGTGTATTTAGATCGTAATCGAAAACTTAGGCAGGTAATTAGGGAAAGTCCTGACGAAATAAAAATTTTGACAATTTACTAACAATCATAGATATAAAATGTATGTGATTCTTAAGAAAACGTATTTTTTTTTATATATATATTGTCTGTCATAGTTTATACCCTACATATACAATTATATTATTTTTAACATAGCTCAGTTAATACCTAATTATAAGTATTTATACCCAAGATTAAATCGACCTATGCATAGAATAAGGTTACTTATGACTATAACACCAAAGTACTTTTTATGTCTAAAATAGAGTTAAACTTGTTTATATATTGCACTAGTGAAGTAATAATAATCATAAATTTTGTTGCTGTTTGAAGAACAAAATAGTTACTGATAATTTTGTGCCCAATTAAGTTTAAATCGCTGAGAAAGAGAAGTTGTGCAAAACCACATATAACTTTATTCTGCGCATAGGTCGAAATAATAATAGTCAAGAAACATTTTTTACTATCACGACAAAGCGACAATGGGGAAAAACAGACGGGAATTTTTACATTTCTCTAATATCAGTCCCATGTAATAGGGGGCGAGCCTATTGCCGTTTTTCGGGCACATTCCCAGACTCCATGCTACTGAGAATTTTCTAATGGAAAAACCCAATAATTTAATCTCTAGGTCACATACTCTAAAGCAGTGGTCGGCAACCTTTTGGCGTAAATAAAAGCAGGTCACACTCATGATATTTATCCCAGATTAATTAAAAAAATATAAACTACAAAGGATCTACTAACAACTCAGCGATTTCATACAAATTCCTCGTATGTTAGCTATCATATTCGTAGTAGCTATTCCTTGAATGATTCCCAAATGCTCATCTGCCAAACGAGAAACATATGTATTATTAACTTATTTTCAAAACATCCACGCGCCGCAAGTAAGATAACCGCGAGTTGCCGACCACAATTTACAGCAATTGTAATGCTTCAAATATGCAAGCCAATCAAATTATGTAGTTTTATAAATGCGTACATTTAGGTCAAACATATTTACAACTTTTGCTTATAGTAATAATTTTGCAGTCGCTTGCGTCATTCAACAAAATCCATACTTATTTAGAATACTAATAAGATTTCGTCTCTGGATTACGAGTTTATAGTAGGTGGTCTTAGGCCAAGATAGCTCAAGGACATATGATTAATTTACTCAAATTATTGTCAAAAAATGCTAGTAAATTGACAGCCCTTTGGCACAGTTGGCTAGACACCAGCTTGCGAAACGAGAGACAGGGGGTTCGATTGAAATTTTAACTGCTTATGTGTTTATATATAACTTTTTCACTTAATATATACCAGTTTTAGATATACAATAACTAGGTACGTATTTTTACAGGATGTTTTAATTGGCAGACCGATTTTGATTATAATTTTTTTATTTGAAAGCTGGTGCTTCCAGACTGATCCCATTATTTAAAGCTAATCTCATTTTTGTATTTACTTGAATGAAAATACTTGCACACTAAAAATATCAATATTTCCTTTGTTACAGGGCTTCTGAAGGATCCTTTTTCCCACCCAGGTCAATCACCAAATCAGACATCGTGAATATATACGACAAAGATTTATGTAGAATAATCCCGCTGCAGTACAGAAAGGATGTATATAAAGATGGTGAGTAAATCATTATATAAGTCCCACTGCTGGGCACGGGCCTTTACAACTAAAAAGGCCTTAGTCCACCACGCTGGCCTAGTGCGGGTTGGGGGACTACACACTTTAGAAATTCTAAAGAATCTTAAGGTGTAGAAGTTTTCTCAAGTTTTACTTCACAGTTAATGCAAGTGATAATTCATTGTGAATACACACATAACTTTGAAAAGGCAGATATGTATGACTTAATCTAGAGACCATACAATAATTTCTAAGAACATAGATTAGTCACAAAAAGATCTAAAAATAGCTGACGATTAAAACAAATAAGAAATGACACGAGGCTTAGGAAATCCCCGAAACGACATTTATCAAGTTTCTATTTTTTGCCTTTCATTTGTGCTATTTGTTTAAATTACTATAAAAAAAAGCACTGATGAACTCGAGGTTTAAGCGCGCGGTCGAGAATCTCGGCAGTCGCGGGTTCGAACAGGCACACACTTCTGACTTTTCGAAGTTATGTGTGTATTCGCATTCAATTATCACTTGCTTTGACGGTGAAGGAAAACATCGTGTTTATTCCGCACATCTAAAAGTTATTAGGAATTTCTTAGGTGTGTAGTCCGCCAACCCGCACTAGGCCAGCGTGGTGGACTATGGTCTAAACCCTCTCAATGGTAGAAGAGACCCGTGCCCAGCAGTGGGACGCATATGGGTTCATGATTATGATGTTTAAATGATAGCCATGCTAAATATAATCCTTACCTTATATGTATTACTAGCTTTTGCTCGCGATTTCGTCCGCGTAGACTACAGGGTTGAGTTCAGAAGGAAAATAAGTTGTAGTCTATTTTACTTCTCAGAGTCCTATTTATGTCTATACCAAAAATCATACAATTCAGTCAAATTGTTCAAACGTGAAACCGTAACGCGTCGATCGGCGCCTTGTGCATCATCACTGCGCGCTTGATCAATATTTTAAAACTGCAATATCTTCTAAGATACTCAGTGAAATCAAAAGATGTAAAGGGCAATTTTATTTAAAATTAAATACTTGTAATGAATAACGTATTTATTTGGATAAGGATTAATATCATATTTATAAAATATGTATTATAAATGTGATTGTAGTGATGTTAGTTACGCTTTCACGTAAAAACTACTAAACCGATCGTCGTGAAACTTTGTACAGATATTCTTGGAGGTATTAGAAGTAACATAAGATACTTGTAATTATTAAAAAGTACGGTAAAAAAATAAATGATCTACGGAACAGATTTGAATGATTTTTGGTATCGGGATAGACGAGACCTACTAAAGAAACATAGGATGCTTTTTATCCCCAGTTTTGTGTTCCCGTTGGGATTTGTATAGTTATAAACGCGAAAATAACTTTATACAGGGTGTATTTTTTGTCGGGATTTTTAATATCGCCACTGGGTTTGTGATCACCCTCGCTATTACCTGCCTCAGTTTTCGATCACGGTCTAAATACACCCTGTATGTATTTTACGCTTACACGACTAAATCATTTGACCGATTTAATGAGTTTTGGTGTGGTCATAAATGATTAAGTGGACTCAAATAGACTCTTAATTATTCTCTTGACAGCAAAGTCTTGTTATCAAAGTTGCCTGTGAATATTATTTACATAATATGCAACAAACCGCTGAATCAAAAATTTGTGGCAAAAACCTTTATCATTTGAAAAATGCTAATGTCTCTCTAATTTATTTTTGAAAAATTGGACACTAGCTTGCGAAACGAGAGGCCGCGGGATTGATCCCCGCAGAGGCAAATGTTTGTGTGATCCAATAATAATTGTTTCATGTGTGTTTGTGAGAGTAAAGACTCTCGTAGTCTCTGATACCCGACACAGGATTTGCATCCTAGTGTCAGAACTTTTTATGTGACTGTTGGGTGTATTTATTTATTTACACCTCTTTCAGGCATCCAAGCGGGTCTGTACACCCCTCCAGATTCTACATTTGAGTGTGCTGACAAAAATCCAGACAACAAATGCTATTGTCAAGGAGAAGATTGCCCTCCCAGAGGTCTTCAAAACATCAGCCCATGTCAATACAGTAAGTAAACTTTAGAATAAACAATTTTAGGGTAGGTAGAAAAAGCCTTAGGCATTAATCCAACTTTACAGACTTTATATGAAGTGTAAATAAATAAGTAAATTTATTGAATCTACCTAAATGTAAAATACGTCATTTATAGTCGCTTCTGTAAATGTGTGGTAACCATTAGCAGTCGTTCATGTTTGTTTGAAATAATCATTGGTGGTGTGATGGTAGTAGAACAGGTGACAGACAAGCGGCGACACTCGTCCACATACTAAATACTGGCTATTTCCCTTCTAATCTTATTCAGCTGTTCTGTGATATTGTCATTTGTTGGGCACATTTCTAGAATGCCTACCGCTACTGAAATTTTTCTAAAAGAAAATCCCTTAACACCTTACCACAGCCAAATATTTTTTTGAACGCGCTAATCTCAGGAACTACTGGTCCGCTTTAAGAAAATTTTCCAGTGTTAGATAGCACATTTATCAAGGAACGCTATATGCTATATATAATCACGCTATCACCAATAGGAGTTGAGCAGCAATTATAAATGTAACAAAAACGGGATATGAATATCCATTTTGAAGTACAATGTTTCGAAATTCAGGGAAAGAACTGGGATTTATATATTTCTTCATGTTTTTTTCAGACGCTCCAGTATATCTTTCATATCCTCACTTTTACGATGCTGATCCTTCGCTGCTATCTCGATTTGAAGGACTCAAACCCGATAAGAAGAAACACGAATCATATTTTTTGATACAACCGGTAAGCATCTTTTCAGCAGTAATATTAGTGTATTTTTTTTTAGTTTTCTAGTGGTTAGGTTTAGCTAGATATGTGAAAAAAACTTTTTTCTCAATGTCCTCTATATCTAAAGAAAAGGAAACTAATTGCTGTCCGCCACAAACAATTAAATTTTTCCTTTTTACAATAACATTGATCATAGACTGGCTTTTGTTTTCACTACTTTGACTTAGATAATATTGGATTAAAGAAATTAAAATGATCGTCATTAGAACAGAATAGAGGCCATAAGTTTTTTGACTAATATTGATTTGCCGAAAATATTTTTTTTATAGAATAAAACCTAGATTTATAAATGATGGACCAAAGAGGAAGGGAAGATTAAATGTTTTTTGTTATTTTGCAGAAAATCGGCGTTCCTCTAGAAGGTTTTGTGCGCGTTCAACTAAATATGAAAGTGGACAGAGCGCCAAACGTCTTCGTCAATAATATTGACAAGTTTCCTGACATCATTTTCCCTGTCATGTGGATTGAAGAGGTGTGACATTTTAAATGCTTGATATAATTGTTTTTATATTGCTTACTTTATATACCTACTTAGTTATTATTACTAAGTATTTGTAAATCTTTAGTGAAATTATTATTTTCCTCGGGGCTTTCATTTTTTATTAATTGGGAGTTTTTTTTAATAATACTAGAAATAAGTTAAATAAATAATAATAAGCTAAATAATTTAAAATACAAGAAATATTCTATGCAAAATTGACCCTATCTAAATAGTTAACTTTTCTAATTATCACAACTAAAAAGAAATTAGTAGTTATGACATTTGATGGAACGAATTAATTCAAAGATACATAGTTGAAAAGAAATCTCAACATAACAGTTGATACATTTATATAAGTGCCAATAACCGCCAATAGAATTATAAGAATCAGTACTTTTGCCACTGCCAAAATATCCGACTATAAAACTCCTTCTTTCCAGGGTATACCAGAGATCACGACTTCAATATGGCGCTGGATTTTCCTGGCAACAACAGTAGGACCTATTGCGGCTCCGATGATCACTTACACGCTAATCGTCGGTGGTCTTCTAGCCCTAGCAGTGGTCTTCGTGAGAGCATACAAAAGTGTGGTTATGGGGCAGAATTCTTTGGAGATTATTGAGCTAGGAAGGGAGACATTACGACGAGGGTCAACTTTCATCCACAGTACGAAACATGCAAAGCAGTATCAGCCGTTGAAACGGACAGAAGGTAACAGAGAGCTGCATTTCGTCAGCAGTCCAGAACTCAGCAGGAGTCTGGACGAGTTCAGAAATATCCTACGACCCGATTTCGTCAGATCCTCATTCGGCGACGCTGAAAGGGAATCTTTAATACATTCCGACAACACGTTTATCCAAGCTGAAAACAAGAGATTTTTAGACAGCTAATGTCGTAAATTAAGCAGTATTTAATGTCTGGTTTTATATGCATTGAAAAACCTGTGTGTTGTAGACGCATATTTTTTAACCGAATAATTAAATGCAAATGGTAGATGCAAAAAACCAGACTCGTTAGATCTAATGTCATGTGTTTGACGTTTTTGAGGAAAATGATGGTCGAGAACCAGTTTTTAATGTCAACGATAGTGTCTTTGTGTATATACTGCATTCTTAATTGTACGTACAGATTGCAAGATGAAAGCGTTTGGCGTGTAAGGAAGTATTGCTAAACAAATAAGTATATGGTTATTAAATAAATAAAAATGAAAACTAGAAATATAATGAATAAAACGGTGACTTTTTGAAGATAAACATAACCTTAAAAATATCATCGTTGATTTAATAAATTTAAATTATTGCTTTTTACTAGAAAATTATAACAAGGAAATATTTTTTATATAATTTAGTAATGTTAGAGAGAAAAATAATTAGAAGTATTTTTTGTGTATAATTTTGGAAATTTTGTGAGTTTTATGTGTCTGTGGGACGTAAGATGGATGAAAAATTAAATAAAATACTTATTTGTTGAGGTAATAGTCTTAACATAGCCTCAGTTTTCTTAGATAAGCTAGATGTGGGGATATGATACGATTAAGGGGTAATGACTGAAATAGGTTCCGATTTTAAGGAAATCTCACTTAGTATAAAGAAATTGCTCATTTTACTATAAGAACCAATGAATAAATACTGAAATATGACTTTTGCAAACATTTGACCATTACTAGTGATGTCCATTATTGGATGAAAATATGAAACAAAGGTTGTATTTCAATGTTTATATCTATGCCCAAATATGTACTCATATCACGTAACGGTGAAGGAAAACATCGTGAATCCTGGATTTAATAAGTATGGAATCACTGGGACCAAGGGTTTAAATGCAACGCGTGTTTTAAACACATTTTAGTGACCAAAAATACTGGCTAAAGAAATCAAGAACGAGTTTAATACTACCCACAAATTTTTACATATTTATAACCATGCAATATCAATCATAATAATATTATACCAGTTAAATGTTTATACAGTTTCTATATATAAAAATATTATTTTTCTATATAAATTTAACAATTTAATATACAGCCGAGGCTACAAAAAAAGGCTATGTAATTTCCTAATTGTCTTCAACGAATTTTCGCTCTTGCCAATAAGTGACGACATTGTGATGTAAAAAGCTAGTGGTTTTTAAAAAGCCAACCTATTATGAATCTTAAAATATCTACATTATAAATATTCACAAACTGCAAGTTAGTCTATTAGTCGACGATTTTTATTGCCGCGAAAATGGCTGCAATTAGTGCCGATACAAAACAAATTTAAAATTGGCTATTTATAAATCACTGGCGTATATATATTAAAATGTGATATATAATTAGTTACACAAATATATTGCTCAATATTTTAGTATAACGTGCTTTTAATCAATAGATCTTATATAACATACGTTAGGTATCCAAAAATATTAATTAAAATAAACATAATCATCGATCAAAAAAATTGGAAATATAGATGGATATTTTTATTGTGTTTATACAAAATATTTAAACTTAACTAGAAAGATTATGTATACGAAAAATATTTGTGTTATTGAAATAATGCTTGGCAGAAAGGTTAAGTTTCCTTTTACATATATGTCTTTTGCCTTTTAAATAAATGGCTGAATTTTCAATGTCAATTTTTTCCGTTAAGTAAACAGACTTAAAGTCTATATAGCCATAATTGCCAATAACAATAACATAATATATTAGTAACCAAGAAAATACTACTACTGATCGTAAAATGGGGTCAATTCAATATAACTTTCAATGTGTTACGAGCGTTGCAGTCTACCATTATGTAATTGTTCCGAATACTAATAAATTTAACAAATAGCTCATGTATAGCTTTAATAGATGAATAACGTGTTTTAGTTTGATGTTAAAACAGATTTCGATTTGTAATAGAAAAAAATACCTGTACATTATTGGTTCTATCATTGCGATAACTAACGCCATCTATATTCAAACTTACTAAACATAAAATTGCTCTTTTGGCGCCAAAACAATGACAATTTATGTCAATTATTAACCTAAAATTGTCTTAGTGTCCAGTGAAATCTGTTTTCATTGAATTAACGTAAATAAATAACATTCCATGATAATTAAGAACAAAAGGGTGATTAAGGATATTTTTAAGGACTATAATAAAAACTGTAAATATTATTCTAAGTGATATTTTTGTAATTATTGTTTATAATAAAAGAGTATAAATTTTAATAAGACGGTTTTTATTTGCATTTTATATTTCTAAACTAAATGTATAATTCTATATTTTATTAAGCAGCCCTGTGATATATATTCAGGGTTTCTTTTATCCTGAGAAATAATGCATTTGCATTATCTTTGGAAAATATTTTTTTCCATTTTTCTAGCCTCCTACAACCTCTAATCCTTCCTAGAAGTCTTAATGTTTCGCTTTGAGATGCACACATATCATCATCATCAGCCTGTATGCATCCATTATTGTCACGTCCTCTAGAACTGAGAGAATTTAGGCCTTAGTCCACTACGCTGGCCTAGTGCGAGTTCGCAGACTACACACCTAAGAAATTCTTAACAACTTTTAGGTGTCCAGATTTGCTCATGTTTTCCTTCAGGTCAAAATACATGATAAACTATTATATTTATTTATGCTTCTTATACAAAACATTGTATAAAGGAGGACTTAATTCCCAAGACATTATCTACCAGTCAATCTTAGGTGATGCAGAGATACTTGATATGGGCATAAATATGATTGTTCATAATATATAAATTCGAATATATGAATAAATAATAAATACACACATAGGTTATAGGGTCAATAAAACACATCAAAGCCTAAAAATTATTATATTTGACTAGCAAAAACGATGCCATATGAACGTTTTACCGAGAATACCTTACTCTATGCAAGCTGTAGTCTAAATACTACACGAGTGGACAATTTTTACCTTTACATTGGTATACTTGTGATCGGCGGGAACTGGTGCAAAGATACGTCATTTGTAACGATTAAACAACAATTTTTTTCGAAATATATCCTATAATCCTTTAAAAAAAATATGTATTTTCCCAAAGTCCGTGCTAAAACTTATTGAAATTGGATTCTAATCTTGTTCAGCTGTTCTTTGGCTTCCACGAATAGAAGTCCAATTTTTTTCTGTTTTATCAAACAATGCTATAGTTGGAATATTCATATTAGCAAAAAAGCTTGTGAAAAAACAAATCACAAGTTACTTACTATTTGTTTTGACGTTTTATGGTTAAAAATTCGTAAAAGAAACTGAGAAAATATTTCTAACCTTTTTACGGATAATTTGAACGGTATATTTCGCACAGATTATAAATCCCGCCAAAACAATTGTCTATGACTATCTTTGCATACAGCCACCGCACCATCGCATTTAAGAGTACATAAAAAAAGTTAATATAGCGATTAAAAAATAATATCTACACTAGTATTGGCATTGTTTAAAACATTTAAAAATACGTCCTACACTAAGAATAGTTACAGTTATCAATTAGTTATTTTTTTATTATTGTAAAAAGTATTTTATCGTACCCACATTACGTATATCAGTTTCATTAATCACTAACGTTTTTAATTGAAAGAACGATTGTAGAAATGTTTATTTGGGATATCATTGACTACTTCTTACAGTGAATATTATCAACAAAATAATAATATATATATTATATATTTCAGGCAATTTTGCACTTAGATAAAAAGCCATATTATAAAGTTAAATAAGGTTGAATAGTGACTAACTAGTTTTAGCAATATCCCACAGAATTTTACTAGGAAAATTATGACATTAGATAGGATATAGGCATGCTGTCTGTAAACTCTAAATTGCAACACAGAAGCATTAAAGCTTAGCAAGTTTCTATGAGAATCTATCCAATTAAGTCACAATAAAATTAATTAAAAATGTATAATAAAAGATGAAAATATATTTCTACAACTTCACTTCTTGAATTCAAAAGAGAAAACTATAAACAACAATTTACTAAATATTATATATAATTTTTAAAAAAACAATAGTTATAGGACAGGCATTTCTAGTCCAGTTATTGTGTTCTTAATATTTTTTTGTCTTTTATTTAGTGCTTTCAAGACTCCATACTGCTAATGAGAATTTCACAACAGAATTGAATTTTAATGATTTTAAATTAATAAACGCATGATATACCAAATAAACTTTCCTGCAATTGAACTTATTGTATATAACATTGAAAATGGACCATGGGTGATTATTTCATTTTGTTAGTCTAAATAACATCCAAGAGTCACATAATATATAAACCAAGATATTGAAAGTGTATTTTATTTTTTAATCTGGTATTACAAGGGGACTAGTATATGTTATCCTACTACTATTATAAAGGCGAAAGTTTGTAAGTATGGATGTATGGATGTATGGATGTTTGTTACTCTTTCACGTAAAAACTACTGAATGGATTTGAATGAAACTTTACCACAATATAGCTTATACATCAGAATAACACATAGGATACTTTTTATCCCGTTCCCGAAATTGTAGTATTCCCGTGGGAATTAGTATTTCTGGATCTACCAAAGCGATTTGAATGAAATTTGGTACAGAGAGAGGTAGAGCTCACAGAATTAATATGGGATAGTTTTTATCCCGGAAAATTAAGTATTCCCGTGGGAATGGGTATTTCTATATCTACCAAACCGATTTGAATTATTTTCGGTATATAGATAGTTAGGGCTCAAGAATTAACATGAGATAATTTTATCCTGGAAAATGTAATCCCGTGGGATAAACATGTTATAAATGCAAAAATCTCTCTGCACTTAGCCCTAGAGTCTACGCGGACGGAGTCGCGGGCAAAAGCTAGTGATCCATATAATATTTCAATATTAAGATTTATCAAAATGGTTTTATCCTCAACGGCAAATACTCATATTTTTATACGTAAAAACAGCATCAGTATATAGAAAAATAATCCAAATTTATTTTGAAAATTGCAGGGTAGTTCTAAATACTTATTGCTATCTCTCTCTTACACATGTATACACATATCTTGCATCCTTTTCTAGTCATTGAGGGGTAATCCCTAACATATTTCAAACTTTTACAACTTTAAAATTACTGAATAGATTTTTAAAATGATTTCTGTTCTACTATCAAAGTATTCTAAGCTTCAGTGCTAGAGGAGGTCCATGCTTAGCAATGGAATGCATATAGGCTTATAACAATCAAAATTTCTCAATAAAAGTTTTGATTTAAATTATAAAAAAGATTTGAGGTATTGTATCATGTTTCGTTCAACAATATATATTGAGGCTGTTTAAAATTAATATTGATTTAAAAAGATCTTTTGTTTGTCCATTTTCAATGTTATATAAAAATTAGATATAATAAAAAGCTGTATATATTTGTCCCTTTTCTTATTTTGACTGTTTAGTTCGATTGCAAGAGACTATTATAATTCCTTTAACATGCACAAACAATTTTAGCACATCATAGACAATATTCCATACTGCCTCCCTCCCCCAAAATCTACCATTTCGTTCTACCATCTCTGCATTATATTCAAACAGACAAACGCATGTAACAAATATATACAGCTTTTAATACATCCATTAAAATCATTTGGCGAGATTGAAAAAAGTCGGCTGATTATTTTCGAGGCATCCTAACCGCCAAAACTGACAGTCTGACGTTGACAGTTATAACAGTCAAAGTGACAGATAAGTCATATACTTTTATTATGTAAAAAAATCTGTTTTATATTGAACTATTTGCAAAGTAAAGTATATATTAATAAGTTATACAAAAAGTGTGATAATATGAGCGCAAGTCATGTGTTGGAGCTGTTAATCGACTCATTTCACCAAAATAATCAGTAACATTGTTTTATGCCTTCTTTACACTTCAAAAGTGACATTTGAGTAACCTAGGCCTAATATTGTGTCATCTGTCATTATGACACACACAAACTATCAAATTTTCATCCATTTATGACAGAATAACATATGTACAAATACAGTACAAATTAGGCCATTCCCTGAAAATTAAGTCCAAAACAGAATCTGTCACTTTGAAAAACTGTCAAAACACTGGGAAGAGCCGAAATTTTTCAATGCTGCCAAATTCGCCCCCATAACAATCGCAAAAGCCGTCTCTGCGCAAAATTTCCAAAATATACAATAATACTTAAAGTTTTAAAAATCATTACCACCATCACTTGATGGTAGAGAAGTATTTTTTATGACTGCGTATACAATTTTTTTGAATCGAACGACAATTATTAAATATATCAATTATTACAATATAATATCGAGTATACTAAGTTTACCGTATCGTATATTTTACTTCGTATAGTCGCGTTGGGGGGCCGCATCCAGTGGGGGGTCGCTGGGGGGTCGGACCCCCCGCACAGGGGTCGGGCTTCACATTAATAAATATCGATATAGTTACGTATACGGGCGTGCGGTGACCCCCTTGTAGCCACGTCACTGGATTCGGCCCCATTGAGTTTTGACCCCCCACATCCCGTTACGCGTTAGGATATGATACAATGGATACTTTTTCGCGTAATGTGATGCAGAAGAGGATTAATGGATCGTGCAAATTTTCTCTCGTGGCTCAACACATTTTGATAATGTTCAGTCGAAAGGAAGGTTAACTTAACCGATAATTTATACCGAATATTGAAGTCATTGAGAAGACAACAAAAGAATTCTCACACGATCCATCTCCTTAAAATACTTATAAACTAATATGGCTGACGAATTTTTCCAATAAAAATGAAAAACATTAAAAAAGTTCCAAAAAAAAACACATACCGATAAAAAAATACAACAATGAGTATATCAACTTATCCTTTTTACAAGTTTTTTTTTCTTTTAAATAAATATCCTTGTCTATGGACGGTATTGTCTATAGTATTCTCTTGTCTGTGGTACAAAAAATTATCTTACAGTACTATTTTTGTTCATGCTCAGTCGGGTGCTGTGGTGGAAATTAAAAAAAATAAACTAACGACTTTTTATAATCACAACCGGTGTACAAATTGACGTATGCTTGTATTGAGAGAAAAAAGGAAAAAAATGTTGTCTATGAATTACTTTCAAACGCAAAAATTATTATTAGAGTGGCATACACGTTTGTAGACGTATTTTTTTTAGTTCCTCGGTTTTTTTTAAATTATTGAGTTCCTCAAACCGATATTATAATATGGTAATATATATACTAATATTATAAATGCGAAACATTATTAAGTGTCTCTTACTCCGTTGAAGAAATGCCATAATTACAAAAATAAAAGAAAATTGCTGGTTTTCAGTCTACAGCACGAATATGCCACTAAACGAAAAAAACGCGCGGGTGCGCAGACGAGCGTTTTTAAAAACGCCGCCCAGCACTAACGAGCGCGCACGAAATCGCCAACACACGTACACTTTGACTCTTTCGAAATACTTTAAACCTTCTTTAATACTCGTATATAATCTTTTTTTAAACGTTGAGGTATGGATTACGTATACATGGTTTTCGTCCGGCACGGCAGCTTTGCGTCATTCTGACAGCTGTCAAACTTGACACGCGTCACTTTTGACGTGTGTCATCTCTGACAGCTGTCATTCAGCAACACGGCAATCAGAACACAAGGAAATCACATTCAACTGCCACAATTCAAAATAAAATACCATAGTTTAAATATAAGGCACAAAATTATAAAAAAAATCACATATAAAATCACCGTTCCTCATCTGTCATAGACAATCGCAAAGGTGCCGAGACGCGACTGATTTTTTTTTTAATCTAAACTCTAAATCTATGGTATACTGATGATTTCAATGTCTTTTATTTATCATTTAATACAAATGAAACTTATGACATATAATTATGATGTCATGTGTATTTAGATATAAGAAGGCGTATACATTATATGCTTTTGATGAGAATCGAATTTAAATGTCCAAATTGTTACATAATCAACAATCGATTATCGATTGTACCTCACGGTTTATCGATTATACTGCGATTATCTTTTGTATTTATTATATTATCTGCGTTGGGATCGCTAGTTCCTTTTATTTTTTTAAACTACTTCAACACTGGATATAGGCATGGCTGTGAAAAGTAAAATTGAGTGCAGTTTATACTACAATTTATTTGGTATTGTAAGACCCCAAAATTAAGAAAATAGGGTTGTCAAGTATAGAGGGTTATGTGCTGGAATAATAAGAGATTTACAACTCGTAATTTTTTTACACCACTGATGCAAATCCATGTTACTTTTGACTTTAAAATTATCAACGCTTTTCTCTTCGGGTTTTTAAAAAAATCAACCCAAATTTTAAAAATTCCTCCCTAATTTTTTTTACCTGCACTAAGCCTAGATCGATTTAAGCGCAGTTTTAGACTATGCCTATACCCAGCAATGGTATATATTCAGTCCAAATTTGGACATTCAAATTCGTTTCTCAATCACTTAACCGTATCGACGATCATACGATGGACGTAGTATTTTACAAATTAAATTTATCACTTGCAAAATGTACAGAATTGCAATTGAAGACTTCTAGACTGTTCTAAAACATATTGCTTATTCTCTGTCTCTTATATCAAGTTAAAGAGACGAAAGATATACCATCAACAAAAAATACTTAAAAAAATAATAAACGAAAGACAATTAGCACAATTTCAAATTCTGCCCATTTTGCATGTGATATTATGGTTGAACGCGTTACCATGGCAACGTTTACTACCTTGGTCGTGCTCTTTACCAAAGCAACATTTACCTTGGATACAAACTTTACCATAGTAATATAGACCACCATGGTTGCTCGGGCTACCATGGTTACATCGACTACCATGGTCACAAACCTTATCAAGGTAAAATCGGCTACCATGGTCGCACTTTTTACCAATGCAACATTTATTACCATAGTTACGAACATAACCAAGGCAACATCGAGTACCATGGAAACATCTACTACCATGGTCGCCCTCTCTACCATGGCAACATTTAACTATCATGGTCACAAACATTACCATGGTAACACCAACAACCATGATTGCCCTCCCTACCATGGTAACATCACCTACAATGGTCGCACACCTTACCATGGCAACATCTACTACCATTGTCACTAACTTTACCTGAGTAACATCTTCTACCATGGTCGTGTTATCATGGCAACACCACCTACCATGGTCGCAAAAGCCACCGAGTGGTATAGCCACCGTTTTCAATGCATGCTCTGTTGTATTGAGTATGTTGAGTGTTCAGAAGACTGGTCGTCGTTTTGAGGCTCCTGTTCGTCGGCAGAATGCTCTCCATCTTGATCCTCGTCTTCGGATGAGGAGAGAAGACCTGGTGATGAGATTGGGGTGGATTATTCGACTATATCGACAGTATGTATGTATGTAAGCAGTGATGGCCTCGAGGTTTGGGCGCGCGGTCGAGAATCCGACGGTCGCGGGTTCGAACCCCAGGCACACACCTCTGACTTTGCGAAGTTATGTGTGTATTCACATTGAATTATCACTTGCTTTAACGGTGAAGGAAAACATCGTGATAAAACCTGCACACCTAGGAGTTCTTAGGAATTTCTTAGGTGTGTAGTCCGCCAACCCGCACTAGGCCAGCGTGGTGGACTATGGCCTAAAACCCTCTCAATGGTAGAGGAGACCCGTGCTCAGCAGTGGGCGTATATGGGTTGATGAAGAAGATGAAGAAGATGTATGTATATAAACCACCTTAAGATACTTAGACTTACTAGATATTTTTTTGAATGGCGGAAGATTTATTGGCATGGACATCCAAGAACACACTATTATTTTACAAGTTGGTTTTAAAAATACTATTTCACAGATGATAAATAATGATTGAAACATGAAGGAAACATTATGTGTATTATTTTATTATTATTTTTAATAGCCTATACTATTACAGTTCTAGACAGTTCTAGTTCTAGTTCTATTCATAGTAGACCGTTCCCGGTGGAAGTCATTGGGGGAGGCCTATGTCCAGCAGTGGACCACTAATGGCTGATATGATGATGATGATGATGATGATTACAGTAGGATCATATCTCACTACTATAAAGAACTACACTCCGAATATCATTAAATTGTATTTTATTTTTGTCATGGGAAATCTGTTAGACAAGGACGGACTATAACCATAATGACTTTACTGCCTGTAAGATAGGTATGTGTGAGAGAGATAGATATATAATGTATACTATACCTGCTGTAAACTGCGGGTTGGAGAGAGCATCGGGCCAATACCTCTTGTTTATAGACGAACCATTTTTACTCTTCTTGCCACCTGAAATTAGTTATTTATTCATTAATATATAAATAAAATCTTATCTTTTTGCTGGACATGGGCCTCTCCCAGAGTCTTCCAAAGTATTCTATACATCGCGGGCTTCAAACCAGAAGGACGTATAAACAAAAACTATTTTTTTGTAACTTTATCAGTACACCACATCTGATTTTCTCTTAAGGTGCCCCATACACCCACAATAATATTGCACAATATTCTGATTGTACAATATTATTGAACGTGTAGGGATAATATTGAAACATTGCGCAGTGATTGAACAAAAGATTCAACGACCTTAATTTTTATTGTGAAATATTTTTTTATTGCGCTGTGTGGGCTTAATATTGCGCAATATATTTTTTCTTTTCAACAAAATCACCAGCGTGGCTGCCGCCAAAACTTCGTCGTCAGACATGTTGCTCGCACGAAAATATTGATCAGACTGGTTAGTCAATTTTATTGACAGAATTTATTGAACGTCTGGAATCAAAGGGTGTGTTCAATTATATTCAAACAATAAAAAGATTGTGCAATATTATTGTAGGTGTATGGGGCGCCTAACGGTAGCTAAATTACTGTAAAAGATATTAAAAGGTTGTAGAGATAAATTAAAACAGAAATTATTAAGTTTTGTTACCTCTTGAAAAGTAGGGGTATCGCTAATACGCCTTTCTGGTTTGAAGCCCACGATATGTAATCTTTACTAGTCCCTACTAATATTATAAATGCGAAAGTAACTCTGTCTGTTTGTCTGTTACGCTTTCCCGCTTAAACCTCTCGACCGGTTTTGATGAAATTTGGCACAGACAATCTTTACACCCTGAGAAAGGACCTAGGGTACCTTTTATTGCGAAAAAAAGGGATGAAGAGGTTGAAACCATGAAATTTATATATAGGCATTTGATAAGAAATAATTGAACATTTGTACTAGAGTTTTTGAAATTGCGACCAATGAGGGGGTGAAATAAGGGTTGAATATTTGTATGGGAGTTCGTCATTTATGAATCGGACTCTGAGAAGTAAAATAGACTATAACTTATTTTCTATCTGAACTCAACCCTGTAGTCTACGCGGACGAATCAAGTAAGAAGAAGTAAGAAGTCAAGTACATATAGAAATTCAACCTACCAGGTTTATCAGCGCAGTCCAGCATGGGCTGCAGGATGCGGCGGCGCGCGTTGATGAACCAGTTGTTGACCTGCAGCAGAGTCAGTCTCGTCTGCGCGGCCAGGGTCCGCTTCTCCTCCTCAGTGGGGTACGGGTGCTGGAATACATGAAGAATATTAATGGTATAATTAAAGTGACAAAAAAAGGTGGTCAAGTGCGAGTCGGTCTCGAGCACAGAGGGTCCCGTTGCATTGTTTATAGAAACGGCAAAAAATCATGATTTTTGTTGTGAAGAGCTAACTCACATCATCTGTCAAATTGCTCAAACTATTTGTTAAGTCAATCTACCGGTTGCCAATCCCCTCTCCCGGTTGTTTATTCCCTC
Source organism: Cephonodes hylas (assembly GCA_030295005.1). Taxonomy (NCBI): domain Eukaryota; kingdom Metazoa; phylum Arthropoda; class Insecta; order Lepidoptera; family Sphingidae; genus Cephonodes; species Cephonodes hylas. Next base: position 4,438,541 of record AP025387.1, on the reverse strand, counting down.
TACAGGTTGCCAATTCCCTCTTCAGGTCCCCCGTTCTCTCTCCAGGTTGCCAATCCCCTCTCCCGGTTGTTTATTCCCTCTACAGGTTGCCAATTCCCTCTCCCGGTTGCCAATCCCCTCACCTTTCGCTTCCCTGTACTCACTCCACTTACCATGACGGACAGCAATAGCCAGGCGCACACTATTTACCCACCTATTTAAAACGTTACTCGACAGGTTACTATATCCCTCTTCTGGTTGCCCACAGGCCATAATACTCACCGCGAGGTACTATTACTCTTTTGGTTGCCAATTCCCTCTACAGGTTGCCAATTCCCTCTCCTTCTCTTCCCCCAACCCACTGCTCACCACGAGTTACTTGAACAGCTAGGCTCACTAAGAGGTACTATTACTCGATTGGTTGCCAATCCCCTCTTCAGGTTGCCAATCACCTCTCCTGGTTGCCTGTAACCCAGTCTCCACTCACCACGAGGTGCTGGAACAGCCAGGCGCGCATGACCTGCGTGGCGTGTCGGGGCAGCACGCCGCGCTTGCCGCTCGCGTCCTCGCACTCCTCCTCGGGGGGCGGAGACCCCGACACCGAGGAGCACGAGTTGTTCGAGTTCGTGCCTGGAGGACATACGCAAAGATAGATAGATAGCTTTATTGATACCCACTTAAAATTAAGTTACAATAAATGACAGCCCCGTGGCGCAGTTGTCTAGACACCAGCTTGCGAAACGAGAGGCCGCGTCGATCCTGCAGAGACTAATGTTTGTGTGATCTGCTAATATTTGTTTCAGGTCTGGGTGTTTGTGGGAGCGAAAAGTCTCTGTAGCTTCTGATACCCACGACACAAGACTCGTATCTTAGTGTGGGGTCAGGACTATGTATGTGACTATTACTTATTATTTATTTAAGATGGATTTATAATACACCCCAGAGATATACAGAGGGTGCGTGAAACGTGGAGTGATTCGTATTAGACCTAATAAACACATTATGCTGGGTGTATTCAGACCGTGATCGGAAATTAAGGCAGGTTCAAATACCTGAATATGGGGCTTAAGTGTTTGGTGTATATTTATATATATCTGATGAGGGGTCATTCATAAATTACGTCACACGTAATTAATGATTTCTTTTTTGTTTTACCCCTTCCCAGTTCTTGTCACTTTTGTAGGAATACCCCCCTACTTAGTGTGACTTGACATATTTTGCAATTTTATTAATCTAGAAATTATTGGATAAAACAGCAGTTTCGAATTAGATTTATTTTCAAAGAGATTCAATTCGTCGACGCTTGCCATGGAAAACTAGTAGGGAGAGTAGCAGGCTAAACAATTTCAATCTTACGTTAATGTAAGTAGAATTGCAAAGCTTTTTGGAATTTTTCGTCAACAGTGCAAATTTCTTGTGCAAATTAACAGAGTTTCAAATGTTAAGTCACAAAATTTAGGTTTCCTCCCACCCCCTTGTCACACAATATCACACTCAGTCGACCCCCTGCCTCCCCTTTATCGTGTGACGTAATTTATGGATGGCCCCTAACACATATACAGGATGTATACAGACCGTTAACAAAAAATAAGACAGACAATAGCTACGATTACAAAGCACGTTATATTAAAAATAATCCCGGTAGAGTATTTAAGTTTTCGTAGCAAAAACAACCACCTACTCGTGGTTATTGGTTAAAGGTTTATCCCACAGGAAAATTATGTTTTTTGGGGATAAAGAGTATCCTATGTTACTTCAGTGACTCCCGTCTACTTCCATACCAAAAGTCATTAAAATCAGTTCCGTAATTTGAGTTTTTCGTAAAAAACATAAAATAATTCAAAATTACTTTACTAACCTGTATAAACGTCTGTGGGTAGAAGCCCGACTCCGATTTGACCGATGGGAGTTGATCCTTGGACCACTAACGATGATGCTGAAATCGAAATAGTTTGGCATTAATAATCATAGTCACACTGCCTCGCATACTGTCAGCCCAAAATACTAACTGAAATGATGATCGTTATTTTAGTAATTATTGTGATCACTATCCTCCTCATTATTAGCGTCATTATCATCGTCATTATTACGGCCGCTATCATCATTATTATGAGCACTATCATCATCATTATTACGACTGCTATCATCATTATTATGAGCACTATCATCGTCATTATTACGACCGCTATCATCATTACTATGAGCACTATCATCGTCATTATTACGACCGCTATCATCATTATTATGAGCACTATCATCGTCATTATTAACATCACTATCGTCATTGGTATCTTCACGGCCATCATCTTCATTATTATCACCACTATCATCATCATTTTTACCATCACGATCATCTTCATTATTATCAATCGATCATCACCATCATTATCATCGCCATTATATTATTGTCACTATCATCATTGTTATCATCACTACCATCATCACAATCATCACTATTATTATCCCCCCTTTCATAACCATTATCCCTCAACAATATTTCTCCCCAACCACTACCACCTACAGCCTAGCATGACCAACCAACTCCTGACATATACAGGGTGTCCTTACCCACTAGCGGTATATATACAGAATGGTGTAATACTCGACAAAACCCCTGCCTATTATACAGGTGTACTTACCCACTAGTGGTATGTACTATATATACAGGGTGTTGTACTCACGCGTGTCTCTATGTGTGGGCGGCGCGTACGGTATGTCGGCGTGGGGCGGGAACACCGCGGGGTACGCGGGCGGCGGCAGCGGCGCGGGGGGGGACTGCACACACATACATACTGTAGGGATGTGGCATCGATTGTGGGGGAATCGATTAGATATGGCAATACACCTTTTTATCTTTAGTTAGGTGCATATACAATATACATATATTCATCATCATCATCATCATCAGCCCTTAATTCGTCCACTGCTGGACATAGGCCTCTCCTATGGCACGCCACTGGGCTCGATCTTCGGCTCTCCTCATCCAACCGCTGCCAGCCACCTTGCCATATATTTATACTAATATAATAAACGAGGTAAAGTTTGTGACGTTGCAGAAATTATTCTCTGGGTGCTACTGAACCGATTTGGGATGGATAAAAAAGGACTCAGACCTTTTTACAATACAATAGGTGTCATTTTTGGAACTTCGGAGACGTATTATAGATTTACGTATTATTTTACAATAACTACTCAAAATAACTCAAAAAAATTAGAAAATAATCGATGATCTATATTATATAGCAATTGTATGGTACCTGATACTGCGGCGAATTGGAAGTGCTGGAGTGATCGTCCATAGTTCCTGACACGTTGTTGTTGCTCTCCACTCCGCCTGGAAACGGAAATATATAGTCTATTTTGATTTTTCTTGTTATCTCATACACAGGCGTATAATAACTTGACCAAAAACTAAGACAGGCAATAGCAACGGTGGAAGAAGGAAAAATATTTCATGTTTTCCTGCCAACCACATAATAGTCGTGTTTGTCAAGAAAGCGAAAAAAAATTCGGGATTTTTATGTCACAGTTGTTGCTATCACCGTGGCTATTGCATATCTAAGTCTTCGATCACGGTTTGTATATAAATAAATACACCCAACAGCAACAAACATAATTCTGACACCACAATAATATAAGTCTTGTTTCGCTTATCAGAAACTTGGAGACACTTTACCCTCACAAAAATCCAGACACAAATATTCTCAATGGGGTTCGAACCCGTCACCTCAAGTTTTGCAAGTCAACTACGCCACGGGGCTGTCAACCTACCAAAGCCTACTTGTTTTTCAAAAAGTTCAATGAAATTTGAGGGTAGTTTCACAGCATCAAACCTGCACTATAATCGGTCCTGAGCAGGTTCTCGCTCTGCATCTTGGTCTTGAGGCAGGCGATGTACCGGCCGCAGAAGTCGCGGCACAACTCCTGGACCTTCTCCAGTTCTAGAAGGTGGATCCTCAAGACCTGGAGACCAGGGATTTGAGGGTTAGGGGATTTTGAGGGTAGTCTATGGTCTTTTGGGGGTTAATATCTTAATGAAGGGTTAGACCTTAGATTAGACCACTAGTTGGGAAATTTAGGGATTTTTTGAGGGTAGTTTATATTCTTTTTGTTTTTAAAATCTTCATGACGGATAAGGCCTTAGTTCACGAGTTGTGATCAAATAGTTTGTTAAGTTCATCATCACGATTATTCCATTTAGTTCCCATTATTAGGGACTGGCCTGCTCTACAGCTAAGAGGATTTAGGCCTTAGTCCATCACGCATATTTTACCAAACACACAAATACTGACCTTTTAGCCTTAATGAAAATAAAACTACATTCAAAGATTTTCCAACTGCTAAATATCTATTTATATTACCAACAACATTTAACTAACCCATTTGTACAAACATCTACACTAGTCAGAAATCTACCTGTATGCTCTTAATCATGAGCCCGTCGATCTCAGGGTCGTCGACCAGGAAGGGGCGCCGGTCCCGCCGCTGGTGCTGCACGAAGGCCTGCAGGTCGGCCCCAAAGGCGTCCGCGGCGGGAGGCTCCGCCCCGGCGGTGGCCTGCTCGCATCGCTCTAGCAGCAACGCCAGGAGGGGGAATAGGGGGTGTCTGCAGATAATAACCGTCACAGCTATGATATATTATACGAATATTATAATAATCTAGTTACCACTCTACTCTTTAAATAGCACAATTGCAGCCGGACTTTTTTTTATTTTGTCACCTTCTGACACTGATCACTGATCTAAAGGAACCTAACTTGTCATGATGCCACAATAAAGTTAATCAGACACTTAATCAGATTATAATGAAGGAGTTGGAAAAAAAAGCTATTGAATTATGAGGTTTCACCCACTCAAAAGAGATAACGAGATACGATTGATGAATCTAGACGCAATTAACGCTCCACGGATAAACAACTATATAATATTTAATGAATACATGTGACCTAAAGTGCAAGCTTTAACTTTAGCTTCCACTAATAGTCTTGGGGGAGGCCTATGTCCAGCATTGGACCACCATTGGCTGTTAATATTGAAAATAGTCATTCCATCCCAAATTCTTCCAAGATTCAACAAGTTTTAAATGGTTCATCATAAAGACCAGACGTCACATACCTTAGTGATACATTTAGAAAGGTACATACTTGTAAACGGCCCTCTTGTCGGCCTCGAACTGGGCCTGGTCGGCATCAGGGGCGGGCGCGCCGCCGCCCTGCATCCCTCCGAGATCACTACCGCCACCGCATCTGGAACAAACAAGAGCATCGTCATCGTCACCATTATAAACTCAGCCTACAGCCGTCCACTGTTCAACGCAAGCCTCCCCGAAGAAAGCGCCAACCGTCAAACATTTCAAGCAAAAACGAAGTGCTTCTATTGATTGCCACACTTTTTCAAGTTCGGATACCCAAAATACTAAAATGCGGCCGTGTCAAACATAATAATGTTATAATGTGTAAATATATCTTTCCAACTCCTTTATATTGTCTTTCAGATTAACTTGATGATGACAAATTAGGATCCCTTAGATTCATTCATTCATTAGCTTCATTGCTCGTCGTCAATACTTTGCGTGCTGTTGATCCTGGAGCACACGAGTTCTCACGAACGAATGTAAGGGGACCTAATTTGTCATCGTCAAGTTAATTAGAAAGAGTTTGAAGAACAAACATTACTCAATTTCCCTACTAATACCTACATTTCCTTGCCAGTCTTACTCAACCGTCCTATACTCTACAAAATCATCTCAAATGTGGAAAACATCGCATTATCAAAAGAGATTACAATAAAGCAGCGTGCGGTTGCAGTAATTCGTCGACAGAAGGGCCGTATATCACATCTCAGCGAGTAACACTTGTGACGAATGTCTATCCGGAGGCTGGGAGGTTTAATATTGTACTTTTATTGCTTTGGGGGATGTTTGTGCATTGTAGGATTGGCATTAATACGTATTTAGTTTTGGCAGGTTTTATAAGGCTTCAGTGTCGTTACTTCTATTTCCATAAGCGATAGGTACACGTTAATTGTGTAATACAGCGTTTCCTAACCTTTTTCAGCCACGGACCCCTGGGAAAATAGGGATAGTTTTCACGGACTCCTTTAATAAAAAAATTGTTAAGTAAGCGTAGCGATTACGAGACATTAGCATTTATGTATGATTCAGAGATGACACCGCGGACCCCCATACATATACTCGCGGACCCCCAGGGGTCCGCGGACCAAACGTTAGGAATCGATGGTGTAATATCTAGTTTATTGTGGAATCGGGATGTTCTGATGTATGTATTATTAATAAATGACGAACTCCCATGCAAACTTTCAACCCCTATTTCACCCCTTCACTGGCCTAAATTTCAAAAACGCTAGAACAAATATTTAATTATTTCTTATCAAGTGGTTAAATATAAAATTTCATGGTTTTTAAAATTAATAAATCCCATACAAAATTTCAACCTGTATTTCAATCTCAAATTCCTTTTTTTTTTCGCAATAAAAGGTAGCCTATGTCCTTTCTCAGGGTCTGAAGATTGTCTGTGAAATGTTGTAAGGCTAATACTATAAAACTAAGTCGGTACTTCCACAGAAGTCCAAAAGCGTTACACGTTAATTGTGTAATGTCTAGTTTATAGTTTATTGTGGGGACAGGATATTCTCAATCATAAATCAAATTGATATTTTCTTTAAATAAAGTTTAAAGATGACTCTGAATTTTATATACCAAGCTTTCAGGCTTCTATGGAAGTACAGCCACTGCAATAAGATTCCCCGTCCCCAGCCTTCGCAAAGTCCCGTTTCCCGAAACAAGAGCAACATGGAACTTGCTACAGATTTTCCTTATTTCCCGGCGAAACCGTTTCGGGAATAATTAGCGCGCGCCCCCGCGTTCTGTTTGCGAGTGGCTACAGTTATTAACTCGAGCGAAATTCCATTTTCATTTTGTTTTTTTTTGGGGGAAATAGACTCGTGGTGATAAGAAACTTTTTGGAGGAAATTTTGTTTGATGATTTTTTTTTTTTAATAACATGTGTTTTTTTTTCGCTTGAGATGACGCCACGGCTTACTAAACAGAGATAGACATAGACAACGGAAAAGCGCTCCTACTAATGCTAAACGAGCTTATGTAGAAACCGCCCTACAAATTCTAATTGTTACAATACTATCACAAACTACCCACATAGCAGTGTTAAAATTTTATCGCGGACTATTTATCTACTTTTTACAATTTATTAATTATTCAATTTCATTTCAACGTAACGACATAATTATTAATTATGTTAAATTTTAAAGCATATTTGAACTCAAGTAATACACCAATTATAATAATTACTGTATTCTAATGTCAATAGTAAAATAAAAAAGAAATAATACGTGGCATAGCATTTACATTCCTTACTCATATAATTTGAATTTAAAAAAATGAAATCCACAAAAAGCGTTCCAACATGATAGCAAAGAAAAAAACAAAATAGTTCGTATTCGTAAAAAGAATACCACATTGTTGCCAACATAACAAATCAAAACATTCATAAACTTTTAATCTTGTCTACGGTTGCTCGTACGTGCCGTGTGCACGTGTGTTGTAGTGTTTTACAGAAGCTTTAGTTTCGGTTTTAAAACCTACACATTCGGCTTCGGCTTACGAAATGAATTAAAAAGGAAATAGTCTGGTTATTCCTGTGCAATTTATCAACGCGTTCTATCGAAAGTTTTTGGATTCGATTCCTTCTCCTGTAATTATTTTTCATTATTGCCAGGAAAATCTCAACGCGCTCGATATCTCTGGAAATATAATATGAAATCTGTGTTTTATAAATACTTGCTTGAAAGAATGTAATAAAATTATCGTATCATTGTCTTAAGCAACACAATGGCTTCGGTTTTTATATGAATAAATTATATTTGTTTTACTACAATTGATACCCTAACACTATAAAATAGCTAAATAAAAATTATGCAATAATATAAAAAATTAAATTCACATTCGGGCAGATGGAAACCGAAAATCGTTTTCGGCTACAGTTACTCGCAGCCAAACACTAGTGTATATTGTAAATATTCAAAATTCGAACGCTCCCGCGCGCGCCGGTTCGAACGCGCGCCGCATTCAAATGTGCCAGTTATCCACGTTCGCGCCGCCGAGACTTCGCAGAACAAGGAAGTGGTTAGGTGTATCGATAAGTTTTACCGATGGTATCGATTGTCGTTGTATAATCTTAACGATGTTATACGGATAATCGTAACAAAGTATTTGATATGCTACTTTTGAAAATGGAGGCTTGACTGCATTATATTTGATGTTTAAATTTTTAATATTACATTAAGAATCTTTTTACATACTAAAATCTATATATATAAAAGAAAGTCGTGTTAGTTACACCACTTATAACTCAAGAACGGCAGAACAGATTTGGCTGAAAATTGGTAGGGAGGTAGCTTAGAGCCAGGAGACGGACATAGGATACTTTTTATCCCGTTCGATAGCGTTCCCGTGGGACTTTTCATTGTTTTCTTTATCCATACAAAAGTTTCGTTTCAATAATTAAGTCAATTTAAACTTTAATACAATACAATAAAGTTTAAATCGTAGTGGAGGAGTTCTATGTCATAAAAATGAATATCTCGATGTGTTCCTAAGCGCAAATCTCGAGAACAGCTGAACCGATTTCGCTAATTCTTTTTTTATAATATTCCTTGAAGTACGAGGATTGTTCTTACGGAGAGATACATTTTAATAATTGCCTGAAAAGGTCTAAAAATAATACTTTTCTATATTCCCATACAAAAGGTTTGTAATGATACTTAAGTCATTTTGAACTTTAACACCATACAAAATTTCCTGTCATTTAATGTTTATCCCGTCGATGCCGTTAGAGGCTCCCTCAAATAAAAGAACTTATTAAAATAAGCATTTTGAATCGACAATATGTATCTATAACATTCGAATTATTGCGTATTTTAGATGTTAAAAATGCAGAATTCTCATGACAATGGATTGACATTTTTTGGCTGTCAAATGTTAAGGCGTGCGTTCAGAAATTTATTTTGTGTAACAAATCTCCTTGGTAGTGCCTAATTTTTAAATTTTTATTATGCTTGAATATCTAAAATACTCTAAATCTCCTTCAAGAAATATTAATAAATGGTCAGGGGATGCTTTTTCCATTGATCTAGCCAGTCATGGAACAGGGCTATGAGTTCGCGACCTCGGCCCCCCGAGCTGTTGGAGTCTCCCACTACTTCCTTATCCGGGACTGTGGCATCCTTACCATCAGGCCAAATATCCTTACCTGCAATATCCTGTACCCAAACACACGCTATCTCTACCCCTTTACCAAAACAATGAAAGCCCCAAGGAGAGTTGGTGTCAGACAGGCGGGCGGCCGTAAAACATTTGCCAAAACATTTATACAGTATGTATAATAAGAAAGGTGACAGGGCCTAGGCCGTCCCCCGTAGCCGACGCGCAGGGGCAGCACCCGGTTCCTATGAGAAATGGGCAAGGTTTGTTACACCAGCCCGGGCGGGGGCAACGTAAGACACTAGCCCGGGAAATGAGATTGAGGTATGCAAGTTGGAATGTAGGTACCATGAATGGTAGGTCAAGGGAGCTAGCAGCTGTGCTGAAAAAGAAAAAAAAATGGTCAACGAAGAAGACTTACGAAAGACGACTGCATGCAGCAAAGATGCGAATGTTGCGGTGGATGTGTGGTATAACACGGAGTGACAGAGTCAGAAATGAATACTTTAGGGTAAGTCTGAAAGTAGCTCCTGTGATAGAAAAGATGAAAAGAAACCGTCTGTCGTGGTATGGGCACATTAAGAAAAGTAATTAATCATATGTAGGAAAAAAAAGTGATGAACATGAAAGTGGATAGATGGGCGAGCCGAGGGAGGTCTAAAAAGAGATGGATGGAGTGCGTGACTGAAGATATGAAAAAGAAAGGGGTGAATGAAAACATGACGGCTGACAGGGATGTGTGGAAAAAGAAGAGATACTGCGCCGACCCCAAATAATTAATTGGGACCAGGGCAAGGGGATGATGATATACCTAAGTAATTAAAAATTAAATTCTGTTAATAAGTAACAAGACATTCATTGACTGGTAGGGCGATACGAAGTTTGCCGGGACAGCTAGTTAAAGTTTATATCAATGGTTTTAGGTCATCTTAAAATTGTAGTCCATTAGGATTTAAGATGATTAGTACCCGCACCACGGCAACGTGATGGACTAGGGCCTATAACCTCTCGGTTGTAAAAGAGGCCCATGAGTAGCAGTAGGTTAAGTAATGTAAATGCTTTTTAAGATAATGCTAATCAGAATTATATCATTATTGGTATATAAAGCCAGTAATGGCCACGAAGTTTAAGCCCGCAGTCGAGAATTCCGGCGGTCGCGGGTTCAAACCCCAGGGACACACTTTTGATTTTTCGAAGTTATGTGTATATTCCCAATGAATTATTACTAAATTTGACGGTGAATGAAAAAATCATGATGTAACCTGCACACTTAAAAGTTCTTAGGAACAACAATGGTATATGATCCGCCAACCCGCACTAGGCCAGCGTGGTGGACTAAGGCCTTAACCCTCCCAATGCTAGTGGAAGCCCATGCTCAGCAGTAAAACAAGGCAAAGTAACACTTCATCTTCTAAATGTCAACCATTAATCAAAGCATCAAAGATTTACAACAAATAGTAGAAAATTAAACGCATACATCGTAAAGCAAGACGGTAACTATTTTAATATTGAGTAAGCTGTTTTTGTATTGTAAAAACACAAAATTCGAACCCGCGCACGCCCCGACGTACGCGAGCGGCATCTAAATGATCGTGTTATCTATCGGGCGCTGCGATGGGGCGGAATATCGATGCAATCATATCGATAGTATCGTCATTAACATTTTAGAATTGTGTAGTTATTTTTTTAATTTTTTCATCATTACGTATAGGGATATACTTCCCTCTGCTGGGCACAGGCCTTCTCTACCATTGAGAGATTTTAGGCTTTGTCGATCACCTAGTGAAGATTGGTGGTTTGTTTTTTATCATGAACAAATGTTGACTGTTCTTTTATAAATAGACAGTTTCATTATTATAAATGACGCATTATCGTAAACTAAACGAAATATATAAAAAAGTCTTATCTTTGTAGGCAATTTCTTAGAGTCAACCATAGGGCGAATAATCGAAGAGGAAATATAAAAAGGATAGCATAAAAAGCTAGGGAAAGTATTAACAAAAGAAACAATAACTGAGTATATAGAATTTTATAAATATAGACAAAAATACTTAGATACAAATAATAAAAATGTACTGAACGCATGAAAATCGGAATTACATACTCAATCATAGAAACAACAAGTTAAATATGTCTTAAATATACTTATAAATTACGCTGAATATTTCTATAGACAAATTATAAGCAGATAAGATGATATATTTTAACAATTATTATTAATCCCATCGATTAAATCTATCGATATCGAAGATACACACGCCCACCACAGCACTACCGTTTGCGAAGACAGCAATGCGTCTGTGAAATAGACAATCGTATATTTTTCCGAATGCAATGTTCGACGGCGCGGCTCAAGTGTTCTGCTTTACTTTACTTTTTTTTCTTTTTTTTTTTTCTTATTCAACAACAAGTTATTGGCCGGTGACTAATCGACTTGTATTTTTTATTTGCATAAACTGCCACGATTCTTTGTAGTTTTTAAATGAGGACAAAGGAAACATTGTTCATACAGCCGTGGGCTTTTTAATACTGTTGAGGATAAGGCTGAATGATTTCTGCCAATCTTATTTTTTACGGATCAAGGGATATTTTGTATTTATTGAACACTATTAAACGTTTGTCTTCATTTTCATTATATTCTGCTACAACACGGTAAAGAATATTATGATTGTGAGCTTTTAGGTTAAATTGCCAACCGCAACAATTTTTTTTTCTTATCAAAGTCATGAAATATGCCCAGGAAACGACAGCATACTGCCATATGACATTAAACACCTCTACAAAAATCCATAGACAATTAAATCCCGCCATTTTTCTTTTCAATGCAAACGCAATTATCGCAATTCTGAGTGCACTCCAATTTGAGTACTGTTAAAACTCAATTAGTGTATGCTAGGAGTTTCAGCCGCCATCTTTCTTTCCCGTTTCGGGACGGCCGTATCCCGTTGTCGTCGGGATTAGCCCAATTTGCGAACTGAGCGTATGGCGCGAAGAGCGGTTGTCTTCGAATATTTTTTCCGACATCATTAAATTATAATGAAGATATTCTGAAAGTTGTTGAATTTTGTATTATGCTGTACTTTCGAACGAGATTTTCGTGTAGAAGTTAATACATAGTCTCTTTGGCGCTGTTGGTTAAAAAATAGACTGGAAACGAGATATCGTTCCATAAAAAAGCCCAAAAGTCCAGCTTGCGTTACAATATTCCATATAATAATCTTAAAGGTTTAAGTCTATATTTGACATATAAATAAGAATATTCATTTCCCACAATAAACTATATACGGAAGTACCGACACTGTATAATTTCGTTTTATCAACCATATTATTACCAAACTAAGGGCGTATTAAATTAGAAACTGAGCTGTAAAAGGCAGCGGGTTCGATTCCGATTCGAAAACAAATATTTGTGTGATCAAAATATCATGGGGTTTGAGAGACAAAGTCTTTCGTAATTAGTGATACACTACAAAAGACTTGTATGATACTTTCGGGTCACAACTATGTGACTGTTGGGTGTATAATTATTATATGACGTTTTTCCACGTGTGGCAACACTAGCGTTAACAGCTGTTTTGTTCGTGTCTCAAACTTTTATTTCAAAATTGTTTATTTTAATGTCCTTTCCCAACAATTGATTTTATATTAAGTGTGGCTTGTTGTGTTAAAAGTAATACTAACATAAAGGAACTGATTTAACACGTGAAACATCCGAACCGGCAAGTGACATAACGTAACCAGCTAAATACGTTACGATTTTGAAACTCAAGCCTTGAAATAAAACTGTAAGTCACTGTTTTCTCTTTATCCTCGAATATTACTTATAGTCTAAACTCACAAAGTACATAATTTTTAGTATTCAATAAACACAAACTTAGTTCACAACAATTAAATCTACAATCAACGTAACTTGGTGCCAACCGTTTATATTATTTATTATATCGCGAATTAATTCAATCCAACAAAATGATGACTCGCAAGGCATACTCCCGTCAGGAGGAGACCAAACTCCAACTGACGTTAAAGGAGTTGAAGGCTACCAAGGAGTTGGTTGAAGACCTAACCAGGGAAAGAGAGGACAATGAAAAGGTACTGTTGGAAATATCTGATAAAAATTCTAAGCTTAGGAGTGAGTTGTCTCAATTACATGTACAATTAGAGACATGTTTAGAAGACCGTGAGAGATTGCAACATGTAGTGGAAGGGTTTAGTCAGTGCAGTGATGAGTATGAGCAGGCTCTTAGGCGCATCACTGATCTGGAGGCAATGTTGAAAGAGGCCCATATTCAAATTAACAAGCTGGAATCGGACAAACTTAATGAAACCATTGTGCAAAATCAAAGTTTGTTCGATGAATTAGTTGCAACCTCTCCGCAGTTGGTTCATTCTGTAAGTAACCATACCCCTATCAGAAAATCTGTCTTGACTGTTGATAATAATAGTAAGAACACAAAGGGAATTGGTGAATGCAGCATTAACAAACTGAAAAAATATATAAAAATAAATAAATATGTTAAAAAGACCCAAAAATTGATTAAGAAAAATAAACTAAGTTTAAAAAATTTGAGACACAAACAACTAAGAATAAACTTAAAGGAACAGTTACAGAATTGCTACAGCTTAATTGAATCCAATAAGAACCAGTATGACAGTGAAATTAGTAAACTGGAATTGGAAATCATAAGCTTAGAAGAGTCTCTAAAATCAATGACTCTTAAATATGAGTTGTCCAAAAAAGAAATAAATGAACATGTCTTAGCATTGAATGACCTAGTGGAGACATGTCAATACAATACAGACCGTTTTAATTCACTCATAAATAATCACACTTGCAACTGTGACAGTTCCAGTAAGTTATCTGTCACTCCTATAAATAAGAACGTAACTATTTTGAACAATGACAGTACTACCCAAAAAAAGGCTAATTGTAATGATCAAATAGTTATATTTAGTGATAGCATTGGGAAAGGACTAGGTCAATTATTAAATAACAAGACAGGACAAACAGTTTTAAATCATTGTATGCCGGGACTTTCATACCCACAAATTTTAAATAAAATATTTAAATATACATTTATCCCCGATACAACATTAATAATTTTAATTGCTAATAGGGGTAATGTAAACAAAAGCCAACATCTAGAAATAATTAACAAACTAACATCACTTAATGTTAAGAAAATTGTAATGTTTACATTTCCTTATATGGAAAATTTGCCACAAGTGGAAAAAACCTATAGGTATAAGTTAAATATGACATTAAAAGAGACCCTTACAAATAATTGTAGTAAGGTGTCAATAATAGACATTAATACTTACTTCAGTAAGTATAAAATTAAGAGTAACTTTTATTCTTTTAAAAGCAAAAGACAAATAGCAAAGTTGCTATATTCATTTATATTAGACAAAGCTAAGAACATGGCTGCCTCACCTGCTTCTATTGAGCAGAATCAAGTTATGACATGGAATGATACATTTGTATCTATTCCGAAAAGTAGACATTCTTTAAATTTCAATCACAGACAATAGAGCCAGCCTCTTGCACTTCAATTATAATCAAAAATAATAATAAATTAAATAATTCAATACTTCCAGTTAACATGATACATTTACCCAATTTGACTCCACCATTAGTAAATCAGAGTATGGTTTGCAACAGTGTTAATACAAAGTATTTCAATCTAGTTCACCAGAATATGCAAGGAATGCTAGGTAAAGAGCTGCAACTGGAGTTGTTCATGAGTTGTCAGGAAATTGACATTCTTTGCGCTACAGAACACTGGTTACGAACTGAACAGCTCATGTTCAACTTCAAAGATCATACAATTAGTAGCAACTTTTGCAGGAAAAATGCTATACATGGTGGCTCACTTATATTAGTGAATAAAATTCATAAATATAAAGAGCGCAAAGATATAGTGAGCCTCTCTGTGGAGCAAACTGCGGAACTGTCATGTATTGAGTTGGAGCAGTTCATTGTTTTATGTGTATACAGGCCACCCTCCTCAATTTATGATAATTTTGCATTAATAGTTGAAGATGCATTAAGAAAACTAAATAGATCAAATAAGAAATTGTTGGTCTGTGGAGATTTTAATGTTAATTTGATAGAAAGTTCTACAGTGGCTATAAAATTAAAAACTCTATTTTCGTCTTTTAATTTAACAAATCTTTTTTCAGAGCCTACAAGAATAACCAACACCAGTGCTACCTGTATTGATAATGTCTTTACAGATATCCTGCCACACAACAAATGTATTATTAATAACATTGGCTCTGATCACTGTGGACAACTGGTTACATTTAAAAGTGGATTCCAAGACGCATCAAATGAGAAACTGACTGTTGTCCCGGTAACAAAGGCTCGGTTAGAGAGAATTAAAATTAAATTAAATAATAAATTAAGTAACATTGTAACTGGAAGTGACCCTAATATATTGTATAACTCCATGTTTAACACATTTTGTAAGGAGTTTGAATCAATTTTCACACCCAGATCTGTTTCTATTGGTAAAAAGACTCCATTTAAAAGTTGGGCTACGTTAGGCATTCACATAAGTAGAAAGAGATTGTATGACCTCTATTATGAAAAAACATACAATCACAGTGTAGAATTTAAAAAATATGTGAAAAAATATTCTAGAATATTTAAGCTAGTTTGCATAAGAGCCAAGTCCTTATACTTAAGTAATAAAATAAAAAAGGCTAAAAATACCATAAAAATGACTTGGAGTGTAATAAATAAAGAAACTGGGAAGACTAAACCTCGAGAAACCGAGTTTAGTTTAAACATAAATAATAATATAATCAAATCTAACTTTGAGGTAGCTAGGGCATTTGAAACTTTTTTTACTGAAATACCAGTTTCTATTACTAAAAGTTTGAACTCTTCCACATCCGTTGCAAGTGAGCTATTACAGAAAACAGTCCCTGGGAGTGAGGATTCATTTAGATTCCATTGTGTTAATAGTATAGATGTTATTAAGACATTTAAGTTAATAAACATAAAAAATACATGTGACTTCTGGGGAATTTCTACAAAAATCCTAAACTCTGTAATACATGTATTAGCACCCCAGCTAGCTATAATTTTTAACTCGTGTGTTAATAGTGGCATATTTCCTGATAAAATGAAATTAAGTAAAATTATTCCACTCTATAAATCAGGTAGCAAAGACGACCCAACTAACTTTAGACCCATATCGATTCTACCTTCTATTAGTAAAATATTCGAAAAACTTATGTTGTTGCAAATTGAAAATTACTTTTCAAAAAACAAACAGCTTCATTGCAACCAGTTTGGTTTTACTCGGGGTCGCTCCACAACCGATGCTGGTGTGGAACTTATTCATAATATTTTTGAAGCTTGGGAGGTCTCACGGGATGCTTTAGGAGTATTTTGTGATCTATCCAAGGCATTTGATTGTGTTCACCATGACATTCTTATCGGGAAACTAAGCCATTATGGAGTTAACGGTATGGCACTTGAGTTGTTTAAGTCGTATTTAAGTAATAGAATCCAGGTTGTTGATGTAAATGGAAAAAGATCTCCTGGGTCTGTTGTTACTATGGGAGTTCCACAAGGCTCGATTCTTGGACCCTTTCTTTTTTTGATTTATATTAATGACTTGCCTTATTATATAAGGGACGATTGTGATGTAGTGCTGTTTGCTGACGACACTTCTTTAGTATTTAAAGTTAAACGCAATCAATCCACTCTTGACGATGTAAACTGCACTCTCACTAAAATCGTGCATTGGTTTAATATTAATAACCTATTATTAAATAGTAAAAAAACTAAATGTATTAGGTTTATAACACCTAATGTAAAATATGCCAATGCCGACATTTTAATGAATGGAGATAAGCTGAGCCTTGTGGATAATACTAAGTTTTTGGGAATCACATTAGACCCCAAACTTCAATGGGGTCCCCACATAACGGTATTAGCTCAAAAGCTGAGTGCAGCAGTCTTTGCAGTGAGCAAAATACGTCAGTTGACAGACATTGATACAGCTAGGTTAGTGTATTTTGCTTACTTTCATAGTTTGATGAGTTATGGAATTCTACTCTGGGGTGGTGCCGCTGACATAAATACCATATTTTTACTACAAAAACGAGCCATCAGATGTATATATTCTCTTAGCTCTAGATATTCTCTAAGAGAAAAGTTTAAGGAAATTGGTATTTTGACAGTAGCATCGCAATACATACACGCAAATCTTATGTATGTCCATAAGAATATTCATAAATTTAAAAAGTTTTCTGACATACACGATAGAAATACTCGTAATAAAAATAAGTTAGTAACTTATAAAACCAGGCTCCACAAGATCAGCAAATCTTTTAAGGGTTACTGTATACACTTCTACAATAAAGTCCCTAGTCATATTAAGGCTTTAAAGTATCATAAATTTAAAGAAATTACTAAGAGACATCTATGTAACAAAGCCTACTATACAATATCAGAATATATGGAAGATAACGAAGCCTGGGTATAAGTAAAATGTTATTGTAATCCCGGGCTTGACTGGGTCTACTTTAATGGACATGGCTGTACATACTTTATTATTATTTTAGTACCTTGTAAGCAATTAGGTATGTCATGCTCGCAGAAATGTCTGTGCTTACGGCGGCGTCGTGTGCCGGGTCGGTCACTTCCCTATGAAATGGTTGAGGAGGCCGATGGCTGGCACATGCGTCATACTCGTGAACGGGTGCTGTTTGTGGGGACTGGTCTGCCTGATTTGCTTATTTCCATTAATGAAATTTTAACCTGGTTAGATGTCAGAGTCTCCATTTAAGATGACTATGTTTTTCTTATATACAACATTCTGATATTGTATTAATGAGCTGCTCTAATTCGAGAAATTGAGTCTTTGTATCTGTATTGTAAACTATCTCTTGATTGGAAAAGAGCAACACTAGAGTTTCTTGCCCGTTCTTCTCTAGTGATGACTGCCTTCCGAACAGGGTGGTAAATTTTGAAATGACTGAATCTAAGTGATGTATTTGACATTTTATGGATTCAATAAATATTATTTCATTTCATTTCATTTCATATGGTACTAGCGACCCACCCCGGCTTCGCACGGGTGCAATGCTGATATTTAATGGATGTTATCATACATATAAACCTTCCTCTTCAATCACTCTATCTATTAAAAAAACCGCATCAAAATCCGTTGGGTAGTTTCAGAGATTTAAGCATACAAAGGGACATAGGGACAGAGAAAGCGACTTTGTTTTATACTATGTAGTGATGAAGCAATGACTTGCGTTTCTCTATGGCATTGTAAAGATTACACGATATCCGATTGACATTTAACCTTTTTATTCACGTTTCTTTGAAGACACAGCTATTATTCATGGTGGCAAGTAGCGTACTAAATATATATTTACACACATACACCGTTATCAGCCCATATTCGTCCCACTGCTGGGCACGGGCCTGCTCAACCATTGAGAGTGTTAAAGTCTAAATCCACCACGCTGGGCTAGTGCGGGTTGCCGGGGACTACTTTGACGAGTGAAGGTTTCATCAGGATGTTATCCTTCCCGTGTGGAGTTGCTGGTCTCCCATCGGGTGCGTCCCCTGGGTGGCGGATAGGGGAACGCCTCCTATACATATGCATATATATATATACATATATATGTATATGTATAGAAGGTATCGGAAACGACGTGGACCATACCAGCGGGATGTATTTTCCACGTGTCCCTCTGAATAGCAGAGGGCGCTGTGGATAAGTACGGACGGGCTCAGTGCGCACTAACACTGCCACCGAGTGGACTGGGAAAAGTGCTTCCCAGTTTCCGTTGTCTCGAAATCCCAAATGAGGTGTCGTGGTCATGTCTCGCGGCCTCTTTGGGATCGAGGATCTTGCCTTAGTTGGCCGGATCGCGAGGGAGAAAACCTCTATAAAAAGTCACCCCAAATCCTAAGCGGCGGCGCACCGTGATGGGATGCATGGCTGATGGGAGGTTCAGTCGCTAGTGCGGCCCCCGCCGGAGTACCGGCCGACCCTCCGTGCGGGTTATGCTAGGCTTACCCAGATACAGGGGGCTCTGTCTGGGCGGACTGCTTTTCCCCCATACTCGTGGGAATTATATGGATAAACCGAATTTAAAATTAACTTTAAAGAAGTTACCTGCGTCGCAGGCGGTGGCTAATGGGCGCGAGCCCGTTGGCGAGTATGTCATAAAAGACAAGCAGGGTGAGACACCTGAAAAAGCTGTCAGCAAGAAAAGAACAGCATCTGCCCTGGAGTCGGAATCTGGGTCCGATCGAGTTCGGCGTCACTCTCGTATCCGAGGACGATTTAGGTCGCGTGAGAGCGTTAGTTCTGACCCTCGCCATTCACCATCTAGCGAGGAAGATGGTGAACCCGCAGCGGTAATTAGTGTTAGTGGAAGGGGTAGAGCACGCCAGGTTAACGCTCTCGCATCTGAAGATAGGTCGTGTCTAGAGGAGGAAATCTCTACGCTTCGTAAACAAAAGGCTTACCAGGTCGCTGAGAATGCCCGGCTTCGTCAGGAGCTTGCCAAATTATCGGCTGAGCTCGCAAAATGTAGGTCGGAGACGAGAGAGCTCATGAGACAAATGGGTGCAAAAATCGACGCTCTGGCAATACGGCTGCCGCCAGAGACGCCTCTCCGACCACCGCTTGCAGCTGATAAAGCTCGTCTCGCTGTGGCCAACAGTTCAAAGATTATATTGAACGGGTCGTCGTTGGGTTCTGCCCCCGTTGGAAGTTTCGAGCCTGCTGCATCGCATGCTGAGAGGGTTAAAAAGCCCCGAAAAGGGAAAAAGAGAGGGCAGAAAAACCACTCCGGAGCTGTCCAAAGCGCGCTTCGCCCACCAACACCGGCACCTACTAATATGGACGAGCCATGGACAAAGGTATTGGGTCGGAAACAGCGGCGCCAAGCTGCGAAAAATACAACGCCTGTGCAACCGCAGCAGCAACCTAAGAAGCCGCCTGCTCTGCGGGCACCTCGCACCGCGGCGGTCACACTCTTTCTGTTGCCTGGAGCCACGGAGAGAGGCCTCTCTTATTGCCGACTCTTAAACGAGGCCCAAGAGCACATAAGACTCGCTGATCTCGGCATATCATCATTAACGACTAGGAAAGCGGTAACGGGCGCGACCATCCTGGAAGTATCTGGACCCGAGAATGAAGCTAAAGCTGACTCCCTCGCTTCGAAGTTGAGGGAGATATTTTGTGAGATGGCAGACGTCCGGGTCTCTCGCCCGATGAAGACTGCAGATCTGAGACTGGCGGGGTTAGACGAATCCGTCACCCCGGTAAAGGTCGCAGAGGCACTCGCCAGAACTACAGGGTGTCTGCCAGACCAATTTAAGGTTGGGGAAGTTCGACCTAACCAGATGGGTCTAGGAACTGTGTGGGTCCGTGCCCCATTAAAAGCGGCACAAATCGTTGCCAAAACTGGTCGCGTTCTTGTTGGGTGGTCCGCTGCTCGCGTCACAGTTTTAGAGTCCAGGCCGCTGCGGTGCTTTCGTTGCCTCGAATTAGGGCATGTTCGGGCACGCTGCACAGGTCAAATTGATCGCAGCGACATTTGCTTCCGATGCGGACAAGTAGGCCACCTGGCACGTGGGTGCTCTGCGGCGCCACACTGTGCATTATGTAGTTCAGGTGGCAAGCCTTCAGGGCATACACTGGGTGGGAAGGACTGCGCTTTCTCCTCCCCAGGTGCTCGCCAAAATCGGCGTAGACACAACAAGAGTCGGGAAAGGGCTGCTACTGCGACTGAAACCTTGTCGCAGCCTTTCCGCCCATCGCGGGCAGAGTCGGAGGCCATGGAGATCGCTCGATAATGCATGATATAAAGATCCTCCAGGCGAATCTTAACCACTGCGCTGCAGCTCAAGACTTGCTGTCCCAGAGCATGGCTCAGTGGTTGGTGCACGTGGCAATCGCCGCCGAACCGTATTATGTTCCCCCCCGGGACAACTGGGCTGGGGACCTTGACGGTTCGGTGGCGATCATCACCCAGGGGTCCGCTGGCTCTCCGCCCTTCGAAAAAATAACGAAGGATCGGGGATGCGTGGCGGCTCTGTTGGGAGATGTGTGGGTTGTTGGTGTATATTTCTCTCCCAACAGACCCCTGGCCGACTTCGAGGCATTTCTCGTGCGGCTAGGGGCCCTGGTGGTGCAATGCCAACCTCGCCCCGTGGTTGTTGCCGGCGACTTCAATGCTAAGTCATTGGCATGGGGCTCGTCGGTGGTCAATGCGCGGGGCGGGGTCCTGGAGGAATGGGCGATTTCTATGGGTCTTTCGCTCCTCAATCGGGGCTCCGTGGACACGTGCGTGAGGCATAATGGTGGCTCAGTTATAGATGTCTCCTTCGCGAGCCCAGCCATCGCCCGCCGTGTCCGGGACTGGAGAGTTCTGGTGGGTGTGGAGACACTATCAGACCATCGGTATATTAGATTTGACGTCTCCACGCTCACCGCAAATCAGTCCAGCGGAAGGCCAAACACCCCGATTGGGGGCGGTCCGCGATGGGCAAAAAAACGCCTCGACAAAGAGGCCCTGGAATTAGCCGCTAGAGTCCAAGCCTGGCTCCCCGCCCCGGAATCTCCGGTGCGGGTTGAGGAGGAGGCAGAATGGTTCGGGGCAGCAATGACTAGCATCTGCGATGCAGCGATGCCCCGAATCCAGCACCTCCCTCCGCGGCGCCAAGTACACTGGTGGTCGGCGGAGCTCGCGCAGTTGCGTTATGAATGTGAGGTGGCGCGCCGCCGACTCGGCAGACTCAGGCGCCGGCGGATCCGCCAGGCTGACTTTTTGGACCAAGAGCGGCTACTCCGGGGTCTCTATAAAGAGGCCAGGAGAGCGCTGCGAGTGGCCATCAAAGAGGCGAAGACTGCGTCTAGAAAGGAGTTCTTGGGGAGTCTGGATCGCGATCCGTGGGGACGCCCGTATCGGCTGGTGCTAAACAAGTTGCGCCCGCCGGCGCCCCCCCTAACCCAGACTCTCCGACCGGAGCTCCTGGAGGACGTAGTCGCCGCCCTTTTTCCGGCCACCAATACCGTCGTCATTCCTCCACCGATGCCGCCGAGATCTTGGTCGCAGACGACCGAAACATCTCTGGCGGCATCGTCGTCTTCATTAATTTCGGCAAGGGAAACCCCCGAGGGTCCTCCCCCGGGCGTATCGCCCGGGGAGCTTGAGGCAGCAGTGCTTCGGCTGCGGAGCAAGAACTCCGCCCCAGGACTTGATGGCATCCCAGGTAGTGTCTGGGTGCTTGTAGTTGAGTTCCTGGGGTCGAGGCTTCGCGGCCTATTCTCCGCGTGCCTAGAGCAGGGCCAGTTTCCATCAAGATGGAAAACAGGAAAGCTGGTCCTGCTCAGGAAAGAAGGACGACCCGCGGAGTCACCATCGGCCTACCGGCCCATTGTGCTGCTCGACGAGGTGGCCAAGCTCTTCGAGCGCATCATCCACGAGCGCCTCGTCGAGCATCTCGAGAGGGTTGGTCCGGACCTGGACGACTGCCAGTTTGGGTTCCGGCGCGGCCGATCCACCATCTCGGCGATTCTGCGGGTCAAGGCACTAATAGGGGAAGCGGTTGCCCAGGGCAAATGCGTCGTGGCGGTGTCTCTGGACATCGCCAACGCTTTCAACACCCTGCCCTGGGCTTGCATCGAGGAAGCACTGCGATACTACGTGGTGCCACCCTATCTCAGGCGCATGATACACTCGTATCTATCAAATAGAGACGTTGTGTATCCCGGCGCCGACGGGTGGCACCGAAGAGCGATGTCGTGCGGTGTCCCACAGGGGTCGGTTCTTGGGCCGCTTCTGTGGAACATCGGTTACGACTGGGTGCTCCGTGGTGCCAACCCTCGGGGCGTCGGCGTATTCTGTTACGCCGACGACACGCTCGTCACAGCGACGGGCGGGACCTTCCAAGAGGCCGCCGACCTCGCCACGGTCGGCACTGGCAACGTTGCGAGGAGAATTCGGCGGCTGGGCCTCACGGTGGCCCTTCACAAATCCGAGGCCATTTGTTTTCACAGGCCTCGGAAGGGGCCACCTGATGGGGCCCACATCGTGATCGAGGGCGTGCGAATTCCCATCGGCAAGCAGCTCAAATATCTAGGGCTGCTGCTTGATAGTCGGTGGGAATTCCGCGCCCATTTTAAGACGTTACAGCCGAGATTGCTGCGGGTAGCAGGCGCTCTATCCGGCCTGCTGCCCAACTTGGAAGGTCCAAGCATCCCTTGCCGAAGGATGTACATGGGAGTCGTGCGGTCTATGGCACTGTACGGAAGTCCAGTATGGGCCGAGTCCCTGAACAGGCGCTGCGTCGCTCTCCTGCGCAAGCCCCAGAGAGCGCTGGCGCAGCGGATGATCAGGGGCTACCGCACGATATCCTACGAGGCGGCCTGCGTTTTGGCTGGGTCCCTGCCATGGGACCTTGACGCCAAACTCCTCTCGCGGTTATACCACCAGCGGGAGGAGGCGTCAAGTCGCGGGGACAGACTGGCCCCGAGAGAGGTCGAGGCGATTAAAGCCTCCCTCCGAGCGGCCGCCGTGGAGGAATGGCGAACCAGGCTGGAGAATCCCAGTGCTGGTGCTAGGACCGTTGAGGCAGTGCGCCCTGTCCTCGTCCAGTGGGTGGACAGGCGCCACGGTGCGGCGACGTTCCGCCTGACGCAGGTGTTGTCGGGGCACGGATGCTTCGGCCACTACCTGTGTCGGGTGGCACAAAAGGAGGTGTCGGCCGTGTGTCACCATTGTGACAACTGCCCAGACGATACAGCCCAGCACACACTAGAGGAGTGTCCAGCCTGGGAGGTGCAGCGCAGCGCTCTCCGCGCTGTAGTAGGTGGAGACCTCTCACTCCCGGCCGTCGTCATGTCGATGGTCGCGAGTCAGAGGTCGTGGCGAGCGATGCTCTCCTTCTGCGAGCATGTCATGTCGCAGAAGGAGAGTGCGGAGCGGGATCGTGAACGGAACGATCCCGCCCGCCAAAGGCGTCGAAGAAGGAGGCGCCGGGTCTAGATCCGGACGCCGGTTAGTGGGGGGGTAACTACACCTCCTCAAACCTGAGGAGGCCGAGGCGCTCTCGTCTCGGAGGCGCACTGGGCGACTGCGGAACCATTGTGGGCGTTCCTAGCCCACGTACCGTGGTCGCCCTACTTGGCGCAAAGACGGCAAGATAAAAAAAAAAAAAAAAAAAAAAAAAAAAAGGATGTTATCCTTCGAAGTCAGTTCTTCAAGTTCCGTTAAAGTGTATGATAGTTTATTCTGAATACACACATAACTTGGACAAGTTATAGTAGTGTGGCTGATGTGAACCCTCGACATGTTAGATTCTCGATTGCACGGATGAATAGAAGCACAACGCACATACCTCACTAATATAACTTCTTCAAACAAATATCCTACAATTATTTTTATTTATTCATTTCTTGTTAACACAAATTTTACAAATCATTATCCTAATACAGCCGTGTGACCAAATATAAAAACTATGACAGCCCCGTGGCGCAGTTGGCTAGACACCAGCTTGCGAAACGAGCGGCCGCGGGTTCGATCCCCGCACCGAGACAAATGTTTGTGTGATGTGTTTCGGGTCTGGGTGTTTGTGAGACCGAAAAGTCTCTCGTAGTTTCTGATACCCACGACACAAGACTCATATCTTAGTGTGGGGTCAGGACTATATATGTGACTGTTGGGTGTATTTATTTAGTTACCATACAAAACTGTCCTTGTAGCTATCCTTACAACAGTACAATGAAATAAGGCTACTATTACTGAGATTTTTTTTTATTTACAACCGTCACTTGATCGCCAATTGCGATTCGTGTGCCGTCCGCCGGCGAAACCCGGCTGATATTCCGCCAGCGTACGTACCCACTCAATATTTGAACATATGCGCCGCGCCGGGCGAAAATGTTATTTTTATGCGACCTACATGGAAATGCCTTCGTTCAACCCCTGTTTAGGGGTGAGGGTGTATCGATAGCCTTGTCGGAACTAGACTACTTCCTTAGAAGCCCAAAAGCGCAGATTGCCTTAGAAAATTTCGAATAACAATGTTTCATATTTAATAAAAGCCATTTGATATACATTTGATTGTATAAATGAGAATATCCTGAGCCCACAATAAACATTTTTACTTCTACTTCTATAGAATAGAAAAGCCCAGATTGCCTTTAAAAAAATCGAATAACAATGTTTCATATTTAACAAAAGCAATTTGCCATATAAATGAAAGTATCCTGAGCCCACAATAAACTATAAACTAGACATTACACAATTAACATATAATGCTTTTGGGTTTTTATGGATGTACCGACACTGACTTATGAATCTACGAAAAACGCCCCATACGCTTTGTCTGATTAAAGTTATTAAAACATTTAGAATTGTATTTCATTTTAAAGATGAGTGGGCCGTCTTAAAATTCTGAGTAAGATCTTACTGAAAATATATCTTTGAAAATATTCTTATAAAATGTTCATTATTACTCCACCCTAGACTATGAACATAGAACCATATTAGCATTATATTTGCAAAGGCAAGTGAAAGTCTTATTAATAGAGACATGATTGAGTTGGTTACAGCCTACTTGTTATTTAAAAATAGGTTACATTCCTTAAAGATTTTTTAAAACATTTATCACAAAAAAAATCCACATTACAAACACAAAAAAGGATTTAAATTCACCATCACTAAGATACCCAACACACACACCGTATTTCAAAATAATTTATACAATCGTTATTTTTTTTTACGAAAAAATTCAAAACTACCCTACCCTGTCGACAAACGTACATCCCTATAGCGAGATACCATTACCCTTTCCCTTACACAAGGCGTTCTTCGCAAATTTGTTTCTTAATACATATCCGCTGTATTATTTACACAAATATAAACATAAATTGTGCCTACCGCCGTGCGATGCGAGCGTTAACATGCGTCCTGCGTTCTTCGTATCTTGTTTAATATAATATTGATGGGTTTGGGGAGAAAATTTTGTTTATTTTCCTTACAATGCTACTGTCATACATATTGAAAGCTTAGATACCAGCTTGCGAAGCTAGAAGTCACTGGTTCGATCTCCACAGCGAGACAAATGTTTCTGTGATTTACTAAAATATAATATTGATGGGTTTGGGGTGAAAATTTTTGTTTATTTTTCCTTTACAATACTACTGTCATACATATTAGAAGCTTTGCTAGATAATAGCGAAACGGGAGGCCCTGGGTTCGATCCCCATAGCGAGACAAATATTTCTGTGATTTACTTATATTTGTTTCGTGTTATTTGTGAACGAAAAGCTCCTCGTAGTTAGTGATACACGACAAAAAACTTATACCTAGTGTGGGTTGGTTAAATTTTTAGATGTGATACTAAAACTCGGTAAAATGAAGAGTTTAAAATACCTTAACACATCCATGCTCACCTTGGTATCGGTACTTCCCAGAAGCCCAAAAGCGTTACACGTTAATTGTGTAATGTCTAGTTTATAGTTTATTGTGGGCTCGAGATATTCTTATTTAGTCTAATTGCTTTTATTAAATAAACATTTAAACATGAATATATATAATTGGAAATATTCTAAGGCGAACAGGCATACCCGTATTATTATATATCCCAACACCGGAACGGAACTGCCGACCCATCCAAAGCCTTACCACACATAAACCCCAAAATTACTGTTACACATACGAAAACAATAATTTCTTTACGATTTCTCGTTACATGGCGCTTGGCTCACGATTTGCCCAACCAATTACCACCAAAAAGTGTACATTAACCAAAAAACGAGTTTTTAAATAAACTAGTAAACATTTTTAAGTGCAATTAACACACTTTTTTAACGCTCAAATTTTAAGTGCGTTAAGTGGGAAGCGCAGTTCATGTGTGGCCCACGCGCGTTTGGTACGAATTATAAGCGGTAGCGGTTTGGTGGAACAAGCGTTTTCACAGGTGTTTTCAGATCGTGATCGAAAACTAAGGCAGGTAATAGCTACGGTGATCACAAACCCATTGACGTTAAAAAAATTGCCCTTGTCTATACAAACTACATACATTTAATACCGATGGGTGTATCTTCTTCTTCTTCTTCATCAACCCATATACGCCCACTGCTGAGCACGGGTCTCCTCTACCATTGAGAGGGTTTAGGCCATAGTCCACCACGCTGGCCCAGTGCGGGTTGGCGGACTACACACCTAAGAAATTCCTAAGAACTCTTAGATGTGCAGGTTTTATCACGATGTTTTCCTTCACCGTTAAAGCAAGTGATAATTCAATGTGAATACACACATAACTTCGAAAAGTCAGAGGTGTGTGCCTGGGGTTCGAACCCGCGACCGCCGAGATTCTCGACCGCGCGCCCATACCTCGAGGCCATCACTGCTTATGTGTATGGGTGTATGGAAAACCTATATTTCTTTATTTTTGTCGGTATTTCCTTTAACGCCAATGGATTCCTAGTCACCGTATCTATTACCTGCCTTAGTTTCCGATCACGGTCTGAATACACCCTGCATCAATTTAACAAACTTCAAAATCTCCATTGTACCATAACAAACATATTTTGTTTGATTACCACGAACGTAGCCGCGTACGGTGCTTAGCACTTCATATACCAATTAACATAGAACGAGAAAACAAATACGTACTGACCACCCCGTAGGCTAAAGTCGTGATGAAACTTGTTTAAATTATTCCATTGGGTACGGCAAAGGGATCTTATTTCGAAATTGTTATGGTAAGTAAAGTAAAGACGGAAAAAAGGGGATATTTAACACTTTTGCTTATTATTACGTACATCCATAGAAGCCGACAAACCATGCTTTCCCTTACAACATTCTGAATAATGTTAAATTGTTATTTAACAAAAGCATTTGACATATAAATGAGAATAATCTGAGCCCATAGTAAACCATAAACTATATATAACAAAAGAACAGAGGTTTGTATATCTATTAATAATACAAAAACCCACACAAAAATAAACGGAAATACTTATATGACTCAACTCAAAACCACAATATCATGCAAACGGAATTCAGAACTGTCAACTTTCGAAATGTTTTTCTTAGAATTTATCTTTTTAGTATATTTCTAACTCAAAGGTTATCCCTTAGTAGCCATATATATAGGAAGTTCTCGAATGTGAAATATTTCATAGCAACCTCAATTAAAGTAAGGGATTGTTCATTGTTCCAATGGGAGCGGGGTTGGCGCTTAGGCAGACGTAGTGCGGGACGTCCTGCAGCACGATGGACCGACCACTTGATTGCGGTGTCGGGTGTTGGATGTATGAGGGCTGCTCAACACCGGGATGGTTGGCGCGCACTTGGGGAGGCCTACGTTCAGCAGTGGACAGCGATAGGCTGACTATATTTTGTTCATTAATCACGTGAGGCTTGAAAGGGGGAGGGGGACCAAAAATCACGAAATTATCACAAGAAGGAGGGAGGGGGGTATAGTAAGATATCACTTGTAGCTATTTCTATACAAGATGTATTCAGACCGCGATCGGAAACTGAGACAGGTAATAGCTACGGTGATCACAAACCCATTGGCGTTAAAAATCAAATCCCTATAGCCAATAGCTGTCCTCAATAGATAGACAATTGGGCGCAAAAAGAATTTTTCAATTCGAACCAACAGTTTTCGAGATTAGCACGTTCAAGCAAACAAACTCATCAGCTTTATAATATTAGAGAATTCTCTCATTATGCTCCAAGGCCCCTGCAGCGCTTTCAGAATGTCCGACCATCGACAACAGAAGGGAGTGAATTAACCCTTTCCGGTAACGCCGGGCGGGGATAAACGGTACTCGAGCATAGACAAATCGGGGATCCGTGGAAATAAAACTAGACAAAATATCGTGTTTGCTATTTGGCGTAGAATGTCAATGAGTGTAGCTTATAAAAATAAAAATGCGTTACTTTTTTGAAAACATCGATATTTTCGAAAAACTTTAGTTAATTAAATAACAACTTAATCATGTTTTATCATGCTCTAATGACATAATCAACATCTTTCACAGTCAATAAGTTGTTTAATTATATTATTAAACGTATCTTCAAGATAACCATTGAAATATTTTAGATTTGATTTTTTATAAATTTCAAAAAGAAATCGTTCTTCCCAGTATTCAAATTCAAAGCTATCGTCAATTTTAAACTATTGCCGTTTCTAAACGACAGAAAGCATTTTAAAAAATCAAGTAACACTACCAGAAATACAACATTAAACACCTACTTCTGTAACCTCTAACATTTCCGTACCGTATATTCTACAGAACCCAAATTCCAAAGGCAGTATTTACAGCGCGCATTTTACCCCCAACCGGAACGTAGTCTCGCTTTACAAATCTCAAATTGGATTGGAAAACGCTGTCCTTCTGTTTTGGACTACCTCAGCCGAATTTTGCTTTAAATTATCACTATTTATATGTGGAGATAGCCTCCAGGTTTTTCACAGCCCCGTGGCGCAATTGGCTAGACACCAGCTTGCGAAACGAGTGACCGCGGATTCGATCCCCGCACCGAGGCAAATGTTTGTGTGATCAACTAATATTTGTTTCGGGTTTGGGTGTTTGTGAGAGCAAAAAGTCTCTCGTAGTTTCTGATACCCACGACACAAGACTCGTATCTTAGTGGGGGATTTGACTGATTTGACTGTTGGGTGTTATTTATTTAGGCAGTTAATGGTACAGTCCTGGACGTGTATGGGCTGATGGTGATTATGATGATAAGTGTTGTTTACCTGGACTTAAGTCTTGTGGAGTCCGTATAACATTGTCAGCATAGTCATCGAACCTAATCTAGGTCAGATTTTAATATAAATATCAATAAAGATTACTGCACACAATGAATCACGTAGAGTCACCCATTAACACGAACCAAGACCAGTCGTTTTATTTACCTCGTCGCTACCTCATCAAATAACCTCACACGTGTACCATAGCTGCACCAGCATCGGTACACAACGTGACGCTGTCCACTTACAGTCTAAACAATCTCGTATGTAGGGGGCCTGTGCTTAGCTGATTAGAAAATTTTCAGGTACAACCAAAACCATTTATAACGACTGTGTTCAAAACGATGGATCGGTTATAACAACCGAATGGCCAGGCGTTATCCATGTATCCTAATAACTATGGCTTATAACAGCTATCTGATATAACGTCCGAAATACACGATCCCTTCAGCGTCGTTACATCCGATTTCGAATTGAAAATAATCACGCACTTACACAACTTTGGGGTCTTTCAACAGAGGCAAGGGGTCAAATATTAATACGCAATAAGCCCCAAATCTAGGACAAAAGTAAACGCATACCTTTCATCTTAAACAGGCCCAGATTAATTCGCCGAATCGTAAGAGTGAAATTTTTAAACGCCCGAAGGTGGGAAAGGGACGGCAATATGGGCAATCGTAGAGTGCGAGAGAGACGAAAGATGTGAATAAAAAAAACGGTTAAAAATTAATGGACCTAAAGTCATTACTGGCCGTGCGCTTTTTTACGTATAAAAATTAATTTGCTCCTTTTTGTGTGTGGGAGGTCTTGGCTTAGTGGTTGTGGAGAGACCGATGTATAACTGTGTTACAGTGACAGCGATTCGAATCCTGATTTTGATAATGATATCTTATCTAGCTAATGTTGATAATTTTTTATTTATATATTCTATTATAATAGGCATATACTTACTAACATACATCCGCAGTTTAGGCGAATATTTAATCAGAATTCTTTAAGTAACTCGAAACATTGTATTTTACTGTGCAACACTCAAATCCAGAGGATAATCTGTCTGTGTCAATGCAATCCCAAACAATCGCATCAGTGGCAAGATGGAATCTGCATTCGATTATTTTCCAGTGGATTCCAACGGTGCCAAACAAAAATCTAAGAAAGCAAATATAATGGCTGTATATCTACAGCTGTCTTTGCCTCCTGAAAAAAAAAACAGACAATTACCTCATTCGAATTTCAAATTCCAAAACCATAGAGCCAATCTGTCGTCCGGATAAATTCATAAACATGCCAAAATGTCGTTTTACATCAAACACAACATAAAACCTCCGGGCAGTTATTAAATACCGGGTCCATAACTCCCGCATTTCATTATGAACAGCGTCACTTGGCCGTTATGGCGGAGACTCCCGCCTTTTTCGCTGTCAAAGCGCCATTTTTTGGCGGCAAGTGCAAAACTCCGCCGGCCGGCGGTTTTCTGCAACGGCGGCGGGGAAAATTTCCATTCCGCCATATTTTTAATATTACATTTTTATGGTTTACAATTTATGCGGGTATTTTTGAATTTTTGTATTAAAATTGCAGGGTCTGGTAGGGAGTACTAATATTATATAAAATAGTTATTAGTTTGTTTGATTCCCTCATTTGTTCTAGTAAAGCTGCTTAATCGTAAAAACAGCAATCCAGTAATCTTTGAATTGATTCCCGGATCAGGCCGGGTTAAGAATTCCATCAGGCAATAACCAATAACAGCAGAAGTTTGCCTATTAAATGACACCTCATCTATCTAACGCCCGACACATTTCTCAAGTCGCACCATCGTGGTGTAGGTCGCCAAACACTACCTCTTCCTAAACGTGGTCTCCACTTCAACACTTGTCTGCTCGTATGGATTTTAATAGGATATCTGTATTCGTCCCTAATAACACTACATAAAACCATCGTACACGAAAATCTCAACAGACTATCAAACTCGGCAACGTGCAAAACGAGTGGATCATAACCTCAGTCCACCATATTAGCGTAGTGTGTATTTCACACATCTTTCTAAATAAGTCAAAAAACATATACGTTGCATACCATTTACTGAGCACGAGCCTTCTCTACAACTGAGAGGCTGGTGCAGGTTGGAAAACTAAACAGTTAAGAAATTCCTGCATGGGGTGTATGAAAGAATGTATCATGTAATCATCTTCATCGTCATTATCAGCCCATGTATGTCCCACTCCAGAACACAAGCCTCTTCTGCAATTGAGAGGTTATGCTTTAGCACACTACAGTAGCCTAATGCGAACTGCACACGCAAATTCCAACAAGTTTTTTTTTTTTTATTAAAAAAGAAGGCAAACGAGCAAGTGATCCACCTGATGTTAACTGTTCAGCATTACCCATGAACACCCACAATACCGGAGGAATCATCGGTTGCCTTTGGGGAAAATATAGGCTCTTCTTGAAGTTCCGATCTAACATATATTCACTTATTTTTTTTTTAGTTTGTTTTTCCAACTTTAAATTGATTTTTCTGATTAACTTCGTTTCGGGATTATGACAAGTGAGGTCCCCTTAGATTCGCTGAGCTTCATTGCTCGGCGCCAATACTGTGCGTGCCGCTGTTGATCCTGGAGTACAGGAGTTACAGTGACGGGTGTGCGGTGGGGTAGGGACCAAAAAAATATTTAGCTATTACGTAACCACCCAATTGTAAGTGTGAATCGAGTGTAATATTTCAACATAACGCAGCCTTCTGCCGATGCATCGGAATCGCATTAAAAATTAATATCTGACATTTACTTACGTAGGTTGTAGAGAGTACAGACAATTGCGCCAACATTTCGACACTTTATACATATTATTTTCACACCTGTATACTTGAAGGGGTAGGCAGAAGTGTATTTGACACCCCATGGCGCAGTTGACTAGACACCAACTTGCAAAATGAGAGGCCGCGGGTTCAATCCCCGCAGAGACAATGTTTGTGCTATTCAAAAATATTTGTTGCGGGTCTGGGTTTTTGTGAGAGCGAAAAAGTCTCGTAGTCTCTGGCACCCACGACACAGGTCTTGTAACCTAGTGTGGGGTCAGAGCTATTTATGTGACTGTTGGGTGTATTTGTATATTGTCTATGCTTATATCAAATATCTTCAATTTCATAAAGACAAGCCATAATCCATATTTTGGGGTACATTTTCAGACTCCGTTTTGCTACAAAGAATTTCCTAATGGAAAATGCAATTACACTTTGTACCAGAAATGTATCCCTGAAATTAAATATAATGAATATTGGGTAGTAGCAGAAAGTCTAAAAATATATAATACTAAATAGACAAAAGCGGGCTCATTATTAACTTGAGTATTTATTAGTGATGTTCCGGATATACGTATCCGTAGCCGCGGATATCCACGAATATATAAGGTCCGTATCCGTCAATTTTCTCGCGGATCTTTAATTAATTTTCAAAATCAATTGACAGGATCAAATGCTACATAATAACTTAAATTGCTTAAGTTTGCAATTTGTGTATTTACAATTAATCGTCACTTTCTTTAACTGCGAAGGAAAATATCTTGATAAAACATGGACACCAAAAATTTGTTAAGAATTTCTTAGGTGTGTAGTCCGCCAACCCGCCCTGGGCCAGCGTGGTGAACTATGGCCTAAAACCTCTCAATGGTAGAAGGGGCCCTAGTGCGACGTATATGAGCTAATGATTATTAATTTTGTATACCTATAAGTTTGGCTTGATATGATTAAACTGACATGAAAAAAGGGCAAGCCTATTTCCTGGCACTAATATCCAGACTCTTTGATTTAGTTACTGAGTATTCTCTAATAAGAAATCCTAAGAAACTCTTTGCCAACCCCTGTCTCAACTGTAGAGGAGGGCCGTGCCCAGCATTAGAACGTGTAAAGGCTGATGATGATATATGTATAAATAAATAAATACACCCAACAGTCACATACATAGCCCTGACCCCACACTAACATAAAAGTCCTGTGTAGTGGCTATCAGAGACTTCGAGACTTTTTCGCTCTCACAAACACCCAGACCCGAAACAAATATTTGTGGATGGCACAAACGTTTGCGTAGATCGAAACTGAGGCCTCTCTTTTCACGAGCTGGTGTCTAGACAACTACGCCACGGGGCTGTCAATAAACAGTATTACTTGCAAGATTCATAATATTACTTCGATAAATTTAATATTGCATATGACTGTACATCCTGTTTACTCGTTAAATGTCGTAACAAAAATCATGTTTACAAGTTAATCAAATCTATTTGTGGTGAATGGTTTCGATCTAATTGCTATGTAGGTTTATTAATGCTACCAAATATTAATTCAAAGCATCTTTGATTGATCTAGACTACAATTATAGCGGAATTGGCTAGGCTAGGCTTGTGGAACGTAATGTTGCGGGTTCGATTTAATGTTAATCTAGTTAGTAGCAATGGCGGTGGTTTCATAGAAGTCCGAAAGACATGTTTGCGTTACATCATCATCAAAATCATCATACCTCACGCCTATATTCCCCAAAGGGGTAGGCAGAGATGCAATTCTGCACCCACATTTCACCAGGTATGTATCAGTCCCACGTAATAGGGGGCGAGCCTATTGCCGTTTTTCGGGCACATTTCCAGACTCCGTGCTGCTATTGAGAATTTCTAATACTTAGCTATAATCAAGAATATCCTGGCCCTAAATTAAAAAGTCATAAACTAGACATTACACAAATAATGTATAACCCTTTTGGGCTTCTATGGAAGTACCGCCTTTGATTAGTAATACAGGACACAAGACTTGTATCTTATTATAAAGAGTTAGGAGTTCTCTTCAATACGTTTTTTAGTCTAAACCGGAGTAGGTCCGAGTGGACTAATGACTAAGTCCTTTAATGATAGTGGTGGCTGGAGCCCAGG
Source organism: Cephonodes hylas (assembly GCA_030295005.1). Classification (NCBI taxonomy): domain Eukaryota; kingdom Metazoa; phylum Arthropoda; class Insecta; order Lepidoptera; family Sphingidae; genus Cephonodes; species Cephonodes hylas. The sequence goes on along the minus strand of AP025387.1, from coordinate 4,403,643 downwards.
CCCTGTTATGGGTCTCGGTATTTGTGAGACCGCAAATGTTTCCTAGTGGTCGGAACTATGTATGAGACAATTAAATGAACATATTTCAGCATTTAAAGAGAAAATAACAAGAAAATTTACTTCAAATTGCCCAGATGGATTTATCAACAAGATCATGACAACTCATTTGTGAATAATGTTTTATTGCACCTGAAATAAAAGTGCAAGCATTATGATCAAGAGAATGAAGTGGATTTAGTTTTTCCAATATGAAAGTCTTAGTACTCACACATAGAGATGTGTTTATAAGGTGGTATTACTCAAAACCAATACTGCTGATTAACAGTGGCGGTACTTCCATAGAAGCCCGGAAGCCCGACTTGCCTTACATAGTTCCGAATAACGAACTTAACGATTGTTTATTTATAAAATAACGCTATAAACGTGAATGTGAGTACTAACCGGTAGGTATTTATTAGTCCTACGTACCAAAAAAAATATGCTGCTACTAAATAAACATTTGGGCTTGCCTTAGTTTGACACCCTAGGCACGCCACTGCTGATTAACCGTGGGAGCAGAAATATGTGTCTATGTACAAAAGCAAATATACTTTTACCCCAGCTTGTCTTAGAATATTCCAATAATCAATGATTAAGTTTTAAATCATTATTTAACAAATGCAGTTGACATATAAATGAGAATATCCTGAGCCCACAATAAACAATTGTAAATTAGACATTACACAATTAATGTTTGACACTTTTTAGCATCTATGGAGTACCACCACAGAAATCTAAATCATGAATAATTGTATTGTAACTTAACACTTAGAAATATTGCTGCTCATCATTCCTGTATCATGGATGATAAAGTTAATAAAATATCAGCCATTGGGTATTTACAAGCTCATATTTGGAACCATAATAAGACTTGAGAGGTCTCCACAAGAGTCAAATTTAATAAGGTCTTCTAACTTACACTTGACCAACTTTGTGAAATATTATTTAAAATTTCAACTACATACATCAATTATGTCGAACAATAGGTCAAATCTAAGCTGATATATATGTAAATAAACAATTAACATAAATGTATGATATGATCATTGGAAAAATATTGTTCTTGGTTTATTCAATTTTTTGAACTGAAAATGTTGATATTTTTTTGACATTCTTCATATTCCCTAATCAGTTAATAGTTATATTTTTCCATTATGATTACAAATTACTATGATTTAAATAGAAAATACATATAGTATTTACTATACTTGCCTAAGCACATTAAAAATATTTTTCAATTATCTGTTGACAAATTAATGCAATAGAATTGAAAAACACAGCAACAAAAATTTAACAGTATTCTAAGACACTAATTTACTTAAAATTCCCATTTTATTGAATGAAATATTCATATGGGAAAATAAAATATATTTAATAATAATTAAAGTATGTTAGAGAGGCAGAGATTTAATATTATTTGCAAACTGTTATTTTAACATAACTTTAATGGCTTCTAATGCCAAAAAAAGTAATAAGTATTTAAAATTGCTTCATTACTGTAATAAATCACATACAATGACAATGACTCTATCTTTATTGCTTACATCCTATCATTAGAGGAATAAAAAAAATACTCAGCCCTATAGGCATTTAATCAATTCAAGGTAATTATTTGTTTTCATTCACTGTTGTAATCAAATAAAAATGATCATTTCTTTTTAAATAAAATCAATTGAGTGCAATATATTTTTTTTTAGAACATTAAATCTTACTTTTTTTGAATGACTCAACAAGTTAATCAAATCCAACTATAAATTATCCCTTAAAAATAAAAAAGTTAAATTTAAGCTCCTTTGCCTAATCATTTTATTAGTCATAAAAAAGTTGCCAACATTTATGACCGTCTATAAAAAAAGCAAATAATATTCGCGCTAAAATCAAAATTCGAACAAACGCAAACGAAGCCTTCAAACCACGTGGAGCGCCAAGGTCGAATTTATGTTTTCAACTTGTCAAGCGGCGGCGTGTGATAAATTAATTCCACGGGCCGTTATAGCCGCACCGCTCACAACATTTTCTACCCTACTGCCTACTAGATAAAGACGGTTTTCGCTTGAACGCCCGTCCCACGCATAGTCGCCAGCCCAGGCAATATATCTTGGGCCGTGTACTGCCCCTGACAGTTCGTAAACAAACGTGAGCTACCGCAACAAAGGGCGACAGACGTTTTAAAACGATAAATTAACTAAACTCTTGCCAAATTGCGCGTGTGGAAATAATCATTCTCGAAATATCCATATTATGCACATAACGCACAACAATTAATACATTTAAATGATAAATAACACAGACAACACTCACCAGAAAACAACACGAGAGTGTGAGACCGTCCGGAGTCATCTGTAGTACGTCTTGCACATATCGATCTGTCTTGCAGTTCTCAAAACACGGCGAAAAAAAAACCTAAGAGGTTACACACAAAAATGTCGAAAACTCGCACACGTCACTTTGATTGTAAATAAAGTTTTTAATTGCTCCCGAGGCACGCACCCGTCGACGTAACGCGCTCGTTAAATGAATCACAATCAAAATAAAAATATATTTTCGTAGACGCAGCGTCTACAAGCGGTTCTGTCTATCTGAGCTATCTGACGTTGTCAATATTCGTCAAAATGAAAATGGCGACACCCTCGGCGGTACGCGATCAGCTCTACACCCGTCCCTTTCTAACGCGCGAGAAAGACAAGGACGGGGGATGTACGTGTTTTCTTCGGGACCGAATGTACTGTGATGTCACGCCCAACGGCGTAATGTGTCTCGTAATTTGTAATTTTTGAACGAATATAAACTCGTTTTAATGGCTCTAATTTACGATCGTTTTGCATACGAGGTCGTTATATGAAAGTGTTGGTCTAAACGCAGTTTAATTGCGCTTTAAACTGTTATTATGTGTTAGTAAAAGCTTTGCGCATGTTAAGCCCATCCCACCACTCAATATCTGTCGGCCCTCCTTCTTCTTATTTTATTCAGTAGTTTTTTTCTTTCAGATCATCTCGACTGCATTAATACCATGCCCGGCAGTCGCAATGCAGTTCTTAAATAATGAAAGGCGAACGGTTCTTTGTCACAATGGTCTGATTTGATACTCCGTTCTTCATATTAAATTAGATTGGATTTCACGTCGAGAAGATGGAATTACTAGTTTTAATAGGCTGACTAAATGAAGTTACGCTTTAGTGAAAAAATATAATAAGGCCATGCTGGGGAATGCTTTTTATCGATTTAGATATTTATGTTGTTTAATTTCCTTTTTTATTAGTATGAACTGAATAATTGACATAAATGTTTATCTGTAATGAACGATTATTATCAATCCCATAATATCTTATCAAATGGACACATAAAATATGATCAGATTAATGCGAAATTGTGTCAGATGTGATTTATCTTTAATGTAACATTATAATTAACATAATAGTGTTTTATAGCTTTTGGACTAATAACAACATGCTGCTTGGCGTGGGAGTTTTTTTTTCGCACCAAAAAGGTTTTAATATTTTTTTATTCTACGCCTATTTTACATAATTTATGTTAATTAAGCCATATTGGGTTTACAAAAAAGCTTTTCTTCAACTAGTGACATTAGAATTAACTTTAATTTAAGAAAATGTACAGACTGGACTCGGATATATTTACGCAAGTATAATAAGCAATCATATGCAATAATTATAGGAAGTCCATAATCAATGCCTCAAGCGAGTTTGGTTGTGTAAAAAATGTAATAAAAACTTCGCCTTCCGCGTCAATGTTGTGATGTAAATTATCTAAATTATAGGTTTATCGCACGCTTAAAAGCATGACGATATTTTATAGCTCTTCAATAAATCTTCCCACAAAATGCCGAACTGCTGATTGTCAGTGTCACTTGTCAAAATCAGCTGGCAATGTGACATTTCGACCAGAAATCTATTGCTATTTGAATTTAATATTCTTAAGGTACCGGTTGTTTAAATTGAGATTATTAATTTTAATTAATTTGTTTGTTTCAATATCATTGTTAATCTATTTCCTAACTTTAGAGGTATTGTATGAAGATTCGTTCGGAAATGTAATGGTAGAACTCAGGTGAACAGTAAATCATCTTTTTTTGTTTATTTAAGTTAAAGAATATTAATTTTATGAGATGTTTAAAAAAATATGATGAATATGTAATAAACAAAAATTTCATATTATAATTTGTTATAAAATGCACGTCTCGGTGACACAGAAATTATTGATATGAATAATAATAACTTCTTAAAGTTTTTTAATCTTGTATTCTAATAAAATGAAAGAAATACAGCAGATTTACAATATGCTATAGGCTTTTTGCTATTTTTCAGTCGCACATAAAATAATGTAATGCTTATGGTAGGTAGCTTTTCCTTACACCTGGCAATACAGCAACCAGCCGTTGGGCTTTTAAAATTTCAAAGACCATACTGGCGTATTGAACACTGTGATATTATTTTAATTTAATTCGTTAAAATCATGTCGGAACGCACTCATTCTTCTAGAATAGCGTCTTACAAGAACACTGGCCATGGAACTACGGTAAGCCGTCCTTTATTCTAATTTAATCCTCCGAAAACTTAAAGAAACAATTGAATTCTTATAACGGTACTTAAGCCTCGCTTAATCCGCAATGACTGGCCGAAATAATATTAAAAATATAGAATAAACCGATGAAAAGGGCATAAAAATGTTTGATAATTCATTTTACGAGTGTCAAAGTACAAACTTATTATTCCCATGCCTTTTCTTTGAAATTTTTTGAACAAAGGAAACTGTATTTTCTTCGTCGAGACTCGTCAAAGGATGTTTATCATGAAAAAGAACTTTGTATTAGTTAAAAGAAGTAATTTTAGTTCTATATGATACACGTGGCCGATTAATGAAATAGAAAATAATAGATTTAAATAAAACAATTATTTTTTTACCACCAATTATTTCAATAGAGATCATTAACAATTAAATTATTGACCTCTTTTGTTATTTGAAACTGGAAGGTTCTTAGTTCCATAAGAATAAGTACCAGCACTCCTTACAATCTATGTTATCCTGGTAGCTTCCTTCTTGCAGGAGATGATATTTTGTTTTTCATGATCAATCTTTAAATCTAGTCTACTATCTTTGGTTTAGTGTCTAAAACTGAAAATTGTGAAGCTCTTATTTGTTAGTAGTAATATGAAAATGTAACTTGCATTTTTTTAATTGATTCTGGTGGTCCCACAATCCTCTTTCTGTCAATTTTTTAAATTCCAAATGTATCTTAGGCTACAAATATATCTACATGGGGTGTTCTAATAAACACCGCAAGGGCTTCGAGGATATCTATTGAGTATGTTGTGAAACTGTTCCCTTAAAGCTAAATTAGTAACAGTTTTAAATAGGAAGGCTACCTATAGTCTACCCAAGGCTACCTATATATGAACCTACTACATACCATAGGCTACAACCCAAAGGAGGCTAGCATAAATGAAAAATGTGTCAAAAAACTTTATAAATTCTATGATTTTCATATAACATTGGAGGCAACAAATATATTCAGTATCATTAATTTCAATATAATTTTTATTCATTTAACATATATAAATTACACAACATTTAGGATGGAGATTTTGTTCCATGGAACAGTCATCCTTGGTTATGGCTGAAAAACTTTTTTGATAGTAAATAGTGTAATCAAGGCTACAGGCCTTTACAACTAGTACCTAATATAAAATTTCAGATTATATTGAGGATAACCCCTGGGAGTAAGTAAACTTATCAGAGGTTGAGTTGCTACAATTTGTATTCATGACATATTTTAAAAAGAATAAACTGTACTAATAATTTAATTTATTTAAAAAAATAATGTCATTTTGTGTTGCTGAGGGAGATTCTTGCAGTTTCTTCTCCACAGCAATGACATGTTTCAAAGCAGCAAAAGTTTAAAAAAAATAGTTTCAAAATGATGATTCAAAAGAACTTGTAGAAGTCTTCTTGAATAAAGATGATTTTAGTTTGACTTTGAAATAGTCAAAGTTAAAATTATCATTATTTAAAAACACTGACAAATTCTAATTATCAATTTTAAACTATTACAGCTAGGTAAATTGTACTATCACTAGTATTAATCATGATTGATACTATAGACAACAGCTATAGATCCTAACTCTCCATCGCAGGAACTCCGCCGCAAGCGTGCTGAGCTCAGCGTGGCGCTCCGCAAGCAAGCCAGAGATGAACAACTCCTCAAGAGGAGGGCCTTATCTCCGGAAGCTGGAGAGGAGATCGAGCCTGAAAGACCCGTGTCTCCCGCTGATATTGTTCAAGGTACGGTGGGGATGGGGTTTTGGGTGTTTTAAGGGTGATTTTATAGGTGGGGTCATAAATTATTATCATAGTTGTCATTGTAATCATCATCATCATTAAAATGAACATTGTTATCATCAGTCATAATATATTTTATGTGAATTACATTATTGTACAACTATTTGTATAGGTTTTACCTCTATTATGTTTATAGAAGTAAAGTATTAGTCTGTAGATTATGTACTGAAGTTATACTTTTTTAATATTTGTAAGGATTTTCAATTCAGTTAGTGGTGTCATTTTCACTTTGCATTATTTTGGAAAATGCTATGCAGAAATTACATCCTAAATATCCTTCATATCAGATATAAAACCTTAGAATATGTTACTTAGTTAAAATTGTATTGCACATGTCTTCTGCCTAATTAATGAATCACATGAATTACAATACTTTAAATTGTGTAGTTCGACTGCACAGCCGCTCTAATTACAGGCTAATCGCTAAAATATTGTTCCACAGGGCTGAAATCTGCTGATCTATCCACCAAGACCCTGTCGGCACGGGCGGCGCGTCGCATGCTCTCCCGGGAACAGAACCCGCCCATAACGATGATGGTCGAAGCCGGGGTCATCAAGCCACTTGTCGACGCTTTGGAAAGAGATGATTGGTAATAGAGAAAAGTCTCTCGTAGTTTTTGATACAAGATTGAAATAATAAGTATATCTTAGACTGTCTCGTGGTCTTGCGGTACAAGTATGTGCCGTGCGATCTCGAGGTCCTGAGTACGATTCCCGGGTCGGGCAAAGTGTTATTGGGTTTTTCCATCAGGAAATTCTCAGTAGCAGCACGGAGTCTGGAAATGTGCCAGAAAAACGGGAATAGGCTCGCCCCCCATTACGTGGGACTGAAACATACCTGGCGAAATGTGGGTGCAGAAATGCATCTCTGCCTACCCCTTCGGGGAATATAGGCGTGAGGTATGTTGTTGTTGTTGTATCTTAGAAATAGATCTTAAAAACTCAACGCCCCTGGTTGGGAGTTTTTTGTTTTTTCCCTATGTTTCTCGGTTGGGGTTGTGTCTGTGTCTCTGTACAGTCTGATGGTGTACTAGTGCTAGTGCCGACAAGGAAACTGGCTTGAATATTGCTACGACAGCCCGTTTCTTGGGGGGTTATGAGTAGGACTACATAATATGATACCATACGTCCCACTGCTGGCCACGGATCTCTTCTACCATTGAAAGGGTTTAGGCCTTAGTCTGCCATGCTGGCCTAGAGTGGGTTGGTGGACTACACACCTAAAAAAATCCTTTAAACTATTGTAGTGTGCGTGTTTCATCACGATGTTTTCTTTCACCGTTAATGCGACTGATAATTTATTGTGAACTAGCGACCCGCCCCGGCTTCGCACGGGTGCAATGCTGATATTTAATGGATGTTATCATACATATAAACCTTCCTCTTCAATCACTCTATCTATTAAAACAAAAAAGCGCATCAAAATCCGTTGCGTAGTTTCAAAGATTTAAGCATACAAAGGGACACAGGGACAGAGAAAGCGACTTTGTTTTATACCATGTTTGTGTCTGGGTATTGAACCTGCGAACGCCGAGATTCTCTATCGTGCGCTTCAATCTAAAGGCCAGTGTGTGAGATGATTAAAATTTTTGCCACCCAACAAACCTTTTAACATTTTAGTCTAAGTCTACTATATTCACTCAAAAATCTACTGAAATTGGTTCAGCAGTTTTCCTATTCTTTTCCTTTCAGTTCTGATCTTCAATTCGAAGCCGCCTGGGCTCTGACCAACATAGCCTCAGGCACCCACGACCATACCATGGCTGTGGTTGATGTAAGTATACCATCAGGGTTCTAAGATTGTTGTTTAAGTTTAAAAAATCCTGGAATGATTAATAAGAAAGAGGCAGGTTTGTTAAAGTATATCATGGATTGAGGGTATATGATATGATCATCATGATCATCATCAGCATATAAATGAGGGAAATAGAAAAGATTTGAAACAGTGAAAGGCCTTTTGAGACGGGATGATAGTAAGAAAAATGTTGTAGATAAGTCTACTCAAGATATTCGAGTTAATGTGTGCTGCTGAGTGTTCCTACTAGTGCATAGTGAAGAGCCCATTTCCAGATCTAAAAGTTGAACTCAAGACTAAAAACTACACCTAACTCTTCACATCATCTTTATCACTATAATCGTCATCATCTTCATCGCCCTCATCACCATCACCGTCTTCTTCATCTCCCTTATCATCATCATCACGTCCCATGCCACACATACATACTCTACCTTTGAGACAATTTAGACCTTAGTCCGCCGCAGAATTATCATTAACAAACCATTCCATCATTTCAGGGCGGAGCTATCCCCAAGCTGATATCCCTACTGGCGCTAGGGGGCGTGGTGGGCGAGCAGAGCGCCTGGGCCCTGGGCAACATAGCAGGAGATGGCCCGGAGACCAGGGACCAAGTCCTCAACGCTGGGATACTGCCGGCCCTCATGCCGTTGTTGAGGGTCAATACTCTGGCCAGTCAGCTGCGGACCGCTGTGTGGACTTATAGCAATCTTTGCAGGTAGAGCTTGGCTTTAGATGCTTAACTCACCGTACATACTATTATTTGTGTTTTACCGACATAATGTTAGTGGGACAGTTAGTATTATAAGTTCGTATACAAACACATCGAGCCTTTACCGCCGTTTTAGCGCAACCGACAAAATAAAAATTTACAGGTTTTTTTAAATATTTTTAAACAGAGATGTGCCAGTTAATAATTATTTTACATTCATTAGTATTGTTTAGACATTTACATATATAAAAAAAAAAAACACATCGGCAGGGATAGGTTCGTTAAGGCTTAAAATAGTAGTTTCGATAAAAAACGCATTTTCGACAAAAGTGTCGCTTACGATAATTTGGCGGTAATGGCTCGATATGCTGATCGACATTTATTTATTTACACTTATAATTAAAATTGTAAAAGGGGTCTTAATGTCTATGGCATTTTCTGCACGTCTAACCTTGGGTGGTGCATGGTCGGTATTCACCGCACCAGGTTAACTTTAGTCCACCATACTAGCCTGGTGCAGGTTACCAGGCCATAATAACTCAATCAAGATATACATGTAATAATTATTTTTGCAGGAATAAAAACCCGTTGGTAAAGTTTGAGATGGTAGCGCCCGCTCTCCCATACATATCTGAACTGCTCGAGATCGCCGATCAGGATGTCTTAGGTAATATCATTACACCTGTGTCTACAAGTCTTCTTCTTCTTCATCAACCCATATACGTCCCACTGCTGAGCACGGGTCCACCACGCTGGCCTAGTGCGGGTTGGCGGACTACACACCTAAGAAATTCCTAAGAACTCTTACGTGTGCAGGTTTTATCACGATGTTTTCCTTCACCGTTAAAGCAAGTGATAATTCAATGTGAATACACACATAACTTGGAAAAGTCAGAGGTGTGTGCCTGGGGTTCGAACCCGCGACCGCCGAAGTTCTCGACCGCGCACTACAAGTATATCTTATAAATGTGTAAGTTTCCTTCACCGTTAAGAAATGTGACAATTTAATGTAAACTGGCTGTCCTGCCCGTAAAAGCTTTAAGCGATATGCCGACAGCAACGCCACCTACCGGCTCCAATTGTGTTCTGAAATCATCCAGGGACCCATTGGAATTTACATGGAATCTATGTACCTACATTTACTACAAACTGCCTCAATTCTTTCAGATCAAAGAAACCCAAAAGCACAGATTGTCTTTTAAAACTCCGAATAATAATCTTTAAGCTTTAAATCTATTTAACAAAAACAATTTGCTATACAGGGTGTATTTCGACCGTGATCGAAAACTGAGGCAGGTAATAGCGATGGTGATTACAAACCCCCTGGCATTAAAGAAAATCCCAAAAAAAATAAAATTTTTGAGGTTTTCCATACAAACCACATACTTTTAACACCGATGGTTGTATGGAAAGCGTCAAAAATTTTATTTTTTGTCGGGATTTTTAATATCGCCACTGGGTTTGTGATCACCCTCGCTATTACCTGCCTCAGTTTTCGATCGCGGCCTAAATACACCCTGTATAACTGAGAATATCCTGAACCCACAATAAACTATAAACTAGACATTACACAATTAACGTGTAACGATTTTGGACTTCTATGGAAGTACCATTACGCCTATAAACTAGTCTTGATAGTATTCTAAAGTTTCAATATGTTCTGATTTTGTTATTTTACACCATTTTAAAAGAAATAAAAATTTACTAATTAATATTACCTCCACAGCGGATGCCTGCTGGGCCCTATCCTACCTGACAGACGGTCCCAATGACCGTATAGAAGCGGTGCAGTCCACTCACAAGCTGCTACTCCGCCTGGTCAAACTGCTGGAACACTCTGCCCCCGCTGTGAGAACCCCAGCGCTGAGGTCCATTGGGAATATGCTCACTGGGTCCGATGAACAGGTCGGATATGTTAATTATAAGGTCTATGGTGTGACTAGACTCTGGAATTAGCGGATTCAATACCCGTAGGACGCCAAATATTTGTGTGGCTTATAAATTATATGAAAATATATTCAAGTCTTTTATCTATCAGAAGCTATTAGATAAGAGACTTAATGTGGGTTTGGAACTGTGTATGTCAAGGGTGTATTAGTTGTAATGTGACAATAAAAATAGGAAATTCTCAGTAGCATCATTAAGTCGGAGAATGTGCCCGATAGTGGTTCTAATGTGTAGGACTGATACATACTCGGAAAAATGTGGATGCAGAATTCTCTTCGGGAAATATTGGGGTGTATTCATACCGTGATCGGAAACTTGGGCAGGTTATAGCTAAGATGATTACAAATCCCCTGGCATTAAAGAAAATCCGGATAGAAATTTAAAAAAATACGTTTTGGACACGGTCTCACGGTCACTGTCTGAACATAGCCTGTATATATATGTAAGTGTAAAATAAATAACCTTACCCACAATTATGTGACTTCCCCCTGGTGGACTTGCACATAAAGTAATTTTATATTAATATTCCCTTCTATACTCCCCAGACGGACCGCTGCCTAGACGCCGGGTGCCTGCTGCACATAATCTCTCTCCTGAGATGCGGCAAGCCCTCCCTCATGAAGGAGGCTGCGTGGGCCGCCAGCAACGTGTTCGCGGGCACTCAGCCGCAGATACAGCGCGCCATCGACGCAGGGATGCTGCCTCATCTCGCGCATGTCATCTCGCATGAGGATATCAAGTGAGTAGTGCCGTATTATCATAATCATCATCGTCTTTGTCGTCATCATCATCATCATATTCATCGTCGTCGTCACCATAATAATCAAATCATAAATGTCTTGCTGCTGATCATAGGCTGAGTGTTGTTAGGTAGTTACTGCCCTAGTTTGTCATGATCACCATCACCAACATTATCAAAACTATCATTCTCATCAGCCCATATAAGTATACTTTTCGCTGCTGGCCACAGGCTCCTTGTGCCGAAGTTACTGCGCTAGAATGTTATCATAATGAGCCCTTGAACATTCTACTGCTGGGCACAGGGCTCCTTTACAACTGAGAAGGTTTAGCCATTTCTCCACCACGCTGGCCTAGTGAGGGTTGGCAGACTACACATCTAATCAATTCTTAAAAGCATCTAGATGTGTTGCTTTCATCAAGATGTTTTTCCTTCATCATTAAACCAAGTGATAACATTGTGAATACATTATACACACATGACTTTAAAAAATGTTTGCCTGAATAGTTAGAATGAACCCATAACCAACGAGATATTTCTATATAAGTTATTTCACTTAATTTCATCTTCAGGTGTCAAAAAGAAGCGGCCTGGGCGGTCACGAACCTGTGTCTAGGCGGTACTAGACAGCAACTAGACGCACTGTTCAGTAGCGGTCTACTCTCCCCATACTGTGCATTATTACACGCCAGAGACCATCGTGCTGTGAGCGTGGTACTAGATGGAGTCACACATCTGCTGCAGGTAACAACATCTTGTGGACAGATTGAGAATTATAGGGGTGGGAGGGAAAGTATATGTTTAGTAAAGGAGACTCTAGTAGTTTCAATATTAGTATAAGTGTTATGAGAGGGGAGAATTAACATTTTAAAAAGCCTAGTAATAAGTATAGACTAGTAGTGGACAGTAGAGAAAGATAAAGATACTAAGATCTCTGCACCACTTAGGTTCGACAGTAAGAGAATGCCTCAGGCATTATGTCCACCTTTACATGTAATGTATGAAGAGTAACCGACTTTGACTCCGGACCGACGCGATGGGCGGTCACTTAAGTCCTCATAGCATTAGAAAAAATGCGAATTTTGCTTTCAAATTTTGACCACATATTCTTAAGTAGTTATGCTAACTATTTATGCAATAAAAAAGTCGATTTTTTCATCGGTCTAAACTGCTATCCCCCCCTTAAGGGGGTTCTTGAGTTTATTCATTTTTTTTTTTAAACATTAACATTTTTATTAAATGAGTATGTATTAAGTATGAGTAGAAGCCTACTTTATTCTATTCCAAGTATTTTGACCATTTGCTTTATCCATCCAGTCATTACCTGTTTTACTAATTACTTCAATTTACCATCTATTGATCATCCCAATTCATGTTTATTTTAATTAAAAAAGAATTGTCACGATACCTAATCAGTGTTAAACTATTATATAAGATGTGTAATGTACACAACATATTTCTTTCTGATTGTAGGCAGCAGCCAAGTACGGCCATTTGGAGCCAATGTGTCTCAAATTGGAAGAGATTGGCGCTCTGGACCAGATTGAAAACCTTCAACAGCATGAAAATGAACAGGTAAAAAACTACAAAATGAATTGTAACTCTCACTTCCCGTTAATAAAGAAAATTTCTTTCCGTTTTTCTGAAGGATAGACAAAAATAAGTCTTGACTCTTGCAAGCTTAATTTACTAGTTTTCTGCTGAGACAGACCTCTAGCCTTTTAACATAAGGTCTTGGGTTCCATTGAAAGTTACAATATTGATTTGGTTTTACTATGAGGAAATTCTCAAAAACAGATAAAGACAGGCAATAGCCCCAGTTATTACAGACACTGTGACATTAAACAAAAAGTCTGACTAAAAAATAAATAATGCATCTTCCTTTTAACAACATTTGGTTAAAAGAAAAATGTATAATACTTTTTTTTATTTTGTCGGGATTTATTTAATGCCATGGGTGTTTGTAATCGCCGCGACGTGTTAACTGCACCAATCAGTCTTTGTAATAATAATAGTAAAATTTAATTATTCACCATATTTGAGATCATAATATTGAGGTATGTCTGGTACTTATAATAGGGAAACCCTGTGCTAAAAGAAAACACACACCTTGTATATTTATTTGTTATATACACTAGTATAACAAATTATTTACATCCACAGATCTACCGCAAAACCCTGCATATACTAGACACATACTTCGCTGAGCAGGAGGACACCAATGCCCAACCGGCTCAGACGGAAGAGGAATATCAATTTGGCATCAATGCTAACGCCAATATTAACTTCTAGAACATTCTGTAAAAACAAGCTGGCCTTGTTTGAATTACTGGGACTACCAAAGACTTACTAGCATGTCGGTATGCTGTAGAAACATCTTTTTGAAAGGCAATTATGGTGTCTAATTAGAGATTTGTAATTGTCTAACAGTGATTTTAATATTTTTATAAATCAATCAGATTTATTTGATAACATTTAGAGTTGATTTTAAATCAGTGCTATAAAAGACAACATTCCTTGTCTACATAAAAATATCAATTGAGAATATCTTTTTGGTCTTTTAAATAGAAGCATGTTGAGCAGTCTTCCTTTGATAATTTTTAACTGCATACGGGAAATAAGTCTTTGGTAAATACCTGCTGTTGTTTTAGACTGATTTGTGATAATTGTTGCTTTTGTAATTTTTAATAAAGAAGTATTTTATCAGTGTGTCTTTTATTAGGTGTAGTAATATAGTTTTCTAGTTATTATCAATGTTAATTTGTTTGAGTATGGTATCTAAGTCAAGAATTTTTTTTTTCATCATTATCATCCCAGATATGTCTCACTGCTGGGCACTGGCTTCCTCTACAACCAAGGGTTTAGCCCTTAGTCCACCACACTGGCCTAGTGCAGATGACACCTAAGGAATTCCCAATAACTTTTAAGTATTGCTGGTTTTACCACAATGTTTTTGTACACCATAAAAGCAAGTGATAAATCACTGCGAATATACACATAACTTTGTTAAGTCTGGCGTTTGAACCTGTGACTGCAATTTCTCAACTGTGCTTTATTCTTGAAGCATCACTGTTCTCATTTATTTGTGTTATAAATATTGAGCATATATGTTCAATATATCAATAGATATAGGACATGAGTTTTTAAAAACAACTTCTTGGAGTTAAAAGTAATTTATTAGCAAAAACGTATTGTAAGTTACATCTATGTAAATCTAGGCTTTGTTCTGTTCCTTCAACTTCTCAAGTTGTTGCCTGAAACAAAGATTATGTGGGTTATTAAGCCGTAGAAAGCCATTTTGAAGACTTGTGTTACATAATTCCCAGATTTTAGCCCTTAGAAAAGTTGTAACATTCCTGCACCCCTATGAGTATTTTTTTTTTTTGGGACTGTATAGTGTGTGTATAGTTCACATACTCATAGATAGAGGGATAAAAGCAGTTTCTCACTTCTAAAAACATCCCATAGTGTTCTCAGACAAATTAGACTAAGAAGCTTGTACAATGTGATGAAAATGCAAAATTTGTCAAACATTTACAAAGACATCGTAAAAAGTTGTACTGTATTCATTAGGACACATGTTCTGACACTTTTAATAAGCCTTGTGTTAATGCTTTACTGCAAAAATATGTTTATTAACCTAAACTGTATACATTTTACTACTTATAATAAAAAATGTATATTTTCTAACCTCAACTGTTGGTTAAAATCGTCTTGCACGATGTCGTCCTCCCAGTTGTCTTCCCAAACAGACACGTCTTCATCATCAGCGTCTTCTGTTCCCCAATCTATGAGCAAAAACCAAGTAAAACAATAAAAAATCGCACCATAGTAGTCACAAAACAAGAGAAAAAATTTACACTTTTACGCACTTTCCGCGGGAAATTCTTCGAACTCATCGTCTTCTTCGAGAAGGCCGAGGTCTACTTTTTGTTTGTCTGCCATTTTTATCTGTATTTTCAATAAATTCGTTTGGAATAAACGCCGAACGTAGTTTTGATTCAGCTATGTTTTCGACAAGTCACTGTTTCGGTGTTGCCAACAATGTAAAATGTAATTACTCCCAAAAAAAACATTTTCCCTAATACTATAAAAAATATTTAAGCAGTTTAACAAAATATAATTGGGTAACTACTGCGTTAAACCAATGACTTGAATTTGATTATGACATTTATTTAGATCTAGCAGCTGGTTGGGAACCAAAGGAATGAATGAATTATGCACTCTGCGATTGTGAAGAGTCAATTTTAAATCTACTACGCTGTAGAACTATTGTTTACGTACATATTACAAATCAGCGATATTTTAAAAAAGGCAGATTGAAATTTTACACCCAGTAGAGATATTTCTTCTAAGAGTTTGTTCGCAAATACATATAATGTGGCCTGGTAATGTATAAATAAATAGATCATAAGGAATAAAAAAGGTTTTATATTTTCACACATTTTTATTTATAATATAAAACACAGTCGTTGGATACATTACTTTTAGAATGTTAAATTAATTAACAACTAAAAGTACTCCTTAACATAAATTCATATCACAATATATCACATAATAACTTGTTCAGACTACGAAATGGATGAAAAGCTTAAGTAAACAAGTCACAGAATATATTTTTCAAGTATTTTTTTTAAATTCAAAGGCTTATTTTATAAAACATTGAATACATAAAGGAATTTGTATCTCTTTCTATCGCATATCTTAATTTTATGTATATTGTGTATACATTTAGGTTTAAGTGCCTTTGAATAATGAAATATAAGTAAATCATATAATATTTAAAATCACCAGTAAGAAAAATACTTGGATTATTTTTTGGTGATCAAAAAAGCCTTTAGACGCTTATGACAATACTACAAGTACTACAAGATACAGGGTAAATAAAAATAATTATATTTTTCTTGCTTAAAGCATGTAACATGTATGCCAATTCATAATAATATTCTTTTTTATATTATTTTCTTTAAAGAATAATAATTTTGAATAATATTTTAAATACCCTTACAGTCACATTTTCAGTTATTATACCCATGTAACATCTTTATCATAGTATATAAAAAATCATATCACTTAACGTTCCACCTAAAACCTACAAAATAAAACTGTCGAATATCTTAAACTTAAGATATAGTAATTTTCTTAGAAATAGAAAATACACAAAATTCACCTTTTGGTGACCCTTTCCACTTTACCATAAAACATGGAAACTACCAGTCTAGCAACACCAAATCTTAAAATTGAGGGAAGCTGAAGGAACTCGTACCTTACAGCCAAGGAAGAAAACCATCAAAAGTTTTCAAAAAGTTTAACTGCACTCAAAAAGTAAATAATGGTGGAGGGTTTTAGGAATATCTAGCGTAGGAACAATATCGGGGAGGGAGGGGCCGAAATATTTTCGGAGATATATCCTAACTTGGGCGAGTAAGGAAATAGGGTTCTTAGCTCGTTCTATTAAGACTTGTTTTTGCGTGGGGGTGACGGTGTTGTTTCTTTTGATCATGCAAAGGTCGAAGGCTTCCGCGGCTTCTAGAAGTTGGTAGAAGATGTGTTCGTGTTCAGGTGATGTGACGTTCTGTAAGTGGTTGAGAATGCCGTCAGGGTCGCGGAATTGAGTTTTCATTATTACCTGAAAAACCAAATAAAATAAATACTCATATTTCCATTTTTAAAATGTATTACCTACAATTATAAAACGATGGAGCGCCATCTATTGTTAAAATATGATACTAAATTTTTAAATTAACCTACGATTGTTGGACAGTTTTAACTAAACAGTAACTTAACATAGATTACCAATTTAATTTGAAACAAATATTGGTATTTTCGCTTAAAAATTACAAAAAATTAGGTAACTTAGGTAGGTAACTTAGTTTAGATAATATTATAGAGCCGCTTTTATTGTTTGTTTTTTTTCTGTTTTTGTATAATATTTATTTTTGTATAATTTATTTCATTATTTTCTTATGTTCACTGCTTCTATTTTATGATCTAGTTATAAGTGGAAATTGTTTTTGGATTGAGTGTTATATTTTTGTTAATTATTTTAAATGTGTAATTGTTCTGTAAATTTCCCAAACAAAATAAAATAGAAATAAATAAATTAATTAATTAATAAGCATAACTCTCCAATCTATTAGAATCTTAACTTTAAAAAAATATTTGAATTCATCACTTTTAGTTCATATTTACTTCAATAGATGGCGTTGCTACACTATACACTTAGAAAAATAAAACCCTAAAAAATGTTTTGTCATTTTAAGCAAACTTACCCTGGCCCCATATCTAAGCAGCATGGTGACGATCTCACTGCTGGGCTCCACGTTGCTCGCCAAATATTCGGCTAGCGCAGGCCTCAGTTGCGTGGCGTCTTCGCTGCTGTAGACCTTCATGTTAGGATCTGCTCCGCTTTCTAGAAGGATCTGAAAGGAATAGTAAATTTCACTATGCTTTTATCACTAGATTTACTTTCGGCTATAAACCATTATTACAAATACAGGCAATAATCAATATAGCCTTGGGATAAAAACACAGAACAGTTGAATGATATTAGAAGGGAAATATCCAGTATTTAGTATGTGGACGAGTGTCGCCGCTTGTCTGTCACCTGTTCATTCTACTACAACACGACCAATGATTAATTCAAACAAACTAGATTACGCAGTCTCATTGTCTTCATCTAATTTGAATCTTATTCCAACCTCATTAAAACTATTTCTGTATTTTTAAGCGTGAGAGTAAGTTACAAAAGGTTACCATGGAACACAAATTTAATGTTTTTATGTATAACTAACTTACTTTGACGATTTCCTTTCTGTTCACGATATTGTCGGAGCAGGCGACATGAAGAGGCGATCCGATCACAGAACTTGACGCGTTCACTTGCGCACCTGACAAATAATGACAACCGTTTAATAAATTTTGTAATAAAATCAATAATATTAGTAAATTAATTCCTTAACTGTAAAGGCAAACATCGTGAGAAAGGAAACATGCACACCTAAAAAGTTCTTAAGACATTCTTAAGTGTGTAGTCTGCCAATCCGCACGCGGCCTATTTTGGGTGATGAAGTTTTATCCGTTTGACTTAGAGCATTAATTTTGGAAGCTTGGAATATCTTAACAATTTAATCCCACTCAATTTTAGACCCCTTGTTCTACCAGTATATTGCCTAATTAATCAGGGTCTATATGAGACAAATACAAGCAAAGAATACAAGCAGTGATGGCCTTGAGGTTTGGGCGCGCGGTCGAGAATCTCGGCGGTCGCGGGTTCGAACCCCAGGCACACACCTCTGACTTTTCGAAGTTATGTGTGTATTCACATTGAATTATCACTTGCTTTAACGGTGAAGGAAAACATCGTGATAAAACCTGCACACGTAAGAGTTCTTAGGAATTTCTTAGGTGTGTAGTCCGCCAACCCGCACTAGGCCAGCGTGGTGGACTATGGCCTAAACCCTCTCAATGGTAGAGGAGATCCGTGCCCAGCATTGGGATCTGTGGGTTGATGATGATGAGTATGATCTTACCAGCTGACAGCAGTAGCTGCACCATGGTCACGTCTCCCTTCAAGATGGCGAGGTCCAGAGGACTGGGCTTGCTGAGTTCAGGACATTCGTAGTTCACCCTCGCCCCTTGCTTGATTAAAAGGTTCACCACTTCAGTGTTACCTGAAATTGGATCCAATTCTCTTAAAGACTGCCTTTAAATAAATAAATAAAACGACGAATTTCCGCACAAACTTCCATCTGCGACATTTACTTAACCCCACCTAAACTTTCATCCCCTATTTTTACTTAACCAACTTTAAAAATAATAATACTTCCATACAATCTTTCATCCCCTTAAAACCTCTTTTCCGCTATAAAAATATCCTTTCTCAGGCTCTCAACTATCTGTATACCATATATCATTTAAATCGGTTCAGTAAGAGTAGTTTTAGCAGGAATGCAAGACAGACAGAATTACTTTTACAAAAATAATATTAGTATGGATGTAGCATAAATCATCATAAAAAAAACAATACTAATATTACAGTATGAAATTTTCCAGTTATTCCAAAAAATATTTATGGATCATCATTTCTCTACTAAATTATCTCGCTATGATGTCTAAGAAACACTTTGATTTTCCAATCCGATTGTTATTAGTAACTTATTAATGATATCTTACCACTTAAAACGGCGTAGTGCATGACAGTCCTGTAGTCATTCCTGGCGTCTGCCATCGCGTTCACATTCGCTCCGAAGCTGATGAGGAGCAGCACCGCATCCATACCCTGGAAAAACATTAGAATATTTACAATTACTATCGTCGTAAGGGTAGGTACAAACTTTACGTCAATGGTATTTGTGTTTTAAGGAAAGGAAGCTATTAATGTATTTTAGATAAAATCTTGTACGGATAAAGATAATAATCAGATTGCCCTGTTTGATAAATGAAAATAGCGATAAATAACAAATAAATCTCTAGGTTAAATATAAATTGATTCAACCTGTTTAAAAATAGTTTCCGAAACAAAACCTAACGTCACTAATTCTAGAAGTCATAAGTTTACATTCAAACTTCTTAGATATGTGGTCCGCCAACCCTCTCCAGGCTAGCGTGGTGGACTAAAGAGTCTTTAGTAAAGACCCTCAATAGAATAGCCCAGTTGCCCAGTAGTGAGACTTACATGGGGTGATGATGATAATTCAGACCCACTGTGGGTCACAATTTTCCTCTAACCATGAGAGTAGTTTTAGGATAATGAGGATAACATCAATAGAAAATATATAAAAACTACTTACTTTCCTCTGCCTAGCTGCCTTCATCAAGGGCGTGAGTCCAGCCCTGTCCCTGGAGTCAGGGTTGGCTCCGAAGGTCAGCAGCAGCTCCAGGTACTCAGGGTCTGACACGAGGTTGATCTCCGAGCCGAAAAAGTAGCGTTTGTTCGGGTCAGCCCCGTGCTCTAGAAGAAGACGGGCTACTTCCTGGAAAAAATATCTTAATCAAATAAGTTGCTAAATTCTTCTATTCTATGAAATATCATAGTTCTAATGATAAACGTAGAAGACGCCTCTACCATTGAGGCGGTTTAGGCTATAGTCCACCATGCTGGCAAAGTGCGGGTTGGCGGACTACACACTTAAGCAATTCCAAAGAACTTTTTTTGGGTGTGCAGGTTTTACCACGATATTTTCCTTCACCATTAAAGTAAGTGACAATTTTGTGAATACACCCATAACTTCTAAAAGTCAGGGGGTTTGGACCAGCGACCGCGGAGATTCTCGACCGCGCGCCTAAACTTCGAGGCCAACACTGCTGAAACTATCCTATTCATCACCTTTTTACCTACTTATAATTTATCCTACATACTGAGAAAATACTCACATAATGCTTATTTCTGATGGCAAGTCTCAGCGGCTCGTCGCACAGCGTAGTCCTGGGGAACTCCTCGCCCGTGTCAGGCCTGTAGTCCACGGCCGCGCCGCTGTCCAGCAGCAGCTTGACCAGTTCCACGTAGCTGAGGGTTGAAAGATTGGAGAAGATGCTTATGGTACTTAGTGAATTCTCATCAGAATCCTGTTTTTATGTGCTATTAGTCGTAGAAATTGGCGAAGTAGATTTTAAGGCTACCCGTAGTAATTATTTAGTGACTTCAAAACAGGAGGAGGTTATCAATTCATCTGTATTTTTTATGTTTGTTACCTTAGAACTATTGACTGGGTGCACCGATTTTGATTTTTCTTTTTTTATTTGCAAGCCGGTGCTTCCAGCTTGGTCCCATTTTATTTTCGTAAGTTGTGACCATGGCTTCCATGAAAAATTCTTATAAGTCCCTAAATTTGCACTAATGTGCGTGACAAATCGTCGAATAACTTAATATATTGCTAACCGATTTTGTTGATTCATGTTTTATTGGAAAAGACATACTTCAAAGATTCTTTGACGTGAGTTTGATCCATAAAAATTCGTATATTGCGTATACGATAATTCTTTTACCTAAACGACTATATAGTTTAACCATAATCCTCATTAAATAAAACCCATACCCATGTTCCGCAGAGAGATGCAAGGCGCTGTATCCACAATCGTCCCTTGCGTTCACGTCGCAGCCTCTCACCAGAAGCAGCCTGGTAGCCTCCAGGTATCGCTGCCAGATGGCGTAGTGCAGCGGCCGCAGACCTTGGGTCACTGGCTCGTTCACCTGGGAAACCAGGATAAGTGGGATATTTCAGACTAGGGATGCTCGATGAACATCGATGTTCGATGATCATCGATATTGGAAGCAAAAACATCGATGTTTTAATATCGATGTTACCATACGGAAAATATCGCAACATCGATGTTAACGGAATCGATCATCGATGTTAACTTACGGCCTCACCTCACGCACGACACATACGTCCAAACCAATGCAACTTAGAAAACAAATTATGTCTTCTATGAACGCATCCACAAATCAAGTTTTTTTAATTCTGAACGCTTGCTAGATCCAAGATTTAAAAATATTCACTTTCAAGATCCCATAGCATGTTCGAAAGCAATTAAATATGTCAAAGAATTACTAAATACTACGAAGGAAACAGAAGTAATTGAAGAAGTTATTAATCGTTCGCCAGATCCAACAGAAGAATTTAATTTATGGAACGAACATTATAAACTTGTAAATGACAAAACTCTACGCTTTTTCTAGTGATCACGAAATGTCTTCAGAGTTGATTTACTTTTTTAAAAATCCAGTGTCTGATCTTAAACAAGATCCTCTCCAAGTTTGGAATAATGTCATCGGTTCCACTTACCCGAAATTAAAAAAAATTGCGGTGAAATATTTGAGTACTATCGTGACATCAACGCCATCCGAAAGACTGTTTTCAAAAGCTGGCTCTACTCATTATCAACAAAGAAACCGATTAAAAGGTTCTTCTTTATCAAAATTACTTTTCCTTCAGTTTGATCCAACATCGATGTTCGGTTTTCGATAAATATCGAACATCGATGTTGAGCTTTCGATTATGACATCGATGTCAACATCGATGTTTTTAGAATATCGATCATCCCTATTTCAGACGTAGCGTGAGACGTCTTTCAGCACGTTACTCCTTTTTTTTCTCACGGGGAAAATCCTCTTGGATGCCCGTCCGCCTCAGGGAGGGCAGACGAGGTATGCCGGATTTCTACCGACTAAAAACCCTATGGTATCCACCGTCGCCACAGCAAAGGAACTCTGGGATCTCGAGTGGAACTCAAATCGCTGGCAAACAAGGTTCTATGTTACAATTTTAGAATTTATTTAGTTATGAATAGTACAAGGTTCTATATAACTCATATATCCTCATAGTATTTATAACTAAATAAGTGATAAAATTGTAACATAGAACCTTGTCATAGTGAGCCAGTGAAATTTGTATGAACTCTTAGGTGTGCAGGTTTCTTTAGGATTTGTTTCAGACATAAACCAAATTGCATATAGTTGTTTTAAGTTCCATATAAGTAGAGGAAACTGTGCCTAATTATTGGGGAATTAATTCACTTCGTTATATTTCTCTCTATGTATTGAATTATGTATTGATTATGTATTGAATTATCACTTGCTTTAACGGTGAAGGAAAACATCGTGATAAAACCTGCACATCTAAGAGTTCTTAGGAATTTCTTAGGTGTGTAGTCCGCCAACCCGCACTAGGCCAGCGTGGTCGACTATGGCCTAAACCCTCTCAACGGTAGAGGAGACCCGTGCTCAGCAGTGGGCGTATATGGGTTGATGAAGAATAATATCCAGCCTAATAGAATTCAAACCTAAAACATTTAAATACCCAGCACAATTTATATCACTGGACCTACTATTATCCATTGTCCAAAACAAGTGAAAAAAATAAATATCATTTATAAAACCTTAAAGAACATAAAATCGAATATCCAGCCTAGTGGCGTGCCTTAGAAAAGCCTATATCCAGCAATAGATGTGAAAGGCTGGTGATGGATGGAAATTTGAAGGCATACCTTGGCTCCACAGGCCAGGAGTATCCTGATCTCGTCCAGCGGCACCATTCTGATGATGGAGTCAGCAAGTTCCCTCTGCAGGGACTTGTCGTTTATCATCTCCGAAGGCATCCTGGAACAACAGATCCGTCAAAACTTGAGCGTTAGAACCATCAGATGTGTTTCAAGTATTTTATATAAATTGATTTTTTATCTCTTCATAAACACGAATGAAAAGGTGGACTTAATGCCTAAGACATTTTAATGCAGTCGAATCTGATTGTACGGTGACAAAAAATCTACGGTACTTCTATATTTTTATCTTTTTATGTAACTTCGTGTAGTAAATACGATTGATCTAACCGTAAAAGCAATTTTAGGAGACTTATAGGCCATAGTTATACAGGGATTAATGAAGATTAATGTTGAAATTAATCGATATTAATTTATTAGCATAAGCGATAAGATATACAAAGAAGATTTTGTGTGATAGTAGGTGTGTTGAATATAAATTTTATCCTCCCATTTCCTTAAGTTAGCAATGGATCTGGCTTTCTATAGACATTACCATAGTGACTAAATCTGCTAAAGATGTGAAAAGCTCATGAGCTCACTATTTTTTAAAATACTTGGTCCAATATCAGACAAGTGAAGCATATTAGTTATGATTTTGTCGAACGAGAGATGACTCTTTGCGTTTTTTACAAATAGCTATGTATGATATTGTTATTTTGCGGAGCTCGAATAAAAACATCAAGATTCGTCTACTGTGCAACAAAGGAAATGTTTTCAAATATGATATCATCTTTACCAAGAAGTGTGGCGACATTTGCCAAAAACACTGTATCTGGTTTTCCTTGTAGACGACAGACGTTTTGGAGATAAAAATAGTTATTCAGCAAAGTCACTGAACTATGGATTTTAAGAAGACAAAGTATCAAACAAGTGTGGATGTTTTTTACTGTTAAAAACCAATTTCAAGATAACCTAGCAAATTAGATATAAACAAATCGTTGTATAGTAATTTCGAGACAAATCTATTTAAATAAAAATCCATGTTTGTCTGTCTGTATGTATTTTATAGAATCGTAAACTACCTATGCATTTGATGATAAGATCTTTAGCAAAGTTGTTATGCATGAGCCAAATAAGGTTTGTGAGTTGGTACGACGAATAATTATCGACAACTTGGGCCACTGCCATTCCAATCTAAACGGAGAAGAATTGAATGTAGGATCAAATATTTTATGTATATTCCAATGGGTCCCTAGATTCCAAAACACAATTAGAGCTGACAGGTGGCGATGCTGTCGGCATATCTATGAAAGCTTTTACGACCAAGACGACGTCAGCTGGGACAACTAGTATTTTATATTTGAAACTTTCTTCTTTTGTCTGCTATCCTAGAGTTTGTAAGAGTTCATATTATGTGTGTTTTTCTACGTATAAGCTGTGAATTAGCCCGGGGTCGGGCACCGCCGTGGCAGCGCTCCAACTCTTCATCTCGTCGACTTTATGTCATCGCTATTATGGGTCAAGATCGGGGATTGTCTAGCGTTATGTAAAAAATCTTTGGCTACACGCTTAACTTTGCTTTTTTCAAAGAAAACCTAGACTAACCCTACTTCTTTTACTAAATAATACTTATTTTTTCTTTATTTTAATAATAATATATCGTATGTATGGTCTTCTTCAATTGGCTGGGCTAGGGTTTCTTGAAAGAAGAAATGATTGTACGGAATTTTGAAGGAGAATTCACAAATATCTGAGGATTAACACCGATGTTTCATTTTAGCGACCAAATGTAAATCGTGAATTTTTACTTCAAAACTTTGTCTTTCATATTTTGATAGATATGAATATTGAAACGCAAAAATCGTAAGTAAGTAGTAAAGGTAAGTAGCTAAGAGGGGATTCTCGCTACATAAGCAGAAGCACAAGCTCACTCAGACACTTCCGTTCTGTGACTCGGAAGGAACGTCACTCTGCTTGTAGTACCACAAATGGACGAATCAAATGGAGGAAATATTCCTGTTGAGGAGCGAGATTATTTACCAATCATGCCCACTCCGACATATAAAATAATAATTCATAGAACATAGTATAGAACGTAGTAGTATAGTAACGTATAGTATACGTGTAAACGGTAAAAGTATACTTCTGCAGCAGTCAAAACAAACAGTAAACCACGTTTTAAACAAACAGAGTTAAATAAAGATTTTATTCTTAATTTAGTGATCACAACATCAGCTGCTTTTGATTAATGTAAAAGGTAAAATCAAGATGGCGCCGGGCCAAAACCGCGCGAAGACAAGACGGCGTCACACGCGTGAGGGAGGGATTTTCCGACAATCATCTTTATTCACAAACTTGTTTATTTTGACACGCAATTATGGTGGTGTAGTGTTTGTATACTTGTCTCGGTGACACGGGTAGTGGGGGAACAGTCTGGTGCGCGCCGTGGGCGAGAGCGGACGTGTTTACCCTGACTGCTGGTGACGTAACGAGCCAATACTTAATACTTGTGGAGGCACGAACACTACAAATGGCGACGAGGTAAAAGGTCAGTGAATAAATGTTATGGTGCTCCATGAATATTATTGAAGGGAAAAGTATAAACGAAAAAAAAAAGTACACAATAATGTAAATATATGGAGTTGTTTATTAATGCCTTGGTCATTTTACATAAGTAAACTAGTGCGCAAATTGTACGATCAAATATAATACTCGATTCCTGAACTAAATTATTCTTAACTAAATTAAGTAATAGATTGTAGGAGACCTTGCATAACCGAATTATATGTGTATGCACAATGCAGGTCCCGTAATCTTAAGTCCAGTCACGTTAAGAATACGTTGTGATAAATTAAAAGTAAACATTAACAATGCTTTTTTCTGTCGAACAAGACAGATGTGTTCTAATACAAATATTCAAACCGGTTGCTTGCTTATCTATTGAAATGTGGTTTCAATTGTTTTCACTGGTCAGCGACGCCGCCTGTGCGTCTGCGTACCCACAGATTTAAAATAGCCGGTTATAACGCTTACATTATGTTATTTAATATCAGAATGGCTTATTTATCCTGAAAATTATGTAATGATTAAAAGCATACTTTTATCCAAGAAAGATTTAAACGTTGCCTTTAATTCTATTAGAGACTTGGTTGTTTTATGAATGTTTTACGTTCAACTTGTATGAAACTAGCTTTGTGAGTGAAACTTGAAATAATAACTACAAGTACACATATAAAGATATGTATTATAAAAGTATGTAGTACATTTAAAATTATTATCGTATGCTTTAGTTTCACACCAATACATTTAATACTGTATGTAAAGAGGTAGTTTGGTTCGCCAGTAGAGTACCTAAATGATTTTTTGTTTTTAAATAAATCTAAAGATCGTTAGATCAAAATTGGAATATTAGCACTGAAAAAATAAAATACGTGCTATGAATATTTGAACTTTGCTTACAAAAGTATGTGCTTTCAATTTATATGTATAATTTGTGAGTCTATGAACTGTAAAGCTTTAAATTGTTTAAGATGGAAAAGTGGAACCGTGGCATAGAGCTAGGTATATCATACGGCAACAATTGTGACCATGCCGCAATGCTTCCACGTATTATCGGCGGTCTAATTAAAAAAAAAAAAAAAACAATAAATAAGTAAATCTACAAATTTGATGTTAAAATAGATAAATGTTATGCACCTAAATGAAGTTTTCGATCGATATTTATTCAAACAATGAAACAGCAGTTAAGAGAGAAATTTAATAAGTTTCTTTTCAGACTTAGACCCGACTCATTGAGCAAATTAATAAAAAGTCATACGACTAATTAAAGCAGTGTTGGCCTCGCGTTTTGGCGTGGTTTGGGATCTCTGCAGTCGCGGGTTCGAGTCCCGGAAGTAAGTCCCGAAGTTGTGTGTGTGTTCGCATTAATTTGTCACTGGGTTTAGCGACGGAGAGAGGCACCGTGATGAAGTTTGCACACCTAGGGGGTTTTGGGAGTTTCTCGGGTGTGTGATCCGCCAGCCCGCGCCGTGCCGGCGTGGTGGACTGTGGCCTGAGCCCTCTCAAGGGTGGAGAAGTATTGTGCCCGGCTGTGGGACGTGTGTTGGTTGATGATATATCAGTTTAATTATAGAAAAAGGTTTTAATCCTTGGTGACGACTTCATAATTGACAATAATATTTTGAAGCAAATAATTTTAAAAATACTGGTCGCCTTAAATTTGAAAATGATTATTTAAAGTAAATACATTAAGGGAGGGTTGTACCATTTATTTGGAATTCTTCACAGTATCTTAAATCCGAAGAATAGATGGGGTTGACCCTATTAAATGTCTGAGGACGTTGGAACAGATATGTTTATAAATACGAGTAGTAAAGTGTCATTAATGACGCTACTTTGAAAATCAAGAAAAGAAATTTCAACTAAACTTTAAGTTTTGTCTTGAAGTAAATGCAGTTGCGGAAACGTTTCTTAAAATCAAGGATGTTCAAAGCTATATTCCAATAGAGGGAGTCTGTTCAACTGATTTCTCAAGTCAGCATAATTTTCACTTTTGGTCAAGAACTAGTCAAAAAATAACATCTCGTGTTTGATATTTTATAAGCTTTTGAAAGTTAAAAAAAAAAAAATAAATACATTAAGGATAGAGCACTTGTGAAAAGATGTGCTAGACAAAGTAACAACCCTTAAAGTGATTTGTATTTAAAAGTAAATGATTATTTAAAATAAATACATTAAGGGAGGGATGTAGTGTTTGTATACTTGTCTCGGTGACACGGGTAGTGGGGGAACAGTCTGGTGCGCGCCGTGGGCGAGAGCGGACGTGTTTACCCTGACTGCTGGTGACGTAACGAGCCAATACTTAATACTTGTGGAGGCACGAACACTACAGGTGGGAAATGAGATTTCGTACAAGGTAAAAAGAAATAGGTCAGCTTTGCACAATTTATGGGTTTATTATAAAGATTCCTTTCTTTGGTACAGTTTTTAAGTAAATTGTAACAGCGATTTCGTTCCTTGTGAAAGAAGGGGTGAAGTTTGTAGTTTTTATTGCACTGAAAATTATTTATATCCAAAATGCTGTGGGTATTTTAAGTTATATAATCCACTATAGCTTCTCATTCAATAATTTGGTTTTATAACATAACATCATTTCAAATAGTAGGCCAATCTGAAGTGCGTCAAATTTGTTTATTTGCAATACGACCTAAATTTATGAATAGAACGACATTGATAATATTAATACTATATATTAATGTCTTTAGATGATATTTATTACTTCCTAAGATAGAGATTTAAAAGGAAAGCAAACATTATGTTTCTTGGGTAATATATGAAAATTATGGCGGTAGTTGACATTTTAATACTGATTAAAAAATCCGTAGTATTCTAAAGATGATGTAAATTGTTACTCAAAATGGATTTTAGCTAAAAGTTATTAAGGTCTGGGTGACTTAGAAGTTTATGATACGATTTCCAGAGTGAGAAATTAGAGAATACAGTTGTAAAAATGAGTCAATGTCAAGGTTCGTTAAAGTGCGCTACGCGAATAATGATTCGATGGAAGAGGGTTTGCGACAAGATTTTTCCAAAATTATTCCTGAAATTGTCTCCATTTGTGACAAGAAACATGCTCACTCATTACATTAAAAATAAGAAGAACTTTTTTGGCACTTTATTTTCTTTTATTACAATAAAAACCTCATTTTCTTCAACTGAACTTTTTTTTTTTTTTTTTTTTTAAGGTATATTTGATTAGTTACTAAGGGTTCAAGGGATTCCCTGGCCGACTTCGAGGCATTTCTCGTGCGGCTAGGGGCCCTGGTGGTGCAATGCCAACCTCGCCCCGTGGTTGTTGCCGGCGACTTCAATGCTAAGTCATTGGCATGGGGCTCGTCGGTGGTCAATGCGCGGGGCGGGGTCCTGGAGGAATGGGCGATTTCTAGGGGTCTTTCGCTCCTCAATCGGGGCTCCGTGGACACGTGCGTGAGGCATAATGGTGGCTCAGTTATAGATGTCTCCTTCGCGAGCCCAGCCATCGCCCGCCGTGTCCGGGACTGGAGAGTTCTGGTGGGTGTGGAGACACTTTCAGACTATCGGTATATTAGATTTGACGTCTCCACGCTCACCGCAAATCAGTCCAGCGGAAGGCCAAACACCCCGATTGGGGGCGGTCCGCGATGGGCAAAAAAACGCCTCGACAAAGAGGCTCTGGAATTAGCCGCTAGAGTCCAAGCCTGGCTCCCCGCCCCGGAATCTCCGGTGCGGGTTGAGGAGGAGGCAGAATGGTTCGGGGCAGCAATGACTAGCATCTGCGATGCAGCGATGCCCCGAATCCAGCACCTCCCTCCGCGGCGCCAAGTACACTGGTGGTCGGCGGAGCTCGCGCAGTTGCGTTATGAATGTGAGGTGGCGCGCCGCCGACTCGGCAGACTCAGGCGCCGGCGGATCCGCCAGGCTGACTTTTTGGACCAAGAGCGGCTACTCCGGGGTCTCTATAAAGAGGCCAGGAGAGCGCTGCGAGTGGCCATCAAAGAGGCGAAGACTGCGTCTAGAAAGGAGTTCTTGGGGAGTCTGGATCGCGATCCGTGGGGACGCCCGTATCGGCTGG
This sequence comes from Cephonodes hylas, assembly GCA_030295005.1. NCBI lineage: Eukaryota > Metazoa > Arthropoda > Insecta > Lepidoptera > Sphingidae > Cephonodes > Cephonodes hylas. Next base: position 4,373,465 of record AP025387.1, on the reverse strand, counting down.
TGCTAAACAAGTTGCGCCCGCCGGCGCCCCCCCTAACCCAGACTCTCCGACCGGAGCTCCTGGAGGACGTAGTCGCCGCCCTTTTTCCGGCCACCAATACCGTCGTCATTCCTCCACCGATGCCGCCGAGATCTTGGTCGCAGACGACCGAAACATCTCTGGCGGCATCGTCGTCTTCATTAATTTCGGCAAGGGAAACCCCCGAGGGTCCTCCCCCGGGCGTATCGCCCGGGGAGCTTGAGGCAGCAGTGCTTCGGCTGCGGAGCAAGAACTCCGCCCCAGGACTTGATGGCATCCCAGGTAGTGTCTGGGTGCTTGTAGTTGAGTTCCTGGGGTCGAGGCTTCGCGGCCTATTCTCCGCGTGCCTAGAGCAGGGCCAGTTTCCATCAAGATGGAAAACAGGAAAGCTGGTCCTGCTCAGGAAAGAAGGACGACCCGCGGAGTCACCATCGGCCTACCGGCCCATTGTGCTGCTCGACGAGGTGGCCAAGCTCTTCGAGCGCATCATCCACGAGCGCCTCGTCGAGCATCTCGAGAGGGTTGGTCCGGACTTGGACGACTGCCAGTTTGGGTTCCGGCGCGGCCGATCCACCATCTCGGCGATTCTGCGGGTCAAGGCACTAATAGGGGAAGCGGTTGCCCAGGGCAAATGCGTCGTGGCGGTGTCTCTGGACATCGCCAACGCTTTCAACACCCTGCCCTGGGCTTGCATCGAGGAAGCACTGCGATACCACGTGGTGCCACCCTATCTCAGGCGTATGATACACTCGTATCTATCAAATAGAGACGTTGTGTATCCGGGCGCCGACGGGTGGCACCGAAGAGCGATGTCGTGCGGTGTCCCACAGGGGTCGGTTCTTGGGCCGCTTCTGTGGAACATCGGTTACGACTGGGTGCTCCGTGGTGCCAACCCTCGGGGCGTCGGCGTATTCTGTTACGCCGACGACACGCTCGTCACAGCGACGGGCGGGACCTTCCAAGAGGCCGCCGACCTCGCCACGGTCGGCACTGGCAACGTTGCGAGGAGAATTCGGCGGCTGGGCCTCACGGTGGCCCTTCACAAATCCGAGGCCATTTGTTTTCACAGGCCTCGGAAGGGGCCACCTGATGGGGCCCACATCGTGATCGAGGGCGTGCGAATTCCCATCGGCAAGCAGCTCAAATATCTAGGGCTGCTGCTTGATAGTCGGTGGGAATTCCGCGCCCATTTTAAGACGTTACAGCCGAGATTGCTGCGGGTAGCAGGCGCTCTATCCGGCCTACTGCCCAACTTGGAAGGTCCAAGCATCCCTTGCCGAAGGATGTACATGGGAGTCGTGCGGTCTATGGCACTGTACGGAAGTCCAGTATGGGCCGAGTCCCTGAACAGGCGCTGCGTCGCTCTCCTGCGCAAGCCCCAGAGAGCGCTGGCGCAGCGGATGATCAGGGGCTACCGCACGATATCCTACGAGGCGGCCTGCGTTTTGGCTGGGTCCCTGCCATGGGACCTTGACGCCAAACTCCTCTCGCGGTTATACCACCAGCGGGAGGAGGCGTCAAGTCGCGGGGACAGACTGGCCCCGAGAGAGGTCGAGGCGATTAAAGCCTCCCTCCGAGCGGCCGCCGTGGAGGAATGGCGAACCAGGCTGGAGAATCCCAGTGCTGGTGCTAGGACCGTTGAGGCTGTGCGCCCTGTCCTCGTCCAGTGGGTGGACAGGCGCCACGGTGCGGCGACGTTCCGCCTGACGCAGGTGTTGTCGGGGCACGGATGCTTCGGCCACTACCTGTGTCGGGTGGCACAAAAGGAGGTGTCGGCCGTGTGTCACCATTGTGACAACTGCCCAGACGATACAGCCCAGCACACACTAGAGGAGTGTCCAGCCTGGGAGGTGCAGCGCACCGCTCTCCGCGCTGTAGTAGGTGGAGACCTCTCACTCCCGGCTGTCGTCATGTCGATGGTCGCGAGTCAGAGGTCGTGGCGAGCGATGCTCTCCTTCTGCGAGCATGTCATGTCGCAGAAGGAGAGTGCGGAGCGGGATCGTGAACGGAACGATCCCGCCCGCCAAAGGCGTCGAAGAAGGAGGCGCCGGGTCTAGATCCGGACGCCGGTTAGTGGGGGGGTAACTACACCTCCTCAAACCTGAGGAGGCCGAGGCGCTCTCGTCTCGGAGGCGCACTGGGCGACTGCGGAACCATTGTGGGCGTTCCTAGCCCACGTACCGTTGTCGCCCTACTTGGCGCAAAGACGGCAAGATAAAAAAAAAAAGGGTTCAAGGGATTGCCTGTTATCTAGAAACTTTAATAGTGGTTTCAGAAACTCTTAGCGAACACAGGGTCATTGTGTAAATGATGCATGTGTGTATACCGATAGCTATTATAACTTTTTATAGATATCTTCATGGACTTCGTTTAGCTGCTGATGATGATGATAGATATCTTATATCTCATTCACGATAAGTTGATTCTTTTGGCATATCGACTAATGATGGGAAACAGAAATCGAGTAGTTCAAAAATATTGCTTTTTAAAATACTGCATTATGTGTGAAATTCTTTATTACTTTCGACATGTAAAACATTATGTAGATAAGCGATGGTGGGTCATAATAAATACCTATTTAATGTAACAGGGTTATTTTTAGACCTCCCGCCAAATTTAAATAGGTGTTTTAGACCACGAAAGTAAACAACTTCCCCAAAGAAACACAGGTCGAAAAGTGAAAAAAAAATTCAGACCTTCTACACGAAATCGACCACGTGAGCAGTTTTCCGTGGAAGAGTCGAATTATTTATCACGTTTTGACCCATGTTTCTTTGGAAAAGTTGTTTAGTTTCATGGTCTAAACCACCTATTTTAAGTTGACAGGAGGTCCAAAAATAATGCAATATGTAAAAATTAAGGTTGAAAAATAAAGTAGTTTTATATTTAAAACAATTTTTATTAAGAAAAAGGAGCACAGCCATGATCATCATAGTGTTCAATAAAATTATCGACGTGGAGATCGATATGAACGATGTTACGTCCCTTTCCGTCCGACCGATGTAACATTATACAAACGTCAATTTATTTCAGTATTCCTATTTTATTTTTACTTTGAAGCAATAAAGTCTCGAAATTTTCGGGTTACGCTTATATCTTTAAGGACTTTTGTGTTGTACGTATTTTTTTATATTTATCACATCATTAAAATAATAAAATAATACGTTTTTTATTTCAAAGTCATGTCTCAGAAAAATTGACATCTGCCAAAAGAATCAACTTATCGTGAATGAGGTATAGCTGTTCAATCAAATGAGAAGATCGCTTTCATTTATTAAATTGAACTGATGACTTTGAATAGAACTCACATTAGCTGAAAAGCCAATGAAAAATGCTCGATAGTGAACGTGGTAAAGTGACAAAATGTGACATTATAGAAACGCAGTATACGATTTATTTTCGAGTCACTTCAGCGTTTTGCGTGCTCGTGATTTCGATACCCCGTCTGCGACGCACACGTTTTGGCCGACAAAACAAGTAGGTTACTGCGTGTATTTTCAACGCTTTATCTTTAATGCGTATTACAACGTGGGTGTTTGTCAGGAATAGTATCCAAACTCTTTTGTTGGTAAACTTTAGCACGTGGCGCCATCTATTATCACGCGTCGGAGGTGTCATTGTACAGCATAATTGCAACGTATATTGATCTCTATTGAATTAAAGAGTAGATTTAAATTGTTTTAATCAGTTTTATTCAATCAGTTAATAGGTTTTGGGTGCAGTCCAGATGAAATGCGTGGTTCTGTTATTTCCTTGTGTTTTTACGACCTGTTTTGATGTAATGTTTAAATGTTTTGCTTTTTCGATGCATATGTATTTTGTAGGGTATTGCGGACGTGGGTTTGTGGATTTGTTTTGTTTATACTCTTTGTGAATTTTGTGTAGAAAGTCCCCGTGGGATTAGCGCAAAAAAAGATTGACTAAAACATTATTAAACTGAAAACGTTACGATTAAATTTTGTAACGAGATAGATCAAGAGTCAATCAAATTATATATTTTAAAACGTTTTTTGATAATATCTCTATTTTACTGAATAACAGTCATCATACAAAATATGTACATCAAATATTTTCGTAAAATTCTCCAAAATTACCCCTAACTACATCACAAAGTCACTCCCCACACCGTCTAACCACACTGTCAGCCAATTAGAAGCGCATTGCCATAGCAACGGCGTTGTTTTGACAGACGATCCGCACGACACAACCTTGACGCGCCGCGTACATAACAAATGACTCGCGATGAAATATTCGCCTGTCGTTCTGTCCATCGAACAAGATTAAATTATTTGACATGAGTTATTAGTTGGACGACAATTTGTTATCGTTACGTTAATATTCGTAATTATTTGTCTTATTTGGCATTAACGGTTCAAAGCAATAAAGTTTTGTTATAGATTAGTTGAAATGATGCCAAGTTGGTTTTCTTATCTAGAGTTTTCTTTGATAATATTTTGTTACACAAAGAATCATTGTGTGCTAGCCAATATAGTACCACTGTTGAGCACGTGCTGCCTATAATCATTGTATTTTTGTTGTGATACTAACGTAGTAAATGCGTTACAATAACGTGAAACGAGAGCCCGCGGGTTCGATTCCCGCGCCGAGACAAATATTTGTTTCACGTCTGGCTGTTAGTTAGACCGAAAAGTCCCCAGTGGTCCTTGGTAAATGACACAAAACTCGTATCTGAGTGTAAGGTGTAAACTATGTATAAGATTTTACTTAAAAAAACAATTACTTAATTAAAAAAAAAAAGTTTAAAAGTTTCCATCAGGTAACGTGATCTGTTAAGACCTATTCAAACGAGCTGTTGATTCGTTTCTAGGATCGAAGATTCTATGTTCTGATTCATTAGAAACGGTAAGAGATTTCCTAGCTTTTCTACCTAATTTGAATATTATTATGTTTCAACAATAAATGTAACATATAGGAAACAACGTACTTGTCACCAATCTAGAAAAAATTATAGCAATTTTGGATTGATTTACAACCACAAAATTGAATCATGATCATTTTTCTTTAAGATGCGTAGCCGTTTCTCTTGAATATCTCGTGTTAACGCAACAATTTACATCTTACTAATAAGAATTACCATTTTTATAATGACCTCATATCCAAAATTCGGAAAATCAACTAAATTTTGAAAATTCTCTCAATATAAAAATTAATAAAGTTTTCATCAACATAATTTCAAAACTTATCTAAACTGTACCAAGCTGCCAAATTAATCCAATAGCTACACGTCAATTTTGTAATTATCATGCTGTCACACCATATCAGAGTGAGCGGAAGTGAATGCAATCCGATCGATCCAACGTGTAATATTGTGTTGGTTGTCAAGCAGCAACCATCGCCAAGTGATATTGTGGGTGTGACAAAAATCCCGACGATAGACTTGCTTTGAATGAATGGCGTGCAACAATTGGACTTTGTTTACTATAGAAAGCATGTGATTCAATGTAGATACTAGTAAACGGACAGATGAATAAGATTAGAAGGGAAATAGCTTAGTGTGGAGTCGAGTGTTGCTGCTTGTCTGTCACCTATTCTACTACGATCACACTACCAAGGATTTATCATTTGTATCATGTTTACATTTCAAACAAAAATGATTACCTTTCAAATTAAAAAATGATTAAAGATTTACACACAAGCTGGATTATTAAGATGCGTGTGTGACAAATATATGATAGTTTAATCGTAGGTTCAGCACGATTGTTGTAATCATATTTCGTTTCTAGTTTTATTCAATTGTTCTGTTGTTAGTAACATGACAAAAATACACAGTAACTGTGGTTCATTGATTTTTTTTTACATTTTTCTGTCTTAGAACTAGCAGTAATCTAATTGAAAAGTCTCTTTTGTAAACAATAATTTACTTTCGATAGATTTTCAAATCTTAGACATAGGAAAAAGGAGAAAAATAATAATAATTTAAACGGTTTAGTCAATGTGACGTTTTTGTTTATCTCTATAGCATTTATACAGTAATCTACATTAACAAAACTCACCAGTTTTTAACTTATAAACTAATTTTTATGGAAAAGTCGACACAATGTATCGTATCCATCTAAATATTACTAGCTACCTAGCCTTTCGTCTACTACTATCAATAATAAAGAAATTTATTTACTGGCACCTTAAATAGTATAAATTTGGATGTATGTCAGCCACCGAATAAATATCCATAAATCTTGAGTGTTATAAAGAGCATCATCAGCAAAAACAAGACGTTAATCAAATCAAACAAAGAGTTCAAAAACCCGACGCCAAGATGGCGTCAAAACAAAATGGATGCTAAATATAAATGCCGCATCCGGCAGCCTCGCACCTGACCTTAACATATAAATAATGTTTTAAAGGAAAGTAGAAAGCTTCGTGGGATTAAATATGATAATCGTAGTCAAAAAGAAACATTCATAATTTTCGCTTATGAACTTCAACCTTAAAGAGTTTATAGTTCCATAACTAGCTTCGAGATAGTCTAAGAATGTCCTTTTTGACGTCGTTGGATGATTTGTGGTATTGATTGAGATATACCTAAGTTTTTTAAGATTGGTGTCAGTAAAAGATTAATACTGCAATGGCACTGATACCATAAAAAAAACTTACCAATGTCTAGCAATGGATTATTAAATAGAAAAGCTATACGGTATTATTTCTAACTATTTCAGTTAAGCTTTGTTGACGATCTTTTTGTAGTTCAAGTAGAGCATTATCTGGCAAAACCAACCGTTTTTATTTATTGATCTAAGTATCGTAAATAAGAGCTAATAAGCCTCTGATCTTTACCTAAAGTGATAATATTAAATAAGGCAAGTGTTACTAACTAGTAGTCATTTCCAGCAGTACAAACGTTATTTGAGAATTGAGATCAATATTTTTCATAAGGTAAATAAGAAAAGAAATAGATTAAAAAGAGGCTAATTTTGTTCCAAGAAGGCCTTGAACTAAAATCAATATATAAAGTTCAAGGCTAAAAGAAAATTATGTCAGTATAATAATAATCCCATTACTTTTATGAATGCGAATATATGATTCCTTCTTGCGTTCTACAACGTATCTATATGATAATTAATCGTAGCCAAACTATTTATAAAATGCTTATCATATACAATGCCAAAAAATTATGTCACAAAAAATTGTTTCAAATCTTTCAATGAGATATCAATACGTTATAAATACATCTAATTATTACATGTATACTGTAGGTATATAAAAAAACTCACCTTTATTTTGCGACAGTCCAAACTCCAGCAAATATGTAAAACACAAAAACAACTTTTTTATTTTTGGAATAACGAAACGTTTTTCCCGCGCTGTCAAAGTGACAGATCGAAAAACCTTTGTTAACTGGTTTAAATAAAGGCTTTTTTGTTGATTTCTATTGTGTTTTGAATGAATTTAGACGTGTGTTGCGGTTTGGTGTATGATATAAACTGTTTTGGAGCGTGGTTTCGGAGTAACAGAGGTGTTTGGATGGCAGCCAAGATGGCGGATTGCCAAGTACGAAGTACGCTGCATTGCGCGTGTCTGGTTTAGGGAGAAAATGCTCATTATGGACAATGTGGAGTTAATTATATAATAAAAACAACATACCAATTTTTTATTTATTTTTGGGCACTAAATCCTTTTTAAGATGAGTTTCTTGAATGGAAATGAGATTTATGGACATACGAGAGCAATGGTAAAACGACTGATGTCTCCCGTACGGGGTCAAACGGGTGCTAAGGTTTAAGCTTAGGCCGTATTACAAACCCCTGACACTGTAACTCGTGTGCTCCAGGATCAACAGCAAGCAACAGTATTGACGCTTAAAGTTAAATCAAAGTGAATCTGTCATAATACAGAAATAAATCAGAAAATGTATAAAGGAGGAGTTAAAAAACAAGGAGTTGTCCACTTATATGATTACTGAAGCTACCTCTTCTTAATTTCAGTTTCATGATTATTTTATCGTACCATCAACTTTAAGAATTTGGCATGTTGTTTCTCATGATATAGTCCTGGCTTCCTGAAAAGGCTTTGCAGCAGTAGAGTAGTAGGCGATGTAAGTTCTTACAACTTCGTTTTTATCTATATCGTACACGACTCACAAGTGTACGCGTTTCTTCTATAACTGAGAAGAGTTAGATTTTACACATACGCTTCCTGCCCCCCTTCCCCCAGGGAAGTAGAACCATAATTATTTTTCCCCTTGGTAAAAAAAGGCCATTTTTCAAATTCAATCAATTATCACAAAATTTACGATACAAATATTTTCTTATAATCGATTTGAAGTTGAAGTTTGGATTTATAGACTGTTTCAAATTAATCTGCTGTGGTGAAATCAGTCCTTACTCTCCTTATTTTCTTAAATACATCGCATAAAATACATAAACACTCCATAACAGTTCCTTTTCCCCTAATTTCATCAGACGCGCCCTTATACACCTCTTTGTGTTTTCCTTTATAGGAACAAAGATTCTCCACCAAACTGGACATTTCTGGATCAAATCAGAATCTGGACCTTACAATCTGCCTTCCACGTTTCGAGGTCACCCAAAAAATTTAAGAAATGTAGTTAATTTCAAGGTTGTAATAATGTCCCCGTTTTTAACGTCAGACATATGTTCATCTTCTGTATACATTCAAATGAATTATCATGCACTTTATAAGAAAGAACAACTACTCCGAAAAGATCTTGGATTTTTTTTAGGGATGAAATTTGCCCCGCAATAAGCTTTGCTGGACTAAGACTTGTCTGACCTGACCCTACTAGTCGTAGAGAGTAGGCCTATCTTTAACAGTAGCGGTACCTATTTTCATAAAATCCCAAAAGCTACCCTTACGAAAATCCGAATAATAATCTTTAAATCTTTATTTAACAAAAGCAATGTTCCAATACAAATGAGAATATCCTGAGCCCACAATAAACTATAAATAGACATTACATAATCAACGGGTTACGCTTTTGGGCTTTTCTGGAAGCACCTACACTGCTCTTTAGCTAAAGTAAATACACCCAACAGTCACATACATAGTTCCGACCCCACATTAAGATATAAGTCTTTTCCGTGGGTATCAATAACTACGAGAGACTTTTCGCTCTCACGAACCCTAGATTTTTTGTATCAGGTCTAAGGAGACCTGATACAAAAAATCTGTGGATCATACAAATTTTTCTATCTGTTTGGGAATAGGACTCGCGGCCTCTCGTTTCTTAAGTCAGGGTCAAGCCAATTGCTCCACGGGGTTATGGAAAGTAGTTATAAGGGCTGATGAATATATTAGCTTGAATGTCTATGCTCAGAAAGAAACTAATTGAATTGTGACGAAGCATCTCACAAGACGTGAGGATATTAAGTGACGACAGATTGTTCTCGACACTTGATGTTCAATTTGGATAGCATCGTTGCAACCATTCAGATGCTCAGTAGTGATCACAGTGCCAGTTAAGAATAAGTAGGGCATTTAGAGTGATTTTATTTGTTTAATGTGCTTTATTGGACACCCAAAGTAAAGGAAAATAAAGGGGCGTCCATAAATTACGTGAGATGATTAAGGGGGGAGGGGGTCGAGTTAAATCTCATCTAATATCACGTTGGGGAGAGGGGGGGTCTCGACAAATATCACGCAATTTTTTTTTTGGTTGAAACAAAAAAAAATACTATTTTGGTCCATTAAATCCAAATTAATTACTGAATTAGAGTAGATATTCGTTTTTTTTAATCACATTAGCTAGATTTAAGTATTCTATTGTTAAATTTTTATTACATTTATTACTTTCAGCAATATTGATTACTAGTCTTAACTAGTCGTAAATAAAAGCATGAATTAAATTGCTTTTTTCTTTTTACAATAACAATCCAATGCGTTTACGTAAGAAACCCACATTCCAAAAATCTCACGTGAGATTGGGGGATGGGGGAGGGGATTGAATAAAATCTCACGACATCTCACCAAGGGGGGAGGGAGGGATAGAAAATTTTAAAAAATATCTCACGTAATTTATGGACGCTCCCTAAGAAGTAAACACTAAAGGTAGTCTTATAGCTATTGTCGATGTCTTTCTAGACAGCCCAGAAGACAGTAGTTAACGAAAATAATGGGTGGTCTTGGTGCTAAAAATATCATTATCAACATCAGCCCATATAGGTTCCTGGGCTCCTCTACCATAAGGTTTAGGTCTTAGTCCACCAGACAGGTCTAGGGCGGGTTGGCAAGCTACACACATACACATTTAAAGACGAAGGAAAACACCGTGATGAAACCAGCTCACCTAAAAGATCTTAGAAATTTCTTACACTGAAAATCGTTAAAAATTAGCGCCCCTATTTTATTCTCTGCCTATCTCATATTGACGCCTGTGTGACTCACGTTTTCTCCAAACTGAATAACAACTGTTAATATTTTATAATGAGACATTTTCTGTTTTCCATCACGCCTCGAAAGGCGCAATATATTACAAGTGCGAAACTTAACCTAATTTTAAACGAGTGTTTACGAAAAATATCGTGTTTTGATGTCTGTTTTGGTGAGCCACGTGGGAGATTCAAAACAAGAGCTTTTTTCAAAGACGCAATAAGGTGTCTGGTGTGTAATATTTTTATACCGATATTATTTTTATTAGTGTATAATAATATCTTCTTCTTCATCAAACCATATACGCCCACTGCTGAGCACGGATCTCCACTACCATTGAGAGGGTGTAGGCCATAGTCCACCACGCTGGCCTAGTGCGGGTTGGCGGACTACACACCTAAGAAATTCCTAAGGACTCTTAGGTGTGCAGGTTTCATCACGATGTTTTCCTTCACCGTTAAAGCTAGTGATAATTCAATGTGAATACACACATAACTTCGAGAAGTCAGAGGTGTGTGCCTGGGGTTCGAATCCGCGACCGCCGAGATTCCCGACCGCGCGCCCAAACCCCGAGGCCATCACTGCTCTACCCCGAGGCCCGAATAATATACCGTATATTAATTAATAATATACCTCTAGCACGATGGACCGATGATTTGAGAACGGTAGCGGGTAACGGATGGATAAGGGCTGCGCAACACCGGGATGGTTAGCGCCATCTTGGGGGGGCCTACGTTTAGCAGTGGACGGCGATAGGCTGAGTATATATTCAGACCGTGAGCTAAAACTTAGGCAGGTAATAACTACGATGATCCTGGGCGTCGGAAAAAATCCAGACAAAAAAAATTAATTTTGTCTTTTTCCTAACAACCACGCACATTTTATACCTATGTTAATAATCTACTTTTTTAGTCTAGTACATTTATTTCAGGAAAATAACCTGTTCTGCTTTGGCCCGTTTCCTAAGTCTCCAACCAGGATGTTCTATGTTCCAACGACGGGTGCGTTGTCATGGGGTAGAAGCAGGTTGGAATCCGGCGTTCTCGTGATCGATTCCGTGATAGGTGAGTAGCATTTTTCTTTTGGGAAATTCTCATTCCTGATTTCATAAACCTACATAACATTACGGGTTATCTACACTTGTTTATTAATTTGAGAATTTTCTCTTTATTTAATCATAATCAGTCCATATATACACGTCCCGCTGCTGGGTACAAGCCTCCTCTACCACGTAGAGTGTTTAGGCCTCAATCCACTACGCTGGTTTAGTGCGGGTTGGCTTTTGATTGTGATATAACTAAATTATACAAAAACATTCGACGTTTTATTGCATAAATAATTTAATTTCATTTTATTAATTATTTCCCGAGACTTTCACATTTTCACAATTTTACCAATTATTGGGGTAAATAGGTGAAAATATGTTGATAAATACCGACCGACCCCATTTAATAAGCGAATTGTTAAGATGGGGTGGATGGAGGACGGTGCCAAGGAGCCGCGTGGATTAAATGCCATTTACCGCCACAGATTAGCTTATTGCCGACACTTTAAGGGTTGGGGTATTGTGGGACATGGATATAAATTTTAATGATTTAAAAAGCCATGGTTGTTAGTGCCTTTTAAAAATAGTGGCTAAATATATAGACAAACAACAAAGAGGATGGAGGAAAACAATTGGGGCATTTTTCGGCATGATAATTATAGTTTTAGATTAAATTTATTATTTTGAGTAAGTAATTCCATTAAGCTCACGTGGCTCTTGTTAATTATGTGTAATTAATCTATTATAAATAATATAAACGTCGTGTCATGAAGTTACATTAGCAAGCTAAAATTTGCCGTTAATGTTTCTTATTCCTTTTCAAATATTAAGAATGGAAATCTGGGTAAAGAAATTCGCCTTTGTCAAGCCATTTCGGCACTACAGGCGTAAGGTTTTATCTATGTAAATAAATGTATGAAGTTTATAAAATCAAATCATTTTCAAATTTTATTGAATTTAAATCAATTTCCCCAATAAAGTTTAGTGATATCCCATTGTACCCCAAACTTACTGTGCCTCTTACCGACTTACCCCGTGGACCGTCACTCGCTCCGAGTTCGCGGCGACGGAAGCACAAATAACTCTTATCAACAAGCTGATAACGGTGAGATATCCTCTTAATATTTACTGCTTTATATTAAAATCTTTTTAATTCTGTAGAATTACCAGTATAAGTGTTTTATCAGTAGGGTAAAATCAGTGTACGTCGAAGCCCAAAAGCGTTACACGTTAATTTTAAAAATTGTTTAAATCTGTAGAATTATTAGCGTTAGTATTTTATTTATAGTTTAAAAGCTATGACTTTACGGAGAAGCCTAAATTAATTGTGTTATGTCTAGTTTATAGTTTATTGTGGGCTCAGGATATTCTCATTTATATGACAAATTGCTTTTATTAACAAAGATTAAAGCTAGCTATTCGAAATTTTGTAAGGTAAACTGAGCTTTTGGGCTTTTATGGTAGTATCGCTACTGTGTTAAAGATGATTGTTTATATATGAGCTCATTTTTAATGGGGTACAGTACTTGGAAGAGAGATAAAAATCTTCTGGGGTAAAACTACTAAAGTTCCCTGGGATGCCTTTTTAAATTTTAAAGCGATTGAATGTTTTATATGCTTTACTTTTATCGCGTTTCCAAGTTTTATCACTTATTTTTATAGATTAAATTTGTTTCTTATACCCTTGGGATTTAATGTGGGTTAAGAACTATGTATGTATCGGTTGGGTGTATACAGGGTGTATTTAGACCGTGATCGAAAACTGAGGCAGGTAATAGCGATAGTGATTACAAACCCCCTGGCATTAAAGAAAATCCCGACAAACAATAAAATTTTTGAGGTTTTCCATACAAACCACATACTTTTAACACCGATGGTTGTATGGAAAACGTATTTTTTTTATTTTTTGTCGCGATTTTTAATATCGCCACTGGGTTTGTGATCACCCTCGCTATTACCTGCCTCAGTTTTCGATCACGGTCTAAATACACCCTGTATATTTATGAATATTAGAGTTGTTTTTTTCATATCACAACAGATTAGATACAATTAGAAAAAAACAAAAAATATTTATTTATTAAATTGCGTTGAAATTTTAGCTTTTAAGCTGAATCTTATTTTTACATTATATTTTTTCTTCATTTAAAACGCTTTGAATAATGACTAAATTTTAGATCTTAGATCTGAAAGTTTTTCATAGTTTCTGATAGCCCCAGGCCCCAAAATAATACTTGTATCTTAGTGTGGAGTCAGAATTATGTATGTGACTTTTACCTATATTTATTTATCTAAAGTTTTAGGCTATTAGTAAACTAGCATCCACTTTATATTAGAAATACTCCTAAGCTTCTATTTTCTCAATACTCATACTATTTCAACAGGAAAACACACAATAAAAAGAACAAATAGGGAATGGCCTTGACACTGGGGTAGCTGTCCATTACGCCTTCGTAACTAAGATAAATACATTGCGCTTTTAGTTTCATCTCGATATAGCCTTAGAATTATACTTGCTTTAACGTTATTCACTTTGGGGTAAACTGGAACTTATTGTTGAACATAGAGAAAAGTGAAGTTAATAAGGTAATTGAGATATAGTTTTAAATATGTGAATTTATTAGGTACAAATCTTTTTATGCTTTGCTCGTAATTTCAATAAAAATAAATATTTTTGCAATTGTAAGTTCCGTGCTGTCCCGTGGCAATAAACGATTATGAGAGAAATTAAACGTAGTTACTCAAGTTAAATTAAAAAGCAAATAAAGCATATATATCATTTAGAAAATAAATAATTATCCATAAATATATAATACATGTTGCAGCAGTGATGGCCTCGAGGTTTGGGCGCGCGGTCGAGAATCTTGGCGGTCGCGGGTTCAAACCCCAGGCACACACCTCTGACTTTTCGAAGTTATGTGTGTATTCAAATTGAATTATCACTTGCTTTAACGGTGAAGGAAAACATCGTGATGAAACCTGCACACCTAAGAGTTCTTAGAAATTTCTTAGGTGTGTAGTCCGCCAACCCGCATTAGGCCAGCGTGGTGGACTATGGCCTAAACCCTCTCAATGGTAGAGGAGACCCGTGCTCAACAGTGGGCGTATATGGGTTGATGAAGAAGAAGAAGAATATAATAAATGCATTGCATACATAAAGTGTTTAAGTACAAAAAATAGTAAGATCTCGAGCAAGATAGACTATTTCTAGCTAATAAGTGTTCTATTGGCATAGCACCGTGTTAAACCATATTCATCATCATCACCATTACCATCACCATCACCGTCATCTTCTTTTAGTATATATTTAGCAATGTCATTAAAAGCTGTCTTCCCCAGATGGTATACACCCGTCCAGCCTCAGTCCCCTATCCGAACGTGTGGAGACGGTTCACGGTTCGTAAAGGCGGGGTGACCAGCCTCCTCCGCATCCAGGACCTGACTGAGGACATGCACGAGCCAGCGCTGAAGCTCATGGGAAAATACTTCACGAGAGACGAGCCTCCTTGCAAATATATCGGTGAGTTTTATTGAAAATGATCGAAATGTCGGCGGTCGCGGGTTCGAACCCAAGGCACCTCTGACTTTTCCAAGTTATGTACATTGAATTATCACTTGGTTTAACCGTGAAGGAAAATATCGCGACAAAATCTGCACACCTAAATGTTCTTAGGAATTTCTTAGGTAGCCAAACCGAACTAAGCCAGCATGGTGTGTGGACTGACGATGATGCTTAAATTCCTTTTACGATTTGAAGTTTTTTGTTGTTATTAAGCGAAATGAATCGTTATGAAAAAACCTGCACATCAAACAGTTTACAGTGAAATTCTTAAATGTACGTACCTACGTCTAGTTTTAGTATTGATTGATAGTTTTAGTATAAACTTAGCATAAAGGAGACCTGATTGTAGCGAAGATAAAAATTTCCTTCCAAATGTTTCATTTATGTATTTCACACAAATATTGCAAACTAGCTTTTGCCCGCGACTCCGTCCGCGTAGACTCTAGGGTTAAGTGCAAAGAGATTTTTGCATTTATAACATGTTTATCCCACGGGATTACATTTTCCAGGATAAAATTATCCCATGTTAATTCTGTAAGCCTCACCTACCTCTATACCAAAAATCATTCAAATCGATTTGGTAGATCCAGAAATACCCATTCCCACGGGAATACTTAATTGTCCGGGATAAAAACTATCCCATGTTAATTCTGTGAGCTCTACCTCTCTATACCAAATTTCATTCAAATCACTTTGGTAGATTCAGAAATACCCATTCCCACGGGAATACTACATTTTCTGGGATAAAAAGTATCCTATGTGTTATTCTGATGTATAAGCTATATTAAAGTTTCATTCAAATCCATTCAGTAGTTTTTACGTGAAAGAGTAACAAACATACATCCATACTTACAAACTTTCGCCTTTATAATAATAGTAGGATTGGTCAAATGGTTTCTAGGTTTTTATACATAATCTTATCTTCCCTCCATATAATGTAAGAAAAGAGGTATATAATAACGTGTCTCTTCTTTAAACTATTGATATAAATAGGGTTATATCTCACGGATTAGCTCGTTGATGTGGCAATGGGCCGGCCACATGGCGCGGAGAACTGATGGCCGATGGGGCCAGAAAGTTCTCCAGTGGAGGCCACGAACGGGAAAGCGCAGCGTGGGACGTCCCCCGACAAGGTGGTCCGACGACCTTGTCAAGGTCGCGGGACGTCGCTGGCTGCAGGCGGCTTCCGACCGTTCCCGGTGGAAGTCATTAGGGGAGGCCTATGTCCAGCAGTGGACGAGTATTGGCTGTTGATGATGATGATGATATCTCGCACAATCATACATTTCTAACTATTAAGGTTATAATTTACTGACTGTAAGACTCTACTTTATCATTTACTGATAACAGGCATTCAAAACCACCCCGTAGCGTTGGCAGAACTGGAGAAGTTATGGCGTAACTCTGTCAAAGACAATTTTTCTCTGGTCTGCATCAAGGATACGGACGACAAGAGTCCAGAGATTGTCGGTGTTAATGTTCTGACTGTTGCTTGTAAGGAAGACAAGGATGAGCCTTTTCAGGTAAGTATTATTAATATTTTCGATATGATTGTTAGTTTTAAAGCTAGCGAAACGAGAGGAAGCGTCGATTCCCGCAGAGAATAATATTTGTGTCATCCATTAATATTTATTTCGTTGGGTGTTCGTGAGATCGAAAAGTAGTGAACTCTCGTAGTGTCTGTTACCCACGACATAGGACTTATATCCTTGTGTAGGGTTAGAACTATATGATAATAAAAGTTTAATGACGATTTAAATTCGGGTTTACAAGGGACAGGCTAATTGATAGTGCACAGTAACGCTTTCATGTTCCATTAAGTAAACCATGCTAAAATATAATAAGTCTGTTCTACGATTGATACCGGATGTAAAAATACCGTGATCGAAAACTAAGACAGGTAAATATTACAATGATAACAAACACATTGACAGCCCTCGTGGCGCAGCCGCGGGTTCGATCCCCGCACCGAGACAAATGTTTGTGCGCAACACAAATATTTGTTTCGGGTCTGGGTGTTTGTGAGACCGAAAAAGTCTCTCGTAGTGTCTGATATCCACGACACAGGTCTTATAACCTCTCCCCGCCCCGGAACCTCCGGTGCGGGTTGAGGAGGAGGCCGAATGGTTCGGGGCAGCAATGACTAGCATCTGCGACGCGGCGATGCCCCGAATCCGGCGGCTTCCCCCGCGGCGCCAAGTATACTGGTGGTCGGCGGAGCTCGCACAGTTGCGGTATGATTGTGAGGTGGCGCGCCGCCGACTAGGCAGACTTAGGCGCCGGCGAATACGCCACGCTGACTTTCTGGACCAGGAGCGGCTGCTCCGCGGCCTCTATAAAGAGGCTAGGAGAGCGCTGCAGGTGGCCATCAAAGAGGCAAAGGCAAAGGCCAGAAAGGAGTTCTTGGGGACTCTGGATCGCGATCCGTGGGGACGCCCGTATCGGCTGGCGCTGAATAAGTTGCGCCCGCCGGCACCCCCTCTAACCCAGAGTCTCCGATCAGAGCTCCTGGAGGAAGTGGTTGCCACCCTCTTTCCGGCCACCGATAACATCGTCGTTCCTCCACCGATGCCGCCGAGACCTCGGTCGCGGACGACCAGAGGATCTCAAGCGGTGTCGTCGTCGTCGTTTACTTCGGCAAGGGAGACCCCGGAGGGTCCTCCCCCGGGCGTGACGCCCGGGGAGTTGGAGGCAGCAGTGCTTCGGCTGCGAAGCAAGAACTCCGCTCCGGGACTCGATGGCATCCCAGGTCGTGTCTGGGTTCTTGCAGTCGAGTTCCTGGGGTCGAGGCTTCGTGGCCTCTTTTCCGCGTGCCTAGAGCAGGGTCAGTTTCCATCAAGATGGAAAACAGGGAAGCTGGTCCTGCTCAGGAAAGAAGGACGACCCGTTGAGTCGTCGTCGGCCTACCGGCCCATTGTGCTGCTCGACGAGGTGGCCAAGCTCTTCGAGCGCATTGTTCATGAGCGTCTCGTCGAGCATCTTGAAAGGGTCGGTCCGGATCTGGCCGATTGCCAGTTTGGGTTCCGGCGTGGCCGATCCACCATCACGGCGATTCTACGGGTCAAGACAGAAGCGGAAGAAGCGGTGGCCCGGGGCAAATGCATGGTGGCGGTGTCTCTTGACATCGCCAATGCTTTCAACACCCTGCCCTGGGCCTGTATTGAGGAAGCACTGCGGTACCACGAGGTGCCACTCTATCTCAAGCGCCTGGTGCACTCGTATCTGTCCAACAGAGACGTGGTGTATCCGGGCGCCGATAGGTGGCACCGAAGAGCAATGTCGTGCGGTGTTCCACAGGGGTCGGTTCTTGGGCCCCTCTTGTGGAACATCGGCTACGATTGGGTGCTCCGTGGTGCCAACCCCCGGGGTGTCGGCGTATTCTGTTACGCCGACGACACGCTCGTCACTGCGACGGGCGGCACCTTCCAGGAAGCCGCCGTCCTCGCTGCGGTTGGCACTGGCAACGTGGCGAGGAGAATAAAGCGGCTGGGCCTCACGGTGGCCCTCCACAAATCCGAAGCTATTTGTTTTCACCGGCCTCGGAAGGGGCCACCTGACGGGGCCCACATCGTGATTGAGGGCGCGCGAATTCCCATCGGCAAGCAGCTCAAATATCTGGGGCTGATGCTTGATAGTCGATGGGAATTCCGCGCCCACTTTAAGACGTTACAGCCGCGATTGTTGCGGGCAGCAGGCGCTCTATCTAGCCTGCTGCCTAACCTGGAAGGTGCAGGTATCCCTTGCCGAAAGATGTATATGGGAGTCGTGCGGTCTATGGCGCTATACGGAAGTCCAGTATGGGCAGAGTCCCTGAACAACCGCTGTGCTGCTCTCCTGCGCAAGCCTCAGCGAGCGCTGGCGCAGCGGATGATCAGGGGCTACCGCACGATCTCATACGAGGCGGCCTGCGTTCTGGCTGGGTCCCTGCCATGGGACCTTGACGCTAAACTCCTCTCGCTCTTATACCACCAGCGGGAGGAGGCGTCAAGTCGCGGGGACAGACTGGCCCCGAGAGAGGTCGAGGCAATTAAAGCCTCCCTCCGTGCGGCCGCCGTGGAGGAATGGCGAACCAGGCTGGAGAATCCCAGTGCTGGTGCTAGGACCATTGAGGCAGTGCGTCCTGTCCTCGTCCAGTGGGTGGACAGGCGCCACGGTGCGGCGACGTTCCGCCTGACGCAGGTGTTGTCGGGGCACGGATGCTTCGGCCACTACCTGTGTCGGGTGGCACAGAAGGAGGCGTCGGCCGTGTGTCACCATTGTGACAACTGCCCAGACGATACAGCCCAGCACACACTAGAGGAGTGTCCAGCCTGGGAGGTGCAGCGCAGCGCTCTCCGCGCTGTTGTAGGTGGAGACCTCTCACTCCCGGCCGTCGTCTCTTCGATGGTCGGGAGTCCGAGGTCGTGGCGAGCGATGCTCTCCTTCTGCGAACATGTCATGTCGCAGAAGGAGAGTGCGGAGCGGGATCGTGAACGGAACGATCCCGCCCGCCAAAGGCGTCGAAGGAGGCGCCGGGTCTAGCCCCGGGCGCTGAGTAATGGGGGTGCAACTGCACCTCCTCAAATTGAGTAGGCCGAGAGTCTCTCGTCTCGGAGGCGCACTGGGCGACTGCGGAAACATTGTGGGCGTTCCTCGCCCACGTACCGTGGTCGCCCTACTCGGCGCGAAGACGGCCATTTAAAAAAAAAAAAGGTCTTATAACCTACTGTGGGGTCAGAGCTATGAATGTGACTGTTAGGTGTATTTGGGTGTATTTACATTGACACTAAAATAAATCCAGAAAGAATACAATACCCTTATCATCGTGTACATTTCTAAACATCCTCCCGCAAAATCCTTGGAAAATTTTCAATAACGCCTATATATTTCAGACTGACGACAAGGTCTGGGCCATGCTGTTCGGCGCCGTGGACTTGGTGGCCCGTAGTGTGGATCTGTTTGAGCGGTACGGGGTCGACAAGTACCTCAATGCATATGGCCTCGTGGTGGACCCACAGTGGAGGGGCTGTGGCATCGGCAAGGAGATCTTGGAAGCTAGGTATGTTTTAAATAAATACACCCAACAGTCACATACATAGTCCTGACCCCACACTAAGATACGAGTCTTGTGTCGTGGGTATCAGAAACTACGAGAGACTTTTCGGTCTCACACACCCAGACCTGAAATAAATATTAGTGGATGACACAAACATTAGTCTCTGCGGGGATCGAACCTGGAAGCTGGTGTCTAGCCACATGCGCCACGGGGCTGTCATTAATGGTTTACACATAAGACAAAACAATGAAGAAGACTAAGTTAGTACAGTGCGGTCTTAATGCACAAGGCGAAATATTACAGGCAACCAAGGATGGAGATGTGAAAAGAGAAATAAAAAGAAGTGCACAAAGATAAATTTAAAAAAGTAACTAATAATGTCCGTAGAATATAAATAATTTTGATAAATACAAATGCAATGAAATGGAAGCTAATTCGATTATTTACTATTTTATTATTTCTTTAATAGATAATTCAACATCTTAATACAGCCTGAAAGTCTTTACAACGCTATTTAATCAATAACCTTAGCTTCCACGCGCTGCAAAAGGAATCTTATAAATAAATTCCAGAAATTTCTAATAATAGTCGTGTTGGAATTCTTCGGATCCGACGGCAAGCATTCAATAATGGATGCTTAACGAGTTTTCCCGCTAGAAACGGGATGGTATTTTTTTTCTTAATCGAATTCGATAAAGCGCCATCTGTTGAGAAGAGGGCGGACTAATTGTATTGTTGATTGGTTTGAAATTATTTTCTTTATACCCTCCTATTGTAATTTAATTTGTTAACTTAATGATTATTATAAATGCAGTTTTTGCGTTTTAAACTACACAGTATAAGTTTTTTGAACGGTTTTCTTATTTCTGGTACCTCATCTGTTAACAAATTCTAATATTCGATTTCTTTAAAATGTCTAAGGGCGTTTTTGAAGTTTAATAATTCAAATTTTAAATACACGTAAAATTAAACAAAATGACTGAGCCTAAACATTATTTTTTGTCTTAATATATCAAACAGCTATTTACAGTATTTTAAACCATCCTCAGTGAAAAACTGATTATCTGTAACTCGTGTGCTCCAGGATCAACAGCATGCACACAATGACTCCGAGCAATGAAGCTGAGCGAATCTAAAGAAAACTAATTTGTCATGATGCCGCATGATAATCAGAAAAATATAACCCGGTTATACAGATAAGACAAAACCTTTTTCTTTATTTTAGACCCTAAAAGGGGATAAAAACTTTTAATTAACTTTTACGGAGTTCCGCATACGCTCTCATTATTAAAGTTATGTGGTTTGGGAGCTATCGTAAATTTTTTATTTTCTGTAATAGAGTTCTTGACTACCTGGTTGCATTTTTAATAAGCTGTACGTAGTTATCAAATTCCGTTAACACTTATGTTTATACTTCGATACAGACCACAGAAAAGTAGTATAGACGATTGTCACCGTTTGTCTGTCACCTGTTCATTCTACTAAGGTCACACCAATGATAAACATTTTTAACAAAAATGAAGAGCTATTGGTTGTCACACATTTATAAGTGTTGATATCCCGCAACTCAAATTACTAAGAAGCGTGTGTGTCGAACATATTATAATAGTGTAATTTTCTACTCTTATTCAACTCCTCTGTGTCACAAAGAGTAGCTGAGCATCTATGCAGGTACCAAAAAATTTATTTTAGTTTTTTTTTATTTCATACATTTTATTTATATATAACCTCCTTTGATATTTACGCTTATACTTTTCAATTTGACAGATAGTTTGTCATAATAGTCAAAATCTAACGTTTTTAAAAACATTTTAGTATTTTTATACAATTTATAAGAAATGTATTATAAACGACGAAAGCAGAGGAGATGCATTTGCAACAAAAAAAGTTTGCTAAAGAAAATCACTGGACAGCCAAAGCCTTTGTCGACTTCTGAGATAAATAGTATCAGGTTGAATCTTTTCACCGAGAGAAATTCAGATGGTAGCGGCTATTTAGTTTTGAGAGGCAAAGACATCCATGACAGATACAAGCGGAGAATAAACGACTTGGACATCAGAGCCATCTGTAATTACGTGCGCGAACTAAAACGACGCATAACTAAAATAGATTTAAGTTATAACAAAATTACAGATGTCGGTTTTTTCAAATTGCTGAAAAGGTTATTGGTTAAAGGCAGATCTAGTGTGATAAATTTGAATATAATGAACAACCAATTAACGGAGAAATCTATGTTGTACCTCGCTAAGTACGCTCCATTAATGAAACTAAAATATTTGAGATTAAACGGCAATGATATAGGGACAAAAGGCGGGGAGTATTTTTCACAGTTTTTAATAAACAATTCGAGTCTACAATTCTGCGATATTGGCGAGACTGGGCAGACTTTATCTAGCGTGGCCCATATCGTAACAGCGTTGAGAATCGATCATGGCGCGAACACAACAGTGAAAGTGCTCGATTTCAGCCGAATAATACCACTTTTTAATCGTTACTCGTACGAAACTAAATGGCTGGCGTATCATATTGAATACCTACTGGAAAGAAACTCGACAATAATAGAACTACATTTACAGAAGAATGAATTAATCAGTCATGACATTGAGTATTTAATACGCGGCTTAAAGTCAAACAAAACGCTTTTGTATCTAGATTTGGGTTACAACAGAATTGGAGATTACGGAATCGAGTTGATAGCTAATTATCTACGAGATAGTCCTCAGCTAACTCTTTTAAATGTGGCTGCAAATGGTATAGGAAATACTGGGGCAAAGGCGTTATGTTACGGAATGCCGTACTCGAAACTACGAGCTTTAGACATAGCACAGAACAAACTGACGGATAGTGGAGTTTTAAGCTTGTTGAATACAATCAAAAAGCCGTACTTTCTAAGATTTCTCAACATTTGGGGTAACAAATTCGGTCATGTAACGTGCGGAGTGATTGATAGAATGTTAGAAAGTGGAGTGTTGTTTCAGCATACGATTGATGTACAAATCTATGAAGTTGATGAAATACTTTATGCAGCGTATTATCCTAATCCAGCTGATAGGAACAAGCATTTATATTACTCTGAACTTGATTTTGGGAGAGCCCAACCTCTGTATCATATTAAGAGGAATGTAATAGTCGAGAAGAAACCTGTAAAAGTCGACTGCAAACAGAGACATAAGCTTGATAAAACTGATCGTCGTACTTTTTGATAACTTTAGTTTTCTTTTACGGTAGTTTGTATTTTTTATTCTATATTAGATTATCAATGTATTTTTACTTCTGGTACGGTACCTAATTAAATGATGAAAAGCCAGGTGAAATTTATTTGAAACAACGCCATCTATGAACGATTTAATTAATTTACATTATGTTCAGATTCGTTTACACATTTTTTACAAGCTTTTATTTAACTTCACTTTTGTATGTATGTATGTATGTATGTATGTATGTATGTATGTTTGTATGTTTACAAATCTTGCAATGAAGATTTGAACCACTTCCAATAGACCGATTGTGCTGAAACTTGGTATACCTACGTAACTTGGATGACAATACAATAATATGGTACCATGGAGCTGGTCTGATGATGAGGTTGGAAGATGACCATAGAAACATCGGTTCTTGTGGACCGATTGAGCTGAAATTTGGTATGTCTTTGTAACTTCGACAACAATACACAAATATGGTATCATGGTGCTGATCTAACGAAGAGTTGGAAGATGCCCATAGGAACTTCGATTTCTGTGGTCCAATTGAGCTGAAATTTGGTATGTCTTCGTAGCTTCGGTAACAATACAAAAATATGATATTATGGAGCTGATCTATTGAGGAGTTGGAAGAAGCCCACAGGAACTCCGATTCCTTTGGACCGATTGAGCTGAAATTTGGTATACCTATGTAATTTCGGTGACAATATAATAACAAGGTATCATAGAGCTGATCTGACGAAGAGTTAGAAGATGCCCATAGGAACTCCGATTCTTGTGGTCCAATTGAACTGAAATTTGGTGTGTCTTCGTAACTTCGGTAATAATACAAAAATATGGTATCATGAAGCTGATCTGATGAGGAGTTGGAAGAAGCCCATAGGAACTCCGATTCCTGTGGACCAAGTAAGCTAAAATTTGGTATGCCTTTGTATTTTTAGTGACAACATAATAACAAGGTATCGTTGATATGGTGTCATGAGAAGTTGGAAGGTACCCATAGG
Source organism: Cephonodes hylas (assembly GCA_030295005.1). NCBI lineage: Eukaryota > Metazoa > Arthropoda > Insecta > Lepidoptera > Sphingidae > Cephonodes > Cephonodes hylas. The sequence goes on along the minus strand of AP025387.1, from coordinate 4,349,257 downwards.
AACACTAGTTTTTATGGACCGATTGAGTTGAATTTCGGTATGACTACGAAATGGATAGACTTAGAAATATTTCCAACTAAAAAGTTAAAAATAAATTAACGGTGAAAAACACATTTTAAAATCAAGCTTTTATTATGCACGAAAAATTAAAAAAATAAACTAAGAAAACATTCATAAAATTCGTATTTTTTTAAACTTTACAAGTAACAATTTACAAAAGTGTTCGGTTTATCAGTAGAAGTATGATACATAAACATATATTATCTATAACTAGTATATTAATATTCTTAAGTGATTTAAAAGCTTGTCGCGCAATTTCGTTAATGCAAAAACCTCGGCCGCGACGAGCTTTTAGATCACTTAAGAATATTAATATACTAGTTATAGATAATATATGTTTATGTATCATACTTCTACTGATAAACCGAACACTTTTGTAAATTGTTACTTGTAAAGTTAAAAAAAATACGAATTTTATGAATGTTTTCTTAGTTTATTTTTTTAATTTTTCGTGCATAATAAAAGCTTGATTTTAAAATGTGTTTTTCACCGTTATTTTATTAAATATTTTTGATACTATAAACAAAGGTAAGATGATCTTTATGAAATTTTGAAATTTATGTCTCGTTCACTATATCCAGGGTGTATTCAGACCATAATCGGAAACTATAGCAGGTAACAGCTACGGTGATCACGAACCCATGGGCATTAAAAAAAATCGCGAAAGAAAAATAAAAATTTTGGCGGTTTCCATACAACTAAGTGGTTTGTATGGAATAGATATGATGTATAAATGAATAACTTTAGTGATTTGAAAGTGAATGCTCCTTAATAAAAGTAATTTATAACTCAACGTAGACAGGATATAACTTCATAATTAGACATCATCATCATCATCAGCAGCCAATATTCGTCCACTGCTGGACATAGGCCTCCCCCAATGACTCCCACCGGGAACGGTAATAGATAATTAGACAGGATATAATAAATAATTAGTTACTTTTTTCCAGGATCCCACTGTGCAAAGCTTTAGGCATCAAACTGACAGCCACAGTCTTCACTGCCGGCGCTTCGCAAGCCGTCGCCAAAAAAGTGGGCTTCGTCGATCTTTTCGAAATAACATACGAAGAGCTTGCTGCAAAAGGATTTATATTCCCTGGTGTGGAAAAGGATACAAAATCTTCAAAACTTATGGCTTTGACAATTGAATAAATGTTGTAAACGAGCAGTGACATCTATCGGGACGAAGCATATTAGCTTAATACCGCTTTAGTGACACCTATAGTCATAATTCTGATTTGCTGGTTTAAATTTGTAGCGTAATTTTTATGTTTTTCGTTATTAAATGTGTAATTTTTGTGATAATAATGATCTCATAAATATATGGTGTAAAAGTATGGTTAAAAGTTCCTTTTAAGGTTAGATTTTGTTTTTAATATTATCTGTGTACACTTTTGTTTTATAATAAATGTTATAATAAAATTATAACCTTCGTAAATGTAATATTCGTAATGGTGTGACAATAAATAAATGCATAAATAGCTTATGAGAAGTGTGATTGATTTATTTATTTACATATCTTACATAGACAATGTAAAAAAGGTTAACTTAATGCCTGAAACATTCTCGTCCAGTCGAATCTTAAGTGGTGCAGGGATGAAAATCATAGGTGTAAATTTAATTATAATATACCACACACATATTACATATATTAACATACATACATATAATATATAATACGTATAATTTAATGTTTTGTTTACAAAATTCCTACACATCATCATCATCAACAGCCTCAATTCGTTCACTTCTGGACATAGGCCTCTCTTATGGCACGCTAATTCTAAATTTATACACACAATAGATATATATTATTGACAACATAGAAGGCAATATTTGACTAGGTTAAATAAAATCTTTAGAAATAAACGATGCACAAATTTTTAATTAAAATCTATTGAAAAATAAAAATAATTTTACGTAGTTTAATTCATATATCATCTAAAAATTGAAAAGCGTAATTTGAACAGTTATTTAAATCTTAATACGAAGCCTGTAGGTATTTATTTTAGTTTACGATGGGGTCCTTGGTGTTTTTTTTCGCCTTTTACGAAAACATGGGAGTTTTGCGTTGATCTATGGCAACATTGAAGTTAAAATGGCGACGTTTTCTGAATGCCAATTCGCTAATGCCAAAAGAAACCTGTCAAACGGTTGTTGACTTATATGGGTGTATCACTGTCTTCCAGTGGCCACTAATCAAATAAAAATAATCCACGGTTTTATTTTTTTACTATAAAAAATATGCGTGTAGTGATGCTGTAATATTAACAGTAAAGTATCGAGTGAAAAGTTGTCTCGTGTGTGTAGCATTTAGGAGTTTAAGTAGCATTTACCAATCAATGGAACATAAATTAATTTGTTTTCGCTTTCCCATATCCTGTTTTTGAAAAGTGTTATATTTGAACGTCGTTTGGTGTAGTTTTTTAAACATTTATCGTGATCGTCGTGTGTGTTTTATGGTGAGGTTGTGATACACAATATTTGCAGTTCCTTGTGCTCGTAAAATTTAAAAAAATCGTAATTTGCGATAAAAGATGGCAGTGCAGTGTTTTGAAAAAAAGTTGTGATTATGATTTTTTTTGCTTCACATAAATCTTGTTATTAAGGTGAGTTTCATGTTTTATTATAAACGAAAATAACGTGCATTTAATAATACATTATTTTAAGTTTAATTCATGTTTAATTTTTAAAATAATTAATCTACCGACTTAACGACCTAATTTTGAATCAAAATTTTATGCTAAAATTATGAATGTAAGTTTTTTCTTTTTTCTTCGTGGGTAGTCATCAAGACAAGTCAAAAACGGTTTTGCTCTATAGTTTTATTTTAAATTTAATTATTAAAAACAAACAAAGTACCTTAATTAATGTTTAAATTTGTCAATTAGGCTGTCCATTTGCCGGATATAGTGTTATTTCCTTTATTATTGTCCTTCACAATCAGTTACTATTTCACTTTTTGGGCACTTCACTGAACAGTCTTCTAACTGTGCTACACCATACTACACAATGGAGGCTACACTGAGGAATACACTGCAGGATATGAAGCAGGAGTTTCACAACAGGATGGCAACTTTTGAAGCGGACCTTCTAAAGACATCTTCTGCAACTGCGTCCTCTCCTGGTTTGGCCACGGAGTTTGCTGCTTTCCGGACCTTTGTCACACAATCGCTCAATCTCATCCAGCAACAAATTGATGTCCTATGCACAAATATCGACTCCATTGAGATGCAGAGGCGGAGAAAGATGTTGTTATTACATGGTGTTGCTGAGGTGCCTGAGGAGGACACTGCACAGCTGGTTGTTGAGGTCATGAAGCAACGCATTGGGACTGCCGATCTCAGCATCACAGATATCCAACGCTGCCACAGGCTTGGTCGTCAATCTTCATTAAAGAAGCCACGGCCGATACTCATTAAGTTTCTGGACGCTGCCTTGCGGGACAAGGTTTGGTTCAGTAAAACCAAACTCAAAGGTACTGGTATCACCCTATCTGAGTTTCTGACCAAACCGAGACATGACATTTTCATGGCGGCACGGGATAAGTTTGGCGTCAACAATGCATGGACTCGAGAAGGCAACGTCTATGTTCTAAGTGGTGGCGTACGGCACCGCGTGGGCTCGATCGCCAGCATCAGCGATATTGCTGCGTCTGTTGTCACTGGCAAACTGAATCCTGCTGCGAAGACAGCTTTGCCCTCCAAGACCAGACGTGCTGCGGCTTCCAAAAAGTAAAGCGCTTCTATATCTTTGCATAGTCCAGGTATTTCTTTTGAGGTTTATGTTTGAGTTGTTTTCAAGGTCTATTATTTGTTTATATGTTAACTTTCTTTTTACTTTGTTCTGTATTCCTGTTAGGTATAATTTTGTCTCAATGTAAACTAGGGATGCTCGATGAACATCGATGTTCGATGATCATCGATATTGAAAGCAAAAACATCGATGTTTTAATATCGATGTTACCATACGAAAAATATCGCAACATCGATGTTAACGGAATCGATCATCGATGTCAACTTACGGCCTCACCACACGCACATCCAAACCAATGCAACTTAGGAAACAAATTATGTCTTCTATGAACGCATCCACAAATCAATTTTTTTAATTCTGAACGCTTGCTTGATCCAAGATTTAAAAATATTCACTTTCAAGATCCCATAGCATGTTCGAAAACAATTAAATATGTCAAAGAATTACTAAATACTACGAAGGAAACAGAAGTAATTGAAGAAGTTATTAGTCGTTCGCCAGATCCAACAGAAGAATTTAATTAATTTGTGGAGTGAACATTATAAACTTGTAAATGACAAAACTCTACGCCTTTTTCTAGTGATCACGGAATGTTTTCAGAGTTGATTTACTTTTTGAAAAATCCAGTGTCTGATCTTAAACAAGATCCTCTCCAAGTTTGGAATAATGTCATCGGTTCCACTTACCCGATATTTAAAAAAATAGCGGTGAAATATTTGAGTACTATCATGACATCAACGCCATCCGAAAGACTGTTTTCAAAAGCTGGCTCTACTCAATATCAACAAAGAAACCGATTAAAAGGTTCTTCTTTATCAAAATTACTTTTCCTTCAGTTTGATCCAACATCGATGTTCGGTTTTCGATAAATATCGAACATCGATGTTGAGCTTTCGATTATGACATCGATGTCAACATCGATGTTTTTTGAATATCGATCATCCCTAATGTAAACAACACAAACTTAACCTATATTGATAATTTGACATAAATGTCACTTGTCAACATTGGCGTTTTGTTATTGCTTATTTCTACAATAATTATTATTATTTTTTTAATTATTTGTTCTTTTTTTTTGTTTTCTTTATTAATCTGCATGTATTTTTGTTAATTAAAACCACCCATTTTTCGTTTATTTGCATTTTATAGTTTTTACTTGGACCTGCATAGTTATAGTTGTGTTAGTTAAGCTTGGTTAATATTTCTTGTTTTGTTTAAATGTATATGTATATTTTTTAAGTAACTTTTTTACGTTTTGCTGACACAACCGGCGGATGGAAGTATACTTTGTTATACATTTTTAGTTAACTTTTTATTTAATATGTTATTTAGTGAATGTGATTCTGACGAGTTTTTCTCAGTGTGTAGCGATGATTCTAGCTTTATTAGTATGCCCTCGCTTGGTGATTCACTGTCATCGCAATTCTCTGGTTTACCTAGAAATTTTAATGTTGTCCATATAAACGCCCAGAGTATCCCGGCTCATTTCCCCGATATGCTAGCTACCTTTGACTGTATGAATCTTCATGCCATCCTTATATCTGAATCGTGGCTCAAGCCCTGCCTTCCATCCAATTCTTACTCTTTACCTGGCTTTCAACTCTTCAGGAATGATCGCGTCAACGGAAATGGTGGTGGAGTTGCTATATATTTGCGAAATGGAATAAGTTGCTCAATTGTGCATGCTTCACAGCAGCCTCCTCCATCTAATGGTGGCGAGCATTTGTTCCTGGAGGTTGAACTTCACCATTCTAAAATTCTTCTTGGCGTCTATTACTGTCCTTCACTTCGCATAGATTACTTCTCTTCTCTTGAATCTATCCTCATTAACCTCATACCATCATACAGTCACACCATAATCATGGGCGACTTTAACACATGCCTTCTTAAAAACGATAATCGTTCTTCATCGCTTTGTAATATCACTAATTCTTGTAATCTTTCTATTCTTCCTCTCAACGCTACTCACCATTTCCCACACTCTGCTCCTTCCCTACTGGACCTTATTTTAGTTTCTTCTCCTCACCTTGTCAATTGTCATGGGCAGTTTTCTGCCGATGCATTTTCTTATCATGACCTTATCTATCTTTCCTATAAAGTTCGCCCCCCTAAATCGAGAGGAAAAACTGTAATGCAGCGTTGTTTTCGGGGGATAAATGTTGAAAAACTTCTTGAGGATGCCGGCAAAATCGATTGGGATCCATTGTTTGCATCGACTTCGATTGATGAGAAGGTTGATTATTTTACATCTAATATTATCAAACTTTACGACGAGCATGCACCAGTTAGACCAGTAAAAATGAAGCACCTTCCGTCGCCCTGGCTTACTGATGAAATAAAAGAAATTATCCTGAAGAAAGCTAAAGCTAAGACCAAATTTAAAATTCATCCAACCCAGGATAATTGGAACAGATATGTAAGTATCCGTAATCACAGCAACAAGATGTGTAGGAATGCACAACGCCGTCATGTTCACAACTCAGTAGAAAATGGTAATCCTGCCAAAGTATGGAAATTTCTGAGATCCATGGGTGTTGGTAAAACTCAAACTGATTCTCGTCCAAATAACTTAAATATCCAACTACTTAATTCCTATTTTACTGAAGTTCCCCTGTTTGATGGGGCTATTAAAAATAAAACTTTACAAAATCTTTCATCTATTCCAACACCTAACTATCCTCCATTCGTTTTTAGCCAATTGTCCGATTGTGATGTTAAGAAGAGCATTCTATCTATTTCCTCAAATGCAGTTGGGAATGATTGCATCAGCCGCAATATGATATTACCTGTCCTAGACGTTATCCTCCCTATTCTTTGTCACATCCTCAATTTTTCTATATCCAATTCCTCATTCCCATCGCTCTGGAAAGATGCAGAAGTCATCCCACTTCCTAAACGTCCCAACCCAGCCTCTTTTTCCGAGTATAGGCCTATCTCCATTTTGCCATTCCTCTCCAAAGTTTTAGAAAATCTTATTTACAACCAGCTCAACTCCTTTCTTAATTCCTATAACCTTTTAAATCCCTTCCAGTCCGGTTTTCGTCAGGGACATAGTACCACTGCTGCGCTGGTGCATATCACGGATGACATACGAGCTGCTATGGAAAACGGAAAGTTGACAGTACTAGCCCTGTTAGACTTTAGTAACGCGTTCAACACCGTGGACTATGATGTCTTGCTTAGTACACTATGCTCTATTAACATATCTCCAACGGCTATTGACTGGTTTCGAAGTTACCTGATGGGACGTCGGCAACGAATACGTCTTGAAAATGACACCTCCTCTTGGTGTAATGTTACTGCCGGTGTCCCTCAGGGCGGCGTTTTATCTCCCTTACTCTTCGCGCTATTCATTAATTCGATTTCCCGTCATCTTATTTCTTCCTACCATCTGTATGCTGATGATTTACAAATCTATTATCATGCTCCAGTAGACAGGGTGGCGGAAGCTATAGGGTCTATAAACAAAGATCTCTCTTCTATAAAAGAATGGAGCCTGACTCACGGCCTCAAAGTCAATCCTTCTAAGAGCCAAGTGATTATTGTCGGCAGCCCCAGGATGGTTTCCAGAATAAATGCCCAGTTGTTGCCTCAGGTTGTCTTTGATGGATGTGTTATACCGTTTAGTGACAAAGTCAAGAACCTGGGTATTTATTTTGACAAAACCTTGTCCTGGGGCCCCCAACTGCAAGAACTCAGTAGGAAATTGTTTGCTGCTGCGGGGTCCTTAAGAAGACTAAGAAATTTTCTGCCTATTCCTACGAAGATTGCGCTCGTGCAGACTCTCCTACTTCCTCTTCTTGATTATGGTGACGCTAGCTATCTTGATCTCACCGAGGCCCAGTTTGATAAACTTGAGAGACTTCACAACTTCTGCATAAGGTTTATATTTGGCCTTCGCAAATATGACCACGTTTCCGAATTTCGAACTAAACTCAAGTGGCCTTCTGTCCGCCATCGCCGGAATACTCGTATTCTTTCCCTCCTCTATTCTGTCCTCTTCGATCCTTCTACTCCCCGTTACCTCAAGGATCGTTTCACATTCCTCAGCGACACGCATGCAAGACCTCTGAGATCGGTAGAAAATTTAACACTCGTTATTCCTAGGCATAGCACAACATTTCTTGATCATTCTTTTACGGTGCATGCAGCTCGCTTGTGGAATGAACTACCACTGCCTATACGACAAGCTAAGTCGCTTCCTACATTTAAGAGACTCGTCAGATCATTTTATTCACAAAAATAATTGTTTAAGATTTTAGTGTAACTATTTATTTTATTTCATTTTTGTTTTTTTTTTTTTTTTATTATTATTTCTATAAGAATTTTATTTATTGTTTTGTTTGTTTCTTTTTTTTTTTTTGTACATCATGTTTATTATCTGTAGATGAATTACCCGTACCATTTTAGTCTTTTTATATTCCTGTTGTAAAATAGGTTGTCTGGAAGAGATCACAAATAGTGATAAGGCCGCCTATTGTTCACCTAATGTTTTGTTTACTGTTGTTAATTTTGTTTGTTGTTTTCTTTGTATATATTTTTGGTGTACAATAAAGTGTATATAAATAAATAAATAAATAAAGTAAGTTGATGAGAACTTAATTAGTGAAATCATTAATTGTATATTATTATATTTTTTTGATTCATAGGTATTCAATTGAAAAATAAATTGAATTGAATTGAATAAATTAATTAATAACAGAAAACCCTATTCTATAATACTTTGCAGATTATTGATGTCTATGCTCTATACCAATTACTATTCATTTTATCATATACTTTATTTAAAAACATAGCAATCAAATTTTTTCGCATATCTCTGCCATACTTCTTATATTTAAAAAAATGCTCCAATTATGATTTCAGAGAGAGGAAGTTTTTAACAATCCATATTTGAAAGAATATTATCTGTATATGTTGGTTATTTTTTTCCTATAAATATATATTGAATATTGCAAATAATATATTATATTATATTGTTGGGTTAAATACCTGTCTTATATAAGGGCAAAACTCTCTCAATTGTATGTATATTCACTGATATATCATATTGCTATAGTGAAGTGTTTAAAACATTTAGTTTTAATTATGATGGTTTCATCATAATCTTTTTTCAAATGACTATCCCACCAATGACTAGAAGCCTGGAACTGGAAGAAATTCTGAGTAAACCTATTTAAGCTTTTAATCTTTAATGTAATTTGATATTTATAAATGAGAATATCCTGAGCCCAGACTATAAACTAGACATTACACAATTCATGTGTCTTATTTTTCAAATCTTTTGGGCCTTCAATGGAAGAACTATCTCGAAAAACTGGCTTTCACTAAAAAATACTTTTATAAATCAATAAAACATTAAATACAACAATTTTAATGACTGAATTGTTTAGTCATTTCTCAATTGAATTGAGTTTATGGACCATTTCAAAATGCAGTTTTCACCAGAAAACACAAGAAACAATAGTTTTACTCATTTATAAACATGATTACATCATTATGTATCATGGATAATGAACTATTGTACTAAATTGCCTATTTCTTTTTGTATCTACCCTAGAGGTTTTTTAGATTAATGTTCATGCATAGGGCCTGTATAAAATCTGTCTTTGCAATATATTTCTCAAGCCTGATATTATGGAGTAGTGTTCTCGATGTCACCAAGCCAAGTAAGGTTAATTTTCGTGAGTTAGTACCAACAGGTAAAATTTTTGGATTGTTTTTTACTTATATTAGGATAAGAAGAAAAATCACTTTTTGGGTTTGAAAAGCATCTTTTGGAGTTATATTAAGCCCTGTATAAAGACTGCCTTTTTTGCCCAACAGAACAAGTGTATGTGATCTAGAGTTCTAGCTTGAAGTCAGGTCCTTCCCTTGTGACCAGTGGCATGCCTAGGGTGTCAAACTAAGGCAAGCCCAAATGTTTATTTAGTAGCAGCATATTTTTTTTGGTACGCAGGACTAATAAATACCTACCAGTTAGTACTCACATTCACATTTATAGCGTTATTTTATAAATAAACAATTGTTAAGTTCGTTATTCGGAACTATGTAAGGCAAGTCGGGCTTTCGGGCTTCTATGGAAGTACCGCCACTGCTTGTGACAAACTGTTGTTAGGTTGCTATAGCAAATACAATAGCGACAAAATATAAACTTGAAAAAGTGACTGAAAATGGTGTAACTCTTGCTCCTTAATATGTGGTACTTGTATTTAGAAATTCAGTCCTTTCAAAATTTTGTTGGTGGTACCATGGTCGGAAGGCAGTCATCACCAGATAAGAATGGGCAAGAAACTCTAGTGTTGCTCTTTTCAAACCTCTTTGCCTATCCATTTGTAGGTTGACTGTTTTTAACAGAAAATGGTCAATTATTTGTCATCAACTTCTTATGATCAGAAACTCTGAATCACAAACAATAGTAAGTTATTTGAAAATCGAGCCCAGTGGCGTGCCATAAGAGAGGCCTATGTCCAGCAGTGGACGAATTAAGGGCTGTTGATGAAGATGATGAAGTTATTTGATGAGTTCAAGTGAGTTTTCGTAGTTTGTGATGCAGTAGCAGTATTTCCATCAGAAGCCTCTTAATAATCTTTAATCCTCAAATTTTTATTTAACAAAAACAAATTGACATAAAAATGAGAATATCCTGACACAATAAAAAATTCTAAACTAGATATCACACCATAAACATGTAACCTTTTTGGGATTCCATGAAAGTACCACTACTAGCAATGTATCTGTAGGCACAGGACTATGCGTAGCTAATAGCTATATATTTTGCAATTCGCAACAGAAGTTGAGCAATGCCGCCATACCGAAAGCAATATCATTTTCACTTGTCAAACGGCCTGTCAAATAAATATGTGCGCGGTTCTAGATGGGCAATTGAAAGCCGGTACGTGATCGGTAACTGTGAAATTGTGAGACGCTGGTCGTCGTACGGAGGAGTTAAAATATATAATCATCCTTATGCAATCAAGGGGGTTAAAAAAGGGCGTATTTGTAGAGAGAAAAAAGAATTTCTGCAACAATATTTCGCTACCTAAGTTTCTATTTCACTTAATTTAATTATCATTATCATCTCCCATTTACATCCCACTGCGAGAGCCTTTTCTATCATTGAGAGGGTTTAGACTAGTGCGGGTTGGCAGACTACATACTTTAAAAAATGTTCTTAATAAAATGAATTTTCTAATATACGAAGGTAGCTTTATAAAGTTGACTAAAATTTTGGGTTTTGGTAGAACAGATAGAAGTCCCTTCTCCAAGGTAAAAGTATTTGAAAGACCAAAATATCTGTCCACCACGCTAGCCTAGTGCGGGTTGGCGGACTACACACCTAAATTTCTGAGGACTTTTAGATGTACAAGTTTCCTCACAATGTTTGACACCGTTAAAGCAAGTGATAATTCATTGTGAATACACGTAACTTCGAAAATACAGAGGTATGTTACCGCAGAATTTCTCGACCGCTGGCCTAAACCTCGAGGCCACCATTGTAAAGTACACGATAATTAAGTCAATCAATAACCAATTAATCCTTCATTAAGCGATGGATAGCATTACTCGAAGACTACACGGCCAGTCGCAGCTTCGACGAACTGAACAATGGTCGACTTCCTTAGGTAGCCAATACGTGACGGAGTTCCTAATACCGTGTTACATTTATAACCACGAGGATGTGGTGTGTGATGGGAATGGTAAATCGCTGTGCCGGCATAATTGTGTCGACTGCATTCTATTTGTTTATTATTTAACGTAGAACTGACGGCCGCTGGGTCCATGATCCATCATAAGACCTGTCGTCATGTATGGATCGGAGTGTTGGGCTACGAAGAAGACGGACGAAAGGCGACTGCATGCAGCAGAAATGCGAATGTTGCGATGGATGTGTGGACTGACACGAATGGACAGAGAGAAATGACTATTATAAAGGAAGTTTGAAAGTAGCTTCTGTGATATCTATCATAGCTGAAAGAAAATTGTCTGTCGTGGCATGGTCAAAAAAAATCTTAGGAATTTCTGAAGTAGGTATGTAGTTTGCCGACCCGCACTAGGCCAGCGTGGTGGAATAAGACCCTTTCTATGGTAGAGGAGGCCCCTGCCAAGCAGTAAGACGTATGTGATCTGATGATGATGATGATGATGATAAAAAAGCACCAGTACCTAATTAAACAATAAATAGATCCAACATACCGACCTTTGCATAAAATAAGGTTATTTATGACTATAACAAAATGAGTTAAACTTGTTTATATATTGCACTAGTGAAGTAACAATAATCATAACTTTTGTTGTTGTTTGAAGAACAAAAAAAGGTACAGATAATTTTGTGCCCAATTAAGTTTAAATCGTTGAGAAAGGGAAGTTGAGATTTTGCATATATAACTTTATTCTGCGCATAGGTCGAAATTTTTGTCTGCTGATTGATACACGACAGGTTCATCGTTATACCACTACCAGTTTATAACTCGTACCAACCAAACAAAGGGCGGTCTTATCTCCTGTTTGCACTAATTGTTCCCAATAACTGACTGCGGCTGCTCGGCCAGATTAAAGAAAGCTAAATGGGTTGCGTTATGACATGCCCTTAATTGGTTCAATGGCTAGAGTAGCTTGGAGTGTGTAGGTTTTGGAACAGTACTAGAGGTTTTGCTTATCATCATCAACCCATATATGTCTCACTCCTGGGAAAGGGCCTCCTCCACCATTGAAAGGGTTAGGGTTAGGTAGTCCACCACGCTAGTCTAGTGCGGATTGGCGGACTACACACCTAAGAAGTTCCTAAGAACTTTTAAGTGTGCAGGTTCCCTCACGATTTTTAAAGTAAATTCACTGTGAATATACACATAACTTGTGTATGTGTGTGCCTGGGATTTAAAACTGTGACTGATAAGATTCTCTAGTCTGCCTAAACTTCGAGGCTATCACTACATGGCAAGATAGAATACCTAAATAACAGGATATCACTATTTACCCACTAAAAAATTGCTTTGAATCTGTGATATAAAATGCAATATGAAAACGAAAAACCACTCAGACGCCCTAAATACATACTAACCACACACGCGAAAGTGATTTTCGTTTGTCCGTTACTCCTTGCATGTATGCTAATGCATACAAGCGATTATAATTTCTATATTAATGCCAAAAGAATTAAGTCAAGATATGTTTACTCATATATCAAAAGCAGTGATGGCCTCGAGGTTTAGGCAAGCGGTCGCATATCTAAGTAGATGCGACTTTAAACCCCTAGGCACACACCTCTGATTTTTAGAAGTTACGTGTGTATTCATAATGAATTATCACCTGCTTTAACGGTGAAAGAAAACATTGTGATGAAACCTGCACAAAATTCTTAGGAGTTTCTTAGGCGTATGGTCTGCCAACCCGCACTAGGCCAGCGTGGTGAACTAACGCCTAAACCCAATCGAAAATAGAGAAGACTCGTGTCTAGCAGTGGGACGTATATTAACTGCTGTAAACATATACATACATACATAAACTCATGCCTATATTCCCTGATGGGGTAGGCAGAGGTGCATTTCTACACCCACATTTCGCCAGGTATTTAACAGTCCCACGTAATAGGGGGCGAGCCTATTGCCGTTTTTCGGGCACATTTCCAGACTCTGTGCTGCTACTGAGAATTTCCTAATGGAAAAACCCAATAACACTGCCCGACCCGGGAATCGAACCCAGGACCTCAAGATCGCACAGCACATACTTGTACCGCAAACCAACTCTCTAGAAATATTTATCAAATCAATACAGACAAAGTCCCGCGCTAAATCTAGTATTACTTCTAGTCGCAACAGACTGCTAGTCGGTGAATATATTAGCGAAATGCAAACGGAACGAAATTTGCAATAATTACCATCGAAACGTCTCACATACAGACGCTAATGCGTTGATGAACCGTTTCCGACGATGTTCTGGTTATTGACCCACTGGGAAGCGGAGAAAGTTTATGAAATTAGTAGAAATTAGCATATTTTTTCATTATTGACTGCAAATTTATGAAAAGCATAATAAGTAAGTCTGTTCAGACACTATCTTAGATATCGTTCAAATGACAGTCATTCTAAACTAATAGTTATTTGTGGTAAATATAAATTTATTATATATATTTTTTACGTACATAGTCCTGACCAGCCGTCATGTCTTCATTCACCCCTTTCTCTTTCATATCTTCAGTCATGCACTCCATACATTTTTATGGCTTTGCTCGCCCATGATATTGTGGAGTCAGTATAACATTGTCATCGAACCTAATCTAGGTCAGATTTTAATATAAATATCAATAAAGATTATTGCACACAAAGAGTCACGCAGAGTCACCCATTAGCACGCACCAAGACAAGTCGTTTTATTTACCTCGTCGCTACCTCATCGCATAACCTCACACGTGTACCAAAGCTGCACTAGCATCGGTACACAACGTGACGCTGTCCACTTACATTGGTGACCCCGACGTGATCAAGCAGCCTTCGCAGAGAAAATTACCCGACGGAAAAGAATACCCGACGTCGGAAAGCAACCTTCGCAAGAAGATTGCAATATAATAATATTATAGGTTCATAAAAGTACAAATATTTGAGACTAAGTTCGCAGTAATGAATGCAAGATGCGGTCAACTTGTGGTTTTATATATCCCTACTTTTAGTTCGAGGCTACCTTATGAGCTCTGAGTAATATTCCTGTCGTATAAAAATATCCTTTAACTAAAGCATTCTAGGGAGAAATGAGTTGAATCATTGGTCAGCGATCTTTTTTCAGGCAAGGGCCAGAAGGTGGTACAATGAAATTAAGGCGGTGGTATTTACCCCAGATTCCTAAAAAATAAATAAACAAAAAAGGAACTACTAACAACTTAGCGATTCCATACTCATTTCTCGTATGGTACCTATCATATTTGTAGCTGTCATTCCTACATCATCACCCTACGAACAAAAGGAGCGGTGCAGTAATGAAACATGTAACAACAGACCTGTAGCTTTCAAGTCCAAACAGTTGAAGCGATTTGAATAATTTTTAGTATGGAGATACATATAGGCTTGGGCTAGAAAGTGGTACGTTTTATCCCGGAATATATCAGTAATCCCGTGGTATGAACACAGCTAGTTTGTATAAAAGTAACCTCAGAAAAATATCTGGGATAATCAAAACTGTATATCAAACTGTAGTTCTATATGTCCCTGCACGAAAAAACATAAAACCTGTTGATCTTCATAACCATAGAAATAAACAAATTCACTTCTATTACCTATAAATTCGTAAATGTAACAGCGAATGGCATTCATATCGGCATTCGACCAACCCCTATTAGCGTGGAGGCCGAGGGCTTGCCGGCAAAGGTCGTCGTGGGGTGAGTCACGCACTGACGCAACCCATAGACAAATGTCATGTTTTTTACTAGGACGGAAAAAAATACAAGGTGTGTACAGACTATGCCATTTGGATTTACCTACACCACGATGGTTCGACGACTTGAGAAAGGGTAATGGATGGATGAGGGCCGCTCAACACCGGGATGGTTGGCACTTTCTTGGGGACGCCTACGTTCAGCAGGGGACGGCGATAGGCTGAGTATATGTAGAGACTATGATGACTATGTGATGAAAGCTTAGGCAGGTAGTAGCTACGGTGATTACAAAATCATTGGCGTCAAAAAAATCCCGGCAAAAAATAAAAGATTTAAAGTTTTCCTTATTATAGTAAAAAGTAGAAAATCTTTTCCGGTCTTCTTCTCTTGCCTTTGTACAACCAGTCAATTTGTTTTAATTAAACTTTGATAGAAGCATTGACTATGCCTATTATCATAATGTAAATTCAAAGTCTTAGTCAAAATACTCTTTATTCAGATAGACTTTCACAACCTCATTGAATCCTTAATGTTAAACAATAAACTATTGACTTTGAGACATCTAATCTAGAGCCTTTTAATCTAAAAATAGAAAAGGTACTGTCCTCAGACAAGTAATCTTTCGTATCAGATATTTTTTAGGATGTGAGGAAATCTCTTGAAAGTTTTTTTATGTACTATGACAAAGATAATGACGAAAATCTCCATCCTTTTTACTCTAGTCAATACAAAGGAGGAATCCTTTGCCAAAACCCATGTATATTTATGTCCCTGTACAAGATGTTTGTAGCCGTGACCTCAATACATTTTGGCGCAGTGCGTAATACCGCCCCGAGCCGGGGATGAGTGCAGTGATCGAGTAGTCATGTTTTTATAATGAATTATCATATTATTGTGCAATAAGGTCTAAATAGCTGCAAGGTGGCTGGCAGCGGTTGGATGAGGAGAGCCGAAGATCGAGCCCAGTGGCGTGCCATAAGAGAGGCCTATGTCCAGCAGTGGACTAATTAAGGGCTGTTGATGATGAAGGTCTAAATAATCAATCAATACACCCGGCAGTCATGCATTAAGATACGAGTCTTGTGTCGTGGGCATCAGAAACTACGAGAGACTTAGAGAAACAGCCAGACCCGAAAGAAATATTTGAGGATCACAAATTTATTTATTGTAAACTAAATTTTAAATCATAAATAAATACACCCAACAGTTCTGATCCCACATTAAGATACTAGTCTTGTGTCGTGTATCAGAAACTACGAGAGACTTCGCTCTCAAGTTGAAATAAAATTACAATAGTTGACAGTATCCTTGCCAATAAAAAGGTGTTTCGTATCCAATTTACACACGTATGTCCTCCATGAAAATAGGTAGACAACTGCATGAACGTTTAGTGTCACGAAATTTTCCGAGAGACCGAAAAGTCTTAAGTAGTTTCTGATACCCACGATACAGGACTTGTGTCCTAGTGTGGGGTCAGAAGTATCTATTTCGCTCTCACAAAAATACAGGCTCGAAACAAATATTCCCAAATCACACAAACATTCTCCTCTGCCAGAATCCAATCCTCGGTCTCTCTTATCACAAACTATCTTGACAAATTTACCACGAAGCCTTTAAGTATACGAATATTCCTTTTACGATGTACCAGGGTACCATAGTCGCCTACAAGTCGCGACGTGTCGACCCGAATGGTGACGTCACTGGGGGGGGTGTTATTTATGGAAGGGGTAGGGGTGATTTGGCATCGCGAAAGTAGGGGAGATTATTATCCGAAATGTTGTGTCAACGAACTCATAATAGACTAGGATGTATAGTGCCAAAAGTTTGTGTGAGCTGCCAAGAAGGAAGGAAGGAGGTTTTATGTGATTCGTTGCTGATGAAGATTGGTTTATCTGTATGAGAGCTCGTAGATATCCACTTGGTGATTCTTTGAGTAAGCGCAAATGAGTTATGTCGTCATCAGTCCTTATACGTCCCAAGTCTACAACTGAAAGGATTACCGAGAGGATTCAAGGAACTTTTTGGTTTACTCACGACGTTTTCCTTTACCCTAAAATATTTAGTGCTTCATTGTGCTTCAAATTATAACTTTGAAACAAGAAAAATGTGCCTGAAATATGTGACGCGAACTCCTAAATTATGTCGCGATAGCAGATCGAAGGTCATCATGATCCAAATTAAATTTCTTTTCTAAGAGGTACCATTGTAAAAAAATTGGATATTCGCGAGAATACAAATACCCTTCATTTAATATGTCTTACCTCGAACATACAATATAGACTATTCCACATATATTTAACTCAAAATTGTCAATAATAGTTTGTATAAACAAGAAATCGTGAATTTGTAATCTTCAATTCGTAGGTCGTGAATGCGGTCCAGAAATTGGGTCAAGCACTCGCTAGCCCGGCTAGCTCAGTCGGTAGAGCATGAGACTCTTAATCTCAGGGTCGTGGGTTCGAGCCCCACGTTGGGCGACTAATTTTTGTAATATTTTAATTTTTTTAGGACCGTTATAAATAGGGTTTTATTTTAGCTTCTAAGTTTTTAAAGAATAAATTTTAATTATAAGAGTACGAAAAATGTACATTAAAAATTATTTTTTATTGATGTTTCACGCCTCTTGGTGGTAGTGTGATGTTATATAGCCGAAAGCCTTCCTCAATAAATTTACTTTGCAAACATTTTTGTTTCAACTCGAACCAATAGTTCCTGAGATTAGGGCGTTCAAACATACTCTTCAGCTTTAAAATATTTGTTTTGAGTTGCAGTCTTGTACCCATGTTGGCCCACGTAATAGGGGGCGAGTCTATTGCCGGTTTTTAGGCACATTACTAATAACCATTAGTTTATCTAATGACTAACCTTTATAGTTTCAATTTCTGGATCGATTTTGAAACACGCAACACCCGTGGGATGGTTCAAGAGAATGTCGGGAACCCGTCGAACCGTGAAGCTAATACATCTGTTCTTACATCGTCTGCTGAACTGGAAATACACCTTGAAATGAGGAAGTGTGGTTGAGAATCGCTTGGTTTGTTTGATGCCAGGTGTGCCTCGTTTACCGTTTAAGCGATGAAGGAACAAAATTTTAATATCATTGTATAAGATTATTACGTTAGAGGAAGTCTGAAAGTAGCTAGTGATAGAAAAGATGAAAGGAAACCGTCTCTTGTGGTATGGGCATGTTATGAGAAGGTATGAATCATATGTAGGAAAAAAGGTGATGAATATGGTAATGTGGATGGATAGGCGAGGAAGGTCAAAGAAGAGATAGAATAGACACCAGAGAAATTCCTAAAAAAATTTGGTGTGCAGGTTTCATCACGATATTTTTCTTAACCGTTAAAACAAGATCAATAATTGTGAATACACACATAGCTTTGTAAAAGTAATATTATCTGTGCGTCACCGAAAGTTTCTCAAGCTAATTCACAAAAGTTGAACGAGACATTTTTATAACACAACGGTGAGTCAACGTATTCAGAGGCATAAAAATAAATTGTAACCCCCATTTCTGAATCACTTCTTGATTTCAGACGCTTTGTTAAAGAAAGAGTCGTATTCTTTAGACAATTTTTTTATATGAATCATATCAATATATTTATACACACTTTATACATTAAATGTCCTCTACAATCGAGAAGGTTTAGGCAGCAGTCCAACACGCTGGCCTAGTGCGGGTTCGTGCTCAATAAATCTGAAAAATCTTGTTTGATTATTTTTTCGAAAATGTTTTGTACATCAATACACGATCTTGCTAATTGTCATGCCATAAAATATATTAAATAAAAAAAAGTAACGTCGCCCAACGTGGGGCTCGAACCCACGACCCTGAGATTAAGAGTCTCATGCTCTACCGACTGAGCTAGCCGGGCTAGTGGGTGCTTGACCCAATTTCCGAACTGTATTGCACGACCTACGAATAGACGATAATTATTTTACGATTTCTTGTTTATTCAAAGTGTTACTCATGTTTTGCATGTGATAATTGAATGAAATAAGTATACTTAAACAACTCTCTATTACTTGCCCTCGTGTTTGATAAAAATAAATAATAATAATGTAGCTTCTGTCCATAATATAAAAATAATCACTTTTTACAAAATGCATGTAGTCGAATATGTTTTCGCAATTTTTTTTTGTCTATCAGTCTCTTTGTTACGGCCACTTAAAAACGGCTGGACCGATTTTGATGCGTTTTCAATGTTACATAGCAGACACGATAAAGAGTGATTTAGGATACATTTTATATTATAAATTAAGATTAACAAATGTGTGGCAACTACCAACAGCCTTTCATATTAGTTTGAAATAATGTTATTCAGTTGTTCTGTGACCACAAGGAGGTCGGTTTGCACATCTTGAGGCCACGCACCCCGCTACGTCACTGGAACTAATCGGGCCCAATTGTCGAGATCATTACAAGATTGTCGGGACACGAGACATACTTGTGCAAGGTCGGAACGATTGGAAGATTCCTTAGGCGAACCAATGTCAAGATGACGGGTATTATAACGCGAAAATTATTCAAGCATCATCATCAGCCCAAGGTCCCATCTATGTCCTTATTAGAGCTGAATAAGATTAGACGGGAATAAGCCAGTATTTAGTATGTGGACGAGTGTCGCCGCTTGTCTGTCACCTGTTCATTCTACTACAACACGACCAATGATTATTTAAACTAAAATGAAGGGCTGCTGTTGGTTGTTACATTTACAAAAGTGTTGATATTACCTACACGCAACCCGAATTACTAAGAAGCGTGTGTGTCAAACATATGACAGTGTAATCGTAGGTTCGGCACGCTCGGCATGCTCACATTCCCTTTCTAGTCTTATTCAACTGTTCTGCCTTCATACCGAAAGCCACTCAAATCGATCAATCAAAACACAATACTTATCTCTTCGTAAGAATAAAGATACGAATACTATTTTTACCGTTACATTCGTACAAGTCTACCAAATTTAATAGTTGTGACGTGTCTATTCCGATTTACATAACTGTTTGCTACTTTCCGTGGGCGGATAATATATACAGACGATTTTATTCGGAGATCGGGTTTGAGATGTTGTACAACGTCTTATGTATGTTTTAGTAGTTGATGATATGAATCAGGGTATCTGGGATTGGTAGAAAAATATACATGTATCATTATCAGCCCATATACGTCCCACTGCTGGGCACGGGCCTCCTCTACCATTGAGAGGGTTTAGGCCATAGTCCACCACGCTGGCCTAGTGCGGCTTCGCGGACTACACACCCAAGAAATTCCTAAGAACTTTTAGGTGTGCGGGTTTTATCACGATGTTTTCCTTCACCGTTAAACCACGTAATTCATTGTGAGTACACGCATAGAAGTGGGCTTAATCTCAACGTTTACTATTACTAAATCAATTTGAGCAAAACCGTTTGCATATTATAGAAGCTGTCAAAAAAATTAGCTTCAATTTCAGAATTTTGTATTGAATATGATTAATAATATGTATGTATATCATCTTAATATCGAGTCTTGTTACGCAGAAAAACTAGTCAAGACTTTATTTGGTTCGCACCTGTTTTCTTAGAACTTACAAGGCGTGGTATTTGAATATATTTTTACCTTATATCATCAGTATGCTAAAGTTTTATGCAAATGCGTGTGTAGGATCATTGATTGAAACATTAGACCATGTACGTTCTGTAGTACCGTTTATTGGTAACTAGCTGTTGCTCGTGACTTTGCCCGCGTAGACTACAGGGTTGAGTTCAGATAGAAAATAAGTTATAGTCTATTTTACTTCTCAAAGTCCTATTTATAAATGACGAACTCCCATACAAATATTCAACCCTTATTTCACCCCCCACTGGTCGAAATTTCAAAAATGCTAGAACAAATGTTTAATTATTTCTTATCAAGTGCTTAAATATAAAGTTTCATGGTTTTATCTTCTAAAATTAAGAAATCCCATACAATTCGCAATAAAAATTGTCTGTGCCTAATTTCATCAAAATCGGTTGAGAGGTTTAACCGCGAAAGCGCTACAGACAGAGTTACTTTCGCATTTATAATATTAGTAGGGATTGTGGCACATTAGGAATTATTCTACCATGCTGGCTTTGTCAGATGGCTAAAAATCTTTGACTTTTGACTGTCTTAAGGCTGAGGCGGTACTTCCATACAAGTCCATCAACTAATATATCGACCTATGCTCAGAATAAAGTTATATTTGCAGAATCTCAACTTCTCTTTGTCAGCGATTTAAACTTAATTGGGCACAAAATTATCTGTAATTTTTTTGTTCCTCAAACATCACAAACTTTACTAGTGCAATATATAAACAAGTTTAACGCTATAAAGACATAAAAAGTACTTTGGTATTATAGTCATAAGTAACCTTATTCTATGCCTAGGCCGTTTTGTTTCGGGTCTGGGTGTTTGTGAGACCGAAAATTTCACTCGTACACTGATACACAGGATACAGGATTCGTAATCTAGTGAGGGGTCAGAGCTATGTATGTGACTGTTGGGTATATTTCTTATTTTATTTGTATAAGCACCATTAACAATGTAACTAAGAAATATTTACTTTCCTTGCTTCGAAATAAAAACAATACCTATGCCTTTAAACGAAAATTAAACCCTCTTTTCATTCGGGATCATGGTGAAACAAAAATAGCTAATTATAATCCAAAGATAAACATTCTGCCTCGTGGTCTAGCGGTACAAGTATGTGCCGTGCGATCTAGAGGTCCTGGGTTCGATTCTCGGGTCGGGCAAAGTGTTATTGGGTTTCTCCATTAGGAAATTCTCAGTAGCAGCACGGAGACTGAAAATGTGCCCGAAAAACGGCAATAGGCTCTTCCTACTACGTGGGACTGATACTTGGCGAAATGTGGGTGCACAAATGCAACTCTGCCTACCCCATCAGGTAATACAGGCGTGAGTTTATGTATGTAAATAAATTGTATGATAGCACTCCTACTCACACTTGATTGGAATTATTTTGCCGGCCGCGCGACACAGGCCGCGTGTGTGACCCCGCAATGATTGCCCATTGAACTTCATTAACTGTACACGAATAATGACAGACATTTTATATTGTGTAGTAGCGGTGACTTTACCGCTAAAACATGTTGAATACCGTATGTTATAAGACTAACTTAAGGTTCGACTGTTAGAGAATGCCTCAGGCATTAAGTCTGCCTCTACATGTATCGTACTAAAGATGATAAAAATAAGTAAAATAAAGATTGCTTTAAAAGAGGTGAAGATGGTCAAGATAGACCATCATCAGCCAATATAAGGCCTACTGCTGGGCACAGGCCTCCTCTGCTATCCAAGGTTTTAAGCCTAGTGCGTGTTGGCGGAGTATATCATCTGCAGCCCATATACGCCCACTGCTGGGCACGGGTCTCCTCTACCATTGAGAGGGTTTAAGCCTCAACCCACCACGCTAGCTTGGTAAGAGTTAACGGACTTCATATCTGAGAAATTCGTAAGAACTTTTAGGTGCGCAGGTTTAATTATGATGTTTTCCTTCACCGTTAAAGCAAGTGATAGTTCATTGTGAATACACACATAACTTGGAAAAGTCAGAGGTTTGAACCTCCGACCGACGGGTTGATCTCGAGGCCAGTATTTTTCATAATTATCTTCATCGTCATTGTTAGCCAAAAGACGTCTACTGCTGGACATAGGAATTTTTTAATCAATAGTAAGTTTTATGTTTTAATTAGACCTGTGATATATTTCAACAAACCCAAACATTGTTCGTTCCCTCCGAGTTTCGAACCTGAGTCACCGCATTGCGTTGTGTTACTGACCGCGATAAACATGCAAATTACTAACTGGTGTTAATGTTCAAATGTGCACTATACAGAGATAACGGGACATTTTTATTGCCACTTCTTCTATGAAACACTTTTTTGGCTTAAAATTATTGTGACATACTTGAAGTGTGGTTTTTATAATTGTAACAAGAATTGTTACCGTCGTTCGCGAAAATATAAAATTTGACAACCTTTCTGTATACAGAGTGTATTTAGACCGTGATCGAAAACTGAGGCAGGTAATGGCGAGGGTGATCACAAACCCAGTAGCGATATTAAAAATCGCGACAAAAAATAAAAATTTTGACGTTTTCCATACAACCATCGGTGTTAAAAGTATGTGGTTTGTATGGAAAACCTCAAAAATTGTATTGTTTGTCGGGATTTTCTTTAATGCCAGGGGGATTGTAATCACCCTCGCTATTACCTGCCTCAGTTTTCGATCACAGTCTAAATACACTAATTTGGACCCATATGTTGTACTTAAATTGAGTGAATTTTGGAAAACTACAGAACTTTGAATTTTGAAGTGTGTATACAGACCGTTATCGAAAACTAAGGTAAAAAAGCCCTTTAAAAAATAAATAATTGACATTTTCCTATTGACCATAGGTATTAAATATACCTATGTGTTGGTTAGGAAAACTTCAAAGTTTTTACTTTTCATCGAGATTTTCTTCAATATCAATCGTTTTGTAATTACCGTAGCTATCTTAGTTTTTTAATAACGGTCTGAATACACCCTGTTTAATAAGTCTATATATACGTCCTGCCAGGTACAGGTCTCCAATAAAAGATAGGCCTTAGTCCACTGCGCTGGCCTAGTGCGGGTTGGCGGACTACACACCTAATAAATTCCTTAAAAGTTTTAAGTGTTCAGGGTTTCTCACGATGTTTTCCTTCACCGTTAAAGCAAATGATATTTCATTGTGAGTAGAAACACACAGTAGGTATATTAGATTTAAATTTCACGATACATACTTTTAACGAATCTTCGGGTGATAAATAAGTAAGAATATAGGAATCTGTGCAATATCTTTCCTAACTGACCTACTAGTCTTTCGTTATACGCAGTAAACATGATGTCACCGAGAAGAGAACCCGCGACCCCGCGACGCCTGTTTAGAAATGCGCATAACAGGTTCTTACTCAACGTGCATAGATGTTATGGCCCAATGACCGCGATTAGACATATTCTGAATGTCTTGTGTATTATTATCATGTAGGTCTTGTGGTGGAAACCTGCGGCATAGAGGTACCGGGTTCGGTACCGGAAATGTGGCGGTTGAAAACACTTCTATGGCTTTCCTTTGGAAACCCCGGATACACAACTCTGATTTTTTCAAGTTATGTGTATATTCACAATGAAATATCACTTGTTTGAACGGTGAAACAAACATCGTGATGAAACAAACACACCTAAAAGTTCTGAGAATTTCTAAGGTGTGTAGTCCGCCAACCCGCACTAGGCCAGCGTGGCGGACTACGGCCTCAACCCTCTCAATGGTAGAGGAGACCCGTGCTCAGCAGTGAGACGTATATAGGCTGATGAGAGATGTCCAGCACTGGACGTCTTTAAGGTGATGATGATCAGTTAAACTGTCTGGCTTATACAGTTTTTCGGCTAATAATTCTTCAAGTAAATTACAAAAACGATACCAAACGCAACAGTTAAACGTTAGAAAGGAAGTGAATAAAAGTTTATTAACAACATAATGACTGGACGGGAATCGCATGTTCTTGAGCTCGGACAAACCGGTATCTTTTGGATTTCACCAAACTGTAGTAACAATGATATGTTGGTTTTGAGGAGCCCATATACGTCTAAATGGGCACGGGCCTCCTCCACCATTGAGAGGGTTTTGGCCTTAGTCTACCACGCTGGCCTAGTGCGGGTTGGCGGACTACACCCCTAAGAAATGTTGCCATTAATTATTTGCACATAATTTTGCCTGGAGACAAAGAGGCAATCTAGTATTCTTCGATATATCTGCCTGTATAGACTTACGTCCGGCTGGGCACTGATCTCCTCTACAACTGAGAAGGTTTAACCCCTCGTGTGCCTGAGTCGCACTCGCAAAAAGTACCGTCGTGTGTCCGGCCGCACGAAATTCACATCAACTTAGCTTTGTGATTTTTTACATTTAATTCCCGCGGCTCAATCCTTCACCCATATTCACCAGAGACACATTAATTCATTACACTTTCGATGCAAGTTAAATTAGATTCTTAAGCTTAGAGTTTAATACATAAAATCGCGTGTAAAATGTTTGGACGTGGATCCACGTCTTAGGCACACGAGGGGTTAAGCTTTAGTCCACCACGCCGGACAAGTGCGGGTTAGCGGGCTATACTACTAAGAAATTACTAGGAACATTATAGTGTACAGGTTTCCTCATTTTCTTCTTCAGGAATTCTCCTAACTTTGTACATTTTTAGAGGTAAAAGATTTTTGATCTGACGCGCTTTAACCCTAAAATCAACGCGGCATTTCATGTCAATTGAAGTGGACATTTTTAACGTGTGAAAAAACAAGTACTTGCACCGCTAAGTAACCGGTCGGGACTCGAACCGGCACCACCGTAATTCTTATGTGGTGTTATGTAATGGTTTTATATTTACGATGTTGTTTTAGGTTATGTAGTGTGACAGAGTTTTTTAACTGTTAAATGTGTTGGTTGTTGAGGCGTGAAGAAAGTAGTGCGATTGTGGATTGCGATATGTTTATCCTGTAAGATATTATTAGACGTCATTAAGACATAAAATATGCTAGAAAAACTACAGGGCAGCTGAGTAAGATTTAAAGGGAAAGATAGTATTTGAGACGAGGACGAGTGTCGCCGCTTGTCTGTCACCTGCTCATTCTACTACGGTCACACCACCAATGATAAACATTTCAAACAATGGCTGCTACTAAGAAGCGTGTGTGTCAAACATATGATAGTGTAATCGTAATGTAACGTATAAGATACAAGTCTTGTGTCAGAAACTACGAGAGACTTATCTCACATACACCCAGACACGAAATAAATATATCACATAAACATTTCTCGTTTCGCCAACTGCGCTACGGGGCAGTCACTGTCTTATAGGGGCATCGGCAAACTAACAATAAATAAACAAAACCGCAGAATTACACAATAAAGGTTTAAGTTACCGACGCCGCCGGACTTCCGGGCTTTGTCGCGTGCGAAACTATCATGTTTGTATAATTTTTATTCGTATCGTGCAACAGTCATGTGGCCACAGATTAAAAACGCGCGAAATTGAACGCTCCCCATTTGACAGTAGAGTTGAGTGTTGCCAGACTAATGGATTGCGTGCGCAATGGTAGTTTTTGCGATGTCTGTCACGGATCGCGTATGTAATGCGAAGTAATTGATTAGCATTTGTTTTGTCTGCGTGCGTGCGTTTCAGCCGGTATGGAACGATTACCGTGTAATGTACTGTTGATATGATAGTAATGTGATACTAGAGTTTGTGTCAGTGACGTAGTGTAGGACGCCCTCTGGCTAGATGGGGTGACGATATCCGCAAGGTGGCTGGCAGTGGTTGGATGAGGAGAGCCGAAAATCGAGGCCAGGAGGAGAGGAGAGGCCTATGTCCAGCAGTAGACCAAATGAAGACTGTTGTTGATGTGTCAGTGGCGATGCTTCCATAGAAACCTCAAAAGCCCAGTTCGCCTTACAAAATTTCGAATAATAATCTTTAAACTTTCAATATAAAAAAAAAGGAATGAGAAATATAGATGAGAAGATCCTGAGCTTACAATGAACTATAAACTAGACATGACACAACTAATGTATAACGCTTATGGGCTTCTGTAGAAGGCTTATTATTTATTTTAACGGTAAAGGAAAACATTGTAAATAAACCTGCACACCTAAGAGTTCTTAGGAATTTCTTAGGTGTGTAGTCCGCCAACCCGCACTAGGCCAGCGTGGTGGACTATGGCCTAAACCCTCTCAGTTTTAAAGGCGGCCCGTGCCTTTCAGTAAGATGTGTATATGCTGTTGATCATGTTATATCTATTGACAGCCCCGTGGCGCAGTTGTCTAGACACCAGCTTGCGAAACGAGTGCTCGCGGGTTCGATCC
Organism: Cephonodes hylas; assembly: GCA_030295005.1. Taxonomy (NCBI): domain Eukaryota; kingdom Metazoa; phylum Arthropoda; class Insecta; order Lepidoptera; family Sphingidae; genus Cephonodes; species Cephonodes hylas. The sequence goes on along the minus strand of AP025387.1, from coordinate 4,322,167 downwards.
CCGCACCGAGACAAATGTTTGTGTGATCCACAAATATTTGTTTCGGGTCTGGGTGTTTGTGAGACCGAAAAGTCTCTCGTAGTTTCTGATACCCACGACACAAGACTCGTATCTTAGTGTGGGGTCAGGACTATGTATGTGACTGTTGGGTGTATTTATTTATTTATTTATGTGTCTAATACAAAATATATTATTTCCAGATGCAATAAACTACGGCAAGCCTTCTCTTCGCACAAGCAAAGTGAGTAATTTAGAAGAACTTGATTAGTTTCTACAATAACTTTATAACTGTACAAAATACGGTAACATTGAATAGACACCGTTAAGAATTTATTTATATGTTGGATATGAATAACGGATGTATGATATATCTTATTATATGTGCTGTGAGAATTAGAGGTGCCGGGGTTCGATACCCGTGTCGGGAAAAGTTTTGTTTGTACCTGGAAAACGGCAATAACCTCGCCTCCTATTACGTGGGACTTATATCTGGTGAAATTTGGGTGCAGAAATGCACCTCTGTCTACCACTTTGAGGAATACTGGCGTGAGGTTATGTATGTATGTTAAAACTCAATTTAAAAGTGAATGCAAGGGATTTGGGCTTAGTCTTCGTATCTTAGTGGCAGTGGCGTGCCTAGGGTGTCAAACTAAGGCAAGCCCAAATGTTTATTTAGTAGCAGCATATTTTTTTTGGTACGTAGGACTAATAAATACCTACCGGTTAGTACTCACATTCACGTTTATAGCGTTATTTTATAAATAAACAATCGTTAAGTTCGTTATTCGGAACTATGTAAGGCAAGTCGGGTTTTCGGGCTTCTATGGAAGCACCGCCACTGCTTAGTGGGTGTACAACAGTGGCGGTAATTCCATAGAAGCCCGAAAGCCCAATTTCCCTTATAAAATTTTGGATAATAATAATCTTTAAGCTTTAAATCTTTATTTAATGAAAACAATTTGACGTATAAATGAGATTATCCTTCCCCCATAATAAACTATAAACTGGACATTACACAATTAACAAAATTATGTAACACTTAAGGGCTTCTATGGAAGTAGGTACCTACTCGATGATCGATCCTATGTAACAACAGTTATCCAACTTGTTACGATGATTGAACGCTTGATGTAAAATACAACACACAGTTAATACCGTTGTTATTATAAAAAAACTCGTAGCGTTAACCATAACATGCGAGTTTGCAAATGTGCTAATGTTAAACCAAGAAGATTGCAGATTATAAATCACGCAAAGGTTGGATGCGCAAGCGTAGTTTAAGAAAGAGTAGCTCATTTTCTAGGTTCTTCTTCTTCTTCTTCATCAACCCATATACGCCCACTGCTGAGCACGGGTCTCCTCTACCATTGAGAGGGTTTAGGCCATAGTCCGCCACGCTGGCCTAGTGCGGGTTGGCGGACTACACACCTAAGAAATTCCTAAGAACTTTTAGGTGTGCAGGTTTCATCACGATGTTTTCCTTCACCGTTAAAGCAAGTGATAACTCAGTTTGAATACACACATAACTTCGAAAAGTCAGAGGTGTGTGCCTGGGGTTCGAACCCGCGACCGCCGAGATTCTCGACCGCGCGCCTATATACTATATTTGTCCTACTAAAAGTCATGAGGAATATTTCTCTGCCTATATCTTACGAGACATGCTCGATAATATATTTAACGGATTTTCGACGGATCGGTTATAACAACCGAATGGCAATGTTTATGGAATCTATATTTTTATTTTATTTCATTTGTACTCACTACTCATATTCGGTAACATTAATTAACAATAATTGTAGCATTTAATACATATCATCATCATCAACCCATATACGCCCACTGCTGAGCACGAGTCTCCTCTACCATTGAGAGGGTTTAGGCCATAGTCCACCACGCTGGCCTAGTGCGGGTTGGCATACGAACAATACATATACGGAACAAAATAGTTATTAAACCACATCTGTGCGTAAAAATTAAAAACAATCATTTTGAAACGAAACTAAAAAGTTATGGGGCTTCGCTCACAGATGACTCGTGATTTATATCTGAATTAAATCGTAGATAGAGATGAAATAAAAAATAAAATCAATACATTCAACAGTCACACAAATGAATAACTATAGCTTATAAATACTATCGGATAGAACGTCCGAAACACACGGTCCCTTCGTCGTCGTTATATCCGGTTTCAACTGCATTATTATTTAGATAAGTATTTGATCTCTGATCTTTGAGATTCTTTAAATGCGTAGATACTTTCACTACTCAGCTATTGTTGGAATGTTGAGGTAATATACCGTTATGTATGTGAGAAATAATGTCATCGTCATTATCAACCCATATACGCCCCACTGCTGGCACAGGCCTCCTCTACAAATGAGAGGGTTTAGGCCATAGTCCACCACGCTGGCCTAGTGCGGGTTGGCGGGCTACACCTAAGAAATCCCTAAGAACTTATGTGTGCAGGTTTCATCACGATGTTTTTCACTGTTAAAGCAAGAGATCCTTAATTGTGAACACACACATAACATCTGAAAGAAGGAGATATACGGCCGGATTTCAAACGTGTCTGATTTTCAATGTCACCATGTCCTCTAAAATGTCACAATAAAGTAAATAAAATGCCCCATGAGTCTTAAGGTCAGGCACGGTGTTACGAGACCTCAATCATTGAGGTCACGACTCACGGATGAGCCAAGATCGACAGGTATTATTAAAATATGCAAAATAATATAATATATTCCGCGCAACATCGGACCAGATACATAGGAAAATGTTCTGTCGAATATTTATCATATATGTAGTTTAATTAACATTGGTCGAGAATGTCGGCGGTCGCGGGTTCGAACCTCAGGCACACACCTCTGACTTTTCGAAGTTATGTGTGTATTCACATTGAATTATCACTTGCTATAACGGTGAAGGAAAACATCGTGAGGACACCTGCACACTTAAATGTCTTTAAGGATTTCTAAGGTGTGCATTCTGCACTAGGCCAGCGTGGTGGACTAAGGCCTAAACCCTCTCAATGGTAGAGGAGACCCGTGTCCAGCAGTGTAAATGGGCTGAGAATGATGATGAAAATATGCATGAGTTTAGTATAGATTATAATAATCTCATTTTTATTACAACACTTTTTTATATTCTCCATTATACCACAAACCAGACCATCAAATGTTAATATACCGGTTTAAAGATATTTTTAATATTGTAAATCACGTATTAAAAACTTATTTATGTTATAAAACTATGTGTTTATAATAACTTAGCGGTAGATTTGTCAATAGTTCGGTAGAAAACTTTGATTTAGAATGGTAGAAATGTAATTTAACACTTCTAATAGAGAAGTTTAAGTGGAATTTTGGAAAGTTGATATTGATGCTACAGGAAAAATGCAGAGGTTTTATTTATATCTAAAAATATCTAGATTTACATATAGATGACGGTCATGATAGCATTTTAAATAAGTTGCCTGGTTTTAAGCAGTGACGGCCTCGAGGTATGGGCGCGCGGTCGAGAATCTCGGCGGTAGCGGGTTCGAACCCCAGGCACACACCTCTGACTTTTCGAAGTTATGTGTGTATTCACATTGAATTATCACTTGTTTTAACGGTGAAGGAAAACATCGTGATAAAACCTGCACATCTAAGAGTTCTTAGGAATTTCTTAGGTGTGTAGTCCGCCAACCCGCACTAGGCCAGCGTGGTGGACTATGGTCTAAAACCCTCTCAATGGTAGAGGAGACCCGTGCTCAGCAGTGGGCGTGTATGGGTTGATGAAGTGAAGTGAAGCCTGGTCTATACGAAAGCTCAGTGATTGCGCTTCAAATCCTAGCCACACATACCTTACTTTTCTAAGTTATGTGTGTTTATCATCAGCCCATACCCATCTAACTGTTGGGCACGGGCCTCGTCTACCATTGAGAGGATCTAAACCTTAATCCACCACGCTGACCTAGTGCGAACCGACTACAAACCTAAGAAATTCCTAAAATCTTTTTAGGTAGGCCGGTTTCCTCCCGACGATTTTCCTTTACCGTTATAGCAAGTGATAATTCATTGTGAATACACACATAACTTCGAAAAGTCAGAGGTGTGTGCCTGCGGTTGAGCCTGCGATCGCCGAGTTTCTCGACCTTGCTCCATCACTGGTTATTATTTCACTGATGATCTAATAAAATTTACAAAATTTTCCATAACGCAATATCGCCCCAGGACCATCACTGCTCATTATTTCATTGATTAATTAATTAAATATAATCGACAAAATATTCGTCAATACAACAAAAAAAATCGATTCTAAATCCAAAACTCGGACGCCATATTAGCGTCCTTGACCGCGTGTCAAAATGGCCGACGCAATTAATTCCCCATATACACGATCGGCACGCACAAATACACGTGCGGCGGCACGTAGCTGTCGCGGTAATTAGACGGTAATAACGAATTGATGGCACTCCTTGTCTATGACTCAATGCCGTAGATAAATACGCACCTTATGCTATGTAGGTTGTGTATCTATCTTGATCGAGAGTCTCCGCGATCGCGGGCTCAATCCCCAGGCACACACCTCTGACTTTTCGAAGCTATGTCTGTATTTACAATGAATTATCACTTGCTCCAACGGTAAAGTAAAATATCGTGATGAAACCTGCACACCTAGAAGTTCTTAGGTGGAAAGTCCGCCAACCCGCACTAAGCCAGCCTGATGGCTTAAACCCTTTCAATGGTAGAAGTGGCCCGTGGCAGTGAGACTTCTTTATATGTCAGCCTTTGACGATGATGACATATTTACGTACAAAAGATCTGATGATGTGTTTAACAATATAATTTGCATTTTATAAATATAGAATTGCGTCTCTCTTCAATGTGGGTACTTCTACAGAAGCCCAAAAGCGTTACACGTTAATTGTGTATGTCAAATTGATTTTGTTAAATAAAGTTTTTCGTTTATTGATTTGGGTAAATTGGGTTTTTAAGCTTCTGTGGAAAGACTGGCTATAGTCTACCCATCTATTTAAGGATAGGTACAAGCGACTGTTTAAGATCACTGGTCGTTTAACAAATGTACAACAGTGACGTGAAAAAAACTAAAAAGGTCAACTTCCTCAAACTGCAGGACATTTGTACGGTCTCCCGACTAATGTCGGCCATATTAGATATTGCGTCATGCACGCCGTATGCCGCGCAGATGGGACACGACGTTTTGTTAATTATATCTCAAACGACAAGAATTTCATCCGCCAAGATAGCGTGTGTGTAAAGAAGCGCCATATTGTAACATGAATTTAAATACATGTGATTTTTTTGTTCAAGTTAATCGATCAAATGCAACAATACGCACAGAAACCGGTTAAACTAGTTTATATTCGTACAATCAATACGTCATAGTGGGGTGACATTTTCACACGGCTCACAGAGCGCGCGAACCGAAAACCGGTACCGCTTCCGCTGCGCTAGGGGAAATAGTCAATCGATGCGTTCGAAATTCAAATATCTTTCACTCGCTTCTTATTGCCATGCTACAATTATAAATTACCCGAATTCTCGGTTAATATACTTGAATGTGTAACGTTGGTAAATTATTCAAAGATCTGATTACAATGCAAATGTAATATATTTGCATATCCCGTCGGGTTTGAATTTTTAAACAATAAAAAGCTACTTCACGTAGTTTAGAAAACAATAAATTAATTTGGAAAAGTTTATTTCAACAAAAGAAGTGGGTTAATATGAATATTTTTATTTGCGAGGTCGTAAATGAGAGTCCTTTTTAAGTATTTTATAGTATTTGAAATAATCGCAGTGGTCGTAGACGAAGTCATTAAATCACTACATAGTATAAAACAAAGTCGCTTTCTCTGTCCCTTTGTATGCTTAAATCTTTGAAACTACGCAACGGATTTTGATGCGGTTTTTTTAATAGATAGAGTCATTGAAGAGGAAGGTTTATATGTACGATAACATCCATTAAATATCAGCATTGCACCCGTGCGAAGCCGAGGCGGGTCGCTAGTAAATAATAAAGGTATGCTAAACAAGATTCAGAGTTTTTATGGCATTCTGTGCTACCTTCAATTCTGGTTAACACCATTTACAGTGGCAGGTTTTAGGGTGGAATAATAATAAGAGTTAATAACAAAATCTGTTACAGTTGATAGTATATACCAGTTTTCGACGACAAATGTTTTATTTAAAAAATAAAACGGAGTTTGGTGTCGTGTTATCAAACCGATACAATAATGTTTTTGTCTTTCATTAACTTGTCGCGTGATTATTTAGGCTTAGTATTTTTTATGGGATAAGAGGCTAACGAGCTCGTGAACCACCTGATGATAAGTGATCAGTAGCACCCATGACAATACCAGACAAGTTATCTGTACAATCCCAGTCTTTGAGGATAATATAGACCCTATATATGATTTTATTTAAAAAGACATTGATGCCAATTCTCAAATAATACATTCTATTTCTGATTCTATATAGGTCGTATAAAAGAACTTGCGGTCCGCAGTTAATATTACTTAGTTACTCGAAGTGCGAGTGTTTCGAATAACAATCCAATTAAAATGTGAGTAATGTTACAATAATAGTCTACTGTGCTGTCTGTAACGGCATGGAAGCGTTTTATATTTTACATAACAAGTGCGTAGTGATACTACATTGGAGTTCATTGTAACACATTTAATAATTACATTATAGCGTATGGTGTTTTATTTCCCTCTTTAAATAAGGGTTTTTAACATAAATTTAGTTTTAAGCTTTGGCTTAAACAAAGTAAGGTATGAATTAAACTAGTTTGAAACTAACTCCTGTGATAGCTAAGCTGAATAGGCATGTTAAATGAAGCGATGAAGCATATTATGTGGGTAACAAAGTAATGAGTACAACAGTTGAAATATGGACAAGCAGAGTAAGGACAAAGAAAATGTGCAAAAAGGGATGAATGAAGACATGACGACTGATCTCCATCAGTCAGAGATGATAAGAAGGATAAAACATATTTCGCCGATAGAAAATAGAATTGAGAACGGGGCAAAAGAATGATGATGATTGTTAAACTTTTAATTACTTACGGTATTATCTAACTGTATAATTGACTGCTACTTATCTCCACTGATACTATATTCTATAAATAGAGTAAAATTATTTCTACTCCGTGACAATGATACGTTTCAACACCGAAGTAGTATTTTCTATTGATGATTCAGAAGATCTCTTAGACTATTTAAAAATATATATTTTTAGTAGCAATTGCGTCATGTTGAATTTTATTTGATGTATGGAGTAAGTATTGTACGTTTATGATGGAGTAATGTTAGTTAAAGTGATCGATTTGAAAAAAACTTAAAGCCTTGGAGTTGTACTGATTTTATACCTATTTATAAAAACCTGGTGAGATCGCATGTCTTATACGACCTCGCTCTTTATGTGATATTCTAATTCTAAATATATTATTTTGTGATTCGATTCGAATTTTCGCCACGCTCGTAAATATTGTCACCTCTACACAAGAGAGTTACGGCGCGATGAAACGCGAACGAAGTTAATTAATTAGTTTTGGTCAGTTTGCACGAAATGTATCACCTAGTTGAAAATAATGTGTAGATTGAATTTTATCGCACTTAATTACATTACTTTTTTTGTTATAACTTATACATTTTTCTTTTTAAAGAGTTATAAATACAGTTTAAGATCAAATCATTGACATATCAGCACATATACGCCCCAAAGTTTGGCACGGTGCTCCTCTACAACTGCTAGGGCTTAGGACTTAGTCGACCTAGCCTAGTGCGGGTTGGCGGATTACACTCATAATATTATAATGCCTTAGAATTTTTAGGTGTGCTAGCATGATGTTTTCCTGTACCGTTAAAATACGTGATTATTCTTTATGAACAATAAACTTGTCATAGAACTTAGGGTTTTAACTTACCATCGCGCGAGTAAACCTCGAGGTCGTCACTACTCCCGATGAATTCCCTAATCCATACCAAAAATACACCTAAACCTGAGTAAAAGCATCACAATTCCCAAATTAAAAATCCACCCATATGACGTCACATCGGGCGGGCACGGTGCGGTTCTATTATAGCCACGGTGCGACCTCCACAACGTTTAGAGAAAGTTACGCGGCTGTATGTGTGCGAGCGTGGCAGCGAGTGTGTAAATCATCACTCGCTGTTGTCGAATAAATTGCGGTGTAATTGCCATATGTAATGAGATTATCGCTATATGGACGTTTTTTTGCAGATAAAATTTAGTTTTTTTAGTATGTATTGGTATAGATTTGAATGTAGTTGATTTGCTGGTATTGTTGAGTTGAAGATGTCTTTAATATTGCTAGATTCGGTTTTAGCTCGTTTGATTGACTAAATGACATGTATTCGTCATTTTATACTATTAGTTTGCTGAATAATGTATATTAGATCTGTAATTAACTTGTTGATTGACGTCTCAAAATTTATAAAGATTTATAGAAGTAAATGAATGTAAATTTTAATACACACAACACAAAGCAAAACATACCGTTCGTGTAATGAAGCAAAAAGCACGTGTAATCGAAATGTCCCTGTTCGATTCTAGGTTTTGTCAAAGTGTTATTCTCATTTACAGGAACATACGAGTAAAGGCACTAGTAGTACAATAACCACATAGGATAACACCTTTTCGTTTCAACTTAATTTCTGATTGTTTAAAAAAACATTTGTAAAATCTTTTGTAAATTGCATGACCGTGTCTTTTATCCCTACACATATGGTTCTTTAGTATGTATTTTATAGTGTGCAATATTTGTAGACTATTTTACATTACTTACGAACTGGAAGGGGGAGATTGATTTTAGTTGAGTAAGCGATTAGTCTGTCTACCCTACGGCCTATCGTGTTCATTAATGTATGTGACAGTATTTTTATATACTCATACACGTTCCACTGCCGACCCCAAGTCTTGCATTCTCCACGGTTCAGGCTTTAGTCCACCAAGCTGACATAAGACGATTTTGCGGATACTGCACTATAGTAAACATAAACAAATACTCGTGATTCATACAGCCTAATGTCACGTTCGATCTAGATGCTAGTTAATAACGCCAGCGCTGACCGCTCGCTAGAAAGTCACTTGCGTGTGCAATCGCAGGCCTCCAACGGATGGAGATCCGGCTTATAAGGACAACATAGTTACCAGAGAAATATCGGATGGAATGAATGACCGATCCTAGAGTATGTGGATCGGTGTAAGAAAAATATCGTTACAACGCCATCTGTTAACGTTTTGGAGAGTTGTTATGGTTGGTTCAATTGTTATGTATCGTTTTTATAATGGTTCTGGAAGCTTAGTGTACCAAAGAGCAAAGGTCGACCCGTTATAGGCCAGCGCAGTGAAGTAAGGCCTTAACCCTCTCAATGGTAGAGGATGGCCGCGCCTAGAAGTGGGACATATAAGGGCTGGTAACTAATTTATTACACTAATAGATATTAATCACATTGGGTCAAGCATGGTTATAAACCTTTTTTATATGTTTATCCTTAAGGGAGTTATGCTACCCTTATCTACAATCATAATCATCAGTCACCCTCAACCAGATTGCATAAATATTAGTCTACTATTTCCGACTCATCTGTACATAGAACAAGGCCATCGATACGGGAATCAGACGTTTGGATTCGCCCTTGTTCCTAGATTATTTATCGAGCCTCGGCTCGCAGATGTGATGGCGTCATGTCTATCTGTCGTATCGCTTTGTAAGTCGCAATGGTAGCCAGTAATTATTAGATTACTCGTTTTTTTATTCGAATTAATTAGATTACTCGTTAAATTATACTAATTTGGGTACGGATACAAGTCCAGTGTCGTGGGTATCAGAAACTACGCGAGAATTTTCAGTCTCACAAACATTTGTCTTGGTGCGGAGATCGAATCTGCTGGCTACCGTTTCGCATGCTTGTATAAAGCCAACTACGCCACGAGGCTGTCAAGCAATTGATTTTTTACATAGTAAATAATGTTGCGATTGTAACAATGTATAGCTTTGTTGTGCCAATGACATGTTTTGACGCGTGCGCTTAAGAAGTCGCAAGTTTAGTTCCTGTGTATGTTACTGATTTTTTGTATGAATTGATATGAATAGTCTCATCTAATCAGTGATTTGCTCATCAATTAGTGGGATAAAGTTAAAATAAGACTATAGAAAATACACTTCTGCATATCCTGCAATGAATACAATAGTATTTTGTCTCTATGTGTGTTATGTAAATTTTCAGCGTATTTAAAAAACGTGTGTTGTTCCAACGTATTAGAGGACACTATCGTGGGAAATTACACGCTTTATTAATGCTGTTAATGAGTTTATTGTGGGATTTTTTGTTAAAAATAGCATTAGATTTGAAGCCATGGTTTTTAAGATTCCGTACCCAAACGGAAAATCGAGACCCTAGTACTAAGACTTCGCTGTCTGTCACCAGGGTGTATCTCATGAAACAAGATAGATAGACAATTGAAATTTTGACAGGTGCCGTATTTCTGTTCCCGCTGTAACAACAAATACTAAAAAAAATATGTCGGGCTCCCAAACAACAGACATGATTTTTTCGCCATCTTTATAATTGTAACTCGCTTAATTTAATTTAAAGCTCGTTTTACTTCACGCGAATCTGTCTCAATGATTAAAGTATTCGTAACGTTTTCGCATATTATTAGACGTGTTCTTGATAGACTGAATATATCTGCTAAAAATAACCATCGCATGAATTAATTTTAGTGCGAAAATCCGTTTGAGATTTTTAGACCATGTGGTTACTACGATTAAATATTGTCATGTTTTTTTTGTGAATACATAAATATCTTTATATACTCAGTCCATCGCCGTCCATTGCTGAACGTAGGCCCAAGAAAGCGCCAAACATCATAAAATTCTTTATCTTCAATCATCATCACTACATAGTTTAAAACAAAGTCACTTTCTCTGTCCCTATGTCCCTTTGTATGCTTAAATCTTTGAAACTACTCAACGGATTTTGATGCGGTTTTTTTTAATAGATAGAGTGATTGAAGAGGAAGGTTTATATGTATGATAACATCCATTAAATATCAGCATTGCACCCGTGCGAAGCCGGGGCGGGTCGCTAATTTTAATATAAAGTTTAGTTCACATCTAAGAAATAGGAATGAGAATGTCGCAGGATTGTAAAAAGAGTGAACATGGTGAGGAAAGAAATGGGAATAAAAAAGGATTTTTTGTTTTATTGGTCTGAACGCGCTATTGTCAGAAAAAATAAATTGTCATAAATAGTAAATTCTTCGAACTACAATATAGCCTATATTGTAGTTCTACGACCTACAGTAGCGTAGCATCAATAAACATTTGACAGCAATTTTCCGAGTGGAGTCGGAAACAAAAAGTAGTCAAAAATAAAATTGTAGAACGATTCAAATTATTGTTTTGTATGTTAGCACTTATTATATACAACACTGAAACGCAAGATGGAAACGTAAATCTTGAATAAACAACGCCCTTGACCACGTTACTGCGATAGTTTAATCCTACTGAAGTCCGTAAATTAAAATGTGAGGATGTTAATATCTTGTCGTCTGTCGCGTCATAAATTATATTGTATCTGAAAATAAAACTGCCACGGTTCATAATCTAGGATTATCACAGCAATATAAAATGAAAGATGTACACAAGCCTCTAATTTTGAATAGTTTTGTTTAATTTTAATTTGCATGATGTTTAGCGAAGTTTTGTTTACTCATGCATTTGCTGAAATGAAAAGAAAAATCTCATTTTACTTAGTCATCACCGTTTCATGAGTATACAAATCGACAAAAGGATAAATTTAGGGTAATTCATTCAAGTTGGCTCAAGAAAAACCTTGCAATTTTACTGAAAAACATCATTATTAACAACGCTTGACACTTTACGACCGTGATCGTAAATTCTACCATAGCGTGGGGAAAAATCTCGTGTTGGCAACATCGTCATCGACCGCGGTCAGTCCGCGGCGGCGCGGTGCGGGGGTACGTCGCTGTCAAACTCCATAATAAAATCAGCGCTCTATTTTCGCGATTAATTAATATAAAAAGCTTTTTAGTAAATTAATCCGCGGTTTATCGCCCAATTCATTACATTTCTAATGTTTTAGTAACACGTAGTGGCAGTGCGGCGGCGCGTTCGCCTCCATACCGCAGTGAATTCCGTGCGCTCTTGGAGTCGCATCTATTTTTGTTTTGTAGCCCACTTTTATTGTAAATATTGTTTTTGGTGTCGAAACTGCTGTGTTGGTGTTGATTCTTTTAAACCTTTTTCGTCGATAGCCAGCGTACCGTGAAGATTGCCGGCATGCGCCGCCAGAAATGCTGACTTTCGAAATTTTTCGTTCCCAATGATGTGAATTTGTGCCAACCGGTGTCCTATAAGGTTTTTTTGTGTGCTAAATGTGTTGTGCCAAACGCATATACGGTTACATGTGTCCAAAAAGGTCGTAAATCAAAAGCGCAATTAAAAATAAACGCATCCGGCCGGTGGAAAAAAAATAGAATTTGAGTTTGGAATAAAAAGTCGATGCGCGTGTGTATGCGGATATGCGTAATTAATGGCGCGAAAGTTTATCAAAATAGTGTAATGCTAATTTTAAATTTTATAAAATCGAGTTTCTAAATGAAAACAGTGCACAGAATGAAATCGAATTTGCCAAAACAAAGACAATTTCACGTCTGAACGAGCGTGACGGTGGTGTTCAAGGCGTTTATGAAACGGAAAGTGATCCGCTTAACAAGTGCGACTAAATGGCAGTTTTTTGTGTAAAATTGCAAAGTTTTAGCTCGTGGAGGCGATGAGGCGTGTGTTCGGCGTGTGCTCGGACAGTTGGCTCCTCTGCGGACAGAATGTGAGGGAGATAAGCATTCCCCAATCACAATAGATGTTGTATGTTTGTTTATTTCTTTACATTTCTATTAAATTTTTATTATTTTTATACCATCATATAATTTTCCTCATTGTATGTGAATGTTTGTTAAATGCATGTTGTTGTGTGCTGTCGTTTGTGGCTTTGGTGAATAATGCAGTGTTCATTTTAAATAGTTTTTCTAAATTGTCACACATGGTCTTCAATTTGTCTTTGCCCAATCTATGGTTGAGTTTGTGGTTGACATGATAGACTGGAATCTCAATAAATAATTATTACATTAAACTAGCTAGTTATATTAAATTAATCTATTGCTAGACACAGTCCATATGGTTGTCAGGTCGAAATTTTGGCTAAGTTATTAATTCCACGAATTTTATTGCTAAGCTTCTGAGGAATCCTAGAAAAAATACTTGAAGCTAACCTATTTCAATATGCTGAAAAATCTATGTTATAAATTGATAGGATTATCATAAGGAAATCTAATTCTGAGAATATCCTAGGTATTATATTTCACTTTCACTGGGCTAGCATTGAAGATTAAGACCTACCATAATTAATAGTAGAGAACTCTGTTCAGATATGGTTAGTGTAATTGACATTGCAGTAATGTAATAGAACCGGCCAAATTTCAGGCATTTTAGCTTTCATGGTCCAAAAAGCTGAACTCAAAAGAAATAAGCTTTTGAGGGTGCAATATAATGCCCTCCAATAGACATTTAATGGTTTACTTAGCAATAATGTTTTATAAGACTTGAAGGTCTCGAGGTTAAGACATGCAGTCTAAAATCTTGATGTTTGCAGCTTCAAACCACTTTTCCAAGTTGTGAGTGTATTCACAATGAATTATAAAATATTTTACTGGTTTCATAGATGTGTAGTCCAGTGGCGTGCCTAGGGTGTCAAACTAAGGCAAGCCCAAATGTTTATTTAGTAGCAGCATATTTTTTTTGGTACGTAGGACTAATAAATACCTACCGGTTAATACTCACATTCACGTTTATGGCGTTATTTTATAAATAAACAATTGTTAAGTTCGTTATTCGGAACTATGTAAGGCAAGTCGGGCTTTCGGGCTTCTATGGAAGTACCGCCACTGGTGTAGTCCGCCAACCTGTGCTATGTCAGCATGGTGGAGTAGAACCCCTTTAATTATGGAGAAGTCCAATGCCAGGCAGTGGGACAAATAAAGGCTGATGATGAGTGTTTCATTAATATATCTTACACAAAAACAAATTGCATCACCACATTATTCACCAAAGCTTTTGAAATGGTGTTAATTTTGTTTTTAACAATGGCTGTTGTCGTTGTGAGCTCGATAACGTAAAACAAGGGCTTGTGTACACCGAATTATAAATAAACACTTGTGGTTTTACTTGCAATTGACACCGATCCTCTTGAAATATTGTTTGTGAGGCGTAACTAGGCCTGCTTGTTGAGTGAATTTAAATAAATAAATAAATATATACAATGGTCACATACTTGTCGATTTATCTATGAATTTTATTGGATTATTCAAGAATATTATATACAAAACGAATTATCCACCCAAACCATGAATTAATGAATTGTTAAAAGTGAACAATCTTAAGTCTCAGTAATTATGATCACATACTTAGTTCTGATCCTACACCAAGATATGAGTCTTGTACCTAGGACCATGAGGAGTACGAGAGAATTTTCGATCTTACAAACACCCAGACAATAAACAATTTATGTGGATCACACAAACATTTGTCCCTATACTGGTATCGAACCCGCTGCCTGTAATTTCGTAAATAGTAGCTAGCCAACTAGGACACGAGACAGACGGTTAATAGTATTTTGACTAACTAAAACAAATTATTTCTGTAGGGGGGTTATAACAAATTAGGTCCCCTTAGATTCGCTTAGCCTAATTACTCGTCGTCAAAACTGTGCGTGCTGTTGATCCTGGAGCACACGAGTTACAGTGGCAGGGGTGTGCTGGGACAGAGTATATCGAAAATAAATAGACAATTATGACAGAATTTAATGGCGACAGAAATATCGTAAGGGAACTTGATAATTCAAAGACATCTACTAGGAATTTCTCAGATTTGATTTTTGTTTGTCTTTTGTGATCTAAAAGGCCCTGCATTCGATTTCCTATTCCGAATAAGGAAATGTGGAAAGCTTGGAAATTTGCCCGAATGGATATTCGTAATGAAGTCGGAAAACGGTAATAGGCTCACCTAATTTCAAGGCTAAAAAGTCGTGTATATTAATGACAAGTTTACGATCTTTGATTTAATTTAATTAATTTAATGTGCTTTATTGAACACCACATAAACATAAATAAAATATAAAATAATTCTAAGTAATTAAATATTGTGTCACAAAACGCAGTCTTATCGCTATTAGCGATCTCTTCCACGCAATACACAAAATACTACTACTACTAGTAAATAAATAAATTGAATAATAAAAAAGAGATTGTCTCCGTGGCTACTTAAAAATACTAAAAAAAATGGATAACAAATTAAGTAAATCAGAATAATCCAAATACACAAATATTTTTTTGATATGATTAATCAAAAATAGTTACTATTTATTATTCATATGACATAGTTTTAGGCCACCAGAGAGGTGGCCAGTGCCCAGCTAAGAGACGTATATGGGCTGCAATTGATTGTATTTAACAATGCAGATTAAAATGCTTACCTATCGATAGCCGCGGTAATTAAATAGTCGCTACTCTGTGCCAAAAACGTTTTGGTGTTTCACGCTATTCATAAAACAATAATATATTCAAACACATTTTTTAAAGTATATTTACATCAAAGTTGAAAGTTTTATCACGGTTTTTTAAAAATGCAATTATGGGTGATATTAATATCTACGATCTTTTCCAGATAACTTTTTTAAAAAACAAAAATCATGAACATAACAATTAAATGAAATTCAATAACTGAATTTTTACGTAAATCGATCTATGAATGAAATTTTGTACGAATCAATTTTTAAATTTAATATGTTTTAAAAATACTAAAGTGTTGATAGTTTCCTTTGATAGTCTAAATAACTAGTTATAAAATGTTACCGTGAAATTACTAACTGTTTGGCGCCCGTGTTAGTTACGGTCAAAATTCATACCTCATTTATTCATCTAGGACGCGAAGTTATTTTAATGAACTTCTGAAATTACATTTCACTATCAGGTCCAGTTGCTAATAAAAAAATTAGGCGTTGTTCAAAATGTCTGGTATTTTTCAAAATTATGACTAAAACGAAGACTAATCATTTACTTTATGTAGACAGCCTTTTTGATGTAGCAAAGTTGCCATAAGCGATCAAGAGATTACGGCTTCGATTCCCTTCTTTGACATTTTGTTATCAGTATATTCCGATAGTGAATGAAATAAATAATTTAAAAAAGCCTTTTCCGCACTAATAAAAAATATTTATGCAAGGTGTAAAAAGACCGTTTTATATAACTAAATCAGGCAAATTCAAACAACGTTTGGCCAAATAGCAGAGGAAAGTGTTGTGTTCCGATAATAACGTAAATAGGTTATAAATAACTTAATGTTTTTATTTGCATAAGGTGAAATAAGACCTTGTTTTCAACGTTTTAGCATGTTGTAAGCAGTGGTGGTACTTCCATAGAAGCTCAAAAGCAGAAGCGTGCCTATAACAACTACGAATCTTTAAGCTCTTAATCATTATTTATACATAAGCAATTTGACATAAACTATAAACTAGACATTACACAATTAACGTGTAACGCTTTTGGGCTTCTGTGGAAGTACTGATACTGGTTGTAACTATATTGCATTCTATGTGAAAAATGAAATGTTTTGTAAATATAGACAACCTCCATGGAACTGTTAGTAAGAGTCCCTGCATCGCTGGGTCTCGAGTTCCATGCTTGCGTAAATCCCCTGTTATAAATGATGTGTAGATGTGACTAAAAGTTGCGCCAAGTTTGTGAAATGTGATTTATGATACAGAACTTGTATGGTTTTGTAGTATTAAGGTTAAACATATTGTTTACATTTGTCTTACCTAAACAGTTATTTTGGCCTCGAGCTTTAGTCATGCGGGCGAGAATTTTGGTGGTCGCAAGTCTAAACCCTAGGCAAAGACATCTGACTTTCAAAGTTATGTGTTATCGCTTGCTTTAATGGTGAAGGAAAATATTTTGAGTGTAGTCCGCCAACACGTCCTAGGCCAGTGTGGTGGACTAAGACCTAGGCCAATATGAGTTTATAATAAAACTGTGATTTATACTTCTAAGATGCGAGAAATATTACGTAGAAGAGACACAACATGACTGTAACAAGTATGTTATTGTGAATCTAATTAACGCCCTTGATTCATATGAGGAAAACTTAATTATTCATTGCAATTTCCAAGAGATAAAATCATTGAAAATTTATCATTCAAGGAAAACTTGTTAAATTGCTAAACAAGTCTATTCAAATTGTAACGTCTGGCTTGTTCTGAATACTGGAATATACCTTTTCTTAATTTATTTAAAATTTTTCTCCGACTTACTTCGCAAATCAAGCCACAACGAAAAAGTCTTATCATTTTTCGGAGTAATATATAGCCTATGTCCGTTCTCAGGGTCTAAAGATTGTCTGTGCCAAATTTCATCAAAATCCGTTCAGCCGTTTAGACGTGAAAGAGTAACAGACAGACAGACAGACAGAGCTACTTTCGCATTTATAATATTAGTATGGATATAACCCCAACGCACGAAAAACAAATATCGAGTGTACATATTTCAATTGATTGTTATCTATATTTGACGGTCGTGGGTTCTAACCCCAGGTACGCATCTCCGAACTTTGGAAGTGATGTGCGTATTCACAACGAATTATCATTTGGTTTAACGGTGAAGGATAACATCGTGATGAAACCTGCACATCTAAAAGTTCTTAGGATTAAGGCTTAAACCCTCTAATATAATAGTAGAGGAGGCTCGTGGCCAGGAGTAGGACGTGTCTAGGCTGATCAATATGATGATGATATGAAATTACGAAATACCAGAACGTGGTATAAAAGTGACATTTTGAAGGTTTACGGCCGAATACTGAAACGCTACTTAATTTTAAGTCGATTTAAAGCGACTATAATAAGACGGGATTAGTTTAAGTTCACCTTAATTTTTAAATTGCGTTTCAGTATTCGGCCATAAATGATAATTTCGTTATGAAATGATCAGAAATGACGATATTATTCAATTTAACATTATACGTAATGATTATGAAATTGATTGGCGTAATGTGTTTGTAAATACGATTATATCGTAAAATCTATAGTAGCATTGTGGATGATTGGAAATTATTTGCTAATAGAGTCTTTGTTACATAGCAAATTAGTTACGATCCGGCGAATATAAGTATTTCGAATTATAAGATGCAGTTCTAATGGTTAAATTCATTCCTCATGGATGGCAACCAACACTGACCAATAAGTAAATGTGTGGTCACTACAGTGCTACATGAAAACAAATGTTTAAGTACCTATATGTTTACGAGTACACACACTTTTGCTAAGTATTTAATTTAAAAGAAGAATCTAGTGTGATTCCAGGGACAGGAAGAAGTGTTATCACGGTTTCTGTTTGGAAATTCTCAGTAGCAACACGACCACTGGAAAAGTTCTCGTATAAACTGCAATAGGCTCGCTTCCTTTTACAATGAGAGCCGGGACAGAAATTCATCTCTGGATATTCCTTGAAAAATATGGTTGTGTATGTATATTTCTGTATGTTCAAATACTGACATTGAGACTGCGTTTCTCTCTACTGAGAATTTCCTAATGGAGAAACCCAGTAACAATTTTCCCGACCCGGTCATAGAACCTAGGACCTCTACACCGCACATACTTGTGTAGTAAGACCACGAGGCAGTCAACAATATAGTCTCGCAAACAAAAGTTGTTAACCTACTTCTTTAAGATTATTTTTATTGCACCATAAAGTATAACGCGCCATCGTTATAGAGCCATTTCGTCAAATATTAATCATTTTTAACCATGTCAATGGTGACATGCTGATCTCTCTTGATTTACGAAATGCTCAGTAAATTATGCGAGGCTTAATTTTTTAGGACAAATCTGTATACGAAGACATTTTTGTGGAAAACATGAAAGGCTAAAATTGGTTAGTATATTTTCGATAGCTGTTGCTCGTGATATACAAGACAAGACTGCAAAAGGAATATTTATTTTTTCCATCTGTTTTATTTTTTTTTTAGTTCGTCGTAGCGTTTTGCTATATAGTCTATAGTCTTCTCTGATAAATGGGCTATCTAACAAAACATAAAACGTTTTAAAGCATGAAAACTGTATAAATGTTGATACATAATGTAAATGAGATTATCCGTTTAATCTCTACATTATATACATGAATCCCTTTAAGTGTGAAACTATTCGATTTGCATCTCAAATTACGCGTAACAATATGCGCGTATAGTCCAGTAGAACGTAACTTACATTACGTTGTTTAGGAGAGACGAGGGTTCAAAACCATACGTACAGCATGCATGTATTTTCAGAAAGTATAGGCAGAGGTGTATTTTTGCACCCACATTTCGTCAGATGTGTATCAGTCCCACGTAATAGGGGGCGAGCATATTGCCGATTTTCGTGTGATCTGAACTGCACCAAGAGTCACTAAATTATTTATTTATTCTGATTTTTATTATTTGTTGTTATATCAGAAATAGAAATACATTACCTGTCAAAATTTCAACTGTCTGTCACGGTTCCAGAGATACAGCCTGGTGACAGACGAACAGCAAAGTATTAGTACTTGGGTATCGATTACCATTCGGGCCCGGAACTCTAATAAAAACGCTTATTTTTCATTTTACCATAAATTTTAAATTGGGGTAAATTATGTTTCAAAATTTCCATTTATTCTAATATACAGTGAAAACTCCATGTAACGTTGCTCGATTTACCGACAATCTCCCTAAACCGTCGAAGTCACTTGGCTCCGATTGGTTCAGCTTGCCTTCCATACAATGATTATTATTTTCTCTACATTTAACGACAACTTTATCTTCTTCTTCATCAACCCATATACGCCCACTGCTGAGCACGGGTCTCCTCTACCCCTGAGAGGGTTTAGGCCATAGTCCACCACGCTGGCCTAGTGCGGGTTGGCGGACTACACACCTAACAAATTCCTAAGAACTCTTAGGTGTGCAGGTTTCATCACGATGTTTTCCTTCACCGTTAAGGCAAGTGATAATTCAATGTGAATACACACATAACTTCGAAAAGTCAGAGGTGTGTGCCTGGGGTTCGAACCCGCGACCGCCGAGATTCACGACCGCGCGCCCTAACCTCGAGGCCATCACTATCTATAACGTCATATAATGCACTGTCCTTTCAGTGTGGTGTATTCAGACCGTGATCCGAAACTAAAGCAGGTAATAGCTAAGATTACAAACATCTTGGCGTTAAAGAAAATCCTGACAAAAAATAACAATTTTAATGTTTTCCATACATCTATCGGCACTAACTGTATGTGGTTTGTATGGAAAACGTCAAAAAAATATTTTTCGTCGGGCGTTTCTTTAACGCCAGGGGGCTTGTAATCACCTTAGCTAAAACCACGGTCTGAATACACCCTGTATATAATTTACACTTATTTCAAACCGCTAGAAGTACTTGAGTACTACACGCCGATACAAAATGACGTATAGCCTAAGATCCCACCACTGATTTACTACATACATTATGACGTAAGTCAAACACACATTTTTACATTCGTGTATGAATAGGAGAATACTCTGATACACCGCAGCCAGTCAAAATATGCCCGCAAGTAATTTTAATTAAATTAATAAAAAATAATTTTCGTAATAAAATTTCATGCACTTTGTATTTAAATAAAATATCATCCACGCCATAGCTATGCATGTAAAGAATTCTAAAATCCATAGGTGCCGTTCCACACTCAGCCGCAACTACCCGGCAGCCAGGTGCAAACAGGTGATATTTTGGAGTTTTTTTACACTCATTGCGTACTCGGATGATTTTGGTATCAAATTAAAGCTGATTTTTTTTCTAATTTGATGATATATGTCTGCCTGTGAAATAATAGCCGCAAATTAGTGGTGCCATCTCTTAAAAACGCGAGTTAGCGAAAATTCTGATTGCGACGTCGATAGCGACAGCTGCGATTTTGAAAGCAACGAGGAATCTGACTCTGACTAAACAATAACAAAATGTAATACACTGATAAAATATATAATTTGATTGAAGATACTGATTTTGAAGAGGCTGATATTTCGGCATTTCCGATAATTAATTATTGAACGACCTTTTTTAATTTTCAACCTTTAAAAACGCAACAACCCTTTTCCTAGTTAATTCTTTGATTATGCTATTTTTTTAATCAACATTTAATTACTAATTAATATTTGTATTACCGAACTGTAATAGAAATGAATATTTCTTCAACTATGGTATGCATAGTATTTGATTTTGTAAAAAAAATAAGACAGCCAAAATTGTATACTTCATAAATACCCTTTTATAATTTTCCTTGGTTAATAAAAAAAAATGATTATGAAATAAATCTTTTATTTATCTATACTTATATATTTAATATTATAAAGCTGAAGAGTTTGTTTGTTTGAACGCTAGGATCTCAGGAACTATTGGTCCGATTTGAAAAATTCTTTCAGTGTTACTTAGCACATTTATCGAGGAAAGTTATAGGCTATATATCATCACGCTACGACCAATAGGGGCGGAGCAGCAATAAAGAATGTTTCAAAATCGGGAATATTTTTTTCCTTTTGAAAGCTTCCGCCGCGTGCGCTGCGGAAACGGTTAAAGTTACACTGAAATGATGTATAACAAAATTGTTCTCCTTTAAAAGTTCTAAAAAAAAGTCCGCGACAGCATATATCTATCTTTTAGGATTACTTCACTATAACCTCTTTTATGCTAACCAAATTTGTGCTAAAATAAAGCATTGATTATGAAGGTGTTTTTATAAAGAGTATGTTAATCCTTATCCAAATAAATGCGTTATTCATTATAAGTATTTAATTTGAAAGAAATTTTCCCTTTATACCATTTGATTTCAATTAGTATCTTAGAAGATATCGCAGTTTTAAAATAATGATCAAGCGCGCAATAATGATGCACAAGGCGCCGACCGGCGTGTTACGGTTTCACGTTTAAACAATTTGACCGATTTGTAAGATTTTCGTATATTTAAGTAAATGGGACTCTGCGGAGTAAAATACTACAACTTATTCTCTTTCTGAACCCAACCCTGTAGTCCACGCAGACGGAGTTGCGGGCAAAAGCTAGTTTATTTATAAACTTTATTGTACACTGTACAATATTATACATACACAATATTAAATGACACAAAATATACCTCACGCCTATGTTCCCCGAAGGGGTAGACAGAGATCCATTTCTGCACCCACATTTCGCCATGTATGTATCAGTCCCACTTAATAGGGGGCGAGCCTATTGCCATTTTTCGGGCACATTTCCAGACTCCGTGCTGCTACTGAGAATTTCCTAATGGAAAAACCCAATAACACTTTGCCCGACCCGAGAATCGAACCCAGGACCTCTAGATCGCGCGGCACATACTTGTACCGCAAGACCACGAGACAGTAAATTCATGAAATATTATGAATGCAGTATAGGCACAATAGGCGATCTTATCGCTAACTGAGATCTCTTCCAGACAACCTACTTTAAGATTTTATTATTGCTTTAAAGTTTTTTTTAAATATTAATTACATAATTATAGTTTTTGAGTCAATGTAAAGTCGGTTCTACTATTTGAGCCGCCGGCAGAGAACATTTTATCTCGGTTATCTCGCGTTTTTAAGAGAAGGCACCATTAATTTGCGGCTATTATTTCACAGGCAGACATATATCATCATATTAGAAAAAAAAACAGCTTTAATTTGATACCAAAATCATCCGAGTACGCTATGAGTGTAAAAAATCTCCAAAATATCACCTGTTTGCACCTGGCTGCCGGGTAGTTGCGGCTGAGTGTGGAACGGCACCTATGGATTTTAGAATTCTTTACATGCATAGCTATGGCGTGGATGATATTTTATTTAAATACAAAGTGCATGAAATTTTATTACGAAAATTATTTTTTATTAATTTAATTAAAATTACTTGCGGGCATATTTTGACTGGCTGCGGTGTATCAGAGTATTCTCCTATTCATACACGAATGTAAAAATGTGTGTTTGACTCACGTCATAATGTATGTAGTAAATCAGTGGTGGGATCTTAGGCTAGTAGCAGTTGAATTGTTTATTTAACAATGAATGAAGTCACCGCAGCTCCTTATGTCACCGGCCACTGTTTGTGATCGTAGCGGCGACATTGTGGCCATCGCGTTATTGTCTCTACGAGTAATTAATACGTCTTGTTATAGCCCACCCTGGCGAATTTACACTTACAGATTGTTTTCGTGGGGAATTTGAGACTAGAAATTGTTTTTTTGTTATCGCAATTCAAGAAGTGATAAGTTTAAATAAATATGATATGGTCAGCAGTGGGCGTATATGGGTTGATGAAGAAAAAGACGATGGTAAAAAATATCGTCTCATCAAATCGCTGCTATTTTTAATTAATTATGGTTTTAAACGGGTTGTCATTATCAGTCCATATACATTTTAACTCCTTGCTCTACAACTAAGAGTGTTTAGGTCTTAGTCCACCTCGCTTTTTTATTGGGGGTTGGCGGACTACACAATCAAGAAATTTTGGGTGTGCATGTTTTCCCACGATGTTTTCGTTCACTCCTAAACTACGAGACTATTACGATGTATTCACGTGAGCTTTATGCGATACAGTTGAGGCAATCTGGAGACAACATATTCATAGCTTCAAGCCCAATAAAGATGAAAGTCTTGTGTCGTGGGGTTCAAAAAGTAAGGGACTACGTTTCGGTCTCACAAACAATTCGACAGCCCCGTGGCACAGTTGTATAATTGTATGATCCACTAATATTTGTTTTGGGTCTGACTGTTTATGAGAGCGTAAAGTCCCTCGTATTTAGTGATACACGACACAAGACTTGTATTCTAGTATGTGGTCACAAATTTACCTATGCATCGAATAAAGTTATATGTATGTGCTTTTGCACAACTTCTCTTTCTCAGCGATTTAAACTTAATTGGACACAAAATTATCAGTAAATTTTTATGTTCTTCAAACAACAACAAAATTTATGATCATTATTACTTTACTAGTGCAATATATAAACAAGTTTAACTCTATTTTAGACATAAAAAGTACTTTGGTGTTATAGTCATAAGTAACCTTATTCGATGCATAGGTCGAAATTCTTCATCAACCCATATACGCCCACTGCTGAGCACGGGTCTCCTCTACCATTGAGAGGGTTTAGGCCATAGTCCACCACGCTGGCCTAGTGCGGGTTGGCGGACTACACACCTAAGAAATTCCTAAGAACTCTTAGATGTGCAGGTTTCATCACGATGTTTTCCTTCACCGTTAAAGCAAGTGATAATTCAATGTGAATACACACATAACTTCGAAAAGTCAGAGGTGTGTGCCTGGGGTATATATAGTACGAGACTGATGGGTGTATTTATTTTGTGGTCTTGTGTTTGATACCCAGGATTTGTATTTAAGGGGTAAGAAGTAAGAACTACGTATGAGACTGTTGGGTGCATTTTTATTTATTTATTAGTTAGTGATACCCACGACTCATGGCTTGTATTCCAGTGGGTAAGACTTGGGTGTATTTACTTTAGTGATGTGTGGTGATGTAGTATTTTTGTGTCAGGGCTCCCCCCACGGGTCGGTGATGTCGTGCCAGTCGCTGGCGGCGCGCGCCTTCGCCGAGCCCGACAAGGACGCCCCCGCGCACTGCTCCGGGTTCCACAGGTTAGTTGGACATACTTATTTAATGAGAGGAAGGCGTATTAAACTCTCCTTGTTCGGTACCTCGGGGGAGAATGTAAAGGGCATAGCCAATGAACTATTGTTTGCTTTGCTGAGTTGGATTACTACGCCAGCCGCGACATACCGAATGAAACCTCTCGATGGAGGAGAAGTGGACAACTCTTTATTTTTCAACTCCGTTTTTATATCCTATTTCTGTTTAACTGCTTCGCCAGATTATGATATTAAATGAAGGAGTTTCTTGCCGTCTTGTTCCCCATAACGGTAACACGTTCGGAACTTGGAACTTTGAATAAAGATTATAATTCTAGCTTCGACTTTGATGACGAGGTCTGGATGGAGATATGCGACGTAACAAAAACTATTTGTTTCCAGATCAGTAAGATTCAGTTCGGACTCGCGCAGTTCACAAAGGACACCTAATGAGACAGAATGCAAGAGGGACACACCAGGTATGTTACCGTTACAAAAAATGTTTTAGAAGGATGCAAATAAAATTGTCCAATGTGTAATTTATAGGATGCCCCGAACATAGGATGCAAACCGTAAAAAAAAACTTGGTCTCAGCCAATCATTTTTTTTTGTGACCATGAACAATAATATAAATAAATCTCTTATCATTACTAATGATTTATTCTTGAAATATAAAAATGCTGAGTAACCTTAAAAATTCCTAAGAACTTTAAGATGTGCAGTTTTCGTAACAATGTTTTCTTTCACCTTTTTAATACGTGATAATTCATTAAGAATACACATAAAGTTGTTTGTATTAAATTTATCATCACGCATCAGTTCTTCACGGGTAATCTTGTTCTAACCACTGTAATTCTTTGTAGTTATGTTCTTTTTGCAAATATTTTTATATCAGACAGAAAAATATTGTTATTAACATTGAAACTCCGAACTATGTCCATATAATATCTGGTTCCCAGGGTCGATATCTCTGACGGCGCTGGCGGTGACTCCGGTGGCGCCCCAGGGCTCCGCCATGAGCCAGTCAGCGCCGCCCTCGTCCGCAGCCTTCGAGCTACCGCATACGGTGAGTGTAGGTTTTCAGAACCGTAGATACCCTGGTAGTGGTGTATGTATGTCGAAGAAATTGTGTTTTTGAAGCGTATTTTAAGATATGTGTGTTATTGAGGAATATTTATTTATGAGACATTTTAGTATACTCAGGAGTAGCAGTAAATCATAAAAAATATGTATGTGAAGCTAGGTAAAGCGTGAAAATTATATAGCATCATCAAATGTGGTGATCTTTTCTAGGCGTAGGATAGGCATACTGTAGGAATTTGTTGGGAGGCCAGTGTGTAGAAAAAAGATAATATACAATTAAACATAGTGTAAATGGGTCAATCAACTTTTAAATGTATCATCAATAATAGATTTTATATATCAATTTTTTTTTCTTAAATTTGTATATTTTATACGTATTTGTTGTTGATAATTATTTATATTTAAGGAATTCAAATAGAGCAGAACAATTTATGGTAAATTTTACTCAAAAATTCACATAACTGTAGTTAAGATAGTCCCTTGGACATTTAAAAATTCAGTCAAATTGTTTATTTACTTTTAAATATTAGAATCATATTTAAAAAACCTTACTGTTCTTTTAAAGTAAAAATGACGATAATGTGTCTTTAGGAGATAAGAAAAAAGTGGTTGTCCAGTGGACATAGACGTTTGTTCATAGGAAATACTCGGGTGTCCAAAGGGGACTCTATGATGAAAATCGCCTGTATTTCTTCTTTTATGTAATAAAAAAACAACAATTTGAAAATAATTATCAGTATTAGAAGAGAAAATATTGAATAATTCAGACAACGATCTTGGATGTCCAAGGGACTGGTGGTGATATTTATTAGTCTTTCCGCTCCCTGGTAATAAATAATAATATTTTGAATTAGGTCTTACGCACAGTAAAAAATATACATTAAATTGAATATATTCCACTTTAATTTACTACAATATATAAAATACAAAAGTTTTTGTGCTGGTTGTCCAGTGGACACACAATAAAGCCACGCTCTTTTTCAAAATACACTCGGTCGACTGGCGCCGCGGAAAAGATGAAATCAAAATCGGGGCTGGATGAATGTTGTCACGAAATAAATCGACTTGAGTTCCAAGCAGTAGTCACGCCATAAATGTTTGGATTTTGGAACTTTTTTACCGTTGTCCGGTGGAAGTCAGAATAATAAAATATAATAGGGACTAAAATAAACATGCAAAAATGTCGTTAAGGTTTTAAAGCAAAAAAAATCTATTTACTAGCATCATAGTAGATATTGTAATTAATAATTATGTTTCATTGTAATAGATTGCCATATATAATTTTTTTGGAAAAATTAATGTTTCATTGTACTAACGTACTGAGGGACAAATTTACAAAGTACTGATAGGACAGATAAAAGTTGATTGACTCAAATAGACCGTGATCGGAAACTAAGGCAAGTAACAGCTACGGCGATCACAAACCCATTAGCATTAAAAAAAATTCGACAATTTTTTTTACATTTTCTATACAACCAATCGGTAATAAATGTATATCGTTTGTATGGAAAACGTCAAAATTTTTATCTTTTGTCGGAATTATTTTTACCGTCGATATGTTTGTTGTAATCACCAAAACCATCACGTCCCTAAGTTCCCAATCACTATATACAATTGACAGCCCCGTGGCGCAGTTGGCTAGGCACCAGCTTGTGAAACGAGCGGCCGCGGGATCGATCCCCGCATCGAGACAAATGTTTGTGTGATCCACAAATATTTGTTTCGGGTCTGGGTGTTTGTGAGACCGAAAAGTCTCTCTTAGTTTCTGATACCCACGACACAAGACTCGTATCTTAGTGTGGGGTCAGGACTATGTATGTGACTGTTGGGTATATTTATATAATAATCTCTATTTACATATCTCTCCCCCCAGCCGCCCCCGATGGTGGCGTCGTGTCGTTTCCCCAAGCTGGAGGAGTGCGCGCACTTCCACTACGACCGCGTGTCTCTCGGCGGGCTCGACATACACACCGCGCCCTGCGAACTGGCCGGGCTCCAAGACGCGCCGGACGAAGGTATACACACACACACACACACACTCACATACAAACATGCTAAAAACACGAACTCACACAAACACGAGCACGCATGCGAACAAACACACAAACACGTACACGAATACCCCTACAGACACACAAACGCACGCACGCATCCAAGGCCACGCACACACGAACATGATCACGAACAAGCATACTAAGGCGCCCCATACACCTACAATAATATTGCACAATCTTTTTATTGTTCAATAATATTGAACACCCCCTTTGATTCCAGACGTTCAATAAAATTGACTAACCAGTCTGATCAATATTTTCGTGCGAGCAACATGTCTGACGACGAAGTTTTTGCGGCAGCCACGCTGGTGATTTTGTTGAAAAGAAAAAAAATATTAAAAATAAAAATTAAGCTCCCTCAATCTTTTGTTCAATCACTGCGCAATATTTCAATACTATCCCTACACGTTCAATAATATTGTACAATCAGAATATTGTGCAATATTATTGAAGGTGTATGGGGCACCAAACACGAACTCACACATGAGCACCCACGCGAACACGTACACGAAACACACAAGCACAAGAACATCCACTATCACACGAACACGCAAACGAACACAAACACGTACGCGTACACGAACAAGAACACTCAGACATGCACACAAACGCCTATATGAACACATTTACGGCCACATACACACACGAACTTCTCCACGAACACGTACACGAAGTCATACACGCAGACGAACACACAAACATATAGTTAACTAGCGACTCGCCCCGGCTTCGCACGGGTGCAATGCTGATATTTAATGGATGTTATCATACATATAAACCTTCCTCTTCAATCACTCTATCTATTAAAAAAAAACCGCATCAAATCCGTTGCGTAGTTTCAAAGATTTAAGCATACAAAGGGACATAGGGACAGAGAAAGCGACTTTGTTTTATACTATGTAGTGATTAATCAATACAATAGAGAAAATAAAAATCTATGTTTAAAAAATGTAACAATACAATTCTGTAAACACCTTACAAAATTTCATAAAACTGAATGTACACAACGAGGTCAGTCATTTTATGTTTTATGTGGCTGTAATACACTTAACACACTAATACAAAAATTCAGCTCACTAGGAATTTCGCAGATTGGGGTTTGAATTGACTAAAATCACTGGACTAAACTTAAAATAATCGTGTTAAACGTGATGTTACAGGCTGGGTGTGCGTGAAAGTGCGTTCCCACGTGAGCTGCGGCGAGGAGGGTGCAGCTGCGGCCGCGGGTGCAGACGGCGAGGCCCGCGCCCTCTCGTGCAGCTGGACTGAGGCCAGCGACGTGAGAGAGTGGACTCTACTCAGAAACCGACACAACTTTATAGTACTAGATGATATGCTGCACAGGTATGATCCAGTGAGGGTACTAGACTAGAAAACTAGCTTGCATTATAAAGTTCAGAATAATAGTCTTTAAGCTGTATGAAATAAAATAACATTTTTGATAGCCCCGTGGCGCAATTAGCTAGACACGAGACAAATGTTTGTGTCATCCACAAATATTTGTTTCGTTGTGTGTTTGTAAGACCGAAAAATCTCTCGTAGTGTCTGATACCCACGACACAAGTCTTGTAACCTAGTGCGGGGTCACAACTATGTATGTGACTGTTGGGTGTATTTATTTATATGTATGCTCTCCAGATGTATATACGACCGGAAAGTCTCCGGTCTTCCGAACCTGAGCGAGAAGATGACTCCTGCCCTGGTGGAGGACGAGGAGGAGTACCAGCGTCTCATCTCTGACTACGTGCACCACCTGTCCATCATCGCGGACGACTCCATCAACTGCGGCCCGGTGCTCAACTGGCTGCAGATGGACAACAAAGGTATCATCGTCATCACGAGGCCAGCGTGGTGGACTATGGCCTAAACCTAATGGTGGAGGAGGCCCGTGCACAGACAGAATTAGGCCGTGTGCATTTGTCATCATCATCAGCCCGTATACTTTCATCATCATCTTTATCAGCACGTGTAAATTGGTCTTCATCATCAGTCCATGTACATTCATTGTCATTATCTTCATCAGTTCATGTATACTCATAATCTTCATCTTTATCCTGCATAGTTTCATCACCATTATTATCAGACCGTATATCATCATCATTACCAACTCATATACTTTCATCATCAGCTCATATAATTTGAACATCATCTTCATTATGCGCCCATGTACCACCATTATCATTATCATTATCATTATCATTAGCTACTTGTATACTTCCATCATCATCATCATCAGTCTAGATGTTTGTAAGAGCGAAAAGCGTCTGGAAATTAGTGTTCCTTATACACAACACAAGACTTGTATCCTTAATGTGAGGTCAGAACTATACATGTGACTGTTGAGGGTATTTATTTATTTGTCTTCTTTCAAGGTCACAAGCTGCTGGTCGCCAACGAGGACTCGAGTTCGATCAATACTCCCGCTGTGGCCGCCGCGTACTCGGTCAGGAAATATGTCTCGCAGGTCAGTCTCGACTATATACAGGGTGTTTCTGAAAATTGAGAATGTACTAATTACTTATAATACTCAATGTTCACGATATTGCCCATTACTATTCATATAATTAATAATTTAAAAGTTTGTTTTGTAAATAATAAAGATTTTATTGTAATGGTGGAGCATATGACTCAGTAAATATTCCATCTCGCCTGGTTGTCTGGAAGAGATCGCTCTAAGCGATAAGACCGCCAATTGTCCACTATATTTAAGTTGTTTTTGTGTTTTGTTTCTATGTTTTAATGGTGCACAATAAAGTGTTTTTTATCTTTATCTTATCTTATCTTATCATATGTGTTTTCAAATTATTAATATTACATTATTTATTATTATTTATTCCAGGCTCGAGACGAGATTAGCTTTGAAGTGGGTGACATGATATCAATAATAGACATGCCAGGTTAGTTTTATTTTTATTATTTACGTCTGTATCTTTCAAAGGGCAGGTAAAAACCTTAGTTTTGCCTACTGAGTTCCAGTAGGATACATTTTCAAAATTAATAAGGCAAATTTAGCCTAATTCCTAAGGAAAGGAAAAACGGTTGTGTACTATTAAAGTTTTAATTTAACTTATAAATAAGTTTTATTCAATTTGTCTTCTTAAAAAAAATAAAAATAAGACCAATGCTCTTTATTGATGTTTACTCCCCAATGAAATCAAATGATCATTAATATAT
This sequence comes from Cephonodes hylas, assembly GCA_030295005.1. NCBI lineage: Eukaryota > Metazoa > Arthropoda > Insecta > Lepidoptera > Sphingidae > Cephonodes > Cephonodes hylas. Next base: position 4,291,066 of record AP025387.1, on the reverse strand, counting down.
CATAATGGCAATAATATGTCACTAATAATTATTTATAATATAACAGGTGTAAAATGAATGTTATTAATGTATATTTTTTATTAGTATAAAAATCCTATATACCATCACAGCAGTAACATATCGACTACAGTATTTCCCATACATACCCAACCCCCGTATGCTTGGCGGTTGCAGGCCCCGCGGAGTCGGTGTGGTGGCGCGGCAAGCGCGGGTTCCGCGTGGGGTTCTTCCCGCGGCACTGCGTCGCCGTCATCGGGGACAAGGTGCCGCGCCACATGACGCAGCCGCCGCCCATCGTCGGGTACGTACCTCAAACTCAAATCTCCTTTATTCAAACAGACTTTTACAAGTAAGCAGTGATGGCCTCGAGGTTTTGGCGCGCGGTCGAGAATCTCGGCGGTTGCGGGTTCGAACCCCAGGCACACACCTCTGACTTTTCGAAGTTATGTGTGTATTCAAATTGAATTATCACTTGCTTTAACGGTGAAGGAAAACATCGTGATGAAACCTGCACACCTAAAAGTTCTTAGGAATTTCTTAGGTGTGTAGTCCGCCAACCCGCACTAGGCCAGCGTGGTGGACTATGGCCTAAACCCCCTCAATGATAGAGGAGACCCGTGCTCAGCAGTGAGCGTATATGGGTTGATGAAAAAGAAATGAAGAAGAAGAAGATGATGTGTTAATGATGAGGACAATGATTATCTGATGATGATGATCGCTTTAAGCGATAATACCTCTAGTTTGTATGTTTGAATGGTGCACAATAAAGTGTTTCTTGATGATGATAATGACAATCATTTTCTGCTGATGTTGATAATAATAACGTTGATGGTGGTGTTATTGATGATGATGATAATAATGATTATCTGATGATAATGACAATGATTATGTGATGATAATGACTTTGACTATCTCATGATGACAATGATAACTGATGATGGTGACAATGATTACTCATGATGTTGTTAATAACGATTATGTTGATTATTGATAATAATAATGATGATGATATACATTTCCAGCTCCGTGGCGATGGCTCCGATAAAGCCAGTGTTGCGCAAGCACGGCAAGTTGATATCCCTGTTCCGTTCGTTCATCCTGTCGCGGCCGTCGCGCCGCAGCCTCAAGCAGCAGGGCATCCTGCGGGAGAGGGTCTTCGGCTGCGACCTGGGGGAACATCTGCTCAACTGTGGGGAGGATGGTGAGGGACATATACACTCTCATACATACTCCCGTTCGTTCATCATCTTCTGCCTTAGTTTCCGATCACAGTCTTATTACATCCTGTATACGTACATACATACCAGTGGAATCCATAAACGCTGAAAGCTCTCTATATCAGGGGTGGCCAACTTGATTAGGCCCAAGATCTCCTGTTTACTATTGAAACTCTGTGCGATCTACCAATTACATACTTTTTGAAATCTTAAATGAACCGCATAGTTCAGTACACAATCATGTAGTATTGAAATTTATTTTTTGTGACTAGGTAGTTATTTCTATTTTCTACGTATATTATATTTTTTGCCTTGCCACGATCTACTAGACTAACAGCCGCGATCGACCGGTCGATCGCGATCGACCATTTGGCCACCCCTGCTCTATATGTTACAAAATAATTATGATGGATAATCATGTGATTATCAATGTGTTTATAATTACAATTTCATTTCATTTTTGATATAAGTCTATGACAATATTTCGACCTATGCATAGAATAAGGTTACTTAAGACTATAACACTAAAGTACTTTTTATGTCTATAGAGTTTAACTTGTTCATATATTGCACAGTAAAGTAACAATAATCATAACTTTTATTGTTCGAAAAACAAAAACAGTTACTGATAATTTTGTGGCCAATTAATTTTAAATCACTGAGAAAAAGAAAATGCAAAAGCACATATAACTTTATTCTGCGCATTTATTCTCAACCAACTTCCCTTCCCCAGTCCCGTGCGTAGTGTCGGCCTGCACGCTGGCCATCGAGCAGCGCGGCGCGGTGGACGGCGTGTACCGCCTGTCCGGGGGCTCCGCCCTCACGCAGCGGCTCCGCGCGCAGTTCGACGGGGCGCACGCCTCGCCCGCCGCCCCCGCGCAGCCCCCGGACCTCGCCGTGCCGGACCCGCACGCCGTGCCCAGTCTGCTCAAGATGTACTTCCGGTTAGTCAGACATTCATGCTGGTTCTAATTTAATTCTTCTTTTTCAATCCATATACATCCCACTGCTGAGTTTCCTCTACCATCGTGAGGGTTTAGACCATAGTCCACCACGCTGGCCTAGTGCGGGTTGGCGGACTACACACCAAGAAACTTATAGTTAGGGTCACCGATATCCCTAATGTCTAGTAGTTATTACAACAACAATAATAATTAGTATATTTCTCCCCAGCGAGTTACCGAACCCCCTCTGCACTTACCAACTGTACGAGAGATTCGTCCGCGCCGTGCAGCAGCCGGACCACGCCAGACTCGCCGCCGTACGAGATGTGGTCGTCAAACTGCCGCCGCCGCACTACAGGTACACTACACTACACTACACACACTACACTACGTCGCACATCGACCACCATCAACATTATTATTAATATCATTGTCATAATCATAAATATCATAATCATTATCATCATTAGTATCGTCATTATCAGTATCATTGTCATTATCATCATGATCAATATAATTATTTTTGGTATCATCATAGTTGATATAATCGACAATATCAGTATCACAATTATGACGAGTAATATCGTCATTATCAGTACTATCATAATAATCAGTAGCATCACCTCATCGTTATCATAATCGTTATTGTTACCATCATCATTATAAGTATCATGGTCATTACCAGTATCACCATCATGATCATCATTGTTAACATAATCATCACCATAATTATTATATCATAATCACCATTATCAATATCATTATTACTCCTACCATCATCATTGTTAACATCATCTCCTCATCATACTCATTATTAATATCAATATGATAATCAGTCTCTAGAGTCTAGACTTTTCCCAGTTCTATTTGTAATCACCGCAGTATGTTTTACCCTTCCAAACACCCTTATCAGCCTTCATTTACACCTCTCCCTCCCGTATTTTCTCTCACACCCTACTTCCATCTCTTCTATAACATTTATAATTATTACTGGATTGTTTACTATATTTTTGACCTATATTTATAATTGTAATTGTCCTTTTAACTTCCCAAATAAAATAACAAATATAAATACATTTGCAGAACGATGGCATATTATGTTTACTATATATTTTGTTCTATATATTTAAGGGCGCTATTACACTTTTATGCAAAAATCGACGCTTTTCACGTGCACTTTTATTGAATTAATATATTTCAAATGTTAACAAATTATATATACAATCAAAGAGCATATATTCATCTATACATGTAATTAAAAAAAAGTATATGTCACCATATAAAATGTATACACAAAGACGATTTTACCAACACAATGATCGCTCAAAATTGAGAAAAATAGGGTCTAAGTAGGTACCATATACATTAAAATTAATCAATGTTTCGACTTTAAATATACATAATATTGCGACCTATATACTCCTCAATATAAAAAGTAAACATTTTGGACATAGAAATATATAGTTTTTTAATTATAGGCTAAAACGTCAACGCATGTAAATTCCCCCATACATTTTTCGCCCACCGAGTGCCATTCCGCGGTGAGCCGCGGTCTTGGAAGCATGTCTATGTCGCTTCTCTCGTCGCTTCCCCCCTCTCGTCGTAGATAAAATTGACAACGAAGTATCTACCTATCGATGTGTGTGTGAGCGTAGCAATAGAACAGGCATTAGCCAATAGCCGTTCCGATAGATAACATTGTTGTTTACAATCAATGAATGAGTATTCTTTCGGACGTATTGTAGTATTGGAATTTGAATTGGGTTATGTGTCCTTATATGACATTGAATTTTAGTGTAAATAATTTCGTAAGTTCAGTAAATGATAATGGTTCTTATACGTCATATTTAAAAAATAATTCAATAATTTGCTGTTGCCAATTATGAATACATTGGCCCTCTTGTGAAGATCTTAGATATTATTATTAGGTTATTTATTTGACAGACCCATGGCGCAGTTAAATAAAAGGCCACGGGTTCGATTCCCGCTCCGGGATCTCATAGTCTCTGGTACTTTCAATACAAAACTTAGTACGGAGTCTAACTGAAAAAGTGACTGTTGGGTGAATTTATTTGTTTAAAATTATTAGTTTTATTACATAAAGATAAAATATAAGTAATTAGTTTTAATTATTTTATAGAATGTTTTATTTAGTTTCACTCATTTTAGTTGCCTACTGAGCTGCAATTTTAAATCGCATGACGCCGCTATATCATGCTGACATGATGCTGATCTGATGATGGAGCTGAAAGATGTTCATAAGAACTCGGTAATTAAACAATCCTACCTAATCGAGTATGGGGTCGTTTGATTCGTCTTGTCGAATACTTTGCTGTTAAATGGTATCGAGGGTCTGATGTTGGAGCTGAAAGATGTTCATAAGAACTCGGTAATTAAACAATCCTACCTAATCGAGTATGGGCTCGTTTGATTCGTCTTGTCGAATAATTTGCTGTTAGATGGTATCGAGGGTCTGATGATGGAGCTGAAAGATGTTCATAAGAACTCGGCAATTAAACAATCCTACCTAATCGAGTATGGGCTCGTTTCATTCGTCTTGACGGGTATTTTGTACTAGATAGTAAACAGGGTCAGTCACTAAATTGAGATAAGTACATTATGTTTTCATGCGATTGCCAATTCATACTATCTATACTAATATTATAAAGCTGAAGAGTTTGGTTGAACGCTAGGATCTCAGGAACTACTGGTCCGATTTGAAAAATTCTTTCAGTGTTAGTTAGCATATTTATCGAAAAAGGTTATAGGCTATATATCATCACGCTACGACCAATAGGAGCGGAGCAGCAATAAAGAATGTTTCAAAATCGGGGATATTTTTTTCCTTTTGAAAAATTCCTCCGCGTGCGCTGCGGAAACGGTTAAAGTTACACTGAAATAATGTATGATAAAATTGTTCTCCTTTAAAAGTTCTAAAAAAAAGTCCGCGACAGCATATATCTATCTTTTAGGATTACTTCACTATAACCACTTTTATGCTAACCAAATTTTTTCTAAAATAAAGTATTGTTTGTGAAGGTATTTTAATGAACATTATGTTAATCCTTATCGAAATAAATACGTTATCCATTATAAGTATTTAATTTAGACGAAATTAGCCCTTTACATCATTTGATTTCAATGAGTATCTTAGAAGATATCGCAGTTTCAAAATAATCATCAAGCGCGCAACAGTTATGTACAAGGCGCCGACCGTCGCGTTACGGTTTCACGTATAAAAAACTAGCTTTTGCCCGCAACTCCGTCCGCGTGGACTACAGGGTTGGGTTCAGAAAGAAAATATGTTGTAGTTTATTTTAATTCTTAGAGTCCTATTTATGCCCATACCAAAAATCACACAAATCAGCAAGATAATTTAAACGTGAAACCGTAACGCGCCGGTCGGCGCCTTGTACATATTTTTGCGCGCTTGATGATTATTTTGAAACTGCGATATCTTCTAAGATACTCATTGAAATCAAATGATGTAAAGTCCAAATTTCTTTTAAATTAAATACTTATACTAAATAACGCATTTATTTGGATAAGGATTAATATAATCTTTATAAAAATACCTTCACAAACAATGCTTTATTTTATAACAAATTTACTTAGCATAAAAGAGGTTATAGTGAACCAATTCTAAAAGCTAGACATATGCTGTCGCGGACTTTTATTTAGAACTTTTAAAGAGGAACATTTCTCTCATACATTATTTTAGCGAAACTTTAACCGTTTCCGCAGCGCACGCAGCGGAAGCTCACAAAAAGAAAAAAATGTCCCCGATTTTGAAACATTCTTTATTGCTGCTCCGCTCCTATTCGTCGTAGCGTGATGTTATATAGCCTATAGCCTTCCTCGATAAATGTGCTATCTAATCTTGAAAGAATTTTTTAAATCGGACTAGTAGTTCCTGAGATCCTAGCGTTCAAACAAACAAACAAACTCTTCAGCTTTATAATATTAGTATAGATTTTACCGATTTGTATGATTTTTGCTATGGGCATAAATGGGAGTCCGAGGGGTTTATAGATGGGATTTTGCCCGGAAAAACCCCAAATATGGAAAAAATAGGGAAAATACCCGAAAAATATACACGAATGGGAAAATTTTCGGGTATTTTCATATTTAGCATAATATGTAGCAACTAGGTATTATGTAGATACATGTATGTATATTGCAGGCCTAAAGTTTCGGACTCTAGGCAAATTCCGCTGTGGCATTTATTAAAGTTTTTAACTGAATCTGTTTTGTACCACTTACAGCACATTTTATACATTTACGAACTTATCTGAACTAGCTTTTCGCCAAAATGTTTTCAATCCCATGTCTATAAGGAGCCAGTGTAAAGTACTCAAACTACTAAGAATTTGCCAATAAAAAAACTCGATAATAATTTGCCTGACCTGGGACTCTAACCCAAGACCTCTAGATCGCGTAGCCAATATAATATGTACCGTGAGACCACGAGGCAGTCAATAAATTATAATCTATACTTCTATACTATGTATACTAATATTATAATCAGGTAACGTTTGTGAATTTGTATGTTTGTGACGTTGTAGAAATCAATCTCCGGATGTTATAGGCTTATAATATGTTAGTCCAAAAAATGATAAGTCTTTTTCCTTGTAGCCGGATTTCCGAAGTAAGTCGGTGAAAAAATGGGCGAACGAAAGCGTTTTTTGCAAACGCTGCCTTACCCATGGGAAATATATAGTTGAGTCCTAAAGAGAAGTTGGAGAGCTTGATAATACCTACAAAAAAGACAGCGATAGCAATTATGTCTGACTTTTAGGGTTGGTTCATTATAACCTCTTTTATGCTAACGAAATTTGTTCTAACATAAAGCATTGTTTGTGAAGATGTTTTTATAAGGATTATATTAATCCTTATCCAAATAAATGCGTTATTAAGTATAAGTATTTAATTTTAAAGAAGTTTGCACTTTACATCATTTGATTTCAAATTTCAATGAGTATCTTAGAAGATATCGCAGTTTTAAAATAATGACCAATAATTATGTACAAGGCGCCGACCGGCGCGTAACGGTTCCACGTAATTTTACTGATTTGTATGATTTTTGGTATGGACATAAATAAGACCCTGAGGAGTAAAATAGACTATAACTTATTTTCTTTCTGAACTCAACCCTGTAGTCTACGTGGACGAAGTCGCGGGCAACAGCTAGTTATAAATAAATACATCCAGGAATCACATTCATTTGTGTTAGTCTATGAAAATGACAATTCATTGAAGGATGTGAACGAAACGCGTAAGCGCCATGAAATACACGGCGCTTTCGACCTTTTGGTCGCGAGAAAACTACACTTGTAAGCGTTTGGTTAGACAGCTAATTGATTATTTGAGTGCTGCTGCGGTTTTAGTTTTATCTCGTCATAAAATGGAGCATGATTTTTGCTTAGGGTGTCTTCTCTATACGTAGTAATATTATCTCAATGACCCCGTATCAGTCTTTAGTCGTAAGTATCACATACTACGAGAAACTATTGGTGCGGAATCGAACCCGCGGCCTTTAGTTTCGCCACTGATGTCTAGCTAAATGTCAATGTATAAATAGATATATTGATATGTTTTAACTTTATACTTTATATTTTAAACACATACACGTCTTAATTTGTACACATTTTCAATAATATAAATATACGTAAATACCAATAATTGAACAGTATTGTGTTTTGGCGCGCACGGTAAGATTAGAGCGAGACAGGGACGCGTGCTGTCGCAAGCGACGCGGTAATTATGTGAGTGTGTGCGTGCGGCCGCGACGGCGTGCGGTGCGCGGGCGGCTGGCGAGCGCTAGCTCGTCGCGGATCGACGAAATCGAGCGCGTCAAAAATGTTGGAGCGCCCTTAATAGTAATTTCCCAAACAATATACCAAATACGCCCACCCGCAGGACGATGGCGTACCTGATGCGGCACCTGCGCCGCGTGTCGCTGCTGAGCGAGTCCACGGGCATGACGGCGCGCAACATGGCCATCGTGTGGGCGCCCAACCTGCTGCGCTCGCCCGCGCCGCAGCACGCGCTGCAGGGCGTGGCGGTGCAGGTACACACCTAGCTACTGAAACATTACGGCCAGGGTCAATGACACCGACATATGTCCGCCAACCCGCACTAGGCCAGCGTGGTGGACTAAGGCCTAAACCCTCAATGGTAGAGGAGGCCCGTGCTCAGCAGTGGGACGTACATAGGTCGATGATGGCTATGTGTCAAATATATCGACCTATACACAGAATAAAATAACGTATAACACCAAAGTACTTTTTATGTCTTTATAGAGTTACACTTGCTTATATATTGCACTAGTGAAGTAATAATAATTATAGGCGCGTTGGGGTACCCGTTGCAGGTACCCGTGGTAAGTAGGTCACCGGTGTGCCGCGTGTTGGGCACAAGCACAAGCACAAGCGGGTTTAAGAGTTTAATGCACTACACACAATAAAAGTCACAGTACATACACGGCACAAAGAAATGAAGTTCACACACGTTTCGAAGCGGCACTAGTTTAAAAAAAAACAGTATAAAAAAGTGTTAAAAAATGACGATTCAAAAGAACTTTTAAAAGTCTATTTGAATAAAGGAGATTTGACTTTGACTTTGACTTTGACACACACGAAGATAAAGTCAGTACAATTAGAAATAGTTCAGAAGGAAGAGACAGATAAAAGTACGAGAATATTAACAATAGCAATAAACAGCAGTTAAGCGCGAGCGAGAATATAGCGGTGAGGTAGCAGGTAACACGGGCTTCGCGAGCGAGCAACGAGTTCCGACTGGCCTAGGGATGCTCGATGAACATCGATGTTCGATGATCATCGATATTGAAAGCAAAAACATCGATGTTTTAATATCGATGTTACCATACGAAAAATATCGCAACATCGATGTTAACGGAATCGATCATCGATGTCAACTTACGGCCTCACCACACGCACATCCAAACCAATGCAACTTAGGAAACAAATTATGTCTTCTATGAACGCATCCACAAATCAATTTTTTTAATTCTGAACGCTTGCTTGATCCAAGATTTAAAAATATTCACTTTCAAGATCCCATAGCATGTTCGAAAACAATTAAATATGTCAAAGAATTACTAAATACTACGAAGGAAACAGAAGTAATTGAAGAAGTTATTAGTCGTTCGCCAGATCCAACAGAAGAATTTAATTAATTTGTGGAGTGAACATTATAAACTTGTAAATGACAAAACTCTACGCCTTTTTCTAGTGATCACGGAATGTTTTCAGAGTTGATTTACTTTTTGAAAAATCCAGTGTCTGATCTTAAACAAGATCCTCTCCAAGTTTGGAATAATGTCATCGGTTCCACTTACCCGATATTTAAAAAAATAGCGGTGAAATATTTGAGTACTATCATGACATCAACGCCATCCGAAAGACTGTTTTCAAAAGCTGGCTCTACTCAATATCAACAAAGAAACCGATTAAAAGGTTCTTCTTTATCAAAATTACTTTTCCTTCAGTTTGATCCAACATCGATGTTCGGTTTTCGATAAATATCGAACATCGATGTTGAGCTTTCGATTATGACATCGATGTCAACATCGATGTTTTTTGAATATCGATCATCCCTAGACTGGCCGCGCATGTCGGCGCGGCCGACGCGGCCGGCGCGTGCGGCGGAGCGGCGCGGCGGCGGGGACGCTCGTCGCGAGCCGACAAGTTCCGAGCGCCTCCGAAGCACTCCACGTTAAATAATTAATATTATAATAATTGTGTAAGGTTCTGTATGTAAAATGTGTGTAAGTTAGTAAGTGTACGTGTCGAGTGTAACTGTTAGTATATAATATATACATAACATATGTATATAATAAATAAATATATTTTATAAATATATAAAATATAGTATTGAGTACGCCACATAATCATAACTTTTGTTGTTGTTTGAAGAACAAAAAAAGTTACTGATAATTTTGTGCCCAATTAAGTTTAAATCGCTGAGAAAGAGAAGTTGTGCAAAAGCACATATAACTTTATTCTGCGCATAGGGCGATATTAAATATATCGTAATATGTAATATGCATAGATAAGGTTATATTGCAATAGCTCAACTTCCCTTTCTCAGCGATTTAAACTTAATTGGGCACAAAATTGTATGTAAGTTTTTGTGTTTTTCAAACAACAAAAGTTGTGATCATGATTACTTCACTAGTGCAATATATAAACAAGTGTAACTCTATAAAGACATAAAAAGTACTTTGTTGTTATAATCATAAGTGACCTTATTCTATGCATAGCTCAATATATGGCTTATGTCAAATATATTGTAATAGCAGAAATCTATCTATCACACTTCATGAGATACAGCCTGGTGACAGGATTTCTAGACTAACCCTTTGGGTATGGAATCCTAAAAATGCCTAGAATTAATCTAATGAATATGATACCCTAACATTGTTATGATGGTGACTCTCCATCCTCAGGCCGTGGTGACGGAGTTCCTGATCTGCTACGCCGAGGAACTGTTCGCGCAGGAGCAGGGCGCTGACAGCGGGCCGGAGTCTCTGGAACAGGTCATTATTGTTCAATTAATTAAATACAACAAAATCGCTGCTCACCCACTAAATCTAGGGGGTAGTGATGGCCTTGAGGTTTGAACTTCAGTCGAGGATCTCTACGGTCGTGAGTTTAAGCCCCTGGCACACACCTAGCTTTTCAAGCTATATGGTGGTTAAATCACGCTAGGCCATTCTGTGAACCCTCTCAGTCATAGAGGGGGCCTGAGCGCATCAGAAGCTAATGATAATGATGATATAAGCGTGTCTCTATAGGAAATCAAATAAATTTTGTACAAATCCAAATAGATATATTTTATATCAAATCCTCGCCTTGACTTATGGAAACAGTAAATAGTTTTAGAAAATTTTATGAAGGTTAAACAATTTATTTTATGACTTTCTACACCATTTTAATCTCTTTTGTATTGATTAACTGTAGGACTTGATCGAACATACCAGAAAGTGCCTATTATTATGACATATCAATTTATTATCTACATGCCGCTAGATGGCAGCACAATCTAAATACTAATATAGTTGTTATACTTGCAGGATCCATGCGAGTTACAAGAGGTAGAACTACGAGGTACTGAGACCGGTCGCCGGCCCAAAAGTTTACCAATCAACCCACCCACCAAACTTCTTAGGTGAGCTACATCAATACATTAATTAATTAAGGCTGTCATGAAAAATCAGCCTTAACAATTTAAAAATGTCAAAAAATTGTAATAAAACTGGCCTAAACCTTTTATTTAAGCTTGTCAATAGATAGTGTTAAAAAATAACTTCTTGCATTACTTTTTTGTTCACCTTAATAAATATTTGTGACAATAAGTCATTATGCAAATGAATTAATTTGTTTACGAAATATTAAAAACAAAACTGGCAAATTTAATAGCAAAACATAATTTTCAATGAACATTGGTTGATCCAAATATATGCAAACAAGTTGTGTGTTTCAGCTTGGAGGAGGCCCGGCGCCGTGGGCGTGTGTCGTCGCCCCCGCGCGGCTCGCCCCCCGCGCCCCCCGCGCCGCCCTCGCCCCCCGCGCACGCCACGCCCACGCTGCGCCCCACCGGACATCTGCAGCCCATGTATATTGAGGTGCGGGTTATATATTATGCTGTTGGCATTACTAGAATAAACGTTCTTGAGATTTGGAGATAAATTCATTTGAATTTTGTGGGCCTTCTGAGGTGCCCAGGATTTTGATGTGAGATGGTTGTAGGCCTGTATGTGAGATAGCCCAGGCCTGGATGTGAAATGGCCTGAGCTGTGATATGAGATTGACCCGCCTTTTGAGGGGGCCCGGTACTTGATGGAGGCAAACAAGGCCTCAATTAGGGTTTGCAATCCCGCATTCCGCGTTCCCGCATTCCCGCGGGATCCCGCATATTTTTAAGTCCTGCGGAATTCCCGCAATTATGCGGGAATTCCGCGCGGAAATTTTATGACTCGGCAAGGTAATTCAGCAATCACTGACGGCCTATTAGCTCCATTCCAACAGTGCGGGCGCATCGGACAGTATCGATCAATCGATCGAGCGAAGTAAAAGATTGAAATGTGCAGCGGTTTGTTTATTTTGTTACAAAAAAAAGTGAGAGTTTCCAATTAAAGGGACACTTTACAACAGGCTACTACAAGTTTTGTTCGTTTATTTATTGCACAATGTAATTAGCAGAAATCGATGCAGTAAATTATCGATAAAGTAAATAACTCAACAGTAGGTAATAATTAACCGGGTAACGGATGGATAAGAGTCCCTAAAGACCAGGATAGTTGACACTTTTTTTGGGGAGGCCTACGTTCAGCAGTAGACGGCGATAGGTTTTGCGAGGCTGTCATGGCAAAGAAAGAGGCTGCAGAGAGGGATCGTGAAAAGGCCGATCCCACTCGTAGACAAAGAGACCGACAAATTAGCGCTGTAACCTCTAATCGGTTTCGAGCAAGTTATGACTTAAGATAATGATTTTTTAGAAATGTATATGTAAAGAGCATATAAGCAAACCGCAAGAAGGATTACCGGTAGGTGTTCTTCTCGAGATCCCGGTGACCTTTGCACGTGGTAACCGAAAACCATGGGGTTTTTAGTCGGTAAAAGTCCGACACATCCTGCTGGTTAGTAGTAGTTTTCCCCAGGCAAAAAAAAGACGGCGATAGGCTGAGTATATAAATAACTGAACTAAAAAGCAGTGATGGCCTCGAAGTTTGGGCGCGCGGTCGAGAATCTCGACGGTCGCGGGTTCGAACCCCAGCCAGGCACACACCTCTGACTTTTCAAAGTTATGTGTGTATTCACATTGAATTATCACTTGCTTTAACGGTGAAGGAAAACATCGTGATGAAACCTGCACACCTAAAAGTTCTTAGTAATTTCTTAGGTGTGTAGTCCGCCAACCCGCACTAGGCCAGCGTGGTGGACTATGGCCTAAACCCTCTCAATGGTAGAGGAGACCCGTGCTCAGCAGTGGGCGAAAATAGGTTGATGAAGAAGATAAATAACTGAATGGTAGTAACAATTATTTAGGTTAGGTTCTTCATCATCATCAGCCCATAAACGTTCCACGCCTAGGCATAGGTCGCCTTTACCATCGAGAGTGTAGGTCTTAACCACCACGATGGTTTGCGAAATAGTTTGGTTTAGTTTTAGTTTGGTTTTTTGCAGGCTTCCTCACGATGTTTTCCTTTACCGTTAAATTGTGAATACATACATAGGTAATTTGGAAAAGTCAGTCGTGTGTGCTTGGGGTTTGGACCTGCAATCGTCCAGATACTCGACCGCGCCTATACCTCGAGGGTTTAATTGCTGTTTAGGTTACTATTTATTATTTAGGAATGTAGGAACGTGGAATACGGGATTGCAAACCCGCTACATTACCTCATAAGAACTATGAACAAGTACTTCTTCTATTAGATAAATTTATGAATGTCTCTATTTTTTTTTTAATATAGTATAACTAATATAGAATTACTATATGCATACTTTTGAATTTTTGCGGGAATTCCCGCGGGATCCCGCGGGAAAGGCAAGTTTCCCGCAAATTTCCCGCGGGAAAAAAAATGGTGCGGGATTGCAAACCCTAGCCTCAATATGTGGTAACCTGAGCTTTGATGTACAATGGCCCGGGTTTTGATGTGAGGTGCCCCGGACTATTTTCATAACTCATCACGGAATCACGAACCCTTCTAAGCCGAGCACTCGTAAAAAAAAATTCTTCAATTTTTTTCTGCCACATCTTATTTGCTAGCTGACAGGAAGGTTCGAAAACTGTTAAAACAGAAGCATGAGTTTTAATAACACTATCATGTTGCCAGGTGGGTTCCGGCCCCAACAATTTGCCGCAGTACCACACAGTACTGGAGCTACCGGTATCAGGTTAGTAGTCATTTCATTTTGTTTTTTCATGTAGAATTCTGCATGTTTATTACATTAGTTGATACATAGTATCTTGTATGCTCTATATTTTGGTATTCAGACTGTGATCGAAAACTAAGGCAGGTAATATCTATCGGTGATAACGAAGCTATTGGCGTTAAAAAATCCTGACAAAAAAAAATATTGACGTTTTCCATACATACACCCTGTATAACTCAACATACTGTTCCCCAGTCGGGAAGCGCGGCGTGAAGCGGTCTCCCTCCGGCTGGCGCGGCCTGTTCACCCGCACCAAGCACCAGCGGCCGCGGGACCTGGCGCCGCCGCCGCCGCCGCCGCCAGCCGTCACGGTACATCATCATCATCAGTACTAGTAGTGACTGTTGGGCAAACTGAGATGGTTTAGGCCTTAGTAGGTATATACTGGTGTATGTAGCATCATCAGCATTTTCATCATCATCATCAATCAGTAGAGACTGTTGAGGGAGAGGGGTTGATTGATAAGTGGAGGGGAGGGGGGTAGGGCTTAGTACCAGTGTAAATACATTTTACACTTTGTATAGTCCGCCAACCCGCACTAGGCCAGCGTGGTGGACTATGGCCTGAAACCCCCTCAATGGTAGAGGAGACCCGTGCTCAGCAGTGGGCGTACATGGGTTGATGAAGAAGAAGAAGAAATACATTTTGGGTGGGTATAATCCTCATCATCAATCAGTAGAGATTGTTGAGGAATAGGGTTTCTTTATAATTAAAATGGTCGAGGTTATAGTGCCAGTATAAATATATAAAAGTCCAATAGGCTATTATTACATGAGACTGATCTGTAATGAATGGTGGATGCAGAAGTACACTTCTGAATACAGGCGTGAGGGTATGTATGTTATTTTAAAATACAGGGTGTATTTAGACTGTGATCGAAAACTGAGGCAGGTAATAGCGAGGGTGATCACAAACCCAGTGGCGATATTAAAAATCGCGACAAAAAATAAAAATTTTGACGTTTTCCATTCAACCATCGGTGTTAAAAGTATGTGGTTTGTATGGAAAACCTAAAAAATTTTATTGTTTGTCGGGATTTTCTTTAATGTCAGGGGGTTTGTAATCACTATCGCTATTACCTGCCTCAGTTTTCGATCACGGTCTAAATACACCCTGTATATTATTAAATATTGATAGCACTTTGAAATATTTTTACTATCAAAAAGTAGACAAGAAACTATAGCACAGTTCCTTCCAAAGAAATGAACACAATCAAGTAGTATTACTATTGCTGCTGATTACTGACGCTATCTCCTCGTGTGTTGGCACAATGCAACAGTAATGTGAACCCCCAGGAGCCGAGCTGGAGTGCGGGCGCGGTGCGGCCGTCCCGCTCGTGCGAGTCGGTGTCGGAGGCGGACTCGCTGCCGCCGCTGCAGCGCGCCGCGCAGCCGCACGCGCGCCGCCAACACGCCAGGTACGGCACCGTCATCATCAGATACATTTATTAGTACTGTCATTGCCATCATCAAAGTCACTATCGACAATACCAGCAACTAAATCATTACCCTCGACTACATCATCAGCATCATCATCTCTCATTACTACCATCATCACCATTTTCATAATCTCCGTCATCACTATTATCATCATGATTAACATCATGATCACCGTCATCACTAACACCTCCTCCATCATCATCCTAGTAACCGTCACCAAAATCATCACCATCATCACCTCTCATCATCATCATCATCACCATAATCAATCACCACCATCACCAGCCTATACACGTCTGTGGCAGCTGATTAGGTGGCGGTGAGAGTCCACCACAGTGACGACACAATGTCCACTAGTACAAGTATATAAATACAGAGTCACACAGAATACGACATACAAATTCACACACACAGACTTCAGTTCTATCACAAACGTCTATGTACGCGAATCATCATTATCAGCCAAAGGACTTCCAATAAAACGCTTTGGAAGTCTCTGGAAGAGACCTATGTCCAGCAGTGGACGAACGCGAATGCGCGAGAGATGTTGTGCGGTTCGCGGGGCGGTACTGAGGTAACCGAGGGCGGCCTGAGGTCTCGCGCAGGTGTCGGGGTCCCGCCGTGGGTAGGGCTCCGCGATGGGCGCAGGCACGCGACGCACGGTAGCGCGAGCGTGCCCGGGGGCTGCGCGGGGTGTCGCTCGGGCACCGCTGTGGTTTGTGTGTGAGTGTTAATAACAAATTTCGGCTACAGATAATAATAATAATAAATACACCCAACAGTCACATACATAGTCCTGACCCCACACTAAGATACGAGTCTTGTGTTGTGGGTATCAGAAACTATTAGAGACTTTTTTGGTCTCACAAACACCCAGACCCGAAACAAATATTTGTGGATCACACAAACATTTGTCTCGGTGCGGGGATCGAACCCGCGGCCGCACGTTTCGCAAGCTGGTGTTTAGCCAACTGCGCCACGGGGCTGTCAGATGTGTCAGATTTATGTGGGCTGATGATGATGATTTACTATAATTAATTATCCATACTAATATTATAAATGCGAAAGTAACTCTGTCTGTCTGTCTGTCTGTTACTCTTTCACGCCTAAACGGCTGAACGGATTTTGATGAAATTTGGCACAGACAATCTTTAGACCCTGAGAACGGACATAGGCTATATATTACTCCGAAAAATTATAAGACTTTTTCGTTGTGGCTTGATTTGCGAAGTAAGTCGGAGAAAAAACGGTCGAACAAAATCGTTTTTTGCAAACGCTGCCTTACCCATGGGAGATATATAGTTGAGTCCTAGAGAAAAGTTGTAGAGCTTGATAATGCCTACAAAAAAGTCCGCGATAGCATATGTCTAACTTTTAGAGTTGGTTCCCTATAACCTCTTTTATGCTAACCAAATTTGTTCTAAAATGAAGCATTGTTTGTGAAGGTGTTTATATAAAGATTATATTAATCCTTATCCAAATAAATGCGTTATTCATTACAAGTATTTAATATAAAATAAATTTGTCCTTTACATCATTTGATTTCAATGAGTATCTTAGAAGATATCGCAGTTTCAAAATAATTATTCAAGCGCGCAATAATGATGCACAAGGCGCGGACCGGCGCGTAACGGTTTCACGTTTAAACAATTTGACCGATTTGTATGGTTTTTGGTATGGACATAAATAAGACTCTGAGGAGTAAATAGACTACAACTTATTTTCTTTTTGAACTCAACCCTGTAGTCTACGCGGACGGAGTCGCGGGCAAAAGCTAGTGATAAATAAGTGATGCTGACACTACATCGCTGCCTCCAGGTCCTCGTCCTGCGACTCGTACTTCGAGCCGTGGCAGGCGGAGCTGGCGGACATGCGGCTGCGCCTGTCGCCGCAGGAGCGCGACCGACACATGTTCAGCGAGGAGGACGACCAGCAGCCGCGCCCGCAGGTACACCGGCTCGCTTCCGGGGGGGACTAGGGGGCTAGGTACAGGTTTACATGTGATGGATGAAGGGTAAATAAATAAGCGTTGAAGGGGAAATAATTTAAAAGAAATAAACATCAATACCGACATTTGTTTGCCATCCCTCTCCCCCCACCGTCGGCGTGAAATACAAAGTCAGATTTTCCCCTCAAGAAAAAAGGTCAATCCCTAGATCAGTGTCTCGCAAACTGTGTGCCGCGGCACACTGGTGTGCCGCGGGAGAATGTTAAGTGTGCCGCAAAAGATTTTCCAAGTTGCACTAGATATTCTGAGATTAATCTAAAAACCAATTTCTGATAACTATAAAATTACCCAAAAAGTAGTCATTTAACTTTAACTAAATTAGCCAGAACGCAGGTACTCGTATTTGCCCTCCCAAACTTTGTCGTAACAACAAGATGCACAAGCGAGGGTGAATTGGTTAGAGAGGCACTGGCGTGGATTTTCCCCCACTCAACGTACCGCTCAGGGTTGCCATATATACGGATTTGGCCATTCTCAATAAAAGAAGAGGATTTTATCGACCTGAAGAATGATTTGGTGCACAAAGCTTCTTTCGCAGAACTCGAGTTATCAACGTTTTGGATCTCTCTTCAAAATCAATATCCAGAATTGAGCATGAAAGCTCTTCGAAGTTTGTTACCATTTGGCTCCTCTTATCTCTGCGAAATTGCATTTTCTTCATTGACTGAAATTAAATCTAAAAAACGTGAGCAACTTCAGGTGATTGATGGAGAGATGCGAGTGTGTTTGTCCAACTTCGAACCACGAATAATGCAAATTTGTTCCCAGAAACAAGCCCATCCATCACATTAAGCTTAAAATAAAAATATGTTCCTTTCTATTGTACCAAATATTAATTAATGTACCTATTTGTAAAACAATTTTTTTTAATTATTTTTAAATATACGTTTTCTTCCGAAAATTTATTTAGCTTAATGTGCCGCGGAAAAAAATCCTCAGTTAGCGTGCCGCAGACTAAAAAAGTTTGCAAGACACTGCCCTAGATGAAAAAAAAACAAATTCCACTAAATAAATACATACAGTCATTGGGTTTCCTACTACAAAAACACTTGAAAAGCGATAACTGCCAACAGGATAAAAATATATGGCAAAACGGGGTTACGGAAATTGTATAATGATTGATTGTATAGACGCCTTATTGGACTATACTAATTTTTGGATTTTTTAGATTGTCTATGCATTTAAAGTCACATTAACTATTACCCCTCTTAATTGTTCATCACTGTCTTAATACACCTTGTATAACCATACTATAATTTACCATAAATTTACGTTATCCTACAGGATGATTCTCTCTGCTCGACGCCGCCGGAGTCAGGCCTGTGCAGCGTGGAGCCCAGTCCCAAAAGGAACTTGAGAGTCGACATAGAAGCCGCCAACGAACTCGCCGAGAGGTATTTATACTAGTCGTAGTGTGTATGGAAATGTATGAGAGTGAATGATGGTGTGTATGGTTTTACAGCGCGTGTGGAAGCATACAAGCCGCCAATGAACTCGCTGAAAGGTATTGATACTTGGGTTAGAGTGTGTATTGAATTGTATGAGAAAGTGTATAAAAGGGAATGTTGATGTATGAGAGGACATGTAGTATATGGCAGTCATGTATGTGGATGGATGTTAATGGATAATCGAGCCGTCAATGTACGCGTCGAGAGGTATTTATACACTAGACTTAGAGTGTGTATAGGAGTGTATGAGAGTGTGTATGTTGTATGGTTTTACAGCTTTTGTGGAAGCATAGAAGCCGCCAATGAACTCGCTGAGAGGTATTTATACTAAGCTTAGAACGTGTATGGTTATGTATGAGAGTTTTAGGCGCGCGGTCGAGAATCTCGGCAGTCGTGGGTTCGAACCCCAGGCACACACCTCTGACTTTTCGAAGTTATGTGTGTATTCACATTGAATTATCACTAGCTTTAACGGTGAAGTAAAACATCGTGATAAAACCTGCCCATCTAAGAGTTCTTAGGAATTTCTTAGGTGTGTAGTCCGCCAACCCGCACTAGGCCAGCGTGGTGGACTATGACCTAACCCCTGTCAATGGTAGAGGAGATCTGTGCTCAGCAGTGGGCGTATATGGGTTGATGAAGAAGAAGAAGAATGTATGAGAGTGTATGGGAGTGTGTTTGGTTGATGTGTAAGAGGACTTGTGTACGTACACTAATAGAGACGCGACAGTCAATGTATGAGAGCGAGTGTGGTCGTGTATGTCGATGTTTGGGAGCTGTCGAGAGATTGTCTGTCGATATGTTTGTTTGAGTGTGTCCGTTTGTGCACGAGAGCGGGTGAGTGAAGCGTCGGTCGGTAACGAACAGTGGCTGTTATAGTGTTCGACAGTGTCTGAGAGCGCGATGGTGTACATATAGGTGTGTATGTGTAAGTGCAGTACATAAGTGTATACCCCCGGCGCAGACGCCGCGCGGCGCTGGAGGAGCAGCTGTCGACGCTGGGCTACATCGACGGCGAGTCCCCCCGCGCGCGCGCCCCGCCCGAGAAGCGCCAGTCCGCCACGCCGCACAGCCCGCACCCGCAGGACCTCGCCAAGAGGTACTACACCACACTACACTACAATTCACTAAACTACACTACACCACCTACCACTACAATACACTAAACTACACTGAATTAATTATCTCTTGCTTTAACGTCTAAGGAAATCATCGTAAAGAAACCAGCAGAAGTTCTTAGGAATTAGGCGTGTAGTCCGCCAACCCGCACTAGGCCACATGGTGGACTAAGGCCTAAACCCTGTTGTAGATCCCCATGCCTAGCAGTAGAACGTATATGATGATGATGATGGTGATGAATAGTGTATTTATGTTTGACAGACTGTGCAAAGACCGCGACAGTCCAATGGCATCTCAGAATGACTTCCAAAATACTGTGAACAACGTTAAACTAAGGTCAGTGGGTTTGTGTTTTGTTTGTCGATGGAAACTCGCTGTGAATCCTCTGTGGATTATATTTTTCCTTGCTTCAAGAATATAAAAAAACAATTCAAAATGGTTCTCCATAAAAATCTTGAAAAAAAAAATTGTAAATTGATGGTCTTCGATTGAAAAATTTACTATGAAGTTAACCTCTTAACAAGGGTAAATTATAAAGAATATATTTCTATCTAAATGTATAATAAATTTCCATAAAATTTTAAACCTTTCTTATTTATAGAAAACCTTGTTTTCTCGTGTTCAATTTGTGAAAATGCCAATACATTAGACGATTGATAGCGAGTGTGTTTTTGTTTTGAACAAGTGTCTGATATGTTCCGTTTGAGCCGTTACTGTCACTATATATAACGACGGCGGTGTGTGTCTGTGTGTCACATATGTTTATTGATTAATTTATATTTAAAGTTATGAAATTGATAAACCTCCTATTGAAGTAATTAAATGGTTATTAAAACAAATTTTTAAACAAGCGTTGATCACGATAATAGGCATAGGTCCACTGTAAGAATATGACATTATATCCCCCTTTATACAAATTGCATAAAAAGCATAAATAAATTAAATAAGATCTTTTTTAACTTCCACAGAAAATCAATAAAAGAGACGAATTAAATCTTGAAATCCCCACAAAAAGCTTTTCCTAAATAATGTCCAAAAAGGACATAGCCAAATACCGCCAAAAAGAAACTTTCTAAAATCTATAATTAAAACACACACACGCCGCCATCGCATAACATAATAATTTTCACGCTTGCTTCCCGTGTCTAACATTGCAGAGAGAGGACTTCCCCGCGAAAGACTAAGTCCACGAGGTACAGCGGGGTCCACCATCCCGTGGACGAAAAGACGGTCGCGGTCACCCGTCTCAGTTGGCACGGAAAAGACGGACATTCGACCTTGATAAAAATTGACTGGCCGGCTGAAAACAATTCTATAAGCAATCTCACTACAAGCACTATAAATTCTAGTCCCATGACGCCGGCCACTCCGGTATACGATCCTCTAGAAAGTGATTCGGAAGTTAGCGAATCTAATAAACAGACGATAACCATTAAAGACGAATGCGTGAGTTGTGATAAAGAAACTTGTCTGAAATGTGAACTGAAAGCTACAGATTTCGAAGATCCTAAAACGTTTGAAAGCTTAGATCCAAGTCCAGTGCATTCAGGCAGTTACAACCTAAATAGGTTATCTGCGGTATCCACGTCATCAAATTCAGAGCAGGATAAACGAGCCAATGACGTCATCAAAGTCATGACCTCGTCACATGAAAGCTCTTCAAGTTATTCCAACGTAAGCTCGAAACACGATGAGCTTTATGAATGCTATGGGTTTACGAGACCAAATTATATAAATCTTCAGTCTTCTAGTACTAGCAAAAGCTCTCCAGGATCTCCTTTGAAAAGCCCTTTAAAATCTACTATTAGTATAACATTCCGCTCTCCAACCAAAGCTAAAAACGAATTTGAAGATATAGAAGGAAATAACACGCCGACAAATGATAGAGATTCAGTATACGAAGATATAGATCTAGAGAAAAACTTGTCTATAGTCGAAGAGGCGACTGTACCGGAAACGGATGCAAGTCTGCCAACCCAACAGGCGTGCCAACCTGATCATTTCAACGATGATCTTATAATACTAGAAACTCCTACTGAAAGATTTGAAAACCCAGTAGATGTTTACAGTCAAGTGAAGTTCTTCAAGAAGAGCATAGAAGAAGTTAATGCCTTAATATTCGATTCGCCAGAAGCCGAAACACATTATGAGAACGTAAAATTCGATTCGAGGCATAACGATTACGAAAATATCAACGTGGAACTCAAATTATGTGATAAGAAACTGGAGATAACAGAAGTTGATAACGGCAAAGAGTCTGACTCAGAAAAAGATAATGGGAATGTGATTAAGAAGAATTTGAATGTTAGAGAACTTGCGATTAGGTTTGAAAGCCCTACGGAGCAAAAGCCGCCGTTTACTTTCGAGAAATTCAAAGCGGAGATCAAATATCCCAGCTTGGAGAGAAAAGAGGATGCCAAAGACAAATCTAGCAAGTTATCCAGAAGTTCTAGTAATGCCAGGTCTTTAGACGAGAGCGCTTTCGTCAAAGAATTTGGACAAGACAAATCTTACGTTGATAGGAGAAAAAGTCTAGAAGTTAGAGATGTGAAAAGAACAACCAAATTGCTAGATTTAAACCTTAATATGGAGGAGAATGAGTCTAAAAACAGCGTTACTCCTACAAGCGAGAATAAAATATCATTAATCCAAAGATTTAACGAGAAACGCCCATCTGATATCAAAAGCCTGATAAGCGTTGACACAGAGAAGAAGTTAAGCAGAGAACGGATAGAGAAATACAAAGAGGAAAGGAGAAATTTCCTCCGCGAGAAATACAGTTCGCAGTCGTTCAGAAGTAATCCTGAGCAGTTGACGAGGATTAAGATCAAGAAGGATCAAGAGGATAAAGAGTGTGAGAGGATAGACTTGCCGAAGTTCGAGAGGAGGAATACGGTGGACTTAGGCCAAAGGATGAGGTTCTCAGTGGCCAAGAGTGCGAATAACCTGGACACTATAGTCTCGCCTTCTAGTCCAGAAAGGGGCGCTTGTAGTATCGAACTGAGGGATGTGGAAAGGTCAGTATTATGGTGGGTTGAGGTTATGAAGGGAACGGGGATTAGGGTAGTGGATTTATGAATTTTCTTTTGGGGTAGTTGTTTAGGTTTTAGAAAGGGGGAGGGGTGCTGTGGTTAATAAAAATAATGCACAGTAAAGTTGATATTTTTTAAATGGATATAAAATTTAAAATAAAAAAAAACTGTCTTAGCTTGTTCCTGATGTTTTTAAAAGAACTATATTTTAAAAAATATAGGCCTTAGAACTGGTAAAGATATTATTTTGTTAATTGTCCAAGTAAAATATGCATAGTTTAACATTAACAGTAAAAAAGATTAATTTATTCATTTCAAATACATTATTATGTCAATAACTTAAATATAGATAGAGAAGGTATCATTATCAGCCCATATACGTCCCATTTCTGGGCATAGGTTTTTTACAACTGATAAGGTTTAGGCCTTAGTCCACCATTGGGACTAAAATCATAACCTCAATCTGAAACACCATTTTTATTTATGTGTATGTACTCATCCGATTGGCATTTAGTGTTTTCATCGATTTTATAAATATTTAACATTTTTTTCTAAATTTCATAATTAAAAACATTAATATTTATTATTTCATTGTATATAAGTATCATATATAGTTTGTCATCAAATAGTGTACTTTAAATATTGTAAGTCTTGCCACATGGGTTAAAAAACTAAAAGAATATTCCTGTCTATCTCTTTGTATATATAGCTTTAATTGTTATTATTAGTCATGATTATTTATGCTTTAAATTGTAAATTTAACTTAGAAAAAAAAACAGTTATTATTATTTGAATTTTAATTGTATTCCAAACACTATTTGATGACAAACTGCTTTGGATCGTACAAAAGCTTTTTTTATATATAGAGCGGGTTCGATTACCGAATAGGATATAATTATATCAATAAATATCTTTTTTACAAACTCCATGCCACAAATATAAAGTACTTTATATAACGGTATGTTGCGGGTTCGACCCCTGTAATAGTATATGCATTTTACATATATTAATTAATTTTTGGAGGTCTTATACAAAACTTTTATCCTTATTAATCTTTAATAATTGTTGTTATGATAAACCCAGCTCTATACCCGGCACGGTAATCGAACCCTTGACCTCTAAATAAATTACACCATATTTCCAAATTAACTTAATAAATTAATAATAATGTATGTCTATAACATTTCAGAAAGGAGAAAGTGTCACCGTCGTACAACATACGGGACATGACGGCCATATTTGAACAAAAAACACAGAACACGGGTTGACAACGCGTTTATTTTTATTTCTAATTAATTATTAATTTTTATCTACATGTTTGAGCGGGGCAGGGTTGATAAAAAAAAATTTGGCTGTATAATTTTATGTCCTTGGGCTTTAGAAAAAAATACCAAAAAAAAATTAAAACCCCGGAATATGTTTTGTCCATTGTTGGGTATACAAAAATCTCAATATTAAATATCTGAAAATATGAATTAAAAAAATGAACAGTCCATAATTGGGTTTTGGAGTTTGTAATAGAACCAGTAATGGACATAAATAATAGCCAAAACAAAAGCTTATTGTCAAAACTGCCCTGTTCAAACAGTAAAAAAGCCGTTTTTTGTAATTGTTATTTGTATAATTTAATTTTTAATTGTAAAACTCTTTGTATTGTGAGAAAAAGATATTAAGTTGTGCCTGGAAATGTTTGATGCAGTCGTAGAGTGGAGTTTTGTCTTTGGCAGCCATAGATTATATAATTCTCTTCATAAAGTCCAAGCGTATTGGACTAAGGCTTAGCCCCTACACTTGTCTTTAAACAAAATTTGTGTAGATAAATTGCTTTTAATTAAACTTTTACTTGTGTTTAATCATCTGAAATAAAGATTTTTATGCATATACAGTATATAAATCAGAGATAACTATATGTAACGTTTAATAACCACATTATTAGTGGCAAAATATTGAAAATTACTTTCAAATTGTGATAAAGTTATACAGAAATTATAAAGAAAATCTTAATCAAAGAATCTCAATCTTTTTTGAAAAAGTTACAAAAGACTTCATTCCTCGACTGCGCTGACATTTCCGTATATATGTAAGGATTTGTTACGTTAACTTATTTATTATATTGCGTATTCTAATGTTAAAATATCGAAGCGGGCAGTGGTTTTCAAACATACGCACGCCCCCCAGCTACTGAGGTTAAAAGGGGCGTTGGAATTTTCGTATTTCACGATGCTTTTGAATCTCTGAAGGTTGTTAGTGAAATAGATTAAGTTTTTGTAATAAATTTTTAGTAGTAATATTGAATTTTCTTTGAAGTATTAAACTTGGCAGCTATTTAATTTTTATTGGAGTGTCTTGAAAGAGCCTTAAGTTTTTTCTTATTAATCTAGAATATTTTTTCTTTATTATCCTATATGACTGTGTATATATAATACATCCATCCATATATCCATCAGCCATTGAATATTTTTTTAATATATTCTTACAACTGATGTTTTTAAATTAAAAGTAATTGAATGTTAATTAATTTTGAGGCAGCTATAGTGTTGAAATCAAATATCTTTTATACATTTATAATAATACCATGATCGAAAACTAAGACAGGCAGTAGTTACGGTAATTACAAATATTAAAGTGAAAAAAAAATCCCCACGAAAAAAATACTTCCTAATCACCTAATTTTGGTTGTTAAAACAACAGATTGCAGTTGTGTTAAATTTGTCATTTACTCAATTCTAATTATACGAAGTAAAGGTTGGTATAAAACTTGTAATACCACGCCCCTTTTAATCTCATAAACTCAGAGGGGACGTAGAAATTTGAGAACCAGTGGCATATTGAAGCTCGTCGCGATCTCTACAAACATCACACTACAGAACGAGTATTATTTAATTTTAATTATATCTCAACAGTGTGGGACAAAATGGCAATGGGATATAATACTGGAAAAGTTATGTCTATCGTTGTTAAAATCAACTTATTTCGACATTTATAATATAGTATAAAATTGGCTGAAATACAGGTCTAGAAATTCATCCAGGTAAAGTTGTGACAATCATTATTTAACTACCAATTTCGACGGCATTTATAATTTAGCCCAAAAATGGCTGGAATTTAAGCTTAGAAATACATCTATCTACCCCTTTATAGACGCAAGAGTGATTCTACGTATAAATTTATTATAAGTCAGCAATAGAAAGTTATTACTTTTTTGGTTAATTACAATTTGATGTATTTTGCTGCTGCTATCACAACAAATAAAACAATAAATAAATATTTAAATATGGCTCCCATACAACAGACATGATTTTTATGCCCCTTTTTATATATAATGATACAGTTTTTTTCCAATTTTATGTCACATTGCCATATTGTTTCCATTCAGTATTTGTTATACGAATCTCGAGTTATCCCTTCAACCATCTATCTACTAGCGACATCTGTCTTAAAAACGTGTTCTAAATAATCCTAATGATTGTTGCCATAATGAAGAAAAACATGAAAATAAAAAATGCATTTATTATCTATATTTTTGTAAACAGTATTTATTGATAGAATAGATTCCCGTTACTATGTAACTTTGCTTGTGTCTAGTGATTTTTGGACCTTAGAAAATGGGGCTTTACTAAATTTTATAATGCTCCTTAGGGTCCAAGAATGCCTGCGAAATAATCTCATGTGATAAAATGAGAATAAAAAGTAACGAGGTAGAATCTCCTGGAAATATAATGAATCTGTAACCGTGTGTACCCGAGCAGTGACTATTAAATTAAGCTTTCTACCCGCATAAGTATTTCTGATATATCTTATAGAACGAGCGTTGGGCAAATTGTAACTATTGTGTCATTACTGATTATGGTTTTATCAAAAGAATTGATTTGTAGTAAAATTTTAAAACTAAATATTAGGGTGGAGTGAAAAATAAAATTGTGTTTGAACTTGATAATTTTGAATTAGCATAAAAGCAGATATTTTGAAGTTTCAAGAATGCCTTGGAATTGTTTTGCTTCGACTTGCAGGCTAAGAAAAATTAAAAATTGTTTTTTCACTCGACTCTACTAATATGATCGAATTGACTTGAACTTACTGATTACATTGCAAGAAACTTAGAACCTAAATATAGATATTCACTGAATTGATATTGATAATAATAATCTATAATGTAATTAATTTTCATTATAAATCTTGATTACTTTTGCCCAATTCTCTATAGAAGGAATTGTATTATGAATATTAAACTTTTTTCATAATATATCCGACATAATTGTTTTCTTATGGTAAACAGGTTGTCTAGACTTTCATTTGTAAAACTAGAGGTTGTGGGTTCGATCCCGAATCCGAGATAATCATTTTGTAATCCAAAAATATTAGTCTACTAGGACTTTCAATGAATAAAGAACCTATTTATAATATTCAACTTGGGAATTGGCTGTTTGCTATTAGAAAACAATTATGTGAGATGCAAATAAATTTACCAAATAACTTCCAATAATCTTAATATATAATAAATGTATTTAAAGATGTATGTTTATCTTCACAAATGACAGTAAAAAATCAGCAAGATATATAATTCACGGATGTATTAGTCATAATATAATATATTGTCAGTAAATATGCATCACTTTAACAGACCATCTATCTTATTTCATTCTAAGTTAAAAAAATAAATAAAACCAAAATTTACCATAGTATTACAGATTACAAGATTCCTAAATTAACAGCTGGGATAAACCCTAACCCTTCAGTTGTAGAGGGGGCCCGAGCCCAGCAGTGGGACGTTTATGGGCTTGAAATTTTTGCCATCCTAAAATGTCTCTATAACATATAATTACAGATTTATTAATTGTATGTCAATTGTGAAGGTAAATATGCAAGTATCCACAATTTTCGAAATACTGAAGTTTAAGTGTTGATAAATATTTTAAGTAATATTCCTTATGTTTCAAATTGAGTACTGCATATTGCGTGACTTTATCAAATATTAACTAAAAAAAAATAATGTTTGTTAAGAGATTTAGCAGCAGATATTGGCTTATGAAAATATTATTTAAATATTTTTCAACTGAAACATTACTTCTCCTGAACTAATTAATAATAATCCAGGGGCGATACTTCCATAGAGAAGATTCTTCTTCTTCATCAACCCATATACGCCCACTGCTGAGCACGGGTCTCCTCTACCATTGAGAGGGTTTAGGCTATAGTCCACCACGCTGGCCTAGTGCGGATTGGCGGACTACACACCTAAGAAATTCCTAAGAACTTTTAGGTGTGCAGGTTTCATCACGATGTTTTCCTTCACCGTTATAGCAAGTGATAATTCAATTTTGAATACACACATAACTTCGAAAAGTCAGAGGTGTGTGGGCCGAGAAAAAATGTTTAAAAATATTTGCTTAACATTCACAAGTAATAATTGTCAGTGTTTCGAAAATTTGTGGACTAAACAATAATGACAAGCCAAACACTTTGTAACTATTGTAAGCATTAACGTGAAATATATATTCCGTTTTGTAAAATATATTGTGTAAAGGGACAAATATCTTGGCATAGTTAATCTATTGGCGGGGACGTACTCAGGGCTATAGGAGGGGGGCGATGGGTCCCACTTGAATTGTATTACGAAATACAATTTTGTTAAATAATTTTTTTTTGTTCAATGGTATAAAAACAATGGGAATAAAATTGTACCATTAAGATAATTAATTTGGATGCAATAAAAGGTCCATAATAAAGTTAAATTATAACAGCCCCGTGGGGCAGTTGGCTAGATACCAGTTTGCAAAATGATAGGCACAGAGACAAATCATTGTCTCATAGTTTCTGAGACACGAAACAGGATTGAATTCTTGTGTGGGGTTGGAATTATGTATGTGGCTGTTGGTTGTGTTTAGTTTATTATTAACCGATTATCATGATCTATTCAATGAAAAATCAAAAAACTCGAAACTTGCAGGTGGAATTATGCACACGATCCTCCATGAGTACGTCCACGTCAAACCTTTCAGATATAACATGTAAGTGGGAAAAAAATGTAAAAGTTTAAGAAACTATTGTTATTCGCGTGCGCAGGGCCGGAGTCGGGCGGAGTGCGCGGGGCCCGTTGACCCACGTAATTATTCTGCCCGCGTTGTTTGTTTAGTGCTCTTTGTAAATGTATATTCGCTTCTTATTATTGTATCTGTAGGGAGAATTGTATAATGGACTGTAAAAGTTTTAAAGTAGGTATTGTGAATGGTTGATAATATGTTGAACTTCTTTGAGCGCATTAGGCCAGCGTGGTGGACTAAGGCTTTACACATATAATAAGCCTGAAGATGATAGTTAAAGACGATTTTTCAAAAGAAACCTAGGATTTTTAGGAAAGAAAAATCTCAAGAACTATATTACTGTTTTCGAAGCCTTATGAAGTTTGAAGTATAACGGTATAGAAGATGAACTTATCATTTCATCCAAAAGAATCATTACGTATGACAGGAATTGTTTCATATAGTCCAAGGTTCAACACTTTGTCAATCACACAGCAAGTCGATATATGTAGTTTGAAATGTTTAAGCAACGACATACAAGTCTTCAAAAACGGCTTTAATTAAATTATTATTACGTAGTCTTATACTATCGTCCGGTTCGGTCCTGTGCAGTCTTTAAAGTTAAAATACCGAGCTTTAAGCTGCTCCTGTTATGAGAGCTTTGCCGGCTGTGAGGCGCGTCGGGGTCACATTTTCAGGGGGTCATGACCCCCCGACCCCCCATGCGGCGCGCCAATGCGGCCCTGTATGATTTTTTATGTAATATATACAATATTTATAAGCTTGTAGACGACGTATGACGACATGGAAATGATTATACACAATAAAAAGTATTATGAAGTATTTTGTTGTTTTATTTAGTTGACTGAGTGAGGAATGACTATGTTAGAGGAAGTTTGAAAGTAGATTCTATTATTAACTAACTGAAAAGAAAAAAGGATTATGAAGTATTTTATTGTTTTGTTTAGCTTGCTCAGAGTGTGGAATTACTTAGAGGAAGTTTGAAAGTAGCTCCTGTGATAGACAAAATGAAAGGATACCGTCTGTTGTGGTAAGGTCATATTATGAGGGACGAAACATATCTTGGTAAAAAGTAATGAGCATGAAAGTCGAAAGATGGACTAGCAGAGGAAGGCCAAAGAAAAGATGGATGGAGTGTGTGAGATATGAAAGAGAAAGGGGTGACTGAAGACATTACGGGTGATAGGGATGTGTGGAAGGATAAAAAATACATGACCTACAAAACGAAGGCATTACTCGCTTCTGTTAGTCGTAATTCAGAGATTTCATATTATTTAAACAAACTAGAAATTGACTCAGAAATACGTTATAATACATGGGCATTTCTCTATAAACTCGTACAGGTCCCATACAAATGCTGTCCTGACAATTATTTTTAACATTTGCCAAAAAAACGTGTTCTATTTTGAAGAAAATTAACTATTATTTTAGTTAGATAAGGATTCCCACTGAATTTATTTATATTTTCAGAGTTATTAGCGATTTTCCAAGAAATCATGACAGGGGACTGTTTGAGACATCAGAGGACTGTTCTAAAAGTGAATGGGGACTTTAAATTGAGACAAGAGTCTGTTATATTAAAATAAAAAGCCATTTTACATTAATCAATAATTATATATTTATTATTTTTAGCATATTTTTGCATCAACAGTAAACAAAAAATTAACAGGAAAACAACTTTCTTTAAACATTTATATCAAAAATTTACTTAAGTGCTAAAAACATTTTGTACACACTGAGATCAACATATTCATACTATTATACTAACAATAATTAAATGCTTTATTTAGTATTCATTGAAATACTTACAATTATTCATATTAGAAAACAGTCTTTTCTCACAAATATATCATACTTCAACTGAGATCTATCAAATCCTAACGATCATTTCTTCTCTCTTTTGAGTATCATTTTTTTTTCTTTGGTAACGTAATCGCTCTGCTTCTCTCTTTTTCTGTAGTAATTCCTCTTGGGATAACTTTTTCTTTTTAGGAACCATATCACGTGCGTCCGATCACCCTGGGTAAAATAATTTAAGTTTATAAAGGAAAATAATGCGAGACCATGAATGATACTTTGAAGATTCTTAAGTCAATAAAACATATTAGCAGATAAATTTACACAAATAATACATAAAAACAACTAATACGCAAAATATACAGTCCCCTGTTGTGTAAAACAGGCACCTGCTGCGATTTCAGGCAGGGGACTGTTGCCAGGGGACTGTTTATTTCGGTTAAATTTCAAAACAGTTACAAAAATAATGTAAAATAGTTTTTTAGGACTCTACCGATCAATTGAGACACAAATAATATAATCATAAACTTTATATAGAAATTAATAAAGTAATTAACATACATATTATGACTTACCAGAGGACTGTGTGTAGTAGTGATCCAAGCACGAGTTCACCTCACAAAATGACGTTCTGACACTATACAAAATCGCGTATCAACGGCGCATTCGTCATAATGCCAACTTAACAGCCATTGCGTTTGGTTGCAATCAAAATAATGTTCGTAAATATTATAGTTTATTTAATTTATCGATTTAAATTTTTGGCAGGGGACTGTGTGAAAATTTTGAGGACAAAGTTTACAGGAGTTTATTAGATAAATGAAATTCGTAATGAGACCTTGTTTTACGAAAATAATGTAATTTAATTATTTTTCTTTATAATATTAACTGCAAAATGTATGTAGTTTCAATAAATTCTTCATAAATCTCATTTCTAGGTGGAAATGCAGTGATGGGGACAGGCAGGGGACTGTTTTTTTAGAGCTTCTGTGAAGTCTAGAAAATAAATGAAAATAGTTATGGCTCTAAAAACATAGGGCCCCTAATGTTTCGGGGTTAAAGTTTCATTGAGAGTGATTTTTTTTTTAAATAATTTAATTACTTTTTGAAAAAATCGGTCGGGACAGCCGATTACGAGTTTACAGAGAATCGCTCACATATAAAATATTAATTTATATTTCAAAGGTTATCTGCCCCACTTACAATAAACCGGCCAAGTGCGACTCGGCCTCACACAGAAAAGGTCCCGTACATTTATTTATATAAACGGCAAAAACATCATGTCTGTTTCTGGCTTCCATATGGAAGCCTTACTTAAATATTTATTTATTCTGTTTTTTACTATTCGTTTTTATAGCGGCAATAGAATCACCTGTCAAAATTTCTACTGTCTATCTATCATGGTTCATGAAATACAGCCTTAGGCTCCCGTTTTACCCTTTGGGTGCGGAACCCTAAAATGACCAATTACGATAACCTTTTCAATAGGTTTTTAAATGTCTATAAAATAATAACTTTAGAGTAATAACGTCGTTGGAAGAGTAACTTGTGGTTATTGTTACAAAAATGGACGTAAAACTGTCAATTCTTGTTTTATTGTTGCTTTCATGTATTTGCGGTACGTACTTTTACTTTATATATAAATTTTAATATTACGCTTCTGTTCGCCTAGAATGAAAAACACTAAAAATATTTATTTACAGGTCTTCCTACAACATGCATCGCAGAAGCTAGTAAGTATGTTTAACATGCCCTTTTTCACGTTCGGAAGGCGCCTTAAGCTCCCCGGTTCGGTACCTCGGGGGCTCTGGCCTTCCAACTCGGCGCGCAAAACAATTGTCCGCTTAGCTGAGTTGGGTCTCTAACCAAAATGATTAATATTCTCCACCCTAAAAACGTTATTTCCTTTCCCCGGTTGATAACGGGCAGCACCGTCGTCAACATGTGTTCTGTTCTCTCCAACCCGTCTGCCAAGCGTGGCGAGTATCGGCAAAACTCTATCATTAACAAAACTAGGACCGGCCCCCAGTCCCCACCAGCCCCGCTATTCCTGTCACCGTAAAGGTCGCGGGAAGTCGCTGGCCTATGTCCAGCAGTAGACCACTATTGGCTGATGGATGGATGTTATCAATCGCGTAAACTAACTAAGATCTAAAGGTTCCGTGGTCGATTCCCGGATCGAGTAATGTGTAGGTTTCTCCATCAGTTTTCATTTGAAGTAAGTATTACGTGGAGCTAAAGAGTTGGTGACGTGGCATTTTGAATAAAAAACTAGAATTTTGGCGTAAACGCGTGACATACGTACAGAATTAATTTAGAATAACATTAGTATTTATCTGAAACCTAATAGTCTGTTTTATTTCTTTACAGAGTCAACACCGCGAAAATTTTCTCGGCACTCGCTACAGAATAATAAAAATCGACTTTCCAAAAACTATCAAAGAAGAAAACATTTCGTCGTCACTAAACGTACTACCGTCACTGTTATTCCTTCCACAGAAGCCCAAAAGCGTTACACGTTAATCGTGTAATGTCTAGTTTATAGTTCACTCGCTTTTGCCCGCGACTTCGTCCGTGTAGACTTAAGAGTTGTGTGGAGAAAGATATGTGAAATCTCCCAATTTAATTCGAGTTAGTCTCGCATTTATAACACATACTACATTTTCCGGGATAAAAAGTAGGTATCCAATGTTACTTCGGTGGATACCACCTATCTCCTAACCAAAAATCAGTGAAAGGTTCATTCCTAATAGCTCGCATATGAGAGTTTTTTTTTCGACTTTATAAACATTTATCGTTATATTTTGGACAATTAATTCACTATCTTTAAAAATTATAGCATATGTGTTATTCTAATGCCTAAGCTATATTATTGTTATACCTCATTCACGATAACTTGATTCTTTTCTTCTTCTTCTTCTTCTTCTTCTTCATCAACCCATATACGCCCACTGCTGAGCACGGGTCTCCTCTACCATTGAGAGGGTTTTAGGCCATAGTCCACCACGCTGGCCTAGTGCGGGTTGGCGGACTACACACCTAAGAAATTCCTAAGAACTTTTAGGTGTGCAGGTTTTATCACGATGTTTTCCTTCACCGTTAAAGCAAGTGATAATTCAATTTGAATACACACATAACTTTCGAAAAGTCAGAGGTGTGTGCCAGATGACAATTTTTCTGAGACATTACTTTGAAATCAAAAACGTATTATTTTAATGATTTGATAAATATAAAAAAAATACATACAGCACAAAAGTCCCTAAAGATATAAGCGTTAAAAAGTTCAACGTAAAATTAAAATAGGAACACTGAAAATAATAGACGCTTGTACAATGTTACATCGGTCGGACGGAAAGGGACGTAACATCGTTCGTATCGATGCCCACGTCGATATTTTTTCTGAACACTATGATGATCATGGCTGTGCTCCAGTTTCTTAATAAAAACTGTTTTAAAGATAAAACTATTTAATTTTTCAACCTTAATTTTTACATACTGGGTTATTTTTGGACCTTCCGTCAACTCAAAATAGGTGGTTTAGAGTTTAGACTATGAAACTGAACAACTTTTCCGAAGAAACATGGATCAAAACGTGATTAATAATTCTCCTATAGAAAACTGCTCCGGTCTGATTTTTTTTTTCACTTTTCGACCCGTGATTCCTTGGGGAAGTTGTTTACTTTCGTGGTCTAAAACACCTATTTAAATTTGGCGGGAAGTCTAAAAATTGCCCTGTTATATTCAATGGGTACCTACTTATTATGAACTTTAACCCACCATCGCTTGTCTACATAATGTTTTACATGTCGAAAGTAATAAAGAATTTCACACATAATGCAGTATTTTAAAACGCAATATTTTTGAACTACTGGATATTTTCTGTTTCCCATCATTAGTCGATATGCCAAAAGAATCAAGCTATCGTGAATGAGATATAACTTTCAGTGAAATCCATTCGGTAGTTTTTGCGTGAAAGAGGAACAAACATCCACACATCCATATATATCCATATAATATGGATTACTATAGAGTATAGACTAGTCAATGTTGGTACTTCCACAGAAGCCCAAAAGCGTTACACGTTAATTGTGTAATGTTTAGTTTATTGTTTATTGTGGGCTCGGGATATTGTTTGTGATAAAGATTATTCGGAAATAAATGCTTTTTTTAATATCACTCATCCGTCAACATTTTTGTAAATCAAAATAATCAATCTATCGTTTCAAAATATTACAATGAATAAGATTTTATTACTGTTCCCATACCATCATTTTTACGATTAGCCACGTCCATAATTTTTTGTTCTGTTGCATTAAATAACATTAATTACCCAAAAATAATATTCCATAAAAAATTACTTTAGTTTTTATTTTAGATATTTGATTTCGAGACTCATATGATTCATGGGCGTAGAATAAAAAAATGTTTGTATATATGGTATACAGAGGTATATTTCTGCACCCACATTTCGCCAGGTATGTATCAATCCCACGTAATAGGGGGCGAGCCTATTGCCATTTTTCGGGCACATTTCCAGACTCAGTGCTGCTATTGAGAATTTCCTAATGGAAAAACTTAATTTCTCCAACCCGGAACTTCTAGATCAAGGGATACTTGTACTGCAAAATCGATATTATTTTAATGATTATGAAATAAAACACCAATTTATAAAAAAATAATTTATTCATAAGGCAATTTACGTACTTATTAATATACAGGAAATATGAACTTAAATACATTTGTCATTAATAGACTTGAGATAGACCCAAAGAAAGATTTTAAAATAAGTCTCCACAGTTGGCTAGACACTAGCTTACGAAACGAGAGGCCGCGGGTTCGATCCCGCAGAGACAATTTTTTGTGTGAAAATCTCTCGTAGTTAGTGATAAAAGACTTGTGTTAGTGTGGGGTCAGAACTATGATTGTTGGGTGTATTTATCATTAAATTACAAAGCTTCAAATCTGTGTTAGAAAATACTACATTTGATGATTATACTATTAAAGTGAATGTCTGAGACAAAAATATATTTCTATAAAGCACCTTCTATATCTTTTCAATCAATTCTAATCTTTTATTTACAGAAGATATAAAGTATTTTAATTCCTATTGTGTGTATTCAGACCGTGATCGGAAACTGAGGCAGGTAATAGCTACCGGTGATCATAAACCCATTGACGTTAAAAAAAATCCTGACAAAAATAAGTTTTGACGTTTTCCATACAAACTACATACATTTAATAGCGGTGATTGTATAAAAAAAGAGTATTTTTTATTATTTTTCGTCGGTATTTTCTTTAACGCCAATAAGTTTGTGATCACCGTAGCTATTACCTGCCTCAGTTTCCGATCACGGTCTGGATACAAGCTGTATAAATTACTTACACAAAATAATCATAAGCTTTGGAATTAAATTTTGTTACTAAAAATAATATTTTAGTCCCATGGTATATGCATATTTAAATAGACTGTGATCGGAAACTAGGACAGGTCAGTCACAATCAAAAATATCTTTATTAAAAAAACATTTACAAATACTTTTGAATCGTCAATTTTGAACAAATTTTTAAACGATAAAAAAATCCTGGACAAGTATTTTAACCATCCACCATATATAAAGTTTTCGATTATGGTCTGTTTAGATCCTGTAAAAAGCTTAAAGAATATACTTGTCATTATTTTTTAATATAAGTAAGTAAATAAAAATTTATTCAACAATAACATAGGTAATTGATATGGTTATAATAAAAACGTATTTTTTTTTAGATATATTTTTATGGTCAATGTGTTTTTAATCATTTTTTTCCTCGTGTGTTTATTTTATTTTTTACATTTTTAAATATAAAATTTTATAAAAAAAGTACATTTAAAAATATAAAAATTAAACCCGCAGATGGCGGGGTCTACGACCCAAGCCACCGGTGGTTAGGGTCCAAGAGTCAGAAACCGTCTCACGATACGTGCCGTGTCTAATAACACTGCTTTTTGTATCTGGGTTTTGACCCAACAACCGATTGAGAGCCGCCGAAGATGTTGGTCGAGGCTCTTTGGTATCAGCCCATTGGTTTATTTTTTTAATTTATATTTTTTTAATCATTATTATTACCTGTGTTAGTTTTCGATCACAGTCTGAATACAAACTGAATATTAAGTTTTGGTTAGACAAAATTACATACCAATGGTTTATCCAAAAAATCGAACCTTAGACTGCTCTATCACACACTCTAATTTAATCCACGATATTTAAAAAATAAAACAGTCAAATTCTCCTTAACATAAACAAAATAAATTCGTTATTAAAATTCAAATTACATGATTTTGTGACAAATTAATACAAAGAAAAAAGCTTTACAACATTTTCATACATTTTTGTTCTATCTCTATCAATACATATACATCCCACTGCTGTGCATGGACCTCATTTGATATTAGGCCTTAGTCCACAATGCTGGCCTAGTGCAATTTTTCCAATTTTTATTCAATCATCATCGGCCTATATATATCCCACTGTTGGGCACGGGGCTCCTCTACCATTAAGAAGGTTTAGGCCTTTATCCTATAGCATTATAATTAAAATTTATTATTCAATATATAACACAGTCATAACATTAAAATCATGTCTACATACAAACAAACACACATAATTAATTCTTGTGACTACGCCGACAAAAATATGTCAACATTTTCATAATCTTTATTAAATTCTGTCATAAGTATGTTTTTAGTATAGTTTTATTAATCTTTTTCAATAAAAACTTCGAACCCCTTTTTTAACTTTTAGGAGGGAAATTTTAGTATATTCCTTTCTTATTTGAAGCCTCAAAATAATTATCTAAGTGTGGAATTTTAATCCAATTTTGAGTTTATTAATCCTTTAGGTAATTGCCTTTCATTTACAAAGCCTAAGTCCTTTTTCGAGATCATATTTATCTCCATAACTAAACTTATCCAAATTGGTTCAGTAGTTTAACTGAGAAAACCTAGTGTGGTGAAATAAAGCTGTATTCGCGTGTAGAAATTATAAATAGCATTTTTTTCAATAAAATCGATTATTGAATCAACTCCAATCGATTGTAGAAATCGATTTTTTCGTCCAAGAAATCGATTCGAATCGATATAGCGATCAAAATCAATTTTAAGCCCTAGAAATCGATACAGCGTTTGTTAAAATCGATTATTGCTTTTCCGGTCGAGAAATCGATATACCAATTATTAAAATCAATTTTTACCCCAAAAATCGATTCTTCAATTGTCTCAAATCGCCATATCCATTAATCAAAATTACAAATTTATTGTTCTATTTCTAAAACACCATAATATGGTCTCTGGACACTGTAGACAAATTATCGTCTATGGTCAAATACATGTTGAATGAAAAAAACATTGCTGTCGACGATAGAAAGTGCCAAATGTCGTGAGAGTCGTACAGTTGCAGAAGGGAACACACTCTGTTGTTCTGTCTGGACTGCGCTGGGGTAAGCTGAAAGAATAAGGGTTTCTTAGTAGGAAAATATATGTAGAGGTCCAAGGTTTTATGTTCGGGCCAGGTAGTGGTTTTGGATTTTGGCAATAAAATAACCTTCATTACAGTTCTATATATAAATAAAGCACAAATAATGTCTAGTAATTTTTTACTACTTTCATTTGGTTCACAGATAATAAAATTTCTATGATAAAAATACCCCATATTACTCTTTATTGCATTATCTTTCTACCAGTGAAAGTCCCATCAAAATTAGTCCAGCCGTTTTAGAAGTTAACCATAGCTGTCAGACAGACAAAAATGTTATTTTGGTATATGTCATTTTTGCATGAGCATAAATTTTATGAACAGACAATTTTATTTATTTTTATATGCAGATTTCTTTGAGAATATTGTCAAGATGATAATAAAACACTTACCGCCCAATTAGTGCTCTGATCCAGGTAGAAATAACTCGATCCGAACCACACGCCGTACGTCAGAACTATGTAAACCCAACTGGAATAAAATTACATTAAAATAATAGAATTTTGTATCTTTAAATGAGAAATTCTTGTTTATGTATAAACAACAAGAGATATGGATATTAACAGTGGATTGTAAATGGGCTGCTATTGATGATGATGGTGATAATGATATGATTCTTCATCTTCATCAACCCATATACGCCCACTGCTGAGCACGGGTCTCCTCTACCATTGAGAGGGTTTAGGCCATAGTCCACCACGCTGGCCTAGTGCGGGTTGGCGGACTACACACCTAAGAAATTCCTAAGAACTCTTAGGTGTGCAGGTTTCATCACGATGTTTTCCTTCACCGTTAAAGCAAGTGATAATTCAATGTGAATACACACATAACTTCGAAAAGTCAGAGGTGTGTGCCTGGGGTTCGAACCCGCGACCGCCGAGATTCTCGACCGCGCGCCTAAACCTCGAGGCCATCACTGCTGATGAAATGATTACGATGATAATGTTGTTGTTGACGATGATTATGATGATGATAATATTGATGAAAATGATTATGATAATGACGATCATTATAATTATCACCATTGGCATCGTCATTATCATTATAATCAATATCGTTATCCAAATCATGATACCGATATTATTATATATAACGATGAAAATGCTAATAATCATAATGACGACGATTATGTTTTTGATAATGATAATGACAGCCACTCTACAAATGCTACCACACCTTACCTGTACCACCGGATCGATTCCCGGTGCAGCAGTTTCATGACGATGTAGAAGAGCGTGTAGAGGAAGAGGTTGCTCATGAGCACCAGCAGCAGGTGCGACGCGAAGTCGCGCGAGTGTTGGGCCACGCTGCAATACAATATGTTGTGGGAAATAAGTGTGAGGTGATAAATATATGTTATAATCTTTTTGTCGTAAAATTATTTACAGAAAAAGGTACCTTGCATATTTCTGTAAATTGTATTGGAGTAGAGCGCAATTTTCTTAAATTGGGGATTAAAATAACTAAAGAAAATATACAGGGTGGATTGAGACAGTGTTCGGAAACTAAGGCAGGTAATAGATAAGGTGATCACAAAACCGTGTGGCGTAAAAAAAAGTTGTCATTAAATAAAAAAATTGTCGATTTCCATACAAAACATATACATTTAATACCGATGGTTTTATAGAAAACGTCAATTTTTTTGTTTTTGTCGCGATTTTTTTAACTTCAGGTGAATTGTAATGACCTGCCTTAGTTTTCGATAACGGTATGAATACACCCTGCATACATAGCTTCACGCCTGTATTCCGCAAAATTGGTAAACCTAGGTGCACTTCTGCACCCAAATCTCGCCATTTATCCCACGTAATGTACACATACTACCCTTTTAATTCTATATCAAATTGCCCAATCATTTTAGGACTTTTTTTAACGCCAATAGCTTTGTGATCACCTCAGCCATTACCTGACTATCGGGATCTGAATACACCTGTGTGGGGTAAGTTCCCCTCCCCTACAAAGGGGTGGGTCCCACTCACCCGTACGCTGCTATGGCCCAGTTGGCGAGGTTGGCGATGATGAGCAGCACGCAGCGGCCGCAGTAGGTGGGCGTGATGGCCGCCAGGGGGCGCGACAGGAGTTCTCTCACTGCCCGGTATATCACCCCCGCGTCTGAGGAATTGTGGGGGGTTTCATCATCATCAGTTTATATCACACTAGCGACCCGCCCCGGCTTCGCACGGGTGCAATGCTGATATTTAATGGATGTTATCATACATATAAACCTTCCTCTTCAATCACTCTATCTATTAAAAAAAAAACCGCATCAAAATCCGTTGCGTAGTTTCAAAGATTTAAGCATACAAAGGGACAGAGAAAGCGACTTTGTTTTATACTATGTAGTGATAGTGATTGGAGGACATTTTGTATTAAATACGTATCAATGGTGGATTTTAGCATCATCATCATCAATTTATATCACATTGGAGGACATTTTCTTTTAAATAGGTATCATCATTACTAGCATCGTCAGGACACATATATCACACTGCTAAAGAACTAAATGTTAGGCCGTAGTCCACCACACTGGCCTAGTGCAGTCGGCCTATATTACCTTTGAAATACATAAAAACTAGTTGTGCAGGTTTCCTTAACGTTTTCTTTCACCGTTAAAGTTGTAAACCTTTATATTCTAATTCAGATGTTTATAGTAAATTTCATCAATCTTAGCTAGTTATTCATCAACATCAGCTCATATCTCATCACCGTTGGACCAATTTTCAATACATCTGAAGTTTAACCCCTAGTCCATGATATTGGCCCCACAGCTTTTAATACAGCTATGGGATTAGGCCTTAGTCCACCACGCTGGTCTAGCGCAGGTTCCCTATATTTCTCTTAATCATTATAATAAAAAACCCAAACACATTAAATCAGATGTTCAAAAAGAGATTGGAACACTATATATTATTCTGTAGAGTAGACTTGGGAGCGGCCTACGTCCAACAGTGGACGTGAAAGGCTGATGATGATGATGATGATGATGAAAATAGACTTTAATGAGACTTACCCAGTTTAAATCTTCCCAAATAGTATATTTGGAATGTCATCACCAGACAGGTGACTAAATGAAGTACGGTGAATGCTATCCAGAAGTAAAAGTTAGCATTTAGCACTCCCACGAGACCTGGAAAGAGAATAGGTATTATTACTCATATGTATATACAAGCTGGTAGCTCGGTAGGGTAGGCAGAGGTAAATTTCTGTGGTAAACTTATAATTAACTTTTTGAGTGACTTTAGTGACACTTTTCCTATAAATTTCGTAGAAAAAAGCAATTACAGTTACTTGACCCGAGGATCGAACCCGGGAGCTAAAGACGACAGTCTTGTTCCGAGGGACCACGTTATCACAATGATATGCTATGATAAGTAGTGATGTATCGTGATATCAAGTGATGTATTGTGATATAATAATGATTTCTATTGATATGCCGTGATATAATAATGATATCTAATGATTTGTCGTGATGTGTCGTGATGTTTCGAGCCTGGTATATCTTCAGCAGTACACAATGATACACAGTGATATAATGTGATATAAAGTGCGATGACGTGTCTCACCGACGAAGATGATGAGCGCGAGTACGCCGAAGGTGGCGTGTGCGCGCGCGTTGATGTCGGGGTGGCGCGCCTGGTAGATCTTCACCATGCAGAGGACGGATGTCACGTACATGAAGGATGTGTCTGGAACAAACAATATATATAGTCAATATACACATCTCTCGCCAAAGGAATAAACAAAGATATACAGGGTGTGTTCAGACCGTGATCGGAAACTAAGGCAGATAATAGCTACGGTGATCACAAACCCTTTGGCGTTAAAGAAAATCCCGATAAAAAATTAAAATTTTGACGTTTTCCATACAACTATTCGTATAAGATCTACGTGATTTGTATGGCAAACGTCAACTTTGTTATCTTTCGTCGCGATTTTCTTTAATACCAGAGGGTTTGTAATTACTTTAGAAACTGCCTGCCTCAGTTTCCGATCACGGTTTGAATACACCCTGTATATATTTCACTTCACACGCAAATGAAACCGTATCCAAAATTATTTCTACTTCCCTCATACACATAAAATCGCTCCCTCCCCGGGCGTCGACCCCGTACTCACCGAACTGGAAGTTCATGCTGTTGGGGCACACGTGGTATGCTGCCGACAGTAGACCCTCGCTGACCAGCGCTATGCCCATGGCGTACAATAAACCGAAGTGCTGAGGGATTCCGAGCTCCTTCTGGAAAGTTTACCGCGTTTAGTACCTATTTGTTGGGATTGGTGGCGCTAGTGTAGTATGGGGGAAAATTTGTTACTTCACTGTACTATTACTAAGACTTCGCTGTCTGTCTGTCACCAGGCTGTATCTCATGAACTATGACAGATAGACACTTTAAATTTTGCCAAGTGATGATCTAATGCTACCATAACTACAAATTGTAAAAAACATTGACTGCCTCGTGGTCTCGCAGTACAAGTATGTGCCGTGTGGTCTAGAGGTCCTGGGTTCGATTCCCGGGTCGGGCAAAGTGTTATTGGGTTTTTGCATTAGGAAATTCTCAGTAGCAGCACGGAGTCTGGAAATGTGCCCGAAAAACGGCAATAGGCTCGCCCTCTATTACGTGGGACTGATACATACCTGGCGAAATGTGGGTGCAGAAATGCATCTCTACCTACCCCTTCGGGGAATATAGGCGTGAGGTATGTTTGTTTTGTAAAAAACATAACAGATAAATATTTACCGTTGACATGATTTTTTGTTGGCCCCAGCTGGACCTGGAACCTATTATAGCTAGATGTTACTCCTGACCTGCTCGATACTCCTGGCGCGGTGCCTGTTGTGTCTCCTCCACACCTGCGCCAGGAACAGGAGGCCCAGCATCACGTAGCCCAGGTTCGAGAACACGTGGTTGAAGTCAGATAGCACCATCAGCGGATGGGCGCAGAGGAAGTTGAAGTAGCAGAGGTCCTGGTTGCCGGATTGGTTGAGGAGCTGGAAGGTATCATCATCATTATTATTATCATCAGCATCAACAACAGCAGCAACAGCAGCAGCAGTAGACCATATTTAGTAACCCATATATGAGGAGACACATCATCACCATTATCAGTTCACATACTTGCAATATCCTCTACAACTGCAAGGGTTTGGGTCTCGATCCATTTTCTTCTTCTTCTTTCTTTATCAACCCATACACGCCCACTGTTGAGCATGGGTCACTGTTGAGAGGGTTTAGGCCATAGTCCACCACGCTGGCCTAGTGCGGGTTGGCGGATTCATTTTGGTAAGAAATGATTTATTTTTACACAAAAACAGTTAAATACACTAAATAGTCTCATAGCTCTGACCTCACACCAACTTTCAAGTATTGTGTATCACTAACTACGAGAGACTTTTAGATCTTGCAGGGATCGAACCCACGGCCTCTCGTGGGTAACCCAACTGCGCCACTGCGGCCATGGATATACACATAAACAGACGTACAGGATTTCTCGAGGAGAAAGATGATTATGGCTCTACTTCCTGCCAGACCTGGAGGGAGGGGGCAGTAAGCCTTTATCGGGGTCATAAGCTCTAATGACCTCGTCCCCTTAGTTATATAGGACTTATCATCATCATCACCATCACCATTACAATCAAAATCACCATCACCATCGTCATCATCCCATATACGTCTCATAGCTCTGCACAGCCCTCCTCTACAAGAGAGGGTTTAGGCTATAGTCCACCCTTGCCTACCCTATAGGAATTCAGGAATGATAATCTTACCCTTTGATAAGTGACCACAAGCTGAATGACCGGTAGAGTATAGAATACTGCCACGGTAAGTACGTTCCATAGGTACATGTTCGATCTCGTCGAGAGAACTTTTGGACGACACCTGGTGGGGAAAAACACTATTTTATAGTCTTTGGAAACGATGCAGGGTGTATCCAGACCGTGATCGGAAATTAAGGCAGGTAATTCTCTTTCTTCTCTCTTCATCAACCCATATACGCCCACTGCTGAGCACGGG
Organism: Cephonodes hylas; assembly: GCA_030295005.1. NCBI lineage: Eukaryota > Metazoa > Arthropoda > Insecta > Lepidoptera > Sphingidae > Cephonodes > Cephonodes hylas. Next base: position 4,246,539 of record AP025387.1, on the reverse strand, counting down.
TCTCCTCTACCATTGAGAGGGTTTTAGGCCATAGTCCACCACGCTGGCCTAGTGCGGGTTGGCGGACAGGCAGGTAATTGGTGATTACGAACCCATTGGCGTTAAAAAAAATCCCGGTTTAAAAGTTGAAATTTTTCTAACCGCCTCATACATTTAATACAATAATTGTTAGGGAAACGTCATTTTTTGGGAGGATTTTTTAACGCCAATGTGTTGGTAATCACCGCAGCTATTACCTGCCTTAGTTTCCGATCACGGTCTGGATACACCCTGGATGTCTATTACTAAAATATCACCATCGTCAGCCCATATAGGGGAGACAGTATAGTTATTGGCCTCTGTACAGTTATTAGCCATTTCAACTTTGCTACCAAAAAACTAGCAATATTCTATACTAATAGTAGATTTAAAAATTATATAATCGCGACACTTTTATTCTCTGTCATAAAGTCTCATCGAAATTCCGCTAGGTATGTGGTTTGTTTGTTTTCCGATGTGTAATGTTTTGCCGGAGGGAGAAATTCAGTTAAGCGATTAAAAATATATTTTGAAATGAATATTTAGTTTGTCAATGATTTATACTTCACAATAGATGGTGTTTTTATGCGTTATAACCATATTAAAGGTGCAATATAACTTACTTTCTTTATAACTACTATGTTACGGCCAATTACTGTGATTTTGAGTTTAATATTTTTGAGTTCACACTATTCTTAACATGTATAGTGAAAGTTTATATAAAGTACCTTCTTTTGTAGCACATTAACAAAGCAACATAATGTCGTGAGTTTTATTTATTTTCAGTAAGGATATAATTTTTTATGTGTTTTTGTTTACCAACTGGTCACTTAACTGGCCAATAACTATACTGTTTCCCCTACGACCTACTGTTGGAGACAGGCCTCCTCTATTCCTAAGATCCTCTTCATCAAAGGGTTAGGCGTTAGTATATTAGCTGACATTAATAGACATTTCTATCGTAACTGAAATACAAGATTTATATCAGAACATTGCTCTTAAGACACCCAAACCCATTTTTTTATAAATCACACAGAATCATCCCTTCGAGAATCGAACCCACGACCTCTCATTTCATTGTCCTGAACTTACCTGGCCAAATTGGCGACACAAAGTTTCCCCCCCAGCCTGTAGAGGTCCTTCTCGGTGTTCACATCGTCCAGGGTCGAGAAGTCCGACTCCGTGTCTGATGAGGAACTGCATTCTGAAGGTTTCAAGGTCACATTTATGAACAAGAGAAAACTTACAAAAAGGGGAAATTTTAGTAGGGGTAGAAATAGGTAATTTTTTTTCTGACAAACATATAAAATTTTGGTTGTTAGGAAAATTTCATTTTGTTATAGAATTTTCTAAAAACCCAATTACACTGTCCTACCCGAGAACCTATCTCTGGACCACTAAATTTCAAGGCACATACTTTAGCCTCAAGATAAAAAGACAGTTATGCTGTATGATTCCCATTATATTTATACGTTCGACAATAATATACACATAAAAAATACATCCAAATCTCTTATCAAAAAATATTTTATTCCCCTACTCTGTATCACATCACAATTGAAACAAAGACGCTGTTTACACATTTCACAACACCTCCCTCCCCGAGAACAGAACCTACCTCTCTGCGAGGCCGCGACGTCCCCCACCAAGCATTGTCTGGACGTACTTTCCCCGCTGACGTCCATCACGTTGGTCCTCCTACGGGCCTGGGCCACGGAGTCATTGTCGTGAGGAACCCTTGGAGGGACTAGGCCGTCTGAAAATATTTACTTCATCATCAATCATCATCAAGGCATATACGAAATGCTGAGTGAGAAGAAAGAGTGAGGCGTATATGATAATAATAATAATTATGATGGTTATAATTATTATTTTGATAACAATGATCATGATGATGATAACGATTATGATGGTGATAACTGTTATGATCGTCATAATCATTTTTGACAGCCCCGTGGCGCAGTTGGCTAGACACCAGCTTGCGAAACGAGCGGCCGCGGGTTCGACCCTGCACCGAGACAAATGTTTGTGTGATCCACAAATATTTGTTTCGGGTCTGAGTGTTTGTGAGACCGAAAAGTCTCTCGTAGTTTCTGATACCCACGACACAAGACTCGTATCTTAATGTGGGGTCAGGACTATGTGTGTGACTGTTGGGTGTATTTATTTATTTTATTAATTTTGTTAATAATGATTGTGATTATGAAATTGACGATGATTACAATGGGGATAATTTTTATGACGATGTAAATCATTATGATAATAATAAATGATAATGATTATAATGGCGATACTTATTACGATGGTTATAATCATTGTGATGGTGATTAATAATAATGATTATGAGGTTATAATGATTATGATAATTATTAAAATAGTGATGATGATTACCTTCCTCCTGGCTAGTTTCCGTGCTGTTGGCCATCTTCCTCCTTTGACATAGTATCGCCACTATGAACGCGACGTAGAAGGAAGCGAAAAACCCGAGTACTGCGCCAGCCGCTATCATATACTCCTGATATGATATAGTCTCTATTATCCTGAAACTGGAGGGGAGGATGTGAAATTAAATAAATACACCCAACAGTCACATACATAGCTCTGACCCCACACTAGGTTACAAGACCTGTGTCGTGGGTATCAGACACTACGAGAGACTTTTTCGGTCTCACAAACACCCAGACCCGAAACAAATATTTGTGCATGACAAACATTTGTTTCTGCGAGGATCGAACCAGCATTAAATCGCATTTAAGTAAGGATATCAAACCCTGGATTTCTAAATCTCCTATGCTTTAGCCACAGGACTATAATTGATTATATATCACAGTCATTATACCACGAGGCAATCCGTGTCGCAATTTTTTTTAAAGCTACTTTGAAATACACTCTTAAACTGCTAAGCCAATTTTGATGAATTTTAGTTTAAAGATAAAAATGTGGAAAAATTGCTATTAAATGGTAACTTACCTAAATCGTTTGACTCTACCATCGTTAGTGGTAACATTAATGGTATCCGACCATCCGAAATAATGTGCCACTTTCGGTAACGTCGTATTCGAACCCCGTTCCGCGCAGTCGCCATCCGAAGTCTTCACTATGAACACTATGTAGAAACCCAGTGGGAATGTATCTTGCTGTGGAAAAAAATACGTAATATAGGTTCTACTGTTCATGGCCCAGTGGACTAAGGCCTAGCTTAATATTATTATTTTGTGCTGAACTGCCTTAGCGTAATGATAAGCTTTGTGGAATCAAAAAAATTGTTATCCCATTTAGTGTGAAGTCACATAGTACTTATATTTAAAAAGCGAAAAATTTGTGTTTATGTTAATCAGCATGTTTTCCTTTAACGTCAATACACCATAGCTTTGAAAAGTCTGAGGCCTAGGGTTTGAACCCGCGACCGACGAAGTTCTGTAAACTTCGTGGCCGTCATTTGTTCTGCTATAATATATTTAGTTATTAACTTACCGTCAATGTTATACCGCCACGTCTAGTCATAGTCAGATAATACCCGTCATATAATATATCTCTTTCGTTGTCAAAAACTGGACACTAAAAACGAAAATAAATGTAATGATAACATGAAATCCTAAGTCCATTTTACCCCACCTAGGCGCCAAACCCAGGATGTCAAGGTCGTATTGGACATACTTGATCCGAAAGACCAAAGAGGGACAAAAGTCTTTCGAGTATTTTTTTTATGTCCTAATAAATATACCTAACCCAACAGCTAAATATATAGTTCTGATCCCACATTAAAATACAATTCTTGTCTCCACAACTATCAGAAACGAGACTTTTCTCAAGTCATATTAAGGCTTTAAAGTATCATAAATTTAATGAAACAACTATGTTACAAAGCCTACTATACAATATCAGAATATATAGAGGATAACGAAGCCTGGGCATAATTAAATGTTACTGTAATCCCAGGTTTGACTGGGTCTACTTTAATGGACATGGCTTTACGTACTTAATTATTGTTTAAGTAATCTGTAAGCAATTAGGTATGTCATGCTATGTCTCTCCATTTAAGATGACTATGCTGTTCTAATATGCAACACAACATTCTGATATTGTATCAATGAGCTGCTCGAATTCGGGAAATGAAGTCTTTGTAACAATATTGTAAGCTATCCCTTGATTGGAAAGCAACACTAGAGTTTCTCGCACGTTCTTCTCTAGTGATGACTGCTTTCCGAACAGGGTGGTAAATTTTGAAATGACTGAATCTAAGTGATGTATTTGACATTTTATAGATTCAATAAATATTATTTCATTTCACAATTTCATTTCAAAATTTGTACAAAAAATTGTCTCGATGACGATTCGAAGCGATCTTATCTAGCTATCGAACTATAAATCAAAACACTCACCGAAAAATTCTGTATGGAAACCACGGCACAGATATCATCTTCAGATTCTATCATTAATATTACGCTCTTGGGTTTAGACAGCCAATTGTATTCTCTGTACATGTTAGACCTCTCTAATTTCCTTCTCTCATTAGAATCTAGATCTTGGTTGCATATGAACTTCCTCTGAGCACTTTGTAGGGACAGATCCGATATCTTATGAGGTTCTTGATTGAAAGGATAGAAGTAATACTTCGGCTGACTAGGTGTACTCGTCAAATTGGTAGTAGAATTCAGTTTGATGTAGAAATCTTCTACTGTTTCGACTAATATCGTCACATTTATCGAATCGGGTGACGAGGAAGTCAAATGGACTATCGGTGTGTTTAGTGAAGATATATCTGTGGAAGAATTGGTTATTTCTAGTCGTTTAGCGTTATGTTTTGAATACGGCAATGTATTGCAAATAAATTCAAACCCATATTGAAAAATAAGCTTTGTAACAAAAACTATAAGACTTTTTGATCTCAAAAACACCAGGAAAGAATTAAGGATTACTAAAGATTGCTTCGGGGATCAAACCCGCGGCTTTATGCTTCAAAACCCCATGTTTAGGCAAATGATAGACGCTAGCTATCAACGTAGATAAAAGGTTAATGACCGTTTGACAAGACTTTAAACTTTACATTACCGGTTAGGTACTATATATTTAAATGACACAAAAGAAATAAACTTTAACTTTGTTTTCGTTCAACGAACAATTGTTACTTTTTCTTAAAACGTTCTTTACTTCAAGTTGATACAGCTGTTCAAATATTGTATTAATCTTGAAAATATTATGAATCTTATAATAAGGATTGCGATCTTGCATGATCTAGAAATGAAATTGTATATTCTATTTTCGTGACATAGTATGTTATAATCACATTTTAGTTTGACGTGATATGATATAAAATAACATGATGAGGTGTGATGGAATATGATATAACATGATATGCTTTAAAATCTCTTTTATTTATACAAAATCGTTGATTAAGCATTTTAATCCTAAGTGAATCATTGATTATATCGTAATGATGATGTGGTGTGATATAATATGTTTTAGAAAGTATTAAATCATGCAAAATCGGTCCATTTTCGAGCGTGTTTTTTAAATCATTTTTATATCACAACGATGTCGTGGCATGATATGATATGATGTGATATAATAAATATCAGAATCGTTTCTAATCATGCAACATCACTTGATTAATAATCGTTTTAATTTCTTTTTCATTATTAATTCTAACTTAATGTAAGTCTCTTCTATTCCCGATAAGGGACAGACAATGTATATAAATATGTTTAAAAAAGATATATTACGTATCAAAGGACCACAGTAGACTTTAATCCTTGTCCCCACTACGAAAGCGTGAACAGAAAAAGAAAATTAAAATAAATACTTTATGGTCACAATTGAAATTTTTCAATATTATACTTTATGTTGTGGCATTAGGATTTAATTTACAATGTATAATTTTAGTTAGAATAGTTATCATAGATACAATTTCCTAAATAAATTAAGGACCTAAATATTCGCTTTAAAATGTCTTTTCATGTCTTTTAGACTTAGATTTTAAAATTTTAATTTCACTGTTTTTTGGTATAGGCATATATTGGACCCTGAGAAAGGACTTAGGCTATTTTTTTATAATCTAGAACGGAATATATTTGAGTAAAACTTACCGCATGTATCTTCATTCTCGTCGAAGATGTTATTGTGAGGGCACAGAGTCCTGGAGATATTGGTGAACTGTTCCAGACTAACTGGAGTCTGGACCAGCATCGGTAGTTGCCAGGAGAACACACCTGGAAGAGGTATTATCATTCTTTATCCTGGAAAGGGTATGTAAAAATGTATTTCATCTCATAAGTCCCTGTACTGTGCACGGAAACTATCGTTCTATATGACCAATAAAGACGGGGACAAAAATAAATAGAAATGTTTCAGATTTTAATGTTAGTTTTTTAAGCTAATTTCGATGCACGGCTAACGCTAAAGGTTATCATCATCATCAACCAATATACGTCATACTTCAAGAGGCTTTTTATAAAGGTCTTATGAGCCGGGTTTCTAATCGGGGATTTCACGGTCACAAGCCGCACTTATGACGGAGATAAACACGTCACAATGTTTTTAAAGACCCGACAGAAACGTGATTGATAAGAATTTTTTACAATCATATTACAATATCGTTTTATCAAACAAGTTCACCAATATTTATCAATGTTAATGTTTGAATAATTATAAAGCTATATGATCCATTTCAAGTAATTGAATACAAATAAATAGCGTTCCTCAACAGTGCGGTACAAAGTGAAATCAGCTTTCCTCGGGGATATTTCAAAATGGATACCATTTAGGGACCCTCAAGAAAAGAGCCTATTTTCCTCTAAGACCGGCAACGCAATGATTCCTTTGTTAATATGGGTGTTTTTGGGCGGTGTTGACCTTCTTCATCAACCCATATACGCCCACTGCTGAGCACGGGTCTCCTCTACCATTGAGAGGGTTTTAGGCCTTAGTCCACCACGCTGGCCTAGTGCGGGTTGGCGGACTACACACCTAAGAAATTCCTAAGAACTTTTAAGTGTGCAGGTTTCATCACGATGTTTTCCTTCACCGTTAAAGCAAGTGATAATTCAATGTGAATACACACATGACTTCGAAAAGTCAGAGGTGTGCGATCGCCGAGATTCTCGACCGCGCGCCCAAACCTCGAGGCCATCTCTGCTAATGGTGTTGATCATTTTGCTATAAAAACGAGAATATCCTTCTACCACGATAAACTATAAAGTGAACATTACACAATTAACGTGTAAGTTGTAACGCTTTTGGACTGTGGAAGTACTGGGTGGAAGGTTGAAACTTTTGTCGTGACTATAAATACAATAATATTTTTGTTGTTGGGGAAGACGTGTTCTGGAGTGGAGACCACGGCTCGGCAAACGTAGTGTAGGACGCCCTCTGGTTAGGTGGGGTGACGATATCTGCGCGGTGGCAGCGGTTGGATGAGGAGAGCCGTAGAAGAGGCCTATGTCCAGCAGTGTACGTGAAAGGCTGGTGATGATGATGATGGTGTTGAGGAAAGATGGTGACGATGATGTATAAAATGCAATTGAATACGTAAAATTATACTTACCCTTTTGCTGTCTAGCCGTGATGAACAAAGGGTAGGTTCTGTTGGCAAAATCACTCGCCACAGTGACCCTAGCCGGGGTGTCGTATGCCTCTAAGTCCTGCAAAATAATTGCAATTGTAATAATGCTCGAGCAATGATGGCCTCGAGGTTTAGGCGCACGGCCGAGAAACCCCTGACTTTTCGAGTGTATTTACAATGAATTATCACTGCCATACCAGGGAATCGAACCCAGGACCTCTAAATCACACCTGTTAAGCCAACAGTTTAAAATTGCATTCAAAAGCCTGAATAAATGAAGATTTTAACATTGAATAAAATACTTACCCCCCCAAATTCCAAGATATATTCAGTGCTCTTGTTGACTGAAACCGTGTACGGAACATTGTATTTATACCTGGGGACAAAGTTTATATAGAGTGTAACGGACTGCGATCTGTTATGGACATCCCTATTATAGACAAATTTGGTTACACTAATAAATATCTTTTTATAAAAAGAGGTGTTTAGTATGTACAAACGCAGATCAAATTTGATGTTCCTATGGTAAACATCGTTTTCGTGAGAATATATCAATTGGTGTTCAAGAGTAGTATTTTTTGAAAAAAGGACCCACGGTGAGCCATCCTAACAGATTGAAAAGATATTAACGCTACAAAAAAAACGCAAAAAGAAATAAAAAACATACTTTAATATAAATAATTATAGGCTGTATAAAGGATGTACAAAGACCGTGATCGAAAACTGAGACATGAAAATCTCAACCTAATTATAAATAGAAATAAAATAAAAATTCAACTGTATCTATCACAGTTGATACAGTCTGGATACAGACTGATGGAGAGCAAAATCGTAAGTATTACGGTTCCATTTTGCCTTTTGGGTAGGGAACCCTAAAAAACCTTCAAAATAGCCATGGTATGTATAGAAATAAGGCATAGAAAAACGGTTCTACCTACCCTCATGGACATTCAAGGATAATCAGTACATATAAAGGAATATAGTTACGATTTCCTTATTTAATGTTGTTTACATAAAGTCATTATCAAAGTAAACACACACAATAACCCTGTTAAGATAAAAATTATGACTTATTTATTGATAATGAATTCATTAAAGTGAGTTTCTTTGTTTCTTGTTATTATGTGGAGAAATATGACATATCATTTCCTTTGAAGATAGGGTATTTATGTTAGTCAATATTATTTATATGTAATTTTGGGTTACAACTAATTCTTGTATAATATAATTAGGTATAAACTTAAAATAAATGAATGTCAGTTTTAAAGATTCATTTTAAAACAATTTTTTGTTTTTGAATGAAAAGCGCGAGAGTTTCTTGTTTGTCTTCTGTTGTGATGCCTTCCTAATAGGGTGATAAACTAAATTTTGAAATTACTTTATTTAAGTGTTGTTTTAGGTATTTTGTAGAGTCAATAAATATTACTTTTAATTTTTTTGAAAATATAGAGATCACTTTATTACTAAATTCACCTTTACCATGAGTGTAAACTGGGAAATAACTACAGTTGAAAATGGATGTAACAACATTGAAGGTACAAACACATTAGTTGTTATACCCAATATACAAAATATAGTTATTATTTTCAGTGGCGGTACTTCCATAGAAGCCCGAAAGCCCGACTTGCCTTACATAGTTCCGAATAACGAACTTAATGATATTTTATTTATAAAATAACGCTATAAACGTGAATGTGAGTACTAACCGGTAGGTATTTATTAGTCGTACGTACCAAAAAAAATATGCTGCTACTAAATAAACATTTGGACTTGCCTTAGTTTGACACCCTAGGCACGCCACTGATTATTTTATATAGAGATTTGGCCGGGCCCTTGCTGTTTGTTTGTTATGACTGGTCTGTTATTATAAATTATGTGGTTATAATCAGTTTGACTGTGAATTTGCGAAATATGGTACTACTCAATATAAACTAAATTTTCATAATACAAATAGTCTTCCCTATTTATATTGCTCATAACAAAATTAAGAATTTATGAACTGGTATAAATATGAATTAAATACTGCTTTACTTATTAACATGAATACTGTTTCTTTCAGAAAATAAATGCCTTTTATTGAGTTTTAAGCGTAAATGATTTATTACTTTCAGCTATGTTGGTATTTTCGACATAATTATAAGACTGGTTACAAAGATTAATAAATCAATTTAGGCAATAAAAGATTGTGAAAAGCATTTAATGAGATAATTTATGGTCGGTAGGCTTATAATGAGGAAAAAGAATTAAACTCCTTTTCGAGCCTTCAAAAGATATTTTTATCAAAATTCTAGGGTACTTTGCTAAATTATTATTTCGAAAAATGCCATGTTTGCTTGTATGCAGTAGTAAAAATTTTAAATTTCATCGGTAAATTAATAATTTAATGATACAAAAATAAAAGGTTTTACAAAAATACTTACGTATTATTATAAAAGAATATAATTCCTTCATTTTCTTTACTGTATTGTTGCGATTCAAACACCATACACATTAACAAAGTCAATTTTAAACACCAAATAACCCACATTTTTCCAATTGTGCGCGTTTGACACCTTCATATGGTCTTAAAAATTATTTAATTAGTTTTGAATTAAACAACTGGTATTTTTCTAAGATTTTCATGTTACAAAACAATGGGCTAAAAGTAACATAGGTATCCCCAAGTTGTCAAAACTAGTGTTGTGGGAAACGATTCATTAACGTAATCGATTAATATTCTAGAAATTAGTATGGCCTCGAGGTTTAGGCGCGCGGTCGAGAATCTCGATGGCCGCCGGTTAGAACCCCAGGCACACACCTGACACCTCTGACATTTCGAAGTTATGTGTGTATTCACAATGAATTGTCACTTGCTTTAACAGTGAAGGAAAACATCATGATGAAACCTCCACACCTAAAAATTCTTAGGAATTTCTTAGTGGTGTAGCCCGACAATCCGCACTAGATAAACGTGGTGGACTATGGCCTAAACCTTCTCATTGGTAGAGACTATAGGAAATGAAGTATTACGTACTGGAATCAAATAACAAGAATTGAAAACTATAAAATAATCTATTAGTTTATAGTAATTTATTAATATTTTTCATGAAATAATGTAAGGATTTGGTAAATAACCTTTTGCCTGACGCGTATTGACTCTGAACAACAGAAGAAAACATTAATTAACCAAGTTGACACATACACTTATTAGGACATCATAAGACAATGTTATCCGGCATCAACATCAGCCCATTAACTGGTTTAGGTTTCCTCTAAAGATTTACGCTGGCCGTAGTTCAAGTTATTGAAATCGATAACTATATTCTTGTAACTAATTATATCATGTGCTACAACACTACATATGTCAAACTTACTGTTTTGTGACTCAAAGCCCTTACGGGTGCGTTCATGAAGATGAGAAATAGGTAAAAGCAAAGTTTATTTCAGTTACATTACAAAACAAGAAATTTCTAATAAGAACGTGTATATTTAGTATTTCGATACGTCAGCGTCACAAGTTTCTCAATCTCGAAATTTAAAACAGATTTCTAAAAAAACCAAATAGAGCATGACCGGCAAATAATTATTGAATGTAATCTTTTAAAAGACTAGTTTTTTCTCGTGGCTACATCATCGTAGACTAGCTTGGGTTTAGAAAGTAAATAGGTTCTAGTCTATTTAACTCCAGAGTCCCCTCTATGTCAAATCGACCAAATGGTTTAGAGTTTAAATTTTACTTTAAAGCGTAAAAACTAAGGCTCGACCGAGATCGATTTTTTGTTCTCGGCCGAGACCGAGAACCGCGTAGTCGCATATTATGTAATTTTAAAGCCTTGTTAGATCCACAGGCCAGCTGTGTCTAGAATATGTAATAGCTGCATAACGTTTCAAATACTTAGACCTTGATACTTTAATAATCTTGCTGCTCTATTGATGTAGAAATATTTCTCCGCCTACCCACACAGGAACATGGATTTAAAAGGGGGTAAAAATAAATACACAAATAATTGAAACAAGCACATTTATTTCATACAAATAATCATCATTAATAGCAAAATATACAAACAAACTCGCCCGCTTTGGTTACTGAGCTACAGCCAAGAATCAACATTTATTTACAAGTGTGGGGTTCGACTTGACAATTTCAACATGGCAGGTGAAATAATGTTGCCTTGTCTGATAGCTAGGTGGGCACTTGCTATAGCAGGTGAGAGGGCTATTAGACAAGGCTTTAATACTAGCTGAAGATATCTAATGAAGAAAAAATTATACATTTTTAATGACAGATGGATCATGAATAAACAATGCTTTTTAAATAACCTGATGATGAAAAATTATTTTATATAAATGCTCAATTTACAAAGAAAGTTATAAATTTTTCTCTCATACCTTATTATGGCCATGTATCCCATCATAATAACTATGACGTATTTAAAAGTTAACTATTAAAATTAAAAAAAAACAGTAACTAACATTTTGAAGTGCAAAGTATGAAAACTTTAGTTCCCTAAATAAATATGTATAAAAAATCTATGTTATGGAAATCGGTGGGATTATAGTATAGGTGGTATACAACGTCATAAGATATTAAATCACTGTCATAAACTATTCGGAATTTTTCGTAAAACTGAAATAGTTTCTGAAAAATGATGACTAAGAAATTGTGATCGATTTGGTGATGACTAATAGGCAAGTTGTTTTTGTAACTGTCAATGTGGAATATACTACGAATTTTATAAGAGTTATATTAAGTACTTATTTCTGATTACAATTTTTAAAGTTACAATTTTCAGAAACTATGTTACTTTTGCAATATTTTACATATTTTTGTGGCCAAATTTACTTTTTATAATTCATTTATTTTACTCTTTTACGTCTTATTATAACCAAAATGTATTTATATTAGTCATTTATCAATATAAATTTGTAAACGACAGTGATTTTGATGGTGCTTGTCAAATCTAGACCCCACATAATTTTTTACAAAACAATTTTGATTTTTAATTGAGAAAAGAACATATATAGATGTATTAATTCTTAATAGTATTTATAGAGGTGTAGTCAAGATTTATTTTCATTACAATTGGCATTAAGATGTTACTAATGATTTAGCACAAGTTAGAACAAAAACTCAACTTGGCAACCGTTAACGAGTTGTAACGATTAAAATTCTAACTACACCAATATAACAAAAGCAGTATGAGATCTGTTAAACTAAAATTATTAATAATCCACCCCACTGTGTTGGGTAGTATAAATTATTATTACATCTAATTAGATTGTGGAGAAATTTTGGATATTTCTCACATCCTACCATCGTGTTATGCAATACATGAATAATGAAAAATCTAATTTGGATAATAGTAAATTTACAAATAATTAGCAAATTTTTCATCAAATTAATATGGTCAAATTTAATATTAGTAACAAGACAACACACATCACTTTGCTCTAATACTAATGTTGAGTTTTTAATGTTTCCTGAGATGTTTTTAGATGCCTCGGATTTAAATAGTCACAATTTTTTTTCATTTAATATTAATGTTTGTTTCATCAAATAAATATTTGTTTCAGAAGTCATTGCTTGTTCAGTGGTTCTGTTTCGACTCCTGTATGGAGACAAATATTTGTGTGTTTTTTTGTTATGCAATATTTTGTTTAAATCACCGAGGCATTTCAAGATATCTTGATGCACAATCCATCAAATAATTGATAATTATATCTGTCTCTACCACAGACAAATTTTTAGTTTAGTGGCATCCTTTTTGACTACCAAAAAGACTCACTAAGGTTATCAAATTGAGTAAACTACGCACCAAGACAACTATTTAAAAGTCTCGAGTCTTGAAAGACTCCGTAAAGTATAGAAGCAAAAAGTGTTGCATTGTCAATTATTTTTTGACAATACATTTGTGAAATAAGGTCCCGTTGCAAAATTAATTTCTGCTTTAAATTTGAGAAAAACAACTCCATTTTAACATCTTGAGCTACAAGTTTCGAACATCAGTCAATATAAGAATGGTTTAATTAATTTTCAATTCCTTATACTAAGTACTTATCATTTACATAAATTATATAACTTTCGATACGACTATAGTCTGACTTCGACGAGTTTGCGCGATATCAAATGTTTTGATATTGAAACTTTACTGTAGTTAATTTTTTTTACAATTATTACTTTTTGCGTAAAATATGAATTCATAAATTTGACTGTATACTTGTGAAAGCCAAATATTGGAAATATTTTAGAATAGTCGTATTCTAGCAAAATTGTGTTTGTTAACGAGTGAAATAAAATATTATATTAAAATCGCACAAAATCGTCAAACGGCCATAAGATTGATTGTCTTACAAGCTATTATTTTATTTTACACCTATACATTAGAAAAAGTATTATATTTAATTGTTATATAAATATTACCTACAGCTATATAAGTTTATAGATTTTCATTTAGCTGCATATTATGTTAATTATTTAGGGCTTTTCATTATGAGTCTCTTCAATCTATCAATATCAAAATTAATTTGTATCATATTTAAATACAGGCAAAGTTATTCAAGATAATGATTGTAAATTTAAATCAAAGGGAATGGAAATAATTTTGAAAAAATCCTAAAGTTTAACACAAGCAAAGTAACATTCAACATTAATAACTCAACGAGCCCTTAAAATTCCTATCGCTACAATATCTAAACTTATTATTATCACATACTGGGAAAAACATGGAAGAATCGATTAGGAGAGCTTACGGGGCCATTCTAGTTTGAATTAGTTGCCAAATATATTATAAATAACACAAAATAGTGTCAATATTATTATTATAGTAAAATGTACAGCCAAGCTTAAAAGAATATTAACTTTATACTTTTAATTAGAATTAACCAAGCTAAGTAAAAAACAGCTGTTTTTTCATAAGCAATACATTGGATTATGAAATAATATTTATTAGGATAATAGTTTCATGGTCATATATTTATTATGTAAGTAAATAGATATTTATTCTTATATATTCTGACTCTTTAAGTAAGAAGTCACTAACACATATTCAGTTTATATGTTATATTCCTAGTCTAATAATGGTTTATTATAAAGAGTATGTCAGTACTAGAACGGCCCCTATTCATATGTATTCTCACATTTAATACTAATAACTATACATTAAATTCGATAAAAAGCATTAAACAGATCACAATAGGGTATTAATTTAGTATATTAAAGGCACTTACACAGTAACATTTGTTGAGGCAGAGACCTTTACCGTTATCCTTTGTCTCTACCTAATTTCTATTCTTTTACAACCATTTATTTAGGAAATCTGAGTTCTTAGTTTACCTAAAAGTTCAGATGAGTGATTTTAAATGGCAATTTTGGTATGACAAAGCCCTTTTTTGCTGTATTTTGCATTATTTGGGCACCGTTATGACAGATTTAATGCCAATAATCAGCATATGACGTTATTAGTCATTGATGATGGATAAAATCATATTTAATGACCATTCTGACGTGGTCACTGGAGTCTAGTGTTGTCATGTTAATCAGTCAGTCCAGTCTGTCGTTGATTAGTCAAATACCTACCGACGTGTTATGCCAGAAACTGAAAAATATTAATGAAAACTTACAATATTGTTAATGGGAATAAATATTAATTTATCGTTTATATTAGTAGTTTATTTATTGAGCGGGATGTGACTTATGCTACCATCAATTGAGAGAATATTACCCAACAACATAAGCCATAAGTTTGTGTCAGGGTTGACGTAGAAACATCATTATTTTTTCTATAGCTTCAACGGTCAGTGTATATATGTTTTGTATGTCATCTGGTAATTACTTAACTTTCCTTCTACCGTCACCTCTTCTGTCTATCCTTATCGGCGATGTGACGGATTGGATGTCGCCTATGTGTGACTCCATTGTCGGTTTCTGAAGCCGCTTGGCCGATCTCGTTCGGAATTTGGCCGATTCTTGGTTGACTACCAAGTTTGGCGTTAGAGACTTGATACATCTGTAACAAGCGTTTTGTTTGTTTAGTTACGATGTGAAAGTACCGTGCGAGAGGTTCTCGGTTAGAATCTTAGGTCGGACAATGTTATTAGGTTTTCTATTAGAAATTTCACAGTAGTAACATGAGGAAAAAAAACATTTATTGTTTAAGATTGTTAGAAAAAAGTTTTTTTTTATTTCTTATCTAATACTGATTTTTTAATGCATTGTGAAGCTTATCACCATCATCATCCTCATCATCAGTAGGATTACATCTACCAGCCCTTTATATAATACTGATTTTTTATGGTTCTTATGGTTGTCTTGAAAAGATAGCTATATGCGATTTTTACCTTCCTCTACACTTTGTATATATTCTGTATGTTTGTATGTGTACAATACAGTTAAATATATATATTACCTGGTAGCCTCCAACAGTTTCCTGGCCAGCAGCTCATTCTTAAGCTTGGCAGCGGCCAGTTCCCTCCGCAGCTGGGACTTGCTCTTGTTCCCCGAGGGGTGCAGGAGAGGGTGTCTCTTCAGTCGAGCTGCTGACGGACGCACTGTTGGGTCCGGGTCCACCATTTTCTGGAAAATATAGTAGGTTTATTATTACAAAAAATTAATTTTTTCATTACATTAAGGGGTCTATCATTTTCTAGAGGAAATAGAATTTCATCATTAATAATAATTAATAATAATAATTTATTTATTTATCAGTTTGCATGTTACATCAATAACTTATATACTATGATAACCACACTAGGCGCAGCCTGTGTCGTGGCTATCTTGAGTTACAAATATCCGACTGTTCGCTTTACACAACTTTAAACTTTAACGTTAATGAATACATATAAATATATACATAGACATGGATAAGTAGATATACATACATATACGTGTGGAGTGGGTGTGTGTGTGTGAGAGAGTGTGTGGTGTGTGTGTGAGTGTGCGTATTTGTGTGTGTGTTTCTTATGTAACTGTTTTGAGGAGATTTTCTGTGTTTTCGTAATCCAATGTTAGAAAATATTCTTTAATTTTAATTTTCGCATCTTGTATCGTCGAGTCTTTGATTGCACATGTATTGACAACTTTATTGTATAAAAAAGGAAATAGGAAATTACATTACATTACATTATGGGTCTATCATTTTCTAGAGGATATTGAAGATTTTTAGTCATTAGCCTATATATGTTGCATTGTAGGGTATAGGCCTCCTCTGTTATTAAATTTATTTTATAATAACAGCAATATCTAGTGATAAACTGTGAACTATTGTAGTATATCGTTTTTTTAGTTCAATAAAACCGTTGTTTGCAAACTTAACTTGAGGCACTTAATAACTTTTTCTTTAATTGCAATGATTTAAAATAGACTACAAACTTGATTTTCTTTCTGAATCCAATCCTGCAGTCTACACGGAATTGTAGGAAGCTTTCTTTGATACAATCACTTTGCAGAAGAAGTAACAGGGGCAGTACTTTCATAGAAGCCCATAAGAAGAATAGTCTTTGACTTTAAATCTTCAACAAAATCAATTAACCATACCAACGAGAACATCCCAACCCCACAATAAACTAGACATTACACAATTACTACATACTGCTTTTGGGCTTCTATGGGAGTACCGGTAACTACCTTGGCAACTAAAATATGTACCTTTAGCAACTGGTTGAATTCCCTGGACAAATTGGGCAAGTCTGGCAGCTTGCCCTCCCTATATTCGTGCCACTGTTGCCCGTTCTTTGGCAACGGGCCGCCGCCGCCCGCCTCGAATAGTGTTAGACCTGTGGACATGTACATAATAAATAAATACACCCAACAGTCACACACACAGTCCGGACCCCACATTAAGATAAGAGTCTTGTGTCGTGGGTATCAGAAACTACGAGAGACTTTTCAGTCAACAAATTAAACTGCCCATTTTAGGAGCCTGGGTTTGAACCCCGGCGTTTTTAGAACATACTTTCTAATCTTGAACGGTATAATAATCTTATTTCATTTTTATCCTTCCCCAATGACTTCTACAGGGACCTGTGTGAAGCAACCTGCATCCATATCTTTACCGACTACATAAAGTTATATATATGTTTAGTCCTTGATCGGAAAATAAGGCAAGTAATAGCTACGGCGATTACAAACACATTGGCGTTAAAGAAAATCCCGACAAAAGATAAAAAAAAATGTTTTCCATACAAAACGCATTTAATACCAATGGTAGAACCATTGGAAAACGTTAAATTTTTTATTGTGTCGGGTTTTTTTTTAAATGCCAATAGATTTGTGATCACCGCAGCTATTACCATAGTCTCCGTTCACGGTCTGAATACACTCACACAATAATTGATTTAGCATCTGTTGGGTGAAGTCAAAGTCAAAGTCAAATCTCCTTTATTCAAATAGACTTTTACAAGTTCTTTTGAATCGTCATTTTTTAACACTTTTTTATACTGTTTTTTTAAAACTAGTGCCGCTTGAGTGGAGGGAAAACTTCATCCTACTACACACACATGTAATTTTGAACAGCAAAGCAATTCTTCCATATTTTTATGAACTTGCAATATTCTTTATTACTTACCGAAAGCGAATATATCAGCTTTAGTGAGATGCGTGAAGTCCTCCTGTAGAACCTCTTTGGGGAGGTACCGGCAGTCGCCCTCCTCCACCGAGGGGGAGGAGACGCACGTCACGTGGCCCAGGTCGCCTGGAAACAAGGATTGTGAGTTAGATGTATTACTAACATTATTATCGTCATAATACGTCACATGACCCAGGTCACCTGCAAATAACCATGGCAAATTACATACATATACAGCCAACCCACACTAGGCCAGCGTGGTGAACTATGGCCTAAACCCTCTCAATGGTAGAGGAGACCCGTGCTCAGCAGTGGGCGAAAATGGGTTGATGAAGAAGAAGAAGATTGCCATCATTATTATTATTGTCATAATACGTCATGTAGAATAAGTCACCTAGGAGGAATTATAGTAGGTATATTAGGTGCACTGCCATCATGATCATCATCTGCATCAGCATCCTACCATCATCATAACCATCATATTCATCGTCATCATCATAATAATCATTATCAGGTCGTATAAATCCCATTGCTAGGCACGGGCCTCCTCCATGATTGAGTGTTTAGACCTTAGTCCACCATGCTAGCTTGGTGCGGGTTGGCAGACTACACACCTATAAAATTTCCAATAACTTGTACTGATTTGAATGATTTCTTGTATGGGTTTTTAAGGGCAGTTCCCATTAAAAAAACCACATATCTACCCACCAATCTTGTATATATGTTGTGTTTGCGGCTCGTCCTGGTCGTCGTACCCGTCGTCCGAGTCGTTGGCGCGCCCGCCGTCGCCGCTGCAGATGAATATGTTGCCCGGCTTCACGTCCATGTGCACCAGGTGCAGCGAGTGGATGTAGCTGTGGGGAAATAAGTAGATAAATACACAATCATCGTAATTATCTGCAAATATGCGTCCCCAGTCAAACAGCAAAAGCAGTGATGGCCTCGAGGTTTGGGCACGCGGTAGAGAATCTCGCCGATCGCGGGTTCGAACCCCAGGCACACACCTCTGACTTTTCGAAGTTATGTGTGTATTCACATTGAATTATCACTTGCTTTAACGGTGAAGGAAAACATCGTGATGAAACCTGCACACCTAAGAGTTCTTAGAAATTTGTTAGGTGTGTAGTCCGCCAACCCGCACTAGGCCAGCGTGGTGGACTATGGCCTAAAACCCTCTCAATGGTAGAGGAGACCCGTGCTCAGCAGTGGGCGTATATGGGTTAATGAAGAAGAAGAAGAAGTCAAACAGACTTCAGTCAGTCAGCAAGTCTTTTCTACAACTGACAGGGATTCGGCCTCAGTCCAGCAAGCTGGCTTAGTGTGTGCTTTAACCTCGAGGCCATCATGACACGACATATAATCTAATCTCGATGCTCTTGAGATCGTGCCCCAAGCACAAACCCCTGAATTTTCCAAGTTATGTGTGTATTCATTAATTTTTAAGGTCTTTAATGGTGAAGGAAACTGAGGAAACCTGCACACCTAAACGTTCCTAGTTTGGATCCACCACCAAGCACTCTTTGCCATATACAAATTTATGTCAATAACAACGTCATGTCGGTATTCGTTGTAAGGGTAGCCAGAAGTGGATTCCTGGACAAACATTTTACTAAAGGTGTTTTCCTCCCATATATATAGGGGGGAGGGGGAAGGCTGTTGCCATTTTTAGGCATATTTCCATACTCCATGCTGCTACCAAGGAATAGTTTATAGAACAACTAACTCTGTACCCAACCCAGGAATTGAATCCAAGACCAGTAACCAATATAATTATTAAGTATGACACTCACGCTAATCCATCAGCAATATGAGCGAGTAGGAGCAACAATTCGCTCTCGTGTAGCGGCCCTTCCTCCATTTTCTGTTGCAGCGAACCTCCGTCGCAGTACTCGTTCTGTATAATCATGTGGTCGTCCTCCGCCCACGCCGAGTAGTATCTGATGGATGAAAACATCGTTAGTTTTTGATGGGCTGTTCGGTGTGAGGAAACATCGTTAGTTTGTTATGGGTTTGTATGTGTGTATGGTGTAGGGTAGTGTCAAAAAAGTAGTCAATTTTAATACTTCCTCATTGTAATTCTTTGTTCGTGTGAGGGGGATAGGATCAATGGAGTAAAATAAATTTTTATTCTTTCTCATGTTAATTATTTTATCCTAGTTAACATTCTTCGGTTTTTTACACACTATGTATTATTAATGTGTATTGAGCCCGCCACCGGGTGTAGCTATATACACCTATATACACACATGTACACACCTGACAACGTGCGGATGTTTCCCCAGCGCGGCGTGTGCGTACACCTCCGTGAGTGCCGCCCGCTCGGCCGCCGAGCCCGCCACCGGGTGTAGCTATATACACCTATATACACACATGTACACACCTGACAACGTGTGGATGTTTCCCCAGCGCGGCGTGTGCGTACACCTCCGTGAGTGCCGCCCGCTCGGCCGCCGAGCCCGCCACCGGGTGTAGCTATATACACCTATATACACACATGTACACACCTGACAACGTGCGGATGTTTCCCCAGCGCGGCGTGTGCGTACACCTCCGTGAGTGCCGCCCGCTCGGCCGCCGAGCCCGCCACCGGGTGTAGCTATATACACCTATATACACACATGTACACACCTGACAACGTGCGGATGTTTCCCCAGCGCGGCGTGTGCGTACACCTCCGTGAGTGCCGCCCGCTCGGCCGCCGAGCCCGCCACCGGGTGTAGCTATATACACCTATATACACACATGTACACACCTGACAACGTGCGGATGTTTCCCCAGCGCGGCGTGTGCGTACACCTCCGTGAGTGCCGCCCGCTCGGCCGCCGAGCCCGCCACCGGGTGTAGCTATATACACCTATATACACACATGTACACACCTGACAACGTGCGGATGTTTCCCCAGCGCGGCGTGTGCGTACACCTCCGTGAGTGCCGCCCGCTCGGCCGCCGAGCCCGCCACCGGGTGTAGCTATATACACCTATATACACACATGTACACACCTGACAACGTGCGGATGTTTCCCCAGCGCGGCGTGTGCGTACACCTCCGTGAGTGCCGCCCGCTCGGCCGCCGAGCCCGCCACCGGGTGTAGCTATATACACCTATATACACACATGTACACACCTGACAACGTGCGGATGTTTCCCCAGCGCGGCGTGTGCGTACACCTCCGTGAGTGCCGCCCGCTCGGCCGCCGAGCCCGCCACCGGGTGTAGCTATATACACCTATATACACACATGTACACACCTGACAACGTGCGGATGTTTCCCCAGCGCGGCGTGTGCGTACACCTCCGTGAGTGCCGCCCGCTCGGCCGCCGAGCCCGCCACCGGGTGTAGCTATATACACCTATATACACACATGTACACACCTGACAACGTGCGGATGTTTCCCCAGCGCGGCGTGTGCGTACACCTCCGTGAGTGCCGCCCGCTCGGCCGCCGAGCCCGCCACCGGGTGTAGCTATATACACCTATATACACACATGTACACACCTGACAACGTGCGGATGTTTCCCCAGCGCGGCGTGTGCGTACACCTCCGTGAGTGCCGCCCGCTCGGCCGCCGAGCCCGCCACCGGGTGTAGCTATATACACCTATATACACACATGTACACACCTGACAACGTGCGGATGTTTCCCCAGCGCGGCGTGTGCGTACACCTCCGTGAGTGCCGCCCGCTCGGCCGCCGAGCCCGCCACCGGGTGTAGCTATATACACCTATATACACACATGTACACACCTGACAACGTGCGGATGTTTCCCCAGCGCGGCGTGTGCGTACACCTCCGTGAGTGCCGCCCGCTCGGCCGCCGAGCCCGCCACCGGCCGCAGCGACCGCTTCACCGCGTACTCGCACCCGTCCAGCTTGTTCACACACTTGGTCACGCGACCGAACTCGCCGCGACCGATCACGCATAGTTCGACGAATTCTATGTTGTAGCGGGATATGTTCGACTCCTGGGAAATAGAAGTAGTTGTAATAACTATTAATATGATAATATAGCCATTAAGTGCCATAAGAAAGGCCTATGTCCAGCAGTGGACGAACTAGGGGCTGTTGATGATGGTGATGATAGCCAATATCGTATATATCAATATTGTATCATAGTCATCAATATGGTATCATACCCATCGATATCATGTGTGTCATAGAAATCAATATCAAGTTTATCATATCCATCAACATGGTCTGTGTCACAGCCAGTGTATCATAGAGTTAAAATCATCAATATCACATACAGATCCATATTATATCATGGCCTTATATAAAACAATGATGATTCATATCATAATCATCAGGATAACAATAATCATGTCTATCAATATCATGATCACGAAGCCTTTATCATATTATCAACATCTATATTAAAAAAATTGAACAATGAATTATATATTAAAGTAATATTTATAAACATACTCTGAGCCTCTTGGCAGGTTGCTCAGGTGTAGCGTCCCATGTTGGTGTCTTTGAAAGAGCTCTCTTCTTCTTGTTCAATGCTTGACCTGTATAAACATATTTGAGAATTATGTATACAGATTATAACTTTATTTTTGTACATCATTTTCCAATGAAAAGTAAAAATGTATGAAAATTGCATGGTGACTCAATGGAATCAGAATGTGGTATGTAAATTTAAGTGCACCACACATACTACATTTAACCAGTAAAATAATAAAGTAAAATAAAAAACATCCAGATGTTTTTGACTTTTATAACACTACTAGCGACCCGCCCCGGCTTCGCACGGGTGCAATGCTGATATTTAATGGATGTTATCATACATATAAACCTTCCTCTTCAATCACTCTATCTATTAAAAAAAAACGCATCAAAATCCGTTGCGTAGTTTCAAAGATTTAAGCATACAAAGGGACATAGGGACAGAGAAAGCGACTTTGTTTTATACTATGTAGTGATTCCTTTCATAGAATTTATATGAAGTACACCAGCGTTTCCCATTTGCCAGGTCGCAAGATTATAATATTATAAACCAATACTAATAAAACATTTCTATTATAAATAAATGTGTATTTATTTAACCAATGGAACCAGTTCGGGTTTAAAAGTATTTAGTGGGTCACGAAGGGGCAGTGTTAAGATTACCATAATATGTTTTGGAAATACTGAAGTACAGTATAGTTTAACATAGATCTTCAAATTAGAGCTATCATATCCAAGATTTCTTATAACTTAGAATACTATTTTACACTATATCATACTTTTCAAACAAAATCCACCACAATTTAACAAAGATCTTCTTCAACTATCATCAATAATATCAAAAGATCCCCTCACCGTCCGGTGTGAAAGGGTTGATGTTGGCCACTGGTCTCCGGGCCACCAGCCTGCACTCGTCGAACTCGTCCGGCGGGAGGCTGCCCAGGGCGCTGTCCTCGTCGCCAGACGGCGGGTGGAGATGGTTGCTGGAGCCTGATGGTACACCTGTGAGATCGAGAATATGTAATTTTTCAGCCTGTGTACTATATTGTTGGGTAAAGGCCTTTTCCTTTACAACTAAGAGTTTATGATTAAAAAAGGTAGTGAGTGTTTCTGGCACACTAAGCTAGGCTTTTAAGCCTCCACTGCCAAGACTTTGACTCGACCCTACGCTTGAATCTAGAGACCAATACGGCTTTTGTAAACTAAGTCATTATTTTTATTGATATCATTAAGCGAAACCTAACTAAGCCCTTTTGATTATAATCTTTCAAGAACACAATTTCTCTTACTTCTTCACTTTGCACTTTAATAATAAATTTTTCATCACAACTTTTTACATGCAAGTATTCCTTACAACATATAAAACAGTTCCTGCATTTCAATATGCTTCTACACATTTCCTTGCTAGTCTCTACTATACCAATGTCTACAACTCACCCGTCTGCACGTTGAACTTTGGTGGGAAGAGCCTCGTCCGGGGCGGGTGGTGGGACGGCGTGGAGCACTTCTCCAACAGAGTCTTCGGCGTGTGGGGGCTGTCGAAGAGTCTGGAATTGGGAATATTTCGTTAGTATTTTATTTAGCAAGCAATGTAATTATATAAAGAATGGGGTCCTAAGGTATTGTTCAAAATGTAATCAATTTATAGGCATGCATAACCTTTAAACATTACATTTTGTGACAAGTAATTAAAAAAGAAAACATACAATTTAATCAATGTAATCTGGTTTTAGATATGGTTTAAGGTATGTTAGTGACCTTCGCCTGTGATGCTGAGAAAGTGAGGTCAAAGTCAAAGACAAAATAATCTTTATTCAAATAAACTTTTAAAAGTTCTTTTAAATCGCCACTATTACAGAAGGAAACAGTTACTCTATTGTATAAAAAATAAATTAAAAAGAGCTGAATTTATAAGTCGATACCGGTATGTTTTGCATATTTAAATAAAAAAACTTTTAATCCATTTTTACGACCTAAGACATTTGAATAATGAGTTTAGATATTGACATAGATTTCTATCTAGGCTATTCCAAAAACCTAAATACCTAAAAATATATAAAAAACTCAAATGCGCTAAAACATTCCGTCAATTTTGTACTAGGCTAACATGACCCACAAGAGCTCAATACAAGCTGATAAAAATATAATAAAAGAAAGAAAAAAAAAGTTTCACACCAAAAATTCGTTACAAATGTGTTATTTACTTACAAAAACTACATTATTTGAGACGAATTCTTCGGAACTTTGCAAAACACGTAAGAAAGCTCAGGTGATAGTCGAAAAAAAAGTGTACACGGTAGTTTGATCTTTATGTAGTAGGCATAAGGGTCATAATGTGTGTAGGCGGATTTTTTTGGTTATGTGTGGGTGCTAAGATGTTTTTTGCCAGCAAGCAGATGTCAGAATCATATGTTCGATCCCATTGTGTTTGATAACTGTACTCCAACGGATTTCTCAACCGAAAATTTTGGTTTCGGTATTTTTTGGAAGATTACGCCAGCCTACGTCTTTAGCGTTTAGAAGCTTCCATTGGTTACAGTTTAAAAGCTATCATGCGACATGAGAGGTCATAGGTCTAAAGTCGACATCGAACATTTTTGGTGTTTCGTAAATATTAGTTCTTGAACCAAAAAAAATATTGTTACTTTTCGCTCACAGCCTACAATCACTATAAAATATCATCAATAATTTATTAGAAAATTAATTTTACACAATACACTTAATTTAAAGTACAGAATTCAACAGCTTATTCTATATTGCAATGAATCTAAAGTGTTTTCAAAAATTTCTGGCGTCCAGACACAGATTTTAAGAGCGTATAAGCACCGCGCGGCTCGCCGAGTTTAGGTAAATACGACGAGTGTCGATGCAGCGACGAGCGCGCGCGCCGCGTCTTACTTATTACTCAAAATATCAAATAAAATGAAATGAAATCATCATTATTGAATATGTATAGTGTCAAATAGATCACTTAGATTAATTCCCTTTAAAGTTTAATTAATCACATGTTCGGAAAGCAGAGATAATAGCAAAAATATTTACGACGCAAATTTCGATGGCGTAGCGCAGAGCGATACGTCCTCTCCTTGAAAGGCCTCGCGGCGGTGTGATTTGCACTGGCCTGGGCCCGGCGTTTTATAGCACATTTTAAAATATTCATAAAAAAATAAAGAAATAGAATTTATTTAAAACAAAAATTGTACGTTTTCAAGTACACGTTCTTTTATTAAGGAAAGTTGTTATTTTGTTAAATTGAATATCGTACAGGGGTAAAAAAAAATGCTATAGTAACAGTAATTTCACAATATTTTGAATGCCTTAATTTTTTTTTTACTTGAATATGCAATCTAAATATTAAAATGTTTTTAACTAACTATTTGCTTGGGGATATATACAATACAACAAAATTTTATTTTGATTAAATATATTATGAATTAATTCGAATTTTGAGCCTCGAAAATGACTCTAAAAGTGAATTTATGACAACCTTAGCTCAGTTATCTTGTTATTTATTAAAATTTACGCAAAAATCTTAAAATGTTCTTAACTAACTTTTTAGATGACAACATTCCCTATAATAATTGGTAATTAAAGTATTTGTACGATGGGTCCTTCATCAATTTTAAGGGCTTCGAAAAGTACTGTTTTTGCCGAAATATGTATAAACCCTCTTAATTGAAGACGTAAAAATCCTACTTCTTGAATTTTTCTACATATAAAATGATTAATTTATTCGTGGTAAATATTTGTATCTACCCTGATAGCGAAAACCCAACATAAGGTGTCTGACGCAGGTGTCTTGTGGTTTGAGTTCCCCTCGTGAACTTTTTATTAACAGAAGGGCATAATTTTGGCGAATAGTCATACGTATTCTATTTGTTGAATGATTGAATTATTTTGGTTAAAATTCGAAGCTAAGCGAATGAAAATATGTTAAGACTTGTATGAAGTTTTACATAGGATTACATAACATTAGTTTTTTGTACACGTGTTTAAATAAAAAAATCATGATGTTATGTTACGTATTATAAGTAGCGCGTGTTATTTATATTTACTTTTAGCTATACAAAAAAAGAATTTAAATAAATTGTGTGCGAAAGCCATAGACCCACACTATTAAATCCATAACGTTATTCGTATCTGAGTGTTTGTGAGACCTAAGTCTCTCGTAGTTTCTGATACGACATATCGTAAAACATATGAGAAATATTATGTGAGTGAGAAATCGGTGTATTTATTGATATTTTATGCCAATTTTCCAACACCAAAAACCAGTCATCTCACGGTCGAAATGTAGTCCAAAAATTCATCTATTCCGGTACATAACAGTACTGATAACCTGTTTGTGATGGGTGAAGGGAGCCTATGGCGCGACTTGTTGCAACTTGTATAGACGAGCGTACGAGAGAACAAAACATGTTTAGACACACGAGGCTGCGGAAATGACTGAATTATTGGGTTAGATTCATTTTTTTAATATAGCGTGGATTAGTTTCATTGAGAGTGTATTTTTTTTTAGTTTTCGCTTGCTTGAGGATCGTGGGAAAGCATAGGCAACTCCAGGATAAAAAATAATATCTTGGCGACTTACTGCCATGATTCGTAATCGAAGACAATTTTTAAAAATATCCGATGAGTTTTTGGGACCTAGGTCTGCAACTTACCTATATGAATGAGTTTTATTTATCCACATCTAGGAACTTCAACTTAGACCCAACTTTAAATGAGCTTTTGTATCTTCTCACACTTAAAAGCTTTAATAAATTTTCTTCTTCATCAACCCATATTCGCCCACTGCTGAGCACGGGTCTCCTCTACCATTGAGAGGGTTTAGGCCATAGTCCGCCACGCTGGCCTAGTGCGGGTTGGCGGACTACACACCTAAGAAATTCCTAAGAACTCTTAGGTGTGCAGGATTCATCACGATGTTTTCCTTCACCGTTAAAGCAAGTGATAATTCAATGTGAATACACACATAACTTCGAAAAGTCAGAGGTGTGTGCCTGGGGTTCGAACCCGCGACCGTCGAGATTCTCGACCGCGCGCCCAAACCTCGAGGCCATCACTGCTAATAAATTTTATCAAACATTAATTGAGAAAACAACGAAATCACGTATTTCAATCATCTTGGTGTAAAATTACAATGATATACACATAAAAATTCACCAATTTTTCTCTAATTTTACTCTTTATTGTTCATGTAATCACATAATATAATTTATGTAATACGTATACAAATGACAGCCTTATCGCAGATGGTGATCTTTCCAACGCAACCATAAGATGGATACTTTAAAGAGATTTAGAACTCGCGAAATATCATACGCACTTACACAAACATTACTTATTCATTGAAGACATGTACCAACAAGATCAGAATAAGTAATAATAACTACGCACATGTCCTTTCGAGAAAGTGTATTTTCGACAGGGCCCTTTGTGTCTGGCATACAAAATGGCACTTTACCCCAAATTGGCATTTGTTGTGTCCAGTTTTGTGCCAAATGCATGTGCGAACAAGTCGAAACGTGTTTTTTTTGTATATTGTTGCCAGACTGGTTTGTATGGCAACTGGCAGACTAAGTTATGTGTTTATGTTTATTTTTTTACCGTTATTCTGCTATTTTTTTTATTTATTTATATTTAAAATAACACCAAATATATAACTTAGTATATTAAGATATTCTGTATGCTGAATTAATGATAAATCATTCTATAAATTACGATATTATTGCTAGTAAAAAAATTCCATGTAACATCGCTTGATTTAACGACAAACTCCCTAATGCGTCAAAATCACTTGGCTTCGATTGGTTCAGTTTGCCTCCTATACAATAATTATCGTCTCTACATTTAACAGCAACTCTATAATGCCATATAATGCAGTCCCTTCAGTGTTTTTGTATAGATTTCAACTGTAACTAGATTTTTTGGATTGATCAGACAAAAATTGTATAGGGATATGCGGAGATGCCATATCTGATAACTTTCCCATTTTCACATATTATCACATATTCCATACTGCTTTTCTCAACAGAAGAAATGACTGAATATGACATTTAGTGATGGTATGGACAGTTTTATCAATTTTAAATTTTTATTTGCAAGTTAACTATCCTTTTCTTGCATCACATGTGTTAGCAACCCCAACAGACTACTCATATTTTAGTCAAGGGAAGTTGAAAAATTAAAGACCTCAATGAAAAGAAAGTAGCGATTGATAGAACCACAGTTTTACAGTTTGATAAAATGACAAGGTTAAGATCAAACAAACTGGCTAATCTGAGTTAGCTGAGATTGTCAGTGGCAAACATGATGTTGTGGAAGACATTATTAATGAATAATTCTTCTTAGGATATAATAGGCGTTAATTAAAGCTATCTTCATTAATACCTAGTTTTCAGAAATAAATGATTAACCTATGGTAATGATTACTATATGGCTGATACTATAAATAAATAAATACACCCAACAGTCACATAGATAGCTCTGACCCCACACTAGGTTACAAGACCTGTGTCGTGGGTATTAGACACTACGAGAGACTTTTTCGGTCTCACAAACACCCAGACCGAAACAAATATTTGTGGTTCACACAAACATTTGTCTCGGTGCGGGGATCGAACCCGCGGCCTCTTGTTTCGCAAGCTGGTGTCTAGCCAACTGCGCCACGGAGGCTGTCAACTATGTAACCACTGAAAGGGTAGGGAAGCCTAAATCCTATCAGTTACAAAAGATGCCTCTGTCCAGCAGTCAGATGTATGTATAAGGACAGACAACAAAACAATCACTTGTTAAAACACAATGTTTGACAAGCAAAATAGATTATTTTAATTTGTTTTGCCAATGAATATTTAATTCAATGTAATTATAGACATTTCATTATGGCAGTATGTTAAAGATTTCCAAGGTTATAATTACAAAGTTTCACTATAATTTATGCTTTTTACTCAATTATAGGTTAATGTAATTCTGTACATGACACCTAATACACAAGTAGAAACAAACCTTATTTTGCAATTTTGGAGTTACTATAAAACATGTTTGTAAGATATTCTTTGTTGAAAACTTTAAGGTATATTAGTTATTTCAGTATGATCTCATTCAGTCACTTAAAGGTATACTTTTGGTATATCCATTTAAAGATAGCCAATCTATTTAAAAAAGAATCTGATATTACAATTATGAAATATACAGGTTTTAAAATTACATTTACATTTGGCGAGTATTTGAAGCATATTTACTTAGAGACAAATAATTTTTCTCATGGGAAAGGTGGCAAATATTCAAGTGAGACACCTAATGTTAAATAGTCAATACCATCTATAAACAAACACAACACTGGAGAAAGTATTGATACGAGACAATTACATTGCAAAACAATATTATAAAGTGTTTTAAAAGTATTTGAAAAATTAGTCAATGTTTCTTCTACTCTTTAGGTGTAAAATAAAACAAACAAGCTTTTAAAAGTCTATAAAAGCTTTAAAGTAAAGAAATACATTATTCATTAGATCATTCAGATATAAATTAAAAAAGTGGAACATTTATAGGGCAAGTGGATGGATAATTTAGAAACCTTGGTCTTCATTTTCGATTTGTTCTTGAAAGCATTAATTCTTTCATCAAATATAGCAGTCAAATAAAGTTTTGGAATTATTGGAAAGGACTATACATAAAGACACTCTTTAAGATGTCTCCTAAAGTTAAAAACCAAGATTTAAATAAAATGGCTAAATTAATTACAAAGTATATCATAGACTAGTACAACACCTGTATAACCATAAACAAAGATATTGAAAAATTACATTTTTCATTGTTTCTGTATTTGAATTCAAATCAAGAATATTCTTTAAGCTCAGAACAATTTTGAATATTCATAAATTAAAAAGTCTACAATTGAAATTGTAACAGAAACTGTTCAGATTTGAATTTGGAACAGGTGTTCCATTGAAAACATATGTATGAATGTGAATAGTTGCAATTGTGTAAAGTAATAAGTAATTAGTGATCTAATTTAACTATTTGATGTAAAACATGATGTTAAAGGCGTAATCTTAATGTCCACCTGACATGTAATGAAAATTACAAAAATTCTAGATACGTCACCAAAAGTGTTTATAGCGACTAAAAAACCGTTGTTTTCCAACAACTTTCGATGGCTTCGACATTATATAATACGAGAACGTTCTAAAAGCACAACCAAACAAATAGAAAGTGAAGAATTCTTTATGACCTTGATATGTTAATTTTACGATGTTTCATGTTTTGAGCGACTTTCAATCAAGGTTTTAGTGAGAAGCGTGGTATTTTTTCGAAATCTGATCATGTAGGATGCCTAGAACTTACCTCAAAGCCCTGACTCGTTTGTAAGGGGGACTCTGGGACACGGGCGCCGGAGATGCGTTTCTAGTGCCGTCATCGTCGTCCAAACTGCTGAAGTCCAGCTTCCTAGGCACTATGGAAGCCGGTATCGGGCTCAAATTGTTCGTAAATATGTTAAAAGAGTCTGACATTTCACACGAAGTTTCAACAGAGAGTTCCGATGAATTATGCTTGTTGTTGAATCCAGTCTTCATTCTATACCACTCAGTCATGTCTATAAGCTCATTTAAAACACTTTATAACAAAAATATCACAAGAGAAATCACAAAATTTCGTTATTAATCGTTCACAAAGCACTTTCACGAATTTCAATCAACGTTATGGCGGATGACGCATAGCACCTGTTTAGCAGCTCGGCCAATCAGAGCGCAGTATTTGACCGGTGAGACGAAAATTCAAATTTGATTGGCCAGAGTTATTTTTTTTAAATAACGATGTAGCTTCTTTGATTATTATTTGTTGGCTTAAAGCTGCGTTCACTAAAACGGACGCGTTCAATTTAGAATAAATTCTCTCTCAGTATTTTATGTTTTATCGATTTTAAAGGTTTAATTTTTTTATAAGCATCATAATAAATTTTAGTTTTAAATCTGAAAGATGAATTAAATTAGTAAAATTATAAATTAATATCTACAAAAAAAAAATTGGGCAACTTAAAATGTAAATATATAGGCATAAGTTATCTTTTTAAATTAAAAATTGTAGTTTTTGATATGTTTAACACTAATTGAAATATAAGTTATCTTTATATTGATATTGTAAACACCTCAATATTAATAATTTAACACATTTTTTATATTATTGTAACGATAATTATAGAATAAAAAATGATTTTATAACAATGTAAATAAATGTCAATCTAGTGCCATCTATTTTTTATACCAGAGTTATTAGATTAGTCTACTCGACGCTAGATGGCCCTAGTAAGAATTAAAAAAAATAATAATTTAAAGTTTAATGATATGGTTTAAAACATTACTGTTTCTTTTTTATAATTTCATTTATACGTATATATAGTAAATCAATTATAAGTTCAAATTATAACTATAAATCGTCTGTATTCCTAAAAACTTATCTGCCTTGAACCGAGTTTATTTGATTGCGAGAAAAACTGATACAAAAGCACGGAATTCCCTATCAACTAATACTAAAAATAAATTCATAAATAAAACGATATAAATACAATTATGACAATTGGTAATATCCGTGACTAAACCAGAGCGTGACTAATCGCTTCATAGATGGCAGCACGTGTCGAATGACAGACCGCATTTTAATAAATGTAAATTATTTAAAACGTTTAGCGACCCTTGGTGTGGCAAATTTGTTTTATCCGATGTTTTGTAAGTAACAATAGTTTTGCGGGATTTATTAAAAGAATATTTTTTCACATAGTATTTGATATTTAGGTAATTTAATTAAAACACGTGTTATGCTCATGTTTACTGCAAAATCTCTAGTTTTTCTTAGAATTAAGCGCCTTACTATTTCTTTATTTAAAAAATATTAATTTTATAAACCATGATAATTTTAATACGCGCAAAACATGAGTCCGAAAAATTTTCTTTTTTGTGTTTACATCTGTAAAATCATAAAACTAATAACTATCGCTTATAACAAATATCGGATATACCTACCTTCCGAAGTATACGGTCCCTTCAATGTCGTTATATCCGGTTTCGATTGTATTTGTGATTGCGTGTACATCATTGTAACAATAGATGTCTTTTGTTTTTTCGACATAAGATAATATTTCTGTATGTATGTTCCATATTGTTATAAATTAACAAAATATTACAAAGTGTGTTGAACTATCAACTTCTAACCAGTACTCCCACAGAAGCCCAAAAGCGTTGCACGTTAATTGTGTAATATCTAGTTTATAGTTTATTGTGGGCTCAGGAAATTCTCATTTACGTGTCAAATTGCTTTTGTTTAATAAAGATTTAGGGTAACCACCATTGGGCTAGCGTGGTGGACTTATTCTTATGAACAACCTTCTCGGTTGTAGAGAAGGCCCGTGCCCAGCATTGGAACGTATTGCCGCTGATAATGAAATAATGGTTTAAAGCATACTTTCATATTCGGCCTTTTACCAACTATGGAAGTACTGCTACTGTTTTTTAAACGTTTTAGAATATTTTTATAGCTAACATAAAGGGAACGTCAAAGTTTTAGAACGCCAATCATTCATGTGAAATTTGAAACATTCGGAGGAGAAATGCGAGCGTGTGCTTTGGGCACCTGCCAATAGCGTTCAAACAACTTTTGACCGTACATAGTGTTTTGGTCAAGGAATATATGGTTTATACAATAGTATTATGACTATATTTGAATAAGAAAATAGTATATAATTTGCTGTTGCAGGTTTAAATTAGAAAATAGTATACAATCAATACAATACAAGCAATGATGGCCTTGACTTTAAGGCACACGGTCGAGAAACTCGGCGGTCGCGGGCCCGAACCCCAGGCCTTTGAATTTGCTTTAACGGTGAAGGAAAACATCGTGATACCTCGTCAAATTGTAGAAGAGGTCCGCGCCCTATTGCTCTAGTGCAAAACGGAATAGGATTAGAAGAGAAATAGCCAGTAATCAGGACGTGG
Source organism: Cephonodes hylas (assembly GCA_030295005.1). Lineage (NCBI taxonomy): Eukaryota > Metazoa > Arthropoda > Insecta > Lepidoptera > Sphingidae > Cephonodes > Cephonodes hylas. The sequence goes on along the minus strand of AP025387.1, from coordinate 4,212,982 downwards.
ACGGGTAGCGCTGCTTGTCTGTCACCTGTTAATTCTACTACAACACGACCAATGATAAACATTTCAAACTTAATATGGTTTGTCAAACTTACTAGTGTTGATATTAACAATTATATAATCGTAGGTTCGGCACGCTCGGCATGCTCACATTACCTTTCTAGTCTTATTCAACTGTTCTGTGAGCACTTGTCATTTATTAACAAAAAAAAAATATATCAAAAATTCTCACGCCATCACTTGAAATGGTAAAAAGATACAAATACCTTTAAGGATTTATTTTGGCAAGGATCGAGCTAATCCGACGGGCCACACACGATCCGTACAAATCACCCCTTTAAAAATCACAATGGGGTAGGGGTTGCAGGGAAACATCGACAAATTAAATAAAATGGATTTTTTGATTTTTAAATTAGATAAAATAAAGATAAATATTACGCAATTTCAAATAAGTTTATTTAAAAAAAAAGGAAAAATATTATATGGCTTCTATAAAAACTTTAACTACGGCTCTCAATTATTATAATATAAAAATTCTTAATAGATTTAACATATCGCACCTTGAAAACAAAAGTGGCATTATGCCAAAAACGTCAATTTTGAGATAAAGAGACATCTAGATTATGCAATAAACGCACTTCTAATGCAAAGACATACGTTCAAATAGTTCAGATAGTTTTGCCTAAAAGTAGGTAGTGTCAGTTTTTACTTTTAGGTTAAGTGACAACGTGCTAATTAAAATAACTACCTTAATTACTCGCATGTTTTCAATAATTAATTAAAGCTAGATAATCAAACTATTAGATAAAATTGATTACAGTGTTGTACTTCAGTTTTTTGCATTAAATATTGATCACAGTATTAGACGAAAACTTTTAAATGGCCATACTGAAAAAGTACTGATTTTGTATAACGCCACTTTTGTTTTCAAGGTGCGATATTATGTCACTGCGATACCAAAACTATTATAATAATATATAGTGGTGATAAAATAATTTTTTGTTTCTCTTTTCTGAACCGTCGATGACATCAAAAACATATGTAAATATAGTTTTATGTTATAACTTTATAAGTATCGATACTTGTAACAATCGACTATCTCCCGCCCTTTTTCGCTAAAAAGGCGCGTCACTATCTATTTGATGACAAAAAAACGCGTTATTAATTACGTTTTCGCGCCATAAATTATGTCGTGAACAAAATTTAACGCTACACTTGGCAAATAGTTGAATTTAAAACTGGTTTCAGTTGTTGATTAGCCCTTCCGGTACATAACACTTATATTGTCGTTTGACAAGATGTTTATTGTTGTAAAATAGTTTTTTTACACGCTAAGGTTTTTGTTGTAAAGCCAAAACACCGTTAGTGTTCGTATTTAGGAAATTGAATATGTTTTATTCCGTATTTAATGCTTTTGATTGTAGTCGAGGATTTTTTGTATTGTGAGTGATAATGACAATTTTTAGCGCGTATTACCGTTTTGTATCATAAGGAATGCGTAAAGAGTAAAATCTTTTTTTATTCTTCCCAACAAAATAATTACGAAACAAAACTTGGTAATATCCTATGTTGCGTACTATAAAGCTTGTAAATCCTTTCTATAATTAATAATATAGTATGCAGTGTTGGTACTTCCATAGAGGCCAAAGCGTTACACGTTAATTGTGTAATGTCTAGTTTATACTTTATTGTGGACTCAGGATATTCTCATTTGTGTCAAATTGCTTTTGTTAAATACAAATTTAAAGCTTAAAGATTATTATTCGGAATTTTCTTAGGCAAACTGAGCTTTAGGGGTTCTATAAAATTACCGCTACTGTTATCAAGCTGACAATTTGCTAAAAATATAGTTTTAGATCTATGTAGCCCCGTCTCATTTTATTAAGGCTATTTTTGCCACCTTCCAGCATTATTGATAATCTATACCTAATCGTCATTTCATATATTTCCAACTGCTTGGCACCAGGCTTTAGTCCTCCACGCTGGTCTAGTGCGGGTTTGTTTATACCTACAAGAACCTCCGTACTTCTACGAAATTCCTAAGAACTCATAAGTGCGTAGGTTTTCGTTTTTTTCTTTACTGTTAAAGTAAATAATATTTCATCGTGATAATTATTTTCCTTCATTGTTTTGCTACTTTTTGTATCTTCTGTAGCGATACAAAATGTAGGGCTGTGTTGCTGAGGGAGATTTTCGCCGTTTCTTACACACGATAACACGTTAGGAAGCGATTCATTTAAAATAGTTTAAAACTGACGATTAAAACGTCTATTCGTATAATATCTTTATACTTATTTAGATTTCTCTTAGAAACTATCATTAGTTTAAAACAACAGTGTGTCGTTTCTAGTGTGTTGTAGTCGTTGGCAGCCATCAATACTGAGTGCGTGTTGTGTCGTGTTCCGCTTGTAAACACGCCGCGTGACAACGCAGGGAGGGACTACAGCGTGATAGTTTTGTGGGGGCGTGACCTCACACAATAAACACAAAAGATTTTTGACTTGAAAACTTTTTTAGAGGGGTTGAGAGGACAACGTAAAATCAAAAATCGTAAGACGGTGATATCACGGGCCACGGTCGACACCGACTGACTAGCCTGATGAATTTTCGAACAGTCTTAAAATCTTTGTCTAACAAAAGCAATTTGACGTATAAATGAGAATATCCTGAGTCCACAATAAACTAACTAGACATGACACAATTAACGTGTAACGCTTTTGGGGTTCTGTGGAAGTATAAGTGTACATTTAACAGTATTTTTTAAACCATAACTCGGCCGTTCGCGGTGCCATTATCAAAATGTCGAGCACCGATTTAAGCAATAAATATTTATGTTTATCAATTGTATTGACAAAATACTTTTTTCATTCCATTCCTTTTCAAACAGTATTGATTGTCAACCCCAAATCGCTCACATTTTTTCGCCCCATTTGACATCACCTATTTAAGAAGCACTAATGTCAAATATTAGTTTGTTTGTTGTACTTTACGATATATTGAATAGACAATTTTGGTGTCGTAACTAACGGAGCTTTTGTGAAGAATCGGATAATACAGTTATATTTTTTATTTATGTTTACGATGTGTATTCTTAATGCATTGTCTTTTTAACGGTGAAGGAAAACATCGTGGAGAAACCTGCACACCTAATAGTTTTAAAGAAATTGTTAGGTCTATTTCAATAAATGTAATTTTAAATTAAACTTCGACCACAATGTCCAAGACTAAGCCTTTAATCCACTCAAACCTAAAGAATAAACGATTTAATTAACTATTTATCCTTAAACTTAAAATAAACCACTAGTCTTATAGATCTCGCAACGAAATTTGCCCCCCATTGATCCCCCATATCACTTTACACACAGCACTACAGTCCGAGCCTGCGTTCTCATATTCGCGTCATATTACGGGCGACAATTTGCGCACTACAAATGGTTTTAACACTACATAAACGTGTCATGTTGGTGTTAAGAGACGGTCGAAACTACTTAATATTTTAATTGGTTTTGTTTTCAGTTTCTTTTTAAGTAATTTGTTGTGTTACATTAAAATAATTTTAATTTATAGAGAAGTATGTATTGCTATTTGATTAAAAAAAGATATTTGGTGTTGGTGAGGAAGTTTCTTGCCGTTTCTTCTCCACAGAGATAACACAGTCCGAAGTGGTGATATTTAGATTAAAATTGACGTTTCATTTCAAACAAAAAATGTAAGGCTGCATACAATCACTACATAGTATAAAAAGAATTGCTTTCTCTGTCCCTATATCTCTGTGTAGTTCTTAAAACTACGCAACGGATTTGATGCGGTTTTTTCAATAGATAGAGTGATTGAAGAGGAAGGTTTGTATGCATAATTTATTTCTTAATTCAACCCTGTAGTCTACGTGGACGAAGTCGCGGGCAGAAGCTAGTTATATTTATAAAAGTGTTGATATTACACGCAACCTGAATTACTAAGAAGCGTGTGTCAAACATATGACAGTGTAATCGTAGGTTCGCACGCTCGGCATGTGAACATTTTCTTCCAAGTCTATAATTCATGTAAGACTAATACATATTTTGTTCTTTTTTCCCGTACAATAAAGAGTAAACAAATAAGGTTTAATTCCTAGTTTTTGCAAGCGCCTGTTTGTCGAGTGAGTGTGCGAATCGCGGCAAACATTTAGCCACGTCCATTAGTAACACGAGATTGTTGGTAAGTGGACCGCCAAATGTTACTTCCCGGGATATTTACCCCGCTATCAATTAGTTTATGTAAGGGGTAGTTAAAACCTCATCTTTCCTCTGATATGTATTATGATAAACAATTGGGATAATACGTAAATTGAAGAACAAAAGTTTTTTTATTATCACAATGTACTATAAATAAGTTAAAATAGAGTGCAACAAATGGCGGTCTTATGGTTGTATGAGATTTCTTCTAAACAACCGAAGGATTGATTAAAATTTATAAGCAAAATAGACCGGGTAGGTACCTACGTAATAAAAAATAAAAGTTGTCTATGTTTTGGCGGGAAGTTTGACAGTTGACTGTTATTAAAAATGTCTTGATATTATCTAATTACAAACAAGCTTTTAATTTTACAGTATGCCAACAGACCGTAATTGAAAACTGACACTGGTAATAGTTAGCAGCGAGAATATAGGAAATTGCGAATAATATTCTTTAAGCTTTAATTCTTTGTTCAACAAAATCAATTTAACGTTATATAAATGAGAATATCCTGACCCCACAGTGAACAATTATAAACTAGACATTACACGATTAATATTAAACGCATTTGGGCTTGTATATAAGTACAGACATTGTTTGTAAATCTAGAAATATTTAACACGTTTGGCAAGCCTTAAAGCTTTTTAATAGAAGAGTCTTAACATTACAGATACATTTCCTCCAAGACACCTTAAATTTACTCCCCAAAAAACTAAAAAACACTTTTCTCAATCAAGAAATCAAAAACAAGGCGTTTAAATCCCCTTATTTATCCAAATTTGCGTGAGATATCGAAATCTGTTAATAACTGCGGGCATCTGAGCGTGGTGAATCGCGACCCCGCGCCGCGTGTCCAACATATGGTGTGCGAGAGGGACAAAACATTAGATTTTGTTTATTTTAACACGCAATGCTGTAATCCTCCCGACTGTCAATATCGAAAATTTGAGGAAGTCAAAATTATCTTCAACTAGTCCTAGTCAAAGTCAAAGTTGAAATTAGCTTTAAACAAATAGTCAAAGTTAAAGTTATCTCAAATAGATTTTCGAATTCAGTTTAAAACTAGAAAGGAAATGTTCACATGCCGAGCGTGCCGAGCCTACGATTACACTGTCATACGTTTGACACACACGCTTCTTAGTAATTCTTTGCGTGTAATATCAACATTTATAAATGTGACAACCAATAGCAGCTAATTTGTTTGAAATGCTTATCATTGGTCGTGTTGTAGTAAAATGAACAGGTGACAGACAAGCGGCGACACTCGTCCCCCTACTAAACACTGGATATTTCCTTTTAAATCTTATTCAGCTGTTCTGTCCTTGATCAATTTACATTGAAACTCCTTTTTCATAGTGAAATCATAAAATAAACCTTTTGATATACTTATAAATATACCAAAGTCTCCCTTAAAAACGGAATTTTAAAAACTCCAAAAGGATTTTCGTTCCTTTCATTGTTGGTGTGTCACGGGCAGCGATGTCTTATCTATAACTTTGATGTTTCGTCACTGCAGTACGGATATGCAGGGGATACTGAAGGGGCAGAGAGGGGGTGAAACCACATGTGAATGGGATAACACGGGTATTGAATTTAGGACCATAAGATAATAACCATAACGTAATGTTAGTTAAGATTAAACAAAAATAAAAAAAATACGTTTTCCATACATTCCATCTATATCGATAGTCGATATTAAATGTGTATGGATTGTACAAAATGTCAACTTTTATCTTTGATCACGAAGTTTGATCAGGATTTCTTAAACGCCAATGGATTTGTGATCACTGTAGCATTGGCGGTACTTCCATAGAAGCCCGAAAGCCCGACTTGCCTTACATAGTTCCGAATAACGAACTTAACGATTGTTTATTTATAAAATAACGCTAGAAACGTGAATGTGTACTAACCGGTAGGTATTTATTAGTCCTACGTACCAAAAAAAATATGCTGCTACTAAATAAACATTTGGGCTTGCCTTAGTTTGACACCCTAGGCACGCCACTGCACTGTAGCTATTATCTGCCTCAGTTTCCGATTACCTTCTGAATACATCCTGTATAAAATGTAAATAAAAATAACTTAAACTACTATCTATTCTTGTAAGTAGTTCAAATGCGATCGATGCGGTCCAGAGCCGGCGCGTGGGTGCCACGTGGGGGACACGCGGGGGCCACGTGCCCCCCACTGACGTCAAACACATGCGCCGCTTAACGAACGATGTTTGATCTTATTACACCCTGTGCCTTTGAATATATAAGCTGGGTTTGGCGGTTTGGTGTGTGGGTTTGATCTTGTGTGATTTTATTTATATTTGGGATAGTTTATAAGTGGGTTGAATTGTTTAAGATTAGGATTTCTATTTTAAAATGGTGGAAGCGCATTTTAAGACCATCGCAAAATTTGTAGATTTTGTTCTATTGATAAAAATAAAGAAACTGTAATGAATTAAATTGACTTAGCATCTTTATGATATAGGACGAATGAGACACAGTGATAAATAAAATGCAAATTTGCAGGATATTTCTGTATAATAATGACGATGATTGATTTTAAGACAACAATACATCTGAGAGGGTTTGGGTTTTAGTCCACCACGCTGGCCGAATCCACCTGGACTACACACAAATGTAATTCCTATAAATGTAATGAATTTAAGTGTGCAGGTTTCATCATGATGTTTTCCTTCACCGTTAAAGTGATACATACATAAACTCACGCCTGTCTCCCGTTAGGGTAGGCAGAGACTATAGAGCGCCAAATGCCACGGTCCAGACACACCTCTTTCGCTTCCTCCACTGGCATTATCCTCTTCATGCATGCACGTCGGTTTCGAGGACTCTTTACGTTTCCCTTTTTAAATAAGTTACCTATATGGTCTTTGTAGGTACACCTGGGCCGTTCTCGACCGACTTCACCACTCACTCTCGCACAGTAAATCTCTTTCGTAACTCTGTAACCATTCATCCTTTCAATGTGGCCAAACCATTTAAGCATCTCCTTTTCAATTTTGGTCACTACATCGACTTTCAATCCACATTTTTCCCTTATAACATATTCCTCACTCTATCTACCAATTTCACTCCACACATGCTTCTCAGTGCTCTCATCTCAACGGCATTTATTTTCGTTTCATGCTTCTTCTACCATACCCAAGATTCACTTCCATACGTCAGTGTTGGCACCAGGACTCCTTGGTGTATCGCTAATTTACGCTAAGTACGTGATAATTACAGAATATTGTACTGTCATCATCATCATCAACAGCCCTCAACTCGACCACTGCTGGACATAGGCCTCTCTTATGGCACGCCACTGCGCTCGATCTTCGGCTCTCCTCATCCAACCACTGCCAGCCACCTTGCGGATATCGTCACCCCACCTAGCCAGAGGGCGTCCTACACTACGTTTGCCGAGCCGCGGTCTCCACTCCAGAACACGTTTACCCCAACGGTTATCGGTTCTGCGACAGATGTGACCCGCCCACTGCCACTTCAGTTTGCTGATCTTCAGGGCTATGTCGGTAACTTTAGTTCTCTGTCGGATAACATCATTTCTGATCCTATCCCTCAGAGTAACTCCTAACATAGCCCTCTCACTTTGTACTGTAGTAAAGTGTAAATAAATGAATAAAAACCTGTTTATGGAATAACGCCATGTTGTATTCAGTGTACGAAAATACGTTCCAAATAATTAATAATTGTATTACCTTTTAATAACGTAATGGTTTCAACGATGGCAATAATTAACACAAAGCAAACAATAATTTAATGAAATTGGAATCCTGATTAATTTCATTAACTTATTGCTGTTTATTTTTAAACTATCATCAGCCCGTATTTGTCCCATAGCTGGGCACAGGCCTTCTCTACCATTGGCCTAGTTTATGCCTTAGTCCATCATGCTGGCCTAACTTTTTAGACAGATATTTATATGCCAACCCAAAAATAGTCGTTTTATGCATTTTTATTAAAAAAATATACCACAAAAATTTTCCGGTGTCGAAATTCCGGTATATTCCGATGTCCCGGTTCGTTCCGGTAATGGGGTTATCGGGAAAGGTGTAAATACCGCCCGCCCGGGGCCTGCCCGCGACACTCTCACACCTCCCCGTATTTATTGTTCGTGACAAAATATTTTATGGGCTCGCTTTTACTCGTTAATAATTATCACAGCTCATTGGAGCTTTTTGTTGAAAGTAAATGGTGTCATGTTTGATTCCTGTAGGTAATTTTTTGATATTTCTAACTACTGACTTCTCATTCATTGAATTTTGTTAAATAGATTGGTGAGAACTATTTTTTAAGACCTACGTGAAACAGGGTGAACAAATAACAGTTTCTGTAGATATTTTCAAACCCTAGTAAAGTAACCTAACCTAACCTAATAAATAAAAGACCGATTCGCGGACCCGGGTACTTAACCATGTATTTTTCAATTTCACAGCCCATCCATATTTAAACCTATCCAGTGGGATCACTGAAAAGCCAATATATTTAAAATGTGGACTTACGATTAAACTGTCATATGTTTGACACACACGGTTCTTAATAAGTCGGGTTACGTGTAATTTTAACACTTTTATAAATGTGTGAAAATTTATAGTAGCCCTTTATTTTTGATTCAGTTTATCATTGGTCGTGTTGTAGTAGAATGAACAGGTGACAGACAAGCGGCGACACTCGTCCCCATACTAAATACTGGCAATTTTCTTTTTTAATCTTATTCAGCTGTTCTGTGTAATAGAATCTGGATTCAATAAAGCAATGATTAAGTCAACACAAATAAAATCAAAATGGAATTTTTTATGATAATTTTATTTCCACATATATTACATTGTAGCATACACACTAAAGTTAAGTCTTGACAAAACTTACATCTATGCTGAGATCTGATGACTTAACTCTACAATATTTACATCTTAACAGTACGGTGCAATATAATTCAAGAAATTTGGGGTTAAGTCGCGGGTCTGAAATGGGCTGGGTAATCTAAAACTGGACGGGAAGTTATGAGGCACAGGATTGAAATACCCCAGTTTGGACGGGGTAGAACTAAGAAAACAAATACTCATATTTATAAGGATTTCAGACAAATAATTTGCACCAAATGACATTTTATAATACTGAAACAGTGTTAAAGCGGCTTATTTGACAGACACTTAAAGGTTAAGTCTTGGGACTAACGTTTGAAATTGAGTTAAGTCGATACAAACGTTTACAAATGGTACTGGATGCTTATAAGTACTAAGCTTCGAGGCCCGGTTAAGTGACAACAAATTAGTACCAGACTCACCGCTTAATATCTGCAAAAGTCAGTGTGGACAGCCCAAACCCTACGTTGGCGTGTGCCCAGCAGTGGGCCGTATATAGGCTGTTATTAATATGTTACATTTTACTATTAAAACACATTTAAATTAACGACAATAGATTTGTATGCGTCATTTATATGTCACTTTCAAAATTGTCTAATAGTCATATATATTATTAAATACTTAAAATTTAGATGACCAAAGAAAAAATGGATGGAGTGCGTAAGATATGAAAGCGAAAGGGTGAAGGAAGACATGACGGTTGATAAGGATATTTGGAAGGATAAAACATACTGCGCCGGCCACAAATAAATAATATAATCAATCTCTTTTGTAGTGGAAGAAAGCATTGCGTGGAATTTTAATTTTAAGTCTAGAAATTATTGGTTTGGACCTAATTCCTGTCAACCTTAGAGGAAGCTGGTACCCAGGAAGTTTATGAAAAGTCATATATAATATTGTGTCTAACTTTCTATTGGTCTTAATTAAATCAATATATTTAACGTCCGTATTTCAGTAGAGATGGACAGTCATTAATTCATTAAATAATTCATACTAAAAATTATGAATTCCCATGAATGTATCCTGACTAAAACATGGTATATTTAATACAATAAATGACGCATACAACCACATAATATACAAGTCTAATTATTTAACCATCTTTTTACATAAAGTCAAGTTACATTAATCTCCTCGTCGGAGGCGCTGGCGTCGCTGTCAAATTCGTCGCCATCTTCGTTGAATTCCCGCGCAAACATTCCTCCCGCCATCTTGTCTTCATAACCTCTAAAATCTGAAGTGGTGGGATACATCCTGGATTTGTCTTCGTTTTGTTCTTCATTTACTGGAGATAGGGGCGACAGTTTTTGCTTATCTGCTTCTGCGTCTGATAAATCGGGGTGGGGGTTGTTTTTGTTAGGTAAGGTTTGTTCCCTCGACCCTCCTGAAGCTAGCAGTTCACGTTCTTTCGAGTTCCGCCATTTCATACGCCGGTTTTGGAACCAGATTTTCACCTGTGGAAGAGAAAGGGGGTTTAATATTTTTACTCCTTCTTTTTGTATTTCATTTGACAAATTAGTTTCTGTTAGACTCGCTAAGTTTCAATAAGTGTCAATAATGTATCTTGATCATGGAGCATAGGTTTCAGTGGTAGGTGTATGATAAAACAAGGAATAATAAACTTATTTCATAAGGTGGGTATTTCAATAAAAATCTTATGTCCTACACTTATGAAAGAAAATTCTCAAAAGCTAGAGCCATTCGTATGTAAGATTACCTCGCGGAGTACAAATAGAGTCCTAATTTGCTGGTTTTAGTTTTTCCGAAGTCATTTAATTATTTGCCGCGAAAAATATAAGTTGATTGCGACGAATTGACCGATTTGAGTTTGTTATCAATGTATTGATCTGCCAGTTCGCACATTACTCATGACCATATACTTATTAATGGCGACTAGAAAGGGATATTTGTAATCCGCAAGCGACGATTAACGCTTCAAATATACTTGGTCTATACTGTCTACTGTCGTACTGGAAAGCGCAGCGTGGGGCGTCCCCCGACAAGGTGGTCCGATGACCTTGTCAAGGTCGCGGGACGTCGCTGGCTGCAGGAGACTTCCGACCGTTCCCGGTGGAAGTCATTGGGAGGCCTATGTCCAGCAGTGGACGAATATTGGCTGTTGATGATGATGATGATACTGTCTATTCTCGTCCCTTAATCGTGGTAGTAAATTAAAGAATCAGCTTAGTCATTTAGCCTCTCTTCGGTTAATCAAAAATACGCTTTTATTATTAGGTAACCTTGTAATTAGTGGCCGTACTTCCATATAAGCCCAAAGCCCATATTGCCTTATAAATTCCCAAAAAAAACTAAAGCTCTAAATATTTTTTGCACAAAAGCAATTTGCCATATAAATAAGAATATCTCGAGCCCACAATAAACTATAAACTAGACATTACACAATTAACGTGTAACGCTTTGCTGCTTCTATAGAAGTACTGTTTGCAGTTCCTGTTTTTCTAATTTAAACCAACCCATGAATATTTGTCATAGATCGATATTTATGGACTAGTATCACCAAAAAATCATTTTGTTTATATCATTGTATTATTGATATAAAAAACTCTTTTGTCATTACGGGCATATCATCACCCCTTACTTTGCCCTAATCCACATTACGCATTAATAAAAATCATAAAAACGATCGTTAAATCCAGTAATGCATTTGTAGATTTTTTTCGTCCATCATATTCTCATTTTTCTATTATTTTGTTGAAATCTAACAGTTTTGTGGAATATCGGTGCATTGTACGTGACAGCCGCTTATTGATGGCCGTGGGCGGGGCTGTACGCCACTGTTCCTTTGCCTAGCGCGTGTTTTCACAAAAAAATAACGGCGAATGGCGGGAATTTTGACAGACGGGTTTTTTCGCAAAACAATATTTAGTGCTGTGCATATGGTTCTATTTTATTTTGTGTAGAAAATACGAAAGATTTAAAAAATTTACAAATCCATTTTAAATCCTTTAACTTTACAAGTTTATAATAATGGCCTAGTGGCCTCGAGGCCATCACTGCTTGATCCACATAACATCTTTTAATGTATTTTCGTCTAACGTAGAGGCGAGCCGGTTTTAAGGCATCACAAGACTTCCTCACCAAGAAATTCCTATTCCAAAAACCTCAAACCCGGCCTAGCCTACCCGTCAGCTAAGCCCTATGACGTATTCTTGGACATTTTGTTGTGAACTAATGGCAGCGGGTGTAGGTTTAGGGGTCTGGCGTCACGTTTTCGTGAAGGCGGGCTGGCGACAATATGCCCGCGACAGCTGACGCGCGGCCCTTTCTGGGGTACATAGGGCTGCGGTCTTGTCGATTATGGCAAAGACTTGACCAAAAAGTTTGGAGTTTTGTTTATATATTTGATAGTGGTAAATGTGTTTTGATTCATGAAATTAGGAATTTAGGAGACTAGACCAAAAGTTTGGGATTTTTAATTCCATTTAGAGTGTTTTTTGAAGATTGTTTATTTTCTTTCGCTTATTATATAAAATATTGTTCGTAATTTGCAAAAACTAGTATTCTGGCTTTTGTTGATGTTATGTTTATATGTTAACCACGAAAAGGTTTGAAAAAGAAAAAACAGAAGTGTTGTAAAAAGGAAAGTTGAAAAAAGATGTACGTAGATGTAAAAATCATTCCTTAAGATGAATTTCTGAGCTTCCATTAGTCTAACGCAAACTCAAAAGTGTTGTTACATTGTTTTCTATAGTAATAAATAATATTGGAGTGACTTTTGCAATACATGAAAACAATAATATCTCAACCAATAATTTTTAAACCAATTGAGGTAAGAAACAGTTAAAAAAAAAACTGATGAATTGATTAACCTTTTTTTTATATCGATTAAAAAAATCTTATAACCTCCGAAATCGATTCCCTACAATCGACACATCATCGGCAGCCCATCACTACGGCATAGGGGCGCGACGCCTCGGAGAATTAATTACTTTTTGACGTATTCACTTTTATTACAATTTATACGGAATAGAGCGATTCGCGCGGCGCTGATTGGGGCGATGGCGATTGGGGGACACCGGCTGATACAATAAGACGTCATGTCATATTTAATACGTTTATTAATAAGTAGAAATGTTTTTTTTTTATAACCTTTAGGGAGTAAACTATCTAATATTGATCAAATGTAAAAAAAAATCGATTATAGATAAAATTAAGTAAATTGATATTTTTATCCCCGTTCGCGCGTAAACTCTTTGAATTTGAATGTAGAAAAAATGGGGCTAGGTTTTTGTCCAGTATTTTTTATATTAATCATACATATCTTTGGATATCGTTTTAAAGGCTACGCAAGTATAGTTGCGAAGAAAAATATGTTAATAACAGAAGACTGATAAATACTAGATATTTACTAAATAATACCAATTATTTAGCTAAACCATAATAATTTAATTATAATAGTAATGTACAAACATTAATTACAAAAGACTACGATTTATAAAATAGACAAAGATAATCTTACAATTCGTCTATAGCACCCTCAAACTTTATCTAAACAAGCAGTAACATTAAAATTTATTTAAATTAACCACAAAAGAGTTATTTAAATAAACATTTTAGTAACTTTTGAACACAATCAATTTCCCATAAGTAAAAATTATCAGTGCAAATATGCTTGCACTAAATATAATGTCAAATTTGAATACTATCGTATATTTGTTTAAAAAAGTTAACCAAAAAGTTTGCATTGTAAAAATATATTCAAATACAATTTGAATAAAGAACAAAATGCATACGGATCCCGCTCAAAACAAACATGACAACTGTCAATCAAAACACCGAAAAGTTTAAGCGAGAGGGAATGTCCAATATCGAACGGGTTAGAAAGGGATGGAAATTTTAGTTTATGCTAAAAATGCAAATACGGCGCGGCGCGGAAAAAGTTCCGAATTCGAAAAATAAATAAATGCAAATATTTGAAATTGGAACGGCCGTGAATGTAAACACCGCGCCGTTTGAATATTCATGCGCCAGATGAATATTTCAAATATCGAACGGCGAGCGTTCTGAAATCAAATTCATAACGTTACTTATAGATATCGCGGACAGTTGATTAATACACTGCGAGGAATTTCTATGGCATTTGTACGGTTTTAAAAAGGCATACTTGTAACATATAGATACAATAACAGTAAAAGTCGTGATGGCCTCAAGATTTTGGCGCGCGGTCGAGAATTTTGGCAGTCGCGGATTTAAACCACAGACGTCTGTGACTTTTCCAAGTTTCGTGGGTTTTTACAATGAATTATCACTTTAACGGTGAAGGAAAATATCGTGAGTAAACCTGCACACCTAAGAGTTCGCAGGAAATTGTATGGTGGTTTAGGGCCTTAACCCTCTCAGTTGTAGAGAAGGCACATCAGTAGGACGTACAGTATGAGCTGATAATGATGTCAAAGGCAAACGTTACTGACTTCTCTAATAACGGATGACATCGTTATTTGTGAGCTATGATATGATGTACGTTTGCAAAAAATAAAATAAACTACCAAAGAGGTTACAGCGGTGGTCCGAAGATTGTATACAAGCAGGTTGACAAGATCTTCATATATTAATGAGAGAAAATATAATAACACTACAATAAACACGTTTTTAGATGAGCAATTCGCTAGATACGAGTTTTTATAGCTTACATGGAGGAAAAGATACATTTTTTTAAGAAGTTTATGTGTTTTAGTACCAATGATGTACATAGATATGCACAGAATTTCAAGTTTTTTTTCTATACGCTGAAGCAAGTATATTAGTCTCTGCACCATCTAAAGGTTCGACTGTAAGAGAATGCCAAGGGCATTAAGTCCACCTTTACAAAGACTTTGTAAGAAGTGTAAATAAATAAATAAATTAGTTTTAAGCAATTTAAAAGCCTATGAAATTTCGCTAAAACAATGCCTACAACCAGATTTCGACTTTCAATGAACAAATACGCACCATTAATGCATTTTATTAACGTAACAAAACGTGAAAAATAACAGTCATTGAGTGCTAAATCGTTCAATTTTCGAACATTTTTTAAAAGCCGTTGCAAAAAGTCCGTTACAGTAGTTCCAAAGACAAATTTGAAATGGCGATGACAAATAGCGCGCGCTGATTGGCCGTGACGAATCCGCGGTGATCGATGCGTCCGATTGCCAGTGCAAACGATTTGTCAAATTTTAAATATAGAACATTAGTTTTTGGAGATGCTTTAGTGTTGAATGTTGGCTGTTTGTAAAAATGGTTAAGAATATTTAAAAATGGAAACGGGATTTCAAAAGTTTGTATTTAGAATAACCATCATGCTGGGCACAGGCCTCCTCTACCTTTGAGAGGGTTTAGGCCTTAGTCCACCACGCTATGTGTGGTCCACAGGGTGCGGGTTCGTGGACTACACACCTAATAAATTCCTAAGAATTTTCAGGTGTGCAGGTTTCATCACGATGTTTTCTTTCACTGTTTAAGGAAGTGATAATTCATTGTGAATTCACACATAACTTCGAAAACTCAGAGGTGAATCTAATAGTATTCTAATATCCTTGACCAATAAATAAACTACTGTTCTTTATAATATTAATACAGATATTCAGTAACAAGAGGTTTTAAACTATTAAAGTTAATAAGAATAATCATACGGAACCCAAGTTATTTTTACCGTTTCGCACTTCCCTTCTTTACAAGTAAATTGAGTTGTCAACGTTACTCGTCTATTACTTACGGAAATGACAAACCATTATCAAATCTATAAGTATGACTAATACAATTTCATAGTTTTTTTAAATGACAGCTCCGTGGCGCAGTTGGCTAGACACTAGCTTGCGAAACGAGAGGCCGCGGGCTCGATCACCGAGACAATAGTGTGATCCACTACATATGTTTTTTGTGAGTTTATTAAAGTCTCTGGTAGTTAGTGATGCAAGACAGAACTATTGTCTGTTGGGTATATTTATGTATTTATATAAAGGGCAGTGATGGCCTCGAAGTTTGGGCGCGCGGTCGAGAATCTCGACGGTCGCGGGTTCGAACCCCAGGCACACACCTCTGACTTATCGAAGTTATGTGTGTATTCACATTGAATTATCACTTGCTTAAACGGTGAAGGAAAACATCGTGATGAAACCTGCACACCTAAAATGTTCTTAGGAATTTCTTAGGTGTGTAGTCCGCCAACCCGCACTAGGCCAGCGTGGTGGACTATGGCCTAAACCCTCTCAATGGTAGAGGAGACCCGTGCTCAGCAGTAGGCGTATATGGGTTGATGAAGAAGATGAAGAATAACAATTGTCTGGAAGAAATAAGCGATAACGATAAGATCGTCATTGATTTGTTCCAAAAACTTATTTTAGTACCTACCTTTATTTATTAAATTTGTTAGTCGATAAAGAGTTAATGAATAAAAATCAGTTTTAAATCAACATCGGTATTACCACAGAAGTCCAAAAGCGTTACACGTTAATTGTGTAATGTCTAGTTTATAGTTTGTTGTGGGCTCAGGATATTCTCATTTATAACTTAAATTGCTATTGCTTCTTCATCTTCATCAACCCATATACGCCCACTGCTGAGCACGGGTCTCCTCTACCGTTGAGAGGGTTTAGGCCATAGTCCACCACGCTGGCCTAGTGCGGGTTGGCGGACTACACACCTAAGAAATTCCTAAGAACTCTTAGGTGTGCAGGCAGTGTTGGGCAAATGTTAATTGAACTAACAATTAAAAATTAACAATTAATTAATTGTATTTGCAGTGACAGCAACTAACAACTGATTAATTGTTAATTGTGGTTTTATACAATTAACAATTGATCAATTTTTAGTTATTTTGCGGAAAAAAAATTGACAATTAACAATTAACAATTAATTTTTTACCAAGTATTAGTTTAAGTATTGGGTACATGCGTGTGCGGATTAAGCCTCTTAATACATTTACGGTACCAAATAGAACTCCTGAACAGCTTATAGAAGGGGTGCGGCAGAAAGAATCTTTGGTAAAGTTTATAACTGTATGGAATCACATAGCAATGCGCTGACGTTTGTTGCTACATTGCAACAATATGACGCGCAGGCGTTCTAATTGCATTACTTAAGGGTTTAGGTAATTGCGATGAGTGTCGGTGCAGCGCCGGTGGTTTTGAGCCTCCAAAATGACCCTAAAATAGCATAAATATGACAAGCTAATTACCTTGTAATTTATCAAAATTTGCATCATAATCATTAAATGTTCTTTGAAAAGTACTGTTTTGCTGAAATTACATTTACTTATATTAAATAATAAAAAAAATACCCATTTTACACGGCTTCTGCACCTGAATATTATTATAAATAAAGCTACAAATGGTGTTATATTGAAAGGAAAGCAATTGACATGAGTTCAATTGCATTAAAATAAATACACCAAGTGTTAGATAATATTCTAACCACAAGTTGAAACCCTTTTTAGGCAGACAATTATTTTGTTATTACGTTTTCAGTCTTAACTGAAAAACATTGAAATAGGGTATTATATAAATAATGATAATCTTTAAATTAATTCAAAAAGCAACACATACTTATATTTTAGGTACTCAATTTTAATGATAGAATCAGATAATGATAACTAAGTAGTTGTGTATTAATTGGTTTTAATTAATAAGAGAATTAGAATATGAATTAGTCTAAATCATGTACTTGTATGTAATTGTTCTCATATAAGTAATTATATTTGTATATAGCCATGTATAAAATCCTGTTTATAGGAGATGAAATAGAAATTATTGAGATATCACATGAGCCACTTGTAACAGTTAACTACACGCCCTCAACTTCTTGTAAATTGTTGTATTGGGACATTATAATAATTAACTAGTAGTCTTTATAAGGTCAACAAACTGAAAACAAGAAAATATGAAGCAAGGACCTCTGATATTGGTGAAATTTCATGTAGGTCAAAAAATAAACAGTACCCAATTGTTTTATGTCATTTTTATAATACTCAATCATATGAACCATTGTTTGTTTTTGTAATTTAAGGTAAGAAGAAGAAAGTTACCACTATAAAGCTGTTAAAACAAAAAACAATCCCTCAAGGAAAATTATTTTAAAACTCAATTGGTCAATGCGCTATTGAAAAGAAGATTTATGACAGAAAAACTCCACCTTGAAATTTCATTAAAAAATTAAAATAAATAGGGGAAATTAAACCATAACCTTTTTTCAAATTAATATCCTAAATATACACAGCACCTCTTTATGTGTGTAATACTTAGGTACAGCTTTGTATCACAAGTGTCAATAAATACTATTTAGAGTGAAAAACCCAGAAATGAAAGAATAATATATATTGATGCAGGGAATAATCCCACAGTCTGTTGTATTATAAGCTGGCATCAACCTAGAGTCTGTTGATTATTTAGCATTAAATGAAAAGAAGTTTTCAACTGTAAAATAATTATTATTTATTGTTCTATTTCTAACATATAAATTATCATTATCACCTTGTGACTATATTGTGGATTTCTGGGATGTTTCAATTATATTCTCATGAATACTTGCATAGTCATTTTTTCAGTATTGAATATTATGTAGAGCTATACCTACACGCCACAGGTAAAAATCATTTTTTAATTTTATTTGAAGTCCAAGTTGGACACATAAAAATTTTTCCTTAAGCATGTCAGAAACTCTTTTCACAAGGTCTCAGCTCTTTGTGTAATCCTGTTCATCTGGTACTCTTTATTCTGGATTTAGTACAGGAGTCAAAAGATATTTCCTACGTGTGTCGCAACATTAATTTTGAATCACACACTATTTGATTGTTTAGAGCAAAGTAGCCTCTTCTGTTTCTGTATCATTGACTGATGTAGCCTGCATGCTACCTGAAAACATCAAGTTTTAAAGTACAAGATAAATATTTACATCAACAATAGCAAAACTTTATAATACATACCAGGTGACTTTAGTTTGATATGGGTGTCATTAAATGCACTAATACCGGTTTGTATTATTATGAAGTTACTCATCCTTCTTGTAATTGGCGTGATGTTGTCTTTAAACAAAGGGCTAAGCTGTACCTACAATCTGTACAATCAATTTGAGAGTTGAAAATTGTATGCTGAATAGTTGTTAATGTGAGTCATGGACGGAATATATAAACGTTTATATATTACGTCCATGATGTTAGTCTACTCCTTAAATTTCAACTTGCGAAAAGTCATAGTTGTTGACATATTAATGTTGAAAACATGTTTGAAATTAAGCGTATTTTTGCTTCGTAACGCACGTTTGACATTTTCTCGACGTTTTGTTATTCGTTACGTTAGGTACTCAGTTTAAACTTTTTTAAACTCTCAAAATAGTTTCTGCGTATTTTTTATATTTTAAGTTAGTTTTTATTGTAATACACATATCATTTTGTATGTAAAAGTATTTCTCACCACAATTTCGTTGTGATATTGACTTTTATTAAAGGACCTATTTTCTTTAAAAAGGAGAAGCAAAACGCAACACTAACGACGCGACAAGTAATGATAACACAAACGAAAACAAATTGAAAACATTTAACGACATTTAAAATAAATATTTTTTTTGAAGCGTTCTTAACAATATTATATAGTGGCCACTGGCACTGGTAGGTATATTACCGGCAATGTCTTTACTTAAATGAAACAAAATACAATATACATTCATAACAAACGGAAAGATACTTTTTTCCCAAATTTGCTGGAATTGCATATTCAGGGCAACCAAGATACTCTTCAAGACGAATCTAACGAGTCCAAAGTTGATAGAGTTGCGTCATTTAATTACGAAGTTCCGATGGCCACCTTCCAGCTCCATCATCAGACCCTGGTTACCATATGGTATCATAGAATTTGTTAAAACGAATCAAATGAGCCCAAACTCGATGGGGTTGCGTCGTTTAATTGCGGAGTTCCGATGACCACCTTCCAGCTCCATCATCAGACGTTGGTTACCATATGGTGTCATAGTACTTGTTAAAACGAATCAAATGAGCCCAAACTCGATGGGCTTGCGTCGTTTAATTGCGGAGTTCCGATGGCCATCTTCCAGCTCCATCATCAGACCCTGGTTACCATATGGTATCATAGAACTTGTTAAAATGAATCAAATGAGCCCAAACTCGATGGGGTTGCGTCGTTTAATTGCGGAGTTCCGATGACCACCTTCCAGCTCCATCATCAGCGTTGGTTACCATATGATGTCATAGTACTTGTTAAAACGAATCAAATGAGCCCAAACTCGATGGGCTTGCGTCGTTTAATTGCGGAGTTCCGATGGCCATCTTCCAGCTCCATCATCAGACCCTGGTTACCATATGGTATCATAGAACTTGTTAAAATGAATCAAATGAGCCCAAACTCAGTGGAGTTGCGTCGTTTAATTGCGGAGTTCCGATAGCCACCTTCCAGCTCCATCATCAAATCATCTCTATATCATAATAATATTGCATTGCCATTCAATTTACATATGCATGCAAAATTTCAACTTAACCGGAAACCGGACAGTTGATCAAATTGAATTTGCAATTTTTAATTACAGATACAGAATGGGACAGGCGAAACTAAATAAAAGCTTGTAATTGAAAACCCCCGACAGAAAAACCTACATTCCATTTAAAACGTAAAAAAAATCTAATTTGAATTTTTCACTCACGATTAAGTCATAGATATTTCCTTTGCGTGCTCTTTCATTTGACACCCCGCTAGAATATATATGGAGATATTCGGTTATGATTCCCCATTTTAACACCCCACAACTTTGAAAATACCAGATTTTGAGAGATTTTAATTTGTTATGTTTAGTTTTCCTACCTAGTCGTAAAGAGTATATGAGATAATTAACGTTAAACATCTACAAGGTTTGCGGACCACCCTTCCGTGCAAAAATAGCAAAATTTAATTGTTAGTTTTAATTTTTTCATCAATCGATTGAAAAAAATAATTGCAATAATTTAATCGCGATCTGCAATTGATGTGCATTAGTTTAAATAATTTAATTGAAACGCGCGATTAATGGTTAATTGCAATTGATTCAAATTCAATTAATTTAATTGCAATTAATTTTTTAGTCGATTGATTAGTTCAATTAAAAGTTAATTGATTGATGCCCAACTCTGTGTGCAGGTTTCATCACGATGTTTTCCTTCACCGTTAAAGCAAGTGATAATTCAATGTGAATACACACATAACTTCGAAAAGTCAGAGGTGTGTGACTGGGGTTCGAACCCGCGACCGCCGAGATTTTCGACCGCGCGCCCGTACCTCGAGGCCATAAAGATAATAAAGATAAAAAACTTAAAGTTTATTACCCAAATTTTGTTAGGCAAGCTATCCTTTTGGGCTTCTATGGAAGTACCGCCACCGATTTTAATAGATACATAACAGAAACTCACAGTAATAATTTTGTATCAATTCGGAATACTAACCAGGGATCTTTCGACGTTGGACAAATTGTGAGCAAATATTCAATGTATTGTAATTATTTCATCAATCATTCACGCCTCTAATCGCCATTTGTCATCATTTAGGGTCATAAGTTGCGTTATAATGCAACAAATATCAAAACGGTAAGCAGTTTTATAAATTGATTTAGAACTGTGAAGTCTGAGATTCCGTTCTTAGGTATCATCATTATCAGTTTATGCAGGGTGTATTCAGACCGTGATCGAAAACTGAGGCAGGTTATAGCTAAGATTACAAACCCCCTGGCATTAAAGAAAATCACGACAATTTGTTTTACGTTTTCCATACAACCATCAGTAAGACAAGCATGATGATGTAGGTATGATGTGTCAGAATAGTTCTCCTTTAAAAGTAAAAAAAAAATGGCCCCGAAAGCATATGTCTATCTTTTAGGATTGGTTCACCATAACCTCTTTTATGCTTACCAAATTTGTCCTAAAATAAAGCATTTTATTACAATGATTAATCTTAGAAGGTATCGCAGTTTTGTTTTTATCTGCACAAGGCGCTGGCCGGTGCGTTACGGTTTCACGATTAAACAATTTGACCGATTAATATGATTTATGGTTTGGACATAAATAGAACTCCGAGGAATAAAATAGACCTATTTTCTTCCTGAGCTCAACTCTGTAGTCTACGCGGACGGAGTCGCGGGCAACAGCTAGTAAACTATAAACTAGACATTACACAATTAACGTGTAAAGCTTTTGGGCTTCTAGAAGTACCGACAGTCGACACCAATTATTATATTAGTATCGATGATTAGTAAGTGAGACGGGATTAGAACCCGCGACTCCCTGGAGCGAGCGGTGTGAAGACACAAATGATATAAGCCGATCTGTCGCCGCAGCCCTCCGGTGCTGCGATTAAACAAATTTAAACTCAACCCTCTTGGATAGACCTCACAATGGATTAGAAATGACATTAGAATTAACCGACTTTAGAAAAGAGGTTCTTAATTCGACTGGGTATATTTTTTTACCTTAGGAAAACTTTGACTACCTCTTGGCTCAACTTTAGTGTGATCTCTGTTTCCCATATTAGATAATTAGTATTTATAGAACAACATTAGTTTTTCGGAATCTATATCTTCAATGAACCATATACCTACCTACATTTAAGACCGATGGTTGTAGGGGAAATACGTACAAAATGACATATACGGACAAAATGACACAGGCGTCATATTTCAAGTTCTGCCGTTTCTAGCCCCCCATAGATAACTACATCTCGTGACTCTATCCGGTGATACTAACCTGTCAAAACGTGAACTCGCACCAGCCTTTAGTTTGGATGTCATAGCCGAAGACAAACATTGGTAAGTTACGAGTTTTTTTTGACTACAGAGAGTTTTGTGTATTAATATTATGTTTTTCATGATATTATCTTGTGTTTACATTTATTACATCCCCTGTGTACTTGTTGTTGCCGTCAAATAGTTTTTTCCGTAAATAATAATTATTTTGCATTTATTGTTGAATTTTGATTTTTTATAACGCTATATGGACAAAATGACATACATACGAAACGGACAAAATGACATAGGTATGTCGTTTTGTCCATAAGGATTCTATGAGCTAATTTTAGGTACATATTACTCGTTAATTAGCTGTTAATTTCTTTACAGATATACCAAAATGTCGCGTAATTATTAGCGTAAGACTGATCGTCAATCCTGGAGTGAGGAATCAGTGCGTTAAGCTATAGAAGCAGTTCAAAAGCTAAAGCTACTTTTACACCTGATGTGGAAAGAAAATTAGTTGAGCATTTGAAATTACTTAAATCTCGTTTGTTTGGACTGACGCGAACGTCTGTTCAAGAATTAGCTTTTGAGATGGCTGAAAAAATAGTTTTGCTCAAAGATTTAACCCACAAAAATAATAGCTGGACAAGCATGGTTAAAAGGGTTTTTGAGACGAAATAAAGATATTTCTTTACGCAAACCAGAAGCTACTTCAGCTGCTCGTGCTCAGGCTTTTAATCGACATATAATTTTTTAACTTTATAACTTTTGTGGTGTATGTCATTTAGTCCGTATGTGGTATGCCATTTTGTCCATAGCATATGGACAAAATGGATTTCGTTGATCTCAGTTAAATTAAAAAATATTTCTTTTTCCAGTTTGTTTATCTTTCGAGTATCTATTATAATTCAAAGATATGAAACCTAAGATTACTGGTGTATAATATGAATGGGCTGTGATTTACTATTAAAGAGTTATGACCCAAAACCAAAACTATATGTCATTTTGTACGTACTTCCCCTACGGTAATCGTCAATATTTTTGTGTCGGCATTTTTTTAACGCCAATCTTTTGTAATCACCTTAGCTATTACCTGCCTTACTTTAAAATTACGGTCTGAATACACTCTGTATAAAAGTATTATTTTTTTAATTCTATATATATTCATCTATATTCTAACAACACCATTTATAACGACCGATCGGTTATAACAACCGAATGGCAAGATCCCGGCGAAATCTACATATAAATAACTACCGGATATAAAGACCGAAATTTACGGTTCGTTCAACGTCGTTATATCCGGTTTTGACTATATTTTCTAATATTTATATTAGTAGTTAGATTACTCAATTTTCTAACACATTTCTAATAAATCTAATCACCGTAAAGCCGTGTCTATCCACTCGCACCGCGTCCGTCGCCGGGCAATAACTCCACGTCAGTTGCAAGCGCCGCCAAGATTGCGATACTGACGACGGTGGGCGACCGAGGGGATGCGCGGGGAGGAGCACACACAACCAGCGGGGAGGGAGTGTTCCTTTTTTGAATTTGTTTCATGGTGAAGCAATGACGGTAGTTGCATAAATTATTAATAACAGAATTATGTAATAATAATAATTCGAAAAGATTTAACAGCAGTGATGGCCTCGAGGTTTGGGCGCGCGGTCGAGAATCTCGGCGGTCGCGGGTTCGAACCCCAGGCACACACCTCTGACTTTTCGAAGTTATGTGTGTATTCACATTGAATTATCACTTGCTTTAACGGTGAAGGAAAACATCGTGATGAAACCTGCACACCTAAGAGTTCTTAGGAATTTCTTAGGTGTGTAGTCCGCCAACCCGCACTAGGCCAGCGTGGTGGACTATGGCCTAAACCCTCTCAATGATAGAGGAGACCCGTGCTCAGCAGTGGGCGTATATGGGTTGATGAAGAAGAAAGAAGAAGAAAAGATTTACACGTTAATTGTGTCATGTCTAGGTTAAAGTTTATTGTGGGCTCAGGATATTCTCATTTATATGTCAAATTGCATTTGTTTAATAATGGTTGAAAGATTTATTATTATCTATTCGTAATTTTGTCAGGCAATCTGGGCTTTTGGGCTTTGGACTTGAGGATATTATTAGAATTTTAAATAATTTACTGACGCTAATAATCACAAAAAACCGGCCAAGTGCGAGTCGGGCTCGCGCACAAAGGGTTCCGTAGCAGCAAATATAATAAACTTATTAAACTTAACCAAAATTACAGTTAAATCAACCTATCTCAAAAACTATAAGAGATACTTTGATCAAACCAAAAATCGTTGAAAGAGTTAATTAGCATGCATCACCTCTATTTTTTTTAGAATTTTATACCCCGTAGTTATAAAAATAGAGGGGGGGGGACATACTTTTTACGACTTTGAGAGCTGATATCTCAAAAACCGTTCACTTTAAGAAAAATGTTTTTTAGAAAACTTTATATCATTTTAAAAGACCTTTCCATTGATACCCCACACGGGTATGTACATCGAAAAAAAAAATTTCATCCCTCAGTTACATGTATGGGGGGCCCCACCCCCAATTCTTTTTTTTACTATTTAGTGTCATATTTTTGTAGCGGTTCATACAACACATATTCCCATCAAATTTCATCACTGTAGTACTTATAGTTTCCGAGTAAATCGGCTGTGACAGACGGACAGACGGACAGACGGACAGACGGACATGACGAAACTATAAGGGTTCCGTTTTTGCCATTTTGGCTACGGAACCCTAAAAAGAGGTTAATTTTTATTTTCCAATAACTAGATTGTAGACGAACCAAATGTCGTTTTCAACATATCAAATTCGTTACCCTACAATAACCACTAAAACTCCCGCCCCGAAAATCGAACCTACAACCTTTAGCACACACCACTACGGCATTGCAATATTTATCATCCCAAACCTTCCCTAATCCCCGTAGTTAGTTAATTAATTGTTCTTGAACAATGGATATCTGTGCGCTTTGATCTTCTCCGACCCTCAGATATATTTAAGGGCCCATAACACACTCTTATGTTTTCAACTGATAATTGAATTGAGATAAATTATCATTGAGATGGCCTGGAGGTTTAAACGGTTGAGAATCTCGGCGGTCGGTTCAAACCCCAAGCACACACTAACTTTTCCAAGTTATGTATTACTAGCGACCCGCCCCGGCTTCGCACGGGTGCAATGCTGATATTTAATGGATGTTTTCATACATATAAACCTTCCTCTTCAATCACTCTATCTATTTAAAAAAACCGCATCAAAATCCGTTGCGTAGTTTCAAAGATTTAAGCTTACAAAGGGACATAGGGACAGAGAAAGCGACTTTGTTTTATACTATGTAGTGATTACTTGCTTTAGCGGTGAAGGAAAACATCGTAATAAAACCAGCGATTAAAAGATCTTAGGAATTTCTTGTGCAGTTCGCCTGCACTAGACCAACGTGGTGGACTAAGGCCAAATTCTTTTCAGTTGTGGAGTCCCGCATATATATGACTGATAATAGTATTCAGTTAATTAGATTTAGAGTTCTGAGGCTTGTCCATAGATAAGAATGCCATATGTGCAAAAAAAAATAGAAACTCGTATCGGTAATAGTTTCAACATGAAAGCAGCGAAAATTTAATGTATAAATATTAAATACATATCTGCTTAGACTTTTGAGTATATTAGCGTGTGGAAGTGCTAAGGATTTACGAAAGATTCTTATAGATAACTTCTCAGTTAAGTTTAAAATTAATCTTGTTCTTCTTCTTCTTCATCAACCCATATACGCCCACTGCTGAGCACGGGTCTCCTCTACCATTGAGAGATTAAAATTAATCATTTGACTAAATTAATCTAGGCAGAATATTAGCTCGCATAAAACCTCATTAACTTTAATATAACGTTAAATATAACTTTCTAAAGCAATAGAAAAAATAAAAATAAAATTGAAATTGATAGAAAAAAATGAAACTTTTTAAGCAGAGTATGTTACGGCAGTTATAATTGAATTATTTTTCTTTCAGTTATAAACATTGACGTACAAGTTCTTCTATACTATTACCTACATGATAAACAAACGATCTTTTAATATCTTTAAAAAGACATTGTACAAAAACCCGAAATTATAGACAAATAGCTTGTCAAACGACAAACAAAACGTCAAGAATAAAAGACCCGTTGTACACTTAAAGACCCAATTTAAAAAAGCGTATTTCGCCAAACAACATAAAGTAACAATTGAGAACAATCGGTAGCGAGTAAATTGCACGCCAAGAGCACACGCAGTCCTCATTTCCCATCCAACAACGCGTTATGGCCGATTGAATATAAAAATAAAAAGTAAACACGAAAATAACCTCCATAAATATTTGAAATAGCGTCTTGAGATAGAGCGGGATGGAAGATACGCCGGCCGCGGGTTAGAAAGGGAAAGCAATACATCTGAGGCGCGTCTTAAAACGCTTTCCTATTGGCCGATATGTATCGCGCGGGACGATGCCGCGTTCCTATTGGCTGTTATGTGTGACGTTTTTTCTTTTCCACCAATGAGGTGGCTGGTTTTTTTTTTCACAACGTCTGAATTTTACTGTTCAGGCAATTGGTTGCAGACTGCCGGGACCCGATAGAGGATGGGGTAGGAGTTGATTTTAAATGTTTTGTTCTCCCTTAGCAGCGTTTAAAGCGATCCCAACGGGTTAGATTGAGGTTTTAAAATGGTTACAGTTAATTGTTACCAATCTGTTAGATTTGATTGTTTAGTTCTTTTTATGCGTGAAAAGGAGTCTCGTGTTATTAGAAGTCCAAAAATTTGTTCATATGACTGTTATTAAAACGGGTAGTTTTATAAGCTTTTATTAAAAACAAACCTTTTTAATCGACATAAATAAAAATTAACTGTTGCCTGCGTCTCCGTCCACAACAGGAGTAGGTTCAAAAATAAAATAAGATGTATATTGTAATCTATTTTACTCCATAGTATCATTTATGTCTAAGTACAGATACTAAAAATCATTTAAATCGGTCAAATGATTTTGGCGTGGAAGTGTAACAGTCACATATTCTCGCAATTATAACATATCTACACTATTTCCCACAGGAACACTTAATTCTCCGGGATAACAAAATTACTGTTAAATACTATGTCACTTCGGTACTTTTTATCTATCCCCATACGGAAAATAATTCTAATCGGTTCAGTAGATTTAAAGTCTAAATGCAAAAACAATGCAAATTCTTCTTTATAGTATTATGATTAGTCAAGTCATAGCCTATTGCGGGTTGACGGACTAAAGAAATTTAAGAAATTTCTAAGACTTTTTCATAACGATGTTTTCTTTCCACGTTTCACTTTGGAAGTTGAACCCGTAACGGCACGCCTGAAACCACGCCTGCTGCTTTTCAATAATATTAGTATAAATAGCTGTAGAAAACAACAAAAATAAACATAACCTCAAAAACGGCAATCGTGGCTGTACGTTTCGCCGCCCAAGTCAATTATTCCTATATTATCTGTGATTAAAAAATCAAATCCCGATACAGACCGCGGGTGCTCCGTTAATCGACCCCGTTGGGGTATAATTGCCGCCGCTTGCAATCAGCCACCCCAAATTATGGGGTGAACACAATTTTTCTATCACTTGTATTGTTTTTTATAGGTTTTTGATGTTGTAAGTGACAAATGGTATGACTTTTGATTGTCAATCGCAATGAAAAGGCAAAAAAACTTTATACTCGTTTTATTTTTGTGGTATATTTTTGTTTCAATATTATTTGAAGTATCTTTATTAATGTTTGCTTCAAATTACTTTAATTTCATATAACTAAAATTGTAGCTGAAAATTCGAATATTTTATGCAGGTTTAATTTTAGTTTCTAAATTCTTTAAAGTATATTGATTTTTGTTTAAATTTTCTTATATTTTATAGATATGCCTACATTTTTAACTGATAATATAGTGGCGTGCCATAAGAGAGGCCTATGTCCAGCAGTGGACGAATTAAGGGCTGTTGATGATGATGATGATGATGATGATATATATTTAGGTCGCCTATTAATATAACAGCTATTTAAATAACAAAATTTTATGTTATTTTGGCAAATCTAAGATAACCTTAAAAATTAGTATAATAAAAAAAAAAAGTTTTTTAAGAATAGCTACCTGAACTACTAAATTATTGTTCAAGAACAATTTACAGCTGTTTTAGATGCGAATACCCGGGAAACTGTGATAAAAGCTGTGTCGCTCCCATAAAGCGAGTTTTAAGCTCTCTTAGTCAAATCTCTCTCCAAACATAGTAAATTTGTTACTTACTTACTGATTTTATCATTGTTATTCTTTCTGCTTTGTTTGTGTTTCTTTTTTATATTTTTACAGACGCCTCAAACCACAGCTTGACTTACGAGTTTCCATAAAATAATCTCTAAAAGAAATTAGATATCCTGAGTCCACAATAAACTATAAACTAGACAATACACAATTAACATTTAACGTGTAACGCTTTTAGGCTTCTGTGGAAGTACCGACACTCTTTTCTATATTATAATTTTTTTCGATATTTTATAACATTAATTTTATATATCCGCAAAAAGACCACCTTTTGTTCCCCTTTTTATCGATCATTCCTTTTTCGTATTTATTTTAAACATCAATAAAAGCTTTCTATATTTTCCATTTTCCATAGCAATATTTTTAACCAGTTTTCCACTAAATTTAATAGGACAAAATGTACCCCGGGTTGTGGATTATCGCGCCGACCGACCCTCTGTGACTGGAAACATGGGGTGTTACAAAAAATCGCTACCCCAAGGGGGATGTCAGTCGCACGCGCTCCGCCCCTAGCGACTTAAAACAATTATCCGCTCAATGCGATATCCTCGAATGGGGTAAGCCGTGGAATTCAACCGTTTACAGTTTGAGGGTATTTTGATAAATAGGAGAATTTGGTTAGTTTCTAACGACTGGTTTTACGGCATTTTTAAGTGTTCCTAAAAAAATTACTTAGGCATTTCTTAGGTTTACATTCCGCACTAGACCAACTTGGTGGACTAAGGCCTAAAACCTAATGCTAAAGGAGGCCCGTGCCGTATGCATACTGATGATGATGATAAGCTTCCTAATTGTACAGTCTTGGTTTACAACCGTTTCCAATTTTGAGGGTATTTTCATAAATAGATGGGATTTTGGTTAGTTTCAACGGACGATGGCATAAGTACCTTTATAAGGCTTTTCCATTAAGAAATTGTCAGTAGCAGTGGTCAGGAATTGTGCCCGAAAAAGAGCAATATTATGAGGAACTAATAAATTATATACCTACTTCGCGAAATGTGACTATACTTCCACAGAAGTCCAAAACCGTTACACGTTAATTGTGTAATATTTAGTTTATAGTTTATTGTGGACTCAGGATATTCTCATTTATCTGGCTATTTTTTTTTGTTGAATAAGTATTTGAAGAATAATAATCTGTATATCGTTAGCCAAGCTTAGCAAGGGTTTAAAGGTTAAAAATTATTCGAAATTTTGTAGAACAAACTAGGCTTTTGGACTTTTATGGAGATACCGACGCTGTATTATCTTGGTGTATTCAGACCGTGATCGAAAACTAAGGCAGGCAATAGTTACAGTGATAAGAAACACATTGATTTTATAAAAATAAATTTTCCTAATAACTTCTTCTTCATCAACCCATATACGCCCACTGCTGAGCACGGGTCTCCTCTACCATTGAGAGGGTTTAGGCCATAGTCCACCACGCTGGCCTAGTGCGGGTTACACACCTAAAAAATTCCTAAGAACTTTTAGGTGTGCAGGCTTCATCACGATGTTTTCCTTCACCGTTAAAGCAAGTGATAATTCAATGTGAATACACACATAACTTCGAAAAGTCAGAGGTGTGTGCCTGGGGTTCGAACCCGCGACCGCCGAGATTCTAGACCGCGCGCCCAAACCTCGATCGGCCATCACTGCTTAATAACTAAAACCAATGAATACCTACTTATGGTCGTTAGAAAAACGCTCCTTTTTTATTTTCCGTCGGGATATTTATCAAATAAATGCGTTTATAATCACCGCAGCTACTACCAGTCTCAGTTTCCGATCACGGTCTGAATACACTCAGTATGTATCTCAAAGACTACTGACCTGACTGTCCTTGAGTCCAAGTTTCTCCGCGAGTTTCTTCCTGTCCGGCTTGGAGATGTACTTCTGCACCTGGAACCGCTTCTCCAGCCCCTTGCGCTGGAGGTCGGAGAACACTGCCCGCCGCATCATGCCGCGCCGGGGTTTACCTGGTGGAAAATATACTGATTAGTGATATTATAATACTTTTATACAACCACACACATCAATGGTAGTTTTAAAATTGTCAAAATTTCTTACGGGGCTTATTAATCGACCTATGCATAGAATAAAGTTATCTGTGCTTTTGCACAACTTCTCTTTCTCAGCGATTTAAACTTAATTGGGCACTGTATTATCAGTAAATTTTTATATTCTTCAAACAACAACAAAATTTATGATCATTATTACTTTACTAATGCAATATATAAACAAGTTTAACTCTATTATAGACATAAAAAGTACTTTGGTGTTATAGTCACAAGTAACCTTATTCGATGCATAGGTCGATTTTATCCCCAATGGGCTTGTAATCAATGTAGCTATAATGAATACGCCCATAATTTCAAATAGTTAAAGGTTGAACCTCGAGGTTATCACTACATTACTCATTCACATAGAGTATAGTATTCACAATTAATTATCATAAACTTTAACGGTGAAGCATCAAGAAGAAACCTGCGCACCTAAAAGTTCTTAGGTGTGTAGTCCGCAAACCCGCACTAGGCAGGCGTGGTGGACTACGGCCTAAACCCTCTCAATGGTAGAGGAGACCCGTGCTCAGCAGTGGGCGTATATGGGCTGATATAATAAATAAATACACCCAACAGTCACATACATAGTCCTGACCCCACACTAAGATACGAGTCTTGTGTCGTGTATCAGAAACTACGAGAGACTTTTCGGTCTCACAAACACCCAGACCCGAAACAAATATTTGTGGATCACACAAACATTTGTCTCGGTGCGGGGAACGAACCCGCGGCCGCTCGTTTCGCAAGCTGGTAACTCACCTCTGGAGCTGTGCGCCCACGGAAAGCCTCCAGGTAGAGGGAAGACTTGAGTGTGCGCTTGTGCCGGTCTTACTGTTGACAAATAAACATACTGATGAGACTACGTTACAGTGATGTCATGAATGCTGAAAGTAGAGAAACAATCTCTTGATTTACCCAAAAGACAGAAGATAATAAATTCCACAATTAAATTAGTAAAGTTTCATATATTATGTTTTCTTATTCTTTATGTAGTAATTTATTTCTAATTTATTTTCTTAAAATACAACTTCCAGTATCACCAATAAATAAATCAAATTAAAAGGAAAAACTACGAAATTTGCAATCAATCAATCAATTTGCTCAACCCGGGACTTCTAGATCGCACAATATCAATGATTCTATAATTTAATTATGAAGCTAATAAAAAGGGCAAATTATTTGCAATGCCACTTAAAATGATTCGCTTTATCCAAACCTCAATACTTAATAATCTTCAACAGAATTGCTTCTGAATTCGACAATAGACTTTTTTGCAAAACTACACAAAGGAATTATGAAAAGGCAAACACAATCCACGTATTGTGAAGATACACCATTATTAATACTCGAGAATAAGGGAGTTATTTGTATGTTAATCTTCGTTTTATAAAGATTAAATCCATACTAATATTATAAATGCGAAACTCTGTCTGTCTGTCTGCCTGTCTGTTACGCTTTCACGTAAAAACTACTGAATGAATTTTAATGAAACTTTACAATAATATAGCTTATACATCAGAATGAAACATAGGATACTTTTTATACCGGAAAATGTAATATTCCCATGGGAATGGGTATTTCTGCATCTACTGAGATAATCAAAATGATTTTTGGTATGGATATAAATAGGAACCAAGGAAGTATCATAGGATACTTTCTATCCAAGAAAATGTAGTATTCCCGTGGTAATGGGTATTTCTCGATATACCAAACCGATTTGAATGATTTTTGGTACGTGCATAAATAGGACTCTGAGAAGTAAAATACAGTGGCGTGCCTAGGGTGTCAAACTAAGGCAAGCCCAAATGTTTATTTAGTAGCAGCATAATTTTTTTGGTTCGTAGGACTAATAAATACCTACCGGTTAGTACTCACATTCACGTTTATAGCGTTATTTTATAAATAAACAATCGTTAAGTTCGTTATTCGGAACTATGTAAGGCAAGTCGCGATTTCGGGCTTCTATGGAAGTACCGCCACTGGTAAAATAGAATATAACTTATTTTCTATCTGAACTCAACCCTGTAGTCTACGCGGACGAAGTCGCGAGCAAAAGCTAGTATGAAATAATATAGAGTCTAAAGATCTTGGCTTCAATAATTTTATTATCGGGTTGGCCAAAACGTAAATCCTTTCTAACGCTTCTGTAATAAAATTTTCAAGGTTATTAGGCAAATCCCTTGAAAAATTTTTAAGGAATGAATTCATGATAAATTAAAGAGCTTAGGTATATGTATATAAAAAAACTATAAAATTTCCGATTATATTGAAGATAATAAGCACTAAGTGAGTAAATTAATTCGAAGTTTTATTTCGTTGCTATTGAGACAGGCGTGTGTTTATTTATGAATTAAAATTGCCCGTTCATTTTAAAACATAGTCTAAGTCAGGGCTTCCCAAACTGTGCGTCGTGGCAACATCCGAGGGGCGTCGCGAGGCGATCGGCAAACATTCGCTGTCCGTATTTTTTGATAACTTCATATTACGCTAACTACTGCTGTTTTTATTTCCAGTAAAGTAGGTAGTTTTGATGATTGGGGGGGGGGGGGGGGCGTCGTAAGAAAAATAATAATTCTGTAGGGCGTCATAGTGTCAATAAGTTT
Source organism: Cephonodes hylas (assembly GCA_030295005.1). Classification (NCBI taxonomy): domain Eukaryota; kingdom Metazoa; phylum Arthropoda; class Insecta; order Lepidoptera; family Sphingidae; genus Cephonodes; species Cephonodes hylas. Next base: position 4,179,223 of record AP025387.1, on the reverse strand, counting down.
GGGAACCCCTGGTCTAAGTAACACTACCTTAGAGAAAACAGTTGGGAATGTATGTGCATTATTATGTATCTATCTGAATAAGGTTACAATTTTATAAAACATCCGAGTATTTTTTTTTTAAATCTCCCATTTCGTTGGCATATTACTATTCATTTAAAAGGCGTTAGTAATGTTTGTGGTTTCTTAAATATATTGACACTTGAATAATAATATAAATCTTTGCACAAACCACTAAACAATGGTACAAGAAACCGTAAACCTAACGTTTTACAAACTTCAATCTAATAAAAATTAAAACTATATTTCAAATAAAGAACACCTATCAAAACATTGCCACAATAAAAAAACATAACAGACAATGAACTGTCAACACGGCTTGTCTATGGCATTGAAAAAAATTATACTCGCCCATTAAATACAATGTGATATTTATGTTTCAGATTAAGCACACAAAAGAAGACTTAAACGGACTGAATCAAATTGGGCGGATACTTTTGCCCTTGTTATTTTTATATTTTTTGCTGTTGGCAACATTGGGTGGTCGTTTTTTAATGCGGTTTGGTAAGTTTAATATCTTTTGCGCAAATTATAATAGTCCGAGAGCCAGGTGCAAATTTGGTTAATTATTTCTTCTCGTTAGATAATTGGCGATACGCATCAGACAACAGTATCATAAAGCCCTATGACCGTCAGCTGCGGCGCAGTGGGGGGGATGAGTAGTTGTAACCTCCCACGCTTGAAGAAAAAAAAAATAAATTCACTCATTTCCTCTCGGCTAAAAATTTACCAGATGATAGCTTATATGTAACTATTGATAAATATATACGTCAGCTGGCTGTATCTCGGTGGAAAAATCGTCAGCTGATACTTTGAAGGTCGTTACGTAGAAGTTAGCCAGAAGCATTTACTGACTATTTGAAGGCCTCAGCTGACCAGGTTTCCCTCGACTTATTGCTAGCTGATTTTTTTTATTTATCACAGTATTATATTTAAAATCAGCTCACAAATTTTCGTGTGGGAGGAAATGACGTCTTTTTAATTATTCGGCATAGCACTCCAATATGAGTGTTGAGGTGAAACAAATATTCCATATCAATATTTTTTAGACTTATAAGTATATAATCATATAATTTTAGATATATTCCAATATTTCAATAATCAATTTGCTTAGTATAAATTAACTAGTTACTTGATAAAAAATATTTGATATAAAAAAATTATGACAAATTACAATTTAAATGACAATGTTATTTAATCATTTTCGCCTTCGCTTTGGCTTGAGTCACAACCATCTCTCTCTGATTCATTGTCCGAGTCACTGTCAGAGCTGTCTGCTGTTATATTTTCATCGTCATCATCTGTAAAAAAAAAAATTTGAATGCGTATTTTAGCATAATATCATTAATATGATAATAAAATGTTACCTTTTTCGGGCTGGATAGTTATTTCATCAATCGATGTTGGTAATTGACTTCCAAAGAACCAGGCAAACTCATATTTGTTGTCAATTTCTTCCCAACCATAGTCTTCCGGATCATCAGAAATTGGAACCTTCAAGTTACCAAAGAAAGGTATTGATGGCTCTTCTCTACCACCTTGTGAGTCAGAGCTATATCAGCAATTTTTAAGAGCATGCTATATTGCTCAAATTTGGTCAAATGCACACTTGAAGGTTCCAATTTCTGATGATCCGGAAGACTATGGTTGGGAAGAAATTGACAACAAATATGAGTTTGCCTGGTTCTTTGGAAGTCAATTACCAACATCGATTGATGAAATAACTATCCAGCCCGAAAAAGGTAACATTTTATTATCATATTAATGATATTATGCTAAAATACGCATTCAAATTTTTTTTTTTTACAGATGATGACGATGAAAATATAACAGCAGACAGCTCTGACAGTGACTCGGACAATGAATCAGAGAGAGATGGTTGTGACTCAAGCCAAAGCGAAGGCGAAAATGATTAAATAACATTGTCATTTAAATTGTAATTTGTCATAATTTTTTTATATCAAATATTTTTTATCAAGTAACTAGTTAATTTATACTAAGCAAATTGATTATTGAAATATTGGAATATATCTAAAATTATATGATTATATACTTATAAGTCTAAAAAATATTGATATGGAATATTTGTTTCACCTCAACGCTCATATTGGAGTGCTATGCCGAATAATTAAAAAGACGTCATTTCCTCCCACACGAAAATTTGTGAGCTGATTTTAAATATAATACTGTGATAAATAAAAAAAATCAGCTAGCAATAAGTCGAGGGAAACCTGGTCAGCTGAGGCCTTCAAATAGTCAGTAAATGCTTCTGGCTAACTTCTACGTAACGACCTTCAAAGTATCAGCTGACGATTTTTCCACCGAGATACAGCCAGCTGACGTATATATTTATCAATAGTTACATATAAGCTATCATCTGGTAAATTTTTAGCCGAGAGGAAATGAGTGAATTTATTTTTTTTTTCTTCAAGCGTGGGAGGTTACAACTGCTCATCCCCCCCACCGAGCCTCAGCTGACATTCACGAGGCTTTATAGTTCGATTTTCTGATGCGTTTTACTAATTATCACTTGAGAGGAACTTGGTCATATAAATCTGTTACTGGCTCTCGGGCTATAACGTGTTTAATAAAAAATGGGTGAGGATTGAGTCTTTTAAAATGCAAAGACAGCCCCGTGATGCATTTGGCTAAAAAAGCTTGCAAAACAAGAGGTTGCTGGTTCGATCGAGTGACCGCGACAAATGTTTGTGTGATCCACTGATATTTGTTTGGCTGTGTGTTTGTGAGAGTAAAGTCTCATTAAATGTACGTGGTTTGTATGAAGAAACGTCATAATTTTTTTTTGTCCGGAGAATTTTTAACGCCAATGAGATTGTGATCACCGTAGCTATTACCTGCCTTAGTTCGATCACGGTCTGAATACACCCTGTATAAAACATTTGGTAGATTAGCGACGGTGGGTCAATATTCATACGTACCTTTTTAATATTACAGGGTTATTTTTGGACCTCCCGGCAAATCAAAATAGATGGTTCAGACCATGGAAGTAAATAACTTTCCCAAGAAACAACCATATTATGTCGAGCCATTACCGCCTAATTATCGTAAGCGACACTTTTGTCGAAAATGCGTTTTTTATCGAGACTACTATTTTAACCCTTAACTCTCTACTTACCAGCTAAGTAAGGGTGGTGGCAGTGGGCCAGGAGGTGTTGTAAGTGCTGATGCTGTACTGGAATCGGTCGGCTGGCGATCGGCTTGGCGATTGGCCACGGGTTGCCCATGATGGGCTGCCGGTATTCTGCAAGAAAACGAAAAAATAAGCCTTTTTCGTCAACTATTTTATTTTATTTATTGATGTAGTCTTGATGGCCTCGAGGCTTAATCATCATCGGGTCATACCCCAGACACACATTTCTGACTTTTCCGAATTATGTGGGTCATCACCATCGGTCACATCGGTCACATTCGGTCCACTGCTGGACATAAGCCTCCCCCAATGACTTCAGTGTGTATTCACAACGAATTATAATATTAACGGTGAAGGAAAACATCGTAATGAAACCGGCACACCTAAGTTATTAGGAATTTCTTATCTATGTAGTCCGCCAACCCGCACTAGGCCAGCGTGGTGGACTATGGCCTAAACCCTGTCAATGGTAGAGGAGTCCCGTGCATAGCAGTAAAACATGTACAGGCTGATGATAATAATGAAAAATAAATTTTATACACTATGTTCATTAACCGTAACGATTTCTTTTATCACTGCATTTTCTTACCTGACTGCACTTAACACAAAATGCAGTGGCACTTAAAAAGCCTCGCATGCACTGTAGACCGTTTAATTTTATTCCACTAAAGCGAAGGTTGCGTCTGAATGGTCGATATTAAGCGAAGTAATCGTATAACAACGCCATTATAAATACAATGCTTGAGAAGATTGTTCTCAATCGTTTATTCCCGACACAAGAGAGGAGCGATCAGCGGCGCTTGATATTATAGAGGATTAAGTCGAAAAAGCCTAACTTGTTTTACAAAATTCAGGGTAATTGAATCTTTATCTAAGGAAAGCATTTTGACATATAAATGAAAATAAACGATAATGAACTAGACATTAAAAAATCACTGTTTATTACATCAGCTAACACGTCCTCGTCTCGTCAAAATTGGTTCAGCCGTTTCAGAGATTAGCTTAAATTTTTACAAGTGCTATAGTCGTTTCGGAAGGTGTTATCGCTGTGGAGAAGAAGCGGAATAAAATTCCCACGGAATGCCGTTTTGTATCTTTGATAAGTAATTTTTTCTTTCATTTTATTATGTAAATTTTTTATCACTATTATATTCACAAAAAATAAAATTTATTTAGCTTGCTAAGGGGTTGTTTAAAGTCGAATTTGCTGCTTAAGCATTTCCTGACAGTTAATCTTAGAATTATGTAGAGATTAAAAAAAAATGTTGTACAAGGCTCAGAAGTCCAAAATCCGTACAAAAAATAAACTTCAAATCTTCATTTTACGAAAGCAATTTGCCATATGAACAAGAATATCCTGACTCCACAATATACTATTAACTAGACATTACACAATTAACATGTAACGATTTTGCACTCCCTTACCGCCACAATCACATAAATACTGTCTCTATAAAAAAAAAAACTCAAAATATCCGTTCGCTTCTCGCTTCCGCCGCGAGTATTTCTTACCCCCTGTCAGCGCCACACCTAGCGTAATATACCGCCTTTGTAATACCATTAATCAGATCGAGTCCTGTTTTTGACTTCGCTTTATTAATTTAAATCTATACTCGTGTTTTCTCGCACAATATGCCGAGCGCGGATGATAAAGAAATTGAGTCATCGTAGTCATTAACATGTAATTTTACTGTTGGGTATGGGGCTCCTCTACCATTGAGAGAGACCATATCAATAAAGCAGATTAAAGAAATAAATAAATACACCTAATAGTCATTTAATTTAAGCAGTGATGGCCTCGAGGTTTAGGCGCGCGGTCGAGAATCTCGGCGGTCGCGGGTTCAAACCCCAGGCACACACCTCTGACTTTTCGAAGTTATGTGTGTATTCAAATTGAATTATCACTTGCTTTAACGGCGAAGGAAAACATCGTGATGAAACCTGCACACCTAAAAGTTCTTAGGAATTTCTTAGGTGTGTAGTCCGCCAACCCGCACTAGGCCAGCGTGGCGGACTATGGCCTAAACCCTCTCAGTGGTAGAGGAGACCCGTGCTCAGCAGTGGGCGTATATGGGTTGATGAAGAAGAAGAAGAAGACCTAACAGTCATATACATTTTTCTGAGCCCAAAAATACAAGTCCTGTGTCGTGGGTATAAGAAACTACGCAAGACTTTAACAAACACACAACGAAACAAATATTAGTGGATGACACAAACATTAGTCTCTGAGATCGACGCGGCCTCTCGTTTCGCAAGCTGGTGTCTAGACAACTGCGCCACGGGGCTGTCCATACTAGTGATTATTGTTTATAGTATAATCTTGTTACTATTTATGCACCTACCGTCTCAGCATCACCCTAAGGTTGACTGTAAGAGAGTGCCTGGACTAAGGCCTAAACTCTCTCAGTTGTGGAGGCCAGAGCCTAGCATCGGGACGTATCAGCGCCGATGATAATTTCGACCTATGCATAGAATAAGGTTACTTATGACTATAACACCAAAGTACTTTTTATGTATACAGGGTGTATTTAGACCGTGATCGAAAACTGAGGCAGGTAATAGCGAGGGTGATCACAAACCCAGTGGTGATATTAAAAATCGCGACAAAAAATAAAAATTTTGACGTTTCCATACAACCATCAGTGCTAAAAGTATGTGGTTTGTATGAAAAACCTCAAAAATTTTATTGTTTGTCGGGATTTTCTTTAATGCCAGGGGGTTTGTAATCTCCATCGCTATTACCTGCCTCAGTTTTCGATCACGGTCTAAATACACCCTGTATAACAGAGTTAAAACTGTTTATATATTGCACTAGTGAAGTAATAATGATCATAAATTTTGTTGTTGTTTGAAGAATATAAAAATTTACTGATAATTTTGTGCCCATTCAAGTTTAAATCGCTGAGAAAGAGAAGTTGTGTAAAAGCACATATAACTTTATTCTGCGCATAGGTCGATTTAAGCCTAGCTGTATCCGCTACTTCAGTCTTAAAATACACAATACAATTTTCTAATAGAAAATCCCGTGAACATTTTTTCGCTCATTCACTGCTAAACTGAAAAATATTTCCAAATAGCCTAAGGTAACCAACCTTCAAAGAATTAAAACACTGTTGAAAAATTGTTTCCGGAAAAATTGAGGAACATCCGGCATATTATTTTGTTATAAGGATAAACCGCTTAAGGTAAGAGGGTTCTACCCTCATGGAGGCGTTACCTCGGAAAACTTCCCTCTGAGGGTCGGTATTTTAATTACAATCATCCCTTAATTGGTCTATTTCCTTTAGTGAATTACGGGAATATATGCCTGGAAAAAATGAAGGACAAACTAGTCTTGGTTATTCTAAGAATGATCTAGTATTTTCTTGAGGACGTTTAGTTAACACAAGTTTAATATGTGACCTTTGCATACGAAAAAAGTTAGTCTATGTTCTTACTCATATTTCCATCTACGCCACATAACAAAACTCATTCAAAATCGCTAAATAGATTTTTAGTTTTACCTTTGTGTACGTAAGGCAATTTTACTTACAATCAAGTATTAATGTTATACAGTCAAATCCAAGAAAAAGTTATAGAATGTTCGCAATGTTTTAGATAGATAAATTTGAAAAATAATCACTCCTTTATCACTTCTCAGTCACAAGTGAATTTAAATCAAATAGTTCAACAATCGCTTATAAAAATCACTTTAAAGCAAATAAAACATCAATTATAATGCTTTATACAGCAAATATTTGCAAGACAGATTAAAAAAAGCGGGCAAAAAAGTCGGTTTTTTTACCCATGTGTGTGGTTTTCGAATTATAAACCTTAGAATTGAGCAATCTTTTGTAAGGGTTATTTGCAAAAGGGATAGGTTAATTTAACGCTAACTTAATTTCAAAATTGAAGAACACTTTTTGCGTCTTTGAATTGGATGCTTTAGGCCTACCATACTAGCATATTATGTGTGTTAAAAGACTTGGCAGTCCCGGGTTCAAGCCCCAGACACACACCTCTGACTTTTCAAAGTTATGTGTGCATTAACATTGGTGAAACCTGCACGTCTAAAAGTTCTTAGGAATTTCTTAGGTGTGTAGTCCACCAACCCGCACTAGGCCAGCGTGGTGGACTATGGCTTAAACCCTCTCAATGCTAGAAGAGATTTGTACCTATACGGGTTGATAATATGCTATTTGTATTGTAGCATAAAATGCGCAAAACCTCCATCTATAGGACAATAACAGTTCTCCAAATGAAAGTGCTTGACAGCGTTGCCGGACAATAAAATGGCCGAATTGATTTTTAACGCAGTCCCCTGTTAAATTATGTTCGCACCTCCCCTGTGGCAGGCCTGTTGCTTATTGATTGGGCATCGGGGTGTGCTAAGTTTGGTAGTTGACAATTTGGCAGTCTCGGGTTCGATTCTGCTAGAACATTTTGTGTATTTTATAATTTCTTTGGTTTGGTTTTTGATAAGCGTTGGTGACGTTGTAATCGATATAATTATTGGGTAAAAAGTATTAAAATAATATAAAAATAATATCTTAAAGTTTGCCTGGTACAACTAGACGAAAGCAGTGATGGCCTCGAGGTTTGGGCGCGCGGTCGAGAATCTCGACGGTCGCGGGTTCGAACCCCAGGCACACACCTCTGACTTTTCGAAGTTATGTGTGTATTCACATTGAATTATCACTTGCTTTAACGGTGAAGGAAAACATCGTGATGAAACCTGCACACCTAAGAGTTCTTAGAAATTTCTTAGGTGGGTAGTCCGCCAACCCGCACTAGGCCAGCGTGGTGGACTATGGCCTAAACCCTCTCAATGGTAGAGGGGACCCGTGCTCAGCAGTGGGGTATATGGGTTGATGAAGAACTAAACGAAGAAAAGCAAACATTTTAATGCTAGTGATGTTAATTCATCTTCAATTTTAAAACATTTGCCATGTTTGACTATATTTCAGATATTTTCTGCTTATCTTTTAGGTAACGTTATCGTTATGTTTAAAAAAAGATTTTTTTCAAGTATCAGTCCGTCGCATCTGTTCGTAAATAATTTTCTTCTCTCTGTTTCTGTTCATACCGTAAATATGTTTTCGATCCAAAGTTTAAGAACAACATTTATGTTTGTCACTTTTCACTGTCGCTTTTTCGTTTTTGTTTTCAAATCAAAGAACGATTCACTTCAAAAATTGCCAACACAGTTATAACACTCTCTGTAAACGCAATCCAAAATGGCGTCCCAGATCTCTGCAACCCGATTAGGTTATTCATCAAGCTGGCAGTAACTACAAAAGCATATGAAGTGTTGTACTGACCGCAGCCTCCACGAATAAACGTGCCAGGGTTGCGGTCCCCATTGCAACTAAACCTGTGTGAGCAGAATTGTTTTATAATCTGTGGCTGTAAATACGTTATTTTAAATACGAAATTACTAGTGTGCATTTTTAGGTAGGCTAGGTATGTGTCAGTTTTTTGGTGTTTTTAGGCACTTCTAGAATCCTCGCCTCGATTCGAGACCTCTTGTATTTGTACCAATAAACCACGAGGAAGTCTATTATATTCTTTAATATTTAATAATAAATAAATAATAATAAATATGGCCTAAACCCTCTCAATGGTAGAGGAGACCCGTGCTCAGCAGTGGGCGTATATGGGTTGATGAAGAAATAATAAATACACCCAACAGTCACATACATAGCTTTGACCCCACACTAGGTTACTAGACCTGTGTCGTGGATATCAGAGACTACGAGAGACTTTTTCGGTCTCACAAACACTCAGACCCGTAACTAATATTAGTGGATCACACAAACATTTGTCTCGGTGCGGGGATCGACCCCGCGGCCTCACGTTTCGCAAGCTGGGCCTAGCCAACTGCGCCACGGGGCTGTCAATTTAAGTCTAGTATCTGAATGAGATGCCCAAAAACTCATAAATCTTTTAACCTTTAAATCAAAATATTATTTTTTTTTTTTAATTGCCCTAGCAGGCAGACGAGCTGACGGCCCGCCTGATGGTAAGCGGTCACCGTCGCTCATGGACTTGGCAATGCCAGGGGCACAGCCACGCCGCTGCCTACCGTGAATATTATATCAATATATCAATCAGCCTATCGCCGTCCACTGCTGAACGTAGGCCTCCGCAAGAAAGCACCAACCATCCCAGTCTTGAGCAGCCCTCATCCATCCGTTTCCCGCCACCTTTCTCTAGTCGTCGGACCATCGTGCTAAATAAATCAATATTCAACGAAAGTAATTCGACATATGTACGTATACCTAAATGAGAATATGTTGAGCCTACAATAAACTACAAACTAAATATTACATTAACGCGTAATGCTTTTGGGAATGGAATGAATTCAATGGAAGTAGATATCTCATTGATCTGATATAATGAAAAATCCTATAGAAAGGTCAGTCGAAATAATTATGCCTATTTCTCACCTGTTTAGACTGAACAGATATAAAGATGACGAAACCTAACAAAACATCGCTATACAACGGTTTTTTAAAACCGTAAATCGTGGTACATTCACGGTCTTCTTTATTCATAAACTCTTCTTGGTAATGTGAGGCTGAGATTTTGACTCAGACGAGCATCTAAGCCTCAAAGAACGACAAATCACAAGAAACCCAAACTCGACACGACTTAGTACATAAAACCGAATGGGCCAAACATTTGCGTCCAACACGCCAACATTCCAACTCTTCTCACGTCGCAGCCAACAGTTGCGAGAATAAAAGAATATTCCTATTGGAATGTCATAAGATTATGCATAACGTTCGCTCGGATCCATATTAACATGTCATCGGCGCCATCTTGCGTATTTGACTTGGCAACTGTGTCCTAATGTACTCGGCTAACTCCACCACACGATTTTCAACCTTATTCCCTCACCCAAAAGTCTATTTCACATAAAATTCCGCAACCTAACCTCACTTTCTCCCCGCGAAGTACGTTAAACGATTCCCAACCTTAATTCACTTGAGTTATAGTGTATTTTCAATTGGGTTGCTGTAACATAACCTCACTTAAGCAGGTCATTTGATTTTCAATCGTAATGGTTAGATATAAGAGTTTTATTGCTTTGAAATAATGTTCTGGCGATCGTTTGCATAAAATGGAATATCCTTCATATTGGGCTATGATTGAAATAAAAGGATTTACGGGAATCGAGGGTTTTTTTTACGTTCCATCTTTTGACGATTTCCACGTTTTTTAGAACCATATTGTTGCGAAATTTTCTTTCTTTGTTAATCTATACTAATATTATAAAGCTGAAGAGTTTGTTTGTTTGTTTGTTTGTTTGTTTGTTTGTTTGTTTGTTTGTTTGTTTGTTTGAACGCTAGGATCTCGGGAACTACTGGTCCGATTTGAAAAATTCTTTCACTGTTAGATAGCACATTTATCGAGGAAGGTTATAGGCTATATATCGTCACGCTACGACCAATAGGAGCGGAGCAGAAATAAAGAATGTTTCTAAATCGGGGACTTTTTTCCTTTTTGTGAGCTTCCGCTGCGTACGCTGCAGAAACGGTTAAAGTTTCGCTAAAATAATGTATGACAGAATTGTTCCCCTTTAAAAATTCTAAAAAAAAGTCCGCGACAGCATATGTTTATCTTTTAAGGTTGGCTCACTATAACGTTTTTTATTCTAACCAAATTTATTTTAAATAAAGCATTATTTGTGAAGGTGTTTTTACAAACATGATATTAATCCTTATCCAAATAAATACGTTATTCATTACAAGTATTTAAAGCAAAATAAATTTGTCGTTTACATCATTTGATTTCAATGAGTATCTTAGAAGATATCGCAGTTTCAAAATAATGATCAAGCGCGCAATAATGATACTCAAGGCGTCGACCGGCGCGTTACGGTTTCACGTTGAAACAATTTGACCGATTGTATGATTTTTGTATATTTAAGTAAATAGGGCTCTGCGGCATAAAATACTATAACTTATTTTCTTTCTGAACCCAACCCTGTAGTCCACGCAGACGGAGTTGCGCGCAAAAGCTAGTATATTATACTAATGAATACTGCAAATTAAGTATGATCATGCGTTTTCGGGTTCCAATTCCCTTTAAGGAAAGATAAATTTCATTATTTTATACATTCTCAGAAGCAGCACAAAATTTGAAATGTGACTTTAAACAAATGGGGTTTCATATATTATTTGATACGAAAAAAACTGATTATGTATTATGTACTACCGAATTGAAAATCTATACTAATATTATAAAGGTAAAGAGTTTGTTTGAACGCGCCAATCTCAGGAACTACTGGTCCGACTTGAGAAATTCTTTCAGTGATAATTAGCATTAATTTTTGATGGTAAATTTGGTTTCAAAGTTGAGACAATCTCTCGACACTTGAAATGTTAAATTTTCATGAAAAGAATTGAAATCATCAAAAACAAATATAACTGTATGAATAGTGTTACTTAAAAACATTAAATATTTCCCAGTTTCAAATTCGGAAATGGATTCTCCAATTTCAAACATCAACTGAAAAGGTTTCATATACCTCACCAATAACACCAAATCATAGACAATAAAAAAATCGTCAATCGCGACACTTACAGCCAGACCATAAACTTAATTAGAAATAACAAATAACCTTTTCTATGTTATAACCATTATCCTTAGTGGCTCTATTCGCTACATCTTAATCTACTGACGGAACTTTCAACATGGCGCCTACTTTTTCAATAAAACTGGCAACATCTGGTCGAGCACTTAAGCGCGGGGGCGGGAAAGAGACAGACATATACGTTAGCCTGTGAGAGAGAAAGGGATAGCAATACCGGGGTCCGCCGAGGAATTAATATGTCCGTTTCTTCAGGACAAAGCTCCTTTTATTATTCTATTATTGAGGTGGAATGTCTGTTAATATATTTTTCGGTGTTGCTGGTTCAATTATTGGACATTTAGGGTATGGGAAAGTCGGTTTGCGAGCTTGAGATTGCAGTTTCAGCGATCAATTACATTGCAAAAAATGAAAATACCGAAAAAGTCTCTCGCAGTGTCTGATACCCACGATACAGGTCTTGTAACCTAGTGTGGGGTCAGAGCTATGTGTGTGACTGTTGGGTGTGTAAAAATATCATCATCATCATCATCATCATCATGTCAGCCCTGTGTTGGTCCACTGCTGGACATAGGCCTCCCCCAATGACTTCCACCGGGAACGGTCGGAAGCCGCCTGCAGCCAGCGACGTCCCGCGACCTTGACAAGGTCGTCGGACCACCTTGTCGGGGGACGTCCCACGCTGCGCTTGCCAGTACGTGGCCTCCACTGGAGAACTTTCTGGCCCCATCGGCCATCAGTTCTCCGCGCCATGTGGCCGGCCCATTGCCACTTCAACGAGCTAATCCGTTGGGCTATGTCGGTTACTTTAGTTCTCCTACGGATCTCCTCATTTCTGATTCGATCACGTAGGGAAACCCCGAGCATAGCCCTCTCCATAGCTCGTTGAGTGACCCTGAGCCGTCCCATGACGCCTTTAGTGAGAGGCCACGTCTCAGTGCCGTAAGTCATCACTGGTAACACACAACTATTGAAGACTTTTGTCTTCAGGCACTGAGGTATTTTGGACGAGAAGACGTCTCCTAACTTTCCGAACGCTGCCCAACCGAGTTGGATTCGACGATTGACCTCTCTCTCGAAGTTGGACCTGCCTAACCGGACCACTTGTCCCAAATAGACATATTCGTCTACAACTTCGAGAGTCGAGCCCCCAACTGCGATTGGCGTGGGCACAACATGGACATTCGACATGATTTTCGTCTTGTCCATGTTCATTTTAAGACCCACCTGTTGGGAGACTCGATTGAGGTCTTCGAGCATAGTGCTAAGGTCCTCCAGCGATTCTGCCATGACTACAATATCGTCGGCAAACCGAAGGTGTGTGATATACTCGCCGTTGATGTTGATGCCGAATCCTTTCCACTCCAAGAGCTTGAAGGCGTTTTCCAGCGCGGCAGTGAACAGTTTCGGAGATATAACATCTCCCTGTCTCACGCCTCTCTGTAGTGGAATAGCCTTCGTGCTCTGATCTTGTACTCGGACCGACATGGTGGCGTTGCTGTATATGCTTTTCAACACCTCGATGTACCGACAGTCAATGTGGCACCGCTGGAGAGACTCTAGCACCGCCCACGTCTCGATCGAATCAAAGGCTTTCTCATAGTCCACAAACGCTAAACAAAGCGGCAAGTTGTACTCCTCGGTTTTCTGGATAACTTGCCGAAGCGTATGGATGTGGTCTATGGTACTAAAGCCTTTTCGGAAACCAGCTTGTTCGGGCGGCTGGAAGTCATCAAACCTGCGTTCGAGACGATTTGTGATGACCCTCGAAAACAACTTATAGACATGGCTCAGGAGCGAGATGGGCCTGTAATTCTTCAGCAAGGTGTTGTCACCTTTTTTGAAGAACAGTACCACCACGCTCCTGCTCCATGCCTCTGGCGTTGAGCCCTCGAGGAGAACGGAATTGAAGAGCCTCTGAAGGACTTTAAGTACCGGCGTTCCGCCCGCTTTCAGAAGCTCTGAAGTGATTCCGTCCTCACCCGGCGCCTTGTTGTTCTTAAGTTGCTTCAGGGCCATCTCAATCTCACACAGGCTGATGTCCGGGATATCATCACTGAAGTGGCGGATCAACTCGGCTCTCGGGTCTTCGGCCGAGCGAACAGCGGGCTTGGCAACCGAGGTGTAAAGCTGTCCGTAGAACCTCTCGATCTCCCTTAAAACCTCTGCCCTCGTCGACACTACGCGGCCGCCCTCCGTCTTCAGCCTAGACAACTGTCTTTGCCCAATAGACAAGTCTCTTGCAAACACTTTGGAGCCTCCGTTCCGCTCTATTGTCTCTTTAATGCTCACAGTGTTGTGAGCACGGACATCGTGTCGCAAGGACTTCCAGATCCGTCTATTGAGCTGACGATATGCTTCGGCGTCCTCGGAAGACTGCAGCGCCATAGATCGACGTTCGGCCATGAGGTCAAGAGTGTGGACCGAGAGTTTTTGAGGTCTATCTCTGCGGCGAGGTCTAAAATGCTTAGATCCCACCGCATGGACAGCTTCTACCAAACCGCTGTTTAACTCGTCCACGGCAAGGTTTTCTTCCAGGCACTCGAAGCGATTTTTCAGCTCGAGTTGAAAGCTTTCGGGGTTTTGGATATGAGCGCGAGTAGGTCGGAGCGTAGACTTCATCAAGCGACGCCTTTCTAATTGGACGTTGATATTCAATGAGCCTCTAACCATTCGGTGATCGCTACCGGTTTTCACCCTGTTGATCACAGAGACATCACTGAATATCCGTCGTTTCGTCGTCAAGATGAAATCTATCTCATTTCTCGTGGAACCATCAGGGCTCAGCCAGGTCCATTTCCTGTGAGGCGGCTTCTGGAAGAAAGAGTTCATCGCAAAGAGTCCCTCTTTCTCCAGAAAGTCAGCCAGCCTCTGACCCCTGGGGTTCCGTTGCCCATGTCCAAATTGCCCCACTTTCAACTCCGCATCGCTCCTCATGCCCAACTTTGCGTTAAAGTCTCCCATAACAACATTGAAGTAGGTTTTGGAAGTATGTATGGCCCGACTTATGTCCTCATACATCTCCTCTACTTCTTCATCTGGGTGTGCCGAGGTCGGCGCGTATACCTGTATGACCTTCAACGAATATCTTTTGGATATTCTGAGTATCAGGTACACTACCCTGCTCGACACACTTTCGATGGATACGATGTTGTTAATGAGAGACCTGTGGACGAGAAATCCGACACCTCCTCTGGACTGTTGGTCGTCCCCCCGGTAGAAGAGCAGGTTACCGGACTTCAGGGTTATCGTGTCCTCCCCAATCCTGCGGACTTCCGACAACCCCAGAATGTCCCAGTGTAACCCGCTCAATTCTTCTTCCAGTTCGACAATCTTCTCGTCTGTCCTCAACGTGCGTATGTTGTGTGTTACCAGGGCCAGTCGTCGTCGGGGGTGGTAGCCGGGGCCAACCCGGGGATTCTTAGCACCCCCCGCCCCACCGTTACCATGGCCGCTACCGTAGCCAGGAATAGTGGGGCTGCCGGGGACTGGGGGCCTGGTCCTAGTGTCATCCATTGGAGGGGATATTGCCAGTTCTCGCCACGCTTGGCAGGCGGGTTGGCGAGCGCAGTAGGGGAAGCGCATTGATGACGCTGCTGCCCGTCATCAAGCGGGGTGAAGGGAATAGTGAATGAGAGAGGAGGCTATGGGAGAGGAAAGTATGGTCTGTAGGAGTGGATACTGCAGTCACGGAAGGGAAAGTTGATAGTGACTGCAGCAGCTCGGGGGCCGAGGTCGCGTACTCGTAGCCCCTATTCTAGGGCAGACCATGACCACTAGATAGGAGCATCCCTGACCAAAAAAAAAAAAAATATATAGCATTTTAATTATAAAGTCTTTCTACACACAGCTGAATAAAAGGAAATAGCTAGTATTTACTATTTATTTAGTATGTGGCCGAGTGTCGCCGCTTGTCTGTCACCTGTTCATTCTACTACAACACGACCAATGATAAACATTTCAGAGAAAAATGAAGGGCTATCGGTCGTCACACATTTATAAGTGTTGATATTACACGCAACTCGAATTACTAAGAAGCGTGTGTCAAACATATGACAGTGTAATCGTAGGTTCGGCACGCTCGGCATGTGAACATTTCCTTTCTAGTCTTATTCAATCGTTCTGTGATTAATCGAAATAAGATTACTCGTAACATCTAATTTAAGTTTTTCCTACATCTTGGGACTGGTCAAGGATCCATGGTGAAACGAAAACACCGTGATGAAACCGGCACACCTAAAGTTCGTTGTATTTTCTACAGTAAAATACGAACAACATTTAAATGTTTGTGTGATCCACAAATATTTGTTTCGGGTCTGGAAGTTTGTGAGACCAAAAAAATCTCTCGTAGTTTCTGATACACGACACAAGACTCGTATCTTAATGTGGGGTCAGGACTGTGTGTGTGACTGTTGGGTGTATTTATTAATATTTATTAAATTTATTAATTATGTTGGAATGGAAATAAAAATGGTTGTATGGAAATAAAAAGTGACGGGATTTTTTTTACGCCAATGGGTGTGTGATCACCGTAGCTATCACCTGCCTTAGTTTCCGATCACGGTCTGAATACAGGGTCTTCTTCTTCTTCTTCACTAACCCATATACGCCCACTGCTGAGCACGGGACTCCTCTACCATTGAGAGGGTTTAGGCCATAGTCCACCACGCTGGCCTAGTGCGGATTGGCGGACTACACACCTAAGAAATTCCTAAGAACTCTTAGGTGTGCAGGTTTCATCACGATGTTTTCCTTCACCGTTAAAGCAACTGATAATTCAATGTGAATACACACATAACTTCGAAAAGTCAGAGGTCTGTGCCTGGGGTTCGAACCCGCGACCGCCGAGATTCTCGACCGCGCACCCATACCTTGAGGCCATCACTGCTTGTATCCTGTCCAATATACAATATATATGCCAACCCGCCCACCAGCGTGGTGGATTATGGCCTAAACCCTCTTAATTATAGAGGAGACCAAGGCCCAGCAGTGGGACTTATATTCATTTATTCAACAACATACACACAGACATTTTAAATTATGCTACTGACTCTGCAGTCTGCACTAAGCGAGGCTTGTATCGCAGAGACAGTATATGGGTTGATGATGAATAAATGATGAATGTATAATGTCCGAATAGACCGAAATACTGTCTCGGTCTTTATCGAGACTACAATTTAGGTTAGATCTAAAATTTACAATTATTCAGGTGAATTAATACTTCGAGAAGAGGCTTCGAATGTAAAGATTTTGACCAGCTCAGTCAAATTTCTTTTGTTTTATTTTTCCTACCCGCCACTGTAACTCGTGTGCTCCAGGATCAACAGCACGCACAGTATTGACGACGAGTGAATCTAAGGGGACCTAATTTGTCCTGATCCCGCAACGAAGTTAAGTAGGAAAGCTATAAAAGAGTTGGTAGTATAGATTACTCCTTTTCATAATTAGTTGCCAAGCAACAGAGTCGCGAAAGCTATAAGGACAAAATCAAGAACATTTAAAATTTTACCGACGGAAAAAAACGTCTTACGCTATTATGTTAATCGAAATATTTTGCTATTAAATAAGGAGCAATGCCCAGTCTTAATACACTAAAAATAGAGAGGACAAAATCATCATCAGGCCATAGCAAGGACCTTCGCCGCCACTGAGAAGGTTTATGCCTTAGTCTACCACGCTGGCCTAGTACGGGTTAGCGGACTACACATCTAAGAAATTCATAAGAACTTTTAGGTGTGCAGGTTTCACCACGATGTTTCCTTCACCGTTAAAGCCCTTAATTTTTAATGGACACATAACTCGGAAAAGTTAGAAAATCTCGACCGTGCGCCCAAACCTCGAAAGTCTTTAAATCAATCAATCAGCCTATCACCGTCCACTGCTGAACGTAGGCCTCCCCAAGAAAGCGCCAACCATCCCGGTCTTGAGCAGCCCTCATCCATCCGTTTCCCGCCACTTTTCTCAAGTCGTCGGTCCATCGTGTTACAGGACGTCCCACACTACGTCTGCCTAAGCGCGGTCTCCACTCCAACACTTGTCTGCTCCACCGGCCGTCCGACCGCCGGCAGACATGGCCGGCCCACTTCCATTTCAGCGTACTTATCCTGCGGGCAATGTCAGTGACTCCGGTTCTCTGGCGGATGACTTTATTACGAATTCTATCCACCAGAGAAACTCCAAGCATTGCCCGCTCCATAGCACGCTGAGCGACCTTAAATTTGTGGACCAAACCAATTTGTTGGTGTTTGTGGAAAGTCTTTAAAATTTGTTATTTATTGCAGAATCCCAAATGGTTGTCGCCGGGAGATAATATCATCAGCTAGTATCAAAATTTACTTTCATTCATTCATGCTTGCATTTGACATTTCTTTGCTCAAGACCGGGATGGTTGGTGCTTTCTTGGGGAGGCCTACGTTCAGCAGTGGACGGCGATAGGCTGATTGATTGATGCTTGCATTTCTGAGGGCAGTGTCGGTACTTCCATAGAAGCTCAAAAGCAGTACACATTAATTGTGTAATGTCTAGTTTAAAATTGTTCATTGTGACTGAGTTTTTCAGGTTATGTGTGAATTCATAACGAATTATCACTTGCTTTAACGGTAAAACAAAATGAGGAAACAGACGCGCCTAAAAGGTCTAAGAAATGTTCTATGTATGTAGTCCGGCATCCTGCACTAGGCCAGCGAGGTGGACTAAGGACTTAACCCTCTCAGTAGTAGAGGCGGCCTGTGCACAGCAGACGACATAAAAGATTATACTATCAAAGTTAAGTTATCTTTATTCAAATACACTTTTACAAGTACTTTTGAATCTTCTTTATCTTCTTCTTCATCAACCTATATACGCCCACTGCTGAGCACGGGTCTCCTCTACCATTGTGAGGGTTTAGGCCATAGTCCACCACGCTGGCCTAGTGCGGGTTGGCGGACTACACACCTAAGAAATTCCTAAGAACTCTTAGGTGTGCAGGTTTCATCACGATGTTTTCCTTCACCGTTAAAGCTAGTGATAATTCAATGTGAATACACACATAACTTCGAAAAGTCAGAGGTGTGTGCCTGGGGTTCGAACCCGCGACCGCCGAGATTCTCGACCGCGCGCCCAAACCCCGAGGCCATCACTGCCTTATTCGCACACTTTTGAATCGCTAATTTTAAACTTATGCCGCTTCGGAACGTGTTATCGCTGTGGAGAAGAAACGGCAAGAAACTCCCTTAGCAACACGAAATGTCATGAACAGGATATATTCAGACTGTGATCGGAAACTAAGGCAGGTAAATGCCACGGTGATTAACCTACAAACAAATCAAAAATAAAAAATAAGGTTTTCCTAACCACATATATTTTACTAGCTTTTGCCCGCGACTCCGTCCGCGTAGACTCTAGGGTTAAGTGCAGAGAGATTTTTGCATTTATAACATGTTTATCCCACGGGATTACATTTTCCAGGATAAAATTATCCCATGTTAATTCTGTGAGCTCTACCTCTCTCTATACCAAATTTCATTCAAATCACTTTGGTAGATTCAGAAATACCCATTCCCACGGGAATACTACATTTTTCGGGATAAAAAGTATCCTATGTGTTATTCTGATGTATAAGCTATATTGTGGTAGTTTTATTAAAATCCATTCAGTAGTTTTTACGTGAAAGAGTAACAAACATCCATACATCCATACTTACAAACTTTCGCCTTTATAATAGTAGTCGGATACCTATGGTTGTTAGAAAAAGTCATATTTTTTATTCTTTGTCAGGATTTTCATTAATGCCAAGGGATTTTTAATCGTCTTAGTTATTACCTGCTTAAGTTTCCGATCACTGTCTGAATAGGCCCTGTAATGTATAAAATGTAAAATAGTTAAGCATTTTCGCCCCGTTTAAGTACTTTATTAATTCTAAATCATTTAACTGCCTACGTACCTGGATAAGCTGATAATTATAATTTGTAATGGCAGATAAGCTTATACCATCGATTCCTAACCTGTGGTCCGCGGACCCCTGGGGCTCCGCGAGTATATGTATGGGGGTCCGCGGACCCCTGGGGGTCCCCGAGTATATGTATGGGGGTCCGCGGTGTCATCTCTGGATCATACATAAATGCTAATGTCTCGTAATCGCTACGCTTACTTAACAATTTTTTTATTAAAGGGGTCCGTGAATACTATCCCTAATTTCCTAGGCGTCCGTGGCTGAAAACGTTAGGAAACGCTGGCTTATACTGTACTTACAACCCGCTTTGCTATAACTGTATAAAGTTAATAAAAAACATACAATATCACAAAATAACCAAATGATTTCAGGTGAATACTTTATTCTTAAAATAACTGCGTACCATCAAAAATTATCTACTTTGATGTAGGTTTAACATAAGTAACATCTTAATTAACACAAACACGGAAATGTTTTCGTAAAATGTCTATAGAACAGTTCACACAACGACTGAATAAGACTGGAAGTCAAATGTATGTCGAGCGTGCCGAACCTACGATTACACTATCATAATGTGTTTCACGCTACATATTTACGTTTACGTAAGTAGACTTTTACAAATACTTTGAAACCGTCAATTTTAACCTATCGCCGCTTCGGAACATGTTATCGCCGTGGAGAAGAAACGGTAAGAAACTCACTCACCAACACCAAATGTCTTTTTATTTGTTATAAATTAGCGAAATATATTTTACCAGCGACCCGCCCCGGCTTCGCACGGGTGCAATGCTCATATTTAATGGATGTTATCATACATATAAACCCTCCTCTTCAATCACTCTATCTATTAAAAAAAACCGCATCAAAATCCGTTGCGTAGTTTCAAAGATTTAAGCATACAAAGGGAAGTTTTATACTATGTAGTGATTATTGTTTGTTTTCTTAGGTAAAATTGTAATCCGCCAAGCCGCACTAAGTCAGCATGGTGAACTAAGACAATTGTAGAGACCCGTGCCCAACATTAGTAGCAGTATATGGCCTGATGATGACATTCACTGTTACAAATTGTCATTGTTTAATTTTTTCTCTATAAATGTTTTACCAAACCTAGCAACAAAAAACGTTCCGAGCTTTCATGAGTTACAAAAATGCCAATACCAATTACCAAATTTATCCAAGAATCAACCACTTACCCCCAATATTAGTATTCTTGCTAGCACCATCTTCTCTATCTCCCAAGATGGCGCTCACGCTGAACTTCAACAATGGTTTCTTCTGCTCATGAAACTCCTCACAATTCCTCACCATATCTTCAGTATTAAACGACTTCGCCTCCTTATCACCCTCGTCTCCAGAATTATCCTGGTATCCTCCCAAATTGAACCTCTTTTCTAATTCCTCAAGCCTTCGAATGCCAGACTTCCTACACGCGAACGGGGGGCAGTCTAAGCCGCATATCTGACACCTACGCATCAAATTCGGAATGCTAAGAACATCTTTATCATTCCTAGCTTCAGCATTGTAAAAATCGCTGTTAAAATACCCCTCGTTTTTGACTGGAGTGAAATCGTCGTCCCGGCTTTTGGAATCATCATCTTCTATCTTAGCTTCTTCACCCTCATCACGATTATCATCGTCACCTTCACCCAGCTTCGTCTCATCAACTTCTGGCGAATTCTCTCGTGAGTAATTTTGGCGGATTACGTAATTTTCTAACTGGTGATTGAGGTACTGGTGTTGGAAGTCATTCTTCTGCTGGTGAAGGATATTGTCCACCAGAAACGGTGATGACATATTGAAATTAGCGCTCTTATTGTAACACAAGTTCTGTATCGTCTTTAGCATAATGTTGTGATCTAATTTCTGCACGAATTTCAACTGTCCATTTTTCAAATTGTCCGTCGGGTACATAGTAACGGATGCTATATCATATTGTGTTCAGAGCACTTGGTTGACATGAGTCAGCGTTTGAAATTTGCGATCGCGTTTGAGAGCTAAACGAGCGTGCGTGTTCCCGGGCAGCTGAACCTCGACTGAGCCGAGGGAGTGGTTCTACAAAGGGGCGGCAACGGGCTGGCTTTTTCGCTTCTATTGTTGTACAGCCAGTTTTTATTGACCCTCAACAGCGGGACTATTACGCTTTTTCAAATCGCCGTTCCAAAACGTCAGGGGTCTGGCTAAACTGGTCGGTATATCCACTTACAAACTTACATTTGCGGTTGGGTAAACACGTGTTTATACGATTTTGTGAAGGGTGTACGGTTGTGTAGTAGCAAAATAACTTTGTCTGAGTTAGCGGTCAGTGCCTATGTGTGCTATTCCGGGGTTAAAAGGTAATATGTGGGTATTTTTTTATATGTTATATAAAATTTATTGACTTGCGCTCGGCGAGATGGCTCGATACAATCCACAGAGAACCAATATGCCATAGACAAGCGTATTTATTGCTTCTGTCGGGTTATAAATGAGGTTTTATCGCTTTCATGAAATTATTAAACGCAAAATGTTTTTATATCTTTCTCTTCAATTTTATATTAAATCAATACATTTGAATTTATCTTTATTTCTATTTCTGTATTGAACTAATCTAATTTTTAATGTTATAAAAAAAATTAAAAGCCTGTGGCGTTATCAAAAATTACCCCTTCCAACCCTAACCAGCTCTGAGATACAAATAATCTAATGAATATACTGTAGCCATTTGCGGTTTGCTACGCCGTAGACTGGTTTCGTTGTAGCCATGTTCGTAGCAGTGCTACGCCATTATCTTAAGGTTGCCAAATGGAAGAATGAAATTTAAGTATGGAACAATTTATAATTTGTTTATTCCATGGTCGTTTAAAAAGGTTTTAAGCTAATATTGGATTCGATTTTTAAACTATTTTTATTTTCTTTTTGGCAAAAGATTTAATGCTTTGAGATTTAGCATAATTTATAAAATACATGAGCGCAACTATGTATGGATTATAAAGAAAAGTAGAAAATTTAATTGAGATTAATCGAAGTCGAATATTAAGTTTCCTATCACTATAGTTTTTGTAAAATATACTTATGGTAAGTTAAAAATAACAAAATGTGTTATGAATAAAATTATTCCCATAAAAATGCTATAATATTCATTCAGTTTTTCATGTTTTACATCTTTCTGAATTATTCTAGACGTCCTGCCCCTATCAAGTCTACCACGACACTGCCGCGGACGCGAAAAGAAACGGCATTCGCGCCTTCAAGAAAAAAAAGAAGCGTTCCAATTTTGAAATTAGCCACACCCCCGGTACGTTATTGGTCACGGCTCCCATAACCGTACAGCCCTAACAACCTGTTATTTCCCAATTTAATACAAACCTTACTAGCTTTGAATAAGGTATGTAATGTATTTTAGTTGGGAACGAAAAAAGCTAAGGAAAAAGGTAATAAGTGAGCATCGGTATGAATAAGGGATGAGATTCAGTAGGTCAAGTCACTCATTACACCATATTGTCTTATTGCGGCATAGTGTTTGAGACTCCTTTTGTTTGAAAATGACATTCCACGAGTTTGAATTTCGAACACTGTTTCTCTTAAACCACGGAGTATTTAGTTTTAAATGTGAACTCTTTTGAATAGTGGTAAAGAGTTTTATAACTCAATTGATGATTAATAGCGATTTTGAAGTATTTATTAAAAAGAAAAATTTTTACAATGTACTAAAATATTAAATAATTAGATACCTTATTTAATTATTTTAAATATACCTAAATACTAATACAAATACATACATATATGGTTTTCCCGATTAACAGTATCTTGAATTAAGCCGTAAAAGCACTTAATATAGACGGTTGCACTATATTTGCTATTAATTTTGTGATTTAATACATACGGTTGGTAGGAAAATGACAAAACAATATTTTTTGTCTGGATTTTTTTTTATCAATCGTCAATGCGTGTGTCGATGGTCATTTTAACAAAAAATCTAGTTCGTTTGAAAAATATAAAAGGTAGCCTAGATATGTAATAGCATAAAATCTATATCCAGTACAAGAATCATCCAATTCCATTAAGTAATTTTGAATTTTACCCTTAAAAATAATTTTTCCAAGCAACCAAATCTTTCTCATCCAACAATACATTTAATAATAAAACAAAAACATAATTAATAATAACAAGTCTGTTTCAAATAGTGTAGAACGAATCAACCCTTACAAAAGTCACCCCAAGCGTTTATATTCAAATTATTTTATTTGCCGAATCCACATTAGTTAAGGACAGTTGGCTAAAAGGGGTTGTCAAAATATCTTTTCATCCCCTGTGTTTATTGTCGAGATTAGTTTAATTGCCCTGCCTATACGCGCGGCTTTCGGCGTGATGAAAAGTATCGATTTTGCGAAAATATTCTTTTAAAACAATAGTATAAAACACTTACCTTGTTTGATGATGTCATCATCATCGTTTCTTATATGTACCTACGTCTCACTAGGCACGGGCCTCCTCTACCATTGAAAGGGTTTAGGCCATAGTCCACCACGCTGGCCTAGTGCAGGCGGACTACACGCCTTAGAAATCCCTAAGAACTTTAAGATTTACAGGTTTCATCATGATCTTTTCACCGTTAAAGCAAGTGATAATTAATTGTGAATGCTGATTTTACTTACCTTACAAAAATCCTAATGAACTCCTAAGTGACTAGATTTAGTAAAAATGTTTTATACTCAGCCTATCGCCGTCTATTGTTGAACGTAGGCCTCCCCAAGAAAGCGCCAACCATCCCGGTGTTGAGCAGCCCTCATATATCCAACACCCGACAACTTTCTCAAGTCGTCGGAGCATCGTGCTGCAGGACGTCACACACTACGTCTGCCTAAGCGCGATCTCGACTATATCTATAAATATTTTATTGTATTATTAGTATCGCCAAACTTTTTATGTCTTGTATCTTGTACTTATTAAAGATATGTATGCGTATATGTTATACGAATACCTACTCATGAAACGCTTTTCTTGGGTTAAAAAGTATCTTA
This sequence comes from Cephonodes hylas, assembly GCA_030295005.1. Classification (NCBI taxonomy): domain Eukaryota; kingdom Metazoa; phylum Arthropoda; class Insecta; order Lepidoptera; family Sphingidae; genus Cephonodes; species Cephonodes hylas. Next base: position 4,154,504 of record AP025387.1, on the reverse strand, counting down.
TGTTACTTTAATGAGTCATATCGCCATACCATATAGTAATTTCGAAGCCTATTCAAAATTATCAAATCGTTCCTATGTATAATAGGTATTTATCATCAGTCATCAGTTCCACTGCTGGGCACGGGCCTTCTCTATCTTTAAGAGAAATAAGGCCTTACGCGTCCACCACGCTGGCCTTATGGACGCTGGCCTAGCGCGGGTTGACACTTGACAGACTATACACCTAAGAAGTTTATAAAAACTTTTAGGTCTACAGGTTTCCTCATGATTTTTCCTTCACCATTAAATTATGCGGTAGTTCATTGTGAATACACACATACTTAATTTGGAAAAGTGAAAATTTCTAAACCTCGAGGCCATCACTCCTTTTACTAATATTAGTATAGATTAATAAAGACAACACATAAAAATGATTTAAACAGCAACAACAAAACGCAAACGCAACCGTCACAGATTAAAAAACAAATGCCAAGTTTGTTGGGAAACAGTGGCGGTTTAATTAACAAGCATGGCGCGGACTGGCTAGTGATTGACGTGGCCCGGGGCTTCGGTCCAACGCACGCTTCCATTTACCGGCCTTCCGCCCAACTCTGTGATTGGCGGGACTTTTTACAGTTTACATGCAAAGAAGTGTTTTTTTAATTTTCGCGCTGACGTTTCGTTGCTGCAGGCTGAAGTTGAAATTGGGCGCCAATTGGAGACGTGAAAGGTTTTGGTATATTGTTTTGGTTTTTTGTGTTCTTTTATTCATTGTGTACTATTATATAAATAATTGTTATTTATTGTCATTAAACGCCATCTTTAATTGAGTAGATGTAACATAACTAACTCTTTGGATTTATTTTTTTTAATGCGATTGAAAAGGATTCAGGTTATATTCTGACTGTTGCAGCTTTTTATCATTTATAAATTGATTTTAAAATTATTCTGTTTGCATTTGACCTTAAAGACATGATTTTATAATACTACTTATTAGAGCCATCTAGTGTCGGATAGATGTACTAAATACTAGATGCACTAAATTTTATTGCTGATATGTAGTGCCCGTCGTAATTTCGAAATCGTAATTTATATACATTGAAACATTCTCGTTTATTAATCTTTTATATTGAGTGTATGTATTTTTAACAAAGAAATCGTACCCGAGATCTATCTATAGCAAGGCACATACTTGTGCTGCGGGACCAACATGACAGTATTTTGTAAAAATCACAAAATAATTGACATAAGCGATGATTGTTTAATAACCCTATCAATTATTCATCAAGATAGCAGGGCCAGATAATGCTTATTTTTAACTTCTAACTAATAAACAAGCCTAGAAATATTTTTTTATTCACACTTACTTATCGAATTTCTCGTGGTCTCGCGGCTCAAGTATGTGCTGTGTGATTTAGTTCCTAGATGCGATCCTCGGGACGGGCAGTGTTATTGTGTTTTTCCATTAATATATATTAGTAAGGATGCTGGAAATGGGCACAAAAGTCGGAGACTCACCCCTATTACTTGCGACTGATACATATCCCCAGTGCCTACCCTAGCTATTTTCCAAACAATTTACCATATCAACAGCTTTCATAAGAATCGAGTGTAGTTAATAAAACAAAATCAATCACTTTGGTAAGCGGCCTTTAATAAAAAAAAGTACAAAATCCTTCTGACTAACACAAAATGATATCACTAGACGTCTTAAAAACTAGCATTTACAATGTGATGTACACTTCTTAGGTACTTCGAAATCTCTTGGTAACACGAATTCACAAGAATGCGAATCACAGACAATCTTCAAAACAATACAAACGCATCGAATTTACAATCGAATACTCGCCATTCGCACTGGACTTACGTTTGCATTTCCTTTGCCATGATATTAAAAAAAACATGTCCGACATCAATCTTTTAAAAATATACAACAATATCCTAAGGGCAGTTTTGTGTTTCTTAATTTTTATCATTTTAGGAAACAGTAATGGCTTTATAATGATAACGGTAGTATATGTCAAACGGAAAACAATATTCCATTTATAAAATACTTAAATTTAAAATTCCCGCGCAATTGTTAATCCTTGTAAGTTTACCCTAGAAAAAGAATTACAAACCAATTATTATATTTTTTTCTATCAATTTTAATTTAACACCCTATGACAATTACATTGCAAATTTGTTGAAAAAACAAAGCAGCACTTATTATTTTTATCACTAGAAAACTATTAACAATTGTTTTCTATCTTCTGCATACTTACATTGTTTGTCTCTTTCTAGCAAATGGATTTTCAATATGTATTCCTTCTTATTCATTTCTGAATAAATTTATATTCTTTCAAGGATACAATTTGACTTTACATGTCAAATTTTCATAATTACAGTATTTATGTGAAAATAATTTAATTACAGACAAAACAGGATATACAGACATTAAAGGAATATTTCGTTATATCCCATAGCTGTCATAAGCAAAATTTAGTTTATATAGATTCTGGCAGGACCTTGATGTTACTTCCTTATATAAAACAGTAGTATTATTTCCGTGAAGAAGTGTCTAACAATTGCGCTGAAACTATAAGTACAAAATGATTATTATTGTGTAGCGATTCAAAATAACATACAAAGCAGTCAAAATTTAATTATTTTAATCCTTGATGAACAAAATAAACAGCCATAGTGACTTACGTAATGTACCTTTTTGTATCAACATTTTTACAACAATCTTGCGTTTTATTTATTTTACAAGAAGACATTTTAGTTAAAGCTTTTTTTTGGAATGTAATAATTACATAAAAAAGTTCTTTAACTTGACTCTATGTAAGTCACTATGGCCTGTTATATTTTAAATATTAAAAGCTTACTTTTCAGTTCAAAAAAAAGACTTTTATAAATTAAATTTCGCAACACTTTTGACACAAAATGGAGTCACATAGGTCATAGAGAATTTTAAAGACTCAGATTAGAACAAAGTTGTCTATGGTGATGTAGATTAAAAAGAAAACCTATATTTTATTAGCACAAATAAATCAATGAATTTGTGTACATGTCATATCACAACCATGATTGATAATTTTTGCATAATTTTAATATTTTTGTGATGATTTAAATACACTAAGACCAATGCATCTATTTTGACATTGCATTAAAGAGTACAGTTTTAAGTCCCTTAAAAATGTTTTATTTTGAAAATTAACTCTGTTTTCCTGACTTGAGTAGGAACAAATACAAACTTAGATTAACGAATTTACATTTTGTTGGCAAAGAAATAATAATTTTTCACACTTATATATTTAAAAAATTCCAGCCCGATACTTTAGAAACAAGACTTTATTTAAATCTAGTGTTTTTTGAAATATGTAGGTAGTCATAAAAATAGATGCAATTGTCATAGTAAAGTAAAAATATCGCCATATTTGCACTTAGATACTAAACAATTAGCGCCTTCATTTTATTGCTTAAACTATCTATAATATACAGAGTGTTTTAATTCATTCATATTGTATACAGGCTGGTTGGAAAAGTCACTGGTACATCATGTTTTTCATTTTAAAATATGAAGCAGTGATGGCGGTCGAGAATCTCGGCAGTCGCGGGTTCAAACCCCAAGCACACACCTCTGACTTTTCCAAGTTATGTGTGTATTCACAATGAGTTATCACTTGCTTTAACGGTGAAGGAAAACATCGCGATGAAACTTACACACCTAAAAGTTCTTACGAATTTCTTAGGAGTGTGCGGTGTGTAGTCAGCCAACGCGCACTAGGCCAGCGTGTTGGAGTAAGGCATACACCCAAAACGCCCAGCAGTTGAACATAATTATGATGATTTTTTTATTATACGCGAGGCAAACCTAAAACATACAAAGACTATTCAAATGCAAAGAAATGTCTTTTTGAGTATTCCAACTATAACTACTTTAAAACTGTGATCGAAAATTAAGCACAACAGGTAAGTATTTCTATTACTCATGGAGACGTCAATCACCCTTAATTACCCCAAAGGGAATACTAAACTTTGTACTTTATCCAACCAGCTTGAAAAAAATCACAAAATTCATCTTATTAAAAAACAAATCACAATAATGCGAGAATTGATCGCAGGAACATTATATCTTAAGAGAGCAAGTTACTGTGGACTATGGCAAAAAGATCGACGTACTAGAAAAACTAATTTTTAGTAGGATATTTGACAGCCCCGTGGCGCAGTTGGCTAGACACCAGCTTGGGAAACGAGAAATATACAAATGTTTGTGTGATCCACTAATATTTGTTTCGTTGTGTTTGTGAAAGTAAAGCCTTTCGTAGTTTCTTGTGGGGTTAGAACTATGTGTGTGACTGTTTAGTGTATTATTTCATAGTGACTAGTGTAAAAGTATAAAACTAGACTTATTAACCCACAAATTGACAACGTTTTTGATAAGACTGTGGTGAACTTTGGCCTGAACCCTCTCAGTTGTGTTGTAATTTTAATAAATTGAAGCTGTGACGGTACTTCTATGGAAACCCAAAAACAGCTTGCTTTACAAAATTCTGAAAAATCATTTTTAAATCTTCATTTACCGTTAAGAAAGTTGTCATATAAATGAGAATATCCTGACCCCAAAATCACTACATAGTATAAAACAAAGTAGCTTTCTCTGTCCCTATGTCCCTTTGTATGCTTAAATCTTTGAAACTACGCAACGGATTTTAATGCGGTTTTTTTAATAGATAGAGTGATTGAAGAGGAAGGTTTATATGTATGATATCATCCATTAAATATCAGCATTGCACCCGTGCGAAGCCGGGGCGGGTCGCTAGTATACAATAAACTAGACATGGCTTCTATGGAAGTGAATGATCTGAAGTAGATTGTAAGTAGTAAATATATTCTTTATTGACACAAATAGGCAAAATCTTAATGAAATATGTTAAAAATTTTTACCTTAAGTTCAACAGTCATTATCAATGATATATTTAGACATTTATAAACATTTTATTTGAGAAGAAAATCTATTTTAAAACAACTTGTGGATCACACTTGAACTTTTCATCTAATCATTAAATTATGTTAATGAGTCCGCTAGTTTGACGTCAAGACAGACTTTAGGTATCAAATAAAGTCTAGTACTCTATTTAAATTTAAAAGCGGATCCAACTTAAGCGCCAGGGGACAGTCACATTCGTGGTAAAGACACAAGAATTTATAATTTAATTTTGATAATAGGTACAGGTAAAAAAGTGTTTTATTAATGTGTGTAACGACTGTATTTTAATATATGGCCTAATAATTCGTTTGCAAAAAAAAGAAGACAATTTTTAATTAGTGATCCACCTAGATCCTGGACTGAGGCCAGGGGAGGGTCATGAGCCCCATGGCCCTTCCTCTGGATCCGCGCTTGACGGTGAAGAAAAACATCGTTAAAAGGCTGAATGTTTTACAGCCAAACACTGATTAGAAATTTGTCTTCCCATTCAATTTTTTGCGTAAAAATCATTCGATTTGTAAGGTATATGATTTTAGCAGACTAGTGTCTCAGCCCCGATTTGTTTGTGAGAAATATTTCGTTATGTTAATTATGTCGATGTTCACTTAAAATTCCGTACAAACCGACATTGTAGATTTAAAAAGAAATGTTCTGTCCATACTTTGATTTTATTGAAAAAAAAAACACTTAAAATATTACGCACTTTTGACCCTTGTTAGCGAGAAATCGGCAAAACAAATCGATTATTTTTTAGAAAAGTCGATTAACGATTAATCGTCAACAATCGATTACAAGTATTTTTGAAATTGAATCCTGTTTATATGGCCTAATAATTTATGGCAAAACCGTTATTTTGCCCCAATTTCTGCCGCTAAAAGGGTAAAAAAAATGCACGAAAACTTACTCTAAGGCCCTTCTAGAACCTTCACTATGACTGTACCTCCATCTCTTCCCTGTCTTGACTCACAAAATCTCTCTTCACACTCAAGTTCTGCACTTCCTCATTCTTCTCTTCCATGTCTTGTCCACTCCCTGCGTGTTTCACCTGCATATGTTTATCCAAACTCAACTTTTGCACGCATCTGTACGCACAGAGCGAGCATTTCAAAGACTTTTGTCGCGGCTTGTACGTCCTCGAAACTTTATCCCCACTCTCCCCATCTTTTTCGTTCAAATGTCTCTGTTTGTGTTTCGTAAGATTTGTCTTTTGAACACATCTATAATTGCACAGGTCACAGCTGAAAGGTTTCTGATCTGTGTGCAAATACATATGTTTTACTAAATTGGGTTTTTGGACCGTTCTGTAGTCACAGTATGGGCAGGCAAATGGCTTATATCCAGTGTGGGTTCTCTCGTGAACAACCAGGTTATTCTTTTGCGCACATCGGTAGTCGCAATACTGGCATCTAAACGGCTTCTCTTTCATATGGACCATGATGTGTTTAGCCACGTTATTCTTCTGACCAGATTTGTAATCACAGAAGGTGCACGAAAAGGGTTTCTCTCCAGAATGCGTTCTCTCGTGAATCTTCAAAATGGCTGGCGATTGGCATCTATAAGCGCATTGAGTACACCCAAATTTCCCCACTTTCCCATTCTCAGTATTTTCCGCCTCCGTACAAGTCTTCGCGTGTTGTTTCAACCCCCTTTTCGATGGAAATATCTCGTTACACTTGAAACATATGTACTCCCCTTTAATATTAACCGAAATCTCTTCATTAACTTTCACGTCTTGTGTTTTATCGCTGTAATTCTGGTACTCAGTGTAATATATCTTATTGTCGTTAGGTTTCAAATTCTCTTTTGGTTCTTCTATTTTCTTTTCTTCTTCTTCATGTTTTTTTACCTCGTCTGGGTAAGGGATGGGGTCAAATTGTTTGTGGACGACTAAGTTTTGCGGGTTATCCCTGCTTGGGACGAAATTCTGCATGTAGTTTTGGGGTCGGGTGTACAAATCTATTGGGTTTAGAGCTGGCATTGTGACGTGGTTGTACGGGGCGTATAGTTGGCTTTCTGTGTGTATGTTTGTCTGTGCCGGAGCGTGATCTTGTTGAATTTGACCTGGAAAGAGAAAAAAGGATTATGTAGGCGAGAACAATTAATTTAATGCTTTTATATTACTTGGTAGTGAATGCACTTGCATAGGTTGGAAAAGTCAGAGGTGTGTGCCTGGGGTTTGAACCCGCGACTCCCGATATTCTTGACTTAAATAAAATAGCAGCTAAATTTATAGTTATTGGTACGAACTGAAATCATTACAAGTAAAACATTAACTTCAATTTTTTTATTGGAAATTAGACAAACGAGAAATTGAGCCACCCAATTTCAATTGTTTTGACCTTGAGAAAAATGTATTCATTTTTTCTTATTTCTGAAGTATAGTTTTCAATAGATTCTTGGACGTATATCATCGATTTTTTTCCGTTATATATGTGGTATTTTATATACAGGGTGTATTTAGACCGTGATCGAAAGCTGAGGCAGGTAATAGCGAGGGTGATCACAAACCCAGTGGCGCTATTAAAAATCGCGACAAAAAATAAAAATTTTAACGTTTTACATACAATCATCGGTGTTAAAAGTATGTGGTTTGTATGGAAAGCCTCAAAAATTTTATTGTTTGTCGGGATTTTCTTTAATGCCAGGGGGTTTGTAATCACTATCGCTATTGCCTCAGTTTTCGATCACGGTCTAAATACACCCTGTATACAGCCGGAAAAAACTATCGACGTTTCTAAATATTCGCCTTGCATATCGAGATATTGTGCAACAAGGATCCACGTGTATACGACAGTGGAACATGCCGAAACAGGACTGGTTACGACTGACCTTTACAGCTAAACATTTGCATAGTAAATGCTAAAAAATTCATTGTTGGTATTTGGCTGGACTAATTGTTTTTTGCTAGTCCGCTCGTTAATTACTTTCGTATTGTAAATTAGGACATTTTGGGATATTTAGGAATGCAATTTCCTTTTGAGATGTCTTCCACTTCTTTTGAGTTTTTTATATTCCACATTTTGGCTAATATTTATAAATATTTAGCTTTAATATATAAATCATCGTCATCAGTCCATATACGTACACGGACACAGGTCCCTTGACTATTTAGAGGGCTTAGGTCTTAGTCCACCACGCTGGCCTAGTGCGGGTTAACGGACTATACACCTAAGAAATTTCTAATAAGTTTGTAGGTGTAGGATTCATCGCGCTGTGTTTCGTGAATCGTTAAAAATAAAATTTCTATGACATTTTTGCAACTTTCACTTACAAAAATCTAATAGGTATTTATTATATTAACAAGTAGTAACGTAAAGAGTCCTCGAAACCGACGTGCATGCATGAAGAGGATAATGTCAATTGAAAAAGCCGTAATTATGTCTGGACCGTGGCATTTGACGCTCTATAGTCTCTGCCTACCCTAACGGAAGATAGGCGTGAGCTCATGTATGTACGTATTTCCGTTACATTTTTAAAATTTTGAATCATAGAACCAAAATTTTGAGACATAGGACTTCGATTAATTATTAATTCAGACAATCTTTTGTCATTTCTATCAAACCGGTTACCATTTTATAACAACCAAATCATGTAAAAATTGTAGCACTCTAGTATATTAATAGTCTAAGAAAGCATATCCTATTTTTATTTCGGGGATGTTTTTTTTTCATTCTGCGAATCGAGGATCGCAACATTTTTGATAGATCAATTGCAACAATATTCGATTTTTATGATAAGAAAAATAACGTAAAGGCATAAAAAAAAACAAAATCGAAACGGTAAGAGTTTTAATGATTACGAACACATTGACGCTAAAATACAAACATCCTGTTTCTACTGTTATTTTGATCAAGACTGTGCTGATTGTAGCAAAAATCCATTCAATATTTAAGAAGGTTTGAGAGATAAACGTTAATTTATCTAACTCACGTATCATTTATCATAATTTGACGTAATTTAATAGGATACGAATATGATTAAAATTATTTATCCTAGATATATAAAGAAATATTATAGTATATGTATATTTCCGGCCCCACGCCAAGATACAATTCTTGTATCATATTTTAAAACCCGTGGCGCAGTTGGCTAGACACCAGCCTGCGAAACGAGAGGCCGCGGGTTCGATCCCCGCACCGAGACAAATGTTTGTGTGAACCACAAATATTTGTTTCGGGTCTGGGTGTTTGTGAGACCGAAAAAGTCTCTCGTAGTGTCTGATACCCACGACACAGGTCTTGTAACCTAGTGTGGGGTCAGAGCTATGTATGTGACTGTTGGGTGTATTTATTTATTTTTACTGGCGTGAGAATTTAGGCTTTAGTCATTCGGAATTTTATAAGGCAAACTGGGCTTTTGTGCTTCTATTGAAGTAACGCCACTGCTCTTGGTTATTTCTTAGGAAAACTTAAGACTTCTTACAATAGGCCAAATACATCATTCGTATCAGAGTTCATTACAATATTAACGAATACAATAAACGTATATTTATCACTGAACTCCTATTTTCCTGTTAGACACGCGGTAGTTACTGTAAACTTCCTGAAAGCTTTATTTATGGTCATTTTTTACGTTCATACATATTCAAGCATTAAAGGGGAAAGCAGTATTCATTCATCCATGACCTCATTTTTGTATTCCCCTACGGATTAGACAGAGGTAAAATTGTGGATTCATCATCATCATCGCCATCATCGCCACCATTCTTATCGCCCCACACGTCCATCGCAACATTTGCATTTCACATCCAGACTTAATATATGGAGATGCTATCTAGAATCGTACAAATATTGTATGCATAATAAACATATTTGCATTTCTGTTTGAATAACCTTTTATCGATATATTTGTGACTACCACTATATCGGCCCATATACGTCCCACTGGTGGGCTTGGGCTTCCTCTACAACTGAGAAGGGATAGACATTAGTCCACCACGCTGGCCTAGTGCGGGATGGCGGACTACACACCTAAGAAATTTCTAAGAACTTTTAGGTATTCCTCACAGTGTTTTTTTTTTCACCGATACAATACTTGAATATTACGAAAATACATTATTTTTGTCGCTTCTTTTCCTCAGCCATAGCACGTTTCGAAGCTGCGATAACTTATTGTAATTGACAATTCAAAAGCACTCAAAGTAATCGTCTACGAAAGATTATATTTACTTTGACATATAACTTAAAACCGTGCCTGGGATTTGAACACACGACCGCAGAGATTCATAATTTCGACTACATAGGCCGCTAGTTCCTACCCTACCAAAACTAAATTCGCATAAATTCACCATTTTATGACACCAAAATGAATATATTACTAATTAAATCAAATACTATGCTTAGCATATAATGTGCAATAAAAAAACTGACGTATGAATGTTTAAAATAGATTCAGCATAATTAGGTTTCGATGCAAAAATGTCACGAGGTACGACAATCATATATCATTAAAACATTTGTTGACTAAAATAATAAAGTTTATGCGCTCATGAATAGCCTCAGGCTGCAGAGGTGCATTTCTGCATCCAAATTTCGCTAATTGTGTTTCTTATTGCCGTTTTGAGTAACATTTCCAGACTGCTGCTTCAGAGAATTTCACAGAACAGTTGAATAAGACTAGAAAGGGAATGTGAGCTTGCCGAGCGTGCTGAACCTACGATTACACTATCATTTGTTTGACACACACGCTTCTTAATAATTCGGCTTGCGTATAATCAACACTTTTACGTGACAAGCAAGAGCAGCTATTTTGTTGGAAATGTTTATCATTGGTCGTGTGCTGGTAGTAGAATGAACAGGTGACAGACAAGCGGCGACACTCGTCCCCATACTAAATACTGGCTATTTCCCTTCCCAATTCCCAAATGATAAAACCAATAACACTTTTATCAACTCTGGAAATATAACTAAAGACCTCAAAATCCTAAAGCCAATCATAGATATATAAATAGAAATAAAAATAGAAACTCACCATTAATTTCACTGACTCCATTAATCGTTGGGTTTATGTTGTCATAGAAATATCCATCGTCTTCTTGCTCAGACTTGATTTGAAATGGCATTGGTAACAAATGTTCTGTTTGATCCAACTGTCGCTCGTTCATCGGCACGTTACTCGCCAACCTTTGATCCAACCTGTCCAACCTAGCCAGATTCTGTTCCAAATTCTGGCCCAACCTTTGCGCCAAATTTGGATCCAACAACTGCCCATCTATCATAATTGGCGTCCTTCTTTCTTCAGTTAGCAATTCTTGTTCCAAATTCTGCCTGCTTAAATGCGATATCATGTCATGGCTTAAATTGTGTGGTAGATTCTGTATCCCTACTTCATTAATCCTGGCCAAATCTAGATTCCTAGCTAGGTCATGGTCATTGATATTTTGGACTAGTGTCTGAGCTAAGCCCCCTTGGAGTTCTAACTCATTTCCCAGATTCCTGACCAAGGATATGTCTAGACCTCTGCTCAAATTTTGGGTTAAAGCTTCATCATGCCTTAAATTCGAGTGGAGGTCTATTCCCAGGTCATCCCGGTGTAAATGTGCTGGAATCTCCTGGAAATTGAGGTTTCTTCCCAGCTGGTTGGTTTTTAGCATGATGGAAACTTGTCTAGGAGAGAGGGGCAGTTGGAAGTTATGCACTGAAGAGTTCAGGGAGCTCTGCATCGCTTGGTGAAGTTGTTCCATCGATATTGGCATATGCTGGTATTCTGTTTCCAACTGGTGTTTTTGGAACTGCAACAAGAAAATTTTTGATTATGACCATAGACATTTCTACATGTAAAATTTTTGAAACGAAAATTGACATGAACGAGTGAGTGAGTGAATGAATGAATTAATTCAAAATTTATTTTAATGGAATGAAAGGCCGCGATATTAATTCTCGCACAGAGACTAATCTTTGTGTGACTCGGAAATACAAGTATTCCTTACGTATCTTTGTTTTTTAGAGCAAAAAGGTGAAACTTATTGTGGGGTCAAAACTTTGATTGTTGGGTGCATTTATATATTTGTAGTATTTTATATTTAATTTATTGAAGACAGGAAAAAAATTACAGAAATATGTAGCTTGGATTGACTTTATATTTGGTATAAGTCCTGGGATACTTAATATCAAGATTTTCTTTAAAAAAATGATATGAATGTAAATGTTCTAATCAGCAACAATACTGTCTATACTTATCATATACCAACCAATTTTCTCTGCCCATTTCTTTAAAGTAACAAGCATGGTTGTATATTGAAAAGACACGGGCAAAATTAGTACAAATACAGTGATAAAAATCGATCAATAGTATATACAGGAAATTGGGTACATTACAAAGATTTTTATATGTAACCAAAAAAGTATAAGAATTTAATAATAAATTTAATACTTTACTTCCTCATTGTTTTCTAGGCACTGTGTGGCATCCAATTTAGAGATTCCATTCCTAGATTTGGCAAAGTCATATCAAATTCTTGCATTGGGAAATACTTTACAGCCGTAGGAGGCAAAGAAAAGCCCTAATAAACTCATTTCCAAGTAGAATCGCCATCAATTATAAATTCATTCTGAAATCTATAGCCTTTTGCGGCACTTTCAAATTGTTGACAAGCAATGATGTATGCCTTGATATAAAAATAGAATATTTATAAGATTATTTGCATTCAGACTAGAATTTTAAGTATAAATGTGTGTCTGTCCTTTATGTCTTTACATAATTTACAAACATACATACATAAAAGTAACAGAAATAGTATTCCAAAAGCATTAACTGGTAATAGTGTAATGTCTAGTTCATATTTGTTTATTGTGGGCTCAGCATATTGGTATTTATATGTCAAATTGCTTTTGTTAATTAAGATTCAGAATTTTTAAAGCAAATTGGTGGGGATTCTATTGAAGTTCTGTCACTATTACCTACTGTGTTATTCAAGATTGTATAATAAACTGATGTTTATTAGTTGGTTTTATATTATGCAGAAATACTATAGGGCTAGGCAGAGGTGCATTTCTGGACTCATATTTCATTGATTGTCGCCTACAAATAGGGCACCAACCTATGTTCTATATTTAATTACATACTCAGCCCATAGCCTTCCACTGCTAAATGTAGGTCTCCCCAAAAAAAGCTCCTACCATCCTAATCTTGTGCAGCTCACATCCATCATACATTTAATTAGTTAGGAATAAAGTGTTGCTGATAACAAAGACAAAGAGAAGGAATAAAATAGACTAGTGACAGATAACCAAAGGACTCTTACTAAGATATTGGCAACCAGAGTAAGCTCTAAAGAGAAAGGAGAGTGAAAACTAAAGCAGGTATTTGAAAAAAGGTATGATAAATAAAGAGACCATTAACATAATATTAATTATTCTTATATTTCATTCATAGGCCTATGTCCAGCAGTGGACGTCTCTTGGCTGATGTTGGTGATGATATTTCATTCAGATCACAAAATAAAATGTATATTTTTAATGGTTTAGTAAAATATATCTAAAACTCAATCAATAACTCGACCTATGCATAGAATAAGGTTACTTATGACTATAACACCAAAGTACTTTTTATGTCTATAATAGAGTCAAAATTGTTTATATATTGCACTAGTGAAGTAATAATGATCATACATTTTGTTATTGTTTGAAGAACATAAAAATTTACTGATAATTTTGTGCCCAATTAAGGCTAAATTGCTGAGAAAGAGAAGTTGTGCAAAAGCATATGTTACTTTATTCTGCGCATAGCTTGAATTTGTTAATGTATCTTCTCCACATTTTGTTCTAAAGACTATTTTTGAATTAACAGTGTAAGGATAACTTCTGGATATATAGACTGGTTACAAAAGGTTTTAAACATTTAAAATTATATTGAAAAAAAAACTTATTTGGTGTTTTTTATTAATCCATATTAAAGAAAGAAATAGTATTAATTTACTTTATTCATTTTTAATCATTCATACTTCAATCACTTTATTCAAGTGTTCAGTTAAATAAAGACTCCAAGCATAATTCAAAATGAAATTTATAAAAAGTGTTTATAAAAAATAAATAGCAATGACAGACTTGCTAATATAATTCACAATACATGTTTTTAATTGTATTTTTGATCATATTATCTGTGCTCATATAGTACAAAGGTACATGTTGAGATTTATAGTATAAAAATCATGTTAATTAAATATTGTGTTTTTATATTTAAGCAATTTCTATAAATATTTATCCTCAATCATTTTATATCTTAGTTATAATTTTATTTTTAAAATGGACGATAACTGAACAATACTATAGGACATTATATTCAAATTATATTAAGTAAATATAGGTAAAGACTCCTTTCAAAGCAATTGTTTCATAAAAAAAAATTAAAAACTATGATTTCAGACAACATATTTCATATATTTTTTATTGTTAATGTTTTTTTGTAAGTATAACCGCAATTACAGGTATATGTTTTTTATATGAAAAACATCTTGAATTAACTTACCCCATCCATATAAACCTTGTAATTCTCGTCGACGACATTCTGATCTTCCCGTTTCACAAAATCCATTGCAATTTAAAACACAAAATTAAAAAGCTAATACAAAAATGTTTTATTTTTTTTCATAACGTCCCAATGCCTAACCTCAAACGACCACAACACGACATAGAACGTACTGATGTGTTTAAAAATAATTCTAACATTTAATTTATGTTACAAAGTTCATGATTTAATTATTGAAAAATTGTGATAAAGTATAAATACAGTTTGTATAAATTATATTTTTTTGTAAATTGACGTTGTTCTGACGAAAGAAAGGAAGCTGAGCATTGACAATATAGAGGCGCCGTCAACGAACATCTGTCGGGGATACAGCGTGTGTGTCTTATACCCTATTTTTACGGAGATATTTGAAAAAAGACACCTAATAAAAAACAGTGGATGAAATTTCTTTTTTAATTCACATTTGAACACACAATTGAACGGGATTCGTTATCTTAAGGTTAAAAATAATTTATGTGTATCGTATGTGTCATTCAAATTTTTAATAAGATGCATTTTAGTAACAATAGTTAAAATCTTATAAATTATCGAAAACTTAAACAAAAACTTTATGTTATTGTAAAACTTGACGTTATTCATGAAATTGATAATATGAAGAAGTCCATGTCCATAATATTGGGTAAAAATGTAGGTAAATAGTTGCAACACTACGTTTAAATCATAAACAACGGACTTTTATCGTTCGGAAATAAAAAAAATATAAATATGAAGAACGTAAAAGTAATAAAAAGAAATGTATTTAATAAATGTTATACTTATATAGTATATAGGTTATTACTAAAAATAATGAAATTCCAGTTAAAATAATATCTTTTAATTACGTAATAGAAGATTCTGGAGTAAAGTCAACCTCTTAACGATAAACTTTTTGACCCTCACATAATCTGTCAAAGGAAAATATTTGATGTTTTCTGTGACTAAATCGGCGTTTTCGAAAAACCTCACATTTTCCCTTAAATTATTTGCTGCAGACCTGCGTTTTACACACAAAAAGTAAGTGAAAAATTGTAAATAACTCTAATTGGACAACACATTTAAAAGCATGTTAATACCGGTAGTAAATAATCAATGTCAATAACTATTTTATATTTTAAATAAGTTTGTACTGGGATTCCGTTTATTTATCATACTTTTTTTATAAAATATATTTACTTTATCAATCGCGACCTTATAATGTACCTTTTAATGGTTTGTTTACCTTTTATCTGAAGGCTCCCTGAATAGGGAATAGTTAAAGGGTATTTCATGTAATACTATCAGTATTTTAAGTGGTTACAAGCAGTATATCAAGTGTCGCGTAGTTAGTGTTTGTTGAAGTATTAAATATAAAAGCAAGTGCCTGGTAATGATTCTCACTGGAACCTATTTTTATTGTCAAATCGAACATTTTATAAAATATAACTACTTGTAAATAATATTGTGTTGGTACATCATTCAAGTAAGACAAAAAAAATATGCGAAATTCTAAATGATTTTGCAACATAAGTATGCTTTCAAATCTAGTGATAACTTTCTTTGTTTTCATCATAAAACATTCTCAATAGTAATATGTTCCTAATAATCCTCTATTGACTAACCTGTTATAAATACAGCTGGTAAAATGGAGTGAAGGGACTGCACAGGATGGACTTAGTGATTTTATCATCTTCATCAACATCAGACAATTGTGGTTAACTGCTGGACATAGGCGTCCCCCAATGACCCACTGGGATCGATCACAAGCCGCCTTAGTGCTTTTATAATGGTTGAATATTTGTTCCACAGAGCCATGTCGAAGTCAGCCCTAGTTATTCTGGCCCAAGGTGCTGAGGAGATGGAAACTGTCATCACGGTAGACATGCTGAGAAGGGGCGGAGTAAGTATTTTTAAAAAACTGTTTTTTTTATGTCTGATGTCCATGGCAATTTAATAGTACAGAAAATTGGTATTAAAATTTCAATGATTTCTTGTAAAAAAAATGTGTAAATATCTCTCCAAAAAACAATAACAGTCATTTATATTACTTTTGAGATCAATTAATATTTATATCTTTTTAGTGTTTTGAAAAAAAAACCATTTTATGCAATAATATATTTCGTGATTGCGCCTCTAAGTGCACTATTTAAAGATCTAACTTTAAAACAATAAAGGACTGAAATTGCCTATCTTCCACCCTCTATTTCTCCTATCACACTATTTTATAGGCTCAGTCAGTATAAGAACCCAAAATAGCCACAAAATCATGAGACTTCAACCATCTCCAGGACTCCCTATTGGTGTCCTTTAAAGTCATAATATCTTTAATTATGTAATCTTTTACAAGATTTTATATAATCAGTACCATAGTATTGCTTTAGAAATATCATTCTAGAGAAGAAATGGTGCTAGAAACTTTCTCACAAAATAAATAAATACACCCAACAGTCACATACATAGTCCTGACCCCACACTAAGATACGAGTCTTGTGTCGTGGGTATCAGAAACTACGAGAGACTTTTCGGTCTCACAAACACCCAGACCCGAAACAAATATTTGTGGATCACACAAACATTTGTCTCGGTGCGGGAATCGAACCCGCGGCCGCTCGTTTCGCAAGCTGGTGTCTAACCAACTGCGCCACGGGGCTGTCATAATAATCCAAGTTATATCCTTATCTTCCAGGTCCAAGTAACATTAGCCGGCCTGGATGGTGGTAACCCCGTGCTTTGCTCCAGACAAGTGACCCTCGTGCCCGACAAGTCTTTGGCGGACGCGCTGGCTGAGAAACCGCAGTATGATGCTGTAAGTGATCTTATTGCTCTTTAGATTTCCTCAGTTTACATATTGGAACCCTTAGGGCCATCCAATATTATAATATTCATGTGATGCCTTTCTGGCATTTTAAACCCTCAGTTGTAGAAGAGGCACGTGTCTAGCAGTGGGTCATATGTGGGCTGATAATAATAGCTGATAAAATGAAAATGTAAACAAACTAAAGAGAAATCTCAAGTGTGACAATGATTCTTTATATAAAAATATACATTATTCCTGCAATTTTAAAGGTGATCCTGCCTGGAGGTCTGGAGGGGTCAGATCGTCTCTCCAAGTCTGAAGTGGTGGGCACACTCCTCAAGGAACACGAGAAATCTGGCAAAATCATCGCTGCTATATGCGCTGGTGAGTGTTTTTAAGAAGCCTTTGACAGGAAGTGGCGTAAGTTGGTACAAAATAGAGAGGTATGGAAGAAAAAGAGGGAGGCCTTTGCCCAGCAGTGGGATCTGGTATAGGCTATTTAAAAAAATAAGAAAAGTGGTTTAGGATAACTCATAAAATTATGTCAGTAACACATAATAGGTACTAAATAGAGGAGCTTTAAACACTTTCCTTTTGTAAAAAAAAAAAAAATTGTAACAATAATTATATGGTCAAAAATATCATCAAGGTCTAATTCGGATAATGTTTCTTGAAATACATCTGTTTTAATTAGACAATGATCTTCGTATCAAAATTGTAAACTATCTCTTGATTGGAAAAGAGTAACATTTTCTTGCCATTTTTCTCTAGTGAAAATTGCCATTTAATCAAGATGGGAAACATTTTGTGCTCATGGGGCATGGCCTAAAAATTTAGGGAAACAATAACCTAAAAGATGTATGGTTATGTCTGAAGATGATATGTATGACTATATGCATGATTGTGATGACGTGATGATAATAATAGTTTGTATGATGATGTTGATATGTATGATGATGATATCTATGATGGAATATCTTATGTCCCCAGCCCCAACAGCGTTCGTGGCCCACGGCGTGGCCCTAGGCAAGCGTGTGACGTCATATCCGTCGACCAAAGACAAGGTGGCCGGCGCCCCCGGGGGCTACAAGTACGTGGAGGGAGAGAGAGTGGTCGCCGACGGGAACGTGGTCACCAGCAGGGTGAGATACCATTTATAACGTTTATGTGGAGGAAAAAGCAGTGATGGCCTCGAGGTTTGGGCGCACGGTCGAGAATCTCAACGGTCGCGGGTTCGAACCCCAGGCATACGCCTCTGACTTTTTCAAGTTATGTGTGTATTCACAATTAATTATAGCTTGCTTTAACGGTGAAAAACAATGTTGTGAAGAAACCTACACACCAGCTAAAAGTTTTAAGGTGTGTAGTCCGCCAATCCGCACTAGGCCAGCATGGCGGACTAAGGCTTAAAGCTTCTCAGTTGTAGAGTAGACCCTTGTCCAGCAGTAAGACATATTTGGGCTGTACATAATGATTAAAAATAAAAATATCCTATTCCTGTTTCATTCGAGGTTTACTATAGAAGATTTTTTTGCTATATGAAAGTTATAAAGAGGATCCTAATTCAATTTTTCCAGGGTCCAGGCACAGCATATTGGTTCGGTTTGACCCTCATTGAAATGCTAACGGGCAAGGAAAAGGCTGACCAAGTGGAAAAAGGAATGATTATCTCAGGTTATTAGATCTGTATTAAAACGTTATTGTATAAACAAAGCTTGTAATATATTGATAAAAATGGTAAAAGTTGTAAATCTCAAGAAAATTGGCAAGATGTAAAAAAAATAAGTGTTGTATGTATAAAAATGTTAGTAATTTTTGTCAAAATTATAGTAATAGTGTTGGATACAGGTATCCTATATGATGGAACTTTCTGCATATCCATTTAGTGTCCTATTAATATTATATATATTGGTTTTTATTTGAAATACTGTTATTACAATGTGTTGCTAGGAAAAAAGTGATATTTTTCCTATATTGATTTGATTTTTAGGGTTTGGCTTCAAATAAATTTTTGGAATGTTTTGTGCTAAGGTTTTTTGGTTTAAAGTCTATTATTATATGTAATGTTTTACTGGAAGTAAAATACTTGCTTAAATTATGAATAAATCACATAAAAATTAATGTATTTTTATTTTAATCCCCTAGATCTGACAATATCCCTGTTTAGTAAAAGTCTCATAATAAGTAGTGGCCTCAATGTTTAGGCGGGCGGTCGAGAATCTCGGCGGTCGCGGGTTCAAACCCCAGTCACACACCACTGACTTTTCCAAGTTAAGTGTGTATTCACAATGAATTATCACTTACTTTAACGATGAAGAAACATAATAAAACCTGCACACCTAAAAGTTCCACTAGTCCTGCACCTGCACTGGTCCAGCGTGGTAGACTTAGGCCTAAACTCTCTCTCAAATTAATTTATTACAATGCATGTAGAATTGATGATGAATTCGTTTTTAAGAATGATGCTTCATTTGTTATAGAATATAGATTGTTTAGAATCTGTTTCCATTTCGGATATGACGTATAATTTCAAATGAAAAGATATAGGTGTTAGTAGCGCCATCTATAACGATTTTTTAAACTACAATTTAAGACTGAAACGTTTACATCCGTGATTTTATTGAAAAGCAAACGGAAACTTGACGGTTAGATCCCCACACCGATACAAATGTTTGTGTGATCCACTAATATTTGTTTTGGGTCTGGTTGTTTGTGAGACCGAAAAATCTTTCGTTGTCTGATACCCACGACACAAGACTTGTGTCTTAGTGTGGGGTCAGGACTATGTATGTGACTGTTGAGTGTGTTTTTTTATTTATTATTATTTTTTGATTTTAAAGCAATAATTCATATTACCTAAGTGTCAGAAAAATTTAACTTTTAATAACCATGTTTGAATTTAATGCCGGTGTGATAAATATTACAAAACACAGGCAAACCCATAGGCCAGAGTTAACTGATACAAAAATCAAAACCTATTATAGAATGTTCTTTGAAGAGAAAAAAAATGAAAAATAGCAGCACAATTACAAATCCTAATTCACGATAACGTAGACGGAATGACATATCAAAGAGTTGAAAGGGCATTTAAATCAAGCAATTAGGCTTTGATATTACACAATTAGCGCCCTTGAGGTAGGCTTAATCTATTAAGTATTTATCAATTAACTTGCAATCCGACCCGGGTTTACTTCAGAAAAAAAATTAAAAAACTTTAATATGACGTCAAATATTTGTGAATGGACCTCAAAATATTAACTTTATGTTACGTAACCTTTTAAAATAAATAAATACAGTCACATAAGTAGTTCTGACCCCGGGTACAAGTTTTGTGTCGTGGGTATCTACGTGGGAAACTACGAGAGACTTTTCGCTCTCTCAAACGAAAAAATG
Source organism: Cephonodes hylas (assembly GCA_030295005.1). Classification (NCBI taxonomy): domain Eukaryota; kingdom Metazoa; phylum Arthropoda; class Insecta; order Lepidoptera; family Sphingidae; genus Cephonodes; species Cephonodes hylas. The sequence continues at coordinate 4,133,883 of AP025387.1, read as the reverse complement.
TTATTGTATGAAACAAATATTTATCTCGGTGTCACCAGCTGGTGTCTAGCCAACTGTGCCACAGGAATGTCATAGAATGAAAATTATTTCTCTGCTCTCTATTCGTTTCGTTCTTCTCGAGATTTAAGCACGCGATCGAGAACCTCGGCGGTCGCGGATTCAAACCCCAGGCACACACCTCTGACTTTCCGAAGTTAGGTGATCATCACGATATTCTCTTTACACGTCAAATATTTTTTATTTTATAAAGATTTAAACCTTAAAAAAAATCGGATTTACAAAGGAAAGTTGGGTTCATGGGCATAATATAGACAGACACTTCAACGCTTATGACTATAGATAAAAAAGCTTTTGAAATGATATAATATTAATTCAAGGATTCATCAAGTGTAATTCTTACACTGTTAATTCTGTTCATGCAATATCTTAGCAATTGTTCGACATTCGTCAAATCCTTTACTACTATAGGTCCCAGTCCCTACGGTAGTCCAGTTTCAAACAGTGTTAACTATTGCCATTTCACGCGCCGTCATAAAATTTTATTTGCAGGTCATAAATGGACGAATTAGAATTTAAACCTTTCCATAAAACATATCAAATAATAACATTTGCTATGAGTATTGGTATGATATATCCAAACCCGGCCACCGATAGGATGAGGCTTGCTTTCATACGTAAGTATTTGTTGTCTATTTTAATTTACTCTTATACGGTAAGTAAATAAAACAGGGTGTATTCAGACCGTGATCGGAAACTAAGGCAGTTAATAGCTACGGTGATTGCAAATCCCCTGGCGTTAAAGACAAATCCGACAAAAAATAAAATTTTTGACGATTTCCTGACATCCACATACATTTTATACCGAAGTTTGTTGGGGAAACAACAATTTTTTTGTCGCGATTTTCTTTAACGCCAGGGGGTTTGCAATCACCGTAGCTATTATCTGCTTGTGCTATTGTAGCAGTGATGGCCTCGAGGTTTAGGCGCGCGGTCGAGAATCTCGGCGGTCGCGGGTTCGAACCCCAGGCACACACCTCTGACTTTTCGAAGTTATGTGTGTATTCAAATTGGATTATCACTTGCTTTAACGGTGAAGGAAAACATCGTGATGAAACCTGCAGACCTAAAAGTTCTTAGGAATTTCTTAGGTGTGAAGTCCGCCAACCCGCACTAGGCCAGCGTGGCGGACTATGGTCTCTAAACCCTCTCAATGGTAGAGGAGACCCGTGCTCGGCAGTGGGCGTATATGGGTTGATGAAGAAGAAGAAGAAGATTATCTGCTTAAGTTTCCGATCACATTCTGAATCCATACTAATATTATAAATGCGAAAGTAACTCTGTCTGTCTGTCTGTTACGCTTTCACGTAAAAACTACTGAATGGATTTTAATGAAACTTTGCAATAATATAGCTTATACATCAGGAAAAGACATAGGATACTTTTTATCCCGGAAAATGTAGTATTCCCGTGGGAATGGGTATTTCTGGATCTACCAAACCGATTTGAATGATTTTTGGTATAGAGGTACGTAGGGTTCACAGAATTAACATGGGATTGGACAATTTTATCCTGGAAAATATAATCCCGTGGGATAAACATGTTATAAATGCAAAAGTCTCTTTGCACTTAACCCTAGAGTCTACGCGGACGGAGTCGCGGGCAAAAGCTAGTACACATTATATGAAAAATGAATTTCCTTCGATTAGCGATAGATTGTTCATAAGGTGTCCCATTTTACATTCACGGCAATTTTCGTAGCGAATTATTCTCATTTGAGTTGGTTGATTCTATGTGCCAATGCTCAACAAATGATTGCGAATTTGAACAGTCCGCACATCATATCCTTTGAGAGTGCAACCTTTGGTCGAATGAGCGTAACATCGTTTCATTTTAATCATTATCGTCATCATCTACAGCCTTTTTAACCCACTGTTGGGCATGGACCTCTCTTCTGGCATGCCATTGGTCTCTATCCTGGACCAGTCGCATCCAAGATCTGCCAGCCACGTTAACCAAATCGTCCACCCATTCAGCTGTTGGTCGACTAACACTGCGCTTGCCCTCCCTTGGCCACCACTCGGTCACCACCCTACTTCATCTCTCGTCAGCTCGCCTTGCCAATAATAACTTCAAAAATAACTGTTTTTGTATCACAGCTCTATCCCTGCTAAGCATAATGCCACTCGCAACTATGATATTCATAGACATGTACAAAAGCTGGACAGAACGGGACATAATTAACATAATACGACATAGTACCGTCGTTGGACCGTTTTTAGGTGGATTCTTTAAGGTAAGGAAAGCTGCAGTGGTACTCCCACAGAAGCCCAAAAGCGTTACACGTTAATTGTGTAATGTCTAGTTTATAATTGTGTGGTCATATTTTCAGTTGTATGACAAATTGCTTCTGTTAAATCAGGTTTTAGCGATTGTTATTCGGAATTTTATATATTATATATACATGTTTATATGATTATATATTAATTACGTTAGTCACAGCCGAAGGACTTAAAAAAACCAAAAATTTTATAATACTAATTTATTAACTAGATACTAGTTTCTTGATCGATGTTAGATACAAGAATTATATCTTTCTACAATAATAACAATATATATATAGTAAACTTATAACTAATAATTGAGGTCGCGGAGTCGGCGTTTACGCGGCCTTGATCCGTATGTGGAACGACGAAGCATCAGCGATTTTGGGTAACCGGGCCATTGTGGTCATCAGCAATCCTTGTATGTGTGTCGCACGTAACACCTCCCCCCTCAGATCAGCAACTATTTGAGAACGTTGAGCGAAAATGTTGCTGGGGTGGATGTCTGAATTTTTCTTGTTTCAGGGGTTGCATATATTTGATCCTCGCTGGATGGGGTGTCCTTTTCAGATAGTGAGGGCTTGTATCCTTTAGACTTTTTGAGATAACGGCGTGCAGTAACTCCAATACTTATTGCGGTTATAACTAGTACCACAGTGTAGAGAGGTATTGTGGTATGATATATAGCATGGTCCAAATTTACTGGATGCTGGGCTTGAATCTTATCTTCAATATCATGTAGTCCTTTCAAGTTGATTGATGCTAGTTCAAGATGAGGGATGCTGGTATCATCTCTTGTAAGGTAGCCATTCGGTATGTTTGCTATTTTCAGCGGCTGTCCTTTAATTTGTCCATTGATGTTAATAAGGGTGAATTCGTCGGTGCGCAGCGAACATTTCAGAGGAATCGTGACGAGGTAGCTTCCGCTTAGCGTTACGTAGTCCTGGCGTCTACATTTCAGTTCAGCCTTTGTTGGTTTAGGGATGACGATTGTATAGTGTTGATCATCTAGCTGCTCCATAGCTTCTCTGGTGAGAACGATTTCCGTCGGCTGGCATGATTTATGTAGGGGCTGGTTTCCGATGAGACTCTGGATACAGTCGGCATGGCCTCGGGGCTGATGATTGATGCTCTCCTCACAAAGATGTCGACGATCGAACTTCGGGCATTCAGCCTCCATGTACATGAAACTTATCCCATTAGTTGCCATAAAAGGATATGAAGGGATAAAGGTCTGGTGGTGTTTATTAGGAACAATGGAAAGCCTATACAACTCGAAATTATCTGGGGAGACTATGGGAAATTTAAAAATAATGACTATTCTTTTATCTATGTAATAGAATCCTGGTTTAATTATATTATAATATTCTCTTAACTCCGCGTCCAATATTTGATCCTTGTTGTATAAGGATTTTAGCTTACCTATTATATTAACTAAATTTTCTATTTCTAACATACTATGATGAGTGCTCGATGCACTTATAAATGCTAAGGTATTCTCTAACTTAATTACCTCTAAAGATAAATCCTTCACGTTATCGCCTATAATAGTTAGCAACTGTGCAAATTTGGCAAATTTAATCAATGTGTAATCTGCGTAAACGGTTCTGTTTAATAAAATTTCTAACGTGTTGTTAATTTTTTCCTGATTATCAACGATATGTGCGATTAAACTTGAATATTGCGTCATCCAATTTTTATTGAGACTTATGTGTTCGTCCAGCTCAGATAACAACTTATGTTCATTATTTTCTAAGACATTAATAGCATGATTGTACCGTTCAGCATCGGAATGGTCCAAGTTACCGGTCACACTCTTTATTAAGGATCCTAGTCCGTCAACTAGACCTCTTTTGACGCGGTTAGGTTCTAATCCTCTTAATTGCGACTTCAATTTTATTAATTTATTGCTAAGATAACTTATCTGTATTTCAAACAGGGCTAGTGTATGATTGTCTAATTTATTTCTAAAATAATTAAGTTGATTTTGAACAGAATCAATTCTGTCCTCTATATCGGATAATTCAATATACTGTAAGAAAGAATGATAATGAGTAATAAGTTTTGTGGGTCCGAGATTAAATGGTAAGAGGCCCGGTCCATCGTCGAGACTCTCAAGTCTTATGTCGGCCGCCAGACTCAGTTGGACTATTAGTAGTAGTCGAATCCTGTAACAATCGAGATGACTTACATGTACGTTTAAGTCTAGACTTTGCAATGGGTCCTTTCTTTTTAGACGTATATATGTGAATCGGAAGGTTTGCAAGTACAGTGTCTTGCGTGTATTGTGGCGCTAATTTTTGCCTACTCGCTAACGGGTTACTTATAAATACTTGTTGGTCGGGTTGATACTGTTCTTCCGGTTCCCTATTTTTATTACGGTTATTCATTAGGTTAGTGCGATCTACCGTGGTGGATTTATTTATAAGATCATATACTACTTTCATCTGGTCCCGGTGGCTTAAAATATACTGCTGCATAAGATGAGCTGTCAGGTCTATATCTAGGGGGTCTCTGGGGTCAAAATGACCTCGTATGATATCATGAGGCCTGCACTTAGTAAAACTATGAACTGAACTGTTATACGCTAATACCGCATAGGGCATTTGGTTCACGACAGGTTCATCTTTTTGCTTTAACTTTAATATACGTAAATGTTCTATTATAGTGGAATGGAATCTTTCTATTATGCCGTTATCATTAGGTGAGTTCGCCAAAGTCTTATGGTGGTTAATTTTATGTAATCTTACAAATTCGGCAAATAATTGATTCGTGAATTCTGTACCGTTATCTGTAACTATAGTTAAAGGTAGCCCATGATGAGTACAAAATGTTAATAATCCTTGTAAAATACTTATTGCAGTTCCGTCGCGTAAATGATAAGCCTGCCCGTACTTAGAAAATGAATCGACAAACGTTAGGTACTTTTCTGCTTGAGCGGTAAATAAGTCCATATGTACTATTTCAAAGGGTTTGGTGGCTGGGGGCACGATGTTAAATTGTGGCCTGATAGGGTTTCTATCATACTTCGACTGTCCACAAATTGTGCATTCGTTAATGTATTTGCTTATCTCCTCTTTCATCTTCGGCCAATAAAAGCGCCGGGAAAGTGATAAGTAACATTCGTTTATTCCCCTATGATTAGTCTTACCCTCGTGATAGTTTTTAATTATTTCCTGCTGTCTTAAATATTCTTTTACGTCTTCTAGTTCAGTCTTTGCTAAGACTAAATTCATAGAAGAGCTTTTAAAATTATTTTGTATGATCGGAATTATGGAATACATCCCTAATGGGGGTGTTATTTTAAGGGCAGTTTTTACTTTCGGATTAACGTATTCCTTTATGGCATTTACTACGTCTTGCTCTAAATTGGATTCTGATACTTGAATGTGAGTACGGGTGTGTGTGTCGAATGGTTTTGTGGCTGTTGTTCGTCGTTTAATATCACCTACTATTGTAAAACAAATCTGTCTATGGAACTTATTCAACGGCTCATCGGTAATGGGAACTTCAAGAATCGGGTTTTCATTACTAGTGTGAGCTGTCTCAGTTGACGAATCAGCGCGACTAGGTGGTCTCTCGGAGGGGTTTACGAGCATCGAGTCTGTTTCCTCATTATTAATTTGGACTCGTGATAAAGCATCGGCATTTGTGTTACATTTGCCTTTTTTATAGACTATAGTATAGTCGTATTCGCTTAACTTGAGCCGCCAGCGAGTTAACCGGGAATTCGGCTCTTTTAGATTCATAATCCATTGAAGGGGTTTATGATCCGTTAGAATTTTGAATTTACGACCGAATAAATATGGTCTAAAATATTTGGTTGCCCAAACTATGGCAAGCAATTCTTTTTCTATTGTGCTATATTTTTGTTCACTATCGTTTAAAGTTCTGGACGCATAACATATGGGCTTATCTGAACCTATCGGTCCTTGTGAAAGGATGGCACCTATCGCTACATTAGAGGCATCCGTTGTTAAATTAAACTCTTTCGAAAAATCCGGGTATTGTAATATCGGATCGTTTGTTAATAAATTCTTACATTTTTCAAAACTATCGATATACTCGGGGTCAAACGTTATCTTATTGGTCTTTTTGAGGCATTTAGTCATCGGTTTAGTTATACGTGCGAAATCCGGAATAAATTTTCTGTAGTAACCTAACAGTCCTAAAAATTGTTTAATTTCTTTGCTACTCTTAGGCAGTGGATATTTTTGAATAGCCGCTATTTTATCAGGGTTAGGTCTTATACCCTCTCGACTAATTATATGGCCTAGATATGGTGTCTCCAACTTCAGAAATTCAGATTTATCCATTTGGATTTTGAAATTGGAGTCACGTAGCCTGTCGAACACTTTTTCTAGATTTACTATGTGCTCTTGCAGGGATGTACTAAAGACGATAATATCATCGAGGTAAACTAGACAGATTTCATTTTGTAACCCTCTAAGCACATTGTCCATCACTCGTTGGAATGTGGATGGTGAATTTTTTAGGCCCATTGGCATTCGTAAGAATTCGAAATGCCCATGTTCGACATTAAAAGCTGTTTTTTGGATATCATCGGGGTCCATCTCGACCTGATAAAATCCTGATGCTAAGTCCAGGGTCGTGAAGTATTGGCATCTACCTAGTTTATCCAGAACATCCGTGATGTTAGGAATCGGATACCTATCGTCTATGGTCTTGTCGTTTAACTTCCTAAAATCAACAACTATTCTCCACTTCTGCTTCCCTGAAGCATCAACTTTCTTAGGGACTACCCATATAGGTGAGCTCCAGGCGGAATCGGATGGCCGAATAATGCCTTGTTCCAACATCTTAGTAATCTGTTCCCTAACTTCCTGACGATGAATAAATGGATACCTATAATTTTTACTATATACCGGTAATTCGTCCGTTGTCCTAATCCTATGCTTAATTTTATTCGTAAACGTTAAGGGTTCGCCATCGAGATAGAATACGTCTGCGTAACGTCTGCACAAAGCTTCCAAATTGCATTTCTCCTCTACGTTCAAGTGATCAGTTCGCAAACGATTTAAAACATTTTTAACACGTTCCGAATCCGGCCCTGGCGTTATGCATTCGATATTAAATACCTGTATGCGCGGTTGTTGTTCAAATTTAATAGTAATATCGTCACAGGTGGGGTTTTCGATTTCAATCGTGCCTACTCTGTCCGAGACCTTAGTAACGCACTCATGGATAATGCAATTAGAAACTATTTGCTGGGGCACATGTACGTCACCTTCCGAGTCATATATCGGTACGTTTATTAGTTTGGATGAGCCGGCTGGGATCGTTTCGTACGGGTTCGATTTTCGACACTTATAGCACTTGAGATGTATTGAAGCATGTTCCGTAATTAACAAATTATTCTTTAAATCTATGTTACAATTTTCTAACAAGTCCAAACCTATAAGTCCGTCGAAATAATTATGGAATCTATATATGAAAAATTTCGCATATCTTTGTTCATTAAATTCCTGAAAGTGCGGGATGGTAATTGAATGTTCATGTATGCTAGTACCTCGCGAATTAGTAACTTCGAAAGGATCAAAATCACGTGGAATAGTGGGGAAAAATTTGTCACATGCTTCAGGGCTCAAAAAGGATTGATTCGCGCCGGTATCAACTAATAACTTAAGTGGGGGATCCGCTATTTGTACGTAGCGTAATTCCCTTTTGGAATGTAGATTTAATTCTATCTTGGTTCTTTCGTGGAACGGCCCTCGGAAAAATCCTGCTTATTATCAACCGGGCTTTGCGCTTCCGCGTCGGTAACATTATTCGCGTTTGTATGATCGTATTGAGACTGATCGATAGCGTATTCATATTCCGGATTCATGTCGCAGTAATATTCCGAATAAGGAGGATATGTAAATGGCTCATAATAACACTCGCCGTAATAACTATCGTTATAATCGTTGTAATCTGCAATTTCGTTAAAATTCATCTCCCTACTTTTAAAATAGTTTGATGGCGGAGGATTACCGTGAACTCTCCAATCGCGTCCCGTTAAGGTTGGTGGTAATACCTTCGGTACGTAATGGCTTACACCACTCATGGGTTTCGGCCCGGCATTATATACTGGTACATTTTTAGGAGGTAATCTAAAACTGTTATTCGGATTATAATTTGGCGGCGGCGCCCGGAACATTTGCTGAGTACGCGTGGGATATGTAAGCATGCGTTGCTGCGGATGAGAAATCTGGGCGTTCGGACGCCATTGGGGTGCCTGTTGCGATGTATAAGGGTGCGCAAATACGGGTGATGGTTTCGGCCACGCTGGACTAGGGGTAGGTACACTAAACATTTTAGGCATGTTCATATTAAAACCTAAGGATGGTACCTTATGTGGTGTGCTCGGATGTGCTGGAGTGTTACGTCGCTCAGGTACGGAATCATTTCGCTGCTGTAGGTACATTATATTAATCTCTTCTTGGACAAATTCCAGAGCCTTTTCAATTGTCTCGGGTCTCATACATCGAATACGTGACCCGAGGGGTTCTTTTAACCCTCTTACGAAGGCTTGCTTAGCCAAGTTACGGTAAAGATCGCGTTTAGCCTCTATCGTGGTTGTAACTGATTCGTGTAAGGACACATATGTCATAATTGTACTAAATAAGGTCTGGCATTTGTCGTAGAATTCTTGAGGTGTATCATTGCCTTGAGTTGCGAGAGAAAGATCGTTATAAAGGGCGGTTTCATCCCTTTGGTCTGCGAAATTATTTATCAAGGCGTTTTTAATACCTAGCCAGTTTGTAGGAATGCCGTTAGAATTTATTGTTCTGGCGGCAGGACCCGTGATTTTATTTAAAATTCCGTTTATGAGACACAGATTACTTAATTGATATGACGGTTCGTTTTTCATGTATTGTGCCACTATTTGGTCACAGATTTGTATAAACCTAGTTAGGACATTTGGGTTCCCATCAAACTCAGGGACCGGCCGTAGGGCCTTATAGATATTGTCCGGGTCAAATGTCATTTTATCTAAATTATTATCACTTCCTAAATTTCTATTACTATCTAAATTCCTACTATTATCTAAAGCGAAGTTCCTATGAATCTGTCTTGAAGAGACAGATTCCTCCCCTTTATTCCTTGGATGGAAAATTTTGGAGACAGGAGGCAACACTTAGGATAAAATTTCAGAGTACTTACATAAGTTGGTTTTTCTTTGTACTGATGTTTGAGTACGTCCCCGGCCGTGCCCTCGTAGGTTTCGGATTCCAGACGATGGCTTAAGAGCCCGCCAGCGACTATGCGGAGTCAAGCTAGGCAACGATTTTTGATACCTATGACCGCCACGCACTGACTCTAGAATCCTACCGACTGCGCCAATTACGTTAGTCACAGCCGAAGGACTTAAAAAAACCAAAAATTTTATAATACTAATTTATTAACTAGATACTAGTTTCTTGATCGATGTTAGATACAAGAATTATATCTTTCTACAATAATAACAATATATATATAGTAAACTTATAACTAATAATTGAGGTCGCGGAGTCGGCGTTTACGCGGCCTTGATCCGTATGTGGAACGACGAAGCATCAGCGATTTTGGGTAACCGGGCCATTGTGGTCATCAGCAATCCTTGTATGTGTGTCGCACGTAACATATTGTATACATTTATGTATTTATGTGTATTTGTATTTTATTGTGATTCTCTTTTCATGATTCTTGCTTATTTTTCTTTTTTTTCTTCCACTTTTTCTAAACACTTTACTCTACCCTCTTAACTTATTTTTCCTGATCTATTATCCATCCAAAGGTTTTCTGTAAGATATTGCCTAGAGCGATAAGACCGCCTCTTGTTTCTTGTTATTTTTATATTTAGTTCTTCTTTTATTTTGTAACAAGGAAGTGTTAATAAATAAATTTTATATGGCAAAGGCTTTTAGGCTTCTATGGAAGTACCGTCACCCAATGAGGAAAAGGATATCCATTTAATGCAACTTTTGAACGATAGATTTAGATTATGGCGTAACCACATACATTTTTAACCTATGCTTGTTAGGAACGGGGGTCAAAATATCTTTGCTCGACCAGGGAATAGATCCCAGGACTCTAGATCAAACGGCATACTGTACCAACGAGGTGGTATGTTAAAACGATTTAAACAAACTGTCTTGATCAGAATTCTTACTCAGCAAAAGGTTTAATTACAGTTCATTCAAATTAATACTCAATTCAACAGATGATACTCATGTACCACAAACGCGTGCAAGCCAAGCAAATCTTAGACGAGATCGACAGAGATTACCGGCTCTACAACCAATTCTCCGGCGAGTACCTGAAGATAGCGCGCGATGGAATCAAAAACAGCCTGGTATACAGCGAGAGGGGTTGGGCGATCACCGTTTTCACGTGCGTAATGACCTTCCCAGTGATGGCGATACTTCAGAACATATACAACTTCACATTCAAATTTGAGGCCACTAAATACATGATCCATGATTTGAACCTTCCCTTCATGAGTCCAGAAGCGCGTTTCGATTCGCCATTCTTTGAGTTTATATTCGTGTATATGATCTACTGCTCCGTTTTATACGTTATAAACTTTACTGGGTATGACGGATTCTTTGGGCTGTGTATAAACCACGCTTGCATGAAGATGAATATTTACTGCAAGATGCTGGAGGACGCGATGAAGGCTGCTCCTCATGAGGTGCACCAGAAGGTGTCGGAAGTTATTGAGGAGCAGTGTAGGATGTTCAGGTCAGTATAGACGATTTTTAACGATAGGGTTGATGTCAATCGGCTTGGGTAAAATAGCGTAGATTTTAATTTGTTCTTGCAAAACTATGGACTATTTAAACTTCTTATAATATAATAGGAAAATGGTAATTTCCGAAAAAAATCGGGTTATTAGTTTTAACAAAAATAAAACATGTTAACCTGTCTAATTATCATCAGTTATACATAAGTTCTATAAGAAATTAACGATCGTTTAATTTCAACAAAGCTTTTATCATTGTTATTTTTTTGATGAGTGCATATTATACAAAATGTTAATTACATTTTAGTAGTTTACTTCCTAAATTTAATCACAACTACTTACGTATCTATCAGTTGAATTTCTAAGTCGAAAAGTATTCGTCGTACTCCAAGACCTTTAGTCCCTCACCAATATTTATTAACATTGATTCAAATGATGATAGCAGTGATGGCCTCGAGGTTTGGTCGCGCGGTCGAGAATCTCAGCGGTCGCGGATTCGAACCCCAGGCACACACCTCTGACTTTTCGAAGTTATGTGTGTATTCACATTGAATTATCACTTGCTTTAACGGTGAAGGAAAACATCGTGATAAAACCTGCACACCTAAGAGTTCTTAGGAATTTCTTAGATGTGTAGTCCGCCAACCCGCACTAGGCCAGCGTGGTGGACTATGGCCTAAACCCTCTCAATGGTAGAGGAGACCCGTGCTCAGCAGTGGGCGTATATGGGTTGATAAAGATAAAGATTCAAAGATTACATAATCCTCTACCAAGATCGACAAACTTTAGATAAGAATTCACATAAACAATAGGAGGAAAACTTATTAGAAAAAAAAACGAAAATAGGATGCTTAATATTAGTTTTGACTGTATTTTAACAGATTTGTGGAACTTATACAAGACACGTTCAATATATGGCTCGGAATCATATTTTTGGCGACGATGATACAAATATGCACATGTTTGTATCACATTACTGAGGTAATTATTGATTTGTTTTTTATTGTTTTCATCGTATCTTTATTCAAATTTTTGGGTTTTCGCTAATAACAAAAGATATTTAATACATTGGGTTGTTCTTTTTGTTTTCCAACTCCTCTTTTACATTGCTTTTCTGATTACCTTCGTTGCGGGATTATGACAATTTAGGTCCCCTTAGATTCGCTGAGCTTCATTGCTCGGCGCCAATACTGTGCGTGCCGCTGTTGATCCTGGAGTACAGGAGTTGCAGTGGCGGGTGTGGGGTGGGATAGGGAAAACATTGGGTAGTTAGGAAAACGTTATTTTTATTTTTTGTCTAGTATTTTTTAAGGCAAGTGTGTTTGCAATCACCGTAGCTATTGCCTATATCGGTATTTATAATAAAGTTATCGATATAGCCCAAAATATTAGCTAGCTGAAGTGGCAGTGGGCAGGTCACATCTGCAGAACGGATAATCGTGTTCTGGAGTGGAGACCGCGGTTCGGCAAACGTAGTGTAGGACGCCCTCTGGCTAGTTGGGGTGACGATATCCAGAAGGTGGCTGGCAGTAGGATGAGGAGGGCCGAAGATCGAGGAATAGTCCTCTATGTCCAATCGACGTAAGAAAGACTGCTGCTGCTGGTAATGATGATTATAACAATGATAGTGATGATAATGATAACTAGCGACCCGCCCCGGCTTCGCACGGGTGCAATGCTGATATTTAATGGATGTTATCATACATATAAACCTTCCTCTTCAATCACTCTATCTATTAAAAAAAACCGCACCAAATCCGTTGCGTAGTTTCAAAGATTTAAGCATACAAAGGGACATAGGGACAGAGAAAGCGACTTTGTTTTATACTATGTAGTGATGATGACAATGATTATAATAACGACGATGATGTTGATATGCCCTATGTAATCCCAGGGCTACGGTTTCGATCTGCGCTACATGATATTCGTGACGGGCGCTGTGATCCACATCTATCTACCTTGCAGATACGCTGCCAAGTTAAAAGCTATGGTGAGTGATTTGATCCTACGCCATAGGGCCATTAGCAGTACCGGTACTCCCATAGAAGGCCAAAAGCGGTACACGGTAACTGTGTGCTGTCTAGTTTATTGTGGGCTCAGGATATTCTCATTTATATATTATTGCTTTTGTTAAATAACCAGATGGATGGGAAAGTCTGTTGTAATCTCTGATAGCCATTACATAAGCCTTGTATCTTCAGGGTCAAAAGTATGTAATAATAAATACATAAGTAAACACATCAGGCACATAAGTAGCTTTGACCCCACACTAGGTTAAAAGTTCTGTGTCGTGGGTATCAGAGACGACGAGAGACATTTTCGGCCTCACAATCACCCAGATCCGAAACAAAAATATATCGATCACAAGAAGATTTGTCTCTCGTTTTTAAGGGGATGTTGGTACTTGCAGTCGTTGCAGACGGCGACTGAAATCTACTGCTGCGGGTGGGAGGGCGTGGACGCGCAGCCTGTGAGGAAGATGGTGCTGTTCATGATCGCGCGGGGGCAGGCGGTCATAGAGATCACCGCGTTCAACATGATCGCTTTCGACATGGAGCTGTTCGTCTCTGTATGTGTGTTAGTTCTACTTATGGAGGAGCTTGAACTCCAGGCACATCATCAGTATTAACATCGTCATGATTATCATAATCAGTATTACCATCATTATCGTTATCATCACTATCATTATCATAATTGTTGTCATCGTCATTATCATTATGATTATCATCAGAAGCAGCAGCATTCCTTACATCCACTGGACCTATGTCCTATGATTCCTGTGAGAGGACTATTCCTCTCCTTTGTCACGCCACTGGGCTCGATCTTCGGCCCTCCTCGTCCAACCGCTGCCACCGCGTGGATATCGTCACCCCACCTAGCCAGAGGGCGGCCTACAAAAACACACTGAAATTTCAAGTCGTTTTCAAAATCAATATCAGCTTAGCATACTTTAGCAGTGAAGGAAAACATTGTGAGGATGCACACGTAAAGTTCATCGGAATTTCTTAGGTGTGTAGTCCGCCAACCCGCACTAGGCCAGCGTGGTGGACTAAGGCCTAAACCCTCTCAATGGTAGAGGAGACCCGTGCTCAGTAATGGGCTGTATATGGGCTGATGATGATATAGATTTTAATTGTTGCAGATAATGCAGTCTTCATACTCGATGTTCACGTTGCTGAGGTCATAAATACAATATTCTTGGGCATATTACACGCTCTAGAACCTTCTCTAATACACTTTCGCTTTTTGACACTAAGTCTTTCATAGATTATTTGCTTAATGAAATAAACTGTAGAGTATATTGTTCATTTTTATTTACTTATTCCCATGTACATGAAGCAGTGATGGCCTCGAGGTTTAGGCGCGCGGTCGAGAATCTCGGCGGTCGCGGGTTCAAACCCCAGGCACACACCTCTGACTTTTCGAAGTTATGTGTGTATTCAAATTGAATTATCACTTGCTTTAACGGTGAAGGAAAACATCGTGATGAAACCTGCACACCTAAAAGTTCTTAGGAATTTCTTAGGTGTGTAGTCCGCCAACCCGCACTAGGCCAGCGTGGTGGACTATGGCCTAAAACCCTCTTAATGGTAGAGGAGACCCGTGCTCAGCAGTGGGCGTATATGGGTTGATGAAGAAGATGTACATGACTTTTGTGTTTAGCTTAGCAGTTAGCAGCGGTGGCCTCGAGCCCTTAAACGCACGGTCGAGGATCTCGGCGGTCCCAGGGTAAACCCCAGACACAACTCTCTTTTTGAAGTTATGTGTGTATTCACAATGAATTATCACTGGCTCTAACTATACAGGAAAACATCGTGATGAAACCTGTTGAAAACGCTGTTGCTTGGTGGACTAAGGCATAAACCCTCCCAATGGTAGGGGAGGCCCGTGCCGAGTAGTGGGGCATCTATGGGCTACTGATGACCCATCACAGGCAGTTCTGTCTCTATATTAACAAGACCCGAAACAAATATAATTAAATAAATAAATACACCCAACAGTCACATACATAGTCCTGACCCCACACTAAGATACGAGTCTTGTGTCGTGGGTATCAGAAACTACGAGAGACTTTACGTCCCACAAACACCCAGACCCGAAACAAATCACACGAACATTTGTCTCGGTGCGGGGATCGAGCCCGCGGCCGCTCGTTTCGCATGCTGGTGTCTAGCCAACTGCGCCACGGGGCTGTCGCATTTAATATTAGTTATTTGTAGGGGTTTTAATAAAACACATTGTACAATTAAAGACTCTATTACTATACATTCCATCCAAATATTTACAAATACATAGACAGTACGCAACAATAATCTACAGTTAAACTAACAAATATATTTTGAAATTTAAACGGTTGACGAAATGAAAGAATACAATTGACATTAGAAAGAGATGGCACGATTGTGCGGCCAATAGCTGTCTCTTTTCTGTGTTCTTTTTTTAAAACTGTAGACGCCATTTTGAACTGTCAACAGATTATTGACCTCACAATCGTTCTATCTCCCTCGCACTTCACAAACGTCAAAAAATGATAATTATTATTATACTAGCTGACCTCTCAAACTTTGTATTGTCCTAACAGTCAATGAACGCCATGTTATGTATTTAACTGAATTTTATTTTCAATTGTATATGTATAAATATTAAAATACAAAAATAAAAACTACTAGGTAAAAATTATAATAGGTTTAAAATGAAAGTAGCTAGTTATCACGTATTAAAACATGAAACATTTTAATACAAAGCTAAAGGGAGTAAAATATAATGACGTCATATTTAGTGCGAGTGAGATAGCAAGATATTTCCATCACATTCTCTACTATTTTAAAAATAACGGCTTCAACTTCCCCATACTTTTTTCACTCAAAATTTTCGCTGTTGTAAAATCACAATTCATCAAACAGAAACCAAGACAAGTGACCACTTTGTGTATATGCATTTAAGGTTGATAACTGCATATCAACGTCAACATTTTATTACACGAAATAAAAAAAACAATTTGCACAAATAGTGCATACAATAATCGACCTTAAAACTTCGATATAGGCGTATTTTGCATCTACGCTTTTTTAACTAAAATCCATATATCTGTCTCTTTCCCTTACAAACTAAAAAGAAAAATCAATAACTACAATAAAATTTCAAATTATATACAATTTACAATTAATTTATAGATAATTTGTTATTAATAAAGTAAGAAAAAACAAAAGTTATATTTCAGGATAAAGTTAGGCAATTGTGAAGGCTTGTATAACGATACCAACAAACGAAAATTGCTCAAATCAACTATTAACTCGTTTTTCTATTTGAAAAATTCACTTGAAAAATATTTTTTTTCCATTCCAAAGGTACTAGGCCAGCATGGTGGACTAAGGTCTAATTCCTCTCAATGTTAGGGGATGCCATTGCCCAGCAGTGGGGCTTATGTGGGCTGATGATGATGAATGAATGGTAAGAAGTAAAAGTATTTTCCTTTTATATTTATCACAACTTTTTTAATAGATGGTAATTCAAAAACCTTTCAATTTAATATTTATAAACAATATATGTTACTGAGTGAATGAAATATTACCATAGGATTACAAAAGAAACTCTTACTCATTTAACAAAAATTACAACTCTTCTAAAAAACTATCACCATATGACAACTAATTAATAATTCAAAAGTAGTTAAGACAATAGCAGTATTTCTATAGAAGCTCAAAAGGCCAGTTTACCTTACAAAATTACAAATAATAATCTTTAAACTTTAAATCTTTGTCTAACAAAAGCAATTTGACATATAAATGAGAATATCCTGAGTCCACAATAAACTATAAACTAGACAGTACACAATTAACGTGTAACGATTTTGGGCGTCTATGGAAGTACCGACATTGGGTCATACCCTCATTTTCTAACTTTAAATCCGTCCATATCACTACAAGCCTTCACATAACCTACTTTTTAAATCATACATTTTCTATTTGGAGGAAAATTTTTGACATATTGTGACCAATAATGGCTTCTTCTTCTTCATCAACCCATATACGCCCACTGCTGAGCACGGGTCTTCTCTACCATTGAGAGGGTTTAGGCCATAGTCCACCACGCTGGCCTAGTGCGGGTTGGCGGACTACACACCTAAGAAATTCCTAGGAACTTTTAGGTGTGCAGGTTTTATCACGATGTTTTCCTTCACCGTTAAAGCAAGTGATAATTCAATTCGAATACACACATAACTTTCGAAAAGTCAGAGGTGTGTGCCTGGGGTTTGAACCCGCGACCGCCGAGATTCTCGACCGCGCCCTTAAACCTCGAGGCCATCACTGTTTCAATAATAATGGCTATGAAGGAAGAAAAAAGTTTTTGCAACATAAAAAGCAGGATTTGACAAAGTATAATAAAGATTGTATTAACTAAACATTATTTTTAACACTTTTTAATATTTAATAATAGTTGATCAGTGTCGGCACTTCCACAGAAGCCCAAAAGCGTTACACGTTAATTGTGTAATGTCTAGTTTATAGTTTATTGTGGGCTCAGGATATTCTCATTTATATGTCAAATAGCTTTTGTTAAATAAAGATTTAAAGCTAAGAGAATATTATTAGCAATTTTTAAAGGCAAAATGGGCTTTTGAGCTTCTATGGAAATTTCACCACAACGGTAAGTGAATCTAAAACATTGTTAAGTTAAAACAATCTAATTATGTTAAAATAGTAAATTATTCAACATAATTCACGACAGGGGCGAATTCAAGGCAAAGTAGAAGGGGTCATGTCCCCCACAACAATATATAAAATAATTAATTTCCTTTCTAACCGTTTGCTGCTCTGATAAAATAAAAATATAACTTAATCTTGTTTTTTAAAATATAGACTTCCCGCCATTGATAAAACAATATTAAAATCCAAGATGGACGATAAATTTGAAAACTATATAACATAATTAAAACAAGGTGTTATTCGAAGGCGCTTTAAATAAATATTAATATCATCAGCCCATATACGCCCCACTGCTGGGCATGGGCCTCTACCATTGGGAGGGTTTAGGCCTTAGTCCACCACGCTGGCCTAGTGCGAGTTAGCGGACTACACACCTAAGAGATTCCTAACAACTTTTAGATGTGCAGGTTTCATCACTATGTTTTCGTTCACCGTGTAAAGCAAGTGATAATTCTTTGTGAATACACACATAACTTGGAAAAGTCAGAGGTGTGTGTCTGGGGTTGGATCCCGCGACCGTCGAGATCCTTGACCACAGTTTAGCCTAAGCCCTCCTTGTAGAGGAGGCCCGTGCCCAGCAGTGGGACGTATATGGGCTGATGATAATAAGGATATATATATATATATATATATATATATATATATATATATATATATATATATATATATATATATATATATATATATATATATATATACTAGCGACCCGCCCCGGCTTCGCACGGGTGAAATGCTGATATTTAATGGATGTTATCATATATATAAACCTTCCTCTTCAATCACTCTATCTATTAAAAAAACCGCATCAAAATCCGTTGCGTAGTTTCAAAGATTTAAGCATACAAAGGGACATAGGGACAGAGAAAGCTACTTTGTTTTATACTATGTAGTGATATATATATCTTGGTAAAAACTTGTAGTATTATTAAAGAACTTATTAATTATTGTAGGCATACCTCTTAATATTTATACCGTATATTTTTAAAGCGCGTTCAAATAACTTTCGTGAAATAAAACTTAATTTAGAATAATAGACAAAAAAGATATGTTACAATATTACATCTAACAAGTATTTAATAACAGTACGTAGATTCGTAGGGGTTTTTGTAGAATTTCAAGGTCAGAATATGCTAGGGGTCTTTTTATAGAAAAAAGGTACAAGTAAGATTTTCTTTTAAAGTCTTTTGATGCAAAAACCTTATTTAATTTGTTTGCAAATATCTTGTGTAAAAAGACCCATTAGTTTTGACTATTTTGAGATATTTCGTGTAGTTTTTTTTAGAAAAAAACATTGAATTTTAAATATATTTTACCCATTATCTGACTTTTTAAGTGATGATAACAAATACTTATACTTCAACAGAAATATATCTGCATAATAATTCTTCTATCCTGCATAATTATTCTGAAAGGACCCCTAATATACCCAAAATGCCCTTAAGATACTACAAAAACCCCTACAGAACCACCACTGATAGATATAATAACATCAATCGTTAATTTTTCCCTTCACTAATAAATTTATATCTATACTTAACAATAATTTCAAGAGGATTTTGTATTTAAATTGATCTATTACTTAACATTACATTATGTAAAAGTATTCAATTTAATTTGTTTTTTTCAAATTCACTAATTTCAAAATTATAATGTACTGAAATTAAGTGAGGGCCTCCGGAGGGAATTGTGGTCTAGCGTTAAAACCTTTTTAATATTTTTAAACATCATAGACAACTGTACCAAACTTTTTCTATAAAACAGGGATTCTTTCTAATTCCCCCATATTTGGATCATTTCCAAAGGATTTTTTTTGTTATTGACCTTGAATTATTAGGCATAGGCTGTTGAAGAAGACTGTTTTAACATTTCAATATTTCAATTGTAATGCAATTACATCTTCAATTAATTATATGACTTTAATTGTTTTGGTTACACTTTGTCTTTTCTGAAAAAATCTAGGCCGATGAAACTACTAATATTCCCGCCATAAACTTTGAAAGTTTCTTAATAATAGTTTTACAGTTAAGACAAAGACATCCCTTCTATAAAGCCAAACATTTGACTATTAAAATAGTACTTGACATTTTCAAAATTTATTTTTTCTCAATTTTAATCAAAATTCCCACCCCTTCACTACATTATAGACCATATTAATCCACAGACAAGTCTATACCATAGACAATTCTAAATTTGAAATTTTGCGCAAAAACCTCAATTCACCCAACCCTCCATCTACCCTCAAAAAACTGCCTACCACCAAAAAAAGAAGCTTTTAAAAAATCTTACCCGAGTATTAGTGCTAATTAGTGGGGGGTTAAAAAACGTCATGGGGGGTCGTGGGCCCCGGCGCGGCATCCTGAGTCCGTCATGCATTTTTTAACCGTTGTTTTTTGAATATTGTTCGAGCATCAGGAGCGAATATTCGAAGGTTCCCAATCTCAATCCTCTTCCACCTTAGTTCTGTTTCTACTCTTGCCCTTGGGATGCGCTTTGCAAACGTGTCTCTGAAGATCTTTTAGTTTGAAGTATCTGTAAGGTTGATGCAATTTTATTACGTTTATTGATTGTGTTGGGGTATAAGGAACGATCTAGAGGTACGGGGTTCGATTTCCGAGTCTCGGGTTTTTCTTTAGTAAATTCTCGGTAACAGCACAGAGTCTGGCTTACCCTTTATTCCGTGGGACTGATAAATACCAGACAAAATGTCGGTCTAGAAATGCACCTCTGCCTACCCCTTCGGAAAATACAGGCATGTGGTTATGTATGTATTATGTATTTTAACTTATCACTGCACAGTACTGATTAATGAATTATCACCTACTTTTAACGGTTAAGTTAAAACCTTAAAATCCTCTACAATAGCCGACGTGAACAAAATATTTTTCTTACTCAATGTTGTTCTGGTAACTCGGGGCCCCAACTAACATACGGGAACCATAGCGACCCCCAACTAAAACACAGTCAATAGCGACCCCAACCAAATACACTGGGTTCCACCCTCAACCCCAGCCGTAACATGAGTGGACCCCTCTCAATGACCCCAGCCCGCCATTATCCCCCCCCAACCCCTCCCTAGTCACCTGCTAGGGCACTGCTTGCACGTGAACTTGAAGCCCTCGGGGTCGCTATGGGCGCGCAGCTGGTGCCGGTCCCTTATGGACTCCATCGCGAAGTTTCGGTGGTCAAGACCACAACTAAAAATATCAACTCAGTGCGACCCCAACCAAAAACACTGGGGTCCTCTATTAACCCACCAGCCCAAACCACATGGGGTCCACCACACAATGACCCCCCCCCCCACTCACCTGCTGGGGCACTGCTTGCACGTGAACTTGAAGTCCTCGGGGTCGCTATGGGCGCGCAACTGGTGCCGGTCTCTTATAGACTCGGTCGCGAAGTTGCGGTGGCACACGGTGCACTCGTGCGGCTTCGACGTGCTGTGCGACTGAATTTTTTGGGGGCCATTAATATACATTATCATCATCATCATCATTATCATCATCATCATCACTCTATAAATGTCTTACTAGGGTATGGGACTTCTCTACAACTGAGAGGCGAGATGGCTTCGAGGTTTGGACGTGGGGTCAAAACCCAGTACAGCACCGACCCCAAACAGACTTGGGAACAGGGCAAGAGTACGAGAATCATGCAATTGTGACCAAGTTTTCATTTTTATTTTGGAATACATACATTTTTAACCCCACCAGAAGGCGTAAGTATAAAATCTAACTGACGCTACTTCCATGGAAGCTTAAAAGCGTTACAGTTTAATTTTGTAACGGCTAATTTTAATTGCTTTTAGTGGGATCGTTATTCCTCAAATTGCTTTTGGTAAATAAAGATTTAAAGCTTAAAGATTATTATTGGAATTTTGTAAGGTAAACTAGGATTTTGGGCTTCTATGGAAGTACCGCTACTAATATAGGCAAATCTAAAATCTTGTTTAGTTAAAAAGATCTTATGATGTTTAAAAAGTTAACATTAGTCACGACAGGCGCGTATTCAAGGCAAAGTAGTAGGGGTCACGCCCCCCCTATATAAATGGGGTCCACTCACCACTCTCATGTGTCTCCTAAGACTCGAGTTGCAGCCGAAGTTGCTGTTGCAGATGTCGCATATGTACGGACGCTCGTTTCTGTGAGTTCGCTCGTGTACCTGTAAAACCATAGATAATTAATTTAAACCTCTTTATAACTCCCTTTTTGCTTAGGAGGGAGTGGACAACTCTCTCAACTCTGTTATATCTTCTTTTCTTAGTTAATTCGTTGTAGGATCATGACAAATTGGGTTCCGTTAGATTGTTTGAGCGTCATTGCTCGTCGTCAATACTGTGTGTGTTGTTGATTTTAGAGCACAGGAGTTATAGAGGCGGGGATGTGGTAGAATAGGGCCAAAATACTTTAGAACTTTAAATGCTGAATAGTAAACCATACTATATTAACACAATACATCATTTAATTAAGGATTTGTGACCACACCACTAGGTAGGAATGCAGAAATATTGCTGTTAAAACTATATTTTAACATCACTGACTACAGACTACTTTCAAAAGCAGATAATTCTGTGACCACATGCCAAGACAGCAACTCTTATAAAACGTTGAAATAATTCTCAATTTCCGATAATGGTCTGAATACATAATAAATAAATAAATACACCCAACAGTCACATACATAGCTCTGACCCCACACTAGGTTACAAGACCTGTGTCGTGGGTATCAGACACTACGAGAGCCTTTTTCGGTCTCACAAACACCCAGAACCGCAACAAATATTTGTGGTTCACACAAACATTTGTCTCGCTGCAGGGATCGAACCCGCGGCCTCTCGTTTCGCAAGCTGGTATCTAGCCAACTGCGCCACGGGGGCTGTCAAAATAATAATATCTTATAGAATAGCAGAAATCTTTGGGGTCACCTGTAGCGTGTAAGCTTCGTAGTACCCCTTCCCGCAGTAGGAGCAGCTGAGCGTTGGACCCCGGGACGCCCTCTCGTGGGATTTCATGTGCATCTTCAACAGTGTCTGCGAACCGAACTTCTTCGGACATTCGGAACAACCGTGCGTTTTCTCCTGTGGGGTCCATGGGAATTTTGTTATGGTAAGTTGGTAATGTTTTTTTTGGGGTTATAGCATGAATAAATTAACGTACATACAAAAAATTACGCAAGGGGTAGGCACATAGGTCAATTTCTACACTCACATTTCGCTAGGTATGTATTAGTCCCACATGATAGAGCGCAAAACTATTTCGGTTTCTAGAGCATATTTCTAGACTTTGCGCTGCGACTGAGAATTTTCTCAAGAAAAAACCAATAACTCTTTGCCTGACCCGGAACCTCTCCATACCACGAAGCATAAATAAATAAATATTCCTCGCATACATAGTTCTGACCCCACACTAGGTTACAATACTTTTCGGTCTCACAAAAACCCAGACCCAAAACAAAAATTTGCAGATCAAATAAACATTTATCTCTCGGGGGTCGAGCCCGCGGCCTCTCGTTTCGCAAGCTGGTGTCTAGCCAACTGCGCCACGGGGTCGTCAATATATAAAAGTACTTACCAGATGCGTATCTCTGTGTTTGTCGAGCGAGTGTTTGTACTTGAAACGTTTGGGACACTGTGTGCATTGGTGAGTCACTGTGGGGGTCGACCTCGGGCGGGGCCGGTGCTCGATAGCGCGGCTAGAATGGGTCCTGGAAACAATGGCATCATCATCATCAGACCATATACTTCTCAGGACATGGGGTCTCCTCTATAAGGAGAAAAGACCTTAACACGCTTGCCAAGTATGGAAGGGATACGGGGTCTCCTTTACAAAGGAGAAAAGGGGTTGCTACGCTGGCCTAGTGCGGGTTGGCGAAATACATCATGATGATCATCATCAGCTCTTACATCTCTCAATGGTTTTCGTTAAAGGGAGGAAAGGCCTTAGAACGTTTGCCTAGTGCTGGCGGACTACACACCTAGGAAATTCTTAGTAAATTTTAGGTATGCAGGTTCCATCACGATGTTTTTCATCTAAGTTAGAGTAAGTGATAATTAATTTTGAATACACGCATATTATCAAGAAATCAGAGATGTGTGCTGGGATTTGAACCCGTGACGGCCGAGATTTCAGACTGCACGCTTAAACCTTATTGCGATTACCACTAAATTCAGACTTATTAATAATTATTTTTTATTACAGCTGGATTTTTATGAAAACCTATTGTCAGTTTTCAAAAATATTTTTTTTCATTATTGAATTTTCATTGGTCCTTGAGGTTTTAAACGGGGTCAAAATCATGTTCAACTTTTATGCTACATATGAGTACTATCATACACAACGTATGAAACTAATAAAATCGTGTTAAAAAGAAAAAATGTTACATTATCATCATTCAAATCTTCCCTAGAAAGCGAAACAACCACACTGACCCCATAATACTTGAATAACCACAACACAAAAAACCTATGCATCGAATAAGGTTACTTATGACTATAACACCAAAGTACTTATGTCTATAATAGAGTTGAACTTGTTTATATATTGCACTAGTGAAGTAATAATAATCATAACTTTTGTTGTAGTTTGAAGAACAAATAAAGTTACAGATAATTTCGTGCCCAATTAAGTTCAAATCGCTGAGAAAGAGAAGTTGTGATTTTGCAAATATAACTATTCTGCGCATAGGTCGATTTAACAGTTACAACTACTAAACCAAAATGTGTGACTACCCACCTGTGTCTATGGTTCTTCAAACTCGTCTTAGTGGCGAACATTTTGTCGCAATCTTTACACGGGAATTCATCAGGCATGTTTTTCTCAGCTTTCTGTTCTTTTTTCTCCAATCTCCTTAGTTCCCTCTGACGGGCGATTTCGGCCTTCTTGTTGAACCCGAAGGAGTGCCACTTGGCATGGATTAGAAACCTTTTTGGATGACTTAAAAGGAGGTTGCAGTTCGGGCATTCGTAGTAACGGTATTTCGTACCTGGAATGGGAAAAAATGTCAAAAATTATATTTTTATCATCAACAGCCCTCAATTCGTCCACTGCTGGACATAGGCCTCTCTTATGGCACGCCACTGGGCTCGATCTTCGGCTCTCCTCATCCAACCACTGCTAGCCACCTTGCAAATTATATAATAGATAGCTATTAACATAGAATTTGATTGTGTGAAATTTAATGTGGATGTGGTCAAGAGAGATTTCAATTATCTAGTATATAGATAATTGCAATACAATTATTTGCATACTAATATATAATGGGATCGACACCTACATCACACGATCAATTTTCGCGGTGCGGGGATCGAACCCGCGGCCTCTCTTTTCGTAATCCTCCGTCTAGATAACTGCACCACGAGGCTGTTCATATATTTTAAAAACATTTTTGGCATATTCTAAGTTACCATGTCTGATATATGAGAATCTCGCCGGTCGCGGGTTCAAATCCAAGGTAAACCTATAAGCTTTTTGTTCGAGCAATGAAACATTTAACAAAATACATTCATACTGTCTTGGTTTCAAAACATGAAGGCAGATAGGGATATTTAAGGATAAAACCGCCGACTACTAAAATTCTGAACAAGACAAGACGATGATGGATAATTTTGTAGTTGAAAAATATACCGGCAAAAACTCGAACCCGTATCTAAGCCTGTGGGTGGTACGGATTGAGCAAACAAAGGTTTGCAAACATCGGAAAGCAAATACACAAGACCTAAACAAACATTTGCGCCGGGTATCGATCTTGGGACCGCGCGGATTTTGAACGAAACTATAGCGTTAAGTTTTAGGAATTTTTTATGTCAATCTTGACAATGCTCTAATTGAGGAAATTTAGTATATAGCATATGGAATATATGATAATAAAATAAATAAATACACCCAACAGTCACACACATAGCTCTGACCCCACACTACGTTACAAGACCTGTGTCGTGGGTATCAGACACTACGAGAGACTTTTCGGTCTCACAAACACCCAGACCCGAAACAAATATTTGTGGATCACACAAACATTTGTCTCGGTGCGGGGATCGAACCCGCGGCCGCACAAAAATGTGTGTGTTTTAAAGGTTTTTCGTAAATATAGGGGAGAGAGCTTAATGCCATGTCTCAGGGGTTATTTTTAGAATGAAAATATTTTGATAAATCTATACCCGACCTGCGAGTTAAACCTGAGATATGAAAAATACGTTTATCCCAACGAGTTCTATATCAATTCATATACGTACTGCTTGACACGGCCTACTCTATAATCTAGGGTTTGGCCTAAGTCCATCACGCTGGCCTAGATTAAAATTTCGGACTACATACGTAATAATTTCCCTAAAAACTTTTACCAATGCAGGTTTCCTTATTATATTTTGCTTTAGCGTTAAACCAAATGATAATTCATTGTGAATACACACATAACTTCGAAAAGTCGGTATGTGCCTGGGGTTATAACCCGCGACCACCGAGATTTAGTCTCGACCACGCCTAAACCTCGAGGCCATCACGATTCTTGAGATATTAATAAATACATTTAATTTTGTTTTAAACAATGATTTAAAAGGTTTCAAAATAATATTAAGAATGCGAGTCATGTTGGCTCTACAATGTACAGCGTGTACGATCAAAGGTTTACGGGTTCGATCCCCGTGATAGGCAGTTCGATTTTTAGTATACACAGTTTATAAATAGATTAGAGATGATTGATAACTAAGACAGAGAATGTCTATTGTAAATAAGACCATAATTTTTTTTTAATTTCATTTTTTTTTATTTTGAATATGTTTGTAATCACCGTAACTACCTATTACCTCTTTTAGTTCTTGATCATAGTCTGTTTACACTCTGTATAGATATCAAAACTTGTGTGGATGAATTTAAGTAGAAATATGGGTCTGCCTAACCCTAAGAGATTTCGTTGTGAATGTACATATACTAAACTTATCTAATAGTAATTTATATTATCAGTAACAGTATTAGATTATTTGATATAAACAGTACTATATAATTAAATAAACTTTAGGCTGCCAAGGTCAAATTCTTTAAAAACTGTATAGTATTAAATCTTTTTAAAAAGGGTAATATAAAGAATCCTTGAAACTGATGTGCATGCATGAAGAGGATAATGTTAGTGGAAGAAGCGAAAGTGTGTTTGTACTGTGGCATTTGGCGCTCTAAAGTCTATGTCTACAATAAATAGATAAATACACCCAACAGTCACATACATAGCTCTGACCCCACACTAGGTACAAGACCTGTGTCGTGGGTATCAGACACTACGAGAGACTTTTTCGGTCTCACAAACACCCAGACCCGAAACAAATATTTGTGGATTTGGAGACAGGCGTGAGTTTACATATGTATGTAAAATATTAATTACCGTTTTTCAATGCTTCCGTTGCTTCCATAACACTGGTCTCTGCCTCTGCTATAGATTCACCACCTATATCATCCCTAGTAACTGCATGTTCATCTCTGAGAAACGGATTGGTGTAGTCCGTTATAGTCCATGTTAACGGTTCCAATTTCACTTCCACATGCGCTTCAAGTTCTTCATCTTCCGTTGTCATTTCTTCAGAAACACTTTCCTTTGCTTCGGTCTCTTTGGACATGTTACTTGTTGATTCCTGCGTATATTCCGTTTTAAACTCCCTTACACTCTGGAATGACTCTTGGCTGGAATCTCTGGACTCTTTATCATAGAAAGACTTTAATGTCCGTTCAGACATATCAACAATTTCATTTGTTACATCTTCTTTTGTATTCTTTTGAGGCTTCGGACTTGGTTCTCGGTCTGATTTGTCTGGTTTAGAGTAATCTGTCAATGTTGTTTCAGATTGGTGCTCTCTGGCCTTATTTGTTGAGTTTAAAAGGATATTCTCGATAAGTTTCACTGTGTTTTCAAGACTTCTGCGTCTTGTGTTGTCTAATTGGGACTTCTCATTACTTTTAACACTTAAATTGTGTTCAATGTCTTTGGAATTCACACTAAAATGGCTATTATCATAGTTCATGTGCCTTAAATACTCTTTAGTATGTAATTGATGTACATTTAGTGGTATATTGTTGTGACAACTATCATGGTTAATTCCATGCGGTTTTTTGTCGAAATTTTGGTGAAAATTCAACATATTAGCGTTGTGCTCGTGTTGCAGGTTTAAATTCATCGACAACATACCACTGTGCCACGGAGAATTCTCCATCAAAGGTGAATTTTGTAGCGCAAAATTCGAGTGTATTCCACTGTTATGAAAATTGGCAAACTGGTTCATTTGCGAGGTCATGTTCATCGTCGAAGATCCGTAATGTGGGTAATTCGGATGGGGGTAATGATCTGGAGCAGTGTGAGGCGCATCCTGAGATATTTTACCCAAATTATTCACTAAATTTAGGCCATTAAGTTGTGACATGTTTAGAGGTGCGCCCATGTTGACAGGCGTGTCTGGTGGCCCGTAAGGCCCACTATTATGCAACATTATGGCATTAATACACTTTTATTTTTCCAAAACACATTCCCTTTTTACATATTTACGTAGAAAACTCAAAGTAAACAATGGTGATGAGAGCCATTTTGATTTTTGACATTTCGTTGTCGCTGGAAAAGTGTAGTGGTTCTAAACAATAATCGGTATCGAAACGCAAATATAAAACCAGTAAATTATTTAACATTTACGGTTTCTAGATGATATTTGTGGGTGGATCATTTTATTATTTATTTTTGTATAATAAAAATCATAATGAAAACATCACATATCTTATTTGAATCGACTTTTATTCTAATACCTTGTGATGGACACGAGGTTCAAACATTCGGGTTCGAACCCCAGGCACACACCTCTGACTCTTTGAAGTTATCTGTGTATTCACATGATGATGATGAGTTATCACTTGCATTAACGATTTATTCTTGAATATAGTAAAGCATAATTTATAAATAATATAGGTAATATGTTTTCTGTTTATATAACTACTGATGAATAATCAAAAGGATCAAATCATATTGTAAGATTATAGTCTAACTATTAGGTATTATACACAAATTAAATTGGTTGCATACTATTTGCAGGATATTTTCATTGGTAAAAATAATGCTTAATATGAAAGCTAATCAAATAACTTAAACACAATGTTAATCGATGTCGATAAAATACGGTTATTATCCGTAATCCAAAGACAATTATGTTATGATTCATTCAGGTACATTTACTCTCTATCTGTCTTCTTCTAGCATTATTTATATTTCGATATCCGCTGGTTCGGTTGTATTATGAATCTCAAAAAAATATTTATTGTAAATGAAATGTAAGTGTTCTTGTGGAAATATTCAAGAAAAACGATACAAAAATGGCTTTGAGCGCAGTGGCCGAAGAATATTTTCGTTCAATGAATCCGCTTGCTTCAAAAATACACGACGATATTGTGGAAGCTAAAAATTCATACGAAACTATATGGGAAACGCTTACGGAAAAGGAAAAAGTAAGTAAATATTTCGTAATTAAAGTTTTCACTATATAATTAATAAATCCGTTATTATGTAAATGGGTATCGATTTAAATTCCACATCCACACGCAATGATCGTAATTACCATTGCCTAGTGGATTAAAAAAGTAATGTTTGAAAAAAGAACATAATTCCAGACATTTTACGATAATCATTTCTTTTATTGAAATCTCGGGATAATGCGTATTTTATAAAAGATTTTTCTAATATGTTTCTTTATTATCCTGTAATATAAACAGGAATAATTTAATATGTTTCTTATCACTTCCAATTAAATCCAAATAAAAATGTCTGACAAAAATTATGAAGAGCTTCTATTAACGATAGATTATTAACACCAATTATAGATTGTTGATACATTGGCTCATTGGTTGGAAGTTTAGAACAATTCATTTGTTTATCTTAATTGTTTTACAAATATCTATTGATGTAAAGCCCTATTCATAAACATTGAATGGAAATATCCTTAATTTTTTCATGTTTCGTACTGTTTTCTCTTACACTCTGCTCCTTAAAACAAAATAGGAAAAAAGGTAGAACTGTTTTAGAATTATGAATAAGCCAGTAAGTAATATGAGTAACTTAGGGAAGGACTTTACAATCTATACAATCGATTTCAGCGACGGGGAGGGGGGGAGGGGTGGGGGGAGGGGGGTAGATACCCCCCCTCGAAGGGGGGACTGCGGAACCTCATAGTTTTTTTTTTATGAATTTTTGAAAATTTTGAGGTTAGGTCTCAATTTGCAATGTATACAATAGATTTTGTTGCGGTTTCGCAATGATTGTAAAGGGGAAAGGCGAGGGGTAGATACCCTCCACCCCCCTCCCCCTTAAAGGGGGGGGGGGGGGGCTCGAACGCTAATTTTATTTTAATTATTTTTTGAAAATTAGTTTTGAGCATACTAGTGACCATCTCTCCAATTTTCTTTTGCGTGATCATTAACCTTACCTGACCTAACCTACTCATTTGGTTTTCCACAGACATTTGTTTTCGTTTGTGTTATCACAACTCTAACCTAACCTAACCTATTCATTTGTTTTCGACAGATATTTGTTTTCGTTTGTGTTATCACAGTTCTAACCTAACCTAACCTACTCATTTGTTTTCGACAGATATTTGTTTTCGTTTGTGTTATCACAGTTCTAACCTAACCTAACCTAACCTATTCATTTGTTTTCGACAGATATTTGTTTTCGTTTGTGTTATCACAGTTCTAACCTAACCTAACCTACTCATTTGTTTTCGACAGATATTTGTTTTCGTTTGTGTTATCACAGTTCTAACCTAACCTAATCTACTCATTTGTTTTCGACAGATATTTGTTTTCGTTTGTGTTATCACAGTTCTAACCTAACCTAACCTACTCATTTGTTTTCGACAGATAGTTGTTTTCGTTTGTGTTATCACAACTCTAACCTAACCTGCACAATTACTTTTCATTTGGATTTGTTTTCTATGCGGGGGGCTCCGCCCCCCGTACCCCCCGCTACTCTAGTAAAAACAAAACAGCGTCGCGTCGTTAGTGTTACGTTTTGTTTCTCCTTTTTTTTTATTGAATGTCAAAACGATATTGTGGTAAAAATACTCCAAAAATACTTTTACATACATTACGGTGTGTATTACAATAAAAATTAACTTAAAATATAAAAATAATACAGTAAAACTATTTCAAGTGTTAAAAAAAAGTTTAAATCGAATAACGTAAGGAATAACAAAACGTCAAAAGTGTCAAAAGTGCGTTACGAAGCTAGAATACGCGTGTTTTCATACATTTTTAAGGAATTTCAAAAATTAATATCTCCAAAACTATGAGTTTCCGCAAGTTAAAATTTTAGGGGTAGACTAACATAAATAAGAACTATTCACCATAAAATTTTCAACTCTCAAATCGATTGTATAGATTGTACAGTTGAGCCTAACTTAGTACATAGATATACTTGCATCTCTAACAGGGTAGTCAAAGGTGAAATTCTTTACTAATATCACAAATTTTGTCTTAAATTCAACTTCTTATCTCATGCATATGTTTTTTATTCAATAAAATATGGGGGACTAATGTATGATACACATGTCAGTCCTACTCCTATCATACCTCTTGTGAGAAACTATAACTAAACTATAATATACATATTTAATAAGAACAAGGCCTGGTCAGATAACGGCTCCTATTTGATATAAAACAAAGGATCTCAAATGACAACCACAGTTGGTACAAGGATGTTGTGGTTTATTTAAATAGCTAGATTACTAGCCTTAGCTGCTATTATGTCTGTTTATTTTTGGATTCTTTCTTTATCCCATGTGAACATTGCATTTTTATAGATATAGTTCCTTAATGCTTTTTCCCAAAATGTTGTGTATGTCCTGATCAAAAATCATTTAAATCAGTGTAGCTGTTAAAGCATGAAAGCATAGAGAAACGAAATTATTTTTGCATTTGTAGTATTTTGATACATGAATTTGATTTGGAAATTTTGTAGTCTAATAATATGACAGAAAAATGGTCTCGGATAATAGATTTGGAGATCATGAACAGTTAATATATTCAGCATTTCTCAATTTCAGGTGGAGATAATCAACGAATCACTAATAAAACCAGAAATATCTCTTAAATATGCCTTGTTAGACACACTAGACTTCGACATAAACAATCCACCAGTCCATAAAGATGACCTGATGTCCTTCTTCGGCCGGGATCATGGTCAAAGACTGATCCAAGATGAGACTACTTCGTACAGAGATGAGCATTCAGCACCATTCCTTTACCAGACCAAAAGCCAGCTTAACTTGTGTGAGTTAAGCGAATGCAGGGCTCCGAAGGAAGTAAAACCAACGTCACCACCTCCAATTATGTCTGAGCTTGCTCTATCCCATTCCAAAGTGGTTTCCGAGCTCAAGAATGCTTTGAAGACACATGAGGCTCTCCGTAGCTATAAAGAGAACGAAGACAGACAAGTCACATCACCAGGGTTTATCAGCAAGTTTATAGGGAATTTTAAAGCTAAGGATGATGAGAGGGAGTGTCTGGTGTCCAACCATCAGACTCAAATAGTGGCTTCTTCGGAGAATTTCTTCAGGACTAATTTCAAGAGCCCGCAGAATGACAAGAAGGATTATAGGAGTAGCGTTGTTAAGTCTAGCAGTGGTGAGTATTGTCTTTATATTTATGATAGCCTGGCTAGCTTATGAAATAAGTTCCTATAACTTTGGTCCCCGTATTTGAGACAAAATTGATATACTCGTAGCATTAAAGTAACCATGAATAATATCAAGAGCCGTTATTATTGTGCCAAAGTAGCTTCAATAGTTCAGTCAAAGTTTAACATAAAATAATTTATAACTCAGCCAATCGCCGTCCACTGCTGAACATATGCCTCTCCAAGTAAGCGCCAACCATCCCAATGCTAAGCAACATTCATACACCCATTTCCCATTAAAAAATTACAAAGATATTATAATCCTGTAATGCTGCTTAATATCTATTTCTTCGAAAAGCTGTTAGTCATTAGTTTTATGTCACCACATACCAACATACTATCTCATTGTTTAACTAATGATATCGGGAACCTTCAAAGAATTAGGTAATGTAGAAAGGATGTCTAAAGTTTGTGTATTTTTCTGAGAGCCTACTCAACTACATTTGATAATCCCGTTTCGCAGTTGGCTAGACACCAGCTTGCGAAACGAGCGGCTGCGGGTTCGATCCCTGCCGAGACAAATGTTTGTATGATCCACAAATATTTTTTTCGGGTCTGAGTGTTTGTGAGACCAAAGTCTCTCGTAGTTTCTGATACCCACGACACAAGACTCGTATCTTAATGTGGGTTCAGGACTATGTGTGTGACTGTTGGTTGTATTCATTTATTTGACCGAGAAAGGCTTATAATTATTTCCTTTTCAAACATGATGGAGTAAGCAAGAAAACGATGTTTGAATGGATTGATAATACTTATAAAGGTTTGTAAAATACCCTAATCAAAGACGATTAAATTATTATTGAAAACAGATATTTATGATTTGAAGCAAGCAGTTTTTAAATCGTAGCATTTAGCGCCCAATATCCTCTGTCCACCCTAATTCCAGATAGTATTTTCAAAAGGAATTAAATTGTCATTTTCTTCACAGATCTTTCAGAAGAAAACCGAGGTCTTCTCTCTTCAAGTCAAGCGTCTTCAGGTACAGACTTTCAGTCCACTGAAACCCTTACAGAATCTACATCAACTGTGCCCAAAACTGGCTACGATTTCTTAGATAACTGGTAATTTTAATTGTAAACCTCATGACACTTTTCACCCATATGTATGAGTTTTATAGGCTGTTTTTTGAGATTTTTTTATGCAAAATTTAAATGAAACATCTTTATTTAAGGGCTGTCCATTAAACATGTGATGCTTTTTTAGCATTTTTAACACCCCACCCCCAATTAAAATGATGTATATTATTAAATATCAATAATGTATTAAAAGTTTTAGTATGTGCAGTGGCGTAACTATAGGGTGGCAAGTCGGCAAAATGCCACGGGCCCCCAGCCCGAAGGGGCCCCCGGTCAGAGGAAATCTCAATTCCCAACATTTATTATTACACATACACATGACTTAAGTAAAGAAAAAGTTTTGTCTTTAATGACCTACCTACTTCACGTAGTAATTTATTAGTTAACTCTTACAAATAAAAGTGTATAAATAAATATTATAAAATAAAAAATACTATTGTTGTTGGTTCAGCTTCTTTATATATTGGGGAAGTGGGAAGGCCCATTCGATGAATTTGCCACGGGCCTCGAACGATATAGTTACGCCACTGAGTATGTGTAATCTAATTATATTTTGAAATTAGGGATCGTCATAAAAATGTCCAGAAAGAAAGGTTTCAGGTTGTTTTTGATTAGCTTTAGGGTTTAGAAATCGTGTGTTTGATATTAAAATAAACACACCTGATATTTTACTACAAACCTTTTCCCTATTATGGTATTTCGTGATTTTTACCAAACCCATTTGAGCCCCACGTGATTAATGGACAGCCCTTAAATATCTGTTTAGTTTCAATAATTTCTTGCAGTTACTTTGAAAGTGTTTGAATTTTTATTAAGGTTCTGTACTCAAAAGGTAAAACGGGACCCTATTACTAAGACTTCGCTGTCCGTCTGTCACCAGGCTGTATCTCATGAACCGTGATAGATAGACAGTTGAAACTTTGATAAGTGATGTATTTCTGATGCCTCTATAACGAGTACTAAAAAACAGAATAAATAAATATTCAAGTATGGCTCTCATACAACCAACATGATTTCTTTGCCGTTTTTATAAATAATGGTACTGGATCCTTCGTTCTCGAATCGCAAGTGGCTGATTTTATATTTTTTTTTTGAAAATTTATCTGCAATATAACCATTATTATTAAGTCCTAGGAATCTCATAATGTAAGTGTTTATGATTAAGCCCGTATTGGCTATTTTAAAGTAGTAAAGAAATGCTTGATATTTAAATAGACACGCCTTTCATCTATTTTGTTATCACATCTATGTTTGTGACAGTGACTATTAGCTTAAGTTTCTGATCACGGTATAAATACACCCTGTATAACGTCACTAAAGGGACTCTGCAATATATGGCATTATAGAGTTGTCGTTAAATGTAGAGAAAATAATAATCGTTGTATGGAAGGCGAGCTGAACCAATCGGAGCCAAGTGATTTCGACGGTTTAGGGAGTTGTTAAATCGAGTGGCGTTGTACAGTTTACACAGTATTTTGATATATTTCGAGCCTATTTTATTAGGATTTTTGAGAGCCTAAAATATAAGTAAAGTTGAAAAAAATTTTGTCATTTAGGTTCATCCCCCCTCCTTTATTGAGAGAGGAGGTTTGTGCCTAATAGCTTACTATATGAAACATAAGAATGATTCTATGTATAATAAGTATAAAAATGATTTCGTTTCATACATACAAATTCATTCATAAATACATACAAATCTGTCATTCATACATACAAATTCTTTAATACATATAAATCATTCAGTCATACATATAAATTTGCTTTATTTAAGCGGTTTTTTATTTCCTTTAATATGTTTGTATCATTCAAATTAAATATGACACCATTTCTATTATAGGCAATAATTTCATGTAAATTATTTTTAGTTTTAAAAAACAAAAAATATGTTTGATACTTTTGGTACTGATAATGTATTAAGAATCTCAATTCTATAGCATATTTTAAAAAAGGTTGTAAAATATCTCTTGGGCGTGTCTATAAATAGTATTGTAACGGTATTTATGTTATAAAATACTCAATAGCCTAATACATATCAATATGTAAACGTTTAAATAGAAAAAAGCAAAAAAAAAAATTCAGGTGAATTTTTAAGTCGACAAATAAATTTTTATATGACAACACAAAAATAGGCGTACAAATATATAAAAATAAAAGAAGTATTCTGAGTGTCCATTATTTTGTTCTGAAAAGTTGTAGAATGAAGTAGAAAATTCTAGAAAGTACTTATGGAAGTTTCTTGTGATTCACTTAAAACTGGCCCTACAATTTATACATATTTATAGCCAAAGTAAGTTTAAATACTAGTTAAATACTTGGTTTTTGTAGTGTCTTCAATATCGTAAGTCAATAATTGATTGCAATAGAGTATCCGAAAGTATCATTAAATTTGTTAACGTTTCTAAGTAAGGCTCCTAATATACACATGAATTAAGAAAATCCGCAGATTTGTCGATTGTCTTATAAATTCATCTGATGAAGTATTAAACACTTTTGATACTACCCAATACAATAGCTTATGATTTTTAGCATTTAGATACATTTTTACACTTTCTACCCAAAACAAGCCAAATATTTTCTCTGTATAAGTAGAGAGAATTTTATTGTCTATACTTATTATTTATGGCCTAGTATGTGGTAAATCAATAATTTATTTGAATAAAATATTGAATTTTTATCAATAAAATACTGAATTATAAATTTTTCCATTCAAAAATTCAAAAGTATCATATTTTAAATTGTGTTTTTCAAAATTTGAGTATTATTCTTCTAAGTATTATTAATAATTTAGTTAAGTCAATTATTTTAATCGACTGATTATTTTAGTGTGCCTTTCGCTCCAATATTTCACTCTATTGTCTATGATGCTTATAGTATTTAATATTTTTCTTTTATAAATAAATAAATAAATACACCCAACAGTCCCACACATAGTCCTGACCCCACACTAAAATACCAGTCTTGTGTCGTGGGTATCAGAAACTACGAGAGACTTTTCGGTCTCACAAACACCTAGACCCGAAACAAATATTTGTGGATCACACAAACATTTGTCTCGGTGCGGGGATCGAACCCGCGGCCGCTCGTGTCGCAAGCTGGTGTCTAGCCAACTGCGCCACGGGGCTGAAAATGACTCTTTTATGTATAACTAACTCTTTAGATAGAAAATTTAGCATTCTTCTACCTATAATGTATGAACTGTAATATGTGAAAGATAGAACGATATTTTGACTCATAGAACAGTTGAATATGACTAGAAAGTAAATGTGAGCATGCCGAGCGTGCCGAACCTACGATTACACTGTCATATGTTTGACACACACGCTTCTTAGTAATTCGGGTTGCGTGTAATATTAATATTTATAAATGTGTGACAACCTATAGCAGCCCTTCATTTTTGTTTGAACTGTTTAGCATTAGTGTGATGGTAGTAGAATGAACAGGTGACAGACAAGCGGCGTCACTCGTCCACATACTAAATACTGGCTATTTCACATCTAATCTTATTCAGCTGTTTTGTCTTTGAAACCTTGAATGTAATAATGATTTCTCTTACAATGCTGTCTAAAATGTTGCATTTAATTTACTCTTATTTATTAACTGTATTACCCAAATATATCTTAAGAAAAAAATGGTGTTTTATTTTTACTGTTTTATTATAAGTTAATGGAATTACTATTCATATAAGGTACCTACGCCTAAGATGGCCCGGTTCCTAAGATAGCCCACTTTCGAAATTTTAGAAGTTACTAAGTAGAATTAGTTTAAATTTTGCACCCATGTTCTATTAATGCCTTAGACAAAACTGCAAGTGTATTTGAAAGGTAGGGTGTCGCCATCTTAGTTGTATTTGGCAGTTTGTTAAACACGTTGCAAACGGCTATCAGTTTATAAGCTCATGTTCAAAATATTTTTTAATTTTCATTTGAAAAACTAATTATTTGTGTAATTTCTTTTATGTATAAAGTTACTTTGATTTGTGGGCATTCCTAAGAAGCTAAGTGTTGTTTTAATTATTTGTTAATTTTAATTCAAAAGAAGTTGATATTATTACCGGGTAACGTGCCTATAAAGGCCCATCACAGGGGTTCCTAAGATGGCCCGGGCCTTATTACTACGGATGTCATATTTTTTTGAAGAAAATGAGTTTTTTTGGTCAAATTTTAGATTTAATATTTTTTTTTAATACCACGAAGAATGTGTCGGACTAACTAAGAACTATTTAGAGAACTTTTTATGCCCAGAATGGTACTAAAATATAAGTAAATTTCACAGACTTTTTTACACTCTTAATAAGGCCCACCGAAATTATAAAGAAAAATATTTTGTCAATTGTTTTAGAAATTGTTGCTTATAATATTAATTATCGGTAAAATAATAACAGAAAAATGTTGTTTATTGATTTTATTTACAGATTTTAGTTTTATACGTTTATTAAGTTTTCCTAAGCCTAAGATGGCCCACAGCCCAATTTTTTACCAAAAAAACTATTGTGAGAAACTGATTAGCTAAGAATATCGTAATTTAGGGTAATATTTCACTATAAGCTTGTTGTTTGTTTTGATAGCACTTATTAATTACTTGATTGATATCGGGCTATGTTAAGGACCTATGTTCCTAAAAAGGCCCAA
The DNA here is from genome assembly GCA_030295005.1 of Cephonodes hylas. Taxonomy (NCBI): domain Eukaryota; kingdom Metazoa; phylum Arthropoda; class Insecta; order Lepidoptera; family Sphingidae; genus Cephonodes; species Cephonodes hylas. The sequence goes on along the minus strand of AP025387.1, from coordinate 4,095,738 downwards.
TTTAGAGGTTTTTAAAAACTATTGTTTTTGTTTAAAAATTTAATTAAACTTGTTGATTTGTACATTAATTTTATTCATAAATAAATAAAGAATTTTGTGATAAAGTTTGTTTTCATAAAAAAAGAATCATTTTACAATTATTTAACAATTACAAAAAATGGGCCTTATTAGGCGCATGTACCTTATTCTAAAAGGCAATTTAAACCCCAGGCACACACTACTGACTTTCCTAAGTTATGTGTGTATTCATAATGAATTATCACTTGCTTTAACGGTTAAGGAAAACATCGTGATGAAACCTGCACGCCTAAAATTTGTTAGGAATTTCTTAGGTATGTAGTATGTCTAACGTGGAAAAATGCTATAATATAGGTTGAAATAAGAAATATTTGAGGTTCATATTTTATTTATTTGTATAACAGAATAATACAATTGATAACTTTTTATCATAACAATTATTAATATCTAAAGCTACAAATAATATTCAACTTTAGGAAAGTACAATTTTTTGCGTCTCATCAGTGGCGTTACTTCCATAGAAGCCCAAGTCCTTGCAAAATTTCGAATAATAATCTTTAAACTTTAAATCTTTAATTATCATTTACACAAGCAGTTTGACATAAACTAGAATATCCTGAGGCAAAAAAACAAAAAAAAAATGTCTGTAATTAAAGGCAGTGATAAATAGCAATAATTGTTAAAATCTAGTTTCCATAAGTTTTGCTGTCGAACCAAATGATAAAGGTTCTTATCTGCGTGGGTCGGAGCGTAACCACATAATCTGGCTCCATAGATTCTCCATCTTGTTCTGAATTCGGTTCCGTGTGCTCATCTCCTAATGTTCTTTTGGATAAAAAGAATCAAGTAAGTACTTATGTAATGCAAAAAAACGTCTAAAAACATTATTTCCTAGGTAGCAGTAGAAAAATCTGTTTCGAGTTACATCTTGTTCTCAAATTCAGTACGATTAAAAATTTTGAAAAATTGTGGTTTAGTTAATGCATGTCTAATGATCCAATTGACATAATATTTACCTACATAGATAATATAATGAGAGATGATATATATATGAGGTTAGGGGATGCCTTTTCCATTGATCTAGCCAGTCATGGAACAGGGCTACAAGTACGTGAGCTCGGCCCCCCGAGCTGTTACAGTCTCCTAATACTTCCTTATCCGGGACTGTAGCATCCTTACCATCAGGCCAAATATCCTTTCCCTCAATATCCTTTACCCAAACTCACGCTATCCCCACACCATTCCCTTTAAAACATAGAAATTCCTTTAATACTGTCAGTCACGAAATCCTTTTAGCTATCCTTTCCTCCCTTATGATATCGCCTGAGGCACTGGACTGGTTCTCATCCTATCTTCAGGGACGTCAGCAATCGGTGCGTCTTGATGACTTGTCGTCAAATTGGCGCAACCTAGATTCTGGCGTTCCTCAAGGCGGTATACTCTCTCCCTTGTTATTTTCTATTTTTATCAATCGTATTACCTTAGACCTTCAATGTGCGTATCACCTGTATGCCGATGACTTGCAAATTTACTCCCAAGCAAGCGTCGACTGTGTGTCTTCTGCTATTAATGCGGTTAACAGTGATCTGGCTCGCATCAAGGAATGGTCCGACAATTATGGCTTGTCCGTCAACCCATCTAAATGTCAAGCCATAATTGTTGGCAGCCCAAGGTTGATAGCTAGATTGGACACAATTTCACTTCCGCCCGTAGTTTTTAACAGTTGTGTCATTGACTGGTCATCAGCCGTTAAGGACCTTGGCTTATATATAGACTCAACTCTGAGCTGGCGAGTCCAGGTCACTGCGGTATGCCAGAAAGTTACTAATTCTCTTCGCGCTTTATATCGCTTAAAGAATTTTCTGCCTTTCAAGACCAAAGCGATGCTTGTGCAGACTTTGATTTTCCCTATAATCGACTATGGTGATGTGTGCTATTTCGATCTGAATGCAGATTACCTCAATAAACTCGACCGTCTTCTTAATAACTGCATTCGATTCATTTTTAACCTTCGTAAATTTGATCATGTGTCCAGTTTCCGCCTCCAATTAAAATGGTTGCCTATCCGTGAACGTCGTTCTCTCCGTGCTCTTACTACCCTATTTTCTATTCTCAACTCTCCTTCTTCACCCTCCTACTTAACTCCCCACTTTCAGTACCTGGGTAGCAACCATTCTAGAAATCTACGCTCCTCAAGTAATCTCCTCCTTAAGTGTCCCCCCCACACCTCTGATATTGTCCACTCTTCCTTTTTCATCCAAGCCATTCTCCTATGGAATGCACTCCCCCTCGAAGTCAGGGCGGCTACAACCCGATTGGCATTTAAAATAAAAGTTCGGCAGTTGTTTTCCAATGAAATTTCTAAATAATATGAGTGTTGAATGACTTTTATTTCACCTTTCGTCTGTTTATGTATTTATCTATGTATATATTATTATTCTGTATATTATAATATTATATAGGTATTTGTATGTAATATTTATTTATTTAATCATATATATATATATATATATATATATATATATATATATATATATATATATATATATATATACTAGCGGCCCGGTACGTGCTTCGCTACGTATAAAGTGAAATAAAATAAACAAATGGGAACATCAAATTCATTTATTTAATCAAAAAAATATTTTATTTAAAATCGAAATCAATTGCTAGCTATTTACAACACACTTAATCCAAAACATTTGGATAAACAATATTTTTTGTTTTTCCATTTTGAGCATAAATAAACAAACGGCTGGGGGTACCGACTCTGGAACAGGCAACATATAACTGGCCATGTGAAAAACAATGTTCCTCCAAATTCACACCACAAACGTGAAGTGTTTGACCTTGGGCCTTGTTGATGGACATCGCAAATGATAAACGCACAGGATATTGTAAACGTTTGAACTCAAAAGGCATATCAGTTGGAATCATAGGTATACGCGGTATCAAAACAACTTCTCCTTTTGATTTACCAGTTAAGATCGTAGCTTCGATCAAATTTGGCAATAACTTTTTCACTGCCAATCTGGTTCCGTTACACAGTTTTGGTGGATTAATATTTCGCAATAATATAATCGAAGAACCAACTTTCAGATTCAAGCAATGCGGTGGCATACCAGCCGGCTCCAATGAATTTAAAAATTCTTGCATTACGCGTTCGCCGACCTATATTTGCTCGTCTGGCTGGTGGCATTTTTCCCGTATGCACATATGTTTTCGCTTAAAAATCGAAAAAAAAAATTAGAACAAAAAAAAAACAAATTCCCAAGAAGCTGTCGCATATGATGCCATGTGAAATCATATACGGCAACTTAGAAAAGTACACATAAATTCAGGACTCACCGTTTGTATGAATGCACTGCAAATGCAATTATGTGAAAAGAAATTTATCGCTGATAATATGATTTAATCAAACCACGTCCAAAATGAATTGACGGCATGAATGACATAACAACGTGCTTGTCCTGTCAACAAAACTTCAAAAAAGTTTCTGTGAAAAAAGTTTCTATTGAATTCATTTATGACAAAAAATGTGACAAATGAGGAACCGCTCGACTAAAATAATAAACACAAAGAAATTTATCGCTGATAATATGCTTTAATCGAACCACGTCCAAAATGAACTGACGGCATGAATGACATAACAACGTGCTTGTCCTGTCAACAAAACTTCAAAAAAGTTTCTGTGAAAAAATTTTCTATTGAATTCATTTATTACAAAAAATGTGACAAATGAGGAACCGCTCGACCGATTTTGTGCAAACTTCACATAAACCATCTACTAAATATGCCGACCAAATCCTAAGCATTTGGTTTGGATAGGTGAGCCCGTTCTTGAGTTATGGAATTACAACGAAAAGTGGCATTGATTTTTATATATATAGATATATATATATATATATATATTATAGATTTTGCTTATTTATAGCAGTTTTTTTTCTTTCTTTTTGTTGTTTGTTTAATCTTGTTTTATTTATACACCTACCTTTAATCTCTGCATCACCCTAAGGTTGACTGTAAGAGAATGCCTCTGGCATTATGTCCGCCTTTATACATTATGTGTAAAAAGTGTAAATAAATAAATAAATAATAAATTCCCAAGGAGGGTTGGCGTCAGGCAGGCGGCCGGCCGTAAAACATCTGCCAAAACTCTTATGCAGCATGTTTTGTCCTTCCACACAGGAAGGAAGGACAAAACATGGGCAGGAGAATGATGATGAGATAATATAACGCCTATACTCCCGAAAACGGATAGGTTTTTCATGCGTTTGAGGGCGTTTTTCAGGCACATTACCAGATCCAGTGCTGCGACTGAGAATTTCCTAATGGAAAAACCTATTGGGTTTACCTTCTACACTTTTGGGTTACCTTTTTCACCATTCGACTCTGGAATCAGACCCAGGGCCTCTAGGCGACATATATTTGTAACGTGAGACACCGAGGCAATCACATCATATTTAGTATCCATAAAACCTTATATATTTAAATAATCCATATAGTATGGGTATCATTGTAATATCAAATACCTTTATTAAAATGTGAACTTAATAAAATAGATACCTTTTTATCCTGCTTGTTCTTTCGTTATAGCTTTCTTCTACAAACTTTCCATCTAGCTCCAAATTTTCAACGGAATCGTCATCTCTATAAGTTTCTTTCATTCTTCTGCCTCTTGTAATATATGGTTTTGTTACAGCTTCTGCAATAAAAATTTAAAAGTTTAATACGAAAGTGCGCAGTTGGCTAGACACCAATTCATGAAACCGCGGTTCACAGAACAGTTGAATAAGAAATTGAATTGATCCTGAATTAAAAAAAAGTTGACCTCGAAATAAAATGCAATTCTTCACCACCAATCAGTAGTTAAATAGAAATATTTACAGACATTTTTAAGTTCTCTTATGGCCTATATAATAAAATTCTAGGAATTTTTCAAAAGTAAAACTCAGTAAAATTCTGTCTGACCCGGGAGTCAAATCAGAGAACCCTTATGCCACACGAAACTAGTCAAAGGAAATAATTATAATCGAATAATCATTACCTTTATGTATGTAGCTTACCTTTCATCCCATATTCTTCATCATCATTCTCTTCTCTTCTTTTCTCTTTCCTACCTTCTAAAATATATCTCCTACCGCCTTCTGATATAAAGAACGGCATATTACCCCGACTCTTACTCTTCCTTCTTCTATTCTTCTTACCAGTAACTTCTTCGTCATACTCATATCGAGGAGTTCTAGACTTCTTTCGTCTTCTAGGTCTGTTCTCTTCTTCAGAACTTCTCAAAAACGGCTTGAACGGTTTCTTTCGTGGTTTAATTTTGTAATACATTTCGTAAATGGATTTTGTTACTCCGTCGTCTGTATCGTCGTAGACGGAATCTGTTTGACCAATTGAAACAAAATAAATTTAATGAGTGTCTTGTTATGTTAAAGTAATAATATATAAGTAGTTTATTGAAAATATTCCCTATCTTTAACAAAGTTTTTCTCTGTTCATTAGTCTGTTGATTCTAATTAATAATTTCCCAAAAAATATTCTATTTTGCTGACTTTTAGGTACTGATACAAATTGAAACGATATTTAAATTCTTTGTTTTAAACCTACCCTAAATGTTATACATTTTTTTCATCGCAAGTTAAAATATTATTCTTTATATAACTTATCCAGACTTACCTTTATAAACAAAATTAAAGTAGTTTCAATGAAACTACAAGACCAATATTATTTCGTCAAGAATACCAACCTTCATAAGACCCAATCTTTAATTTCCCATTCCTGATTCCGTGCGATCTCTTCTGGACATTAGAAGACATATCTTCTTCAGAAGACGTTACTTCTGAACTCCATTCAGACCTCGTCGATTTTCGACTGAGAAAGCTTAATGTTGGCAGCTTAAGAGTCACTGCTATATTACTCAATTTCGTAGAAATAGATCCATTTCTAAAACTTATTTTAGTTTCTGAAGTCTTTGTAGTATTTTCGTAATTTTCAGCAATGGATGGGTATTTTGTATCGTTAATCACGTTTTCTAGTATATTTATCGTAGTGTTTAGAGATCTTTTCCTTCTTATCGCTTCGTAGTTTGATTTTATTCGAGATTTCTCGTGATATTTGCGTCTTGTGAACTTTTCTCTTGTGTATCTTGCGTCTTCGTTGGAATCTGAAAGAAATTTAATAAATATGTATATTCAACAGTCTCATATCTAGTTATGACCTACAGTACTATACAAGTCCTGCGCCTTGGGTATCAGGAACTACAAGAGACTGTTTTGGTTTCATAAACACTCAGACGCGAAAAAATTTTTTGTGGATCAAACAAACATTTGTCTCGATGCGAAAATCAAACTTGCTGCCGCCTAGCCAACTGCACGACGAGGCTGTCATTTATAAAATAGTTTATCGCAGTTCTTTAGCTATAGTTTCATTTTTTGTTGCTACTAAATTTTATTTTTAAGTTTCTTATATATCTTGTTTATATATTTTACCTTCTTTACCGTCGACATGCTTAACTGGTTTATCTTCTGTATCTTCTATTACGTCTTCCGGTAGCATTCCATCTTCAGAACCATTGTACACGTATCTATTGTCAGAAGAAGAGTTAGTTCTCGATACAAAGACAATTCATCAAAAAAATATTTTGCAATTTAAATTAATATACTACTGGAAAAAATTAAAGGATCAAAAAATAAATCAAAATTTTTGGGCGATTTTCAACAGGCCGTAACTTCGAAAAAAAATGGTCGTGCAGGAAATTTAAAAAAAGAAACTTGTAGCTCCAAGTATCTAGTTTTTGGATTCTTACATTAAAATTTTGTAGCATCAGCGGTTTTTGGGTGATCTTAGGAAAACCAGCAACAAAAAATTTTTACAAAAAATCTTGTTTCTTTTTTTTAATATACGGGCATGGAAAAACATGTTCTTACTAAACCCGTATAAAGATCAGATACTTTGTTTATTTAGCTTTAATTTCGTTCTTTTAACACTTCGATATGTTTAGTCCTCGCCAAGATATCAGTCTCCAAATGGAAAAGGATCCTTTTGTCTTTAATTACCGATATCTCAGCAACCAATAATTGCACATCAAGTGAAAGATGCGTTTCAAGAACTTGAATAAATATCCTTTAATCACTAGTTATTGCTTTTTCGAAAAAACGAGAATTCTTCTTGTTACATGAATTTGAAAATGCAACAGAAAATGAGCTTTAGATGGTGTTTTGGAAAATCAAGCGCTGGATCGAAAATATTGTGAAAACCAATAATGTTGAGTGTGCGTTTTACAGTTCAATATGTCCACGAAAATCCTACAAAGTGCCAAATTAATCCATCCAGCCGTTTTTGTGATTCACTCGATCGAATTTTTGAAAAAATAAGGGATCACGTTTTTGCTCTGCAAAGCTCAAATTTAAGAAATGAGAAATATTCTTTTTTAAAAGCTTTTTCCACATTTTGTTGTATAGATTTGTTGTTTTGGAACAACTTGAGGAAATTTAACAAACAAACGCCCAATAAATTCAATATTTCGTCAATGCGAATATTGTTGCTCGAAAATTCGTTAATCACACACAATAGCAACAACGGGCAATATTGGCGTTGGTGACTTAAATTTCCTCAAGTTGCCCCAAAACAACAAATTCGTACAACAGAAACGTGGAAAAAGCTTTAAAAAATAAATATTTTTTATTTCTTAAATTATGAGCTTTGCAGAGCAAAAACGTGATCCCTTATTTTTTCAAAAATTCGATCGAGTGAATCACAAAAACGGCTGGATGGATTAATTTGGCACTTGGTAGGATTATCGTGGGCATATTGAACTGTAAAACGCACACTCAACATTATTGGTTTTCACAATATTTTCGATCCAGCGCTTGATTTTCCAAAACACCACCTAAAGCTCATTTTTTGTAGCATTTTCAAATTCATGTAACAAGAAGAATTCTCGTTTTTTCGAAAAAGTAATAACTAGTGGTTAAAGGATATTTATACAAGTTCTTGAAACGCATCTTTCACTTGATATACAATTATTGGTTGTTGAGATATCGATAATTAAAGACAAAAGGATCCTTTTCCATTTGGAGACTGATATCTTGGCGAGGACTAAACATATCGAAATGTTAAAAGAACGAAATTAAAGCTAAATAAACAAAGTATCTGATCTTTATACGGGTTTAGTAAGAACATGTTTTTCCATGCCCGTATATTAAAAAAAAGAAACAAGATTTTTTGTAAAAATTTTTTGTTGCTGGTTTTCCTAAGATCACCCAAAAACCGCTGATGCTACAAAATTTTAATGTAAGAATCCAAAAACTAGATACTTGGAGCTACAAGTTTCTTTTTTTAAATTTCCTGCACGACCATTTTTTTTCGAAGTTACGGCCTGTTGAAAATCGCCCAAAAATTTTGATTTATTTTTTGATCCTTTAATTTTTTCCAGTAGTGTAGTTCTAGGCGTAGTGGATTCGTAAACTGCAAACGTAAAGAAATTTCTTACGTTCTTAGGAATTTCTTAGGTATTTTAGTCCACCAACCTGTACTAGGCCAGCGTGGTGGACTAAGGCTTACACCCTCTCAATGGTAGAGGAGGCTCGTGTCCACAGTAAGACGTATATGGCCTGATAATGATGATTATAATATTAATTACAATTATGTATCTTTCACTTTAGGCTCTATTTGGACAGCATCGTTTTTAATGTTACAAGTTTCATCACAATATACGTAGGTTTGTTATTTCATCATCTGCCCATATGCGTCCCACTGCTAGGCGCGGGCCTCGTTTATAACTAAGTGGGTTTAGGTCTCAGTCCACCTGCCTTAGTTTCCGACCACGGTCTGAATATATATCGTCAACGCATATACAACTGCTGGGCACTGGTCTCCTCTACCATTGAGATGATGAAGGCCGTAGTCCACTGCCTGTAGTGCGCTGGCCTATTAAAAAATATAATATAAGTATAATAATTTCTTCATACCTAGTACTCCAGTCCATTTGCCTGGCATCGTCCAGCCATTGGTTGGCAGCCAGGGTTGTCTCCCGAACCATTCGAATTTGCATTTGCAAAAATATCTTCTTTAAGTCAACTGTTATGTGAGACGCTCTAGTAAAGTCTTCGGTTTCGGATTTATCTAGAAAAAAGAGGGTATATTAAAATTATGTTTTATTTATCACATTTGCAATATGACATTTATACGTAAATATACATGCTTATAAAAAAAGAAGGAACGTAAATAATTGAAAAATAACGAAAGAAAATAAAATCTATGTATTATGAATTTATTTATGCTTGGATGAAGTCCTAACAATGGTGGTATAATTTGGAGAAATACGACCGCATTAATTCAGGAGTAAATTTGACATTAAACTCTTTTTGATTATGGGAGGGTAGGTTATCGGCAAAAAGTCAGTCTTTTGTAGTCTTTTGCCGAGGGCCAAAATCCCCAAAGGTTAAAAGGATGGTACTACTACTTGCGTTGAAAATAAGTTCTGGTATCCTCGAGAATGGTGTACAAGTAGAGAGTTTGAGAGTTAGAATATATGATAAAATACCTCTGTTTGAAATTTCCAACGTGTTTTCCAGTCTTAGAAGAACGGAGCCGGCCTTCCAAGGCTCCAGGGTGAGGATGTGGATGTGACGTGGAAGACCGTGGGGTTTCAGAGCTGAAAACTGAAAGAATAACATTTGTATATTGCACCTGGATATACACTTTTGTCTACCGCATAGTGAAGGGTTGTTGACGATTTTTGCGTCAACGAAACGTAACCGTTTTTTGCGTTGGTTAACTAGCTGAAAATCTAGTTGAATTCGTCAACTAGTTAATAATGTTAGTGAATGAATTCTCTTTGTTTTTTTTTTTAAAGTAAATTACCATCTGGGACCACCACGCCATCTATGCCTTTTAAACCGTGTACGAATTCAACAAGTTTTTTGAGAATCTATCAACCGTTTGTACGTTTTCATACAACTAGTTCATTGAATCAACGCCCATCCCTAATACTGCATAGGTCAGGTCCTTACCCGTTTATTTCTAACGTTCTGCCATTTCCTCCTGCTAATCTTTTCTCCTGAAGAGAAGAAGAGCCACGGCTCCAACTGCCATCTTCTTGCAGCTTGGGCGGCCCTCTCCGAAAACGTTTGTTCGTCAACTGGATACAAAATAATATGAAAAATATCAGACACATATTTCTGACGCCACACTAAGATCAAGTCATGAGTCGTGAGTAACAGAAACGAAATGAACGATCGAATAAAACGTGATCGAATTTGACAGCCCCGTGGCGCAGTTGGCTAGACACAAGCTTGCGAAACAATCGACCACAGGTTCGATCCCCGCACCAAGAAATCTTTGTGTGATCCACAAATATTTGTATCGGGTCCGGGTGTCTGTGAGACCGAATAGTGTCTCGTAGTCTCTGATACACGACACAGGATGTGTATCTTAGTGTGACTGTTGGGTGTATTCATTTATTTGTGATAACTTGGGTAATTGTTACGGTGATTACAAACATATTGACGCTGAATAAATACTTTTTCCTTATCACAATTTAATAGTTATGAAAGTTAAAGGAGAAAGACCAATTTTTTATGTTTGTAATCACCGGCAACTTAATCCTTATTATCAGTAAGAGTTTGAGTTTGAAAGAAATTAAAAATATTATTGCGACAATCGTAACTTTAACTAGACTTTATCTATTTTATTTTATTACTGAAGATTTTCAGCAAACCGTACCTTCTTGTTTGTAGTTTCCAAAGACAAGCCTGTGCTTTCCTTTGACAACTAAACCGAGGCCAAATTCTTCTTCATTCAATGACTCTTCTAGGCCAAAACCGTCGTCTGTCAGCAATCTACGGTGGACCTGAAACGTTGGAAAGTTTAAGTCTTTTAAATTGAATTGAGTTGATGAGGTCTTTTCTATATTTATTCGGACTATTTGGAGTGCTGTCTTCATGGAAAAGCAAAGGTTGATTATTATTTAAAAAAAATGTATGGTCGCCCATCTTGGAGATTGGAAACATCCCCGACAAATGGCTTAAGTCCTACTATTAGATGAAAACACACATAACTGGTTGTAAAAATAAACCTTTGCGAGTCTCTTTCTAATATAACCTCTTTTAAACTGGCTCAGTTGTTGAGGTGATGACGATGATGATGATGACACCAAGGCTGATTATGATGATAATGATATTGACGACGACGATGATGATAATGATGATGAAGATGATAAACCTCTCTATTAATACCACCATAACCACACCTAAATTAATTCTAAAGAAGTGACCAAATACTCCTACCATCAATTCTATCTCCCCTTCATTATACGAGGTTCCACCTTGAGCTCTATCAGTCAGGACACACATCTCTATACTGCTGTTGTCCGAGTGGATACAGATGCGTGACGTCACGGGAAAGTAGCATGCCGGGAGAGGCTTCTTCTTCTTATGATCTGCTGAAAGAACAGGGATTGAGGGTGAAGAAGATATTGTGAGAAGAGTTGAAAATCTATGGGAAGTTTTTTTTTGGTGAATGATGAGCAGAAGTAAACAATGGTTATGGTGTACTTCGCTTATTTTCTTTCCTTAGCTTTTGTTTTGTGTGTACAATAAAGTTTAAATAAATGAACAAAAAGATGGTCTTAACACTGTCAGCAGTACGGCGCATATTAGGTGGTTAAATTTTAGCAATTCGGTTTAAGGAACTGCGAACTTATTATCAGAAGCTCCCGTGGCGCAGTTGGCTCAACGCCAGCTCAAATGTTTGTCAAACGTTTGTGTGATCTACAAATATTTGTTTCAGGTCTGTATGTACGTAATAGTATGTGACGCTGAAAAGTCTCTCGTAGTTTCTGATACCGACGAAACAGGACTTGTATCCTAGTGTAGGGTTGAAGTATGTTTGTGATTGTTCATCATGATCATCATCATCAACCCATATTCGCCCACTGCTGAGCACGGGTCTCCTCTACCATTGAGAGGGTTTAGGCCATAGTCCACCACGCTGGCTTAGTGCGGGTTAGCGGACTACACACCTAAGAAATTCCTAAGAACTCTTAGGTGTGCAGGTTTCATCACGATGTTTTCCTTCACCGTTAAAGCAAGTGATAATTACATTGATATTCACATTGGTGAATACACACATAACTTCGAAAAGTCAGAGGTGTGTGCCTGGGGTTCGAACCCGCGACCGCCGAGATTCTCGACCGCGTGCCCAAACCTCGAGGCCATCACTGTGATTATTGGATTTTATATATTTATTTATTTCTACATACCAGTGGTGTTCCAGCATGTCCTCTTCATCATCTGTCTCGAGTTGGAATCCGTGAAGAATTCCCCATGGTTCGTTATGTTTGTTGAGAAGATGCTGACCACTTCTTTTCCAAGATCGTTTCTAGAAATGGTAAACGAAATACCTTATAACATTCTTATGATTTCGAGGCACAATTTAGAATTCCCGGGTTCATTTTCCGGGTCGGACTAAAGTATTGATTTTAAACTAGAACACTCTAAATAGCAGCTCGGAATATGCAGTAATACACCTGTCTACTCTCCTTGAGATTCTGGCGTGAATTTTTGAAGTGCATGTCAAATTTTTGGGCCAAACCATTTTGTACCAGAGACCATTTTAGACACCAATTGTACCATCAGAATTTGTCGTCAATTTGTCGTCGTCCTCCAAAGTGTACACCGCCATAAGAGAAGCGCTGGAAAGAAACCGGTGGAAGCAGATCATCCTCTCCAGATGTCACCCTAACGCTGACCACGATCCTCAGATGACCTCAGGGACCGACCAGAGAGAGAGAGAGAGAGTACCATCAGATTATCTGAATACAATCCAATCAATCCATCATATCATTCCCATCATGCTAAACATAGCCCTCCCCAAATGATCTCTACAGTGATCTGTTGGAGGCAGCCGGTGTGTGTAAGTCATTTGATAATTTATATTTCGATCATATTCATCATCATCCTCACGTCCCACTGCTGAGCACGGGTCTCCTCTATTATTGAGAGGGTTTAGGCCACAGTCCACCACGCTGGCCTAGTGCGGGTTGGCGGACTACACAGCTAAGAAATTCCTAAGAACTTTTAGGTGTACAGGTTTTATCACGATGTTTTCATTTACCGTTAAAGCAAGTGATAATTCAATGTGAATACACATAACTTTGAAAATTCAGAGATGTGTCCCTGGGGTTCGAACCCGCAACCGCCGAGATTCTCGAGCGCGCGCCCAAATCTTGAGGCCATCACTGCTTTTTCGTGATCATATTCGATTTGACCTACATTAAGTTCTGCAATTCTTATGTTGACTATGATCCACAATAGATTCGTGGTTCTACCACTTCCTAGTACAGTTCTTACCCCACAGGAACAGGCCCGATCAACCACTCGAGTTCAATGAACTCCTCTCCCCGATACAGACGAATGATCTGCGTCACCCAGTCGTTGTATCTCTGTCTGATCTCCTTCACTAATACTCCTCGAATTGTCGTGTAGGTGACTTTGTCTGTTACCTGGAAAATTTAACAGTATGTATCAGCATGAAACCTGCACATCTAAAAGTTCATAAGAATTTCTTAGGTGTGTAGGCCGACCCGCACTAGGCCAGCGTGGTGGAATATTTTTTTTAATATAGGCTATCAAAAAACGTTATTAGGTGAGAGTTGAGACCTATGTCCATTAATGGACCTCTTTTAGCTGACAATAATGATGATGAAAATGAAAAAAAATGATACATACAGGTTTCGGCCGTTGTTTCTCCGGTCTGAAGGTATAAGCCCCAGACTGCATGGTCTGCTGACCCTGGCTGTAGAAGAAGAAGTTCTGCGTCAAGTCTATTCTGACTCCATCTACGTGCTGGATAGAAGACAGGAGACCAGTCGTCTTGTCCACAGAGATTTTGAGATACTGAAAAGAGTAAATGAATGAAAAGGGTATTTCTAGAATTTTGTTTTGCTGTTTGACCATAATAGGATTAGCTTGATGCGGTTTTTGCTGAGATAGTTTCATAAACTAAACTGTATATAAGTTTTTTTATTGGATATTGCTGTATAAACTATAACTAGTAGTATTAATATAACTTGTAGTTATGTATCTAACAGTAGGAGTTAAGATAAGATTGGAAAAGAGCAACACTAGAGTTTCTCGCGCGTTCTTCTCTAGTGATGACTTCCGAACAGGGTGGTAAATTTTGAATAAATCTAAGTGATGTATTTGAGATTTTATAGATTCAATAAATATTAATTTAAAATATTTCAAAGATAGTAAATGATATTAAATATTACTTCGTTGGATATATGTGGGGTGATTTCTTGATCTGGATCTGTCGTTTCCTCTGCTTTCTTCTTCTTGGCAAATTCATTTTCCTCCTAAAATTGGATTCGTTATTAAAACCTTATAATGTGTTTTACAGTACCTACATTACTAGCGAATTTCTACACAAATGTAGTTATTTACAGGTATATAGACACAGATGTCTGTAGAAGGAGTAGAGAGACTTGCATTTCTAAATTCGCATTTTGCGGGTAGTTTTAAGTCCGACGTTTTAAATGGCGTTTCAAATTTCTATAAGAAAACGTATTTCTAGCGTCTGTGTGGCTTCTCAGAGTTTTTGAAAAAGCTTTATTAATCTTTGCTTAGCCTAGGTATCGAGCATAAGAGTTCTAGAATACACTAATACAAATGAGGCATTTTATATTGGTTAAATAATGAAATGTGAGTAAAATATGGTTTTTATGAATACTATATTTACGTACTCGACAATAGATGTCGCTAGTAAATATGTCATGACTATACCCTATACGGCCGAATACAGAAACAGTGAAACGTTACTTAATTTTAAGTCGATAAAGATCGGCTAAAATAAGACGGGATTAAACGTTTAAGTTCGCCTTAATTTTTAAGCTGCGTTTCAGTATTCGGCCAATAGTAAATTGGTTCAACGTAAACAATTTTAATACCAACGCCATCTATTATCATAAACAGTGTAACTACATTCACTCATTCACCGATAGATGGCGCTAATCAACACTTACAATCTCAAAGTAATATTGAAAACGTACTTACCAGTTGATCTCTAACTGGAGTAATGTAATAAGCTGAGAAACCCAGAGGAGGTATGTTCTCAGCCTCGAAGAACAGCTCTTGGATGGTGGAAGAGGATCTTCCAGGCAGGTTGATCATCGACGCTGGCAGAGGAACTAATTGGTACTCCACTTCTTCATCTGGAATTTGGATTTATTTATTTATTGGTTGTTTAAAAATACAATGGAATTTAAAGTCGTTATCACCATCAGAATCAGTATCAGCATTATCATAATCACCACTACCATCATCTTCATCATTATCATCGGCACCAGCATCAACCGTTTGTCCTTATGTCTATTGTAGGACATAGACCTCGACTATAGAACGCCATTGGGTAGAAGCATGTAAAAGTACAATCATCATCCACTTGCCCTTTTCCCAAGTCTATTTGGGGTCGGCGCAGCATGTTTTTTCCTTCCAAATATCTCTGTCAGCCGTCATGTCTTCAGTCACCCCTTTCTCTTTCATATCACCTCTCACGCATTCCATCCATCTTTTCTTTGGCCTTCCTCTGCTAGCCCATCCTTCGACACTCATACTCATCACTTTTTTTCCAACATACGTTTAATCCCTCCTCATAATATGACCATACCACGACAGACGGTTTCCTTTCAACTTATCTATCACAGGAGCTACTTTCAAACTTCCTCTAACATAGTCATTCCTCACTCTGTCCATTCGTGTCACCCCACACATCCATCGCAACATTCGCATTTCTGCTGCATGCAGTCGTCTTTAAAAGTGCAGCATGTAAAAGTACAATAATTTGGTTTATATTCTTTGGATGCACCAAGACTTACATGGTTTCTTGTAACCACAAATTAGTATAAGTACTTACCTGCCTTAGTTTTCGATCACGGTCTGAATACACACTAAATTGGTTATTAATTAGGCTTTGTATTACCTTCAGAACTTACCGTTGAAATCCCTGATGGAGTAATGCAAGGCGATCGCTGGAACCCGCACGTGGAAGTAGGTCTTAACAGCCAAAGGGTTGTAGGCTATCAGTAGCACTGGCTCTTGCATTTCTGTAAACTGAGAGGCAAGAGGTAAAGTCTTTTACTAGAACGAAGTGATTAGTTTGAACTAGATAGAATCTTTGGGTAAGAAAATAGAGTTAAGGAAATATAAAAACTGTTGTCTGGGTTTTACAAAATAAACTTTATCGCTAACTTCTTTAACGCCGCAACTATAAAGCTTCATACATTTTTATTATTTTGTCGGTAAGATCAAAAAATACTCTTCATATTTCATTTTTTATTTATTGATTAAACTACATATAGTTCCTATTTAAATTTAATTTCTAAAATAACACAATTTACCAATAAAAAATATCTAGGTCATCCTTAATTCAAACAAGCTCTTACAAGTTATTTTGAATCGTCAATTTTAACCTTCCTATTTTTCTCCTATTATTTTAAGTCAAAACTTACCCCACACTGACTCATGTTAAGTTGATGGCACACGTAGAACTGCTGGTTGCTTTTGGACCGTCTGCTGCCTCCCCAGGTTGGAGTCAAGTAGCTGGAAATCACGGTCTTTGGTAAGACTGGCTCTTGTTTAATGGAATATAGTACCAATACACCAATATTTGGTTTTAATTGTGGATCCGAACTTATTATATATTTTTTAAAGAAAAATACAAGTTTTTTTAGAAAGAAATATGTAAATACACCAAACAGTCACATACATAGTTCTAACTCCACACTAGGTTACAAGTCCTGTGTCGTGGGTATCAGAGACTATGAGAGACTTTTTCGGTCTCCAAAACATCCACGGGGTTGTCAAAATATTAATATTAGTTCATAGTTCCACTGCGTGGCCTAGGCCTACTTCACAACTAATATGGGTTTGGCCTAGTCCACCAAGTAAGCCGAAGGCCTTTTTTGTGAGAAATTTAACTTACCTCAACAAATGAGAGACTTTCTTGGTACACGCATCAACTGCTTCGGAGAGTGTCTTTATAAAATCATTTGTAACGTGTTGTTGGCTCGTGCCTGAAATAAAAACCGTAATTTCATTTAAAACCTTAAAAAGAGGTATGTGTATGATACAGAATCTTATTTCTTCTTCTTCTTCATCAACCCATATACGCCCACTGCTGAGCACGGGTCTCCTCTACCATTGAGAGGGTTTAGGCCATAGTCCACCACGCTGGCCTAGTGCGGGTTGGCGGACTACACACTTAAGAAATTCCTAAGAACTTATAGGTGTGCAGGTTTCATCACGATGTTTTCCTTCACCGTTAAAGCAAGTGATAATTCAATTTTGAATACACTCATAACTTCGAAAAGTCAGAGGTGTGTGCCTGGGGTTCGAACCCGCGACCGCCGAGATTCTCGACCGCACGCCTAAACCTCCAGGCCATCACTGCTTATCAACATCAATCCTATTTAATATTAGTTAAAACTAAATTTAATCACCATCATTATCAGCATTATCATCGTTATCATTATGATCATCATCATCACTGCTGGAAACGGACCTCCTCTGGCATTAAGAGGGTATAGGCATTAGTCCACCACGCCGGTCTAGTGCGGTTTGACGGGCAAATTTAAAGGCTTTCGAAAATAAAAAATATATTTTTCCTTACCAGGACTCGAACTTAGAATAACTTAATGTTCTAATGACATGGAACCAACATTTAAGCCCTTGTCATTTTAGAAACACTTATAAAATTAAATGGGACTAATATGAATGGGATATAAAATGACACGGGACCAAAATGAAGTGGTTTATAAAACTACACGGGACCAAACTTAAATAGGATATAAAATGACACGGGACCAAATACAAATTGGATAGGAATTCTGCTATGGGATGGACCCAAAATGCTACTCCTACCAGTAATGGCGTCGTGGTGCAGTACCAGGGCCACAGCATGGCGTAGAAGGTGCAGTTCGTATGAGTCTCCCATACGGGCTAGCACTGTTAGCTGTTTTACCACCTGAAATAGAAAGATTTTAAATTAGACTTTGTTTTTACTTCATAGTCAAAATTTGGATCATTTTAAATCATTGTTTTTTTTTAATTTTATAATTTAAGATTTTTGTACAATAAAGAATAACATTTATCTATGGCACAAAATCTTGAAGATGCAGCTTATAAATTTATAAAGCACAGTCGTTTATTTACAAGAACATATACTCCTGGCGATCACGACACTCAGCCAAAGTTGAAATCATCTTTATTCAAATGGACTTTTGCAAGTTCGTTAAATCAATTTGCACAAGTGAAAGTCAATTTTAAACTATTTTCGCTTTAAAACGTATTATCGCTGTGGAGAAGCCAACCAAATGATTACATATTTAATGGTCATTATTTTAAGTAATAAGGAATATGTCATGAGCAGGATAATTACCTGAAGGAACACATGAGCTCTCCTTATGAAGTATTTAAAGCTAGGTCTTGAGGTATAGTACCCAGTCCAATAAGTAGACCCGTCGCTGGCGTATGGTAGATGGTCGGACTGAAAATAAGCCTTGATGTTTAGAATATTGCTATGGTCTATTTATACCTCTTATAATAATTATAAATAGGACTTTTCTCGTAAAAATATTAAAGTACATAGATTAAATTCAAATAAAATATATTGAACTAAGGATATTACGTTTTAAGTAGATAGCCTCGAGCTTTAGAAGGTCCAGAATCTCAACGGTTGCGGGTTCTAATTCCAGGCACACATAAGAGACATACGTCCCACTCCTGGGCCTTCTTCACCATTGAGAGGGTTTACATCTTAGTCCAACACGCTACGCCTAGTGCGGGTTGGCGGACTACAAATCTAAGAAAATCCTAGCAACTTTTAGATGTGCAGGTTTCCTCACGATGTTTCCCGTCACCGCAAAATTAAGTGATAATTCATTATGAATACACAAATAACTTGGAAAAGTTAGAGGTGTGTGCCTGGCGTTTGAACCGTTGAGATTCGCATCCGCGTGGCTAAACCTTGAGGCTATCCCTTTATTCTTCAAAATATTAGGACTAAACCAATATTGATGCAGCAACGATGAATAAATCAACTTACTTTTTCTGTGAAAACAGCTTTGTCCCTCCTACCGTAGAGATAAATCGCCTTCAGATAACAAGATGGAGTCGAATAGATAATGTTTATGTCTGACAAATTTGCAGGATGAGTGTTGACATGGCTGAAAGAATGCCGATAAAATTTTAGACATTGGTAGAGGGTAGAGTCATTACATACATTATTAGCCTTAAGACGTCGGGACTCAGCCCGGCACTAACATCTGCCGGGCTGGATAGCCGGTGACCCCGACATGCGCCTCCTGCCCCCCTCTCCGAGAGCTGGCGGGAGGTAGAGCCATAAGCAGCTTTCCCCTCGAGAAAAAAAGCCTTAAGACGTCCAATGTTGGACAAAGGAGCCCTCCGCCAAAAACCTCCAGTGTTCTGTCGGAAGCAGCATCCAGCGGCTTCCAGCGATTTTTACCAAATCGTCGGTCCACCTTTCGGGTAGACGACCATATCCATCGCGCCAGCTATGGACTTAATGGTTGAATGATCTATCAATATTCAATATAGAATTATAAGTACGTAAATTATTAAACAGTACAACGATACAATATTCCTACTTCGTGGAATTAGATGTCGGTCTGTTCATCATCTGATACCTACAAGACTTAAATTTTTGCGTAGGGTCAAAGCTATATATCGCGGGCTTCAAACCAGAAGGGCGTATAAACAAAAAGTAGCTTTTTTTATCTTCTTCTTCTTCATCAACCCATATACGCCCACTGCTGCGCACGGGTCTCCTCTACCATTGAGAGGGTTTAGGCCATAGTCCACCACGCTGGCCTAGTGCGGGTTGGCGGACTACACACCTAAGAAATTCCTAAGAACTTTTAGGTGTGCAGGTTTTATCACGATGTTTTCCTTCACCGTTAAAGCAAGTGATAATTCAATTTGAATACACACATAACTTTCGAAAAGTCAGAGGTGTGCCTGGGGTTTGAACCCGCGACCGCCGAGATTCTCGACCGCGCGCCTAAACCTCGAGGCCATCACTGCTTTTTTTATGACGTCAATCATTTGTAAGTTTATCGACATACTACTTCTTCTGAGCTTAATTACTGTAAAAGATATTAAAACGTTGTAGAGATACGTAAGGCTCCTGAAAAGTAGAGGTATCGCTTATACGCCCTTCTGGTTTGAAGCCCACGATATGGTTATAATTCTTTATCTATACTTACTTGATCAACTTGTCCATATTAACAAACCAGTTTGCAGCGCTTTGGTACGTGAAGTCTCCTCCCATGGTCACCATGATGTTGTCATGGTCGTAGTATTTCGCTTGTCTCTCTATTTGAGAGATGAAATCGTTCACCTGAAAATGATAGATAGCTTTAAAATAGCATCATATTTGGCAGCAGTTAGAATTGTGTTATCTTCAGCCCATATAACTCCAACTGCTGGGTACGGGTCTGGTTTGGGCGTGAGGTTAAGAATCTTGGCGGTACCAGGTTCAAACCCCAGGCATACATCAATAACTTTTGCAAGTTATATGTGGCTTCACAATGAATTATCACAAACATTTACGGTGAAGGAAAACATCGTGATGAAACCTGCACACAAAGTAAATTTCAGTATCTTAATCTGCCCAAATTGCATTTATAGTTCTTCCAGACACCGGGTTACCATTGCAAATTTACTCTGACTGACCCAGGAATCGAACCAAGAACCTCTAAATAAACTGAACATTCTAGTGCCGCAAGATTACGAAGCAGTCAAATGAGTAAGAACCTCAAGTTTTTGCGGTAGTAAGACCGTCTTCTAGCTGATAATGACTCCAGATTATGGTTCTATACTAACCCTTCTATCAGCATTATAGACCCTAGATTCAGGGTCGTCGACTATCGGCTCATCGTTGCAGAGGAAATCGAAACAAAATCCTTCGGGAGCGTTGTAAAGGTTGAACAGGGTGTGCGACATGATATCCGACATTTTGCCTGAAAACGAAATAATTATACTATTGCACTATTTCAAATAGAAGCAGTGATGGCCTCGAGGTTTAGGCGCGCGGTTGAGAATCTCGGCGGTCGCGGATTCGAACCCCAGGCACACACCTCTGACTTTTCGAAGTTATGTGTGTATTCAAATTGAATTATCACTTGCTTTAACGGTGAAGGAAAACATCGTGATGAAACCTGCACAACTAAAAGTTCTTAGGAATTTCTTAGGTGTGTAGTCCGCCAACCCGCACTAGGCCAGCGTGGTGGACTACGGCCTAAAACCCTCTCAATGGTAGAGGAGACCCGTGCTCAGCAGTGGGCGTATATGTGTTGATGAAGAAGAAGAAGAGAAGACTGTATGCGGATCCATTGACTATAAAGAAATTGCTAAGAATTTAGGTATGTCGGTGTCTTCAAGAAGTTTAAAGCCCGCGCGGACTGAGGCCTAAACTCTTAGTACCGCCATTAATTAAATATAACAAACATGAAATCTATACCAATAACGAAGTTAGATTTATTTTTTGTTCATACATATTATGAGTGGTGAAGTTTAACGAGTCTCTGGTAGCAATACTGTTCTTTAAAAATAAATAAAGGAAGAAAGTTATGAATACGAGTTAGGGACCTTCAAGAAAAAAGCCTATATTTTCCTCAAAGGCAACGCACCGATGATTCCTCTGGTATTGTGGGTGTTCATGGGCGGTGTTGACCACTTAACATCAGGTGGCTTACTAGCTCGTTTACCCCTCGTGGTGAGTAACCTCAACTTGATAATATGTTCGGACCGCACCTTGCGAGACTATCAAAAGAAACTTTCTTTTTTGTATGCTACAAGTATAATCCATGACGAATAACCGTCTGCTTGGATAGGGCACTGTGATACCATCAGATCCGGTTTTGAGACTTCTGGGTACCAGTATGTACTTACCCAGAACATCGCTTCCTCGCCACATAAATTCCATTCGATCTTCATCTGTCATTATCTCTCGTTCCCTGTAGTCGACTCGACCTGTAATCATATTTCACAGTTAGTAAGTACAGCGCCATCTAGCGGTAGACGGCTGTACTGTTAATAAACAGTCTAAAATTAAAAAAAATGTTATTTTGGTATAATATGTACCGCGTATACATATGAGCTTAGTAAAATGCGGTTATTTTTATTGCTACAAACAATCAAATAACAAACCCATAAGTGTTAAAAAATACCGACAAGAATAATAATATATACAGGGTGTATTTAGACCGTGATCGAAAACTGAGGCAGGTAATAGCGAGGGTGATCACAAACCCAGTGGCGACATTAAAAATTCCGACAAAAAATAAAAATGTTGACGTTTTCCATACAACCATCGGTGTTAAAAGTATGCGGTTTGTATGGAAAACCTCAAAAATTTTTTTGTTTGTCGGGATTTTCTTTAATGCCAGGGGGTTTGTAATCACTATCGCTATTACCTGCCTCAGTTTTCGATCACGGTCTAAATACACCCTGTCTGTTCTCCAAAGAACCACACAGTACTTACATAGGTACATTTAATAATTAATATCTATGATTATTAGGAAAACGCCAAATTTTAATTTTTAATCAGGATTTTTTTAACACCTATGCTTACTTTAGCTATTACCTGCCTTGCCTATTACAAATACACCTTTGGTATGTATGTATGAATGGGATTTATATTCTATTTCCACTTACCAACGAATAGTCCATCATATCCCATCTGTGCTAGCAACGAAGCCTGTTCTCTAGAATGGCCATAAGTATCTATTTGCCACGCAGCTTTAGGCTTTCCACATGGACCTAGGGTATCGTTCAGTTTCCTGCAAAGATCAACAAAGATACATTGTTTTCAACAGAACATCATCATAAGCCAATTGAGGTCCACAGCTGGGCATAGGCCGCCCCCAATGACCTCCACCGGGATCGGTCGAAAGCAGTCTGCCAGCGACAGTTAAATATCACAGTTGATTATATGGTTACGAATATACAATGAATTGTGACGTATTTTGACGGCGAAGGAAAACATCGTGAGGATATCTGCACGTCTAAAGTTTTTTAAATGGGTAATCTGCCTAAAAAACAGTTGAAACACTTTAAAAAGTAAATGTGAGCATGCCGAGCGTGCCGAACCTACGATTACACTGTCATATGTTTGACACGCGCTTCTTAGTAATTCGGGTTGCGTGTAATATCAACACTTATAAATGTGTGACAACCAATAGCAGCCTTTCATTATTGTTTGAAATATCATATATCATAGCATATCGACAGCCCCGTGGCGCAGTTGGCTAGACACCAGCTTGCGAAACGAGAGGCCGCGTCGATCCCGCACCGAGACAAATGTTTGTGTGATCCACAAATATTTGTTTGGGTCTGGGTGTTTGTGAGAGCAAAAAGTCTCTCGTAGTTTCTGATACCCACGACACAAGACTCGTATCTTAGTGTGGGACCAGGACTATGTATGTGACTGTTGGGTGTATTTATTTGTTTATACACCGATTTAAACTTTGTATGTGTCGTATAGTGGTACAATATTCTAGCATTAGTAAATTAGATTCAAGTTATTACATCACCTAAGTCCCCAAGTATACTGGTCGATGATCTGAAGGTAGTCAGGAGTTGCCTCATCATTGTGGACCCAGCTTCCTCCAGCAAACTCGACCCTGCCTTCCTGAACGAGGGTCCTGAAGGTGGCTCTGGTGGCTGGCCGCTGCTCCTTCCACCAGCGCCAGAAGTACCCAGTCTCAGAGAAAGTGAATCTGGGAATATTTTTTTTCGAATGACATATATAATAACCATTTTTTATCACTCTGCCCTTACTTGAATTATTAATTTTTTCTCACTTTTAGATTAGTGCATTTTTTCATATACGAAACTGCGGGGTACATAGCTCATGGGTTGCTCATACCAGAAAACCTTTTTGAAATTAAAATAATTCTCTATCACTTTATCCTTAAATTATAATTAATCTTCTCTCTCTCTCTCGTTCTCTTTGGTTTAGTTTATTAGTATTTTAAATGAGATTGAACGCGATAATCACTTCAAAAATGATCTAGATCAGGGCTTCCCAAACTTATTTACACTATGACGCCCTATAGAATTGTTATTTTTTTTTGCGACGCACCCCTCCATCATCAAAACCACCTACGTTACTAGACATAAAAGCAGTAGTAGTTAGCCTTATATGAGGTTATCAGAAAAATACGGACAGCAAATGTTTGCCGATCGTCTCGCGACGCCCCCAGGATGTTGCCGCGACGGCCCAGGGCGTCGCGACGCACGGTTTGGGAAGCCCTGATCTAGATAATAATATATTTATTTTTCTTACTTACTTCCTTCGTTTGTCATGGAGCAGTTCTGATAGCACGGAGTGGTAAATTAATTGAACATTTGCAGAACTCGTTGTGGTTTTAGCTGGAATAAATACCATAATTTAAATAAATCCTTATAATTTGAATTTATTATAAAAAAAGACATTTTGGTGTTGGTGAGGGAGTTTCTTGCCGTTTCTTCTCCACAGCGATTTCGAAGCGTCAATAGTTTAAAACTGACTGATCTGATACTGACTTTGACTTTAAAATATCTTTTTGTTACTAACTTCCCCTTCACATCTTTCCCTGATTAACTTCGTTGATCATGATAAATTTGAAATTAGGTCCCCTTAGATTTGCTGAGCTTCATTGCTCGGCGTAATTACTGTGCGTGCTGTTGATCCTGGAGCACACGAGTTACAGTGGCGCGGATGTGAGAATGATGGGTGTATTTATAATTTTTGACTGCCCCTTGGTTTCTCGGCAAGTGTGTTGCGAGTAGAAGATCCCAGGGTCGATTCCCGAGTATGGTAAAAAATTGTTTTGCATCGTAAGAAAAATTCTCAGTAGCAGCACGGAGTCTGGAAATGTGCCCGAGAAACGGTAATAGGCTCGTCCCCTATTACGTGGGACTGATGGTTGGTGAAATGTGGGCGCAGAAATACACATCTGCCTACCCTTTCAGGGAATACAGGAGTCAGATTATGTTTGTAATCATTATTATCATCCTATATACGTCTAACCGCTGAGCAAGGCCTCCTCTACCATTGAGAGGGTTAAGGCCTTAGTCCACGACGCTGGCCTAGTGCGGGTTATGTAATACTTACTTCCATAATAGTATTCGTCAAATGTCTTCACCCAACCGGCGTCCATGTGGGAATGAGCTATCAAGTGGACGTTCAAAGCGCCGTCTCTAGTTTGTGGACATTGCTGTAAAGGAGATTTAGAATAATATAATAAATAAATAACTCTACGCTCTCACAAACATCAAGACCCGAAACAAAATATTACTGGTTCACACAAACATGTCATTTTAGAGACTTGCAAATTTCGCTAATGTAGAATTTTGCTATTATGTTTTACCAGGCGCAAAGAAGTGTGAAATAGAATGACTAGATTCATTTTAAATTATACTTTTCTTTTAAAATATAAAACATTCGAACTATGAATGATATTTTCTAATTAAATTTATTAGTATTCGCCATTTCTTTAACTAGTATACATGTTTTTTCTATATAGATACTATAATATACCGGGTGAATTCAGACCGTGATCGGAAACTAAGGCAGTTAATAACTAACGTAATTAAAAATACCCTGGATATGTGACTGTTGTGTGTATCTATTTATTTACATAAGTAATATTAAAATAATTATATCCCCATTACCTTATATCCGCATTCAATCTTCGCTTTAGCCGCCAAAATCCACTTTAAACAAATCAATTTAATTAATAATATTTTAAACATTATTCAGTTCACAACATAACTGTATTTAACGTATATTATAATTTATAATCGTTCATTTAATTATCGATGGTTTGTAAACTAGTTTTTGCTGAAAAGTCGAAAGTATGACTAAAACTGTGTAGTGAAGAGTTATCGGGAAAGATCTGGTAACACTACCTTTGTTTAAGATAAAGGTAATTTCATAATGTCGGGTTTTAAGTATTTTAAAAAGCCAAAGTGAGGAAGCTTAATATGCTCTACAACTGAGAGGGTTAAGTCCACCAGTATCACCGTCATGATCAGCCCATATTCGTCCCACTGCTGGGCACGGGTCTCCTCTACCATTGAGAGGGTTTAGGCCATAGTCCACCACGCTGGCCTAGTGCGGGTTAGCGGATTACACACCTAAGAAATTCCTAACAACCTTTATGTGTGCAGGTTTCATCACGATGTTTTCCTTCATCGTTAAAGCAAGTGATAATTCATTGTGCATACACACATAACTCTTTAAAATCAGTCCTTGCCTGGGGTTTGGACCTTCGACCGCCGAGATTCTCGACCGCGCGCCTAAACCTTGAGGCAGTCACAGCTTACTTTTCTTACTTTGCGTCACATTTAGTGTTCATTTAGTTTTAATTAATCCAATAAAGCATATATAATAACCATTTTACCGTGCCACAAAAAAAATCTGCAATATGGAAACCGCTTTATTTCTCGAAACCAGCCGTTGGTTTTAGAAAAACATTCTTCGGTTACGCAGAAACAAGTCTGTGTTTATCGACATTAAATACTGTTATGTGAAATTCTAAGTTATATATCGACCTATGCATAGAATGAGGTTACTTATGACTAAAACGCAAAGTACTTTTTATGTCTGTAATAGAGTTAAACTTGTTTATATATTGCACTAGTGAAGTAACAATAACCATAACTTTTGTTGTTGTTTGAAGAACAAAAAAGGTACAGATAATTTTGTGCCCAATTAAGTTTAAATCGCTGAGAAAGAGAAGTTGAGATTTTGCAAATATAACTTTATTCTGCGCATACGTCGATTTGTGGCTTTGTAAATTAATCTTCTTCGTCTTCTTCTTCATCAACCCATATACGCCCACTGCTGAGCACGGGTCTCCTCTACCATTGAGAGGGTTTAGGCCATAGTCCACCACGCTGGCCTAGTGCGGGTTGGCGGACTACACACCTAAGAAATTTCTAAGAACTTTTTAGGTGAACTTTCTAGGAACTTTTATCACGATGTTTTCCTTCACCGTTAAAGCAAGTGATTATTCAATGTGAATACACACATAACTTTGAAAAGTCATAGGTGTGTGCCTGGGGTTCGAACCCGCGACCGCCGAGATTCTCGACCGCGCGCCTAAACCTCGAGGCCATCACTGCTCTAAATTAATATTATGTCTCAAATTTGCTGTGAAGGATAATAGACAACTCTTTGTTTCCAATTCCTCTTTTTTATCTACATAACCTCACGTCTGTATTCCCCGAAGGGGTAGGAAGAGGTGCATTCCTGCACCCACATTTTGGCAGATATCACGTTATGAGGGGTGAGCCTATTGCTGTTTTTCGGGCACAGTTCCAGACTCCGTGCTGCTACTGAGAATTTCTTAATGGAAACCGAATAACACTTCACCCGACCCGGGGAATTGAACCCAGGATCTTTTTCGTTAAATTTCAGTGAAAATCAATGAAAATGTTTTCATTTTTCGCCCCCACTATTAATTTAACTACCAATACAGACACTTTCGCATTTATAATTTCGACTATACACCTAAGAAATTTCTAAGAACTTTAAAGTGCGCAGGTTTCATCACGATGTTTTCCTTCACCGTTAAAACTTAATTCATTGTGAATACACACATAACTTGGAAGAGCCAGAGATTTGTGTCTGGGATTTGAACCCGCGACCGCCGAGATTCTCGTCCGCTTGCCTAAACCTCGAGGCCATCACTGCTTCTATGTATAATATGTTAAAAAATACTCCAGTTTATTGAATGAAACGTTTAAACAAGGTTAACATAATACATATTCAGTTGTCTAAGTCAAAAACCTGTTCGCAAATATTATCAAAGGTCAGTTAATGCTATTACATTGAATAATTAGCATTGCTTTTATTTCATGTTTTGTATAAATCACTTTGACAGTGTAATTATTTTTTTACAAAACAAACAAACAAAACATACCTCACGCCTATATTCCCCGAAGGGGTAGGGAGAGATGCATTTCTGCACCCACATTTCGCCAGGTATGTATCAGTCCCACGTAATAGGGGGCGAGCCTATTGCCGTTATTCGGGCCCATTTCCAGACTCCGTGTTGCTACTGAGAATTTCTTAATGGAAAAACCCAATAACGCTTTGCCCGACCCGGGAATCAAACCCAGGACCTCTAGATCGCACGGCACATACTTGTACCGCGAGACCACAAGGCAGTCATTTTTTTACCAGATCTAGTTATAGATTTGGTGCTTAAGTTGGACAGTTAGAAGATACCATTTATGGGAATTTGCTAGAAAAATGGTAAGGTGTGTCGTCTATTATTAAGGAATTAAAACACTTCTTTAGAATTACGGTAGCAGAATATCTCTGTCTACCCGTTTGGGAATATGGATTTTAATGTATGAATGTAGCAGTGGCTATACGTCTTTAGAAGCCTCAAAGCCCAGTTTGCCTAGGCGTCTCCTATGGCACGCCACTGGGCTCGATCTTCGGCCCTCCTCATCCTACTGCCAGCCACCTTGTGGGTATCGTCACCCCACCTAGCCAGAGGGCGTCCTACACTACGTTTGCTGAGCTGTTGTCTCCACTCCAGAACACACACATCAGTTGATTTTAATTAAATTTAACCATGACCATGCTAAGATTTAAAGTGAATAATTGTATGGTTGTAATTCATTTTATATTTCCTTCACACAACTTCCTTGTCGTGTCAATGTTAGTCTAATTTGTTGTTACTTCCGAATTTTTAACTTTTAGCGTTTTATTGACCTTTAGCGAGAAGTGACGAGTGGTAAGGTCGTGGGTTCAAATTTTTATACGATATTTTATTAAAATTCCTGTCTAGTGGTTTTTTTAATTACTTATACAGGGTACCTACCTAGATAACGTATTGCTTGTGTTTATAATTTACTTCAATCTTATATCCGTAACCGAAACTAGCGGAAATCCGAAATAATTGCATATCCATAACCGAATTCGAAATCAATATAATTTTATTCCTATAGGTATCCATATCCAGATCCGAAATATCATATCTGTAACATCCCTAGTCTTTGGGAGTATAGAGGTCACATTATTAAAGTGCCCCTGAGCAGTGCCGTAGCTAGGGCGGTGCCAGCAGTGCCCAGGTACAGGGCGCAGACCCTGGGCCTGGAGGGGCGCAGAAATGACCAGACTAGTATCTAGTTTTATCTCATGCATGGTAGCTAAGCCTGGTTAGAGCATTTTTCAGGGGCGCAGTTTTGAAGGCTTGCACCGGTTGCATAAAAGGCTAGATACGGCACTGCCCCTGAGTTTAAGTGTTGGAATAAAGGCAAATTTAGCCCTACAAAAATACAACGCCCTACAAAAGCATGAGGAACGATTATAAAATAGTTTTTGCTCTTTATATACTTCTATTTGTGACCAAATCATAGCGCGATGTAGTCCGATTCACCCCATTTTTCTAAAAACACGGGCAATTTTTGTCTTTAACTACTTTTGTTTGTCGTCAAAAGGTATCTACTGGGCTCTTATTATTTACACTGTAACCGTTTATTGTATAAACATGATTTGTCGCAAGATATTAGCAAAAAACTGTTATTTTTCGCGCTAGTGGCGCCATCTCTTACGGGGTTGACGAAGATGCTGCAAACATTTTACAGGACAGGGTAAGGTTGTACTTAAAAAGAACTAATAGTTAATATTAACGCAAAACTAAAATGTTTTTCAAGACGCCTGTTTATAAAAATAGCAATTTTTGTAATCGTCGTGCAGTATTAAAGATTTTGACAGGAGCTTGGACTATCATTATCATTTATTTCCAAGCTTTAATAAAAATAATACAATATAAGGGTTTTATAATATTATTATAATATTGTCCTATTAACCTTAAACATACAGTCATAGTGTGCAAACTTTACTTTATACGCGAAAGTTCCAACTATACAGAGGGTGTAGACCGTGATCGAAAATTAAGGCAGGTAGTAGGTGATTTCGAACCCATTGGCGTTAATAAAACTTGACGAAAAAAATGACGTTTTCCTAACAAACATACATCATCATCATCGTCATCATCATCAACCCATACACGTCCCACTGCTGAGCACGGGTCTCCTCTACCATTGAGAGGGTTTAGGCCATAGTCCACCACGCTGGTCTAGTGCGGGTTGGCGGACTACACACCTAAGAAATTCCTAAGAACTTTTATGTGTGCAGGTTTTATCACGATGTTATCCTTCACCGTTAAAGCAAGTTATAATTCAATGTGAGTACACACATAATTTCGAATAGTCAGGGGTGTGTGCCTGGGGTTCGAACCCGCGACTGTCGAGATTCTCGACCGCGTGCCCAGACCTCGAAGCCATCACTGCTTACAAACATACATACATTTAATATCAATAGTTGTTATGATATATTGATATATTACCATCTAATAGCAACCTTCGCGGTAACATAAATGGGATCAAAGAATCAAGTTTTTAAACGTTAAGTACTTTCTGTAATAAAATGCGTAAGCGCATACAGTAATGTATATGTCGTGGAATATATTAATTCGTATCCGTGATATGTTTTTAACATATATTTTTAATACATATGATGCAATGTCGGTACTTCCATAGAGGCCCAAAAGCGTTACCCGTTAATTGTGTAATCTATAGTTTATAGTCTATTGTGGGCTCAGGATATACACATTTTTATAAAATAAACAAATAAATATATGCAATTTATATCCGGTGGAGGTCATTGGGGGAGGCCTATGTCCAGCAATGGACTGAGATTGGCTGATGATGATGACGATGATGAATTTATATTCATATGACATATTTAATTGTAAACAGTAAACTATCTAATAATTTTAATTTATTTCAAAAATTACATTTCGTGTTGCTGAGTTTCTTGACATTTCTTCTCCACAGCGATAACACGTTCCGTAGCGGGACTAGTTCTAAAAAATAGTATGAAAAAGTGTTAAAAAATGACGATTCAAAAGTACTTTTAAAAGTCTATTTGGTTAAAGAAGATTTGACTTTGACTTTACGAGAGACTTTCGGCCTCACAAACACCCAGACCCGAAACGAATATTAGCGGATGACACAAACATTTGTCTCGGTGCGAGGATCGAACCTGCGGCCCCTCGTTTCGCAAGTTGGTGTTAAGCCAACTGCGCCACGAGGCTGTATGTCAAATTACTTTTGATAAATAATTATTTAAAACTTAAAGTATTGTATTGAAAGAAACTCGGAATTTTGTAAGGCAAGCTAGGCAATTTGGGCTTCTTGAGATAATCTCTCGATTTAGTCAGTTGTCGTACTTCCACAGAAGCATAAAACTAAGCTTTACTACATTCCGAATAATTTTCATGTCAGAGGGTCATTTTTCTGCCAACTTGTCCGGTTGGCTTATAAAATGGCACGGGTACGCGACCCCGGCCCCTCGAGCCATCATTGCTGCATTCACTGTCCTTTCCGCAGCTTTGGTGTCCCTTCCCTCACCCTTCACTGGCGGTAGGGTTAAATATTGAGTATTCATTTACTCAATGTTGTACCCGAGCGGATTGGTACCACCGTCCAGTCTATTTCTACCGCAAAGCAGGAATGCGTTCCGGCGGAAGGACTGGATAGCCGTACCTTCTATGTCCCTCCCCCTACCTTCTTGGGTGCTGGTGGGTTGCAACGGCACAACTCCAAGTGGATCCGGTGGGGTGGCATGCGGCCTTGGGGGTTGAGGCGGGGTACAGGGAGACCCGGTGGGAACGGTTTCCGTCGGCCGCCTGCCGGTCAGTAGGGGACCTGAACCCGGGGACCCGCTCTCTTTTAACTCCCGCCTCGGGAAGCTGTCCCGCCAACCGGCGAAAATCCCGTCGTGCAGTCGTCGTGCCAGAGTGGGAGACTGGGGTGGATCCCGGCGACTGTACGCGGGGGGGCACCGGGGGCCCTTCCGTGCCTCGCGGAGGCCACTCAGTCGGCCGTGTGCTGCCTCACCTTGAATTTCTTTATACTCTTCCTCCATCTTTCAGGATTTGCCGTAAACCCACCGCACCCATCCTTACCTCCCTCCCACCAATCTCTCAAATGAAGGCAAAAAATAAAAGTAGCAGGCAATCCACGACGGCAAATTTATCCACGATTCCAGTGGACTTCTGCAATGTCAGGGGTCTACACAGCAACCTCGAAGCCGTCCATCACCACCTCGAGACGGCGCGGCCTGCCCTGCTCTTTTTAACGGAGACACAAATATCTACCCCTGACGACGTATCGTACCTTAACTACCCCGGCTACGTACTGGAACATACATTCGTTCGTAAAGCCGGGGTGTGCGTCTTCGTCCGGGGTGATATTTGTTGTCGCCGCCTTCGGGGCCTCGAGCATCGGGACCTGTCAATATTATGGCTCCGCGTAGACTACGGGGGTCGTACCCGCGTATACGCGTGCCTTTACAGGTCCCATGCCAGTGATTCGGGGTCTTCTCTACTGTTTGAGAACGTCCAAGTGGGGACTAGTTGCATACTCGAGCAGTGCCCGTCCGCGGAGGTGGTGGTCCTGGGTGACTTCAACGCCCACCACAAAGAGTGGTTGGGGTCCAGGATCATTGATCTCCCGGGCCGGTCTGCCTACGAGTTGGCCCTGGCATATGGTTTCTCACAGCTGGTAACACAGCCTACCCGTGTTCCGGATGTTGAGAGCCATGAGCCCTCTCTGTTGGATCTTCTGCTGACTACTCATCCTGACGGATACAGGGTGGTGATCGAAGCCCCTCTAGGGTCATCTGATCACTGCCTTGTCCGTTCATGGGCCCCTGTTGTGCGTCCCAGTCGTCCTTCAGCTACTGGGACTCGCAGAGTCTGGCGTTATAGGTCAGCAGATTGGGATGGACTGCGCGAGTTCTACGCATCCTACCCATGGAAGCGGCTCTGCTTCTCCTCTAACGATCCTGACGCCTGTGCGGACTGCGTAAGGGATACAATAATCCTGGGGATGGATGTTTTCATCCCCAGTTCCAAAATACCCGTGGGGCGCCGCAGCCGACCTTGGTACAACCAAGTTTGTGCCGATGCTGCGCGCCTCAAGCAGTCCGCATTTAAGGCATGGCAGGAAGCCCGAAAACGTCGGGATCCTAACACGAAGGAGGAGAAGCGAAAATTCAATTCCGCTTCTAGATCCAACAAGAGGGCTATCGCTAGGGCCAAGGCGGAACACGTTCGACGAATTGGCGAGCGACTCGAAAGTTATCCCTCTGGAAGTCGAGCTTTCTGGTCGCTCGCCAAGGCTGTCGAAGGTAATTTTTGCCAGCCTAGTCTCCCGCCACTACGTAAGGATGATCACAGTCTGGCCCATAGTGCAAAGGAGAAGGCCGATCTCCTGGCCCAATCCTTTGCCTCGAACTCGACACTGGATGACGGGGGAGCCATTCCACCAGTTTTACCTAGGTGTGAGAGTTTCCTGTCTGACATTAGATTCAATCATCGTGTCGTCAGACGGGAGCTCGGGCTTCTCGACATCCGAAAGTCGAGTGGGCCGGAATGCATCCCCGCGGTGGTTCTTAAGACGCGCGCCCCTGAGTTGACCCCCGTGCTAACGCGGCTGTACCGCCTTTCCTACAAAACCAACAGGGTCCCAGCTTCTTGGAAGGTCGCACGTGTCCACCCAATCCCTAAAAAGGGTGACCGGTCGGACCCTTCCAACTATAGGCCGATAGCGGTCACATCCCTTCTCTCCAAGGTCATGGAACGAGTAATTAACACTCAGATCCTGAGATACCTTGAGGATCGCCAGCTGATCAACGACCGCCAATATGGCTTTCGACATGGTCGATCAACTGGCGATCTTCTCGTGTACCTTACGCACCGCTGGGCGGAGGCCTTGGAGAGCGGGGGTGAGGCTATTGCCGTCGGCCTCGACATTGCGAAGGCGTTCGACCGAGTGTGGCACGGCGCCCTTCTGGCGAAGCTTCCAGCATACGGGATCCCCGAGGGACTCTGCAAGTGGATCGCCAGCTTTTTGGATGGTCGGAGCATCCAGGTCGTCGTTGACGGCTGTTGCTCCGAGACCATGACCATTAATGCTGGCGTTCCTCAAGGTTCGGTGCTATCGCCGACACTCTTCATCCTGCATATCAATGACATGCTTTCTATCGAAGGCATGCATTGCTATGCAGATGATAGTACGAGTGACGCGCGATACATCGGCCAACAGAATGTCCCTCGGAGTACCGTTGGGGAAAGACGGTCACAACTTGTGTCTGAAGTCGAGAGCTCCCTGGGGCGGGCTCTCGAATGGGGAGAAAAGAACCTAGTTCAATTCAACCCTACGAAGACACAAGTTTGCGCGTTCACTGCGAAGAAGGATCCATTCGTCATAGCGCCACAGTTCCAAGGAGTATCTCTCCAGATCTCCGAGAGTATTGGGATCCTCGGCGTCGAAATTTCGAGCTTAGTCGAGTTTAGGAGTCATTTGGAGGACAAAGCCAAATTGGCGAGTAAAAAGTTGGGTATCCTGAACAGAGCCAAGCGGTACTTCACGTCGGGTCACAGATTGTCGCTCTACAAGGCGCAAATCCGGCCCCACGTGGAGTACTGCTCGCATCTCTGGGCAGGTGCCCCAAAATACTAGCTCGACCCACTTGACTCCTTACAGCGACGGGCCGTTCGTATCGTCGATGATCCCAATCTCACGGAGAAACTACAGCCGTTAGGACTGCGGAGAGACTTTGGGTCTCTTTGTGTGTTCTACCGGCTGTTCCATGGGGAATGCTCCGAGGAACTGTTCGGGTTGGTACCGGCATCGCCGTTCTACCATCGCACCACCCGTCACCCCAGTGGAGTTCATCCATATCACCTGGAGACGTACCGTACGCGTACGGTGCGTTTCCAGAGGTCATTTTTACCACGTACGTGCAAGCTCTGGAATGAACTCCCTGCCTCGGTGTTCCCCGAGCGCTATGACATGGCCTTCTTCAAACGAGGCCTAAAAAGAGTATTCTCCTCACGGTAGGCAGCGGCGTGGCTGTGCCCCTGGCATTGCCAAGTCCATGAGCGGCGGTGACCGCTTTCCATCAGGCGGGCCGTCTGCTCGTCTGCCTGCTAAGGCATTTAAAAAAAAAAAAAAAAAAAAAAAATAATCTTTAAGCTTTGCATCTTTATTTAAAAAAATCAATTTGACATATAAATGAGAATATCCTGACCCCACATTAAAATTTTTAGAGTCCAAGCCGTGCTAAAGAAAGCCATTTTCGAATTTGAAACCGCCGTATTAAAGGTATATAAAATTGAACATAAGACCTGATCCGGGAAAGAAACCTTGGACCTATCATAAACGCGTTATTAACGATACTATAATGTTAATTATTAAACGTGCAATAACCAGTTTAATTTCGCAATATTCGCAAATGTTACCACTTCCTCATAAATGCGTCTAAATCTAGCTTTAAATAGAACTAACTAGTTATTTTAACAGTCCCGTGGCGCAGTTGGCTAGACACCAGCTTGTGAAACGAGAGGCCGCGTCGATCTCAGAGGCAAATGTTTGTGTGATCCACAAATATTTGTTTCATGATACAAGACCTGTATGTTTGATCATTGATCTCAAATCTTTGTGAATTTTTGGTGTAGTTAATATTATAATTAACTATTAATCTGAAGAGCGTCAATATAAAGAAATGGGTATATTGAGTAAAGTAATCATAAGCTCAGTCGGTAGAGCATAAGACTCTTAGTCTCAGGGTGGTGGGTTCGAGCCCCACGTTGGGCGAACACTTTTGCTAACAATTTCCAAAAATATTTTCCAACTTACGAAATCATATTGGATATTTTCCTTCTAATCACTCACACAGACATAAACACTCACACACATACATGCACACACACACACACACACACATTTTGTTTGATTGTTGTAATTTTCTACAGGGTGTATTTAGACCGTGATCGGAAACTGAGGCAGGTAATAGCGAGGGTGATCACAAACCCAGTGGCGATATTAAAAATCCCGACAAAAAATAAAATTTTTGACGTTTTCCATACAACCATCGGTGTTAAAAGTATGTGGTTTGTATTGAAAACCTCAAAAATTATATTTTTTGTCGGGATTTTCTTTAATGCCAGGGGGTTTGTAATCACTATCGCTATTACCTGCCTCAGTTTTCGATCACGGTCTAAATACACCCTGTATATGTATTGTTAATATATTTTAGTTGTATTTCACACTAATCTTAGTGCTCTGTGGAGAGCCTAATAACTGCAACACAGTTCTTGAAGTATCGCAGTTATTATGGTGCAATTTTAAATGTAAAATTATGAATGTGATTTTTTTTTATCTTATTCAGCTGTTCTATGTTCTTGATAAACTTCGAAAGATTTTACCTCCACAAACACAACGAAACAAATATTAGTGGATCACACAAACATTTGTCTCGGTGCGGG
Source organism: Cephonodes hylas (assembly GCA_030295005.1). Classification (NCBI taxonomy): domain Eukaryota; kingdom Metazoa; phylum Arthropoda; class Insecta; order Lepidoptera; family Sphingidae; genus Cephonodes; species Cephonodes hylas. The sequence continues at coordinate 4,059,287 of AP025387.1, read as the reverse complement.
ATCGACGCGGCCTCTCTTTTCGCAAGCTGGTGTCTAGCCAACTGCGCCACAGGGCTGTCTAATTACTTGCAAAAAGATCACAAACTAGCTTAGTTTCCAACAGACAATAAAAGTTGTCTTAGGTCAAGATACAAATAAAGGAAACGTTAAAAAAAACCTTCATTCAGTGACGTAATTTGACGTTTAAATGCGTCATAGCTAAGGTCGTTAATATTTTGAATGTAGTTCTTACAGGGCTACCAACACTTAGATATTTTTGTATGTTGGTAGGATTGGAGTGTGATAGTCATGTTGGTTTTGTGATTGAGAGGTCGTGGATTCGTTTCCCGCGTTGAGGAGTCTTGTTAGATTTTTAGTAGGAAATATTCTGTATCAAGAGTAATTAGTGTTAAAAACACTAATTATCCCTCTTTTGATAGGAGAGAAAACAAAGTGCATAGGTTTGACTCCTAAGAAGGACAAATATTATTGTTATGAACAAATTTTATAGTTTAGGGAAGTCAAAGATGATCACCTAATATAACCCAGATCTTAGTCCATCACGCTGGCCTAGTGGGCTTATTCTACTTTTAAAAACTTATATCTTTGATAACTATTAGATTAGTAATTTCCATCAAGGATTCCTTTAATTTGGTCTTTACCGTTTAAGTACCTTTTTTCAATCTACAATTTTAATCAATATAATGTAAAATATCCCAAAAGCCGTAAACAAATCAATAACAATAAATAAAGCAGACGACAGTTTTTAATACGCCGTTGACAGCTGTCAAAATGACATAAAATTCGTCATGGCGGCAATGAAAAGTTGGCGCGAAATGTGTCGTTGCGAAAATTAATTAAAATTGTGTTAATCACCACAGATTTAAAGATAAATAATTTGCTTTATGTTGACCATGATTTTTTATATATGTTTATTATTTCTCAGTCACCTTTGCACAAAATTCTTGATCGATACAATTTAGTTCAGTTTCGCATACCGAGTATTGTCATCTTTTACAATTCCTCACATAGTTTTAGGAAAATAATATTAAAGCAATTTTGTCAGTAGAATTAATACATACTTTCCTTTTTTCACGTCAAATGTTTTAAATTTTTTGTTATTTGTTATATTTTTTTACATTACTATTGTTTTTTGTTATAGTTATTATTTTTTAAATTATGTTATTCTTCCACATGTGTTTATTTTATTTTTTACATTTTTAAATATAAAACTTAAACCCCCAGATGGCGGGGTCTACGACCCATGTAACAAAGCCCCTATGTAACAAAGCCTACTATACAATATCAGAATATATGGAGGATAACGAAGCCTGGGCATAATTAAAATGTTACTGTAATCCCAGGTTTGGCTGAGTTTACTTTAATGGACATGGCTGTACGTACGTAATTATTGTTTTAGTAATCTGTAAGCAATTAGGTATGTCATGCTCGCTGAAACGTCTGTGCTTACGGCGGCGTCGTGTGCCGGGTCGGTCACTTCCCTATGAAATGGTTGAGGAGGCCGATGGCTGGCACATGCGTCATACTCGTGAACGGGTGCTGTTTGTGTGGACTGGTCTGCCTAATTTGCTTATTTCCATTCATGAAATTTTAACTCGGTTAGATGACAGTCTCTCCATTTAAGATGACTATGCTGTTCTAATATGCAACACAAAATTCTGATATTGTATCAATGAGCTGCTCGAATTCGGGAAATTAAGTCCTTGTAATAATATTGTAAGCTATCTCTTGATTGGAAAAGAGCAACACTAGAGTTTCTTGCCCGTTCTTCTCTAGTGATGACTTTTTTTTTTTTGTTCTCGAGGGGAAAGCTGTTTATGGCTCTACTTCCCGCCAGCCCGGGGGCAGTGGGGGGCGGGAAGCGTATGTCGGGGTCACCGGTCTTCCAGCCCGGCGCGCGGCGACGTCATATCCGCGCAGGTGTTAGTGCCGGGCTGGGTCCCTAACAAAATCCCTAAACCGGCATACCGACCAAAACCCCCCGGTGGCCATCTCCGCGCCGAGTGGGGCGACCACGGTACGCGGGCGAGAGGCGCCCACCGTTAACCGCAGCCGCCCAGTGCGCCTCCGAGACGTAAACGTCTCGGCCGTCTCGGAGTTATAGGGGTGCAGTTGCACCCCCACCAGCTTATTCGGACGCCCCGGTTGTGAATGGGCGCCCGCGACGTACACAGGCCACAGTGCCGCCGCCCCTCTCGGGGTCACTTTCAGTGAGGACGTGCTGCCCCCACAGCACGTCCAGCGACCCCAAGGGCCCCTTTAAGTCGCCTTTTACGACAGGCAGGAGATACCGTGGTGGGATTCTAACGCCCCCTTGCCACAGGGCAGTAGTGATGACTGCCTTCCGAACAGGGTGGTAAAATTTGAAATGACTGAATCTAAGTGATGTATTTGACATTTTATGGATTCAATAAATATTATTTCATTTCATTTCATTTCATTTCACCCAAGCCACCGGTGGTTAGGGTCCAAGAGTCAGAAACCGTCTCACGATACGTGCCGTGTCTAATAACACTGCTTTTTGTATCTGGGTTTTGACCCAACAACCGATTGAGAGCCGCCGAAGATGTTGGTCGAGGCTCTTTGGCATCAGCCCATTGGCAGTAACAACTATCGGGACAATGACGGTTGAGTCAACATCCAACATATCAGTAACCTCGTGCGCCAAATCTAAATATTTAGACATCTTGTCTTTTTCAGCTTTCACAAGGTTAAAAATTATGTTTATCATTATACTTGTATATAATTGATTTCTTTTTATTATTGTGTAATGTCTAGTTTATAGTTTATGGGCTCAAGATATTCTCATTTATATATATTTTTTGTCGGGATTTTTTTTACCGCCAATGGGTTTGTGATCACCGTAGCTATTACCTGCCTTAGTTTCCGATCACGGTCTGTACACACCCTGTATATCACTTATAAAGGCTGCATAAATATTGAGATTGTCCCCAGAAATCTTAAAATATGTGCATTTCACTGCACTCGATTACAAGGCCTCGTGAACGTAAAAACATAACATTATATTGTTTAATGCACGTCCATACATGGTATCCTATTTAGCAATCGTAATATAGTTATTTTTTTAATGTCTCTTGCTAGTAAATCGGGGTTCAAAATATGATTTTCGGGTTGCAAGTGTGGCAGTTTTCAACGTACATACAACCTTTGGTATTAATCATATTTGGATGTTAGGAAATTGAGGTTTTTTTAAATTTTGTAAAGATTTTTTTAACTCCATTGAGTTAGGTATTACCTGCCTTAGTTTAAGATCACGGTCTGAATACAAATTATCGGCCCATATACTGCTGGGCACAGGTCTCATCTTCCATTGAAAGGGCTTTGGCCTTAGCCCACCACGCTGGCCTAGTGCGGGTTGGCGGACTACACACCTAAGAAATTCCTAACAACTTTTTTAGTGTGCAGGTTTCTTCTCTATGTTTTCCTTCACCGTTAAAGCAACTGATAATTTATTATGAATACACACATAACATCGAAGTCAGATGTGTCTACCTGGGGTTCGAATCCGCGACCGCCGAGATTCTCGACCGCGAGCCTAACCTTGAAGCCATCTCTGCTTCCTGTCTATAAATTCACCCAAGTCTCCCGTTAGGGTAGGCAGAGACTATAGAGCGACAAATGCCACGGTCCAGACACACCTCTTTCGCTTCCTCCACTGACATTATCCTCTTCATGCATGCACGTCGGTTTCGAGGACTTTTTATGTTACCCTTTTTAAATAAATCTATTTGATCTTTGTAATTTAGAATCTGCAGTAAGACGAATTTCGACATCTATAACAAAGGTATTATTTATTTCATCTTTCCTGTAGATTAACATAATGAATAAAAAACTAATTAGAAAAATGTAAGTGATGGTCTTATCGCTCTAGACAATTTCTTAATAAACAAATGTGGGTAGTAGAAGAGGAAAAATAAAGTAATAGCCTTAAATATATAAGAACGATTTTTTAAATGTTTTTTTAATTAACTGCTGTATTGTGAAGTCTATTAGTTTAGACTAGGCCAGCATTTTGCACTAAGACAAATGTTTGTGTCAGCTACAAATCTACTGTCATCTTTGGTAGCCACGATATTAGTGTGGGTCAGGACTATGTGACTGTTATATTTTATGACGTTGTGGAGGTCCAAGCCCAGCAGTGGGCTGTGAGTGGGCCGACGTAAAACGTTTTAAGGTCGTCCTTTCGTCAGACGAAGGCAAAGCGACCTTGTCGGCGTGGAGCAAACCAAATATAATGATTATAAAATGACAAATCGAATATTAACTGCAAATTAAATTGCAGATTAATATTCTTTATTGAGGCCAGCAAAATTATTTCGACTGTTTATTGAGAGCTAAATATGTAATATAGTAATTAAATGGTATTATGTGATAATGAAAGCCCCGGAGCGCAGTTGGCTAGACACCAGCTTGCGAAACGAGAGGCCGCGGGATCGATAACCGCAGAGACAAATGTATGTGTGATACACAAATATTTGTTTCGGGTTTCTGATCCTACACTAACATACAAGTCCTTTGTCGTGGGTATCAAAAATACGAGTGACTTTTTCTCTCACAAACACAACGAAACAAATATTAGTAAATCACACAAACATTTGTCTCTGCGGGGATCGACGCGGCCTCTCGTTTCATAAGCTGGTGTCTAGCCAACTGCGCTACAGGGCTGTCAAATATCTGTTAAGTGTTAAGTCTGTTAAAAACCTAGTATTTTAGTGTCGACCGCGCGCCTAAACCTTGAGGTTATTAGACTTACATAATATATAAGCTAAGTTTAATCCAATGTGTACTGAATTGGAAAAGTATTTGGTGTCATGGCCCAAATAATTACGTGCCCAAATCATTCGCGGTAGCCTAGGACACCTAGTTCGTATTTAGTTATTTTAGACTTATAATAATAATAAATAATAATTACCATCATCAGGCTCTGGGGGAGGCCTATGTCCAGCAGTGGACGTCCTTTGGCTGATGATGATGATGATCATCAACGTTACTCTGCTGGGTACGGGCCTTCTTTACTATTAGGAGCGTTTAGGCCATAGTGAAGCAGTGATGGCCTTCGAGGCTTAGGCGCGCGGTCGAGAATCACGGCGGTAGCGGGTTCAAGCACAGGCACATACCTCTGAAGTTTTCAAGTTATGTGTATATTCAAAAAATTATCACTTAAATGGTGAAGGAAATCATCGCGATGAAACCTGTACATTTAAAAGTTCTTAGGAATTTCTTAGGTGTGTAGTCCGCCAACCCGCACTAGGCCAGCGTGGTAGACAAAGCTTAACCTTTTCAGTTGTAGTGAAGGTCCGTGCCCAGCTGTGGGACAAGTGGGATAATAATGAACCTCGCGTTTGTATTCCGCGAGACACATATTACTCGTTTGATTTTTTTAGTAAAAAAATAACTTAATCTATATTTAAATGATATATTATAATATATGTAAAATACAGTTATGTTCTGAATTAAATAACGTTTAAAATATTATCATACAAATTGTAATATTTTGAATTGATTTTGGCGACTAAACTGAGTGTTGAATGCGGATGTATAAATCGGAGTATTTTCATCCCCAAGTATATATCACAGAACAGCTGAATAAGATTAGAAGGTAAATAGCCAGTATTTAGTATGTGTCCGAGTGTCGCCGCTTGTCTGTCACCTGTTCATTCTACTACAACACGACCAATGATAAACATTTCAAACAAAATAGCTGCTATTGATTGTCACACATTTATAAGTATTACACGCAACCCGAATTACTAAGAAGCGTGTGTGTCAAACATATGACAGTGTAATCGTAGATTCGGCACGCTCGGCATGCTCACATTCCCTTTATAGTCGTATTCATAAATCTATCCTACGAAATTGGTAGGTATGTAGTAGATTTTGGATATTTTTCTCCTAAGAATTTCCTAATAACCTAACTCTGTTTTACTGGGAATAAAATTCAAGACTAATTTTATCCTGCAATACTTGCAAAGTAGAAGATTTTTATATCGGCGTATAACCTCAAAATTAAGTTTACCATTCACTCATTCGTTCTCCAGGTCTATTACTCATTCAGGAAGCGACCATAGAGATTCACAAAAACATAGCATGAAGGTTGAAAACCCACAATTAACAAGATGGTTATAATTAATATTATTTTTGTTTTAATTGTCGCAAAAAATCTGGGACGAAATATTTACGGATGAGAACACAGGATAAAAACATGTCTATCGTAGCGTAAAATAGTTTGTGTTAAAAACTTTATAAATGTGTAGTTTGTAGATTGTATTTTATTGTAACTTTTTGTCTCTACGTATTAATTATCGTAATTATAAGCCCATTTTCGTCATACTGCTAGGCACAACAAAGTTTTTAATGTTAAATAAATATTTATTAAATCTATAAAATATCAAATATGTCTTTGAGTTATTTAAAAATTAAGTTTACTACCCTGTTCATTAAAGAATACTGGCAAAAATCTCTAGTCCTCATCATCATCACCCCTTATACGTCTCACGAGTCACTGATCTCCTCTACAACTGAGAGGGTTTAGGCCATAGTCCACCACGCTCACCTAGTGGGGGTTGGCGGACTACACACCTAGTAACTTTTAGGTGTACAGGTTTAATCATGAAGTTTTCCTTCACCATTAAAGCAAGGGATAATTCATTGTGAATACACACTTCACTTGGAAAAGTCAGAGGAGTGTGTCTGGGGTTTGAACCCTCGATCGTCGATATTCTCGACCGCGTGCCTAAGCCTCGAGGCCATCATGACTTTTTGATTATGTATTGGGGATTCTAAATTCTATTAGGAATGTAATAGCTCTGTTTAAGCGCGCGGTCGAGAATCTCGGCGGCCGTGGGCCATAACTCTAATGCAAATAAATAAGTGTATTTTTAATATAACGCATTTTATTGCTAGTTTTAAACGTTGGATCTTGGAAATGATTTTGCAAAAAGGCAATTATTCACAAAAGGTGTCCGCCCAACGTGGAGCTCGAACCCACGACCCTGAGATTAAGAGTCTCATGCTCTACCGATTGAGCCAGCCGGGCTTATGGTAACAACTTTTAATATAACCACATGATCTCATCGCATCCCTCCATATAAGCCCCACTGCAGAGTACGGGCCTCCTCTGTCATTGCGAGTGTTTAGGCCATAGTCCACCACTCTGGCCTAGTGCGGGTCGTCTCTTACAGCCATCTTTTTCATATTGAAAAGCTCTTCAGCTTTTTAATAAATATGTACACCCAACAGTCACATACACAGAATATATGCATTACTTGGAAAGTCAGTACTTGAGGTTTGAACCCACGACCGCCGAGATTCTCAAGCCTTAACCTCGAGGCCATCACTGCTTCAATTGAGTAAAATATTAGAATCCTTACAGCCTTTTTCAGTCATGAGTCATTAGGAAGTATTTCTTGCAATATCAAATTAAGGTTATTTGCATTGTCTATGCAACAGCGTGACAAGCCATCCGCAGCACTCATAATAGGCAAAACGAATCATGTAATTTAATATAGAACTTAAAATTTAATGGACTGGCAATGCTAGTGTAGAATATTCTAGAAATTCATTAAAAACTGGTCAAGTGCGAGTCGGACTTGTGTATAAAGGGTCTCATACCGTTATTTACAAAAACGGCAAAAAAATCATGTCTGTTGTATGGGAGCCTTTCTTTAATGTTCCTTTATCCTGTTGTATAGTTTTAGTTGTCAAAGCGGCAACAGAAATACATCACTTGTCAAAATTTCAACTGTCTATCTACCACGGTTCATGAGATACAGCCTGGTGACAGACGGACAGCGAAGTCTTAGTAGGTCCTGCTTTACCCTTTGGGTACGGAACTGTAATATAACAGCTGTGAGTGAGTGGGCCTGTCTTTGTATTTATTGGTCATACATTATGTAAAATTGTACTTAATAGCCAAAGCATTCTGTTTCACATTTTTACGTAGCGAAGAGTTAAAAAGCTTTATCGCTTTACCGTGATAAAAATCAACAGGTAACAAATTATTATTACATACCATGACGTTAAAATAAAAAACGAAATATAACGTTTTCCTAACTTCCATAAGTATTCAATGATGATGAGGAAAACTTCATTTTTTGGGCACTTATTTATAATTACCTGTCTCATTTTTCAATTTTTGTACACTCTGTACAAGCCTTTTGCCTTCCTGAAGAACTCTTGAGCTATTATGTTCACAATCGATATAAAAAAACATTACAATCATCAACACCCTATATACGTCTGGTCACGGGTCTCCTCTACCATTGAGAGCATTTAGGCCTTTCTCCACCACGCTGGCCTAGTGCGGGTTGGCGGACTACACACCTAAGGAATTCCTAAGAACATGTAGGCGGGCAGGTTTCATCGCAATGTTTTCCTTCATCGTTAAAGCAAGTGATAATTCATTGTGAGTACCTACATAGCTTCGAAAAGTTAGAGGTGTGTGTCTGGGATTCGAACCCGGGGCCGCCGAGATTCTCGGCCTGTTAAGTGCCTAATAGAATTTAGATTTCCCTAATACATAATCAAAAAGTCATGATGGCCTCGAGGTTTTGGCACCCGGTCGAGAACCTCGACGATCGCGGGTTAAAACCTAAGGCACACACTTCTGACTTTTATTTATGTGTGTTCACAATGAATTATCACTTGTACAATATTTTCGAGTCTTAACCCAAGAGAGTTTTAAGCAGTCGCGCGGTCGTGAATCTCGACCGCCGAGATTCTCGACCGTGCGCCTAAAACTCAAGGCCATCACTGCTTTTTAACTATCCTCCTTCTCCTACTGACCCTCTCATTAATACACGGCCGATTAGTTCCATCCGATTATATTCCCACGAGCACCTTTCGGTCCAGTTTGACCTCAAGCAGAATCAGTGCCAAAGTCGAGGTCTCAACTCAAGCGGAAAGCAGTCTTAATGGCTCTTTTATGCAAGCGAAATTAGCGTAACAGTAATATGATGAGAAAACATCGTGAGGCAACCTGCAATCTTAAAGATGGTCTACATATAGGTTTTATCACGATGTTTTCTTTCACCGTTAAGACAGGTGATAATTCATTGTGAATACGCTCATACTTGGAAAAGTCAGAAATTGGGGCCATATACGCCCACTGCTGGGCACGGGTCTCCTCTACCATTGAGAGGGTTTAGGCCATAGTCCACCACGCTGGCCTAGTGCGGGTTGGCGGACTACACACATAAGAACTCTTAGGTGTGCAGGTTTCATCACGATGTTTTCCTTCACCGTTAAAGCAAGTGATAATTCAATGTGAATACACACATAACTTCGAAATGTCAGAGGTGTGTGCCTGGGGTTCGAACCCGCGACCGTCGAGATTCTCGACTGTTTGCCTGAACCTCGAGGCCATCACTGCTTAATGGTCCTCTTAATCAGTGGCGTGCCTAGGGTGTCAAACTAAGGCAAGCCCAAATGTTCATTTAGTAGCAGCATATTTTTTTTGGTACGTAGGACTAATAAATACCTAGCGGTTAGTACTCACATTCACGTTTATAGCGTTATTTTATAAATAAACAATCGTTAAATTCGTTATTCGGAACTATGTAAGGCAAGTCGGGCTTTCGGGCTTCTATGGAAGTACCGCCACTGCTTTTAATCACATGAATATTCGATCATGCTTGGTTGTATGAAGAGATTGTTTTGAGCAATAAGAGTACTGATTGTCTACTGTATTAGAAGTTGCTTCTTGTATTGTATTTCTTAAAATGGTGTACAATTAAGTATTCATTTATATACAGGGTGTATTTAGACCGTGATCGAAAACTGAGGCAGACAATAGCGATAGTGATAACAAACCCCCTGGCATTAAAGAAAACCCCGACAAAAAATAAAATTTTTGAGCTTTCCCATACAAACCGCATACTTTTAACACCGATGGTTGTATGGAAAACGTCAAAATTTTTATTTTTTACGGGGATTTTTAATATCGCCACTGGGTTTGTGATCACCCTCGCTATTACCTGCCTCAGTTTTCGATCACGGTCTAAATACACCCTGTATCTATCTACACAGGCTGTATTCAGACCGTGATCGGAAACAAAGGCAGGTAATAGCCAAGCTCATTAACCCCCTGGCGTTAAAGAAAATCCCGACAATAAATCGACCTATGCGCAGAATAAAGTTATATGTGCTTTTGCACAACTTCTCTTTCTCAGCGATTTAAATTTAATTGGACACAAAATTATCCGTAACTTTTTTGTTCTTCAAACGAGAACAAAATTTATGATTATTATTACTTCACTAGTGCAATATATAAACAAGTTTAACTCTATTATAGACATAAAAAGTACTTTGGTGTTATAAGCATAAGTAACGTTATTCTATGCATAGGTCGAAATAATAAAATTGATGTTCTCCTAACAATCATTGGTATTAAATGTATGTAGTTTGTAAGCAGCGATGGCCTCGAGGTTTGGGCACGCGGTCGAGAATCTCGGCGGTCGCGGGTTCGAACCTCAGGCACACACCTCTGACTTTTCGAAGTTATGTGTGTATTCACATTGAATCATCACTTGCTTTAACGGTGAAGGAAAACATCGTGATGAAACCTGCACACCTAAGAGTTCTTAGGAATTTCTTAGGTGTGTAGTCCGCCAACCCGCACTAGGCCAGCGTGGTGGACTATGACCTAAACCCTCTCAATGGTAGAGGAGACCCGTGCTCAGCAGTGGGCGTATATGGGTTGATGAAGAAGATGTTCTCCTAACAATCATTGGTATTAAATGTATGTAGTTTGTATAGAATACGTATTTTATTTTTATTTTTTGTCGGGATTAATAACCGTAGTTAAAGTAATAATCACCGTAGCTATTACCTACCTTAATTTCCGATCATGATCTGAATTCATCTGTATATTCTGCTCTTCAATTTGAGATCACATAATATTGTCATTTCATGCATAATCTATTTATGTATGTAACGTAGGGTACGTCAAAAATGTCATTGAACCGTTCCATTTTCAAAAATATTAAATTTCATGACGTCACATTTACGTCATTTCAGTTTCCGATATCGGTGCACAAATAGGAACAGAATGACCAAATAACACGAACTATGGAACCCACTAAAGTGTTGCAAAAACGAGGTCTGCATTAAAATGGATGAATAGAAATATCCAAATAAATTTGACCCTAAATTTGAAGTAATATTTTGGATAACAGAGGTCTGGGTATAATGGATGGTTTATGCGGTAATGCGGTGTGGTTTTAAATTACGTTTTATTCATACGAGACAGTAATGTCCTTTGTTTGTGTTAGGCAAGTTGGAAATAAAGATGGCGACTGACAGTTGACGGAATATTTTAATATTTTTATCATAAGACAAACATTTGAAGGATTATTTGGATCGTTCTGTGCTGGAAACCTTTTGTTTAGACTGCGTTGTATTTAACAAGTTCTAATACTGTCAATTAATAGTTTAGTTTAAAAACAAAAAGCGATGTGCTCTTAATAAAACTAGGCTAGCATGGTAAACTAACTTTTATGTGTGTTAGAAGATCCTCTTCTAGCAAAGTGAGAGGGTTCAAGGTTGGTGCCTGGTGGACTACACAACAAAGAAATTTTAGGATAGGCAGATTTTTCCCGATGTTTTTTCAAATGGATACACTCATGGCTTTGAAAAAAAATACCCTATCATTATCGAAATATTAACTTGTAGAGCAGTGGTCGCAACCCGCGGATGTCCTATTTGCGGCCCGTGGATATTTTGAAAAATAAGTTATTAAAACACCTATTATATACTTCTCGTTTGGCAGATTAGCTTTTAAGAGCCATTCTAGGAACAGCAACTACAAATATGATACACACGAGAAAATTGTATAAAATCGCTGAGTCGTTAGTGGTTCCTTTGTATTTTTTAGGAATCTATGGTAAATACTTAGAGATTTTTTATTTATTATATACTACAATAAATTTATACGTATTATTCACCCACCCCGACCGACTGTCCTCGTGTGAACAAACCATTGCACAGTTATTTAAAAAGCAAGGTTAGTTATTCCGCGAGTCAGTGTAGTAGGCGCGGCGTCGCTGCGTTTGCCTCCTGTGCAAGTAATTTACGAAGTATAGTACTTGCGCGAGTGTTCGTACCGAGACAAATAGTTGGACAGTGTGTGTTCCAGTTTTCTATCAAATAACCTGAAAAGGGAACAGAGGTGAGTTAATTTTTTGTGGCGAAGGAAACGGTTTCGTAATGCCGGGGTTTTTGAGCGATTTTTTATCTGTGTTTTTTTGTTTTTGATTAGAAATACGCACGTATTAAATAATATGTATTTTATTTTAAGCTATAGTATGTAAGGAATTGAATTAATTTGTATTTATCTTAAGCTGTATTTCTATCTTTGGCCTATATTGGCATGAAGCAATGCCTATCTATACTAATATTATAAAGCTTAAGAGTTTGTTTGTTTGTTTGTTTGTTTGAACGCTAGGATCTCAGGAACTACTGGTCCGATTTGAAAAATTCTTTCACTATTAGATAGCACATTTATCGAGGAAGGTTATAGGCTATATAACATTACGCTGCGACCAATAGGAGCGGAGCAGCAATAAAGAATGTTTCAAAATCGGGAATATTTTTTCCTTTTTGTGAGCTTCTGCTGCATGCGCTGGAGAAACGGTTAAAGTTTCGCTAAAATAATGTATGACAGAATTGTTCCCCTTTAAAAGTTCTAAAAAAAAGTCCGCGACAGCATATGTCTATCTTTTAAGGTTAGCTAACTATAACGTTTTTTATCTTAAACAAATTTATTTAAAAATAAAGCATTATTTGTGAGGGTGTTTTATAAAGATGATATTAATCCTTATCTAAATAAATACGTTATTCATTATAAGTATTTTATATAAAATAAATTTGCCCTTTACATCATGTGATTCTAATGAGTATCTAAAAAGATATCGCAGTTTCAAAATAATGATCAAGCGCGCAATAATGATACACAAGGCGCCAATCGACGCGTTACGGTTTCACGTGTAAACAATTTGACCAATTTGTATGGCTTTTGGTATGGACCTAAATAGGACAGGACTCTGAGGAGTAAATAGACTATTTCTTATTTTCTTTCTGAACTCAACCCTGTAGTCTACGCGGACGGAGTCGCGCGCAAAAGCTAGTTCTTTATATATAAAAGATTTTGTTTACAAAATGGAATGTACTGTCAAATTGATGTATTTTTTTTTTGGGTATACTAAAAAAGGTTTAAAAATTGTTTATTTTATCTTCGAAGTAATTGTTAAAGTAATAACCTAAGTTAGTCGTAACAAACATATTTTCTAAGGATTTCTGTACTCAAAAAACCCACCGTCAAATTTTGACGGTTTTTGGATGCCTATACCCAAAATGGTTTTTACACTTGAATACCTAAAAAAATGTTTATTTTTTATTCCCGTATCATTGGAGGCAAAAAAAGTCCCTTCAAACATCACTTTGATTAAAAACTCTTTTGTTGATCGTGACATCCTTGAACAGCAAAAAATCACAAAGCATTAGGTTTTTGTAATGAGTATCAAAATATGATGCTATTAATAATGTTACAAAAACAGTGGAAGTCTTGTCACGGTTGGTTAGGAGCCGGCTGTGAACGTGTGGCCGTGGGTTTGATTCCCGCCGTGATAAATGGTTGGATATTATTTTAATCTCTAATTTTAGTGGTTGATCAAAGATTTTGAATGATTCCTTCATAGTGTTAATTAAATAGTTGATTATAGTTTGTGACAGTTGAAATAAGGCTAAAACTATAGTGTAAAAATTGTAGATTAGCGCTGAAATTCAGTGAAGATGTGATAGCCTTGACGTTAAGGCTTGCGGTCGAGAATCTCAGAGGTAGCGGGTTCAAATCCAGGTACATATATCTGACTTTTCGTAGTTACGTGGGTGTTCAAACCAGCTTGTGAAAAGATTGCTGTAGGTTCGATTCTTGCCCGGAGGCAATTTTTTGAGTGATCCACAAATATTTGTTTGTGTGGGGGAAATGTCTTTCGTAATTAGTTATTCACTATACAAAACTTGTATGTTAGTGTAGGGTGAAAACTATGTGTGGGACTGTTGGGTGTATTTATTTACCTACCTATTTTCACTTAACCACCTAAACGTTGTCTGGAAATCTTTGTACCTAGGGTTTAAATTTTTCTAAGGCATGTGATAGCCACAATACGCCAGCGTGCTGGACTAAGGCCTAACAATTAAGTAGAACAATTGTTAACCCAACAAAGGAACGTATGTAAACTGAATGTAAGCTGATATACTGTAGTCTATCCTATGTTTACCAATGCTGACCACTTAACATTAGGTGGCTCATTTGCTCGTTTGCCTCCTTTTTCCATAAAAAAAAAAAAATGTTTTAACGCCCTCTGATGACAAAAATTTATATCGTATTACTTAACAATCATTTGTCATCAACTACCTTTCATTATTACTTTGGCATTGATCCAACGATTTCATTTGAATAATATTTTTAAATACACGTAATAGACGCACACATAGTCCTTTTTTTTGTTCTCGGGGGGAAAGCTATTTATTTATTTATTTATTTATTCACACTTTATACACAAATTGTATAGGTGGACTTAATGCCTAGCATGGCATTCTCTAACAGTCGAACCTAGGGTGATGCAGAGATGAAATGAGGCAGGTGTGTTGAATGTTAAAACAACAATATTAAAGAAATATAAACATATAATACACATACATATACGCATACATATATACATATATAAATACATATAGATATAAAATAGATACATATATAAAAAACATAGAAAGAAAATTATAGTTGTGATTATTCCGCAGTTTCTCGAGCCAGCAATTGACGAACTTTGTTCTTAAATGTACAACGGTTTGAGCACATCCTGATCTCTAAAGGGAGAGCATTCCAAAGGCGTATTGATTGTACATAAAAGGACGCATCTATAAAGCTAGATTTGTGTGAAGGGCAAAGAAGAAGAGAATTATTTGAAGATCGAAGAGATCTCTCGTGGTTAGAATGTAAGGATTGAAAATAGGGCGTTAAGTAAGTAGGTGGGGAGGAAGACGTGAGAAAAGAGAAAAGAGTAGTAAGGGCACGCAAATTACGACGCTGGCGAATAGTTAACCACTTAAGTTGTGATCGAAAGTTAGTTACGTGGTCGTATTTACGAAGATTGAACACGAATCGAATGCAGTTATTAAGAAGTCGGTCGAGTTTATTGAGCAGATCTGCATTCAGGTCAAAATAGCACACATCACCATAGTCAATTATGGGAAAGATTAAAGTTTGCACAAGCATAGTTTTGGTCCTGGAGGGGAGGAAGTTCTTCAGGCGATACAGAAAGCGGAGGATATCAGTCACTTTTTGGCAAACGTAAGTGACTTGCGGTTGCCAGCTTAAGGTGCTGTCAATAGTCAGACCAAGGTCCCTAACAGTTGAACATAAAGGAATCACTGAGCCATTAAATACTATTGGAGGAACCGCCGCAGTATCCAAACGTCCCACTTGCCGATGACTTCCCACTATAATTGCTTGACACTTAGAAGGATTCACAGCTAAACCAAAGTTCTCTGACCATCTGCTAATAAAATCGAGGTCCTTGTTAACATCTTCTATGGCAGCAGAGATGGACTCAACCCTGGCCTGAGCATACAATTGCAGGTCATCGGCGTAGAGATGATACGAACACTGAAGACCTTGGGTTATGAGATTAATAAATACTGAAAACAATAGAGGAGAGAGTATGCCACCTTGAGGAACGCCAGAGTCAAGGGTGTTCCACTTCGATGAAACATCACCGAGGCGTACTGACTGCTGACGTCCACGAAGATAAGTAGAGAACCATTCCAGCGCTTCCGATGAGATCATAAAGTAGGAGAGGATAGATAAAAGGATATCGTGATTGACGGTAGTGAAGGCGTTCGAAAAGTCAACCAAAGCCAAAACGGTGACTTTGGTATCCTCCATGCCCGCCCTCACATCGCCAGTCACTTTAAGGAGGGCGGAAACTGTGCTATGGCCAGGTCTAAAACCGGATTGGTAGCAGCTTATCAGATTGTTTTGGAAAACAAACTGCGACAGTTGTTTGTGAACACAAGCTTCGAGCACTTTGGATATAAAAGGGAGTATGGATATGGGACGAAAATGTTTGGCAGTAGACGGGTTAGGGATTTTAGGGAGAGGAATGACAAAGGCATTTTTCCAAAGAGAAGGAAAAGTACCAGTGCTAAGGGAAAAATTTACTATTTATGGCTCTACTTCCGGCAGCCCGGGGGAGTGGGGCGGGAAGCGTATGTCGGGGTCACCGGTCTTCCAGCCCGGCGCGCGGCGACGTCATGTCCACGCAGATGTTTTTTTTTTTTTCCACCACGCAGATGTTAATGCCGGGCTGGGTCCCTAACAAAATCCGTAAACCGTCCGTAACCGTAACCGTGGCCATCTTCGCGCCGAGTGGGGCGACCACGGTACGCGGGCGAGAAGCGCCCACCGTCATCCACAGCCGCCCGGGGCGCCTCCGAGACGTAAATGTCTCGGCCGTCTCCGCACACATAGTCCTGACCCCACATTAAGATAAAAGTATTGTATCGAACATCAGAAATGACGAGAGACTTTTCGCTCTCACAAACACGAAAGTTCGATTCCTGAACTCCCGAAAAACCCTAAAATCGAAAATACTTTCGTTGCATATTAAAACAGAACTTATGTGTCGAAAGTGAAGGTTCAAACCTGGGGCATACACCTGATTACATCTGATTTTTCCAATTTATGTGTGTATTCACAATAAATTATCACTTGCTTTAACGGTGAAGGAAAACATCGTAATGAAACCTGCACACTTAAAAGTTTTTAGGAATTTCTTAGGTGTGTAGTCCGCCAACCCGCACTAGGCCAGCGTGGACTAAGGCCTAAATCCTGTCAATTATAGGGACGTATAAGGACTTATGATGATGACAATGATGTATGTTTATCTTTATCTACCCCTGGGGAAAACATTTGTTAATAAATGTATAAATGCATTAACTCTTGAATTGCAAATTTCATTGTACATAAATACATCTTTAATAGCAAAAAAAACTAATTCCACGAATTAACTTATTAATTAAGATAAAAACGCAGCGTTTTAAAACACGTCATTTTTTATAATCTTCTTCTTATCTTCATCAACCCATATACGCCCACTGCTGAGCACGGGTCTCCTCTACCATTGAGAGGGTTTAGGCTTAGTGCGGATTTTCGGACTATTTCTAAAAAAATTCTAAGAACTCTTAGGTGTGCAGGTTTCTTCACGATGTTTTCCTTCATCGTTAAAGAACGTGATAATTAAACACACATAGCTTCGAAAACTCAGAGGCAATGCCGTAACTAGCTTTTTATGCACCCGGTGCGAGCCTTTTAAACTGCGCCCCTGAAAAATTCTCTAACCAGGCTTAGCTACCATGCATGAGATAAAACTAGATACTAGTCTGGTCATTTCTGCGCCCCTCCAGGGTCTGCGCCCTGTGCCTGGGCACTGCTGGCACCGCCCAAGTTACGGCACTGGTCAGAGGTGTGTTTAAGGTTTGAACCCGCGTCTAGTAGTGACTGGTTTGTTAATCTCGAGACCATCGCGACTTCAATCAACACTTACAAATGATAATTAAAGAATGCAGGTAAAACATAGTTAAGTCATTATTGACAATTAATCAATTAACCTATAAATACAGGCACTGTGAATGGCAGTTATGAATTTAAGACATTGATATGGTATATAAAAATGGTTGGCGCTTTCTTGGGGAGGTCTACGTTCAGCAGTGGCCGGCGATAGGCTGGGTATACAGGCTGTATTAAGACCGTGATCGGAAACTGAGACAGGTTACAGCTAAGGTGATAACAAACCCTCTGGCATTAAAAAAAATCCCAACAAAATAAAAATACTAAAATAACGACTAACAGCCATAAGTAGATGATACCATGTGGTTGTAAAAAAAACTTCATTTTTTATTTTATGTCGGGATTTGATAGTCTGTATAAAAATATGGGACAAATTCGTTATGTCATTTGAAACGATTTAAAATACGTAATGATGGCTTAAATCACCTTCAAATATACTTACTTATTTTCTTACTAAAACTTGAAGTCTACACGAATGGAGTCGCGGGCAAAAGCTAGTATAATTTACAATTTAGATAAAATCTCAAACAATAATGCCTCATCAACAATTTACTTCGTCTTGGAGTCATTATGCAGTGCAATTAATCGTTCGGTGATCATTGAGGTCAGTGACACACGACGCAGCCGCTGCCGTGAACAAATAGGGCCTAAACTATAAAATAATGTTGTATAATATAGTAAATTAATACAGTACAGTCACATAGCTCTGCCCTTTAGATAGTAATATTGTAAGGAAATACACCTAAGTGGAAGGAACCAGTGAACCACCTAAGGAAGCAGTGATGGCCTTGAGGTTTGGGCGCGCGGTCGAGAATCTCGGCGGTCGGTTCGAACCCCAGGCACACACCTCTGACTTTTCGAAGTTATGTGTAAGTATTGGTATGTAGTCCGCCAACCCGCACTAGGCCAGCGTGGTGGACTATGGCCTAAACCCTCTCAATGGTAGAGGAGACCCGTGCTCAGCAGTGGGCGTATATGGGTTGATGACACCTAACAGTCACATACCTACATAGTTCTAAACCGACACTAGGGTACAATGGGTACTAGGGGAATGAAGATGGCGACGAAGAAAGAAGGAAAAAAAAAAAAGTCTTGTGTCGTGTATCACTAATTAAAATATATTTTTTGCTATAACGAAAGCATAGACCCTAAATAAATATTTGTAAATCACACGAACATTCGTCTCGATGCGGGATTGAACCCGCGGCCTTTCGATTCGCAAGCTGGTGTCTAACTGCGCCACGGGGCTGTCATGATGTTGACTCCATTCTAAGAAATAAGTCGCGGGTATCAGATACGACTAGAGACTTTCCGCTGTCAGGAAGAAGCAAATATTTGTGGATCACACAAACATTTGTCTTTATTAGGAATGGAATACGCGACCTTTTATTTTACGTGTTAGTGTCTAAGGTGCCCCATACACCTACAATAATACTGCACAATCTTTTTATTGTTCAATAATATTGAACACCCCCTTTGATTCCAGACGTTCAATAAATTCTGTCAATAAAATTGACTAACCAGTCTGATCAATATTTTCATGCGAGCAACATGTCTGACGACGAAGTTTTGGCGGCAGCCACGTTGGTGATTTTGTTGAAAAGAAAAAAAAATGAAAAATATTGCGCAATATTAACCCTACACAGCGCAATAAAAAAATATTGTTCAATAAAAATTAAGCTCCCTCAATCTTTTGTTCAATCACGGCGCAATGCTTCAATATTATCCCTACACGTTCAATAATATTGTACAATCAGAATATTGATCAATATTATTGGAGGTGTATGGGGCACCTAAGAAATGCGTACGGAGACTTTTATACATATATCACAAGCATCAGCCCTTACACAAGACAAGATGTAAGAGACGGGTCTCCTTTGCACTTGAGAGGGCCTTAGTCCACCAAGCTGGCCCGTTTGGTCAAGCTTTTTTTCATCCCCAAAGTTTAGACATTACATAATTATGAATAATATGTATTCAGTAGAATATAATTTCATTTAACATTAAAAACTTCGTTTGACTTACGATGGCTTAAAACCTCCGTTCTTGACCTGAAGACTTGTTTTAAGATGGACATGAATCCCGTTTAATAAATTACGCAATTAAGGTAATTTCAATATGTCAACTTATCCATAAATGTAATATAAGAACGGGTAAAATTTTATTTATATTCATATACCTACATGGCAGTGGCGGTACTTCCATAGAAGCCCGAAAGCCCGACTTGCCTTACATAGTTCCGAATAACGAACTTAACGATTGTTTATTTATAAAATAACGCTATAAACGTGAATGTGAGTACTAATCGGTAAGTATTTATTAGTCCTACGTACCAAAAAAAATATGCTGCTACTAAATAAACATTTGGACTTGCCTTAGTTTGACACCCTAGGCACGCCACTGCGTACATGGATAACCCTAAATTATTTTATCAAGTTTTTGGTTTAATGATATGCTGGGTGTATTTAGACTGCGATCGGAAACGAGGGCAGGTAACAGCTAAGGTGATATAAAACCCCCTAGAATTAAAGAAAATCCCGACAAATAAAAAAAATACAGTAGACTCCCGGTAATCCGACAAACGTTTTGCAGGGCAGTGTCGGACTATCGAATTTGTCGGATTATAGAGTACTGCCTTAGACCCCCTATAGTCCGGATGTTTTTACAAAAAAGTACCTTGTAATCCGACAAATTACAGATCCAATGATAAAATTCTATTCGTTTCTTCATAAAATTAACATCATTAATTATATTAATAAATATGCACAACTTTACATTAGGAAATAGTGTAAAACAAATATACATACTAAAATAATCAAAAATTATGAATCAATCAATGCATAAAAATATTCATCATAGTTTTTTTTAACATTGTTGAAACGTGAGACCATGTCGGATTACAAGGGGTGCCGGATTAGACAGGGGCCGGATTACCGGGGGTCCACTGTATATACGTTTTTCATACAAACCAAATACATTTAATACCGATCGTTGTATGAAAGCAGTAAAAATAAATAAATTTTGTGGCAATTTTGTTAACGCCAACGGGTTTGCAATCACTTTAGCTATTACCTGCCTTAGTTTCCGATCACGGTCTGAATACAAGCTGTATAAATAAATAAAAAGTATGTAATTGTTGGGTGCCTTTATAATTTTTACCACTATACCTTATTCACGATAAGTTGATTCTTTTGGCATATCGACTAATGATGGGAAACAGAAAATATCGAGAAGTTAAAAAATATTGCGTTTTAAAATACTGCATTATGTGTGAAATTCTTTATTACTTTCGACATATAAAACATTATTTAGATAAGCGGTTGTGGGTCATAATAAGTACCTATTTAATATTTAAACAGGGTTATTTTTAGACCTCCCGCCAAATTTAAATAGGTGTTTTAGACCACGGAAGTAAACAACTTCCCCAAAGAAACACGGGTCGAAAAGTAAAAAAAAAATTCAGACCTTCTACACGAAATCGACCACGTGAGTAGTTTTCTATGGGAGGGTCGAATTATTTATCACGTTTCGACCCATGTTTCTTTGGAAAAGTTGTTTAGTTTCATGGTCTAAACAACCTATTTTAAGTTGACAGGAGGTCCAAAAATAACGCAGTATGTAAAAATTAAGGTTGAAAAATTAAATAGTTTTATCTTTAAAACAGTTTTTATTAAGAAACTGGAGCACAGCCATGATCATCATAGCGTTCAATAAAATTATCGACGTGGCAATCGATATGAACGATGTTACGTCCCTTTCCGTCCGAACGATGTAACATTATATAAACGTCAATTAGTTTCAGTATTCCTATTTTAATTATACTTTGAAGCAATAAACTCTCAAAATTTTCGGATAACGCTTATATCATTAGGGACTTTTGTGTTGTATGTATTTTTTTATATTTATCAAATCATTAAAATAATAAAATAATACGTTTTTTATTTCAAAGTCATGTCTCAGAAAAATTGACATCTGCCAAAAGAATCAACTTATCGTGAATGAGGTATAACAAAGACGAAACCTTAGGACACAAAACGGCTAAAGCCTAAATCAACCTAAACTAGTTTCAACGCTGCAGTCACAAACATGTACAAATTAATATTCATAGTTTTCGACAGGTCGGACTATTAGTAAATGTAAAATTTTATGACAATTTGCTAAGCTATAGTCGAGTGCGTTAAGGATAAAGCGGCAGAGATTGGTAGTTGCGACACTAGGGTCCTTGACTGGACTAACCAAACAGTACTGCCAGCATTATTCAAGTAAAACTGTGGATAATTTCGACCTATGCGCAGAATAAAGTTATATTATGTGCAAAATCACAACTTCCCTTTCTCAGCGATTTAACCTTAATTGGGCACAAAATTATCTATAATTTTTTTGTTCTTCAAACAACAACAAGTTCTGATTATTATAACTTCACTAGTGCAATATATAAACACGTTTAACTCTCTTATAGACATACAAAGTACTTTGGTGTTATAGTCATAACCTTATTCTATGCATAGGTCGAATTTACAAGTCTAGTTTATTGTGTTAGGATATTCTCGTTTATACGTCAAGTAATTTTTGTTAAAGATTCAAATATTATTCTTCGGAATTTTGGTAGGCGAACTGGGGTATTAGGCTTCTATGGAAGTACCCCCACTGAATTTGATAACTACATAAATTATGTGTGTATACACAATGAATTCACGTCACATCATCATTTCCCTGCCCTGGCACCAATTTATTCCTTGGGGTCGGCGCAGTACGTCTTCTCTTTCCACACATCCTTGTCAGCCGTAATGTCTTCATTCACCCCTTTCTTTTTCATATCTTCAGTCACGCATGAAATGAACGAATTCACATCTATAACGGTGATAGAAAACATTGTGAGGAAACCAGCACATCTAAATGCTAATAATATTTTCTTAGGTGTGTAGTCCGCCAACCCGTACTAGGCCAGCGTGGTGGACTAAGGCCTAAACGCTCTCAATTGTAAAGCACATCCGTGCCTAGCTGTAGGATGTATATGGCCTAATAATATCGATGATATAGAAAAAGGAGGTAAATTTAAAAATTTCAGGATGTTTATTTTTAACATTAAAATATTATGCGGTAACACACAAGACTGCTAGACAGAAATAGTCTCACATTAATTGTGATTAATTTATCTTCTCCATTGTTGATAATCAAAGCTAATTCTTTAAAAATTCACACCGTTTTGTTAAACAAACATTACTTTACAGAATTCTTTAGCACATTAAAAAAAGGTTACATTGTCATTTGAATTCCCGCCAAAACCTTGACACATTAGAAACAGATTATATAATTTTCATTTTCGAGATTAGTTTATTTATTCTGTATATTTATTTATTCTACAAGGAATAGATTTAAATTTTATCCTCTTGTAAATTATACTTTGAAGTTTAAAGGAAATAATAACACTATTTTAGTAAACAATAAAACCTATTTGAGACATAGATTTTTAATTTTCGGTATAGACATTCGATCCCTTATTGCTTCATAGAATAATCATTACTTTTAATTGTTGTAGTTTCTAGGAAACAATACACCTTGATTTCTTAATTAAACCAGCTTGGAAATGTGTCCTTTGACTCACTATTTACTGTAGTAATGATCTTTGTAATATATGGAGTTATTGTAATCTTTGTAACATGTTATTTAGTAACGACTTTTGTTATGACGGTAATGGCTTCTTACAATTCGTGTTGGAATCATCTTAATCTACTGATTTAAGTATTCATCGTAATAAATGTGGAAAACGGCAATTTAAAAAAAATATATTTTGAATTACACCCTGTATAAATAGGAGATGTGCAAGTAATGAACTGTGCAAATAAGTGCCCAATAATGGGCAATTTATGTAATGATGTAAGTGAATATGACTCAATATTAGTTATAGTCAATATGCTTTTAAAATAATGGCTAATTCATATAAGGTACAGTTTCTTTGTCATACATATTTGCTATCGCACGCGATTTGACATAAAATACTTTTGACTTTGACGCAATGTTCTTGAGTTATGGTTAAGATAATGTTCCCTCATTCACTTATGGTCTCTAATAATATATCCTATAATATGTAAAAGCAGGATGTAACTCTGACTGATAGAGTGAAGAATGAATACGTTAGAGGAAGTTTGAAAGTAGCTCCTGTGATTGATAAGCTGAAAGGACACCGTCTGTCGTGGTATGGGCATATTATGAGGAGGGACGAAACATATGTTGGTAAGAAAGTAATGAGCATGAAAGTTGAAGGATGGACAAGCCGAGGAAGGCCAAAGAAAACATGGATGGAGTGCGTGAAAAGAGATATGAAAGAGAAAGGCGTGACTGAAGACATGACGGCTGATAGGGATGTGTGGAAGGAGAAAACATGCTGCGCCGACCCCAAATAAAAATTGGGAGCAGGGCAAGAGAATGATGAATATGTAAAAGCAGGAATGGCTTCGAGGTTTAGGCGCACGGTCGAGAATCTCGGCGGTCGTGGGTTCAAACCTTTGACTTTTCGAAGTTACGGGTGTATTCACAGTGTATTATCACTTGCTTTAACGGTGAAGAAAACCATCATGATGAAACCTGCACACCTAAAAGTTGTTAGGAATTTCTCGGGTGTGTAGTCCGCCAACCCGCACTAGGCCAGCGTGGTGGACTAAGGCCTAAACCCTCTCAATGGTAGAGGAGTCCTTTGCCCAGTAGTGGGATGTATATGGCCTGATGATGATAAATAGTATCTCGTTAAATAAGGTTAGTACTTCTACCTCGTCTAAAATACAAATTATGAGTCATTTACGTGAAGCGTGGATCGTAAATTAAAGTAATAAATATACTTAATGGCTTTAATAAAGTCAAGTTCAATCGTCTTTTGTTCTATTGTAAGGTCTTTAGAATCGATAGTACAATTTCCTATGTATTTTAAATTCTCATTCAATACAAGAAATACGTACATAGTAATAGTGTACTTCCATAGAAGCCCAAAAGTAACACGTTGATTATGTAATGTCTAGTAACTAGACATATAACTATAAACTAGACTCTAGTTTATATTTTACTAGCGACCCGCCCCGGCTTCGCCCGGGTGCAATGCTGATATTTAATGGATGTTATCATACATATAAACCTTCCTCTTCAATCACTCTATCTATTTAAAAAAACCGCATCAAAATCCGTTCCGTAGTTTTAAAGATTTAAGCATACAAAGGGACATAGGGACAGAGAAAGCGACTTTGTTTTATACTATGTAGTGATACAATAATTATAAATATTTCAAATTATAAACATTTTTAGTTAAAAAAGTATAGAGCCATAAATACAAAACACTTATTAGCCCGAAATGTCAAATTGCATATGACGTTTGACACAAATTTTGGCGGGAAAATGTCTATGGTTTTACTATAAGTGTACAGTATTTTTTATTCATCTAAAAATGTCCTGAATAGACTTCCAGTGGTGGTTTTAGTGCGCCTAATTCGCCAATAAATTGTCACGTAATCTTTTATTTGCTATCGGAGGTTGTAGCTCCCTTCACTTAATGTCCTAGATAGCCGTCCACCACGGCCACCCTATTGTGTTCGGCCTAAATTCGTGTAATTAATCAAATTTATAAATAATTAGATAAGAACATGTTATTATCGTGAATTGAAATTAAAAATGGCGGGATTTTAAGGCTGTATGCTTTTATGCTTGACGACTTTTGCTTTGTTCTTGTGACGAAAGAAATTAACGTTTTTAAACGGGTATTTAAAGACTATACTTAAAATTGGATGTTTCAGACTTTTTTGTAGAAGCAGACTAGGTGTTAATACTTTTTACTGTAAGAAATTTATAACAAAACCATTGGCGTTATAAAAATCTGTACAAAAAAAACATACCGTTTCTAATACAAAGCACGTATATTTAATACCGATAGTTGTATGGAAAACATCAAAATTTTAATTTTTGTCAGAACTTTTTTTAAATGCCTATGGGTTTGTGATCACCGTATCTAATACCTGCCTCAGTTTCCGATCACGGTCTGAATACACTCTGTATAAAAATTTAAAAACTATTAAGGCTTATATTGACGTCACAAAAGATATAGACAGTCCAATCCCTTTGCAAGGCCAAACAGCAAAGGTTTTATGCGTTTGCTCAAGTGCAATCATTATTATTTGTATTTTATAACGATTGAGAGGAAAAATAAGCTTTGGACTCCTTTATATACTCAGCATATCGCCGTCTGCTGAACGTAGGTCTCCCCAAGAAAGCGCTAACCACCCCGGTGTTGAGCAGACCCAGATTAGTGGATCACGCAAATATTTGTCTCTGTTCGGGGATCAAACCCGCAGTTTCTTAAGTTTCATAAACTATCTTTGGTCATATGTGCCATTAAACTAAGAAATTAGATAGGTATTCTTCATCAACCCGTATACGTCCCACTGCTGGACACGAGTCTCATCTACCATTGAGAGGGCCTTAGCCCACCACGCTGGCCTAGTGCGGGTGGCGGACTACACACCTAAGAAATTACTAATAATTTTTAAGTGTGCAGGTTTCCTCACGATGTTTCCTTCACCGTTAAAGCAAGTGATAATTCATTGTGAATGCACTTCGAAAAATTTTACCTAGGATTTGAAACAGGGACTGTTGAGATGTCTGTCTCCACGTTTTATCCTCAAGGCTATCAGTTGCACAAGTGCCTTATTAAATTTAATCGACTGTAGAGGTCGTTGACATCTTGCTGTTTTCCTACATAATATATAAGGAATATCACTTTGCTAATATATTTATACAAGAGAAAAGACTTTTCCTAGTTATGTGTGTATTCACAATGAATTATTACTTGCTTTAACGATAAAAAAACATCGTGATGAAACCTGCACACCTAAACGTTCTCATTAAATTCTTAGGTGTGTAGTCCGCCAACCCGCACTAGGCCAGCGTGGACTATGGCCTAAACCCTCTCAATGGTAGAGGAGCCCCGTGCCCAGAATCGGGACGTATGATAACCATAATTTTTCCGAGTGTAAAGCGCATAGACAAATACTCTAACATTATTTAGCATTCATGTTACGTGTGAGACACGAAGCAAGGTTAAGTAATGCAATCAAGTACAGACTGGTTACTCATATAATTGACGAATTTTACACTTCTAAATTAAAATTGCCTTCTTTGATGAAGGAGAGGTTGTTCTAGAGGTTTAATGTTTATTAATTTACCCTTCATACATATGGATTACATGTCTATGAAGGAAAATGTATTGAAACCTGCATAACTTAAAGTTTTTAGGGATTCCTACAACGTTAAAATACACACATAACTTCGTAAAGTCAGGGAAGTCTCAATCCAAAACAGTAAAGTAAATTTAAAGTAGTTATTATATAGATATAGGTTGAGTTATTAAAATTTTTATAAGACATTTTTAATTCCGATGATACATGAGATTTATAAAAGATTATTATTTAACATGAAACGCAATATTAGTAAATAATAAAATGTCACTTGTAGGTACTAATGAAAAATAAACTATTTAATTTTATTCCAATCACCTACATGATACGTCAGACATTAACGCCTTCGTCACGGAATAAGAACAGATATTAAAAAAACCGGCCAAGTGCGAGTCGGGCTCGCGCACAAAGGGTTCCGTAGCAGCAAATATAATAAACTTATTATGTCAATTTATACACCTATAAATCAACCTATCAATCAATAATAATAAATCAACCTATCTCAAAAACTATAAGAGATACTTTGATCAAACCAAAAATCGTTGAAAGAGTTAATTAGCATGCATCACCTCTATTTTTTTTAGAATTTTATACCCCGTAGTTATAAAAATAGAGGGGGGGGGACATACTTTTTACGACTTTGAGAGCTGATATCTCAAAAACCGTTCACTTTAAGAAAAATGTTTTTTAGAAAACTTTATATCATTTTAAAAGACCTTTCCATTGATACCCCACACGGGTATGTACATCGAAAAAAAAAATTTCATCCCTCAGTTACATGTATGGGGGGCCCCACCCCCAATTCTTTTTTTTACTATTTAGTGTCATATTTTTGTAGCGGTTCATACAACACATATTCCCATCAAATTTCATCACTGTAGTACTTATAGTTTCCGAGTAAATCGGCTGTGACAGACGGACAGACGGACAGACGGACAGACGGACATGACGAAACTATAAGGGTTCCGTTTTTGCCATTTTGGCTACGGAACCCTAAAAAAACGAAAGTGTATTGGCGGTAATTCTGACGGCTGCGTATTTTAATTGTTTTAGCCAGAAAATGTGACGTGTTTTGATGCAATAAAAACGAGTGTGCTTTAGACCATACGATTAAAGTCAAATTCCTTTTGATCCTACTATCGGCATGCAGACAGATCGTGATCGAAAACGAAGACAGCTAGTAGTCACGGTGACTACAAACATCGTCACATTTAAAACAAAATCCAGCAAAAGTGTTCTCTTAACAATCATTAAGACCCTTCGTAGATGTTAGGAAAACGGTTTTTTCGTCGGGATATTTCTTTAATTTTCTCGCACATTGAAACGCATAATAATAATCTTAATTTTCACGTAAAATTCAAAATAAATAATCATTGGCTTTAACGGCGAAGGGAAACATCGTGATGAAACCTGCACACCTAACAGGTCTTTTGATTTCGATCATTTTTGATTCGCACTAGGTCAGCGTGGTGGACTAAGGTTTAAGCCTTCTCAGTTGTAGAGGAGATCAGTTCCCAATTGTAGGATATATATGGGCTAATAATGATAATGACAATAACAAATTCTTTTTTTGTTACAGACACAAACCAAATTCAAAAAGAGCATGAGAATCGAACACTGAATTTAAAAAACAAAAATCAAAATGGCGCCACAAGAACGAACTCCTTACGTCGAGCAAGAGGAAGATTCCCGCCAAAATTCCATAGACAACCTGTCAAACATAAACCTTAGCGGCAGTTTCGTCAACAAGGCTTACGAGAATGACGCCTCAGACAGTGTTGCCAACACAAACGAGAATACTAACGATAAAAATAAAAAGGCGACTGATTTCGACGACCTATTACCTCATGTTGGGGAATTTGGGTTGTATCAGAAAATATTGTTCCTATTAATGATACCATTTGCATTTTTCGTTGCATTTGTGTATTTCTCGCAGATATTTATGACGATAGCGCCGGAACAGCACTGGTGCTGGGTGCCTGAGTTGGCTAACTTGACAGTCGAAGAGAGGTGAGTCAATTTTGCTACTTTTTTTATTTCATACTAAGGAGGTGTTATTTTTTATTTACTTTTTTCGAGCACTATAAAATAATTTATCGGTAATGATTTTTTTAAATCTATTTAGTCTTTATTGTGCAACAAAAAAAGAATAAAATTGGTATAACATGAAAATATTGTATAATCATAGTTTTAGTTTTTTCCACTGGCAACTATTTAAAATCAACGGGGAAATAGGTCAAGTATAAAAATTATAACTGTTTATCCCATAGTAAGTAACTACACTAGTATAATATGTGACTTAGAATACAAAATTTAATAGATTTTGTGCCCAAATGACTATGATCATTTATAAGGTCCGTATACGACCCATTGGCCACAAATCACTTCTACAACTGAGAGTGTATAAGCCTTAGTCCACCATGCTGGCCTAATCCGGGCAATACGCAATTTTAATAATACTTTCATATTTTGTATTGAATTTCCCACGCAAGAATCGAATTCATGACCTTATCCTATTTGCTTATCAAAAAATTTCTCAGTAATGACATTTTAATACCTTCATATGGTCATTTTTAATGTACCACTTATGTATAACCTTATATGTGAACGCACATTTTAATTCAGATTATCATAATCTAAAATTAAAATGTGACATTGACTGTCTTTTAGTAAACAGATATAAAGTATAAAACCCCACTGCTGGGCCTCTTCTGCAACTAGATTTAGTGGACTATACACATAAGAAGCAGTAATGGTTTCGAGATTTACGCGGTCGAGAATCTCGGCGGTCGCGGGTTCGAACCTCAGGCACACCTCTGACATTTCCAAGTTATGTGTGTATTCACAATGAATTTTATACTTCATCGGTAAAAGAAAGCATCGTGATAAAACCTGCACACCTAAAAGTTCTTAGGAATTTCTTAGGTGTGTAGTCCGCCTGCACTAGGCCAGCGTGGTGGACTAAAGCCTGAACCCTATCAATGGAGGAGGCCCGTTCCCAGTCGTGGCACTTATATGGGCTGATACATACAGGGTGTATTCAGACCGTGATCGAAAACTGAGGCAGGTAATAGCGAGGGTGATCACAAACCCAGTGGCGATATTAAAAATCCCGACAAAAAATTAAAAATTTTGACGTTTTCCATACAACCATCGGTGTTAAAAGTATGTGGTTTGTATGGAAAACCCCAAAAATTTTATTTTTTGTCGGGATTTTCTTTGATGCCAAGGGATTTGTAATCACTATCAGTCTTACCTGCCTCAATTTTCGATCACGGTCTAAATACAGACTGTATATGAAAGTCTAATCTTAGTTATCCCGTTATTATTTCTATTAAAAAACGGCAATAAACTCGCCTCTAAGACATATGTAGCTTTGATAAATATCTGGGAAATTGTATAAAAAAATACAGGCGTGAAGTTATGTACGTATTCTTATGAATCACTGCATAATAAGGATGTAAAAATGTAGTTTTTTGTATTAAAATAAAATTGAAGGGAAGAACCGTTTATTACTAGATTTTATAGATTCTGAGTAACAGAATTACTTTAATAATATTGATATTATAAAGATGAAGATTTTTTGTTTTGTCCTTATCTTAGGTACGAATGGTCCGATTTTAAAATTCTTTTAGTGTTAACTGAATAATAATAAATACACCCAACAGTCACACACATAGTTCTGACCCCACACTAGGATACAAGTCTTGTGTCGTGGGTAACTACTAGACAATTTGATTCCTCACAAATACCTAGACCCGAAACAAATTGTTGTCGATCATATTTATACGTGAAATGTGCCGACCTTGAGGTTTAGATGTGCATTAAATATCGTAGTGGTCGTAGATTCAAATCCCAGGCACACACATCTGACCTTCAGTTATGTGTGTATTCACAATTAATTATTTACTGTTTTAATTAATTATTTTTTGACAGCCCCGTGGCGCAGTTGGCTAAACACCAGCTTGCGAAACGAGCGGCCGCGGGTTCGATCCCCGCACCGAGACAAATGTTTGCGTGATCCACAAATATTTGTTTCGGGTCTGGGTGTTTGTGAGACCGAGAAGTCTCTCGTAGTTTCTGATACCCACGACACAAGACTCGTATCTTAATGTGGGGTCAGGACTATGTGTGTCACTGTTGGGTGTATTTATTATTTATTTATTGTTAAGACAACATCGTGAGGAAACCTGCACATCTAAATAGTTTATTTAAATAGTCTTAAAATACTTTTAAATGGACAATTTTCAACTAAACTATTTCTTGTCCTGGAATAGCAGTGATGGCGTCGAGGTTTAGGCGCACAGTCGACAATCTCGGTGGACGCGGGTTCGAACCCCAGGCACACACCTCTGACTTTTACAAGTTATGTGTGTATTCAATGAATTGTCACTACCTTTCACGGTGAAGGAAAACATCGTGATTAAACTTGCAGACCTAAAAGTTCTAAGGAATTTCTTAGGTGTGTAGTCCGCCAACCCGCACTAGGCCAGCGTGGTGGACTAAGGCCTCAATCCTCTCAATAGTAGAGGAGGCCCGCGCAGCAGTGGGACGTGTATGAACTGATGATGTATTGTCCCGGAAACTTTAACAGGAGTTTGAGGAACCGTGGTCTAAGGCCAAAATATGTTAACACCATGTGTTATGCAAATTTTAGCGGACTTCCCGTAATGGCGAGGCTGCCTGAATGAAGTCATTATGCGAACGAAATAATGAACTTATTGTTCAAAATCCTAATTGTAGGAAACAACTAGTTTATACGACTTCAAACTCTATGTAAATAAGATAAGGTTGACTATCGAAAAGCGAATAGTTTATATGTTTTTAATCGGCATTAATTAATTTTCATATGTTAGTAATTGAAGTGTGAAATTGTTTCGCTTGTTAGAATTTGAACTTTGTCTTGTGGGAATAGAACATATTTTGCTTTAAATTGTGGTCTTTATGCAATATTTATATTTTAAAGTTTTTTAAAACATATTTAATAGATTACTTATTATATACTTAAATGTATTTTTTTATTTTTTCCAATACAATCCAGCCGATAGAAGTCCACTGCTGGACATAGGCCTCTCCTACAGACTAATGAATTTGTATTAAGACAATTTAACTTTTAATAATCTATGTTTAATTCTAATTAGTTAAGTTTCGTTATTATTTAGTGTATATTATTGTAACATGCCCGAAAAACGGCAATAACCTCGCCCCCTATTACGTGGGACTGATACATACCTGGCGAAATGTGGGTGCAGAAATGCATCTCTGCCTACCCCTACGGGAATATAGGCGTGAGGTATGTTTGTTTGATGTTACTGTAACACAGCATTTTGGAATTAATGAAAATTATCACTATAATATACAAGAAAGTATTAAATAAATATATCTACCTGTGAGATAGTATTGTCCGAAAATAGCCCATTTAGTCCATAATGGCGGAAATACCCCGAATGGCACATAATATAATAGGTCTATTAGATTCGGCCACGAGCGTGCCTTTTGCTTTCAACCTCATCGGAAGGTCAATCCCCTAGGCCGCAGTTTTTACGCCGGCTCGACGATTAAACGAAATTTTGTAACTTATACAGGGTGTATTCAGACCGTTACCGGAAACAAAGGCGGGTTATTGCTACGATGGTAACAAACCCCTGGTGTTAAAGAAAAACCCGATGAAAAATAAAAAATATCGTTTTCCATACATATTAAAATTGTTTGGAAAACTTGAGTTTTATTATTATTATTTGTCGGGACTTTGTTTAATGCCAGGGGGTTTGTGATCACCGTTGGTATAATAATCAGGCAATTGAGGTCCACTGCTGGACATAGGTCTCCCGCAATGACCTCCACCGGGATCGGTCTGTATAACCTTATAACCTGCCTTAATTTCCGTTAACAGTCGAATACACCCTGCATACTTCTTACCCCAAACTAGCATATAAGTCTTACTATCAGAAACTACAAGAGACTTTACATTCAGACAGAAACAAATATTAGTGTATGATACAAACATTTGTCTCTAGAATCGACGCGGCCTCTCGTTTCACAAGCTGGTGTCTAGACTGTTCTGTTAAATAGTGTAATTATTTATAATTATCGTAATGGGAATGGAATTTACTACATAAATGGCATAATTGTGTCAATTTCAATCAAGGAGCAATTATGAATTTTATGTTCATCCCACGGAACTAAATAACAACTAAAATACAAACTAAAGAATATGTAAACCATTGTTTCTTTATATGAGTTAGTATTTTTACTTCTATAGAAGCCTAAAAGCATCATCATCATCATCATCAACAGCCAATATTCGTCTACTGCTGGACATAGGCCTCCCTCAATGACTTCCACCGGGAATGGTCGGAAGCCGCCTGCAGCCAGCGACGTCCCGCGACCTTGACAATGTCGTCGGACCACTTTGTCGGAGGACGTCCCACGCTGCGCTTTCCTGTACGTGGCCTCCACTGGAGAACTTTCTGGCCCCATCGGCCATCAGTTCTCCGCGCCATGTGGCTGGCCCATTGCCACTTCAACGAGCTAATCTGTTGGGCTATGTCGTTTACTTTAGTTCTCCTACGGATCTCCTCATT
The DNA here is from genome assembly GCA_030295005.1 of Cephonodes hylas. Lineage (NCBI taxonomy): Eukaryota > Metazoa > Arthropoda > Insecta > Lepidoptera > Sphingidae > Cephonodes > Cephonodes hylas. Next base: position 4,025,841 of record AP025387.1, on the reverse strand, counting down.
TCTGATTCGATCACGTAGGGAAACCTCGAGCCTAGCCCTCTCCATAGCTCGTTGAGTGACCCTGAGTCCCATAACGCCTTTAGTGAGAGGCCACGTCTTAGCGCGGGGTGCTAAGACGTGGCCTAAAAGCATTACACGTTAATTGTATAATGTCTAGTTCATAGTTTATTGTGGGTTCAGGATATTCCAAATATATGGTAAATTGATTTTGTTGTATAGAAATTTAAAGTTTATATATTATCATTCGGAATTTTATAAGGCAAGCTAGGCTTTAGAGTATCTATAGAAGTACCGCTGCTGTTATTATTAAAGTAGACTTGTAACGCCTGTGACAACTTTTGTAGCAATGTTTCCTGAATGCGTTTTCATACATCACGCCTATATTCCCCGAGGGGGCAGGCAGAGATGCATTTCTGCACCCATATTTCGCCAGGTATGTATCAGTCCCACGTAATAGGGGGCGAGCTTATTGTCGTTTTTCTGTCACATTTCCAGACTCCGTGCTGCTACTGAGAATTTCCTAATGGAAAAATCCAATAACACTTTGCCCGACCCGGGAATCGAACCCAGGACCTCTAGATCGCACGGCACATACTTGTACCGCGAGACCACGAGGCATTTTATATATTTATACGAAAGCGTTTTATATTGCTTAATGCCCTATTTTTATAAAAACAGTACCTTACGCTCTTCCCAAAGGTACTATCTATCTCCAGACCTAAAATCATTCAAATCGGTCCAGCGGTTTAGGCGTGATAGTGTAATAGACAGAGTTACTTTCTTATTTAGTATTAGTATGGATGTAACCTCATGTCTGTATTTCCCGAAGGAGTAGGTAATGTACCCTACATTTCTTCATCCATATGTCGCCTTTGTTCACTATGCTGGCCTAGTGCGGGTTGGCGGACTACACACTTGAGAAATTGCCAAAAAAATTTAAGATGTGCAGGTCCATCACGATGTTTTCCTTCACCGTTAAAGCAGTGATGATACATTGTGAATACACATATAACTTCGAAAAGTCAGAGGTTTGTCAGATCGAACCCTCGAACGCCGAGATTCTCGATTCTCTAAGCCTCGAGGCCATCACTGTTTATCTGCATCTTAATAAACATTGCATCATCCATTCTAAGAAGTGTGTTTTTTGCCCGGAACAAGATGGTGACTGAATGATTGACGATCGTGGAACGAAAAAACATTGTTAAGATCAACTGAATCTAAAAACATCCGTGGAATATAGGAAATGATTTAGATTGGTCAATGTTTTAGCTTTTTTCAATGGGTGGCGGTGCTTGGAACGTAAATTATATTTTATTAAAGCATGGCAAAGGAAATAGAAAATTTGAACTTACATTATAGGACTTGTAATCTTATTAAAAGAAAAACAATAATAAAATTAAGAATTTTGTATTAAAATATTCCAATATAGGTTCACACTCATTTTCTAAGTTACTAATTATTAATTAGTATATATTTATGTATGTATGTGTATGTAGTTATGTGTGAATATATTATATAAATGTATTTTTAATAAGTAAGATTTTATTATATTCTATATATGTATATAGGTTTATATATTTTTATTTATATAGTATGTAGGTTTATTCATGTTTGTGTATATAACTGTAACACCAATTCTTTTGCACCTATTCGTGTTTCTCTGCACCACCCTGAGGTTGACTGGTAGATAATGCGTTCGGCATTAAGTCCGCCTTTATACTTGTATACGGTATATAAAGATTAAATAAATAAATAATACAGGCAATAGCTACGATGATCACAAATACATTAGCGTTGAATAAATCCCGAAAAAAAAATTAAAAGAATGACGTTTTCTATACAAGCTGCATACATTTAAAACCGATGGTTGTATGGAACCATGTAATCATTCTAATTTATTTAAAAAAAAATGTGACATATCGTGTTGCTGAGGGAGTTTCTTGCCGTTTCTTCTCCACAGCGATAACACGTTTCGAAGCGGCACTAGTTTTAAAAAAATAGCATAAAAAATGACGATTCAAAAGAGCTTGTAAAAGTCTATTTGAATAAAGGAGATTTGACTTTGAATTTGACGTAAAAATTTTTATATTTTATCGAGATTTCTTTTAACCGTAGCTATTTCCTGCCTTAGTTTGCGATCACAGTCTGAATACACCCTGTATAACCGTCAACGCAGTGTTGCCACCCACACCAACTTATTTCTGATAGTATTTTGTCTCTATCCCACCCCACACTCGCCACTGCAACTCCTGTACTCCAGGAACAGCGGCACGCACAGTATTGGCGCCGAGCAATGAAGCTCAGCGAATCTAAGGAGACCTAAATTGTCATAATCCCGCAACGAAGTTAATCAGAAAAGCAATGTAAAGGAGGAGTTGGAAAACAAAGAGTTGTCCACTTCCCTCCACAGCAAAGCGGATGACAAAACATTGGGCTATGAGGTTTGACCTCAATTGACAGTATATTATTTTTGTCCCCAGGCGTGCCCTAGCCATCCCGCCGAAAACGGAGGGCCCGTTCTCTCACGACAGATGTCACATGTACTCCGCCGACTGGGTCACGGCGCTGGCCCAAGGCCGCACCACGCCCGACGACGAATGGCCCATCGTGGCCTGCACTAACGGCTGGGAGTATAATAGGAGTGATGTACCTTATGAGACTATTGCTTCCCAGGTAAGTGTATCAATATACAGGGTGTATTTAGACCGTGATCGAAAACTGAGGCAGGTAATAGCGATAGTGATTACAAACCCCCTGGCATTAAAGAAAATCCCGACAAAAAATAAATTTTTTGAGGTTTTCCATACAAACCACATACTTTTAACACCGATGGTTGTATGGAAAACGTCAACATTTTTATTTTTTGTCGGGATTTTTAATGTCGCCACTGGGTTTGTGATCACCCTCGCTATTACCTGCCTCAGTTTTCGATCACGGTCTAAATACATCCTGTATATCACTTTTGGCCTTAGTCTCCTCAGGATATTGCGGGTTGGTCCTAACGCCAAAGAAGTTCGTAAGAAACTTTTAGGTGTGCAGGTTTCGTCGTGATTTTGGCCTTCACCGTTCCTTGGTTGTCTGTAAGAGATCGCCTTGCATGCAAAGGCCGCCTTTTGTACTTGTTTAGTTAACGTAATCAAATGTTATTAATCTTACTGTATCAATGTTTCTTACTCAATATTTTATTTATTTATTTATTTATTTATAAACTCTTTATTGCACACAAAGAAATAATATACAAATCAAATAAACAAAGAGAAAGAAGTACAATCGGCGGTCTTATCGCACAAGGCAATTTTTTAGAGACAACCATTAGATGGACAAGAGAAGTGATAGATGGGAGGGTAGAAGTGTGTACAATAAAAATAAATATTTTAGGTATATACTTACATACATACATACATACATACATACATACATACATACATACATATATACATAAATACAATACAATACATAAATAAAATTTCGAATAAAAGTACAGAGCAAATTATTTTTTGACTTTACATACAATAAAAATAAATATTTTAGGTATATACTTACATACATACATACATACATACATACATACATATATACATAAATACAATACAATACATAAATAAAATTTCGAATAAAAGTACAGAGCAAATTATTTTTTGACTACCCCCGAAGAAAATGTCAATACTGACAGAGAAAAAAATACAATGGACATATTAAAACTATGTTCTAGCCAAAATCTTTTCAATAACGCTTTTGCGATTGAAAAACCAGTTACTTCCAAAAATACAGCCCGGTCCCATTGCTGGTCACGGGCCTCATTTACAACTTAGAGGCTTTAGACCATAGTCCACCACGCTGGCCTAGTGTTTGGTGGACTACACACCTAAGAAATCCTAAGAACCTTAGGTGGTTTTTTTTTTTTTTATCACGAGAGGAAAGCGCCTTAAGCTCCCCTGTTCGGTACCTCGGGGGAGGCCGTAAGGGGTATGTCGGGGTCACTGGCTACGTCAGCATACCGACTAAAACCTCTCGGTGACCATCACGCGCATTTAGGGCGGTTTTGCGGCATCTCAGGGCCAGAAGTGTCCTAAATGGTCCGCTGCCGCCCAGCGCATCGTCCAATTATGGACCCCTCCAAATTGGGAGGGCTTAGTATGCCCTCCAATTAATCTATTTGGACGTTCATTTTGAACCTGTCGTAAGAGGCGACTAACAGGGGTACCGCCCCCGCAGTACACCCTGCTACCCCAGTACCCCTGTTAGTCGCCTCTTACGACAGGTAGGGGATACCGTGGCGGAATTCTTACACCCCCAATCCACAGGGCGCAAGAACCTTAGGTGTGCAGGTTTACGATGTTTTGTTTTACCCTCAAAGTACCGTCGCGATTTGAAACCTGACCGTAGATTTGCTTTACAATTTTCAAACCATTTGTGTTAAGAACAGGGGGAATATAGTCTGTCTCTTTCTAATCTATAGTTGGATTGGGTGTGCGACAAAGACAACTTAGCTGCGACAGCCCAAGCTATATTCTTCTGCGGAGCTATCGTAGGAGGGTTAGTGTTCGGATGGATAGCAGACAAGTATGGAAGGATACCTGCTTTAGTTGGTAAGTAAAATATCAGCTAATTTTTATATTTATAAACGGTGTTTCATTTCCCGCAAAACATCTTTGTGGAATCAGCTTTTTTCAGTGTTATTTCCAAATGGTTATTTAGGGACCTTCAAGACCTATATTTTCCTAAAAGGCAACACACCGATGATTGCTCTGGTATTGTGGGTGTTCATAGCCGGTGTTGACCACTTATCATCAGGTGGCTCTCTCATCTCATCAGCCTATCGCCGTCCACTGCTGAACGTAGGCCTCCCCTAGAAAGCGCCAACCATCCCGGTCTTCTGCAGCCCTCATCCATCAGGTGGCTCACTAGCTCCGTTTGCCTCCTTTCCTATAAAAAATATAAGCCCCATTGCTAGGCCTCATCTACTATTAAGAAGGTAAAACAAAATTTTTAAAAAATATATGCGTTAAAGTTTTGAGTTCTTTCCTTATTTTACGAAAATACGAAGTTTTCCAGGATATAAAGTGTATTTTATCTTTTGTTAGTACAAATTTATATTTCAATCAATATTGTATGTAAAGGTCCTGACTCCTATGGAACATATTTTTTCGAGATAAGTAAGCCTTTTCATCTCCAGGGTCAAAATTCCTGAACGAAGATTCTTCAAAATTAGTTCAATCGTATCGAGGCCACACATGTTTAAGTAAAAAAATTCCCATTCCAGGAACGAACATGATGGGTTTCATGGCCGGCGTGGGAACTGCGTTTTGCAACAGTTTCTGGTCTTTCGCACTTTGCCGGTTCCTCGTGGGACTCGCCTTCGACAACTGTTTCACTATGATGTACATCCTTGGTAAGTGACTTTATACAGGATGTATTCAGACCGTGATCGAAAACTGAAGCAGGTAATAGGGAGGGTGATTACAAACCCAGTGGCATTAAAGAAAATCCCGTCAAAAAATAAAAAAATGACGTTTTCCATACGACCATCGGTGTTAAAAGTATGTGGTTTGTATGGAAAACCTCAAAAATTTTATTGTTTGTCGGGATTTTCTTTAATGCCAGGGGGTTTGTAATCACTATCGCTATTACCTGCCTCAGTTTTCGATCACGGTCTAAATACACCCTGTATACTTTTTGTACATTATACAATCACTACATAGCATAAAACTAGTCTAGGAGATAATATGGAAGTTTTTCTGAGAGTTTTGTACCGAATCACTACATAGTATAAAACAAAGTCGCTTTCTCTGTCCCTATGTCCCTTTGTATGCTTAAATCTTTGAAACTACGCAACGAATTTTGATGCGGTTTTTTTTTAATAGATAGAGTGATTGAAGAGGAAGGTTTATATGTATAATAACATCCATTAAATATCAGCATTTCAAGCTGTATATACAACATTATTGAAAAATTATGAAGGCAATAGGCGGTCCTATCTCTGCAAACCTACTGAAATAAAAGGTTGTAGTTCTAGCAGTTGTGTTCAGAATTGTAAAAAATATAAACAGAAAGGAACAATAATGTATTAAAATAACATATACATAAATAGAATAAAAGTGGCTAATACGTTTTTGGGTATTTTAATTTGAAATTCTCAATGGAAAAAAGGAGATTTAAGATTAGGTGCCAAAATAGTCATTTATAATTTCCAGTACAAAAAATAACTAAATTATTTCCGTGTTTTTGACCATATATACCTTCAGTTAAGGTCTGTCTCACTGTAATGAGTCATGGGGTCAAACTATTGACTTTGACCCCACATACAACCTGACTTCACTCGCTTTTATAAAAGGAAAAATATGTTTATCCTTCCATAAGTAGACATGGAAATAAAAAAAGTAGGAAATAAGGAAAATAATAATGTTACGCAAAGTCTTTTTAAGCAGCAATTATCCGAAATTGCAACTGAGACGGTTTAAGCCTCAGTTCACCATGCTGGCTTATTGCGGGTTACAAGTGTCAGTATTTTCACAGAAGCCCAAAAGCGATACACCTTAAATCTTAATTCTGTAACATGGCACTACATAGTATAAAACAAAGTCGCTTTCTCTGTTCCTATGTCCCTTTGTATGCTTAAATCTTTGAAACTACGCAACGGATTTTGATGCGGTTTTTTTTAATAGATAGAGTGATTGAAGAGCAAGGTTTATATGTATGATAACATCCATTAAATATCAGCATTGCACCCGTGCGAAGCCGGGGCGGGTCGCTAGTTATAAATATATAGAACTTAGTATGTCTGCTAATCAGCGCTTTTGCTCCAGTGTTGGAGTATGTTGGTCCCAAATGGCGAACATTTGTGGCCAACATGTCCATCGCTTTGTTCTTCACCCTGGCGGCCTCCGTCCTGCCCTGGATCGCGCTGTGGGCTGGTGATTGGAGGAAGTTCACTCTCATCACCAGCGTGCCCTTTATATTGGCACTGGCTACACCCTGGGTTGTGCCAGAAAGTGCCAGGTAAGTCTATATTTAGAAAGCTTGTTTCGTTTGCAGATTTAATTTAAAAAATTGGTACTCGTCATCATCAATGATGTGGATTTTTGGACGTGAAAGGTGATGATGATGATGATGATGAAATTCACGAGTGAATAAAAGTATTAATATGTTTATCGCCAAAATATGACAGACAATTAATTGATTTAATATATTCTGTTTAATTTGCAATGTTCGGTTACTGAGAAATATTATGATTAAAAATGACATTTAAATCATATAAAAGAATATGTCAGTAATAAGGGAGTTTTATGATAACTTATATACTATAGAATGTCAATAATCAATTTAATTATTTCAAAAGATCCAATTTATTACCCCTTACATTGCTTGATCTAATATTGATACCATACGATGTTTTACAAGTCTATAAATAACAATACATTTATTTAGAAATGAAAATTTGTCAGTATGTCCTTTATAGAATCGTGAATCATCATCATGTTATGATCTTTTACAAAGTTATTGTGCATTAACCAAAGAAAGTTTCTGAGTTGGTACGACAGGTGGCGCCACTATCATCATGTCATGAGAGATATTTGGCCTAAGTCCATTCTGGCTGGACAAGACTTGTAAAATATTGTTTTCCGCAGATGGTTAGTTTCTCAAGGCAAGATCGACAAAGCCCTCATCATCATGAAGAAGTTCCAGAGGATCAACAAGACTACCATCCCTGAGAAGGTTCTAAATGATTTCACTGTGAGTATTGTAGTCTCGTAGTCTTATCGTCTAGAACTAGTTTTCCAGCGTAGGTAGAGGTGCATTTCTGCACCCTAGTTTGGCATTTATGCTGCGTAATAGAAGAGTATCAGAAACTACGAGAGATTTTTTGGTCTATGACACAAACATTTGTCTCGGTGCGGGGATCGAACCTGCACCTCGTTTCACTTACCTCACGTTTAATGCGATTGCCAAGCCAAACTGTTTAATTTAAAAGAAAAAAGCTTTTGAAGACTGATATGACCATTATAAGATACTGTGTACACTTCTACAATAAAGTCCCTAGTCATATTAAGGCTTTGAAGTATCATACATTTAAAGAAACTACTAAGAAACAACTTTGTAACAAAGCCTACTATACAATATCAGAATATATGGAGGATAACGAAGCCTGGGCATAATTAAAATGTTACTGTAATCCCAGGTTTGGCTGAGTTTACTTTAATGGACATGGCTGTACGTACGTAATTATTGTTTTAGTAATCTGTAAGCAATTAGGCATGTCATGCTCGCTGAAACGTCTGTGCTTACGGCGGCGTCGTGTGCCGGGTCGGTCACTTCCCTATGAAATGGTTGAGGAGGCCGATGGCTGGCACATGCGTCATACTCGTGAACGGGTGCTGTTTGTGTGGACTGGTCTGCCTAATTTGCTTATTTCCATTCATGAAATTTTAACTCGGTTAGATGACAGTCTCTCCATTTAAGATGACTATGCTGTTCTAATATGCAACACAAAATTCTGATATTGTATCAATGAGCTGCTCGAATTCGGGAAATTAAGTCCTTGTAACAATATTGTAAGCTATCTCTTGATTGGAAAAGAGCAACACTAGAGTTTCTTGCCCGTTCTTCTCTAGTGATGACTGCCTTCCGAACAGGGTGGTAAAATTTGAAATGACTGAATCTAAGTGATGTATTTGACATTTTATGGATTCAATGAATATTATTTCATTTCATTTCATTTCATTTCATTTCATTTCATTTCATTGTTTGGTAAGCTAAGTATAAAATAATTAATAACTTAAGACTGAAGGTATCACATGAGCTTATGACTTGGTATCACATGAATCTCGAAACTTTTAACGATAGAAGGACTGAGTTTCTAGACTTGGGTTTTTTATAAAATTTATTTTTTACGGGATATCTAACTTACTAGGAAACCACCACCATTCTTCCAGGAGTCATCAATGAAAGCGATCAAAGAGTCCGAAGCTGAGTCCAGGTCCTACTCCGTACTCGACCTGTTCAGGACTCCGCGCCTGCGCAGGAACTCCATCCTTCTCATCATCATTTGGATGGCCATCTCCCTGGTCTTCGATGGCCATGTGAGGAACGTGGGGTCTCTGGGGCTGGACATCTTTCTGACCTTCACCATCGCTTCGGCTACAGAACTGCCTGCTGATACATTCCTTACTGCGGTTTTGGATAGGTGAGTGGATATAATTAATTTTGGATAAACAGTCATACATAAAAGTTCACACTAAGATACAAGTCCTGTGTCGTGGGTATCAGACACTACGAGAGACTTTACTCTCACAAATACCCAGACCTGAAACAAATACTTGTGTTGGCCACAAAAATTAGTCAATGCGGGGATCGAACCCTCAGCTTCTTGTTTCGCAAGCTGGTGTCTAAACTACTGCGCCACGGAGCTGTCATCATCATATTTTTTCAAGTCTTTGGTCTAGAGAGCTTCTTCATTAAAGGAATGCTTGAATAATCATCCATGGCTAAAATATAATGGCTTTTAATTCACAACCTCGTGACGCAGTTAGCTAAAATAGTCGATTGCTGTTTTTCTAGCAATTTTCCCAAATTTTCTGCTGCTACTGAGAATTTTCTAATGGAAAATAACACTGTCCTGCCCGGGACCTCTATCGCACGGCACATACGTACCTCAAGACCACGAGGCAGTCTTTGACTTCTTCTTCTTCTTCATCAACCCATATACGCCCACTGCTGAGCACGGGTCTCCTCTACCATTGAGAGGGTTTAGGCCATAGTCCACCACGCTGGCCTAGTGCGGGTTGGCGGACTACACACCTAAGAAATTCCTAAGAACCTTTTTAGGTGTGCAGATTTCATCACGATGTTTTCCTTCACCGTTAAAGCAAGTGATAATTCAATGTGAATACACACATAACTTCGAAAAGTCAGAGGTGTGTGCCTGGGGTTCGAACCCGCGACCGCCGAGATTCTCGACCGCGCGCCTAAACCTCGAGGCCATCACTGCTTTACGACTTTACTGCTTTGACTATACTATACTAATTTGTATTGGCTTATAAATAGTCTGAAATTGTTTCAATAACTGCGCTTATTTGGGACTTTTAGTTAGTGCATCAATATTGTAAGCTATCTCTTCAAAAGAAGTAACACTAGAGTTTCTCGCGCGTTCTTCTCTAGTGATGACTTCCGAACATGGTCAATTTTAAAATGACTGAATCTAAGTGATGTATCTGACATTTTATAGATTCAGTAAACCATGTATGTAAGCAGTGATGGCCTCGGGGTTTAGGCGCGCGGTCGAGAATCTCGGCGGTCGCGGGTTCGAACCCCAGGCACACACCTCTGACTTTTCGAAGTTATGTGTGTATTCACATTGAATTATCACTTGCTTTAACGGTGAAGGAAAACATCGTGATAAAACCTGCACACCTAAAAGTTCTTAGGAATTTCTTAGGTGTGTAGTCCGCCAACCCGCACTAGGCCAGCGTGGTGGACTATGGCCTAAACCCTCTCAATGGTAGAGGAGACCCGTGCTCAGCAGTGGGCGTATATGGGTTGATGAAGAAGAAGAAGAAGAAGATTCAGTAAATGTTATTTCATTTCATATTTCAGGTGGGGCAGAAGATGGCTGGCTTGTGGTTCCATGGTAATCAGCGGTATTTTCAGTCTTCTGGCTACTGCTGTTCCCGTAGGTAAGTAGACCAACAATCAAGTTTTGACCCTTGAAAATGTTATTATCAAAGAACTTCTTTAGCGTTCAAATATTACAAAGCTACGGAGTATATAAGGCTTTGCCAGTATTAGCATCATCAGGATTTGCAATTTAGAGGGTTTAGGCCTTGGTCCACCAGGCCTTGGTCCAGTTTATTTAGACTACACACCTAAGAAATTCTTAAATTAGAGTGTGGATATTTCCTAATATTTTCTTCACAAACACCCTTACGTGGTAATTATGAATAAACTCATAACATCAAAAAGGCAGAGGTCTAAAGTTTAAACCCGCGACCGCTGACTGATGCTCCGATCACAGGATGCCAATCAATCATCATCATTTATTGAAAGACTACCAAATATCCATCAGCCAACACAAGTGACATCGACAGCCCCGTGGCGCAGTTAGTTAGACACCAGCTTGCGAAACGTGCGGCAGCGGGTTCGATCCCCGCACCAAGACAAATGTTTGTGTGATCCACAAATATACACGGGTCTGGGTGTTTGTGAGAGCGAAGAGTTTCTCGTAGTTTCTGATACCCACGACACAAGACTCGTATCTTAGTGTGGGGTCAGGACTATGTGTGTGTCTGCTACCAAATCCCCAAGATCCTCTTCATAATTCCGGTCTTTTCTCTCAAGTCTTTCCAAGTGTCTTTTCAAGGGTCTTTTTCAAGGGTCTTTTCAAGTCTTTTCAAGGGTCTTTTCAAGGGTCTTTTCAAGTCTTTTCAAGGGTCTTTTTAAGTCTTTTCAAGGGTTTTTTCAAGGGTCTTTTCAAGGGTCTTTTCAAGTCTTTTCAAGGGTCTTTTTAAGTCTTTTCAAGGGTCTTTTCAAGGGTCTTTTCAAGTCTTTTCAAGGGTCTTTTTAAGTCTTTTCAAGGGTCTTTTCAAGGGTCTTTTCAAGTCTTTTCAAGGGTCTTTTTAAGTCTTTTCAAGGGTCTTTTCAAGGGTCTTTTCAAGTCTTTTCAAGGGTCTTTTTAAGTCTTTTCAAGGGTCTTTTCAAGGGTCTTTTCAAGGGTTTTTTCAAGTCTTTTCAAGGGTCTTTTTAAGTCTTTTCAAGGGTCTTTTCAAGTCTTTTCAAGGGTCTTTTTAAGTCTTTTCAAGGGTCTTTTCAAGGGTCTTTTCAAGGGTCTTTTCAAGTCTTTTCAAGGGTCTTTTTAAGTCTTTTCAAGGGTCTTTTCAAGTCTTTTCAAGGGTCTTTTCAAGTGTTTTCAAGGGTCTTTCCTCCCCAGGTGGTCCATCAGCCTCCCTAGCCATCCTGGGCCGGTTCGCGGTGAACATCTCGTACAACATCGGGCTGCAGTACGCGGCCGAGCTGCTGCCCACCGTGGTGCGCGCGCAGGGCGTGGCGCTCATACACATCATGGGGTACGTCGCGTCTATCGTAGCGCCGTTTGTGGTCTATCTGGTGAGTCTGTGCTCTTCGTTACTTCTGTAGCTTCTGGTTTAGGTTATGGGTTTTGGCAGCTATTTGTAGTAAGGTACCTACGCCTAAGATGGCCCGGTTCCTAAGATAGCCCACTTTCGAAATTTTAGAAGTTACTAAGTAGAATTAGTTTAAATTTTGCACCCATGTTCTATTAATGCCTTAGACAAAACTGCAAGTGTATTTGAAAGGTAGGGTGTCGCCATCTTAGTTGTATTTGGCAGTTTGTTAAACACGTTGCAAACGGCTATCAGTTTATAAGCTCATGTTCAAAATATTTTTTAATTTTCATTTGAAAAACTAATTATTTGTGTAATTTCTTTTATGTATAAAGTTACTTTGATTTGTGGGCATTCCTAAGAAGCTAAGTGTTGTTTTAATTATTTGTTAATTTTAATTCAAAAGAAGTTGATATTATTACCGGGTAACGTGCCTATAAAGGCCCATCACAGGGGTTCCTAAGATGGCCCGGGCCTTATTACTACGGATGTCATATTTTTTTGAAGAAAATGAGTTTTTTTGGTCAAATTTTAGATTTAATATTTTTTTTTAATACCACGAAGAATGTGTCGGACTAACTAAGAACTATTTAGAGAACTTTTTATGCCCAGAATGGTACTAAAATATAAGTAAATTTCACAGACTTTTTTACACTCTTAATAAGGCCCACCGAAATTATAGAGAAAAATATTTTGTCAATTGTTTTAGAAATTGTTGCTTATAATATTAATTATCGGTAAAATAATAACAGAAAAATGTTGTTTATTGATTTTATTTACAGATTTTAGTTTTATACGTTTATTAAGTTTTCCTAAGCCTAAGATGGCCCACAGCCCAATTTTTTACCAAAAAAACTATTGTGAGAAACTGATTAGCTAAGAATATCGTAATTTAGGGTAATATTTCAGTATAAGCTTGTTGTTTGTTTTGATAGCACTTATTAATTACTTGATCGATATCGGGCTATGTTAAGGACCTATGTTTCAAAAAAGCCCAATTTAGAGGTTTTTAAAAACTATTGTTTTTGTTTAAAAAATTAATTAAACTTGTTGATTTGTACATTAATTTTATTCATAAATAAATAAAGAGTTTTGTGATAAAGTTTGTTTTCATAAAAAAAGAATCATTTTACAATTATTTAACAATTACAAAAAATGGGCCTTATTAGGCGCATGTACCTTATTTACATTGATAATTGTGTTTTGTGTCTATATTAGTTATAAGACCCAAGTAATAGCAGCAAACAAAAATTTTCAAGCCAGCAATATTTTACCTAACTGTGGAAAACAAAACTTGGATTTTCTAGATCGCTCGGCAGTTTAACTAGTATTTTGCATATGCGCAATAGTAGAAGATTAGGTTATTGGTATTTTTGGGTATGACTGTCACGTTGACGAAATATGAATTTAGAAACCTTTGCCTACGTCGAAATAACAGCGTGTTCTTATAATGACATATTTCAACGCTTTAATTTAGGAATTAGAACTCGATTTGAGAATTTCTTCATTGTTTCTACCTCGTCCATTGATCAAGACAATTTATTGCTGCAGCAAAAGAAAAGAGAAAAATATATCCAATTTGAAATCTACTATCATATCGACCTATGCATAGAATAAGGTTACTTATGACTATAACACCAAAGTACTTTTTATGTCTTTATAGAGTTACACTTGTTTATATATTGCACTAGTAAAGTAATAATGATCATAAATTTTGTTGTTGTTTGAAGAACATAAAAATTTACTGACAATTTTGTGCCCAATTAAGTTTAAATCGCTGAGAAAGAGGTGTTGTGCAAAAGCACATGTAACTTTATTCGATGCATAGGTCGATATAGACTTACAGGAACAACAACAGCTAACACCACGACAACAATCCTTAGCCTAAAATCTTTTCTACTCATAACAACCGATTTCTTCCAGGCCAACATCTCCCAGGATCTTCCTCTCCTCATCCTGGGCGTCTTGGGTGTACTAGGAGGATTGCTCTGCCTCTTCCTGCCAGAGACAATGGACACGGAAATGCCACAGACACTACAGGATGGAGAGAACTTCGGAATGGACCAGAGGTTTTGGGATAATCCTTGCTTCCCCAGGTAAGAGGTTCTAGAATTTGTTTCAGGTTTGATAGTCGGATATTTGAATGTGAAAACTGGCAGTAGGCCTGTGTATTGGAGAAGGATCTAGAATTTGCTTCAGTCAGTGGTCAGTATGGTGGACTAAGGCCTTAACGCTGTCAATTATAGAGGAGGCCCATAGACAGCAGTGGGACGTATAGGAGCTGATCATGATATGGTTTTTAAGTCTGAAAGAAAAAAAAAATATTTTACATAAGTAGAAATGTCTTTGGTAATCTGAGAATTCTTCAAGAACATAAATATGTAGTTTCCTAAATAAAATAAACTCTAAAATCTGCTATAGAAACTAATCTACTCCTTCCACTGAAAAAATCTCTAAATTAAATCCAGGATTTATATTACATATCGCAAATAATTATTTAATTAATTTAATTTATCATCATCATCATCATCATCAACCCATATACGCCCACTGCTGAGCACGGGTCTCCTCTACCATTGAGAGGGTTTAGGCCATAGTCCACCACGCTGGCCTAGTGCGGGTTGGCGGACTACACACCTAAGAAATTCCTACGAACTCTTTGTTGTGCAGGTTTCATCACGATGTTTTCCTTCACCGTTAAAGCAAGTGATAATTCAATTTGAATACACACATAACTTCGAAAAGTCAGAGGTGTGTGCCTGGGGTTTGAGCCCGCGACCGCCGAGATTCTCGATCGCGCGCCTAAACCTCGAGGCCATCACTGGTTATTTTATCACTTTCTATATAGTGGAGCGCCGTAAGGTTTATACCTCGGAATCCAGGGCCAGTCTATGAATCTTAATATAAACCTTGAAAATATGTTTTTAATAGCATATAGAAAAATGTTAAAAAAAATTTTTTTCGCGCTCTCAATTTTTTTTTTTATTATTATAAACATTTATTAATTTTTTGGAGTTTTAATTTATTTATATTAGTCGAAAGTCATATTTTAAAAAATAACAACTATTACAAACTTGAAAACTTGATCTTGGATCTTTAGGGACTGCAGGTATACCGATGAATATAAATAAATACACTACTGGAAAAAATTAAAGGATCAAAAAATAAATCCAAATTTTCCAAGAAAAATGGTCGTACAGGAAATTTAAAAAAAGAAAATTGTAGCTCCAAGTCTCTAGTTTTTGGATTAACACATTAAAATTTTGTAGCATCAGTGGTTTTTGAGTGATCTTAGGAAAAGCAGCAACAAAACAATTTCAAAATGTTTAATGCTTCTTTTTTTTACATACGGGCGTGGAGAAAAATGTTCTTGCTTAACCCTTATAAAGATCGGATACTTTGTTTATTTAGCTTTAATTTCTATCTTTTAACACCTCGATATGTTTAGTTCTCGCCGAGATATCAGTCTACAAATGGAAAAGGATCCTTTTGTCTTTAATTATCGATATCTCAGCAACAAATAATTGTATACCAAGTTTAAGGTGCGTTTCAAGAATTTGAATAAATATCCTTTAACCACCAGCTATTACTTTTTCGAAAAAACAAGAATTCTTCTTGTTACATGAATTTGAAAATGCATCAAAAATTTGCTTTAGATGGTGTTTTGGAAAATCGAGCGCTGGATCAAAAATATTGTGAAAACCAATAATATTAAGTGTGCGTTTTACAGTTCAATATGTCCACAAAAATCCTACAAAGTGCCAAATTAATCCATCCAGCCATTTTTTTATTTCACTCGATAGAATTTTTGAAAAAATAAGGGATCACGTTTTTGCTCTGCAAAGCTCATAATTTAAGAAATGAGAAATATTCTTTTTAAGAGCTTTTTTCACATTTTGTTGTATAGATTTGTTGTTTTGAGGCAACTTGAGGAAATTCAAGTCACCAACGCCAATATTGCCCTTTGTTCCTATTTCGTGTGATTAAGGAATTTTCGAGCAACAATATTCGCATTGACGAAATATTGAATTAATTGGGCGTTTGTACTAAAACTTAAAAGAGTATTTTTGCAAGTTCAAACATGGCTTGGAATGCGGAATATTGACACCGCAAACAATGACGCAACGACCAGCTCCAGAATCTTTATTAAAAATTATTTTTTGCTCATGCAAAACAGGATGTGGAGCATCTTGTGGGTGCAGGAAAAGTGGATTAAGCTGCATTGAAAGCTGTGAAATGTACACGATGTAACAATGTGAATAGTTAATGATAATTTTTTTTTGTAATTTATTTTTACGATAATCTAATAAATTACATTGAAGTTACTCTGCACATATAATTTATTACAAATAAAACTAAATTTTTCACTATAAAAAAAATTTCTCCCTTCCGTCTCTCATTTATCAGTAAATTGTTGTTAAAAATTGTTGTAAATCGAGATCGGTCAATTTTTTGTTTTTAACTTTTTTATTTGAGGTCTTAATAATGCAGTCTCATACTTGATATACAGATTCATTGACTGGCCCTGGGTTCCGAGGTTTGACCATTTTTATGCCTTACGGCACTCTACTAATAAACTAATGATCGAAGAAACAAATGTATTCCTGCATCCAATTTCCATTACGCCATTCCAAGATTTTGGTACGAAATAGAAAAAACTTTTTGAATTACTTAATTCATCATGCGGTCCTTCATTTTATTAAAATTTATGCTTGAAAGCCCAAAAATCTCTTTGACTACTATATTTTGTTAATTTCTTTTTAACTATACTTTACAATTTATCTTCTAGAAAACCCAAAGTAGAGCAAGACACAGAGAAGTACACCAAAAGAGCTTCAGTCTCCAACAAAACTGAAGGTCAGGAATTCATCAGATCTGTGCCTAGTGCCATAGGGTCTAGGGCCTCTATCAGAGCCTCAGTCCGGGCCTCCACCAGGTCGAAGAGACGAGGCCAACCTGACAATGTGGTCTGATGGACTTAGACCAAGTTGGGGAGCGTTTGGACTATGATCTCTAAATTTTAGATATGGAAATGGATTGGAAGTTGCAAGCTGTAATGGTACTTCTATAGAAGCCTGAAAGGCTCATCAAATTCTGAAATAATCTTTTAATGTATATTTAATAAAGCAATTTGACATATAAATGAGACTATCCCGAGCCCACAACAATCTATAAACTAGACATTACCCAATTAAATTGTAACGCTTTTGGGATTCTATGGAAGTGCCGAGCATGGATTTGAGGTTGTGACAATTATTGGGTCGGAAACCAGTAATGAACGATTTAAAGCTTCTTTTACTTATTTTCCTTTTAAAAATATTGTAAATATTACAAATTTGTCCAAAACTTAATTCACATAAAGTGTTCATAACTGGATCAAAGACCTTAAATCGACTATTTTATATAGTACAAATGTATCGAATTCAAATGAAATTGTTTTAGTTGATTTTAAATAGTATTTTTTGTTGCAGTGATATGATTTTTGTTTTGAAAATCCGTTTTGTTTTTGTCATTTATTTTTTGTTTGTTTGTTTAGTTTTTTTTCTGTCCAATTTGTACTTATTGATTGTCAAAATATAATTTATTTAGCGAAGTTTAAATAGGTCTATAAAAGGAAAAATATAGACCTAATTGTACTTAAACTATCTTGCCGTGTATATAGTTACCGTTATATGTACAAAATAAATAAGAAAAAGTAATTTAGGCGTTCAAATTTGTGTTCGTGTAAATTATTATTATTTATTAAAATGACGATATTTAAAAACTGTAGGAGAATACATGAAATGCCAAATTATATTCAAAAGAATATAATGGCTGTACAGACAGTTTTCTTAGTCTGTGATAAAAAAATGACATGTCAAAATACAAAGGACTTTTCCTCTTAGCTCGTAAGTAGTTCGTTCTAAAAATAGCAATAGTAAGTTAAGTAACTTAATTTTTGCTATTATTATTTAATAGTGCATATTTTAGTCTAAGATACATACATTTTTGAAGTACCGAAACTGACAGCTGTCACTTTTGACACTGACAGCATGCGTCAAGGGATGAAATGAGGCGAAGGACGAAATATATACAGCCTTTATTGTAACTTCGAAATTAAATTTGCTGAATATTTATTAAAGAAATAGATAAAACTTAATAATTTAACCAGGTTTTTGGTTTAAAGATATGCAGGGTGTATTCAGACCCTGATCAGACATTAAGGCAGGTAATAGCTGCGGTTATTACAAACCCCGTGGCAATAAAAAATCGCGGCAAAATATAAAAATATTGACGTTTTCCCAACAACTACACACATTTTATATAGTTATTCGAAAAACTTCAAAATTTTACCTTACTTTCCGAACACGGTCTGAAAACAATCTGCATATTATTTTTTTTATATCTTGTTTATGGTATTATCAATCATTTCATCCCTCCAAAATTCGTATTGTGCAAAATGTGATCGATTAGATTTTAGAAAATAAACAGTTGCCATTTTATGTTTTGATCAAATTATTGGAACATTGGAAGAACTCTGTGATATGTAATAAAATTTAATGTTTATTTTGTCTTTACTTTTACCTTCTAACATCCATAATTCCCTTATTATACTGTCTTATAAAATTTCAAAGGTGTTCTATAGTGGCCTCTACCATTGAGAGTGGGAGTAACAATTCATTGTTTCACAGCCCCGTGGCGCTGTTGGCTAGACACCTGCTTGCGAAACGAGAGGCTGCGGGTTCGACCCCCGCACCGAGACTAAAGTTTGTGTGATCCACTAATATTTCGTATCTGTTTGTGAGACTGAAAAGTCTCTCGTAGTTTCTTATACGCGACACATGACTTGTATCTTAATACTAACTTTTGCCCGCGACTCCGTCCGCGTAGACTCTAGGGTTAAGTGCAGAGAGATTTTTGCATTTATAACATGTTTATCCCACGGGATTACATTTTCCAGGATAAAATTATCCCATGTTAATTCTGTGAGCCCTACCTACCTCTATACCAAAAATCATTCAAATCGATTTGGTAGATCCAGAAATACCCATTCCCACGGGAATACTACAATTTCTGGGATAAAAAGTATCCTATGTGTTATTCTGATGTATAAGCTATATTATTGTAAAGTTTCATTAAAAACCATTCAGTAGTTTTTACGTGAAAGAGTAACAAACATCCATACATCCATACTTACAAACTTTCGCCTTTATAATAATAGTAGGATGGGGTCAGAACTAAATATGTGACAATTGGTATATTAATTGTTATTATAATAATAATAAATACACACCCAACAGTCACACACATAGTTCTGACCCCACACTAAGATACAAGTCCTGTGTCGTATCAGAAACTACGATATTGTTATTTTTAATAGTAACGGAAATTCCCACAACTTCGTTATCATGTGCGGAACCCTGAGAATGTTAAATAGACCTCTAATTGGATGATGTCATGCAACACGCGCAATGATCAGCCGAGACCGGCTTAATAACATGTTATTGAACGCGGTCCCCTCAAAGACGAATGAATTTAATTCATCGTAAAACATATCTGATTTTAGAATCTACAGCTCAATTATGTGTTAGTCGTGTCGGCTTATAGGTTAAGATGTAGTTACATAATCTCTACGGTCGTCGGTTCAAATTCTCACTTCATCTTCAGCCCATATACGTTGCATCGCATGATCGCATTCATTGCGAATACACACATACGAAAACTGCACACGTAAAAATCTTAAGAAACGCCTTTTATTTTCAATTCCACATTCTTTAGTACTGATAATTGCATAATTTAAAAACTTAGTTTATTAATATTATTATCAACAGCCCAGTTAGGCCTTAGTCCACCACGCTGGCCTAGTGCGGGTTGGCGGAAAAGCTTAGGTCCTGAATTCAAACCCAGGACTTCTAGTTCACACAACAAATGCCGCGAGACCACGAGGTAGTTAAATTGAAACACATTAATTAATTATCATTAATTTCTCATTCTATTCCAATGCGGTTTTTACCAGAGACCATTGCTGGTTGTACGGATTATGCCCGGACACTACTGACTTACATTATAATGTTTCGCGTCATTAGAAGCCTTTTAGTTTGTCCAACAACAACAATAATTTGTTATAATGTTCCTCGTATCAAGAGCCTGGTAAATTACTTTGATTTCTAGCAATAATAGATATATTTCTGGTGTATTTTATATGATGTAAGTCTTGTGTCGTCTTTAGAAACTAGGAGAGATTTTTGGTCGTACAAAAATAGAAACTAGAGACAAATATTTGTAGATCATTTTTATTAGTGATCGAACCCACGGCCCCTGTTTCGCAAGCTGGTGTCTAGCCAACTGCGCTACGTAGGTACTTTTGAAACTTTGTGTAATCAACAAATATTTGTAAGAACGAAAAGTCTCTCTTATTTTTTGATACATGACACAAGACTTGTATCTTATTGTTGGCTCAAAACTATGTATTTTACTTCTTCTTCTTCTTCATTAACCCATATACGCCCACTGCTGAGCACGGGTCTCCTCTACCATCGAGAGGGTTTAGGCCATAGTCCACCACGCTGGCCTAGTGCGGGTTGGCGGACTACACACCTAAAAAATTCCTAAGAACTCTTAGGTGTGGAGGTTTTATCACGATGTTTTCCTTCACCGTTAAAGCAACTGATAATTCAATGTGAATACACACATAACTTCGAAAAGTCAGAGGTGTGTGCCTGGGGTTCGAATCCGCGACCGCTGAGATTCTCGACTGCGCGCCCAAACCTCGAGGCCATTACTGCTTATCATGCTTATGTATTTTACTGTTGGGTGTATTTATTAATCTTGTCTAACTAAACAACTCCTGAGCTTATTTTTACTCTCAATCGGTATAAAAAAAAAACATTAAAATAATTATAATGATTGCACACGAAATGAGATGAAATTTATTTCATAACAAATTTACAGTTTTTAAGTATCGACAGGTTTTAATATTGGCAAGCCTGTATCTTAGGATAAAAATTTAAAAGCAAGAGCAAATGCATAAAAGTTAAAACCTGTCGGTTATATACTTTACGAAAGGATTCGCAGTTTTTTTCAACATTGCTTGTTCTACAGGGCGTTATTTCTACATGATCATAAAGTGTGTTATGATTCAGGGCCGATGTCCCTGTAGTAATGTGAGCGCACAGCTGAATCAATATCATCGTTGATTGATAATATGCCGCGATACAGACTTAATAATGTTTAGAAATAGCCAGTACATTTTAGTTAATTTATCTACTAAGCCAAAGCCAAATTAATTTTTCACTAAATTGGAATTTTACAAGTACTTTATAGCCGTTAGTTTTCATCTATCGCCGCTTCGAAAATCGAAAGGTGTTATAAAAAAATACACCCAACAGTCACACACGTAGTTCTGACCCCACACTAATAAACAAGTCTTGTGTCGTGGGTATCAGACACTACAAGAGACTAGTCTCCCAAACACACAACGAAACAAATAATAGTGGATCACACAAACATCAGCCCCGGATCTTAATTTCTTTTTAGGTGGGGCAAAAACTGTAAAATGCCGCCCCCATACACTTTTATCTGAGGGGCACAGCAGCCCAAATCAATCGTGCCTAAGCGACACGGCTCTATTATACTTTTCCCGAAGCCACTCAGGCCATTTTCGACATGCTTTAACTACTCGATTTTGAAAGCTGAATTTTCGGTCACTCAGGAATTGTAGGTATAAACTCGGTGTAACTCAAATTTAAAATAAATTTCTGCACTTTTACTATTATTTATTCTCCGATCAAAGTTAAGTAAATTATGAGTTATCCATACGTCTGTAACGTGTGAGTTTGGCCGCCCTCTGAACTTGCCGCCCGGGGCACAGATCCCGGCTTGCCACCCCCTAGATCCGGGGCTGACAAACATTTCGCACGCTTAATAATATAGTGACCTAATTCAAAAAGCCGAGACTAAGGTAAGTAAATGGCGAAAAAATGTTACTTCGTCAAATACATTTTGTAGAAAATATAAAAACTCATTATGTTTAAAAAATATGTGTACTAAATAGTTACATAACATACATTACAATTTTATTATTTAATCCGAATATATTTAATCACAAAGTGAATGATAGTGAAAATTAAAAATTTTGAATTAGGTCACTATATTTTTAAGCGTGCGATTTGTCTCTTATCGACGCGGCCTCTCGTTTCACAAGCAGGTGTCTAGCCAACTGCGCCACGACCTGTCAATAAAGTAGTTAATTTATTTACAAAGTTATAAATAAATAAATAAATACACCCAACAGTCACATACATAGTCCTGACCCCACACTAAGATACGAGTCTTGTGTCGTGGGTATCAGAAACTACGAGAGACTTTTTCGGTCTCACAAACACCCATACTCGAAACAAATATTTGTGGATCACACAAACATTTGTCTCGGTGCGGGGATCGAACCCGCGGCCGCTCGTTTCGCAAGCTGGTGTCGAGCCAGCTGCGCCACGGGCCACACTACAGTTAAAATTATCATTACCTAATCAATTAGCCTTTTATTAGTTTTGAATCCCTACCTTTTGAAGGTCTAAACCCTCTCATTTGTGAAGGCCTGTGCCTAGCAGTAGAACTTCTATATGCTAATGATGATGAAACAATTCTTTAGCGTTAAACATTGTAAATAACTCCGAAAAAACACTCATTAACAAATATTTATGTAGCAACGTGCGTAAAACTGCCAAGAACTGGCGTCAACCGGTATTACAGTTCTGTTTGCTATTTACACAAAGATTTAAAGTTTTTTTTACAATGCGACTGTCGGTTTTATAATTAATTGCATAGTAACAACTCTATAGTATCCAACACAAATATGTGTGATATAGAGGTCCCGGGTCGGGCAGTGTTATTGGGTTTTTCCAATAGGAAATTCTCAGTAGCACTGAGTCTGGAAATGGGAACGAAAGACGGTAATAGACTCTCTTCCTATTACGTGGGACTGATGCATCTTCATCAACCCATATACGTCCCACTACTGAGCACAGACTTCCTCTACTGTTAGGCCTTAGTCCACCACGCTGGCCTAGTGCGGGTTGGCGGACTACACATAAAAATTCCAAAGTATATTTAGATGTGCAGTTTTAGTACGTGATAATTCATTACGAATACACACATAATGGACATTTCCACTTCTCATTATTACGAATTCCTTGATAAAAAAAAAACAAATATGTAGCAATTTATTATTTTCAGTATCGGCAAGGTTTTTTCCATTTGAAAATTGTATTGTCCTAAAATTTGATGGAAAACCTAAAAAAATAAGGTGCTGTTGCAATGCAATATCTAAAAACGCCCAAATTTTCTAGACAACATTACGAAATCATTGGTAGTGTCTTCAATTGTTAAGTCTATGGTCTATGAAACTGCATTTAATTGATATTATTACTGTTACCATTGCACCGATATGAACCGCAAAGCTTGCGCAAACAAACAGACCAATTTATCTATAGAGATTTATATACCATAGACCCGAGCCTACTTCGTTGGGCGGTAAAGATTTTTACTTATGATTGAATTAAAATTTTGGTTCGGTTAATTCTGAGTGCTACGGTTTAATTCTTGATTGCCAAAAGAAGGTTTATATTTTATTTATCAATTTTCTTATAGAAATATCACTTAACAGATAGGGTAATAAAATATATAGCCTATAAAACTCACAAATAATGTAGCTTTCTATTGTAAAAAGAATATTCAAAATCGGGTCGGTAGATCCAGACATTACTCTATAACTATTGTATTCACAATGAATCATCACTTACTTTAACGGCTAAGACTAAAACTTGGTTAAAAACTGCTAATCCAAAACCAACACAAAGCTGACCCTAAAGCCAACCCGCACTAGGCCAGCGTGGTGGACTAAGGCCTGAACCCTCTTATTTCTAAAGGAAACCCGTATCCTGTACCTGTCTTAGTTTTTATTCATGATCTGTTTACTGTATGTTATAGATAAAACATATGAAAATTTCCTTAAATACTTTGAAAAGTGAACACATTTATATTACATTTATTATAGATTACTTTAAGTAAATAATACATCCTATCTTCATATAATTACATCCAATAACAAACACTTCAATTTAGACATCTAGTAAAACCTCCTTAATACTTAGACAAACCGCATAGAATTAAAAAAAACATATTAATTTGAAAGTGGAACGTTGCAGTCATTCCGACATTGGCGCTCGCGGCGGACGCACGTGTCTATTTAACCTATTTTGTGTAACCTCATAGCGTCTTTGGTGGAACACAGGAAAAACCGGGGTAAGTTATTTTTTATTATTTATCGAGTTCTCAAATTAAAAGGAATACTTTACTTAAATGATTTATATCTTATACAAACGTTGACTCATTTAATAATACATGTTAGAATATAGATAAAGTTTCTTAAACTGAACTTTTTCGTTTTATAAGAACTCAATGGATATTTCATAAAGTTCTTACAACGTTTCTAAATCACTCAAACGATATCTCTGTATATAATAAATACGCGAGGAAGCATATTTCTAATGCGTATACATATTAAAGTTTTTTTTTTAATATTTGACTTATAACATTTGACGGTGGTTGAAAAAAAATGAAGAACATTTAAAAATACTAAAAAAATATTTCATCTATTTGATGTCTTTAAATAAATAGGGCTTCAAAGTTTAGGCGCGCGGTCATGAATTTCGGCGAATGCGGGTTCAAACCTTTGACTTTTCTAAGTTGTGTGTGTATTCACAATGAATTATCTTTTACTTTACGGTGAAGGAAAACATCGTGAGGAAACCTGCACACCTAGAAGTTCTAAGGTATTTCTCAAGTATCTAGTGCCAACCCGCATTAGGCCAGCGGGATGGACTATGGCCTAAACTCGTTGTAGAGGAGACCCGTGCCCAGCAGTGTGTCGTATATTGACTGAACATAAGGTAGATAGATTCTTGAGGAATGACATAAAGTTTTTTTATCCTAGAAATTGTAGTATTCTCAAGGGCAGCATTCTAAATTTTGGCCACGCGGATCTGTGCCTCAAAGGTGGTCGTAAAAATACTATAATGATTTGTTATCAACTCTAAAAATTCCAACACAGTATGTCAAATGATACAAGCAGTGATGGCCTCGAGGTTTAGGCGCGCGGTCGAGAATCTCGGCGGTCGCGGGTTCGAACCCCAGGCACACACCTCTGACTTTTCGAAGTTATGTGTGTATTCAAATTGAATTATCACTTGCTTTAACGGTGAAGGAAAACATCGTGATGAAACCTGCACACCTAAAAGTTCTTAGGAATTTCTTAGGTGTGTAGTCCGCCAACCCGCACAAGGCCAGCGTGGTGGACTATGGCCTAAATCCTCTCAATGGTAGAGGAGACCCCTGCTCAGCAGTGGGCGTATATGGGTTGATGAAGAAGAAGATGTCAAATGACTATATTACTAGATTCAGCAATAATTGCTATTCAATACAGTGTCGGTACTTCCAAAGCCCAAAAGCGTTACACGTCAATTGTGTAAAGTCTACTTTATAATTTATTGTTGTCAGGATATTCTCATTTATATGTCAAATTGTTTTTATTAGAGATTTAAAGTTTGTAGATTGTTTTTTGGAATTTTGTAAGACAAACTGGGCTTTAGGCTACTATGGAAATAACGCTATTAATTCAATATTTTATCGAAACTTATTGTAATGAAGTCTAATATTAAACGGAGTACATTTTCAGTGTCCCTTTATGTAGAGCAAAATTTTTCGAGTTTCAATCCCAAGCTTTGTGCAAGGAAATACTGAAATTTCCGGGATGAAAAGTACTCTATGTGAATTTCAAGGCTTTTATGTAATGTCCATACTAAAAATCCTTCAAATTGCTCAAATAGTTTTTCAAATTTTTTATTATAATATTCCTTTTCACTTTACTGTAGATAATAAAATTATCATTTACTTAAACTGTCAAACGGTAAACGTCTCACCCCCTATTACGTATACCTGGCGGAATGTGGGTGCAAATTTGCACCTCTACCTACCTCTTCGAAGATTATAGGCGTGAGATATCGACCTATGCATAGAATAAGGTTACTTATGACTATAACACCAAAGAACTTTTTATGTCTATAATAGAGTTAAACTTGTTTATATATTGCACTAGTAAAGTAATGATGATCATACATTTTGTTGTTGTTTGAAGAACATACAAAATAACTGATAATTTTGTGCCCAATTAAGTTTAAATTGCTGAGAAAGAGAAGTTGTGCAAAAGCACATATAACTTTATTCTGCGCATAGATCGAAATTTATCATACAGAGTGTACAAAGACAGTGATCGAAAACTAAAACAGGCAATACCGATGTGGATAACGAACTTATTGGCATTAAAAAAATCCCGACAATAACTAAAAGTTTTGACGTTTTCCAAACAACCACACACACTTTATACCGATGATTGTTAGCAAAATGACTAACTATTTGCTTTTATTCTTATTTACGGCAAAGTATTTTTTATTATTTTTTTTAATCACCTTAGCTATTTCCCTTAAAAAGTTAAAAAAGTAAAAAAAAACTCCCTAAAAGTTCCTAGGAATTTCTTAGGTGTGTAGTCCGCCAACCCGCACTAGGCCAGCGTGGTGGACTATGGCCTAAACCCTCTCAATGGTAGAGGAGACCCGTGCTCAGCAGTGGGCGTCTATGGGTTGATGAAGAAGAAGAAGAAGATTTCCCTTATATTTGCTTTAATTTTTATTATTTTTCACACTATCTACATAATATCTAAAATATATAAGCAGTACATAATTTAGGACAATAGAATGTTTGTATTACCGTCACCGGATTGAAACCTTGAACCTCGAGATCGCGTACGAAGCGTGATACGCGCATGTGTTCTTAACATATGACACATTATCATTGACAGAGCAAAGAGTTCAGTTGTTAAATTGCGTAATGTTTTGCGCGGAAAACATTCATCTAAAGGTTTTCGTTCGATTCCCGTATCGGGCGTAATGTCATTGGGTTTTAACATAAGTTTTAGAAATTGCGTATGGTAAAATGGGTAAATTAAACCATTTTTTAAAGCACTAACGTTTTTGGCCCGTGCCCAGTAGCACATACAGGCAGTGGCGTGCCTAGGGTGTCAAACTAAGGCAAGCCCAAATGTTTATTTAGTAGCAGCATATTTTTTTTGGTACGTAGGACTAATAAATACCTACCGGTTAGTACTCACATTCACGTTTATAGCGTTATTTTATAAATAAACAATCGTTAAGTTCGTTATTCGGAACTATGTAAGGCAAGTCGGGCTTTCGGGCTTCTATGGAAGTACCGCCACTGCATACAGGGTGTATTCAGACCGTGATCGGCAACTATGGCAAGTAATAGCTACGGTGATCACAAACTCATTAGCGTTAAAAATGAGACAAAAATAAAGAAAAGACTTTTTCCTAACAACAATAGCCATTAAATGTAAATACATTTAATTCTTATGTTTATTCTTCTTCTTCATCAACCCATATACGCCCACTGCTGAGCACGGGTCTCCTCTACCATTGAGAGGGTTTAGGCCATAGTCCACCATGCTGGCCTAGTGCGGGTTGGCGGACTACACACCTAAGAAATTCCTAAGAACTCTTAGGTGTGCAGGTTTCATGACGATGTTTTCCTTCACCGTTAAAGCAAGTGATAATTCGATTTGAATCTTATGTTTATTAGGAAATTGTAATTTTGTTGTTCTTGTCGCGATTTTTTTTAAACACCAATGACTTCGTAATCATTGTAGCTATTACCTGCATCAGTTTTCGATCACGGTCTCAATACATCACCCTTTGATGATGATGATGATATTTCATCAAATATTTACAGAAACAGTCACGTACTACAATTGTTTGACAGGAGTTAGCTAATAAACCTTGTTACTTTAGCTTGCACGTGATAAAGATATAGTTTATCTACACAAAGATCTAAAGAGTAAATATACTGTTTATTGCTTGTACAAATTGTCTGATTGTCTTAATAATATTTAGCGCCTTTAACCTTACAAGTGTTTAAAAGTAAACAGGGTGTATTCAGAGCGTGATCGGAAACCAAGACGGTAAGGCTCGACCGAGATGGATTTTTTGTTCTCGGCCGAGACCGAGACCGAGACCGAGAATAAAATAAAGTCTCGGCCGAGACCAAGAACCGAGACCGAGAATAGACAAAGCGTGATTTTTTTTAATACTGTAATTTTTTTAATACGCTACTACTACTACATTTCCCTCGACATAAAATTGACCAGCTCTCCGAAACAGTTGTTCACTTGCTTAACTAGTAGGCGGCGCAGTTAAAAAATTATTTGTTGCAGGCTTAAGCACTAAGCAACTTATAAGGTGACAAAAACCAATACTCAAAAATATTAGCATTTCTTTGATTACCGAGCTTGTACTATATTTACGCGTGGCCACGCGCGGTAAAATTTTAATGCTGATTCGAAAAAAGTTACAGTCTCGGTTATGACCGAGAATCTCGGCTAGAAACAGCCGAGAACCGAGACAAATTTCTCGGTCGGATTTGTAGCCGAGAATGCCGAGACCGAGACCGAGACCGAGATCTCGGTCGTGCCTTACAAGACGGGTAATAGCTACGGTTATTAAGAACCCAATGGCGTTAAAAATACTGTCAAAAAACAGAAAAATTGATGTTATTCTAGCAACTAGTGGTATTAAATGTATGTGATTCCTGGGAAAACGTCTATTTTTAGAGAGTCAGTTTTTTTATATAAATGTCTAACCATTTAAATAGACAAATTACTTTAAAACTAATGAAACGTTTCCTCATATTAACAACTATAACACAACTTACATAAAAGCTTAAACAATAACAAAATTAGAAGAACGTACAAAAATACCGTTAAACAAAATAGTGATGTAGTGAACACGTTGAAATTAATTATTCAAAAGCATTGTTTCAAATTAGTAGTAAATCACTACATAGTATATAGTGGAGCGCCGTAAGGTTTATACCTCGGAATCCAGGGCCAGTCAATGAATCTTAATATAAACCTTGAAAATATGTTTTTAATAGTATATAGAAAAATGTTAAAAAAAAAATTTTTCGCGCTCTCAATTTTTTTTTATTATTATAAACATTTATTAATTTTTTGGACTTTTAATTGATTTATATTAGTGAAAAGTCATATTTTAAAAATAACAACTATTACAAACTTGAAAACTTGATCTTGGATCTTTAGGGACTGCAGGTATACCGATGAATATAAATAAATACACTACTGGAAAAAATTAAAGGATCAAAAAATAAATCCAAATTTTTGGGCCGTAACTTCGAGAAAAATGGTCGTACAGGAAATTTAAAAAAAGAAAATTGTAGCTCCAAGTCTCTAGTTTTTGGATTAACACATTAAAAAATTGTAGCATCAGTGGTTTTTGAGTGATCTTAGGAAAAGCAGCAACAAAACGATTTCAAAATTTTTTATGCTTCTTTTTTTTACATACGGGCGTGGAGAAAAATGTTCTTGCTTAACCCTTATAAAGATCGGATACTTTGTTTATTTAGCTTTAATTTCTATCTTTTAACACCTCGATATGTTTAGTTCTCGCCGAGATATCAGTCTACAAATGGTAAAGGATCCTTTTGTCTTTAATTATCGATATCTCAGCAACAAATAATTGTACACCAAGTTTAAGGTGCGTTTCAAGAATTTGAATAAATATCCTTTAACCACCAGCTATTACTTTTTCGAAAAAACAAGAATTCTTCTTGTTAAATGAATTTGAAAATGCATCAAAAAATGAGCTTTAGATGGTGTTTTGGAAAATCGAGCGCTGGATCGAAAATATTGTGAAAACCAATAATGTTAAGTGTGCGTTTTACAGTTCAATATGTCCACAAAAATCCTACAAAGTGCCAAATTAATCCATCCAGCCATTTTTTTGTTTCACTCGACCGAATTTTTGAAAAAATAAGGGATCACGTTTTTGCTCTGCAAAGCTCATAATTTAAGAAATGAGAAATATTCTTTTTTAAGAGCTTTTTTCACATTTTGTTGTATAGATTTGTTGTTTTGGGGCAACTTGAGGAAATTCAAGTCACCAACACCAATATTGCCCTTTGTTGCTATTGCGTGTGATTAAGGAATTTTCGAGCAACAATATTCGCATTGACGAAATATTGAATTAATTGGGCGTTTGTACTTGTAGTGTGCTGGAGGACTACTTGAAGTGAAAGACCACCAGGGCTGCCAGATTGTATAATTGGATACAAATCCTGTATAATCTGATGGGCTATTGTATCCATGACCACTTCGTATAATAACGATACAAAGGCATACGGGATGCAACATAAGTTTGCATTTTAATAATAATTTGTCTATCTATTATCCTAAAATCTGTTCTTCTTTGGAACGCACTCCCTTCAGAAATCAGGATGTTGACAAACCGTTTATCCTTTAAAGTAAGGGTTAGACAACTTTTTCTCAATCGTTTGTCAGAAGTATCTTAGTATATTTATTTTCGTAGGTATTTATGTATATTCATATTATAGTATAATATTTATTTGTTTATGTTAGTATTTATATATAAGCATTTTATTCGAAAAATAATATTTATGCACCTATCAAGTATCTCTGCACTAGGGATGTTCCGGATATGATATTTCGGATCCGGATACGGATACGGATATGGGAATAAAATTATATCGGTTTCGGATTCGGTTACGGATATGTAATTATTTCGGATTATCCGATAGTTTCGGATAATTTCGGTTACGGATATTAGATTGAAGTAAATTATAAACACAAATACCTACATACATACATAACCTCACGCCTATATTCCCCGAAGGGGTAGGTAGAGATGCATTCCTGCACCCACATTACGCCAGGTAGGTATCTTCTTCTTTCTCGTTCCCTCACTGCCGAGGATCGCGACTACGCAGGATCAGTTTCCACTTGGTGCGGTCGTAGGCGGAGTGAACCGCACGGTGCATGCAGCCCCTCACCGCCTCCCTCACTACCTACGTCAGACCATCTTGTAGGCGCCCTTCCACGAGCACGCCTGCCGTCCATTTTGCCCAAAATGATTTGCCTTTCTCAATGGTGTTTTGGTGATGGCATAATGTGCCCAAAGAAACGAAGGGTTCTTTGTTGGCAGACTGCAGAGAGTCGTATGTTGATTTTTAGCTCTTTAAGTATGAACTTGTTGGATTTCTTAGCGGTCCATGGTATAAGTCTTTAGTCTTTTAGCAGTCTTCGCCAACACCACATCTCGAAGGCGTCGATGTTACTGCAATCTTGGCTTTTCATAGTCCAAGTCTCTTCACCATATAGAAATAATGGATAATACCAAATAATGGAGAATACCAGAGCTCGAGTCAACCGCACTTTAGTTGCACTTCGAATGCCTCTGTTCCTCCAAATGTTATCGAGATTGGTCATAGCACTTTTAGCCATAGCTGCTCTTCGGCGGAATGTCTTAAGTCAGTTTATGTCTTAAGATCTCTACGCTTCACCATTTTTCTTTCTTCAATTAACGCCCACGACTCTTTACTAATCCAATCTTAAGTGCATTTTAGGCGGAGTCTGAAATCAGCTATTACTAACTGATGGTCACTTCCACAGTCTGCGCACGGGAACGTATTCGAGTTAGCAATTGTTGATCGCCATCTAGACTTAATTGTTATAATATAGTCTGTCTGGTTTCTATAGCCTTGAGGAGAATCCCACGTGTACAATTGTCTTGGGTGGTTTTGAAATCACGTATTTATGACAATTCACTGATTTTCCACACAGTATTGAAGAAAATTTTCACCTCTGTCAACTGTTGTTGGAACTCATCATAGTGGTTTTCTTGGGGCTAATAGTATTTTCTGATGGTAGTTATCAGTCCAACGTA
Organism: Cephonodes hylas; assembly: GCA_030295005.1. Lineage (NCBI taxonomy): Eukaryota > Metazoa > Arthropoda > Insecta > Lepidoptera > Sphingidae > Cephonodes > Cephonodes hylas. The sequence goes on along the minus strand of AP025387.1, from coordinate 3,993,866 downwards.
ATAGGAGGCGAGCCCATTGCCGTTTTTCGGACACTTTTCCATACTCCGTGCTGCTACTGAGAATTTCCTGATGGAAAAACCCAATATCACCTTGCCCAACCCAGGAATCGAACCCGGGACCTCTAGATCGCACGGCACAAACTTGTACTACGAGACCACGAGGCAGCATAAATACAAATACTACGATATTTATAGGTTTTAACTAGTTATGAAAGAGATTATGACTAGAAATAACAAACAAACTGCAAGATACTGCTGTCGAAACATGTTGTTTTATTTAGACTCCGCTTAGGTCTTATCCGAAACTATCCGAAATTTTAAATCGGATACGGATATGGTTACGGATATATTTTTATTTCGGATATCCGATTGTTTCGGTTACGGTTACGGAGCTCCAGAACATCCCTGCTCTGCACCACCCTAAGGTTGACTGGCAGAAAATGCCTTAGGCATCAAGTCCGTCTTTGTACAATGTTTTGTATAAAAAGCATAAATAAATAAATAAAATATAAAAAAAACAAGAACTATTCTGGAGATTCCACTTTCCGACCATTTGTTTAACTGTAATTCTAAAAAAAACAGGAGCCACTCTGGAGTGGTCACTTTTCAACCATCTATTACTAAAGATTTTTCTAAAAAAAAAAAAACAATAGCTGCATGCTTTTGTATAATGCGATCTAATTTTGTATAATTGCAGATACTAAACCGTATACCTGCGATTTATTTGCTGGCAGCCCTGAAGACCACTTGTACTGTCGTATGTCGAATGTGTATTTTATTGAGAAACATGCACTCCTTATATACAAATTAGACCAGCGAGAGTGGCGCCCTCTGCGGGCAAGCGCGGGCGAAAAAGCGCGGGAAACGAGCGCGTGCCAACGCGCGCCCCGCGTCCGTGCCCCCGCGCGCCCCGCGTCCGCGCGACTCTCGCTCACCTATAAATATTAGGCGCGTCGCGGTTTCGCGGTTATTCAGCGCGGCGCGTCGTCGGAAGAATCATCGGGCAGCTACTCGTCGTGTGCGGTGTGCGTCGCTCGTCGTGGGTCTCCAGAACTGTCGCCGGGCCGTGCTGCGTGTGTCGTCGAGCTTCGCTTCGTGATCAGCGGTGATGGCGTTTTCACGCCGCACTTGCTGTGGTTTCACTTGACTTGACGTCAAAAGTATGTGGCATTTTCATGCCGCGCCCATCCATTATCCAAAGTCTATAAAAGACTTATAAACGTATTATTATTCTACTCGCTGTGTTTTATTTATTGTCCCTTCTCTGTGTTTTATTTCTTGAATTCCTGGTAAATGGTATATTTGGTATGTCACGGTAAGGTAAGGTAAGGTGGTTGGTCTTGAGAGGTAACAGGTAAGTATGCATGTTCTCTGTATGTGAGCGTGACGCCACATACTAAAACTTAAAAGAGTATTTTTGCAAGTTCAAACATGGCTTGGAATGCGGAATATTGACACCGCAAACAATGACACAACGACCAGCTCCAGAATCTTTATTAAAAATTATTTTTTGCTCATGCAAAACAGGATGTGGAGCATCTTGTGGGTGCAGGAAAAGTGGATTAAACTGCACTGCAGCTTGCTTAGAATGCAATGGTGAAAGCTGTGAAATGTACACGATGTAACAATGTGAATAGTTAATGATATTTTTTTTTTTTGTAACTTATTTTTTACGATAATCTAATAAATTAACATTGAAGTTACTCTGCACATATAATTTATTACAAATAAAACTAAATTTTTCACTATAAAAAAAATTTCTCTCTTCCGTCTCTCATTTTTCAGTGCATTGTTATTAAAAATTGTTGTAAACCGAGATCGGTCAATTTTTTTTTTTTAACTTTTTTATTTGAGGTTTTAATAATGCAGTCTCATACTTGATATACAGATTCATTGACTGGCCCTGGGTTCCGAGGTTTGACCATTTTTATGTCTTACGGCACTCTACTAATAAAACAAAGTCGCTTTCTCTGTCCCTATGTCCCTTTGTATGCTTAAATCTTTGAAACTACACAACGGATTTTGATGCGGTTTTTTTTAATAGATAGAGTGATTGAAGAGGAAGGTTTATATGTATGATAACATCCATTAAATATCAGCATTGCACCCGTGCGAAGCCGGGGCGGGTCGCTAGTATAAAATACGATGATGATTGCTAAAACCATTTTTGTCTCTCCCACAGGCGAACTTCAGGCTTAAAGTTTCCGTAATCAGAAACCACGTCGCAAAAAGTGTCTTATAAGGAAAAAACCCTTTTCCAAAATGGCATTACGTGAGAACAGTGTCCAGGGCCCGGGGCACTCGCCCCGAGGCCCACAGACTCGTGACTTGGAGATGATGGAGACCAGAGGTATGTACTCTTTATCATCATCAGCCTATCACCGTCCACTGCTGAACGTAGGCCTCCCCCAAACATCTCTAAAGAGCCCTAGTCCGTGAAACGAGAGGTTGCGTCGATCCCGCACCGAGACATTTCGACCTATGCGCAGAATAAAGTTATATATGCTTTTGCACAACTTCTCATTCTCAGCGATTTAAACTTATTTGGGCACAAAATTACCAGTTACTTTAAATGTTCTTCAAATAACAACAAAATTTATGATCATTATTACTTCACTAATGTAATATATAAACAATTTTAACTGTATTATAGACATAAAAAGTACTTTGGTGTTATAGTCATAAGTAACCTTATCCTATGCATAGGTCGATTTGTTTGTATCATACACTTATAGTTCAGGTCTGGGCGTTTGTGAGACCGTAGTTTTACATAGGTCCTGATATACAACACAAGACTTGTGTGTATTGTATGAATAAAAGACTGTCATCCCCTATCAATAAGAAAGAAAGAAGAAAGAAAGAAAAATACTTTATTGTTGGCCAGTGCGAAAAAAAAAACAAAAAAGGAAAAACAATAATATAAAAAAACAATAATGATATAAAAAGCAAACAATTGATTAATAACAAGCATGACTTTAATAATCACAGCCAAAAGTGGAGATCCACCTTATTGTATCCGATGTATAAAGATTCTTTATTTTGACAGCCTCATGGTCTCGCGGTACGAGTATGTGCCGTGAGATCTAGAAGTCCTGACTCCAATTAATGAACAAACAAAAAAAAACATTCTGACAAGTTCTCTGTAGTCTGAAAATATGCCTGACAAAACCAGCAATAAACTCGTCCCCTATTACGTGGACTAACCCTATACAGAAATACATCCCTGCCTACCCCTTCGAAGAATACAGGTTATGTACATATTTTCCATTTCCAGCAAATGGCGTTGAGAAGACCAGAAGGCTGAAAGACCTGGACGACATATTCCCCTACATGGGGGCCTTTGGGTGGTACCAGCGGTTCCTCTTCCTCCTCATGATTCCCTACGCGTTCTTCTTCGCGTTCGTCTACTTCGGGCAGATCTTCATGAGTATCGTGCCGGCTGAGCACTGGTGCCACGTCCCCGAACTTGCTAACTTGACGGTGGAAGAACGGTAATAAAAACATCTTTCATAGTATCGATTTAAGAACCTTCTAGAAAAGAGCCTATAGCCGCTAGGCTAGCGTGGTGGACTTAAAGTTTAATGATTAGGAATTTCGTAAGGCAGAACTTTTGGGATTCACAGGTCGAGTAGTTACTTGATTTCCCTATGAGGAAATAATATCCAGTAGCAGAGAAAAACTGTAATTATGTCCGAATAACCCGCTATTTATTGCGTGAAAAATAAAAAAAAAACAATTGGCAAAATTAAGGCGCAAAAATGCACCTCTGCATATCCCTTCAGTCAGCTTTTTATATTCTTTAAGAAGTAATAGGTAAACAAAACCAATAATAACTCAAGTTACCGTCAAAAACTCTAATTAATTAGATTTTATTATGTATTAGTGCTGCCTCATCATATAAATTAAATTTATTTAGGAATAAATTAATTTTTAGACGAATTCTATCAATACCACTGGATAAAAATGGAAAATTCGAGAAATGCACAGTCTACGACGTTGATTGGACGAAAATATTACAAGATGGCGCCCGTACAGCAAATCCAACATGGCCGACTAAGAAATGTCAAAATCGTTGGGAGTTTAATTTCACTGATGTCCCTTATGAGACCATTGCTACTCAAGTAAGATTACTTTTAGTTTAATATCTAAAAATAAAAGTATTTAATAATATTCAGGGTTGGATATAAGCTACTTCTTATCTAGGAAAATATTGTATGATACATCTGAATATGTGGAACGAAATTATAACACTACCCATCTTCTACTAAGTAGCACCCAATATACTGTAATCTATACTAATATTATAAAGCTGAAGAGTTTGTTTGTTTGTTTGTTTGTTTGTTTGTTTGTTTGTTTGTTTGTTTGTTTGAACGCTAGGATCTCAGGAACTACTGGTCCGATTTGAAAAATTCTTTCACTGTTAGATAGCACATTTATCGAGGAAGGCTATAGGCTATACAACATCACGCTACGACGAATAGGAGCGGAGCAGCAATAAAGAATGTTTCAAAATCGGGGAAATTTTTTTCTTTTTGTGAGCTTCCGCTGCGTGCGCTGCGCAAACGGTTAAAGTTTCGCTAAAATAATGTATGAGAGAAATGTTCCTCTTTAAAAGTTCTAAAAAAAAGTCCGCGACAGCATATGTCTATTCTTTAAGGTTGGCTCACTATAACGTTTTTTATCCTAACCAAATTTATTTTAAAATAAAGTTTTATTTGTGAAGGTGTTTTTATAAATATGATATTAATCCTTATCCAAACAAATACGTTATTCGTTACAAGTATTTAATTTTAAATAAAATTGCCCTTCACATCATTTGATTTCACTGAGTATATTAGAAGATATTGCAGTTTTAAAATATTGATCAAGCGCGCAGTAATGATGCACAAGGCGCCGATCGACGCGTTACGGTTTCACGTTTGAACAATTTGACCGAATTGTATGATTTTTGGTATGGAGATAAATAGGACTCAGAGAAGTAAAATAGACTAGGGATGTTGCGGATTCAATTTTTTTCACATCCGCGGATGCGGATGCGGATGCGGATTTTAAGAGGCTCACATCCGCGGATGCGGATGCGGATGCGGATCTGTATAAAATTGATCGATTGGTTGATTTGTATAAAATGTTATTGCTTTCCTATTGGTCAATCAGCACCTACGATCACCCACTCGACACTCTAGACCGACACGCGCACCTCGCCGCCCCTCACCCCTTTCTTTCTTTTCGCGATCTGCTACACATCCGCAACCGCATCAACTCCGCAGCGATTTATGCGGATGCGGATGCGGATGCGGATGTCCAAATCGATGCGAATGTTCCGCATATGCGGATGCGGATGCGAATATTCGCAACATCCCTAAAATAGACTACAACTTATTTTCCTTCTGAACTCAACCCTGTAGTTTACGCGGACGGAGTCGCAAGCAATCTATACTAATGTTATAAATGCGAAAGTAACTCTGTCTGTTTGTCTGTCTATAACGCTTTCACGTAAAAACTACGGAATGGATTTTAACGAAACTTTACAATAATATAGCTTATACATCACGATAAAACATAGGATACTTTTTATCCCGGAAAATTTAGTATTCCCGTGGGAATGAGTATTTCTGGATCTATCAAACCGATTTGAATGATTTCTGGTATAGAGATAGGTAGGGCTCACAGAATTAACATGGAATAATTTTATCCTGGAAAATGTATCCCCGTAGGATAAACATGTTATAAATGCAAAAATCTTTCTGCACTTAACCCTGGAGTTTACGCGGACGGAGTCGCGAGCAAAAGCTAGTCTATTGATAATTATGAAACTTACAAGAAATTACAACTTTTTTTCAGACTAAACAAAGAATTGACAATAAAAATAGTAATTATAAATTGAAGAATAAATTACCCTATCTCTCAAATTGGATTAATCTGCACAAAATATACAAAGTTTGATTGCAATCTGCTCAGTAGTTTTAAGAGTTAATATAACAAACATGCCAAGGAAACATTAAACACAGTCTATCTCTCTCTATCATTACAGCAAGGCTGGGTGTGCGACAGAGACAACTATCCCGCCACAGCTCAGTCAATATTCTTCTGTGGCGCTATAGTAGGTGGGCTGATCTTCGGCTGGGTGGCTGACAAGTATGGAAGAGTTCCTGCTTTAGTTGGTAAGGATTTTCTAATCTATATCACCCCATATACATGTATTCAGACAGCCCCCGTGGCGCAATTGGCTAGACACCAGCTTGCGAAACGAGAGGCCGCCGGTTCGATCCCCGCACCGAGACAAATGTTTGTGTGAAACACAAATATTCGTTTCGGGTCTGGGTGTTTGTGAGACCGAAAAAGTCTCTCGTAGTGTCTGATACCCACGACACAGGTCTTGTAACGTAGTGTGGGGTCAGAGCTATCTATGTGACTGTTGGGTGTATTTTTTATTCAGACCGTGATCGGAAACTTAGGCAGGTAATAGCAATCGGTGATCACAAAGGCATAGGCGTAAAAAAATCCCGACAAATAATAAAAAAATTACGTTTTCCATACAAACCACATACATTTAATATCGATGGTTGTATGAAAGACGTCAAGTTTTTTATTTTTTGTTCTCTTTCTCTATCTATTATTCCAAGCTGTATTACTGAATTTTCTTCATTTCTTTGTTTACAGGAACGAATCTGGCAGGATTCGTCGGCGGTGTGGGAACTGTGTTTACCAACTCCTTCTGGTCGTTCTGTTTGTGTCGCTTCATCGTCGGCTTGGCGTATGACAACTGCTTCCTCATCATGTATATTGTCGGTCAGTCTTCTATCATCCACACTAATAATAATCTCTTCTAACCGATTTTTGGCCAAAGCGACCGCTTCTGTTCCATTATGTTCCTCGTTTGCATCCATTCATCCATACTAGATTGTCACCAAACTCAGAGTGTTGGGAAGAGCTAGAATCAAATAGGTCGGTTTGGCAGTCGACCATCTTCAAAAATATTCAAAATTTTGAAGGTAGTCGTTTGGCAGCATTACATCAAAAAAGGAAAACTCAATAACAGAAACCTGTGTTCTTCTAAACATAGATGAATAACACCCAGAGTCAACTCTATTGCCATTTTTCGGGTACATCTCCAAACTCAGTGCTGCTACTGAGAATTTCCTAATGAAAAACCCCGATAACAATTCCCGATTCAGAACCCAGAACCTCTAAATCGCACAGCATTTACTTGCACCACGAGACCAAAAGGCAGTCAAACTGGAAAATATTTAAAGCATATCGCATAGAACAAGATAGATGTCATATGAATTCCGTAAATTACATTAAGTATGATACATAATTCGACTAGATTTTATTTTTAATAACCACAGTCGAATAACACTTGTTACCTTTCCCAAGTACCTTAAATCAGATTATTCCACGACAATTTTCGACTTCCCAATCCTCATAAAACCTAATCATTGTTCCAGTGGTGGAATACGTAGGGTTGAAATGGCGAACGTTCGTGGCCAACATGTCCATAGCCGTCTACTTCACATTCGCTGCGTGTCTCCTGCCCTGGATTGCGCTGACTGTGAGGGACTGGAAGATCTACACCATGATCATCAGCGCTCCGCTGGTTCTGGCCGTGGCAACCCCTTGCGTCGTTCCTGAAAGCGCTAGGTAGAGAATCTTATTGATAGCAGATTTGCAAATAGATACCGTAGTGAATGACAACCACCCAACAGCAAAAATGCTGGTAACACAGAAATAAAGCAGGCAATACTATTACTAACTAGCGCCACGCGAAAAATAAAAGTCGGATAGGTAGCTACAACCTAAGATGTGCTGAGTCATCGATAATAAAACAGAGTAGTTCACCGTGGCTATAACCCGCCGTAGTTGTTGTTTATGGTGTGAATACACCTGTATACTAATAATGTGGTTTGGTTCCAGGTGGCTGATATCCCAAGGGAAGATTGAAGAGGCGATCAAAATAATGCTGAGGTGTGCCAAAGTGAACGGAAAGACGATACCGAATGAAATACTAGTGGAATTTAGGGTAAGTCGGTCTATTAAGATAATCGAGAAAACATACGTAGTGTAGTCCGCCAACCCACACTAGGACACCGACAGCGTGGTGGACGTAGGCCTAAACCTATCTATGGGCGAGGAGGCCCGTTCCCTGCAGTGTGACGCATGTATGTCGACTGATGATGATGATAACATATCTAAAAGTTGACTGCCTCATGGTCTCGCAGTACAGGTATGTGCCGTGCGATTTAGAGGTCCTGGGTTGATTCCCGTCTCGGGCAAAGTGTTATTGAGTTTTTCCATTAGGAAATTTTCAGTAGCAGCACGGAGTCTGAAAATGTGCCCGAGAATCGGCAATAGGCTCGCCCCCTATTACGTGGGACTGATACATACCTGGCGAAATGTGGGTGCAGAAATGCATCTCTGCCTACCCCTTCGGGGAATATAGGCGTGAGGTATGTATGTAATATCTAAAAGATTTTTAAGGATTTCGTAGCTAAATAGTCCGGTTAGACTAAAGTAGCGTGGTGGACTAAGGCCTATACCCTCTCAGTTTGAGAGGAGACCCTTGTCCAGCTGTGTTCTGTATTCTAGAACTGGAACCCTGTGGAAACTTTTGGGGGAGGCCTATGCGCAGCAGGGGATGGCGTTAGCCTAATGGTGATAATGATAATGGTGTTGTTGTTGTCGTGATGATGATAATGATGATGAAAGTCATGATAATGATGAAGATGAACCATTTTTTCATCAGGAAACAGCAGCAGAAATAGCAAAAGTGGAGCAAGAGTCGAAAAACTACAGCGTGTTGGATTTATTCAAGACACCTCGTCTCCGTCGCCACAGCATCTTGATGGTGATCATATGGATGATGATAGCCATGGTCTTCGACGGGCATGTCAGGAATGTAGGGTCTCTGGGGCTGGACATCTTCCTGACCTTCACAGTGGCGACGGCAACAGAGTTTCCAGCTGATGTTATACTGACCGTTATTTTGGATGTGTGAGTATTTCTTGGAGTTTAGATTTTGTTTAAGGTTTAATACTAAACAAGGTAAATAAGGATGTGTTATATCTACAAGGTGGACCGATGATGTGGTGAAAATTGGGGGAAGCCGCTAGATGCAAGCTGCTTCCGATAGGACACTTTGGAAGTCCCTGGGGGAGCCTTATGTCCAACAATCGATGTCTTTATGCTGATGGTGATGATTATTATAGGATTCCTCCTGCACCTAGCTCTCACACTTTTTCCTAGATTATTTTTAACCCCCTGAGTCCTTATGTCATGAACAGATATTAGCAGATCTATCCACTTTTTTCTGCACAAAGTGAAAGATTTAGTATTACTCATGATAATTGTAGGAGCTACAATAGCGCAACAAAATGCGGGACAATAACATTGCTCTTTCAACTTAGTAGGCGCTTAATTTTAACGTACCTAGTTCTTTTACGTAAAACAGAGATTGGAATGAGTAATTTTATTATTAAGATCCCGCAAATATTATGATTTGTAACTAGTATATGTGACTTTAAGACAACATATGTAGTTTTTTATCTTATATTGGGATATAAGTAAAACAAAGGCTGATATTACAAATTTCAGCGTTGGACGTCGATGGCTCGCATTTGGCACTATGGTGTGGAGTGGAATATTCAGTCTTCTAGCGACTACTGTGGCTATAGGTAAGTTATTTATCAATAAAATTTTATATGCCAGTTGGTTAGATTGACATGCTAGTTGTTAGACAAGCAGCCGTAGCGAGTATTCTGCAATTTCATTTCATGTGATCACAAACCCAGTGTCGATATTAAAAACCCCGACAAACAATAAAAATTTTGACGTTTTCCATACAACCATCGGTGTTAAAAGTATGTGGTTTGTATGGAAAACCTCAAAAATGTTATTTTTTGTCGGGATTTTCTTTAATGCCACTGGGTTTGTGATCACCCTCGCTATTACCTGCCTCAGTTTTTGATCACGGTCTAAATACACCCTGTGTAATTATAGTTTATGGGAAATAAATATTATTACGTTAATTTCAAATATTTATATGTTCTTTTTAAAAATAATTCACATCGGATCTGTTGTTTTTCAACGAATTTCCTAACAAACATATTGTACCACTACATAGTATAAAACAAAGTAACTTTCTCTGTCCCTATGTTCCTTTGTATGCTTAAATCTTTGAAACTACGCAACGGATTTTGATGCGTTTCTTTTTTAATAGATAGAGTGATTGAAGAGGAAGGTTTATATGTATGATAACATCCATTAAATATCAGTCGTTAGTAAGTAATAATACCTATTAAAGGCGTATTCAGACCGTAATCAAAAACTAAGGCAGGTTTTTTTAATCCATTGCCGTTAAAAAAACTCCAACAATAAATAAAAATTTTAACCGTTTTCCTAGCAACTATACGTCTTAAAAATCCATTTAATGCATCCGTTTTTATTAGGAAAAAGTCAAAATTTTTTATTTGTAGTCAGGATTTCTTTAATACCTATTACGTACCTAACTTTCCAATCACAGTCTGTACACACTCTGTTTATTAAGTGTATTTATTTGCAGGTATACCAACAGCATCACTAGCTATCGCCGGCAGATTTGCTGTCAATATATCCTACAACATAGGGATGCAGTACGCCGCAGAACTCCTTCCTACCGTGGTCAGGGCCCAAGGACTAGCCCTTATACATATTAGTGGATATGTGGCCACGATACTAGTGCCCTACATAGTTTATATGGTACGCCTTCTTTGTATTAACCAGTTTATTTATTTATTAACACTTCCACCACACCACACCAGTTTATTTATTTATTCCCAAGGAGGGTTGGCGTCAGGCAGGCGGCCGGCCGTAAAACATCTGCCAAAACTCTTATGCAGCATGTGTTGTCCTTCCACACAGGAAGGAAGGACAAAACATGCTGCGCCGACCCCAAACAAGAATTGGGATCAGGGCAGAAGAATGATGATTTATTTATTAACACTTCCTTGTTACAAAATAAAAGAAGACCTAAATAAAAAAAATAACAAGAAACAGATTTACAGGATTAATAATTAATATTATCTCTTTCGAATGTATGTAAATATATAACACCGTAAAATTGTTAATTACGTTAGTATCAAATCTATCTCGTGAGACTTTGAAACGTAACATACTGATTGCAATTTTTCAAGAATAATCTTGAAGGTACATACATATAAACTTACAATTACATACGTAACCTCACACCCGTATTCTCTGATGGGGTAGACAGAGATGCAATTCTGCACCCACATTTCACTGGGTATGTTTCAGTCCCACGTAATAGGAGGCCTATTGTTGTTTTTGGGCACATTTCTAGGCTCCGTGCTGCTACTGAAAATTTCCGAATGGAAGAACCCAATAACACCTTGCCAGACCCCGGTGTCGAATCCAAGGCCTCTGTCGCCCGGCACATAATATTTGTACCACGAGATCATATTACGTGGGACTGATACTTACCTGGCGAAATTTGGGTGCAGAAATGCACCTCTGTCTACCCCTTCGGGGAAATGATAACGAGATTGTCAACCAAGTAAAGTTCACTAGAAGTAAGATTAAACTCTTCTTCCAGGCTACCATAGCAACAGAAATACCGCTCCTAATCCTGGGGGTGTTGGGGATCTTTGGAGGTGTTCTCTGCCTCTTCCTCCCAGAGTCCCTGGGGAAGGAGATGCCTCAAACTATTCAGGATGGAGAGGAGTATGGAATCGAGCAGAAGTTCTGGGACTTCCCGTGTTGCAAGTAAGTATTATTTTTATACCAGTGTCGGTACTTCCACAGAAGCCCAAAAGCGTTACACGTTAATTGTGTTATGTCTAGTTTGTAGTTTATTGTGGGTTCAGGATATTCTCATTTATACAGGGTGTATTTAGACCGTGATCGACAACTGAGGCAGGTAATAGCGATAGTGATTACAAACCTCCTGGCATTAAAGAAAATCCCGACAAAAAATATTTTTTTTGAGGTTTCCATACAAACCATATACTTTTAACACCGATGGTTGTATGGAAAACGTCAACATTTTTATTTTTAGTCGGGATTTTAATAGCGCCACTGGGTTTGTGATCACCCTCGCTATTACCTGCCTCAGTTTTCGATCACGGTCTAAATACACCCTGTATGTCAGATTGCTTGTATTAACTAAAGATTTAAAGCTTACATATCATTAATCGAAAATTTCGAATTTGTAAATAGGACTTTTTGGAACTTTTGGACTTCCATGGAAGTACCGCCACTGGTTTATAGGTATATCCATTTGTGTACAAATGTGTGTATGTAACTAAGGCAGGTAATTGATTACAAATATCCCAACAAAAAATATACAGGGTGTATTTAGACCGTGATCGAAAACTGAGACAGGTAATAGCGATAGTGATTACAAACCCCCTGGCATTAAAGAAAATCCCGACAAAAAATAAAATTTTTGAGGTTTTCCATACAAACCACATACTTTTAACACCGATGGTTGTATGGAAAACGTAATTTTTTATATTTTTTATCGGGATTTTTAATATCGCCACTGGGTTTGTGATCACCCTCGCTATTACCTGCCTCAGTTTTCGATCACGGTCTGAATACACCCTGTATATTTTAACGTTTTCCTAGCGACTAGTATTAAATGTGGTTGTTAGGAAATTTCAACGCAACGCAATCGAGTTTTCTAAGTGTCTCGAAGTTAAGACACAAGACTTGCATGTTAGTGTGGGATCAGAAATATATATTATGACTGTTAGGTGTATTTATTTACAATGTAATACACAAGTTTAGAAATGGTTCTATAAGCCCGGCTAGCTCAGTCGGTAGAGCATGAGACTCTTAATCTCAGGGTCGTGGGTTCGAGCCCCACGTTGGGCGAATTAAATTTTTAGGACAATTTTTTTTTGGGAAATGACATTGATAAGTCGACAAGGTGAATAAGATTAGAAAGGAAATAGCTAGTATTTAGTATGTGGCCGAGTGTCGCCGCTTGTCTGTCGCCTGTTCATTCTACTACCATCACACGACCAAGTATATTTCAAAGAACAATGAAAGGCTGCTATTGGTTGTCACACATTTATAAAAGTGTTGATATTACACGCAACCCGAATTACTAAGAAGCGTGTGTGTCAAACATATGACAGTGTAATCGTAGGTTCGGCACGCTCGGCATGTGAACATTTCCTTTCTAGTCTTATTCAACTATTTTGTGGATAAGTCATATTGGTTACCGAGATTTGAACCCGTGACCGTTAAGGTCTTGGCACTATTCGTAAAATCATTGACATTACATACATGTATTTTGTTTCAGGAAAAAGGATGATCAGAAAGAAACAACAGAAAAAATTGAAGGGAGATACTAGATCATAATATTTTACAAAATTTTAAATTATATAACCGATACATGGAATAAAATAAACCGTAAATATTGTGAAATTTTTTATTTATTACCCTTTATATCATCACCCAAAGATTGACTGTTATATAATGCGTTAGTTATTAAATTGTAATAATAAACTGCTCTAATTCGGGAAATCTAGTCTTTGTATCTGTATTGTAAACTATCTCTTGATTGGAGAAGAGCAACACTAGAGTTTCTTACCCGTTCTTCTCTGGTGATGACTGCCGAACATGGTGGTAGGTACTCTGAATTCCTAAGAAATTCCTAAGAACTTAAGTGTGCAGGTTTCCTCACGATGTTTTAAGAAAAACAAACGCTTTACTCTAAATAAATTTATTGATAATTACTTTAGATACATAAGATACTTTAACAAAATTCCTTGAGATAAAAATATTCATCTTAATTTTTAAACACACATTTTGTTCTCTTTACAACTAAGTAATTACATTAAAGTTCTATCTAATGCGCATCCTTTTCAATATATTTGCGTTTAATCTGAAAATTAAAGGTATATTAGTATCAAAAGTAACGGGTAAAAATATGAACTATAAAAAGCTTCGAAAATTTTATTTTTATTGGGAAATTTTCAGTAGCAACGCTTAGTCTGCAAATATGCAGTACTCAACAATAGACTCGTTCTTATATCAAATATATCTCATAAGATAGTTTCATGACATTCTAAAAGTTTTGTATCATTATTTTCTCTCGCGATAGAAGCGCTATATATACTCAGCCTATCGCCGTCCCCTGCTGAACGTAGGCCTCCCCAAGTGCGCGCCAACCATCCCGGTGTTGAGCAGCCCTCATACATCCAACACCCGACATTTATATATACTCAGCCTATCGCCGTCCCCTGCTGAACGTAGGCCTCCCCAAGTGCGCGCCAACCATCCCGGTGTTGAGCAGCCCTCATACATCCAACACCCGACATTTATATATACTCAGCCTATCGCCGTCCCCTGCTGAACGTAGGCCTCCCCAAGTGCGCGCCAACCATCCCGGTGTTGAGCAGCCCTCATACATCCAACACCCGACATTTATATATACTCAGCCTATCGCCGTCCCCTGCTGAACGTAGGCCTCCCCAAGTGCGCGCCAACCATCCCGGTGTTGAGCAGCCCTCATACATCCAACACCCGACACCTTTCTCAAGTCGTCGGACCATCGTGCTGCAGGACGTCCACTACGTCTGCCTACATGCGGTCCCTACTCCAACACTTGCCTGCTCCACCGGCCGTCCGACCATAATGTATATAAATCTATACTAACACTAAAAAGAATAACATTTTGACAGAAAGAAGAGTAACATGGTATCTATCCAATTGCGCCACGTAGCTATCTAACTTAGAACTTAGGAAACAACATCATTCTCTTGCCCTGCTCCCAATTCTTATTTGTGGACGGCGCAGTATGTTTTATCCACACATCCCTATCAGCCGTCATGCCTTCATTCAACTTTTTAATTTGGGAAATGAAATTAGTTCCTCAAAAGTTTTGCTGTCTAAAATGGAGGCCAATCGCTAGCTAAAAAAGTACCTTTCGACAAATGCCCTTCTCCTGGCGTGAAGATCGAAAGCGACAGGATCCACGTCCACCTTGGAATTGCTGTCCAGGCCTGGCATCAGGTCGGACAAGCTCTCCGTGTCTGGACCTACTGGAATCATAGACAATTTCACGTATAATAGACCTGATGCATGCAGACTTGAGAAAATTGGCGGGAAACGGATGGATGAAGGCTGATCAACACCGGGATGGTTGGCGCTTTGTGGGGAAGCGTACGTTCAGCAGTGGATGGCGATAGGCTGAGTATAGAGACCTAATGCTGTAAGTTGTAGAGGAGGCCCGTGATTATGGGACTTATGTATTCAGACCGTGATCGGAAATTAAGGCAGGTAATACCTACGGTGATCACTTATCCAAGGCGTTAAAAAAATCTCGACAAAATATAAACATTTTGGCCATTTCCATTTAATACCATCGGTATTAATATGCGGTTTGTATGGAAGACGTCAAAATTTTGATTTTTATCAGATTTTTTTAACGCTAACGAATTTTTGATCACCGTGACTATTATGTCCCTTAGCTTCCGATCATGGTCTGAATACGTAAAGAGCTGATGATGATATAATAACATTTTAACTATATCTTTGTTTTCGAACACCTTTCCAAGCAGTAGGCCAGCATGGTGGCCTAAGCTCTCAGTTGTAAAGGAGGCCCGTATCCAGAAGTAGAACCTATAGAGGCTGATGATGATGAAAGTGACAAAGATTACTCACTAATTTCACTCGCGTGGACACTACCTTCGTAGTATACGTTGCCTTCTGTGTCAGGTTTAAGATCTGTAAAATAAAGGGCGTTAAAAACAAGTCTAGTTTAAATTTTTGTGATAAAACCTATGTAATACTGTCTCATCAATCTTGTCAAAATTTAAAATTTTGGTACAGTTGAATTATGGAGAATACTTCGCTTGACATATGAACACGCACACACATTCATAAAGTTATGAATCTCAACGGTCGCGGGTTCAAACCCCAAGCTCACACCTGACTTTTCGAATGTGTGTATCTGTCAACGTAAAATTGTAAATACAGTTCGACTAACATCTATCTTGCGAAAGATTCTGAAACCTAACATACTACTTGAATTTTTTCGGTAGATTGCAATCTATCTAAGTAGCATAAAATATTGAAGATCTCTCACCGTATTGTTTCAAATTTGACTCCAGTTCGTCATTATCTGAAACGAGATAAAAGTATTATACCAGCAGTTAAATTATTGTGAAAGTGGTTATATTTACGAGACAGGTTTTGGAGTTCTTTTAGTGGTATTTTTAGTAGTAGCACAGAGTCTGGAAATGAGCCTAAATAGTCTAATAGATCTTATAACGTTGGACATTAAACAACTTCAGCGAAACGTTATACGAAAAAGAAACACAGTTCAGTTTTATAAATAGAAGATACTCATTAAAAAATACACGCTTTTATAAATTAACTGAATTTAAAAGCAGTTATTTTATTAATTCAAATAACGGGTAGAATGACAAATGAAAAATATTATTTAAATGTCAAAAATGCGTAGGGTGCTTTCTGCAAATATTTCGATACCTATTATACTTAACTTTTTGATAACCATTATATTTTGTACCTTGTAAATGCAGTGTTTCTAAGATATGAACTTAAAATCTAATAACAAAAATAAGAAACTAGAAGGTCATGATTTAAACTAGATCTTACCAGGAAAGAATTTCATGCTTTGTAAGTCTTCTGGTGGTGCCAATATCGGAGGTGTTTGTGAATTGAGTACTATAACTTGCAACGTGGTTGGAACTGTGGAAAACATCAATTTAAAAACTATTATCAATGTTATTCAGCTTGCCACGACTCCGCATCTCGGTGAATAAATTGTCTTTATGGCTAACACAGAACAGCTGACCAAAGATTAGGAGGGACATAGCCAGTATTTAGTATGTGGACGAGTGTCGCCGCTTGTCTGTCACCTGTTCTACTCATCATCATCATCATCAGCAGCAGCCAATATTCGTCCACTGCTGGACATAGGCCTCCCCCAATGACTTCCACCGGGAACGGTCGGAAGCCTCCTGCAGCCAGCGACGTCCCGCGACCTTGACAAGGTCATCAGACCACCTTGTTGGGGGACGTCCCACGCTGCGCTTTCCCGTTCGTGGCCTCCACTGGAGAACTTTTTGGCCCCATCGGCCATCAGTTCTCCGCGCCATGTGGCCGGCCCATTGCCACTTCAACGAGCTAATCCGTTGGGCTATGTCGGTTACTTTAGTTCTCCTACGGATCTCCTCATTTCTGATTCGATCACGTAGGGAAACCCCGAGCATAGCCCTCTCCATAGCTCGTTGAGTGACCCTGAGCCGACCCATGACGCCTTTAGTGAGAGGCCACGTCTCAGTGCCATATGTCATCACTGGTAACACACAACTATTGAAGACTTTCGTCTCGTTTGTTCTACTACGATCATACAAATCAAACATTTCAAACAAAAATAAAGGGCTGCTATTGATTGTCACGAATATACACGAGTCTCGATATTAATAGCCGAATTGCTACGAAGCGTGTCTGACAAACAAATGATAGTGTAATCGTAGGTTCGGCACGCTCGGCATGCTCACATCTCCTTTCTAGTCTTATTCAACTGTTCTGTGGTGGCTAACCACTATGCTGTTCTAACAAACCATCAAGTATAGAGACAATTTTTCGACACTCGATACCGGTATGGGTAAGAAAAAACAAACCATTCTACACCTTTTTTTATTGGCCCTATCCCACCACACACCCGCCACTGCAACTCGTGTATTCCAGGATCAACAGCGGCACGCACAGTATAGGCGCCGAGCAATGAAGCTCAGCGAATCTAAGGGGACCTAAATTGTCAAAATCCCGCAACGAAGTTAATCAGAAAAGCAATGTAAAGGAGGAGTTGGAAAACAAAGAGTTGTTGAGAAAGGGTGACAAAACATTGAGCTATGAGGTTTAACCCCACTTAAATAAAGACAATTACAATTACCAAAAATTTGCCGCAATTAACGCACCACGGATAAATAACTATTGCTTAAATTGGACCTAATTCTACACCTTTATCATCATAGGCCTATATACGACCTCATGCTGGGCACGGACCTCCTATACTACTGAGAGGGTTAAGGCCTTATCCACCACACTGGGCTGATACGGGTTGACAGTCTAGATACCTAAGAAATTCTTTAGAACTTTTAGGTATGTAGGATTCCTAACGATTTTTGCTCAACGTTATAATAAAGATATTACGTATAAAAACCCTGGTATCGTAAAAAAATTTGATAATTAAGTAATGATCTGATGAAACTATAGAAAAATTATAAAAGTACCTGTTGTAGTAATTTCTGTAGTAGTTGTAGTTTTCATTTGGTCTGTTTCAGTAGTCTTCATTATAGTTTCCTGTTCTTTGTTTGGTAATGTGGGCATTTTGAACATATTAGTGTCTGCAAAGGTATTAAAAATAAGTTAGGCATCAGTACTATACTATATACACTGCCGACGGAAAGTTTCCGGACAAGATGAAAAAGTTGTAGAAACAATAATTTAAAGTAAAATAAGTCAAGTAAATCAAAGTTTTATTTTCAAAATATTATAATGTAATATTTAAGGATAAAAACTATTAAAATTTTCATCTACATATTTCATGTTATACAGCTTGAATTTCATTTGATCAAAGAAATCACCTTAGATCGTCAATACTTTTTTCACTGCGTGCGGCATTATTTTTACAAGTTTTTTCCACAGACTATTAGATATTTTGTTCCAAAATGTTTAAAGAGCCTACCAAAGATCATTTAAAGAAGTGGGATTCGATTTCCAGATTAACCTATCCATTTCATCCCACAATAATTCAATAGGATTTAGATCGGGAAATTGTGGAGGCCATTTCAATATTTATAAATCACCTGTATTTTTTTATTTCAAAAATAGTTGACACAAAACTGAGATGTGTGTTTTGGGTTATTATCCTATTGAAAAACATCCCAACGGCCAATTATTCGCACCCCAGAAGGCGAGCATGCGTTCTTAATAACCCTTTTTTTCGAGAGTTCCTTTGATTCTGTATAGATCCACTACTCCAGCATAGCAGGAATACCCCCAAACTATCACAGAGACACCTCCATATTAAACAGTTGGGGTTATAGCATTGGGATTCATTTTTTCTGGAGGGCCGCGACGAACAAAAATTCTACGTTTTTATACAAGCATATAAAATTTTGATTCATCAGACTATAGGACTTGTTTCCAATCTTTTACCATCCAATCTTTCTGTCCATTGTCTTTTTTGAGTCCAGTTTAGTTATTTTTCTATTTCCGCCTAGCAAGAGTGGTTTATTTGTAGAAATTTTGCCATTTAAACAAGGTTTTTGTAACCATTCTTTTGATTTACTCACTGATATCTTTTACCGTGACTTTCATGGGACCGCATTTAAAATTCCGGTGCTGTAAGCTTGTTATCTGTTTCGGATATGATGATTCAGGACTGACCCTCTGCTTTAAAAGTAGCACTGGACCTATTACTGCATTTTCTATCCTGATTTTAACCAGTTTTTTCGTAACGGGCAATAGCATTTCCTACAGTAGACGGTGGTAAATTTAGTTCATTAGTAATATAACAAAAGATAAAGCCTTTGTTACGAAAAGTGACAATAGAAATACGTTTTTCTATATTTCTACTAGGATGCCTATCCATTTTCTTAAATAAATTAATAAAAAAATTAAATTATATTAAGTGCGAGATTACTCGAGAAAATACCACAGAAGAAGGAAATTCAACCACCATTAAAGTAATAAAATAATTTAGAAATAATATAATGACTTCTATAACTCAAAATATTGTAAAAAATAATCCAAATTTCATAAAAAAATTAAGAAAATACTTCAAAATGTTCATTTTGTTGCAAGGCCGTTACGTTAGAAATGACGATGTTGACAATTTTGTTTTATTTTTCTTCAACAACGGGCGGAGGTAGGGAGGAAAAGTCAAAGAAAAGATGATAAAAACTATATAATCAAACATTTCACCTTCGTTATAGATCCACTTAATGTCTAAGAGGATCATATACCCATTCAAAATAAAATAAGATGCTTGTCCGGAAACTTTCCGTCGGCAGTGTATGTATATAGACCGTGATCGGAAAGGAAGGCAGGTAATAGCTACGATGATCACAAACCCAAAGAAAATCTCGACAGAAAATAAAAAATATCAGGTTATTCATACGAACCACACACATTTTATACTGATGGTTGTATGGATAAAGTCAATTTTTTAATTTTTGCGGGTTTTTCCTTAAAACAATGGGGTTTGTTATCATATTAGATATTATCTCGACCTATGCGCAGAATAAATTTATATGTGCTTTTGCACAACTTCTCTTTTTCAGCGATTTAAACCTGATTGGGCACAAAATTATCAGTAAATTTTTATGTTCTTCAAATAACAACAAAATTTATGATCATTATTACTTCACTAGTGCAATATATAATCAATTTTAACTCTATTATAGAAATAAAAAGTACTTTGGTGTTATAAGCGAAAGTAACCTTATTCTATGCATAGGTCGATCTGACTGAGTTTCCGATCACGGTCTGAATAAACCTGTATATACGGGAATTTATTGTTAACAATATGTTGTTTTGCGAACGCATTATTTGACTGTATTTTTAAATACACTTCTTACCTACATGAACAAAATACCTACTTTTTAACTAGTATCTATTATTATCAAAATTTAATTATAAATTGTAACTTGATCACAACTATGTGATTTCTAAAAACTGGATCCGCTTTTGAGAAAGAGATACACCAAATTTATTCTTCTAAGGATCTAGCTATGTAAAGGTGATGAATATGAAAGTGGATGGATGGACGAGCCGAGGAAGGCCAAAGAAAAGGTGGACGGAGTGATAGAAGATATGAAGGAGAAAGGGGTAAATGAAAACCTGACGGGTAATGGGGATGTGTGGAAGGATAAAACATACTGCGCCGACCACAAATAAACTGGGAACAGGGCAAGAAGGTATATGTGGTTATTGTTAAGCCTCGAGACTTACCCATATATTGCAGTCTTCGTAAAGCCTTTTCAATGCACCATCCTAGAATCTGTTTATTATCATTCTGACCAATTTGATTACAGAAATTCGTCGCCATTATTAAAAATGGACTCTCTTTTTTATCTTTCTTATCAATCGGTTTTACGTCATTATTTACTGGTTTAACTTTATTTTCTTTAACTAAAGATTTCAAATGACTTTTCCTTTTCAAATTCCTCTTCAAACTTCGACTGATCCATCTTTTGTTCCTTTTTAAATTTGGTGTTGTTGTATTAACTTTTTTTACTGGTACCAAAAGGGTAGTTAATTCATTCCTTTTATTTTTCAAATTATTAACACTTTCTTTACTATCAGGTGGAGTGTAGTTATTAAAGACTTTGTTTTTCATGAAGTTATCAATAAAAGTATTATTAAAATAGAATTTGTATACCAAGTCGTCGATAGCTTGGTCGTCTTTCTCCTTTATAATCATTTCGTCTTGATTTTCTATTCGATTAGTTACTGGTATGTGGAATAAATTAATTTTAACCGATTCAGTAACTTCTGATACTTTTGTTGTATGAGTCACGTCTTTATTAAAAAACCTAGTGGTATTTTGTTTTTTATTATTCAAAACTGTTTTAGAAGGTTCAGAATTTTTGTTGTCCATATAAACTTGCTTGGCTTTCTTCAAAATTCTTGCAAAGTTATTCTGTCTATGAGATATCTCGCTCTGTGTCTTCGCTATTAAATTCTGTTTTGTATTAATCTTCTCATTTTGTTCCAACATAAACTTTTGGATTGAATAAAATTGTTTCTGTTGTATCAAAAATTTCTTTTGTTGGTTTTCGAATTCGATCAAGTTTTTCGTCATTTCATTTTGTTTGTGTTTGAAGTATTCCTCTCTCTCAATTAAATTTTGCTCGACTTTCTTCAAACCTTCATTGCATTTGATTAAATAATTGTATTTTGTATCAAAATCCCTAAATCTGCTTGTGACATCAACGAGGTTCTTTAAGAAATCATCGTTAATATTTTTCAGTTGGTCGTGTATTATTTTAATTTCTTCATGTTGTTTCACTATCTTCTTAAATGTTTTCGTAAGCATCGTTATAACTTTGATCAATCCTCTTTCGTTTATTGGTTTGACTTTCTTTTCCTTTGGTATAACTTTGTACATGTCCACGTCCGGAGCATTTTGGTGCCAAATCTTATCATCTTTGTCGAACACGCTTCGTTCCTTATCATTTTCATAATTGCTAGTTCTATTATCATCAAGAAGGACAACGTTTTTGTAATCAACTTGCTCGTATGCAGCCCTTTTTGTATTAGTAATATCATTTTTTGTCTCGTTTGAATCAAGGTTATCATTCTCTTTTTCAATGTCAATATCTTTAGTTATATTTTTCGTAGCATTCGTGTTATTATGAATAGTTTCATTGGTATCACTTTTATCATCTTCCGTATTAATTTTGTTGCTATTTAGTACAGCTACTTCGAATGGATAATCATTAAAGACAGACGTAGGTTTCAAATCTGTTATGAAATTAGATTCTGCTAAATCACTCTCATCTTTAAAGTTATTTTTGGAATATTTGCAGTTCTTTTTGTTTTTACATTTCTTCATACTCTTTCTGGGATGCCGTTTTCGTATATCTGAAAAGGTACATTGAGTTTAATATAGAGGCTATTGATGAAAATAAGGGTTTTTTTTAAACTTAGCAAAATTTTGTCTTTCTTAGTTTAACACAGTATGCCAAATTGAGCCGCACAAAACACGCAGCTATTACTAAATCAGCCCTAAAAATTAAATTGTATTACTTTAAAATCCAATTTTTATATTATTTCCAAAAGCCCTTAAAACCTCAACCAATATGTGGCTGTAGATATTTACTGCTCATCTTCATATTCATATCTTACACTCCCTGGAAACAAGGCATTAATGTACACATAATCATATTTATACACCTATCAAGAATCTCTGCACCACCCTAAGGTTGACTGGTAGACAATGCCTTAGACATTAAGTCCGCCTTTATACAATGTTTTGTATAATTAGCATAAATAATTGTGGAAAGGATACTCACTGTCGGGAGATCTTTTCGTCCTTTCCACATAGCTCGACAAAAACGGCGTATCCTGCATATGATTCTCGCCAAACGCATCGAAATTATTCTGCAGTATATTATCAACATCTGCTGAATTTGGTCTGAAGATAAAGTCCCCTACACTAGTCTTCTCAAAGAGGCTTTCCTTCAGTTTATTCTTAACCCAAACTCCTTTATTCACAATGTTGTTTCTCTCCAATTTCGGCTTGAGGAAATTTGCTTCAGCCTCCAAATAATTGGCTGAAGCTAGAGCTATTTTCATAAAGATTACTAGCGGTAGTGAGTGCATCACGATTTCTGAGTGAATGAATGAATGGAATTTACGAATGTGTACGAATTGCAACCAGATAGAGTTTCGGTTTATTTGTAAACTTGGTTTTATGGTTTTAGTGCAGTGCGTATTAACCTTTATCGATAAAAGGCGTTGTTGTTTTTTGTAAGGAAACTTTGTTGAGAATTGTTTATTGAATCTGTCGTAAAAATGAATGTAAGATTTAAAATTTATAATGAGTTATGTGTAACAAAGCTATTGGGTAAAATTGTGCTAAATAGTAAAAGATTTATCTTGTGGTTTTTTATTCGAAGACCATTGGGTCAGTAGATGTACTTCCATAAAAGCCCCAAAATTTTTATTTTGTTCTACTGCTGGGCACGGGCCTCCTCTACAACTCAGAGGGTCTAGGCCTCAGTCCACTCATCTGGCCTAGTGCAGGTGGACGAATAACATTACGAAGAAATTCCTAAGTACTTTTAGTCGTGGAGGTTTCTCACGATGTTTTCCTTCACCGTTAAAATACGTCTTAATTATTCGTGAATACACACATAAAATGGAATCAAAAGAGCTCATCTTAACAAAAGTATTTTGGGACAGACGAACAGTATGTTAAGTTGTCAAGGTCGTGGGACGTCGCTGGCTGCAGGCGGCTTCCGACCGTTCCCGGTGGAAGTCATTGGGGGAGGCCTATGTTCAGCAGTGGACCAAAATTGGCTTATGATGATGATGATAATGATGATGATGATAATGAACAGTATGTTCCAAAGATTTTTGTTGCAGTTGTAATATTTGATTTCCGCTGTGGGAAATAAAAAGGGTATTTCATTCCATCCATAAAAGTTTATCATAACCACACACCTAGTAATGTTTACGCGTAACACTCAAAACATCGATGTTACTGTTTACACAAAGATTAATTTTCGTATTTTCACCTACAAAGGATCAAAAAGAAAAAAGACGGATCACTCTTGTTTAGGAAAACCCCGTTTTTCACTTTTATGTTTAAGTTAACACAGGTATGTTGTTTTACGCATTTACTTTGACGGTGAAGGCAAACATCGCGATGAAACCTTCACACTTAGAAGTTCTTAGAAATTTCTTAGGTGTGTAGTCCGCCAACCCGCACTAGGCCAGCGTAATGGACTAAAGCCCACACCCTCTCAATAGTAGAAGAGGCTCGTCTACAGCAATAGGCAGCGTGCACTAGGCCAGCGTGGTAGACAAAGGCCTAAACCCTCTCAATGGTAGAAGAAGCTCGTACAAAACGGGACGTATAAGGACTGATGATTCCAGGTCTTGCCAGTCCAAATGTCGCGATGGGAGAAAGACGGCATTTTCTACAAAGTGATGTGTCTGTGTCTCCTCGCTGTGGCTGTCGTCTTCTGTTTAGTTCTTACTGATGTCTTCATGGATATAGATGGACTTCTCCATGGCAAGAAAGGTGAGGGAATTACTATGATTTTAGTAGGTACATAGGGAAAATAAAACTATTTATTTACAGTTGTTCGTACACATAAAATAATGTGAAGGAACTAAAATATTGGAAAGGCAACAAGGAGTTGCTATACCGCTTTAAGGAATTTCTTCCAGGCAACCTTAGGATGAAAAGAGTATTTTTTTTCATAGGAATCTCTCCTAAAAAATAACGAATAATTAAAAATCAAGTCTAAAATAATCCGTCATAAAAACCTTAGAGCTTAGTATGTCTAACCACCATACTAATTAATTGTGTAATGTCTAGTATAATTGATTTTATATAGTATCAGCAGTCAAATTGCTTTTGTTAAATAAAGATTAAAAGCTTAGATTGTAATTCGAAATTTAGTAACTCAAGTTGGGTATTTAAATTTTATGGAAGTACTGCCACTGTAATGTATAACTTAGATTTTGTTACAGATAAAATTCCAAAACAGCAAACCCACAATGCAGAAAGACATATCATCACAACACAAGCGACAAATAAATATAATACAGACATTAATTACGATCAAGATAACAGTTATAGAACAAAAAGATCTTCAGGTATTTAATCATTTATTTTGCCTTCATATTAACCCATATATGTTCTACTTCTGGGCACGTGCCTCTATTTTCTATAACTGAGAAGTTTTAGGCCTTGGTCCACCACGCTGGCGTAGTGCGGTTTTGCGGACTACGCACTTGAAATTTAGAAAGAAAGAAAGAAAAAGACTTTATTGTTGGCCAGTGCAAAAAACAACAAAAAAGAAAAAACAATAACATGAAAAAAAAAAAACATAATAATGATAAAAAAGCAAACAATTAATTAATAACTATAAAATACAGAGCCAACAACGGTCCCCTCACTCAGCTACATGCTGCAACTCCGTTTGCACGGGTTGCAGCGCTGATTTTCAGTGAGGGGGCCATGTGACAAAACGGACGCTAGGTTGGCGTGCAAGCAATAACAATATATATAAAAAAAAAACTTAATCATTAATAAAAAAGTACAACGTAAAGTATAAAAGCATAACAAATTAATACATTACATTACATAAAAAAAAATCATAAACAGAATCAGTGAAAAATAAATAAATTTATATTTACGTTTATTTCATTAAATTAAATTATTAAATTTTTATTATTAAATTTCTAAGAGTTTTTTGGTGTGCAGGTTTCCTCACGATGTTTTCCGTCACTGTTAAAGTACATGATAATCCATAAGAAATAAGGCGTTTGCCTGGGGGTTGAACCCGCTGCCGCAAAGATTTTCGACTGCGTGCCTAAACCTCGAGGCCTTCACACAAAAGTAATATCGCCTTTGGGATACCTTTTATACATCAAATCGTATATTTACGTACTGTCGCGCAGTCGACAATTGAGTTTCCAAGTTAGGTTAGGTGCATTTCTGCACCCAAATTTCGCTAGCATCAGTCCCAAGTAATAGGGGTCAAGTCTATTTCCTTCAATGCGTATTTCTAATGATAATAATATTTTTTAGAAACCGAGAACCTGCTCCACCACGTGAGGCAGTCAAAAATAAAGAACTTGCTTTCAAATCGTTTAGCAAATCTACTTGACCAACTAGACGCTGAAGATACTACTGAAGGTGGCAGAAGTAAGAATATTGGTACAAATAACTTCAGAGAAGTAAAAGGTAATGTCATTAGTACATATACATATGTACGTCTTCTTCTTCTTCTTCTTCATCAACCCATATACGCCCACTGCTGAGCACGGGTCTCCTCTACCATTGAGAGGGTTTAGGCCATAGTCCACCACGCTGGCCTAGTGCGGGTTGGCGGACTACACACCTAAGAAATTCCTAAGAACTTTTAGGTGTGCAGGTTTTATCACGATGTTTTCCTTCACCGTTAAAGCAAGTGATAATTCAATTCGAATACACACATAACTTTCGAAAATTCAGAGGTGTGTGCCTGGGGTTTGAACCCGCGACCGCCAAGATTCTCGACCGCGCGCCTAAACCTCGAGGCCATCACTGCTTATGTACGTCTTACTCGTCTACAACCGAGAGAGCTTAGGCCTAAGTCCACCACCCTAGCCTATTTAGCGGTCTAGGTACTCCTTACATTTTTTAAGTCATATTTATAAGGAATACACACTTAACCTTGAAAAGTTAGAAGTGTGTACCTGGAGTTTAAACTCGCGACCGCTGAGATTCTCGACCGCGTACCTTAACCTCGGTCCTCGAGGTCTTCTCGATTTATTAAAAGCACTATCGTCTTGATCGTGGATAAAATCTATATTACGCAGGCATTAAAATCGTAGCTAACGAATCTGCTTACTTCTTTGGTAAAGTGATAACTATGCTTTTATTAAACAGAATTAAAACACCAGAAAATAGACGAAAATAAAGAAGAAAATAAGGAAACCTTGCTTCATTCAGCGATGCATGAGATCCTCCTTCTAGCATTGAAAGGACACATGGAATTTAATGAAGTTTACCGTCATATCCATACTTTGACACAGGATTTTGACAACGGAAACAAAGGTAGGCATATTTCTGGATGAGAGTAACCATAGCCATTGATTAACATAAAACTTGTTTTTTTTTTGTAAATATGTTTTTGTGTATGTTTTACTAAATACTAGTCATTTTGTTACCGAATATAAACAAAAACGTCTAAAACCAAATAACGTGGATCACTCATTTATAAATGAAAAAAAAAGTAAGCTACCTAAACAATTTCAATTTAATCAATTTAAATATATGTAATGATATTTTTTATACATTAATAGATGTATCTCACATTGCTACAACAAACTAGGATCAGCTTGATAAAGTACCAGGCCAGGTGCGGGTAGACGGACTACACAAAAACTTAGTTCTTTACTATTACATTTAATGATAAATTACTTTACTAAATATTGAATTGAATGGATAAATTATAATAAGTACACACTGAAATAAAATGTAATTCAATATCATTATTATAGATAACGAAGGGCAATTTAAATCAAATGCAGAACGAAAAGAAGAAATTAAACATTCAACTGATCCAACAAATGAAGAAAGAAAACTAATTGATGAAATGTTGCACTGCAAGAAACTGAAGGAAGCCATTACTGAAGCTTCTACTGCAAGTAGCAAGGAAGCTAAAAACCATGCTTATAGTACGTAGTATGTTTAGTAATTAACAAATCTATCTAGCTGATTTTACTTCAAGACTCCCTGACAATTTCTTAGTAGGAAAAAAGTTTATGAAACGGTTAAAAAATCTGAAATAGCAGATTTTAATAATGTAATTCAATGTCACATCATCAACCCCTATGCGGTCCCACTGCTGGGCACGAATCTCCTATACCACAGAGAGGATTTAGGCCGCAGTCTTAGTACCGCACACTTAAGAAATTCCAGAGAATTTTTTAAGTGTGCAGGTTTTATCACGATGCTTTCCTTCACCGTTAAAGCAAGTGATAATTCATTATGAATACATACATAACTTCGAAAAGTCAGAGGTGTGTGCCTGGGGCGCGAACCCGCGACCGTCGAGATTCTCGACCACGCGCCTAAACCTTGAGGCCATCACTGCTTAATCCAATGTTATGAGGATATCTTCTGAGAAGTGTTATAAATAACAGTTTGAAAAGCCACGTGAATTTAGTTTTGTAACACGTTTCAATCGTGCAATGCTCTTTTTGTTTTCTATCACTTTAAGAAGTTTCATAGTATTACAATAATCTTAAATTGTAATAAAAATAAACTTTAAATCTAGATCATTCTATACTTGCTATAACTACTTCAAAATTATTTTCATTAATGACATTCTGTTCTTATTCACAGAACCAAAATTAATCATTAAGACTATCATTGATATAAACTCATTAGCAGATGGAAAACGGAAAACAGAGAACTTAACGTAAGTAGTGGTTTAAAATATTTATCATCATCAGTCCATATACCTTCTACTGCTTGGCACGGACCTCCTCTACCTTTAAAAGGGTTAAGGCCTTAGCCTACCACGCTGGCTTAGTGTGGGTTAGCGGACTACACACCTAAGAAATTACTAGAAACTTTCAGGTGTGCCGGTTTCATCACGTTTTCCTCGATCGCTCAAACAAGTAATTCATTGTGAATATAAACATAACTGAGTTTGGTGCCTGGAAATCGAATGCGAGACCGCTAAGATTCTCGATCGCCCTTCAATCTCGCTTTAATCTCTTTAATTTTTTTTATATTTTTTAATATTTAAAGTTATAATCCTTATTTAATTACAGAGACTCAAAAGAAAATGTCAAAGGTCTGGTCAAATTAATATACAACGGAAAATCGATAAAATTTACCCGACTAGACGACGAAAACAAAAAAACTAGTAGTAACAGTAAAGAATATAATCCTAAATGGGACGCAGAATTTAATAAACCAAAACGAATAACATATGACGTAATAACAGACCTTTTAAGCAAATACAGAACTCAAACAAAAACGACTGATTTCATCAAGGAATATTTAAAACCCTTTCTGAATTTAGATATCAAAGAAAACACCAAGCGATTGAAACGTCACATTAAGATACGATACGACAATAATGGAGTCACAGTAAAACCTAAAAATAAGACAGACGATGACGAATTATTTGTAGAAATAGAAACACATTTTGACAGTAAAGGAGTGAAAGGAGAAAAGAAGAAGAGATTGATAAGCAAACTAGTAGAGAAAATACAGAGGGCTATACACGCTTCAGATAAGAAAGAACTGAAGTCAAAAAGTCAAATACCAGTCATGAACGAGACTAAATTAAAGAAACATGGACACATACAAGTTAAGAAGAGGATGCAGAACCCTCTAAATTGGAAACATGAGATGGTTTTAAAGAATAAAATGCAGATTCCTTTTGATGTTATTGTTCACAGACATTTGAATCCTATAGCCAAGTCTGTGCCTTTGCATGAACCGATGCCGTACGTAAGTGACCAACACGGTAAAACATGGGAAAGGAATTACAACGGCCCTGGATTTTTATCTGTAGCCAAATCGATAAATTCCGCTGAAATGAGCGAAGTCGGGGTGGATTACGATAAAATCACGAATGGTGTTTCACAGAGGATTCAGAGACCTTTGAACAATGAAGTTTATGTTAAAGAGGTTCCAAACGCTTACTATGATTTGGGAAAACTCAAGTTTTTCGTTAAAGACATCGCTGGGAGTGGATTTTCAGTCGGTTTCAATCAATACGTTGATGAACAACCTGACCCGGAAGCTATGAAGCTGTTCACTGGACTTGAAAATATACTTCAGACTTACCACCGAACTTACGATCAAGCACAGAATGAAAATGAAGTAGACAGCTCGGAAAAAGTAAATGAAATTCATGGTAATGAACACGAACCCCAATACCATACAATTACGCGCAGGTCGACAGAAGAACGTGATCATCATTCGAATGAGTATAAGTATTTGGTTGACAATCAGTATTTACCGTATGACAACTATCAAGATATAATTAATGATAAAATATCTGATCATCGTGGACAAAATATAAATGTGCAAACTAAAAATTCAATTAATAATGATATGAAATCCAAAGAAGAAACTTTGATACTAGACGAAGGTGTTCTAGACAAGAAGTTGAAACCATCTCAAATATTTGGCATAGCGAACTTACTACAGAGAAGAAAACGAAGCTTAAATGTACAGAAGATATCGAATACAAAAAAGAAAATTAAACTAAGCCGATACTTGAACACGAAAGCTATGGCTACTAAACGCATATTTCTGAGCAAGAAACGGAACAAAAGACAAGCTGAAAAGATAAGAATTATAGCCCGTGATGATATGCGTGATATGCCTATGCGCAGACAGTCAGATGAAATCTTTGTTGTATCTGATGAGAATGTTCTAGCAGACAGAGCAGTAGTAAGAGAAGTAGAGACTCCTGATTTGGAGCCAGAAAGAGTGATAGAAGACCGCTATGACGTAATACCACCAGCTCCAATGCCACCACAAATGGCACCACTATCCCAAATGCCTTACGTATATGAAGAACCAATGGAACAACCTTTGGTGACCC
Organism: Cephonodes hylas; assembly: GCA_030295005.1. NCBI lineage: Eukaryota > Metazoa > Arthropoda > Insecta > Lepidoptera > Sphingidae > Cephonodes > Cephonodes hylas. The sequence goes on along the minus strand of AP025387.1, from coordinate 3,963,021 downwards.
ACATATTTGACGGAAGATCCAGACACAATTCATTAATGTCCAAGTACCCTCATATACTTTTAGAAGAGATTGCGAGGTCTAGAGAGGAGGATATCATAGAAAACCCAGTTATCTTTAATAAATACATGGAACTAAATCATGTAAAACCTCCTGTTGAGGTTACTACAGTGCCAGTTTCTACTATGACTAATGTACCAGCGCCTAAAGTAGAAGATATAGTCAAAGCTATTGCCCCAAAAAATGCTAAAACTAACTATAGAGTTACAGTTAAGATTTTACCTAAGAACACAACAGATTTAAACGCAGGTTTCAAAGAAATCCATACTAGTATAAACAAAAGCTACAACAAAAATGGAGTGCTATATTCTTCTCTTGTAAATGTATCTGAAATATCTAAAGTAGTCAGGTTAGGCAAAAACAATGATAGCTCGTTTGTAAGTACGACGCACATGCCTGTATTGACGAGTTTAAGGAGACAACAGGATAGTATTAATCATATTTTGAACTTGCACAAACATCGGATAGAGGAGCAATTGAATCATTTACATAAAGAGAAAGAGAAATTGGAAAAAATGACAATTAAGAACGACACAGAGGTCGATAATGGCAAAAACGAATATATAGATGTTGTAATACCATCCAATCCACCTAAAGTCCTTAAACTAACAAAAGAAGACGTAAGTCGACTAGCTGCAGCCACATTAATCAAATATAATGAAAAGGAAACGACACAGGCACCTGTTTCAACAGTTCACACAACAGAAGCACCTAAAGTGGACACTGAAAAGAAACACATGATCAATAAAATGGAAAGAAACGAGAATATCACGAACGAAATACTGAAGAAAATTGACAAAAACACGCAGATTCTTCAAATGTTCCTGCAGCAGATGTCCGAGAAGATGTTGAAGGAGAAATCTGAGACGGATAAGATGAGACAGGATTTAGATAAGGTACAGAAAGTTAAGAATCATATTCCAGCGCCGTTTAACCAGGTGATGCCGAATATGGAAGCAACGAATAGTAGTCATGTGTCCATACCTTTTATCTACGCCTATCAACAACCTTATAATCTTCCTGTGAATAAACCAGAAGTCCCTGTCGCCAGCGTGGTCTACCACGGACATATACATACCAACACGATAAATGGTAAAAGGGAATGGCATGAGAAACTATTAAAAAAGGTAACAGAGGAAAGAAAAATGAACCAGACCAAATTCTTCATTGACGATTTGGAAAATATGGACTACAAAGTCATACCGGCTGATGTTAAGAAAAATGTTTACGAGCTACTACGTAACCACACTGGGATGTGAAATAAATTAGTTTATTTTTTTATTGTTTTTTTTAATTTTTAACAATTTTGTTTTCTGTATCTTTGAGTTCCTTTTTACACAGAAAAAGTCCCCTGATCAGGTCACTTATAAGACTTGTCATAAGACATGAAGATTTGTCTGTTAGCATTTAGACTTTCGTTTCACATAATAATTCAAAGTCGTTATGGCCTTGAGGAGGCACGCTGTCGATCACCTCAGCGGTCGCGGGTTCAAACCCCAGGCGCCTAACTCTAAGTTTTCCAAGTTACGTGTGATCTCACAATTAACTATCAAGTAGTTACTTTGACCGTAGCAAGAAAATATTGTGAGGAAACTTGCGCACCTAAATGTTCTTAGATATTTCTTAGATATTTAGTCCACCAACCTGCCCTAGGCTAGCGAAATGGACTAAGGCCTAAACCCTCTCAGTTATATTTTGTACTAGCTTTTGCCCGCGACTCCGTCCGCGTAGACTCTAGGGTTAAGTGCAGAGAGATTTTTGCATTTATAACATGTTTATCCCACGGGATTACATTTTCCAGGATAAAATTATCCCATGTTAATTCTGTGAGCCCTACCTACCTCTATACCAAAAATCATTCAAATCGATTTGGTAGATCCAGAAATACCCATTCCCACGGGAATACTTAATTTTCCGGGATAAAAACTATCCCATGTTAATTCTGTGAGCTCAACCTCTCTCTATACCAAATTTCATTCAAATCACTTTGGTAGATTCAGAAATACCCATTCCCACGGGAATACTACATTTTCTGGGATAAAAAGTATCCTATGTGTTATTCTGATGTATAAGCTATATTATTGTAAAGTTTCATTAAAATCCATTCAGTAATTTTTACGTGAAAGAGTAACAAACATCCATACATCCATACTTACAAAATTTCCCTTTATTATAATAGTAGGATTATTTCTCCATATAAGTAACGACTAAGAGCATAATTAATAATCATTACTTTAATCAATTAATAAGTCTAATATAAAAAATAACGGCAAACTAGTAGAACATTGTTTTAATAATAATTATTATTTATACTGTCTAATCTTCGTAATTTTTGATGCCATTTTATTTCATCAAAGTTATGAGTCATTACTAAAATATCTTTGGAAATTGTCGTTAATGATGCACTAATGATTGATGACATTAATAATACTAAACAGTAAATTATTTTAACTCCCTACACGAGTGTGCTGCGTTATCTAGATGCCATGGGTTCGATTCCCGGGGCAGGCGAAACTTTTTATATTATTCCATTCCGAAATTCTTATTATGGGGTCTGAAAAAGTACCCAAAATTGATTGCTATTGTAGTCCAGAGGCTCATATTGTGTATGACTTTAGCTTTAGTCCACCACGCTGGCCGAGTGCGGGTTGGCGGACTACACACCTAAGAAATTCCTAAGAACTTAGGCGTGCAGATTTCATCACGATGTTTTCCTTCACCGTTAAAACAAGTGATAATTCAATGTGAATACACAGACTATAGCAATTTTGATGGAAAATTAATCAACTCGAGAATCGAACCCAAGGCTTATCGATAAGCATACAACCACACGACTAACTTAGTTAAAGTAACAATTAAACTTTATCAGTTAAAACCGCAGATAAAAGATTTTAACGATAAAATAGTTATAAATTGATAAGTTAAAGATATATATAACTCAGTACTGAGATTGGGCATTATTCTCTAGTTAGTTTGTTAAGTTAAAACAAAAATGAAGGTTTTATTGGTAAGTAATTTTATTTTTCATATCTAGGGATGTTTTTGCGAAGTCCCTGGTTCGATAGTCGAGTCGCTTAAAAATATGAAGAAAAAGGATTATTAAAAATAGTTCCGGTATTAGTTACGGGGATTATTTAATTTTTTATTACGAAATTTAGCCCCGTGGCGCAGTTGCTAGACACCGGCTTGCGAAACTAGAAGCCGTGGGTTCGGTCCCGGCACCGAGATAAATGTTTGTGTGATCCACGGATTTTTGTTTCGGGTCTGGATGTTTGTGAGAGGGAAAGGTCTCTCGTAGTTTTGGATACCCACGGTACAGGACTTGTAACCTAGTGTGGGGTCGGACGGTCGGTATGTATGTGACTTTTGCGTATAAAAAAATTAGGTTTATTCTCTTCTTACCTCTTAAAGACATAAATAAGTATGTACAAAGATGTACATACTTCCATTTCGTTTATTCCATCCAAAGGTTGCCTGGTAGAAATCGCTTTCAGCGATAAGGCCGCCTATGGCTCCAAGTTGTCTTTCATTTTAAGTTTTTTTATTGTAATTTATTTTTGGGTACCAATAAAGTGTTGTCTATCTATCTATCTATCTATCTACAGGGTGTATTTAGACTGTAATCGAAAACTGAGGCAGGTAATAGCGATAGTGATTACACACCCCCTGGCATTAAAGAAAATCCCGACAAAAAATAAAAATTTTGACGATTTCCATACAACCATCGGTGTTAAAAGTATGCGGTTTGTATGGAAAACCTCAAAATTTTTATTTTTTGTAGAGATTTTCTTTAATGCCAGGGGGTTTGTAATCACTATCGCTATTACCTGCCTCAGTTTTCGATCACGGTCTAAATACACCCTGTATATACTAAACGTTTAAACAAAAAGTTATTAAATAATTAATCTTTTATTACAGATATCAGAAGTTTTTCTTCTGTTTGCTCTACACGTGGTTAACACACTTCAGGTAAGTCTAAAACCCAGTAAGTAATGTATAACATACATAATAACCACACGCCTGTATTTCTCAAGTTGATAAACATAATATATCGACCTATGCATAGAATAAAGTTATATGTGCTTTTTCACAACTTCTCTTTCTCAGCGATTTAAACTAAATTGTGCAGAAAATTATCAGTAACTTTTTATGTTCTTTAAACAACAACAAATTTATGATTATTATTACTTCACTAGTGCAATAAATATACAATTTTAACTCTATTATAGACATAAAAAGTACTTTGGTGTTATAGTCATAAGCAACCTTATTCTATGCATAGGTCGATTTGTGCACCAAAGTACCACTATTCGGAGTGTATTCAAACTGTGATCGGAAACGAAGGCAGGCAATAGTTAAGATTACCGACCCGTAAACCCGTTGAAAAAACGAAAAAAGATAAAAAATATTGATATTTTCCATACTTGCAACGTATATTTAATACCGATGGCTGTATGGAAAAAATAAAAATATATATCAGTCCCAGGTAATAGGGGGCTAGCCTACTGCCGTTTTTCGGACATATTTCCAAACTTACGGAGTTTTGTTTTTACTGAGAATTTACTAATATAAAAACATAATAACGTTGCCGACCCAGAACCCTCAGGAATTGAACACATGACCTACAAAAGACCTGTTTGGGGTCGGCGCTGTTAAAATTATAAGTTATATCAAAATAATTTAATATGAGTATACTAACGACATCTAGTAACAGATATGTAAACCACTGGTTGAAACGTCATTGTGATATAAAATAAAATCATTCATTCCTTCCGCAACTGTTTACTGTGTTTTATTAGGCGCAGCATGTTTTGTCCTTCCTTCCTGTGTGGAAGGACAAAACATGCTGCATAAAAGTTTTGGCAGATGTTTTACGGCCGGCCGCCTGCCTGACGCCAACCCAACCAAACAAAATGATCTCTATAAATAACCTTTATTAAATTCTAGGCCATCCCTGAAGCGCCGATACTCCCAGATTTGGACTACAGCAGCCTTCCAGAATTCGTCAGAAAATATCTACCAACGGAACAACCAGTAAGAACTATTTAATATTCTAAAGTTATTATTTACTATGAAGACGAGTGCCACCGCTTGTGTCACCTGTTAATTCTAATCTTCTTCTTCTTCATCAACCCATATACGCCCACTGCTGAGCACAGGTCTCCTCTACCATTGAGAGGGTTTACGCCATAGTCCACCACGCTGGCCTAGTGCGGGTTGGCGGACTACACACCTAAGAAATTCCTAAGAACTCTCAGGTGTGCAGGTTTCATCACGATGTTTTCCTTCACCGTTAAAGCAAGTGGTAATTCAATGTGAATACACACATAACTTCGAAAAGTCAGAGGTGTGTGCCTGGGGTTCGAACCTGCGACCGCCGAGATTCTCGACCGCGCGCCTAGACCTCGAGGCCATCACTGTAATTCTAATACCATGATCAATTTCAATCAAATATGAAGGTCTGCTATTGGTCTTCACGCATTAATAAGTGCTGATATTACACGCAATCCGAATTACTAAGAAGCGTGTGTGTCAAACATATGACAGTGTAATCGTAGGTTCGGCACGCTCGGCATGCTCACATTTCCTTTCTAGTTTTATTCAACTGTTCTAAGCTTATTTATTTATATCTTTCAGATAAGCAGAAGTAATTCTGTGTATGGTAATGTTCCGAAAACCTATGGAATGAGCATTAAAAACGACAATGGAGTTGTATGGAATGTAAGTCCTTTTAAATATTTATTTTTGATATTTCATCTTCTTTTTTGTATTAAAAATCAATTTAATTCTGTCTCACTTCTGTTTTCATTTCACTTTGCGTTTACAAAAATTAGGGTACTGAACAATGTAACAAGTCATTGGATGGTGACAAAAAATATGTATTTCTTTCAGGATCTGTCTTCTAAGTCAAGACACCAAGTTGGCAATTCACAGGTAAATTTTATAACATCAATTTCTGATTCTTCTTTTTTCTTATAATTACATTGAAACTTTTAGCTTTTTAGTAACTACAGTTTATATTATTGTTTACTCTTTATTGGAAACTAAAGATATATCAATAAACTGTAATTAAAATATAAATACACAATAATAGTTAACTAATTAATAGTCTTATCGCGGTAGGGTAATTAATCCAGATAACATTTGGACTATAAATGCAATGTTCTTATTGCTTACAGAACTCAAAATCAAATCGTGAAATCGATGATATTGTTGACGACATGATAAACGAAATATACAACCATCCAACAACCCACAAATTTGTCGAACAGCCCATTACAACACCGTCGCCTGTCACACAAATACCACCTATAAATACAGAGGTAATAAACACTGTAGACGTATCAAGAAACGGAACCAAAAATACAGAAAGTAATAACGCTAAAGTTGATAAAAATACTGTAACAAAAGTTGTAACAACGACAACGGTAGTTAACTCTACTACTGGACAATCTGTCAACCAAAATGGAGGAAATATCCCAAATACTGATCTTAATGGAGCTCAAAATACTAAAGTAGAGACTACAACTGTTAAAAACACTGCGACAAATAAAAATGATCAGGCAACTACAAATCCAGGGGGAGTAGCAACAAATGTTAACAAAATATCAGTAAAGGAACAACTGAGTGAAATAGGAAAGAAATTAGACGCAATGATGGTGAACATATTGCAATCCATGAAACTTTCAAAAAGCAGAGAAAATTTAAATAACTCAAGTGCAACTATTAATCAGGAACAGGTGAGCATGCGTGCAATCGAAAGGATCTAGGTTCGACGCCCGGGACGAATAGTTTAATTTTATATTAATTTGAGTCGTAGCGCAGTATTAAAAATGTACCCGATAAACTTCATTGAATTAACGGTGAGGTCAAAAAAGCTGAGGAAACATGAATGTGGCAATACCTAGCAGTTAGGAAGAATACAGATGTCTGTGTGGTAACGAAGTTTGAGGCAGCATTTGATCTACTTTTATTACCATCTTCATCATCAGCCAATATACGGCTTATATATATCAGGCTTTAGTCCACCACGCTAGCCTATTGCGGGTTGACGGACCACACACCTAAGAAATTCTTAAGAACTTATATCAATTTTTATTTCCCTTTTAACCTCGATATCCGTTTCATAAAACAGTCACATTTTTTTAGTAAATTGAAGGCAGTGTATTCTCCAAATGTTCTAGTCATAAGAGATCGGTGATAATAATTCAAGTAATAATTTCAGAATAATCAAGACCCAAAGGCAACCTCAAATACTCTAGAACTGCTTCTGCAAAATGTAAGTAGCATTATGTCTCTTTTAGGACGATCTCTAAAAGTTACCATTTGACTAACCGAAAACCTTTTCTAGGATGAAATCTGGTCCTGGTTGAGCAGCACCATCTCCAAATATCTAGAAATCTTAATGAACGTAAGGCTTTTCATTTTTCTTCATCTATTTCTATTAATGCTTTCATTTTGTTCAAATATTTTCACTGGACTTAGTAAATACAAGAATAGTTCTTAAAGTATTTGAACTGTTTTTAAAGGATGTTTAAGGTAGAAATAATAAAAAGTAATAATAATTATGTTACAGCGAATGACCACTCTAGTCAAGGAAGAAGTAGATGAATTAATAAAATCGCACTTCGAGACTCATCAATGTGGCAGTTGTTCAACTAACGATACTAATGTCAAATTTGTCGTTAATGAGACTACCAAAGATTTATCAAAGAAACATCAGACCCAACCTGAAAGTATAACAGATAAATTCGGGAACAAATACGAAGGTAGTACGATCTATGGGAATTCTGTAGGAAACGAGAGAGTGACCAATGTATTTGTGTTCCAAATGAATGGAAATAAACCCACAATAACTGCTACTAACAGTTCTGGATCATACAATATTGAGTATGACAAAAACTCTACCAATGATAACGATAATAAAACTGAAAAAGATATTATAACTACTACTGCAAGTCCTATATATACAGGTAACAGTACGGACGCAGATGATTCTGATAAAGGTGATAAAGAAGTAAAGAAAAACAAAGGAAAACATACCGACTCTAAAGACAATAAAAAGCCGGAGGATAAGGATAGCGGAGATGAAGAAAAAGATAGCACTGGCAAAGGTTCCAAAAAATCTGAAGATACTAAGAAAGATAGCGATTCTAAAAAATCAAAGGGAAGTGATGAAGATGACGTGAAAGATGACAGTGATGCAGGTGACAGTAAAAAGTCGAAAAACGGTAAGAAAGATGAAAATAGTGACGATAAAGATGCTAAAAAATCGAAAGGAAGTAAAAAAGACAAGGAATCTAAGGGAAATAAGAAAGAAAAAATGAGTGACGACGTAGGTACTAAAGAACCGAAAGACAGTGGGGAAGATGAAGACAAAGATAGTAAAGATACTAAAAAAGGTAAGAAAGATAAAGACAGTGACGCCAAAGATTCAAAAAAATTGAAAGAAAGTGGGGAGAATAAAGAGGACAGCGATGCTAAGGATTCAAAGAAATCGAAGAAAGATAAGAAAGAAATAGACAGTGAAGACGATGAAGTAAAAGATAGCAATGAGAAGGATTTGAAGAAATCGAAAAAAGATAAGAAAGAAAAAGACAGTGAAGGCGATGAACTAAAAGATAACGATGACAAGGATTCGAAAAAAGATAAGAAAGAAAAAGATAGTCAGAACGATGACGTAAAAGATGGCGATGACAAAGATTCAAAGAAATCCAAAAAAGATAAGAAAGAAGAAGATAATGAGGAAGATGAAGTAAAAGATAGCGATGACAAAGATTCGAAAAATTCGAAAAAAGATAAGAAAGAAAAACATTTCTCCGATAAAGTTGCAGCAGTAGAAAAATCTACTTCAAAAGTAGACGACAGTGGAAAAGATACTACAGAAAAAGAAAAAAAACGAAGATGAATCTTAAATGACAAGAGTGAGAAAGACGATTGGGTACCAGTAGTGATTAAATAAGAAAATATGTTTCCTATTATTTTTAATGTTACATACATACGTACATGTTAAGAAAATGATCGTAGTTAGAATATAAATAAAATGAATTTAAATAATTTTAGTCTTTTATTAAAACCATTGCAAGTTTGAAGTTTGTGAGAAAATGTATCATCAGTCCATATACAATTTACTGCTGGGCACGGGTCTCCTTTACAACTGAATAGGTTTGTACTGTACCAGTAGAAAATTCTCAGTAGCAATATTCTGGAAATTTAACAGCTTGCTAAAAAAGGGTGAGATTTCAAACGAAGATTTTGAAATATATGTAGGGAAATATATCATTGCCTTATCATTCAAGAATACATACTATTGTATCCTTATATCTTTCTTATTCCTAAAAAAGTTGATTTCAATGAATTCATCTTATTACAAGCTTTTATTTAACTTCACTTTTGTATGTATGTATGTATGTATGTATGTATGTGCAGGAGCGGATTTCTCTGCTGGAGGCTGCGGTTGCACAAATGGAGACGCGGCTAATTAACATATTTACGGCACGGCAAGAGGCAATGGAAAGTCGCCTGCTTCCAGAGACGCCTCTTCGTCCTCCACTGGCTGCTGACCGCGTTAAGGAGGGGCCCTCGGGGTTAGCTAACTCAAGTGCTGCCCCTAAGAATACTACTAAAAAGAAAGGGAAAACAGCTGGCGCAGGAAGTGTGGAAAACTTCCCACCCTTACCCAAAAAGACTGCGCCTCTGATGCCTATGACGCGCTCAGTGCGTCCGGCTATACGCGAGGTAGAGGCAACGCAATCGGGAGCCCGCGCGACTTCTGTTCCGTCTCAGTCGTTGCGTCGCCAAAGAAAGGGAAGAAAGGCCGCTGTCCCAAAAGCGACTCCGACCGAACCTCGGCCTCTACCACCAGCGCCTTCATCCATGGAGGTGCCATGGTCAACGGTGGCACGGAAAGGCAAGAAAGGAAGGAAGCCTATGGACGCCCAGCCACAGCAAACGACGAAGAAACCGGTGCCGCGAATCCGACCGCCTCGGTCCGCCGCGGTCACTATCACACTGACAAGTGGGGCGCAGGCCAAGGGTATCTCATACGCCCGTGTCGTTGCCGAAGCCCAACAACACATACAACTGAAGGACCTTGGCATTACCGATATAAAGTGGCGTAAGGCTGTCACGGGTGCGACAATCATAGAGATACCAGGGTCAGAAAATCAAGCTAAGGCTGACTCCCTCGCGACTAAATTAAGGGAGGTGTTCCGTGGATCAGAGGACATTCGTGTCACTCGTCCCATCAAAACCGCGGAACTGCGACTCTCGGGGCTGGACGAATCAGTCACCCCCGAGAAAGTCGCACAGGCCTTCGCTGCGGCATCTCAGTGTCCAGTGGAGGCTGTGAAAGTTGGCGTAGTCAGACCAGACCGTTCAGGTTTAGGTGTGGTCTGGCTAAGAGCGCCAGCTCAAGCGGCGGAAAGAGTGGCCAAGACTGGTCGCGTATTGGTTGGGTGGTCTGCTGCACGAGTTAGTGTACTTGAAACACGACCGCTGCGGTGCTACCGGTGTCTCGAGCTGGGGCATGTTCGAGTGCGATGCACCGCCGAGACTGACCGAAGCGAACTGTGCTATCGCTGCGGTCAGCCAGGTCATAAGGCGCAAGGTTGTTCCGCAGAACCGCACTGCCCTCTTTGCGCTGCCACCAGCAAACCTGCGGGGCATTCTGTAGGCACCAAGGCTTGTACGGCCAATTCGGGCCGCAGAGCAACAAAGAACCGTAGGAAACGGATTGCTGTTGAGGCTACGGCCCAACCGCAGCCTGTGCGCCCATTACAGGCCGAGACTGAATCAATGGAGGTCGCCCAATAATGGATTTCAAGATCCTCCAGGCGAACATCAACCACTGCGCTGGAGCGCAAGATCTGCTCCTTCAGTCCATGGCACAGTGGTTGGTGAACGTGGCTGTGGTCGCCGAACCGTATTTCGTCCCTCCCCGTGACAATTGGGCCGGGGACCTTGACGGTTTGGTGGCCGTGATAACCCAGGGTGCTGCAGGCTCCCCACCCTTCGAAAAAGTAGCGAAGGACCGGGGATCCGTAGCAGCTCTGTTGGGAGGTGTTTGGATTGTCGGAGTTTATTTTTCTCCCAACAGATCCTTAGGCGAGTTTGAGGCCTTTCTTACTCGGCTGGGGACCCTGTTATCGCAATGCCATCCCTGCCCAGTAGTCGTGGCCGGCGACTTCAACGCCAAGTCTCGAGCTTGGGGTTCGTCGGTTACCGACGCTCGTGGCAGGGTCCTGGAGGGGTGGGCGATCTCCCTCGGCCTGGCCGTCCTTAATCGGGGCTCGGTTGACACCTGCGTGAGGCACAACGGCGGATCGGTGGTGGATATCTCGTTTGCCACCGGTACCGTTGCTCGACGTGTCCGGGGCTGGAGAGTCCTCGTAGGCGTGGAGACATTGTCGGACCACCGCTATATTCGGTTCGATGTCTCCGCGCCTGTCATTACTCAGTACGGCAGTAGACCGAATGCCCCGAATGTGGGCGGCCCAAGATGGGCGCAAAAACGCCTCGACAGGGAGGCCTTGGAGTTGGCCGCTCTGGTCCAAGCCTGGCTCCCCGCGCCTGATTCACCGGTGCGGGTAGACGAGGAGGCGGAATGGTTTGGGGCAGCAATCACTAGCGTGTGCGACGCGGCGATGCCCCGAGCCCAGCGCCTTCCTACACGGCGCCAAGTTTACTGGTGGTCGGCGGAGCTCGCCCAGTTAAAGTATAATTGTGAGGTGGCGCGCCGCCGACTCGGTAGACTGAGGCGCCGGCGAATCCGCCAGGCTGATTATCTGGACCAGGAGCGGCGGCTCCGCGGCCTCTATAAAGAGGCTAGGAGAGCGCTGCGGGTGGCCATCAAAGAGGCGAAAGCTGCGGCCAGAAGAGAGTTCCTGGGGACTCTGGACCGCGATCCGTGGGGGCGTCCATATCGGTTGGCGTTGAATAAGTTACGCCCGCCGGCGCCCCCACTCACCCAGAGTCTCCGTCCGGAGCTCCTAGGGGACGTGGTCGCCGCCCTCTTCCCGGCCACCGATGTCGTCGTCGTTCCTCCACCGATGTCGCCGAGACCGTGGTCGCAGACGACCAGAATATCGCCGGCGGCATCGTCGTTTGTTTCGGCAAGGGAAACCCCCGAGGGTCCTCCCCCGGGCGTGTCGCCTGGGGAGTTAGAGGCAGCAGTGCGTCGGCTGCGGAGCAAGAACTCCGCTCCGGGTCTCGACGGCATCCCAGGTCGTGTCTGGGTGCTCGTGGTCGAGTTCCTGGGGGCGAGGCTCCGCGGCCTTTTCTCCGCGTGCCTAGAGCAGGGTCAGTTTCCATCGAGGTGGAAAACAGGCAAGCTGGTCCTGCTCAGGAAAGAAGGACGACCCGCTGAGTCGCCGTCGGCCTACCGTCCCATTGTGCTGCTCGACGAGGTGGCCAAGCTCTTCGAGCGCATCGTTCATGCGCGCCTCGTCGAGCATCTTGAGAGCATCGGGCCGGACCTGGCCGAGTGCCAGTTTGGGTTCCGGCGTGGCCGATCTACCATCTCGGCGATTTTGAGGGTCAAGGCAGAAGCGGAGGAAGCAGTAGCCCGGGGTAAATACGTCGTGGCGGTGTCCCTAGACATCGCCAACGCTTTTAACAGCCTGCCCTGGGCCTGTATTGAGGAAGCACTGCGGTACCACGTGGTGCCACCCTATCTCAGGTGCTTGGTGCATTCGTACCTATCTGACAGGGACGTGGTGTATCCGGGCACCAACGGGTGGCAGCGAAGAGCAATGTCGTGCGGTGTTCCGCAGGGGTCGGTTCTTGGGCCCCTTCTGTGGAACATCGGCTACGACTGGGTGCTCCGTGGTACCAACCCCCGGGGCGTCGGCGTATTCTGTTACGCCGACGACACGCTCGTCACAGCGACGAGCGGGACCTTCCAGGAGGCCGCCGACCTCGCCGCGGTTGGAACTGGCAACGTGGCGAGGCGAATTAGGCGGCTGGGCCTCACGGTGGCCCTCCACAAATCCGAGGCCATTTGCTTTCACCGGCCTCGGATGGGACCACCTACAGGAGCCCACATCGAGGTTGAGGGCGTGCGAATTTCCATCGGCAAACAGCTGAAATACTTGGGGCTGCTGTTGGACAGTCGGTGGGAATTCCGCGCCCATTTTGAGATGCTGCAGCCAAAGTTGCTACGGGTAGCGGGCGCTCTTTCCAGCCTGTTACCCAACCTGGAAGGTCCGGGCATCCCTTGCCGAAGGATGTACATGGGAGTCGTGCGGTCTATGGCGTTATATGGCAGCCCTGTATGGGCCGAATCCCTGAACAGGCGTTGCGTTACTCTCCTGCGCAAGCCTCAGCGTGCGCTGGCGCAACGACTGATCAGGGGCTACCGCACGATCTCCTACGAGGCGGCCTGCGTTCTGGCCGGGTCCCTGCCGTGGGACTTAGACGCCAAATTCCTCTCGCGTCTCTACCATCAGCGAGAGGAGGCGTCAAGTCGCGGGGACCGACTGGCCCCGAGAGAGGTTGAGGCAAGGAAAGCCTCCCTCCGTATGGCCGCCGTGGAGGAATGGCGAACCAGGCTGGAAAATCCCAGTGCTGGTGCTAGGACCGTCGAGGCAGTGCGTCCTGTCCTCGACCAGTGGATGGACAGGCGCCACGGTGCGGCGACGTTCCGCCTGACGCAGGTGTTGTCGGGGCACGGATGCTTCGGCCACTACCTGTGTCGGGTGGCTATGAAGGAGGAATCGGCCGTGTGTCACCACTGTGACAACTGCCCGGACGACACAGCCCAGCACACACTACAAGAGTGTCCAGCCTGGGAGGTGGAGCGCAGCGCTCTCCGCGCTATTGTCGGTGACGACCTCTCGCTCTCGGCCGTCGTATCTTCTATGGTCGAGAGTCCGAGGTCGTGGCGAGCGATGCTCTCCTTCTGCGAGTACGTCATGACGCAGAAGGAGAGCGCGGAGCGGGATCGAGAGATCAACGATCCCGCCCGCCAAAGACGTCAGAGAAGGAGGCGCCGGGTCAACAGAGATAATTAGACCCGGCGCCCTGCCCTGTGGCAAGGGGGCGTTAGAATCTCACCACGGTATCCCCTGCCTGTCGTAAGAGGCGACTCAAAGGGGCCCTTGGGGTCGCTGGGCGCGCTGCGGGGGCGGCGCGTCCTCACTGAAAGTGACCCCGAGCGGGGCGGCGGCACTGTGGCCCGTGTACGTCGCGGGCGCCCATTCACAACCAGGGCGCCCAAATCAAGATAGTGGGGGTGCAACTGCGCCCCCTTCAAATTCGTGAAGGCCGGGACGTTTACGTTCCGGAGGCGCACCGGGCGACTGCGGTATAACGGTGGGCGCTTCTCGCTCACGTTCCGTGGTCGCCCCACTCGGCGCGGTGATGGCCACCGGGGGGTTTTGGTCGGTATGCCGGTTTAGGGATTTTGTTAGGGACCCAGCCCGGCACTTACACCTGCGCGGACCTGACGTCGCCGCGCGCCGGGCTGGAAGACCGGTGACCCCGACATACGCTTCCCGCCCCCCACCGCCCCCGGGCTGGCGGGAAGTAGAGCCATAAACAGCTTTCCCCTCGATAACAAAAAAAAAAAAAAAATGTATGTATGTATGTATGTATGTTTGTATGTTTACAAATCTTGCAATGAAGATTTGAACCACTTCCAATAGACCGATTGTGCTGAAACTTGGTATACCTACGTAACTTGGATGACAATACAATAATATGGTACCATGGAGCTGGTCTGATGATGAGGTTGGAAGATGACCATAGAAACATCGGTTCTTGTGGACCGATTGAGCTGAAATTTAGTATGTCTTTGTAACTTCGATAACAATACACAAATATGGTATCATGGTGCTGATCTGACGAAGAGTTGGAAGATGCCCATAGGAACATCGATTTCTGTGGTCCAATTGAGCTGAAATTTGGTATGTCTTCGTAGCTTCGGTAACAATACAAAAATATGATATTATGGAGCTGATCTATTGAGGAGTTGGAAGAAGCCCACAGGAACTCCGATTCCTTTGGACCGATTGAGCTGAAATTTGGTATACCTATGTAATTTCGGTGACAATATAATAACAAGGTATCATAGAGCTGATCTGACGAAGAGTTGGAAGATGCCCATAGGAACTCCGATTCTTGTGGTCCAATTGAACTGAAATTTGGTGTGTCTTCGTAACTTCGGTAATAATACAAAAATATGGTATCATGAAGCTGATCTGATGAGGAGTTGGAAGAAGCCCATAGGAACTCCGATTCCTGTGGACCAAGTAAGCCAAAATTTGGTATGCCTTTGTATTTTTAGTGACAACATAATAACAAGGTATCGTTGATCTGGTGTCATGAGAAGTTGGAAGGTGCCCATAGGAACACTAGTTTTCATGGACCGATTGAGTTGAATTTCGGTATGACTACGAAATGGATAGACTTAGAAATATTTCCAACTAAAAAGTTAAAAATAAATTAACGGTGAAAAACACATTTTAAAATCAAGCTTTTATTATGCACGAAAAATTAAAAAAATAAACTAAGAAAACATTCATAAAATTCGTATTTTTTTAAACTTTACAAGTAACAATTTACAAAAGTATTCGGTTTATCAGTAGAAGTATGATACATAAACATATATTATCTATAACTAGTATATTAATATTCTTAAGTAATTTAAAAGCTTGTCGCGCAATTTCGTTAATGCAAAGACGTCGGCCGCGACGAGCTTTTAGATCACTTAAGAATATTAATATACTAGTTATAGATAATATATGTTTATGTATCATACTTCTACTGATAAACCGAACACTTTTGTAAATTGTTACTTGTAAAGTTTAAAAAATACGAATTTTATGAATGTTTTCTTAGTTTATTTTTTTAATTTTTCGTGCATAATTTTTAACTTCTAATTAAAATTTAATTAATCAACTTTGCAATACACTGGCTCGTTGTAATTACATTTATTAATTCTGTTTTCATCTTCTTTTCGTCTTTCCACTTTTGATTTCACTTTGGAATAATGATCTTCATTTGATATAATTTCAACGTAATCATTACTTGAATTACATATATTTTTATGCATAACTTCACTATAATCTCTATCGACCTCATTTCTAAATCTTTCATTATTTGTATGGCTTTTTCTCTGGCTTTTCGGTATTGGTCTAGTATACATTTCTTCAAGAGTTGGTTTGTATGGTACACTATACGAATTTTCAGCTTTCACGTCAACCGGGGTAGCATATCCTTCTATTTCGCTTATGGCTCTATTATTGCTTGTGTTTTCATTCCTTCGTTTGTCTATCTGAGCATATAGACCATCTTGGCAAACTAGAGTGTTTTCATCTCCATTTGACTGTAAATAGAATCATATTTTATAAGAGTTTTAAAGCAAATAATTTTAAAACCGAATCTTTTTCACCTACAGTATTAAAAAAATTGTTTAATATTATCATCAGCCCTATACGTCCCACTGCTGAGCACACGATGCACACGATTATGACTATTATACCAAAGTACTTTTTATGTCTATAATAGAGTTAAACTTGTTTATATATTGCACTAGTGAAGTAATAATAATCATAAATTTTGTTGTTATTTGAAGAACATTTAAAGTAACTGATAATTTTTTGCCCAATTAAGTTTAAATCGCTGAGAAAGAGAAGTTGTGCAAAAGTACATAACTTTATTCTACGCATAGGTCGATTTAAGCGCCCTTAGTATTTTTTTATTGTTAAGTATGCTATCTTACTTCTAATACCTCCAAGAATATCTGTACAAAGTTTCACGACGATCGGTTTAGTAGTTTTTGCGTGAAAGCGTAACTAACATCACTACAATCACATTTATATTATCTTCTTCTTCTTCTTCTTCATCAACCCATATACGCCCACTGCTGAGCACGGATCTCCTCTAGCGTTGAGAGGGTTCAGGCCATAGTCCGCCACGCTGGCCTAGTGCGGGTTGGCGGACTACACACCTACGAAATTCCTAAAAACTTTTAGGTGTGCAGGTTTCATCACGATGTTTTCCTTCACCGTTAAAGCCAGTGGTAATTCAATTTTGAATACACACATAACTTCGAAAAGTCAGAGGTGTGTGCCTGGGGTTCGAACCCGCGACCGCCGAGATTCTCGACCGCGCGCCTAAACCTCCAGGCCATCACTGCTTGCTTTATAATATAGGTAAGGAGTAAGGATGATGACAAAATTACATAGAAAGTAGAAGCGAGATTATTATTAGTAAACAAAAATTGTTTAAATAAATTCTTACCAGCATATACTTGTAA
This sequence comes from Cephonodes hylas, assembly GCA_030295005.1. Classification (NCBI taxonomy): domain Eukaryota; kingdom Metazoa; phylum Arthropoda; class Insecta; order Lepidoptera; family Sphingidae; genus Cephonodes; species Cephonodes hylas. The sequence goes on along the minus strand of AP025387.1, from coordinate 3,945,704 downwards.
CATATAGAGCAGTACAATATGTGTTATACACAACATGGTTATAAATATACTAAAAGTAAAACAAATTGATGACACATTAACTTAATTATCCTTGTTGTGGTCTCATGTTATATCAAAAATTAAATGTAAAGGACAATATCGTACAGCAGACGATATTAAAACATTTAAAATTAAATTACGCATTACGTATTTTGTTTGGTTTATGCCTAGTCTTTATGCAAAGTGAGGAAATTATAAATAAATAAGTTATTGTGATAAAACTGCGCTTAGGCAGACGTAGTGTGGCACGTCCTGCAGCACGATGGTCCGACGACTTGCGAAATGTGGCGGGTGTTGGATGTATGAGGGTTGCTCAACACCGGGATGGTTGGCGCGCACTTGGGGAGGCCTACGTTCAGCAGGGGACGGCGATAGGCTGAGTATATATAAATGTCGGGTGTTGGATGTATGAGGGCTGCTCAACACCGGGATGGTTGGCGCGCACTTGGGGAGGCCTACGTTCAGCAGGGGACGGCGATAGGCTGAGTATATATAAATGTCGGGTGTTGGATGTATGAGGGCTGCTCAACACCGGGATGGTTGGCGCGCACTTGGGGAGGCCTACGTTCAGCAGGGGACGGCGATAGGCTGAGTATATATAAATGTCGGGTGTTGGATGTATGAGGGCTGCTCAACACCGGGATGGTTGGCGCGCACTTGGGGAGGCCTACGTTCAGCAGGGGACGGCGATAGGCTGAGTATATATAAATGTCGGGTGTTGGATGTATGAGGGCTGCTCAACACCGGGATGGTTGGCGCGCACTTGGGGAGGCCTACGTTCAGCAGGGGACGGCGATAGGCTGAGTATATATAAATGTCGGGTGTTGGATGTATGAGGGCTGCTCAACACCGGGATGGTTGGCGCGCACTTGGGGAGGCCTACGTTCAGCAGGGGACGGCGATAGGCTGAGTATATATAAATGTCGGGTGTTGGATGTATGAGGGCTGCTCAACACCGGGATGGTTGGCGCGCACTTGGGGAGGCCTACGTTCAGCAGGGGACGGCGATAGGCTGAGTATATATAAATGTCGGGTGTTGGATGTATGAGGGCTGCTCAACACCGGGATGGTTGGCGCGCACTTGGGGAGGCCTACGTTCAGCAGGGGACGGCGATAGGCTGAGTATATATAAATGTCGGGTGTTGGATGTATGAGGGCTGCTCAACACCGGGATGGTTGGCGCGCACTTGGGGAGGCCTACGTTCAGCAGGGGACGGCGATAGGCTGAGTATATATAAATGTCGGGTGTTGGATGTATGAGGGCTGCTCAACACCGGGATGGTTGGCGCGCACTTGGGGAGGCCTACGTTCAGCAGGGGACGGCGATAGGCTGAGTATATATAAATGTCGGGTGTTGGATGTATGAGGGCTGCTCAACACCGGGATGGTTGGCGCGCACTTGGGGAGGCCTACGTTCAGCAGGGGACGGCGATAGGCTGATTATTCGATAAAAGTAGTTAGGGACGCCATCTTATCAATATGGCGGTTGACAAGCTAAGATGCGAAATAAAAATGAAATAAGAAAATAATAATAATACTTTAAAAAAAAATCGCAGTTATCGCAGCCTTTTGTGACTAAATTACTAGACTGCAAAATTTTAAATTGTTTATTATTTTTGTAAAATGTACAGGAAAATCGCAATTAAAGTTATAACACCAAAATGTTATGTATTTAATATCTAAACAATATTAGTATACAGTATTAGTTAAATCATAATTGGTGTAGTGAAAGGCTATTCAGAAAAAAGCGATATAAATTATTAAAAATGTTATGTTGACAGTTTTTAAATAAATATATATCGTCAAAATATATTTTTTTAACTATTTTGAGGCGCCATTTTTCTTTTATGTCTGTCTCCAATGTCTTCCTATATGTCTAGTTGTTCCAGGTCTAAGCTTTCGACGACGATCTGTTTATAGCATATATATTCTTATTAAATAGTGGCGAAGGCCTCAAGCTTTAGGCGGTCGTGAATTTCGAAAGCCAAACCAACACATCTGACTTTTAGAAGACATGTGTGTACTTACAATGAATTATCACTTGCTTTAACGGTGAAGAAAACATCGTAATGAAACCTGCACACCTATTTCTTAGGTATGTAATCTGCTAACCCTTACTAAGCCAGAGACTTGGACTAAGGCCTAAACCCGAAGAAATTTTGTAAAAAGGACATAAACTACTAAAGAAAACCACAAATTTAAAAAATAACACAATCTTTATTACCAAACACTAACAATTTCGGACTGTATGGCACGAACACGTAAAAAAATAATTCGTTTCTCAGACTTTACACACTATGATCCGATTTCAATGTACAATCAGTCAGTTACATTTCAAATTTCAACGCCATATTTAAAAACTGACAGTTGCACTTCAAAACCGGCAGATGGCAGTAGGAGGAATTAAATCTAACTATTATTTATGCTTGGTGGCTACAAGTAATTTAGTTACTCGTTAATTTCTTTTACTTTTAGTAATTTAAATAATTGACTGAAAAAAACATTAAATTTTATTACGACATGGAAAAAATATTTTTTAAGTTATAGAGGACGCCACTGTAGCAAGTCGTTTACAATTAAAAATTAGGAAATTATAAAGTCCATATTTTTATTTGATATATGTTTTGCTCTAATCTTCTATTACGCACAAATAAATAATAGTAATGAACGAATAACTAAATTATTTATGCCCATATAATTTAATACATATTATTTTGTAACATACAATTTGTTTTATAAATAAATTTATGCAGTTTCTAATAACGCAAATAAAAATTCTGTAAGCCGTTTAGAAGCATAGAAGGATCAATATTTATGCTTGTTTTAATATAGCGCACCAAATTTTTAAGCGGTGCACGAAATATATTTTAATGAAGGCACATCTAGAAGATATATAAAAATCATATAAACTACAAAATTTTGCTTTAATTTTATTGCGAATAAACGACTTAACATTTAATTTCATTTATAAATAAATTTATATATTATAAATATTTGCTAAAAATTTATTACATATTTTATGAAACCAAGTATTTTTTTTATGATATACAGAAGCTTTGAATAACATAAATTATTTTGTCGTATATATGTTTCGAAACGACTGTATATCCGTAAAATAATCTTAACAGTAATAGTAACTTTTTTATAGCTTATGTTATTGCTTATTCGTTGCCACAGACAAAGATTGACGACATTTATAAATAGTGACCCAATTAAAGCAGATTTTAATTAATCCTAATTTGATTCCTTTTGACGAAAGATAAGGAAAACACGACCCACTTATTTTGCGATTTTTAAAAGGCAACTTTTAGACTATATCTTTATATAGTGTGTTAATATATCTTGATCAAAACTAAGACAAATAATTACCATGATGAACACATTGACGATAAAAAATATACCAAAAAATGTTCTCCTAATCACCATAACTATTGCCTTTTTTTCGATTAATGTCTCATTACCCTATATATCTTTCAACATCGACAACAAAAATATCAGAAAAAAGGAAATTGGGTGAAAAAAAGTTACTTTAAAAACGTGAATTTTCTGACAGATCTAAGTTTCAATTGTGTCACTACTTATACTTTAAAATAATAAAACGAGGCATGACTTTAATAGTAAATATTGTATTACAAAATACTGCTATTGATAAGTAAAAAATATCAAATAAATATGAAGGTACAAATAAAATTCGATATAAATTCGTAATTTCGCTAATTTGGCAATAATAAAAAAGTAAAACAAAAATTCGTACAATTTTTCATTGAAAATAATAAATGAATCCAAAATTATAATCCTGTATATAATAAAAATTCATAAAACTCTTGTTCATATTTGAATAAATGATATATAAAATTTATTTCATTTATTAAAAATGTATTGCATTCCATAAAATATTTGAGAAATATATTATCATAATAAATTATTACACTGGTTATAAACGTTTCCATAAATTTCACAATAAATTATTCCATAATTTTATTACATTACAAATTGAACATGTGAATATTTTTTCAAATACGAATTGTATAGTATTTATAAAAAATAATACAATATAAAAAATATACGCGAAATGTAAATAACATAATTAAAAGATATTTCAGTAACAGTGCATAAAAAGATACAATGTATAGAAATACTATGTGATTTCATTTTAGGAAGACGTAATATTCTCTGTATGAAACGGAATATCTTGTACTTAAAGGAAATAGGAATCATTTTGATGTGAAAAGCTAACCCTACTTTATAAGACTTACAACGTCTTATAGTGGCACTTATAATTAGTCTAATATTCGAAATCACGCTGCATTTATTGGCAAGATATTGTAAAGACCCTTTTTGAAAACCCTGACCTTGGGACAAATGTTTGTGAGATGCACAAATATTTGTCTCGAAAAGTCTCTCGTAGTTTCTGATACACGACACAACCCTTGTACGTTATTGTGTGATCAGGACTATGTATATAATGGTTGTTATTTATTTATTTCTATAGCAAGTATAAATTTGGCACACAGATGTATAGAGCAAATACCAAAAATGAGCTATTAGCCTTATAAAATTATGTTCCTGTGGGATACAAAAAAAATGGTCTACTTGATAACACACACATAGTTCTGACCCCACACAAGGATACAAGTCTCATATCATGAGTATTAAAAGTTATTCTATTTAATAGTGTGTCTCTTTTAGTCACGAGTCTAGCTACGATAATTTTTTTTTCACACATTTGTTAAACACAGCATGATTTCGACTACAGTCAACCCTGAACTCAAATCTTTGTGGTTTTTATCGGATAGTACTAAAGATTTTAGTAATAAAATACTGGTCGGTAGTTTTTATTATTTTTTCTTACTTTCCAAAAAGCAATTACGCAAACTTTAAACTGTTACAAAATAAAAACTTCTCGACCAAAAATGATGAAAATTAGATCAATAGATAGCTAATTCTTTACTCTACTTACCGGTATGAATTAGTGGGATAATGTTCCCGTGGGATTGAACCAACAAAGCGTTTTTTCAGACTCGACTCCTATGAATAGTTAACGTATAAATTATAGTTATTTATCAGTGATCCTCAATTCTGCTAACTCTTTCTCCTCGTCTACTTCGTCCTCATCGTCGGAGCCGTGGACGGAGGCGGCGGGCGTTGTACCTCCTGCAAATATATCGGTGTATTGATAAAACAACAGTCCTCTTATTTCATCATCATCACCAGCCTCCCACATCCACTGGACATAGGCCTCTCGTATGGCATGCCACTCTATGGCTATGACCTCTTATTTACAACCATGAAATATCCGGTTTATTTCAAAAAAATTAGCGACTGAATCTTAGTAATGTATTTCGGATTTTATAGATTCAATTAATATTATTTCATTTCATTTTATGTTTATATATTCGTTAAAATTATAGTATTTCGTAAGCACTGACGGAGAATGGAAGGGGATAGTAAATTTAAATATATCTATAAAACAACAATTCTTCTATTTGCGAAACAGGTAACCATTGTGTTATTTATTCGGTAAAACTGTATTTTAAAGTATCGAAAAGTCATGAAAAAATGAGACAATATTTTTTGGCGTATTGAATAAATATAATTTAGTAGATTATTGTTTATGACATTTAAAATTTATGACGGTAAATCCGTTGGTCTTAAGCGTATATTAATAAAGATATTTATTTAGTGACTCAAAGACGAAGAGTTTTCCTTTTTATAATAGCGTAGGATTCAAAAACGTTTAAATCACGTAAATTATAACATTTTGATCCTATAAAGACCCTAAATATTCTTATTTAATAAAACACACTCTTTTAACACTGAAAATCGTCTACAAACGCAGCTATCACACACCAGCACCTGTTAAGCCTGAGTTTATGTTCGCGTGGGATTCAACTTACAAAACTATGTACTCAGTCTGTGGTACAGTCTTTAAGACATTTTTCGTGCATAAAACAGTCTTTTAAACCAAAAAAAAAGTAATTAGGTCCAGTGTCGGTACTTCCACAGAAGCCCAAAAGCGTTACACGTTAATTGTGTCATGTCTAGTTTATAGTTTATTGAGGGGTCAGGATATTCTCATTTTATACGTCAAATTGTTTTTGTTAAATAAAGATTTAAAACTTAAAGATTATTCGGATTTTCTAAGCCGAGTTTTTAGGCTCCCAAGATCAAAATATTGATAATAAATTCAAAATTTCTCTTCAAAAAATCTTTTAACAAAACGAACTAAAACAGATTTAATATATTAAAATATTTCTATCATCCCCTCTATTCTTTTTTCCCCTTAATGCCCTAGTTTCACCCATGCAATACTAGATGGCAGCACAACCATAATTAGTACCGTAACTAGGGCGGTGCCAGCAGTGCCCAGGCACAGGGCGCAGACCCTGGAGGGGCGCAGAAATGACCAGACTAGTATCTAGTTTTATCTCATGCATGATAGCTTAGCCTGGTTAGAGCATTTTTCAGGGGCGCAGTTTTGAAGGCTCGCACCGGGTGCATAAAAGGCACTGGTCGTATTACCCAGACTTTTTTTACAAGAGGAAAGATCAAAGTATTACCCAGACTGAGTATATAAGTAATAGTGCGTCTCATAGTGCCTAGTCTACGTGCGTAATAAACAGTATGGACCTCGCTAATACAACTCCGAAGTGTCTGTGCAATTGCAACCTCGTTATACCCAAGTTTAGGGCCGCCATCCGTTCTAGCGCGGCCGCGCTGCGTTCGTTCAAAAAAACGATCACTACGCCATCTGTCGAAATCGTGCACTTGTGTTACTAACGGAGAATTGTTCTTTTACTTATTTTTATATATCAGAATAATGCTAGATAGATTTTAGTTTCAATGGGAATTGAATTTACAATTATTTTTTTGCTTTACAACACCATCTAGCGGGACACAGATGAACTATATGAATCTAATGTACTAATGAAAATAATTTATTGCAAAATGATGTTTAATTATTTTTGGACATTTATATGTAATTAATGCAACAAAGCACACGATTATGACAGACGTGGACGATGAGTATAAAATCTCGAAAATTCTACCAATTTAGTAGATTTTTTTAACAGATGGCAACCCTTATCGCAAACGTCAAACTTGCCGACCTATTCCTCCGCGGCTTCGGCGCAATCGTTAAGTTTGGCGATCAGTTGGTCGATCTGTTCAGCGACCGCCTCGTTCAACGGCTCTAGGAAGCTTTCGTTGGGCGTTCGGTAATTCTCGTGTTCAGATTCGGCAAAGTTCGGCTTCTCGAAGCTGACTTCTATGCCGCCGTCGTCTCCATCATCGGTGAGGTCGAGAATTTCGAGGGATTTTTGTACGTCAAGCGTTTTTCTGTCCTCAATCCCGTTGGTTTGTACCTGTTCGTCTTTCGTTTGCTTCTGGTCGTGATCCTCGCGGTACGAGGCTGCAAGGTGGCTCGTTTCGTGCTGACGTACTATTTGATAGCAGATTTATGTGATTCTAGTACTTACTAACCTGACCTAATTTCCCCTTGGGATGTTAAGTTAAAAAGGATTTGGATGCTATTTTTTGATACTGGTATATATAATCGAAACATGGATAAGAGGATCTTAAAATATGCTTATCAATAAGTTTAATAGTGATAGACGTAAAAAAAATGTTTGTAAATCAACTCTATTTGTTTGTAGGTAGAATAATGATAGCGGCAGGGTATAAAATATATACAGATCGAAATCGATGCAATAAGTTGAAGGACAGCCAAAAAAAATATGAAAACGATCTATATATGAAACGTAATAAAAAATATCACAACTAAATTCCTCTTAATTATCATCAATATTAAACTGTCAATCCCGATTTATCACATATCCTAATCACCCTTTCAAAATGGTAGAAAAATCCACCAAATACTCTGGCAACACCGTTATACTAATGTCAAAATTGCTATACTCACTGGAATGCGTTGGACTGGGCGGCTCAGATATCGGTCTTGGGTAGTTGAACCGTTTCTCCAGTTCTTGGTCCATATGGTCCACGTAGTCGGGGTAGACTATCTTCAACGCTTGGGCCCTGGCCTGCCGGTAGTACTGGAAGAGATAGGGGGTTCAAATCGAGAGGAAATTATGATATATACCCAACAGGGTCATGATAGTTCTGAGCCTACATCACGATCATCATTAGCCCATGATCGAAAGTTACCACACCTAATTGACATAGTTCTGACTTTACATGATTATCATCATCCGCCTCTAAATGTATGACTGCTGAGCACGAGCCTCTGCCGTTGAGAGGGTTTAGGCCTTAGTCCACCACGCTGGCCTAGTGCATATTGGCGAACTACACACCTAAGGAAATTCAAAAACTAAGACAGTCCTCAATCAGAAGGATTCATATACTAAAATTCATGCAACGTCATACAATTTGACAACAAACTCCCCGAACCGTCGAAATCACTTGGCTTTAATTAGTTCAGCTCGCCTTCCATGCAATGATTATATTTCTACATTTAACAACCCTATAACGCCATGTAATGCACTGTCCTTTTAGTGACGTTATACAGGGTGTATTCAAACCGTTATCGGAAACTAAGGCAAGTAATATCTAATATGATTACAAACCCCCTGGCGTTAAAGAAAGTCGGAAAAAAAAATAAACATTTTCCGATCACGGTCTGAATACATCCTATATAGTTTACACTGTATATTAAAATCAACATAATGATCCTATGAAAATCTAGTTCCAGGCTATGAGAATTCCTGTCTAAAAGTCTACTTACTATTCCCAGATTCCTCCAATCCATGAGATCTGAAAGTCTTTCAGTTCTGTTTCTCTGGATGATACGCTGTCGCCGAGTTAGTCTGAAAAGATACAACTTTTTAGTAATTCGAAAATATATCTTAACATAACCGACATAAGGTCTAATTTAGCTGTTAAATTGTCGCCAAGTAAGTTTAAAACGATACGAATGTTTAGAATTTCGAAACGATATCTTAATGAATGAGCAATAAGGTCGAACTTAGCCTGCATACTTATTCATTCGTCTCTATTCGCCCCAATGGCGTATGTTAGTACTTACTTGGTAAAATCGAACATGTACTGCGCGAGTTGTTGGACAGACCCTTCCAGGGATATGTACCGGCGATCCACCACGTAGATACCATACGACATCGGATCCGCTATGTGCTCCTGCATGAAGCAGCCGAAACCTGAAATATTTGAGGATTTAGCACATAGAATACTCCCATATGAAGTATGGCCTCGAGAATCTCAGCGATCAGAACTAACGTGTAATTTTGAGCTATGAAAGTATGTGACTCTCATCAGCCCATATACGTCCACTGCTGGGCATGGATCTCTTCTACCATTGAGAGGGTTTAGGCCATAGTCCACCACGCTAGCCTAGTGCAGGCGGACTACACACCTAAGAAATTCCTAAGAACTTTTAGGTGTGCGGGTTTCAACACGTTTTCCTTCACCGTTAAAGCAAGTAATAATTCAATGTGAATACATTAGATTTATTATTTATTTTTTAATTAGATGAGATAAGTAGTCATCATCATCATCATCAGCCTTCATTGCGTCCACTGCTGGACATAGTCCTCTCCTATGTCACGCCACTGGGCTCGATCTTCGGCCCTCCTCATCCAACCGCTGCTAAGTAATAATGCTTGGTATTTTCTGACCCTATATCAAGATGGCTTGACTTACCTGATAAATTAGTAATAATGCTTGTTTTTTCTGACCCTACATAAAAATAGCTTACCTGACAGATTAGTAGTGATGCTGGGAATCCCCATGACAGTGCATTCAGCGGGAGTGTACCCCCACGGCTCGTAGTACGAAGGGAACACTCCGAGATGGCATCCCCGAACGAATTCCTCATAGTCCAGCCCGAAGAGCGGGTTTGTGGACGTTAAGAACTCTGGGTGGAATATTACCTGTTGGAAGAGGAGGTAAAATGATTCTTGTTAAAAAAAGATCGAATTGACAATCGATTTTAATGGTTAATCGATTTAAGAATAATCGCGGTTTGGGTAATCGATTTTTAAATCGATTGTGATTAGTAGAAATCGATTCGTATACAATCGATTTTTATTCAAATCGATTGTTATGCTAGGCTACTCTTGACTAATTTATTGAACTGAACAAGAAAAGAATTTCTTAGTTCATTTATAAATTCATGAAAATGACCTTTGCAATATTTATGTCGAAATTCAATCAATGTCACGTTTTATGTAACAATAGTGGATATGAACGATCTGGTATGGTTTTCAATATGAAAAATGTATTTTTCTTCATCTTACCTTGACTTTATCGTTTACAGTGTTGAACAGTTGACACCGTCGGATAGAATTCAAAACAGGATCGGTCCAATCATCCACCTAGGATATAAAAAAAATATTTCTAACCGTTTTTTTTTCTGCTATCGTGCAGTGACAAAACTGCACTTAAAATACTAAAACTGAAAGCTCTCAGCAGCCTAGACAATCATGTCAATTTAAATTTAGCCAGTTTTGAAAACAAAAACTTGGATAGAAAAAGAATTTCTAGCCAAAATGTTACTACACACTTACTGTTATAGTATTAAATGATATGTTAACAAATATATCTGGTCTGGTGTGATCGATGATGAAAAACATCAACTCACGATATTATGTGTAGTGATGGGCGGTAGACCGTCCCTCTGCAATGCATAAATACATCTCTTCAGCCGCACTGTGTCGTCTTTATGGAGCAGGTCCGATGCGTCGGGCAGGTGCCCTCTGTTGGACAGAACTTTATCAATATCGGTCCAGCATTTATGGCAAATAGATTGAATGTATACTACGGTACTTCTATAGAACCTTAAACACTTTGTAAAAGTCAAGGTAATATTTATTTCAGCATAATAATAATTATTAGTATTGGTTCATAATTATAATGAACCATTTCATTCCGGAAGCATTCCAAAAACTCAAGTACCCCCATGATCATCATTTTATTGATCGTCTAACACATTTAATTTCGTATTTCTACCCGACCTATAACAATGTTGCCACACCGAAATATTTTTCCCACTAACTTAACCCAATATACCTAATTTCCCCCAAATCCAAATCAATGTTGCCACATCAAAAACTCATTTACCCCCAATCACCTAACCCAATATACTTAATAATTTCTCCCAAACCTAAACCAGTGTTGCCACACCAACAACAATTTCCCCACTTACCTGAGGCATATATCGTACATCCTCTTGCCGACTTTCTGCTGAATGTCCTGTATAGTGTCTCGCAGGGCCTTAGTCACAGCGTGGCCTCGCAGACTTTCCACGTTGAAGTTATTGGTCTTCGCGGGGAAGATGAGGAACGCGATCACCGTCATCTCGGAGCCGGAGGACTGGTGGTGATGATGATGATGGAATTATTCTCATACAAACATACATTTTGCCTAAAACTATACTCAAGACATGATGTCTTGTACTGATGTACTCATCATCATCATTCTCCTGCCCTGATCCCAATTCTTGTTTGGGGTCGGCGCAGCATGTTTTGTCCTTCCTTTCTGTGTGGAAGGACAAAACATGCTGCATAAGAGTTTTGGCAGATGTTTTAGGGCCGGCCGCCTGCCTGACGCCAACCTTCCTTGGGAATTTCTATGTTTTAAAGGGAATGGTGTGGGGATAGCGTGAGTTTGGGTACAGGATATTGAGGGAAAGGATATTTGGCCTGATGGAAGGATGCTACAGTCCCGGATAAGGAAGTATTAGGAGACTGTAACAGCTCGGGGGGCCGAGCTCGCGTACTCGTAGCCCTGTTCCATGACTGGCTAAATCAATGGAAAAGGCATCCCCTGACCTCAAGACATCAGTACTAAAACACAAAAATATTTTTTAATCAATGATGAACTTATTTATAACTAGCTGTTGCCCGCGACTTCGTCCGCGTAGACTACAGGGTTGAGTTCAGGAAGAAAATAACTTATAGTCTATTTTACTCCTTAGAGTCCTATTTATGCCCATACCAAAAATTATACAAATCGCTCAAATTATGTATTTAAACGTGACACCGTAACATGCCGTTCGGCGTCTTGTGAATGAATCATTTTTGCGCGCTTGATCATTATTTTAAATCTGCGATATCTTCTAAGATACTCATTGAAATCAAATGATGTAAAGGGCAAATCTCTTTTAAATTAATTACTTATACTAAATAACGCATTTATTTAGATAAGGATTAATATAATCTTTATAAAAATACCTTCACAAACAATGCTTTATTTTATAACTAATTTAGTTAGCATAAAAGAGGTTATAGTGAAGCAACCCTAAAAGTTAGACATATGCTACCGCTGACTTTTTTGCAGACATTATCAAGCTCTACAACTTTTCTCTAGGACTCAACTATATATCTCCCATGGGTAAGGCAGCGTTTGCAAAAAACGGTTTCGTTCGCCCGTTTTTTCTCCGACTTACTTCACAAATCCTGCTACAACGAAAAAGTCTTATCATTTTTCGGACTAATATATAGCCTATGACACTCACAAAGAACGTAGCTTTCTATAGGTGAAAGAATTTTCAAAATCGGTTCAGTAGATCCTGAGTTTACTTTCTACAACGTCACAAACATACAAACATACAAACTCACAAACCTTACCTCTTTATAATATTAGTATAGATTATAATCACATACATACAAATGGGTAGGCAGAGGTGCATTTCTGCACCCACATTTCGCCAGGTATGTATCAGTCCCACGTAATAAGGGGCTAGTGTATTGCCATTCTTCAGGCACGTTTCAAGACTCCGTGCTGCTACTGAGAATTTACTAATGGAAAAACTCAAAAACACTGCCCGACCAGGGAATCGAACCCAGGAACCTCTAGATCGCACGGCACATACTTGTACCGCGAGACCACGAGGCAGTAAAAAATTGGTACTTATAGCATACCTTGACCTTATATAGTGCCTATTTGATGAATAAAGATTTTTAATAATTTTTTAGTTATTTAGATAATAGTACCTAATATAAAAACAGTTCTTTTACCGTCCAAGCTACTAGACTATGGAACTCGCTTCCAGTGTCGATAAGAAGAGCTAAGTCACTGCCATCTTTTAAAAGACTGCTTAAAGACTATTACTTGTCCTGCTAATTGAAGGCATATGTCTTGTATGTTAGTGTGTATGTATGTGTGTATGTATTTATCTATATATGTATGTAAGTATATATGTTTATGTATATTTACTTAGATGTATTTGTTTTTTTTTATTATTTTATTCTTACATTTTAATTTACGATATGTCTTTTATTTATTTAGTACACCTCAACTACCTTTCATTGCTCTTCCTGCAAATCCATGCCTGTTTGGTTGCCTGTAAGAGATCGCCTTGCGCGATAAGGCCGCCCATTGTACTCTACTCATCTTCTGTACTCCTTAGTTTAAGTGTTGTGTGTACAATGAAGTTTAAATAAAAATAAAATAAAAATAAAATAAATTAAATTATCAAAGTACCTTCAGATAATGGTTGAGTCTCGCCAAAGCCTCTATGAATATGTCGGCTCCCTTGTTCCCGAATTCGTAGCGGCCCGCGATGAAGAAATACAACGTCTTGTCCAGGTCGAAGTTGAAGTGCCTGCGGACAATCATCAGCATGATTATTATCATCTTTACCATTATGGTCATTATTATCATTATCACCGTTATCACCATCAGGATTATTATCATCATCATCATTATCATTGTTATCACTGTGATTCTTCTTCTTCATCAACCCATATACGCCCACTGCTGAGCACGGGTCTCCTCTACCATTGAGAGGGTTTAGGCCATAGTCCACCACGCTGGCCTAGTGCGGGTTGGCGGACTACACAGCTAAGAAATTCCTAAGAACTCTTACGTGTGCAGGTTTCATCACGATGTTTTTTTTCACCGTTAAAGCAAGTGATAATTCAATGTGAATACACACATAACTTCGAAAAGTCAGAGGTGTGTGCCTGGGGTTCGAACCCTCAACCGTCGAGATTCTCGACCGCGCGCCCAAACCTCGAGGCCATCACTGCTTTTTTACTGCTTCACTGTGATTATCATAACTATAATTTATCATTATTACACCTGTTCTTTATGCATAAGTGTTTGCCTTGCGATCTAGAGGACCCAGCTTCGATTTTCGAGTCGAGCAAAATATTGTTTAGTCTCAGTTCTTAATATCAGCATTTTTCAAAGTGTAGAACAAAGTCACAATCAAGATCGACGTGGCATCTCATTTTGAAAGCTAGTTTCTATCCCACTACGGGGTTGTGTAATAATAATTATGATGATCTTGCTATTACTGGTGATGGTGATGTTGGTGATAATAACGATGACAACGATGACGATGGCAAAGATAATGGTGATGATGACGAGATGCTGGAGCTTATGCTAATGATGGTGATGAGCCTCCTGCTGCTACTGATAATGATGATGACAATGGCAAAGATAATGGTGATGATGACGAGATGCTGGAGCTTATGCTAATGATGGTGATGAGCCTCCGGCTGCTACTGATAATGATGATGACAATGGCAAAGATAATGGTGATGACGAAGACGAGATGCTGGAGCTTATGCTAATGATGGTGATGAGCCTCCTGCTGCTACTGATAATGATGATGACGATGGCAAAGATAATGGTGATGACGACGACGACGAGATGCTGGAGCTTATGCTAATGATGGTGATGAGCCTCCTGCTGCTACTGATAATGATGATGACGATGGCAAAGATAATGGTGATGACGAAGACGAGATGCTGGAGCTTATGCTAATGATGGTGATGAGCCTCCTGCTGCTACTGATGATGATGACAATAGCAAAGATGACAATGACGATCATGAGTATAATGATGATGAAAATAACGACGATGACCGACAATGTTTTTTTATTTATTTTTCTTTTATACACAACTTTTACAGAACAATCGTCCCAATACAGATATTGACAATAATGATGATGGTGATATCCACAACTCACCCATAAAAGTGTCCCCTGGTGAATTCATTGATCTTCTCCTTGGCCAAAGCGTGCAGGTTCTGGAACTCGTGGAGTGCTGAGAACTTCTTCACGTTGAGGCCGTTGGGCGTGATGATGTCAGGCTTCCTCTTGAGGAGGTGTTCCGCTTCGTATCCTGGTGATGATAATGATGATTATAGTAAGCTGGTGAGGGGTCTCAAGTCGTAGGTCTCGTAAAACAGCTGGACCCTCGTATCTTGGAGGGGGTGGTCATGATAAACTGGTGAGGTGTCTCAAGTTATCGCTCATCAAAAAAAAATAGAACCCTTGCTTTTGGACACGGAATTACTCCGGAAACCCGATATTTGTTGGCAGGACTCGAAAACTGACGACTGTGTATAATTATAGGCTGTAGTTGGTCAGAGCAAGCGCACGTGTTAACGGCTCCTCTACATTCTACACATGTGTTTTGTTTGATATAGTTTTATTTTCAATTTGTATTGTTAGGGAGATTATAATTGTTCGGGTTTAATTCCCAGGTCTAACAATATTAATAATAAATAATAATAAATACACCCAACAGTCACACACATAGTCCTGACCCCACACTAAGATACGAGTCTTGTGTCGTGGGTATCAGACACTACGAGAGACTTTTCGCTCTCACAAACACCCAGACCCGAAACAAATATTTGTGGATCACACAAACATTTGTCTCGGTGCGGGGATCGAACCCGCGGCCGCTCGTTTCGCAAGCTGGTGTCTAGCCAACTGCGCCACGGGGCTGTCTGTAGAAGTTCTATCTGAATTCGTAATAATTTATCGCGTACTTTAACTATGAACTAACTTTTTTAACTATGAATCAAAACATAGTTGAAACCTTGGCCTTGTGTATAATCCGCCAATCCATACTAGACCAGCTAGCCTAAGGCTAAACCCTCTCAATATGGAAGAGTCTCATGCCTAGAAATTGATACCATATATCGACCTATGCGCAGAATAAAGTTATATGTGCTTTTGCACAACTTCCCTTTCTCAGCGATTTAAACTTAATTCGGCACAAAATTATCAGTAACTTTTTATGTTCTTCAAACAACAACAAAATTTATGATCATTATTACTTTACTAGTGCAATATATAAACAAGTTTAACTCTATTATAGACATAAAAAGTACTTTGGTGTTATAGTCATAAGTAACCTTATTTTATGCATAGGTCGATATGTGATATAGATATAGTAACATACCTGTGATATCGGAAACTGTGGTGAAGATATGAGTCATATGTGCGGCCGCCCGCTCCATGCAGTAACGATGGTATATCTGTCTCTTTCCCGCCTCCTCGTCTACTGAGAACTGTGAAAGAGATAGCAATAGTTTTGTGAGTATATAGATAAATACACCCAGCAGTCACATACATAGCTCTGACCCCACACTAGGATACAAGGTATCAGAAACTACGAGAGACTTTTCGATCTCACAAAAACACAGCGAAACAAATATTTGTGGATCACACAAACATTTGTCTTGGCGCGGGGATCGAACTCGCGACTTCTTTTTCGCAAGCTGGTGTCTAGTCAACTGCGGCACGAAATAATACAATCAAATTTGTTGAATTTTTCTTTTTGGAGGTAGTTAGAAAAACTCAATATGATTGTCAAAAATTAAATGTTTAAGTTCACTTTTAATGCTCATTAAAGTTGCCTAAAGTACCTTCAAATATTACCAAAATTGAAGAATAAATAAATTTCCTTTACCTTATCCAAATTGTTATAGAAATCGGTGTTGCCAGCGCACAAATATCTGCCGAGCAGTGTTGCGTGCGTTGTGAACACAGTGGCGACATCTACGTGACGGACTCTGAAACAACGTTTATCATCATCATCATCATCACCATTATCATCATTCTGGGCTCGGACCTCCTCTACCATTGAGGGTTTAAACCTTAGTCTGCCACGCTGGCCTAGTGCGGGTTGGCGGACTACACACCTAAGAAATTCCTAAGAACTTTTAGGTGTGCGGGTTTCATCACGATATTTACCTTCACCGTTAAAACAAGTGATAATTCATTGAGAATACACACATAACTCTACAAAGTTCAAACCTGCGACCGTCGAGATTCTCGACCAAGGCCGTCATTGCCTTTCCAACGTTAATAGATGGCGCTAAAACATTCTATAAACGCTGCAGTCTTTCCTGAGCGTTAAACTTTTATTCGATTGATGAATTTATTTTAAGTCGACGGTTGCAGGTTCAAAACCCAGACCCACACCTGTGACTGTTCAAAGTTATGTGGGTTATCACAATGAATTATCACTTACTTAACGGTGAAGGAAAACATCGTGATGAAACCTGCACACGTAAGAGTTCTTAGGAATTTCTTAGGTGTGTAGTCCGCCAACCCGCACTAGGCCAGCGTGGCGGACTATGGCCTAAACCCTCTCAATGGTAGAGGAGACCGTGCTCAGCAGTGAGTCGTATAAGGGCTGATGGAACTGGATAAGATCTTTTTCTAATGAGTAATATTCTTTTATGATAGAAGAATATTAGGATGAGTCCTTACCTCAACACTATAAGTCCGATCCCCGCCTGCCATTCGTGGAAGTGGCACACGACCCTCGGAGGTGTATCACTGTAGTTCTCTGCCGCGTTTCTGAACTGAAAATAACACAAAAAGAAATACACCCAACGGCCACACACATACTTGTGGTTCTGACCCCACACCAGGATACAAGTTCTGTGTCGTTGGTATCAGAAACTACGATAGTCGATTGAAAAATCGAAAGTCTTTCGATCACAACCAGCCCGGAAAAAAATGATAACACAAACACAGCCTTCCTCTACAAATAAAAATGGTTGAAACCTTAGTACACCACGCTGGACTAGTGCGGGATGGCGGACTACACACCTAAAATATTCCTAACAGCTTTTAGGTGTGCAGGTTTTCTCATGAATTTCACGATGTTTTTCTTCACCGTTAAAGTTATAATTCAGTCCATATAAATGTCATTTATTAAAAAATCTTCGATTTGTGCTAGAAATTGGAACCATTGTAGCCGAAATGATGACCAATAAAAACTGTCTGATCTCGAAACACTTTCTAAATCACTCGAGTATTAATTACTTAAATTCCGTTCCGGTTATTTCTTTAAAAATGTGAAAAACGCGATTAAGAGATTGCTAAAATTGATTCATTGAATCATTACCTGTTTACTTTAACGTCCCAGAAAAAGACTCTTTTCTTAAAATCATTTTTTAAACTTATTATTTTAGTTTAAATTTTTTAATCATACAACACAACACTATTGGTCTATACCAGTGGTCGGAACCCACGGTCCGCGGTTGTCTTACATGTGACCCGTGGATGTTTTGAAAATAAATAAAAAATACTAAGTAGGGGAAACAGTATAGTTATTGGCCAGTTAAGCGACCAGTTGGTAAAAAAACATAAATAAAAAATTATATCCTTACTGAAAATAAATAAAACTCACGACATTATGTTGCTCTGTTAATGTACTACAAAAGAAGGTACTTTATATAAACTTTCACTATACATGTTAAGAATAGTGTGAACTCAAAAATATTAAACTCAAAATCACAGTAATTGGCCATAACATAGTAGTTATAAAGAAAGTAAGTTATATTGCACCTTTAATATGGTTATAACGCATAAAAAACCATTTATTGTGAAGTATAAATCATTGACAAACTACATATTCATTTCAAAATATAGCAAAAAAAATATGCAGTCTTAACATTATTTTTAATCGCTTAACTGAATTTCTCCCTCCGGTAAAACATTACACATCGGAAAACAAACAAACCACATACCAAACACAAATCGCTGAGTTGTTTTTTGTAGTTTTTAGGAATCTGTGGTACATATGGCAAGTGAGACCCGCCTTTATTTGTTTTTCGCCACTTTTTGGCCCTTGCCCGCTAAAAGGTAGCTGACCTCTGGTCTATACCAAAAACAACAAAACTTTCACGACCCTGTCAACATACCATAGACAATACCCACCTCTGTGACAAACTGCGCAACCATAAACCCGAGGATCACAGCGTCGTTGGCTTCTATGTCCAGGTGGGGTATACCTAAGGAGCAGGTGTCCCATAACTCTTGCTTGTAAGCATCCAGCTGCCAAGCTCCCGAGCCGATGTCGAACAGGATGATCTGAGGGTTCCCATCCACCAGCCATGTTCCGGTGTGGAGCTGAAGGGGGAAGAAGATAGTTAGAAATAAATGAAATTGATTACATTGTCAAGATCCTCTAATCAAGAATTCTATGAAAAAATCCCATGAAAAAAAGTATGTGTCTAATTTTATTAATTTCAATTGTCTTTTCTATATCATCATCATCATCATCAGCAGCCTTTAACTTCCACTGCTGGACATAGGCCTCTCCTATGACACGACACTGGGCTCGATCTTCGCTGCTTTTCTTTATGAAAGGGTATCTCATCTCATAGGCAGATATAGTGTAGAAAGTCCTGCCGCACGATGCTACGACCACTCGAGTGCGGTGTCGGGTGTTGGATGTATGAGAGCTGCTCAACACCGGGATGGTTGGCGCGCACTTGGGGAGGCCTACGTTCAGCAGGGGACGGCGATAGGCTGAGTATATATAAATGTCGGGTGTTGGATGTATGAGAGCTGCTCAACACCGGGATGGTTGGCGCGCACTTGGGGAGGCCTACGTTCAGCAGGGGACGGCGATAGGCTGAGTATATATAAATGTCGGGTGTTGGATGTATGAGGGCTGCTCAACACCGGGATGGTTGGCGCGCACTTGGGGAGGCCTACGTTCAGCAGGGGACGGCGATAGGCTGAGTATATATAAATGTCGGGTGTTGGATGTATGAGGGCTGCTCAACACCGGGATGGTTGGCGCGCACTTGGGGAGGCCTACGTTCAGCAGGGGACGGCGATAGGCTGAGTATATATAAATGTCGGGTGTTGGATGTATGAGGGCTGCTCAACACCGGGATGGTTGGCGCGCACTTGGGGAGGCCTACGTTCAGCAGGGGACGGCGATAGGCTGAGTATATATAAATGTCGGGTGTTGGATGTATGAGGGCTGCTCAACACCGGGATGGTTGGCGCGCACTTGGGGAGGCCTTTTTTTTTTTTTTTTTTTTTTTTTTTTTTAACGAGAGGAAAGCACCTTAAGCTCCCTGTTCGGTACCTCGGGGGGAGGCCGAAAAGGGTATGTCGGGGTCACCGGTCCATGCCGGCATACCGACTAAAACCTCTCGATGGCCCCCTCTTGCGCATATTGGACGGTACGGTAAATATAGGGCAAGCGCCCTTAATTGTTTCCCGTTGCCGCCCAGCGCTCTGTCCAAAAGAGGACTCCTCTCGGGATCGCACATCTTCTATTCTATTAGGGCGCACCTCCCCCGTGATACACCCAACAATCCCGATCCCCTATTAGTCGTCTCTTACGACAGGCAGGGGATACCGTGGCGGTATTCTTACGCCCCCGACCACAGGGCGAGTACGCCAGGTCAGCCGTATTCGGTTACCCGGCGTCTCCTTCGTTGTAGGTGGCGACGGGCGGGGTCGCTCTGCTCACGAACCCGCCCCGCGCTCTCCTTCTGTGACATGACCGTTTCACAGAAGGAGACCATCGCTTGCCACGACCTCCGACTTTCGATCATGGAAGGGATCACGGCTGAGAGTGAGAGATCCGCTCCCACCACAGCGCTAAGGATTCTGCGCTCCGATTCCCAGGCTGGACACTCCGACAGAGTATGCTGAGCCGTGTCTTCCGCGCAGTTGTCGCAGTGATGACACACGGCGGACTCCTCTCTTCTGGCCACCCGCCACAGGAACCATCCAAAACAACCATGTCCCGAAAGTACCTGTGACAGGCGGTAGGTCATCACACCGTGGCGCCTGCCCAGCCACTGGTCAAGGACAGGGCGCACTGCTGCAACAGTCCATGCACCAGCACTGGGAGTATCCAGCCTGGAACGCCACTCCTCCATGGCAGCCAAGCATAGGGAGGCCCGTTTGGCCTCAACCTCTCTGGGGGCCGGTCGTTCTCCGCGACGAGACGCCTCCTCTCGCCAATGATACGCTGACGAGAGGGCTTTGGCATCGAGGTCCCAGGGAAGGGAACCGGCCAACACGCAAGCCGCCTCGTGGGAGATCGTGCGATAGCCCCTGATCATCCGCTGTGCAACGACTCGCTGCGGTTGACGCAGTAGGGCAACACAACGTTTGCTCAGGGACTCGGCCCAAACGGGAGAACCATATAAGGCCATTGATCGCACGACTCCCGCGAACAATCTTCTGCAGGGCATGCCGGGACCCTCAAGATTGGGCAACAGGTTAGACAACGCACCCGCTGCCCCAACCAACTTCGGTTTCAATCTCCCGAAGTGAGCGCAGAAATTCCATCGGCTGTCCAACACTACCCCAAGATACTTCATCGTGGAGCCGATAGGGATTTCTACGCCCTCTACCATTATACGGGCCCTTGCAGGTGGCCGCTTCCGAGGCCCGTGGAAGCAGATAGCTTCAGATTTCTGAAGGGCCACCGCGAGGCCCAGCCGCTGAATCCTCCTCACCACTTGAGCAGTGCCCAATGCTGCAAGGTCAGCAGCCTCAGTGAAGGTCCCGCCACACGCTGTCACCAGCGTGTCGTCAGCGTAACAAACAACGTCGACACCCTGGAGATTGGTACCACGGAGCACCCAGTCATACCCAATGTTCCACAGAAGAGGGCCAAGGACCGATCCCTGTGGAAGCACTTGGGGAGGCCTACGTTCAGCAGGGGACGGCGATAGGCTGAGTATATATAAATGTCGGGTGTTGGATGTATGAGGGCTGCTCAACACCGGGATGGTTGGCGCGCACTTGGGGAGGCCTACGTTCAGCAGGGGACGGCGATAGGCTGAGTATATAAAATCTTATCATCTAGAGCCTTTATTTCATCCACTCTTGCGACATAGGCCTCTCCTAAGATACGCCACTGTGCTCGATCTTCGGCCCTCCTCATCCAAATTTCCATTCAAATGAGAACATTCTGAGTCCACAATAAACAAGACATTACACAGTTAACGTGTAACGCTTTTGGACTTCTATGGAAGTTCCGACACTGGTATCATCAATGGCTTAAAGACCTAAATGAGAGACAATCGCTATAAAATCTACAACTAAGTACTAGTATAGAAGTACTAGTATTATTTCAAACATACCTTATATCCCTGACTCCTCATAGCATTGACTGCTGCAGTCAGAGGAGAGTTCGGGGGAAATTCTGCTTCCTCCACTTCGGTTCTGGCACACTGCTCCTTATATGGACCTTTGGACCAAGATTGTGATTATACAGTGACGTCATAAGATATACACCCAACAGTTACACACATAGTCCTGACTCCACATTAAGATACGGGTTTTGTGTCCTGGGTATAAGAAACTACGGGATATTTTTTTAGTGTCACAAATGGCAGACAATAGAAATTCTTAAGAACTTTTTAAGTGTTCAAGTTATCCTAACGATGTTTTAATCCACCGCTAAAGCAGATAATTCATTGTAAATAAACACAAAACGTGGAAATGTCATAGATGGTCATGGTCATAGTTGATTTAGGGACCTTCAAAATGAGAACATATCTTCATCAACCCCTATACGCCGACTGCTGAGCACGGGTCTCCTCGACCATTGAGAGGGTTTAGGCCATAGTCCACCACGCTGGCCTAGTGCGGGTTGGCGGACTACACACCTAAGAAATTTCTAAGAACTTTTAGGTGTGCAGGTTTTATCACGATGTTTTCCTTCACCGTTAAAGCAAGTGATAATTCAATGTGAATACACACATGACTCCGAAAAGTCAGAGGTGTGTGCCTGGGGTTCGAACCCGCGACCGCCGAGATTCTCGACCGCGCGCCCAAACCTCGAGGCCATCACTGCACGGTCTGAATACACCCTGTATAATCCTGATCCCACATTCTGTAGTCTTATGTGGTATGATAGACAAATGTCATCACACAAACATTTGTCTCGGTGCGGGAATCGAACCCGTAGGTTTCGCAAGCTGGTGTCCAGCCAACTGCGCCATGGGCTGTCGAGGATATAAGCCACATTAAATAATCAAGACAATCTCTCTACACTTGATCCTCTTTACCATCAGTTGTGATTAAAGACAGTGCTTCATTCAGATGATGATCACGATGCTGGCCAGAACATCAAGAAGAAACTTACCGAGCAGGCAATAGTTCTCTCCCATTTCTTCAGTAGACACGTAAGCTTTCGACCTGATGACTGTGTAGATACCACCCACTGGAAATAATAAAAAAGAATATTACAAAAATTCTGTGGTAATAGATAACCTCTTTTTTTAAGTCAGTTAACAAAACTCAGCGAGTAACTTTCTTCCCACATTTGTATTATATTACTGGCTATTATATAACAGGCCTCCTCTATAATTGAGAGGGTTTTGATCTGAGTCTACAACTTCCCTAGAACTTTTGGGTATGCAGGTTTCTTCATGATGTTTTGCTTCAAGTCAAAATAAATGACAATACATTGTAAATTCGTACATAACTCTGATAAGATGTGTGAGCCTAGGATTTGAACCCAATATTGCAGAGATTTATGGTCATCACAACTTGTTCTCCACTTTTATATATACTCAGCCTATCGCCGTCCACTGCTGAACGTAGGCCTCCCCAATCCTCTCCACTCTTAATCCAATTTAATTGAATAACAAACATACATACATAAAAAAACTCGCATATTAAAATAAACGCCTACAAAGAATCTAAACATGAAAAAAATCTTTAACTACCCGCAAAACTCAAGAAAACAAGGCAAAACAACTCTACAACAACACGACCTAGGTCTAAAACATAATCCAGATAGCCTAGATCCAAACTAGTGTTTCCAGTTCGCAGTAGCCGCACGGACGGTGACCATAGACAATAGAATCTAGAGTTTCATCTTACGAGACCTAGGCTATATGGAACGTGACCGAAACTTTTTGTTATGCAATGAAAACTAGTTTCCAAAGACAATTCTGCTGAGGGCTGAAATGTCTATGAACTACAAGGATTAGCATTTGTGAAACAGGTGTTTGATGAAGAACGAGATCAGAAGAAAGATTTTAAGGAGTTGGAAAACAAAGAAGTGTCAATATCCTAATTTTTTATTTACCAGAATTAAAAACTTGGTATCTTTGTGGGGGTCAAATCTAAGTGTCACTGTTATCACTTCAACAGTACAAAAAATACTATACACACGCGATCAAGCTTGTATTCCAGAAAGGGTAGACCACAGAACAGTTGAATAAGACTAGAAAGGAAAAGTGAGCATGCCAAGCGTACGGAACAACCATCCGTATAAAATGAAACCGTATTTTTTTTATTGTCGGAATTTTTTTAACTCCAGGGGGATTGTAAAGACCGTAGCTATTACCTGCCTTAGCTTCCGATCACGGTCTGAATACAACCTCTATAAATCTACGTAAAAACGTAGTGTAGGACGCCCTCTGGCTAGGTGGGGTGACGACATCAGCAAGGTGGCTGTCAGCGGTTGGATGAGGAGGGACGAACTTCGAACCCAGTGGCGTGCCATAGGAGAGGTCTATGTCTAGCAGCGGACGTGGAAGGCTGGTGATAATGATGATGATGATGAATAGGTTTGTGATTCCCGTAGCTATTACCTACCTTAATTTCCGATCACGGTCTGAATACGCCCTGTATATGTCAAGATTTTCTTTAACACCAATGGGCTTCTAATCACCATACCTATCATCTGCCTTACTTTCCGATCACGGTCTAAATACACCCTGTATTCACGAGGCCATAAAATACCCTACCTTTATTAGCGGCCTCCCAAGCAGTCTCGAAGGTCCAGCGGTTCTCGTCGCTGGCGGCCTGGCCTCGGTCCATGAAGGACATGAGGTCGTGCGTCGAATCCGCCCGGTAGAACCGACGGGACGTCCTGTCGCGCGACATTGTTGCCTGCAACAAGCGACAGTGGATTAAACAGAAGAAATATGTGACAAGTGATAGGCGACAAGAAATTTGTTATGACGTAATTTTCTCATAGGTATTTAGTGTGGTATCATATTCATTACGTTTATGAAATTATTAACTGTTAATGATAATTGAAGACGATGGTCTTAGGTCAAAAATTTGTCAATTCAAAAATTTGTGTATAATAGAAGATCCAATAGTACAACTTCGTATGAGAAACTTTAGACTTCAAAGGAACATTTTATTTCCGTTTTCATCACATTTTTAATTGATCCTGCGCTCCTAATGGTCGTAGCGTGATGATATATAGCCTATAGCCTTCCTCGATAAATGTGCTATCTAGTTTTAAAAAAAATAGCATAAAAAAATGACGATTCAAAAGAGCTTGTAAAAGTCTATCTGAAAAAAGGAGATTTGACTTTGACTTTAATAGTGAAAGAGTTTCTGAAATAGGAACAGTAGTTCCGGAGATTAGCGCTTTCAAAGAAACTCTTCAGCTTTATAATATTAACACAGGTTACTGTTTCCTAGCACACTTTCTATATCCCATACACCTCCCACAGCTGGGCAACGATCTGCGTGGGCAACAAATAATTGATTATAATAAGTTGTGTCAATATTAGTCGAGATAATTTAGGCACATATTCAGAGCAATAACCTTATTGATAGTATGCAAATATTACGAAACGTTCAAAGTAATAATATACTCAAATCCGTAATAACTTAAACGTTTTACATAGGATCATTTTAACAGTCGTAGATTTGAATTTTAGACCCAAATACTTGGTACATTTACTCCGAAGGATTAAGATATATTTGCCTAGTTATCAAAAAATCTCACGTTATATAATTTGACTTTATAAGCATTTCTTCTTCTTCTACTTCTTCAACAACCCATACTGCTGAGCACGGGTCACCTCTACCATTGAGAGGGTTTTTAGTTTATAGGCATTTACATTACCAAAATTAGGCGCTAAATTGAATGATCTAGCAAAACACTCAATAATAATTTCAATCTAGAAAACAAAGTCAAAGTCAAATCTCCTTTATTCAAATAGACTGTTACAAGCACTTTTGAATCGTTATTTTTTTATGCTATTTTTTTTAAACTGGTGGCGCTTCGAAACGTCTTATCGCTATGGAGAAAAAACGGCAAGAAACTCCCTCAGCAACACAAAATGTCTTTTTTTTTTTAAAAGGTTACAATTATTAGATTGTTTAAAATTTAATGTCATATGGATAGAAATTGCAGCAACATAACCTCCGATCAATTTACTTACTCCCAGGGGTTGTTATCACTACATAGTATAAAACAAAGTCGCTTTCTCTGTCCCTATGTCCCTTTGTATGCTTAAATCTTTGAAACTACGCAACGGATTTTGTTGCGGTGCTTTTTAATAGATAGAGTGATTGAAGAGGAAGGTTTATATGTATGATAACATCCATTAAATATCAGCATTGCACCCGTGCGAAGCCGGGGCGGGTCGCTAGTCTTCAATATAATCAGAAAATTCAAATCAATTTTTTTTTCAAATCGAATGCAGGACCTCTCAATCGCATACGCCACTTTATGTCCTATATGTCCCATTAAACCTTGTAATAACTACTCATTATAAAGTGGGCTTTCATAATGAATTACACTTAAATGAAGAGGTTATTTATTAGATAACAATTATGAATGAGTGAGTTTTGTCGTACATTCCATACTAATAAGTCACTCTATTCTGATATTAACATTAAATAATTATAATGACGATAAAAACAAATTCTTACAAAAAAAACAGACATTTTCCAAACAACCAAAAGTATCAATTCTATAATAAATTCAGGCGGCTTCCGGCCGATCCCGGTGGAAGTCATTGGGGGAGGCCTATGTCCAGCAGTGGACCAGAATTGGCTGATGATGATGATGCTGATGTATAAGAAAACTTAAGTTTTTTATTTTATGTGGGCATTAAGTCTACGTGTTTGTTACCACCTTACCTATTACTTGTCTTATCTTTCGATCAATCTTTTTACATTCTGTATGTCATTACGCTAAGACTAAAAAGAGCGCCAATGAAAAATATGTCAATTATTATTTTAAGCAGTGATGGCCTCGAGGTTTAGGCGCGCGGTCGAGAATCTCGGCGGTCGCGGGTTCGAACCCCAGGCACACACCTCTGACTTTTCGAAGTTATGTGTGTATTCACATTGAATTATCACTTGCTTTAACGGTGAAGGAAAACATCGTGATGAAACCTGCACACCTAAGAGTTCTTAGGAATTTCTTAGGTGTGTAGTCCGCCAACCCGCACTAGGCCAGCGTGGTGGACTATGGCCTAAACCCTCGCAATGGTAGAGGAGACCCGTGCTCAGCAGTGGGCGTATATGGGTTGATGAAGAAGAAAGAAGAATTATTTTATTTAGTAAAATATATTTTAAAAATGCCTTAGTGAATTATGTTTATATAACTAAACTTATATTCCAAGTAACCTTGAATTATTATTTACAACGCGTAATACCTCCTAAAATAATTCACGCAAAAATGCACATGAACGTAACCGTTGCATAACGCCCAAACAAGCACTGGATTCGCGCCAAAACGCCGCCATGTTGTACGCAAATCACAGTTTTAACAAAAATCATGTTTCATAATAAAATACCAAAATACTATTTTTTATTTAATTTGTTTAATGGATATGCTTTGGCGCGATGGTCCGACGACTTAAGAAAGGTGGCGGGAAACGGATGGATGAGGGCTGCACAAGACCGGTATGGTTGGCGCTTTCTTGGGAAGGCCTACGTTCAGCAGTGGACGGCGGTAGGCTGAGTATATATGCTTTATTGGACACCAAAAGAACTGAAATAAAATAAATACTAGGAGACAGCAATAAAATATAATACAAACGATGATCTTATCACTATTAACGACTCCTCGAAATTAGCGATCTTTAGGTACCAGACAACCCAGAAAATGATGGTTAAAAAAGTCAAAAGTTAAGTTTGTTGTATGGAAGGCCGACTTAAATATTTATTGATTCTGTTTTTTTTTTTTAGTTTTTGTTGTTATAGCAACAGAAATACATCACTTATCACCATTTCAACTGACTATCTATCGGTTCATGAGATACAGCCTGGTGAGTGGTGACAGACGGACAGCGAAGTCTTAGTAATAGGGTCCCGTTTTACCCTTTAGGGTGCCGAAAAAAAATGTTATAAGTATTATATACCTATATCATATTATGTCTTGCAATTATAGATACTTAAACATTATATTTATTTTAGCATCTGTAACGCAGCTAGGTAAACAGTTTGCAAAACCAGAAGACCTGGGTTTGATCTCTACACCGAGACAAATGTTTGTGTGATCCACAAATATTTGTTTCGAGTCTGGGCGTTTTAAAAGTGACGAATTTGTTAAAATTGTCACGTTGTAGTATACGGATAAATCAGACATGTCGGATAGAATTATTAATTTTTGTCCATCAAGAAAATATGTTTCATGAAAACAGCTTACGATAGATTTGCTTATTTATTTCAACTTAGACCTTATTGTGTGTTTATATTTGGGCTTCACCTAAACACGCGGTCTTACTACGAAAACACTAGTCTCGCACGCGACAGACGCCTAAACACGTTATCTTATCACATTATCAGCAGCGCGTTGTGATCATTACCATCTGTTATCAGGCGTTGTTATCAAGGCCTTATCTACTACAATGAACTTTAGTAGTAGGCCAGTAGGTTCATAGCCTCGTGTATTGACGGTTAGTAACCGATTTTGTTTTGGCCTCGAGGCTTAGGCGCGCGATCGAGAATCTCGGCGGTCGCGGGATCAAACCCCAGACACACACCTCTGACTTTTTAAGTTGTGTGTACTTATTACTTACTTTTACGGAGAAGGAAAATATTGTGATGAAACCTGCACTATAGTTAGGATTTTCTTAGGTTTGCTGTCCGCCAAACCTCACTAGGCCAACATGGTGGACTGAGGCCCGTGCCTATTAGTAGAACGGGTATAAACTGATGAAGAGTTTAGGCCTCTAGGCCTTAATCCACCACGCTGGCATAGTGCGGTATGACGAAATCTAGAAAAACTAAGATCTTTTGGGTGTGCAAGTATCCTCTCGATATGTCCTTTAATTTTGTATGATATTTCAATGTAAATACACACATAACTACTAAAAGTCAGAGTCCTTCAGTTTGAACCTCATGTCTGATCATCCTTCACTCTACCCTGGAACCTCAAACACGATATCCAGGGTCACGTGATCACGAAAACACTTGCCAACACGCGAAACGACAACACATATTATCATTCAAGTTCAAGATTATGTATAATTATGTAAACATAGATAAATATCAGTCATCGGACGGCCGACTGACAGCGAAAAGATACGAGAGTGTTTCGCGATTTTCTGAGTAAAACGAAACGTGTACGCACACACACACACTTACTCCTATGTATAATGGTGTAGAGTTTAGATTAAGGGTCGATTTAAAAAAATTACATACCTCACGCTTATATTCCCCGAAGGGGTAGGCAGAGATGCATTTCTGCACCCACATTTCGCCAGGTATGTATCAGTCCCACGTAATAGGGGGCGAGGCTATTGCCGTTTTTCGGGCACATTTCCAGACTCCGTGCTGCTACTGAGGATTTCCTAGTGGAAAAATCCAATAATATTTTGCCGGACCCGGGAATCGAACCCGTCCTGGGTTCTAGATCGCAAGGCACATACTTGTACGCGAGACCACGAGGCAGTCGATTTAAAAACTATTAAACCAATCTGTTCAAAACGAAAGGATCCGTTAAAACCAAAATAAAATGTTGTTTTTCAATATAAAACGAAGAGTGTAAATGAGTTTTACAGGGGTAGGAATATAACAGAGTGCCTATAAACAGTATAGAATAAATTTAAAGTGGTGATACTAATTTTTCAGAGTTCAACGACATTTATTTGGACGTTTGTGTGGACTGGTCTGCCTGATTTGCTTATTTCCATTAATGAAATTTTAACCTGGTTAGATGTCAGAGTCTCCATTTAAGATGACTATGTTGTTCTTATATACAAAATTCTGATATTGTATTAATGAGCTGCTCTAATTCGGGAAATTGAGTCTTTGTATCTGTATTGTAAACTATCTCTTGATTGGAAAAGAGCAACACTAGAGTTTCTTGCCCGTTCTTCTCTAGTGATGACTGCCTTCCGAACAGGGTGGTAAATTTTGAAATGACTGAATCTAAGTGATGTATTTAACATTTTTATGGATTCAATAAATATTATTTCATTTCATTTCATTTCATTTCATTTACGGTGTTTAATCATCATTTTGTTGAGCTGTTCCTAATTTTATTTCGGGTATGTGAGTTTGTCGCGCGACGTCGCTGGCAGCAGGAGGCTTCCAATCGTTCCCAGTGGCAGTCATTTGGGGAGGCCTATGTCATATGGACCAATATTGGCTGCTGATGATGATAGTAAGTTTCATTCTTCCACACTCAATCCACTTTTCCTTTGGCCCACCTTTGCTTGTCTATCCTTCAACCTTCATATTCTTGCAAAGTGGTAAGCCTGTTATACTCTTCAATTACCCACGATATCCGCGATAAAAGAGAGAGTTTGGGCAGAGGAGGATTTACACATTTGCCGCTAGTAGGCAATTCAAATTTTCCGCCCCTACGGGTTAGAACATTCTTGTTTTTTATTAACAATTCCGCAAGCGCGCCCCTTAGTACCCTCGCGCCCCTAGGCATATGCCTAGTTTGCCTTTAGGATAATCCGCCTCTGATTGTGGGTAATCTATTGCCTACAAAGCTGTCAATTTATGAAACTTCAAACAGACTCAAAACCTCATTTTCATGTATCCGTATAGATTATGTGTGGGTTCTTCCTGTGACGCAAAAGCATAGTTTTCCGGGGAAATATACAAGTACTTAAATAGAATAATGATGATCAGTTATAATATTTTGTTACCTCTGCGAGATGCGACTTTATTGATACCTTTTAAGCTTTGATACACGTTAAAGTTATGTCAAAATTGTTTGTTTTTGGGATTTTTTTACCGGACATCTAGATCTCACGGCACATACTATGACTGCCTCAAAACTATGAGACCTCAAAAATATTTGCTGTCGAATATTCGTTTCTTGGCGTGGGGTCAGAACTATATGGCTGTTGTGTATTTATTTATTATCGAAAAATAAATTATCAAGTCATTTTGATACAAGTTACAGTATCTATGACAAAGTTTTTATTAATTTAGTATACGGTAAAATAACCCACGTTATCTAATCTTTGGATTCCAGCCCTTTAGTTAACGTTTTTATTTTATTGTTGATAAATAACTCGAAACTGACCGAAAAAAGAATTTATGGATATTCTGATATCAGATATCTATCTGAATTGATCTGATGAAAGTCAAAGTCAAAATAATCTTTATTCAATTAGACTTTTACAAGTATTAATCGTCAATTTTAAGCTATCGCGGCTTCGAAACGTGTTATCGCTGTGGAGAAGAAACGGCCAGAAACTCCCTCAGCAACACTAAACGTCATTTTTTATCAAAAATATAGCAATATTCGTAAACTTTTTAATTAGTTTAATTTTACGTTATAATCCTCATTTCAATACAATCTGTAGTACCAAGACTAAAGGTTTAAAGTAGAGATGCGCCGAGTTACACTTTTGCCGAGTAACGAGTACCGAGTTTTACTCGGTTCAATTTTTTTTCAACCGAGTACTCGGCCGAGTAACTCGGTTCAATTAAATTTCCAATTCGCGCGTGGTACATTAGAATTTAAATAGCCTGTTTTCGGAGGCCGGTAACGTCTACGAAGAATAGAGGAATAGGCTGTTACCAGAACGTGCAGCGAGGCTTGTGTTCCTGCATCATAACTTCATCATCAACCCATATACGCCCACTGCTGAGCACGGGTCTCTTCTCCCATTGAGAGAGTTTAGGCCATAGTCCACCACTCTGGCCTAGTGCGAGTTGGCGGACTACACACCTAAGAAATTCCTAAAAACTCTTAGGTGTGCCGGTTTTATCACGATCTTTTTCCTTCACCGTTAAAGCAAGTGATAATTCAATGTGAATACACACATATCATCAAAAAGTCAGAGGTGTGCGCCTGGGGTTCGAACCCGCGACCGTCGAGATTTTCGACCGCGTGCCCAAATCTCGAGGCCATCACTGCATCATAACTTAGCTTTATCCAATTTTAAATATTAATTATTTTTATTACGTACTATAATTTTGATTTTATTAATTGAGATTTTCAAAGATTTCCTAAATTACTAAATAATTTTTGATTAACACAGTTGTTTACGAAATGAAATAAAATAATATTTATTGAATCTATAAAATGTTTAATACATCACTTAAATTTTTGTTTAAATTATATCTACCGAAATATATTGCATTTCTTAAACAGAGTATACTCGGCATTCAAACCGAGTTATTCGGCCGAGTACGAGTATCAAAAAACCCGCCGAGTACGCCGAGTACCGAGTATCAACCGAGTACTCGGCCCATCTCTAGTTTAAAGGTTTAGCACTTGCCATAGTAACATAGATTTTAAAAGAAAGAGTCAATTTGTTTATGTTTCTATTGATATTGTATCTATAGCAGTTAGCTAGACAATAAGCAGTGATTGCCTCGAGGTTTAGGCGCACGGTCGAGAATCTCGGCGGTCGCGGGTTCGAACCCCAGGCACACACCTCTGACTTTTCGAAGTTATGTGTATTCAAATTGAATTATCACTTGCTTTAACGGTGAAGGAAAACATCGTGATGAAACCTGCACACCTAAAAGTTCTTAGGAATTTCTTAGGTGTGTAGTCCGCCAACCCGCACTAGGCCAGCATGGTGGACTATGGCCTAAACCCTCTCAATGGTAGAGGAGACCCATGCTCAGCAGTGGGCGTATATGGGTTGATGAAGAAGAAGAAGAAGACAATAAACAAGAGGCTGAGAATTGGAGACACATTTTTGTATAACCCAGAAATATTTGACTTGGACCTGGATGTTTGTGAAACAGTAGCATCCCTCATTTGTTTTTTAATGTGCGGTCAGAACTATGTGACTGTTGGGTGCATTTAAATTCCTAGCAATGGGATGTACAGCCCTTATCCCCCACTGCTGAGCATGGACCTTCTAAAATTGGAATATGAGAAGATCTGTAAGATCCACTGGTTTTCTCAAATGTATTGTCCTTACTAAAGACATCCAAAGGTTTTCTTCATTGTCTGTCCTTAATAATACAGTTTTTACTCATCTGGAACCATTTTCCGGAAATAATAATGTTTGTCAATAAAAATTCTGTCAAATAACAAGCTATGGAGTCCTAATGTTTCAAAGAATAATGCATGGTTTCAACATCTTCATTCAATTAGCTGCAATGGTGGGAATATTTAAAAACCCTTTTAAACTCTATTGTATGGCTGAATAGATCAGATGTTTTTTAATCTATCTAAGAAATTTAGGTATAAATAACTTCATAATTTAATCCACAAAATAAAGACTTGTTAGGGATAAAGTTTGTTAATTGAATTCTCTAAGTTATTTTAGCATTTGAATAATCAATATAATTTCTTTATGTTTTTTATACAGTTATGTAAAGAGGTGGACTAAATCCCTGAGGAATTTTTACAGTCAACCTTAGGGTGATGCAGAGATAAAAAGTAGTAAGGTATCACTTATTATAGTGATGAAAATCATCATAATTGAACAGTTAAAACTATCACTGGGCACTAAAATATTGAGGTGGACTTAAGAAAGGTCTGAACGAAAATATATAATTAAAACATAAGCCTATATCTATAGACAGTAATTCCTTAGTCATGAAAAATATTATTGCAATTTTAAATATTCATCACCATCATCATCAACCCATATACGCCCACTGCTGAGCACGGATCTCCTCTACCATTGAGAGGGTTTAGGCCATAGTCCACCACGCTGGCCTAGTGCGGGTTGGCGGACTACACACCACACATTTTAAATATTATTTTGTCAGAAATGAAAATATATCATTCTGTAGAAGACAAATACTTTAATTTCCTTAATTAAAAGACTTTTGTTTCAACATAAAATTACTTCTGGATGTTTTAAAATTTCTTTTTATCTAATAGCCAAAGTATTTAGTTTGAAAGATTTTTTTATTGTGTATTTTAGTAATAAATATTAAAATATTAGCAACAGAACTGATTTTTTTTTATTAACTTATTTAAGTCGTTTATAATTTTTATTGTATCTAAATGTATGTATATTGATATAATTACGATATAGGTACAGGTTTTATAACTACTGACCTTACTTCAAAGTGTTTGAAATTTACATAAAGATTAATTTGCATATACCTACGACGATAAATTAAAACCTCATTTCAGAACAATTTAAAAACTATTTTTTCCGTTTCGCCAAGACGTAATGATTGCCGATCGCGATATTTTCTCCTCCGAGCGAAGATAAACTTATCTTCCATATTTAAATACATTAAAATATCAATGAACGAACTTATTTATTATCACGCGAATAATTCGGATAGTACACGTTTATCAATGTTTACAATAAAACAGCGCATTAATAAAGAAACTATTTTTATCCACGCGGAATGAATGAAACTTTCATATCGGAAAAAAAAGTTATAAAACAACACTTACCTCAAAAAGAACCAAATATACGAAGGCGGACACTTAGAATCGGCGCAAAACACAGTATTATCACTGAAAAGTCCACTGATATTGTACTGTTGGGATGTTTTATTCACAAAATACGATTTTGTAAGTTATTCGAGTGTCCGGCATAATACGTGCGTGTGCGGGTACCGCATACGAATGAAAATAAAATTAGTGACAAACGTCAAACGCGCCCGGCTAGGGGTCACCTTGAGATGACAGCTGCTTGACAACGACAGCCGAAATATGTTGCCATATTTTGTTTACCGAGTCGAAATGCTAAGTGTACTGAAGTCATTAATTGATATGCTGAAATTATTAATGTTTACTATATGTATAGATATTTAAATTAGAAACATTGAGACTTTGATTGCGGAAGATGTCATTTAAATGTTCTTCCCAAAATAAAAGATTAGCTTAAGCTTAAAGTTGAATGGATTAAAACGTTACCAATAACAATTCATAATGTAAATTTATGGATGTAATGGTATGAATTGTTGAGGCTTTCCTATTTTGTTTTCTACATACAATGACGAGTTATAATAGTAAAGTGGCTTCAAGCTTTAGAATGAATGAGAATCTCGGCGGTCGCGAGTTCTAATCCCAGGCAAACGCATCTGACTTCGAAGTTATGTGTGTATTTACAATGAATTATTACTGACAGTTACGATGCAGGACCACATCCTGTGGTAACCTGCACTCCGAAAACTTCTTAGAATTTACTTACTTACTATAATTCGCTAAAGCACTTGGTCAGGGCAGCGGACTAAAGCTCAGTTGTAGAGGCCTGTGCCCAGCAATCAGTTATCAACTGATGATAATGACAGTATAGTTATAATGATATACCTAGAACCATTGGCCTACTGTTATCGAAATGAACTGACAAATAAATGATGTATCAAGAGGAAACCTGCAAACCTAGAAGTTGTTATCAAAAAGTTTTCATTTGTATAAGAAATTTTTGGCCAGTATTTAAAACAGTAAAATTTCCATTACCACACAGGATGTAATTATATCCTATAGTATAGTTGGGAGCTACTAAGCCTAACTGACGGATAAGTTATTTGTATAATAACAAGTAAACCCACAGAAGTAGTTGATATTCCAAGATTAGCACGCTAAAGTGTAAGTGGTGTGGCCATATCTGCCGACGGTCGAACGGTCGATGGAGCAGACAAGTGTTGGAGTGGAGACCGCGCTTAGGCAGACGTAATGTGGGACGTCTTGCAGCACGATGCTCCGACCACTTAAAAAAAATGTCGGGTGTTGGTTGTATGAGTGCTGCTCAACACCGGAATGGTTGGCGCGCACTTGGGGAGGCCTACGTTCAGCAGTGTACGGCGACATGCTTAGTATCACTACATAGTATAAAACAAAGTCGCTTTCTCTGTCCCTATGTCCCTTTGTATGCTTAAATCTTTGAAACTACGCAACGGATTTTGATGCGGTTTTTTTAATAGATAAAGTGATTGAAGAGGAAGGTTTATATGTATGATAACATCCATTAAATATCAGCATTGCACCCGTGCGAAGCCGGGGCGGGTCGCTAGTATGAGTATATAAGAAAACGCAAAAATATAATCAATAGATTTATTCATATACATACAACAATCAAAACTTATAACAATAGAACTTAACTAACAATCACATTTTATTTACCACAGTTAAAAAATCTTATATGACACTATCATTCCTATCAATTTATAATCTCAAAAACCCAGTAATAGGTGTACTTATTAGATTCCCAAAAAGATCTAAACTATTTAGTGACCCTAGGAACCTTTATAAGGACATACAAATCTAACTTATGCTTCAGCAGTCGACATCATTAGAAAGACAACATATATTTACACATGTATTTAGGTTTCATATATGTATATTTATTCGCATTTTTTGTAAAAATACCCTTCCCAAAATATCCTTTTAAAATGTCCATCCTATAGTTGCTTTGATAAGATAGCTATATGTGCTCGAAAAGTGAGGCAGGCAAATTAGTTACGGGGATTTCTCACAACATCGACAAACACGATACATTTCACATTACCGACACGTTGACGTAATAAAAATACCGCAACACCTAAAAATGACGATATTTTCATACCATTCATAAATATTAATTGATTGCGGATTAGGCAAATGTCAATTTGGTTTTGATTTGTCACGGTTTTTTTAATCAATGTATTTGTGATTATAGTAAATATTGTCTGTCTGAGTTTTCGATCTCGGGCTTTTTACATCCTAGATATTACCGAGTGTACAAAATATTGTGATAAATAAATAAATAATAATATATACGATCTTATACTTGTCACTTGTAATTATCATAAACCAACATTTATTAATAACATTTTATTATTTACATATAATATATCATTCCAAGCTTAAAGGTGGACTCATATCAAATTCCTCTGCAAATTGATCAACTGAATCACTCACATTACTGTCAAAATTCAACTTCACCGGGTTCATTGAACTTTTGACATAAGTCTTATTTAACACAGGACTGTTATTAATCACTTTTTTATCACTGGCAACACTGGTTTCTACACGTAATGTCCGTTTGGTTGACGACACTGGAGTACTCCCGGAATTTCTACTAATATTCAGTATATTTTGAACTCTGGCAACACTAGGAGATAGTGTATTCGTCAAAGGACTTTTATATGAGCTCATCGCGTTTGTAGACTTATTTATAATATGTATATTTGACAACGGAGGGGGTTCTCCATACATTTTCAATTTATTAATTCTATTATTAACATCCTTCTTTCTTTTCAGTGTCTTCGGCGACAATTCCTCTTGCTGTTTAAAAGTGGACTCGAAATCTAGTCCTGTAAGGTTGAATTCGGAATGTACCCTTTCTATTGAATCCAAAAATACCTTGTTTTTGGGCAACTCATTGTTCATCCTATACGGTGTTACATTCTCATTGCATTTCACTGTAAAATTATCTTTCAATCGGATACAGTCTTCGCATAGTCTTCTCCGGTCCAGAACAGACATTCTATTTAAACTGTCAACAATATTTCTTGCTTGAGGATTCTTAGGAGTCTTTGTAAAGTATGAGAACTCTGTCACACGGTATTGTGGTACACTTCTATTAGCCCCAGCTCGTTTCTGCAAGTTAATACAAGCTACTACTTGTCCCGTGTCCAATATTTGGTATCCAAACTTGTTTAAACCACCCCAGAAGTTAATACATACAATACTGCAATCATTGTCAGCTAGGTACACATTCTGAAACTGTGATTTTGTATTGAAGTCCTTTGTAGACGGCTCTATTAGAAATATTATCCCTGCCGTGTCCACTTCATTGCTTTCTGTTGTTATCGATGAATTTAGTTCTTTTACAGTGTAACATTTCCTTTTCAATCTGCCTATGTATGGTTTAATATTGTCTGTCTCTTTGTATTTTGATTGTAGAAATACAGCCTGTCTGCCTGCTGATAACTGTATCTCTGAATATCTGGAAAGAAAAGTTTTATTTTAACCTTTTTTTAAACGCGCGCTTTTACACCGAAGATGTTTTCAAAGAACATGGACATATTATACAAATTTGTTTTTTTTTAACTATCATTTTAATTGCATTATGTAATTCACATTATTAGTTTGGGTAATGTGTAATATCGACACTATTATAAATGTGTGACAACCAATAGCAGCCCTTCATGTTAGTTTGAAATGTTTATCATTGGTTGTGTTCTAGTAGAATAAACAGGTGACAGACAAGCGGCGACACTCGGCCACATACTAAATACTGGCTATTTCCTTTCTAATCTTATTCAGCTGTTCTGGAAGTCTCAAAAATATCAATGATGTTTTTAGACATCATTCTTACCTGATTGCAGTTGGCACCACATTCATAACTTCAATCCAGGTGTCTTCTTTTATCAAATCCATGAGAACGTCGTTAGGTTTCCAAATTGATAGCAACCCTGGAAAAAAGTAAATTAAGGTTTCCTTATTTGCTATTGTTTATTTTGTGACATAAAATGACGTGTTCGAGAGAAAAGTCCTCGGTTCGATAAGCGACCTACAGTTAACACAGTTGACTAGACTAGCTTTTTAAACGTGAGGACGCGGGTTCGATTCCCGCAACGTGTAACCACAATCGATACCATCTTTACTGCAACCACTATTAGTAAAATCTCAGTAGCAGGAGAATATGCTTAACCCGCCAGTGCTGTCAGCACCCCAGGCATTTTTTACCGAAATAAAGAGTTACAGGTTCAAACCCAAGGCACACACCTCTGACTTTTCGAAGTTATGTGTGTATTCACATTGAATTATCACTTGCTTTACCGGTGAAGGAAAACATCGTGATGAAACCTGCACACCTAAAAGTTCTTAGGAATTTCTTCGGTGTGTAGTCCGCCAACCCGCACTAGGCCAGCGTGGTGGACTATGGCCTAAACCCTCTCAATCGTAGAGGAGACCCGTGCTCAGCAGTGGGCGTATATGGGTTGATGATGATGATGACTCATCCTCTAGCCTCAGTACTTTCAAGTTTCCTTGAAGAACATAAAGGTAAATTTAAGATATTGAGACAAGTGAATGAGTGGATTATGACAATTTAGGTCCCCTTAGATTCGCTGAGCTTCATTGCTCGGCGCCAATACTGTGCGTGCTGTTGATCCTGGAATACAGGAGTTGCAGTGGCGGGTGTGTGGTGGGATAGGGAAAAAAAAGTGAATGAGTAACTACAGAAATCATAACTAATTTTTTCGGCCAAAAATGAGGAAAAAATCTCGTCTAATGGTGCGAGTGACTATACCTAGTTACTCTTTCAAGGAATAAAGGCATGTGATTATGTATATTATACCTTTCTGTATACCCAGGTCCTGGTCTCCAACGCCAGCGACCCTCACTTTGAGCACGGTGACCACATTCCTGCCACTCCTCAGGCCGTTCCTCTCCATCATTTCCACCAGCCTGGCCTGAACCCGCTCCAACTGTCTTTCGCGGCGTTTGTGGGTGTGGTCTTCTAGGAGTTTCGCTTGAGATGATGTTAGGTGGTTCTGGAAATAAATAAAAATAACTTCTTATATACTCCTTTACGCTAAACACTCTCAATAAGCTATATGAGCTGTTGATACTGATGCTGATGATGATGATGATGATGATAATGACGATCCTGATGACAATGATGATGATGGTGGCGGTGGTGATGGTGATAATGGAGGTGGTGGTAAAGATGATGGTCATAGTGATGGTGATGATGACGAAAGTGGTCGATGGTGGTGATGGGGGAGATGATGCTGCTGTTGACGATACACGCCTATAAACTGAGGAGTTAAGTGGGGGTGTATTTGACTCACTCTATTTAAAGTCTTAAAATGAAATTTCTAGTATCTACTAAAAGGTATTAGAAAGAAATATCACCAAGAATTATAACATAAAAGTTCTTAGGAATTTCTTAAGTGTGTGGTCCGCCAACCCGTACTGGGCCTGCTTGGTGGACTAACGCCTAACCCCCTTAGTTGTAGAAGAAGCCCGTGTCAAGTAATGGGCGTATATGGGCTGATGATGATGATGAAATTTAGAAAAATATTGACAAAACAACTTACAGTAACATCACCAATATCTGTACTCCGTTTCAATGCTTCAAATATCTGAGATCCACTTTGAAGAGACGTCTTCTTAATACTTTTGTTGTAACTACCCTCCGAATCTTGTGAGTCCTGTAAAAAATTCAGTTGTCAGTACTTTAATAGAAGCCCAAAAGCGTTACACGTTAATTGTGTAATGTCTAGTTCTAGTTCCCTGGGGCGTCGCGGCAACATCCGAGGGGCGTCGCGAGGCGATCGGTAAACATTCGCTGTCCGTATTTTTCTGATAACCTCATATTACGCTAACTACTGCTGTTTTTATTTCCAGTAAAGTGGGTAGTTTGATGGTGGGGGGGGGGGGGGGTGCGTCGCAAGAAAAGTAATAATTCTGTAGGGCGTCATAGTGTAAATAAGTTTGGGAACCCCTAGTCTAGTTTATAGTTTATTATTATGAATACTGTACCTCTTTTGATAGAAAAGCTGAAAGGAAACCGTCTGTCGTGGTATGGGCATGTTATGAGAAGGGATGAATCATATGTGGATGATAAAGATGAAAGTTGAAGGATGGATAAATAGAGTAAGGTCGAATAAAAGATAGATGCGAGTGCATGAGAGGAGATATGAAAGAAATAGGGGTGAATGAAGACATGCGGCTGATAAGGATGTGTGGAAGGATAAAACATACTGATCCGATAACAGCAAGATGATGATGATCAAGATGTTGATGATGACGATAATTATGATCATGACGATGAAGATGGTCGGGTTGGTGATAGTGGTGATGATGATGGTGATGTGGAAGTGGATGTGTTGGTGGTAATGATGAAGATGATGATGACGACGAATGTGATGGCGTGGTACATTAATATAATAATTTATGTATATTATATAAGAAGCACTACAATATACCTGATCTGAGAATTC
Organism: Cephonodes hylas; assembly: GCA_030295005.1. Classification (NCBI taxonomy): domain Eukaryota; kingdom Metazoa; phylum Arthropoda; class Insecta; order Lepidoptera; family Sphingidae; genus Cephonodes; species Cephonodes hylas. The sequence goes on along the minus strand of AP025387.1, from coordinate 3,904,612 downwards.
CTTCTCCACTTCTTCGTAAAGTCTCTCCATCAGCGCCTGTCTTTCAGCTTCATATTTCACTTGGTGTAAATGTTCCAGCCTTTCTGACCTGGTTACTGGAAAAGAAAGAATTTTTCTTAGGTTCTATTCCCTTGACACATATGTAACGATTTAAAGTGAGGGCATCCGCAGGATAAAACCCCAGGCACTCACCTCTGACGTTTACAAGTTATGTGAGCATTTACAATAAATTATAATCAATTTCTTTAACGGTGAAAGAGAAGGAAACTGGCACATCTGAAAGTCTAGGTATTTCTTAGGTGTGTAGTTTGCCTTTTAATTAATGAGAATGCATCCATAATATTTTTTTTGGTTGGCAGCATTGTATAGAATTAAGTCTTGTCACTTGTCATTACTCATCATTATTGAATATGTCCGTTGATTTTATTCAATCAACAGTTTTATTGATTTCCAACCTCAAATATTAACACCGCCAACTCGCACTAGGTCAGCGTGGTGGACTAAGGCCAAAACTCTCTCAATGGTAGAGGAAGACCGTGTGCAACAGTCGGACGTATATGGGCTGATGAATCTAGAATGTTCTAGAAATTTCCTACTCTACTTACCAGTACTTCCATCGTCAAACTTTTCAACATAAAGCGCCGGATAAACTCTAGTGACGTAGAGACGCAACTTCGAAATTTTCCCGCCGTCTAGTTTGACATGTGACAGCTGGGACAAGATGGCGGCGTTGCCATGGTAACCGAGGCGCGCGTCCCACCGCGCTCGTCTCGTGGAATTGCCGAAGATCTTCAATCGTACTGCCGATGAATCCTGTAATGGAAAACATAGGGAGGGAAATTAGATTTATACTATTTTTATAGAAAAAGAATCAAAAATATATTAGTTCTTATGTAACCAGCATAGCGATAAATAACAATAATTTAGGTTTTATATAACAATATTTTTTCTAAGAATTGTAGTGGACTAAGGCCTTAGTACTTAATGTTGTGAAAGGCCCATGTTCAACAAGTAAATGTATAATTTAATGATGATGATCATTATGAAGACATTGATAACTATGACAATAATGAATAATAAGTTTTGCCTGCTACTACGCATTCGCGAATATGAATTCATAATTTAATAGGATCACCCTCCATTTATTGATACTCAAAACATAGAATAGACTGTAAAACATACATCTTGGCCGACCCAAAGTGTTCAATTATATAGTAAAATTGCTTCTTTACCTCCCAAGGCGCGACTCCTTGGTCACAATTCAATAATTCAGCTCCGTTGGTAGCTATTTTGGTACCAACAATAATTTTCCGTTCTTGCACCAGTCTTGTCAGCATTCTATCTATACATGCCATTACGGTGTACCAACCGTCTGTAAGTAGCAGCTCAACGTTGTTCGCTGTGGTGGCAACACTGAAACAGGTATTCTTGTTCAGTTCTAAAAAGGCTCAATATATTTCTGGCTTGAAAATTTTAAGGAGACTTCATTAATAGCCTAATTTTTTTTAGTTTGACAGCCCCGTGGCGCAGTTGGCTAAACACTAATTTGAGAAACGAGAGGCCGCGGGGTCGCTCCTTTAAGATTTGCATTTATATCCTCTTTTGGAATGTATGTGACAATTGGATGTAATCCTGGTTTTTACTTCCCCTTAATCCTCTCGCTATTAACCCACCATCCTAAAATTCATTAGGGCATACAAAAAAGCTATGTACCCCAATGTGAAGCATATTATACCATAATATAACAGTTTTACTCATACTCAACGCACTGTACCAAAAAACACTCAATGGCATGGCAATAAAATTATATCAATCAACCATGCAGTCTTATGTCCATATATAACTACTTTAGATACTAATATTGTAAATTAAATTTATTACTTCCTGCCACATGGCAAACGAGCACATGGAAAAAGGATAAAATTGACGAATTACTTGGGAAATATGGGTGTGCCTGAAGAAAAAAAGGCTTATATACACTTTCTAATAATACATACCTATCAACTTTAACTCCTCCATCAAAGACACCAACCACACACAGAACCAGAGTTTTTGAAGCCACATCATCTTTCTCTAGAATTTTTCTCAATGCAGGTCTCTCAGCACTATACAACTCTCTATCATACCTATATTTCAATTGATTAAGCACATTTCTCACAGTACAAACCACACCCAAAACTTTAGGATATTTTACTTCATATGATATCAATTTCCACAAAATCAATTTTATATGATTGTCCAACCATCCGTTTGGTACCAGTTTTCTATTTACTGCACAAAGAAATATGTCTTTCAGTGATTCTACATTTATTGTAGCTGCAGTGAAATCATTTCTCTTGCCGAGAAACTCAAAATTTTGCAAGTTATCAAAATCGAAACTTGTTATATAATCATCTATAATCTTTTCATTGTCAATTGGTAGATCTTTTAAGCAATATAATTTATTTTTCTTGTAGTTTTCTGTGAATATCGATTTCTTTTCTGGAATTACTTGATCAGGGGTTTCCATTTTAACGACTTTTTGATTTAGTTTGTAAGGAGTTTCAAATCTACGTCTTTTTGCTCTAGGACAAGACAGAATAGGACTTCCAGATCTTTTGTTATTTCTGGACAATTCTTGATGAAAATCTTCAGTATGCAATGTGTTTTCAAGGTTATTCAACACTTGAGTATCTAGAACATCATCTATTTTTTCTTTATCAGGTATAGTTTCTTTTAAATCATTTGAAATTTTAAATCTTTTCGGTGGATTTTGAAAAATATCGACTAAATTATCTTGATTTACTTTTATTCCGTTTTCTTCAGTTTCCGAACCATCTATATCTTTGAATATCTGTTTTGTTTTAGCTAAAGCTTCTTCAGACACCTTAACTTGTTTATTACTGGCTGTTTTAAAGCCACCGAAATTGGTTTTAGGAATTTTATTTATTTCGACGATATTTTGAGCATTTACGTTATCTATTTTAGATTTTGTACTATTTATTTCGCATTTTTCGTCTTCAAATACATTTCCGTCCATAGATATTTTATTATCATTATTCTGATCATCAATTTCGTCAAACAGTCTCTTACTACGAGCTAAAGCAGCGGCCGAAACAGACACAATTTTGTTACTGGCAGTTTTAAATCCAGACATAGCTTCGCTCTTGACATTGCCAATACCATCACTCTTCATTGATTTTGTATTATCACAAAAGTTTTCAGAAAAATCGATATCTTGAAATATATTTCTGCATTTTACGAGAGCCTGTTTGGAAATTTTTACATCTTTCTTGCTAGCTGTTTGGAAACCTTTGAATCCAGACGATTTATCAATTAAAGTACTACCTGGATTACTAAAATCTGAATTTCTAAGCATCTGTTTTGCTTTTACCCCTACTCCTTCTGATTTACCTATATCTTTTACATGAGATGATTTATCTTTGTCAATTCTATCATCTAACAATTCTAAATCTTGAAACATTTTTTTACTTTTCTCTAATGCTTCTGATGAAATACTAACGGGTTTTTGATTAGCTGTTTGAAACCCAACCATTTTTGGTAATGGTTTCTCTCCCTTTGAAATATCGGGGTTAAATTCTGGAATATTTTCTTGAAATATCTTTCTACCCTTTTCTAAAGCTGTAGCCGATATTTGTACAGGCTTGTGGCTTGCAGTTTGAAATGTTACTGATTCTGGATTATCGCTCTTTGAAGTACTTGCGTTCGTATCTGTACCTTCAATATCACTAAATATCTTTCTACTTTTCAACAAAGCTTCTTCTGATATTTTAACGATCTTATTACTGGCCGTTTTGAAGCCTCCAAATTTTATTTGATTAACGAAACTTTCGCAATTAAGATTCTCATTACAAAATTGATTTTTGGCACTATTTACTTTATTTATTCCAGTTAAACCAGAACTTGTAGATGGTTGAACGAAATCTTCAAATTTTAGTTTATCATTTACAAGTAGATCATTTTTACTAGCTTCTCTTTCTATATCATCCAACTCAATATCTTGAAACAAAGTTTTAGTCTTTGCTAGAGCTTGATCTGATATTTTGATACATTTGTTACTAGCTGTTTTAAATCCAATGTTCATAACATTTTGTGTTACCTGTTCAATATTTTTAAAATTCATGGGATCGTTTTTCTCATTATTATTTTTCTCCAACTGATCATTATTTACCAAATCCAAGTCAATATCTTCAAACAAACGCTTTGCTTTTGCTGTAGCTTTTTCGGAAATCACAATGTTCTTACGACTAGCTGTTTTAAAGCCTACGAAAGCTGGTTCATCTTGATTAACACTATTAGAGTCACCGATAGACATTTCTATATTCTCAAACTCTTGTAAGATGTTTTCGTCATTAATATCGGTCTGTATGTCATCATTATCAACGACATTAGGTTTTTTAATACAGTTTGTATCACTATTATGTTTAGAAGATAAATTATTTTTAATTACATCTGTATTGTGATCCTTGTCATCATACTTGGCATTTAAATCAATATCTTGAAATACTTTCTGACATCTAGCAAGGGCAGTATCTGACAGTTTTATTAATTTGTTACTAGCTGTTTTAAATCCTTGGTAGTTTTCGAGTTTTTCTTCAATAGAAAACTGTTCATGAGCACTTTCATTAGCCTCCACTTTAGTGCCTTTCTCATTATCTTCATTAGGTAAGTTACATATAGAAGCATTAAGCATAGACATATCAGGGAATTGTGTATCTACATCAGGTATTTTACATATAACTTCATTTACTTCTTTAACTGATCCATATGCCAATTTATTAAGAGTTGAAATACTAATATCTGGAAGATCATTACTTTCATCCTCTTTAAAGACTTCAGGGCTGCTTGCTCTGCATTTATCAATAGGATCTATATTTTTAGTTGCGCTATCACACATGTTAACTAACTCAGTCAAAGTCAGCTCTCTTTTCTCACTCGCTTCTACTTCACTTAACATACTTTTTGCTTTATTGAAAGATTCAGTACATATTTGTATACTCTTGTTACTAGCAGTTTGGAACCCAACATAAATAGTCTTATCTAAAATTTCTGATTGCTCATAAAATGAGGTTTCTAAAGCACATGTGAATGGCAAGTCTTGTATTTCTTTATGTACATAATTTTCTTCATCACTACTAAAGAGTATTTCGTCTTCAAGAATGCTACTCGTTTTTTCAATAAAATCGTGAGATTTAAAATTCACTTGATCTGATTTTGTAATTTCTTCATCTATATTATTCTCAAGTTTCTTTTCAACATTTTCATTACGGTTTTTTATGCAATAATCAGAATTGATTTCTACAAAATTTGTACTTTTTGATGGCAGAAACAATACTTTGTCCAAAATTTGTGAGTTGATCAAATGTTTTGCTGTTTCCAAATCAGTATTTTCTTCAACTAGTGGTATGGCAATTTTCGCAAACTTTTCGAAAGATTCTAGGTTATATACTAATGGCACAGGTGACTTAGATTTCTTTGTCTTAACATTAAAAACAGGGCTTGTAGATCTATCTTTGTCTCTTTCTTTCAGAATTTCATCTTCAACAACAACCTTTGATTCTTTTCCATTTAATATAGGGCTCAATGACAAGCATCTATCTCTTTCTAACATTTCAAAATTATCATCCATTTCAATACAATCATTTACGATCTCATTTCCTTCATTTGTTGGCTTTTTGTCATCTTCAATAACAAATTCTTCTGTAAAACCAACAAAAGTTGTTTCTATCACAGGTATATTATCAGGCAAAACTCCACTTCCATTATTAACATCTTTCACTTCAATTTTCTTTTCTTTACAAACATCTATTTCAACTTCAACTTCTTCATTTAATACATAATTATTAGCTTTGTGTTTCTTCTCTAATTCACTTACACTTAGAGACATATCTAAATCCTGAGTAACTCCGCGACCAGCATCAAAAGCCTCAGCTATTTTGACAACATCAATTAATTGTGTATCGGATACACATTGTGTTTCAAACTTGTTTAGAACTTTCTTTCTGAGTAATGCCTGAAACAAAATGAAAAATTTTATATATAAATATGTTAATTTAAGTGCAAAAATGATTAAATTCCTATCTGAACTTTATAGGAAACTTATTTAAAAAGGGTAATATAAAGAGTCCTTGAAACCGAAGTGCATGCATGAAGAGGATAATGTCAGTGGAGGAAGGGAAAGAGATGTGTTTGGACCGTGGCATTTAGAGCTCTACAGTCTTTGCCTATGCCAATGGGAGACAGGCTGAGCTTATGTCTGTATATAAATAATGATACAAGCTTCATCTGATGATAAACATACATAATTATGTTCTGACATAATATAGTTTCTAACATTAAAAACTTTTCTTTAAGATCTAGGAACCAGACACTGCAATTTTTTTGGCAGCTCAACTCAATGCAGATTTTATAAAACTAACCAATGTTAAAAATTCTTCAGTGAACTAACATTTATCAAGGATAAAATGTGACCTACAGAGTCGCTTCCGACAATAAAAATATAAAAGTTTGGCCAGCTAAGTCACTATATATTATCTAAAGCTCCCTAGAAATCAGAATAATAGTTAATTTAGGATTAATGGTTGATCCAAAACTACAAGCCATAAAAAAGGTCAAAAATACACTTACTTTGTCATACGAGGCTGCCTTTTCGTCTAATGTAACATTGCTTTTCTTATGTCTAACATCCTTTTCATTAATTCTATCAGCCATTTGTATAGCTTTTAATTGAGAAGAAACTAATTTTAACACATCTTGCGGTTTGTTGTTACATCCTGACGAAGTTTTCACGCCATCATACAGCGAGGAATTCCTGTTTTTACGACTTTCTCTAAGAATTATTTCGAAATTTTCAACAATGTTTTTCTGATCTTCCATGGTAAAACTACGGAATTTCGTTAATGTTCTTATACTTGCTATAAATACCACATTTCAATTATATTATTACGAGGCTTATATTTAATATATTATTTAACTTATTTATAATATTAAATAATATTTCTTAGCGCGAACTCGAATAAACACATTTTATATTTGACATAACTGACATAACAAAAAATTATTCTTATTGCAACAAAAACAAAAGTATGACATAATTCAAACACATTTATTATCTTTCCTTTAAATTTTTCTTACGTAAATAATTACTTTAATTTATGTTATAATTAGATATATAATATTTGGCATCTTTGCAGCCTAAAACAATAACGACATTACAATGCAAAGGCATGATTGATATATTTGTTACTTACGCAGAACGAAACGTAAATGTTTCGTTTAAAAATAAATTCCTCTTACCCTTTATAAACACAATATTTTGAAAATATTATTACTTCTATAGTGTTTTATGTTTTGAGTTTCATGTAATGAGAAACATACATCAAGTATTTAAGTGCTTTACAAGTTGAAAATTATTGCATTTTTATAATCCGCAGGTAAATGAACTCGTTGTCGTCTTAGTTTTGGAACGAAAGTGTAGTTCGTCTCATTGTGTGACATAAACAATTATTTACGGCATAAACTCGAAAATTATGCAACTCAACAAAATAAATATTTTGTTTTGTTGTAAAAGTGGTTCAGCTATTCATCGTGAAAATGCTATCATTTTGTCTCAAAAATGGCGGTAATATAGGTTATGCCATAAAATAACTTTTATTGCTGGAGATAGAGACATCATTTAAAGGTTTGCACGTAGCGACATCTGTTGCTTTGTGACGCAGACTACAACTATGCTTACGTACCTATTCAATTGTTTATTAGTGTTATTTCTCTGGTGCCAATTTACTTTAAATATTGCATAGAGCCTAACATTTTGTGAGGAATTATTAATAAATATTACTGATGTCAAATATTTATTTAAAAATCATTATTTTAAATATAGTCTCCGACACTCAAATACAATCTTGTAGTCCAAGTTATTCACTTTCTACCTATGGCACTTATCCATAAACGCAATCTGTCCAAATTCTTTGCTGGATTCGGAAACTAATGCAAAATTGTGTTGTTCTCACCTAGAAGGAAGAAAAGGATTATAATTTTTAATGTTGTACATAATATATTTTTGGAGGTATTAGATTTAACATAAGATACTTTAAAAAAATACGGCTAGTAAGAAAATAAATGATCTACTGAATCGTTTTGAATAATCTTTGATATGGGGATAGACGAAAGACCACTTAAGTAACACGGTGGATACTTTTTATCCCGATAAAATGTTATGTTCCCATGAGATGAATGTAGTTATAAACGCGAGAAAAACTTTATAAAGTCTTTAATACCTACACGAATAAATCATTTGACCTCTTTGAATGATTTTTTAGGTACTTACGTGTCATTTTAGTTTGAGACAATATTTATTAGCAGACATGTTAAAATCCGATTCGCACAACACAGAAGTCCAAAATATTGATATAAAGTGGTTAATTAGCTACCAAAAATATTTTAGAATAATTAAATTTGGAACAACGCCATCTTTTGATATGTGACGCAAATTTATTTTGAGTTATAATACCATGGCCTTGTAATACTATCATACAGTATTCTAACTTCATTTACTACCCGCCTCAGTCTCAGCATGTGCTAGGCAATCGGCATGCAACAGTGAACAGTCGCGAATGAGCCGCGGTGACGACGGACAAAGCTGTTTTATTTATTTATTAAGCAGTAACCGCGCGATTTTATAAAAAAATAAGTACAAGCGCCTATTTAAAATTAATAGTATGTAATGTGTTTATAAATTGTGCTGTTTTTGGTTACATGAAATCTACGTATCAAAAAATAAAATGCATTTTTATTGAACACTTCCTATTCCATTCACAAAGTATTTTATTTGTTTAAATATAAATAACAAATATTTACAGTACAAAAATTAATGTAAACCCTAAGTAGAAAGATTTAATTAAAATGCTGTAGGTTGGCGGCCCTATCGCATGTTTAATTGTTTACTTACCGCGCGGCTGTAAGCATTTATCTCAAAGATACTACGGACTGCCGCGTTACGATTTTGTATGATAGTATTACCGAGCCACTGCATTCGCGTCGCGAATTTGTCAGAGACGGCAGTTTGATGGACGTTTTCGAAAGAAATCACCTTATTTCGTGAATTAAACTTATATCGCAATCTAATTTAAAGTTGTCAACAAATTGTCCAGTTTGTTCCCGCAACGTTTCTGTGTGTTGTTCGTGTTGTATAGTGATGTTTTAATCTTTTCGAACAGCTGTTTGTAGAGGTAAGTTTTGTTCAATATTCTCAACTTTAACCGTAATTATTTCCTTGGCATTGAAACAGTGTTTCCGTTTTGAAAAATAGGTCATTCGTTTTCTTTTACGTCCAAGTTATATTTTATTTCTCATTCAAGGGAATTACTAATCAATTCAATGAAGTTAAGGTTTTTTGTACATACTTTTATTTAATAATACATATAAATCGACGGAGTTTCATCTTTTTAATAATACAAACCCGATGTTAAAATAAACCCGAGTTTTAGTGTGCTGATTATTTTTAGATCAAACAGCTGGATATTTCACAATAATTTCAAGTGCACTGATATTACTCCTGACAATGAAGGTAGAAAAATAAAGTGTTTTAACTGAGTTAGCCATTGTGTGTAATATAATTTTAATTATTACACTAAGTCATAAATACATTAATTACTGATAGTTGTATAGAAAACGTCAAATTTTCTATTTTTTGTCGGGATTTTATTAACGCCAATGGGTTGATCACCGTGTCTATTTTGCCTTAGTTACCGATCACGGTCTGAATACACCCTGTATACATATTTCTTTTCCCTCAGTTTTTTTTTAAACACAGTCACATGCATAGTTCTGACCTTACATTAAGATTAGAGTCTAGTGTCGTGGGTATCAGAAACTGCGAGAGACTTCACTGTTACAGAGACCTAACGAAACAATTAATATTAATGGTCACACAAACATTTATCTCGGTGCGGGTATCGAACCCGCGGCCTCTCGTTTCTCAATATCTAACCAACTGCGCCACGGGGCTTCTTAGTACATCATTCAAGTTGTATTTACTTGTTTTGTGTACAAAAAGTATATTAAATAATATAAAACGCTACGTTTTTATCTTTAGATGGAAAATTGTTTAAGTCAAATAAAAATTATTATTATCTAATATTTATCCGGAACCGAAAAAATTAATCCTTGTAAATGCTTTAATACGCTCCATTATAAATATAAATATTTGATAAAAATAAACTTGAGGTAATGTCTATCAACGAATCGCGACTGTAGGAATTCCCAATAATGTTTGATAAGTAAATATATTTTATGTTGCTATGTAATGTGATTTCTCAAAGAATATATGTATTTCATTATTGCGGGATCTAGAGGTACCGGCTTTGATTCCCGATTAGGGCAGTGTTATTAACTGTTTAGTACCGTACTGTTAAATAACATCAACTTGAAACAAATTCTATCGGTGAGTTACACTTCTGAATGGAAAAATATTTATTATTGTTGTGTTAGTCCAAATTATTAAAGAAAAGTCAAAAAAAAAAAGATGGATGGAGTGAGAGAAGATATGAAAGAAAAAGGGGTGAATGAAGACATGACGGGTGATAGGGATGTGTGGAAGGGTTAACATTTCCTATTACCACAAATAGAATTGGGAACAGGGCAAGGGAATTATGTGTTAGTCAAAATAATGGAGGTAGAAATATATCTCTGCCTATCTCTTTGCCTAATCTCTGAAAGGAAAATTTATTTACTATAATTAAAGAATTTTCTAATACAAAATTTCAATAACAGTGACTTATCCGGGATATATTGGGTACCCGAAACAGTGGTCCGAAAGACTAAAAGATTATTTAAACTTTTTTAAATGTTTGTTTAAAAAACGCAATTTGACATATACTCGTAAATGAAAATATCCTGAGTCCATAATAAATTATATACCTAGGTAAGAGATATTATATTATATTAACGTGTAACTTTTGGACTTTAGTGGAAATGCTGTCGTTATCTGAAGCCTATCGATCGCTATCTTTCATTATTCAGTCAGTCGTATTTCGCGGGAATTTACCGCCAAAATAAATAATACGACCAAAATATCGGAATACGGTACAAAGGGCAAGATGACGCTAAACATTTGCAAAAAATATTAATTTAATTAATATATAAATACACCCAACAGTCACACACATAGTCCTGACCCCACATTAAGATACGAGTCTTGTGTATAGAAGTGTATAGAAGAAGTCAAAGAAAAAAAAAACACTAAAATTTTTATACATTATGATAAATTAATAATTTTCAAGTATATGTAACACATACTAATAGATACAAATGTATAAACATATATGATACTAGCTTTTGCGCGCAACTCCGTCTGCGTGGACTACAGGGTTGGGTTCAGAAAGATAATAAGTTGTAGTATTTTACTCCGCAGAGCTCCATTTACTTAAATATACAAAAATCATACAAATCGGTCAAATTGTTTCAACGTGAAACTGTAACGCGCCGGTCGACGCCTTGAGTATCATTATTGCGCGCTTGATCATTATTTTGAAACTGCGATATCTTCTAAGATACTCATTGAAATCAAATGATGTAAAGGACAAATTTATTTTGTATTAAATACTTGTAATGAATAACGTATTTATTTGGATAAGGATTAACATCGTGTTTGTAAAAACACCTTCACAAATAATGCTTTATTTAAAATAAATTTGGTTAGAATAAAAAACGTTATAGTGAGCCAACTTTAAAAGATAGAATATGCTGTCGCGGACTTTTTTTTAGAATTTTTAAAGGGGAACAATTCTGTCATACATTATTTTAGCGAAACTTTAACCGTTTCGGCAGCGTACGCAGCGGAAGCTCACAAAAAGGAAAAAAGTCCCCGATTTTGAAACATTCTTTATTGCTGCTCCGCTCCTATTGGTCGTAGCGTGATGATATATAGCCTATAACCTTCCTCGATAAATGTGCTATCTAACAGTGAAAGAATTTTTCAAATCGGTTTAGTAGTTCCTGAGATCCTAGCGTTCAAACAAACAAACAAACAAACAAACTCTTCAGCTTTATAATATTAGTATAGATATGAAAATGCAAGCGTGATCGTATATGTTGTCAGGAAAATGTACAGTTATTAACTGTGTTACGTCTTGGCGCCGAAATATGTTGACTATATGACTCATACTATTTCGCAATGTTATTCGTGAACATATTATTGACAGCCCCGTACTGACATATAAGAATATCCCGACAAAAAATAAAAATTTTCGCGTTTTGATAACCATGGGTAGTAAATTTCAACCTATGCATAGAATAAGGTTATTAATTTGTTATTATGTGTGTATTAACATTGAATTATCACTTGCTTTCACGGTGAAGGAAAACATCGTGATAAAACCTGCACACCTAAAAGTTCTTAGGAATTTCTTAGGTGTGTAGGCCGCCAACCCGCACTAGGCCAGCGTGGTGGACTATGGCCTAATCCCTCTCAAGTGTAGCGGAGACCCGTGTCCAGCAGTGGGACGTGTATGGGTTGATGATAGATAGTGGAAAAGTATACAGTCGGATACACGGCACTGCATTCAACGTCTTACTGTGGGTATATTTAAAACATACGACACGCGACGACGTTAGAGCTACCGCGCTGTACAAGAGTGTGTAGGCGTGTCTGTGACGCTCAGTAGCCTCGAACGTCATAGGATGAAATCGGTGGAGTTGCCGACTAAAATCGGTTATCGGGGTATTCGAGTCTGAAATCGGTAAACAGGGTGTATTCAGACCGTGCTCGGAAACGAAGGCAGGTAATAGCTAAGGTGATTTCAAACCCATTGACATTAAAAAAATCCCGACAATAAAATGCTCTAACCAGGCTTGGCTACCATGCATGAGATAAAACTAGATACTAGTCTGGTCATTTCTGCGCCCCTCCAGAGTCTGTGCCCTGTGCCTGGGCACTGCTGGCACCGCCCTAGTTACGGCACTGGGTACGGGTCAGAACTATGTATGTAACTGTGGTGTGTATTTTTAATACCTGCCTATTTACCACTGCGGAATTATTTGCAGAATATACGTATTTCCCGAAAGCACGTAATAATATTTGACATTGATAATAAAATCACACTCAAAGATAAATCCATTGATATGACAATTGACAGTCCCGTGGCGCAGTTGGCTAGACACCAGCTTGCGAAACGAGAGGCCGCGGGTTCGATTCCCACACCGAGATAAATGTTTGCGTTTAATTAAGCTTTACTGTCATAACATTGATAAGAAACCCGTGTCATCGTTATCAGTATGAAACTCGTGTTCTATGTAGTGATAAAATGCGCCTCAAACATATTTTGCTTTGTATTGATCTAGTATGTTTTATTTACTACTACCATAGAAGCAGTGGCGGTACTTCCATAGAAGCCCGAAAGCCCGACTTGCCTTACATAGTTCCGAATAACGAACTTAACGATTGTTTATTTATAAAATAACGCTATAAACGTGAATGTGAGTACTAATCGGTAGGTATTTATTAGTCCTACGTACCAAAAAAAATATGTTGCTACTAAATAAACATTTGGGCTTGCCTTAGTTTGACACCCTAGGCACGCCACTGCATAGAAGCCCAAAAGCCTTAATTACCTTACAATATTCCGATCAATAATCTTTCAGCCTTAAATCTTTATTTACCAAAAGCAATTTGACATATAAATGAAAATATCCTGAGCCCGCAATGAACTATAAACTAGACATGACACAATTCACGTGTAACGCTTTTGGGGTTCTGTGGAAGTAGGAACATTGACACGGGTATGTTAGCCTATATAGGTCCTATTGCTAGACACAGGCCTCCTCTTAAGTTACAACTGAGAGGGTTTAGGCTAAGGTTTAAAGTAGTGGATTAAAATACAACACGCTGGCAAAGGCCGGCAACACACCGATGATTCCTCTGGTATTGTGGGTGTTCATGGGCGGTGTTGACCACTTAATATCAGGTGGCTCATTTGCTCGTTTGCCTCCTTTTTCCATAAAAAAAAAAAACGCTGGCCTAGTGCCGGTTAGTACACTACACACCTAAGAAATTGCTAAAATTTTTTACTTGATGTACTTAATCATCATACATTCCACTGATAGACATGGGTCTTCTCTACCATTGAGAGGGTTAAGGCCTTAGTCTACCACGCTGGCCTAGTGCGGGTTAGTGGACTACACACCTAAGAAATTGCTAAGAACTTTTAGGCGTGCAGGTTTCATCACGTTTTCCTTAACTGTTAAAGTGGTAATTCATTGTGAATACATAACTTCGGAGTGTAATGAAAATTGATAGAATCATAGTATTTGTTTTATTTGTCAATGCAAGGTGATATAATTGTACGGGTGTCGTTATCTTCATACTAGTGAAACATTAATACAAGTATTTAGCTTTGTCTGTCTCAAGGGCGGTTCCAAGGGGTGGGTCATGGGGGTCATGACCCCCCTGGGCTGGATCCAAGTCCATAACGTTTTTTTGCAAATGCAGTATTCGGGCGTATTTTTACATACAGTACTTTTATTCCTTCCTTTTATTGATGTATAACGTCAATATAAAAAGCAATTTTTACCTGCATTTATCATCTCAAAATTAAATTATATATATGTCGAAGGAAAAACCATGGAATTGTTTTAAAATGTGGTGACGTCATCATTACCGACGTCACAGTTGTTGGTTTTACAACAATTGCTTATAATTATGGGTTTTCCTCAAGAAAAACCCCATAAACTACAGGGGCAAACAGTCCTCAATTGTTAAGAACAGCAGTGACATGACTATTACGGGAGGACGTTATGAGAAGTAATTGAAACAATCGACTTCGATCGCAAATCCTTATAATTTCCCAATAAACTAGATGTTTACTGTCCGCGCGTAGATTGAGGACTGCCCGCTCTGCTGAGGCGGGCAGGCATTTTATAGACGTTGTAGTGGGGCGATCGCTGTAGTGGGGCGATCGCTCGTGATGAGTCATTGTTGTTTTTCTGCAGCGGTCATGGGACGTTTTACTGCAGTGGAGCATTCGTTCGATGTAAGACATCCTTGTTTTTGTAAACAAGAATATATGGAGTGATGACGTAGCGTACATATATGGTTATACGCCGATACGGCCATTCTGACAGGCGGTGCGCGCTCTGCACCAGCCTCATTGATTCTTCTAAGTCTTCCGATTTCCTTTGGTTCGTGACGATTCTCGTCGAGTCTCAGTATGCCATAGGTTCTCGTAGATGATGATTACTCGTAGATATAGATGATTACTCGTAGATATAGATGATTACTCGTAGATATAGATGATTACTCGTAGATATAGATGATTACTCGTAGATATTAGGTTGTAGATTTCTCGGTGGTTGTACAACAAATTTTTTTTTTTTTAAAGCTTCGTAGATTTCTCGTTGTCCCACATTATTCTGCGAAAGTACAACAAGTTTTCTCTGTAAGCGACTTGCGTTTGTTATCATCATTTTTATTTTTTTTTTTTTATTTTTTTTTTTTTTATATTCGACCATACCAATGCTAGGCATGTTAAATTATTGGAGTTATTGAATGTTAGGTACTTGTAGGTTTCTCGTGGAAGCGCTCTCATGGAGCAATTTTTTTTTTTTTTTTTTTTTTATTATTTTGTTAGTTGTTTGTTTTTAGATAGATAAAGGATAGGATGATGCTGTGCTCAGGGCGGTCCTGTTCGCCGTGGTACACAGAGGCTCTAGGGGAATAGAGGTTAGGGTCGATGCTATGCAAAGCATAAAGGCTCTAAAAATGGAAAGGAAAAGATAAAAGTTCTCGTAGAAGCTCTCATGGAGCATTTTTGTTTATTCTGTTTATTTATTAAATTTCTTTCTTTTTTTTTTTCTTTTTTTTTTTTCATTGTTTGTTCTTATATTTATTTTTTATTCTCGTAGATAAAGGATAGGATGATGCTGTGCTCAGGGCGGTCCTGTTCGCCGTGGTACACAGAGGCTCTAGGGGAATAGAGGTTAGGGTCGATGCTATGCAAAGCATAAAGGCTCTAAAAATGGAAAGGATGAAGTGTCATGCTTAGTATTTTAATAGATACTGATACACGTTAATACCATTATCAACGCTCTAGTTTTCTCATATTCCTCTAGTACATTTGTCAAAGGAGGAGAGGACGTTTAATTATATTACGCCCTACACTGTAGTACTTGTCATACAATGTACACTGTGGTACTTGTTATGTTGCGTGTACTTGGTCTCACCGCGTACAGCAAAATGTACGAAGTGTTGGTTTCTTTTGCTATTCTTTTGTGAAAGCTTTGTATCTCAGGGCTATTCACATAATATTCATTATATTGAACGTGATCTAAAATCATGACCTTGAAGTCTTGTTCATGGTCATCATAGGAGTATTTTTTTTTTTTTTTTTGCAGCAGCAGCAGTATAGTACTACCAATCACCCGCATTCAGTGATTGCCTGCAACCGCATAGGTATGAATACCGATCTTATTCATCATTATTTCATAACCATATGATTATTATGAACGTAACAATAGTCGAACTTCTTTCGTTGTAATAATAATTATCTTTATCATAAATTCATCATCGATAACTATTGATCAACTTTTCAATCATTATGTTCACAATAGTACGGAAATAGGAGTAATAGTTGATCTAACAGACTGTATAGATGGGACATTTGCCAATGTATAGCCTCAGAGTCGAAAACTCTTGGGACTGTTTTGGTCCTATCTAAAGGACGCTCGGCCAGTCTGACATTTCTGTATAATGATGTGCTTCGCATATTCGTAATAGTAAAAAGAACATGTTCGAAAGTCTGTTGCGTACTTCTGTAATGTATTAATAGTACAACGTAGGGAACCATATTAAGTCTAATGGCTTGTGGAATTAGTGAAGCAATCTATTAGGAAGAAAAGATATTTTAAGTCGATACTTAAAATAGGAATAGGCAAATGCAATCGAGGTTTATTAAAGATACAAAAGAACCGGCAAGAGTTCATTTGAATAAAGATAATTTTGCCTTTGACTTTGACCCACGGTATGTAGTCTAGTCAACATGTTCAAAAACGTGTTAAATAGAAATAAAGCTCCTAAAAATATGAGCGATGGCTCATTCGATTCGGAATGACGTCTAGAAAAATGTTTTTGAAGGGTATATTAGCACATAAAAAATTGCAATTGTTATTAACAAAATAAAAAAAATAAAAAAGGTATTTAGTTTTTCGTTAATAACTTAAAAAATAATAATATTTAAGGAATTTTGAAAAAAGATCCTGAAAGAGGAGAAAATTTCCAATAAAAAAGAATTATTTCCCGGAACTTTATCTATATTATTTATATTATTTTTTTTATACTGAAAATAGAGCTCCGCGAGGGCGTTACGGCATAGGCGCCGCCTAAAAAGCCGGTATATCACCTAAAACAATTTATTTTTAATATTAAATGACAATTTAAAAATTTGAAAAAATTTTGGTGTAAAGTAGACACTTGAACGAAAAAAACCTCGGTGACAAAATTTTTTTTTGTCGATTTTTCAAAAAGTTACATCATTGTTAATTAACTAATTTTTTTCCAATCTCTGTTTTTATAAATTACGGCATAACATTTTTAATAATTGATCTAAAAATCTTTTCGCTTCGTGGAGCTCTTCATGTTTATGTACCTTATAAAGTTATGCAAAAAAAAATAATTTAAGTTAATTATTTTGTTAATTATAATTTTTTTAAATGAACTAAAAATGAAATTTCTAGAAAATGTTATTAAAAAAAAATTTTTTTGGTAATGTATTATTATTGCTGTTTTTGCATCTAATATAGGTATTAATTATCATCGGAAATTTTTTTTTAACGTCATTTGTTAAGAAATTATTTATAAACAAATAGACTATTTTGGGACTTAAAAAAAAAATCTTTATACCATATTATAGCATAGGTGGAATAATGATTTTTTAAAAAAAAAATTTTCTTAAATATTTTTTTTTATATTTTATAATCGATTTTTTTATATTTCAATTGTTTAAATAATTAGTTCAGAAATTATATTATTCTTAAAAATAATCACTGACCCTTTTCAATAGAATAACAGAGAAATAATTTTTTTTTATAAATAAATTAATTGCTTATTAATTTAAAAATTTGTTATAAACAAATAATATTAACCGTTATATTTTTTTCGAAAACTTCAAATAATTACAAAAACAACCATATATAAAAAAGTTTAGAAAAAAAAAATTGTAATAAAATAAAAAAAAATACAAAAAAAAAATTTTTCTTAACTTTTTTTATATATGATTGTTTTTGTAATTTTTTGGAGTTTTCGAAAAAAAATATAACGGTTAATATTATTTGTTTATAACAAATTTTTAAATTAATAAGCAATTAATTTATTTATAAAAAAAAATTATTTCTCTGTTATTCTATTGAAAAGGGTCAGTGATTATTTTTAAGAATAATATAATTTCTGAACTAATTATTTAAACAATTGAAATATAAAAAAATCGATTATAAAATATAAAAAAAAATATTTAAGAATTTTTTTTTTTTTTTAAATCATTATTCCACCTATGCTATAATATGGTATAAAGATTTTTTTTTTAAGTCCCAAAATAGTCTATTTGTTTATAAATAATTTCTTAACAAATGACGTTAAAAAAAAATTTCCGATGATAATTAATACCTATATTAGATGCAAAAACAGCAATAATAATACATTACCAAAAAAATTTTTTTTTAATAACATTTTTTAGAAATTTCATTTTTAGTTCATTTAAAAAAATTATAATTAACAAAATAATTAACTTAAATTATTTTTTTTTGCATAACTTTATAAGGTACATAAACATGAAGAGCTCCACGAAGCGAAAAGATTTTTAGATCAATTATTAAAAATGTTATGCCGTAATTTATAAAAACAGAGATTGGAAAAAAATTAGTTAATTAACAATGATGTAACTTTTTGAAAAATCGACAAAAAAAATTTTTGTCACCGAGGTTTTTTTCGTTCAAGTGTCTACTTTACACCAAATTTTTTTCAATTTTTTAAATTGTCATTTAATATTAAAAATAAATTGTTTTAGGTGATATACCGGCTTTTTAGGCGGCGCCTATGCCGTAACGCCCTCGCGGAGCTCTATTTTCAGTATAAAAAAATAATATAAATAATATAGATAGAGTTCCGGGAAATAATTCTTTTTTATTGGAAATTTTCTCCTCTTTCAGGATCTTATTTCAAAATTCCTTAAATATTATTATTTTTAAAGTTATTAACGAAAAACTAAATACCTTTTTTATTTTTTTTATTTTGTTAATAACAATTGCAATTTTTTATGTGCTAATATACCCTTCAAAAACATTTTTCTAGACGTCATTCCGAATCGAATGAGCCATCGCTCATATTTTTAGGAGCTTTATTTCTATTTAACACGTTTTTGAACATGTTGACTAGACTAATGTAGCGGTATGGTTGGTTTACTTATTAAACTTACATACCGCGTTTTGATCCATGGTGTATTTTTTTTTTTATCCACATGAGATATACATACTTCTTTGTATATGTCAATATTGTAAAAAGGCATAGTTATTTCCATAGGCTGTCGAAATTTTTATTTTATCTTGCAAGGCAATTCTTATAATTCAACATCGTGCATCCCTTGTGGGATGTATGATTTAAATGTGGTCGATTTTGTAAAACATGTCGTAACATATTCTAGTTGAAGTCTAAATTGTTTTTACCAATATTTGGATTTCTAAAAAGTTCTGGTATATATTTCTACCATGATGGTTGGAGTTCAATGAAGGAGATAGCCCATAAGAGGTATCGCAATATTTTTTATTTTTTAGTAGTGCCATAAGCTATTTATATCAACAATTTTGATTTTTTTTTTTTTTTTTTACAAAGGTTTTATCTCGTATTAGTTTATCTTACATTTGCCAGACAAAAGGAAATAGAATAATAAGTAACTTTCTTATGTTCCTAGTCCTACATTTTTTTTTCTTTTTTTTGTTGATTTATTAAGTAATGTTGCAACAAGAGAAAATCTATTGATGTGGTATCGAATCATCGATAAAACGAATATCAAATTGATTATTCATTCATTTACTATTAAGTAGAAGCAACAGTACTGTTGTTTTAACTGTCAGCAACCCATGCCAGTGACTTCACCAGTGTAAAATGTTCAAGATTTATTTAATAGCTTTTGCCCGCGACTCCGTCCGCTCAGACTACAGGGTTGAGTTTAGAAAGAGTTTAGATAGATAGTCTATTTTACTTCTTAGAGACCTATTTATGCACATACAAAAAAATCATTTAAATCGGTTTGGTAGATCCAGAAATACTCATTCCCACGGGAATACTTAATTTTTCGGGATAAAAACTATTCCATGTTAATTCTGTGAGCTCTACCTCTCTTTATACCAAATTTCATTCAAATCGCTTTGGTAGATCTAGAAATACTCATTCCCACGGGAATACTACATTTTCCGGGATTAAAAGTATCCCATGTTTTATCCTGATGTATAAGCTGTATTATTGTAAAGTTTCATTAAAATCCATTCAGTAGTTTTTACGTGAAAACGTAACAGACAGACAGACAGAGTTACTTTCGCATTTAGGATATTTGAATGGACAACAGGATCTTGGCCTCTCCGAGTTCGGACGAGGCTAGAACGTTGTACAAATTAATAATCCTAAGTTTACGATTGCAGTTATTTTTTTTTTTTTTTTTATTGTTTAAAGATTACGTTTATTTATTTGTATGCAATAATGACAGTGGCGTTTTCATTTATGAAGAATGATTTATTTAAATGAAAGTAACCCATTCCTCTGCAAGGGTTGTGTCTTGGGTAGTATTTTGTTTTTACTTTCAACCTCAAACATTTTTCGGAAGAAGCATTTCACAGATGATGTTCATCACCGTGCTTATTTGCAACAATTACATCAATACTAAACGTCTAGTTATTATTATTATAGGTAAATTTTTTTTTTTTTTTTTTAGGAATGAAATTCATATACGCATCATTGTTATTGCTCAATGTGCAAACGCATGGTGGGTGTTGTGACCAAATAATGGCTGTTACTTAATGTTCAAGCTGGGGACGGTGTAATTATACGACGGTGCAATTGAAGAATATTCTTATGAAGCATGAAATAATTATGTTAAATGCTGAACATTACCGTTACCCCAAGTAGTTCGATGTTTTTAAAACCTCATCGCCATGTGGTTTAGATATTACGATTAGCTTTCACTTGATCCTCAGGCGGAACCAACGAACTAACCTTTAACAGAAAACAGTATTGGATAATGGGCATAGTTGTACTTATCCCAATTACGATGTAAGATAGGAGGTTAAGTCATAGTTGTGGCCTACACTGTAGTAAGATGTGTAGTTTAGAATATATTGTGGTAATCGCACCGCATTGCAATGCGTACAGTAAAAACATTAAAACATACCTCGAGTTAAGGCGTTGATTGTCACGAGGGTACAGTTTTCTCTTGCCCATACGGTTACCTTTGCTGGTGTGTACTACAGGTTGCTATTCTATTATTATCAGGTCACAGAGCGGAAGTGGCAGGTAATCCCACTTCTGATGTCGAAGGAAAAACCATGGAATTGTTTTAAAATGTGGTGACGTCATCATTACCGACGTCACAGTTGTTGGTTTTACAACAATTGCTTATAATTATGGGTTTTCCTCAAGAAAAACCCCATAAACTACAGGGGCAAACAGTCCTCAATTGTTAAGAACAGCAGTGACATGACTATTACGGGAGGACGTTATGAGAAGTAATTGAAACAATCGACTTCGATCGCAAATCCTTATAATTTCCCAATAAACTAGATGTTTACTGTCCGCGCGTAGATTGAGGACTGCCCGCTCTGCTGAGGCGGGCAGGCATTTTATAGACGTTGTAGTGGGGCGATCGCTGTAGTGGGGCGATCGCTCGTGATGAGTCATTGTTGTTTTTCTGCAGCGGTCATGGGACGTTTTACTGCAGTGGAGCATTCGTTCGATGTAAGACATCCTTGTTTTTGTAAACAAGAATATATGGAGTGATGACGTAGCGTACATATATGGTTATACGCCGATATATATTTTTTAACTGCGACTATATAACCCCCTGGCGTCAAAACTGGATGCGTTCTTAGTCTGTCTGTATGTAGATATCATATTTGTTAAGGTATCTATCTATCGATCGCCCACTTGAATTAATGTATGGCTTACAGTCAGATGACCCACTTTATATCTATCTATAATAATATTATAAAGAGGTAAATTTTGTGAGTTTCTGAGTTTTTGACGTTGTAGAAAGTAATCTCTTGATCTACTGTACCGATTTTAATAATTAATTGTGTGCATTCACAATGAATTACACAGGTCAACAAAAAAAATAAATTTTTTTGGGTTTCTGTTCTAATGCTTCGATTCTGATTCCAAACATCGAAAAATACTCGGATATCAATTTTTAGGTCTTAAAGTTTGCTTTTGTCTGATTTATGTCGATAAGTTCGTTTGAAGATTTTCATTGATTATAATCATAAACAATGGGTGGTAGCACTTTGATTATTATCTTAATTGCAAATAATTATTTCTAAATTACACTAGTGAGTGTTTACTTGTCCATTACTATTAAAAAAAATCTATTACAGTTATAACAACCGACTTTTATGTCGTATTAAGATAGAAAATGGCAACAAGACTGTGTAAAGAATATGTTGATTCATTCTGTTTTATTTGCGGTGAATTTATCAAAGCAAGGATAAGGCGGATAAACCAAATATTCTTGTCACCTATGCTTATGGGATAGCAGAGCAGACTTAAAATATTACCAACGGCGTATATGGCCTGATCGACTTTAATTTCAAATTGGAAAACATAATATGAATGCTAAATCAATCGTAAAGCCCACAGATATATTGATACCACCGTAATGTATAAAGTTAGGTCTAATGAAGATGCAACCCCGAGATTGGCGGCAGAGGACGTGACCTCTTAACTGTCGCGGACGTTCCCGAAAGGCGAACGTCCAAATAGATTAAGTGGAGGGCATACCAAGCCCTCCCAATTTGGAGGGGTCCAAAATTGGACGGTGCGCTGGGCGGCAGCGGACCATTTAGGGCACTTCTGGCCCTGAGATGCCGCAAAACCGCCCTAAATGCGTGTGATGGTCACCGAGAGGTTTTAGTCGGTATGCTGGCGTAGCCAGTGACCCCGACATACCCCTTACGGCCTCCCCCGAGGTACCGAACAGGGGAGCTTAAGGCACTTTCCTCTCGTGAAAAAAAAAAAGAAAAAAAAGGTCTAATGAAGATAATTTTGAAAGCTCTAGATCATAATTCGGGAGCTTTTAGATATTTAAAGAGATTCTTTCCTAAATTATCGAATGCTAAAGTCCAAACTGGTATTTAGGGGTTCATACGAAAAAAGCCAATACATGCATAAAAGATCAACTAAAAAAATCGTTCTTGAACTCGACTTTTTGTTATTTTCTATTTGTTTGCTATTATTTGTCATATTTCTTGTATAAACACACTTTTTGTGTTCAATAAAAAAAACCTTATTATAATTTTAAATAAAGTTAAAGAGAATACATAAAAAATTGTATACATTTTTTAAAATTCATAAAATTGCTCTATTTTCTACAAAAGCAAACTTTGATCGGAATAGATATTTTTTTATTTATTTGTGACATAGGAGAAACTAAAATTTCATATTCAGGAGCCAGACCCAAAAATCGTGTTGACCAGTGTTATCACTTGCTTTAACGGCGAAGGAAAACATCGCAATGAAATCTACAAACCTAGAAGTTCTTAGAAATATTTTAGGTGTGTAGTCCGCTAACCCGCACTAGGCCAGCGTGGTGGACTAAGGCCTAAACCCTCTCAATGGTAGAGGAGACCCGTGCCATGCATTGAGACGTACGTATATGGGCGGATGATGATCACGTTGATGATCATGATGACGATGACAATGATGCCTGACGATGATCATTATAAACTTGATCGTGATAATCATGATAATGATATAATAATTTGGTCATAGATATTACCTGATGATCATGATGACGACTGCAGTGGGACGTATATGGACTGATGATGAATGACGATAAAGCTCTTGTGCACCATCTTGTGACAATTTATGTATTAAATGTATATCTTTTTCTTCTTCATCAACCCATATACGCCCACTGTTGAGCACGGGTCTCCTCTACCATTGAGAGGGTTTAGGTCATAGTCCACCACGCTGGCCTAGTGCGGGTTGGCGGACTACACACCTAAGAAATTCCTAAGAACTTTTAGGTGTGCAGGTTTTATCACGATGTTTTCCTTCACGGTTAAAGCAAGTGATAATTCAATTTGAATACACACATAACTTCGAAAAGTCTGAGGTGTGTGCCTGGGTTCGAACCCGCGACCGCCGAGATTCTCGACCGCGCGCCTAAACCTCGAGGCCGTCACTGCTCATGTGCCAAAATAAATTGTAATAAATCCCGCCCATCAGTTCCTCAACTTGATACGGTCTTGATAAAGCTATGACGCACACTGGGAGGGGTTTCGTGAAAATCAATCGGCTGACCTTTCCTACAGAACTCTGTGCCGAATATTATGCCGCTGAAAACATCATTTCGCACGAAAGGTGAAAATTAAGCGACATTTTGGACGATATACAGGATGTATTCAGACCGCTCTCGGAAACTAAGGCTGGTGCTAGCTACGGTGATCACAAACCCTTTGGCGTTAAAGAAAATCCTGACAAAAAATAAAAAATACGTTTTCCATATAAACCACATACATTTAATACCAATCTTTTGATGGATTTTTAACACCTGTGGATTTGTAATCGCTTTAGCTATTACCTGCCTTAGATTCCGATCAAGTTATAATACATCCTGTATATACCTTCAAGTCTGAATTCTTTAGGGCTTCTCTGAGGTGCACTTTTGTAACAACTTTTGCCAGATCCATTTCTCGATTACGGTCTGTTTATCTTCTGTATAAGTTTTATTTCTAGACTCAAAGCTGCGACTGATAATTTCCTAATGGAAAACCCCAATAACATTGTGCAATATATAGATTCCGAAATGATAAATATGTCAAACAAAAATGAAGGGCTGGTATTGCTTGTCATACATTGATTATCTAAAGTGTTGATATTACACGCAATGAATTACTAAGAAGCGAGTGTGTCAAACATATGACAGTGTAATCGTAGGTTCGGCACGCTCGGTATGTGAACATTTACTTTCTATTCTTATTCAACTGTTCTGTATTAGAACACTTTCAGCTTCAAAATATAAAAAATACTCCTTCCCCGCTTTAAGAGACCAGAAATCATCGAATGTAGCTTTATTAAACTCGCGAAAATATTCTTTAATACCAAAGCTATTAGTCATAATTTAGCATGGTGCGTTATTTCATAACTTTTTTACCCACTCGTCCCATATTGTCGCAAGGTCAAACTAAACTTCTATTTTTACTTCCATTCGTAGAAAAACCAACGAATCGTAACCGCAATATTTTGCCAATATAGTTGAGACTTTGTTTCTAGTGTAATACAGTTCAGTATCGATTGGAGAGTATTTGTTTACTATAGTTCATAATTTATTAATACAGTATTTATTTTGCGGTTGACAACAGGGACTATGGTTTGAATTTACCTTAGTCGTACAAATGTGACATGCTGTGATTAGAACGGTGATAAAAAAATTATGAATTTCGTGTAACGTAATTTATGGATGAGTCCTATGGGCTGTTGATGATGATTCTGTGATAATCGCTTGATATTCACTCATATTCATTAGGTGACACATGAATCTTAAAGCATGTTAGACATTAAATTTAGAAAGAGGTCAGGTTCGATACCTGTGACGGGACAAACATTTGTTTTTGTATCCATTAAATTAATCGGATCTGGGTGTTTGTCAGATCGAAAAGTCTCGTGATACAAAACTATTAGTTTATAGTCAAAACTATGTATATATGCCTGTTTGAGTTTTATTAATACTAAAGTCTCTTCTTTACAGATATAATGTTGGATACTCAACCCGTACGAAGTCCTTAAGAACCCAGTGATATACACACATACAGTGCCAATTACTCGCACACATATAAATATAAGTGCAACGCGATGGATCCCGGTTACTTCGACGTGGAACGGGAACAGAACCCCAGGGAGAGAGCCAATATATTCTCCAGATATTGTTATTGGTGAGTAGGTTGCATTGATGAAAAGCGTCGGTACCTCTATAGAAGCCCAAAAGCGTTACAACTTACAAGAGAATAGTGTAATGTCTAGTTTATAGCTTATTGTGGGATCAGGATATTCTTAATTATAAATATCAAATTGTTTTTGTTGAACAAATATAAAATTATAAGATTATTATTGGGAATTTTGTAAGGAAGGCTTTTGGGCTTCTATGGAAGAACCTTCTCTTCAACTGCCGCTAATCATATGAACTATCATTAAGAATTGAATAAATATTTTCGTATTCAATAATATATTTATCACTGTAGTGATGGCCTCGTGGTTTGGGCGCACGGCTCAAACCCCAGGCACACACCTCGTGACTTTCCAATTTATGTGTGTATTCACAACGAATTATCACTTGCTTCAACGATGAAGGAAAACATCGTGAGTATAGAAGCACACCTAGAAGTTCTAAAGGATTTCTTAGGTATGTTGTCCGTCTACTCTCATAAGTCCGGTGGACCAAGGGCTAAACCCTCAGTTGTAGAGGAGGCCTGTGTCCAGCCGTGAGACGTACCTATAGACATGCATCTCCGTGTGACTGATGGGTGTAATAATGATTAATGTTCTTCAGGTATACTCTCCCAATATTCGAGAAAGGAAGGAAAGGTCAACTCAGCATATCAGACATATACAGGTGAGTGAAAGAAGTCATTTTTAAGGATATGTTAAGTCGTCAGCGTGTGATAAAAACTGTTTTGTTAAAAGATGTGTAGTGCGTTTGTAGACCTCAAAAGAAATAGTATAGTAAGTGCTTTGACTGGCGAAGTATGGTCTTTTACCAGTCTTAACTTTATTTGAACTAAGTACAATACAGATCTATAGGGTAACTTTCCCATAAATAGGATAAATAATATGTTAATAAGGAGGGTAAAAATGTATATTTTCCCCAGATGTACGCCGGGACATCGCGCGGCGCCCCGTGGAGACGCCCTCGGCGAAAAATGGAAGCAGGAAATACTAAATAAAGGTATATTTTTCACTAGTAGTTGCCTGCAACTCGTAATGCTAAAGACATTAGTTACAGACAGAGGTGCCATCCATAAATTATGTCACACGAAATACATGATTTTTTGACCCCTCCCCCGTCCTTGTCACAGCTGGTCACATTTGTACAACTCCATCCTACCTAGTGTGTGATATTTTGCAGTTTTACATGTGGAAATTATTGAATAAAACTGCAGTTTCAAATTAATTTTCTCAAAGAGTCTTAGGTCGTCAGCGCTTGCCACGTAACACTAGTAAAGTAAGTAGCCGACTAAATAATTTGAATGTTATGTTTATGTAAGTGGAGTTGCAATGTTGATGTTTTATTAAGATTTGGAATGTGACGTCACGATATTTAGGTCCCCTCCCAACCCCTTGTCACACAATGTCACACTCAGTCGACCCCCTCCATCCCCTTTACGTGTGACGTAATTTATGGATAGTTCCCTATTGCTAAAGGCTTAAACAATTAAATCTCATTAGTCAGATTTTTGTATCTCTTATTTTATTCCTTTTAAATTATAGAAATTAATTAAGATATATTTTTACAGATAAAGGGAAGAATCCGTCGTTACTCCGCGCCATAATAAAAGTTTACGGGCTAAAGTTCCTAATAGTTAATGTTATTTACACCATACTAGATACTGCAGTTAGGTGAGTTTAATCGCAAGTATTTTTTCCCCTAAAGCTTA
This sequence comes from Cephonodes hylas, assembly GCA_030295005.1. Taxonomy (NCBI): domain Eukaryota; kingdom Metazoa; phylum Arthropoda; class Insecta; order Lepidoptera; family Sphingidae; genus Cephonodes; species Cephonodes hylas. Next base: position 3,876,715 of record AP025387.1, on the reverse strand, counting down.
TAAGAGGTCATCCATAAATTACGTCACTCGAAATTCTAATTTTTACCTCTACACGTCCTTGTCGAGTAGCCGGCTTAATAATTTGAATGCTATGTTGATGTAAGTAGAGTATCATTTTTTTTTTTTTTTTGCTCTCAGTGCAAAATTCGTGATTTCACTAGAATTCGAAATGTGACATCACGATATATGGATAATTTATGGATAGCCCCTTATGTGGGAGGAAATTGGGGAAATTCAGGTGCAAAAATATTCTTATGCATATGAATTGTATTCTACAAGGGTGGGGTTATGTATTGTATTTTGTTCCAGATTGGCCGTACCACTGTGTCTCGAGGGTCTGATAAACTATTTCTCGCCGGCGCACGGCGGGGTCACCGCTGAACTCGCATATCTCTACGCTCTCGGAATTGTGGGGTGAGACAGCATAAATTCCTATTGTTTTATTCGTCATCTATGATAGATTATTTATACTAAAAAACAGTACAAATTTTTAAGTTTAAGTAGTCATTGTCTCCAGCTTTCTGATACGCACGATACAGTACTTGTGTCCTAGTGTGTGTCTTTGATAATAATAAAACATTTTTTTCAGTTTCATGACGATCAACGCTAGTATGCATCATCCGATAGTATTATGGTTACTCCACGTCGCTATGAAAGTTAGAGTAGGGTGCTGCTCACTCATATACAGAAAGGTACGTCCTCATTTTTATACAGGATGTATTCAGACTATAATCGGAAGCTAAGGCAGATAACAGCCAAGGTGATCACAAACATATTGGCGTTATTAAAAATCACGACAAAAAATATATATTTAATACCGATGATTTACCAGCTGCGACAAGGACGGGAATCATCATAAGAAAAAACATGAATTTCCTGTGACGTAATTTATGGATAGCCCTTTATTGTAAACGTGTTTAAATCACCGTAGCTATCACCTGTCTCAGTTTCCGACCACGGTCTGAATACACTCTGTATACCTCTTTTCTTTTCCAGCTTCTTCGCTTAGATTTAACCGTAGGCGGGAAGGCGTCCGAAGGTCTAGCGGGCCACGTGGTCAACCTGCTCACCACGGACGCCCAGAGGTTCGACATGGCCAGCTTGTTCGTGATAGATCTTGTTCGGACGCCCATCGAGAGCACAATCATCATATACCTCATGTACAGGCAGATCGGAGTAGCTACACTAGTAGGAGTTGCTTTTCTACTAAGCTTCATTCCTTTACAAGGTAAGTTTATCAAAAAGAAAACCATTTTCTATTATATACTCCTATCGCCGTCCACTGCTGTACGCCTCCCCAAGAAATTACTAAATTCTAAGTTTTCTATTACAATTACTAAAGTCATCATTTAGGGGCCATCCATAAGTTACGTCACAAGTTAAGGGGAGGAAGGGGGTCGACTGAGCGTGACATGGGGCCTAAACATCCGCCCTGTGAATTGGGGGTGTAAGAATTCCGCCACGGTATCCCCTACTTGTCGTAAGAGGCTTCTAACTGGGGTGGCTGGTAACACCACAGATTCTGCGAAAGTCCCCGATAAATGGCAGAATCCCCTATTGACATTTGATACTCACAAACAAAAGTAATATACAAAAATGCACTTCTACCTTCCGCTTCATCATTATCATCATCATCAACAGCCTTCGTTTCGTCGACTGTTGAACATAGACCTCTCCTATGTCACGCCACTGGGCTCGAACTTCCGCCCTCATCCACCCGCTGTCAGCCACCGCGCGGATATCGTCACCCCCCCTAGCCAGAGGGCGTCCTACAGTACGTTTGCCGAGGTGTGGTCGCCAGCTCTTCAGCATGAATAATTTGTCAAAATCATTTCCCAGGTTACCTTGGCAAGATTTCCAGCAAGCTCCGCCGACTGACAGCGGTACGGACAGACAATCGGATTCGACTCATGAACGAAGTCATACAGAGTATAGAAGCCATCAAGATGTACGCTTGGGAGACTGCCTTCGCCAGGATCATTGGAAAAGCTAGAAAGTAAGTTATAGACTACAATATATTGCAACTAAAAGTAGTCATACAGGGTGTAGAAAGACTGCAATCGAAAACTAAGACAGGTAATAGGTACGGTGATTTTAAATATGTTGATGATAAAATTATGATGATTATCATCATTAGCCAATGTAAGTTCCACTGCAGAGCACGGGCCTTCTTTACTATTGAGAGGGTTTAGGGCTTATTCCACCACGCTGGTCTAGTGAGGATTGGCCTACGGATTCAACTAGTCCATTGATAGTCCATGGACAGTTCGTTTCTTCAACGTCGACGGTCGTATCAACTAGTTCGTCTATTCAACGACCGACCCCTGTCAATTCAGCTGGGTCGTTGAAAATAGCCTTTTATTCCAGGAAAGAAATGAACATGATAAAGAAAGCTTCGTGGCTCCGTGCTGTAATGCAATCGTGCTTGAGCCTCAACACGAAGGTGGCAATTCTCCTCAGCGTCCTGTCCTACATATCCTTAGGAAACGCTCTAACTGCAAGCAAGGTATGAAAAATTCTACTGACACTTGTCTATAGGTGTATTCAGACCGTGATCGGAAACTGAGGCAGGTGATATCTACGGTGATCACTTACCCATTGGCGTTGAAAATAATCTGACAAAAAGTAGAAATTTTGACGTTTTCCATACAAACCACACACATTTAATACTGATGGTTGTATGGAAAACTAAAAAAAAGTAGTCGAGATTTTTGGAATGGGTTTGTGATCACCGTAGCTATTACTTTCCGATCACGGTCTGAATACAGCTGTATACATAGCAACAAATAACTTGCTAAAATAAGAACTAATTTCTACCCCAAAACTAGGTGTTCGTGATATTCTTCTACTACGACCTACTAAAGGCTACTCTGGTAGACTTCCTTCCCCTGGCAATCACCTTTACCCTGGAGGCGTACGTGAGTATCAAGAGGATGCAGGAGTTCCTGCTCCTCCCTGAAGTGGACGACGACGGGGTAGACCTCCTCAATATAGACGGAAAGCAGGATGCCAAGAGCGTGGTATTCGAGAAGATAGGAAATGGGTGAGTTGACCTTTTGTACAAGAATAAAGGTGTTTTGGTGTGGATCGTAATTTTGGATACATGGTAGTTTGGATGAGGAGGGTTCGCAGTTAGGCTTTAAATGCTAATTCAGATATGTTTAATATTTCCAGTCAACAAGCTTACGTAAAATCGGAATCGAACCTGGACCGCCCGAAGCCCCCCGTTCTGATATCGATGAAGGACTACACGGCTCATTGGAGGAACGAAGAGGACAAGACGGGAGATGGGAGAATTGTCGCTCTAGCAGACATCAATTTCAGTGTGAGTCATGTTCTTCTAGCGGAATAAGTTTTTCCTCATCACAGTATGTAGGGTTTATAAATACCGTGGTCGAGAACTGAGACAGGCAATAGCCACAGTGAAAAACATCGTGATATTAAAAAAATATTTCGATTTTTTTTAAATAATCCGTTGTTCTTACAACTATATACATTTAATACTTGTGGTTGTTAGGAAAACGTAATAGTTTTTATTTTTTTTTCGGGTCTTTATAAACCCTAGTAAGCCTTACAAAATTCCAAATAATAAACTCTAAGTTTTAATTCTTTGACAAAAGCAATTTGACATACAAATGAGAATATTCTGAGCCCATAATTAACGTGTAACGCTTTCGGGCTTCCACGGAAGTACCCACTGCTTGTAACTGGGAAAAAAATTGCTGAACAAAAAGTGATGTTTTCAGGTGAAACCGGAGACGTTGACGACGATAGTGGGCATCGTGGGGTCGGGCAAGTCCACGCTGATGCAGGCGATACTTAGGGAGGTGTCGCCCAGCAGTGGGCATCTGCAGGTGGACGGCATAGTCGCGTATGCGGCGCAGGACCCTTGGCTCTTCGAAGCTTCGGTGAGTCGAGTTTATATCTTCTTCTTCTTCTTCATCAACCCATATACGCCCACTGCTGAGCACGAATCTCCTCTACCATTGAGAGGGTTTAGGCCATAGTCCACCACGCTGGCCTAGTGCGGGTTGGCGGACTACACACCTAAGAAATTCCTAAGAACTCTTAGGTGTGCGGGTTTCATCACGATAATTTCCTTCACCGTTAAAGCAAGTGATAATTCAATGTGAATACACACATAACTTCGAAAAGTCAGAGGTGTGTGCCTGTGTTCGAACCCGCGACCGCCGAGATTCTCGACCGCGCGCCCAAACCTCGAGGCCATCACTGCTTATATAAAGCAGTATTATTTGCGACTTACCTATATATAGGGTTTATTCAGACCGTTATCGGAAACTAAGGCAGGTAATAGCCAAAGTAATTATAAAATCCCTGGCGTTAAAGAAAATCGCGACAAAAAATTAAAAAAAATAATGTTTTCCTAAAAATCATAAGTAAAAATGTGTGATTTTTTGTCTAACTTGGAAAAGTTCGTGTTTTAACAAAAAAAAATTGAAATGTGAAGTCACAATATTTAGATCCCCTCCCTCCCCATTAACGGGTGACGTAATTTATGGATGGCCCCTAAGTTTTCCTTGAAGTCCGCTTTTATTCGTTTAAATGTATAAAAACAATAAATAATGATTGATTTGGTTATTTTCAGGTGCGTCAAAACATTGTTTTCGGCCAAGATATGGACCTACAAAGGTACAAACAGGTTATCAAGTGCTGCCAACTCGAGAGTGACTTGGAGATTTTACCACATGGAGACAAGACGATAGTAGGGGAGAGAGGTAAGTTTCTTTTTAATTATACCCTCTTTTTTTGTCTACCTCGTGGTCTCGCGGTACAAGTATGCGCAGTATAATCTAGAGGTCCTGTGTTCGGTTCCCGGGTCGGGTTTTTGCGTTAAGAAATTCTCAGCGCACGGACTCTAGATATGTACACCAAAAACAGCATTAGCCTCGCAACCTTTCACGTAGGACTGATACATATCTGAGGAATTTTGGGTGCAGAAATATAACTCTGCCTACCCCTGCGAGAAATACAGGCATGAGGTTAAGTGTGTATAATAATAATTTAAATGTGAATTATTTGTACATATACACCTCATTATAACGCATTTTCATATTACGCGGATTTATAGAAACGCGTTAAAGAAAGATTTACTGTACTTGTAAAGGTCTGATGATGATTTTTGATAACTTTTATCACCAGGTGCCTCTCTATCCGGAGGTCAAAGGGCGAGGATATCGTTAGCGAGATGTGTGTACCAGAACGCAGATGTTTATCTACTGGACGACCCGCTCGCGGCCGTCGATGCTAAGGTATGTGTGATGATGTCGTCATCATAGTCTTAGTGGCGATGATGATGAGAATGTTGTTGATGATGATAACGATGTTATTGATGATGATGATAACGACGTAGTTGATGGCGATGTTGATAGCGATGATGAAGATAATAATGATGACGCCCATGTTGATGATGATGATAGTGTTGCTAATCATCTAGACTACGAAACGGGATAGTAACGTTATTTAGAGAGAAAAGATAAATAAGTTTGTGTATCGATTTCTTTCCAGAAAAAGCGAGTTTTGTATGTAGGTACTCACTTATTGTATTTTCTTAGAGGTTGAACTAATATATTATATCCCCCCCCCCCCGCTCCTGTATGTGTCAGGTGGCGCAAGCGATATACGAGGAGTGCATCCGCGGGTTCCTGCGCGACAAGGCGACAGTGTTGGTGACGCACCACGTGCAGTACGCGCGACACGCCGACAACGTGTGCGTCATGCGCGGCGGCAGGGTGAGACACATTTGCACTAAGCATTAATAACCTACCATAGCCAGGAATAGAAGGTAACAATAGGAATAATAGGCTGCAGGCGGCTTCCGACCGATCCCGGTGGAGGTCTATGTCCAGCAGGGGAGCAAAATTGGCTGATGATGATGATGATTAATAACCTTACCTTCACTACATAGTATAAAACAAAGTCGCTTTCTCTGTCCCTGTGTCCCTTTGTATGCTTAAATCTTTGAAACTACGCAACGGATTTTGATGCGGTTTTTTTTAATAGATAGAGTTATTGAAGAGGAAGGTTTATATGTATGATAACATCCATTAAATATCAGCATTGCACCCGTGCGAAGCCGGGGCGGGTCGCTAGTTATCAGATATAGAGGAAGTACGCAATCAGGGGAAGGACAAGTATAAAACTGGTCAAGTGCGAATCGGACTTGCGCACGAATGATAAACATTATTACTCACATTTAAAAAGAAAATCTCAGGTTTTTGTAATGAAAAAAATTCTTTAGAATCATTGTGATTTGAAAGTGTATGAAACGAAAAAGACATAGATATAAGTTTGTCTTTGTCGCACATTTTCAGCTAGGGCCATCCATAAATTACATTACACTTTAAAGGGGAGGGTGGGGTTATCCAACCCTGTAGTAATGGATTTAATAAAGTAGTCATTTTCCATTTTCATCCCCTCACAGATAGTAGCACAAGGCACGTACAACGAGCTGCAGAACGGAATGGTGGAGTTCGAGAAGTTGATAGAGATAGAGAGAGTGGAAGAAGAGAAATTAAAGCAGAAAGCGACCTCCTACGACAACGAACCAATGGTGAGTCTACTTATTTAGAAAATTATAGCTTTTTAGCCGACTTCAAAATAGAGCGAATATTTTCCTCAAAGGCCGGCAACACACCAATGATTCCTCCAGTATTGTGGGTGTTCATGGGCGATGTTGATCACTTAACATCAGGTGGCACACTTTCTCGTTGGCCTCCTTTCTCCCAACCGCATTAGGCCAGCTTGGTGGTCTAAGACTAAAACTCTCTCAAAGGTAGAAAAGGCTCGTGCCCAGCAGTGAGACTGCTGATAATGATGATGCCACTAAACATGTTGTTATTTTCAAGGTCTTCTTCTTTATCAACCCATATACGCCCACTGCTGAGCACGGGTCTCCTCTATCTACCTTTGAGAGGGTTTAGGCCATAGTCCACCACGCTGGCCTAGTGCGGGTTGGCGGACTACACATCTAAGAAATTCCTAAGAACTCTTAGGTGTGCAGGTTTTATCACGATGTTTTCCTTCACCGTTAAAGCAAGTGATAATTCAATGTGAATACACACATAACTTCGAAAAGTCAGAGGTGTGTGCCTGGGGTTCGAACCCGCGACCGCTGAGATTCTCGACCGCGCGACCAAACCTCGAGGCCATCACTGCTTCAAGGTCTACAATGTTCAAAACGAACGCAAGGAAAAGTGTTAGTAAAAATAGTTTTTTTTTCTTTAATACTATTAAATGTAGACTGATAGTTATATTTCGTTTTAGTTTTGCATTATTTTTTGAAGTATCTTGAATGTTAGAATTATACAGTAGAACTTCTATTAGTCAAACGTAAAGGGAGACGCCAAAATAATCGAGTTATAAAGATTTCGATTTATGGACGATTGTGACTTGCGGTTTTTTGTTCGACATAAAGAAGTTTAGTTTCGTTCTCATAGAATTTGATATACAGTGAAACCTGGTTAAGTGAGACATCAAGGGACCTGCAATGTCGTTTCACTTATAGAGGTATTCCACTTACCCAGTGTCTCAGATATACAGGTATAAATAAATATCTGTCTCATTTACAGAGGGTTCCATTAATAGAGGTGAGAATACATGTTGATCCATGTTAGCAAACACTGCTCAAGTTCAGGATATTCTGATAAACGTGCACGTTTTAGTTTCCCTTGTCCTTCAGCACATTGTGATTCAATTTTATGTTTACTCTGAATTATTCTACAAAGAGTCGATTTTGGCACATTAAATTCGGCACAAACTTCTTCGCGTGTCTTCCCACTTTCATAAACGGATATTAACTTCAGTTTTTCACGTAATGATAACGATTGTAGCTTTCGTTTTGGCATTTTTCTAATAAACATCTGTATGATAGTAAAGCGAAACTAAAACTGAAGGTAATTGAAGCTCAAAATTTATAAGTTTACGTACTTGGAATTACGTGTGGAATTTGTGGGTAGAATAAGAATAAGTAAACAAACAATGTTATCTCAGTTACAGAGGTTTATTCATATAAAATTTACTCGCTGTCTTAGTTATAGAGGTAACTATGATGATAAATCGAAAGAACAAATCCCAGATATAGAGGCTTACCTCGTCCCACTAACAGAGGTAATTCAGTGCCAAAGTGTTGGGACCTCAGCATGAGTTCCAGTTATGAAGGTTTCTCACTTATCCAGGTCCCACTTAACCAAGTTTCACTGTATATGTTAATATGTAATATTTTGCCGTAATACTAGGGACGAGGGGAGACATACAAATGTGACCAGCTGTAAAAAGAAGAGGGAGGGGTCAAAAAATTATGAAGATCGTAACATAATTTATGAATGGCCCCTAATGAGGTTGTATTTAATTCTTACGCAATTTTATTTAGATATATTGATGTAATCGAGATACAGAACTCCAGTTTACTTTTCTAGTTACTTAGGGAAAATGAGTGCCAAAGTGGTTTCAAGATTTGGAGGTTTTCAATTTATCGAGGTTTGACTTAATCTGCCCTGTGGCAAGGGGGCGTTAGAATCTCACCACGGTATCCCCTGCCTGTCGTAAAAGGCGACTCAAAGGGGCCCTTGGGGTCGTTGGGCGCGTTGCGGGGGCGGCGCGTCCTTACTGAAAGTGACCCCGAGAGGGGCGGCGGCACTGTGGCCTGTGTACGTCGTGGGCGCCCACACACAACCGGGGCGTCCGAACAAGCTGGTGGGGGTGCAACTGCGCCCCCTATAACTCCGAGACGGCCGAGACGTTTACGTCTCGGAGGCGCACAGGGCGGCTGCGGTTAACGGTGGGCGCCTCTCGCCCGCGTACCGTGGTCGCCCCACTCGGCGCGGAGATGGCCACCGGGGGGTTTTGGTCGGTATGCCGGTTTAGGGATTTCGTTAGGGACCCAGCCCGGCACTAACATCTGCGCGGACATGACGTCGCCGCGTGCCGGGCTGGAAGACCGGTGACCCCGACATACGCTTCCCGCCCCCAACTGCCCCCGGGCTGGCGGGAAGTAGAGCCATAAACAGCTTTCCCCTCGATAACAAAAAAAAAAAAAAAAAGGTTTGACTTAATGAGGTCCTACTGTATATGCTTTATCGCGCCATCTAGCGAAACTTTCAGGCAACAGGTTACGAAACAAGGTAATAGTCGAGTACTTAGTCAATTAGAGAGCGTTGTATGTCAACTTCTATTAAATATTTTTGTAGACAACTTACCTGTTTCGTAGACAAAAATAATGTTATTTGCTTTGCAGGAACACAGTTACAAATTGAGGTCCCAGAAGTCCATGTCAGAGGATTCGCAGTTATCTTTCGATCTGGACAAAAATTTAGACCCTAAATATGAAGGTAAGTTTTGGTCTAAATAAATATACTAGCTAGTTTATGCATTAATCTAGTATTCGTTAAAATATTTAAGGATAACAGGTTTAGGCGCCCGGTTGAGAATCACGGCGGTCGCGGGTTCAAACCCCAGGCACACACCTCTGACATTCAATTAATTCTGACAAATTATCACTTGCTTTAACGATGAAGGCAAATATCGTGATGAAACCTGCACGCCTAAAAGTTCTTAGAAATTTCTTATGTACGTAGTGCGCCAGAAGAGGCCCGTGCCCACCAGTGATACTTATATGGGTCGATGTTGATAATTAAGAGGCTCCTGCTGATGATGACGATAATGATGATGATGATAATGGTAAGAATGACGATAACAATAACGATGATAACGACGATGATATTGATAATGATGATGATAGCAATGTTGATGATGATGATGATGATGACATTCCAGGCGAGAGTCAAAACAAAGGCTCAGTGGACAATAGCGTGTACATGTCGTACATCCGGAGCGGCGGCAACAAATGGTCCATGGCGGTACTCTTCGGGCTGTTCATCATGGTGCAGGTGTTCTACTCCTCAACAGACTTCTGGCTCAAGGAGTGGTGAGTTGGCGATTGGCAAAGTAATCGATTCTAGTATCGATGTCGTGCAATGGGGCCATCCATACATTACGTCACACGAAATTCATGATTTATGACCCCTCCCCGTCCTTGTCACACATTCAGTCGACCCCCTGCTTCCCCCTTAACGTGTAACGTAATTTATGAAGGCCCCTTAAGGAATGACAAGTGGTAAATTTTCAGACAATTTTATCTATTCGTATCAATAATATTTGTGCCGATTCCGTTTTACCATCGGGAGCTTGGAACAAAAAATGACAATGAAAGGCAATACTTAATAATTAGTTAATAAATTTTTCTTCGAATATTTTCTAATGATAGCTGATGATGTAAGTGGACAGCGTTACGTTGTGTACCGATGCTGGTGCAGCTATGGTACACATGTGAGGTTATGTGATGAGGTAGCGACGAGGTAAATAAAACGACTGGTCTTGGTGTGTGCCAATGGGTGACTCTGCGTGACTCATTGTATGCAGTAATCTTTATTGATATTTATATTAAAATCTGACCTAGATTAGGTTCGATGACAATGCTGACAATGTTATACTGACTCCACAATGTATTTGGTTCCAGGGTGGACATGGAGGAAGCCAACAGTGCAGAGATCATAGCGAACACTAACAGCACGCCTGGAGCGCCGCCGCCTGGTAAGTACCCTGTTGAAACCAGCGTGGAACTTCCATTGAAGCCCGAAAGCTTGCATACATAATACCGAAAATTTGACCTTCCAATCTTTGTTCAACCTAACAAATTTTGACGTACAAATGAGAATATCCTATAAAACACTATATAATAAATGTTTTAAAAATGTCTCCTTCCAGTAGTGATATTCGAAGATTTACCCCAGAATCGATTCGGCTTGACCCGAGATCAGTGTTTGTACGTATACGGAGGTCTGATCGCAATCTCTGTATTCTTCACTTGGAACAAACTCGTTGTGTTTTACAATACATGCATCAAGGCTTCTATCAATCTACACGACACTATGTTCAGGTTAGTTTCACTTTCTTATGTCTAACTGCCTTGCTACCTATCTAACTGCCTAACTCCCTTTCTATCTATCTAAGTGCCTGGTTATCTAACTGTATAACTTTCTTTCTACCTGCCTATCTATCTCCCTGTCTATATTTTTTTATCTAACTGCCTGGCTATCTATCTATCTGCCTCACTTTATTTCCGTCTATTTACCTACCTAGTTATCTATCTACGTCTATTATTGTAACTTATAGCCTAAGATCCCACCACGAAATTACTACATACATTATGACGTGAGTCAAACATACATTTTTACATTCGTGTATGAATAGGAGAATACACTGATATACGGCAGCCAGTGAAAATATGCCCGCAAGTAATTTTAATTAAATTAATGAAAATTAATTTTTGGAATAAAATTTCATGCACTTCGTTTTTAAATAAAATATGATCCACGTCATAGCTATGCATGTAAAGAATTCTAAAATCCATAGGTGCCGTTCCACACTCAGCCGCAACTACCCCGCAGCCAGGTGCAAACAGGTAACATTATGGAGTTTTTTTACACTCATAACGTACTCGGATGATTTTGGTATCAAATTAAAGCTGATTTTTTTTCTAATATGATGATATATGTCTGCCTGCGAAGTAATAGCCGCAAATTAGCGGTGCCATCTGTTAAAAACGCGTAATAACCGGGATAAAGTGTTCTCAGCCGACACATTTAATAATATTTAGTTCAAAAAATAAGTCGGATTCCTTCAAAATAAAAATTGCACGTTATCAAGTATATATTTTTCTTTTATTTAAATGTTTTTAACTAACTTTTTGCTCGGGGATATGTTCAATTCAGTTAATTTTTTTTTCATTGCATATATTATAAATTTAACAGAATTTTGAGCCTCGAAAATGACTCTAAAATGAATGTGTCAACCTTAGCTCAGTTATCTTGTTGTATTTTCACATTGAATTATCACTTCCTTTAACAATGAAGAAAAATATCGCGATGAAACCGGCTCACCTAAAAGTTCTTATGAATTTCTTAGGTGTGTAGTCGGCCAACCCGCACTAGGCCAGCGTGGTGGACTACGGCGTAAAAACCCTCTCAAATGGTAGAGGAGACCCGTGCCCAGCAGTGGGACGTGTTTGGGTTGATGATGAATAAGTTTTAGCGTCATCTGGGCAAAAACAGTGTTTTTCGAACCCCTTAGAATTGATGAAAGACCCATCGTACAAATATGTAAATTACCAATTATTTTAGGAAATATTGTTTGCTAAAAAGTTAATTAAGAACATTTAAAGATTTTTGCGTAAATTTTGATAAGTAACAAGATAACTGAGCTAAGGTTTACACAAATTCATTTTAGTTATTTTCGAGGCTCAAAATGCTGTTAAATTTATAATACCTATATGCAATGAAAAAAAAATTGACTGAATTGAACATATCCCCGAACAAACAGTTAGTTAAAAACATTTAAATAAAAGAAAAACATATACTTGACAACGTGTAATTTTTATTTTGAAGGAATCCGACTTATTTTTTGAAATAAATATTATTAAATGTGTCGGCTGAGAACACTTTATCCCGGTTATCTCGCGTTTTTAACAGATGGCACCGCTAATTTGCGGCTATTATTTCGCAGGCAGACATATATCATCATATTAGAAAAAAAATCAGCTTTAATTTGATACCAAAATCATCCGAGCACGTTATGAGTGTAAAAAAACTCCATAATGTTACCTGTTTACACCTGGCTGCGGGGTAGTTGCGGCTGAGTGTGGAACGGCACCTATGGATTTTAGAATTCTTTGCATGCATAGCTATGACGTGGATTATATTTTATTTAAAAACGAAGTGCATGAAATTTTATTCCAAAAATTAATTTTCATTAATTTAATTAAAATTACTTGCGGGCATATTTTCACTGGCTGCGGTATATCAGTGTATTCTCCTACTCATACACGAATGTAGAAATGTGTGTTTGACTCACGTCATAATGTATGTAGTAATTTCGTGGTGGGATCTTAGGCTATTAATTTTAAGTGGGTATCAATAAAGTGTTGTCTATCTATCTATCTGACTTACCTTACTTCTTTTCTATCTATTTAACTGTATGGCTATCTATCGATATGACTGACTGCCTATCTACACAATAAAGCAGTTTATTAAATACACATTTCCATAATACCTATCTACGTTTCTATCTGTAGTTTTTAATCATTGTACATTTTTTCAATGTCTTTACAAAAGGATATTAAAAACGGAATTGAGAAAGAATACTATCCCAATAACCGAAGATTCAACACGTATAATACTTTTGTTCCAGGGGCGTGACGAATGCCCCGATGTGGTTCTTCCACCACAACCCGTCGGGGCGGATCCTCAACCGGTTCTCCAAGGACATGGGGCAGGTGGACACGCTGCTGCCCATCGCTCTTGATGACTGTCTCGGGGTGAGTTGGGGTTCAATCCCCAGGCATATACCACTGACTTTTCAAAATTAGGGGTCATCCATAAATTACGTCACACGTTAAGTGGGAGGCAGGGGGTCGACTTAGTGTGACAAGATAGTGGGAAGGGACCTAAATATAGTGACGTCACATTTCAAAATCTTATACCACGAACTATGTACTGTTACCGTAAAATTCAAAATATTGCAATTCTACTTATGTACAAAAAACATAATTATGATTCAAATTGTTATGTCGGGTACTCGCTCTACCAGTACTACGAGCCGCACAGAGACAAATGTTTGTGTGATCCACTAATAGTTGTTTCGGGTCTGGGTGTTTGTGAGAGTAAAAAAGTCTTGTAACCTAGTGTGGGGTTGGTGTTATGTATGTGACGGTTGGGTGTATTTATTTATTTCTTCCTCCAGTTCTTCCTGGAAGTGATAGGGATCCTGGTGGTGGTGTGCCTGGTGAACTGGTGGCTGATCCTGCCCACGGCGGTGGTGGGGACGCTGCTGATGCTGCTGCGGGCCCTGTTCCTCGCCACCAGCAGGGACCTCAAGAGGGTCGAGGCTATAGGTCAGTATTCCAAATGAAAATTATTGATTGAACCTTAAAAATGTCTGAAATATTTAGCTCCTCACTTTTTGAGGCCGCTACGTGAAAGGACGAAAATAGAATCCTCGACAACTCCGTGGCGCAGTTGGTTAGACACCAGCTTGCGAAAAGCCGCGGATTCGATCCCCCCATCGTGACAAATATTTCTGTGATTCACAATGAATGATCGCTTGCTTCAATGCTAAAGGAAAACATCGTGAGGTTCTTAGGAAGAAAAAGTTCTTTGGAATTTCTTAGGAATTTTTTTCTTCCTCCAACCCGCACTAGAACAGCGTGGTGGACTTAAGCCTAAACCCTCTCTATGATAGAGGTGGCTCGTGCCTAGCAGTAGTACTCATATGGGCTGATGATGACATTCCATCATCAACCCATATACGCCCACTGCTGAGCACGGGTCTCCTCTACCATTGAGAGGGTTTAGGCCATAGTCCACCACGCTGGCCTAGTGCGGGTTGGCGGACTACACACCTAAGAAATTCCTAAGAACTCTTAGGTCTGCAGGTTTCATCACGATGTTTTCCTTCACCGTTAAAGCAAGTGATTATTCAATGTGAATACACACATAACTTCGAAAAGTCAGAGGTGTGTGCCTGGGGTTCGAACCCGCGACCGCCGAGATTCTCGACTGCGCGCCCAAACCTCGAGGCCATCACTGCTTAATGCTGCTGATGATGACAACGAGATATATAATTTAACTAGCAATTGGATCTCGCTAAGGAGCATTTCTAAAATAAGACTTTCTTCATCACCAGCTCGCAGCCAGTCGTTGAACCATCTATCGGGAACGGTATCAGGTCTGACGACGATCAGGTCGACGCGGCATCACCAGCGCACCCTGGCGCGAGAGTTCGACAAGCTGCAGGACCTGCACAGCTCTGCATGGACCATGGTGCTAAATACTAACAGGTAATACATGGTCCAGGGAAGAGACATGAGGTACCCTCCCACGGCCTGGGTCCAGGACTAATAAAAATTGTTAAATATGATGTTTATGCAAAGGTATTATTAAATACAGTCCTTACATGCAGGGTGTATTAAGACCGTGATCGGAAACTAATTGGCGTTAAAAAAAATGAAAAAAAAAACGTTTTCCACACAAACCACATACATTTAATACTGATGGTTTTATGAAAAACGTCAAAATGTTTATCGCGGTCTGAGTACACCTTGTATTATGTATACTAATAAAATTACTATATTTTTACATCTGTACCTATTCCCAAAATTAAAATGTTAATTTCTTGTGATTTGACCACGACTGTCTAATTTCTTTCTTTCCTTCCTTTATCAACCCATATACGCCCACTGCTGAGCACGGGTCTCCTCTACCATTAAGAGGGTTTAGCCCATAGTCCACCACGCTGGCCTAGTGTCTGTCTAATTTATAATTGTTTAATGTGGACTCAGGATATTATAATTTATTAGTCAAATTGCTTTTGTTAAAAAATTAAAAGTTTAGAGATTACTCTATTCGGAATTTCGCAAGGCTAGCTGGGCTATGTATGTGGCTGTTTGGTGTATTTATGTATGAAATTACGTTTGTCTTCGCAGAGCGTTTAGTTTCTGGATGGACATGGTGTGCTGCATCTACCTAGCCCTGGTCACCTTCAGTTTCTTCCTCTTCGCCAGCGAAGGTATGGTCTTTTACAACATAAAACTAATAATAATTTGAATCGCACTTAGGGTATAAAATAATGATGTGAAGTGATTAGCCTAAACAATTTCAATGTTTTATTTAAGTAGTTGCATTTTTTTTATTTTTCGTCAACAGTGCAATGTTCGTGTATTAACAAGATTTTGCAATATGACGTCACAATATTAAGGTTGCCTCCCCCCCCCCCTTGTCACATAATGTCACACACAGTCGACCTCCTCCCTCCCTCTTAAAGTGTGACATAATTTATAGATGGCCCCTAACCTCAATTAAGGATTCAAATTTTGCAATATATACATGATACATCCCATTTTCAGGTACATTCGGTGGACAAGTGGGTCTAGCTATCACCCAAGTGATAGCACTGGTCGGTATGTGCCAGTACGGGATGAAACAAACTGCCGAAGTCGAAAATCAGATGACATCTGTAAGTTAGGAGTTTCCAACTTCTTTACATTGCTTTTCTGATTAACTTCGTTGCGGGATTATGACAATTTAAGTCCCCTTAGATTCGCTGAGCTTCATTGCTCGGCGCCTATACTGTGCGTGCCGCTGTTGATCCTGGAGTACAGGAGTTGCAGTGGCGAGTGTGGGATGGGATAGGGGAAAAAAATCTGTAAGTTAAAGTTTGACTTGACGGATTTTCACCTGTGGTGCGTTTATTGCGTTTAATTTCACTAACTGTAATTGTCTTTCTTTGTGTAGGCGTGAAATCTCATAGTTCAATGTTTTGGCACCCGCTTTGCAGTGGAGGGAAGTGGACAACTGTTTGTTTTCCAACTCCTCCATATATTATTTTTCTGATTAACTTAACGTTGATCATGACAATTTAGGTCCCCTAGATTCGGTGAGCTTCATTGCTCGTCGTCAGTACTGTTGCTGTTGATCTTAAAGCACACGTATTACAGTGGCGGGGGTGTGGTGGGATAGGACCAAAGATTTTTAAAAATCTATCCAGAAATGAGGGTAGAAGCAGTCCCAGGATGAATATACGAGTCACTCATCCCCGAATTTCCTTCCCAGGTCGAGAGGATCCTGGAATACACCAACTTACCGCCAGAAACTCCAGTGGAGGTGGACGAAGCGGCCATCAAGAAGAACCGCCCTGGTCTAGACTTCGACAAGTGGCCTTCTAAAGGTAAGGTCTTGAGAATACATACATACAACATATAGTATAGAATACATACAAGGTGTATACAGACCGAGAACGAAACCTAAGACAGGCAATAGCCACGGTGTTTACGAGCATAGTGACATTAACAAAACCTGATATCAACAAAATATTTCCTCTTCCAGGTGAAATTGTCTTTGAAGACGTCTCGTTGGCGTACGAGAAGCCCCCCAAGAAAGAGGGCGAAGCACCCAAGGAGGAGCCGGTGTACGCCATCAAGGGCGTGACCTTCACCATCAACCCTGCGGAGAAGGTGGCGGTGGTGGGCAGGACTGGCGCCGGGAAGAGTTCGCTCATCAACGCACTCTTCAAGTGAGCTTACCTAGCCACTAAATTTCTCACGCTACGATTTGAACTTCCGTTCGCCTCGCCTGATCACACTTTTCGTAACGCTCTCGTCACTATTCACCAGCTCTGTCCCCAAGTTAGGCGTTCGTAAGCAAGTTTCACTTTAGGAACGTGTTTGAATGTCTCTCCCCTGTCCAGCCTGAGCCAGACGTCGGGCACGGTGATGGTGGACGGCGTGACGTCACGGTGGGCGGGGCTGCGGCGCTGGCGCTCGCGGCTGTGCGCGCTGCCGCAGCGGCCCGCGCTGTTCGCCGCCACGCTGCGGGACAACCTCGACCCGCTGCACGTGTACACCGACGCGCAGATATACGCCGCGCTGCACCAGGTACGCCGTCCCACACACAGCCACACACCGGCACGATCCGTGAGTGTATGTATGTATGAGTGTAAGTGACTCCGTGCGGTGCCCCCAGGTGGAGCTGTCGGACATGGTGGGCAAGCTGCCGGCGGGGCTGAGCACGAAGGTGGGCGACGGCGGCGGCAACCTGTCCTCGGGCCAGCGCCAGCTCGTGTGCCTCGCGCGCGCCGCGCTGGCCCAGGCCAACGTGCTCGTGCTCGACGAGGCCACGGCCAACGTCGACACCGAGTATGTTCCTTGTCTAAATATACATGCATGTATATTGTGAACTCTGATCCACCTCACTAACTTACTCTAAACTAAACTACACTTGGCAGGACGGACAAGCACATCCAGGAGACGATCAGGCGACGGTTCGCGAGCGCCACCGTGCTCACCATCGCGCACAGACTCAACACCGTCATGGACTACGACCGCGTCATCGTCATGGACAAGTGAGTACTTTATTCTTATCGTAATCGGAAACTAAGACAAGCTATTCCCATAGCGATTACAAAACTCATGACGTTAAAAAATTCCCGACCAAATATTAAAAAAAAATTTAAGAGTTTAAAGAAACAGTCTAGGTAAACATAACACTGCTATGTGAGTGTAGAATATAGGCATATAGAAATGCTGAAAGGTACCAAAATGTATTGTGCTCGTCAGGGGCCGCGTGGTTGAGAGCGGCCACCCGTACGAGCTGCTGACTCACAACGCGGCGCAGAGCAAGGTGGACGCGCCGGCGCGACGCTCGCTGCTGTCCAAGAGTCAGGTAATGTCTATCGCCATTATTAAATAATCGTCATCGTCACGGCTATCATCGCCATCATGCTCAACAACATTACCGTCAGCGTCGTCATTGTCATGATCATCAACGTTACCATTGTCATCATGATCAACAACATCATGGTGATCATCATGCTTATCATCATTTATGTCAAAAAACTGTACCCAGTCTGTGTGTCACAGGCGCCGCTTGCCATCCCCGAGAACTTCGCATTCGAACCCACGTCCGGAGAGACTCTGAACCAACACAACGACACAGTGGTGCTCAACAACACGCGGACATACTCCAACAGGTATCTGCCGCACCAGCCCGGACCCAGGGGAAAGACATCACGTCCTTTTCCTAGGCTGGGCCCACTACCATGGTGGAGCACCACTTAAAATTGTTAAATTTAATTTTTTTTCGGAAACCCATTACTCGGCCGTATTTTTTCATACTGAGAATTTCGTATGAAAATTACTAGCATTCGTACTCAATTTACTGTAAAATTTTCAGACCTGAATCTTGCGAAAGAGTGGGGATATTTAAGACTTTAGTGGAACAGACGGGCAGAGAAACTGCTGCCATGCTTTACCAAATGGCTGAAGAGGTAAATATATCGGAATACCTTTATCATCATCATTATCAGCCCATTTACGTTCTAAACCCCGAGGCTAAACTTCTAAAAAATAAATGTTAAAAACAATATTTCGTTTATTTCAGAGCTACAAACGAATGCAAGAGAAGAAGAAGACATTATAATTAAATGAATTTTCTATTAGAGAAATATTTATCGATACACAATATTGTATTATTGTGGTTTCGTATAAGTTCCAAAAGCAAAACTTTTATCGGATGCGACGGGACCAAAATGGCGTCATTTTCAACAATTTTCATCAAAAAATATTTAAAAAAGAAATTAATTATTCCTTATCTGGACTAAAAAATGTATTCCTTGAAGAATCAATTCCTAATTTATCGATTAAGTTTAAATTATTTATTGCATCGTGAATATCTCCAACGTGATAGGCAAAAATGGACTGTTTGAAATCGCATGTAAGGATTTCAAATTGATTTTTTAGGTAAAATGTTTAAGTGGCTGTACTTCCAAAGAAGCCTAAAAACTTAGCTTCCCTTACAAAATTCCGGATAAACCATGAAGCTTTAAATCATAAAAAGCAATTTACATATATATAAAAATATCCTGAGCCCACAATAAACTATAAACTAGACTATACACAATTCGTGTAACGCTTTTGGGCTTCTGTGGAAGTACCGACACTGGTATCATCAGTGCCTTAAAGTCCTAAGTCGACTAATGAAAGACAATCGCTATAAAATCTGCAACTAAGTCGTAACAAAGTCTTATTTATTTCCGTGCCTTATTAGTACTAATAGAAAATGAAAGCTTTATGCAAAGTGGTCTTAAAAAGTTGCTAACTCTTACTAAGAAATGATCTTTCCCTGTGATGGCACGGTTCTAGAAACATTAATTAGTCAAGACTTAATTTAGTAGTAAAATTATCTGGAAGTAGGGCAGTAGTCGAAAATTGTTGTAAGATCAAAATTTTGATATTTGACCTTTGGGTCTCCGGAATAAAACTTTAGTAGCTAAAGGATACTAGTAAACATATTCATTTGGCAATAACGTTTCTCTTTCCCATGGTAATAACACAATTGCATTTTACAAGCATTTATTTTGCTCAAAACAATCTTGCCCAGATTTTCTCTGCATTTACTTATGGAGTAAAAAAATTACTTATTTAGTAAATTGTGAAATTCATATGTTAAATGTAAAAATAATATTATTAAAATCCTTCAAATGTCAATTAAATCTTTTTAGTTCTAATTTAAATTCCATATTTATCGACTAATACCTTGTACCAAAAATATCGATAAGCTGGTTCTTATCGATTTTAAATACAAAATAAATAAAAGTGACTAAAACAACAAGGGACTTAAATAATGTACTTAAAACCTTTAAGTTAAAAGCTTCTGTACTATAAAGCGCCCTAAATTAAATACTATATTAAATTATAAATATTATATTAAAATATTATACTAAATATTATTTTAAAAGGGTACTTTTTCGATATATCGCTATTTTTCATTTACCATATCATTTAAAATGTAGTAACTCCAAAATTCGACAATAGATGGCAGTTAACACAGATTTAAATTGCATGGATGTTCGCGATTAGCGATCAACACTCAAGAGATTTTGATTATTGTAATATTTAAAGAGATAATTTCAACTCATAGGAATTTTTGACTGGAGCTGCGATATTATTATATGATGATAATGAAAAACTGCGATAACTTCCTGATTAATTCTTCTGTCAGATATAAAAAATAGCTTTATAAAAAGTGATGTTTTCTTAAGCAACTGATAACATGGTAAAATTACTTAATCGTTGAATTTAAAATGAGTTGTTTCAAAATTCGTAACATTATACAGGTGTATTCAGACCGTTATCGAAAACGGTAATAGCCAAGGTGATTACAAAACCCCTGGTGTTAAAGAAAATCCCGACAAAAGATAAAAAAATTGTCGTTTTATATTAGCAGAATCTCAACTTCTCTTTCTCAGCGATTTGTACTTTATTGGGCACAAAATTATCTGTAACTTTTTTATTCTTCAAACAGCAACAAAAGTTATGATTATTATTACTTCACTAGTGCAATATATAAACAAGTTGTAACTCTATAAAGACATAAAAAGTACTTTGGTGTTATAGTCATAGGTAACCTTATTCTATGCATAGGTCGAAATATTGTCCCAGTACAGGCGTCTAACTTAAGTGAATTGTGATCAACACTTGTGTTACCAGTATTGTATAAATACTTTTTATTATGAAATTTATTTATTTAATTTTAAATATTTATTAGAAAAAAATATCTGTAACGGATGAAGACGTCAGATTTGATTAAAACCACATAATATTCCATGAGGAAATAAATATTAATGTAAAAATACACTTTTGTCTTCTTGGAACAAAAACAAAACGTTAACGTCAAAAATTCCCGCCATAATTGAATATCTGCTGTATTTATTTAAACCGCCATATTTAAATTCTTGTGAAATAAAAAGTAATTTGGACATTCATATTAATCCTATCCGACATCCAGCCAATTGTGATACGAATTTCGGTTCGTAAGGTGCTCTTTTGTGCGAGATTTTTACCAAAAATCTACTTATAGGCATTTGTAATTTATTCCAAATAAGCGGATTTATGTATAGAATAAATATTTTTATACATATTGCTTTGTTTCATTTTACACTATAAAGATTATTTTGTTGAATAAGGGAAGTGTACAGAATTCTAAAAAATTGCGATGCCGCCCCAACTAATCTAACAGTCTACCCACAAATCTGTTTAAATAAATTTCAGAATTAGTTTTACTTAATGACAAAAGGAAAAAAATGTTTGAATAAATAAGAATGATTAGGAAACTAGTTTCGTTTCTTATACATAATTTCAGATATATTAACGTGTTAAAATCTTTCTCAACTTTGTTATTATCATCATCAGACCCTACGTGCCCACTGCTGGGCGCGGATCTACTCTACAACTGGCCTAGTAAGCAGATTTGCCTTCCCCATTAAAAGTTTGTGATAATTAATTGTGAGTACCCATAAAAATTCGAAAAGGAAGAGGTGCGTCTGGGGTTTCAACACAAGATCGACGAGATTCTCGACCGCCGTATGTAAGCCTGGATGCCATCACTATTTAGTCATATATTAGACAGCCCCGTGGCGCAGTTGGCTAGACACCAGCTTGCGAAACGAGCGGCCGCGGGTTCGATCCCCGCACCGAGACAAATGTTTGTGTGATCCACAAATATTTGTTTCGGGTCTGGGTGTTTGTGAGACCGAAAAGTCTCTCGTAGTTTCTGATACCCACGACACAAGACTCGTATCTTAGTGTGGGGTCAGGACTATGTATGCGACTGTTGGGTGTATTTATTTATTTATTTATATTTATTTATATATCTTCCTTGATAATTTTCACAAAAAAAAAAAATAGCATTCCTACAATAATTTCATATAAATACATAACACAAACAGTTATGTTTTTAAAAATAAAAAGATGTAATATTTTTTGTACCATTTCTTTTTATTGTAGTAGTTAAAGTCATGTTTGTAAACCAAAATTTGTTGGACGAGGCATGTCAACTCAATGGGCATGTAAAATTAGGCAATAAGTATTTCTCCGTCGAATTATCAGCTTATAAATCTTAGATGTTCTTAGTGACAATATTTTCACAGAAGCCCAATAGTTCAACTTGCCTACCAACTGTTTCAAATCATTTTTACGCGGCAATTTAACAAAACCAATTTGACAATACAGGGTGACCGTTATCAAAAATTAAGGTAGGTAATAGCCAAAGTGATTACAAAACCCCTGGTGTTATAAGAAATCCCAACAAAAGATAAAAAAATTGTCGTTTTCCATACAACCATCGGTAAAAAATGTATGCGGTTTGTATGGAAAACATCAAAATTTTTATTATTTTCGGGATTTTCACAGGATAATGCACACTTTGCACAGGATAATGTATCCCATATCTAAGTGTCTAGTTATTCATATTTAGTATTTGAGAAGCAATATACGAAGGGACTCAAATCTTTTATTATACTAATGAATGATCTAATGAAGATGGACCAAAATTAACACCGCATAACACACTGTAAAAGTGGTCTGGACTTCTATTCAAAGGAAAACTGTAAACAATTCTCTCAGATGTAAAATAAGTCTGCCAAAATATAAAGAAATAAAAATCAACTCTAGTTGTTATCCTTTAATACTTTCCATCATTTTTATTACTGAAAAGTGCAAGATTTGTCCTTATTGTTAAGGTATTTTAGTACAAAAAAAGAAAACAAAATACATCTCAGTTACATTACTTCTAATTTTTATATTATTTCAATGAATTAAATCACTATATTTCTTAATTTAATGATGCATTTAGATATAAAAATCTATGCTTCTGTTTTCAGGGATGAAAATGTTTTAGCATACACAATATTTTTCTTACAAAGATATGAATTAAATCTTCAATGAAATCTATAAATAACTCAAGACTTACTTGAATTTCTTAGAACTCAGTATGAACTCCAAACACAAATTTTTGTAATGCAACTGAGATATGCAAACTTCAATCACAAATATTATAATAATGGCTCTTAATAATACAAAATAATAATAGATTCTCCATAATAAGCAGTCATAATACTATATAACTACCATTTGTAGTATACATTTACTACCCAACAAAAAATAGTTTTCTAATAGAAATTTAGTTTATACAGTACATTTTGCTGTTTTTTTTTTAATGTACATTCTATTTTATTAATTTAACAAATTATTCATAGACACCGCACATGTCTTGTAACCTTACCACACAAAATCAAAAATATTTTTCTTTAAAGTTCAAATTAAAAGTAAGTAATTTTTTAAAGTAAACAATATGTTATACTTTACGCAATATTTGTTTATTAAATTGACAATGTGGCAAAAAATGTTTAATAGTTAATAATTCTTAATATTCTTGGGTAAGGGACCATTTACAATTTATTAATTGAAAAAATATACCATTAAGATAGCTTTAGCATGAATAATTTGTTTATTAATCTATGATAGGGTACTAATATCTTTCAACCATTAACTACTGTAACATAAAGAAAAGTATTAAGAGCCGTTATCACTGCGTTAAACTTAGTACACAATCAATGTACATAATAAACAAACCTATGATCTAATTTAACTTATTCTAATCACTATGTCCAGCTGCTTGGCGTAGTAACACATAAATCTTCTCTTTGATCCAGTCCTTATTGTACGGCGCATATGTGTTGGTTGACTTTTGGTACACTAAACAACTCAAGTCCGCCAACTGAAATGATATATTACTGTAATCAGACCAATGATGAAAATATACTTAATTAAACTTATGCAGTATTAATTAATTTACGCTTAATATA
The DNA here is from genome assembly GCA_030295005.1 of Cephonodes hylas. NCBI lineage: Eukaryota > Metazoa > Arthropoda > Insecta > Lepidoptera > Sphingidae > Cephonodes > Cephonodes hylas. The sequence goes on along the minus strand of AP025387.1, from coordinate 3,852,445 downwards.
ATTTAATAATTGTAACGGTAGACTTAATTATTAATGTATTTCTCTGTCACTCAAATCTAGGGTGATGCAGAGGTCATAATCACTCATATATGTCCCACTGATGGGCACGGGTCTTCTCTACCATTGAGAGGGTTTAGGCCATAGTCCACCACACTGGCCTAGTGCGGGTTGGCAGACTACACACGTAAGAAATTCCTAAGAACTTTCAGGTCTGCAAGTTTCATTACGATGTTTTCCTTCACCGTTAAAGCAAGTGATAATTCAATGTGAATACACACATAACTTCGAAAAGTCAGTGGTGTGTGCCTGGGGTTCGAACCCGCGACCGCCGAGATTCTCGACCGTGCGCCTAAAACTCGAGGCATGCGATGCAGAGATGATACACAGCATGTGTGCAAATAAAATAATGTATAAACTTACACAAACCATTGGAAGTACCTCTAAAGAAACCAAAAACTTACTCGTCTTTTTAATTTCTCAATTATCTTTAAGCTTGATTTTTTTATTTAACAGAAGCTATTTAATATATCAATAAAAATATCATAAGACATTAAATAATTATAAAATACACATTTCACAGTTATTGTGCAGCGTTTTTAAAATTCTGTGAAAATATCGCTACTTACTCAATAATTTAAAAACATCAATACCCAACTTCAGATTCATAAAGCTACTAGAAAATAATATTTATTAGATATTTTCTTGCTATGCAAGGTATTTTTTGAAAAAAAATTTACTTTTACAAACCATTGGGGTCTTTTTCTCTTACGTTAAGTCATGGTGGAAAAGCGTACATTTGGCGGCAACTTACTTGGTCAACAAAATCGAACAGTTGTGAGATGTCGTATGTAATTGTAGGAGTATTTGGGTTTCGCCTCTTCAAATGTTCCTCGTATATTTTACACACGCCCTCCATACAGTCATTTACACTCTCGTAATCCGAATATGTTCTCGTTTCCGGCCTAGGGCCTGGCTGCACCAACAAAATTGTGTGACTCTGAAAAATAGCATAACCTAAATAACCGCCATTTTTGACACAAAAACAATAGCATTTCCTCAATAAATAGCTTGTTTACGTACCATTTTTTAATTTTCTTGTTGTTTACTTGCACAATTTTAGAGTTTTTACTGTAAATAATTGTTTATATCACAGAAATCACTGTATTTCGAGAAATATCGGTCGCTCGTGTCGAACTACACTTCCGTTCTGAAATTAAGACGAGTCCATGTACAGATTATAAAAATGCACAATTTTTCAATCGTAAAGCATTAAAAACACTTAATCTATTTCACTCATCATGGGAATCTCAAACCATAGAATACTATTCCATAATAGGTTTAAACTAATTAATCGAAGTTAATAACATTTTCTATATAGTTGTGTTTATAAAAGATACGAAGAATTCATTTTTGAACGAAACATTAACGTTTCACGCTACGCAAGTACATATCAACAACGCTTTAGCGTTGTAATGTTTTTATTGTTTTACGCTGCAAAGGTTCCAAATATTATAAACCTATGTTTTTACATTAATTATAGTAACTATTAACGTAACAAGGATTTTAAGAAAAGATTATTAATGTGCTTGAATGACTGACGTCATTTTACTTCTGTTTTGTTGCAATAAGACTTTTTTTTAATGTGTCAGTTATGTCAAATGTGTTTTATACGAGTTCGCACTTCGCGCTAAGAAATGCAGTTTAATAACATTTTTAAATAAGTTAATTATTAAAGCAAGTAGAAGACCATTTCCGAAATTCCAGAGTTTAAACAGTTGGAGGATCATAAAAACATTATTGGAAATTTCTAATTAATTCTTAAAAAAAGTCGTAAAAAAAAGACATTCTCTCCGTACGAGGGTGTGAAAACTTCGTCGGGATGTATCAACAAACTTTAAGATGTGTAACAACTTGTTTCTTCTCAATTAAAAGCTATACAAATGGCTGATAGGATTAATGAAAATGATGGATACTTATATGTTTTTCTTTTCACAATAAGTAAAACTTATTCTGAAATTTATTTAAACAGCAGACAAAACAAATTAAACACTTGTTTTTTTTTTATTTTTTACTTGTGGGTAGATTGTTAAATTAGGTGGGGTGGCATCAAAGTTCTTTAGAATTCAGTACACTTATTCAACATAATTTTATTCAACCGGTTTTCAAATAATCTTTATAGCGTCAAATGAAACAAAGCAATATATAAAACATATTTATTCAATACATAAATTTGCCTATTTGGAATTAATTACAAATGCCTGTATTTAGATTTTTCATTAAAATCTTGCACAAAAGAGCACCTTACGAACTGAAATTCGTATCATAAATGCCTTGAGATGTCAGATTGGATTATTATGATGGTCTAAATTAAGATTTATTTCACAAGAATTAAAATATGGAGGCTTATTAATATGGCAGATATTCAATTTTGGCGGGAATTTTTGACATAAATGTTTTGTTTTTGCTTCACCAAGACAGATTATATCATGGAATATAGTGAATTTTAACCCAATCTGACATCCGTTACAAATAAATTGTTCTAATAAATAGTTTACAATAAATAAATAAATTTCATTCCAAAAAGTATACAATACTGGTAACACAAGTTTAGATCACAATTCACTTAAGTTGGACGTCTGTACTGGGACAGTATTTATCATCCCAAAGTATCTTGGGTGTAAAATATTTAAAATGAAAAATTGACCCAATTGGTTCTTATCAATGTTTTTTGAATCCATGTACATTATAAACTTAATAAAGCTAACATTTTACCACACATTTAGTCGGCCATAAAATCTTTAGAGGGATTTGCAAATCATCTTAATTCTGCCCTGTTATCAGTTGCTTAAAAAAGTTTTTCATTGCTATTTTCATATACCCTTAGATTATAACTGCAGCTCCAATCAAATTCTTCTACAAGTTGGAATTACTTATATAAAATTTACAATAATTGGATTTGCCTCTGTTTATGCAAACTGAGAACATCCCTGCAATTAAAATATGTGCTTACTGCCATCTATTGTCAAAATTTGGAGTTACTTTGTTTTATATGATATTGTAAATGAAAAATAGTGATATATTTAAAAGTAATTAAGTACAATAATTTCTTATAGCAGTGTATGATTTAAGATGTGTTATGTGGACAGAAGTTATTAAGTACATTATTTAAGTCCCTTTTATTAAGTCAGTATTTATAATCGATAAGAACCAGCTTATCAATGACTTGAATCGATAAATGCGTAGTTTCACTACTTAACTTTTTAAGCCATTGAAGTTTCATTTAAGTAACATAACACACAAATTTCAGCATTTATGCTATTATCAATATTTTTAGTGCATCAAATGTATTAGTCGATGAACTTATTAATTACAGCTAAAATGTTTTAATGGACATGGATGGGATTTTATTCATAATGTAATTTTACATTCAACATATGATTTTCACAATTTGATAAATAAGTTATTTTTTACTCCATACATAAATGCAGAGAAGACCTGGGCAAGATAGTTTACAGCAAAAAATGTGTGTAAAATGTAATTGTATTATTCCAGGGGAAAGAAAAATGTTATTGCCAGGGAAAGGAATATTTTTACTAGTTTTCTTTAGCTACTAAAGTTTTATTCCTGAGAGCCAAAGGTCAAATATCAAAATTTAGATCTTACAACAATTTTCGACTACTGCCCTACTTCAAGATAATTTTACTACTAAATTAAGTCTTGACTAAGAAATGTTTCTAGACCCGTGCCATCACAGGGAAAGGTCATTTCTTAGTAAGAGTTAGCAACTTTTTAAGACCACTTTGCACAAAGCTTTCATTTTCTATTAGTACTAATAAGGCACGGAAATAAATAAGACTTTGTTACGACTTAGTTGCAGATTTTATAGCGATTGTCTTTCATTAGTCGACTTAGGACTTTAAGGCACTGATGATACCAGTGTCGGTACTTCCACAGAAGCTCAAAAGCGTTACACGTTGATTGTGTATTGTCTAGTTTATAGTTTGTTGTGGACTCAGGATATTTTTATATATATGTCAAATTGTTTTTTATGATTTAAAGCTTCATGGTTTATCCGGAATTTCGTAAGGGAAGCTAGGTTTTTAGGCTTCTTTGGAAGTACAGCCACTTAAACATTTTACCTAAAAAAAATCAATTTGAAATCCTTACATGCGATTTCAAATAGTCCATTTTTGCCTATCACGTTGGAGATATTCACGATGCAATAAATAATTTAAACTTAATCGATAAATTAGGAATTGATTCTTCAAGGAATCAATTTTTTAGTCCAGATAAGAAATAATTAATTTCTTTTTTAAATACTTTTTGATGAAAATTTTTGAAAATGACGCCATTTTGATCTCGTCGCATCCGATAAATATTTCCTTCAGGAACTTATACGAAACTAATAATACAATACTGTGTATTGATAAATATTTCTCTAAATTAACATTCTTTTAATTATGATGTCTTTTTCTTCTCTTGCATTCGTTTGTAGCTCTGAAACAAAAGAAAATATGTGTAACAATTATTTTTTAGAAGTAATGGCCTCGGGGCTTAGGCACGCGGTTGAGAATATTGCCTTTCGCTTACAAAGTATCGCGTAATTTAAAGATGAAGGAAAACATCGTGATAAAACCTGCACACGCAAAAGTTCTTAATTTTTTTTAGGTGTGTAGTCCGCCAACCTGCACTAGGTCAGCGTGGTGGACTAAAGTCTTTACCCTGGCAATTGTAGAGGATGCCCTAAACTAGCAATAGGACGTATATGTATTTCAATATATTTACCTCTTCAGCCATTTGGTAAAGCATGGCAGCAGTTTCTCTGCCCGTTTGTTCCACTAAAGTCTTAAATATCCCCACTCCTTCTTCGCAAGATTCAGATCTGAAAATTTTTTAGTAAATCAAGTATGAATGCTTGTATTTTTCCTTAGGTTTGCAACAAAATATTACGTTTAACGATGTTAATTAGTGACCCAGCCCAGGGGAGTGACCTCCTCGTCTTTCCCCTGGGTCCGGGCTGTCGCGAAATTTACCTGTTGGAGTATGTCCGCGTGTTGTTGAGCACCACTATGTCGTTGTGTTGGTTCAGAGTCTCTCCGGACGTGGGTTCGAATGCGAAGTTCTCGGGGATGGCAAGCGGCGCCTGTGACACACAGACAGGGTACAGATTATTGACATATGATGACACTGATAACGATGATGATCATTATGATGATGTTGAACACGACGATAATGGTAACGTTGATGATCATGACAATGACGACGCTGACGGTAATGTCGTTGAGCATGATGGCGATGATAGCCGCGACGATGACGATTATTTAATAATGGTGATAGACATTACCTGACTCTTGGACAGCAGCGAGCGTCGCGCCGGCGCGTCCACCTTGCTCTGCGCCGCGTTGTGAGTCAGCAGCTCGTACGGGTGGCCGCTCTCAACCACGCGGCCCCTGACAATCACAATGCACTTTGTACCTTCGACAATTCTATGTTTCATTACAAAAACATTTTCTCCTAAGAAAGCCTACGTTAAGCAGCGGACGGCGATAGTCTGAGTATACGTCCAGAATTAACGCCACGCACTGAAGCTCAGCGAATATAAATGATTGAAGCACTCACTTGTCCATGACGATGACGCGGTCGTAGTCCATGACGGTGTTGAGTCTGTGCGCGATGGTGAGCACGGTGGCGCTCGCGAACCGTCGCCTGATCGTCTCCTGGATGTGCTTGTCCGTCCTGCCAAGTGTAGTTTAGTTTAGAGTAAGTTAGTGAGGTGGATCAGAGTTCACAATGTACATGCATGTATATTTAGACAAGGAACATACTCGGTGTCGACGTTGGCCGTGGCCTCGTCGAGCACGAGCACGTTGGCCTGGGCCAGCGCGGCGCGCGCGAGGCACACGAGCTGGCGCTGGCCCGAGGACAGGTTGCCGCCGCCGTCGCCCACCTTCGTGCTCAGCCCCGCCGGCAGCTTGCCCACCATGTCCGACAGCTCCACCTGGGGGCACCGCACGGAGTCACTTACACTCATACATACATACACTCACGGATCGTGCCGGTGTGTGGCTGTGTGTGGGACGGCGTACCTGGTGCAGCGCGGCGTATATCTGCGCGTCGGTGTACACGTGCAGCGGGTCGAGGTTGTCCCGCAGCGTGGCGGCGAACAGCGCGGGCCGCTGCGGCAGCGCGCACAGCCGCGAGCGCCAGCGCCGCAGCCCCGCCCACCGTGACGTCACGCCGTCCACCATCACCGTGCCCGACGTCTGGCTCAGGCTGGACAGGGGAGAGACGTCGGCGAGTTAGCGACGTTCAAACTTGTTTGATCTTGCCTCACGTGCCTCATACATTTTTGAAGCAAAATGTTTTTACGCACGCATAACTTGGAGATAGAGCTGGTGAATGGTGACGACAGCGTTACGAAAAGTGTGATTTAGCCTTCGGCTTATTAGGGATATTGAATCCTATTTGTCACTACCTTTTTTTCGAGGGAAAATGTTTATGGCTCTACTTTCCACTAGTCCTGGAGAGAACAGGGCGTCCAATCCGCGCAGATGTTAGTGCCGGATTGGTTCCTTATCGAAAGTCCCTACTCTGGCATAACGTCCAAAATTTTACGGTAGCATTCTTTGCGCCATAGAGGTGATCACAGTGCTTGGGCGAGAAAAGCCCACAATAGTTCCCTGCGCCCGGTGCGTCATTGAGACGAAAGCGCCACAAGTGTCTTGGATTTTTTGTAATTTTTATTAAACCAGGTCAGCACTTTGAAAGTCTTTGGGGGATGCCCGTATCCAAGTCTGGACGCCTTTTCGCTGCTGCTGCTGATGATGATGATTAGATCACCATCTTTTTCCACCTATATAGGTAAGTCATACTCACTTGAAGAGTGCGTTGATGAGCGAACTCTTCCCGGCGCCAGTCCTGCCCACCACCGCCACCTTCTCCGCAGGGTTGATGGTGAAGCTCACGCCCTTGATGGCGTACACAGGCTCCTCCTTGGGTGCTTCGCCCTCCTTCTTGGGGGGCCTCTCGTACTCCAATGAGACGTCTTCGAAGACTATCTCTCCTGGAGGAGGGAATATTTTTGTTTTGTACATACATAAACTCACGCCTGTCTCCCGTTAGGGTAGGCAGAGACTATAGAGCGCCAAATGCCACGGTCCAAACACACCTCTTTCGCTTCCTTCACTGACATTATCCTCTTCATGCATGCACGTCGGTTTCGAGGACTCTTTATATTACCCTTTCTGAATAAATTACCTATGTGGTCTTTATAGGTGCACCTGGGCCGTCCTCGACCGACTTCACCACTCATTCCCGCGCAGTAAATCTCTTTCGTAACTCTGGAACCATTCATCCTTTCAATGTGGCCAAACCATTTAAGCATCCCCTTTTCAATTTTGGTCACTACGTCGACTTTCAATCCACATTTTTCCCTTATCACACTATTCCTCACTCTATCTACCAATTTCACTCCACACATGCTTCTTAGCGCTCTCATCTCAACTGCATTAATTTTACTTTCGTGCTTCTTCTGCCATACCCAAGACTCACTTCCATACATTAGTGTTGGCACCAGGACTCCTTGGTGTATCGCTAATTTAGCGCGGTCCGATATGTTTTTGCTTGCCGCGATGGAGTACAAGGCACCATTAACACTGTTGCCCAACTTTACCCTTCTTTCAATATCTCCTTCACACTTACCATCCCTTGTAATCACAGAACCCAGATATACAAATTCATCCACTTGCTCCAGTTTTTCATCCCCTATCATTATGCTGCATTCGGTTCTGGGTTCACTCCTTTCTAAAAAAAAAGTTAGTTCTCTAGTTTCTTTTTTTGTTTTGTATCAGGGTTTTTTTTAATTTCACGGTGTTTGTAATCATCGTGGCTATTGCCTGCTTTAGTTTTCGATCACAGTATGTATACATCTTGTATTTATTCTATACTATATGTTGTATGTATGTATTCTCAAGACCTTACCTTTTGAAGGCCACTTGTCGAAGTCTAGACCTGGACGGTTCTTCTTGAGGGCCGCTTCGTCCACCTCCACTGGAGATTCTGGCGGTAGGTTGGTGTATTCCAGGATCCTCTCCACCTAGGAAGGGAGTTCGGAGTTGAGTGACTCGTATATCCATCCTGGGACTGCTTTTACCCTAATTTCTGGATACATTTTTATAAAATCTTTGGCCTTATCCCATCACCCACCCGCCACTGTAATTCCTGTGTTCCTTCAGGATCAACAGCACGCATAATATTGACGCCGAGCAATGAAGCTTAGCGAATCTAAGAAGACCTAATTTGTCATAATCAACAAAGTTAATCGGAAAGATATTATAAAAGAGGAGTTGGAAAAGAAAGAATTGTCCACTTTCATCCACAGCAAAGCGGGTGACAAAACATTGAACTATTAGGTTTCACCATCACATAAAGAAAGACAATTACAATTAGTGAAATTAGACGCACTTAATGCATCACAGTTAAAAATCTATGTAGTGAAATTCTAACTTACAGATGTCATCTGATTCTCGACTTCAGCAGTTTGTCTCATACCGTACTGGCACATACCGACCAGTCCTATCACCTGAGTGATGGCAAGACCCACTTGTCCACCGAATGTATCTGAAAACAGGATTAAGATGTTGAGGGTCGTCAGGGTCGTCGAGAACAAAAAAAAAAGTTTGGGCAGTATAGTTGACTTAAATAATCGAAATTGGATGTAAACGACACTGAAGGGACCGTATATATTTTAGTAGTTGTATCCGATAGTCGTTATAAGCGATAGTTATCCGTTTATTTGGATTCCACCGGGACTTTATCCTTCGGTTGTTATAACCTATCCGTCGTTATAAACAGTGTCATTTTAACCAGTTTTTTACTGTATTAACTTCAAATTCATTTAGAACAAGTCGATTCCAGAACGCTACTTACTTCCGTCATTATTCTATACCTAACGTACGATTCAAATCAATACGAGTTCTTTTTTGTTGTCATTACTTAATTTGAGGTCTTAATTTAGAATAGACCAAAACACCATACCTTCGCTGGCGAAGAGGAAGAAACTACAGGTCACCAGGGCTAGGTAGATGCAGCAGACCATGTCCATCCAGAAACCAAACGCTCTACGAAACAAAAGATGTTTTTATATATAAATATACCCAATAGTCACATACATAGGCCCGCTTGCTTTACAAATTTCGAATAATAATCTTGAATTGCAATTTGACGTATTAATGGAAATATTCTGAGCCCACAAGCTATAAATTAGACATCACGCTTTTGTATTTCTGCGGGAGTACCAGCTTTGGGGCCAGGGGAGAGTCACATAGTCGTAGTCAAGTCACTAGAATTTTAAATTTTATTTTCATAATAAATACAGGTAAAAATGTATTTACTTTATCAATGTATGTAAGAACTGTATTAAAATACGTTTTCAAAACAAACATCATGTTTAACAATTTTAATTAGTGATCCTTTTAAGCTCTGGACCCAGGCCATGGAAGGGTATCTCATATCCCTCCCCTGGACCATATGTTATTTACACTTCTTACATAGACAATGTAAAGGTGGACTTAATGCAGCATTCTCTTCCAGTCGAACCTAAGGTGGTGCAGAGATGAAAAACGTAGGTGTAAATTGAATTGTTACCTGTTAGTATTAAGTACGATGGCCCATGCAGAGCTGTGGAGGTCCTGCAGCTTGTCGAACTCCTGCGCCAGGGTGCGCTGGTGATGCCGCGTCGACCTGATCGTCGTCAGGCCAGATACAGTCGCAGACAGGTGGTTCAGCGACTGGCTGCGAGCTGGTGATGAAAAAGTGCTTCTTTTTAATGCTCCTCCATAACCCACTTTCACATCTCGTTCATCATCATCATATAAGTACTATAGCTGGGCACGGGCCTCCTCTACCATTGAAAGGGGTTGGCTTAAGTTCACCACGCTGACCTAGAGCGGGTTGGCAGACTACATATCTAAGAATTCCTAACAACTGTCAGGTGCCATTAAGATGTTTTCCTTCACCGTTGAAGGTAGCGATCATTCATAGTGGATCAGAAACATTTGGCTCAATGGGAGGATCGAACCCGCGACCTTTTTTGCAAGCTGTTCTAACCAACTTAGCCATGGGACTGTCGAAGATTCTATTTTTTACTTTCCCGTAGCAGCCTCCAAAAATTGAGAAGCTAAATATTGCTAACCTTTTGAAGGTTCAGTAAAAAAGAACACTCACCAATAGCCTCGACCCTCTTGAGGTCTCTGCTGGTGGCGAGGAACAGGGCCCGCAGCAGCATCAGCAGCGTCCCCACCACCGCCGTGGGCAGGATCAGCCACCAGTTCACCAGGCACACCACCACCAAGATAGCTATCACCTCCAGGAAGAACTGGAACAGGAGAAACGTAGTCTTTTGTAGTAAAGTCTAACAGCTTCGTTTGATCTGAATGTTGAGATGCGGCGCTCGACGGGGGAGTGACGTAATTTATGGATGACCCCTTATACCTATTGTTGCTGGTTCTACATATGCTGGCCCTGATGTACAAAGCATTTCCATGACGAACACCTCATTTCGAAAGATCGAGAATATTTTATTTATTTATTTTTATTTATATGCTTTATTGTACACCAAGAATACAAAGAAAAAAAAAATAATAATAGTAACAAAAATCAAAAAAAAATTAGGTGAACAATAGGCGGTCTTATCACTAAATGTGATCTCTTCCAGACAACCTATTTTACAATGGGAATATAAAAAAAGAAAGGGTACGGGTAATACATCAACAGAAAAAAGAAAAAAAAATGATGTACACAAACAAAACAAAAAAAATAAAATAAAAACAAACAAGACGAGAAAAAAAAAACAAGTAAAAATAGAAAAAAAAAAAATAAAAGAATAAAAACAAAAGAAATATTTAAATTAATACCTAATCTATTATTTTTGCAAATAAAATAATCTGATGAGTCTCTTAAAAATAGGAAGCGACTTAGCTTGTCGTATATGCAGTGGTAATTCATTCCACAGGCGAGCTGCATGGATCGTAAAAGAATGATTTAAGTAAGAAGTGCTATGTCTAGGAATATCTAGTGTTAAATTTTCCATCGATCTTAAAGGTCTTGCATGCGTATCGCTTAGGAATCTAAACCGATCCTTAAGGTAACGGGGAGTAGAAGGAACGAAGAGGACAGAATAGAGGAGGGAAAGAATACGAGTATTCCGGCGATGGCGGACAGAGAGCCACTTGAGTTGAGTTCGAAATTCGGAAACGTGGTCATATTTGCGAAGGCCAAATATAAACCTTATGCAGAAATTCTGAAGTCTCTCAAGTCTTTCAAACTGGGCTTCGGTGAGATCAAGATAGCTAGCGTCACCATAATCAAGAAGAGGAAGTAGAAGAGTTTGTACGAGCGCAATCTTCGTGGGAATAGGCAGAAAATTCCGTAGTCTTCTTAAGGACCCCGCAGCAGCGAACAATTTCCTACTGAGTTCTTGCAGTTGGGGGCCCCAGGATAAGGTTTTGTCAAAATAGATACCCAGGTTCTTGACTATGTCACTAAATGGTATAACGCACCCATCAAAGATAACTTGAGGTAATAACTGGGTATCTATTCTGGAAACCATTCTGGGGCTGCCGACAATAATCACTTGACTTTTGGTAGGATTCACTTTAAGGCCGTGATTAATGCTCCATTCTTTTATAGATGAAAGATCTTTGTTGATAGAACTTACAGCTTCCGCCACCCTGTCCACTGGAGCATGGTAATAGATTTGTAAATCATCAGCATACAGATGGTAGGAAGAAATAAGGTGACGGGAAATCGTATTTATGAATACCGCGAAGAGTAAAGGAGATAAAACGCCGCCCTGAGGGACGCCGGCAGTTACATTAGACCACGACGAGGTGTCATTTTCAACACGTATTCGTTGCCGCCGTCCCATCAGGTAACTTCGAAACCAGCCAATCACCGTTGGAGATATGTTAATAGAGCACAGAGTACTAAGCAAGACATCATAGTCCACGGTGTTGAACGCGTTGCTAAAGTCTAACAGGGCTAGTACTGTCAATTTTCCGTTTTCCATAGCAGCTCGTATGTCATCCGTGATATGCACCAGTGCAGTAGTGGTACTATGTCCCGGACGAAATCCGGACTGGAAGGGATTTAAAAGATTATTGTTGTTAAGGAAAGAGTTAAGCTGGTTATAAATGAGATTTTCTAATACTTTAGAGAGGAAAGGTACAATGGAGATAGGCCTATATTCGGAAAAAGAGGCTGGGTTGGGACGTTTAGGAAGAGGGATGACCTCTGCATCTCTCCAGAGTGAAGGAAATGAGGAATTGGATAAGGAAAAATTGAGGATGTGACGAAGAATAGGGAGGATTACGTCTAGGACAGGTAATAACATACTGCGGCTGATGCAATCAATCCCAACTGCGTTAGAGGAAATAGACAGAATACTCTTCTTAACATCACAATCGGATAATTGGCTAAATACAAATGGAGGATAGTTAGGTGTTGGAATTGATGAAAGATTTTGTAAAGTTTTGTTTTTAATTGCCCCGTCAAAAGGGGGCACTTCAGTGAAATGAGAGTTAAGTAAGTCGATATTTAAATTGTTTGGACGGGAATCAGTTTGAGTTTTCCCAACACCCATGGATCTTAGAAATTTCCATACTTTGGCAGGATTACTATTTTCTACTGAGTTGTGGACATGACGGCGTTGTGCGTTCCTACACATCTTGTTGCTGTGATTACGGATACTTACATATCTGTCCCAATTATCCTGGGTTGGATTAATTTTAAATTTGGTCTTAGCTTTAGCTTTCCTGAGGATAATCTCTTTTATCTCCTCAGTGAGCCAGGGCGACGGAAGGTGCTTCATTTTAACTGGTCTTATCGGCGCATGCTCATCATACAGTTTTATAATATTGGAAGTAAAATAATTAACCTTCTCGTCAATTGAAGTCGATGCAAGCAAAGGTTCCCAGTCAATTTTGCCGGCATCCTCAAGAAGTCTTTCAGAATTTATTCCCCGAAAACAACGCTGCATTACAAACTTTCCTCTTATTTTTGGGGGGCGAACTTTATAGGAAAGATAGATAAGGTCATGACAAGAAAATGCGTCGGCCGAGAGCTGCCCATGACAATCGACCAGATGAGGAGAAGAAACAAAAATAAGATCCAAAAGGGAAGGAGCAGAATGTGGGAAGTGGTGAGTGGCGTTGAGAGGAAGAATAGATAGGTTACAGGAATTAGTGACGTTATATAGCGAGGAAGAACGATAATCCTTTTTGAGAAGGCATGTGTTAAAGTCGCCCATGATTATGGTGTGACTGTATGAAGGAGTAAGATTAATGAGGACAGTTTCAAGAGAAGAAAAGTAATCGATGCGAAGTGAAGGACAGTAATAGACGCCTAGCAGAATTTTAGAATGATGGAGTTCAACCTCCAGGAACAGATGCTCGCCACCATTAGGTGGTGGAGGCTGCTGTGAAGCATGCACAATTGAGCAACGAATTCCGTGTCGCAAGTAAATAGCGACCCCACCGCCATTTCCGGTGACGCGATCGTTCCTGAAGAGTTGAAAACCAGGTAAAGAGTAAGAGGTAGAAGAAAGGCAAGGCTTGAGCCACGATTCAGATATAAGGATAGCATGAAGATTCATACAGTCAAAGGAAGCTAGCATATCGGGGAAATGAGCCGGAATACTCTGGGCGTTTATATGCACAGCATTAAAATTTTTAGAAAAATTAGAGAATTGCGAAGAAAGTGAGTCACTAAGCGACGGCATGCTAATAAAACTGGAATCATCACTACATACTGAATAAAACTCATCAGAATCATATTCACTACATAACATTGCGAATGATAAAAAAAAATAATAATAATAAATTATAAATCAAAGAAAACAAAAATATATATATATATCAAAAACTAATACTAGGTAATAAAAGTTAACAAAAAAAATATAATATATAATCTGTAGCAAAAGTATACTAATTCCGTTCGCCGGTTGTGTCAATAAAACGCAACAAAGTTACTTTCACAAACAATGAAACAAAATGAGTAATATTAAAAAAGCTTAAATAATAATAACTAAAACTATAACTGTGCAGGTCCAGGTTAAAATTATATAGTGCACAAAAACAAAGAAACTTTAAATAACAATAAAACGTGCAGATAAAAAATTAATAAAAATAAAATAAAATATTATTTGTAACTATAAGCGATAACAAAACGCCAATGGTGACAATTGACAACTAACATTTATGTTAAGTTGACAATGCAGGTTAAGTCTTAAGTATGTATTGTTTACAATGGGACAATAATCCACCAAAGAGTACAGTGTAAAGTAAAAAGAAAATCTTTGTAAAAACAAATACCAAATCAAGAAAACGACTTAAACATAAACTATAAGATAAATACCTGGACTATGCAAGAAAATAAAAACAACTTATTTTTTGGAAGCTGCAGCACGTCTGGTCTTGGAGGGCACAGTTGTCTTCGCAGCAGGATTCGGTTTGCCAGTAGCAGCTGCAGCAGCAACGTCATTGATGGCAGTGATTGAGCTCACACGATGCCGAACCCCGGCACTCAGTACATATACGTTGCCCTCTCGAGTCCATGCATTGTTGACGCCGAATTTATCCCGAGCCGCCATGAAGATATCATGTCTCGGTTTGGTCAGAAACTCAGATAGGGTGATACCAGTACCCTTCAGTTTTGTTTTACTAAACCAAACCTTGTCCCTTAATGCAACGTCCAGAAACTTGATCAGTATTGGCCGAGGCTTCTTCAATGAAGATGAGCGACCAAGCCTGTGGCAGCGTTGGAAGTCCGTGACGCTGAGATCTGCAGTACCAATCCGTTGCTTCATTACCTCCACAAACAGCTGAGCAGTGTCTTCCTCCGGCACCTCGGCAACACCATGTAACAACAACATCTTCCTACGCCTCTGCATCTCGATGGAGTCAATGTTCGTGCTTAGGACATCAATTTGTTGCTGGATGAGTGTAAGAGATTGTGTGACGAATGTCCGAAAAGCAGCAAATTCAGTGGCCAAACCGGGTGATGTTGCAGTTGCAGAAGATGACTTTAGAAGGTCCGCTTCAAAAGTTGCCATTCTGGTATAAAACTCCTGCTTTAAATTCTGGACTGTATTCTTCAGTGTTTCTTCCATTATAAAGTGTTATGTAGAACAGTTTAAGCAGTTAACAGACACTGATCAGTGAAGTGCCCAAAAAGTGATATTGTAACCAATTGTGTAGGACAAAAATAAAGGAAATAACACTATATCCGGCAAAAGGTCAGTCTAACTGATAAATTTAAACATGAATTAATGCTCCCAGTATGTATTTAATAATTAAATTGAAAATAAAACTACAGAGCACAACCGTTTTTGACTTTTCTTGATGACTACCCACGCAGAAAAAAAAAAAAGAAAAAAAAAAAAAAAAAAAAAAAAATATTCTAGACTTAAACCTTTAACGGTTAGTGTTTGGTTCACTTCACCAATAGATGTCGTTAGGAACTCACCCCAAGGCAGTCGACGAGCGCGATGGGCAGCAGCGTGTCCACCTGCCCCATGTCCTTGGAGAACCGGTTGAGGATCCGCCCCGACGGGTTGTGGTGGAAGAACCACATCGGGGCATTCGTCACGCCCCTGGAACAAAAGATTTATAGGTGTTGCATATTCGATTATTGGGATAGTATTCTTTCTCAATTCCGTTTTTATTATCCTTTTTTAAAGACAATGAAAAAATGTGGAAAAATTAAAAACTACAGATAGAAACGAAGATAGGTATTATATGGATATTTGTCTCTAATAAACAAAATGCTTAATCGTGTAATTAGGTGGTAAATTTGGTAGAGAGATGGCCGTAGTTAGATAGAAAGGGAGTTAGCCAGCTAGATAGATAGGCAGGCACTTACATAGATGGAAAGGAAGTTAGGCAGGTAAATAGATAACTAGGCAGTTACATAGATAGAAATAAAGTGTAGTAGACAGATAGACATGCAAACAGATAGGTAGCCAAGCGGTTAGTCACTTAGATATAAAATCATGCAGTTTGATAGATTAAAAAACAAGTTAGTCAGATAAATAGGTAGCAAGGCAGTTAGATAGAAAGGAAGTTAGTCAGATAGGCAAGGCATAGATAGCATGGCAGTTATGTATATAGAAAGGGAGTTAGGCAGTTAGATAGATAGCAAGGCAGTTAGATATGTAGAAGTGAAACTAACCTGAACATAGTGTCGTGTAGATTGATAGAAGCCTTGATGCATGTGTTGTAAAACACAACGAGTTTGTTCCAAGTGAAGAATACAGAGATTGCGATCAGACCTCCGTATACGTATAAACACTGATCTCGGGTCAAGCCGAATCGATTCTGGGGTAAATCTTCGAATATCACGACTGAAAATTTTAAAAATATTAAATATCAAATTATTTTTCAGAGTAATGGTAGTCAAATGACGAGATCCTTTTTAGTTGACGACTCTCAATATCAATTTATTTAACTTTCAATTCTACAAAATTTATAATTGTAGTATCCAAATTTTATGCAACGTCAATCCCACATTATTGTAGTATAGACAGGGTGTATAAACTTTCTGCCTCGTGGTCTCGCGTTACAAGTAATCTTGACGTCCTGGGTTCGAAGCCCGGGTAGGGCAAAGTGTTATTGGATTTTTCCATTAAGAAATTATCTGTAGCAGCACGGAGTCTGGAAATTTTCCGGAAAAACGGCAATAGACTCGCCCCCTATTACGTGGGACTGATACATACTGATGAAATGTGTGTGTAGAAATGGACCTCTGATACCCCGTGAGGGAATGTAGACATGAGTCTATGTATGTATGTGTATAACTAGAAACTTACCAGGCGGCGGCGCTCCAGGCGTGCTGTTAGTAGTCTTCGATATAATCTCAGCACTGTTGGCTTCCTCCATGTCCACCCTGGAATCGAACACATCATCAGCTGTCATAAGAAAGTAATGCAACGAAAACCGTTGTGCTTAGGGGCCATCCACAAATTGCGTCACACAAAATCCATGTTTTTTTTTAACCCTTCGCCGTCCTTGTCACAGCTGGTGACACCACATATTTTACAATTTTACATCTTGAAATAATTGAATAAAAACAGCACTTAGTTTTACTTTCAAAGGTCTTAGGTCGTCGGCGCTACCAGGTAACATTAGTAGAGCGAAGAACCGACTAAACAATTTGAATCTTATGTTGTATGTAAGTAGAGTTGCAAAGTTTTGAATTTATTGTTAATAATGCAAAGTTCGTGTTTTAATTAGGTTTTGAAATGTGACGTCACTATATAGAGGTGTTCTCCTACGCCTTGCCACACAATGTTACACTCACTCGACCCCCTCTCTCCCCTTAAGGTGTGGCGTAACTAATGGATGACCCCTAATTATTTATTATTACCCATCGTTGTATTTTTTGAATGGATACAAGAAATGATTATATAGATTAATAATTGACCACATATTATTCCATAAGCCAAATGTCCAGTGATCGTTAAACGGTATCCATACTTGTAATTTAATCTATAATATGATCGATTCTTGAATCGATTAACTTAAAAATCGAGACACCTCATCATCCCTCGAGCCACAATTGATGATCAATTAGCATCAAAACAAGATTCTATGTAACAATTGATCACTCATCATCCTTCAAACCACACGTTATATTCAAACGGCATAGCTACAAGAATCGATTACATTGACAAACGATAACTCACCACTCCTTGAGCCAGACGTCTGTTGAGGAGTAGAACACCTGCGCCAGTAGGAACAGAACGAAGAGTACCGCCATGGACCATTTGTTGCCACCACTTCTGATGTACGACATATACACGCTGTTGTCCACTGAGCCTTTGCCTTGATTCTCACCTGAAATGTCATCATCATCATCAAGATCACCACCGCCTTCATCATCGCCATCATAATCATGATCACCACTACCATCTTCATTAGGATCAGGATCACCATCATCATCATTAGGATCGTGATCACCATCATCATCATTGTCGTTGTCATCATCATCACCATTAGCCCATATACATACATAGGTCTCAGTGCTAGACACTGACCTCCTCTACAATGTAGAAGCTTTAGGTATTAGTCCAAAACCACGACTGACCTTCATATTTAGGGTCCAAATTGTTATCCATATCTAAATTGAACGATAACTGCGAAGCCTCTGACATGGACCTCTGGGACCTCAATTTGTAACTGTGTTCCTGCAAAGAAAATATCATTATTATTGTCTATGAAACAGATTAGTTGTCTATAAAAAACATTTAATACAAGTTGTCATACAACGGCATCTAGTTTTCGAAGCATACTTAGAGGGGCCGTCCATAAATTACGTCAGACGAAATTCAAGTTTTTTTTTACCCCTACCCCGTCATTGTTACAGCTGCCAACATTTTTAGCGATTCCCCTTTATTGTGACATTACATACATTGCAATTTTACATCTAGAAATAATTGGATAAAAACAGCAATTCCAAATAAGTTTTATTTTTAAAGGGACTTAGGTCGTCGGCATTTTACGCGTAACACTAGTTGAGCGAGTAGCCGACTAGACAATTTGAATGTTATGTTTATGTAATTAGAGTTACAAATATATTTTCAATTTTTCGCCAATACTGCAAAGTGTGTTTATAATAATTTAATAAGATTTTGAAATGTGACGTCAAGATAATTAGGTCCCCTCCTATCACCGTGTCACACAATGTCACATTTCGTCGACCCCCACCCTCCCCCTTAACGTGTGACGTAATTTATGGATGGCCCCTCATTTTTTCATAATCTTTTTGTTCATGGCGCTGTATGGCATAAATAATTTCATTATACAAAATACTGCAAAACTAATAAGAATTTACAACGATAACTATTCTAATATTTAATTATAAATATTACTATTAGTCTTCAATTAGTAGTACTAAAGGAAAAAAAACTATTTTAACTAACACTTTTTCTTGCGTCCGTTTTTAATATGACGTTATAGACCTTAAAAACAAAAATTTGGTCAGTTTTCATACATAGTATGTTTAACCAATAAAAATTTCACGTCCAACACAGGTACTCAATCTTTGCATCATAAAAGACAAACAAATTAATACAGTCAAAATTGTTTTTAACGACAAAGTTTTCATTAGAAATCTGGGATAAATCTTTATCTTATTTTGCCACATTGCGGCCTTTGCCTTCCAAAAAGTTGCCGACCACTGCTCTAGATCACTGCTTCTCAAAGTCCTTTTAACGCTGTCAATAATTGCTCAATTCTATTATGTTCTCCATAGTAAACTCACCAATGGTTCGTTATCGTAGGAGGCTGCTTTCTCCTTCAATTTCTCTTCTTCCGTCTTCTCTCCCATCTCAATCAACTTCTCGAACTCCACTACTCCGTTCTGCAGCTCGTTGTACGTGCCTTGTGCTACTATCTGTAAGTAGATATCATCATCAGCCCATATATCTCACTGCCGGACACGGGCCTCCTCTACAACTGAGAGGGCTGAGGCCTAAGGCCAATATGCTGGCCTAGTAGAACTTTAAATAAGTACCCTTATGGATAAATTTTATTTGCAAAGGGTTCGACAGTGACCTATCAGGGGTCTTGTAAAGGAAACTATAGATCCGAAAAATTTAAACGGATGTTAAAAAGAAATGGAAGGTTTCTCGGCACCTTTTTCATGTCTATCACCAGGCTGCATCTCATCAATCCTGATAGATAGACAGTTATAATACTTAAACAGAACAAAAAAATATAAGGGGGCAAAACAGCAGATATGAGTTTTTTCTATTTTTTAAAACAATGGTACAGGACGTAGGGTTCAGGTCCACCTCACTCGTCTAGTGCGGTTTGGCATAAGATATTTAGTGTTTAGATAACAATGTGTCTCACCCTGCCGCCGCGCATGACGCACACGTTGTCGGCGTGTCGCGCGTACTGCACGTGGTGCGTCACCAACACTGTCGCCTTGTCGCGCAGGAACCCGCGGATGCACTCCTCGTATATCGCTTGCGCCACCTGACATATACAGGCGGGTCATATTGACAATGCAGTAAACTTATAATTCAACCTTCAATAAAATACAATAGGACTTTATCATAGCCCTCAAGATCGTCATTATCATCATCATCATCATCACCATCATCATCATCATCGTCATCATCACACATACCTTAGCATCGACGGCTGCGAGTGGGTCGTCTAATAAATAAACATCTGCGTTCTGGTACACACATCTCGCTAACGATATCCTCGCCCTTTGACCTCCGGATAGGGAGGCACCTGATGAAAAAAAAAATAAAAAAATCATCATCAGACCTTTACAAGCACCGTAAACCCTCAAAACGAACCAAGGACCTCTAGAATATACTGCACACACTTATATTACAAGACCACGGTGTAGACAAAAAAAGAGTTTATAATTAAAAAGAAACTTACCTCTCTCTCCCACTATGGTCTTGTCTCCATGGGGTAAAATCTCCAAGTCACTCTCGAGTTGGCAGCACTTGATAACCTGTTTGTACTTTCGTAGGTCCATATCCTGGCCGAAAAGGATGTTTTGACGCACCTGATGAACCAGAACAATGTCACTTAGCCTCTCTTTTGTTATGGCGTCATCTAGCGGAGGAGGTAGATAAGTAGAAAGAAGTTTATGAGGAATTTTGTAACTTGGAATATTTAACTAGTCATTATTGGATTATCATCATCATCAGCCCATATCCACTGCAATGATCGCCCACTACAGCTGAGAGGATATGGGCCTTAGTCCACCACGCTGGCCTAGTGCAAGGTAGCAGACTACTTTCTTCTTCTTTTTCTTCATCAACCCATATACGCCCACTGCTGAGCACGGGTCTCCTCTACCATTGAGAGGGTTTTTAGGCCGTAGTCCACCACGCTGGCCTAGTGCGGGTAACCTAAGAAATTCCTCATTACTTCTAGGTGTGCTGGTTTCCTCACGATCCTTCCACGTTAAACCAAGTGATAATTCATTGTGAATACACACATAACTTCGAAATGTCAGTGTTATTACAGTGCTTTAAATAAACTCACCGAAGCTTCGAAGAGCCAAGGGTCCTGTGCCGCATACGCGACTATGCTGTCCACCTGCAGGTGCCCACTGCTGGGCGACACCTCCCTCAGTATCGCCTGCATCAGCGTGGACTTGCCCGACCCCACAATGCCCACTATCGTCGTCAACGTCTCCGGCTTCACCTGAAGACATCACTTTTTGTTTAGCAATTTTTTTCCGCAGTTTCAAGCAGTGTGGGTACTTCCACGGAAGCCCGAAAGCGTTACACGTTAATTGTCAGCTCAGAATATTATCATTTGTATGTCGAATTGATTTTGTTAAAGAATTAAAGCTTAAAGGATTTTTAATCGTCACGATGTTTGTAATCACCTGTCTTAGTTACGACCACGATCATTATAAGGGGCCATCCATAAGTTACGTCACACGAAATTCATGACATTATGGCCCCTCCCCTGTGCTTGTCACAGCTGGTCATATTTGTAGGACTCCCTCCCTCTTTAGTGTGACGTCACATATTTTGCAATTTTACATATAGAAATAATTGAATAAAAAAAGCGAGTAACTGACTAACCAATTTGAATCTTATGTTTATGTACATAAGTAGAGTTGCAAAGTTTTGAATTTTTCGTTACAGTACAGAGTTCGTGTTTTACTAAGATTTTGAAATGTGACGTCACGAAATTCAGGTCTCTTCTTGCCCTCTTGTCACGCTCAATAAATCCCCTTTAAGGTGTGACGTAATTTATGGAACACTCATAAACCCTGCATACTGTGGTGAATAAAAAATTATTCCGCTAGAAGAACATGACTCACACTGAAATTGATGTCTGCTAGAGCGACAATTTTCCCATCTCCCGTCTTGTCCTCTTCGTTCTTCCAATGAGCCGTGTAGTCCTTCATCGATATCAGAACGGGGGGCTTCGGGCGGTCCAGGTTCGATTCCGATTTTATGTAAGCTTGTTGACTGGAAATATTAAACATACCAGACTTAGCATTTAGGACCTAACTGCGAATCTAAAGGCTGAAAATACTTAGGAGCTATTTCCTAATTGGTACACCAGATTTAGTTAGTCATGAGATATCGTGAGGATTCAGGTTTGGTTTCCGGCTAGAGAAAAGTTTTATAAGATGTATTAATAAATTACGCAGAAAATAACAGTTTTTATAACGCGGAACTAAAACACAAACGGTATAAAATCATTCCATTGCTTATTAATTATGAACGTGGGCTATGGCTTTCCTGTTCCTTAACCACTATCATCATCATCTTCATCACCAGCCTTTGACGCCTCCTATGGCACGCCACTGGGCTCGATCTTGGACCCTCCTCATCCAAGCTACCTTTATACCTTTGTACAAAAGTGCCACTCACCCATTTCCTATCTTCTCGAAGACCACGCTCTTGGCATCCTGCTTTCCGTCTATGTTGAGGAGGTCTACCCCGTCGTCGTCCACTTCAGGGAGGAGCAGGAACTCCTGCATTCTCTTGACGCTCACGTACGCCTCCAGGGTAAAGGAAATGGCCATGGGAAGGAAGTCTACCAGGGTGTACTTCAGGATGTCGTAGTAGGAGAATATCACGAACACCTGTTTTGGGGGATAGAAATTATTTCTTATAGGAGCAATGATTTATCACATTGTATTATTTATTTATTTATTATTTAACGGTGAAGGAAAACATCGTGATAAAACCTGCACACCTAGAAGTTCTTAGGAATGTCTTAGGTGTGTAGTCCGCCAACCCGCACTAGGCCTGCGTGGTGGACTATGGCCTAAACCCTTTCAATGGTAGAGGAGACCCGTGCCCAGCAGTGGGTCGTATATGGGTTGATGATGATGAGTAGCAACGATGGTCTCGACGTTTAGGTACGCGGTTAAGAATCTCAGTTGAAACAAACCCCGGGCACACACCTCTGACTTTTCCAAGTTATTTGCTTATTAAAAATAAATTATCACTCCCTTTAACGGTAAACGAAGACATAGTGATGAAACCAGCACATCTAAAAGTTCTTATGAATTTCTTGGGTGTGTAGTCCGCCAACCCTCATTAGACCGGAGTTGCGGACTAAAGCCTTAACCCTCTCAAGTTGTGGAGGAGACCTAGTGCTCAGGAGTGAGATGTACATGACAAAGACGAGCTGGTCTTTTGGGCGTCTATGGGAAGACTCTCCAATCTAGGGAGGAAGTCCACTCCAAATTCCATTAAAAAGAAGTTAAGACTGGTGTGATTTTCATACCTTGCCTGCAGTTAGTGCGTTTCCGAAGGATATGTAAGACATGACGCTGAGGAGAATTGCCACCTTCGTGTTGAGTTTCACGCACGATATCATCACAGCACGGAGCCATGACGCTTTCTTTATCACGTTCATTTCTTTCCTGGAAAGAAAATGCTATTTTCAACGGCCCAGTTGAATTGACAGGGGACGGTCGTTGAATAGACGAATTAGATGAATCGACCGTCGACGTTGAAGAAACGAACTATCCATGGACTATCAATGTTCTAGTTGAATCCGTAGTCCGCCAACCCGCACTAGGCCAGCGTGGTGGATAAAGGCCTAAACCCTCTCAATAGTAAAGGACGCCCGTGCTCTGCAGTGGAACTAACATGGGCCAATGATGATGATCATCATCCCGATTTTATCATTAATATGTTGGTGATCACCGTAAGTATTATCTGTGTTACTTTTCGACTACGGTCTTTTTACACCCTGTTTAAATATTTTTAGTCCTAACTCATAAATCGTAGTCTATAACTTACTTTCTAGCTTGTCCAATGATCCTGGCGAAGGCAGTCTCCCAAGCGTACATCTTGATGGCTTCTATACTCTGTATGACTTCGTTCATGAGTCGGATCCGATTGTCTGTCCGTACCGCTGTCTGTCGGCGGAGTTTACTGGTAATCTTGCTTAGGTAACCTGCGATATAATTTTGACATAAATAATTATCGTAAAGTTAGATAATGTGCCTTGGACTTGAATTTGCGATTGCGTATATGAGATGATGAAGATGTTGGTGATGATGACGATGATGCCGATGATGATGATGAAATAATTATCGCTGAATAGGTAGGAGAATGTGCATTTTCGAATGTAAAATATAGTAATGAAACCTGCACACCCAAAAAGTTATTAGGATTTTTTAGATGTGTTGTCCGCCAAACCGCACTGGGCCAGCGTGGTGGACTAACTAACCAACAGCGTGACGTATATGGGCTGATGATGATGATGAGTTTTTATTACTACTTGCCTTGTAAAGGAATGAAGCTCAGTAGAAAAGCGACTCCTATAAGCGTAGCTACTCCGATCTGCCTGTACATGAGGTATATGATGATTGTGCTCTCGATGGGCGTCCGAACGAGGTCCATCATGAACAGACAGGCCATGTCGAACCTCTGGGCGTCCGTGGTGAGCAGGTTGACCACGTGGCCCGCTAGACCTTCGGACGCCTTCCCGCCTACGGTTAAATCTAAGCGAAGGAGCTGGAAAAGAAAAGAGGTATACAGAGTGTATTTAGACCGTGATCGGAAACTGTGATAGGTGATAGCTACGGTGATTATAAACGCGTTTACAAAAAAAATAATGTTTTCCCAACTACCATAAGGGGTCATCCATAAATTACGTCATACATAAGGGGGAATTAGGTGGTCAATTAAGTGACAAAGAAGTGGGAGGGTATCTAAATATGAACTTTGCACTATGAGCGAAATACATAAACATAAGATTCAATCTGTTTAGTCGGCTACTTGCTTTACCAGTGTTGCGTGGCAAGCGCCGACGACCTAAGTCCCTTTCAAAATAAAACTAATTCGGAACTTCTGATATTAATCAATATTTTCTAGATGTAAAATTGGAAAATATGTAATTTTGACACTAAATGTGACCAGCTGTGAAAAGGACGAGGGAGGGGTAAAAAAAATCATGAATTTCGTATGACGTGATTTATGGATGGCCCCTAGCTTATAAATGCATATTAATTAAAAAAAACTTTTTTGGAATTCTTTTAGACGACATTGAGTTTTCAATCACGGTAACTTCTTAGTCTACTCTACTTAGAGTCTTAAATTTAGATCATGGGTTTTTCACACCCTGTATAAATACACCTAAAACACACATGTGTAGTTGCGACGTCACATTATGATCTAGTATCTTAGTTTTAATTGTGATTAACTACGAAAGATTTATATTAAAGAAATATTTCTGGATTATACAAACGAGGAACTATTGGTCCGAATAGAAAAATGGTATTTTTTGTTAAATATTCAAAGATTAATGACATTCTATGCTTGATCGCGCTAATCTCTGGTAATTGGTCTGATTTGAAAAATTCTTTTAGTGTTAGACTATTTATCGAGCAAGATAAAGGCTACATATCATCACGCTACGACCAAAAAAAACTTAGAATCAATGAAAAAGTTGACCAAAAAAAATATTTTTTTTTTGTTTTAAACATTACTTCAATCTTCGCTTTCTCATACATAGTAATAACAAGATATATAAATAACTAGCTTTTGCCCGCGACTCCGTCCGCGTAGACTACAGGGTTGAGTTCAGAAAGAAAATAAGTTGTAGTCTATTTACTCCTCAGAGTCCTATTTATGTCCATGCCAAAAGTCATACAAATCGGTCAAATTGTTTAAACGTGAAACCGTAAGGCGCCGGTCCGCGCCTTGTGCATCATTATTGCGCGCTTGATAATTATTTTGAAACTGCGATATCTTCTAAGATACTCATATGCCTCGTGGTCTCGCGGTACAAGTATGTGCCGTGCGATCTAGAGGTCCTGGGTTCGATTCCCGGGTCGGGCAAAGTGTTATTGGGTTTTTCCATTAAGAAATTCTCAGTAGCAGCACGGAGTCTGGAAATGTGCCCGAAAAACGGCAATAGGCTCGCCCCCTATTACGTGGGACTGATACATACCTGGCGAAATGTGGGTGCAGAAATGCATCTCTGCCTACCCCTTCGGGGAATATAGGCGTGAGGTATGTGTGTGTGTGTATACTCATTGAAATCAAATGATGTAAAGGACAAATTTATTTTATATTAAATACTTGTAATGAATATCGCATTTATTTGGATAAGGATTAATATAATCTTTATATAAACACCTTCACAGACAATGCTTCATTTTAGAACAAATTTGGTTAGCATAAAAGAGATTATAGTGAACCAACTCTAAAAGTTAGACATATGCTATCGCGGCCTTTTTTGTAGGCATTATCAAACTCTACAACTTTTCTCTAGGACTCAACTATATATCTCCCATGGGTAAGGCAGCGTTTGCAAAAAACGATTTTGTTTGACCGTTTTTTCTCCGACTTACTTCGCAAATCAAGCCACAACGAAAAAGTCTTATAATTTTTCGGAGTAATATATAGCCTATGTCCGTTCTCAGGGTCTAAAGATTGTCTGTGCCAAATTTCATCAAAATCCGTTCAGCCGTTTAGGCGTGAAAGAGTAACAGACAGACAGACAGACAGACAGACAGACAGACAGACAGAGTTACTTTCGCATTTATAATATTAGTATGGATGAAGACGTACCTTTCTGTATATGAGTGAGCAGCACCCTACTCTAATTTTCATAGCCGTGTCGAGTAACCACAGTATTATCGGATGCATCATACCAGCGTTGACCGTCATGAAACTAAAAGAAAATACTTTTCATTATGATCAAGTATCAAACCTTTACATATAAATACACCCAACAGTCACATACATATTTTGACCCCACAAAGGTACGCGTCTTGTATCGTGGGTATCAGACACTACGAGAGACTTTTTCCGTCTCACAAACACCCAGACCCGAAACAAATATTAGGGGATCACACAAACATGTGTCCTGGTGCGGGGATCGAACCCGCGGCCTCTCGTTTCGAAAGCTGGTGTCTAGACAACTGCGCTGTGGAACGCTGCTACAACTGAGAGGATTCAGGCTTTAGTCCACCAAGCTGGTCTGGTACAAGCAACTTTTATCTCAGCAGGTTTCCTCACGATAGTTTCCTTTGTCCTTAAAGTGATTTCAACTTCGAAAGTCAGAGGTGCCTCGGGTTTGATCCTGTGATTGCAGATTCTCAACCAATGGCTTAAAACATTAGGCCATCACTGCTTCCGACATTAAAATTTAAATTGCAGGATCATTGTATGTTTTTTAGTCTAAATAATCTATCATAAATGACGGATAAAGCGATAGGAAATGCTGTCTCACCCCACAACTCCGAGAGCGTAGAGATATGCGAGTTCAGCGGTGACCCCGCCGTGCGCCGGCGAGAAATAGTTTATCAGACCCTCGAGAGACATTGGTATGAACAATCTGGAACAAAACACTATACATAACCTCACGCCTGCATTCCCCGAGTAAAGAGTGGAAGACATTGGGGGAGGCCTATGTCCAGCTGTGGACGTTAATTGGCTGATGATGATGATAAAAGAGTATTTCTGAGAGTCTTGCCGTTTTTTTTTCGCATTTTTCGAAGTCCGTGTCTCCACTAGTGTCAGTACTTCCACAGAAGCCCAAAAGCGTTACACGTTAATTGTGTAATGTCTAGTTTATAGTTTATTGTGGGCTCAGGATATTCTCATTTATATGTCAAAATGTTTTTGTTAAATAAACATTTTTAAACTTTGAGATTATTTTTATTATAATACTGGAAACTGAGACAGGGGATAATAAAGAAGATTACAAACACAATGACGAAAAGAAAATGCGAAAAAAAAAAGATTTTTCGTAACCAACATTATTATTTTCTGCCTTAGTTTTATATCGAGATATTTCTGCATCAGGTATAAAGAAAAGGTTGCTTTGGTGTAAAAAAAAAATAACTTGTATGTCAACTTACCTCATTGAAGTATCTAGCACGGAGAAAAATAGATTTACCATTAGGAACTTAAACCCGTAAACTTTTACTATGGCGCGGAGTAACGACGGATTCTTCCCTTTATCTGTAAAAATAGGTCTCAATTATTTTTTATACAAAAGAGATATAACACGAAATATATAACTGACTATAATGATTTAATTTGATTAATTGAATTTGATTTAATCATGCGAACGGATTTTTAACAGACTTCAAAAAAGGGAGGTAGTTTTAAATTCCTCAATATTTTTTTTGTTTGTTACCTCAAAAATTTCGACTGAGTGGACCGATTTTGATGATTCTTTTTTGTAGCGTCTCAGAGATCCAAAACAGGGACAGATAAAAAAATAATAGTAAAGAAAAAAATTGTTTTGACCCTATTAAAAGCGTAGGAAATCAATTTGAAAAAATATAGAGAGGGTTAAAAACTTATAAATGTTAATAAATACGATAATAAAATATACGATCACGCCTATAATATACCTAAGCAGGTGAACCCTCATCATTAACCCATATACGTCCCACTGCTGGGCACGGGTCTCCTCTACCATAGAGAGGGTTTACGCCTTAGTCCACCACGCTGGCCTAGTGCGGGTTGGCGGACTACACACCTAAGAAATTACTAACAACTTTTAGGTGTGTAGGTTTCATCACGATGATTTCCTTCACCGCTAAAGCAAGTGATAGTTCAATGTGAATACACACATAACTTCGAAAAGTCAGAGGTGTGTGCCTGGGGTTCGAACCCGCGCCCGCCGAGATTCTCGACCGCGCGCCTAAACGTCGAGGCCATCACTGCTTTTTAGGTGACCCCTACTTGCGTGGTTCTATTATAAAATCTATATTATAAAGCTGAATAGTTTGAGCGCGCTAATCTCGGGAACTATTGGTCCGATTTAAGAAATTCTTTTAGTGTTAAATAGCTCATTTATCGAGGAAGGCAATCGTCACTACGTCTAATAGCAGCGAAGCAGGAATAAGAAATGTGTCAAAAGGAACATTTTGTTTTTAAGCCTTTTTCAATAAGGGGCCATCCATAAATTACGTGACACATTAGGGGGGAGAGCGGTCACATTGTGTGACAAGGGGGCTGGATGGGACCTAAATATCGTGACGTCACATTTCAAAATCTTATTAAAACTCAAACTTTGCATTGGTAAGGAAAAATTCAAAAAACTTTGCATCTCTAATTACATAAATATAACATTCAAATTATCTAGTCGGCTACTCGCTCTATTAGTGTTACGTGGCAAGCGCCGACGACCTTAGTCTCTTTGATAATAAAACGAATTCGAAACTGCAGTTTTATTTAAGGTGTTCTTAGGTGTGTAGTCCGCCAACCCGCACTAGGCCAGCGTGGTGGACTATGGCCTAAACCCTCTCAACGGTAGAGGAGACCCGTGCTCAGCAGTGGGCGTATATGGGTTGATGAAGAAGAAGAAGTTTTATTTAATAAATTTCACATGCAAAATTGCAATACATGTGACATCACACTAGGGGGGGATGGAGTCGTACAAATGTGACCAGCTGTGACAAGGACGGGGGAGGGGTCAAGAAATCATGATTTTCTTGTGACGTCATTTATGGATGGCACCTAGGAGGGGAGAAGCTGTTAAAAATATTGCAGTCTCTGTCTTTGACTAATGTCTTTAGCGTTACGAGTTGTAGGCAAGTATTAGTGAAAAATATACCTTTGTTTAGTATTTCCTGCTTCCATTTGGCGCCGAGGGCGTCTCCACGGGGCGCCGCGCGATGTCCCGGCGTACATCTGGGGATAATATACATATCGCACTAGTATTACAATAGTGTTGTAACTCAAAAAAGACGATTTTTCAGAATCAACGAAAAACTAATTTGTCACTTTCTGTAATAGGTACGAATATAATGAATGTTTTATGTGTTTTTGGAATGAAATTGAAGGCATTACCTTTTTAAATTTTTTAAAAAATAATAATAATAGGGAAATTATTAACGAATTTTGAGTTAAGACAGTATTTTTCCAAGCACAATGTTCAAAATGAAATATTATTTTTAATTACGTCATTATTGTTGAAATATTTTGTGTTACGACAGTTTGAATAAGTCATTTTCCTTACGTTTTAAACTCACTTTTTGGCATTACAACAATAAATCGAAAACGAATTCCGAGTAAATGGTAGTAAAATATACCATTTAATACGATCTCTTTATTTTTTTGGTTAGGATATTATTAAATAAAACCAGATTATTCTTTTTAGCTATGATAATTGAAATATAGTGTACTAAAACTAATGCTTGTCTACCTATACCTACTTAAAAACAAGTTGAAACATTTTGTAAAATAACATAAACCTTTCAAGACAAAAACAGTCTTACCTAATCTTGATAAACTACACTATTTATAATTAAAATTTTGTTTTTAATCAATTTTTAGCAAACAAAATCTTGTCTTGATGTCTCGTTTATTTTTACACAACAATTTAACCTGCATTTTCCAGGTCTCAACATTATGTATCCTCTCCATCTCTTCCTGCCCCAGGTATTATTGTTTTGCTATTCCGATGAAATATTTGATTCAATAGTCAGCCCACTGGTTCCAGCAACGCGACTCACATTATTCACAACTCTATCATCCATGCCGCTTGAAGAAGAGCTTCCAGAAAAAGAGCTACCTGGACATTTTGTTATTTGACCTCTTAGCAATCTACCCTATATTCCTTTCTTGGTGAATTAGGAACGAAATGTGGATCATGATGGGAATCAACATCGTCGCTCTGGTCTTAGTGGATGGGTGAAATGTAATATTTCTTTTCATTGCAATCATACTCGGGGAACTGTTTACGTCGATTTGTTAAAGTACTGAATGAACTGTAGATGATGACGGTGTCGAAAGTGTCGATTGCACTTTCGTAGTATCAATGTCTTCTACCTGGACAGCAGTTTGATCGTTTTTATTCACCTGTGACAATAATGACCGTGATGAATTCACACAAAGTTCGTCATTTGCCTTCTACTGGTGGCCCTCGATGGATAGGTACTAAACCTGCAAATTAAATAAATATTTATTTTGTTAAATACATTCCTACCCACCTCCCAACCTGATGCTTGTCACAAAGAGTGTAGTAACTCTAATTTTTTAAATAAAAAAGTTAATAAGCTTTATTTGCATTAAACTGATACACATTCGATCGAATTGTAAGTAATACTGTAACTTAAAGTAAATATTATTATTAATAAATATATAGACCATGCAAAAAATCGATTTGAAGTTATAATTCAACAAAACTGTATTATGTCAAAAATTACTAACTTAGTCAATTATAGTGTCTTAAGTAGAAATATTATTTTTATTAAAGCTTGTGTAAATCAGTAATAGTGTATTAACTAAAAATAAGAACAAAACCATGTCAAGTGTAAATCAACAATACTGTATTAATTCAAAATAAAACTATGAATTTTACATACCTGATCCAGTAATAACGTTGGAACTCGAAATAATGCAACAAGCGGCCTGCACTTTTTCGATCACTATTGGTCGCAACTAAAGATGACACAATATTGGGATGGAAGGTTAGACTACCGGTCAGTCATGGATAATGTCTTAACACGTCATAACTTATTCATTTTCTGCATTATTCCAATGACAGTTTTAATGACTTGTGAGTAATTAAATTTTACGTTTAAGAGCGTATATACAAATTTAGCGTCATTTGGGCAAAAACAGTACTTTTCGAACCCCTTAAAGTTGATGAAAGACCCATTGTAGAAATATGTAAATTACCAATTATTGTAGGCAATTTTGTCATCTAAAAAGTTAGTTAAGAACATTTTAAGATTTTTTCGTAAATTTTGATAAATAAAAAGATAACTGAGCTAAGGTCGTCAAAATTCACTTTTAGAGTCATTTTCGAGGCTCAAAATTTTGTTAAATTCATAATATATGTAATGAAAATAAAATGTTATTAAATAGACAATATCCCCGAGCAAAAAGTTAGTTACGAACATTTTAAGATTTAGCTCCAGTTTTCGAGTAATAAAATATCTAAAGCGTTCGAAATAATTGAGAAATTACCGTCTCTAAATATTTTTTTTAAACCTTATATGGTACTTTATTTAACAGAGCAATATTTTTTTATGAAAGAAGAACATATACTTGAAAACGTACAATTTTTATTTTGAAGAAATCAAACTTATTGCTTTTTTAATAAATTTTATAAAATGGGCTATAAAACGCTGCGCGCAGACTTGAGCAAATCAGTCCGCCGCATGGCCTTTCAGAGAGAGGACGTGTCGCTCTGGGCTCCGTCCTTGTATCGATGTTTTTAAGGTTATTACTCAAAGTTATAACTGACACTAACGTGCCCAAGGTTGAGTGCATTCTTGGTGGGAAATTTTGATAACATTAGCTGTAATTTGAAATTGACGTAAAATAAAAATGTAAACACGAATTTTACAAGGAGAGGGCACGGTGTGGTAAATTCACTTTGGGACTAGACTGCGTATTTCGACATTGTCACCAACGGCGAAATGGCCTAGTTAGCTGTATGTCCGCCTCCCACGCGGACACCCAAGGTTCGAATTCCGCATATTATGTTTCTTTTTTTTATT
Source organism: Cephonodes hylas (assembly GCA_030295005.1). NCBI lineage: Eukaryota > Metazoa > Arthropoda > Insecta > Lepidoptera > Sphingidae > Cephonodes > Cephonodes hylas. Next base: position 3,819,955 of record AP025387.1, on the reverse strand, counting down.
ACTATTTTTTCTTTTTAAATTAACCATTTTAATAATTAAATGATTTCTTCATCCATTAACATTGCTTCATAGGAAATAGAACTTAAACATTGTGATATTGTTAAATTATTTTTTGGAGCAAAGTTTTAAAATGCTCAACTGCCACTGTTAATTTCATTTTTGAACTTTCACTATACATAGAATCATCAGGAACTTGTTCTTCAGCTGTTTGTGCACTAGTAACATCTTGATTCACAGACATTTTTATTAAAAACTCTTTAAACAATTTATTTTGAATTTGATATAATTTCGAAACAGTAAGTCACAGAAAGCTACAAACTCTGTGAAGCCTTCAAATAGACTGCCAAGTTGGCCCAGAGGTTATACTCTAATGAGAAGAGTAACGACAGTAAATTCAACTTTGGGGAACATACACTACCTACGTGTAATATAAAAAAAATTGCTTTCTAATATTGGAGGTGAGGCTTGAGCGAAACCGGTTTGGTGAATACCCAAATAATATTTTATGTTATTCATATATAATATATATCGGCGTATAACCATATATGTACGCTACGTCATCACTCCATATATTCATGTTTACAAAAACAAGGATGTCTTACATCGAACGAATGCTCCACTGCAGTAAAACGTCCCATGACCGCTGCAGAAAAACAACAATGACTCATCACGAGCGATCGCCCCACTACAGCGATCGCCCCACTACAACGTCTATAAAATGCCTGCCCGCCTCAGCAGAGCGGGCAGTCCTCAGTTTACGCGCGGACAGTAAACATCTAGTTTATTGGGAAATTATAAGGATTTGTGATCGAAGTCGATTGTTTCAATTACTTCTCATAACGTCCTCCCATAATAGTCATGTCACTGCTGTTCTTAACAATTGAGGACTGTTTGCCCCTGTAGTTTATGGGGTTTTTCTTGAGGAAAACCCATAATTATAAGCAATTGTTGTAAAACCAAGAACTGTGACGTCGGTAATGATGACGTCACTACATTTTAAAACAATTCCATGGTTTTTCTTTCGACATATATAATTGAAAAATTTGTTAAATAATTAATGATAGATATAAATGTGGATATTATTTATGAATACCATAATTATTACCTGCTTTATAATTTAGAAAATAAAAAAGTTAATGTAAATTAAAATTAATTTAATACTTAACAATGTTTTTCTCGATTGAATTTATTTAATTATTAAAATAGTTAATTTAAAAAGAAGTAAATAAGTAATAAAAAACAAAATAGTCAAAAGCGGGATACGAACCCTAAGCGTCCGCGAGGGAAGCGGAGACATTGTTGGCTAGGCCATTTCGAAGTTAGTGCCAATGTCGAAAATAAATAAGTAAACTTACATGTAAAGATTCAAAGAACAAAACAAAATATTTCGCGGACGCCATGTTGCGTCATTGGTCATTTGATTATCTCTGTAGGTAGTAATATTATAGTAGGAGAGCTAGCATACATTTTTGGGTTGGTATTTGAGGCAAGCTGAAAACTTGTTATAGCTCTCCTATTATATCCCAACACGGAACTGCAGACTGCCTCGTGGTCTCGCGGTATAAGTATGCGCCGAGCAGTATTATTGCAATTAGCAAATTTTCAGTAGCATTACGGAGTCTGGAAATGTGCCCGTAAAACGGCAATAGGCTCGGCCCCTATTACCTGGGACTGGTACATACTTGGCGAAATGTGGTTGCAGAAATGCAGTTCTGCCTACCCCTATGGAGGATAGATACAGACGTGAGGTTATGTATGTGTATGTGGAGCTGCAGACCTGGCTATGAGTAGCGGGGCTAAATCAACCCCAAAATAAAAAAAAATTTGGTTTCAACATTTAACTACAACATACATACATATATTGCAACATATATTGAATTAAATTTATTTTTAGATTTTTTTTTTTATTTAGTGATTAATTTAGCCCCGCTACTTACCAGCCAGGTCTGCAGTTCCGTGTTGGGATATAATATATATGACAAGTTTTCAACTTGCTTCCAATACATACCCAAAAATTCATGCCAGCTCTTGAACTATTAGCTCAATGCGACGAACTAATAAAATTGAACAAGCGAACGCCACCGCGGCCGGCGATGCGCGGCGGCACCTTTGAAACCGCGACACCTTTGACGCCGCGCCTTGTTTGACAATTCGCCGACGCAACGAACGAAATAGATAAAAGGAAAAAATCAAAGGACTATAGCCTGAGTCCTGTCGATGGTAGAGGAAGCCCGTGCCCAGCCGTGGGACGTATAAGGGTTGATGAGAGAATCAAAATAAATAACAGTACTTTCCATATCGTAATTAAATGTACTTTTATGGGTAATTTCTCACTTCATTGTATAATTTAAATTTTATATAACACTAGCTGTTGCCTGCGACTTCGTCCGCGTAAACTACAGGGTTGAGTTCAGAAAGAAAATCTATTTTACTCCTCAGAGTCCTATTTATGCCCATACCAAAAATCATACGAATCGGTCAAAATTACGAGAAACCGTAACGTGCCGGCCGGCGCCTTGTACATAAAGAATTGCGCGCTTGATCATTATTTTGAAACTGCGATATCTTCTTAGATACTCATTGTAATCAAATTATGTAAAGTGCAAATTTCTTTTAAATTAAATACTTATACTAAATAACGCATTTATTTGGATAAGGATTAATAGAATCTTTATAAAAACACCTTCACAAACAATGCTTTATGATATAACAAATTTGGTTAGCATAAAAGAGGTTATAGTGAACAAATCCTAAAAGTTAGACATATGCTACCGCTGACTTTTTTGTAGGCATTATCAAGCTCTACAACTTTTCTCTAGGACTTAACTATATATCTCCCATGGGTAAGGCTACGTTTGCAGAAAACCCATTCGTTCGACCGATTTTTCTCCGACTCACTTCGCAAATCCGGCCACAGCGAATAACTAATATCTTTTTTTCGGACTAATATATAGCCTATGAGACTCACAAAGAACGTAGCTTTTGATTGGTAAAAGAATATTCAAAATCGGTTCAGTATATCCAGAGTTTACTTTCTACAACGTCACAAATTCACAAACTCAATAACGTTACCTCATTATAATATTAGTACAGATAATGTATGTAAAAGATTAGAACAATCACAATTTTATATGTGATATTTTCATTTTATTATCCATTTATGAAATTCGAGTTTACCGCTAAGGATCTCGGTCACTGACCACTGTTGTGTTATACACGGCGAGCGCCCGTCCCCCGCACGTCGATGTGTGCCGGCATTTACGTTGGTGTGAGTTGAAATTCGGCGAGCGGCGATTTGTTTATACGCTCTTAATTATAGTGTTATGTCAATTTCGATGTATTTTGAGTTACAACACTATTGTAATACTAGTGCGATATATTACTCTCATCACTACATAGTATAAAACAAAGTCGCTTTCTCTGTCCCTATGTCCCTTGGTATGCTTAAATCTTTGAAACTACACAACGGATTTTGATGAGGTTTTTTTTTAATAGATAGAGTGATTGAAGAGGAAGGTTTATATGTATGATAACATCCATTAAATATCAGCATTGCACCCGTGCGAAGCCGGGGCGGGTCGCTAGTTCTTTATATATTTATTTATTCTATTTATGGGAAAGTTATCTAATAGGTCTGTATTCTAGTTCAAATAAAGCTTAGATTGGTAAAAGACCATACTTCGTCAGTCAAAGCTACTAGACTAATACTTTTTAAGTCCACAAACGCCCGACCCATCTTTTAACAATACAGTTTTTATCACAGTGACAACTTAACATAACATACATACATAACCTCACGCCTATATTCCCCGAAGGGGTATACAGAGATACATTTCAGCACCCACATTTCGCCATTTATGTATCAGTCCCACGTAATAGGGGGCGAGGCTATTGCCGTTTCTCGGGCACATTTCCAGACTCCCTGCTGCTACTAAGAGTTTCCTAATGGAAAAACCCAGTAAACTTTGCCCGACCCGGGAATCGAACCCCGGGGCCTCTAGATCGCACGGCACATACTTGTACCGCGAGACCACGAGGCAGTCCTTTACTTAACATAACCATAGAAACAATTTCTTTCACTCACCTGTATAAGTCTGATATGTTGAGTTGCCCTTTCCTTCCTTTTGCGAATATAGGGAGAGTGTACCTAAAAAAAATTATAACCATTAACTTTCACCACCCAGCAGACACACACCTAGATAGATACCTATATTTAAGCAAGGTTAGGGTGAAGCCTTGGGGGCCATCCATAAATTACGTCATGCGAAATTTATGATTTTTTTGGGTCCCCCACCTCCTTGTCAACAATGTCATACTCAGTCGACTCCCTCTCTCCCCCTTAACGTGTCACGTAATTTATGGTTGGCCCCTTACTCCACCACGCTGGCCTAGTGCGGGTTACTCCTAAGAACTTTTATGTGTGCAGTTTTCATCACGATAAGCACATAAGTTTGAAGAGGTTTCTCTACTTTGCTTCTAAACCTCGATACCGTCACTACTTCTTCGCTTATAATATTAGTAAACAGGGTTTTTTTTTATCACGAGAGGAAAGCGCCTTAAGCCTCCCTGTTCCTCGGGGGAGGCCGTAAGGGGTATGTCGGGGTCACTGGCTACGCCAGCATACCGACTAAAACCTCTCGGTGACCATCACGCGCATTTAGGGCGGTTTTGCGGCATCTCAGGCCCAGAAGTGTCCTAAATGGTCCGCTGCCGCCCAGCGTACCGTCCAATTAAATTAGTATACAGGGTGTAGTCAGACCGTGATCGGAAACTAAGGCAGGTAATAGCTACGATGATTACAAAACCATTGGCGATAAAAAAAAACCGACAACAAAATAAAAACATTGATTACTTCCTAACAACCATTGTTATTAAATAAATAAATGCACCCAACAGTCACATACATAGTCCTGACCCCACACTAAGATAATAGTCTTGTGTCGTGGGTATCAGAAACTACGAGAGACTTTTCGGTCTCACAAACTCTTTGTGGATCACACAAACATTTGTCTCGGTGCGGGGATCGAACCCGCGGCCGCTCGTTTCGCAAGCTGGTGTCTAGCCAACTGCGCCACGGGGCTGTCAAATATGTTGTGGTTGCTAGGAAATCGTCAAAGTTTTCAATCACGGTCTGAATACGCTCTGTATTCCTATGCTACCCTCATGTTTTGCCCTCATCAATGAAATCGTACTCACCAATAAGTATATTTGGAGAATATATTGGCTCTCTCCCTGGGGTTCTGTTCCCGTTCCACGTCGAAGTAACCGGGATCCATCGCGTTGCACTTATATTTATATGTGTGCGAGTAATTGGCACTGTATGTGTGTATATCACTGGGTTCTTAAGGACTTGGTACGGTTTGGGTATCCAACATTATTATATCTGTAAAGAAGAGAAATTAGTATTAATAGAACACATAAAAAAAATCATGTACGTAGTTCTGCCCATAAACTAACAGTTTTGTATCACTAAATACGAGACTTTCCGGTCCGACAAACACCCAGACCTGATTTATTTTAATGGACACAAACAAATATTTGTCCCGTTGCAGGCATCGAACCTGTACTCTTTCTAGATTTAATGTATAACGTGCTTTGAGATACGTGTGCCACGCAATGTATATGATTATAAATCACACGATTTTTGCAATCATTAATATCATCAACAGCCCATATACGTCCTACCGCTGGACACAGACCTCCTCTACAACTGCGAGGAAATAGTCCACCACGCTGGCCTAGTGCGGGTTGGCGGGCTACACACCTAACCTAAGAAATGACTAAGAACTTTTAGGTATGCAGGTTTCATCACGATGTTTTCTTTCGCCGTTAAAGTACGAGACAATTTATTGTAAATACACACAAAATTAAGAAAAAAAGTGCTCAATTGATAATTCAAACCATAGTCCCTATTGTTCAGAACCGCAAAATAAATATTGTAAACTATTGTAAACAAATATACTCCATTGGATACTGAACTGTATTACACTAGTAACAAAGTCTCAAATGTATTGGCAATGTGTTGCGGTTTCCAATCGTTGGTTTTTCTACGAATGGAAGTAAAAATAGAAGTTTAGTTTTACCTTGCGACAATATGGGACGAGCAGGTAAGATTTTTTTTTAATTACGCGCCATACTAAATTGTGACTAATAGCTTCGGTAATAAAGAGTATTTTCGCGAGCACAATAAAGCGAGATTAAATTATTTCTGGTTTTATAAGGCAGACTTTTATTGAAAGGGTTTAAGGGTATAAACACAGAACAGTTGAATAAGACTAGAAAGAAAACGTTAGCATGCTGAGCGTGCCGAACCTACGATTACATTGTCATATCCTAAATCCATCTATACAATTGCAAAATATGCGACGCCACACTAAGAATCTGCGACAAGGACGGGGGAGGGGTCAAAAAATCATGAATTTCCTGTGACGTAATTTATGGATGGCCCCTTTGTTTGACACTAATATTATCAACACTGTAAACAGAACGTGATCGAAAACCAAGGCAGGTATTAGTTACAGTGGTTACAAATACATTGACTGTAAAAAAAATCGCGTTTAATAAACATTTAGACGTTTTCCTTCATCATCATCATCATCATCAGCCAAAGGACGTCCACTGCTGGACATAGGCCTCCCCCAGAGACTTCCAAAGCGCCGACGTTTTCCTTATCACCACTTAAATATTTAATAGTAGCGGTTGTTATTTTTTGTCGGTTTGTTGTGTAAATGTCTATGTAATCAGCGTAACTATTACCAGTCTTATTTTTTGATCACGGTCTTTTTACACCCTGTATGTATCTGGCGAAATGTGGGTGCAGAAATGCAGCTCTGCCTAATCTTTCGGGCAGTATAAGCGTGAGATTATGTACTTTATGTATAGCTCAAAATGTCGCTTATATATCTGGCAAAATGTGGGTGCAAAAATGCACCTCAGTGTACTTACTCCTAAACAAAGACAGGCATCAGGTTATATCTTTATATATCGTCCAAAATGCCGCTTTGTTTTCGCCTTTATCATTTTAGCGGCATAATATTCGGCACAAAGTTCTGTAGGAAAGGTCAGCCGATTGATTTTCGTAAAACCCCTCCCAGTGTGCGTCATAGCTTTATCAAGACCGTATCAAGTTGAGGAACTGATGGGCGGGATTTATGATAATTTATTTTGGCACGAGAATGAGCCACAACCGAATCTTGTCACAAGATGGTGCACAAAACAGGGCTTCATCGTCATTCTTCATTAGCCCATGTAGGTTCCACTGAGCACGGGTCTACTCTACCATTGGAAGGACCTTAGTCCATCACTCTGGCCTAGTGCGGGTTAGCGGACTACACACCTAAGATATTTCTAAGAACTAGGTTTGTAGGTTTCCTTGCGATGTTTTCCTTCACCGTTAAAGCAAGTGATAATTCATTGTAAATACATACATAATATGCCTTACAAAATTCTGCGTAATCTTTAAGCTGTAAATATTTATTTGGCAAAAGCAATTTGAAGATTATCCTGAGCCTACAATAAACTATAAAATCGACAATACACAATTAACGTGTAACGCTTTTGGGCTTCTGTGGAAGTGCTGATGATAATGGGTCCCTGACCAAGTTTCTAGTTCGGACGGCCAATTAGTCGCAGTGAATTTGCGACCATATCGGACGTCCGTCGACCATGGTACATTGGATTTGACTCGTCCCAATTGTGTTCAAGGTCCGCGGGTTCGATGCTCGGCGTGTAAAATTTTTGACATCGAAGGATATACATAGTTTATTTGTAATGCTAAAATTATAGTTACAATAAAACTTATTTGGAAAAAAACTAGAAAAATAATACTTGATATGTTACATTTTTATCTTCTTAGAAGATTAGGCAGAAGTTCTATATATTTATAACTAGCGACCCGCCCCGGCTTCGCACGGATGCAATGCTGATATTTAATGGATGTCATCATACATATAAACCTTCCTCTTCAATCACTCTATCTATTTAAAAAAAACCGCATCAAAATCCGTTGCGTAGTTTCAAAGATTTAAGCATACAAAGGGACATAGGGACGGAGAAAGCGACTTTGTTTTATACTATGTAGTGATAGTGAAGCCACATAATAAATATTGAAAATCCACCTTCTTTTCTTGTTAATGACCCCTACTGGGAATAGAATTGGTAATTCTCCCTAAAATAAAAATATCCTGCATTTGAATTCCGTTAAAATATTTCCCTTCATCTTTAAAAATACCATGACCCTGCCTGGGTTCGAACTTACAGCCACAATGAAAACAATCCACGTTGACATATAGACTATTAAAACTTTCGTAATACTTTCGTAATTCGTGAGTCTCATCAGATGATCAACGACCGTCAATACGGTTTTCGACGGGGGCGATCTGCCGGTGATCTTCTGGTGTATCTAACACACAAGTGGGCGGAAGCGGTCGAAAGCAAGGGGGAGGCTTTGGCAGTAGGGTTGGATATTGCGAAGACCTTTGATCGGGTCTGGCATCGAGCTCTGCTTTCCAAGCTTTCTTCTTTCGGACTGCCCGAGAGACTTTGCGACTGGGTCACTAGTTTCCTCACAGAGCGAAGCTTAAAGGTCGTAGTTGACGGTTCAAGCTCGGACTCCATGCCTGTGAATGCTGGTGTACCTCAAGGCTGTGTGCTTTCTCCAACTCTGTTCCTTCTGCATATCAATGACTTGTTACTTAATAGTAACATTCATTGTTATGCAGATGACAGTACGGGGGATGCTTGGTATACTGGCCGCGCAAATCTTTCTCGGGAACAAGTCTATGATTGCCGGAAAATGCTTGTGTCGGAAATTGATCATTTATTGGATCAGGCTGCAGATTGGGGTAGACACAATTTGGTCCAATTCAATCAATTGAAGACACAAGTTTGCGCATTCACCGCAAAAAAGACTCCCTTTCCAATATCACCTCAGTTCATTGGCACTTCTCTTGGTATCTCGTCAAGTCTCGGAATCCTTGGTGTCGATGTTTCGAGTACTGTCCAATTTTGCGGTTACCTGGGAGCTAAAGCCAATCTGGCTTCGAAAAAGCTTGGGGTGCTCAGCAGAGCAAAACGGTATTTCACGCCGGCTCAGCGCCTTCAGCTTTATAAGGCGCAGGTCCGGCCCCATATGGAATATTGTTCCCATCTCTGGGCTGGGGCACCTCAGTACCAGTTGCTTCCACTCGACCGCATTCAACGACGAGCTGCTCGAATCATCGATGACCGGATTCTTTCCGAGAAAATTGACCCCCTTGCACTGCGAAGAGACGTTGCGTCGCTTTGCGTGCTGTACCGCATGTACCATGGGGAGTGCTCTGATGAACTTTTTGGATTGATACCTGCTGCAGACTTTCATTACCGCACCACACGTCAAAAATTGAGGTTCCATCCCTATCATCTGGATGAATGGCGTTCCTCAACAGTGCGGTTCAAACGCTGTTTTCTTCCTCGCACAACATCTTTGTGGAATCAGCTTCCTTCGGCGGTATTCCCAAACAGGTACGATTTAGGGACCTTCAAGAAGAGAGCCTATATCTTCCTCAAAGGCCGGCAACGCACCGATGATTCCTCTGGTATTGTGGGTGTTCATGGGCGGTGTTGACCACTTAACATCAGGTGGCTCATTTGCTCGTTTGCCTCCTTTTTCCATAAAAAAAAAAAAAAAAAAAAAAAAAAAAAAAAAAAAAAAAAAAAAAAAAACATACACATTAAGTGGGTCATCTGATTGTAGGCCCATACATAATGTCAAGTGGGCGATCGATCGATACATACACAAATACTTCAACTCTACGTTACAGAAAGTCCTCATCATAGATTCAAACCCTAGGCTATACAAAACAATACTTTGAAAAATTAATTATTAACCTCATTGCTAAAACCTATTTTTCTAAATTAAAATATACAAAACAACTGGCTGTTTGCTTGATATCACTGCTTTAATTAAAAAAGAAAAATATTCAAATGATAACGTTCCAAAAAACGAAATTATAATTTAAATAATATTCTTTATGTTTTCTTAGAACGAAACGTCGTATCTCCACCAAAACTGTATAGAAAAATAAATCCTAGTCTCTGAGCAATTACATAGATTTTCCTGTAGCTTGTTTTAGTTACTGTTACCGACGGATGGCGCAAAAGTAATGCCTATTATTACAAATTCAAACATGGCGTTTAATGTCCAACCTGACTAGAGCTCGCTTTGTAAACGTTTATTAAGCTAAAATATGTCAATTAATAATGGCGTTTTAAGTAGGACGCAGATACGTAACTAGATAACAGATGAAACAAAGTACTTTGGACGACCTTCGTTTTAAGTACGAAATGTTATTCCCGACTTTAATTCCCTGAAAATATGCGAGATTATTTTTTGGCCTATTTTTTGGTCTTATTCAAACCTGGGACCTTTAGACACGTCTAGAAATGAAGGCGCCTTATTGTATAGTGACCTTTGAACTCTGTTTATTTAAAAAAAGGCTTCGGCAAGTTATACGAGGCCGACCGGTGCCTATCTAAAATCAAGGCCTCACAATTAATTTGACAATTATTTGAAGCGTTCAATGTTGGCAGAACGAGAGTGCATGGCTGCCACAACTGCGAGGTGAAATTTTATATTTAAAAATGTAAAAAGTAAGTTAAATAAACGATAGATATAAAAATAATATGTGAAATTGTATGTCTTTTATGTACAATGCAATTTATTTAGAAATTTTACGTAGGAATTCTGCATAATTTCAACCTCTAAAATATTTCTTTTTCTTATAAATTCCAATATTCTATTTTTACATTAAATTTTTCTAATAGACAAAACTGCTAACACTAAATTGGGTAACTTAGGAACCAAACTTAGTACTTAAAAATTATGACACAATATCCTCTATTCTTTCTTCAAACCAATCAAAAACTTGCTTACCCAACCGGGTACTCGAACACCCGACGCTATCACAACTAGACACCACAATACCACTAAGGCATTCCACGCAAAACAAGTGCTTTCCAAGTAAGCAACTGACATGTATCATTATCTAAATATTGACGTTAAATGTTCAATATTTGTTCACAAACGTTGTTTGATTACACTAGGACTAGTTGCAATGAACCCGTGGTATTGAGGCAAATTCCACTTCATCATCATCATCATCATCAGCCCACATACGTCCCACTGCTAGCCACAGGCCTCCTCTACAACTGAGAGGGGTTAGTTAGTCCGCCACGCTGGCCTAGTGCGGGTTGGCGGACTACACGCCTGAGAAATTCCTAACAACTTTTAGGTGCGCAGTTTTCATCACGAAGTTTACCTTCACCGTTAAAGCAAGTGATAATTCATTGTGAATACACACATTACTTGGAAAAGTCAGAGGTTCAAAAAGGCTAAACTCTTTCAGTTGTAGAGGAAGCCCGTGCCCAGTAATAGGACTTATTTGGTCTGATGATGGAGAAAAGACTTGTGTCTTAGTATTCAGAACTATAAATATAACTAGTTGATGTATTCTATATGACCTCGAAGTGTTGGAGTGGAGTTGGCGCTTAGGCAGACATAGTGTGGGACGTCCTGCAGCACGATGCACCGACCACTCGAGTGCGGTGTCGCGTGTTGGATGTATGAGGGCTGCTCAACACCGGGATGGTTGGCGCGCACTTGGAGAGGCCTACGTTCAGCAGGGGACGGCGATAGGCTGAGTATATATAAATGTCGGGTGTTGGATGTATGAGGGCTGCTCAACACCGGGATGGTTGGCGCGCACTTGGGGAGGCCTACGTTCAGCAGGGGACGGCGATAGGCTGAGTATATATAAATGTCGGGTGTTGGATGTATGAGGGCTGCTCAACACCGGGATGGTTGGCGCGCACTTGGGGAGGCCTACGTTCAGCAGGGGACGGCGATAGGCTGAGTATATATAAATGTCGGGTGTTGGATGTATGAGGGCTGCTCAACACCGGGATGGTTGGCGCGCACTTGGGGAGGCCTACGTTCAGCAGGGGACGGCGATAGGCTGAGTAATATTTTTGTATGACTTCGAAAATCATATGGATTGATGATAATTTCAAACCCGCACTAGGCCAGCGTGGTGGACTATAGCCTAAACCCTCTCAATGGTAGAGGAGACCCGTGCCCGGCAGTGGGCGTATATGGGTTGATGACGATGATAATTTACCTGTAACAGCTCGGTTTTCCCGTTCGTAAAAGCAAGTCCTACTGTATTTGTTTTCACGTATCGCACAAACACGAGTAAGGTTTGTTTAATTAAACTGTGAATAAATATTTGCACTGATAAATTGGAGACACGGAGATCAAAGACTTATTTTTAACCTATACTGAATTATGCTTGTACGTCTGTGCGGTAGGTAGAGTCTAAACAAATAAAATTTAGTATATTGCTGCTCATTGGTCAATAGTATTTATTATATTTTTAACTATAATTTTCAAATACTTCTATGTATGTAATTATTGGATCTTATTTATATTTATTGTATTTTATCTATGTATGATAATATGTATGTATATGTTTCTTCAGCTTCATCAACCCATATACGCCCACTGCTGAGCACGTTCTCCTCTACCATTGAGAGGGTTTAGGCCATAGTCCACCACGCTGGCCTAGTGCGGGTTGGCGGACTACACACCTAAGAAATTCCTAAGAACTTTTAGATGTGCAGGTTTCATCACGATGTTTTCCTTCACCGTTAAAGCAAGTGATAATTCAATTTGAATACACACATAACTTCGAAAAGTCGGAGGTGTGTCCCTGGGGTTCGAACCCGCGACCGCCAAAATTCTCGACCGCGCGCCTAAACCTCGAGGCCATCACTGCTTATTTAACTATATTCACCTAATGGTTGTCTGGAAGAGATCGCTCAAAGCGATAAGACCGCCATTAGTACGTGCATTGTATTTTTGTATATGTATTTTCTTTTCTTTTCTTGTTTTGTCTTGTGGGTTTACATTTACATATCTATTCTATTCTAAATCAAATTCACGCTGTGATTTGAGTCACACGTATAAGAAGGTATCATGTTGATGATAATGAATAAGGGGGTAGGCTATTGCCGTTCATTGAGCATATTTTCTCGCTTCATGATATGTGAAAAATAAGACTAGCACATCTAGGCATTGAATCTATGACCTCAATTTAAGTAGGAGTACTCGCCTAAGCCAATTTATAGAATTCAATCATAGACGGTTGAAGAAATAAAATTATTTACCAATGCTACAGGCATATACATAGTTCTGACCCCACACTGACACAAGTCTTGTGTCGTGTATCTTAAACGACGTTAAACTTTACTCGCACAAAGAAACAAATATTTAACACATTTGTCTCGGTGCGGGATCGAACCCGCGGCCTCTCGTTTCGCAAGCCGGTGTCTAGCCAACTGCGCCACGGGGCTGTCATAACAGGCAGTAAGGAGAATAAGTTGTTTTTGTCAACATTCTCAAATTGCTGACGGGAAATTTGTTATCATAACATTAGCGGTACGTTTAGCGACTTCGGTGTATGTACTATACTAGCTTTTGCCCGCGACTCCGTCCGCGTAGACTCTAGGGTTAATTGCAGAAAGATTTTTGCATTTATAACATTTTTATCCCACGGGAAAACATTTTCCACGATAAAATTATCCTATGTTAATTCTGTGAGCCCTACCTATCTCTGTACCAAATTTCATTCAAATCGCTTTGGTAGATCCAGAAATACTCATTCCCACGGGAATACTACATTTTCCGGGATAAAAAGTATCCTATGTTTTATCCTGATGTATAAGCTATATTATTGTAAAGTTTCGTTGAAATGTACGTGGTTTGTATAGAAAACGTAAAAAATTTTATCCTCTCTCGGGATTTTCTTTAATGTCTATAGCAGGGCTTCCCAAACTGTGCGTCGCGACGCCCTGGGGCGTCGCGGCAACATCCGAGGGGCGTCGCGAGGCGATCGGCAAACATTCGCTGTCCGTATTTTTCTGATAACCTCATATTACGCTGACTACGGCTGTTTTTATTTCCAGTAAAGTAGGTAGTTTTGATGATGGCGGGGGGGGTGCGTCGCAAGAAAAATAATAATTCTATAGGGCGTCATAGTGTAAATAAGTTTGGGAACCCCTGGTGTATAGGGTTGTATCCACCGTAGCTATTATCTGCCTTAGTTTCCGATAACGGTCTGAATACACCCTGTATAACACAATACAAATCTAAAATCGACCTATGCATCGAATAAGGTTACTTATGACTATAACACCAAAGTACTTTTTATGTTTATAATAGACTTTAAATTGTTTATATATTTCACTAGTGTAGTAATAATGATCATAAATTTTGTTGTTGTTTGAAGAACATAAAAATTTACTGATAATTTTGTGCCCAATTAAGTTTAAATCGCTGAGAAAGAGAAGTTGTGCAAAAGCACATATAACTTTATTCTGCTGCGCGTAGGTCGAAATATGAGTTACAATTTACAAAATCACTTTGTCAAAACATGACTGATAGTAAATATGTGAAGTCACAACGAAAATGTGCTCACGAGAAAAGTCAACACGAAGAAGGAATCGAGTAAACAAAGATAACAAATAACAGTCGCGGGAAAATCATTCGAAAATTCGGGGTTACGTAACAAGGAAGAGATTTGCCGTGTTCGAGTAACTAAATCGAAGGTCGGTGCTAATCTTTGGTCAGTACTATTCTAATGCTGCCCATACACGGTGCGATTTATCTGTAAGATCCGTCGCATCATACCGATCGAAACGACGAATCGATGGCGTATGTCAAGATTGTTAACGATTTACTTTGATAAATGTATTCAAATTGATGACCCGAGCGATTGAGTACATTTTTATTTTATTTCTAATATCTTGGGCACTTAGGAGACGTATTATAGATTCACTTTTATCTTTGCACCCATCCTATAGTCTACGCGGACAGAGTCGCGGACAGAAGCTAGTATAAAGATAAAATGACTGCCCCGTGGCGCAGTTGGCTAGACACCAGCTTGCGAAACGAGAGGCCGCGGGTTCGATCCCCGCACCGAGACAAATGTTTGCGCGATGCACAAATATTTGTTTCAGGTCTGGGTGTTTGTGAGACCGAAAGTCTCTCGTAGTTTCTGATACCCACGACACAACACTCGTATCCTAGTGTGGGGTCAGAGCTATGTATGTGACTGTTGGGGGTATTTAAATTTAAAAATACATGAAATGATTAAACAGTTTTGAATTCTATAAAAGTACCGACATTGATAATTAGGTAATGGTTGCTAACGGGCAGAGCTATTTCATGTGTGCGTGCACATATTTGCAAGTTTTATGAGACAGTCTTCTCTTTCTTCTCTTCATCAACCCATATACGCCCACTGCTGAGCATGGGTCTCCTTTACCATTGAGAGGGTTTTAGGCCATAGTCCGCCACGCTGGCCTAGTGCGGGTTGGCGGACTACACACCTAAGAAATTCCTAAGAACTTTTAGGTGTGCAGGTTTCATCACGATGTTTTCCTTCGATTGTGAGACAGTGTACACGGGAAATTCCCTACAGCATTGAGTCATACAGACATACAGACGCTAAATACTTGTATTGATGTTTCACGAGTATGAGGATAACGGCACCGGTAAATATATCACTTTGCATTAAAAAAAACGATTATATAAATTTTCATTCCGAAGTTATGTATTCACAATGAATTATCACATACTAACAGTGAAGGAAAATGTGATGAAACCTGCACGCCTAAAAGTTCTTAGCAATTTCTAACCCGCACTAGGCCAGCGTGGTGTATTCACTACTTCAAATCGGCGCGCGGTCGAGAATCTCGGCGGTCGCAGGTTCGAACCCTAGGCATACACATTTGACTTTTCTAAAGTTATGTGTGTATTCACAATGAATTATCACTTGTTTAAAGCAAGGACCACATCGTGATGAAACCTGCACACCAAAAAGTTGTTATGAATTTCTTAGGAGTGTAGTCCGCCAACCCGCACTAGGCCAGCGTGATGGACTATGGCATAAACCCTCTCAGTGGTAGAGAAGACCCGTGCCCAGCAGTTATATGGGTTGATGAGAAGAAGAAGACTTTAAACCTTAGCCTGAACCCTCTCAGTTGTCACGGAAGAGGAGGCCCGTATCCAGCAATAGGACATGTATAGACTATACCAAGGCTTCCCAAACTTATTTACACTATGACGCCTTATAGAATTGCTATTTTTCTTGCGACGCACCCCCCCCCCCCCTCACATCAAAACTACCAACTTTATTGGAAATAAAAACAGCAGTAGTTAGCGTAATATGAGGTTATCAGTGTCGGGCGTCGGCACTTCCACAGTCCAAAAGATTTACACGTTAATTGTGTAATGTCTAGTTTATAGTTTATTGTGGGCTCAGGATACTCTCATTTATATGTCAAATTGCTTTTGTTAAATAAAGATTGAAAGGTTACAAATTTCTTCTTCTATGGCTTCTAAGGAAGTATCGTCACTGACTAGTATATATATAATTGCGCCACATAGTAAATAGAACATACCATAACAAAACAAAGCAAAATGTTTTAGAAGCGTATTTTATCACTACATAGAACACGAGTTTCATACTGATAACGGTAACACGGGTTTCTTATCAATGTTATGACAGTACAGCTTAATCTACCCGTTGATCTTGCGACACGAGACGAGGTGGACGAGAGGTCGCGGGTTCGATGTTCGGTGCAGTAATTGGCAAACTAGTGATCGATACAGGTATATTTAAAAAATGATGTGAGGCGTAAGAGATCCCGGTTTCGATTCCTGGGAAGGGCAGTGTCATTGAGTTATCTATTAGACTACGATATTAAAAGCTTGGGAATTTTCCTTAAAAAACCGGTCAAGTGCGAGTCGGACTCGCGCACACTCCCGTACCATGTTTATAAAAATAGGAAAAAACATCTGTTCCCATACAAAAACTGTTGTATGGGACCGATTTAAATATAATATAATAATACTGTTTTAAGGTATGTGTTGTTATAGCAGCAACAGAAATACATCACTTGACAAAATTTCAACTGTCTACCATGGTTCATGAGATACAGCCTGGTGACAGACGGACAGCGAAGTCTTAGTAATGGGCTCCCGTTTTGCCCTAAGGGTATGGAACCTTAAAAATGACTATAAGTTCGCCCATAGGGTTGAAACATCATCACCACCAGCCCATGTAGGTTTAACTGCTGGGCACGAGCCTCTTCTACTATTGAGAGGGTTAAGGCTTTAGTTTTGAAATATAGTAGTCCATTAGAAATGACATTTTTTTGTAAAATGGGAAGCTACGGTATCCATGGCATAAAACATCGAACTTAGTGACTCCGATATCTCAGTAAGGTTATCCCTACGCCAACAACATGCCTTTCAAACCGCATCAAAAGATTTATCTTTAAGATTCTTATCTCATAGCTTCCGCGGTGTTTATCAAAACAATGTGATTTCATTATCAAAGAAAAATATTTTTGTATGCTTCTTGGAACACGAATATTCATGCAAATAACTCCGTTGGGGTAAATTGGTAGGTATACGGGTTTTGAACATTAAATAAATACACTATGGGGCCGTCCATATATTACGTCATTCTAAATAAGGGGGGGGGGGGGAGGTTGGTCTGCGGATGACGGTAAATGATATATGAAGGGGGGGGGGGGGGGTACGTTTCGAAAATGACGTCATTCTTGTGACATTTTGCAAGTACCTAATGGTATTCATTATTGAACCATATTTTTTTGAAATCCACAATGTTCTAATTTTGTCAAACTGGCAATGACATCAGTTTTATGAGGGGGGGGATCATTAATTTAAGAAATGACGATGATTGTAGGGGGGGGGGTTAAAAATCTGAAAAAATCGATGACGTAATATATGGACGGCCCCTATATACTAACATACAAGTGTCTTGTATTGATTGGATGTACACATATAACTTTGAAAAATAAATACACCCAACAGTCACACACATAGTGCTGACCCCACACTAAGATACGAGTCTTGTGTCGTGCGTATCAGACACTACGAGAGACTTTTCGGTCTCACAAACACCCAGACCCGAAACAAATATTTGTGAACCACACAAACATTTGTCTCGAAGCGGGGATCAAACCCACTCGTTTCGCAAGCTGTTGTCTAGCTAACTGCGCCACGGTGTTGTCAAAAGAGAAAAGAGGTATGTTCCTGGAATTTGAACTTGCGACCGTGGTACATCTTAACTGGGTGTCTAAACCTCGAGACTGATTTTGCACGTGTTGCACAAACAGACGATGAAGTAGGCATTATCTCTCGACACTCGATCCAATCATCACTACATAGTATAAAACAAAGTCGCTTTCTCTGTCCCTATGTATGCTTAAATCTGTAAAGCTACGCAACGGATTTTGAAAGGTTTTTTTTTAATAAATAGTGATTGAAGAGGAAGGTTTATGTGTATAATTTATTTCTGAACTCAACCCTGTAGTCTACGCGGGCGAAGTCGAGGGCAGAAGCTAGAAGTTTAAAATCCATACAGTTTTTGTAGTGCATCGATCGAATGAAACTTCTGGGAATACATTACTAGAACACGTTGCTTGCGTGTCTCGTTTTCTGTTTTAGATTATTACATGCAAACTATATTCTTTAAGGATAAACTAAGGTATATGTCTACCATTTTTAATTCTTATTCCGCTGGTAATTTAAATAACGATAATTGAAAAGGGAGAAATTTTTTTATTCTTGTTATTCGTTTCAAATGTTTAGATGCTAAGTTTACATTAGAATAATCTTCTTCTTCTTCTTCATCAACCCATATACGCCCACTGCTGAGCACGGGTCTTCTCTACCATTGAGAGGGTTTAGGCCATAGTCCAGCACGCTGGCCTAGTGCGGGTTGGCGGACTACACACCTAAGAAATTCCTAAGAACTATTAAGTGTGCAGGTTTCATCACGATGTTTTCCTTCACCGTTAAAGAAAGTGATAATTCAATGTGAATACACACATGACTTCGAAAAGTCAGAGGTGTGTGCCTGGGGTTCGAACCCGCGACCGCCGAGATTCTCGACCGCTCGCCCAAACCTCGAGGCCGTCACTGCTTACTCAGAATACTGTTAGTAATGTTTAAAAGGTTAGTAGCAGTTTTCTACAACCAATAAATAAATTACACCCAACGGTTACGTACATAGTTCTACCACACTAACATACAGGGTGTATTCAGACCGTGATCGAAAACTGAGGCAGGTAATAGCGATAGTGATTACAAACCCCCTGGCATTAAAAAAAATCCCGACAAACAATAAAATATTTGAGGTTTTCCATACAAACCACATACTTTTAACACCAATGGTTGTATGGAAAACGTCAAAATTTTTATTTTTTGTTACGATTTTTAATATCGCCACTGGGTTTGTGATCACCCTCGCTATTACCTCAGTTTTCGATCACGGTCTAAATTCACCCTGTATAAGTTTTGTGTGTAGTGTATCAGAAACCAACAGAGACTTTACTCCTGCAAACACCCAGACCCAAAACAAATATTTCTTGATGACACAAACATGTGTCTAAATATATTTCCTGTCTATTTTGACGCATTTTTTTTCAAACAGCCTCTTTGACAAAACTAACTAAGCAGCACACAAAACGAGAAAACCCTGGTTGAAATGTCCGAACCGTCAAATTTATATGACCCACAAATATTGGTTTTGAGTGCAAAAAGCCTTTTAGTTACACACGACACAAGACTCGTATCTTTATTTGAGGTCAGAACTACGCTTATGACTTTTGGGTGCATTCATTTATTCAATCACCTATTCTGTTCTTGGTTGGACGAATTTTTACAATTTTTACTTAACAAAAAATATTTTTACGTATTATAAACCTCAGTGTGAAGGCTAAAGATGGCTCAACACGCTTGCGTGACCTATAAAAGCATTTTTATTACTCGCAAATTAAAATTACAGCTAATACGTCATTTTATATGCGTGACATATTAGTGACCTAAATTACTTAACGGATAGGTCAAGTTCAATGTCATTTCCACAGTTGAATAAGACTAGAAAGGAAATGTGAGCATGCCGAGCGTGCCGAACCTACGATTACACTGTCATATGTTTGACACACACGCTTCTTAGTAATTCGGGTTGCGTGTAATATCAACACTTTTATGTCACAACCAATAGCCCATCATTTTTGTTTAAAATTTTTATCATTTATCGTGTGTGTATCAGAACAGGTGGCAGAGAAACGCTACATTCGTCCTCATACAAAATACTGGCTATTTCCCCTCTAATCTTATTCAGCTGTTTTGAGGTTAAAGAATTTATTATGTAAAACTCACATAATGATAATTAAAATTTATGTAAATTTATTCATATGTTCTTGATAAACACATTTCGTGTTGCTAAGAGAGTGTTTTTGCTGTTTCTTCGATAATATAAGACTGACGATTCAAAAACACTTGTAGTCTATTTGAATAAAGATTGTTTTAACATTTAATTTTATATGCAAGAGTGTTATACAAAACTGTACCATTATTAACAAAAACGGGAAAAACATGTCTGTTGCATAGCCCCACTTAAATATATATTAAGTCTACTTTTTAATATTAGTTGTTATAGCGACAACAGAAATACATCATCAAAATTTCAACTGTCTATGAGATCAACCTGGTGACAGACGGCAGCGAAGTCTTAGTAATAGGGTCCCGTTTATCTTTTAGCTAATAGACTGCCTACTGAGTTACCAGCTAACTCAAACCTTTCTAGGTATAACATATCGCTAAGTAAATCTTCGTGAGATTGTAGAAAAGTTTATTCAAGGCACGCAGTTCTTAACACTATAGGAGAAAGGGAAAGTTTAAAAACAGGTCTATCGAAAGGTTTTGCGGCATTTTAAAACATTAGTGACCCAGTATTAGCAGCTCAAATTTAAAGAGTAATAGGACACTATTGTCACTTTCTAGTGAAATATAAATAAATACACCCAATAGTCACATCCAACCGTTAGGCCAGCATGGTGGACTAAGGCTTAAACGTTCTCAATGGAAGAGGATGCCCGTGTCCAGCTCTGGGACGTATATGGGTTATTAACGTAATAGTCAGATAAATAGTTCTGACCCCACACTTACATAATAAAAGATATGTCGTGTATAAGAAACTAGTGCGGGTTGGCGGACTACACACCTGAGAAATTCCTAAGAACTCTTAGGTGTGCAGGTTTCATCACGATGTTTTCCTTCACCGTTAAAGCAACTGCTAATTCATAGTGAATACACACATAACTCCAAAAATTTAGAGGTGTGTGCCTGGGGTTTGAACCTGCGACCGTCGAGATTAAACCTCTTGGCCATCACTGGTGCTGATATCAAATCCCTACTAATATTATAAATGCGAAAGTAACTGTCTGTTTGTCTGTTACGCTTAAAGAAAAAAATACTGGATGGATTTTAATGAAACTTCACAATGATATAGCCTATAATACATCAGAATAATACATAGGATACTTTTTATTTCGGAAAATGTAGTATTCGCGTGGGAATGGGTATTTCTGGATCTACCAAAGCGATTTGAATGATTTTTGGTATGTGCATAAATAGGACTCTGAGAAGTAAAATAGAACATACCTCACGCCTATAGTCCCCGAAGGGGCAGGCAGAGATGCATTTCTGCACCCACATTTCGCCAGGTATGTATCAGTCCCACGTAATAGGGGGCGAGACTATAACTTATTTTCTATCTGAACTCAACCCTGTAGTCTACGCGGACGAAGTCGCGGGCAACAGCTAGTAGAGAAATATGTACATCTAAAGGCATTGAAGTAATACCGTTAAAGGAAAACATACAGGATAACAGATGTTCGTCCATTCAGTTTTCCTGTTCGATTCAGTATTAATGAGTTATAACAATCTTAGAAGAGGTCGCGTGCAAGTTAAGGAGATACAGCTTTTAGTTACAAGATTTCTATTAAATTTTGTTTCCTTATGAATCAATTTTAAACGGGTTATGTCCTTAGGGATGGGGCGAGACTGTGGGTTCGAATCCTAGGCTAAGAGATTAAAAAAAATAACGTCGGTTAGTTTATTTTAATCAAAATTGAAGTTGTCAAAAACTCAATTATAATTTGAAATGAGAATAATTTAATGCATCAACGATATTTTAAATCACTTCTAGATTAAAGTTAACTGCACACCTAAGAATTTTTTAGGTGTGCAGATTTCATCACGATGTTTTCCTTCACCGTCAAAGCAAATGATAATTCATTTTGATTACACACATCACATGTCAGATAATGTTATGATTATTAAACATTGCATAATATTGACAACGAACGTATTATCTACAGTATAACCGATTTTAATGGATCACGACCTACATTCGTAAGTAGAAATCGAAAAACACCGATTTCTAACTGAGCGTATTCTATACCATAGCCCATATACGTCCACTGTTGGGCACAGGCCCCTTCCACCATTGAGAGAGTATAAGCCTTGGTCCACCACGCTGGCCGAGTGCGGGTTGGCGGACTACACACCTAAGAAATTCCTAAGAACTTTTAGGTGTGCAGATTTCATCACGATGTTTTCCTTCACCGTTAAAGCAAGTGATAATTCATTTCAATACACACATGGTATAATGGACTAAAGAGTTACGTGATTTTACTATTAAATACTTAAGCGAAATCTCTTAGGTGTGCAAATTTCCTTATAATGTTGTCCTTGAAAAAGATTGAATAGATATCAATAAAAAAGCAGGCAAAAGAATGTAAACATTATTGACGTCATAGCCATGGCAAGGCGTAAGAGAGAGATAGCAATATCTTTACGTTTCACCCAAAACGCTACTTCTAAGAGAATGTCAAAAAATCGACTTCAAAAAGGAAACTGAAAATATAAATCTACTTAGCACAAAGTAATTTGATTTAGTCAATTATAATAAGTATTAATTATTAAATAAGTATTTTATCACTTTGAAGTTTTTGCCAAGTATATATAATACACAAATCTTACTACAATAACTAATTACTTAGTAGACAAAATATGTATTATTCAGTGTCGGTACTTCTATAGAAGTCCAAAAACGTTACAAGTTAATTGTGTAATGTCTAGTTTATAGTTTAATTTCTTCTTCTTCATCAACCCATATACGCCCACTGCTGAGCACGGGTCTCCTCTACCATTGAGAGGGTTTAGGCCATAGTCCTCCACACTGGCCTAGTGCGGGTTGGCGGACTACACACCTAAGAAATACCTAAGAACTTTTTTAGGTGTGCAGGTTTCATCACGATGTTTTCCTTCACCGTTAAAGCAAGTGATAATTCAATTTGAATATAGTTTAATTTGGGCTCGGGATATTCTCATTTAGTCATTCTGAACTCGGATAAAAATATTTATTGGCAATTTATTGTTCAATCAGTATCGATACGGTTTTCAGGAAATTCATTTTTTCTTATTTATTGCATACTAAATGTTTTATGACTCCACGATTTAGTTCGTTTCAATTTTGGTTTAGATAAATGGTATATAATGCGAGTTTTATAATAAACTATAATGTTCCGATGTGCCTATTTTCATCTGGCTTCGTTTAGACTTGATTAAGTTATACAAATCAATACTTCTAATTTTTCTCATAGAAAGCGCAGACACAACACACCTCTCACTTTTCCAAGTTATGTGTGTATTCACAATATATTATCACTTGCTTTAAAGGAGAATAAAAACGTCGTGATGAAGCCAAGTTTTTTTGAAATTTCTGAAGTGTGTAGTCCTCCAACCTGCACTAGAGCAGCGTGGTGGACTATGGCCTAAACCCTCTTAATGGTAGAGGAGACCGGAGACCCGTGCCCAGCAGTGGGACGCATATCGCTAATGGTAATGATGAATATCAGTAGAACAAAAACTTCACAAACTAGATTTTTTTCTCATTATTTAAAATATAGACAATGTCCGTTAACTTTATTCTGTAACTTTAAACAATGAAATACTTGGCCTAGAAACGCGTGATGGCCTAAGAAAATTAGAAGCTCATTTTACCTAGATGTCATAACTGCAGTTTTGTATACGAATCTCGCGCAAACAAAAGAAAATTTCAGTATGCCGAGCGTGCCGAACCTATGATTACACTATCATATGTTTGACACACACGCTTCTTAGTAATTCGGGTTGCGTGTAATATCAACACTTTAATGTGCGACAACGAATCTTCTTCTTCATCAACCCATATACGCCCACTGCTGAGCACGGGTCTCCTCTACCATTGAGAGGGTTTAGGCCATAGTCCACCACGCTGGCCTAGTGCGGGTTGGCGGACTACACACCTAAGAAATTCCTAAGAACTCTTAGGTGTGCAGGTTTTATCACGATGTTTTCCTTCACCGTTAAAGTAAGTGATAATTCAATGTGAATACACACATAACTTCGAAAAGTCAGAGGTGTGTGCCTGGGGTTCGAACCCGCGACCGTCGAGATTCTCGACCGCGCGCCCAAACCTCGAGGCCATCACTGCCTTTAGCAGTACTTTATTTTGTTTGAAATATTTATCAATGGTGGTATGTGTAGAAGAATGAACTGGTGACAGACAAGCGGCGATTCTTTTATTCAGCTGTTCTTTGATTGTATCAATACTTGTTTTTGTATATTTAATGTACTACTTTCCGCCATTTCAATGACATGATGATGGTGGCGTGACGACTGGCTATTTAAAAAGAAGGTCCACGCCCAGCAGTGGGACGTATTTACGCTAACATAGATATACTTATCTGGACTATAAATACTCACAACTTGGACTCATATTTTCGCTCGCTTGTGCAATAACCACAAGTTCAAATAATCTTCTTATAAAAAAGTTTTATTTTAAATGACGATTGTTTGTTATAAAATTACTTTGAAATAATTTATTAAAAGGTTAACGATCAATTTCAAACACAGAAAGACAAACACTACATTAAAACAAAATGTCAATAAATTAACACACTTTAATTGTGGCCTTACTATATGAATTTGACAATATCCCATAGAGGGATCATAATTCTATCATGTATGTATATTTATAATAATTGTTTTAACATATGCCGAACGTATTTAACCAATAATGCACGTTTCCTAAACCACCACATATCTTCATTCACTCCTTTCTCTTTTATTAATTCCCTCACTCCATCCATATTTTCTTCAAACTTCATCTATTTACCCATCCTTTGATACTAATGACTTCCCATCATGTTTCAACAATTATGCTAATGAATAACATTGCGAAATAGTATGAGTCATATAGTCAACAGATTCCCGCGCAAACATATTCTAATTTGTTAATAACTGTATATTTTCCTGATAGCATGTACGATCACGCTTGCATCAAAGGATTAGGCAGTTCTTTAACCATATATCACTTTTATTCAAATAGACTAAAAGTGCTTTTCAATCGTCACAATTAAGGATTTTTTCTAACTATTGCCGCTTCGGAATCAATAGATTGTTTTACTGACTATGAACTGCTAGACCTAGACCTGCCTAGACCTTTGGATTGAAGTCATTATGATCGTCAGCCCATTTACGTCCCACTGGTAGGTATGGACTTCCTCTAAAACTTATAGGGTTAGTAAGACCACCACGCTGGCCTAGTGCCGGTTGCCGGACTACACACCCAAGAAATTCCTGTTTTTAGATATGTAAGTTTCTTCATGATTTCCTTCACCGTTAAAGTAAGATATAATTAATTGTAAATACACTCATAACTTGGAATCGTCAGAGGTGTGTGCCTAAACCTCGAGCCCATCAAAGCGTTGGAAGTTTCTTCTTCTTCATTAACCCATATACGCCCACTGCTGAGCACGGGTCTCCTCTACCATTGAGAGGGTTTTAGGCCATAGTCCACCACGCTGGCCTAGGGCGGGTTGGCGGACTACACACCAAAAAAAATCCTAAGAACTTTTAGGTATGCAGGTTTCATCATGATGTTTTCCTTCACCGTTTAAAGCATGTGATAATTCAATGTGAATACACACATAACTTGGAAAAGTCAGAGGTGTGTACCTGGGGTTCGAACCCGCGACCGCCGAGATTCTCGAACGCGCCTAAACCTCGAGGCCATCACTGCTTGAAGTTTACAATGCAATAATTACAACAAGTAATCAATGTTACTGTACTATTTGTGTTCTCATTAAACGAATGATTTTTGCACCGTTTTCCTGTTTAGCGTCGTCATGCCCTTTGTACCATAATCGGATATTTTTTGCCGTTTTTATTTCATTGCTAGGTAAATTCCCGCGGAATGCGACCTACTGAATTAAATAACTTATGATAGCCATCGATAGATATCTTAAATGTCGGCACTTCCACAGAAGTCCAAAACCGTTACACGTTAATTGTGTAATGTCTAGTTTATAGTTTATTGTGGGCTCAGGATATTCTCATTTATATGTCAAATTACTTTTGTCAAATAAGGATTGAAAGCTTAAAGATTTTTCAGATTTAAGGCAAGATGGACCTTTGGAATTTATTATATCTCGGATAAGTCACTGTTACTGAAATTTTCAGATATAAGATTCTTAATTTCAGTTGAGAAACGTATTCTCTAATAGATAAGGCGAGAGCGTATGTAAATATTCACGTTAATACCCTGTAGGGATAGGTAGAGATATATTTCTGCTTCCATCATTTGGAACTAACACATAATTCCCTTGTCCTGTTCCCAATTCCATTTGTGGTTTGCGCAGTACGTCCCTATCAGCCGTCATGTCTTCATTCACCCCTTTCTCTTTCATATCTTCTCTCACTCCATCCATCTTTTCTTTGGCTTTTCATTTCTTTCGTAATTTGGACTAAAATGACACTAATAAATATTTTTCCATTCACAAGTCTAACTCACCGAAAGGATTCGCTTCAAGTCGATTTCTATTTAAGCCCGTGGTACCGCCCTGATCGAGATTCTCTTCAAGACTGCACTTGCCCGTCTTCAGATTAGGTATATAAGCAAATATTTAGATCATAATCAAAACATTTCACAACGTTTGAGTCACTAGGACCACTTTGTGACAACGGGTCTTATCATTTATTTGTTTATTCTTCAATCGCGATAAAAAAACATCGCAAGAACATTTTATTATTTCATAATTTGTGGAATTTAATTAATATATAAAATATTATTTTTAAAGGAAACAATTAAAAGGTACTGTGTAATAAAAATCGTGAAGAAAAATTCTTTGTAATTTTTAGATGACATTATTTTAATTGTGGAATGGTAATTTACTGTTGATTGAATTTACATTTGCATTTACAGTTAATAACTATGTAATGGTCCGGCGGTCCCGGGTTCGATTTCTGGTTCGGGCAGTGTAATTCCTTTAGGAAATTCTTAGTAACAGCACGGAGGTTGGATATGCACGGCTATAAGCTTGCCTCCTGTTAATTGGTACTGATAAAATTATACTCGTACATACATCACCTCATCATTCCCCTGCCCTGGTCCCAATTTATTCCTTGGGGTCGGCGCAGTATGTTTTCTCCTTCCACACATCCCTGTCAGCCGTCATGTCTTCATTCACCCCTTTCTTTTTCATATCTTCAGCCACGCACTCCATCCATCTCTTCTTTGGCCTTCCTCGGCCCGCCCATCCATCCACTTTCATATTCATCACCTTTTTTCCTACATATGATTCATCCCTTCTCATAATGTGCCCATACCACGACAGACGGTTTCCTTTCATCTTTTCTATCACAGGAGCTACTTTCAGACTTCCCCTAACGTATTCATTCCTCACTCTGTCACTCCGTGTTATACCACACATACATCACCTGTTGTTATAAATACTAAATGAAATTCTTTCTGTATTATTCATAAGAATTTCCTAATGAAAAAGCTTAAAAATACTGCCCGAACCGGGAATTAAAACCAATACTCGATCGCGCATTAAAATACTACTCGGCTATATTGTTCAAAGTTACAAAAAGTTTAAATATATAGATAACTAGCTTTTGCCCGCGACTCCGTCTGCGTAGACTTTAGGGTTGAGTGCAGAAAGATAATACGTGAATCTTTATTTCATCTCATAAGTTCTATTTATGTTCATACCTAAAATTATATGTATAACTTAGTCGAATGGTTTAGGCGTGAAACCGTAATAGACTTACAGAGTTACTCTTGCAATTATAACATGTACCCATACCCACGGGAACACATTTTCCAGGATAAAAGTATATCATGTTAATTTGGTGGGTATTTATTTGATTCAGTAGATCTTGAGTATACCGATTCCCACGGAAATACTACACTTTCCGGGATAAAATGTATCCTATGTTACTTCTGTGGGCCCTATCTATCTCCATACCAAAAATCATTCAAATCTGTTCAATAGGTCCAGAAATACCCATTCCCACGGGAATACTACATTTTCGCGGGATAAAATGTATCCTATGCTACTTCTGTGGGCCCTACCTATCTCCATACCAAAAATCATTCAAATCTTTCAGTAGATCCAGAAATACGTGTTCCCACGGGAATACTACATTTTCCGGGATAAAATGTATCCTATGTTACTTCAGTTGGCCCTACCTATCTCTATACCAAAAATCATTCGAATCTGTTCAGTAGATCCAGAAATACCCATTCCCACGGGAATACTACATTTTCCGGGATAAAATGTATCCTATGTTACTTCAGTTGGCCCTACCTATCTCCATACCAAAAATCATTCGAATCTGTTCAGTATATCCAGAAATACCCATTCCCACGGGAATACTACATTTTCCGGGATAAAATGTATCCTATGTTACTTTAGTTGGCCCTACCTATCTCCATACCAAAAATTATTCAAATCGGTTCAGTAGGTCCAGAAATACCCGTTCCCACGGGAATACTACATTTTACGGGATAAAGAGTATCCTGTGTTACTTCGGTAGGCTCTACCTATCTCCATACCAAAAATCATTCAAATCGGTCAAAAGGTTTAGGCGTGAAAGCATTACATAGGCAGTGTCATTTTCGCGTTAGAATATATGCTCATCCCACAGGAACCCTACATATTCCAGGGATAAAATGTTGTTCATGTTACTTCATAGGATTTCATTTATGATCATACCAAGAATCATAAAAATCGGTCGAATGGTTTGAGCGTGAAACCGAAAGAAAAATATAGGGTTTAATACCCAATCCCTCGGGAATACTACATTTTCCGGGATAAAAAGTATCCTGTGTTACTTCGGTGGGTCCCATCTAACTCCATACCAAAAATCATTCAAATCGATCAACTGGTTTAGGCGTGAAAGCATTACACAGGCAGTGTTACTTTTGTGTTACAGTATATGCTCATCCCACAGGAACCCTACATATTCCCGGGATAAAAAGTTGTTCATGTTACTTCATAGGATCTTATTTATGTTCATACCAAAAATCATAAAAATCAGTCAAATGGTTTAGGCGTGAAAGCGTAAAATATATATAGCGTTTTATACCCAATCCCACGGGAATACTACATTTTCCGGGATAGAAAGTATCCTATGTTACTTCGGTGAGTCCCATCTATCTCCATACCAAAAATCATCCAAATCGGTTTAGTACTTTTTGAGTTTATTCGTAACAAACATACAAAAATACAAAAATACAAAAATCCAAAAATACAAACCTTTCCTCTTTATTATAATAGTATAGATAATAACTGTAAATATTATATAAATTCGAAAATTTACCAAAATCCTGCTAATGAGGTGCATAAGCTTCTCTAGATATTACATGACACAGCGAAATAAAATTATTTACTTATCTAACATTATCGGGAAAACCGAAAGTCGCTACTCATACATAAACATTACCCCAAGTATATTTTTATCAAATATTTACATTTATAATTGGACGTTTTAAAGTATTTACAAGGATTATTTTTCGCGTTACTGGTTAAATGTTAGATATTTTTTATTTGACGTAGACATTTTTACATCTTCGGATAAAAAGCCTAGCGTTTTTTTTAAATCTACAGTGTATAAGTAAATACAACATTAATGATATAAAAAACAGTGATGGCCTCAAGGTTTAGGCGCGCGATCGAGAATCTCGGCGGTCGCGGGTTCTAATCCCAGGCACATACCTCTGACTTTTCTAAAGTTATGTGTGTATTCACGATGAATTATCATTCGCTTTGACAGTGAAGGAAACCATCGTGATGAAACCTGCACACTTAATAGTTCTTAGGAATTTCTTAGGTGTGTAGTCCGCCAACCCGCACTAGGCCAGCGTGGTGGACTATGGCCTAAACCCTCTCAGTGGTAGAGGAGACCCGTGCTCAGCAGTGGGACTAATATGGATTGATGAGAAGAAATGATTATACTAAGTAGCCCCGTGGCGCAGATGCCTGGATATTGAGAAACGGGAGGTCGCGGGTTAGATCCTGCACCGAGACAAATGTTGGCGTGATCCACTAATATTTGTTTTGTTGGGTGTCTGTGACAGTAAAATCTCTTGTAGTTTCTGATACCCACGGCACGAGAATTCTATCTTAATGTTATGTCAGAACTATGCATGTGACTGTCTTTATAAAAAAAACTGAGGGAATAAATATTTGGCTACAAGAAGCGGTCTTTCATACAACCTACTACGTTACTGAAATTAAAAT
Organism: Cephonodes hylas; assembly: GCA_030295005.1. Lineage (NCBI taxonomy): Eukaryota > Metazoa > Arthropoda > Insecta > Lepidoptera > Sphingidae > Cephonodes > Cephonodes hylas. The sequence continues at coordinate 3,789,400 of AP025387.1, read as the reverse complement.
TTTTTGGTTGCGGATTTTTTTGTAATAAAAATCGGTTGGCTTTGCAAATCGCATCTACTATTAAGCATGGTCTAAGCATTAAGTGACGAGAAATTTCAACCTTTCGTCACACGACTTCATGGATGAAAGGCCGCTGACCCCGAAGTGTCCTACCTTCCATTCATCCTAAGGCGTTCCATAATTATTTTATTTATTCGCGAAGCTATGTCATTATGCACCACCGCCGCGAACAATGGACACAAAGACTTACTAAAATAATTAAAATTATATTACTCACAATAGCTAACTCAGTTACAACACTTTATTATTTTGCCTTCATTGTCAGGAGCAATGTCAGTGCACTTGAAATTATTGTGAAATATCCAACAGTTTGATATAAAAATAATCAGCAATACTAAAACACAGGTTCATTTTAATAACAGGTTTCTGTTATTAAAACTTTGAAACTCAGTGGATTTGAATAGATTAAATAAATGTACAAAAAAACCTTAACTTCATTGAATTGCATAGTAATTCCCTTGAATGAGAAATAAAATATAACTTGGACGTAAAAGAAAACCAATGACCCTTTTTTCAAAACGGAAACAGCGTTTCAATGCCAAGGAAATAATTACGGTTAAAGTTGAGAATATTGAACAAAACTTACCTCTACAAACAGCTGTTCGAAACGATTAAAATAACACTGTATACAACACGAACAACACACAGAAACGTTGCGGGAACAAACTGGACAATTTGTTGACAACTTTTGCTTTGTTTGCGATATAAGTTTAATCCACGAAATACAAGGCGATTTTTTTCGAAAACGTCCCATCAAACTGCCATCGCTGACAAATTCGCGACGTGAATGCTGGAGTGAGCGGAATGCGGAACGTATATTAAGGTTACATGGCGAATGAAACGGTGCGAACGAATGGTTCAATATCAGAGATAAAAAATATTGTTCGTGCGAATGATCGTGTTACAAAGCTCCTATTTGATACAGTTTTTCTATATTTTTGTCAATAAAACAGTACATATTTTTCACAGTTGTGTGATATTGACAAGATTTAGAATGCTTTCACACTTATGAAACCTTTTATGTGCTGACGCAGGAAAAGTAATACTGGTTTATGAATGTATCGTGGATTGTAAGGAATTTAATTGCGAACAAAATTGGTGTATTTAACTGTTTTCTATAAATAATTTTATGGGTATCGTACTTGCCAATCGCACTAACCTGTGGAACTAAGACCTAACACATCAAAACGTTTTCTTCAACTGTTGGTACAGTTAAGTATACAAAGACCACACTGATACTAATAATATTAGTACTGCGCAAAAGAGCTTGAGATTTATGACACGTTTGGACTTTTCATACCTCAGTTTTTCTTTGGATGCTTTTCCTAAATGACCCTGATTTTTATTATAAATAGTAAGTGAGTTTATTAACACTTCTTCCATATTTTGGGTGCAATTTCTTTCGACATGCAAGCTATTTTTTCCCAGAACATGCTCAGGTCGTCCGTACATATTAAGTTATGATAGGCTTTTAAACAGACAATATTAGCAGCAATAATTTTGGTTCGTTGTCAAAAGTTTTCACGCCTCATTATAAGTGTTAATTGTACAAACAAACGGTGTAAAACCCAGAATAATCATAAGTGACCCACGCAAATATCGCACGCTTAAAAATATAGTGACCTAATTCAAAATTTTGTATTTCCACCTTCATTCACTTTGTGATTAAATATAGTCGGATTAAATAATAAAATTTTAATGGATGTAATGTAACTATTTAGTACACATATTTTTTAAACATTATGATTTTTTTATATTTTCTACAAAATGTATTTGACGAAGTAAAATATTTTTCCCCATTTACTTACTTTAGACTCAGCTTTTTGAATTAGGTCACTATATTATTAAGCGTGCGATATGTCGCGTTCTAGGTACCTACATTAATGAATCGGGTATTTTATTTTACGGTTATAATTTTGTCGACTGTTAAGATACAATTTTCTTTCTAGTCCATGTACAAGAAATAAAAAAAATCAACATTTTGTAATCGAAATTATTTTATAATATTTACTAAACAATTACAATAGTTTATGATAGAATTAATGAGTTGCTCTGATTCGAAAACATCTTTAGCGGTGAAGGAAAACGTCGTGATGAAGCCTGCACACCTAAAAAATTCTTTAGAATTCCTTAGGTATGTAGTCCTGGCACTAAGCCAGCGTGGTGGTCTAAGGCCTAAACCCTCTCAATAGTAGAGGCCTTTGCCCAGTCGTGGGACGTGTATTAACTGATGATGAATCTTTGTGTCAATATTGTCGACTATCCCTAGATTAGTAAAATCTTTTTACTAAAGCAACACTAATTTCATGCCGATTCTTTTCTAGTGATGGTTTCCGAACAGAGTGGTAAATTAATGTTAAAAATCTTGAATCTATATGATGTAATTGACATTTTATACATTCAATAATAATAATAATTTATTACATTTTATTTCGAATAATAAAAGGCGTTACTAAACTCTCCACTGACAATAACGTTATTAGTAAGTTGTTCTATAATTTTCATTCGTCCAGAAAAAGTTAAATAAAACCGGATAACAGAAACGAGGAAATAAATTAATTGATATGTGGATTCGATAACTGTTCAGATTTAAAAAATGTGTTATTTAAAGGTATGTATTCCTAATCTACATGCACCTATCTTTTTCAAGGGTATTTTTTGTTGCCACTTCGATACGTATCCATGAGTTATTACGAATACTGTGCTAAGAATGTTTTTGTCGACATTCATTATAAATGTCCCGCAGTATTTATGGACTGAGACCTGAACCCTCAGTTGTAGAGGTCCGCACATCGACCTATGCGCAGAATAGTTATATGTGCTTTTGCACAACTTCTCTTTCTCAGCGATTTAAACTTAATTGGGCACAAAATTATCAGTTACTTTTTATGTTCTTCAAACAACAACAAAATTTATGATCATTATTACTTCACTAGTGCAATATGTAAACAAGTTTATCTCTATAAAGACATAAAAAGTACTTTGGTGTTAGTCACAAGTAACCTTATTCTATACATAGGTCGATATATGGACTGATGGCGATGACGATGATAAATCCATCTATGCGCAGAATAAAATTATTTGTGCAAAATCTCAACTTGTCTTTCTCAGCGATTTGTACTTAATTGGGCACAAAATTACCAGTAACTTTTTTCCTTAACAACAAAAGTTATGATTATTATTACTTCACTAGTACAATATACAGGATGTATTCAGACTGTGATCGTAAACGAAGGCAACTGACATATAAGATCATTACAAACCCCCTGGCATTAAAGAAAATCCCGACAAAAAATAACAAATTTAACGTTTTCCACACAAACTGCATACATTAATTAACGATTTTTTTCTTTTGTCGGGATTTTCTTTAATGCTAGGGGTTTTGTAATCACCTTGGCTATTACCTACCTGAGTTTTAGATAACGGTCTGAATACACCTGTATAAACAATTGATGTTGTAATCATAAGTAGCCTTATTCTATGCATAAGTCGAAATATACTGCTGTATTTTCTATGTAGTCTAAAGATTACTTTAACGATTAGATATCGCATGACAAAACATGTATAATAATTAACAATTCCGGTACTTTTGCGTGGCTTTTTCCCGCCCGGAAATCTGCCGCCCCCTATTTTAATTAGTCATCTAAAGCTTAATTATATTGAATGCACCTAGTGTGTACATTGTGATTTGGAATAAACATTTTTTCTTAATCATACGATTTAATCTTTTCGTTATGTTCCTTATCCGCCCCCAGCTTATGGCCCCCCAGCCCCCGCCTCGCTGCGCCACTGAACAATTCAAGCAAATTGTTTTTAATGTTACAAGCTAAACACAAGATAGATATGATAAAAAGAAACTACAAAATCTTTATCAGACCAGCTGTATATTCCTAATTATTATCATGAATGCTTATTGATATTGATTGGTATTCTATAATCCAATTACTTCAATCAATTTGATTATCTATCCGGAATTTCCGTATTTTGAAACATGTAGGTCTCTACAAAATAGGGCTAAAATACTCGCCATGTAAAATATTAATAAAAGCTAAATCAGTATTTTTAGCAACTAATTAGCAACAAATTCCGGTCCTGTTTATTTTCTAATTGCGCTATTTTTACATCGCCCGTTTCTTAGACCCTAACTAATCTGTGATCCATGATGTAATACTAAATACTAGGATTTTTCACAGGAAGAGGGTAGGGCGAAATAAAACTATAAATACAACTTTATTTCACTCAATTCTTGAATCTTCCTTCTTCGGGTTGTCTATTCAATATTGCTTGTAGATTCTTCTTGGTTACACAGACACACACACACACACGCACACACAAATACAAACTCATAAAATTGCCAAGTAACTGGTATTAATTCAACTCATGAATCAATTTGGATGCATTTTGCGCAGATGTAAGGTTTAAAGTAGAACTTATTTATTTTGTGGGAAAAACAACATTAATAGAGAAGAAAAGGTTTGTATCAGAAATTTATGAATCTTTATATTTCTCTCTCGAGTAAGTTGGTGTGAAATGGACTAGATTAGGGGTCGCCAAATGGCGACCCATTTTGTGCGGACCGCGAGAACACAGCAATGTAACAAAATACCTTTGTTATTCTCTTATTTACAATTGTCGAATAAATATTTTTTCTTATAAAAAAAAAATGTGCGGACCACGATGGTCATTTCATTTCTTGAAACGGATCCCGAACGAAAGTAATTAGTGACCTCTGGATTAGAGTGAAGTGAAATGGGGATCGTTTGGTCATCTAGGCGGACGCTTGATAGATCGGACGTCGCTAAATGTTAGTTCACTCAATCCTTAGGATAGTTACTATCCAGAAGTGATAGACTTGATAATGAAGAATGGCTTTTTCTACCCAAGCTTTGTTTAAAAATCGAATGATTAAAGCACATCCAGTGTTATAAGTCTAACAATTATGTATTCAGAATAAATTTGGGTTGTACTTAATATGCTAAAGGTAGACTTATATAATATTGTTCAAAATATAATTCTGTAATAGAATTAATAGCTTTAACTGTTACATAAATGTAAAAAATCTGCCATTCCATCCACAATCATATCTTACCTTGTATTCTCTTCTTTTCGTTTCTTAGTGTTGCCACATCTTCTTCAATATTCCCACAATGTCTTCAGTGTTGCCACACAAAAAATACTTTTGACGTCGAGTCGAAACTCGGGAAAAAATTATTTTGGCGGTGGTCCATTCTTTTTAGCAACATTCTTTTTTTTACAAAACAACATTTATTATCACAAGGCAATTTTTTCTTGTGTTACACAACCACACCACCGCCATTATCAAGTGACATTTTCCAAAAATAATTCTTTTAAGCGCCGCCACGTGTGATCGCTTTATTTTTTTCTCGTGGCTCTTTGCGCGCATTTAATTATTTTTTTCAATCGCATCTTTTCATACAATGTATCTTTTACATTATTCAAAGCTTAATTAAATTTATGTACATTAACCAATCGGTTTGCGAGTGTAACGGCTCTTGTGGGTAGTTTGCGAAAACTTTAATTACTTATTAGATATTTCACGCCATTTTATGAAATAAGCAGTTTTTTCAACTAATGCTAATTATTGCTTGTTTTTAGGGTAGTTTTATGACTTCATTTATTCTTTAATTTTCTTCATCACATAGCAGACTTATTGCATTTTTTATGTGAGTATCTACAAAAAAATTTACTGTTAACTTTACCCAGGTATAAAAGTCTGAATTACCTCTTGTGTTTCTAGTCTACCCGTCTAGTCTAAATCCACAATTAGAGACACTCATAAATGTAAACTAGGTACTTATTTCTTCCTATATTTTTAAGGCGTATTATGTAAGAATATCTATCCACAAAATTCCGTTTCACTCGCAATAAACTCTGAATACAGAGGCCGCATTGAAATATCGATACGAGAGAAAAAACAAGCAACACTTATGTACAAATAGGAGACGTGTTGAATTTCATAATAATGTTGGTATACGGCAACTTCATTGTGGGTGTCTATGGACCATTTTACAAATGGGTTACTTAGGTTTTCTCCCCTAGATATGAATTTATTAAGTAGGGTTGCCAGCATTTATTTATCATTCCCTGAAAGTTATTTTCAGTGCATATTGTGGGTATTTTAATTTACTCTTAGTAAAACATGTATATTTAGCAACACTTTTCATCATTTACTTTTAAAACATATACACTGAAACTGAAATTATTTTTAATATAATCTATTAATCATTCTGTTTCTTTCTAACTACGTTATTACAACACAGGAAATAACAGACACAGAATGACGCATAGCCAAAACCGTTATACTGTAATTTCTCAACATTTTCATGAACCACACGTCCCCTTTACAAAAAAACAAAATAAAACTGAAACTAAATAATGACTATTTACTCAAAAAAGGGCAAAAAACCGCCTTAACACTATTACACAATATAAATTTGAATAATAACTTAATAAATATATGTTTATGAAATACATAACGATTGATGCGTGACCAGATTTTTGTTGAAAATTCAAACTACCCTACTTTACGTCCCATTTTATAATCAATTATTTTATCTCTTTTCCTATTATCATAACACTGTTTCTTTCGATAGTTGAGACGAAAATGCTGATGGTTATTATAATTATGCAAGATTTTTCGTTGCCGGATAACAATGCCTGAGGTTTTAAACCTTATCTTCCTTGATCGCGATCCAGACAAATGCAAGTAATCTATGATCAATGTAAATTTACCCAACATTTACTAACAACTTTTCAAACTATGTCGTAATCTTCTTTTAAAAAGCCTGTAATACTTATGCGTTCTCATTTAGGAATAAATCTATGTTTTCCCACATCTGGTCACCTACCAATCGTGCTGGATTCTATGTCAAAAAACATCATATTGTGATACGAAAGACGAAAAATGAGAAAAAAACAATCATGTAAAATCAACTAAGCCTCTAAGTTAAAAAAAAAAATAAACTTCTTTTAAAAGTAAATGCTTTATGCATTTTATCAACAATTTACATTAGAAAGGGGTGGGAGTTAGGGTTGTCAAATTAATCTTATCCCGTTAAATAAATATTTTCTCTTTCTGTACTTTCCAAAGATAATATTGAGGGTATTTTTAGAAATTGCCTATCGCTATCATTTAACGATCAAATATCTTATTTCACAATTGATCGTTAAGTAATATATAGGCAAATTCTTATCTCATAAATATATATCTAATGTTTTATCTTATAAAAGTTTTGGTCACTTTATTCTGAGTAAATTCATTTACTTTTTATTGTAATAAATTATAATTAAACTTTTTAAATAAATAAGTTAAATAAATAACTTTTTAAATAAATGAAGTCAAACTATTGATGTTAAAAACATAATCATAGGATCAAAAAAAATTATATATATAACTCTTTATCACTTTTAAAAAGACAAACACAAAATTCAAAACTACCCTCAATTTTTTTTTATTCACAACTACCCCACCGAAAAGATTAATAAATCCCCCTCCCCCCCCCCCCTTACGCAACAAACAAAATGACGAGCGAATCCCTATACATATATATAAAAAACTGTTATATATTTACAGGTTATGCGGCCATTTCCGTTTTTTTCACAACGGGCCCTTAATTATTGCATTTTTGTACGCTAGTGGGAGCACACGCCTTACGCCTACACTTTTAACGCTATGTCTGGATTCTGGCCTGAATTGTTGCCTGGATTATCGAGCTGGATGAAACGTTATTGGGATTGTGACTGGAAATACTATTTTGGAGGAAATTGGCAATATTAATGGGTAAATAGTTATTGGGTAATGTGGGTTGTGACTGAAAATGTATTTTGAAGGAAATGTGACATATTAGGTATGGTCATTGAAATCAAAATGTAATCATGATTGTAAATTGCAATTGTTGGGCACTGGCTTGTTTACAACTGAGAGGGTTTAGGCTGAGTCCACCACGCTGGCCTAGTGTGGGTTGAAATCTACATGCATAAGAACTCTTCGGTGGTTGTCCTTCACCGTTAAAGCAAGTGATAATTCATTGCGAATACAGCCATAACATGGAAAAGCCAAGAGGTGTGTGCTTGCATTATTATTTATTAATTATAGTAATATTTCATCCAGCTCTCAATAAATAATTTTACGCCGTCAATAAAAAATCGAATTTTAAAAATTCTTTTGACACCTTTTGTAAAAAAACAAAAGACAAGGGAATTAAAAAACATAAATTTGAATAAAACCTTAGAGTGTTATAAGAAATTTCAGTAACTTTTCATGACTTTTCGACATACCAACATACTAAGTATTAATTTAAGCGTAATAGTCAATTTTGGGTTCTTCTTTACAATTAGACTAACTTATCTAAAGTTTACACTAAAATTAGGCTAGATATACTAGAGTATTATACTAGCTTTGCATAGTCCAATCTGGCTGACCAAATTATTTTTATTTTAGGCTCAAAATCCAGACACTTGCGCCATCACTTAAAGTAATATATTTTAACACCACGTTACAAAACCTTTCCCTATTGTACCGGTTCGCGTTTTAGGAGAATTTACAAGTTGTTTTGGGGGACGCAAGCTGTCAGGCAAAACTGACAGTGTCGCTTGACATGCCGTAATGATTAAAGATTGATTACAATGATACATTGTTCACTTTAACCATTAATATAATTAATAGTAATTTTAAGTAGTTAAATGTAAAATCGTCATCATTGCTGGGCACGGGCTTTCTCTACCATTGAGACGGTTTAGGCCTTCCTCCACCACGCTGCCTTAGTATAGATTGGCGAACTAAATTCAAATTTAAAATGAATAAACACTATTTCATTAAATTTCATTCGAGTCACAACTTTAATACGCTAAACTCATACCGTCATTTGTAAACACAAATTACTCAACTACCCTCCTAATCAATAGACTCAGTACTTACAGCAATAGTTTTTTTTTCAACTAGTAAAAAAATAACGGTTCATAAGCAATTGTAAAATTCTATTTGAGTAAAGGTAACTTTTTTTTAATCAGTCAAAACTGACAAGTTCGACTGACGGACTGTCAGTTTTGCATGACGTCAAGTGCGAGCGGCCGGTACAATTGGGTTTATAAACATACATCGGCATACGTCGCCACACCGCGGTAATTCCACTACCCTGTCATATCTAAAAATGTTATTTTGTACTGTTCCAACTACGCAATACTAAATAACGCGGTTATTATGTTTGTATGTCTGTCCAACGGTTTGGATACGGGTTTTTAGTTAAGAAATGTACTAAGTAATTTAATTGCCAAAGTTTTGTCGAGTTATAGAGACTATTAGAAATATTTTGGTAAAGGTATTGAACCCCCTACCTTCTATTTCACTACCAGGGCTTTAGGTACACCATAGGGGCTATTGAATCAAAATTTTATGACATAATACAGAAACAGTTAAAAAGACAACGGAAGAGAAAAATTGACAAATGTTTATTATTAAATCCCCCTCTTGTACGAAAAAGTCTACAAATTAATACAACTCCAAAAATTCGACATCTCTAAATTTAATACTTGAAAATATCGATAATCCGACATAACTAAGATACTTGAAAACATCGATAATTCTCCATCTATAAATTAAAACTTGAAAATATCGACAATTCAAAATCTATAAATGTAATCCCCGAAAATATCGACAAAAACCCACCAAAATCGACTGCACATTGAACAGACATCAAACGCCACACGTACAAAAAAACACCGACAATTTTAATTTAACATACATAAGGCATTATATATATTCAACCCGTGGGTACTGTGGGCAGTGCTCAGCTGTTTCGCGACATGGATTCGTTTATCGATAAATGGCAACACTATCGATAATATTTTAAACAGGCAATATTTGTATATTTGTATGTAATTTTTAAATAGATTTAGGTTAGTAAATGGTGTGTCTTGGGAAGGAATCGACATGAATATTTTTAATAGGTGTTGCATTCAAGTTTTGAACAGATTATAATGTTTTTAGTATGGATATAAATGGTATCTTGGGGAAAGAACATAAGCTATGTTTTAATATGGTATATATAAAGAGTGTAAACAGATCGTGATTGAAAACTAAGACAGGTAATGCTTATAGTGGTTAAGTTAACATTAATTCGATTCCCGGGTCGGGCAAATTCTCAGCAGCAGCACGGAGTCTGGAAAAGTGCCCGAAAAACGGCAATAGGCTCGCCCCATATTACGTGGAACTGATACATACCTGGCCAAATGTGGGTGCTGAAATGCATCTCTGCCTATCCCTTCGGGGAATATAGGCGTGAGGTATATTTTTCGATTATTTTTATCGTCAATGTATTTGTAATGACTGTAGCTATTACCACCTGCCTTAGGTTTCGATCACGATCTGATTATATTAATTTATATATCTTTGAACTGATCACGCTGAAATTCCACACGCAAATAGGTCTTATGACATATAGGTATACTATAAGAAATTAATATCTAATATATACTGCCGCGAACTTTTGGGACTGCACGCATTACGGTTAAAATGGTGGCGGGTTCGATTCGTAGACAGGAAAAGTGTTGTGAGGCTATTCCATTGAGAAATTAGGAAAATCTGATGATGGGCTTTTGAAAATATTTGCCATATTATTTATTGCTATATTCCATATCAATTCAGTTTTCTCTTCAAACAAATTATCGATAAACGAATCCACATCGATACGAACGTAACCAAACGTGGACGTATATTACTCATAGATCCGAAGCGGGGGGCGGGGCTTCGCGCGGTTGTCATGGCAACCGGTTACCATGGCAACCGGGCGACGCCCGCGACCCCACTAGACTATCGACTCTTGGAAGTAGATTACACTGGTCAACAATTTTATTTTTTGCGCATGGGTTTTACATAATGTATTCTTATTACATACATATATAAAAAAATGTGATTATAAATGAAAAATATTTACTTTCATTTTTTAAGAAGTCGTCTGTCAATTTTTTGTGTAGTGTCATTGATTTTGAAAACCAATTTTTACTGACAACAGCAAAATCACAACTATTGTTTCCTTAAATTCTTATATATGTATAAAATCAATAAGAATAAATTACATACAACCCGTGCGCAATATTCCCGTTGACCGCTGCAACAGATACCGTATAGGGGAGACGGGGGCGAGCGCGGCGTGGTCCGGCCGTGTCCGGCTGTGTCCGGGCGGTGTCCGGCCGTGTCCGGCGGCGTCCGGTCAGCCGCGCGGCCGGGGCTATCGTCCGGCGCGCCGTCAACGACGCCACGAGCGGTCCTCCTCGGCGTCCTCCTCCTCTTCTTCGTCGAAGCGCAGCAACGTGTCTTCAGATACCTCCACCCTCTGGAATATTATGTTATTTTTACTATGTCCTTGTGTTATTGCTTGTATACCACTACCCATAGCACAGCCCACTGCTTATATTATATTATTTTATTTGGGTAGCTCAAAACTATCATATATTTTACAAAATGTATACGAAAGATATAGCCAATTACGACCTACTCCAGATTGGACTTCTAATTAATTCTAGTCCCAATTAATGATTTTTTAACCTCTCCCCCCACACTCGTCATACAATGTTACACTCAGTCGAACCCCTTGACGTGTGACGTCACATATTTCGCAATTTTAAATCTAGAAATTATTTATTAAAACCAGCTGATCCGAATTAGTTTTATATTCAAAGGGGGTTAGGTCGTGGGGGCTCGCCACGTAACACTAGTAGAGCGAGAAGCCGACTAAACAGTTTGGATATTAATCTTTTTTAGAATTTTACGCTAACAGTGCCAAAATTTATGTATTAACAAGATTTTGAAATGTGACGTCACAATATTTAGGTCTCCTCCCGTCCCTTTGTAATAACGTCACACCCAGTCGACCCCCTTTCTCCCCCTAACATGTGAATCTATGGATGGGGCCACTGTGTATGGACTAAGTCCACCAGTCCAATACTCACGTCCTCCTTGCTCTCGTCTGTACTGGCGGCGTCTCCGTTGCGCGGGGGCGCGGGCGCGGGGGGCGGCGCCGCGGCGGCGGGGGCGGGGGCGCCGGACACCACCGCCTTCGTGGGATTCGCCACCCAGGTTATCTATACAACGAACATACCAATTTATTTATTTAACTCTTTATTGTACACGTTTAAACATACAAAACAATACATAATATCGACCTATACGCAGAATAAAGTTATATGTGCAAAATCTCAATTTCCCTTTCTCAGCGATGAACTTAATTGGGCACAAAATTTTATTTTTTGTTCTTCAAACAACAACAAAAGTTATGTTTATTATTACTTCACTAGTGCAAAATATAAACAAGTTTAACACTATAAAGACATAAAAAGTACTTTGGTGTTATAGTCATAAGTAACCTTATTCTATGCATAAGTCGATATACAATGTATTGGAATGTAAAAATGGCTGCATTATCCACGGCGATCTTTTCAGGACAACCAACCATAAGATTGATATAGGAAGGGCAGCGTGTACAAGGTAGATAATGTATAATATTATACGTGTGCACCATGTTCAAAAAGTTCTTCGCTTATGTGTCTAGACCTCGATTCACGACCAAAAACTTTAAACGCGATTTTTTCGCGGGATCGAACCCACGGCCGCTCGTTTCGCAAGCTGGTGTCTAGCTAACTGCGCCACGGGGCGATCATAGTACTTAGATAAGACATCGGTTAACAAAAAAATGTGTCAATTTTAAAAATCTACCCCCAGATAGAGTACACACAGCTAGATATTTCAATAAAAATGTACCAAACCGGCATAACAGCATATAACCATTTTCAGTGAAAAATAGCCAAATTTATCTGCTATCTATCAGTGAAACTTCCTGCCGTTTTTTAGATAAGGCGACAGAACTGGAAAGTACAATGTTGATATGATTTTTTCCTTTACTAAAGAATCGTGAAAACTATCTTGCTATGCATATTTTATCATCAGCCCAAATACGTCTCATTACTAGGCATGTACTTCATCTATAACTGAACGGGTTTAAGCCTTAAATAAAACCTGGTACCAACTTTCATATTAATTGACTTGTGTAACGCAAGCGCTGAAAATATTCTAAAAAGATCATTATTATCATAGGCCTATATACGTCGTACTACTGGGCACGGGCTTCCTGTACTATTGAGAGGGTTTAGGGGCCTGAGTCCACCACGCTGGCCTAGTAATTTGATAGTTAAGGGGAGGCAATTAGATAGTTAAAAGGAGAGCAAATTCAAAAAATGACTCGTCACGACTCGGTGCCGACTTGTATGTGGCGACAATAAAAAATTGGGCACAATTTACTTATGGTCGGGGGCGTGGCCTATAAAAGGTTGGGAACCACTATCCTACAGATACTTTCTATAAGACTAAGGTTCGATTCCCGTGCACTCACCGACAACGTCCTGTCGTTGTAATGTTTCCCGTGAGCGGCCGCTAACTCAGCGTGCGCGCGACACTTGTACTGCAACACCAGTTGCGGGACGGACAGCTCCGCCTGCTTGCTTATCACCTCGCCGAATTGCTGCACAGATCATCATCATCAGATCTTACACTGGGTGTATTCAGACCGTGATCGTAAACAAAGGCAAGTAATAGCTAACGTGATTACAAACCAATTGGTTTTAAAGAAAATATATTTTTTTCTTAATTTTTTTTAGCGCCAACGGGTTCGTTATTAACCGCAGCTATCACCTGCCTTAGCTTCCGATCACTCCTGTGAACATACTACAGTGGAAACCGGCTATAACGACATTGAAAGGACCGTATGTTTCGGACGTTATATCCGGTAGGTTGTTATAAGCAATAGTTATTAGTTCGTATACATTCCGCTGGGACCTTGCCATTCGGTCGTTATAACCGGGTTTGGCTGTATATCGACCTATGCATCGAATAAGGTTACTTATGACTATAACACCAAATACTTTTTATGTCTATAATAGAGTAAACATTGTTTATATATTGCACTAGTGAAGTAATAATATTCAAAAATTTTGTTGTTGTTTGAAGAACATAAAAATTTACTGATAATTTTGTGCCCAATTAAGTTTAAATCGCTGAAAAAGAGAAGTTGTGCAAAAGCACATTTAACTTTATTCGATGCATAGGTCGATATATATGTATCTATCTATACTCACCGAGAAATGCGCCATCAGAGCGTCCAATTCATCAGCCTCGAAGCCCGAGATGAGCAGCGCGCGCGGCCGGTGGTCCACCGACTGGTTGACGCTGAACATCTTGGTGATCCCGCCGCGGGCGAACCGGCTGGGCGTGGTGAACCTACCGCCCCTGGGGGGGGAGACTGGGGGTTAGAGCTGGAGTTATGGAGGTTTTTTGGGATTTGGGTAGACTTTTGCTAACTTTTGACCCGGTAGGTAGGTAACCCCTGGTGGGAGGAGGCTGGGGTTAGAAGAAGACTTATGACCTTGGCTACTTTGGGATTGGATTGCTAACTTTTGGACAATACAGCCTTGGTGACAGAAGACTGGGGTTAAAACTAGACTGACGGAGGTGTTTAGGGATTTAGGTAGGCTTTCGCTAACTTTTGAACCTTCCACCCCTGGGGACGAGACTGGGGTTAGAACTGGGCTTATGGAGGTTTTTAGCGAGGATGGCCTTCTTTTCGAGGAGAAAGCTGCTTATGGCTCTACCTCCCGCCAGCCCTCGAAAACAGGAAGCGTATGTCGGGGTCACCGGTCTTCCAGCCCGGCGCGGGGCGACGTCACCTCCGCGCGGGTGTTAGTGCCGGGCTGGGTCCCTAACCTATACCGGCATACCGAACAAAACCTAGGCCTGCTTTTGAGTTTCATTGAGTTTTTTTTTCTTATGGGAAAGGAGGCAAACGTGCTAGTGAGCCACCTGATGTTAAGTGGTCAACACCGCCCACGAACACTCACAATACCGGAGGAATCATCGGTGTGTTGCCGGCCTTTGAGGAAAATATAGGCTCATTTCTTGAAGGTCTCTAAATCGTAGACTGCTAAAACTAGAGTGGTCTAATTATATTTTGAAGACATTTGACCTATCAACTAAAAAAAAAAAAATTGACCATAACTCTTAAAAGAAGCTGCTTTAAGAAAAACAATACAAACATAGGGATGGGGTTAAACATAGGCATTTCAAGGATACATATTATGTAAATGCAAAATAACATACGAAGCTCGCTCATATGACAGTAATTATATATCTTACCTAATTTTCCGCTTCACAATACGATAGCTTGTAAAATTAAACCTGTTGTAATTTATTTCATATTAATTGATTTGTATAAGGTCCAACATTTACGATAAGGATATTTTGGTACAAATACGATTTTTTTTTTACTGAGGTCGAAATATTTAAGTAGGCCTCTTTGCTATTAAAATTTGTATATAATAGTAAAGTTATAGTTTATATTATTAGGTGCGATGAAACTTGCATATATGGCATCATAAAAAAGTCGCCCCTTTTTAATGAATAAAAAAAACTGAGGTAGTAATCGATATTAAATTACTTCCCAAAATTTTAATTAAATTTTGATACAGAAAAATATTTGTATACCGGTCTATTTTTTAAATTATTTTCACTACCATTGCACATATCGCAACATAGAAAAACTATCTTTCAAAATTTTTCATAAACAAAATACATTGCATCCTAAATTTTAACACCCACACTCAATTCTTCATACCTCATAAAACTATTTTTCAAAGAAAAAACTACTAGGAAGCAATCATATGCGCACATGATAGATACATTATCATCGCATTCTCTTATCAATTTATTACTAAGTGATGTTAAAAACAAAAAAAAAATCGAAAAACCCCACAAGAAATTATGTTTTCGATTAGATCAACCTTCGAGTTATCTTTACACTAAGAGACATTTCGACTATTATTATTACGATTAAAGACTCAAATCTAAGAACTATTCAATTTCAATATACACTTTAAATACACCCAACAGTCACATACACAGTTCTGAGCCGAAACTGGGATAGTCCTGTGTCGTGGGTATCAGAGACTACGAGAGACTTTTCGGTCTCACAAATACCCAGACATAAAACAAATATTAGTGGATCACACAAACATTTGTCTCGACGCGGCCTCTCGTTTCGCAAGCTGCTGTCTAGCCAACTGCGCCACGGGGCTGTCATTTAGCCAATGAGATCGCTTGAACCCCACATAATTCTCGCCTTTTCTTACTTTTTCTCCACCCATACCAATTTAAACACGATGTTCTGGCAGCATTGTCATTAACTCATTATTAAACAACTCCAAAATATGTTTCTTATAAAGGGCTCTAAATTCGGTTATTATATTTAGTATTTTGATAGGGTATCAGGTCATCAAGAATTCTAAACCGACATTAGCCTAATTCACTTTGATTAAAACATTCTAAAACTACCCTTATTATAACAAATACTTGCATCACTCAACCTTATCAAAATCATTTACATAACCTTTACTATTATCATTCCCACACACACCATCACTCATATTCATCATCATCAATCGTCTCATCACCTTCACCGACAAGTGTCGCAGAGATTACCTTGAATGCGGTCGCCGTATGCTGGGGTGCACGGGGAACTGCATCGACATCTGTCTACGCAACTCCGCTATCTTCTTCATCAGTTCAGTCACATCTTGACCCTCCTGTGGAAGATAGGAGACTTTAGAAATTAGCCTCCCATTTTTTGTGATCTGCCTAGATTTATTTAGGGGCTTTTATTCAACAAGGATATATCAACCTTATATGCATAGATAAAAATTAAATAATTAAGGGTGATTCTAACAGAATGCGCCTTTATATGCAATGAGGAAAAAGCATATATTAATGAATTAAATTTCAAGATATAACATTTATCGCTGATTTAATAAACAATCAATTATTTCTCCATATCGATCCTAATTAGGTGCTAAACAAGTAGGTTGTTAAATATGCTTTAAAAAGAATCATTTTTGATTTCGTTCCAAAACACCCCAAGAGAAGATTTCTATATTATGTAATCCTTATGAAAAAAAATACAACTTTATGATTTTTTCCTTAAGTTAAAAAAACTGAAAAATTTTCGATAAGACCCTACCCTTGTTTAAATTTAAAGCAATTTTAAGGAATTTTTAAACAGACATAAATGATACCCCATACACTAATGTGAGCTAGTTTTAACGCTGTATTAAGAGAAAAGAGTTAAGTACACTTCTTTACAATACTTCAAGTAAATCTACTATACAGTTACGAAAACTAAGTAAAACATAAAATCCACATACCTGTTGTTTATTAAACAAGTCCAGTTCAGCATCGAGGATCTCCTTCTGCGCCTCCTCTCTCGTCTTGGGTCGTTTCACGGCGCCCTGCCGACAAAACGACTATATGCAACCAATCGCTATGTACAAAGCCTAGGCTCTTTACACGCTTTCAAATGCAAGAAATAATGTACGAAAGAAACTTTTTGAACACTCAAAAAAAAACATTTAAAAAGTAACAGATGTACGAAAATATTTTTTTACAATAAAGAGATTTAAAAAAAAAAGAAATAACCTTAAATATTTTTAAAGGATGTATTTACTAAACAATTTAATTAAGAGTACAATTGGACCGCCTCCAAATGCGAAAGAGTATCAAACAGGACTTTCAAATAATCCTGAAAATTAATATTCATTGAATTTTACTCATAATTCATTAACCAGCAATGTATAGCACATAGCTTCAAAGCAGACTGGGGTCATTGACCTGGACATTTACCTGTTATATTTGCTATACATTGCGTTAACTTTTGGAATAAAACTTTAACTACTTTTTAATTAGCTTTCGTTTTCGTCAGCGGCCCAAATAAACTAACATAGGATATTGTAATATTTTTGTAAGTATTTTTAATCTGTGAGAGGGGTTTGCGTGTAAATTAAAAACTATGCTGTGTGCAAAATGCAACATAAAGAAACATGAGGCCCAATAATGAAGTCGGTATGTTCGAAAACACATTAACTTCCCAAATGATTGTATATAATTAAACAGTTTGTACTTTAAAAGCCCATAGCTTCCTTTAACAAAAGACATAAGTTTTTGAATAATTTTAACCAAACTACTAGAGTTTCTTGCTATATCGCAATGGATGAATATTTATTTTCAAATCCTCTCAATTATATTCTTTCTGATTTATTTAATTATAACATAAATATAATTAGGAGAAGCAATTCTCGTATGGTAATTTTGTAGTGTAGGATTTTAGCGACAAAATCCCTTTTAGCAATAACCTGTAGACTGTCCAAAGCAAACGTAGGGCTTATAAAGTAAAACTGCAAAATTTTAGGACTTTATAAACAAAACAAATGCATGAAACACACTCATTTCAATATGCCACGATTCCGATACTCCGGCATGAGATTTTAATACACAATTTTAAAACATAAATAAAACACAGGTGAAAATGGAAGGTGGATAGATGGAAGAATTAAAGCATTGAAATTTATGGTACAAACTGCAAACTAGATAACAATAACGCTTCAAAATCCAAACACACTATTATACACAAAATTAGAATAATATATTTAATACAATTTAGATAGAGCCGCTTTGGAATGACGTTGAAATCCCATAACAATTCAACAGAATGTAAACGAATTGTGATCGACTGATATGCAAAAGCTGTGGTGGCTGGCAAAACGTGATTATTTTAAATTTTGTTTCGATATTTCTTGGCGTCAATATTTTATCACCGCAACTAGTACTTTTCAGTTTTCGATTAGTCTGTTTTCGTCTTGTTTATTCTTCTCTATTAATATTTTCTCTACTTCTACACTTTTTTTTTAATCTCATATCTAAATAAGGTTTGGTCTAAACTATCTACAAACCTACTTCTTTTACTTTGACTCCAAAAAAATAAGTCAACAAGTATTTCTAAATCTATTGATACTTGAAAAAATCTATCAAAAACCTAAACTAACCTTTTCAACAAAAACTTATTTATGAATCATAAATTAATTTATTTCCTTTCATAAATGATTCACAACTTTAAAGCGACATTGGAAACTTATGAAATGTAGGTAAATGGGAATAGAAAAGCTACATAACTACGAACTCTACACTCTCTCTAACGTCATTCCCGACCAGTTTTTATACAGTTTATACACACTACAAAAACGCACGCCCTAGACGACCATTCATTATTGACAAGCAAACTTGGTATGCATAAAATTATCCCAACAAATTTATTCTCATTGATTGACAAACCACTGTCAATAAGTATGTTTATTTATCTACTTGATCAGTCATGTTAAAATATTTCACAGAGACAATACTCTGGTAGCGGGTACTTGTAGATACATTATTTTTGGTAAATCATTTTTAAAGAAAAATGACAAAAAACACACGCCATTTTTTATTACGAATAAATAATATTAGTAGCACCAAATTGTATTGCTAAGTCGAGAAACAATTACGCTCGTCTTTCACAATGAATTTTCTGGGCCTTTTCCTAACTTCTCTCATACACAAATGCAATTATTGATAAGACTTGGCACCAGCTTTCTGTTTAACGACACGTCATGATCAAACCCAAAATATATATAGGGGTTAAATACCGATTGTCTTGATAGAAATAAGCAGAGGGAAAACACACAAATTCACGTCAAAGCACACTTACCAACACGCGGCGTCCCTGGTGGGGCAAGCAGTAACAACAAAGCAACACTCATTATTCTGTATTTACAATATTTATCTATCTATATTATCCACATCTGGGATAGAGCCTTCTTTACAAATCAGGGTGGTTAGTCCATCACGCTGGCCTAGTGAAAATTGGGGGACTATACACGTAAGAAATTCCTATAAAATTTTAAGCGTACAGGTTTTTTTCAAGATGCTTTTCTTAGTCATATCTCTCAAATTACACAACTTCGAGAAGTTAGAGGTGTGCGCCTGGGGCTTAAACACGACACCGGCGATATTTCGGCTCAACTGATTTCTACAGCATAATGAGCTCATATACAGATTTTGTGAAGTCTATATCGTGGGTTCTTTTTAAAAACCATAGTATTTTTGTAATCCCTAAAATACCGGGACAAAACGATATAAAAAATGTAGCAATTGACATTCTTAGGCTAGTAGTAGAATATGTTTTTTCCCTCTCAGAATAAGTATATTAGAACATGACAAGAAATGACGATTTTAATTTATTCTTCTTTCTATTTTATCCTTTGCTTGTTTCAAAACACGATGTTTGATGGCAATTAACTACTAAGAAAAATCCTTAATATGTCTATTACAAACCACATTCTCTGCACACATATTCATTTCCTATTGTCATTGCTAAATCATTTCATATAACATTTACTACCACAAGAGTGAAAATCCCAAAATATTTACCAAGTCATAAACCACGTGAATAAAAATCCTTTAATCGTGATATCTCAAGGCCAATATTTAACAAATGAATCATGCTACCATCTTGAAGGTCTAAAAGACTTATAATTTTGGTAATACCACTGAAAATACCCACATTCAAGCTACTATAGATTTATCTACATCGAAATAGGGTTTAATCGATGATCCTTGTAGATAATCTGAACACGTACTTAGGTTTTTATTTATGTACAAAAATGCTTAATCATCATCAGCCCATATACAGCTGAGAGAGTTTAGGCCTTAGTCCACCAAGCTGGTCTAATGTCCATTGCCCGACTAAACCTAACTAAGAATTTTTAAATAACTTTGTAGGTGTTCAGGTTTCCCCATTGTGTTAACCTTCACCGTTAAGATACGTGGTAATTTATTACAAATAACTTCGAACAATTTTAAATAGACTATACTCCTAAGCCTCGAGACCATTACCCCTTTTAAATGAGACGGAAAAAGTCTCTCGTAGTGTCTGATACCCTCGACAAATGTCTTGTAACCTAATTTCGAGTTAGAGCTATGTATGTGACTGTTGGGTGCTCTTGTTTTTATTTTATTTCTATATAATATAAATTTTCCTAATGCCTACAAAATATTAGACATAAAAATCACTCGTAAAAATCATTTTCGAGTTAAATACAACTTCAAGCCACATCCTTCAAGCTATAAACAAGGCTTAAAAACTTTAGCGAAGCTTCGTCAAGCGAACACAGAGGCGTGTCAATATTCCACAGCAGTTTGAGCTGTCAGTTTTGCTTGATCGTCTACGACGGGCGTTATTATGTACACGGAATGATTACTAGTTAGTTTTCTGTTATGGGATACTTGGGGAACGATGTTTTGCGATGCGCATGCGTTGTAATTTGTCGTTTTATAATTTTTTGTCAGATATAAAATATCCTTATTGAAAGACAGGTCGAACATTGGGTACATATCTCTTACAGTAACAAATCGACCTATGCATAGAATAAGGTTACTTATGACTATAACACCAAAGTAATTTTTATGTCTTTATAGAGTTAAACTTGTTTATATATTGCACTAGTGACGTAAAATTAATCATAACATTTGTTGTTGTTTGAAGAACAAAAAAGTTACTGATAATTTTGTGCCCAATTTAGTTTAAATCACTGACAAAGAGTAGTTGAGATTTTGCAAATATAACTTTATTCTACAGATAGGTCGAAATGTTTATACGATGATCATTTGATTCGAGTGTAAATATTTCTGATACTAAATCTCTTAATGTAATATATTGGTATTTATTTTTATTGCAACAATAAAACCATTTCATGATAAGCCCACACACGTCCCAATGCTGGACACAAGCCACCACAAAGACTCAGTGTAGCTCGGCGGACTATATACAGCCCCGTGGCGCAGTTGGCTAGACACCAGCTTGCGAAACGAGCGGCCGCGGGTTCGATCCCCGCACCGAGTCACATGTTTGTGTGATCCACAAATATTTATTTCGGGTCTGGGTGTTTGTGAGACCGAAAAGTCTATCGTAGTTTCTGATACCCACGACACAAGACTCGTATCTTAATGTGGGGTCATGTATGTGACTGTTGGGTGTATTTATTTATTTATACCCGAAAAATCCTAATCATTTTCCAAGTTACCTCACGATGTTTTCCTTCACCGTTAAAGTAAGTTCTAATTCATTGTGAGTACACACATAACTTGAATAAGTTAGAGGTGTGTGCCTGGGGTTTGAACCCGCGACTGCAGAGATTCCTGACCCCGTGCTTAAACCTCGAAACCATCACGACTTTCCTTACATGACAAATGACGAATTTAACATACGATACATTCGATTTACAATACATTCCAATAATAAATTTTATTAATTTTATCGTATTAACCGCCAATTAATTAGTCATTGAAATATTATTTTGAAAATACTGAGATATGTTTACAAATTTACCTATTAATGAAAATGTCGAATCATTGTTACTGGCGATATTTTGTATCACTCATAATTGTCGTGTACTCGCGGTAAAGCCAAAGTTCATAGCTGTGAATTGCGTCGGCGTACTGAGCGAGATGCCGAGGGTGATTAGCTGAAAACCCGACCACCTGTGGCTATCACCTACCATTACAGCAATGGTGCTCTAAGGGGCCCCATACACCTACAATAATATTGCACATTATTTTTATTGTTCAATAATATTGAACACCCCCTTTGATTCCAGACGTTCAATTAATTCTGTCAATAAAATTGATAAACCACTCTGATCAATATTTTCGTGCGAACAACATGTCTGACGACGAAGTTTTGGCGGCAGCCACGCTGGTGATTTTGTTGAAAAGAAAAAAAAAAGAAATATATTGCGCAATATTAAGCCTACACAGCGCAATAAAAAAATATTGTTCAATAAAAATTAAGCTCTCTCAATCTTTTGTTCAATCACGGCGCAATGCTTCAATATTATCCCTACACGTTCAATAATATTGTACAATCAGAATATTGTGCAATATTATTGAAGGTGTATGGGGCACCTAACGTGTCCACAGTGTGCGCACACCTTCACAGCACACGCAAGACGGGGAACTTAACGGAACTGAAGAGGTCGCCATGGCCGAAATCGGTTGGAAGAGACTAGTAGTAGTATCCGCGGTACAAGTATGTTCATGGGAATTTAGTGGGCAGTCATTGAAAAACGGCAATAGGCTCGCCCTATCACGCGGGACGAAAAAATAATTTCCGAATTGTGTTTGCTGAAATGCAACTTTGACTACAACATCAGCCCATATACGATCCTAGGCCTCCTGTACCGTTGAGAGGGTTTAAGCCTTAGTCCAACACGCTGGCATAGTGCGGGTTGGCGGACTACGCACCTGAGAAATTCCTAAGAACTTTTAGGTGTGCAGGTTTCCTCACGATGTTTTCCTTCAACGTTAAAGCAAGTGATAATTAATGGTGAATACACACATAACTTCGAAAAGTCAGAGGTGTGTGCCTGGGGTTCGAACCCGCGACCGTCGCGATCCTCGACCGCGCGCCTAAAGCTCGAGGCCATCACTCAATTTTACTTACACCTTAGGGGAATACGGGCTTGAGCTTACGTACGTTATAATTACAAATTTATTTATAACTAAATGTCTAGTCACTACTATAGACGTAATATTTTATTATGTGTAAAACATGCGATAAGTCATCGCGTATATCTAAAAACGTCTCATGGTTCTCTGTGCCTTAGTCCAACACGCTGTCTAAAATTCTAGGCACAAAGCCTGTACACAAATAAACTGCTCGCATTCAGTAATTTTAATATTCTTGACCGTTCTTTTCTATCGACATATCATTTTATAAAATGTCTGAATCTTAAATTTTCATTTTTATCCATTTTAAAACACTTTCCGATGATGGATTTACGCAACTCAGATATCAAACCAGGGGCTTTACGATCGCAGTTATGCTTTCAACATGTGCCCAAGGATGCGACCTTGCATATCACACATTATCTAATGCAAAGTCATCATTATTGGCGATTTTTGTCAACACGTTTTTTCTACACCTGATATCTATTCGTTGAATTCGCTGAAAATCAATACTCAAAGGCAAGTCACTATTACTGGCATATTTTTATCTTTTTCAGGATAAAATGCGTCACGGACTGGGTATTCCTGATAAGGGTATGTATCATCATTAGCCCAAATACGTCATAGTGAAACGGCCCGCCTCTACTACTGAAAGGGTTTAGGCCATAGTCCACCACGCTGGCCTAGTGCGGGTTGGCGGACTACACGCCTAAGAAATTCCTAATAACTTTTGGGTAGGGTTTCCTAGCCATGTCGTCCTTCACTGTTAAAGCAAGTGATAATTCAGTGATAATACACACACAACTTGCAAAAGTCAAAAGTGGTTGTATGGGGTTTTAATCCGCGACCTAAATAAATAAATAAATACACCCAACAGTCACATAAATAGTCCTGACCCCACACTAAGATACAAGTCTTGTGTCGTGAGTATCAGAAACTACGAGAGACTTCGGTCTCACAAACACCCAGACCCGAAACAAATACTTGTCGATTACACAAACATTTGTCTCGGTGCGGGGATCGAACCCGCGGCCGCTCGTTTCGCAAGCTGGTGTCTAGCCAACTGCGCCACAGGGCCGATTGATTGACGCCACAGACCGACGAGATTATCGAAAGTGCGGATAAACCTCAAGGCCATGGCTACTTATTAAAGTGATCCACTGACATTTTTTCGGGTCTTCGATAAAACGAAAAGTCTTGTATCTTAGTGTGGGGTCAGAACTATGTATGACTGTTGGGTGTACTAAGAACAGAAAAATATAAACAAAACTTTTAAAAACACATGTACTAGTACGTACTAATTTATCTATTTTTATCAACGCCAAGTCACTGTTACGAGTAATATTTTTTCGTGCGTCATGGTATAAATATTTCCCCAACATTATTCAATTACTACATTCAAAGATTATGTTACAAACGATTGTCCAAAAATAAACAAAAATAAAAATTATTTGCAATTATTTCACAGCCCCGTGGCGCAGTTGTCTAGACACCAGCTTGCGAAGAGGCAGCGTCGATCCCGCACCGAGACAAATGTTTGTGTCATACACTAATATTTGTTTCGGGTCTGGGTGTTTGTGAGACAAAAAGTCTCTCACACAAGACTATCTTAGTGTGAGGTCAGACCTACATATGCGACTGTTGGATATATTTAACTATAACGTATGCTAAATCGTGATAATACATACAAAAATATACATTTTTCGCCTAATAACTTTTGAGTCTCAGTATAGAGGACGAGCTTTTAGCAGTTTTCACTAGACTGCTACAGACTCCATGCTACTATTGGGAATCATTCTACAAAACAATTTATAAAACTGCCCAACTCGGGTATCGAAACTCAGATCTCTTTAGCATAGATTAAAATTTATGCGTGCCTGTTATATATGTTCGAAACATTCTTAAAAATCAAGTATTTACTAATAAATAGATCTTATATATGTAATGCAAATATATTAAATTTATTCTTATTTGTGACTTTGCAAAGACAATACAATTTGTCTTAGAGTGAATTAAAACCACTAACATAGTTTGACATAGACAATTTTAATCACTATCAAATTTAATCCATATACGTCCCGCTTTTAGACTTGGGCCTTCTCTACAACTGAGGGTGTTTGGGCCTTAGTCCACCACGCTGGCCTAGTGCGGGTTGATGAACTATACTGATAAATTTCTAATGTTATTTTAGGACGTTTGCTACGATGTTATCTTTCATGGTTAATAAACGTGCTAATAAATTTCCAATTAAGACGTGTAGGTTACCTCAGGACGTTATCCATCACGGTTAATGTATGTGACAAAATTATGCCGCCTGATATTTGCATAGCGATAACACGTTTCGAAGCGGCAATAGTTCTAAAATGACGATTCAAGAGTACTGTATAAAGAAAAAACTTGTAAAAAGTCTACTTGTATAAAGATGACTTGACTTTGACGTTATAATCTTGCCCCACGTAAAAAAAGATGTGTAAATGAATAACCCACAATTTCTGCGATGTTGAGATTAAAAGATGTATTGTTATTAGTCACCAAGTTTTGTGCTGGAATAACTTATATGCGAACAAACACAAAATGCATATATATGTATGACGGGAGTGATTCATTGAAAGCGAAAGATATAGCTATAATATACAACCATAAATATTAACTATATTGTGGTTTGTATGAAAAACGTATTTTTTTTGCTAGGACTTTCTTTAACGCCAGGGGACCTGATATCACCTTCGCTATAACCTGCTTAAGTTTCCGATTACGGTCCGAATGCACCCTGTATAATTAATATAGTCTATAGTCTCTGCCTACCCTAACGGAAGAGAGGCGTGAGTTTATGTATGTACATAACTAATATGACATTAACGAAATAAATAAAATTGACTTGTTACAGCTAAACTCCTGAATTGATTTCGATAAATTTTGGCGATTAGATGGATGGAACCAAGACAGATACATTTATTCTTAGACGACACTTAGCTAACAGAGAATTTTGTATAAACAATGATTTCTTCTTCTTCTTCATCAACCCATATACGCCCACTGCTGAGCACGGTTCTCCTCTACCATTGAGAGGGTTTAGGCCATAGTCCACCACGCTGGCCTAGTACGGGTTGGCGGACTACACATCTAAGAAATTCCTAAGAACTCTTAGGTGTGCAGGTTTCATCACGATGTTTTCCTTCACCGTTAAAGCAAGTGATAACTCAATGTGAATACACACATAACTTCGAAAAGTCAGAGGTGTGTGCCTGGGGTTCGAACCCGCGACCGGCGAGATTCTCGGCCGCGCGCCCAAACCTCGAGGCCATCACTGCTCAACAATGATTTATTAAAAACTAAAACATTCTTCCGGTTTTCAATCGTATATTACAAATCAAATAATCCACGATAACAAATACTACTCAAACCGATTGTGTAAACAAACAAAAAGATAAAAAAATCGTGCTGGACTAAACGATTTATCATTATTATCGACAAAAACATCGATATTTTTTAATTATTAATTATTATCGACAAAAGATCGATTTTTTTATTATTTATCATTATCGATAAACACATTGATATTTTGTAATTTATCGATAAATATATCGATCATTACTCTAAACATTAAATCCCTAGATCAATTTTGTCCCTATCCCCCCACACCCCCGCCACTGCACCTCGTGTGCTCCAGAATCAACAGCACGCACAGTATTGACGACGAGCAATGAAGCTCAGCGGATCTAAGGGGACCTCATTTGCCATGATCAACGAAGTTTATCAGAAAAAGATATAAAATAGTATTTGGAAATATAATTTTCCTCTCCCCTCCACATTAAAGGGGGGGGGGGGGTGTCTGGACGAAATACTGAATTTACGAAGTTGTCTGGAGGCGATCGCTGTTAGCGATAAGAACACCAATTTGTGTCACCTGCCAGTATTTATTCCTTTTGCTAACTCTGTACATTTTCTGTTTAAATAGTGTTATTACTATTACTTTCGCTTTCAACTGAATCACTCCGTATCCCAATGCAATATGTCTGGCGACAAGTGACGCGCGACAAATGCCACGCATCAAATGACGAGCAACAAGTGTTTTGCGACAAATGAAACGCGATATATGACGAGCAACAAATGTCGCGCGACAATTGACTCGCGACAAATGCCTCGCGAAAAGTGCACAACGCATGCGACAACGCAACGCAACGTTTTGTACCTGCGACAGTTGCAGACGCGACATCCCGCGCGCTACAGTCTCGTCCTGTAGGCGACACCACACACTGTAATACTCTTACAACATCACCCTGTATATATCGGTACTATTGCTAAGATGTATGCCACATGTGTGTAAGGCATCTGTAGAATAATCCTGTATATTTCTAGAATACTTTTTATGTCTGGAATACCCTTTTAACATCACCATGTATATTTGTAGGATTGAATCCACATGTGTATGATAAATTCTGTAATACTCTTTTACCAT
The DNA here is from genome assembly GCA_030295005.1 of Cephonodes hylas. Taxonomy (NCBI): domain Eukaryota; kingdom Metazoa; phylum Arthropoda; class Insecta; order Lepidoptera; family Sphingidae; genus Cephonodes; species Cephonodes hylas. The sequence goes on along the minus strand of AP025387.1, from coordinate 3,761,453 downwards.
CACTCTGTATATTTATGAAATATTTTAATTTCTTATCTGTAACACTATTTCAACATCACCTGTGGTTTTCTAGGAACCATATCATATTTTGGATAATAACTGAAATGCTACCTTGAGATCCCCTGAAGTTTTCTTCTAAGCAATTTTATACATATTTTAGATAATTAAAACACCTTATATGAAGAGATAAGAAAACTAGACAGTCTGCCTAAGCCTAGGTAATAGTCGCCGTTTATTATTAAGATACAAATTCTCAATTACAGAAAAAAACATTGAAAAACCTAAGACATCAAATTTATGTTAAAACTGTTTTACAGATGTCTCCTTTAAATTAAGGTGTCACTATAAGAATATATGACAAAATAGTCAATTGAAACCCAGCCGTTGAAATTCAATCTTAGATAATATTGAAGACATGTGTATATCCTATTTAATAAAAATTTAATATAGAGTATCTTTTATTTCCCTAATGAAATATAATACAAAGGATATGTCACCTACACTTATGATTTTACCTCAACTATTAAAGATCATAACCATTAAATAAATTTCCTAAGGGGCCGTTCAAGTATTACGTAAGCACTATAAGGGGGCGGGGGGGTTATTGCTTTGCTTATTTTGGATGACATGGGGGGCAGGGGAGTCTAGATGATGATTACGTCATCGGTAGTAATTTTTTTTTTACCGAATGGCAACCCTACATTGTCTTTGCTTGAAATCAAAACGCATTTTCGGGAATTCCCGCAAATAATGCATACGGCTAGGCACTCGCTTTAGAACCGAGTAGGGGAATTACCGCGCGCTATTCACTTGCCTAAATTTCCTCTATCAGTGTATTGTTTCGTTTGGATCCTATAGCGAGTAGACGTATTGTAAGCATAGCAAAACAAGTTAACATTTGTGTTACTGTTGATTCCATTAGCTAAAGTTTAATGTTTAAATAAGATGTCGTTTCAAATAGACAAATCCAAGTTATACCAAAAATTGTTTGAAAGTTTTAAGAAATCTCATACAAGTACGAAAGTACAAAATGTACAAAAATTAGTTAACGAAGTGTGGCGCAATTATAAATTACAAGCAAAGTCCGACAAGGAACTAGATATTATTGTATCTAAGAGAATTGAAGAAGAATTGCAAGCAGCGACTAGGAATAAATCCAATCTACTACATTTTTTTTCTAAGGTGAGTGACGAAATAATTTTACGTACCTTTGAGTACTAGAAATATTAAAAGTCGCCAAGAAGTTTCTTTTTACATTTTGTAACAATAATTTAGACGTTTTTATGATTACAAAATATTATGGCCTATCTCGAAGTATAGAGGTAATGTTCATTATATAGATTTACTAGCTTTTGCCCGCGACTCCGTCCGCGTAGACTCTAGGGTTAAGTGCAGAGAGATTTTCCCATTTATAACATGTTTATCCCACGGGAATACATTTTCCAGGATAATATTATTCCATGTTAATTCTGTGAGCCCTATCAACCTCTATACCAAAAATCATTCAATTCGCTTTGGTAGTTCACGAAATACCCATTCCCACGGGAATACTACATTTTCCGGGATAAAAAGTATCCTATGTCCTTTCCTGATGTATAAGCTATATTATTGTAAAGTTTCATTAAAATCCATTTAGTAGTTTTTACGTGAAAGCGTAACAGACAGACAGACAGACAGACAGAGTTACTTTCGCATTTATAATATTAGTATGGATTTTTTATGATTGATTCCGTCAATTGGTCACAAAATACAGGTGTTAATTTTCTGTATGTGATGGGTTCGATTCGATTAGATTAGATTATTTAAAGCCTTTAAATAATAATTATTTTTAGCCTTTAAATAATAAATTTAAGGTCTTTAAATAATATTTAAATGCTGTTTTTATTTCATACTTTGTATTTATGCAGCTTAATAAGAAAATAATTAATAGAAAGTTTTTATTTTTAGGCAACGACTACCTATAAACCTGCAGAAAAAACACAAATTATACAGCCAGCTTCAAATATTAAAAAACAGGAAGAAGATAAAATAAAACCCGGTAATGAATCACAACAGCAATGCGAAAATAATGAAAATGCAGATAAACAGAGAGCAAAACCTTCTCAGGAAGCTATGAAAAATAAGATTGCTCTACTCGAAAAAAATCTGAATGCTTTGTATTCTGCCAGAGATACTATGCCAAGCCGTGCTGAAGTTGATAAACAGATCATTAAGTTGCGCGACGAAATAAAAACAGCAAAACAGTCTTTAAACAGAAAGGTTCAAAACGCAGTTGCCCAGAAGAAACACAGGGATGGTATAAAAAGAAAGTTAGAAGATATTTGTCATGAAAATCCAGAAATAAAAAAAAGACTATCTCTGAGGGATTCAGTGGGACGTCCTAATCTTGAAAGCAATCAACCATTACTATTGAAAACAATTGCGGATATAGCTTTATTTGGGAGTGCAGCAGATGATAGAAGACGAACGGAATCTATTCGCAGCGTAAAAACTCTTGATGAACTCACACAAGAATTACGTAAAATAGGATTTGATATTAGTCGCAGTGGGACATATCTTCGTTTGATTCCCAGAAAATCTAATTCTGTAGAGGGACGAAGACATGTATCGACAGTCCCTGTTAAGCTCATCCGGGCTCAAACTGATCTTCACAAGAGCCACTTAGATAGCAAGTTCGCTGAAACATCAATTAATTATTTAGAGAACATAGCATCCATACTTGGACCAGATCAAGTATTTTTCATATCTCAAGATGATAAAGCTCGAGTCCCTATTGGCGTAACTGCGGCAAATAAGCAAGCACCTCTTCTAATGCACATGGAATATAGAGTCAAATTGCCTGATCACGATTGGGTAATCGCTGAGCGTCATAAATTAATACCATCTGTTTATGCTGGTATCAAAATCACTTCCAGTATGCTAGGACAACCGCAAGCCGTTGGATATTCTGGACCAACATATATCGCTATTCGAAGTGGAAAGCATAGTTCATCTACTGCTAATACTCATGCTCAGGATTTCGAGACGCTTCTCGAACTTGAAGAGTTTCGACCATTAGCTAAAACTGACAATGGACTAGTAAAACCAGTGGTAATCATGACGGTTGATGGAGGGCCAGATGAAAATCCGCGTTATCAAAAAGTCATAGGGTTTGCTATACAACACTTTAAGCGACATAATCTCGATGCATTGTTTTTAGCTACCAATGCTCCTGGAAGAAGTGCGTATAACAGAGTAGAGCGCAGAATGGCTCCTCTTAGTCGCGAACTGGCTGGTTTAATTTTGCCTCATGACCATTTTGGGTCTCATTTGGATGAACGTGGCGTTACAATTGATAAACATTTAGAAAGATCTAATTTCGAATTCGCAGGAACTGTATTAGCTGAAATATGGAGTTCAATGGTAATTGATGGCTATAATGTTACTGCAAAATATGTTGAGGCAGGTGATCAAGATCTTCCTGATTTTCCAGACATTAAATGGTATTCAGAACATGTACGTGAAAGCCAATACTTGCTTCAAATTGTAAAATGTAAAAATACAGAATGCTGTCGTCCAAGAAGTGGCCTATTTAGATTACTAGACAACAGGTTTCTTCCACCACCTGTAAAAGTAAAACAAACAGTTAATGACTTGGTTTTGGATGAAGGAGGACAATTTCTTAATCTTCCAGTCAATTTAGCTCTACGCTTAAGTGCTTCACTCAAAGATTTCCTGCAAATGCCCTACGATTATTTTTGTCCAACGGTAAAATTGAGGCTATCAAGTCGAACATGCAAAACGTGTGGTCTTTATCATGCTTCCGTCAAGTCACTAAATCGTCACATCGAGAAGATCCATAAAAAAGTAAACACGCACACTGATAGGAAAATTAGACCTGTAAGAGTCGCTGCTCGTCGTGTTAATGAACTGATGTGCATTATTCAAAATTTAGAGCACCATGATGTTGAATGGCTCGATGAGAACGACGTAGACATTCCAAAATCGGAAGAAAGTGAGCAGACTTACAACACTGAGCAGCAATCCAAGCAATCCAATGTCATCGAAAACTTAGAATCATGGATTCGGGTTTCATGGACTGAAGACTGTTAATTTGAATTTAATATGTGTACCAAAAATTTAAAACAAGTTTGTTATGTTTGTAAGATTATAATATTTTTGTTACTCTATGTTGAATACCATATCAGTAAAATCTCTCCATCCTAAATCTATTTTCTTATTTTTAAAATTATAATTATAACCTTATAATTACAATATTTAAAAAAACAATACATTAATTGAAAAATGTTTACGTAAGCATGGGGGTAGGGGGTAAGAGCTTTGCTTACTTTTGCTGACAAGGGGGATGGGGGGGTAAATAATTGTAATAAATCTGCTTACGTAATACTTGAACGGTCCCTAATACCTAAGTATTATTTTTAAACCTATTCTTTTACATGTACATTTTGAGTACTCAATTTTATTTACCTATAATTCACATAGCCAATGTCTAAATAACTTTATACAGTTCACTGAATACATATGTGTCAATTCTGTTGGGTACATACCTGCATTTGCTTGATGATACCGTTGTATGCGACCACTTCTTTCCTCAGTTTTTCAATTCCTTCCTGCGAGGAATTAATTGCCTCCATCAGAACTGGCTTCTGGGCTTCTGCCACATTACCTTTAAAAAAAGATAAAAATTAGCAAAAAAATGGATTTTATGGTATCATAGAATTACTGAAAATATACACATGAAGCTTAATAATTAAATTTACAAAATAAATAATAAATGCACCCAACAGTCGAACATGTAGTCCTGACCACACATTAAGATACGAGTCTTGTGTCGTGGGTATCAGAAACTACGAGAGACTATACTGTCACAGTGGATCATAAAAACATTTATCTTGTGTAGGGATCAAACAATGATTTCACTAGCTGGTGTCTACCCAACAGTGTCAATGGTTTGACAATCTAATCAGCCCATATACATCCCACTGCTGGGCACGGGCCTCCTCTACCATTGAGCGGTTTTAGGCTTTGGTCCACCACGCAGGCCTAGATCAGGTTGGTGGACTACACACCTAAGAAATTCCTAACAACTTTTAGGTGAGCAGGTTTACTCGCGATGTTTTCCTTCACCATTGAAGTGATAATTCATTGTGAATACACTGATAACTTGTTGTTGAAAAGTTACAGCCTGGGGTTTGAACCCGCGACCGCTTAGGTCTGACAATAGATTTACTAAACTTGGCATATCAAACATTTACCATCTTCCAGTTTCTGTATGAGAAGTTTCTGCTGCTGTAGTTGTTTCTGAAGCAGCGCCTGAGCCCTCTTGTACATCTCCAACACTTGTTTGATTTTATCTTGTGGCTTTGGTGCCTCCTTCTTGGGCTCTTGGCCGTTGGCAGTCTCTTTTTCCTGGTGAATATGGATTAGATTTATTGAGGATCTTTTGGAGTTGGATCAAGTTATATGGGTGTCCGCCCTGTGGATTGGGGGTGTAAGAATTCCGCCACGGTATCCCCTACCTGTCGTAAGAGGCGACTAACAGGGGTACTGGGGTAGCAGGGCGTACTGCGGGGGCGGTACCCTATGATAGCAACCCAGAGATTGGCGGCAGAGGACGTGACCTCTTAACTGTCGCGGACGTTCAAAATGAACGTCCAAATAGATTAATTGGAGGGCCTACTAAGCCCTCCCAATTTGGAGGGGTCCATAATTGGACGATGCGCTGGGCGGCAGCGGACCATTTAGGACACTTCTGGCCCTGAGATGCCGCAAAACCGCCCTAAATGCGCGTGATGGTCACCGAGAGGTTATAGTCGGTATGCTGGCGTAGCCAGTGACCCCGACATACCCCTTACGGCCTCCCCCGAGGTACCGAACAGGGGAGCTTAAGGCGCTTTCCTCTCGTGATAATAAAAAAAAATAATAATAATAAGAAGGCAGGTAATATTTGCGGTGATTACAAGCAATCCTAATGTTAGAAAACTGTATTGTTTTATTAACGCCAATGAGGTCATAAGAGAGGCCTATGTCCAGCAGTGGACGAACTAAGGGTTGATGATGATGATGATGGGTCATAATCACCGTGGCTTACCTAAGTTCTTGATCATGGTTTATACTCCCTGTTTTTTTTTTGTATGTTTATGATCATGCAACATAGTATGGACAAACAGAGAATCTACTTGTCTTACATAAGTTTTCCATAAATCCATGATACTTAGATATATCTCAATCCAAAAAAATAGAAAAAGCTATAAAAATAAATTGAATTTTACTCTTTAGGAAATTTATTACTCTTTAGGAAATTATAGGACTTTGTGCTATTTAAATTTGTTAACAGTTCAGTTAAAATAGTTAATTAATGTATGTAGCATCATCATCATCATCATTGTCAGCCAATCGTGGTCCACTGCTGGACATAGGCCTCCCCAATGACTTCCACCGGGATCGGTCGGAAGCCGCTTGCAGCCAGCGACGTCCCGCGACCTTGACAAGGTCGTCGGACCACCTTGTCGGGGGACGTCCCACGCTGCGCTTTCTAGTACGTGGCCTCCACTGGAGAACTTTCTGGCCCCACCGGCCATCAGTTCTCCGCGCCATGTGGCCGGCCCATTGCCACTTCAACGAGCTAATCCGTTGGGCTATGTTGGTTACTTTAAATCTCCTACAGATCTCCTCATTTCTCCTCGATCACGTAGGGAAACCCCGAGCATAGCCCTCTCCATAGCTCGTTGAGCGACTCATACGTATGTAGCATACCTTATCATTATTATGTGTGTTGGTCTCGTTGGCCGGCTTGATGTTCTGTCTGTTGATGAGCACTTTGTTGTGCGACATGGGATGCTGGGAGTTGGGCCTCTCAGCCGGCTTGCCTGCTGGAAGACCGGGGTTCTCTTGCTTGTTCTGTGAATGTATAACATATATATTTATATAAGTGACGCAGACATGGGGAGTAAGTGATACAATAAAATGTGTAAAAAAATGGCCAAGTGGCACGGTATATATAACGTAGGATTATTTATATTGCATTATAAAACCATTTACGTCCTAGTACTGGACACGGACTTCCTCTATCTTTGAGAGGGTTTAGGCCTTCGTCCAACACACTGTCCTGTTGTTTGCTGGTGTACTGCAAACCTAAGAAATTGCTAATGACTTAAGTGAACAAGTTGCCTTAAATTTTCCTTCGCTGTTAAAGCAAATGACGATTAATCTTGATATATACATCGTGATAAAACCTGCATGATGGCCTGAAGATACCGAACACGTCTCTTTTTTAAGTTATGTGAGTATTCACCATGAATTGTCACTTGCTTTTGCTGTCATAGGTGATGATGCTAACCTCGTCCCACCTCCTTGTCACACTTAGTCGTCTCCCTCCCTACCTACCCTTAACATATGACGTAATTTATGACCCCATCGGTATTATACTAGTGTATATATATGACTGTGAAAGGTGAAGGAAATCATCGTGATGAAACCTGCACACCTAAGAGTTCTAAGGAATTTCTTAGGTGTGTAGTCCGCCAACCCGCACTAGGCCAGCGTGGTGGACTATGGCCTAAACCCTCTCAATGGTAGAGGAGACTCGTGCTCAGCAGTGAGCGTATATGGGTTGATGAAGAAGAAGTTATATATAACACTGACCTCGGAGTTATGCCAGTAGACCTTGATGAACCGGTTGTTGAGCACGGCCTCGGTACTCTTGTAGGCCACGCTGGCGTCCGTGGGGCTCGCGAACGTCATCAGCGCAGCCTCCGGGTCGCCGTCGTAGCACACCTGTGCACATACGGACACACATACATATTTATATATATAGTTATATCTTTATTTTAGATGGAGTTAATAAAATAACGAAGGACGGTATTAGGATCTTTTCAACTCATTTTTGCATACTGTGTGTGTAACTTTTTTGCTTAAATAATAAATACACCCAACAGTCACATAAATAGTTTCGACCCCACACTATGTTACAAGGCCTGTGTCGTGGGTATCAGAAATTACGGGAGATTTTTCGCTCCCACAAACACCCAGATCTTCCGGTCTTCTTCTTTATCTGGTCAACAGCACTTTTGCGCACGGGTTAAGTATAATTTATTTAAATTTTTTATACCTAAAAATAAGAATTGCAACAAAAATAATTCTGAATTTGCTTTTGTCATTAAAAATTGGGAAAATCAAAATCAATGGAAATATACAAAAAAAAAATAACATAGACATGATGATTTCTTACAAAATAAAGGAAAACATTTTCGATGTCTGATCATATTTTTTTATATATGTGTGCGTATATAATCAGATAATAATAAGTAAAACCCATGCGAAAAAAAAATTGTCGACCGGTGTTATTAGTGTATGACACATACATTTCTTTACACGGGGATCGAACTCCCTTTCTCTCTGTTCTCTACCCAACTCCCCCACAGTCCCACCCCATCTTACCTGTATATTAACAATCTTGCCGAACTTGCTGAAGTGATCATTAAGATGTGTGATATCGTTCATCCCTCTCGGTATCTTCTTAACCTCGAGGGTGCAGTTGGCGTTGTTGTGCAGGGGGGCGCGCGGGTGCCCAAACCTCGTGTACTCCACGCCGCCTTTCTTCGGCGGGGGGGCGTGGCGCGCCATCGGGGCGGGGGGCGGGACCACCGCCGCTGATTCCGCGCGGACTCTAAGGAATATACACACTCGTATTAATATTTCTATCTACGGGATACTATCGGAAATTTGCTTCGAGTATTATATCTTGATAAAAGCAGTGATGGCCTCGAGGTTTAGGCGCGCGGTCGAGAATCTCGGCGGCCGCGGGTTCGAACCCCAGGCACACACTTCTGGCTTTTCGAGGTTATGGGTGTATTCAAAATTGAATTATCACTTGCTTTAACGGTGAAGGAAAACATCGTGATGAAACCTGCACACCTAAAAGTTCTTAGGAATTTCTTAGGTGTGTAGTCCGCCAACCCGCACTAGGCCAGCGTGGTGGACTATGGCCTAAACTCTCTCAATGGTAGAGGAGACCCGTGCTCAGCAGTGGGCGTATATTGGTTGATGAAGAAGAAGAAGATTATATCTTTGGAGAATTAGTTTTTTTTTACCGCAGGGTGTATTCTAAGCGTGATCGGAAACTAAGGCAGGTATTAGCTACGGTGGTCACAAACCCTTTGGCGTTTAAGAAAATCCTGACGAAAAATAAAAAAATTGACGTTTTCCATACAATCGGTAATAACTGTACGTGGTTTCTACACCGTGAATAATTCAATGAATATTGTGTGTACTTAACTGAATGGATATTAATATGGTCACATATCGACCTATGCGCAGACTAAAGTTATATGTGCTTTTGCACAACTTCGCTTTCTCAGCGATTTAAATTTAATTAGGCACAAAATTATCAGTAACTTTTTATGTTCTTCAAACAACAACAAAATTTATGATCATTATTACTTCACTAGGGCAATATATAAACAAGTTTAACTCTATTATAGACATAAAAAGTACTTTGGTGTTATAGTCATAAGTAACCTTATTCTATGCATAGGTTGTTATATTAAAAGTGTACATTAGTGTGGTAATGCGGTTCAATAAAATGGTCTATGGCAGTGTTTTCCAACCTTTTTTACGCCATACATAATTTTTAACCTTTAAAAATTGTCACCACACAGAAATAGAATCCATTTACAAACTGCCCCCTGAGGGGCGTGAGCCCCTAGTGTTGGGAACCACTGGCCTACTGTATGTTGGTAATAAAACCATGTTTACCTGGGAATGGGTATGAGTTCCCGTGGCGGGTGGTTGTGGTGGTGCGCGTGCGGGAATGGCGGGAACGTGCCCGAGCCGCACCAGATGTCTGGAGTCAGCGGGTTGTATTCTGAAAGTAATGAAATACATACATAAACTCACGCCTATATTCCCCGAAGGGGTAGGCAGAGATGCATTTCTGCACCCACATTTCGCCAGGTATGTATCAGTCCCACGTAATAGGGGGCGAGCCTATTGCCGTTTTTCGGGCACATTTCCAGACTCCGTGCTGTTACTGAGAATTTTCTAATGGAAAAACCAATAAAATTTTGCCCGACCCGGGAATCGAACCCAGGACCTCTCGATCGCACGGCACATACTTGTGCCGCGAGAGCACGAGGCAGGCAGAATTAATAAAATGTAGTCATTAGCAATAATAATCTTTGGTGTGTTTACTTAAATGTTTATTAATTCATCATAACGCTGTATACATATCTTTCCTTTGGCCTTCCTCTGCTTGTCCATTCATCACCATCAACCATTTTTGCGCGACCCTTTCGAATATTATATGGACCTAGCAATGGGACATAAATGATGAAACAACCTGTCATCCCAGTCATTATTATTAGTTAAGAGTAGTGTAGTGTATATTACCAGGCACTGGTGGTGGAATGGTGAGGACCCTGGTGAGGGCCGCGTCTTCCAACACGAGCGGGTCGGTGCCGTGGTCCCACTGGCACAGGTCGCCGCGCATGCAGTAACCCTTCTCTGGAAACATCATGAACAGCATATATTAATTCATGGAACTTAAAATCATCATCATCAGCCAAAGGACGTCCACTGCTGGACATGGGCCTCCCCCAGTGACCTCCACCGGGATCTATCGGAAGCCACCTGCAGCCAGCGACGTCCCGCGACCTTCACGAGGTCGGAAACATTATGGTATTATTCGGGTACATTAATAGAAGGCCAAAACCGCAGTTCGCCTCCGAATAAAACACTTTTGCTTTAATTCGTTGTGTACGAAATCAATTTGATGTGCAAACGGGTATATCCTGAGCTTACAATAAACAATTTAAAACTAGACCTTGCAAGATTGCAGACTCCATACTAATACTGAGGACATGCCAATTCTGAGAATTTTCTAATCAAAGTAGACTGAGGTTATTGTCATGGTTTTAAATGATTTTATGGATTATCTTGCTTTTTTAATTTATTTTTATTATAATTAATCTAATGGCATATTCAGTGTTCATCGATACGTGATTGTTGACTTAAGTTCAATTTTTTTCTATTTTTTTTCACATTGCAATAACTTCATGGTATGTAGAACCTTTATTAACAAATGTAAGTTCTGCATGCCATGATAGCTACATGGACAATTGAGGCCTATAAAATCAAAGGCAGCTAAATCCAAGTGAGTCAAATATTCAGTAATCTACAAAAATCGATAACTTTGTTTAGGTGGCTATGATATTTTATATTTTAAAAGAGATTTATAAAGAATGTGAATACCACTAAAAATCAGAATTTTAAATTATAAAAATACCACAATATTTGAGTACAGACTGAATAAATTAGTATTTAACTGTCTTTGATTCCAACTGGCGTTTAGCTGGTTTTGATTTTATAGGCCTCAATTTTCTATAGACACTAAATATAAAAATATTATGTCACACTGCTGTATAAGGATAATAGTCGCGGAAATTCGTGTTAAAAGTACATTTAGAAGTATATTTACCGTCAAAATCTCTGCACCTTCTCTTGTAAGCGTCAGCGAGGTCATTCCTTGCGTCGGCCCGCGGAGACATCGAGCGGGACCTCTCCCGGGAACGATCGCGGGACCTGCAGCACCAACATACAAATCGTTTATTGACACTACTCTTGGCAGTAGTAATCGTAGTATTGGAGTTGTCAGGTAGATGTTTGAATTTCGTGTCGTATACGTGTTTTTGTTGAATTTACTGTTTTTTACTTTATTTTAGACTAGCTTTTGCCCGCAACTCCGTCTGCGTGGACTACAGGGTTGGGTTCAGAAAGAAAATAAGTTGTAGTATTTTACTCCGCAGAGCCCCATTGACTTAAATATACAAAAATCATACAAATCGGTCAAATTGTTTCAACGTGAAACCGTAACGCGCCGGTCGACGCCTTGAGTATCATTACTGCGCGCTTGATCATTATTTTGAAACTGCGATATCTTCTAAGATACTCATTGAAATCAAATGATGTAAAGGACAAATTTATTTTGTATTAAATACTTGTAATGAATAACGTATTTATTTGGATAAGGATTAATATCATGTTTGTAAAAACACCTTCATAAATAATGCTTTATTTAAAATAAATTTGGTTAGAATAAAAAACGTTATAGTGAGCCAACCTTAAAAGATAGACATATGCACAAACAAACAAACTCTTCAGCTTTATAATATTAGTATAGATTACCTTTCAGCTAATGTACTTTTTTACTTAATAAGATAAATTTATACCTAAGATATGGGCTTGATTGAGTACATTAGGTCTTGTCGATACTTAAAAATTTGTGATGTATGTGATGTTGGTGTGGTGTGTGTGATGTTACGTTGTGTTATTTCGTAACTAGCTTTTGCCCGCGACTCCGTCCACGTAGACTCTAGGGTTAAGTGCGGAACGATTTTTGCATTTATAACATGTTTCCCACGGGAATACATTTTCCAGGATAAAATTATCCCATATTAATTCTGTGAGCTCTACCTCTCTCTATACCGAAAATCATTCAAATCGATTTGGTAGATATAGAAATACCCATTCCCACGGGAATACTTAATTTTCCGGGATAAAAACTATCCTATATTAATTCTGTGAGCTCTACCTCTCTCTATACCAAATTTCATTCAAATCGCTTTGGTAGATCCAGAAATGCTCATTCCCACGGGAATACTACAATTTCCGGGATAAAAAGTATCCTATGTGTTATTCTGATGTATAAGCTATATCGTGGTAAAGTTTCATTCAAATCCATTCAGTAGTTTTTACGTGAAAGAGTAACATCCATACATCCATACTTACAAACTTTCGCCTTTATAATAGTAGTAGGATGTTATGTTATGTAATGTTCTATTATTTTGTAATGTTACGTTCTGTTATTTTGAAATGTTATGTGGTGTATATGTCTGTATATGTTACCTGTCGCGGTCCCTGTCCCTCGACAGCCTGTCCCGATGGTCCCTGTCCCGCGACATTCTCTCCCGCTCCACCTCCCGCACTACTCGGCTGCGGTCGCGCAACGCGCCCGGGGAACGGGACCTGAAACATACAAACATATCGTAAGCTATATATTAACGATATGGACTTACATTCTAAGGACGACTGTAGTTTTATAGTTGACATTATTATTACTTTTTACTCTTAACATTCAAATTTCAATCACTATACAATGCTATATATATATTTACAATAAAAAATACAGCTTATTGTATTTGTTGATTAAACAACAATTTATTAGTTCCTTTTTATTATTCTTGGATAAACAAGAAAATGATAAAAAAAATAAATAACGGAAATAAATGGACCTTGGCCAGTATCAAAACTTATGTTATTTACTAACTTCTTTCCCTGAAAAATATGATTATCCAGTGAAATGCGCAAGGACATTAAATATATGGAAAACATATATTACCTAGATCGTGAAGGTTGTCTGTCTGCAGCGGGCGGGCTCCTGTTGCGATAACGACCGACAGGGAAAGGTGACCGGGACGCGCGTCTGAAAATTTTGGAAAACAATCAATATATGTATGTGTATATATTAGCGTTTATTTCACATACTATGGTTTTGGATTTGCTAGTATTTTAATTAGCAAAATATAATTTTTGACGAAATTTATACATAAAAGATTCTTTATTAAAATGTATGATATAAATAAAATAAATACATCCCACCAGTCAAATGCTTAGTTCTGACCCCGCACTAACATACAAATCTTGTGTGGTCGGTATCAGAAACTAAGAGAGAATTTACTCTCACAAACACACCGAAACAAATATTAGTGAATCACACAAACATTTGTCTCACTACGGGAGTCGAAACTGCGGACTCTCGTTTCGCTATCATTGTCAGCCAATCGCTAACTGGTGTCTAACCAACTGCGCCACAGGGTTGCCAAACTGCCTGATATTACAATTTGTATACTTTTGTTATAGCATTTTCATCTTTTTTTTTGTTAACCCACAAGTAAGTTATTCCACAATACTATAGTATGTTGCAGACCTGTGTTCGTGCCGATGTTCGTCCCGCCTGCGCGTGCGCGCGCGCCGCTCCCACGAGCGCGAGCGTCGCCGCCGCCGCTCCTCCTTGTCGCGGGCCTGCAACCGTGACGTGTAGCTTGTAACTTGTAATGTAACGTGGAGATTGTAACTTGTAATGTAACGTGTAACGTGGAGATTGTAACTAGTAATGTAACGTGTAACGTGGAGATTGTAACTTGTAATGTAACGTGTAACGTGGAGATTGTAACTAGTAATGTAACGTGTAACGTGGAGATTGTAGCTTGCAACGTGACGTGTAACATGCAACGATACTTCAGTAACATTTGAACGGACCTTGGATTAAAAAAACCTACTGACTGTTATAGTCCATTTATTGATTTATCATCAAACTACGATACTTCAGAGGGGTACACTGAAAATACTGTGCGTTATATGGGGTTAAATATAGTTGTCGTTAAATGTAGAGAAGATAATCATTGTATGGAAGGCGAGCTGAACCAAACAAAGGCAAGTGATTTCGACGCTTTAGGAAGTTTATCGTTAAATCAAGTAACGTTACATGGCGTTTACACTGTATGATAAAAAGTGGAAGTTATTCATATGTACATTTGTTAGTATATAAGAATCCATACATTACTAATAGAGGATATACTTACAGAATCGACCCTCCTATCCCTCCTCCGAGGCGGCTGTTGATCCACGGGCTCTTCCAACAACTCCGTCAATGGCAACACCTGGGAACACACATACAATCAAGTTAATATTCCCAAAATGGTAAGTTGTGATGTTTTTCTACAACTATGTTTAGGTTTTTTTTTATCCAAAGTAATGATGCACAAATTACACCTTTGTAATTTTCTTTTAAAAAGATTTTTCCCATGCAATGTTAACCATAGCAATAGGTTTGACTGACCATTTAGATAATTTATTGTTATTGGACACAATAAGTTTGACAATGACGACAATTTAATGTTTTATTATATAAACATAGGCTAAGTAACCATTTATGGCACAACCTCGACGTAAATTTACTTTTCGAAGCGGCACTAGTTTTAAAAAAAATTGTGTTAAAATGACGATTCAAAAGCACTTGTAAAAATCAATCTGAATTAACATGATTTGACTTTGACATATATTATAACTTTTTTGCTCATTTACTTTGGTGTACAATACAGCATACAAACATAACTATTTATACATAGAAAAGTTACTAACAGTCACCACATATTTAGCATACAATAAAGCATAAATAAACAACCCATCACACATAGTTAAAAAAATCACCAACAAACCTTAACAAGAGTATGTTCTTGTGGCGGCGCGCGCGGCGGTTGCGCGGCGTGTTGCGGGTGCGCCGGGGGGGGCGCGTGCGCCGCGTGGGGGGCGAGGGCCGGGTGGGGGGCGAGGGCCGCGTGGGGGGCGTGCGCCCGGGCGGGGGCTCGGGCCACCACCACGCGGCCGCGGGGCGAGCGGGGGGCTGAGACGCCGTTGGACACAGTCTCGCCCGCGGGTATGGCGTTGTCGGCTGTTGTTGCGATGTTGCCTGTATATGGGAATTAAGAATAGATTTAGGGTACATAAATAAAATTTAAATAAATACAAGATTATATCCATCGTCAGACGCACATAAACAAACACAAATAATTTTTCTGAATGCATCTAATTTTAATTAGTCTACAGTAAGGCTCGACCGAGATGGATTTTTTGTTCTCGGCCGAGACCGAGAATAAAATAAAGTCTCGGCCGAGACCGAGAACCGAGACCGAGATCTCGGTCGAGCCTTAGTCAACAGGTATCTAATGCGAAATAATATCTTTGAAATATAGTAAGTTGCCTATTGCCGTATTTCGGGCACAATTACAGATTGCTATTTCCTCAATTACATTTGTTTAACAAATATTTTTTCTTAGAAATGAAATATGCTGACAACGATGCCCACTTCATTTCATAAACGGACCCTGAGCGAAACTAATTGGTGATCCCTGGTATAGACCCTCAACATGAGTACTTTCGATATGAGGTAACTCACCATGATTCTCCTCGGTCTGTTTGTCCTGTTCAGCAGCTTCAGGCGGGGGCGTCTGCTGTTTCTTCTCGCCCTCCCGCCCGGGCTTCAGGTACTCCTGGCTCTCCAGCGACGTGAACAGCATCTCCACGAACGGCTTCGTTTCTGCAAGGAAATAGTCTTCATGATAATCGGCCTGAAGATCTACTGCTGCACGGGTCTCCTCTACTACTGGGTAATAGGCTTAGTTAAAATAACCGCCAATGAGGACTTAATACTTTATCATCATCATTATAATCAGCCCGAAAATACACTGCTGCACGGGTCTTCTTTACATCTGAGTAGGTTTAGGCCTTAGTCCAGTACGCTAGGCTTGCACGGGTTGGGGGTCTACATCACCACCATCAGCCAATTGAGGTCCACAGGACATAGGCCTCCCTCAATGACCTCCACTGGGATCGGTCGGAATCTACCTTTAAGAAGAGCCAGAAGTAGCTTCCGTGACAAACAATTTGAAAGGAAACCGTCTGTCGTGATATGGGCATGTTACGAGAAGTGATGGATGAATCATATTATGTTGTTAAAAAAGTAATAATGTGAATTCAAAGATAGACAAGGAGAAGAAAACTAGAGAAAAAATAATTTATGTGTATGTTTGTGCAATTTATTTATTTATATGTATTTTTGTAGATAACTGCCACAACTACAACTTTTCATTCCGGTACCGCGGGTTGTCTGGAAGAAGTCCCAGCTAGGGATAAGACCGCCGATTTATTTATTTATAGTCCTGACCCCACACTAAGATACGAGTCTTGTGTCGTGGGTATCAGAAACTACGAGATACTTTTTGTTTTCACAAACACCCAGACCCGAAACAAATATTTGTGGATCACACAAACATTTGTCTCGGTGCGGGGATCGAACCCTCGGCCGCTCGCTTCGCAAGCTGGTGTCTAGCCAACTGCGCCACGGGGCTGTCTGAATAAATAAAATATGGAAGCAATGAGGGAAGATTCGACGATTGATAGGGACGTTTGGTAGGATAAAACAGCGCCAACCCCAAATAATTGGGAACAGGACATGGGAATGATGATGGTACATACCCTGCTGCAGGAACACGTCGAGCTGGTCGACCATCACATCACGCAGCTCGTTCACCGGCTTGTCTTTCTTCACCAGCGCGTACACGTACTTGGCGAGGGCTGCCGGGTCTGCGTCGCATCTGTACATATATATTCTACTTAGCAAATGGTAAAATGGCAATGTCCTGTCTCTGCGATACAAAGCACGCTTAGTGCAGTCAGTAGGATAATTTAAAATGTATGTAGTAGAATAAGTAAATAAATAAATGTAAGTGCAGTAAATATATTATTGTTTTATATACAGGGTGTATTCAGACAGTGAACGGAAACATGGACAGGTAAAAAAATCTGTTAAAAAAATCCCGACAAAAATTAACATTTTTGACATTTTTTAACGCCAATGGTTTGTGATAACCGTGTTACCTGCCTTAATTTTCGATCACAGCCTGAATACATCCTGTATAAATTCTATCTTGAAATCCTAAGTCTAGCCTATCCTATCCCTGCAAGTGTCCCGTTCTATCGCACGTTAAAATACATTTTCATCATTCCAACATATTTTTGGCGATTGGTAAGTAATATTATCAATAATTGTGATTGATTGTAATTTAAGTATTTTATTTATAATATATTTAATGTTAGTGAGGAAGATTCTACACCACAGCGATAACACGTTCCGAATCTGCGATACTATAAAATTGACGATCCAAAAGAACTTGTAAAAGTCTATTTAAACTAAGATTATTCTGACATACTTTCTCGCCACTGGTATCCTTGTTTTGACCGCATTGCTGTTCTTATGCACTACTGTAGTCACATGATATTTATACAAAAATTTCTCTATCATATCCATGTATTAGTGGCGTGTTTCTACAGAAGCCTAAAAGCCCAGATTGGCTTACAAAATTCCGAATAATGATCACAAAGGTTGAAATCTTTATTAAACAAAAGCAATTTGACATATGAATGAGAATATCCTGACCTCAAAATTGACAGTACGTTATAACTTTGAAAAGTGAGAGGGGTGTGCCTGGGGTTTGAAACCGCGTCCGCCGAGAATTTTTATCACATGCCTTACCCTAAAGACTATCACTATTTTTCCCACTTATTTAATATAGAACTCGTACAAGAACTCATCAAAAATAGGTACAATTTAACCCTGTGTGGTAATATCTACTAATACCCATACAAAAATGCATCGGTATCTCACACCAAGATATCTATATATAGAACAAATCGTAACGTTGAATACTGAGGAGGCAATTCAACTATAAATAGATGAACAAACTTAATCACGATATTCAGTAATGCATTGCTTTAATATTCCGTATCTAAAGGATAAAACGTTAACCTATTACTAAGACTTTGCTGTCCGTCTGTCACCAGGCTGTATCTAAAAACTTATAGCCTTTAAAATTTTGACAGGTGATGTATTTCTGTTGCTACTATAACTACAAATACTAAAAAATGCCGTTATGCCTGACACACATAGCCGGTTATTATTTTATGGTTAGTAAAGTTCAATGGTTTAATTAATTTTAGGCTTAGCATGAACATTTCAGCAGGAAGGGATGAAGGTATCAAATGACAAGAGAGCCTTGCTACTCGAAGCTCTCTGGATAAGTTTCTGCAATCCAGAGATATTTGTTTTTGGGTCTGGGTGTTTGTAAGGCCGAAAAGTCTAAAAGTAGTTTCCGGTACCCACAACAAAATTGTGGGATAAGAAGTGTGTATCTTTTAGATGTATTTAATATTTAACCAAGATTTAGGTTACCAAATGATTAATAAATAAAAAAATTTAATTCACAGATTAGGATTTGATAATGTTTAAAAATTATATTCACTATCATGTCTAAAGCATATTTCATCAATTTTTTTCAAACTTAAATAATCAAAAAAAGCACATACAATTTCACATAATTTCATAACCATCTTATCAGTCATTACATCAAGAGTACATTTTATCAGCTCATCATATCATTTGGTAATAGAGTATCTTACAAAAGTTATGAAACATGAACTTTTTTATAATCAGATATTGTGCCACTATGGATATTACGGTTTTCAAATATGGACATTCATATTTTTTAATTTAAATTTCAATTAAAAATAAAGGGCTGCAATTGGTTGTCACACATTTATAAAATTCTTGATATTACACTCAACCCTAATTGCTAAGTGTGTCAAGATATCATAGTGGAATCATAGGTATGGCACACTCGGCATGCTCACATCTCCTTTTTAGTCTAAGTCTTCAATTTTTTCCCTTATATTAGCTTCTGGTCTTAAAAGTTTAAACAAGTATGAATATTCAATTACTGTTCAAGATCTACACATTATTGCAACTTATCTGTTATTGTTTTATCTCTGTTATTTATGATACTGTTTATTTAATCTCAACATCATACAAAGTCTTAATTGGCTGATAAATAATATCTAGCTCATTAAGTCTACCTTAATACATATGTATATCATATACAAATAAGTACACAGGTAGAATTTTATGTATGTACTTATGTGGGATTGTTTTTTTTTTTTCCATTTCATGTAACACACATCTTACGGTGACACATACAAAAACACAATTCTTATGCTTCCTTAACAGACATGAGTGGATATTTATGGAATAAATCACCTAAACTATGTTTATACGGTCGCCCAGGAATTACTTTGCTGAAAAATTAACAGATCAGTTTTAATGAATACTAGCTAGTTCCCATAGCTAACCTTTAACCTTAAAAACGTTGGCTCTATTTTTGAGAAGTTTTTCATTGACATTCATCTTATTCATCTTTCTTGATATAAGGACTATCAAACACTGAAAGGATTTTGAAATTAGGTTCAGCAGATCAAAAAAAATCCCTCTTAGCTTGTAAATATAGTCAAAAACTTTTTTTACAACATTAGTATAGATGTATATAATTCACTACAATACCAGTAGCAGTACATCCATAGAAATATAAAATCTCAGTCTGCTTTACAAAATTTCTGAATAATAATATTTAAGTGTTAAATCTTTAGTTAACAAAAGTAATTTGACATTTAAATGAGAACATAAGGACCCCACAAAATAAATTATAATCTGCTGCTACACATTTAAAGTTTAACACTTTTGGGCTTCTTTGGAAGTACCACCGCTGATTAATACTACATTACATAAGAGAGATTTAGTATTTAGGTAACATTTAACAGTGTAATGTTTTATAGTCAATATTACATTTATTGTTTAGGAGTTACGGAGAAACTTTTTGGAATAGAGTTTCAAATGTAATTTCAAGCTGGCTGGAAATAAGTACATGTCTATATTTAAAATAAAAGAAAAAATATTAGATACTGCTTAAAAAACTATTGAAACAGGGCTTAATCCAGCAAACTGGGTTAGTGAAGGTTGTCAGACTTCTAATACCTACTTAAAGACATCTTACAAAAGCTACAAACAAAATAATTCCATATAAAGTTACTCATAAAATATACATTGATTCTTTATTAATGCAAATTCGATTTTAATGAGTTTTTGTTACTATAAGGCCTTCTTTCTGGCATCATAGCATGCATACTAGGTTATGACTTATCAATATTTTAACTCTATTGACCCAGTCAGTAAGAAATTGCCTAAAGCTATAAGACAACTTTATACTTTAATTTCTCCATGCTTTAATTTTATAATATAATATTTGTAATTTTTGTTTAAAGACTACATAAACAATTATAACATTTTTACTAAGAAACAGATTTGCTAATCTAACCTATGAAAAATTTGGATCATTTTATCATTATTATGCATCAAAAACTGCAGCCGAATAAGTAAAATTGTGAATGACTCCTTCCCGCCATAACCCTATGCGCTTGTATTGATGACATTGATAAAACATTATTTTATCGATACTACAGTTTAGATTCGCGATTTGTATCGAAAATAACTCCCGCATAGCAACTAACCCTATGCTAACCACAATTATGATCACTCATTTTAGACAAGTCTAAAAAGAGAAACTTTCCTAAAATTGTGACAATTATAATCACAGCTCTGATCTTTGGAATGGAAGTTCTAAATTACAATAGCAAATTGGATTTCGACAATAAAAGCTAGCGTGACGTGTATTGCATGTAATTGATTAAGTTTCAACACGCTCTTCGCTAAATCTAGATAATGCGACAGTAGAAAAATGCATTCATGTTATGGCCATGTGAAATGTACCAATCGAAAATAAATCAAGGAACTGTAATTTGATACGTCATCTATGCGTGGAATTTTCCGATGGCATAAGATTTTAATCGCGGGATATAACCAAATATATCGCGTTCATGTAATAAGCGTAATGAAATTTATGTAAATAAAAAATTAAGATGGCAGCTAATGTACTCACAGTGGCTCCAATATGGACGTCAACCACGATTTGAAAACGTCTGGATTTTCTATAATCATGTCGTTGAGACAACAGTAATTATCACGCACGACAATACATTCAACTTAATTAGTTTAATATAACACAAATTTTACTATATTTTTGCAATAGCATACAATTTCACTTAGGAAATATTACGTCCTTACGTATCACTTCACAACTTTTTTTCCTGCTTTTGGCATTAGCCAGCCACGAAACGTCAGTCAGCTCGGTGTTGCTATAAATTAAAATATTTTTCTATTTTTCTACTATATTTAATTTATAATTAGAACATACATAAAGTTTACTTCTAAACGTACTTTTAGCATTATTACAGTCTATGTCATTTTTATATTTTTAATCACTCCGTTAGCTTTATTCTTATTTGTTTTAGTCATACAGTTATTAAAAATTATATTTTTGCGCAAAAAATTGCCAGCAACACATTAAAAATTACTACCAATAGTACAATACTCATAATAATATGTTTAGCTTCAATTTCAACAAGTAGACATCATTTTATTTGAAAATATTAATAAATCTTCATTTTATGGATTTCAATTAATTTTGCCTTCTAAAATCTTTAGATTCCAACACCTTCATTTTTCAAACACGAAAATCATTCAAAAAAGCAAAAAGAAGTAGTTCACCCTACGGCCTACTCCAGAAAGAATACTTGAGGCGATTAAAATTATTTGTATTCACCAAAATTTGTATTCAAATTATAATTCTAATACATACATACTCGTACATACATACATAACCTTATGACTGTATTGCTGTCTCGCAGGACAAGTATGTGCCAGGGGGCCTACAACTGCGAGGTTCGATTCGCAGGTCAGGCAATTATTGTTCAATTTTTCTATTAAGAAATTCTTAATATCTGGTGAAATGTGAGTGCAGAAATACACCACGGGCTTTTATTACCCGGCCACTGACATGCTATGTTTTTTTTTCACAGGTCAGCACGAAAACTTTCTTAGTCCTGGTGAAAGCTGGTTTTATAACCTTCAGGTGATAATTGTACCTATATAGTACAATATTTTTACATAACATCGAGAAAGTGCTGTTTTTAAACTGTAAAAAATATGCCCTAATTTGTCGGATTGTCTGAGAGTTCTTGGCGAGAAATAGAAAGTTGTGTTTATTTTAAATGTTTTTATAGGTTATGCCATTTTCAATAGGATGTGGTTAATAGTTGGATTGGAGATTTTTTTTATTTTGTTTTTAGAAAAAACGTCTATGATTAATTATACTAGAAAGACTGAATGAAGAAACACAACCAAAGTTTTGTAATATACATAATATATTTAAAATACTCATGAAGTCTGAACTCTAAAATATTCTACTAAACATGACCCTTGCAACACTTTAGTATGACGTCAGATGAAAAAGGTATCGGCTAAGTGCGAAGCTCTCTACCTAACAAGGGCTCCGTATAATTATTTATGAACGATGATTCAAATGCTTAGTAGACCAAAGATATAAACATGAGGTCTACCGAAATCAACTTTGAGTAGACACAAAACTTTGAGTTTTCAAAGTGTTTTGTGTATTTTTATATTAATATTAATTATTAGGATTCCATAGCGAAAGGATGAAGTGGACGGTATTTCTATACAACAGACATTATTTTTGCCGTTTTTAATCGATAACGACATCCGAGAACTTTTGTGCGCGAATCCGTCTCGCACTTGGCTGATATTTTATTATTTATCTTTATTATAATTGACTGAGTTGTATTTTTTCATAGGTCGAAGGTATTGTAGACTTGATGAATTAATTTTTAAATTTAGAATCGGATGATCTAGAGAGTAAACAAAGAAGTGTGTAACTTAGATTAAAGTCTCTTACTATTTGGTATGAAGTTGTCATTTTATCGTGCCAGTATTAAAATAGTGCACCTTTACCAACTAAATCGGTGCTAGAGCACATACAAGACGAGGAACTTAATGAAACAGAAATGGTCGCCATGGGCGAAATCGGTTGGAAGAGTAGTAATATTAAATAGTGGTTATTTAATTATTTCTTTGAAATACGGAACCCTAATCTTTAATGAATATAATAACCTTTGAACAACAAGTAATAAATTTGTAATTATTAATGTAGATATTCAATGATCGACGATAGTCGTAAATGCGTCAAAGTCTAGAGATTTGAACACGAAGTCTTGAAAATCGGGTTCAAATTCGCTTATAGAAATTATGTGTGTATTCACAATGAGTTATTGCGACATTTAAATGTAAAAGAAAACATCAGGAGGAGCTTGTAATCCTGCTTAAGCCTGCTTGGACTAAGGCCTAAACTCCAGAAGTACGATGATGATTCATAGTAAATCTTCTTCTTCTTCTTCATCAACCCATATACGCCCACTGCTGAGCACGGGTCTCCTCTACCATTGAGAGGGTTTTAGGCCATAGTCCACCACGCTGGCCTAGTGCGGGTTGGCGGACTACACACCTAAGAAATTCCTAAGAACTTTTAGGTGTGCAGGTTTTATCACGATGTTTTCCTTCACCGTTAAAGCAAGTGATAATTCCATGTGAATACACACATAACTTTCGAAAAGTCAGAGGTGTGTGCCTGGGGTTTGAACCCGCGACCGCCGAGATTCTCGACCGCGCGCCTAAACCTCGAGGCCATCACTGTAAATACGCACTTTGTATAGTAGACTTTTTTGGGGTTTGAACCTGCAACCGCTGAGATTTTGACACGCAAGGCAACTACAAGTGTATTCGTGAATAAGCTGGGTTTATGTGTTTATTGACACCGATTTAGCCCATTATTCCTTTGTAGAATATTAATACTATATGTCACATAGTTGGTTGCCGAACAGTTGAATAAGACTAGAACGGAAGTGTGAGCATGCCGAGCGTGCCGAACCTACGATTGCACTGTCATATGTTTGACACACACGCTTCTTATATAGTAATTTGGGTTGCGTGTAATATCAACACTTATAAATGTGTCAATCAATAGCTCTTAATTTTTATTTTAAATGTTTATCATTGGTGGTGTGATCGTAGTAGAATAGTGACAGAAAAGCGGCGACACTCGTCCTTATACTAAATACTGGCTATTTCCCTTCTAATCTTATTTAGCTGTTCTGTAGTTTACATCTTACTTGTAAAACGATAGAAAGTTCGAACCTGCGTCGTGCCGATTTTTTATTGTTTCAAATACTTATTTTGCGACAAGTCCGTCTTAATTTTCTATATACAAACAAGATTAGTAACTTATTGTTAGTTGGGCACATTGTCAGAACTAAATGGGTGTAATTCTCAAAGAAAGAGTACTTATTATAATTAATAACAACGGATACCGGCCGTCCTTCATATAATTAAAGTAAATACGGACGTTTGATATTAAATTAATAACCATAATATTGTATTTGGCAGTAGCGGGTTCATATCGTCAGCAAATAAATTTGTTTGAAGATAATTGTAATATCTTGATTCTCTATTTACATTAAACATTAATTACTAGAAAATAATATAAAGGTGAAGGAAAATATCGTGAATCTTTGTTCTCTTAGGAGCGTGAACTTCAGTAGTCCTCTTTAAAAATAGCCTTTCAAAGTACATGAGGCCTGTGTCCAGTTGTAGGTCTTACATTGGCTTGCAATAAGTGAAAAATATTCATGCTTATATTACTTAGAGGTAGACAGAAACAATTCTATTATTTCTGCATCCACGTCTCGCCAAAGGTATTTTCTTAATTCTGCGTTATTGGGAACGGATCTATTACAGTTTCTAGACTATGAGCTAAAAGATTCCATAAGAATTGAACCTAGGACCGCCGCATACGTTTTACTGACCGACGAGGCCGCTTAGTTTTAGAAACATCCATTACTTTCGATTGCAGTTGCGTAATGCACATTTAAATTCCGTGTAAGCACGTGGTCGGAATATTTTCGTTTATTTATATCGCACATCTTAAATACCAATTAGTTTCATAGTACATTCTCAGCAAAATTATTCGGAAATATTTTTTGTGTATACGATGAGAGAAACATTAATTTTTATAATGTTTCAAGTTTTGCGTGTCGCAAAAAATAAATCTTGAGGTACCACCAAATTCCGGATTGTTGCGCGACCTTGCCCTAACCATTTACTTTTAGGTTATAAACACGGCACTCCGGAGTTTCATTTGGCAACTATACAACGTACAGATGACTTTAAAGTGGCTCCATTATCGTTTCTATCACGAAGGATCATACGACACTGATAACACATTCAGCGGAAAAAGCGCTCTATATAGCGCTGGACGTCTCCAATACAAAACATCCGTCTAATTCGAGACAAGGTCGAAGCGGCTTTCAGTGCAAAATTCGGTGTCATCCCATGTAACGTAACCTCGCGTGCGCTTATTATGTGGATAAATAAAATAGAACGCCGCATATGCGTGACATGTTCACGATTAATTAATGATTGATATCGACGTGTAATAATTGAGCGAATGGGAATTTGTTTGTTAGTTTCGTATTCCCTGTTCGTCGCGCGGGAATGACACACGACTGCCGTATTGGCGGGAACGCGACGGCTGTTCGACTTTCATAATTATGTACATCGATTGTGTTGTGTTGTGAATTTTATGGTTTTTGTAGTTTTGTTCATCATTTGTGCTATTTGGTATATTTTAAATTTAGTTTTTAGACGAAGAAAGAAAGACTCTGGTAAGCTATATTTGTTTATTCAATTTTTATTTTTTAATCACTTGTTCTAATTTTTTTCACTAATATTTGATTTTCAGTGATTTAATTTCTTAATTTCTTAGAATAATTAATTTATTCAAATAAAGTCATTACTTAGTCAATTGTAAATTAATACTTTAATTACAAGTTTACTAATTAACAATTAAGAAAATCACCTATCAACACTATCGAAAAATTAAAAAGAATAAATCGCGTATTGTTTATGGTTTATGATTTTTAAACGTCATGTTCTTGAAAACCGGTTGTATGTATAATAATGTACGTTATACGTATTTCATTGAATATTATTCTTATTTAAAATGACGTCGTTACGTCGACTCGTTTGAAATTTGAATAACAAATCACAATTGTGAATATGTTTAACCCCACCGTTGTGTGGTATTTGCATATAATGCTGTATTTCAAATTCACTACACTTACTATAATGTAGACGGGTTTTTTCTAATTTTGAACTCGTAAAGAAAATTTTTGTATCGTCAAATGGGTATTAGCTATCGTCAGTTTAAACCAGAGACATTATTAAAAGGTCATCGTCAGCCCAAATAGACTCACTGTGGGGCTCGGCGCTCCTCTACCACTGAAAGATATAACATATTATGAGATTATTATAAGTTCCTTTAATTAATTATCACGCACTTTATTGGCAAAGAAAGTTACGAGGAAACTTGTAAACAAAAGAAGGTTCTAAGGAACAACTGACCTGTCCTAAGCTATTGTGATAAACTAAGGCCTCTTTTCATATAATGAGGAGGATCTCCATTATTAGTTACCTACCCACACGAGGCCCATGCCCCTTACGGCCTCCCCCTAAACTCTCTCAAATATTGACTGATGATGATGATGATGGTAATAGAATCTTAGACCACCACATCGGCTTAAACTTTCCTACGGGTCACTCTCACAAACACATATCAGAAAATAATGTAATTGGATGATACAAACATTTGTCTCCGTGCGGTGATCAAACCCGCAGCCTCTCGTTTCGTAAGCTCCTATCCAGTGCTGTAACTAGCCTTTTAAGCACCCGGTGCGAACCTTCAAAACTGCGCCCCTAAAAAATACTCTAACCAGGCTTAGCTACCATGCATGAGATAAAACTAGATACTAGTCTGGTCATTTCTGCGCCCCTCCAGGGTTGCGCTCTGTGCCTGGGCACTGCTGGCACCCTAGTTACGGCACTGCTCGTATCCGTCCAACTGCGCCAAGGGGAGGGAAAAAATGGATAGAGACTTTGTCGTGGAATTAAGAATTACTAACTTCATCATCATTAGCCAGAAGACGTTTGCTAGACATAGGCCGACCCCAAAGACTAAAACTTCTATCGGAAGCGGCCTGCATCCAGCGGCTTCCCGCGATTTTCACCAAATCGTTGGTCCTCCTTGTGGGTGGACGTCCAACACTAACAAATACCTAATCCCGAGCTGTGAATCGAACTCAGGATCATACGCGACAATTTTATATCACTAGGCCAAATACGCTTATCAACACATTAAACTAGTACCTAATTAATTCAAAATGTCTTTTATACTGTTTGTATTCTTTTATACTGTTTTAAATTAGATTTTATTGGTGAAGAAATAATTAAGTGTGAGTGGAATATCCTTCGTTTTCAATATTAACATGTGAAAGTTATTTACGTCACGATACTAAGCGTACATCTGTATTACAAAGAGGTAAAGGAATGAATTTGTTGGGAGTAGAAGCTAATTTCTGGATTTATCATCATCAGCCCATAAATGTCCTATACTGGGTATGGGCCTTCTCTGCAACTGAGAGGGTTTGTAGGCCTTAGTCAACATCGCTGGCTTAATGTGAGTTGGCGGACTACACACCTAAGACAGTCTTAACGACCTTCAGGTGTCCTAGTTTCCTCATGATATTTTCCTTCATTGTTAAAGTACGTGATCTTGCATTATATATACACATGACTTGGAAAAGTTAGAGATGTGTGCCTAGGCTTCGAGCCTGCGACAATCGAATAAAATGATTACTCTCTTGAATTATCTATCATACTAAGACCAATTAGAGTTCAGCAACAATTGAAAGTGAGTTAAAATGGAGAAGAAAATTATAGCTTGCGGGGATCGAACCCACGGCCTCACGTTTCCCAAGCTGGTGTCTAGGCCAGGGGTTCCCAAACTTATTTACACTATGACGCCCTATATGATAATTATTTTTCTTGCGACGCACCCCCCCCCCCCCTCATCATCAAAACTACCTACTTTACTGGAAATAAAAACAGCATTAGTTAGCGTAATATGAGGTTATCAGAAAAATACGGACAGAAAATGTTTGCCGATCGCCTTGCGACGCCCCAGGGCGTCGCGACGCACAGTTTGGGAAGCCCTGGTCTAGGCAACTGCGCTACGTCATACTGTTTACTAGTGTCAAAGCGGTCACTTTGACTAACTATCAATATAAACAAATCAGGAAAACACTGTTACGTAAATATAATGTTTATAACTATAAACATCCCACTGTTGGGCACGGGCCTCCTCTACCATTAAGAGGGTTTACGCCATAGTCCACCACGCTGGCCTAGTGCAAGTCGGCGGACTACCCTCCTGAAAAACTCCTAAGAACTTTTAGGTATGCAGGTGTGTGCCTGGGGTTTGAACCCGCGACCGCCCAGATTCGCGACCATGTGCCTATTATATACATATACCTCGAGCCTATTACTGCTTTCATCTGTATCTGCTATCTACGATTAAGAGAGACCTAGTCCACCATGCTGGCCTATAGAGACTATCGCACCAAACACCCACTGCAACTTGGGATTATCGTTTTAATTTATGTATAACAGCACTCGTTGGGACCTTCAAAAGAAAAAAAAACGGAATCCTTATGGGACTAATTTTCTACCTCTCTGTCTTTCGGTCAAATAGAATTTTTCGATCGTGTGTGAATTAAACATATGGCGAGACATTTTTCAAAAAAAGATTTTTTCTTGAATTTCAATATACAGTCACTCTCATTCTCGCTTGAATTCTCTATAGGGTAAGGAGAGGTCCATTTCTGCATCTTAATTTTATCTCTGGTAAAAGTCTCATGTAATAATTGCAAGTCTTTTTCCGTTTTCTGGTAACATTTGCTTCACGTTGCAAGCGAAAAATGCCATCAAAACTTTAAAACAGTAATTCTTCAAACCCATGCCACAGCAAATAGACCAATGAAGCAATTTAAACAATACCTAGCAGGAAGGGAAAAAATACTCCCAACGGTCACATATATAGTTTCGACCCTAACTACGGGAGATTTTTCGTTCTCACGAAGACCTAGACCCGAAACAAATAATTGATGACAAACATTTGCCTCCGCAGAAAACCTTTCATTTCGTCAGGTATCAAGCCTACCAAATCGTAAAAAGCTAAGCAATTTGCTAGATGCAGGCCTCTAGATATCTTTAGGGGAGGCCTGTTGTATATCTTTAGACTAATGATGATAATGAAGACCTATTCCTACGTGGTTAAATTGCATGGAATATTTCTTATCTCGCGAATCTCAAACGCCCTTCATTTCACATTCCGTCGTCCGAATCCACCTTGTGACGGTCGGGGTGGCTCTTGACCTGACTCCTGACCCTGATAACTGCTAACTATATAAAGTTGTGATAACTGCTAGAGCACGTGGCAGACACTTCCTTGGCACGTAACTTGTTGTACTGAAAGTATTATCTTAATGTAATTTACTGTCAAATGTGACCTCATTTGACACTCAATGGTGCTGCCAAATATTAACTTAAAATTCGAAGGCTTCTATTAAGTGTTAGTACTTCTATACTAGCCCAAAAACACACGTTAATTGTGTAATGTTTATAGTTTATTGTGGGTTCAGGATATTCTCATTTATGTTTGACTAGAAAAATGATTACAAATATGAGTAATGCTTGCAACTTAATAATTAACTGATGTCATAAAAATCCGAAGCTTATACAGGGTGTATTTAGACCGTGATCGAAAACTGAGGCAGGTAATAGCGATAGTGATTACAAACCCCCTGGCATTAAAGAAAATCCCGACAAACAATAAAATTTTTGAGGTTTTCCATACAAACCACATACTTTTAACACCGATGGTTGTATGGAAAACGTCAACATTTTTATTTTTTGTCGCGATTTTTAATATCGCCAATGAGTTTGTGATTACCCTCGCTATTACCTGCCTCAGTTTTTGATCACGGTCTAAATACACCCTGTATAGCGAATAATAGCCTAAGTTTTTAAGCTTTATTTAACAAAAGCAATTTGACATACAAATGAGAATATCCCGAGCCCACAATAAACTATAAACTTGACATTACACAATTAACGTGTTACTTTTGGGCTTCTGTGGTAGTATCGAGACTGTCTACTATATCTCAACTCTCTACCAAAATTATGGCCAGTTTTTTCCTGCCTCTCACAACACACAAGGTATGTTTAATTTTCATTCCACACTGAAATTTAATAAAATCTGTTAATAGCCTTATTTAGTCGCG
Source organism: Cephonodes hylas (assembly GCA_030295005.1). Taxonomy (NCBI): domain Eukaryota; kingdom Metazoa; phylum Arthropoda; class Insecta; order Lepidoptera; family Sphingidae; genus Cephonodes; species Cephonodes hylas. The sequence continues at coordinate 3,730,808 of AP025387.1, read as the reverse complement.
TTCATAATTGAAATGTATTTAAAAGACTTTTTAAGAAAAAACTATTCGCATCACTATTTCTTATTCTTATACGAACCTTTTCTGAAATTCAAAATGTGTATAAAATAATTTATTCAGTTTTTCCTGATTTTATAACTTACGAACTTAACAATATTTTTTTTATCATATAATAGTTCTTTTTACTGATCAGTCTGGCTGAACATTATTTTTAAACAACATTGTAACCCAGAATCGATTTCTGGCTTATTTTAAGTATTATTAGTCTTAGTAGTCTGACAAAAAATATTTCGTTTAACAATCATTAGATACTAATGACAATTATTTTACGTAAATACTAGATGTACGAAAGAAGTTTTAGACCGTGTCATAAATATTTGTGGTCGCTATAGAAATTAGACCTCATATACTACAACTTGACTTAATAAGAAGTACATTACAAGTTATAAATCTATTAGAGTTCGACCTTTGCTATATCATTCGGTCAGGCGCTTCAACAAAAACTTTCTAAGTATTTAATACTATCCGCCCGGTGGATTGGGGGTGTAAGGATCCCGCCACGGTATTCCCTACCTGTCGTAAGAGGCGACTAACAGGGGTACTGGGGTAGCAGGGCGTACTGCGGGGGCGGTACCCTATGATAGCAACCCCGAGATTGGCGGCAGGGGACGTGACCTCTTAACTGTCGCGAACGTTCAAAATGAACGTCCAAATACATCGTGGAGGGCATACCAAGCCCTCCCAATTTGGAGGGGTCCGTAATTGGACGATGCACTGGGCGGCAGCGGACCATTTAGGACACTTCTGGCCCTGAGATGCCGCAAAACCGCCCTAAATGCGCGTGATGGTCACCGAGAGGTTTTAGTCGGTATGCTGGCGTAGCCAGTGACCCCGACATATCCCTTACGGCTTCCCCCGAGGTACCGAACAGGGGAGCTTAAGGCGCTTTCCTCTCGTGATAAAAAAAAAGTATTTAATACTATCGATGGGGAGTAACCCCATCCATGCTCATCTCACGAGAACTTTTTACACTAAACGACTGTTATTACTTCCATTGTAATATATTTCGTAGAATTGTTCATATAATTTTGAGCCTCGTTCCGTCTTAGAAGGAAAACATCGTGTTGAAACCTGCACCCCTAAAACGTTCTTAGGAATTTCTTAGGTGTGTAGTCCGCCAACCCGCACTAGGCCAGCGTGGTGGACTATGGCCTCAAACCCTCTCAATGGTAGAGGAGACCCGTGCTCAGCAGTGGGCGTATATGGGCTGATGAGAGATGAAAAAGAGCAATTCGATTATGTCTGTATCCAGACCTGTATGAACATATAACTTAAAATATAATACTAGATTCATTTCCAAGCCCATTCTCTTTGAAATTCAGTAAGCGACATAGCGATCGGCACCCAATACGATTTCATTAAGGAATTCCTTTCATTCCTCGATAACAGCATCTCGGATATCCTCGGAATCTTTATTGTGGTCGGAAATACCTTATTTATTATAGAATTTTATAATAATTAAATAGAAAGATAATATTGTTTGAATATAGATGTATTTTTATAGGGATAATATGTAGGAATGTCTTGTTTGCCTAGTGATGTAAGGGCGAGAAAGCATGTGATCTAGAAGTACCGGATTCGATTCTCCGACATATTCCCAAAGTTATAAAATGTTGATTATACACAACATAATTATATTTTTATCTGTGTTACTGGGCGTTATGTATAACAAGAAAATATTTGCACTTATATTGAGGTACATAATTTCTTTTAAATGATCAACAATTTCACATTCATAAAAATCGTATGCTTTACACAACTTTTGGCTAAGGTTACCCAGAAGTAGAAATTTTTTTTTCTTTATCAGATCGTGATGGAGAACTAAGAGACGTAATAGCGATGATTAAGAAAAGTAAACTATTTTCTTCTTTTGACGTTAATGTGTTAGTAATCACCGTTACTATTACCTGTCTTAATTTTTAGTCACGTTGTGTTTCGCACATATACCTGCTTCGATCATTTGTAGTATCTTACTACTTACCTAGTATAGATACATAATTATCTAAACATACCCAAGTTTTAACATGACCCTGCTGGTTTCCAGAGCAAGAGATGGGAGACAACGGGCAGCAGGGGCAGGAACCCCACTCGTCCAGCGACAGCGACAACTTCGAGAAGATCGGCTCCGACGAGGGACGGAACGAGGTGAGACATATTATCAATTTTGACGTTTTCCATACAATCATTGGTCATCATCATTCATCATCCTGCCCTGCTCCCAATTCTTATTTGGGATCGGCACAGCATGTTTTGTCCTTCCACACAGGAAGAAAGGACGAAACATGCTGCAATAGAGTTTTGGCAGATGTTTTACGGCCGGTCGCCTGCCTGACGCCAACCTTTTTTTTTTTTTTTTTTTTTTTAATTGCCCTAGCAGGCAGACGAGCTGACGGCCCGCCTGATGGTAAGCGGTCACCGTCGCCCATGGACTTGGCAATGCCAGGGGCACAGCCACGCCGCTGCCTACCGTGAGGAAAGTACTCTTTTTAAGCCTCGTTTGAAGAAGGCCATGTCATAGCGCTCGGGGAACACCGAGGCAGGGAGTTCATTCCAGAGCTTGCACGTACGTGGTAAAAAAAGACCTCTGGAAACGCACCGTACGCGTACGGTACGTCTCCAGGTGAAATGGATGAACTCTACTGCGGTGACGGGTGGTGCGATGGTAGAACGGCGATGCCGGTACCAACCCGAACAGTTCCTCGGAGCACTCCCCATGGAACAACCGGTAGAACACACAAAGAGACCCAAAGTCTCTTCGCAGTCCTAACGGCTGTAGTTTCTCCGTGAGATCGGGATCATCGACGATGCGAACAGCCCGTCGCTGTAAGGAGTCAAGTGGGTCGAGCTGGTATTTTGGGGCACCTGCCCAGAGATGCGAGCAGTACTCCACGTGGGGCCGGATTTGCGCCTTGTAGAGCAACAATCTGTGACCCGACGTGAAGTACCGCTTGGCTCTGTTCAGGATACCCAACTTTTTACTCGCCAATTTGGCTTTGTCCTCCAAATGACTCCTAAATTGGACTAAGCTGGAAATCTCAACGCCGAGGATCCCAATACTCTCGGAGATCTGGAGAGATACTCCTTGGAACTGTGGCGCCATGACGAATGGATCCTTCTTCGCAGTGAACGCGCAAACTTGTGTCTTCGTGGGGTTGAATTGAACCAGATTCTTTTCACCCCATTCGAGAGCCCGCCCCAGAGAGCTCTCGACTTCAGACACAAGTTGTGACCGCCTTTCCCCAACGGTAGTCCGAGGGACATTCTGTTGGCCGATGTATCGCGCGTCACTCGTACTATCATCTGCATAGCAATGCATGCTATCGATAGACAGCATGTCATTGATATGCAGGATGAAGAGTGTCGGCGATAGCACCGAACCTTGAGGAACGCCAGCATTAATGGTCATGGTCTCGGAGCAACAGCCGTCAACGACGACCTGGATGCTCCGACCATCCAAAAAGCTGGCGATCCACTTGCAGAGTCCCTCGGGGATCCCGTATGCTGGAAGCTTCGCCAGAAGGGCGCCGTGCCACACTCGGTCGAACGCCTTCGCAATGTCTAGGCCGACGGCAATAGCCTCACCCCCACTCTCCAAGGCCTCCGCCCAGCGGTGCGTGAGGTACACAAGAAGATCGCCAGCTGACCGACCGTGTCGAAAGCCATATTGACGGTCGTTAATCAACTGGCGATCCTCAAGGTACCTCAGGACCTGAGTATTAATAACTCGCTCCATGACCTTGGAGAGAAGGGATGTGACCGCTATCGGCCTATAGTTGGAAGGGTCAGACCGGTCACCCTTTTTAGGGATTGGGTGGACACGTGCGACCTTCCAAGAAGCTGGGACCCTGTTGGTTTTGTAGGAAAGACGGTACAGGCGCGTGAGCACGGGGGTCAACTCAGGGGCGCACGTCTTAAGAACCACCGCGGGGATACAATCCGGCCCACTCGACTTTCGGATGTCGAGAAGCCTGAGCTCCCGTCTGACAACACGATGATTAAATCTGATGTCAGACAGGATACTCTCACACCTGGGAATAACAGGTGGAATGGCTCCCCTGTCATCCAGTGTCGAGTTCGAGGCAAAGGATTGGGCCAGGAGATCGGCCTTCTCCTTTGCACTATGGGCCAGACTGTCATCATCCTTACGCAGTGGCGGGAGACTAGGCTGGCAAAAATTACCTTCGACAGCCTTGGCGAGCGACCAGAAAGCTCGACTTCCAGAGGGATAACTTTCGAGTCGCTCGCCAATTCGTCGAACGTGTTCCGCCTTGGCCCTAGCGATAGCCCTCTTGCTAGATCTAGAAGCGGCATTGAATTTTCGCTTCTCCTCCTTTGTTTTAGGATCCCGACGTTTTCGGGCTTCCTGCCAAGCCTTAAATGCGGACTGCTTGAGGCGCGCAGCATCGGCACAAGCGTGGTTGTACCAAGGTCGGCTGCGGCGCCCCACGGGTATTTTGGAACTGGGGATGAAAGAATCCATCCCCAGGATTATTGTGTCCCTTACGCAGTCCGCACAGACGTCAGGATCGTCGGAGGAGAAGCAGAGCCGCTTCCATGGGAAGGATGCGTAGAACTCGCGCAGTCCATCCCAATCTGCTGACCTATAACGCCAGACTCTGCGAGTCCCAGTAGCTGAAGGACGACTGGGACTCACAACAGGGGCCCATGAACGAACAAGGCAGTGATCAGATGACCCTAGAGGGGCTTCGATCACCACCCTGTATCCGTCAGGATGAGTAGTCAGCAGAAGATCCAACAGAGAGGGCTCATGGCTCTCGACATCCGGAACACGGGTAGGCTGTGTTACCAGCTGTGAGAAGCCATATGCCAGGGCCAACTCGTAGGCAGACCGGCCCGGGAGATCAGTGATCCTGGACCCCAACCACTCTTTGTGGTGGGCGTTGAAGTCACCCAGGACCACCACCTCCGCGGACGGGCACTGCTCGAGTATGCAGCTAGTCCCCACTTGGACGTTCTCAAACAACAGAGAAGACCCCGAATCACTGGCATGGGACCTGTAAAGGCACGCGTATACACGGGTTCGACCCCCGTAGTCTACGCGAAGCCATAATATTGACAGGTCCCGATGCTCGAGGCCCCGAAGGCGGCGACAACATATATCACCCCTGACGAAGACGCACACCCCGGCTTTACGTACGAATGTATGTTCCAATACGTAGCCGGGGTAGTTAAGGTACGATACATCGTCAGGGGTAGATATTTGTGTCTCCGTTAAAAAGAGCAGGGCAGGCCGCGCCGTCTCGAGGTGGTGATGGACGGCGTCGAGGTTGCTGTGTAGACCCCTGACATTGCAGAAGTCCACTGAAATTGTGGATAGTTTATCCGCCGTAGTTTGCCTGCTACTTCTATTTTCTCGGGTCATTTCAAAGAGATTGGTGGGAGGGAGGTGAGGATGGGTGCGGTGGGTCTATGGCAAATCCTTAACGATGGTGGAAGAATATAAAGTGAAATCCAACGTGAGGCAGCACACGGCCGAATGAGTGGCCTCCGCGAGGCACGGAAGGGCCCCCGGTGCCCCCCCACGTACAGTCGCCGGGATCCACCCCAGTCTCCCACTCTGGCACGACGACTGCACGACGGGATTTTCGCCGGTTGGCGGGACAGCTTCCCGAGGCGGGAGTTAAAAGTCAGCGGATCCTCGGGTTCAGGTCCCCTACTGACCGGCAGGCGGCCGACGGAAACCGTTCCCACCGGGTCTCCCTGTACCCCGCCTCAAACCCCAAGGCCGCATGCCACCCCAGACACTGGATCCACCCGGAGTAGTGCCGTTTCAACCCACCAGCACTCAAGAAGGTACGGGGAGGGACATAGAAGGAACGGCTATCCAGTCCTTCCGCCGGAACGCATTCCTGCTTTGCGGTAGAAATAGACTGGACGGTGGTACCAATCCGCTCGGGTTCAACATTGAGTAAATAAATACTCAATATTAAACCCTACCACCAGTGGTGGGTGAGGGAGGGGACACCAAAGCTGCGGAAAGGACAGTGAATGCAGCAATGGTGGCTCGAGGGGCCGGGGTCGCGTACCCGTGCCATTTTATACCTTCCTTGGGAATTTCATTGTTTTAGGAATGGGATAGGGATAGCGTGTGTTTGGGTACAGGATAATGCAGTCTACAGTCCCGGATAAGGAAGTAGAAGAGACTGCAACAGCTCGGGGGGCCGAGGTCGCGTACTCGTAGCCCTGTTCCATGACTGGCTAGATCAATGGAAAAGGCATACCCTGACCACAACCATACAACCATCGGGATTAAATGTATTTGGTTTTTACCTGCTTTAGTTTCCGATCACGGTCTGAATACAATGCTTACTACAGGTGGCGCCAAGTTCATAACATAATTTTGATTTAAATGTTCAATGCATGAAAGGAAACCGTCTGTTGTGGTATGGGCATGAGAAGGGATAATAAGTATGTAAGGAATTAGTTTTAAAGCTGAAGAATGGACAAGCAGGCAAAAGAAAGGTTGGATGGAGTATAGTATAAAAAAATATGACTTGTCCATTAATTCAAGCATTTCTGTCGCTAAATTTATCAAATGTTTAATGTATTTGAGGAAATATTGATATGTCATAATAAGCCAAGATTAAAGTTGTATTGCTCATCGTAAAACATGATAAAATTAATCCATAACAAGTAAACTGACTCATTTTATTGTATTTATCAAAACAACGCCTATTTTTTTTAATAATAGTTGTAGACTGTTTTGTCTTATAAAATCTAAATCTACCGAGTAATTTTAAGTAGAAAAGGATGCACAATATGCAGTATGACGTCATTATATTTAACCTCCGCGTGTGTGAGAGAGATAGATATGCTTTTGCTTGTGCTCCTTAAATGTTCACTGTCTTCTTTAAATGCTGTATTCCTGAGTTAGTAACCAATAATTTACTAATGATAATTACGCAAGTTTGGAAATTAGTAATCATATGCAAAGTATTCATATCCGCAGGTATAGTTTAATAGAACGGTTTGTTGTAGTGTGAAATTTTTTTAAGTGTTTATATACGAAAGACATTTAATATGTGGTATCGGAAGCATTTGTGTGATGTAAGTAACATAAAAATGAATAAAATAATAGAATTTGGAATGTGAATGGAAGGGTTGGCAAACACGACACATTATAATTACTTTTAAAAAGTTTCCTTATATTTACAAACTCCGTGTTGCTACTGTCAATTTCCTTATAGAATATCCCAAAAAACATTAATCCATTTTTATGATCGATCAAACTAAGTTATAGTAATTGACATTGAAATTTGACGTAGTTTGCTAACTCTAAACCAGCGTGGTGGACTAAGGCCTAGGCCCTAGACCCTCTCAATGGTACAGGATGCCCGTACCTTTTAGTGGGACGTATACTAAGTTGAGTGGTGTGCCATAAGAGGGGCCTATGTCCAGCTGTGGACGAATTGAGGGCTGTTGATGTTGGTGATGATGATACTAAGTTATGGTAATTGACATTTGCCATAGTTCGCCAACCCGGTTGGTTGTGGACTAAGACCTAAACCCTCTTAATGGTAGAGGATGCCTTGCCACGTATACGGGCAGATGATGGTAATTGACGATGTTTTCATATCTTTCCAGAGCGACCCTCACTTCACAGTGGGCGATGAGTCGGATCCTGGGGTGGAAGATGAGCCAGCCCATGAAGGAGGCGACTCCTTTCCCAACGCTCCCCCTCCGAACATCAAGAGGAAGTTGACGCAGGCCCAGCAGCTCGCCTTGGCTGAGAGGAGGAGTAAATTGAGGTCAGTGGTGGAAGAATGTTTTTAGAGGTACTAACTTTATAGAGGTATTATGGGTGTGCCATATTTTACTTACGTGGACTTTTGTCGTATTCGTTAAATCTATAAAACAGTTTTAAAGAGGACTAGCTTTCGTATTGCCCGGAAAACCTTTAAGCGATATACAGCAGTGCCACCTACCGGGTCAAAATGTGAAATAATTATTTGCCCCATGCACAACAACTTTGCTAAAAATGATCACATGACCAAATGCATAGTTTACTATTCTATAAAGGACATACGGACAAACATTCATCTTATATATAAAATTCTCGTGTCACAGTTTTCGTTCCCATACTCCTCCGAAACGGCTTGACTGATTCCCATGAAATTTTGTGAGCGTATTGAGTAGGTCTGAGAATCGGCCAACGTCTATTTTTCATCCCCCTAAATGTTAGGGGTATTCCACGCCTAAATTTTTTTTTATTTTTTAGACAAAATTTTTAGTTTTTATGATACAACATACAAAAATACATACAATCCTTAATTTTCATCCTTCTACGATCAACCTTTATTTTTTAATAGCCATTTTAGTAATTTTTCATCCCACTCGGTAATTTTTGGTATGGACATAAACAGGACTCTGAAGAATAAAATAGACTACAACTTATTTTCTTTCTCAACTCAACCCTGTAGTCTACGCGGACGGAGTCGCGGGCAAAAGCTAGTTTCTATACATAAATGAATTTCAAAAAGTGTGTCCCTTGTTGTCAATGAAGTACTCGTAGTGAAAAATTTGTAGAGCATTTAAATAAGAAATATTTATCTGGTAATTTACTGTCACACATATTCAATACTCTAAAACTTTTGCATCAAGTGTGCCTACTATCGTTACTATTAATTATAAAATCGACCTATGCATCGAATAAAGTTATATGTGCTTCTGCACAACTTCTCATTCTCAGCGATTTAAACTTAATTGGGCACAAAATTATCAGTAAATTTTTATGTTCTTCAAACAACAACAAAATGTATGATCATTATTACTTCACTAGTGCAATATATAAACAATTTAACCTCTATTATAGACATAAAAAGTACTTTGGTGTTATAGTCATAAGTAACCTTATTCGATGCATAGGTCGAAATATGAATTTTTGACCCTCACAGAAAACGTAATCGTGATCAAAAATTCAAAGTGGCAAAAGTTATGGTGATTATGAACAGATTGACGATAATTAAAAAAAATATACGTTTTCCTTACTTCTATACGTGTATCTTGTTAAGGAAAATGAAATAGGTCTTTTCCGGGATTTTTTATCGCCAATGCTTTTGTAATCACCGTAAGTATTACCTGCCTTAATTTTCAATCGCGGTCTTTTAGCATGGTAATCAGCCATAAGATATCCAATTTTTGGCCTAAAACCCACTTAATATGTTAATAAAAGTTGTACAATGTAATATATTGCGTAGAACGGAACGCAATTACGACAATCAACTGTCACATTGACAGATGAATTTCCCGCGCTATTGCGTCACACGATTACGAATATTAACGAGGTGATAACTTTCCATTTGCAACCGTATCAAAACTTTTTCGTCGCACTTTCTCGCCGATTAAACTATTTGTTTAAACGTGAATGGGATCAGAAGTAAACATTATTTTTTAATGTGTACTGGGTAAGGATCCAAAATGGCTGCCATGGCTTTTTGAAGGAAAAACGTTCTCCTAATTTTGTTAATTTATTATTATTTACTTTGTCGTTGTTCTATTAATAAGCATAATTTTTTATTAAAATTATGTTGTCTAAAATAATGATTATCTTGTATAATTAAATAACGTTTTTTAAAATTACTTTTTCTTATAAAGTATGCAGATTATGAAACTTGTGTTACTTTTTAAGATGTTTCGTACATGCGGTGATTGGCTAAATTTTGTTGCATTTACCTGAAAACTTACAATATGTTAGTACCTAGATAATGTACATAGTTGGCGGCAATTAAAATTAACAAACATTAGGGGAATTTACTCACCTAAATTTTCTTAGAAATATTTTTTTTAGGTATGTTAAGTCCGACAACTTGCTCTAGTTTAGGTCAACTAAACAAAACCTTTATGGAATCAGCTTCCCTCGGCCGTATTCCCAAACAAATACGATTTAGGGACCTTCAAGAAGATAGCCTATATTTTCTCCAAAGGCTGGCATCACATCGACGATTCCTTTGGTATTATGGGTATTGCCTCTTTTTGCCATAAAAAAACGGCCTAACATCAATTTTAAAGGTCTCGGCCCAGTGCGAAGGCTATTGATAGATGTAGTCATTATTGTCAGCCCATAGGTATACTTCCCATTACTCAATACGGGCCTCCTGTACTTCTGCGAGGGCTTAAGCCTTAGTCCAACACGCTGGCCCAGTGCAGAACGGCGGACTACACACCTAAGTAAATTTAGGTGTCCAGGTTAACTTACGATGTTTTATTTCACAGTTAAAGCTTATTATAATATTTGATTGTGAATACACTGAGAACTTCTTAAAGCCATAGTGCATAAAGTTTTACCTGTGATCGAAAATTTTTCTACACCGCGCCTAAACCAAAATATGTATGTATTTTCTTAGAGCATCCAGTAATGTTTAATATGCTTCAGATTTTAGCTTATAACACTTCAACTTTATACTTTTTTTTTTACATGGGGAAAATCCTCTTGGATCCCCGTTCGCAGGGAGCAAACAGGGTATGCCGGACTTTTACCGGCTAAAAACCCCATGTTACTCCCTCTGCACTTTGGAGGTCTTCGGGAACTCAGAAATGAACGCGCCGAAAAGCCATAGGATACCTAGTTCACAAAATGCGCGTATTTGCTTAAAATTATGTTTTTAACAACATCCGATCTTTGAACACTGTATGTTCAACAAGTTAAACGCCTAGATTACGAAAATAAAACTCATAAACATTATACAAATGAATACTAATTAATAAGTAAAGCCTTACGCAATGGCCGCCGTGACGTCACCACCCAAGTGTCAAGTCCATTCAGTACCAGTCGAACTGTCATAGGGGACGTACGCGCGCTCGTTCTTTTAAATCGCGAGTGAAGTTGAGTGACAAAGTTTTTGAATTTGGAATTGTTTGTGATTTAAAAAATAGGTATTTTGAAAAGAGGATTTATTTCTTTTCTTAAATTGTCATTCGATGTGTGAATGGCTTCGCTTTTTTAAATAAAAAATATAAGTGCTGTGAGAAATTTTCGTATACAATTGACTATTTTGTTAGCGTAAATGCAGGAAATATTTAAATATAGTTTTATGTTCATTTGAGGAAATTCCGTGATTTTTTAGTGAATGATAAGTTTTATAACTTTTCCTCTTAGACTTTCATTTATATTGGATTTCTTATAAATTCGCACTGGTTTCCTCTGCGTTAAGGACAGTTTAGGCCTTAGTCAACAACACTCGCCCAGGGAAGTTCGTCGTAATTATCGATGTCTTTTTAAGAAATATGAATATACTTTGAAACTATGTGCTTTCAAATTAAATGGTTAAAAAAAATATCACTTACGCGGGATAATATTTATCATGTTCAAATTTTTGTTACGTGTTTGCGAATTTGAACCGTGTTAAGAGTACATTTGACAAGATTTTATCAGCCCTTAAAAGTCTCAATTTTAAGACTACAACTGAGAAGCGCTAGGTCTTAGTTCACCACGTTTATAAGACTTCTTGGGTGAATAGAGATCGCTAAATATATAAATTCTAAACGAATGTTACAAAGCTGTAGAATTTGCAAGAACACGCTAATCTCTGGAACTACGATTCAATTTGAGAAATTCTTTCATTGTTAGATAGTCCATTTATCGAGGAAGGCTGTATATTATCACGCTACGACAAAAAGGAGCGGAGCATTAACGGAAAATGCAACAAGAACGAGAATTATTCATTTCGTATACTATGTCTAAAAAACTTTGTTTCCGGTAAAAGAAAATTCATTATCATCAGTCCATATACGTCCACTGCTGGGCACGGGAATAGAGTATACTAAAACTGAAATTAATGTCTGCTAGAGCGAGAATTTTCCCATTTCACGTCGTGTCCTTCTCATTAAGCAGTAATCGATAATGAAGCTTAATAACTGGGATTTTTTTTTCTTTTAGAGTTATTGTGTTTCCCATACATAGTTTCGGGTTTATTTATTGATATAGTAATTCTATAAAGTTGTGTCAATATATAGTTATCTTAATTTTAAAATGCGGTTATATCTAATCTTTAGCAAAAAAACTGAAGATTATTTCAAGTTGTTACTTGTTTACCTGATAATAATAGGCGCACCTCATTGTCCGTTTTTCCTACAACTGACAATTTAGGAAGCCGGTATTACAAATAAGTTGTAATCAGTGGTCTCGGGTTCAAACCTCAGGCACGCACTTACTTTTCGAAGTAATGTGTGTATTCACAATGAATTATCACTTACTTTAATGGTTAAACCTGCGCACCCAAAAGATATTAGGAATTTTGAAGGTGTGTAGTACGCCAACCCGCACTAGGCCAGCGTGGTGGGCTAAGGCTTAAACCCTCTCTATGATAGAGTTGGCCTGTACCCCGCAGTAGGACCTATATGGGCTGATGATAATGATGTAATGTGAAGGGCATTCAAGTACTTTTAAATGAGGGCCGATATGTTTGAGAAGCTATGCCATCAAGATACATTTGATAAGAGGGAATCTTATCAAATTTGCTATTGTAAGAATTTTATCGTCGAACATTTAATTGTTTTTGTGTGAATATGAATCAAAGGACATGTCATTTATTCGGGTACGTTATAAATTTATTAATTAAATAATAAAATACATCCAACAGTCACATTAATAATGTTTAATGATGCATACATATAAATCGTTGGTTTTTATATAAAGTGCATTTCTGATTGTGTTGTAACATTCGTCATATATTGCGATTTTATAGTTTTATTTTACATCTAAAAAGTCTATAATTACTGTTGCCAAAAATTAAATCTAGTTTTAGGATTTTTCTTTAACTACCCAAAATTTGGTTATTTGAATAATCTGTATAGTTTTCAATTACGGTCTTTTTGCATCCTGTTATATACATAACCTCACGGCTGTATTTTCCGGAGGGGTAGGCAGAGGTGCACTCTCATATACTAGGGACGAACCTATTGTGATTTTTCGGGCACATTTTAAGACTTTTACTATTCAGAATTTCCTAATGTTGAATCCCAATAACTCTGCACGACCCGGGAAACAAACATAGGATCTCTAGATCGCATGACATTATACTTCATTTGCGAAATAACGTGGCAGTCACGTATTCTTGTCGTAAATAAAAACACAAAATACAAAATTTGTCGTTTTTTACTATTTCTATACACGCGATGAGTTTAACATTTTAATGTCATATAATTTTAAGTTGTTTGTTTAAATGCAGAATACAGATGATAAGCAATAGATGAAGCGTTTTAGGATACATTATTTTCTCATTATGTGATAAGTACTCATGAATATTTCTCACAGTAATAAGATTAGAGATATAATTTTGATAACGGATGGATGAGGGCTGCTCAACACCGGGATGGTTGGCGCTTTCTTGGGGAAGCCTACGTTCAGCAGGGGACGGCGATAGGCTGAGTATATATAAATGTCGGGTGTTGGATGTATGAGGGCTGCTCAACACCGGGATGGTTGGCGCTTTCTTGGGGAGGCCTACGTTCAGCAGGGGACGCCGATAGGCTGAGCATATATAAATATCGGGTGTTGGATGTATGAGGGCTGCTCAACACCGGGATGGTTGGCGCGCACTTGGGGAGGCCTACATTCAGCAGGGGACGGCGATAGGCTGAGTATATATAAATGTCGGGTGTTGGATGTATGAGGGCTGCTCAACACCGGGATGGTTGGCGCGCACTTGGGGAGGCCTACGTTCAGCAGGGGACGGCGATAGGCTGAGTATATATAAATGTCGGGTGTTGGATGTATGAGGGCTGCTCAACACCGGGATGGTTGGCGCGCACTTGGGGAGGCCTACGTTCAGCAGGGGACGGCGATAGGCTGAGTATATATAAATGTCGGGTGTTGGATGTATGAGGGCTGCTCAACACCGGGATGGTTGGCGCGCACTTGGGGAGGCCTACGTTCAGCAGGGGACGGCGATAGGCTGAGTATATATAAATGTCGGGTGTTGGATGTATGAGGGCTGCTCAACACCGGGATGGTTGGCGCGCACTTGCGGAGGCCTACGTTCAGCAGGGGACGGCGATAGGCCGAGTATGTATATAATCTATTGGTATAGATCGGAGTGTTCGGATACAAAGAATGGACGAAAGACAGCAGAAATGCGAATGTTGCGATGGATGTGAGGTATAACAGAGAGTGACAGATTGAGGAATGAATACGTTAGAGAAAGTTTGAAAGTAGCTCCTGTGATAGAAAAGATGAAAGGAAACCGTCTGTCATGATATGGATTTTTTATGAGAGGGGAACCCATGTAGGTAAAAAGTAATGAGTATGGAAGTTGAAGGATGGACACGCAAAATCTCGCTAACGAAGAGAAGTTCGTTAGAGAAGATAGATACAGTGTCGGTGCTTCCACAGAAGTAATGTCTAGTTTATATATTTACTGAGGGCTCGGGATATTCTCATTTATATGTCAAATTGCTTTTGTCAAATAAATATTTGAAGCTTAAAGATTATTTTTCATAATTTTGTAAGGCAAACTGTGCTTTTGGGCTTCTGTAGAAGTACCGACACTTCGTTTACAGTGATGTTTTACTATAAAATTCTTCTGCCTACCCTGCATGAAAACATATTAAGTGTGTGTTTATAATAGAGGTCACTTTGTCGTAAAAAAGAGTAAAGCAAGGACGCTACAACAAAACAATTATGTAAGAACAGAAATATTTTTTGTTTCTTACTAATCTTAAAAGTTTTCCGTTCATGTAACCCTGAGTAAAACAAATATAAAAAATAATGACGTGTAGTTTTACAGTATTATCCAAATTAATCATGATTTAAACTGTCTAGTGGTCTTTTGGTACAAATATGTGCAGTTTTTCGTCTGGAAATTTGCCGAAAAGCGGCAATAGGCTCGCCCTCTATTACGTGGGATTGATACATATCTGGCGAAATGTGGGTGTAGAAATGCATCTCTGCCTACGCCTTCGGAAAATACAGGCGTGAGGCTATGTATGAAAGGACGATTTTTTTTGTGCTTTAAATAAAAAATATATTTATAATATTGACTAAAATTTCGACACAAATTTATACTCAAACCGGACAACTATATGTAAGTCGTATACAATATAAATGTCTGTGTGTGGATCGAAACTCTAACATTAATCTTAGTTATATCCTCATAGCTTTTGCCCGCGACTCCGTCCGCGTAGACTCTAGGGTTAAGTGCAAAGAGACTTTTGCATTTATAACATGTTTATCCCACGGGATTATATTTTCCAGGATAAAATTATCCCATGTTAATTCTGTGAACCCTACGTACCAAAATCATACCAAAAATCATTCAAATCGGTTTGGTAGATCCAGAAATTCCCATTCCCACGGGAAAAAGTATCCTATGTCCTTTCCTGATGTATAAGCTATATTATTGCAAAGTTTCATTAAAATCCATTCAGTAGTTTTTACGTGAAAGCGTAACAGACAGACAGACAGAGTTACTTTCGCATTTATAATATTAGTATGGATTATAGTGCCCAAATCAATAGTTAAATGTAATACAGATAGATACATCCAATACTCACTTACATAAATCTGACCCCACACTAGGATACAAGTGTTGTGTCGTGTATCATTAATTATGGCAGACTTTTTATCCTATCAAAAAAACTCAGACCCGAAACAAATATTTGTGGATCACGCAGATATTTATTTCGAAGCAGGGACAGAATTCGTGGCTTATTGTATTACAGCATTAAAAATAATATTGGATATTTTAAATAGCTCTAGGACAGCGTAGTGGACTTAGGTCTAAACTCTGAACCATCTCATTTGTAGAGAAGGCCCGTGCCCACCAATAGGGGCCATCCATAAATTACGTGACACGTTAAGGGAGAGGGAGGGGGTCGACTGAGTGTGACATTGTGTGACAAGGGCCGGGAAGGGACCTAAATATCGTGACGTCATATTTCAAAATTTTGTTAACTAACGATTTTGCACAGGTAATGCAAAAATTCAAAAATCTTTGCATTTCTACTTACATAAATATAACATTCAAATTATTTAGTCGGCTACTCGATCTGCTAGTGTTACGTGGCAAGCACCGGCAACCCTAGTCTTTTTCTAAAAGTAAATCTAATTCCGACTGCAGTTTTTATTCAATAATTTCTAGACGTAAAATTGTAAAGTATGTAACTTCACACTAGGGAGGGGGGGAGTCGTACAAATGTGACCAGCTGTGACAAGGGGGGTAGGGGTAAAAAAAATCACGAATTTCGCGTGACGTAATTAATGGATGGCCCCATAAGACTGATATGGGCTGATGTTTATTTTAAATAGCATATGAAGTCATACATGTAAATTACAGATTTAAATCAAACATTAACGCAGGTAATAATGTGACGTAGGTGACGAACGCAAGATATTAAAATATGTACTTTGTTTCTTTTTTTTTTTTTTTTTTTTCAAGCAGTGATGGCCTCGAGGTTAAGGCGCGCGGTCGAGAATCTCGGCGGTCGCGGGTTCGAACCCCAGGCACACACCTCTGACTTTTCGAAGTTATGTGTGTATTCAAATTGAATTATCACTTGCTTTAACGGTGAAGGAAAACATCGTGATGAAACCTGCACACCTAAAAGTTCTTAGGAATTTCTTAGGTGTGTAGTCCGCCAACCCGCACTAGGCCAGCGTGGTGGACTATGGCCTAACACCCTCTCAATGGTAGAGGAGACCCGTGCTCAGCAGTGGGCGTATATGGGTTGATGAAGAAGAAGAAGTTTCTTTTTTTAATAACTTGACAGCCCTGTAGTTTAAAGCTAAGTTTTAATCACAAATTGAATTTCTAGAGACGTCTTGGTAATTACATTTCAATTTAATGTTCGGTATACATTTCTTATTTGGTTTCTAAAGAATGATAAAGACTAATTATTTTTTAATCTTTACGGGTTGTTTTTTAATTACTTTTTAAGGGTTGTTCCTAAACCACAAGTATTGGTAGCGTAGGGATTGGGTAAGTGGATGTTTATCAATCGGGTTTTTTCACTAGGAAATAGTCAGTTGCAGCATGGAGTCTGGAAATGTGCCCCAAAAATAACAGTAAGCACGCCCCATATTACGTTGAACTACATATCTGGCGTAATGTGTGTGCAGAAATGGAACTCTATTTACCCCTTCGGAGAATACAGAAGTGAGGTTATATACAGGTTGTATTCAGACCGTGATCGGAAACTAGGCAGGTAATAGCTACGGCGATTACATAGCCAATGACATTAAAGAAAATCCCGAGAAAGAATAAAAATTTTGATGTTTCCCATACGGATCACATACATTTAAAACCGATAATTGTATGGAAATCGCCTAAACCTTTTTTTCGGATTTTTTTAAACTCAAATGGGTTTATGGTTTGTTTACCTGCCTTACTTACCGATCACGGTCTGAATACACCTTGCATGTTATTGTTGGATATATTTTACAACCCCGAACCATTTATTATTGATAATATATGTATACAGGGTGTATTTAGACCGTGATCGAAAACTGAGGCCGGTAATAGCGATAGTGATTACAAAACCCCTGGCATTAAAAAAAATCCCGACACAAAATAAAATTTTTGAGGTTGTCCATACAAATCACATACTTTTAACATCGATGGTTGTATGGAAAACGTCAAAATTTTTATTTTTTGTCGCGATTTTTAATATCGCCACTGGGTTTGTGATCACCCTCGCTATTACCTGCCTCAGTTTTCGATCACGGTCTAAATACACCCTGTATATCGGAACGAGTTACAAAGTGCGTAAAAGGGTTATTATCGCTACCCCATATAGGGTAGTGCTCTCAGTTCCGGATGTACGATTGAAGTGTAAACTTCATGATTCGAAGGTCGTGTGTGTTTGCACGAATACTTATTGTGTAAGCAGTATGACGCTCGTCGCGTTTTTGTCGACTGTTCGCTTATTATTTGGGTTCCATACTTTTAAACAAAAAAATAATAAATACACCCAACAGTCACATCCATAGCTCTGACCCCACACTAGGTTATAAGTTTCTCGCTCTCACAAATACCCAGACCCGAAACAAATATTAGTGGATGACACAAACATTTGTCTCTGCGGGGATCGAACCCGCAGCCTCACGTTTCGTAAGCTGGTGTCTAGCCAACGCATGACTAGAAAGGCATGGTGGTCTGTAGGTGTAAGTAACTTATAAGAACTTTCAGGTGTGCTGGTTTCATCACGATGTTTTCCTTCACCGTTAAAGTAATTCATTGCTAATAAACATAACTTCGAAAAGTCAGAATTGTGTGCCAATGTCGGTACTTCCACAGAAGCCCAAAAGCGTTACACGTTAATTGTGTAATGTCTAGTTTATAGTTTATTGTGGGCTCAGGATATTCCCATTTCTTAAAATTGCTTTGGAGTTTGCATCTCGCCAAGATGCTCGTCTGCGCTCCTAAACCTCGAAGCTATTATCTTGTATCAGAATTTATCATAATTCTCCTGCCCAGCACCCAATTCTTATTTGAGGTCGGCGCAGCATGTTTTGTCCTTCCACACAGGAAGGAAGGACAAAACATACTGCATAAGAGTTTTGGCAGATGTTTTACGGCCGGCCGCCTGCCTGACGCCAACCCTCCTTGGGACTTTCATTGTTTTAGGAATGGGGAAGAGATAGCGTGTGTTTGGGCACAGGATATTGCAGGAAAGGATATTTGGCCTGATGGTAAGGATGCTACAGTCCCGGATAAGGAATAGTAGGAGACTGCAACAGCTCGGGGGGCCGAGGTCGCGTACTCGTAGCCCTGTTCCATGACTGGCTAGATCAATGGAAAAGGCATCCCCTGACCACCTTGTATCATAATTAATGGTTGTTATTTAAGTATGGTGCGATGGAACCCTGATTATGTATTTGCGCACTTGACACGTGGCCATGTAACTAATCATGTAAGCCTTTTAAGATGACGACAAAGTAAATGCAGTAAAACGAGATATATTATAGAGAAATCTACGTTAATTTTGTCAATTATGTTTGAAAAGTTAAAAGTGATACTGGGGTTTGAACTCGCGGCCCTCGAAATCTCGATTTCCTGCCTAAATCTCTAAGCCGTCTTCTTTATTTATCTTGTTAAGCTACAAAAGACTTTTCGCTTTTACAAACGCACATCACATCACATCATCAGCCATAGGACGTCCACTGCTGGACATAGGCCTCCCCCAGAGACTTCCAAAGTGTTCTATAGGAAGCGGCTTATTTTATTTATACATATTTGACAGCCCCGTGGCGTAGTTGGCTAGACACCAGCTTCCGAAACGAGCGGCCGCGGTTTCGATCCCCGCACCGAGACAAATGTTTGTGTGATCCACAAATATTTGTTTCGGGTCTGGGTGTTTGTGAAACCGAAAAGTCTCTCGTAGTTTCTGATACCCGCGACACAAGACTCGTATCTAAGTGTGGGGTCAGGACTATGTATGTGACTGTTGGGTGTATTTATTTATTTTTTATATATACTTATATTTATTGAATTTAAAAAAACACACAACGAAACGAATATTTGTAGATCACACAAACTTTTGTCTCTGTGCGGGGACGTTTCAAAAACTTGTCTCGCCAACTACACCTGGGATCGCCATACCTAAATACTTTTTAACATTGATGCCCGATAAGGTACATTATTGATTATACAGGCGCTTTAGGATTTTCCAATCCTTTAATCGAACTTCCCAACCTATAAACAGGTGATTAAGACAAAGATATAAAATAATATCGATCATATTATCAGTATATCTTCTGTATCAGTAAATATTTCTAGACACATAGCTTTATCTCTCTTTATCAGAAATGACGAAAAACTTTTTAAGAGTAATTAAAATCATGAATTTCTTAATTGCCGCGTGGTCTCGCGGTACAAGTATGTGCCGTGCGGTCTAGAGGAACAGGGTTCTTTTTCAGTCGGACAGTTTTATTAGGTTTTTCAATTAGGGAATTTTCGGTAGCAGCACAGAGTCTAGAATTTTGCGCGAAATATGGCAATAGGTTCGCACCCTATTATGTGGGATTAATATGTAGCGAAATGTGTAGAAATACACCTCTGCCTACCCCCTTGGGGAATATAGACGTGAGGTTATTTATATATTTTTCATTACCCGGGGATCGAACCAACGCCTTGTTTCAGTTGATTCAACTAACCTATAAAGTCTGAAAACGAAAGAGGAATAGTAAAAGCGTAGACGAAGCGACGCCAAACCAATTAGTCCTCAGAAATTTCTAATCTACATCCTAACGGGCGTCTTAATTTTAATTGAAACCCTGGTAATAGCTATCTAGGTATATACAGGGTGTACTTAGACCGTGATCGAAAACTGAACTAGGTAATAGCGAGGGTGATCACAAACCCAGTGGCGATATTAAAAATCGCGACAAAAAATAAACATTTTGGCATTTTCCATACAACCATCGGTGTTAAAAATATGTGGTTTGTATGGAAAACCTCAAAATTTTTATTGTTTGTCGGGATTTTCTTTGCCAGGGGGTTTGTAATCACTATCGCTATAACCTGCCTCAGTTTTCGATCACGGTCTAAATACACCCTGTATAGTTATAGAAACAAGACGAATTAATTTCAAGTAGACACTATTTACCCCACGATGTCCACCACAGCTTTTGTATACCAGACATGTATTTATCTCAACCTGTTGATTGAACTAGAGACCTCTCAGTAGTACGCGCTTATAATAAGCAATATTATAAAGCTGAAGAGTTAATTCGACAGTATAATATCAGGAATTACTACTTTGATTTGAAAAATTCTTTCAGTGTTAGATAGTCCATTTATCGAGGAAGGCTATAGGCTATATATCATCACGCTACGACCAATAGGAGTGGAGTATTAATGAAAATTGTCATAAAAGCGAGGATAACCTTTTCTTTTTGTTGTCTTAAGTAACGCATGCAGAGGTTTGGGCAGTAGCTATGGACTAACAAAGCGAGCACGCGCCTAAACATTGAAATCATAGTTTCTCTTGCCAAAAACGTATGTATCGCAAACAAATAACTTGGTACATAAATAGACTGTTTATTTCTATATCATTTGTACACGGAACTGCGATTTTGTAAACAGACCATGGTCCATAACTAAGACAGGTAATAGTTACAGTAATTACAAGCAGTGATGGCCTCGAGGTTTGGGCGCGCGGTCGAGAATCTCGGCGGTCGCGGGTTCGAACCCCAGGCATACAGCTCTGACTTTTCGAAGTTATGTGTGTATTCACATTGAATCATCACTTGCTTTAACGGTGAAGGAAAACATCGTGATGAAACCTGCACACCTAAGAGTTCTTAGGAATTTCTTAGGTGTGTAGTCCGCCAACCCGCACTAGGCCAGCGTGGTGGACTATGGCCTAAAACCCTTTCAATGGTAGAGGAGACCCGTGCTCAGCAGTTGGCGTATATGGGTTGATGAAGAAGAAGAAGAATTACAAATATGTTTACGATAAAAAAAATATCAATAAATATTGACGCTTCTAATCACCAAATGAATAAATACACCCAACAGACACATATATTGTTCTGAGTTCTGACCCCGCTCTAGGATACATGTTCTGTGTCGTGTGTATAAAAAACTAGGAAATTTGTCACAGAATACAACATTTTTACTATGTACTTCATTAATTATTATATGACGAAAACCAAAAACTGCTTTAATCGTCATACAATTTAACGCAACATAACCATATTCGATTTTTTTTGTAAGACGAGTTTATGAATGATATGACGGAAAATTAAAATTGCTTTAATCGGCATTCAATTTTGACCACATAGTACTAAAACTTCAGTTTAGTTCTTTGCACATTCTACCAATAAAAAATCAATACAAAAACTATACAGCATCACAAACAATTCCAACTTCTCCGTAATGATGTGAATATATGAGCTGGACAGCAGTGTTTGGTACAATCACGAGTGTATCTGGTTTCTTCGGACGATTCTTCACAATGCTGAAGAGGAGGACTTCCAAACGTTTTGTGTTGGGCGAGAGCGACGAGCCCAAGAGCTTTGAAGATGACGCGGAGACGATACCCCCTGGAGTCGCCCAGTTTCAGATGACCCTGGAGACGGACAAGGAGGAAGTTCCCCAAACCCCGGTGGATGAAAGGGTGGACAGCAGATTGTTGAAACCCCCTACAGGAACGCTGCAGTAAGTTTAAATCGTGTTAGAAACTTTTTGGTGTTGTATATCGCAATTAATGTTTTTTCTTTAATTAGGAAACTGGCAACAAAAACACCTAATTGCTGATTTATTCAAAAAGGTATGTGTCCTCAAAAAGGGCGTGCATGAAGAGGATAATATCAGTTGAGAAGCTAAAGAAGTCTGTTTGGACCGTATTTGGCGCTCTATAGTCTCTGTTTACCCCAATAGGAGGAGACGCACTTGAGTTTACATGTGTATGAGTCAACTTATCTAGGCTTCTTATGGTGCATTATTCGTAAAATATCAGATAAGTATTACAAACATAAAAAGTAAGTTTTGTGTCATTAATATAAAAAACTGTTAGTGACTCCGTTCTCACAACTTCCCTTACCTTATTCGCCATCTTGTATGTAACTTTAATACATCCACACATCCCCATCAGCTATCATGTCTTCATTCTCTTTTTCTTTCGTATCGTCAGTCACACCCTCCATCTCTCTGGCATTCCTCTTCTTGCATCTTACTGCGTCTTACAAGTTGTCAAATACGATAAAACCAAATAAAATAATCAGATTGTAAATAAAATTTCAAATCGATTAAAATTCAATATCGGAAAAATGTAGACGTAATTAAATTAGTTCCTTGACCCAGATCGCTCTTCAGTGGTGGTAGGGTTGTCGTTTTTAGTTTCCCGAAGAAAAATTCTTTCTTCACTGAAGAATTGGTGAAGTGACCTTACTGGCAACACACTTATATCCTTTGCAATTCTTTTCTAAGCACCTACTTCTTACTCAATGAGACTCCCATTTCTTCATATGAAATAGGTAATTGAAAGATTGAATAAAAACATATAGTCCGGTAGTGGTTCTCCCATAGAAGTCCATATGCGTTACACGTCAATGGTGTGATGTCTTTGGTGTGCATATTTCATCACCATTAAAGTAATCATTCATTGTGAATCCTTATACAGGGTGTATTCAGACCGTGATCGAAAACGAAGGCAAGTGACATATAAGATCATTACAAACCCCCTGGCATTAAAGAAAATCCCGACAAAAAATAAAAATTTTGACGTTTTCCATACAAACCGCATACATTTATTACCGATGGTTGTATGGAAAACGATTTTTTTTTATCTTTTGTCGGGATTTTCTTTAACACCAGGGGTTTTGTAATCACCTTCGCTATTACCTACCTTAGTTTTCGATAACGGTCTGAATACACCCTATATAACTTCGAAAAATCAGAGAGCCCGTGACCGTCGAGATTCTCGACAGCGCACCTAAACCTCGAGGCCATCACTGCTTCATACATCCATTTTGATTTACATCAAGATATATTGAATAAAAAATAATTATGAATATTCCAACACGACTATATCAAAAAATATAGCAATATTTCTTCAAGTGTAAATCACCTTATGACTTTAAATGAATAAAAATAAAAGTGTCGACCCTAAAGTTGACTGACCGGTTCAGAAATGGACGGCTAATTACCATATTATGTTTTTAGATCATTTTATTTATTTGATTAGACCAGTAACGTCCACACTCGATGTTGAAGTGTTAGGAAATTTAGAGGACGTTTTTGAGTTGACCGAATATATATTTATTTATGAAGTGAGGGCAATTATTTTATCATTTTCTATAAGCAAGGACGGACCGTGAGTTTGGGGGGCCCTGGGCTAATATATATATGCTTTGGAGCTAACCTAATTACTCAAACTATAGGATAACAATAAAAACAAAATATTTGATTTATATTTTGATTTGTAAAATCAGAAATAAATTTATAAATTATAAAGCAACCTTTCTTCACTTACCTACCTTTTGCGTATTCTTTAATTTGCAAAAATTATTTATTTATCGCAGGATTGGTAGGGCAATTATTTTTTTCGAATTATTATCACTTTTTGACTTTGACTTGACTTAACTGGGGCCCCTGGATTCCACGGGGCCCTGGACTGAAGCCCAAAAAGCCATATGGTAGATCCGGCCCTGTCTAAAAGAATATATCAGTAATAGAAATCGATAGATAATAATAATAGATCCGAATATTTTATTTAATTATAAAATGTTATCACAAAACGCCCTTTTGATTTGTACTAAAAAATAAGACTGTTACACTTCCACACCAAAGTAGTGTGAACAACTTTTATAGTTTTTGGTATGGATATAAATGACACCTTGATAAAGGACATAAGTTTCTAATAGCCCAAACAAAAGTAAACTCAATCGCTATACATAGATATGTCCATTGATATCGTTTAAAGACTACCATTTCCTCAATAAACCACCAATTATGTCCTCGACCGACTTTACTATACAAACGTACAATAGATCTCTTTCGTAACTCATCCTTCATACACACAGAACAGCTGAATAACATAAGAAGGGAAATAGCCAGTATTTAGTATGTGGCCGAGTGTCGCCGCTTGTCCGTCACCTGTTCATTCTACTACCATCACACGAACAATGATAATTTCAAACAAAAATGAAGGGCAGCAATTAGTTGTCAATAAGTGTTGATATTACACCCAAGCCGAATTACTAAGAAGCGCGTGTCAAACATATGACAGTGTAATCGTAGGTTCGGCACGCTCGGCATGCTCACATTTCCTTTCTTGTCTTATTCAACTATTCTGTGGGTTTTGTAGATCGTTCGATGGTTTAATATTTCATGTATACAATGACAGTCCGTGCTGCAGTTGGCTAGACAAGTTTGTGTAATGAGAAGCCTCGTAAATTTCCGCACCCAGACAAATGTTTTTGTTAGTCACAAATATTCGGGTCTGGGTTACTGTTAGAGTGAAGTCTCTCATAGTTTTGATACTAAAGTTGCGTCTCATATTAATTTGGACATAATGTTTTTTGTAAGTATGACATTCCCACCTTTCTTAAACTCCTTCTTTCTTTTCTTTGTTCCTCCTCTGCTTGTCCATCCTTCAACTTTCATACTCATTACTGTGTTACCTACTTATTCATCCTTTCCCACATCCCTACCCATACCACAACAGACGGTTCCCCTTCATCTTATCTACCACAGGAGCTACTTTCAATCAATAATAATAACTTGGTTAGATGTCAGTTAATTTAATATGACTATATTTTTCTTATATGCTATATCAACATTCGGATATTGTATTAATATAATCCGCTCTAATTCGGGAAATTAAGTCTTTGTATCGATATAGTAAACTATCACTTGATTGGAAAAAAGCAACACTAGAGTTTCTTGCCCATTCTTCTCTAGTGATGACTGCTTTCCGAACAGGGTGGTAAATTTTAAAATGACTGAATCTTCATAAGTGTTATTCAATAAATATTATTTCATTTCATAATTATACAAAGCTATGCAAAAATAAAACTATGAATGTATGAGTATTGTATTTATTCTAACAGGTCTGACCAAACGGACGACCCCAATTGGTAATAACTTGACATCACCAGTTTTTGTACACTCTTGTAAATTTGCAGTATTTTTGTCGCTTACCTTTTGTTTTTATGTTTCTTTGCTTGAATGGAATGCGTATTAGTTCTGCTTGAAGTATTAGAAGCAAAACTGTTATATAAGAATGTTTCTATAGCAACAGTGTTTATGCCAACAAGTTAAATTTTAACCTACCTAGTTGTCAAGAACTGTACTTTCATAGAAGCCTAAAATGTCACTTTTTATAAATATTTAATAATAATCTTTAAGTTATAAATCTTAACACACATAAGTCGACATATAATTGAAAATATCATGAACTCACAATAAACTGTTATAAGTTAGACATTTCACAGTGAATATCTAACTCTTTTGGGCTTCTATGAAAGTACCGACAATGCTACTTGTAATAGAAAATACTTTGGAGCACGAATTTCCTTTAGATTATAGAGAGTTAAGACTTTTCACTACGCTTGCTTAGTGCAGTTTGACGGACTACACACAAGTAAATCCTTGAAAAGCTTAGACGCGTAGTTTTCGCGATATTTTCCTTTAACATTACGTGCGTTAGATAATAAATCAGGAACATAAAATATTCTTTTATCACTAAACAAGACAGAAAGCAAAGCATTATTTTTTTTGAACCATGTTTTACAAAACGCAATGTAAGCATAACAGAAAATCAGGTGATGCTAGGTCAATGACCTGCAAACAACATCCCAAGGGCGTTATACATTGCGTGTCTTGAAAATATTGATTTATTTTGGTGAAGTAATTTCTCTAAACGAAGATAATTGTAGAATTAACTTAGATGTAAGGAGATATGTATGTACTATGGCCTGCCTATTACTATGGACTATCTGTCACTGTCATCAACCCATATTCGCCCACAGCTGAGCACGGGTCTCCTCTACCATTGAGAGGGTTGAGGCCATAGTCCACCACGCTGGCCTAGTGCGGGTTGGTGGACTACACACCTAAGAAATTCCTAAGAACTTTTAGGTGTGCAGGTTTCATCACGATGTTTTCCTTCACCGTTAAAGCAAGTGATAATTCAATGTGAATACACACATAACTTCGAAAAGTCAGAGGTGTGTGCCTGGGGTTCGAACCCGCGACCGCCGAGATTCTCGACCGCGCGTCTAAACCTCGAGGCCATCACTGCTTACAATACTATGAACTATCTACTGGACTAATGGACTATCTACTGTACCTAATGATAAATTTCCTTATCAGGAACGTAGTACAATTTTTCTGAGCCGGTAACTGCACTCTTCACCACACACGGTGACAGTGAAACGGTCAATAAGATAGGCATTTGTTTCTAAGTCTCACCCTGTCATACTTCATAACACAGGACTAGCCTAATGACATTTATAGTTACACTATCAGACTCAGTAATGTCATTAAAGACTTAGTCCTATTTTTCCCGATCCTAAACCTGGAATCTTACATTCACACGCCGAAATATCACCAAGTTAAATATTAATAATCAAGTTTCACTTAGTAAGTTTAAGTTGCATAACATATCATTACTAGTCAAGGCGATAGTAATGGTCAGCGTGGTAACGTCAAGATTTAATACATTAGATTATATTATAATTTTAATCATTTAAAATTTAATATGGTATAATAATGGTAATATTGACAGCCTCATGGCCCAGTTGGCTAGACCCCAGCTTGCGAAACGAGAGGCCGCGGGTTCGATCCCCGCACCAAGACAAATGTTTGTTTGATCCACTAATATTTGTTTCGGGTCTGGGTGTTTTTGAGACCAAAAAAGCATCATAGTCTCTAATACCCAAGGCCCAGGTATTGTAACCTAATTTGGGGTTAGAACTAATTTTGTGACTTGGGTGTATTTATAATTATTATATAAATACAAGGTATATACAGACCGCGATCAAAAATTGAGACAATTATTAGGTACGGTAATTACAAACACATTTACGTCACAAAAAACCAGACGAATAAAAATAACTGACGTTTTCCTATCAGCCGTCAGTATTCAAATGTAGGTATGTGGTAATTACCAAAACTAATCCGGTTTCTTATCACCATAACTATTGCCTTAGTTTTCGATTGCGATCTAAGTCGTAAAGTCTGAATTAAAGGTATATAAAACAAGTATTAGTTACGGTAAAAAGATGCTTCTTTCTAACAGCCATTAGTATTACCTTTTTCAATTTTCAATCACGGTTAATTAACACCCTTAATTAAAGTCTAAGGAATAAATTTATCTTTATTTAATCTTGTCAGTCGCAGGTTCAAACCCAAGACACAATTCATACACTATTAAAACATATTATTTTTTCTTTCCAAAAAGTTTCAAGTTCATTCGCCGACTTTTTTTAACTATGTAAAAATCTTGTCTACCTATGTTCTTGCTGATACCTAAAATATCTAAAAATACTAAAAAACTTATCGTCTTATCAATGTAATGTAACTAAACTGTTGGTTTCTTTGAATTCCTGTACCGTCTCTAGAGTCATGACTCATCGCAGTTACCGGTCCATCGGACGATACCTTTTTGCCGAATTTTTGATAATTGAATAGCGGTGTTGCCAGCGTAGAACTTTTCGGTAATGTTTGTATATTTTTAGTAAAATGGATAAGGGATATGTGTTATCGGAGGAATATATCGATTTTAATACCATAAAACATAGAAACATATATAAAACACAGTATCCTCTAGAGGTTAACAGAGAAGCAAAAATCTCTAATCTAAGTACTAACAACAGCGGATACTTCAAAACGTCTTGAAATTTCCATAATAGATTAGATATTATGTAAAAGGCATATAAAGTACTTTATTATTTATTATCAAATGAAATGATATATTAATATATCGGAATAAGTTTATCTTATCTGCAACCGTTCCGTTGTTTTGATTATGTGTTGAGATTTATTTGCGTTTTGCATAACATTATTATTAGCTGATGCTTGTGAAATTTATCAATACTTCTAAGAAGTAAATAAGTAGGTACTTTGAATATGCAAATGTTTAAGTCATAGGTAGATAAAGGTATAATATAAAAAGCTAATGCTGATTTGCTACCTGTGATAAACAAACCAAAAAAAATTAAAATCTAGTGTAGTGGGTATCAGTAACTACGACAGACTTTTCAGTCTCACAGACAGTCAGACCCAAAACAAACATCTGTGGATCACACAAAAAATTGTCCTGGGGTTTCAAACCTGCGGCTTCTCATTTCGCATGCTGGTCTCTCACCATCTGCGCCACGGGGCTGCCAAACCCTGATGTTGGCCCAAATTTGAAGCATATTGTTTCTCTAATAGCTTATTTCCTTTTGCAATTAAGATAGACTTCAGACAATGTAGATATTCATTAGGCATTTACCATTCAGTAGTTGTTGCAAATTTCTCTGAGTAATAATACAATATCTGATAATAATGATAGTTTAAAACAGATATTCTTTTATTTCAATCATTGCAATACGAACGTATTTTAAATATAATATCAGAAAGAGTAATTGCGTTTTCTGACAGAGGTTATAAATTAAACTTTGTGAATACAATGTTTTAATAACTTGTATTACATTGACAATAGCACGTACATTGTACACGTTATGTAATAAGTTTACTTCTTATTTCAATAGTATTGTTTTAGTATGCACGGTTCATTATACATACGCTACAATACAATACATTTTTCCTCGTCTTTTGAATAATAATCTACGAAAATATGTACAATGGAAAATTATGTTCTCCAAAGATTTCATTTTAAATTAAATTTTTTACAGTTTGGTCTCATAGTAAATCATAATTATTTAAATATCTCATTAGCAATAACAGGAAATCTTAATAAATGTTAAATATATGTCCTTTTGCAACAATTTCCCATGCATTGTTGATTTTAACTAATTATTCTAATTCGAAGCTAATTAGAATCGTGCGTATGACACGAAATAACAACATGATCCATTAATGAATGCGAATGCATCATACATTTGACCAAGACAATCTTGCTGTAGCCCTCATTATTTCTTATCGAAGTGACCTCAAAGTTAATAAGTAACAAGGCGGGAAAACATTTTCTTATGCAAACCTCCTTGCAATTTCCTCAATGTGGCAACATTAATCCAATTTACCATTCATCCTTTTCGCACAGCACTCAATTGGCGCGTAAAAGCGAGTCGGCGCGATCGTACGATCGACACGCGATGTGATTGGGCCATGCAACGTCAAAATCAAAATACATGAAAACAAATATCCAGCGAGAGATGTTTAGTGTTTTCCATTAAAATAATATTTTAATATTAATAACACGCATGTTTGATGTATATTTTTGTTGTTTACTGTGAATTATGTACGGAAATTTGAACGGATTGTACTCCGATGGACCTTACAGGTTAGTTGTTAATTTCTTGTTCAATTCAACTAGTTGAATTAATTCTTTCTTGTTGTGACTGCAATAGTCGTTTAAAGACAAGTTTATTACTCGTTTTAATCTTTTTTATTGTCT
This sequence comes from Cephonodes hylas, assembly GCA_030295005.1. NCBI lineage: Eukaryota > Metazoa > Arthropoda > Insecta > Lepidoptera > Sphingidae > Cephonodes > Cephonodes hylas. Next base: position 3,700,724 of record AP025387.1, on the reverse strand, counting down.
GTTGAATTCATACAAGTGTTTAAAAATAAGTATGCCATGTATAAATTTCACTTAACGTATTCATTTTGGCAACTTCATAATTATCATTCCAAGTGAAATTTCACAGTTTGTGTTATTTAAATAATTCATAACGGGTGTTAAAAAATTGTTGGACACGCTTTTTTAATTTTTACGTACCCACGTGTATCAAGAATGTGATTTTAAGTTAGCCCACTAAAGGCCCATTACTGGGAAAATATCTTTACACCAGGAAGTCTAGGCCTTACTCCAAGCTGGCCTAGTATTAGCAGACACAAGTTAATTATAAGTAGCTGCAAGAATGATATGAATTTTCGTGTGATGTATCATCTCATAAGTTTGTTTTAAGTTACTATGAAAACTTCTGTAACAATTAATATACCAATGTAACTCTCAGATTATAATATTGATACCACAACTAAGGCTCCAAAAGTCTATGTACCATTGGTTTTTGAGATAAATTATTTCCAGATTTAACCAAAAACTTATGTCTCTCTTATGATTAATTTTTATAAAACACCTGTGTTGACACAGATTGACTATTCGATTATAAAATTGGAGTGTTAAGATTATCTTTAAATTTTAACCGTCTGATGGCATTTCCAAGTCCTTGTATAGTATACATATATTTATTCGTAATAAGAATAGTTGAGAACATAGTTCACTTAACTGTGCTTATTTTGTTTTAAGTCTGTTCGTTCACGGCTGTGTGATTCTTTTTGCCTTTTTTGTATGTTTTTAAACATGTTTGCTAAAGAGGTATTTCTCAAGTAAACAATAGTTATTTTGCTATATTATATGACCAGTTTTTTATGTCTTCTTTGCTTTCTGTAATATATGTATGTAGAAAATATACTTGCTAAATATCAGTAATGACAAAACAGTATGATTGTGATGTGACACCCAAAGTTATCTCTATCATAAAGATAATATTATTATTAGTATACAAGATGGTTAGATGCTTAGCATGTCTAACAGTAGTCATTTATAATATTTATTTCATAATAGGACAGTTCTATAAGTAAATGACAGTTACAACCTCAAGTTTTTATAAAATTATTTTGAAAAAAATAATTGTATGTACAATACTTCAAGGTTTCAAGACATTTTTTGTGTAGATGTCAAAATGCCAAAAATACATAAACAACTTTTCAATATAGTATTTTTAATACACATTTCAAAAACGAAAAGAAAGGACCCAAAAAACCACATTGCTTAATGTTCACATTCAAATATTTTTTTAGTATACAAAGTTAATATTACCTTTTCAATTATAATATAGACCATATAGAGGAATATTTTACATTGTTTTATTTGCTTATGATTCTTCTTTCCGTTCCCTCACTACTGAGGACCGTAACTATGCTGGATCAGCTTGTTATGTTACAAATGTGTAATCGTATTGTTTTGTTACAGGCCTTCTATGTCCCAAGGCACCGTTATCCACAGCCAACGGTTCCAAGAGAAGGACTTCACCGTTGCCACTCCTGAGGAGTTTGTGAGACGCTTCCAAGGCACCAAGCCTATTAATAAAGTAAGTTTTATAATTTATTTAATGTATGTTTTCTTGATGTAAAAGATTGATCTGTGGACCCTCAAATTACTAAATGAAACACACAAACTCTCTTTCCTGTGTTTTTGAAAAATAATACAATTATTGTTGTTGAATTGTACAATAAAGGCCTAGAGTCTAGTGTTGAATCTGCCAGTATACAATTTATAACAAATAGTAAATGCTAATACTTGCGTTAAAAAACATTAAAAACATTTACAAATTTATATCAAGTAAATAAAATATTAAACTATATAAGATCTAGCCAACAGTGGAACATTTGTAATCTAACTATAAACAAATATTTTATTTTACTTCAGGTTCTGATAGCTAACAACGGTATCGGCGCTGTAAAATGCATGCGATCTATCAGAAGATGGTCTTACGAAATGTTCAAGAACGAACGAGCCGTGCGCTTTGTAGTTATGGTAAGTGAAATACAAGGAAAAAACTTATAATTTTAACTGACTTGATGATGGATTGATGAGATGTAGAAGTCCTAGGTTCGATTTCTGGTTGGGAAGATAGGTTTTTCATCATTCCCAGTAGCATCACAAAGTTTGATACTGTATCCATAAAACCGATAAATATCTGGCGGAGTATAGTCGCAGAAAATCACCTCTGCCTATCCCTTTGAGAATACAAGCGTGAAATGACAGTATGAAAGTTAAAGCAACAAGTGGAGGAAGGCCAAAGAAAAGATGGATGGAGTGCGTGAGAGATAAAACATACTGCGCCGACCCCAAATAAGAAATCATGAATTTCGTGTGACGTAAATTATGGAGACAAGCAGTGATGGCCGCGGGTTCGAACCCCAGGCACACACCTCTGACTTTTCGTGTATACCCATTGAATTATCACTTGCTTTAACGTTGAAGGAAAACATCGTGAGGAAACATGCACACATAAATGTTCTTAGGAATTTCTTAGGTGTGTAGTCCGCCAACCCGCACTAGGCCAGCGTGGTGGACTATGGCCTAAACCCTCTCAATGGTAGAGGAGACCCGTGCTCAGCAGTGGGCGTATATGGGTTGATAATTATGATAATGTTGATGAATTGATGAAGTGCCCCTAGTAAATTAAGCTATTTTTGTAAATAAAATCAGACTACATGGAAATATGTTTTCAGGTGACCCCAGAGGATCTGAAGGCTAACGCGGAGTACATAAAGATGGCGGATCATTACGTGCCCGTCCCGGGAGGGTCCAACAACAACAACTACGCCAACGTGGAACTCATCGTGGATATAGCAGTCAGGACTCAAGTGCAGGTAACATTATTTAGAGAAATGTATGTAAAAGATTTTGGTCCTAGATTGCCAATGTACAAAAATGTGACAGGTTTTGGTCGTAGATAAACAATTTTTTTCCTGTCCATTTTGGTATTTGGGGAGATATTTATTATTATTGATCGGATTAAAAAGAAAATACAGGTAAATAAAATGTAGGAAATAAATAATCTAAAAGAGAAACAAGTATCAAAACTATTCAAGTCTCAAAAAAGTACGGTCGAATTCTACTCGTTTCGGCCGTGTTCAGGAAACTTCTCATGAAGTTAGACATTGTAAGTACATACAGAAAATAAACTCGTTTAACCGGCTGGCAAATAATTGGAAAATCCGGATAATTGAATGCATGAAGAAAAACAGGTTTAGTGTATATTTAGTAGATACTTACATATTACCGAAACTATACTAAGGCAGGTAATATTACAGCTACGGTGATCATAAACCCATTGGCGTTAAAAATCTCAACAAAACGATTAATTTTGACGTTTTCCATACAACCATCGGTGTTAAATGTATGTGGACTGTGTGGAAAATTTTTAATTTTTGTTGGGATCCTTTTATTATTAATAGCGACCCGCCCCGGCTTCGCACGGGTACAATGCTGATATTTAATGGATGTTATCATACATATAAACCTTCCTCTTCAATCACTCTATCTATTAAAAAAAACCGCATCAAAATCCGTTGCGTAGTTTCAAAGATTTAAGCATAGAAAGGGACATAGGGACAGAGAAAGCGACTTTGTTTTATACTATGTAGTGATTTTTCTTTTATTGATGCAATGGGCTTTGATCACCGTAGCTATTACCTGCCTTACTTTCCGATCACGGTCTGAATACATTCTGTATGTTCATTAGGAAACTATTAAGAGATATATGCACTTATGTAAGAAGATATGTACATAGTTTCTCAATTAAAAACAAACTTCGGTAACCTCAATCATGTAATAAAATTTAAGTATGTATAATTTGTTTACTATATGTAATTGGCAATTTGCGTGTGATAATAATGATGATGAAGCAGTGATGGCCTCGAGGTTTAGGCGCGCGGTAGAGAATCTCGGCGGTCGCGGTTTCGAACCCCAGGCACACACCTCTGACTTTTCGAAGTTATGTGTGTATTCAAATTGAATTATCACTTGCTTTAACGGTGAAGGAAAACATCGTGATGAAACCTGCACACCTAAAAGTTCTTAGGAATTTCTTAGGTGTGCAGTCCGCCAACCCGCACTAGGCCAGCGTGGTGGACTATGGCCTAAACCCTCTCAATGGTAGAGGAGACCCGTGCTCAGCAGTAGGCGTATATGGGTTGATGAAGCAATAATGATGAAATAAATGCGCCTTGTAGGTATCTATGCTGGGTGTTTAAAGACCATGATCAATACATTGACAAAGAAAATACCGATTTTTCCAACGTTTTTACCTACATTTAATAATTATCTTCTTCTTCTTCTTCTTCATCAACCCATATACGCCCACTGCTGAGCACGGGTCTCCTCTAATATTGAGAGGGTTAATTATAGGGTAATATTTATGGATGTAAGAAAAACCTAAATTTTTTATTTCTATTCTCACCTTCAATTAGGTACTGTTTAATCACATGCCAAAAAAATGGATAATCGAGTTTCAATTATCATCATTATAAATTCCGTTGTCCCCAGGCGGTGTGGGCGGGCTGGGGCCACGCGTCGGAGAACCCCAAGCTGCCGGAGCTGCTGCACCGCGCGGGCGTGGTGTTCATCGGGCCGCCGGAGAAGGCCATGTGGGCGCTCGGCGACAAGATCGCGTCCTCCATCGTCGCGCAGACTGCCGACATACCCACGCTGCCGTGGAGTGGCAGCGGTATGTTGTCCACAGCTTCAATAACTGAACTAACCTCCTGACTCATTATGTCCTTAATTTAGAACAGCTAACAAACAAATGTTTGTGAACAGATCGACCTTTGCATAGAATAAGGTTACTTATGACTATAACACCAAAGTACTTTTTATGTCTGTAAGAGAGTTAAACGTGTTGATATATTGCACTTGTGAAGTAATAATGATCATAAATTTTGTTGTTGTTTGAAGAACAAAATAAGTAACAGATAATTTTGTGCCCAATTAAGTTTAAATAGCTGACAAAGACAAGTTATGCAAAAGCACATATAACTTTATTCTGTGCATAGGTCGAAATATCTGTGAACAGATATTAGCAGATCTATGCACTTATGCTTCTGCAGGACACGAATCATTCCTATACAAGGTTTTTCCTAAATTGTTTATCATACCTAGAAATACTTATCAAAAAATCATAACGAAATTCAGAAAAATTGTACTTTTGAACCCTGGAGGTTAAAATTGCAATATAATAATATAAATAAATAAACATTATATCCAATAGTCACACTAATGTATCTATTATGTGTATGTATTTATTTTTAATTTCAAAGACTAGAAATATGGCATATTACCTAATATTTTACCTTATTACAGAATTGAAAGCCGAATACAACTCTAAGAAGATCAAGATATCCTCTGAACTGTTTGCCAAAGGTTGTGTGACTACAGCTGAACAGGGACTCCAAGCTGCACATAAAATTGGTGAGTTTCTGTATATTGTCTTGTTCCAAGGACAATTTAGTAGAGATGATTTAATCACTACATAGTATAAAACAAAGTCGCTTTGTCTGTCCCTATGTCTCTTTGTATGCTTAAATGTTTGAAACTACGCAACGGATTTTGATGCGTTTTTTTTTAATAGATAGAGTGATTGAAGAGGAAGGTTTATATGTATGATAACATCCATTAAATATCAGCATTGCACCCGTGCGAAGCCGGGGCGGGTCGCTAGTAACCAATAATTTATCTCATCTTCAACTGGAATCTGATTTATTATGTACTGAAAAAAGTAGGTTAGGAGAGTGGTTGAGATATCGGCAAATGTGGGTTCAAACCCCAGACAAACACTTCTGAAATTTTTAAATATGATTGATTTGTAGCAAAGGATGATGTCATAATGAAACCTGCACACTTAAAAGTTTTTATGAATTGCTTAGGTGTATAGTCCGTCAACCCGCATTAGGCTAACATGATGGACTGAGGCCTAAAAACTCTCAGTTTTAAAGGGATCCCTGTTCATTAGTAGGACTGATGATGGTTACATACAATATAACAAGATATATAAACTATTTAGTATCAAATTAAATCATACAATCATATGTGTGCAAGGTGTAAATAGACCAGGAACGACAACCATAAAGTTATAGTGATGATTAGGAAAACAAAAAGATTGAAAAAAAAATGTTTCATTTTTTTTTTAACATCAATTTCATTAAAATCACACTAACCATTACATGTCTTAGTTTTTGATTAAGTTCTGTTTACACCTTGTATATACAGAATGAAAGAATCAGTGAAATTTCCATAATTCCTCTTCATCATTGTCTGCAGGTTTCCCCGTGATGATCAAGGCGTCCGAAGGTGGTGGCGGGAAGGGTATCAGGAAAGTGGAGCACGCTGATGACTTCAACAACATGTTCAGACAGGTATGGTCTTAGTCCAACTTGCTGGCCTCGTGAATATTGGCAGACTTTTCAAGTTAAAATCTAATCTAAAATAGTTCAAATGTAGTTCAAGGTCTTGGGTTCGATTCCCAGGACGAGCAGTGTTATTGGGTTTTTCCATGAGGAAATTCTCAGTAGCAGCATGGAGTCTGGAAATGTACTGAACCAGCAATATTATCACCCTTATCACATGTGACTTATAAATACATAAATATGGGATTAAAGCCCTCTTCATACCCTTTTAGGGAGTACAGGTTTCAGGTTATGCATGTATTAAATTTGTATATTGTTTTTCAGGTGCAAGCTGAAGTGCCCGGATCACCCATATTTGTGATGAAATTGGCCAAGTCTGCTAGACATCTTGAAGTACAACTTCTAGCAGATCAGTATGGTGAGTACTGAATGCTATAGATTACAAAGTTAAACTACTGAGAACCATTCTAGGAATGGCAACTACAAATATAATAGTTAATATACGAGAAATTTGTTTGATATTGCTGAGTTTTTAGTAGTTTCTATATAGATGTTTTAGTTATCTCTGGTAAATAAAACAAGTGCTACCCGCCTTAATTTTATTTTGCCATTTGGCCCTTGACTGCCAAAAGGTTGCCGACCACTGATGTATATATTTACTTATTTAGATAACAAACTGTTAATGTATTTTAGATACGGCCCCAGGCCGAATAACCCCTTTTTCTTTAATATTCTTATTTGTACATAAATATATATTTTTTTCAATTGACAGGTAACGCAATATCTCTATTCGGCCGCGACTGTTCTATCCAGCGTCGTCACCAAAAGATCATTGAGGAGGCGCCCGCAGCCATCGCCAAGCCTGATGTCTTCATTGAGATGGAGAAGGTATGTCATTCACTCATTCACTTATTCATTGTTACATTCGTTCATATGCAAACCAACTAAATGATTTTCTCATTGGTTCGTTTTGTTTTTTATCTTATTTGTTCCATTCTATATCTTATTTATTCCGAATGAACTCAGGAATCAGCAATAGATTAGAGCAGGGGTTCCCAAACTTATTTACACTATGACGCCCTACAGAATTATTATTTTCTTGCGACGCATCCCGAATCATCAAAACTACCTACATTACTGGAAATAAAAACAGCAGTAGTTAGCGTAATATGAGGTTATCAGAAAAATACGGACAGCGAATGTTTGCCGATCGCCTCGCGACGCCCCTCGGATGTTGCCGCGACGCCCCTCGGATGTTGCCGCGACGCCCCAGGGCGTCGCGACGCACAGTTTGGGAAGCCCTAGACTAGAGTGTTAATATAATAATAACCTCATGAGTAATAATTGATTTTTTTGTTCTTCTCTATTGTATGATCTGTAATTCATCATAGTATATGATTATACAAAAGTAATACATATTGTGTGTATACTCGTAGTAACATTCATTTTTATTTTTTATATAATAAGGAGTGCACAAATTAGGTTTTTAGTGGTCTCTGAAAAAATTCCTTCCTCTATGTGCATAGAACCCAAGTCTTAACTTCTATTGTCACATAAATTGTATAATATTTCCGGGTGTTATCTTCTGCTATTATTTAATTATTTTTACCATTTCAGGCTGCCGTCCGTCTAGCCAAGATGGTGGGCTACGTAAGCGCGGGAACAGTGGAATACCTGTACGAGCCAGCCACCGACTCATACTACTTCCTGGAGCTGAACCCTAGACTCCAGGTGGAGCATCCGTGCACGGAGATGGTGGCCGATGTCAACCTGCCAGCTGCCCAGTTGCAGGTGAGTAGAAATGTGACGGTCTACTGGGGAGACGCGAGTAGACCGAAGGAAATTTTGATAGGAATCGGTACAGATGTGTAGTAGGAGTACTAAAGGGTATGTGTAGGCGGTTTTTGGCTTGGTCTTTCGAGTAGACCAAATTGGAGTGCTTGATAATTATCAAAGCTGAGTGTGTTGTATGCCGTATATCTGTGTGTGTTTTCATTCAGTATCAAGTTGAATGTGTTTTAAATGAAAATATGAATTTCTAAATACTCTTTTCTCTGGTGTCCAATACACAAGTTAAAGATTATCTGGAAGAAATCGCTTTTAGCGCTAAAACCGCCTATTGATCCACTCTTTCTTATATTTTTATTGCGTTTTATGTAGTTTATTTTTAAGTGGGAACCAATAAAGACGTGTTATCTACCTATCTAAATCTCATTTTGTGCACCAGAATAAAACACTTTTGTTTTAATAAATAATAAGATTTTTACGATGTAACCTAGCTTTGAGGGTTTTCTATGGCATTGTTTAAACTTTAATCAACTATTTTTTTCAAATTTACAATCTCAATTGTACCTACACAAACATAACATCAATTTGTGATGCTCCTCATCAGATAGTCATGGGCTCGATATTATCCCCTTTTTTTCTTTTCTTTTTAAATTAAAGAATAAAGCTCGACATTATCATGTCTATAACACCAAGTTTCGATCACCAGATCGCCATGGGTCTGCCCCTGTACCACATCAAGGACATCCGGCTGCTGTACGGGGAGTCTCCGTGGGGGATGACGCAGCTGGACTTCGACGAGCCCAAGCAGCGGCCCTCGCCCTGGGGACACGTCATAGCCGCCAGGATCACCTCCGAGAACCCTGATGAAGGTAATGATGATGATGATTTATATGGATGGGGATGAAGGGAGCGAACTGACCTTGAAGAAGGTCAGGATATGGTACCTTCTAACCCGCCATCATTCGCGCGATTTGCCGAGGTATTTTTACAAATTTTTGACCGAAAAAATGAGATAGTTTCTGTGGTTACCCATTTGGTTGTCTTAGTATCTTAAAATTACCTTGAAGCACGTAAAGGTAAGGTCAAAAATTATTTAAAAAAATCTCGTCAAATCGCGCGAATGATGGCGGGTTACGGATAAGGCAAATGAACTAGTGAGGGAACTGATGAGAAATAACATGCAGTTTAATATAGCTGAATGTTTGTATGTAGGTATGTATGTATGTATATATAATATATCCCGCTAGGAATATATGAGGTAGTATGTTTGTTATTAGTTTTTATGGGAAAGGAGGCAAACCAGTTCATGAGACAAGCGATTTTTTTTCATAATTATTAAACCCTTGCCACTCACACTTAGCAAAAATAAGAAAATATCTTGTACTTCACCATCAATTCATAAGCATAAGTACCTTTATTGTTTAAATATGTGAAGATATCAGGGTTAAGTTCTTTAGAAAACCCTGAAATGAAATAATATCGCTTTCGTTATCACCATCCAAAACCCTATCCATCCCTGATGTCATAAAAAAATTGCAAACCTAAGACCCCTTGCCCCATCATTGTACAATAAGCAATTTCTATGGAAAGAATTTAATTTCCGAGTTGGTTAAACTCCGATTCGGTTTATTATGGAAACTTATAAATAATAAATATTTAAATGTATAACGGCAAGATTTCCGTAACATCGGTATAAATATACAAATCTGCCTTCCTAACTGTAATATTTGGTCTTCCCCAGGTTTCAAGCCGTCATCAGGAACGGTCCAAGAGCTGAACTTCAGGTCTTCCAAGAACGTGTGGGGCTACTTCAGCGTGGCCGCGTCTGGTGGTCTTCACGAGTTCGCAGACTCGCAGTTCGGACACTGCTTCTCGTGGGGCGAGACCAGGGAGCAGGCTAGAGAGTGAGTAGACTGCAGTAGACCACAGTAGACCGTAGTAGACCTGAATGTATTTGATATTAGTTGATGGATATGATTGGTATTCTATAGATATTTTAATGTTATTTAGTGAAACGTTGTATTGTCTTTACAAATCATATTTTTTACTATCGAAAAATATGAATATTATTATAGATATCAAAGTTTAGTTATTCTATGTCTAAGTCCGACTACTGTGTAATCTGGAAGTCAAGGGTTCGACTCCCAAATAGAAAAGTATTAGGGAGTATTTTTATTTAGAAATTTCACTTCTGCTTATTATTCTAGTCTAGTTTATAAGGAATATCTTCTTCTTCTTCATCAACCCATATACGCCCACTGCTGAGCACGGGTCTCCTCTACCATTGAGAGGGTTTAGGCCATAGTCCACCACGCTGGCCTAGTGTGGGTTGGCGGACTACACACCTAAGAAATTCCTAAGAACTCTTAGGTGTGCAGGTTTCATCACGATGTTCTCCTTCACCGTTAAAGCAAGTGATAATTCAATTTTGAATACACACATAACTTCGAAAAGTCAGAGGTGTGTGCCTGCGGTTCGAACCCGCGACCGCCGAGATTCTCGACCGCGCGCCTAAACCTCGAGGCCATCACTGCGATAATAATGAATATAATAAACAGTATAACATTTTCGTCTTAAAATCTTCCCCCAGAAACCTGGTGATAGCCCTCAAAGAGTTGAGCATCCGCGGAGACTTCAGGACCACGGTGGAGTATCTCATCACACTGTTGGAGACTGCGGCCTTCCAGGAGAACAACATCGACACCAGCTGGCTGGACGCGCTCATTGCTGAGAGGGTGAGTAGACCGGTACACTAGAAGACCAGTAGACTAGTAGACCAGTAGACCCGGAGTTAGACTTGAAGCTTTGTATCCAAGAACATCACTGTATAAAAAATGATAATATCACAATTAAATAAAATTTAATCATTTGTTTTGGAATCCTCTTTCTTTTCCAATTCCTTTATATAATCTTTTTTCTGATTAAGTTCGTTGCGGGATTATGACAAATTAGATCCCCTCAGATCCGCTGAGCTTCATTGCTCGACAACAATACTGTGCGTGCTGTTGATCCTGGAGCACACGAGGTGCAGTGGGGGGGGGGGGGGGATAAATGCACCTCTGCCTACCAGTATAATACACGCGTGAGATTATGTATGTTTTCCCTTCCAGGTGCAATCTGAGAAACCGGACATAATGCTCGGCGTGATATGCGGCTCCATTCTCATAGCAGACAGCATCATCACCGCCAATTTCCAGGAGTTCAAGAGTGCGCTGGAAAAGTGAGTGGTAGTCACCTATTTCCAAGCTCTAGGATGCTTAAATAAATATGACAACCTGACAGTCATATACATTACAATTTTTTGTAATTGTGTAAGAAAATAATGTTTGAAAGGAAGATGGGGCACAATAATAAGCCCCGGGTTCGATTCCCAAGTTGAGTAAAGTGTTATTGGGTTTTTATATTAGCATCATGGAGTCGGGATTTTAAATGCTACATGAGACTTTTCGCTTTTACAAACACACAATGTAACAGATAATTTTATATTATTAGTAATTTTGTCACGCAATTTAGACTCTCCTATAGAAGTGTCAGCTTATAAAATTAATGACTACATCTACTGCATTTCCTGCCCTCTCCAGGGGCCAGATCCAGGGCTCCAGCCAGCTGTCCAACACGGTGGAGGTGGAGCTGATCCACTCGGGCGACAAGTACAAGGTGTCCGTCACCAAGTCGGGGCCCACCTCCTACTTCCTCGCCATGAACGGCAGCTTCAAGGAACTGGAGGTGCACAAGCTCACTGATGGAGGTAAGGCCAAAAACACTCAGATAATTCCTCTCGACGAATCCTCTAGAGGAAGAGAAAGGAGAAGGCGGTGCTGACCACTTGGATCCTTTCCCATAAAAATAAGTGGTGGGGGGGGGGGTGCTCGTGACGTCAGCAATGTCGATTTTAAGGTGACTTGCAACACACTGATGATTCCTCCGGTATTGTGAGTGTTCATGGGCAGTGTTGACCAATTACCATCAGGTGGTTCAGTAGCTCGTTTAAAAAAGTGAAGGTGTGTGGTAGGGGGGGGGAGGGGTCTCGTGACGTCAGTAGTGTCAAATTAAGGTTCCGTTCCCAAAGGGTGAAACGGGGCTCTAATATTGAGGCTTTGCAGTCCATCTGTCACCAGGCTGTATCTCATGAATCGTTATAAATAGACAGTTGAAATGTTGACAGGTGATGTATTTATGTTATCGCTTATATAATAAATAATAATGGCCCGGGACCCTTAGAGCGCGATTCCGATCCACAATTGGCAGGTTTTTTAAAGATTTCGCTACTAAGTGAGACTGCATTTTTAGGTGTGCAGATTTCGTCACGATGTTTTCCATCACCGTCAAATCTCACTATAACCGAAACTTTCTCCAATTCCCAGGTACCCTTCTCTCCGTCGACGGCGCCTCGTTCACGACCTACATGAAAGACGAGGTGGACAAATACCGCATCGTGATCGGGAACCAAACCGTGGTCTTCGAGAAGGAGAAGGACCCGTCGAAGCTGCGCGCTCCGTCTGCCGGCAAGATCATCAACACGCTGGTGGAAGACGGCGGCCATGTTGACAAGGGACAGCCGTACGCTGAGATTGAGGTGAGTAGACCGAAGAGGGGGCAGTAAACCGAGTGGAAGAGTGAGTAAAATGAGTGGAAGAGTGAGTAGACTGAGTGGAAGAGTGAGTAGACCGAATGGAAGAGTTAGTAGACCGAGTGGAAGGGACAGTAGACCGATATATCTTGTCATGTGTATAGTAGTGCTAGGGTTTTTCCTACAGTTTTTCTTGGGTTTGGACTTAGTCCTAGCGTAATAGGTAGGAATAAACTTGGAATCTTGATATATTTATTTATTTTGGAAAAATTGTGATATATCTGCAGGTGATGAAGATGGTGATGACACTGTCGGCGCCCGAGTCCGGCAAGGTGACGTGGAACCTGCGGCCCGGCGCCGTGCTCGAGATGGGCACGCTCATGGGGACTCTCGGTGTGTACTGCACATATTATCAACTAGTTGTGGGCGTTTAATTAACGAACTAGTTGAATAAACCGTTGTCGATGAACAAACTAACGAACCGTTCACCGATTCTCAAATAACTACATAGTTGAATTTGAATCGCAGACAGAATTTTACCTAAAAAAAGTAAGGAGAATTCATTCGATTTCATTGAGTATATAAGTTATTTTTTCCTTTATACAGAGTGTATTTAGACCGTAATCGAAAACTGGGGCATGCAAAATAAAATTTTTGAGGTTTTCCATACAAACCGCATACTTTTAACACCGATGGTTGTATGGAAAACGTCAAAATTTGAATTTTTTGTCGGGATTTTTAATATCGCCACTGGGTTTGTTATCACCCTCGCTATTAACTGCCTCAGTTTTCGATCACGGTCAAAATACACCCTGTATATCACACATGCTGCCAACACTTATTTAATTCAATAAGAAATACTAAAAAACCTCTCCCCCACAGAACTAGACGACCCGTCGCTAGTGACGACAGCTGCGCCGTACAAGGGTCAGTTCCCGCTGGACGACAACCAGCACGTGGCCGACAAACTCAATCACGCGCACAACAAGTACAGGAACATACTCGACAATACTCTAGCAGGTGAGATATATTAGATATATTAGACGACCCGTCCCTAGTGCAGTGGCGTGCCTAGGGTGTCAAACTAAGGCAAGCCCAAATGTTTATTTAGTAGCAGCGTATTTTTTTTGGTACGTAGGACTAATAAATACCTACCGGTTAGTACTCACATTCACGTTTATAGCGTTATTTTATAAATAAACAATCGTTAAGTTCCTTATTCGGAACTATGTAAGACAAGTCGGGCTTTCGGGCTTCTACGGAAGTACCGCCACTGCCCTAGTGACGACAACCAGCACGTCGCCGACATACTCAACCACGCGCACAACAAGTACAGGAACATACTCGACAATACGCTGGCAGGTCGGATATATAGTATTATCTTGAAAGGATTTCTTACTGGGAAATCATTAGTTAAATTCCAAATGGAAAAACCCACTAACACTACCCGACTCGGGAATCGAACCCAGGACCTCTAGATCGTACGACACATACCTGCATCGCGAGACCACGAGGCAGTGATATATAAATATACTGTAAGGTCAAGGTCGCGGGACGTCGCTGGCTGCAGGTGGCTTCCGACCGTACCCGGTGGAAGTCATTGGGGAGGCCTACGTCCAGCAGTGGACTTGCATTGGCTGATGATGATGATGATAATGATGGCATGTGTATGCCCAGGTTACTGCCTGCCGGAGCCGTACAACACCCCCCGGCTGCGCGAGGTGGTGGAGAAGTTCATGCTCAGCCTGCGGGACCCGTCGCTGCCACTCCTGGAACTGCAAGAGGTCAGATTTATACTTGTATTATATTTAAAAAAATATTTACTTGAACAAATAAATGATAGTTTAATGAATGAAGGAATGATCGAATAGAAGAATGAATGAATGATATTCATTCATTCCTTCAGTATGCTGTCATTTATTTTTTAATTCATTTATACAGTAATTCATTCATTCGTTCTAACATTTAGAAAAAATGAAGCGTTTATTCATACATTATTCTTTAATTTATACACTTCTCCTATTTCTTTTTTTTCCGACGCTCAGCTCAAGCGTCCATGAAAGGTATAAACCATTACTTGGACTTTCATCAAAATATCACCATAAAAATGTACCATTCTCTACTACAAACACTTTTTCCCTACTTATCCCCAGGTACTGTCCCCCTTATCAGGTCGGATGCCGATCAAGTCCCATTAGAATCCAACCTATCCCTCTCCGGATACACCCAGATGCAATTGTCTTGTAAATTTTACCCGGATACATATCCGCAGGTGCTGTCCTCCACGTCCGGGCGGATACCGATATCCGTGGAGAAGAAGGTGCGCAAGCTGATGGCCCTGTACGAGCGCAACATCACCAGCGTGCTGGCGCAGTTCCCCAGCCAGCAGATCGCCAGCGTCATCGACCAGTGAGTTGTATACAGGGTGGTGCAGCAGGTTGGATATAAGGGGGGGTCGACTGAGTGTGACGTTGTGTGACAAGGGGGTGGGGATCTAAATATTGAGACCAACATACCAAAATGTTGTCAATACACGAACTTTGCACGATAACGAAAAAATTTAAAAATCTTTGCTACTTACATAGACATAACATTCAAATTGTTTAGTCCAATAACTTTTAGATGGAAAATTTAAAAATATCTGACGTCAAATGTGACCAGCTGTGACAAGGAGGGGGAGGGGTCATAAATCATGAATTTCGTGTGACGTAATTTATAGATGGCCCCATACAGGTGTATTTTAAAATGACTGTCCTCAATGAAATCTCTTCCAGAAAAAAATAAAAGAAAAAGTTTTACTGGCAGACTAAAAATGCCTTTGCCATCAAACCCGCCAGGAACAAAATGCATGTTCCCGTTCAGGCCACGTCGGTCAATATCCCCGTAAATTGTAATTAAAATTCACTTTTGGTCAAAAAGTCATATAATATTATTTATGTAAATTGTCTTTCCTCTGGTGGAAAAAGAAAAGAAAAAAATGTATGTGTGTTATACTATACCAGTTAGATCAATATAGTTGAATAATTATTTTATTTGTCCACAGCCATGCAGCCTCGCTCGCCAAGAGGGCGGACAGAGATGTGTTCTTTATGAGCACGCAAGCGTTAGTCGTACTCGTGCAGAGATATAGGTAAGAAAATAAAACAATAAATTAATTACATAAATAATCATAACTATGGTTTTTGAATAACTCCCATACAAATGTTTGTGTGATGCGCAAATATTTGTTTCGGGTTTGTGTTTGTGAGAGCGAAAAGTCTCTTGTAGTTTGTGATACCCACGACATAAGATTTGTATCCTAGTGCGTATTCAGAACTAGGGGTAACTATAAAAAAGTATTTTTGTAAATAAAATATCAAATATTGTATTTACAAAAATAATGTGTAATATTTAGTAACTTTTAAAATATTTTTTCTTCTTCTCAGTCTTAGGGGCCCCATACACCTACAATAATATTGCACAATATTTTTATTGTTCAATAATATTGAACACCCCCTTTGATTCCAGACGTTCAATTAATTCTGTCAATAAAATTGATAAACCACTCTGATCAATATTTTCGTGCGAGCAACATGTCTGACGACGAAGTTTTGGCGGCAGCCACGCTGGTGATTTTGTTGAGAAGAAAAAAAAGAAATGTATTGAGCAATATTAACCCTACACAGCACAATAAAAAAATATTGTTCAATAAAAATTAAGCTCCCTCAATCTTTTGTTCAATCACGGCACAATGCTTCAATATTATTCAATATTATCCTACACGTTCAATAATATCGCACAATCAGAATATTGTTCAATGTTATTGAAGGTGTATGGGGCACCTTATATGTGTTCTCATTGACTTATACTATAAGCTTTGACAAGAAAAATATTTATATAAATCTATTTACATTTCTAATAGATAAAAGATTTATATTCAAAAAATATATATTCGCTTCAAAATATTTTGATACTTTTACTACTGTCAATGCAAAATACATGAGCACCATTTTTTATATCAACCAAACCTCCAATGACACAATAATTCCCTCCCCAGGAACGGAATCCGCGGCCGCATGAAGGCAGCCGTGCACGACCTCCTCAAGCAGTACTACCAAGTGGAGAGCAACTTCCAACTAGGTATAGTATTTTACATGTTTTAACTATTGTCAGTTGTAGAGGACGCTCGTGCCCAGCAGTGGGACGTATGTGGGCTGTAGATATAGATAAAAAAATTATTAAATATCAATAAATATCATCAGCCAATATACTCTTTAAACTATTATTAATTATAGTCTGATATTTGATAGTATAGAAAAATAATTCTAGTATCTTCAGTATCGCTGTTTCGTTTCTAGAGGTTTTTTGAATGTACTAGAACGAATTTGTAGAATTACAAACATGTTTAAGATTAATATATGTAGATGGCGTTATAATCTTAAACTTTATAGTATGAAGTTGTGGTAAAATCTCAATAGATGTCGCTATTTGGAATGTATCCCAATTGAGTTGTAATTGGAAGTTTGCTTTTAGAGATATCGTTTATTTTCGCCACCAGTGTTTCATAATCTCTGGCTACCTGACAATAGTACAGTTATACTGGATTTTTACAGATGATAGTCGAAAACTAAGACAGCTTATAGCTATAGCGATTACAAACAACCTGACATAAAAAAAATAGAGAATCATCATTGTTAGGAAAACATTAATTTTTCTTTTTTTCTAATGTCACCGTGGCTATTGCCTGTCTTAATTTTGGACCACGATCTTTGCATCCTATACAGGGTGTATTTAGACCGTGATCGAATACTGAGGCAAGTAATAGCGATAGTGATTACAAACCCCCTGGCATTAAAGAAAATCCCGACAAACAATAAAATTTTTGAGGTTTTCCATACAAACCACATACTTTTAACACCGATGGTTGTATGGAAAACGTCAACATTTTTATTTTTTGTCCGGATTTTTAATATCGCCACTGGGTTTGTGATCACCCTCGCTATTACCTGCCTCAGTTTTCGATCACGGTCTAAATACACCCTGTATATGTGCATATATTATTACCTACCTATATATTTTCTATTTAATTGTTATATCATTGTGTATTAAATATATAATTTTCCCAGGTTCGTACGACAAGTGCGTGGTGGCTCTCCGCGACAAGTACAAGGACGACATGCAAGCTGTGGCCAACATCATATTCTCACACAACCAAGTGCCCAAGAAGAATTTACTGGTGAGTTTCACCCCACTTTAATTTAAACTGTGTAATACACTCCACCCTGGACATAGAGGAAAAAGTTTTTTTACGGGGTGTATAAAGACCGTGATCGAAAACTATAGATAATAGTTATGATGATTTGACATTAACGTAAAAAATATCAGTGTAATCCACACGTGATAAAAGATTTTCAAATCATAACGATTTCACTTTAAAATGGGGTCTGTCTCATTTTCGTTCTATCGACTTCAAGGCATAATAATCGAAATAGCAACGTTTTCTCTGCTGTATTTTAAAAATGTTAGCAATAAGTTTATTTTGATATTTTGAAATGTAGCTATTACCTGCCTCAGTTTCCGATCACGGTCTGAACACTTCCTGTATACATGACCACTAACCCCCCCAGGTGACCCTGCTGATCGACCACCTGTGGTCCAACGAGCCCGGGCTGACGGACGAGCTGGCGGCCACGCTGCACGAGCTCACGTCGCTGCACAAGGCCGAGCACAGCCGCGTCGCGCTCAGGGCCAGGCAGGTAATGCCGGCATCATCAACATCAACATCAACAAAAACATCAGCATTATCATGAACAAAATCATCATTGTTATCTACAACATCATCATTATCATGATAATCATTATTATCACCATCATTATCATAATAATAATCGTCATCATGATTATCATAATGAGCATCAACAAATTATTATGAACATTTAAAACAACAACATCATCAATACTAACAACATCATTCATCATTATCATAATAATCATCATCATCTACAATCAATAATATTATTAACATCAGCAACTACGTCGGTGATTCAATGTCTGAAAGTTTTAGCTATACTCATGACCTTGACAACATCATTATCAGCATAATCAAAGCATCATCATCACCATCATCATTACTATCAACTAAGAGGTCTTATCCAACGACTGAGAGAATTAGTTATTCTCATGACCATAACAATATTATTATCAAAAACAACAACAAAATCGTCATCATCATCATCATCATCATCTAATACGTCGCCGTATCAAATTACTGAAAATACTAGTTATACTCACAACCTTATTACGAGGCTTAAGCCTGGTTGTGTATCATATTTTATTTGGTTTTAATTTTTCATCATCGTCATCACCCCATATACGACACACTCCCAGCACGGGCCTCCTCTACTATTGAGATCGTTCAGGCCTTAGTCCAACACGCTGGCCTAGTGCAGATTGGCAGACCACATACTTAGTATATATTTTTTTGACATGAGTTTATTTTCGTACTTACGCCTATCATCTCTGCACCACCTAAGGAGCAACTGTTAGAGAATGCCAATACTTAAAAAAAAAATTAAGGTTTCCAAGTTTTATCACGATGTTTTCTTTCAAGGTGAAAGCAAGTGCTAATTCATTAAAAATACACACAGGTCCGAAGTCAGGCGTGGGGTTTGAATCTCAGTTTAATAAAAACCTCGAGGGCATCCCTACTTTTGTATAACGGCTTCATTCCTGAATTCATGCTCATAAAACATAAGATTAATTACCGTTTTCTATAAAAAAAAACCCTACATATTAATACATGCTCTGCCTCGTGGTCTCGAGGTATAAATACGTACCGTGCGATCTAGATCCCTGGGTTCGATTCCCGGTTTGGGCGAAGCGTTATTGAGCTTTACCACTTGGAAATTTTCAATAGCAGCACGGAGTCTGGAAATTTGCCCGAAAAAACGGCAATAACCTCGCCCCCTATTACGTGGGCTGATACATACCTCGCGAAATGTGGGTGCAGAAATGCAATGTGGGCATATAGGCGTGAGGTTATGTATAAATATAAATACACCCAACAGTCACATACATAGCTCTGACCCCACACTAGGTTACAAGACCTGTGTCGTGGGTATTAGACACTACGAGAGACTTTTCGGTCTCACAAGCACCCAGACCCGACACAAATATTTGTGGTTCACACAAACATTTGTCTCGGTGCGGGGATCGAACCCGCGGCCACTCGTTTCGCAAGCTGGTGTCTAGCCAACTGCGCCACGGAGGCTGTCTGTATGTATGTACTCTATTAGTATATAATAACCCCCATTTTTCCCCAGGTTCTAATCGCGGCCCACCAGCCGGCGTACGAGCTCCGTCACAACCAGATGGAGTCCATCTTCCTCTCAGCAGTGGACATGTACGGCCACGACTTCCACCCGGAGAACCTTCAGAAACTCATCCTCTCGGAGACATCCATATTCGACATACTGCACGACTTCTTCTACCACTCGAATGCAGCGGTGAGTACAAATATATAAATACACCCAACACACACACATAGTCCTGACCCCACACTAAGATACGAGTCTTGTATCGTGAGTATCAGACACTACGAGAGACTTTACTCTCACAAACACCCAGACCCGAAACAAATATTTGTGGATCACACAAACATTTGTCTCGGTGCGGGGATCGAACCCGCGGCCTCTTGTTTCGCAAGTTTTGTATTTAAAAAAATACCCATTTATATAGACGATGAATTTTAGTCCTCTTCGGCGTAAAACGTTAGCTAGGTTACGTAACGGTGTCATAAACATTTGTATTATATCATACCACATGACATCGAATCAGGTATGATATAATCAATTAATAATCTCTTTTCTTCTTCTTCTTCATCAACCCATATACGCCCACTGCTGAGCACGGGTCTCCTCTACCATTGAGAGGGTTTTAGGCCTTAGTCCACCACGCTGGCCTAGTGCGGAGTTGGTGGTCTACACACTTAAGAAATTCCTAAGAACTCTTGGTGTGCAGGTTTCATCACGATGTTTTCCTTCACCGTTAAAGCAAGTGATAATTCAATTTGAATACACACATAACTTCGAAAAGTCAGAGATGTTTGAACCCGCGACCGCCGAGATTCTCGACCGCCTAAACCTCGAGGCCATCACTGCCAACAGCAGTAATAATACTGATATATAAAATAATGCATCGTTACCCCCGCAGGTATGCAACGCGGCGCTGGAGGTGTATGTGCGGCGCGCCTACACGTCGTACGACATCACGTGCCTGCAGCACTTGGAGCTGTCTGGGGAGCTGGGGGTCGTGCACTTCCAGTTCATACTGCCCACTGGACATCCCAACAGGTATAGGCCAGAAAATACTACAACATCCTGGAATTACATAGGGGCCCGTACGTTAGTGACGTGGGTACTGGGTTCAAATGCTAAAAAAACTTAAAAAAAAACGATATTAAGTGAATATGTAGTTTTCATGCCAAGATACCCTAGTATGTTACCAAAAGAGTTCGATGGAACTTTTATCAAACTTGGCTTGATTGACAAGAGTGAGGATTAGAAGAAGGTTGATAGTATAAGCTCCTATGACACTACTATATAATTATAAGGGATAAATGAATAGGCAAAAAGTAATCAGTATAAAAGTAAAAAAAAAATACAGAAAGGCCAAAGATGCAGTTCGCGAAAGAAGATGTGAAAAAAAGGGGTGAATGAAGTGACAGCAGGACCGCAAATTGGGAGAAGGGCAAAGAAATATAAATGATGATAATTATTAAATAACCTAACTTTTTTACATATCCTATGCCAGAATACTTCTGTATGTGACTAATGTAAATAAGAGCTGAAAAAGGGCACCCGCGGAAAATATATAAACATTAGATTAGCTATACACATAACCGACTCTGTGTATAAGGTGTATTTCGACCTATGCATCGAATAAAGTTACATGTGCTTTTGCACAACTTCTCTTTCTCAGCGATTTAAACTTAATTGGGCACAAAATTATCAGTAAGTTATTATGTTCTTCAAACAACAACGAAATTTATGATCATTATTACTTTACTAGCGCAATATATATACAATTTTAAGTCTATTATAGACATAAAAAGTACTTTGGTGTTATAGTCATAAGTAACCTTATTCTATGCATAGGTCGATATGATGTATGAATGTTGAAGAGGCAAGAGTTGTTTCAGGATTATAGCTTGTGGCTCAATATTTTCTGCCCTCCCCTATACGATACAGGCATTAGTACGATACACAGTAGTATATGTCCACATAATTCTATTTTGTTTAGCGACATACAGTTTCTCGCCATTTTTTTAGCTGACTTCAAAAAAAGAGGATGTTATACGTCTGTATTTTTTAAGTATTTTGGATCGCGTTTACCAAATTAATTATCTCCTGACAGCATATTGTCTCTGTATGCTCTTCATGGTGTTATAAAGTGCTGTCCAAACAGCCTATCAAGTGACTTGACTCTCATCTCATAAACTCCCCTCGTTTTCCCCCAGGATCCCCCTCAGCCAGGCGGAGATCGACTCCAGCTCCGCCCAGGACGAGGAGGGCACGCCAGCGGAACTGTGCACGGCCGCCATGCGCAAGTGCCACCACCGCACGGGCGCGCTGGCCGCCTTCCACTCCTTCGACCAGTTCGTGCAGTACGCCGACGAGCTGTTCGACCTGGTGCATGACTTTGGGAGCTCTGCATCCGTCAGGAAGGAGGTGAGGATTGGGAGGATTGGAGGGGTTTTCAGGTGCCTGGATACTAGGATGTGGAGAGACAAATGTTTGTGTGAGTTAGGAGTTCAGCTTTGGTTAGGAAAGGGGGTAGATTTTAACTGATGGAAGGTTTTGAGGTGTGGTGATAACCCAGTGGTGCTATGGGCTAGCTACCAGATTGTGTAAAGGGTAGTCGCGATCCAGCATAGAGACAAATGTTTGTGTGAGCTCTGTAGTCAATTGGATAACAGATTGCGAAACGAGAGGCAAGGTTGTGTGTGTTTGTGATATTCGAGGGTGCAGTATCAGTCAGGAAAGGATGTAGAATGATTGAGGGTTTTTACGTTTTAGATATGTTGAGTAGTGTAGGTGGCTGGATCTTCGACCAGTTCGCGCAGTACGCTGATGAATTGTTTGACCTCGTGGATGACTTCGGAAGCTTTGCATCGGTCACGAAGGAGGTACTAGATACTATCATCAGACGTCCGACCTTTGAGGACGGGCCTCCCCTACAACTGAGAGGGTTTAGGTTACACCAGGGGGTCACCAATTAGTTTCGTTCGGGGTCTGTTTTAGGAAATAAAATGACCATCGCGATCCGCACATTTTGTTTATAAAAAAATATATTTATAGAACAAATGTAATTAAGGTATTTTTTGTTACATTGCTGAGTTCTCGCGGTCTGTGCGGTCCGCGATTTAGTGACCCCTGATAGGCTTAAATCATGAGTTTTTTATATATATGTGACTAGCGACCCGCCCCGGCTTCGCACGGATGCAATGCTGATATTTAATGGATGTTATCATACATATAAACCTTCCTCTTGAATCACTCTATCTATTTAAAAAAACCGCATCAAAATCCGTTGCGTAGTTTCAAAGATTTAAGCATACAAAGGGACATAGGGACAGAGAAAGCGACTTTGTTTTATACTATGTAGTGATGTGTTATTTCCACCAGGACCTGGCTGCGCTGCAGGAAGGCAGCGAGAGTCGCGACAGCACCAGCATCAACGTCGGCGCGGACTACAAACCCAACGCGGACTCCGACGAAATGGTGAGTCATAGTATGAGTTTCTTTAGATTCTACTTATTCATCATCAGCCCGTACAGCCTCATTTAGCCTAGTGCGGGTTGGCGGAGTTTACTTGAATCCGTCTAACTTTTGAGCTATTTGGTTCTGCTCAAGGAAGGGGCAATATTCGTATATTTACTCCACTGTTGGGCACGGGGCTCCTCCTCAATTGAGAGGGCCTAGGCTTTAGTCCCCCATGCTGGCCTAGAGCAAATTAGCGGAGTACACTTCTGAAAACTTTTTAAGTGTGTAGGCAATATATAAGCAGTGATATATGGCCTAGAGGTTTGGGCGCGCGGTCGAGAATCTCGACGGTCGCGGGTTCGAACCCCAGGCACACACCTCTGACTTTTCGAAGTTATGTGTGTATTCAAATTGAATCATCACTTGCTTTAA
The DNA here is from genome assembly GCA_030295005.1 of Cephonodes hylas. Lineage (NCBI taxonomy): Eukaryota > Metazoa > Arthropoda > Insecta > Lepidoptera > Sphingidae > Cephonodes > Cephonodes hylas. The sequence goes on along the minus strand of AP025387.1, from coordinate 3,676,818 downwards.
AGGTGAAGGAAAACATCGTGATGAAACCAGCACACCTAAAAGTTGTTAGGAATTTCTTAGGTGTGTAGTCCGCCAACCCGCACTAGGCCAGCGTGGTGGACTATGGCCTAAACCCTCTCAATGGTAGAGGAGACCCGTGCTCAGCAGTGGGCGTATATGGGTTGATGAAGAAGAAGAAGAAGAAGGCAATATCACTATGTTTTCATTCCCTTTTAATTATGTGATTATTCTTTATAAATGCATACCTATAATTTGGAAAAGTCAGAGGTATGTTTGAACCCACAATCAGATACCTTACATGTCCATATACATGAGTCAAAATTCACTCCAAATACACATATAACTTGCCAATGGAGGTATGTCCCTAAGCTTCGTACTGCACAAGAGACATCTGGTCCATCCCGCAGCCTCTGGAGCCGATCCACATCCTGATGATCGGCGTGCGCGACAGCGGCGAACAAGACGACGCGGCCGTGGCGCGCCGGTTCGGCAACTTCTGCCGCGCGCATAGACACGAGCTGCACCACAAGCGGGTCCGGAGGATCACCTTCATGTCGCTGATCAAGTGAGTACCATCATCACCATCATCACCCCATATACGTCCCAGCTAAGGAGTGGTGAAGGTCGCTGGATAAATCGTAAAATGAGAGGCCTGATCTATCCATCGATGATGATGAAGATTCACTGATTCTGTTTAGAATAAATTGATGGTGAATTTTTGTCTATCTGTATGTCCTTTTTTTTTCTAATTATCCATAGGTGACACCATTGTCATTCGAACTCTTAAACGACTGGGCCGATTAGGATGAAATTTTATAACTATATTCAAATGGAATCCTGGATAATTTGAAAACACACAAGGACCTTGTAGGTGCCACCGCTGTCGACATATCTCTTAAACCTTTGCCAAGCAGGACAACGTCTGCCGGGATAGCTAGTTCTGCATGTTAACTTATACATACATTTACTCTACATCTTCTTCTCCCCTCCAGGCGTCAATTCCCGAAGTTCTTCACATACCGCGCGCGCAACGATTTCACGGAAGACACGATCTACCGGCACCTGGAGCCAGCGTCCGCCTTCCAGCTGGAGCTGTACCGCATGCGGAGCTACGAGCTGGAGGCGCTGCCCACCAGCAACCAGAAGATGCACCTCTACCTGGGGAAGGCCAAGGTACATACATTAGGGTGTCCCAAAAAAATCAAAGTCTTTTTTTGTCAACGCATACCCTCTAATTATTTTCGAATGGTGTAAACACTTATAAATAAAATTTCATGAACTTAGGGCCACTGCAACCCGTGCCGACTTGCATTTATGTATTTCAGTACTTACATACTTTGTATGAACTTCGGCGCGTCGCAATATTCGCATGGAAGTTTCGTGGTTGCTTGTTTATTGTATTGGTAAACGCCTCTTTTTGTTTAATCAATATGTCAGATTAAGATTTCAAAGGCAAATTTTAATACGGGGGTGCAAAACACTAAAATAGCGGCTTAAAAATCCTCTGTAAAGAACAAATATTAGCAGTTCTGTTTAATAAAATTCGTGAAGTAAATTTGAATTTTGTAAAAGCGCAAATCTAACTATTCGAGATTAATTATTTTTTGTTCAAGGGCTTATATGCTTATTTAAGGTTCATTAAACTAATTTTAAGAAATAAGTTGCCTTATACCGATTCTGAAGAGATCAACAAATAACGCGGAAAAATCGCAAGATATGTTCGTACAGTGTAGCCAAGAGATTGTTACAAGCTTGAACTACTTTTTGTAAATTGCACACGCCGGTGCCCTTTAATTGATAAAAATAAATCCAGATAATAGATATAGTTATATAAATAGATATAGGTACATAGTTTTACCGGAAATAATTATGATGGAAATTTAAGGGTTGGCTATAAAGAATTAACAGTTATAGCTATAATCATATTCTTTGGTGGTGATACAGAAAGAAAATTGACAATTCGATCTCCAAGTTGTACCAGATGGTATGTACCAGACACCATGATGACCGAAGCAATTAATTGATTAAAAATGTCGTAATTTATTTTTTAATTGTAAATTAGTAATAAAAAGTCGCACTGTTAGACATCTAGATTTGCATCGCTATATACGTATTACATTTTTTGACAGTTTTCTCAATGAGTTGCTTACATTACAGCCTAGTTATACTTCTTTTCAAGCAGTTGAGACATAGATAATTACGCTAAAGGTCGCTAGTAATACTGCAAATAGCAGTTATATTAATACAAAATTTTCGTGAAAAAGTCACCTTTAAAAGGAAACTGAAGCAATTTTTCCTGTGATTTATCCTAACAGTAAAAAGAAAACTTCAAGACTAAAATATCACAAATATTCTTGTTTTAATAATAAATATATATTACCGGTGAAATAGGGTATAATTTTGAAAATAAAAATTAAGATTTTGTATGTGCTCTACAATTTCCATACAATTTTTTTCTTAAAACTTTGCCATCAAGTCGGCACGGGTTACCGCTATCCAATATCGATAATATTTCGTATTTGAGTTATTAGGGTCAATTAGAAAAAATATAGAGGGTATGCGTATCTAATTTCGAAGAAAAAAAAATCGCCCTACTAGGCTGGGACACCCTAACATACATACATACCTCACGCTGATAGTCCCCGAAGGGGTAGGCATGCATTTCTGCACCCACATTTCGCCAGTATGTATCAGTCCCACGTAATAGGGGGCGAGCCTATTGCCGTTTTTCGGGCACACTTCCAGACTCCGTGCTGCTACTGAGAATTTCTTATGTAAAACCCAATAAAGTCTCAGTAGCAGCACGGAGTCTGGTAATGTGCCCGAAAAACGGCAAAAGGCTCGCCTCCTATTACGTGGGACTGATACATACCTGCCGAAATGTGGGTGCAGAAATACACCTCGACCTACTCTTTCGGGAAATACAGGTGTAAGGCTATGTACCTATGTTATTCCAGGATAAAAAATATCATTTTTTGTTTAAAAACACCCACATCCAAAACTATATTATAGGTGTATTAAATATTACGTTTTAATAACCAACTGTTTTGTTGAACAGGTGAAGAAGGGCCAAGAGGTGACCGACTACAGGTTCTTCATCAGGTCCATCATCAGGCACCAGGATCTCATCACCAAGGAGGCCAGTTTCGAGTACCTGCAGAACGAGGGTGAAAGGTATGTCAACACTTTTTCATATATTATTTAAACTTTTTGTTACAGCCTGACTAAATGCCTTTTTGGTCGGAAATTGAGGAGATCGTGGTTTGTTGAGTTCAATTTTTGAGTAGGTTTTAATGAGTTTCTAAGATAAGATATTTTACCAAGAATACTTCAAATATGGTCGTGCAAAGCGAGTTATGTTTTCATAAGATCTAGACGTTTCAAAATTTCTAGGGGTCATTCACTCTACTTGCATAAGATTCAAATTGTTCAGTCGGCTACTCGCTCTACTAGTGTTACGTGGCAAGCTCCGATGATCTAAGTTCCATTGAAAATAAAACTTATTCGGAACTGCTGTTTATATCCAATATTTCTAGATGTAAAATTGCAAAATACGTGACGTCACACTAAGGAGGAGATGGGGGAGGAGGGGAGTTCTACAAATTTGAAGCAAGGACGACAAGGACGGGGGAGGGGTTAAAAAATATGATGAATTTCTTGTGACGTAATTTATGGATTGCCCCTTACATAACTATGAACATATTCAATTAGTATGTGATGTACATCTTCTACTGCCATATTCTACACAAAAACATATAGAGATATATCATATATACAAAGAACATAAATCTATGTTCCAGAGTGTTGCTAGAAGCTATGGACGAGCTGGAAGTGGCTTTCTCCCATCCCCTCGCCAAGAGAACTGACTGCAACCACATCTTCCTCAACTTCGGACCCACAGTCATCATGGACCCTGCCAAGGTTGGTCTCATGTGGACTAAGTCCAAAAATATTTTATGAATGGCCCAGATGAGATTCTAATGTAGGGTAAAATTAGTTTTTTTGTGAATGTAGTTACAAAACAAAAAAAAATGTAGTTATGAATGTTAAAATTGAACTTTAGAATATATATTGCTAAGTACTTCCTAAACTAAATCAACGTAATAAACTAGAGTAATTATATGTTTAACATTAAGACTCTTTTTATGAGAGGCAAGGAATATTCAAAACTCTAAAAAAAAAAGTTTTATATTTCTTCATTTTTACATTGATTTTCTACATTTGACATGTATTTACGTGATGATGATGATCAGATCGAGGAGTCAGTGCTGGGCATGGTGATGCGGTACGGGCCCCGCCTGTGGAAACTCAGGGTCTTGCAGGCTGAGATCAGGTTCACACTCAGAATCGGTGAGTTTTAGACTATGTTTTGATGTAGCTCGTAAGGATTTCACATACAAAGTAATCTATACTAATATTATAAAGCTGAAGAGTTTGTTTGTTTGTTTGTTTGTTTGAACGCTAGGATCTCAGGAACTACTGGTCCGAGTTGAAAAATTCTTTTACTGTTAGATAGCACATTTATCGAGGAAGGTTATAGGCTATATAACATCACGCTACGACGAAAAGGAGCGGAGCAGCAATAAAGAATGTTTCAAAATCGGGGACATTTTTTTCTTTTTATGAGCTTCCGCTGCGTGCGCTGCGGAAACGGTTAAAGTTTCGCTAAAATAATGTATGAGAGAAATGTTCCTCTTTAAAAGTTCTAAAAAAAAGTCCGCGACAGCATATGTCTATTCTTTAAGGTTGGCTCACTATAACGTTTTTTATCCTAACCAAATTTATTTTAAAATAAAGTTTTATTTGTGAAGGTGTTTTTATAAATATGATATTAATCCTTATCCAAATAAATACCTTATTCGTTACAAGTATTTAATTTTAAATAAAATTGCCATTTACATCATTTGACTTCACTGAGTATCTTAGAAGATATTGCAGTTTTAAGATATTGATCAAGCGCGCAATAATGATGCACAAGGCGCCGATCGACGCGTTACGGTTTCACGTTTGAACAATGTGACCGAATTGTATGATTTTTGGTATGGAGATAAATAGGACTCAGAGAAGTAAAATAGACTACAACTTATTTTCCTTCTGAACTCAACCCTGTAGTCTACGCGGACGGAGTCGCGCGCAAAAGCTAGTTATTTATAAGAAATTTAAAAGTTACTTTTTAAAAATGTGCTATAAGGAAAAAACCTTTTTTTTTATTGTTAGTTCTTTAGTTTGTTTTATTGTTTTGTGTTCCTTTTCACTCAACCCAGAAGACTTGTAATTCAGCAGGACTATTTTGCAAATTAATTCATCATTTTCTTACCTCATGGCCTAGCGATCCCGGGTTCGATTCCCGGATCAGTCAGTTTTATTATTTTTTCTTACCTTCCTTACTACATGAAACTTGTACCTTACCAAATCTGAATATAAAAACACACATCCCCACCCCACCCCACAAACATCCACACACGAACTAAACCCCCTGTCTCCCCAGGTCCCGGGGCGCCTACTAAGAACGTCCGCCTGTGCCTCTCCAACGGTTCGGGATATTCTCTCGACGTGTACACCTATGAGGAAGTGTCAGACCCCAGCACTGGAGTGGTGAGTATAGTGGGTTCGAGTCCTGACACTGGACTAGTGGGTAGTAATACAGCTTGTATGACATATAGTATGTATCAGTGAGGGTAGTCCTGTAGAAGCCCAGTTTGTGGTATAAATTTTAGATTAGTCTGTAAGCTTTTAAATATTTGATTAAAAGCAATTTGGAAAATAACGACCTATGCATCGAATAAGGTTACTTATGACTATAACACCAAAGTACTTTTTATGTCTATAATAGAGTTAAAATTGTTTATATATTGCACTAGTAAAGTAATAGTGATCATAAATTTTGTTGTTGTTTGAAGAACATAATAACTTACTGATAATTTTGTGCCCAATTAAGTTTAAATTGCTGAGAAAGAGAAATTGTGCAAAAGCACATATAACTTTATTCGATGCATAGGTCGATAAATGAGCATATGCTGATACAATTAACTATAAACTAGACATTACACAATTAACGTGTAATGATTTTAGACTTCTATTTTAAAATACCGCCACTGGTACGAATTTAGTATACAAAGCATAAAAGACGGTGATCGAAAAATCACTTTCGTTTGTGGTAGGTAACAGGGAGATCAGGGAGGAATATTTAACGGTTCTCAAATTTCGTTACTAAGTAGGTGCTTTTTTGTAAAATCTCATGATAATTATCAAAATTAGTAGTAAAAATATTTGCCCCACAAAATTTATGGTTTAGTCAAAGAGCTCCCCAACTTTTCCAACATGCATCGGTAACATAGTTCTCAATAATGATTACTGAGTTTATTTTTCTTTTGAATTGTTCATAACTTTATATTTCATTATTCATTACTAAATTATACAAAAGAATAAAAATAAAAATTCATATGATATATTACTACCTTTTACAAAAAAAATAATTATATGATATATTGTTGATCTTTGGTGCATACGAGGTACATTACAGGTTACAAAAAACATATCTCATCAGCCCATATGCGTCCCACTGCTGGGCACGGGCCTCCTCTACTATTGAGAGGGTGTAGGCCTTAGTCCAAAAACATACATATAAATATATAACATATATGTTTCCCTGTAGATAATGTTCCAGTCGTTCGGATCGAGACAAGGTCCGATGCATGGTCTTCCCATTTCCACGCCCTACGTCACCAAGGATTACCTGCAGCAGAAGAGGTTCCTGGTAAGTGCCTAGTCATACTGGTATAGGATAGGCAGACTATACCAAAAATTAAAAAACAGTTTGTATTAATAAACAAACTTAAAAAAAAAATGTCGAAAGTCTTACATTAAAATGTGTTTTATAAAACTGATAATTTTTCAGAAAATGAAGTTAATATAATATTAATCTAAAAACTGGTCTATGACATACTCCGAGATGTAAACTATCTTATTACCAAATTTAATTAAAATTGGTTCAGCCATTTTACCCTAAAAAGTAACAATCTTCCAATACAATATGAACTTTCACCTTTAATATCATTGTCATATAAAATCCCCAATATATTTTCCCCAAAATCTTCACTCTATATATCATATTAACCATAAACAATATTTTCCAGGCGACTTCCCAAGGCACCACATATGTCTATGACCTGCCCGATATGTTCAGACAAGTTGTTGAGAGAAGGTGGAGGGAATGCATTGAGGAGGGATCCATTAGTGGTAAGCGTTTTACTATGTTAATTAAAATTATATGGAAAATAAAACAAACATATACAATGTAAAAAGAACATGATGGAAAACTAATGTTATAGGGGTGGGGATTTAGAAAATCATATTTTTATGGCTCCTTAACCAAAGGGTAAGACACTAAAACTATACTAAGACTTCGCTGTCAGTCTGTCACCAGGCTGTATCTCGTGAACCGTGATAGTTGAAATTTTGACAGGTGATGTGTTTCTGTTGCCGCTGTCACAACAAATATTAAACAATGTAATCAATAAATATTTATTTGAGGCTCTCATAAATTAGAAACATTTTTATTAATAATGGTAAAGGATCTTTCGTGGTAGAACGAACACTCAATGGTAGAGGAGGCAAATGTCAAGTTGTAGGACGTTTACGAGCTGATAATGATAATGATGATGATGGTGATGAAGGTAATGATGATGATGGCGATGAAAATAATGATGATGATGATGATAATGAAGATAATTTTGATTACGATAACCCTTCTTGCCTGAGTTCGACTCGCCCTTGGCCGGTTTATTATGCTCAATGTATTAGCTATCACCGTAGCTACTACTTGTCTCACTTTTCAATAACATTTTACACCTTATATCAGTTGTATGTGATAACATATATATTATGATCCCAGGTCCTCCTCCCGACAACGTGATGTCGTCGGTGGAGCTGGTGGTGGAGCAGGAGGGAGAGCGGAGGCTCATGGAGGTCACCAGGCTGCCGGGGCAGAATAATGTTAGTACCACATATATATACCACACACTATACCCTACGCTACCATCATACCACTATACAAACACAGCTTGTCGTATAAAAATCTGAAATTTAAGCTTTAAATGTTTAAAAGCATTTTGTCTTAGAATAAACATTTTTGACTACCCCTTTTAAGATAAAAACATGTTTTTATGTAAATTTACTTTTAATTCAAAAACAATTTTTTATACATTTTTCAACTTTTTCAATGTAAGCCCTATATATACTGTAACTTTGTATTATATTTACTAAATAAACACACATGCCCATAATCCCCCAGGTGGGCATGGTGGCGTGGCGGTTAACCCTGTACACGCCGGAATGTCCCGACGGCCGAGACATAATCCTGATAGCCAACGATCTGACTTACTACATGGGGTCATTTGGACCCCAAGAGGACTGGGTCTTCTGCCGAGCCTCGCAGTACGCCAGGGAGAGGAAAATACCCAGGGTAAGGACAAAGAATATTACTTAAGTATCATTAACATTATTTAAGCATGTTTTGACCTGGTTTATTAAAGGATGGACAAGTTAAATTAAAATTAACGAACAAAAAACGAATGAACAGGGGTCGACTGTCAATTATTATTATCGTTAGACCTTTAATGTCCTACTGCTGTACTTTACTACTGGATAGGTTTAGGCGTTAGCCAATATTGACAATAAAAAAGAAGAAAAATACAAATAAAAAATTATGAGTTGTTTCTACCCACCATAACTATTGTCTATCTCAGTTTTCAATTATAGTATGGGTACACCTTTCATGGCCGTATTGAATAAACTTACAAATATAACACTAGTTTTTAATTTCATGTCTCAAAGTATTTTTGATTGTATGTATTCTTAATTTATATAAAACTATTTAAATTAGTAAGTATAGTAGTAATAAATATGACTGTAAATCAAGTAAACGTTATTAATTCTAAAAACAATAATTACTAAGCTTTATCTACCAGATATTTTTGAAATTGTATCTAGTACCAAAATATGTCGTATATTTTTTTTAATTTTGTAATTTCACATTATTTTATACATTTAAAAATAATCTTCTATCTCAGATCTACGTGAGCGTGAACTCAGGCGCCCGTATCGGCGTCGCCGAGGAAGTAAAATGCGAATTCAACGTCGCATGGTTGGACGCGGAACGTCCCGAACGGGGATTCAAATACCTGTACCTCACGCCGGAGTCGTACTCACGACTCGCGCCACTGGCGTCGGTGAAGACTCAGCTTATTGACGACGAAGGAGAGGCGAGATACAAGATCACTGATATTATCGGTAAGTTGGAGGGGAGAGTGGGGATGTGATAGGGGAAGTGGGGGGTTACAAGATCTTTGATGTAATTGCTAAGTTGGAGGGGAGAGGAGGTAAATGGTAGGAAATGCTCTGGCTAGGTGGGGTGACGATATCCGCGCGGTGGCTGGCAGCGGTTGGATGAGGGCCGAAGATCGAGCCTAGTTGCGTGCCATACGAGAGGTCTACGTCCAGCGGTGGACGTGAAAGGCTGAAAATGATGAATGTGCAATAAATATTTAAATAAATGAACACCGTTTCATCCCTCCCCCAGGCAAGGAGGACGGCCTGGGCGTGGAATGCCTGCGGGACGCGGGGCTGATCGCCGGCGAGACCGCGCAGGCGTACGAGGAGGTGGTCACCATCTCCATCGTCACCTGCCGCGCCATCGGCATCGGCTCCTACGTGGTCAGGTACGTGCCGTGTGAGCATGTGGTATATGGGCATGGTTGTAATGGTGCCTTATGAGCATTTGTGATCTCTGAGCATTATTATTGGCATCATTATATGCTCATTTTATCATTACCATAATCATGGTGCCATATGCTCTTTGTACATAATTATTATCATCAAATTGATGCTATATGCTCTTTGTCTATCATGCCATATGCGCATTAATGATTTCTGTACATCTTTATAATAAACATCATTATCATCAGTATCATATTATTAGTATATTGAGCAATTAATCTACCCTTTCACCATTCAAAGTCAAAGTCAAATTTCCTTTATTCAAATAGATTTTAACAAGCGCTTTTGAATCGTCAATTTTTCATGCTATTTTTTAAAACTAGTGCCGCTTAAACGTGTTATCGCTGTGGAGAAGAAACGGCAAGAAACTCCCTCAGCAACACGAAATGTCATTCATGATAATGATAATCATAACAATATCAGTCCCTCATTTCTGTTTGAAACGTTTATCAGTCGTGTGATCGTAATAGAATGAACAGGTGATCAGAAGGAACAGACAAGCTGCGACACTCTTCCCCAAACTAAATACTGGCTATTTCCCTTCTAATCTTATTCAGCTGATCTCTAATTTTCGCCAGTGTTACTTGACTTTGACCCCAATTGTATCTATCAAATTTTAAATTTAATATTAATATTCCAGGTTGGGCCATCGCGTGATACAAGTGGAGAACTCCTACATTATCCTCACAGGTCATGCGGCCCTCAACAAAGTGCTCGGTAAAGCTGTGTACGCGAGCAACAACCAGCTGGGTGGGGTCCACATTATGCACAACAACGGGGTCTCCCACGCCGTCGCCCCTTCGGACCTTGATGCTGTACTTACTGCGCTGAGGTGGCTCTCTTATGTGCCTAAGGTTAGTCTATGGATTTATCTATGGTTCAAATTAGGGTGGGTGCAGGGTAATTGGGGTCATAAAGATTACCTGGGTTTGGGGACTTAGTGGACCCCTAATTAAAAATGTTTTGGTGTAAACGCTTTATGCGGCTGTATTATTAATTCTGTCCTTGCATATTTTTTGCCTGTATGCATTATCGTATTTAAATTATAAATTTTTGTGACTTGACCACGATTTTATGGCCGAATCCGCTTTTGAGTTTAAATGAGAGTAGGTATCTATAAATATTTATTTTGATCTTTTTCGCGTAGTTAGTAATACACTCAGCAGCAGCAGTGATGGCCTCGAGGTTTAGGCGCGCGGTCGAGAATCTCGGCGGTCGCGGGTTCGAACCCCAGGCACACACCTATGACTTTTCGAAGTTATGTGTGTATTCACATTGAATAATCACTTGCTTTAACGGTGAAGGAAAACATCGTGATAAAACCTGCACACCTAAAAAGTTCTTAGAAATTTCTTAGGTGTGTAGTCCGCCAACCCGCACTAGGCCAGCGTGGCGGACTATGGCCTAAACCCTCTCAACGGTAGAGGAGACCCGTGCTCAGCAGTGGGCGTATATGGGTTGATGAAGAAGAAGAAGAAGTAATACACTCGTATCTTAGTGTGGGGTCCGAACTATATATATGACTATTGAGTGTGTTTCTCCATTTTTTTTGCAATATACCACAGAAATAAAACACAAAATTAATTTCCATGCTCCTTTCCAGGATAAAATGAGCATGGTGCCTATAATGCCCCCTGCGGACCCCATCGACCGGCCGGTGGAGTGGGTGCCCCCCCGCGGGGCCCACGACCCCCGGTTCATGCTGACCGGCGAGCCTGGCAGGCCAGGGTTCTTCGACGCAGGCTCCTTCGACGAGATCATGAAGCCCTGGGCTCAGACTGTTATCACTGGTAGGTTTGGACCCCAGGCACACACCTGTAGATATATTTTTTTATATAAATGAAATATGGCGCCTGTATTTTAATGACACCACTTTGATGATTTTTTGTTCTAAATTTGCTTCTGATTTTTGGTTTAATACTTTTAGATATGATAAACCATTTAGGAAAAGAAATCTTTTAGATTATCTTATATGTAGACTGTGATCGAAAACTGAGACATGTAATATCTAATGAGATTACAAACCCCTTGGCGTTAAAGAACGTCTCAACAAAAAAATATAAATTTTGGCGTTTTCCATTAAAAGGACGTACATTTAACACCGATGGTTGTATGAAAAACGTCAAAATTTTTATTATTTGTCGAAATTTTCTTAACGCCAATGCGTTTGTAATCACCTTAGCTATTACCTGCGTTAGTTTCCGATCAAGGTCTGAATACATTCTGCATAGGAATATTTCAATTCATCCAGAAGAAAAATGGATTGATTTGCTAATATTTCTTCGCAGATATTTTTTTCATAAATGTTCTCAATTTACTACGTAAGTACTCAAGACGCTAGGTCATATTATACTTGAGGATAAGGACGCTAACCTGGTCTCCTCATCCACCAGGTCGGGCTCGCCTGGGCGGCATCCCTGTGGGCGTGATAGCCGTGGAGACCAGGACTGTGGAGATCACGCTGCCCGCCGACCCAGCCAACTTGGACTCCGAGGCCAAGACCGTGCAGCAGGCTGGACAGGTGAGACTGGGCGACTGGAGATTGATTATAAAGCGTCATAGTATTCTTTTGTGATACTTCTTTTAGGAAATTTTCAGCAGCAGCAAGTAGTCTTGAGAAATAGTAATGTTGATGGGTCAGGGGGGTATTTTTGTACCTTGTTCTAATATTGTTCATTTTCAAATCCTTTATAAGAGCGTCTACTTATATTTTTTAACATATTTTCAAGCTCAATCTTTTACTGATAATTTCCTAACAAAATGACTCATAGCTTTCCTCATCAAGGCAATAGCTTTACACTATATCTAATCCCTTCGTTCCCAGGTTTGGTTCCCGGACTCGGCGTACAAGACGTCGCAGGCGATTAACGACTTCTCCCGCGAGAACCTGCCCATCATGATCTTCGCCAACTGGAGAGGGTTCAGCAGTGGACAGAAAGGTGAGTCGTGTGATGTCCCCGGTGACCTCACTAAGTAAAATGCATTAATCTGGGATTACCGTTGCATGTTGTAAGGGCAAACACAAAAGCGACCCCATTGATTTATTTCGTCGTGTAGTCGGTTTTCTTGGGGTCACTGTCACAGAGACCCCAAGTTAAATTTTACGTTGGATCGTATCCTGTTATTTGGATTTGCTGACTTACTGTACACATAATATGAACCCCCTCCCCCCGACCTGTCAGCCGCGTAAAATATGTGTAAAAAATGGACCCCGTCCACAGACATGTACGAGCAGATCCTGAAGTTCGGCGCGGAGATCGTGCGCGCGCTGCGGGCGTGCACCGCGCCCGTGCTCGTGTACATCCCGCCCGGGGCCGAGCTGCGCGGCGGCGCCTGGGCCGTCGTCGACCCCAACGTCAACTCGCAGCGCATGGAGATGTACGCGGACCCCGACGCCAGGTACGCTATAGGCCAGGAGAGGTCCGCGATAGGCCATCAAAGAAGAGAAGACTAGCTAGATAGGACTTCGTGGGGTCGCTGGTACCGGCCGGCGCTGAACAAGTTGTGCCCGCCCGAACCCCGTAGTAACCTAGGTTCTCTGATCGGAGCTCCTAGTGGACAAATGCTACGCCGACGCCACGCTCGTCACAGCAACGGGTGGAACTTTCCAGTGCGCCGGTGACCCCGTCGCGGTAAACTCGGGCAACGTTTCTGTCATCATGTTCTATTCCAGAAAGGGGAGTACAGATTAGGATCGCTAGAGAAATGGGTTTTCCCGCATAAAACCCTGAAGTAAGAGGCGCCGGGTCAAACAGACTCATGCGGGCGTTTGGGGTCGCTGGACATGAAAAATTTCCAAAAAAAACTTCAAAAAATTTAATTGTCTATATCTAACTTAACATTTTTGCATAACAGAGGAGGTGTCCTGGAAGCTGAGGGAATCGTTGAGGTCAAATTCAAGCAGAGGGACATCCTCAAAACCATGCACAGATTGGACCCCGAGCTGCTGAGACAAGGGGCCAGGATAGCAGGTACAGTGACCCCACTGATAGCTAACACTTCGAGGGGTAGGAGTAGGCTAAACATATGTAAAATTGGCCTAAAATGGTTTGGAAGAAATCATGCAAAGTAGACCGCAGATACCACATTGCCCGACCCCAGAATCAGATATGAACAGAATTGACCCCGAAATAATAGCAAAATTTTAAATAGAGTTTATTTGTAACGCTTCAGAGTCTAAACCGATTTTGATGAAATTTACCCAGTTATTTCAGAATTTAAAAAAAAAACATTTTTCCCATTACAATGTTGCTAAAGTAGTTTTATATTTCTTGTTACAGAATTAAAGGAACAAATCAAGGAGATATCAAAGAACCTCGACCGTAGAGGATCCATAGATGATGTGCTGATCAAAACCGACGCGGGCAGACGAGGTAAATATCATCACTCATTTATCGGGCCAAAAACTTCTCCACTTGCTTTCCATCCCATCCAAACCTTTCTATGAAAGAAAGCATTTATTTCCATATAAAGACTTGTAGCTTGCGAAACGAGAGGCCGCGGGTTCGACCCCGCATCGAGATAAATGTTTGTGTCTTTAATAAATTTGTGTTTGTGTGATTCATAAATATGTGTTTGTGAGAGCGAAAAGTCTGCCGAATTTTCTGATGTCCACAACGAAATACTTGTATCCTACTGTTGAGTCAGAGCTATGTATGTGACTGTTGTATGTATCTATTTATTTATTCCAGCTGAAAGTCGCATCCGGGAACTGGAAACTGAACTCCTGGCCGCCGAGAAGACGGTGAAGGCGAGAGAGAAGGAACTCAGTCCTATATACCATGAGGTATTTATTGTTACAAGATAAGTTATAAGTTGCAGAACATGTTGCAAGATAAGTTGCACGTTACAATGGTAGTTACAAGGTCGCTCAAGACTCCCTATAATGAAAGTGTAAAGTTGAATTAAATCGGCATAGTTTGGTCAAGTCCTTCGTATGGATAAAAAAAAAGAATTACCGACTAAAACAATTTAATATAACGATATTGAGCATATTATAAGATTCATGTGAATAAATATAAATGTAATAACATAAAGCAATGAACTTATCAAATAGAATATCAGAAGTAGATACAGGGTAAGTTGCACGTTGCAGCAGTAGTTACAAGTTACACGTTCTTGTTGCAGATCGCGATCCAGTTCGCTGAGTTGCACGACACCGCAGAGAGAATGTTAGAGAAGGGCTGTATATTCGTAAGTATATTTTTATTTATATTTCAAAATATTTATGTGAGGTTACAAGTTCGAATATATCACTTTTTCAGCATCTTTGTTTAGTGTTTTTATAAGCTCTAAAGAAAGAAACAGTAATTGTTCCTAATAATTTATTCACAATTATTTCACCCCCTCACTGGTTGAAATTTCAAAAATGCTAGAACAAATGTTAAATTATTTCTTATCAAGTGCTTAAATATAAAGTTTCATGGTTTTATCTTTTAAAATTAAGAAATCGCATACAAACTTTCAACCTCTTCATCCCTTTTTTTCGCAATAAAAGGTAGCCTATGTCCTTTCTCCGGGTTTAAAGATTGTTATGCCAAATTTCATCAAAATCGGTTGAGAGGTTTAAGGGGGGAGTCTGCTTTAGATAGCTCAAAAATTCGATTTTTTTTAGTGCTCCAATCCATCCCCAATATCCCTAAGAATATGTGTGTAGAGTTATAGAGACTCGTTTGGGATATTTTTAAAAATACAGCACTAAACGTGGCCGGGTGTTCGAGCGGTTGGACAGATAAAGCGCACAATCGGGACCTCGGCCAAACAGCTCCGAACTGTGTATTGAAAACAAGGTTCAACGGTCGTTCGAAATAATATTTTGATTCCGTACAAATATAGCGTGTCAAGTAGTGGAGTGACGAATAGTACAATGTTGAAAATGGGCCTGCAATGTTAGATTTTTGCGAGAAACATCGACACAGAACGGATTGCGAAGTAAACCGGCGTACGTCTAATTCCAGCAACGAACCTCGCACGGCCCGTAGACTGGAGAAACTACAACAAAATGAGTTCTTTTAGGAAGTTGAAGGGTTACTGGCCCAGGAATAGCTGATTAACTTACCATCGCTGTAAATAATAAAAAAATAACTTTTTTCCTATTGTTAACTTTAAAGCGCATTTTCTCGAGTTATTGTTTTCTAAACTTGCGGGCGTGATTGCAAGAAAAGCAAACGACCAATTGAAACAAACCAAGGCTTGTTAGACTCAGTTTTGTGTTCTTTTCTACTTGAACTAAAAAGATTCACGAAAAAAAAATTCTGAACAACTTTTTTAGCAAGCTAAAATGATTTTTTCGTCGTTGTAAAAGAAACTTTTTTTTCAAACGTGTAAAAATGTTAAAATTTCATAAATTTTCGAGATTTTCTTAGTTCATCTAGAAGATCAAATATCTAAAAATGTAAAAACATTTCGGTTTTTTGTTTCCCATGAAAATTAAGATTATCTTGCCCGCCGATCAGAGACTGCAATTGCGAGGTCTGGCACTAATGTCTATGAAAAGTCAACTACGCTTGGATATTTTTCTCTCCAAATTTTTTGTTTCGCTGTTCACATATGCAATAAAATGATCTGAGAATTTCGCTGGAATTGGTTTTCTTTTCAGCCCTTGAGAAATTCTTTAAAAAACGTCTTTTTTTGGCCTTATAAAGCAGACTCCCCCCTTAAGCGGGAATGCGTAACAGACAGACAGACAGAGTTACTTTCGTATTTATAATATTAGTATGGATTACGCCGACTTGATAAACCGTTTTTATTTTCTACGTCAAACTGACTACCCTAAAATATTATAACGCCCCCTTGAATCCACTTGCCTTAAGTGGGACGGTGAGATATCCAGAAAGATCCTGTCTGTGTCTTGTACGCTCTTCATGTTTTGTTATGATAGAGAGAGACAAATAATTCGTGGTGCGTTTGAATAGATTTTGTGACCTTAGTTAAGGTGATTGACCTATGCGTAATCAGCTTCACACTAACGTAACTTCACACTATGGAGGGGGGGAGTCGTACAAATGTGACCAGCTGTGACAAGGACGGGGGAGGAGTAAAAAAATCATGAATTTCTAGTAACGTAATTTATGGATGGCCCGATATTGCTGACAATTAAAACATTAAGGAATTGAGCGCTTTGGTTTTGGCGGTTCAATTTCAATGTTGCAATTGAGAAGTGAATTAATGCTACAAACATCTTTGTTATTAGGACTTGGTTGTAGATCGATGTAGAATATTGGTAGGTGCAGTGCTGTAACTAGCCCTTTTATGCACCCGGTGCGAGCCCTTCAAACTGCGCCCCTGAAAAATGCTCTAACCAGGCTTAGCTGCCATGCATGAGATAAAACTAGATACTAGTCTGGTCATTTCTGCGTCCCTTCAGGGTCTGCGCCCTGTGCCTGGGCACTGCTGGCACCGCCCTAGTTACGGCACTGGGTAGGGGTAACTTTGTTTTGCTATTTTTTATATTCCCGATATTAGTCGGTTTGTGATTCTTTTCATTTAACGCTTGATTCAAATGTTCAATGTTAGTAGTGACTAGTGTGTTGCATATCGCTTGTCCGGAAGAATACAGTATCATGTCAAAATTTGGCACTAACGAACTTAATAATACAGTTCGACTAAAAAAAATCCGTTCTACCTTTTACACGCTTCTCCTGAAAAAGTACGTTTTCAGAGTTAATACAGTATTCTTGCGGGCAAGCGATATGTTTTAATACAACTCTAAAGCTTCTCCCTTGTTTCGGCTGGTAAGTGAAAAATTCTGTTTTTCAGTTCTTTGTTTATTGTGGAGTAGGATTCAGGTGTTTTTGATTGTATTTTTACCCGCTCTGCTTGTAAGATTTTGAGTTCGTATTTTCCGTAGGCTTCACTTTCTAGCATAGGTATAAGAGGGACGATATTAGCTCTGTTCTAGAGAACAGGGTTCTAGGTCTGGGTCAGGTCAGGTCAGGGTCTGTTCTGTTAGGGTGAGGTCTCTTAGGCCACGTTTTACACGCCTAAAGGCACGCCCATGCCTACTGGTTTTGGTTCGCGCTAGGTATTTGATTTCCCTAGTACCTCCCATGTCTGGGGGGCGTTCCCCCATCCAACACATGGGGACGCGGCCGATGGGAGTCCAGTAACTTCACACGACCTCAAACATGGCTAAAATTCCGTCACCAGGACATAATCCAATGGCGCGAGTCCCGCCGCTGGCTGCACTGGCGACTGAAGCGGCTGCTGCTGCAGCGGCGCCAGGAGCAGCGCGTGCAAGCGGCGTACGGGCGGGTGGGCCTCGACAATGGCCCCGCCACGGCCTCGGCCACGCTGCGCCGCTGGTTCAGCGAGGAGAGGCCGCAGCACGAGGCCCACATGTGGGAGCACGACAACGAGGCCGTGTGCCAGTGGTTCGAGCAGCAGGCCGCCGACGACAACTCCTTGCTGGAGAGGAACCTCAGGGCGATCCGGCAGGACGCCGTGCTGCACGCCGTCAACCAGCTCATCGTGGTGCGTTGGATATGAAAATTATTTATTTCATTTGAAATAGTCATTTTTTCATCTCATTTTGACTTAATATCGTAAAACCACCCTCATTTTCAATGTAAAAATATAGAACTTTTGTTGCTGTACTTGAGACATCGTACACTCACTTCTGAGCAGTAAATCTCTTTTGTGATTTTACAACCATTCATTCTTATAATACAGCCAAACTATTCAAGTTTCATACATAAATATTAAATATATACAGGGTGTATTAAGACTGTGGTCGGAAACTTAAGCAGGTAATGGCTAAGGTGATTACAAACCCACTGGCATTAAAGAAAATTACTAGAAAAAATTGTTTTTTTGACGCTTTCCATACAAACCACATACATTTAATACCAATGTTTGTATGGAAAAATGCCTGTTTTTTATTTTTTGACCGGATTTTTTTAATGCCAATGGGTTTGTATTCACTTTAGCTATTACCTGCCTAAATGTGCGATCACGGTCTGAATACATCCTGTATATGTACTCCAACTTTGATTACATGTAATTAATAATAATTATTTTTTCTATTTTTTCAGGAATTAACTCCGTCCCAGCGTGCTGAGTTCATAAGAAAACTGTCCGCTTTAGAACTGGAATAGAATCTAACGATTACATCCAAAGAAACTTCATGTAATTGGTGTATACATAATCATGATTATTTACAATTATATTTCAATTTGTAATCAAATGTTAGAAAAACCAAATAAAAATTACTTTAAAATCCAACCGATAAGATTACAGATTGAAAGTAATTATGTAATATTAATCATTTTTATATATCACCAAATCTAGTTTGCAACCTTGTGTCTTGGACAATAACGGCCCAAGTCTCAAGCAGGTCCATGCCCAGCAGTGGAATGGGGTCTAGTGAAGGTTAGTTGGTATGTCTCGTGCAAAGCTTGTGTATATATCACATGACAATAGTTTTGTTTATTTATTGTTGTTTTAGATTAGATTTATTTGTTATTCGGCTATGGGTCATGTTCTTACTGAGGTGAAAAACTTTTATGATCAGTTCTGAAAGAAATAGACTTATAAATTTATTCAGAAAAACCAAAAAGGATGCACAATATATGTAATTATGTCATTGCCATAAAAATAACTGAATGTGAGAGAGCAATATATTTCTACCTTCATCTTTATAATGCCTCAAATGTCGCCTCAGTTTGAACAAATAGTAAAATGCAGACATGTTTTGTATCTATAAGGGTTCGCTTCAATTGGAGAGTTTTCGCAAAGCCTTATAATGGCTAATACTTATCATCTGACTTTTCCAAGTTATGTGTGTATTCACATTGAATTATCACTTGCTTTAACGGTGAAGGAAAATATCATGATGAAACCTGCACACCTAAAAGTTTTTAGGAATTTCTTAGGTATGTAGTCCGCCAACCCGACTAAGGCTTTATTTTTATTAATATGAAGCACAAAAATTGCATTTAAATTTTTTGACATGGATACTACTTGCACTAAACACTTACATGAGAACTGTGTTATATCTTAAAATGTTTTTAATGGTATTTTGTTATATAATTAAAAACAGGTTGTTTCTGTGCCCTACTATAAATCTGTATACATTTTGATGAAACTGTCCAATGGAAACGAATCCTTAGGTTGCCGTTTTCACTTGCATTCAGAATTAATATGTTTTTTTAAACATATGTGAAAGAGGTCATATACCTACTTAATCTTTATATCCTACTTCAAATTTCATTCTGAATGCACAGTGACAACTTTATAGTTTGTTGTTATTTAGATAATTCTAAAATATATCTGTTGCGTGAATTTATTTAATACATTCCTTGTGGGGGCCTTCTGTTATTGTGTGAAGCGCGGTCGCTTATGTGGCTTTTTATATGGAAGTGTAGCTAGTTTGAAATATTTTACTCCACCTCTCAAATGTATGAAGATTGGTAAAGAGAGGTCTACATGACAAAAATCATCAGAAAAACGTTTATTTTTAAATTGATAAGAAATTTGGACAATTTAAACTTTTATAATGTGAAAAAAAGCAAAGTTTTAAATGGCAAAATTTTATTTGAATATTTTAAACTATATTTGCTAAGGTCTTTCTCAGCCAAACCTTGTTTAGTTGAGAAATATTTAAGCTATAAAGGTTGTATATAAGTTTATGAGAAAATAGGGTCATGGGCTATCAAATTTATTGTAGAATGTTTAATGAAGTTATTGCACCCCTAATAATATAAATACATAACTTCCCCCCAGTATTTCCATCGGGTAGATAGAGGTGTATATTTCAATTGTGTATCACAGTTCATGAGATACAGCTTGGTCACAGACGGACAGAAAAGTCTCAGTAATAGGGCCCCGTTTGGGTACAGAACCCTTAGAATGTGTTTATATGTTAGTGGTGCGATATGTATGTATGTTAGTGTGTAATATATATGTTATCGCGACCGATGCATGATCTGTTGTACAAATTGTACTATAAATAAATATTTAAATGCAATGTTTTTTTTTTATTTCCTACAAAGCCAAAGTTATACAAAGCATACAAAGTTGGAAAGTCGCGGGCAGAAGCTATAATAAAATAAAACGAAATACAATATGTACAGTGTTTAATATCCACACGATACACAATATATTAACATATATCAACGCGTTTATATTCAAACCAACCGAGCACAATATGCTAATATTACAAATTCAAAGTAAACTACACTTTTAAGCCCAAATTACTGAACAGATTTTGGTACAAATATACTTGAAACCTTATAGGCGGCTATGTTACTTAAAATACTTCATTTATGTACATTCAGTAAATTAATGTTAAAAACAATATGTAAATACCTGTTTTATGGTATACATTATTCAATTATACTGTATATTAATGGATCAAATCGATTTTTAATTCAATATAAAACAGTACTAAGAACCAAACAGATACAAATCTATTTGATTCTGTTACTAATAACTTATTATTCGAAAGAGTAACATTTTTACACTTGATCATAATTATCAATTTTTACAGTCTGTTACAGATCAAATAATGTTAATTTTGAGTAATATTTGTTTCAGATTGACTTAAAAATGGATTTCTGGGACACAAATATTGTCATTCACTTTTTTCTTCATTAATTTTAAATTTACAAAAACTAGTCAGATTTGGTAAAGGGGCGAGAGAAACAAAACAATAATACGGTCTATAGCTGTCTCTTTTAAGAATGTTTTTAGAACTAAAGTTTGAAGAAATAGAGTATGCATAAAAACAGATCTTGACCGCATTATCTCCTTGTAATTAGCCACCAATTTGTCGATGAGAGAAAACATTGTTTGTTCAACATGCAATTAAAACGTTATGCACTTTTTACAAGAATATTCTCAGAATGTTCAGAGTATAAAAAAGTTTTTAAACAACATAAATAGACGTATATTGTACAAAATTGCTGTTGAGAAAATATACTGCCTACCTTATTAGGGACTATAGCTTGAATTACATGAGTTATAAGAAGCGAAAGCAAATATTTCTTATTTGATACAAATGCATAGTTAAAGTAACAAGAATACAGCTAAAACTATAGTTAAAAGTGCAGAAATTGTAATAAAAATGTCATATTTTAAAAATACAAATTCATAAACAACTATATAATATTAATAAAGATATTTACAATCATTTCTGAAGAGCCTCAAGTCAAATTGAAATTGCAACACTACCCATAGTTATAAAACTAATTTTACAGATATTATAGAACATTAAATTTCTTAGGAGTTTCTTAGGTTTGTATTCCACAAACCCGCAATAGGCCAGTGTGGTGGACTAAGGCCTTTGCCCTCTCAATGTTAGAGGATTCCCATGCCCAGCAGTGGGGCACATATGTACTATATTACATATATGAATGATTTTTCTTAGTCAATAAACATTATAGAAGCCTACAAGATATTTTCTTTGTATGGTAGTGTTACTAAGCAATAGTGGCAACCAGTGCCTAGATTACAGCAACCAGTCTAGACTCAGTCTAGGCTTTAACTAGATGTATATACAGGCTGTGTCCAGTGCATACAAATAGTCTATGGGGTGTGGCAGAGACTGTGGTTGGGTACAAATGGTATGTCATGTCCGTAAGTCTCTTGTATCTGTGTGAGAGTGGTACAGACCCGCAGCGGGGTCCTGTTGTGAGAGCTCAGCCTCCCGCTGCGCCGCACGGGGGTCACCGTGACCCGCGGGGGGTCCGTACACTGGCGCCTGGAAATGTACACATTTATAGTAGTATGTAGAATGAATGAAAATCCCTTTTCAACAATATTAGGGAGCGAGAATAGTATGTTATTATCCATAGTTTTCTTTTAAGTATTAAAAATCGCTAAAAAGCAGTTTTTGAGTAGTAGAATTCACAAGTAACGAAATTATGACAGCCCCATGGCGCAGTCGGCTAGACACCAGTTTGCGAAACGAGAGGCCGCGGATTCGATTCCCGCACCGAGACAGATTTATGTGTGATCCACATATATTTGTCTTGGGTCTGGGTGTTTGTGAGACTGAAAGTCTCTCGTAGTTTCTGATACCCACGACACAGGACTTGTATCCTTGTGCGGGGTCAGAACTATGTATGTAACTGTAGCATATATTTATTATTATTATACACTAGCTTTTGCTCGCGACTCCGTCCGCGTAGACTACAGGGTTGAGATCAGAAGGAAAATAAGTTGTAGTCTATTTTACTTCTCAGAGTCCTATTTATGTCTATACCAAAATTCATACAATTCGGTCAAATTGTTCAAACGTGAAACTGTAACGCGTCGATCGGCGCGGCGCCTTGTGCATCATTAATGCGCGCTTGATCAATATTTTAAAACTGCAATATCTTCTAAGATACTCGGTGAAATCAAATGATGTAAAGGGCAATTTTATTTAAAATTAAATACTTGTAATTAATAACGTATTTATTTGGATAAGGATTAATATCATATTTATAAAAACACCTTCACGAATAAAACTTCATTTTAAAATAAATTTGGTTAGGATAAAAAACGTTATAGTGAGCCAACCTTAAAAAATAGACATATGCTGTCGCGGACTTTTTTTTAGAACTTTTAAAGAGGAACATTTCTCTCATACATTATTTTAGCGAAACTTTAACCGTTTTCGCAGCGCACGCCGCGGAAGCTCACAAAAAGGAAAACATGTCCCCGATTTCGAAACATTCTTTATTGCTGCTCCGCTCCTATTCGTCGTAGCGTGATGTTATATAGCCTATAGCCTTCCTCGATAAATGTGCTATCTAACAGTGAAAGAATTTTTCAAAACGGACCAGTAGTTCCTGAGATCCTAGCGTTCAAACAAACAAACAAACAAACAAACAAACTCTTCAGCTTTATAATATTAGTATAGATTAATTTGTGCTATAAAGACTAGCTATTTTTTATTGTGCTTAAATGATTTTTCTGGACAACAAAATGTATTTATTTTAGTTTTACACCAACTTTCTACTACTACCTACAATGTCTTCATAATTACCAACTCACTTTTTGAAATTTGCTCCAATATTTTATATTCTTGACTTCACTCACCTTTTAGAGTAAAGAAATATAACTTTTAAAATCAATATCTGGCATACTTAGTAGTGATGGCCTTGAGGTTTAAACACGCGGTCGAGAATCTCGGCGGTCGCGGGTTCAAACCCCAAGCACACACCTCTGTTTTTCAAGTTATGTGCGTATTCACAATGAATTATCACTTTAACAGTGGAAAAAATATAACTATAGGACTAAGGCCTGAACCCTCTTTTACAAGAGGCCCGTGCCCAGCCGTGGGAGATATATGGGCTAATGATGATACTAATGTGCAACTACAGGTCTTGTAGCCTTTTTAGCAGTGTATTTTATATTTTTAGCATATGCACGGGTGTAATGACGATTGAGAAAACTCTTTAAGATCGCGTTTTCCTTTTATAATGTGAAACTTTCGTTCGATCAGAGGTTCTTCTAACATGTTGGGATAAATGTCAAAACATATTTTCCAGAAGGATGTTCTCAGTAGCAGTATAGGGACTAGAAATATGCCCAATTAACTAGATGTAAAGTACTTTTGGCGATTCCTAGGTGTAAAATACAGTTATGGCTAACTCTTTAGAACTGCTCAACATCAGGATGGTTGGCGCTTTTTGTGGAGGCCTACGTTCAGCAGTGGACGGCGACAGACTGAGTATATACAGGATGTTATTCAGACTGATTGGAAACTAAAGCAGGTAATAGGTATGGCGTTAAAAAAGACATAAAAAAAAAACACGTTTTCCATACAACCATTGGTGTTAAAAGTATCCGGTTTGTATGGAAAACATCATTTTAAAATGTCAGTTTATGTATGTAACTATGTATATTTGTTGAAACACTTACAACTTGGCTTGTTGCACTGCGAACCGGATGATCGTGCTTTTAAACACGTTCTTTACGTCAACCATTTTGGGGTTGACCTCCTGACGTTTCCCACCGTTGGGACTTATCTTCAGCTGCATGAATTTGTCCAACAGTTGGTCCAAATTGGCCTCCGCCACTGAGTGCTGGAATTTTTTTTTACAAAATTGAAGTAAAGGCATCTTTAAATATCTTATAGTTAGTGTTCTCTTGTAGTCAAAACTAAAAATGAGGTATTAAAATCAACATAGACTACTTTTTAAATCAGTAAGTGCTATTTTAGGCTCTTTGGGGACATTCGGTGTCATTACGCAATTTGAAGCAGACTATCAGGTTTTTTGATTGAAGTCAAGTGCCATAAGTTTTTAACTGCACTTAAGTTAACCAAGTTGGAAATATTAGATTTATCAAGTGCGTTTAAATAACAATGGGGTGTATGTAAAGTGATGTTAGATACGATCAGTGGATTGTAATTCACATCAGGTACCATTAGTGAACGTGTTCCCCTTCCGTTGGTGAAATCTATATGACGACAAGTGCTATTACTGGAACTTATATGTCAATGGGTGCCAGAATTGGAATTTATGTCACTTTCGTAGTCATCAGTGGTACTTATGCGATGAGAAGAGTTGTTTATCAGAGTTATATGAATTTCGGTGCGGTTAGTTAAATTTAAGGTTGTGAAGAGTTTTAAAAAAATGAGGCAGTAAACTACTGTATAGGGCCATTTCGAGCATTTAGGCACCATTATTTGACATCGAGTGGCGTTGGAACTAATAAGAACTTATGAGCCTTACGTTTATTACCATCAAGATTCACGACTATACCGCCCATGGCGACCCCAAGACAAGCAGCTACAATTTAGTTACCTCGGTCCCCTTGGCGATGGCCTCCTCCCAGCACTGCAGCGAGGCGGGCAGGTCCCCGCGCGTCTCCTCCAGCGCGGCGCGGCACTGCCAGTACTCCGCCGCGGCGCCCGCGCGCGGGAACCGAACCCGCACCGCGCGCAGCCAGCGGGCGCACTGCTCCCACTCCATGCCCTGGGGATACATTGTGCCAGCTGCGATACATGTCACCTAATATTTTTTTATTTATGCTTTTTACATTTAGCGTATAAAGGCGGACATAATGCCAGAGACATTCTCTTACTGTCAACCTTAGGGTGATGCAGAGATTAAAAGTAGGTGCATAAATAAAAACAAGATTAAAGAATCAACAAAAGCATAAAGAAACTACTATAAATAAGCAAAATCTATAAAGATTATATATTGACCGTTGTATGCAACAGCCTGTCAATTATTTTCATTTATTTATACTCACAATTGATTTAAATCATTTCTAGTATGGCATTATATTAGTAGTATGTAGTCATTCTATAATAAAACTTAGATTTTTTTTTACAAAAATATTCAAACAGCTAGGCCAAACTGGTCAAGGAATCATTAATATTTTAAATTACTATACATACCTCTTTAATCAACTCTGTGAGATCATTCAAAGCTCCAATGACCAGTTCATCAACATTCTCGGGTTCATCAGTTGCCACCGTTGTATTCGTTGTGTCTGTTGTGTCATCAAACCCCACACTTTCACTCACATTACTAGCCCTCCGCCACATGCCAACCATTCCATTGCCCTTACCCATGTTCTCACTGAACGAATCATCATCACTATCAGACTCCATGGCTATGTTCTCCTTATCTTCATCATCATCATAGTTGATCGGCTCAAATTCCACTCTCAAGTCTCTTGGAACTAAGTGGTTGATACCGAAGCACTGTAAATGATGGTAGGAGTCAAGGGATTTTCCCCGTTTCTGTAACCAGCTTTTCAGTCTAGCTTGCAGCTCTTCAGGACGAGGAGTATTGAAATTCTGAGGCACTGGTGTCATAAATGTCACTCTTTTCCTCTCACTTTTAACCGCTGATACCACCTTGTCCTCTTGTACATGTTCATCTTCATCAATGTCTTTCAAGTGTACATTGTTCATCTTATCACCAATCGATGACCACTTATGAATGCAGTTTTGCAGTTCGTTCTTACTGATTCTTTTGAAATGAACTGCTGAAATGGATCTGCGGACTGGCACTGCTATTTTTTCCTTTGTTTCACACATAGTATGCCTTTTGTGATTGTTAAATATCAGGTTTGTGTTGTTTATTACCTTTTTTAAGTAGCTTGGATCAGTTTTTAGTTTCTTTACCGAGTCCAAGTGCTCTTTGGCCACAATTTTGGGCTTGTACAAACGATCAAACACTGACTCTGAAGATGTTTGCGTTGGTTTTGGCAGTATGCTTTTCCGGCTAACGGTTGTAGGTTTGTTTACAGTCGATTTAGGTAGAGCTAAGCTTTTTCTTGATGGATTTGTCACTGAATTGGAAGATTTTATCTCTTTCCTGTCAATCATGTTATTAGACTTAGTGGTATTCAAATTTGGTCTTTCAATTTTGCTTTCGGTCTTGACCTTTTCAACTACAGTCTTTTTGGTATTTTGTGTGGTATTCTCCGATTTGTTTTGAAGTATCTTTGTCTCTGTAGATACTTTCTTGGTAGCAGGCATGGTTATGGGTTTCTTAGTGGTACCATTAACATGAAAGTTGTTTTTTACCACAGATGACGTCTTTTTAAGCTGTGCAAACTTGTCATTTTTCACTGGTTTAGCGCTGATAGAAGAGGTTGATGGGGCGTTTTTTATCTGTGGCTCGTTCTTGTTGTATTTCTTTAAGTTCATTTCCCTTAACTAAAAAAATACATAATTGAATTACTTAGTTATACCACATAGTATATTTAAATTTAGTAATAATAGACAAAGAGACAATAAATAATTAAAATAGCAGTCTTATCATCTGAAGACAAACTTTTAATTACTGTTTTGATAATAAAATACTGAGACTGACATATTTTTCTCAGTAAGTACTCAAAATTTTAAGAAAAAATAAAAACTAATCAAGACTTATAAACACTGAACCCAGCATAAAATTCCAATTTTTAATAATGCTTTGTATAATAAATAATAATAAATAAATACACCCAACAGTCACAAACATAGTCCTGACCCCACACTAAGATACAAGTCTTGTGTCGTGGGTATCAGAAACTACGAGAGACTTTCGGTCTCACAAACACCCAGACCCGAAACAAATATTTGTGGATCACACAAACTTTTGTCTCGGTGCGGGGATCGAACCCGCGGCCGCTCGTTTCGCAAGCTGGTGTCTAGCCAAATGCGCCACGGGGCTGTCTATCTTTGATATAACAAATTCTATGCTCGGTAAATGTTCTAAAGGAAATTAATTCTATCATCTTTTTGCAGAAACAGGGCTGCAAGTAACATGTAAGTGTGTAACATATTATGAAAGTATCACTTAGATTTCATGATTTAATAACTATTATCTTGTTTTAGTTGAAATTTTAAGAATTGTTAATAAATAAGTTATCCTTGTAAGTTACTTTGATATATTTTATTGGTGTTAACTTCTCCAATTGATGTAAAATAAACAATATGACTACACACAAATTTTAAAAGTCGGAGTTAATAAGCAGATAGTTTTAAACATACAATTTGTTTTTAATGCCCAGATAAAGTATATAAACTACAAAATAGCCATCATTATGATACTACCGTTAACTACCGTTTTCTGGGTTGTCTGAAAGAGATAAGACTGCTTTTTCTGCTTCTCTATCATCAGCGTCCTACTGCTGGGCATGGGCGTCCTCTACCATTGGGGGTTCTGGGCTGAACCCACTACGCTGACCTAGTGCGGGTTGGCGGACTAGGCTAAGAAATTAGAAGTTCTTTAGGTGCTGTTTTCTTGGAGACTTAGTCATTTGTAAAAAACCATGAAAAATCGCTTTGAAATTTACTACAATGACCTAATCCTCAAGACAATTTTGACCCAAAATATGATGGCATACCTTCTCGATTCTGGCTTTTTCTCTTGCCAGACGTTCTTCCCTCAGTTTATTGATTCGTTCTTGCATGGATTCCATTGTTCTTAAAGGTTTCCGGCACCTAATATGAGCACAAACATAAAATTTAAATTCTTGTTATAATTCGCGTCGTTAAACAGATTTCTGTCCTTAGTCACCTTTTGATTATTTAATATTTTAACACAATTAATATTACGTCAATACACGAATAAAACTAATAAAATTATTTATTTAATGGCATTAAATTACTTGAACTAAATAAAAAGCCTCCACTGGTAAGACTATTTTTCATAGAACGTTGTCGGTTATAGAACGGACGCGTAAAATTCAAATACAAAACAATACAAGTGCCGTTCCAGAGAGAGGAAATGTTGGGATATACAGCATGAATTTAAAAATTCTGTTATAATTTACTGGTTGGTTGAAATGTATAATTTTTGGGCTCAGATAAAATAGCCCCGCAAAAATATTTTTTTTCCTAATTTTCGACTATTTTGCTAATTAGTCGTTCGTTCATCGTTTGTTTTTGATTGTTCACCGTTAATTATTGTTTGTTCTTTATTTATTAATTAAATAAAAATTAATTTAAAATCTACCTTCAAGTTAGCCCCGCTATTGCAGTTTTTAATATTATGCTATCAAAAATTACTTCTATCTATTGGTTTTTGATTGTTCGTCCATAAATAATGTTTGTTCTATTGCGAAATTGCTGATTTCTGGATAATTAATCGTTTTAATTAGTAAAATACATTTAAGCAAAATGTGTTCACAGCGCATGCTTCAACTACAAGTTTAAATTTTAAACGCGGTTTTAATGGTTGTAAAAAAAACAATTAGGTGGAATTAGGTATAAATCCTACAAAAGCAACTAATTTGTATACAGTACAATTCAAAAAATTAAATAAATAAAATAATGTGCTCACTCATAAATAGTGTTTGAGAAGCATTTGAAAAAATAATTATTCACAAGCATCATTCATAAAGAATACTTTTTTGAATAAAAATAATCAATGTAAAAAAGGAATTCTTAGTAAAATTTAATTGATAAAATGCCTTTTAGGTTATGTGATTACTATCATGTGATTATTTTTTATAATTTTTTTTACAGATTCAAAATTATATTATTAAGAACCATTTTCAATAAAACAACTATAGGAATTATAACACATGAAGTATTTTGCCCGCTTTTGATTACCAAAATGGAATTGCCATATCATTGGTATGAATTGCTTAAGAATTGTAGGTACAAATCATCTCCTTTCCAGGTGATTGAAATTGCTCCTGGAGAAGTTTTTAGAAAATGGACAATATTTCTGACTGGAAAATACATGAAGAACTGTAGTATTCCCATTCAAAAGCAAAGAGAAATAATGGTCTCAAAAGAATATGATCACAAGATAATATTGCACAGAGAAAATTACAATGGAGCTTGGGAGAAATCTAAAATAACTAATAAAATTATTATTATGAGCAATGAGTTTGAACTTCCTGACTTTGCATATAAAGCTTTTTTGCCTATAAGTGAAGTTAAATATAAAGATTTAACGCATTTGATACCATTTTTTACAAGAGAAACACAATTTTTTTATGAAGCATTATAATATGATTCCAAAACCAAAACATGTTATGATTAACTCAGTTTTTCATAGTATAGGAGTAATTTCCTAAAAGACATTCCTTGTTTTAAACTTGTTAGAAAATGCTTATAATTTTTATTTAATTTATTATTGTTTTGTTTTTAATAAAATGTGGTGTAATTTGAATTATAATGTTAAAGAAATATCTAATGAATAGATGTAAGGGTAAGAGACTTTGCAAATTCATCTCAATAACAAAATAATGACTTTTAAACTTTAAATTGTGTTTTTCTCTTAATTAGTAAAATTGGACATTCCGTCTTCTCTGTCTGTACCCTTCAATTATATGGGTTACATCTGGTAGAGTGTAGTAGAAGGTAATGATGCCTATAAATTAAATATTTGTTAAAATTACATTTATTAAGAGCCAGTTATTCAAAGATTAAATTAAAACTTGTTTGGAGAATGAATCTATAATTAAAAATTCTACAGATGTTTAAACCATAAAGTTGGCATGATAATTAGTCAGGACCTTCCAGGAGGCCGCCGACCTCGCCGCGGTTGGAACTGGTAACGTGGCGAGGAGAATTCGGAGGCTGGGCCTCACAGTGGCTCTCCATAAATCTGAGGCCATATGTTTTCATCGGCCTCGGATGGGACCACCTGCTGGGGCCCACATTAAGATTGAGGGCGTTCGAATTCCCATCGGCAAGCAGCTCAAATACTTAGGGCTGCTGCTGGACAGTCGGTGGGAGTTCCGCGCCCATTTTGAGATGATGCAGCCGAAGTTGTTGCGGGTAGCAGGCGCTCTTTCCGGCCTGCTGCCCAACCTGGAAGGTCCGGGCATCCCTTGCCGAAGGATGTACATGGGAGGCGTGCGCCAGCGCACGCTGAGGCTTGCGCAGAAGAGCGACGCAGCGCTTGCTCAGGGACTCAGCCCATACTGGGCTTCCATACAACGCCATAGACCGCACGACTCCCATGTACATCCTTCGGCAAGGGATGCCCGGACCTTCCAGGTTGGGCGCAGGCCGGAAAGAGCGCCTGCTACCCGCAACAACTTCGGCTGCATCATCTCAAAATGGGCGCGGAACTCCCACCGACTGTCCAGCAGCAGCCCTAAGTATTTGAGCTGCTTGCCGATGGGAATTCGAACGCCCTCAATCTTAATGTGGGCCCCAGCAGGTGGTCCCATCCGAGGCCGATGAAAACATATGGCCTCAGATTTATGGAGAGCCACTGTGAGGCCCAGCCTCCGAATTCTCCTCGCCACGTTACCAGTTCCAACCGCGGCGAGGTCGGCGGCCTCCTGGAAGGTCCTGACTAATTATCATGCCAACTTTATGGTTTAAACATCTGTAGAATTTTTAATTATAGATTCATTCTCCAAACAAGTTTTAATTTAATCTTTGAATAACTGGCTCTTAATAAATGTAATTTTAACAAATATTTAATTTATAGGCATCATTACCTTCTACTACACTCTACCAGATGTAACCCATATAATTGAAGGGTACAGACAGAGAAGACGGAATGTCCAATTTTACTAATTAAGAGAAAAACACAATTTAAAGTTTAAAAGTCATTATTTTGTTATTGAGATGAATTTGCAAAGTCTCTTACCCTTACATCTATTCATTAGATATTTCTTTAACATTATAATTCAAATTACACCACATTTTATTAAAAACAAAACAATAATAAATTAAATAAAAATTATAAGCATTTTCTAACAAGTTTAAAACAAGGAATGTCTTTTAGGAAATTACTCCTATACTATGAAAAACTGAGTTAATCATAACATGTTTTGGTTTTGGAATCATATTATAATGCTTCATAAAAAAATTGTGTTTCTCTTGTAAAAAATGGTATCAAATGCGTTAAATCTTTATATTTAACTTCACTTATAGGCAAAAAAGCTTTATATGCAAAGTCAGGAAGTTCAAACTCATTGCTCATAATAATAATTTTATTAGTTATTTTAGATTTCTCCCAAGCTCCATTGTAATTTTCTCTGTGCAATATTATCTTGTGATCATATTCTTTTGAGACCATTATTTCTCTTTGCTTTTGAATGGGAATACTACAGTTCTTCATGTATTTTCCAGTCAGAAATATTGTCCATTTTCTAAAAACTTCTCCAGGAGCAATTTCAATCACCTGGAAAGGAGATGATTTGTACCTACAATTCTTAAGCAATTCATACCAATGATATGGCAATTCCATTTTGGTAATCAAAAGCGGGCAAAATACTTCATGTGTTATAATTCCTATAGTTGTTTTATTGAAAATGGTTCTTAATAATATAATTTTGAATCTGTAAAAAAAATTATAAAAAATAATCACATGATAGTAATCACATAACCTAAAAGGCATTTTATCAATTAAATTTTACTAAGAATTCCTTTTTTACATTGATTATTTTTATTCAAAAAAGTATTCTTTATGAATGATGCTTGTGAATAATTATTTTTTCAAATGCTTCTCAAACACTATTTATGAGTGAGCACATTATTTTATTTATTTAATTTTTTGAATTGTACTGTATACAAATTAGTTGCTTTTGTAGGATTTATACCTAATTCCACCTAATTGTTTTTTTTACAACCATTAAAACCGCGTTTAAAATTTAAACTTGTAGTTGAAGCATGCGCTGTGAACACATTTTGCTTAAATGTATTTTACTAATTAAAACGATTAATTATCCAGAAATCAGCAATTTCGCAATAGAACAAACATTATTTATGGACGAACAATCAAAAACCAATAGATAGAAGTAATTTTTGATAGCATAATATTAAAAACTGCAATAGCGGGGCTAACTTGAAGGTAGATTTATAAATTAATTTTTATTTAATTAATAAATAAAGAACAAACAATAATTAACGGTGAACAATCAAAAACAAACGATGAACGAACGACTAATTAGCAAAATAGTCGAAAATTAGGAAAAAAAATAATTTTGCGGGGCTATCTTACAGGAGCCTAATTTTTGTGTATAAATGTACATGTAGCCATTTGCATTTAGGTTTGTATATACATAATACAAAAAATTATTAAATATAAAGCAATATTTTTTTTGGCGTCACTAAAATTTTCATTTCCACAGGTTGCATTACTATTGATATACCTATTACTTATGGACGTGGACTGTGTTTCGTTACTCCTCTAGAGTATTCTAGCTGGAGAATCCAATATAATGTTCTAATTAATAAGCCTAATATAGTTTAATGACTTTTAAGATTGTCTGCATCCGTAAAAAAACCGGCCAAGTGCGAGTCGGGCTCGCGCACAAAGGGTTCCGTAGCAGCAAATATAATAATTTTCATCGTTTTCAGTGTAAGCACAATAACTTAACCAAAATTACAGTTAAATCAACCTATCTCAAAAACTATAAGAGATACTTTGATCAAACCAAAAATCGTTGAAAGAGTTAATTAGCATGCATCACCTCTATTTTTTTTAGAATTTTATACCCCGTAGTTATAAAAATAGAGGGGGGGGGACATACTTTTTACGACTTTGAGAGCTGATATCTCAAAAACTGTTCACTTTAAGAAAAATGTTTTTTAGAAAACTTTATATCATTTTAAAAGACCTTTCCATTGATACCCCACACGGGTATGTACATCGAAAAAAAAAATTTCATCCCTCAGTTACATGTATGGGGGGCCCCACCCCCAATTCTTTTTTTTACTATTTAGTGTCATATTTTTGTAGCGGTTCATACAACACATATTCCCATCAAATTTCATCACTGTAGTACTTATAGTTTCCGAGTAAATCGGCTGTGACAGACGGACAGACGGACAGACGGACAGACGGACATGACGAAACTATAAGGGTTCCGTTTTTGCCATTTTGGCTACGGAACCCTAAAAAGGGATTTTTGAAAGTTTTAAAGAAATTCTCATTATCGTCATCAAATTGTCCATAAACATAAAGTTTTTATAGTAAGACAAACCTTTTGTAACAATTTTTTCATTTTGTTTTCATATTTTAGTTCTTTATTTGAAATTTTAATAATGCAGACAGTATTATTTATAATTTGTCAAATTAATGTTAAAAATCTTGATGAAACCGCACTGTAATACTACATTTCTTCGTTCCGAAACTTGTACACAGTGCGAACAACCCAAGATTATTTTACATTGTTTAAATGAAGGTCATTAAAACGCTTGTTAAAAATAATTAAGTCATTTCTAGATGAAACAAAAACTTATTTCCTACTGTAAATATTTAATTATGCGTCGACATTGAGACGTCATCAGACAGTTGACTCGTCACATTGGTAGCACTGCTAGTGCTAATGTCCGCTGGGTCACGAGTGCGCCAGGTGAATTGCATTTTGAAACACCGGTTTATTGAATTAAATTACGTATAATTTTTGTGTACGAATTAAACGGGTGAGTGTTATACTAATATATTTATTTGTTAATTTATGTTGTGTTTACGCGGCCGTATGGTGTATTATCAAGTGCATGGAAAATGTGAAAAAAAAAATGTAGCTCAGTGTATGCCGGTCCGCGCGAAATCGTGAGATTTTGCAAAACAGGTTCTCTTTACCTCTTTTGTTTTATAAACTTTTTGATTTTTGCTGCATAGCGAATCGTGTACGGGCCGTTACGCGCTTGTAAGTGTATTACTCTGCAATAAATAAGTTTCATCTAGTTTTTATTTCACGCGTGACCGGAATTATTTTTTATTTGATTATCGTGTTTAGTGTTTGAGTATGAAATATTAAGTAAACAGTTGTTTTAAAGACACATTGTACGTATAACGTACGTACCCACATTTATTTTTGTTGCATATGTAGTAGTAAATGTGGCAGGTGGATTTCGCATTGAAAATATTTGTTTTCAGTTTAATATTTTTGAAATGAAGCGAAATGTGATTAATAAATTTATTTAAATGTACCGGATTTTTTTTCTAATATACATTTTTTTCCAATAGCAATCTTATTGGAATAAATGTTATTATAGTGAACTCAAAACACATTTTTCTAAGACGTTGAGCGAAATATTGTTGAATTTTAAGATTTATCTTAAGTTGCTACGCATGTAATCGGTGAATCATACACAAACTCTCCTATTTCGTGTCAAGGATTTATGTAATTAATACCTTTGCTTTAAAAACTATTTAACGCCCGCCATATTAATTTTTGTGACGAGTTATAGTTTAATCTAGATTTTCGCACGGTTCTAAGAGAATTTAGGCATCGTGATGTCTTATCATGCTTTTTTAGAGAGATAATATCTGATAAGGGGTTTTTGTATCAGTCCCATCTTGTGATACGGATTTAGAAATGAGTCAAATCGTATTAAGTTTGGGGAACTTTTATGTTGGAATTTATCTTATAGATATTGCTTTCCAAATAAAACACGGCGTTAGCTTTTACTTTTTGGTATTACAATTTTGAGGGGTTAGTTGAAACTTAAAAGGTTTTACGAAAGCATTTAGTAAATAAAAAAAACTAATTTTAATCGTTGGTACCTTCTGTATTTTCATTTATTAATTTGTCTTTTCAGTATCATATTTAAGATAGAGATAAAGCTATGTAAGTGGACAGCGTTTTGAATCATCCAAGATTAATCAACGATCTGATTGTGCGTATTACTGAGGCTTGAGAGGTTTTTGATGTGCTGACGTAGGATTAGGGTCCCAAGCTAAGCACATTTTGCGTTGCGCGCTGTCCTAAAATTCTACAGACCCTGTCATACCCCTTTCGGCCTCGCCTAAGTTACGAAACCGGAAGCTTATAATATTTTTTCTCGAATAAAGATTTAAAAAATATTTAACATTCTTACAATGCTATAGAAATTTATTTTTTCGCATAAAAGCTTGTGTATAAATTTTGAAGTGTCTCTAAATTCTTTAGTAGTTGAAACGATGTTAAATATTCCGCAAATAAATAGTATATGAAGGCATATGTTATCTTTTAATATCGATATCAATAATATCGCATCTAAAATCTAATTTTATTCTAATTTTAAGCTATCGAAAGTTAGGAATTAAATATAGATACACACGCCTGTATATAAGTGGGTTCCATAGACAATAGAGTGCCATAACTACAAACTTTGCGAATTTAATGCATTTACAATAAAACTTATCACTATTTTTCATAGTACGCAGTTTTCGTAGTGTTCAAAGAACATTTTTAAATATACTAATAGAATTAGCTACCTACTCGAGGCATAAAGGGTTCGCTGTGTCCTAGAAACTTTGACAGGGGTTCGTGAAACCGAACGTTTGAGAAACCCTTGTAAAAGATATTACGAAACAAGGTGTCGAGGTTTCGATCACCGCACCACGACAAATATTTGTGTAACCCACAAAGTTTCGGGTCTGGGTGTTTGTGAGACCGAAAAGTCTCGCGTAGTTTTCTGATATTGTATCCTAGTGTAGGGTCAGAATTATGTATGTGACTGTTGGGTGTATTTATTCAAATAATTTCAACTTATGACAGTATTTGATAGTATCTAATAGTTTTATACGTTTTATCTATTCTACAAATAAGATAAACATATCAATGATATCTAGATAAGGAACTATAGTGATCTTTCTGTCATCAAAACACTACTTAAAGATTTTGTTTCCATGGAATTTTAAATTTCTATGAATGCCATCATCATTATTATCATTATCAGTCTATATACGTCCCACTGCTGGGGACGGGCCTCTTCTATCTTTGCGAGGGTTAAGGCCTTAGTCCACCACACCGGCCTAGTGCGGGTTGGCGACCCACACTACTAAGAAATTCCGAAGAACTTTTAGGTTTGAAAGTACACAATTAACGTGTACCGCCTTGATACTTAATAAGTAACAGACGAGTAAGTGTGCATAATGTAAATAAATGAATGACGAAAGCGCGAGATAATACGCATAACAGTTTCGATAAGAAAAGCCGGCGTAAAAGTAAGAGTGGTGGACACGGCGTAAAGGTCGTACAAAACAAGCTCCAAGGCTGTACAATACAATTATATAATCAAGTTTTACAGGTTCTGTAAACTAGTTATAGACCTTTGCATCCCTGAAAGGTGCAAAAATGTCGTCATAATTAATCGTCATCATCATCAGCCCATACACGTCCCACTGCTGGGCACGGACATCCTTTACAACTGGGAGGGTTAGGCCTTAGTCCACCATGCTGGCCTAGTGCGAATTTGTGGATTACTTCTTCATCAACCCATATACGCCCACTGCTGAGCACGGGTCTCCTCTACCATTGAGAGGGTTTAGGCCATAGTCCACCACGCTGGCCTAGTGCGGATTGGCGGACTACACACCTAAAAAATTCCTAAGAACTCTTACGTGTGCAGGTTTCATCACGATGTTTTCCTTCACCGTTAAAGCAAGTGATAATTCATTGTGAATACACACATAACTTCGAAAAGTCAGAGGTGTGTGCCTGGGGTTCGAACCCGCGACCGTCGAGATTCTCGACCGCGCGCCCAAACCTCGAGGCCATCACTGCTTCAAATTGCTGAATTTGTGGATTACACAACTAAGAAATTACTGGAATCTTTTTGGTGTGCAGGATTCCTTACGATGTTTCTTTCACCGTTATAGTACATAATTCATTGTGAATACAAACTTCGAAAAGGCAAAGGTCTGAGTTTTGAACCTACGGTAGTCGAGATTCTCAACCGCACCCCTTAACCTCGAGGCTATCATCATCCCACACACGCCCCCTACTGGGCACAGGCCCCTCTACGACTTAAAGACGTGAAGGCGTGACAAACTTACCTACACATCACTACATAGTATAAAACAAAGTCGCTTTCTCTGTCCCTATGTCCTTTTGTATGCTTAAATCTTTGAAACTACGCAACGGATTTTGATGCGGTTTTCTTAATAGATAGAGTGATTCAAGAGGAAGGTTTATATGTATGATAACATCCATTAAATATCAGCATTGCACCCGTGCGAAGGTGGGGCGGGTCGCTAGTTACTAATATAGGTAAGAGTCTCTGAAGTTTCTTATATGGGCAACGTCATCCATCATCATCATCATCAACAGCCCTTAATTCGTCCACTGCTGGACATAGGCCTCTCCTATGGCACGCCACTGGGCTCGATCTTCGGCTCTCCTCCTCCAACCACTGCCAGTCACGTCATCCATATAATTCTTAAATTTTAAAATGAAGTAAGTAAAACCAATAACGCCTCGAAAGCACTATCTCGAGAAATGTTAAAGACCTCTTATCGCTCTCATTAAGCTCCTGTCGTATTTATCTCGAGTGTTGACGTCATAGCATTTTTTTAATGGCAACACTACAGTATATACAAGGAGAAATTATGTAACAACTATGGTTGCATAATTTTTTTATTCTTAGAAATTTTTAGGTGTGTAGTCCGCCAACCCGCACTAGGCCAGCGTGGTGGACTAAGGCCTAAACCCTCTCAATGGTAGAGGAGACCCGTGCTCAGCAGTGGGCGTATATGGGTTGATAATAATGAAGGATATATTTGGATGGTGATACGTGAAAACTGCATCGAAATCAGTTGAAAAATGTAGCAGTATCTTGAAAGTATTAGTTGCATAGTGATCGCATCTTGCTATCTCTTTCGCACACATGCGCTTTATACAATGACGTCGCAGTCCCCAAATTCTTTTACGACTACGTAACAGGTACCCTCATTACCAGATTTGGAAGCTATACGACTTTTAAGTTCTGAATAAATTTAAATAATTGTTTTGAGTTCAGAATCAAGATCATCTATTGGTTTAAGAATGATATTTTAAAACGTATTATCATCTATATTGAGTGCACCAATAAAATATGTAAAATTGTTTATTCTACAAATTATCATCTCGTTATACAGGATGTATTCAAACCGTAATTGGGAACTAAGGCGGGTAATAGCTAAGGTGATTAAAGAAAATCCCGACAAAAAATGACCTTTATATGACTAATAAAAAAAAGGGTAAAAAATTATTAATTTTCAAACCCCCCAAAAGGCTGAGCAAAACTTAAATAACTTCTTTCAAGTAACATTCAAATTGAAAGCGATGTCGTTACTGATAATAGTATAAGAAATCCGGTTTTTATGGAACACTGCATTCGAAGCAAGTTTTAAGTTATTCAGATATTTGAAAGCTGATTAATTATTTTTACACCAATCAGTCTCCACAAGATTCAAGTTGAAAGTATATCAACTATGTAAGCCAACTGCCTATCTACTAGGGAATGCAATCCCGATCCCGCGAGATCGGGATCCCGCGGGATCCCGGATAATTTTTCGGGATCAATCCCGACGCATCATTTGACGAGATCTCGTTCGAGATTGACGGGATTGGGCGGCAGTAGTCAGGATTTATTTCAGTGTGGAGGAACAAGGCGGCGATTTTTGCAGTTTGCATATTATTGCTTCGCCACGCTATTGCCAACCCGTGTTGAGTCGGAGAGGGCATTCTCAGCAGCGCGTTACATTGCAAAGGACATTAGATGCCGTTTAGCAGATGATACTATTAATAGGTAGTAGGTACCTTTTGTTTTTTAAAGAGTCATTTTCAAAATCACTCGTTTTAGGTAACTACTTCCTAATTCCTTTTAAATATGTTTATTATTTTGATTACCTAATTTACCTATGTTAATTTCCTTAAAACCTGATAATTATTTTTGGTTGGTAAGATTAAAGAATAAAGGTTTTTATTTTCTTTCGAGTAATATTTATTTATTTATTTATATACTTCTTGTACACTATACAATAAAATAAATATAAAACATTAATGAAGCATAACGAAAACAATATAGGCACAATAGGCGGTCTTATCGCTAGCTGCGATCTCTTCCAGACAACCTACGCAACTGGAATTAAGGGTTCTGGCAGTTGTCTACAGAATTGTAAAAAAGAAGCAGAAAAAAATCTAATAATGTATATCAATAACAAATACATACATAAACATACATACATGAATGTAAAAAGAAGATATGTTAACTTAATATTGAATAGAAGGTAGTAGTGTAAAGATTGCATGAGTAATTTACAGAAATCAAAATAACACTATTAATAAAAGAATATAAATACTAAACGACATACATATACAAATACGAATTTACCAAATAAAATGTAAAGTTAAGAATAGTAAGATCTGAGAAAATTTTCTTTTTTTAAAGTGGAAAGCTTTACGAATTTTTAGTGGCAATTCATTCCACAGACGTGCAGCATGGACTGTAAAAGAATTATTAAGAATTTTGGCGCTATGCTGAGGAATTTCAAGTGTTAAATTTTCTGAGGACCTAAGCGGTCGTGCATGACCGCCCTGTGGATTGGGGGTGTAAGAATTCCGCCACGGTATTCCCTATCTGTCGTAAGAGGCGACTAACAGGGGTACTGGGGTAGCAGGGCGTACTGCGGGGGCGGTACCCTATGATAGCAACCCCGAGATTGGCGGCAAAGGACGTGACCTCTTAACTGTCGCGGACGTTAAAAATGAACGTCCAAATAGATTAAGTGGAGGGCATACCAAGCCCTCCCAATTTGGAGGGGTCCATAATTGGACGGTGCGCTGGGCGGCAGCGGACCATTTAGGGCACTACTGGCCCTGAGATGCCGTAAAACCGCCCTAAATGCGCGTGATGGTCACCGAAAGATTTTAGTCGGTATGCTGGCGTAGCCAGTGACCCCGACATACCCCTTACGGCCTTCCCCCGTGGTACCGAACGGGAGCTTAAGGCGCTTTCCTCTCGTGATAAAAAAAAAAAAGCGGTCGTGCATGTGTAGCGCTTAGAAAACGGAACCTATCTTTAAGATAACGGGGAGCAGTACGATTGAATAAAAATTGAAAGAGTAGCAAAAGAATACGAGTATTCCGGCAAAGGCGTATAGATACCCACTTGAGTTTATCACGAAATTCAGAGACGTGGTCATATTTTTAATATGTTATTTTACTTAACCTCACTATCACAAACAAGCAGTTATTAGATTTTTTAGTCATCCAAATTAATTACTTTTTTAAAACTAGACGGGATCCCGAAAATTCCGGGATCCCGCGGGATTGATATTTCTAATCCCGCGGGATCTCGAATTTGCAATCTCGAGTCGGGATTGCATTCCCTACTATCTACCAAATCTGCTAACCCGCACTAGGCCAGCGTGGTGGACTAAGGCCCAAATCCTCTTAGTTGCAGGGGAGGCCCGTGCTCAGCGGTTGAATGTATATGGACTGGTGTTAGTTAGTCTCTGATACGACTCGGCGGTCGCGTGTTCAAACCAATTGCCGATACCTATGACTTTTCCAATTTATGTGTGTGTTTACAATATAGTACCATTTCCCGTAACGGTGAAGAAAAACATCGTGATGAAACCTACACATCTAAAAGTTCTTGTGAATTTCTTAAATGTGTAGTCCGCCAACCCGCACTAGGTCAGCGTGGTGAACTAAGGGACACCCTCTCAATGGTAGAGGAGGCCCCAGTAACGGGACGTAAATGTTCTAATGATGACGATGATAATCATAATGAAGATGATAATAATGGTGATGCAGATGAAATCATCCAAATATCCATAGAAATGCTCTAAAAATGAACAAATATCACCCAAATATAAAGTAAATTGTCCGTGTTTACTGAACGCGACAAGCCGGTCCGCAGTTAGGCACTGCCGTTTGCCTTGAGATATATTCGGGCGCACTTTCATTTGTATTCAGCTCGGTGATAACTGTGCGGACGTGTCGTCTGAGATCCGGAGATCTAGATTTTACTCTAGAAAACCTAGATTTGTACCGAATTTAGGTTGAAAAATGTTTTAGCAAATAGTAGGAGGCTTTCTTTATCCCTTGTCTGTACCAAAAGTTGGTAAAGTATATATAATTTCGCCAGGTTCAACTCAATGAGTCCGCCAACCCGTGCTGGGCTAGCGTGGTGGACTATAGCCTAAACCCTTTGAAGGTTAGCGGAGGCCTGTGTCTAACGTATATGGATTGCATGTATTAAATCTTTCCTCTTTGTAATATTAGTCAAGTAGGAATGACCTTGACGTTAATCTGGTCGAGAATCATGGCAGTCGTGGGTTCAAATCCCAGGCACATACCTTTGACTTTTTGAAATTAAGCGTATTCACAACGAATTATGACGTACTTTAACGGTTAAGCAAAATATCATAAGAAAACCTGTACATCTAAAAATTCTCTGGAATTTCTTAGCTGTATAGTCCGCCAACCCGCACTAAACCAGCGTCGAGGACTAAGACCTAAATACCCTCAGTTATAGAACCATTCCGTGCTTAGCAGTGGTCAGTATTCTTTTACAATACTGCAGTGAATCCAAGAATTTATCGTAAATAACAAATAACCACATATTGTTAAAGAATTCCGACATTGTCTCGTATGACTCACGTCTAGACACGTACAATCAATTTCTCGGTTCGCTCGTGACTCACATAGTGTGAATCTCAACGGAAATATGTGTTTTTTGTCGTTTGTGAATCCTTCAATTTTGCGTGTATTAAGTATTGATGCGTGTCGATTTTCTAATAGATTTGTAGATGATATGTAATGTCTATATAGTTGTTTATCGTGGAGTCAGGATATTCTCATTTATAATCATATATCTATCTATTATTTATAATTTATAATAATTATTATAATAATATATCTCATTTATAATGAAGAAAAGCCGAAATTATTGTCATTATTCGGTGACGTATCCAGACTCTACTAAGAATTTAGTAACTAAAAATGAATATACCTAAGTAGTGATGGCCTCGAGGTTTAGGTATACGGTCGAGAATCTTGACGGTTATGGATTCAAACCCCAGGCACACCTCTGACTTTTCCAAGTTATGTGTGTATTCACAATGAAGTATCACTTACTTTAACGGTGAAGGAAAACGTGATAAAACCGGCACATCTTAAAAAACTTCTTAGGAATTTCTTAGGTGTGTAGTCCGCCAACCCGCACTAGGCCAGCGTGGTGGACTAAGGACTTAACCCTCTCAATGGTAAAGGAGGAACGTGGCCAGCAGTGAGACATATATGGGCTGATAAGTCCTCTAAATCGTTTTAAGTCGGTCTAGTAGTATAAAATAATGTTAGAATCTGCTCTTTACATTGTTATACTTATGAGACATGCAATATTGTGTATCGGTTTACATTCGTTACGCTAATCGGAATTAAAATATATATAGAGAAAATATCTGTCCGTCTGTCTTAGCTTCCAACTGCTGGAACGATTTTGACAGGATTTTTACTAAAAATAGGTAGGGATACAAAGCTAAAATGGATATTTTGAACAATTAATAGGGATTTCATGTAATCATGTAACTTTATCATCAACAGCCCATATATGTTTTACTGCTAGGCAGGAGACTCCTCTTGAGCTAAGAGGGCTTAAGCCTTAGTCCACCAAACTGCCCTAGTACGGGTCATATTGTTTTATAGATTCCATTGTCAGGCACAGGGCTCTAAAATTGCGAGATTTGGTCTAAGTCCACTGGGTTTGCAAGGATAAGACTATCATAAATTATTAGATTTTAATCTCACCAAAATTAAGTTTAGAAAATATAAAATAATTATATTCCTTGGAACTGATATCTGGCGAAAAATGGGTACAGAAATGCACCTCTGTCTACCCCTTCCGAGAACATAGAAATTTGGTTATGTATTTAAGATAACTAACGACATAATTAGTTATTTTATTATACTCCTTTGTTCATTTTTATCTACGCTACAAAGGTTTGTTTGTATATTCTAATAATATACTAAATGTGATAGTGAAATTTCTGGTATGTATTTTTGTTTGATAAACCCGAACGTATTTCTAAGATGTGTAGTCCGCCAACCCGCACTAGGCCACCGTAGTGGACTAAGGTCTAAAACCTCCATTCTAGGACCCGTGCCCAGCTGTGAGATGTTAATGGGATATTTAATTGTAGGATAGGGTTATTTTTTTTTAAGTTCTACATTAGAATAGGCGAAATTATTACTAGTTTCGAAGCAGATTTCTAGACTATTGCTAAAATTGAGAATGTCAAGTAATTTCCTAGGAACCTTATTATAGAACCTTTCTCTACTTCCACTTTTACCTACCATCATCAATCCTTATACGTTCCACTGCTAAGCGTCCTCAACAACCGAAATGGTTTAGGCCTTAGTCCACGACGCTGGCCTAGTGCGATCACTGAACACCTAAGAAATATATATACCTTATTTATAAGAGAACACAATATTTTCTAAGAACAGCTGTTATTCGGTCAACGCACCTAGCAGACAAGGTCGTGCACGTAAACCATTCCAATAGCTAATGCTTATGTATTGTTAATAATTTAACTGCTATACTATCCCATA
This sequence comes from Cephonodes hylas, assembly GCA_030295005.1. Classification (NCBI taxonomy): domain Eukaryota; kingdom Metazoa; phylum Arthropoda; class Insecta; order Lepidoptera; family Sphingidae; genus Cephonodes; species Cephonodes hylas. The sequence continues at coordinate 3,632,373 of AP025387.1, read as the reverse complement.
TACGTTCTTTTTCAATTCAAAATTGAATTCTCACTTGCTGTAACGGTGAAGGAAAACATCGTGATAAAACCTGCACACCTAAAGAGTTCTTAGGAATTTCTTAGGTGTGTAGTCCGCCAACGCGCACTAGGCCAGCGTGGCGGACTATGGCCTAAACCCTCTCAATGGTAGAGGAGACCCGTGCTCAGCAGTGGGCGTATATGGGTTGATGGTGAACGTTCAATTCAATGTGAATACACATATAACTTGGAAAGTCAGAGGTGTGTGCTTGGGGTTTGAACACGCGACCGTCAAGATTCTCGGCCGTGCGCCTAAACTCGAGGTCATCACTTCTTGACATAATAAAAGGTTGCCATAATTATAAATAACTAGCTTTTGCCCGCGACTCCGTCTGCGTAGACTTTAGGGCTGAGTGCAGAAAGATAATTATTAGTGAATCTTTAATTCGTCTCATAAGTGTCCAAAAAAAGTTTTTCTTTGAAAAAGCTATTCCCGCATTTACAACATGTTTATTCCACGGGAACATTTAATTATTACTTCACAGGGTCCTATTTATCTTCATACCTAAAATTATATAACTTAGTCCAATGGTTTAGGCGTGAAACCGTAACAGATTTACAGAGTTACTCTCGCAATTATAACATGTACCCATACCCACAGGAACACATTTTCCAGGATAAAAGTATATCATGTTAATTTGGGGGGACCTACCTATCTCTATACCAAAATTCATTCAAATTGATTCAGTAGATCTTGAATATAGCGATTCCTACGGAAATCCCACAGAAATCCTGATAAAATGTATCCTTTGTTACTTCAGTTGGCCCTACCTATCTCCATACCAAAAATCATTCAAATCGGTTCAGTAGGTCCAGAAATACCCGTTCCCACGGGAATACTACATTTTCCGGGATAAATGTATCCTGTGTTACTTCTGTGGGCCCTACCTATCTCCATACCAAAAATCATTCAAATTGGTTCAGCAGATCAAGAAATACCGATTCCCACGGGAATACTACATTTTCCGGGATAAAATGTATCCTGTGTTACTTCTGTGGGCCCTACCTATCTCCATACCAAAAATCATTCAAATCTGTTCTGTAGGTCTAGAAATACCCATTCCCACGGGAATACTACATTTTCCGGGATAAAATGTATCCTACGTTACTTTATTTGGCCCTACCTATCTCCATACCAAAAATCATTCAAATCGGTTAAAAGGTTTAGGCGTGAAAGCATTACATAGGCAGTGTCATTTTCGCGTTAGAATACATGCTAATCCCACAGGAACCCTACATATTCCCGGGATAAAATGTTGTTCATGTTACTTCATAGGATCTTACTTATGTTCAAACCAAAAATCATAAAAATCGGTTAAATGGTTTAGGCGTGAAAGCGTAAAATAAATATAGCGTTTTATACCCAATCCCACGGGAATACAACATTTTCCGGGATAAAAAGTATCCTATGTTACTTCGGTGAGTCCCATCTATCTCCATACCAAAAATCATCCAAATCGGTTCAGTACTTTTTGAGTTTATTCGTAACAAACATACAAAAATACAAAAATACAAAAATACAAAAATACAAAAATACAAACCTTTCCTCTTTATAATAATAGTATAGATAATCTCGATTATAAGACTTAAAGCGATTGAAATAGTCAGGAAAAATATGGGATAAAATGGTTTGAATAGAATTAAGCAATTTTAATCTAGGCAAACCTGATTCGTTTTTTTAACTTAACAATACATATTATATCAATGATTAAAGTATTTTTTATTTTTTATGGGATAAAATGGGGTGAATAGGTACATATTACAATTGTTAAAAATCTAAGCAAACCTGTGTAATTTTCCTAGTATAGTATAGTAATAGAATGCGACCTAGATTTGTTACCACTGGGTGCAAGTATCGCGGTTAAGTAGCTTAGCTTTACGCATGGTAGCAGTACAAGGATATTATTATCAGTGAGACTGCCTCGTATTTGCTTTGGTTCTGGGTTTTTGTGAGACCGAAAAGTCTCATAGTTTCTAATACCCACGACACAAGACTCATATCTTAATGTGGGGTAAGAACTATGTATATTATTTTAATAGAATACTGCCTGCCTCGTAGTCTCGCGGTACAAGGATGTGCCGTATCTGGAGGTCTGTTATCGGGTTTTTCCATTAGGAAATTCTCAGTAACAGCATGGAGTCTGGAAATGTGCCTGAAAACGGCAATAGGCTCGCCCCCTATTACGTGGGACTGATACATGGCGAAACTATTGCTTACTGTATATCCTGTTTTCTCATCGGAATTTTTTAACTCCTTTTTTATAGTATAGATTTTATATCGTCTTTTGTATAAATAAAGCAAAGTTACAAAATGAGTTATCACAAACAGTTTTTATTCGACAAGTAAATTGGCATTATATAAACTCTTCCTTGTGCTGTGGTATTTAAAAGTAAAAATAGGTCTTTATCTGCGCACCGCCATTAATATGCACATTATATTCGCCGATAAACTTTATTGCGTGGCAATGGACTTGTTAAATTACTATTGTTTCATACAGCCCCGTGGCGCAGTCGGCTAGACATTTGTAAATTTGTCTGATACAAAAATATTTCGACCTATGCGCAGTATAAAGTTATATGTGCTTTAGCACAACTTCTCTTTCTCAGCGATTTAAACTTAATTGGGTACAAAATTGTCAGTAACTTTTTATGTTCTTCAAACAACAACAAAATGTATGATTATTATTACTTCACTAGTGCAATATATAAACAAGTTTAACTCTATTATAGATATGAAAAGTACTTTGGTGTTATGGTCATAAGTAACCTTATTCTATGCATAGGTCGATTTGTTTCGGATCTGTGAGGCAGCAATGGGCTCGAGGTTTAGGCGCGGTTGAGAATCTCGGCGGTTTAGGGTTCAAACCCTAGGCAACTCAGATTTTTATAAGTTATGAGAACAATGCTTTAACGGTGAAGAAAAACATCGTGATAAAACCTGCACAGTGCACACCTAAAAGTTCAATTAAAGTCGAATTCAATAAAAAAATTACATTGTCTTAATGTTACGGAATAAAATAGGCAGTTTTCTTTATAATAGTTTTGTTATTAATTTTTTAAAGTTCCGTACTCGGGTGCAACAGAACTCTATAGCCTCTTTCCTACTTTCATCAGGCTGTATTTCATAAACTATGATAGATATACAATTGATATTTTAACAGGTGACGTATTACTGTTGCCGCTGTCACAACGAATACTAAAAGACAGAAGAAATAAGTATTTAAGGGGGGCTCCCATACATGATATTCTGACGGTTTTTTTTTTTTCAAAAAGAATTTAGATTTTAAGAGTTCCATTTAATAATTAACCAAAAAGTTTACCATAAACTTCAAATTAGCAATCCACGCTGCCAAATAAAGGTACAGCCAAACACTAGCCAGTAATAAAATGATATGACTCGATGTTTACACAATCCGACGCGTGTTGAATATACATAGCCGTAACAATGGTGTGGAAGAACCTTTTACAATAACAATTGGAGGAAACATTGCAGTGACATCAAATTCGTCATTGAAGTTGACGAATATTAAGTTCTGTCCGGTAACTTGATTTTGCAAGCGTGATGATTATAGGCATGTTCTAAATTCTAATCCTTCTATTGATTTATATTAAAATTAATTAATTAGATAAATATACAGGGTGTATTCAGACCATGATCGGAAACGAAGGCAGGTAATAGCTACGGTGATCAGGAATTCATTGGCGTTAAAATAATTTCGACAAAAAATAAAAATTTCGACTTTTCCATACAACCATCCATAAATATTAAATGTATGTGGTTTGTATGGAAAACGTGATATTTTTATTTTTTGTCGAGTTTTTTTTAACGCCAAGTTGTTTGTGATCATCGTAGCTATAACCTGCCTAAGTTTCCGATCACGGTCCGAATACACCCTGTATAAGACACGCTACCGTGGGATTCTATACTACTTATTGTACTAATATTGTTTTAATCTCATTGTTATGTCTAAACAATAGAATAATATTTAATAAATAAAATTAGGCATTGTTACATGCACAATGGCTATAGTTTAGTGGGGGAACGGACTGTTTATTGCGCGTTCATAGGTTCGAATCCATATACGTCTTCGTCATCAACCCATATACGTCCCACTGCTGAGCACGGGTCTCCTCTACCATTGAGAGGGTTTAGGCCATAGTCCACCACGCTGGCCTAGTGCGGGTTGGCGGACTACACACCTAAGAAATTCCTAAGAACTCTTAGGTGTGCAGGTTTCATCACGATGTTTTCCTTCACCGTTAAAGCAAGTGATAATTCAATGTGAATATACACATAACTTCGAAAAGTCTGAGGTCTATACTTGGGGTTCGAACTCGCGACCGCCGAGATTCTCGACCGCGCGCCTAAACCTCGAGGCCATCACTGATTCATATACGGCTTAATGGTAATAAAATTAGCTGTAATTGTGATGATAAGAATAGTGGACAAGTTGGTTTTATAAGGTTAGTGGTAGTGAGTTCGAATTCAAGTTAATTCTGTATTCATTATGAATCATCACGCATATTACTCTTGAATGAAAACGCGTAAAATATCTAGTTTGAAAGTTGCTCAAAGTTAATTAAATGACGTTTCTCAATTTTAAGGAATTTTACATCTTCTGTGGTTTTGGAAAGATAGAGAGCTGATGATACAGGTTTGACTACTAAGTTGGGCAAATTATTAATGAGTTTCCGTCAAGATCATTCCATTAAATTTTTCTAGATATGTATGTACATAGCAGTGGCGGTACTTCCATAGAAACCCGAAAGCCCGACTTGCCTTACATAGTTCCGAATAACGAACTTAACGATTGTTTATTTATAAAATAACGCTATAAACGTGAATGTGAGTACTAACCGGTAGGTATTTATTAGTCCTACGTACCAAAAACAATATGCTGCTACTAAATAAACATTTGGGCTTGCCTTAGTTTGACACCCTAGGCACGCCACTGGTACATAGGTATCGAAACTTGGAAGTAGAAATACAAATATTTCTGTGTACTTTTTAGAGAATGTATGTTACAATAATTCAAATGTTCAGCGATTTATTAACAATAGAAACACATCGGTTACAGTCTTAATGTTAAAATGCCGTGACTTCAGTGACCAAAGGAATGCGAATAAAGAATATTTATTTATACTTAATTCAAAGTTTGTATAGGTGGACTTAATGCCTAAGGCATTCACTTACAGTTAGGGGCTATCCATAAATTACGTCACACGAAATTAATTTTTTGACCCCTACCCCCCTCCTTGTCATACCCGGTCACATTTGTAGGACTCCCTCCTCCTCTCTAGTGTGACATCACACATTTTGCAATTTTCTATCTAAAAATTATTGGATAAAAACAGGAGTTCCGAATTTGTTTTATTTTGAAAGAGACTTAGGTCGTCGGCGCTTGCCACGTCTCACTATTACAGCGAGTGGCCAACTTAACATTTTGAATTTTATGTTTATGTAAGAAGAGATGCAAAGATTTCTGAATATTTCTGTAACAGTGCAAAGTTCGTGTATTAATAAGATTTTGAAATGTGACGTCACAATATTTAGGTCCCCCTAGTGTTGTCTATCTATCCCCTTCCACCCCCTTGTCACACAATGTCAATGTGTGACGTAATTTATGGACGGCCCCTATTGCCTGTCTTAGTTTTTGATCACGGTCTTTTTAAACCTCGTCCAACGTTCTTAAAATATATTGAGAGGCCGCGAAATTAAAAAAGTTTATTTTTTTAGTGTTTATCAAGAGCATTACTTTTAGCGTTCAGTTAGCACCTTGAAGTAACGAAGCCATGTCGGTTTGAGGCCTCCCGTTAATTGATTTACAATGCGCACGGATTATGGCAGATTTTTTATAAATACAACTGGCCAAGTGCGAGTTGGACTCGTGCGCGACGGGTTCCCTACCATTATTTATAAAAACGGCAACAAAATTACTCTTGTATGGGAGTCCCACTAAAATATTTATAAATTTTAATTTTTAGGATTTTTTGTTATAGGGGTAAAATTTTTACTTTTTACGTTTCTGATGTTCCCGGCGATGAAAATTATTATAATTATGTATTTGAATAATAGCAACGTTTGAAATCTAGAAAGCTAGAGATAAGATTTAAGTTTCTGAGGGATCTTATGTCCTATGACGGGGTAATATTTTCTTAATAGCGTTATTAATAATAACTACAATAATCTACGGCTAAAAACCTCGGTTATTTGTTTAAATTACTCCAACTTTTAGATATAGTAATCATCAGTACGTATACGTGCAACTGCTAGACATAGGCCTCCTCTACAACTGAGAGGGTTTAGTCCTTAGTCCACCACGCTGGCCTAGTGCGGGTTGGCGGACTACACACCTAAGAAATTCCTAAGAACTTAGTCTAAATATATGGTTATTTATAATTTTGTAATTGCGGACATGTATTTAAAATTAATCCTTTAAGAGGTTTTTTAAACGCACTTTTCTCAGGAACTACTGGTTCGATTCAAAAAATTATTGTTGTGTTGAATTTTCCACTTATCTAGGAAGGTTATCATCACGGTATTACCAATCTATACTAATATTATAAAGCTGAAGAGTTTGTTTGTTTGTTTGTTTGTTTGAACGCTAGGATCTCAGGAACTACTGGTCCGATTTGAAAAATTCTTTCACTGTTAGATAGCACATTTATCGAGGAAGGTTATAGGCTATATATCATCACGCTACGACCAATAGGAGCGGAGCAGCAATAAAGAATGTTTCAAAATCGGGGACTTTTTTCCTTTTTGTGAGCTTCCGCTGCGTACGCTGCAGAAACGGTTAAAGTTTCGCTAAAATAAAGTATGACAGAATTGTTCCCCTTTAAAAATTCTAAAAAAAAATCCGCGACAGCATATGTCTATCTTTTAAGGTTGGCTCACTATAACGTTTTTTATTCTAACCAAATTTATTTTGAAGAAAGCATTATTTGTGAAGGTGTTTTTACAAACATGATGTTAATCCAAATAAATACGTTATTCATTACAAGTATTTAATACAAAATAAATTTGTCCTTTACATCATTTGATTTCAATAAGTATCTTAGAAGATATCGCAGTTTCAAAATAATGATCAAGCGCGCAATAATGATACTCAAGGCGTCGACCGGCGCGTTACGGTTTCACGTTGAAACAATTTGACCGATTGTATGATTTTTGTATATTTAAGTAAATTGGGCTCTGCGGAGTAAAATACTACAACTAATTTTCTTTCTGAACCCAACCCTGTAGTCCACGCAGACGGAGTTGCGCGCAAAAGCTAGTAATAAATAAGCATGCATTAAAAAATATGTCAAATACTAGAAAAATAATATATTTCGAGTCTAAAATTTTGTATACGGAAATACGAACATAATACACAAGACTATCTTAATGTAGGGTCAGAACTATGTGTGTGGTGTATATAATGGAATTAATTATTATTAACGAATATACAAATAAATACACCCAACAGTCACATACATAGTCCTGACCCCACACTAAGATACGAGTCTTGTGTCGTGGGTGTCAAAAACTACGAGAGACTTTTCGGTCTCACAAACACCCAGACCCGAGACAAATATTTGTGGATCACACAAACATTTGTCTCGGTGCGGGGATCGACGCGGCCTCTCGTTTCGCAAGCTGGTGTCTAGCCAACTGCGCCACGGAGCTGTCATATTGTTCGTTATTTGTTATTTAATCATGAAACTTTTGTTTTTCAGTATATAAATCAAAATGATTACGGCAGTCAATGAGTTCCTAGACGATTTGCGGTGAGTTCGCGCACGCATTGCCTTAATGTTGCCAACTTACTAACAATTAATTTATGGTAGAAAATAAGGCACTAATATTGCACTCCTTGACAGCACGCTTTTATTAATATTGCCAACGTAAATAATTATAATTGCACTTTTGATAAACAAGGTGTTAAAGTTAGTTAATTAAAGATCTGTTATTGGGTGGGCTATTTAATGCTTGAGGGGTTTTGCCTTAGTCTACTCCGCTGGTCTAGGCAGAGTCGAGAATCTCGGCGGGTGCGGGTTCGAACCCCAGGCACACACCTCTGACTTTTCGAAGTTATGGGTGTATTCACATTGAATCATCACTTGCTTTAACGGTGAAGGAAAACGTGATGAAACCTGGACACCTAAGAAGTTCTTAGGAATTTCTTAGATGTGTAGTCCGCCAACCCGCACTAGGCCAGCGTGGTGGACTATGGCCTAAACCCTCTCAATGGTAGAGGAGACATGTGCCCAGCTGTGGGACGTAAATCGGTTGTTGATGATGATGAATCGCTATGGACGGTTTCTTGATAATTTTCATCGTTTGAAGTGTGATATAATTTATTAGGTATACATGTTAAGATTGTGTTTAAGCTGCGGTTTTCCGAGATATTGTCAAAATTGACAGTTTTTTAATTTAAATTTAACGGCTTTTCAAACAGTACGCTTAAATTAATGATGTTATATTAGAAAATTCTTAGTAGCAGCACAGTATCTGAATATGTGCCCGAAAACCGCAATAGGCTCGCCCCATATTACGTAGGAATGGCATGCCTGGCGAAATGTGGGTGCAGAAATATATATCTAGGAATTTAGTTGTGAAGTTATGTATGTATGTATATTTGTATATACCAGTGGCGGTACTTCTATACAAGCCTTAAAGCCTGTCTTACAAAACTACAAATAATAATTTCGAAGTTATAAATCTCTACTTAACAGAAGCTAAATGTGATATATAAATGAGAATATCCTGAGGCCTCCAAAACAATTATTTACTGGTATGTACTACCCAAATTTACTTGTAACTGACTGGACATAAAATTTCTTATCGTATGTCTGTTACTTATTAATATATCGACCTATGCATCGAATAAGGTTACTAATGACTATAACACCAAAGTACTTTTTATGTCTATAATAGAGTTAAAATTGTTTATATATTGCACTAGTAAAGTAATAATGATTATAAATTTTGTTGTTGTTTGAACAACATAAAAATTTACTGATAATTTTGTGCCCAATTAAGTTTAAATCGCTGAGAAAGAGAAGTTGTGCAAAAGCACATATAACTTTATTCGATGCATAGGTCGATATATCTTCTACAGATTATATATGTGTTTGAGTATATTTAAAAAAAAGCAGTGATGGCCTCGAGGTTTGGGCGCGCGGTCGAGAATCTCGGCGGTCGCGGGTTCGAACCCCAGGCACACACCTCTGACTTTTCGAAGTTATGTGTGAATTCACGTTGAATTATCACTTGCTTTAACGGTGAAGGAAAACATCGTGATGAAATCTGCACACCTAAGAGTTCTTAGGAATTTCTTAGGTGTGTAGTCCGCCAACCCGCACTAAGCCAGCGTGGTGGACTATGGCCTAAACCCTCTCAATGGTAGAGGAGACCCGTGCTCAGCAGTGGGCGTATATGGGTTGATGAAGAAGATATTTAAATACTTGAGATATCTCGACCACTTTTGTTTTTGTAAGCATTAGCACTTACTTTCTGTTTTCTAAGTCATTAGCAGTCATTTTAATACATTTAAATTGTGAATGGGGATCGTCCACATAGTACGCTATTAGAAAGCTCGTATTTACTTTAAAATGTTTAGGGTTTGATACTTCGCACCTATATTTTTTTGGCGCGATTGGTATATTTTAGGGATCTTGTGCTGTAATTTAAATTAAACCCTTATTTAGTATAATGAGTAGGTAATGAGCGATCTGGTTTTATGATATTTGATAGATTTTAAATAAGAAATGACTTAGGAACTTTTCGATCGCGAATTTCCTTATGGATTACTTATACTTTGAAAACTATCATCGTCATCATTGCTGAGCGCGGCCCTCTACCATTGAGAGCGTTTTGGCCTTAGTCCACACCACGCTGGCCTAGTGCGGGTTGGCGGACTACACTCCTAAAATATATTTCAAATAAAATAGTTTCACAAAATTTCTAGTAGTCACTCAAGTACCCAAGTAACACGATTTGTCAACTCACTCTTTACACAATGTTTACCATCTATCACAAATTTGCGAATACATAGCTGCTTATGACCCAAGTTAACAACTCCTTCTTCTAACAAATAACGCAATGGACTTTGCAGTACCGATGTGATCGTTTCCGTTCAACTCAGTCGGCGTGACATATGTCCGAGCCTTTAATTAGCGTCATTAGTAAACTGAGGGCGCTAAGTGGGGACTAAAAGTCGTGAGATTGGTACGTGAGCTGCGTACCAGACGGTCGCGGATTCGATTCGACAAATTCCTTTGCAGTGAGTGGTAGTTCAAGTATTTAAAATGAATGAATTAGGAATTTAACGGTGAAAGAAAACATTGTGAGGAAAACTAGTATTTAAATAAAGTGTCTGAAGCAGTTATGGCCTTGAGGTCTAGTCGCGCGGTCGAGAATCTCGGCGGTGGCGGGTTCAAACGCCAGGTACACACCTCTGATTTTAAAAGTTATGTGTGTATCCACAATGAATTGTCACTTACATTAACGGTGTCTGGAATAGTGAGGCAACCTGTACGCCTAAAGTTCTTAGGAATTTTTGGAGTATAGTCCGCCAACCTGCAACTGACCAGCGTGGTGGATTTAGGCCTAAAACTCAGTTTTATAGGAGGCCTTAGCAGTGGAACGTATACAGATTGATGATGAAGATTATTTTCATATCGCTAGCTCACTATTAGGCGCCCCATACACCTACAATAATATTGCACAATCTTTTTATTGTTCAATAATATTGAACACCCTCCTTTGACTCCAGACGTTCAATAAATTCTGTCAATAAAATTGACTAACCAGTCTGATCAATATTTTCGTGCGAGCAACATGTCTGACGACGAAGTTTTGGCGGCAGCTACGCTGGTGATTTTGTTGAAAAGAAAAAAAAGAAATATATTGCGCAATATTAACCCTACACAGCGCAATAAAAAAATATTGTTCAATAAAAATTAAGCTCCCTCAATCTTTTGTTCAATCACGGCGCAATGCTTCAATATTATCCCTACACGTTCAATAATATTGTACAATCAGAATATTGTTCAATATTATTGAAGGTGTATGGGGCACCTTACAAGGTTGTAGGTTACAATTTTAGCACTTATTTACTTATCGTTACTACGAGGTTCTATGAGTTATATAGATATAGAATTTCGTAGTATTCATCCGTACTAATATTATAAATGCGAAAGTAACTCTGTCTGTCTGTCTGTCTGTTACGCGTTCACGTAAAAACTACTGAATGAATTTTAATGAAACTTTACAATAATATAGCTTATACATCAGAATAACTCATAGGATACATTTTTATCCCGGAAAATGTAGTATTCCCGTGGGAATGGGTATTTCTGGATCTACCAAACCGATTTGAATGATTTTTGGTATGTGCATAAATAGGACTCTGAGAAGTAAAATAGACTATAACTTATTTTCTATCTGGACTCAAACCCGAAGTCTACGCGGACGGAGTCGCGGGCAACAGCTAGTAACTAAATAAGTGCTAAAATTGTAACATACAACCTTGTAATAGCAGTGGCGTGCCTAGGGTGTCAAACTAAGGCAAGCCCAAATGTTTATTTAGTAGCAGCATATTTTTTTTGGTACGTACGACTAATAAATACCTACCGGTTAGTACTCACATTCACGTTTATAGCGTTATTTTATAAATAAACAATCGTTAAGTTCGTTATTCGGAACTATGTAAGGCAAGTTGGGCTTTCGGGCTTCTATGGAAGTACCGCCACTGTGTAATAGTAAGCTAGCGTTATATGTATATATTTCGTGCTTTCTTTAGATTCTTGTGGAAGATTCTAGTATGCGTGTATGTGTCTTCGATGTTTTTCGTCATGGTTAAGATGAATGATGAAATATGACGTAGCGACCTTCGTTTGTGACATAATTTACACGTTACATATATTGTATGTTAAAATGTCGCAGTCAAAGTATAAATATAGGACTTTTTCTGGAATGTCTATTTTGAGTTATTCTATTTGGGAATCAATCTTTTCTTTTCACGAGAGGAAAGTGCCTTAAGGTCCCCTGTTTGATTCCTTATTGTATTATTTGACAGTCCCGTGGCGCAGTTGGCTAGATACCAGATTGTGAAACGTGAGGCCGCATTGGTCTCAGAGACCTAAGACTAAAGTCTTTTGTAGTTTCTGATACGCGAAACAAAAATATCTTAGTGTGGTCAGAACTATGTATGTGACTGTGGGATGTATTTATTCAGTATGCATCAAAATTAAATGAAACTATCTGATTTTAATATCAGTTGTAATAAATCAATCTTTTTTTTATATTTTTTGTAGGGTATTCTATGAAAACACTTTTTTTTACAATTTACGGCTCAAAAATATCTTTTGTTTTTTTTTTCTAAATTCTAGACATTTTACATAACGTCTTACTTGTATTATTACAGCGACATTTTAAAAAATTAACACCGATCTATCACGTCTCGTCGTTGGCGTTAATGAATCGAGAAAATTCCGCACAAAAAGACATATTTGGCTCATTTTTCATACCTTTGTCTTCCTAATAGGCGCTCCTTAAAAATGTAATTCAAAAATTGCCAGTTATTTTTTCTACTATTCTACTATTTTGGTAGTTTTCGCCAGTGCATGGCAAGGTGTTTTGAAGAGTTAATAGTGTTAAAAAAAAGTGCTTTAAGATACATTTTGGCTCGTGAGGCCAGGTTACTTGCCCTGGGCAAAAAGCCTGTGAATAAAAAAATTGCCAGTTTCGTGCGTTCAAACCAGGAAAATAACCTGTGGAGTGAATTCTTTGATAGTTTAAACGAGGATTTGACGAGGAATTTGAATATTTACCAGTTAAAAGCTAGAGAAGAGAGACGAAGGAATATTGAGAGACAGTTACCATGCATATTATACTCTGAAAATATTAATCGTTTCAATTATAATATGAGGTTTTGGTAAGTGTTGATAAATTTATCATCATCATCATCACTACATCATCTTAAATGAATCATCTCAAATCAGGACCCCTTAAATTCGCTGAGCTTCATTGCTCGTCGTCAATACTGTGCGTGCTGTTGATCCTGGAGCACAGGAGTTACAGTGGCGAGCGTAGGGAGATAGTGACAAAAAAATGGATTAAAAATATTTGGCATACTCCAAAGCGTGACAAAGACATAAATCTAACTGTTTCTGATAATATTACTATGAATCGGATAGGAATTTTATCGTGTTACGAAACTGACAGTTTTTAGGGTTCCGTTTGTTTATAGAAATCACTTGCTATGCGTTTGAAATTGGTAGACAAAATAATTATTTTATGTGTAAATTTATATTAGGACATTCATATATTTACGTTATGGTGAAGGAAAACATAGTGATGAAACCTGCACACCTAAAAGTTATTAGGAATCTCTTAGGTGTGTAGTCCGCCAACCCGCACTACGCTAGTTCGAGAGTCATCTTTATAATCTTTATTATATAGATACACCCAACAGTAATATATTTCTGGCCCCACATTAAGATCAAGTCTTGCGTCTTGGGTATCAGAAACTACGAGAGACTTTTCGCTCTCACAAATATTAGTGTATGACACAAACATTAGTCTCTGAGATCGACGCGGCCTCTCGTTTCGCAAGCTGGTGTCTAGCCAACTGCACCACGATACTGTCAAATAATATGCGAAACTTTATGAGGGATGTTAAATCCTCTTTTAGCCGTATTTTTAAGGTTTCTTACCTAAAGGGTAAAACGAGACCCTATTACTAAGACTTCTCTGTCCGTCTGTCACCAGGCTGTGTCTCATGAACCGTTCTAGACAATTGAAATTTTAACAGGGTCTGTATTTCTGTTGCCGCTATAACAACAAATGCTAATACTGAATAAATAAACATTTAAGTGGGATTCCCATATAACATACATATTTTTAGGCGGTTTTATAACCAGCTGTCCCGGCAAACGTCGTACTGCCCGGAAAAGCTGAAACCTATGGATCCACTTGTGTTCAGATCTTGTTATTCAGACCGTGATCGGAAACTAAGGCAGGTAATAGCTAAAGTGATAACAAACCCCCTGGTATTAAAGAAAACCCCGACAAAAAATAAACGTTTTGACGTATACAATCATCGGTATTAAATAAATAAATAAATAATAAATAAATACACACCCAACAGTCACATACATAGTCCTGACCCCACACTAAAATACAAAGTCTTGTGTCGTGGGTATCAGAAACTACGAAAGACTTTTCGGTCTCACAAACATAATGTATGTGGCTTGTATAGAAATCGTCAAAATTTTATTTTTTTTGTCGGGATTTCTTAACGCCAATGAGTTTGTGATCACCGTAACTACCACCTGCCTTAGTTTCCAATCACGGTCTGAATACACCCTGTATAATAGATGGAATCCTTCGTGTTTGAATCCGACTCGCACTTGGCAGTATTTTTATCTATCAACTGATATGATACGCAATCGTTGTGATTATAGTGTGTGAAACCCCGTTGAGTTCGCAGGTATGTTGGCGCAGCATCTTGTATCTTTTTTTATTTGACTCATAAATTCACACTTAGAGCGTAAGCAGAGGTATACAGGGTGTATTCAGACCGTGATCGGAGACTAAGGCAGGTAATAGCTACTGTGATTACCAACCCATTGGCGTTAAAAACATTCAAAAATGAATAATTTGACGTTTTTCTAACAAACATAGCATTTCTATGTTTGTTACGAAAATGTCAAAACTTTTATAATTCTATGGGTATTTTTTTAAAGCCAATAGTTTTAATTCAACTGTTTTATCTATGACGGTTCATGAGATACAGCCTGGTGACAGATGGACAGGGAAGTCTTAGTAATAGGATCCCGTTTATCCTTTGGGTTGTGAACCTTATAATAACATTTTTTTTGTTCAATGAGTAAATTCAGATACCCATTTGGACAATTTTAAGTATAAAAATAGATGAATCATTGAAGACATTGAGATATTTTTACTTATAAAGTTGTAAAAGATGATTGTGTGGATGATATTGGCTCAGAGATTATGCGTTCTTTGATAAAATTTAGTATGAGTCATATTGTCGGGATTTCCGCTCTTCCTGTGGTAAGGATTGTCTCTCTAAATTTATGGGAAAAATATCTGTATAGTGAGTTGTTTAGGGATATAATTTCAATTGTGTTTTTTATTATTGCATCACAGAAGTGCAGTATGAAGATACTGCATGCTAATATAACTTAAAATGTTTCTCCAATTTATTCATGATATCGATTCAGTTTACTCAGCTTATATGATTTGATCGCGATTGCTCCCGATCTCAATATGTGATATCCAGTACTCTTAACAAACTATCTTTTATCTATTTATATAAAAATGAATGGTTGTCTCTCTCTTTGTATTTTAAGGAATTGCAAAATGCAATATTGCAATGTGAAGATATTTAGCAAAGTTGTGCTTGAGCCAAAGGTTTCTGAGTTGGTACGATCAATAATTATCGACAGGTCACTTCTATGAACATTCCAATGGATCCCTGGATGATTTCAAAGCACATTTGGAGCCGCTATGTGGCGCTGCTGTCGGCATATCGCTTAAATCTTTTTCGGGCAGGACGACGTCTGTTGGGATAGTTAGTACATCATCAATATTTAAAGCAAATGTTTCTCATTCCAGCGGAGGCAGAATGTCGGAAGCACCAGTGGTTTCGGTCGAGCAAGGCCAGCTCCAGGGCCGCATCGTCAATACTCCATCAGGAAAACCCTTCTACAGCTTCCAGGGCATCCCCTACGCCAAGCCGCCGCTCGGATCCCTCAGGTTTAAGGTACTTGTTTATGGAATCTGCTACTTCTGGATATATAATAGTCCACACAAATACAGGACATTAAGAACGATGTAGATTAGCATCCTCAATTCCTGGGTATTATGGATATCTCTGGATAAAAAGTACTTTTGTAGATGCCAAAAAGCGTTACACGTCAATTGTGTAATGTCTCGAAATCATTATCATTATCAGCCTAAGGGCATCCACTGCTGGACATAGGCCTCCCACAAAGACTTTCAAAGCGCTCTGTCTGAAGCGACCTCTGATATTCTACCTTATATTTTATTACATTTGCTTGATATATTCCTTTCGAAATTTCTTGGGTGTGTAGTCCGCCAACCCATGCTAGACCAACGTGGTTGACTAAGGCCTTAACCCTCCCAATGGTAGAGGAGGCCTGTGCTCAGCAGTAGGATCTGTATGGGCTGAGGATGATAACAATCCTCAAAAATAATGCAATCTCAAATACCAAATGTGATGAAAACATTTGCATCTTGCATGCAATACGTTGTGCTCCGAGCACTTGATCTCAACAAACGAATTTATCTCAAGTAAATATGATAAGGTATCTGATCATACCACGTTATGTAAGTAGAATGCGGTGTAGTGACGAAAATAGTGAAAAGTTTGAATAAAAACTTGTATATCAGGGTATAATCACTTTTTAGGCCTTAGTCCACCACGCTGGCCTAGTGCTGGTTGGTGGACTTTACGTATCTAAGAAAAAAAAAATTAGTATAATGTTTTAAGACAAAATAACTGGTATAGGAAGTAATCTAATATGTATCTATCAATAACTATCACTGTTTATATAGCTAGACTGGTGATAAAAACCAAACAAACAAGAAATCCATGGTAACTCGTATAATTTGCGGTCTCTTAAAAACTGCTATCACCCCCCCCCCCATAATTATCTCAACATTTGAGGAACAACGATCTATGGCGTCACGCAGTACTTCTTAAACCAGTTTACTTATATATATTTTTCTTAATTCCAGGCCCCTCAACCCCCAGAGCCTTGGGAGGGAATCAGGGATGCGACCTCCGAAGGTAACATCAGTGCCCAAATAGACCCTATGTTCGGCAACGAATTCGTAGGCGATGAAAACTGCCTCTTTCTCAATGTATACACTCCTAACTTGGACGGAGAATTCCTTCCAGTTCTGTTCTGGATCCACGGAGGTGGGTTCAGATGGGGATCTGGCAACACAAATCTATACGGACCCGATTACCTCGTAGAGAAGGATGTTGTAGTAGTCACTATCAACTACAGGTGTGGACCTCTTGGTTTCCTGTGCCTCAACACCCCAGAAGTCCCAGGCAACGCTGGCTTGAAAGACCAGATCCAAGCTCTTAGGTGGGTGAAAGAGAACATCCACAAATTTGGCGGAAATTCTGGTAATATCACTGTGTTTGGAGAGAGCGCTGGTGGTGTGTCCACTTCCATTCTCACCGCAAGTCCTCTATCCAAGAACTTGATCAGCAAAGCCATCATGGAGTCAGGCTTTGGTCTCTGCAGTTGGGGCTTCCAGGATGACCCCATAGGTAACGCTAAAGACCTTGCCAGACATCTAGGCTCCGAAGCTGAGGATGTTGATGAGATCCTGGAATTCTTAACTTCGACCCCAGCCAAAGATCTAGTGGAAGCGTATGAGAAGATAGACCCATTTGCAAGAATCACAGACAAACCGCACCACTTCATGTGTGTGATAGAAAAAGAGTTCCCGGGTGTTGAGGCTGTGATATCCGAAGCTTTTATTGATATCCTAACTTCAGGGAGGGTAGCTGATGTTCCTATTATGATTGGTTGCAACGCTCTCGAAGTAGCTGTTGATATTAATGCTGATGATTTGCAGTCATACATTCCTAGCGATTTGAAGATCGAGAGGAATTCTCTGGAGTCTTTGGCTATTGCTGAGCAACTGAAACATTTGTACCTAAATGGCCAACCTAAGTCAATGGAAAATATGTTGGAGCAATGCCAGTTACTGTCAGACAAAATCCTGAACATAGACGCTCATAGATACGTCAAATATTTGGTCCAAGCTACCAACAAACCGGTCTACTACTACAGGTTCGATTATTTCGGTGAATTGAATCTGCCAAATGGTATGAGCAATGTTTTCGGATTCAAATACGCTTTGCATATGGACGAATTGGGTTATTTGTTCAAGAACGACTTCCAGAAGGATAAGGAGCCAACTCCTCAGGACTTGAAGACCAGGGAGAGGATGGTCAGGCTGTGGACCAACTTCGCTAAGAGCGGGTGAGTTTTTATTAACACTAATATAATCTTATAATTAACATCTTGCGTTATGATACCTATTCCATCTTCTTAATTCTCGTTATGCCTTTCAGTTATGACTTACAATCTGTTATCGCTAGTGTCATTTAGGTTTGTTTTCTGAATAATCAAATTTATGCAAGCTAAAGTTTTTTTCTTATCTTAGGATAGAATCGCTGGATGCAGGCCTCTTCAGACAGAAAACTTAAAAGTTTTTTGGGAAGGCCTATGTCCAGTGGACGTCTTTAGTCCGATGATGATGATGGTGATGATGATGACTACGAATATTGCAAAATAATCAAGTCATAGTATAATCGACAGCTTCGTGGCGCACTTCGCTAGACACCAGCTTGCAAAACGAGAGGCCGCGGGTTCGATCCCCGCACCGAGATACATGTTTGTGTGATCAACAAATATTTGTTTCGGGTCTAACTTATAATCAATTTTTTAAAAACCTTCCAGGAACCCAACACCAGACGAGAACCACTACATCACGACAACTTGGCTGCCTGTCACCAAGGATACGATATACTACCTCAACATCGGCTCCGAACTGACCCTCGACATGAACCCAGACAAGGAGAAACGGGACTTCTGGGACGACGTCTACAACAAACATTTCAAAATATGGGACCATCCAAAAACGAACACCATAGAAGCTCCCAGAAAGACCGAACCCGAAATAGTTTCAGTTATAGAAACTGTTGTCGTTACTACTGAGGTAGAAGTTCCCAAGACCCCTGAACCCTCGCCAGAGATCGTTGAGTCTCCGCCAGAGATGCCAGAAGTGCCAGCTCCTGAGCCAGTTCTGCCAGAAGAGCCTAAAGTGCCAGAGCCAGTGCCAGATCCAATAGTAGAGCCACCTTCAGCAGAAGTGGTAGATGCCCCAAAACAAGACGTTCATCTGAATGGAGTAGACAAGAAACCTAGAACATCGAATGAAATCAAAATGGTCCACCACGCGAACGGGGTACCCAAGGACGTGATTAGGGCAAACGATCCACCAGAAGACGATTTGCCCAAAAACATAGGAGTTAATAAGTTTGTGAACTTCTTCGAATCGCTGGGCGGGAAGAAGTAAATGCTTTTGGCTTTTGGCCATGCGAGACAAAATTACTAAACACTGCCATAGAGAAATGTCCATAAATAGTCTATGCTCCGGTAATGGACATATTTTTTTCAGCAATTTAAGAATAAAAAAGCAAATTATGTCTAAAATATATATTTCATTATTTTTGCAATTATAAATTATGATTTTTAAATTGTGTCTCGCATGGATTATGGATGTATGATTGTATTTCCTTTGCATATAACAGTCATTAGAAAGTAAAAAAAAATGAATAAGAAAAAACATTTGAAGCTAATGTTGATATTACTTCTAGGGCTACCGCCTCTAAAATATTTATTAGCATAACATTCTAATATCTTTTGAAAATATTAGCATCATCATCAACCCATATACGTTCGGTACAGGCCTCTACTATTGAGGGGGTTTTGGCCTTAGTCCAGCACAGTTTATGAGCATTATCCCTGCTAAATTTGATTGAAAATATCTTCCTAAGACTTTCATATGCCAAGAATTTTCCAACTGTAAATTAAAGGGTGAATTCCCACGAATAATTTAATATAGCAATATTTATTATGCATTTCATTCGTCGAATAATTTAAAGTTTTCGAACTGAAAACATGTGATGTATTTATTGTTTGAAAAATAAACGAGTTGTATGACCAATGAAAACAAAATTTTCTTCAAAAGAAATTATTATTGTAGAATAAAACCTTATTTTCAAAACTCTGATACATTTTTATATTGGTCCATTTTAATGGTGTTTTATTGAAATGCTGTCATACTTTTGTAAATAAATGCTACCATAGACATATTTTATCATAGATAATTATTTCTATGGTTAATTGTTTTTTTATAAATTATTTTTCTTAATTATTATATCATCTTGATGTCATAACCGTCATAAAATAATTCAAATTTGAATTCCAAAATGGCTGCTTTAAAAACCGTTACATTTCAAACTATGGATGTCATTTTGAAAACAATAACTACATCACAATATTTCTTGTCAATTAGTATTGATTAATTATTATAGATGATAATTTCTTATTTTTTAGTTATTTTGAAACTGTTAGACTGTAACTACATTCCTTGTCTTCCTGGAGGCCTCCTTAAAAAGAATAAGCCATAGATAATATATTTAAAAAAATATCAGACTTGCTTTTGGTTAGGTCCCATAGGTGCTGGAAAAAGCGAATTATTTTGCTTCTTAAATAGGAAGTTATAATGATTTCCCATCTATTATTTTTTTGATCAAAAGATGTCAAAAGTATTGTATAAACTTCGTTGAGAGAATCAATTAAAATTAAATAATAAAAATTGAAACTTTTTATTGATATTCAAAAAAAATATAAAAATATGGACTAAATTTCACAGCTATATTTAAGTTATTAAAATAAGACCTGTATTTAAGAAAGGCATGTCTCATAATTTTTATATTACTTTTTTAATCAAATCCCGCCATCTTTAGTTTTGGCGCGAAGTATTTTCTTAAAATGGCGGAAGGAGGCCTCTGCTCAATGTGAATATTAGGTGTTTTTATCAAAAATATATATACAGTATGTAATTTTTGTGCCAATAATGTCTAGTTATTACTATTTCCATTGTATTAGACGTTTAAGAGTATATTTTTATATCAATTATTATGAATAAATATTATTGTAAGTACCTTGAGCTGTGTGGTTATTTTCCTTTGCCTTTTTGGTAGAATAAATTCATTTTAATTCGTCAGTTAATTAAAGAATGAATAAAATAATTTGTTAGTAGTGATGGCCTTGAGGCTTAGGATAGCGGTCGAGAATTTCGGCAGTCGCAGGTTCGAAACCCAGGCATACACATGACCTTTTGAATGATTTTAGCATTTGAAAAATTTAGTGATAGCCCATTTATAAATTAATATTTTAAAGCAATTGTTATTTTTTTAACGTCACAGAACAATCGAATAAGATTAGAAGGTAAATAGCCAGTATTTAGTATGTGGCCGAGTGTCGCCGCTTGTCTGTCACCTGTTCATTCTACTGCGATCACACGATCAGTGATAAACATTAAAAAAATACTAATTAATTGATAACCTCCGCCTTTTTTGAAATCGGCTAAAAATGGAGGGCTCTCACACATTTATAAAAGTGTTGATATTACACGCAAGCCGAATTACTAAGAAGCGTGTGTGTCAAACATATGACAGTGTAATCGTAGGATCGGCACGCTCGGCATGTGAACATTCCCTTTCTAGTCTTATTCAACTGTTCTTAATTAGACTTAATAAATTGAGCGATTCATCAAAACTTTACAGTCATCTGTAATTGTTTATTTTTTCATACAATAAGTTATAACAGAACCCAAATTATTTTTAATCATGAACCGGTGACATTTAGTAAATATATTTTAGTAACGTGTTAGTGCACTAAAAAGTATGTAATCTTGATAAAGAGACGAATATTAAATATGAATTATATTGAAAAATATCAACCATATCTTCATGACTCCTGTACGTCCACTGCTGGGCACGGGACTCTTTTACAACTTATAGAGTCATATATTTGTGAAATTTATACCCATAAATAAATAAACATATATTTTTTTTTATATACTAAGGCAAGTTAATAATATGACTCGATCTGAAATCACTGTTAGTCCATACGTAATAGGGTTTAGGCCTTAGACCACGCTGGCCTAGTGCGGGTTGGCGGACTACACACCTAAGAAATTCTCAAGAACTTTGAGGTGTGTAGGTTTCAAAAAAAAAAATCTAATATTGGCAAAACTGATAGCGTTAACAGCTTTGATGTGTCAAACTTCACTTCAATCCAACAAGTCATTATTTTTTGACGAGCGTCAATTGTTATAAGCCTTAGCAAAAAGACTAAGGCGAGCGGGTGAGTAATCAATCATTATTTTTTAAACACTTCTTATTTTTTAATGTTTATGTTAATCCTTCATTAAGAATACACTGTCTAAGTGGTACTAATGATATTTTATCGCTATTTGTTTATTAAGTGAGGTAATGAGAGTGGCCACTAATGGAGCTAAAATGAATGAATTTTCCCATCTTTGGCCACATGACTGGCCTTAATTACTTAGCTATTTTGATATAAAAATCTGGGTCACCTGCCCTACATAAATTAAATTAGGAAATACATTTGACTATGAGCTTTTGGTTTTTCTAAGATACAATAAATCGACTTATGCGCAGAATAAAGTTACCCATATGTGCAAAATCTCAACTTCTCTTTCTCAGCGATTTAAACTTAATTGGGCACAAAATTATCAGTAACTTTTTTGTTCTTCAAAAAACAACAAAAGTTATTATATTACTTCACTAGTGCAATATATAAACAAGTTTAACTCTATAAAGACATAAAAAGTACTTTGGTGTTATAGTCATAAGTAACCTTATTCTATGCATAGGTCGAAATATAATCTGGTAACTTTTATTTATGCAAAATGTTTTCAATAAATAAGTGATAAAATATAGCAAGTCATTATTATTTCGCGTATTGTAAAGGAAGAAGACGTGTGTCATAAGATGTTAATTATTTTTTAGATAAATCCACAGATATCTCTGAGCGTAGATACGTGACTGATATTATTATAAAATCTTTAGAATTAAACGTGTGATATCAAATTCTATATTAATATATAAAGCTGAAGAGTTTGTTTGATTGTGCTAACCTCAGGAGCTTTTGGTTCGAATTAAA
This sequence comes from Cephonodes hylas, assembly GCA_030295005.1. Lineage (NCBI taxonomy): Eukaryota > Metazoa > Arthropoda > Insecta > Lepidoptera > Sphingidae > Cephonodes > Cephonodes hylas. Next base: position 3,609,490 of record AP025387.1, on the reverse strand, counting down.
AAAATATTTTTGTATTGAATAGTTTATTTATCAGAAAGAATATAAGTTAATTATCAAAGTATTGACTTCCTTGTGGTCTCGCGGTACAAGTACAGGTCCTGGGTTCGATTCCCGGATCGGGCAGTGTCATTGGGTTTTTCCATTAGGAAATTCTCAGTAGCAGCACGGAGTCCGGAAATGTGATCGAAAAACGGCAATAGACTCGCCCCTTATTACGTGGGACTGATATATACCTGGCGAAATGTGGGTGCAGAAATGCATCTCTGCCTACCCCTTCGGGGAATATAGGCGTGAGGTTATGTATGTATGTAAAAAATGTTGCAAACAATACTGAACACAATAAATAAACACACCTAGCAGTCACATAGTTCTGACTCCACACTAGGATATAAAAGTCTTCTGTCGTGAAGATCAGAGTCTATCAGACTTTTTCGGTTTCACAAACACCCAGACCCGAAACAAATATCTCGAGCTATGCAAAGAATAAGGTTACTTACGACTATAACACCAGAGATTTTTAGCCTTTATGGAGTTAAACTTGTTAATATATTACACTAGTGAAGTAATAACAATCATAACTTTTGTTGTTGTTTGAAGAACATAGAAAGTTACAGATAATTTTGTGCCCAATTAAGTTCAAATCGCTGAGAAAGAGAAGTTGAGATTTTGCACATATAACTTTGTTCTGCGCATAGGTCGATTTGTGGACCACATTTTTCTCGAAGCGAGGGTCGAACCCGCGTCCTCACGTTTTGCTAGCAGGTCGCTAACCTAATATACGTAAAGAACGATTAAAAATTAAATATATGTAAATGTACAAATGCAAAATCTGATACACACTTTTTCTTATCTATCTACATACATTATTTATTTACTGATATGATACGGAAGCGTTTTAATTATTTCGTGAGCACAGGCCGTCGAGTTAACAGGTGAGGGAATCAAAATTATGGTCCGTTTTTGAAGTGATAACATTATTTTAAGTGAAGTCATGGAGAACTGAAATTGTACTGTGGGAACGTCCTGTATCGGATAGTGCTACAGACATACACACACACACATAAGTGAGCTATAGAGACTTGATATTGTGGTGGTAGGGTGTTCTAATCCCTGTAGAGCAAGGGTCCAAAATCGCCAGACGTTACTTATTTTCCGACGGACGAAATGTGGACCATTGGGTAGTGTTAGTATTAGGGATGTTACGGAAAAGATATTTCGGATTTGGATTTCGAAATGGATATAGGAATAAGATTACATCGGTTTCAGATTCGGTTATGGAAATGGAATTATTTGGAATTATTTGTTATTTTCGGATAGTTTCGGTTACGGATATTATATATACTCAGCCTATCGCCGTCCACTGCTGAACGTAGGCTTCCCCAATTAAGCGCCAACCATCCCGGTCCTGAGCGGCCCTCATCCATCCGCTACCCGCCACCTTTCTCAAGTCGTCGGACCATCGTGCTGCGAGATATTAGATATTACGGATATTAGATTGAAGTAAATTATAAACACAAATATTACGTTATGTATAAGTTTCAACTATAAAATGGTTTATGTTATGGCTAGAAATAACAAACAAATTGTAAGATGCTGCTGTCGAAACATGTCGTTTTATTTGCATTTCGCCCTTATCCGAAACTTGTAAAACGGATACGGTTACAGATATATTTTTATTTCGGATACCCGATTGTTTTGGTTACGATTATGGAATTCATAAAATTCCTGGCTAGTCTGTACTACCATCGTAAGCATACTCGCTATCTTGGTTGAATTTCCCCGAGCAGTTAGATAAAGCTGTCAAATACATTACGTCATGTTTTAAACTATATTAAGATAAATTAGTAACTTATAAGACCAGGCTCCACAAGATCAGCAAATCTTTTAAGGGTTACTGTGTACACTTCTACAATAAAGTCCCTAGTCATATTAAGGCTTTGAAGTATCATACATTTAAAGAAACTACTAAGAAACAACTATGTAACAAAGCCTACTATACAATATCAGAATATATGGAGGATAACGAAGCCTGGGCATAATTAAAATGTTACTGTAATCCCAGGTTTGGCTGAGTTTACTTTAATGGACATGGCTGTACGTACGTAATTATTGTTTTAGTAATCTATAAGCAATTAGGTATGTCATGCTCGCTGAAACGTCTGTGCTTACGGCGGCGTCGTGTGCCGGGTCGGTCACTTCCCTATGAAATGGTTGAGGAGGCCGATGGCTGGCACATGCGTCATACTCGTGAACGGGTGCTGTTTGTGTGGACTGGTCTGCCTAATTTGCTTATTTCCATTCATGAAATTTTAACTCGGTTAGATGACAGTCTCTCCATTTAAGATGACTATGCTGTTCTAATATGCAACACAAAATTCTGATATTGTATCAATGAGCTGCTCGAATTCGGGAAATTAAGTCCTTGTAATAATATTGTAAGCTATCTCTTGATTGGAAAAGAGCAACACTAGAGTTTCTTGCCCGTTCTTCTCTAGTGATGACTGCCTTCCGAACAGGGTGGTAAAATTTGAAATGACTGAATCTAAGTGATGTATTTGACATTTTATGGATTCAATAAATATTATTTCATTTCATTTCATTTCAAACATATTGTTTTTTTTTAGTAATGTTTTTATCGTTCGTATTCAAGTAGAATGGCCTTGTTAAGTCTATTCTTTGTAGTGTTGGTTCAAAGACGATAGTAGCAACTTTATATTATAAGTGATTTAAGTTTCAAGTAAGGTGAATTTCAAAACTTTGCTTAAATACTTTATATTTGGCAAAAAAATAACATTCAAAAATCATACAGTCGTATATGCCACATGATAAAAGACTTATAATTAGAAATTCAACAGGTAGATGAATTTTTTTTTTTCATAATAATTTGGCAAGTTATGCAATAAAATTATTGTAAAACTGAAAGTACATCTTTCTCATTATGTCATAAAAAAGATAGTCTTATTTTTACTATTAGCATAGGCAAGACTACTACAAGAATTTTCAGCATGCAACATAGTTATAATGTTCTCATATTTTCAGAAGATAAAATGACAAAATCTCCAGTGGTGTGTGTGTCGCAAGGCCAGCTCCAGGGCCGCGTGGTGGACAGTCCCTCGGGAACATCCTTCTACAGCTTCCAGAGCATCCCCTACGCCAAGCCGCCGCTCGGAGCCCTCAGGTTTAAGGTACCTATTTTATATCAACTTATTTCACCTCAAGTTTAGGATATTATTAACCCTCTGGCTAGGTAGGGTGACGAGATCCGCGCAGTGGCTGGCAGTGGTTGGATGAGGAGGGCCCATGATCGAGCCCAGTGGCGTACCATAGGACAGTCCTACGTCCAGTAGTGGACTTGACAAAGGCTGTTGATGTTGATAATGAAGATGATGATAATGATATTACTGTTTCTAAATTCCAGGCTCCTCAACCACCAGAACCTTGGGAAGGAATCAGAGATGCCACTTCCGAAGGTACTGTCAGTGCTCAAATTGATTATGTCTTCGGGACAGTTTATGTAGGCGACGAAAACTGCCTGTTTCTCAATGTATACACCCCTGATATTAAAGCAAAAAACCTCCCAGTCATGTTCTGGATCCACGGAGGTGGTTTTAGATGGGGTTCAGGAAACACCGACTTATACGGCCCTGATTACCTCGTAGAGAAGGATGTTGTTGTAGTCACTATCAACTACAGGTGTGGACCTCTTGGTTTCCTGTGCCTCAACACCCCAGAGGTACCAGGCAACGCTGGCTTGAAAGACCAGATCCAAGCCCTCAGGTGGGTGAAGGAGAATATCATCAATTTCGGCGGAGATCCTAACAATATCACTGTTTTTGGAGAAAGCGCTGGTGGGATAAGTACATCAGTTTTAGCTGTAAGCCCATTATCCAAGGATTTGATAAGCAAAGCTATTGTAGAATCTGGTTGTGGTAATTCTGTTTATGCGTTTCAATTTGACCCAGTCGGTAACGGGAGGACATTAGCAAAACAGTTAGGATGTAAAAGCGATGATGTCAACGATATCCAAGAATTTCTGATGACCGCTCCAGTGAAAGATTTAGTACATGGATACGAAGCTGTAAATCCTTTTGATAAGCCTTCAAACCATGTTTATTTCTTTTTTGTTGTCGAGAAGGAATTTCCAGGGGTAGAAGCAGTGATAACAGAATCCTTTGTCGATATAATTACTTCGGGGAAGGGAGCTGATATACCAGTTATGGTTGGAAGAAATGCACTTGAAATTGTTATGGATTTAAACATCGATAATTTGGAATTACTCATACCAGGAGATTTGAATGTTGAAAGAAATTCTTCTGAATCTTTGGCTATTGCTGAGAATTTAAAGAAGATTTACTTCAAAGACCAAACAGGGGTAGGAAAGATTGAAAGGTTCCAGCTTCTCTCGGACTGTCACGTGAATTTAGACACCCATAAATACGTCAAATATTTGGTCCAAGCTAACACCAAGCCTGTTTACTACTACATATTCGATTATTTTGGCAAATTGAATTTGCCTGGGAATATGTTTAACCAATTTGGCGTGGAATATGCTGTACATATGGATGAATTGGCGTATTTGTTCAAGAATGACTTCCAGAAGGATGTGAAGCCAACTGCTGAAGACTTGGTGACCAGGGAGAGGATGGTCAGGCTGTGGACTAACTTTGCTAAGTATGGGTGAGTAGCTTCTGAATTTAGATAATACTGGTTACCAATCAATGTTTAGTGATGATCAACCAGTAGAAACAATACTGAACGATTTGTATATATTTATTGAATTTACTATTCGTTTTTTTTAAATTATTTATTGCAATTATTTTGAACTTTTTGCGTACAATATAGCGTCCTATGCATAGAATAAGGTTACTTATGACTATAACACCGAAGTACTTTTTATGTATTGTACAATTAAGTACAAATCGCTGAGAAAGAGAAGTTGAGATTTTGCACATATAACTTTATTCTGCGCATAGGTCGATATTGCAATGTTAAATTCACTAAAGATATGACCACTTACTCTGTGTTTCTGATCTCTCCAGTCCATCTAAAGGTTGCCTGGAAGAAATCGCCGATAGCGATGAGGCCGCCATTTGTGACACTACATTTGTTACTATTTGCTGGTTACTATGATTACTGTGGATCTGTAGTACTGTGGGTACTGTGGTTCTGTAGGTACTGTGGTTCTGTAGCGCTGTGGGTACTGTGGTCGGGGAGCAGCGATTCGCTGAATAAAATTCCCTTCTTCTATCTTGCGGCGGGGTGGCTTCCTCGGTATAGCGCTTTTCCACTGTTCTTGCTCTGCTGTTCTTGTAGGCGAGGCGAGGACCGGCGAGGACTGATTTTGCACCGATCCTTGCCCCCCTTATATACAGTTCAAACCTCTATCCCGCTCTCACGCGTAACTGCGTCTCTGTCAGCGTGAGAGCGGGACAGAGCTATACGTGCAACAAAGATGGGGATATCAAAACTGACACTATTCTAACCAGCTGCTATACCGTAAGGAGTCCACCCATTGTTTTTTATTAATAAAAATATGCATCCTGATCACAATATACATCTACCCTATAACTATTTGTTTTCTTTATTTCACTACCTACTATTGATCTTAAGCTATGCCCGCAATATAACTTTATTTATTTTCTATTTACAAACTATCTGTTTTACAAAATATCTATATCTATTTACAAAATTACTATATTTATTAAATCGCTATTCTTAAAAACTATTCTAAGGCTATTGTCTCGTACATCACTCCCGCCGTGCGTCGTCCCGGCTGTCAGGCTGGAGCGGCGCAGTGCTGGTCCCTGGCGTGGCTCCAACATTCACGGGCAGGATCACCAGCTTCTTGGTCGGCCGTCGCAGGGTGGTGTTCCGGGTGCGCACGTCGGCTGCTCGTACAATTCCGTCCGGTCCCGGGAAGACTTTGACGACTACACCCTTGGGCCAGACGTTGCGGAGCAGCGTCCCATCAGCTATCAGGACGATGCTCCCGAGTCGCAGTTGCTCGCCTCGACTATAAGGCTCCCGCCGGTGTTGCAACTCCGGCTGGTACTCCCGCACCCAGCGTGACCAGAAGAGGTCCGCGAGGCGCTGAGAGGCGCGCCAGTGACTGCGATTCGCTATGTCGTTTTCTTGAAATTCTCCCGGTGCTGCTAGATTGGCAGGACCACCGAGTAGAAAGTGGTTGGGTGTGAGGGCTTCGGGATCCTCCGGGTCCGTGGAGACGTGAGTGAGTGGTCTGCTGTTGATGACGTTCTCGACTTCAGCGAGAAGCGTCACTAGGGTTTCTTCTGTAGGGTGGCGTTCGTGTAATATCGTAGCGAGGGAGACTTTGACGCTACGCACTAAACGTTCCCAAGCTCCTCCCATGAAGGGTGCACTGGGAGGGATATAACGCCAGTTGATGGCGCGTCGATTTGCATCTTCACGCGTCGCACTGTCGATGGAGCGTCTGAGTTCTTTGTCGGCACCCTGTAGGTTGGTGCCGTTGTCCGACCATATCTCTGTGGGTAAGCCACGACGAGCGATGAACCGTCGTAGGGCCATGATGGCGGAGTCGGTTGTGAGCGATCCGGCCATCTCGAGGTGCACGGCGCGTGTGGTGAGACACGTGAATAAAGCGACGTACCTTTTCTGTGTTGACCGTCCAACGGTCACTGTGAGCGGTCCGAAGTAATCTATCCCTGTGTATGTGAAAGCACGCTGATGGTGGGCCAGGCGAGAAGGTGGGTGATTGCCCGTAGCTGGTGTCGGAGGGCGCGCCTTCCGGATACGGCAACTTAAACAACTGTATATAACACTTTTCACTGTTGATCGCGGCCGCACTATCCAATAGCGTTGCTTGCATTCGTTCAGCGTCGTCTCGACTCCCGCATGTAGCAAAAGTCGGTGTACATAATCCACGTATAGTCGAGTTATGTGATGTCTTCCGTCGAGGATTGCTGGCCTCTTGGTATCTTCGGAGACCTCTTCTGCGGCCAGGATGCGGGATTTGATCACTAGAATCCCGTTGTGCACTTCTATCGCCAGGCCTCGCAAACGACTGTGAGGAGGTGGGGAGCCTCCTTTGTTGACTGAAGCTATTTCTTCGCTAAAACTATCTTCCTGGCATCGACGAATCAGCAGTTCTTCAGCTCTACGTTGAAGTGTGCTGTCTATGGGGTGATATCTATGTTCCGTGGTGCATTCCGTCCGCTTCGTGGGGCGCGAACTTGCGGTCGGTTTTGCTGGAACTTTGGTCCACGTCGGGTCCTTTTCTGTTCGACGTTTGTTTCTTTTGTAATTTACAGATGCGACTGAGCGTCTGCAACTATCTATAAACTGTAGAACTCGTGCGGTCGTTCTCAATAGCTTTTCCCATTTGGAAAAGCGTTCTGTGGGTGGTAATGCTGCGGCGAGGGCTGTGACTGTAGTTTTTATACTGTGGACTCTCTCTTCGCCGGTAGTGACCGAAGCTGTCGGCGTTTCGACGGGCCAGGTCGAAGGGTCGTTCCTCAGGAAGTCTGGGCCGCAGTACCATCTGTGTGTGCTGTTCAAGTCGTGGGGCGTGTCCCTCGTCGCGTCGTCCGCCACGTTCGCTTTTGTCGGGACCCACCGCCATTCTATTATCCTGCTGTTTTCCTCTATTGCGGCTATACGATGCGCGACGTACGGGCGATAAGAGCGCGCTCCATTCCGCAGCCAAGCGAGCACTGTTTTGCTGTCCGTCCAGTAGGTCTTGGCGTCCGGCTTACGGTCATGTTCTTCTATAACAGTCGCTGCCATGCGACTTCCCATGACTGCCGCTTGCAGCTCTAACCTGGGAATGGACACCAGTTTGAGAGGCGCTACTCGGGACTTCGCTATTATTAGCGTCGTCGCGACTGTTCCGTCCGGATGTGTTGCTCTCCAGTATAACGCTGCTGTGTAGGCTGCTTCACTCGCGTCGACGAATGTGTGCAGTTCGAGGTGAGTGGCTTCACTGTAGTGCAGGTAGCATCTAGGGACCCTGATGTTGGTTAATTTCTGTAGATGGCCAATCCACTCCTTCCATTGTGGTCGGAGATCTTCGTCTATTTGTTGGTCCCAGTCTGTACCTCTCCTCCAGATCTCTTGCAAGATTTGCTTCGCCCGTGATGTGACCGGGGCGGCTAATCCGAGTGGGTCGAAGAGCGACATCAATGTTTTGAGCACTTCCCTCTTGGTCGGTGCGTCGTTTTCCATCGTTCCCCGCGGTAGTCTTGCCAGCTCTGTGTTGAAGGAGAGTTTGTCGTTTCGGCAATCCCATACTAGGCCGAGTATCTTCTCAGTAGTCGTATCGTCCTGCAGATGCGTATACGGCTTGTCTGTGGTGGCTTTGAGAGCCTGGCGTACCTCTGGTGAGTTGGACGCCCATTGACGTAGGTCGTAGTGCGCCTGTTTGTGTATTTCGCGCACGTCTGTTGCTATGCGGATGGCTTCTTCGATCGTCGCGAAACTCTGTAGGTAATCGTCGACGTAATGATTTCTCACTATTGCCCCGTAAGCTGCGGGGTTGCTGTTTCTGTGTTTCTCTGCGTTAAGGTTCTTGACGTAGATGGCTGTGGCTGGTGATGACTTCGCTCCAAATATGAGTGACGTCATCCTGTATTCTGTGGGGCTCGCGTCCCCTCTCGCGTCTCCTCTCCACAGGTATCGGAGTGCGTTTCTATCGACGTTGCGTATTTTCACCTGCATGAACATTTCGGCGATGTCCGCGGTGACTGCTATTGGATGCTATCTGAAGCGCATCACAATCCCCGGTAGTGATTGAATCAAATCAGGTCCGGTGAGTAAGTGGTCGTTGAACGAGACGCCCTGCGTCTTCGCTGCTGCGTCGTGGACGATTCTAATCTTGCCGGGCTTCATTGGGTTGATAACGGGGAAGTGGGGTAAGTACCACGTCTTGCCCGTTTCTGTCGGTGTCGGCGCTACTTCGGCGTATCCTTTTGTAAGAAGGGCCGCCATCTGTTGATTGTATTGTTCTCGCAGCTTCTGATCTCTGTCTATCCGTTGTTCTGTGCTCAGAAGCCTCTTGAGAGCGTTTTCTCTGTTGTGCGGCATGGGTACGGCTGGGTTCTCCCATAACAGAGCCGTTTCGTAGTGACCATCCTCCCGCCGCTGTGTGTGCTCCCGCAGTGCGTTGAGTGCGCGTTCTTCCGGGTCAGTTCTCGGCTTCTTGGGTTCGACGGTCAGCGATTCGATGGCGAGGTAACGTCGCAGCTGCTCGTTCATGTCGTCGTCGATGCTTCTAAGATGATTGATTCGATGTAATCGGTGACCAAGCGACCGAGTAGTGGAGCCGTGGAGCACCCATCCGAGTGGAGTGAATGATGCGACGGGTTGGTTCCTTTTCCCTTTCCGCGTAGCTGTTGCCAATAACAAGTGCCAGTTGTCTTGGCCTATAAGAATCCCCGGAGTGCCCTTTTCGTAATGGAGATAGGATGCGATGTCTGTTAAGTGGTCGCAGCCTTTTAGCGTTGCTCGTGGGATCTTCTGTGGTGCCACACGTAACTTCGATATCGTGTGGGCCTGTATGATGTGTTCTTCTTGGGTGCCACGTAATGTCAACGTGACACGCTTCGAGTCTGTGGCTTGGACTTCTGTGTTCCCTATTGCTTCTATATGTAGCGGTTCGCTCCGCCCTTTGGCTCCAATTTGCCGCGCTATGTCGCCATCGACGAGCGTTACTGTGGAGCCGTCGTCCAATAATGCGTACGTGTCCATTTTACCTTTAGGTCCGGAGACTTGCACTGGCAGGATCTTGAGGTAAGACTGTGACTTGAATGTGGACCACGTACTGGTGACTACTTCATTGTTGGGTTCTTCTATTTTCTGTTGACGGAAGTGTAATGATTTATGATGGGTTCGTATGCATCCGTCGATTCCGCATTTAGCTGTTCTGCACCGATGACCTGGCACTCTTCGCTTGAGGCATGCGAAACAGAGCGCCTTCTCTTTGGCCATTTTCCATCTCTCACTGCTGCTGAGTTGCGTGTATTTTGTGCACTGTTCTATTCTATGTCCCGTATTGCTGCAGATCGGGCATGTTTCGTCGTGGTGATTCGGCGACGCTGTGTAAGTCTTCTGTCTTCTGTTGATCTTGAGTCCTCGCCGGTCCTCGCTGCCTATTAGGTTCGCGTGCGGTTCCGGTGAGGCGTATGGACCGCATTTCTGTGCTTCATTGTCTGCAAACCGAGAGAGCTTCACTAGGTCCGCTTCGTCTTCCCTTGTGGTTGCGGCGAAATCGTACCATCTGTATCGGAGAGCTGGTGTGAGTTTGTCGACGACTGCCTTTGTTACCTCGGGGTTATAAAGGTAGTAGCTTTTCTTCAGCATCCGTAGAGTCGCTACGATGTTTGACATGCGTGTGGCGAACGTGCAGATGTCTCGTGGTGCGTCCGTGAGCCGTGGCAGTGTTCGCAGCCTTTCCAACTCGGTGATAGCGATCGCGTCTGGCCGTCCAAATCGGGTTTCTAACGTTTTCAGTATTTCCTCGGTGTGCGCGCCGTATATGAGCAGGCTTCCGACGGCTTCTTTGGCGATTCCCTTCAGGCTGCGTCGCAGGCGTGCGATGTTTTCTGTTTCTGTGTAGTGGGCTCTGGAGTCTTGGAATGCTGCCTTAAAAAGCAGCCATTCTTGATGGGCACCGGTGAATAGTGGCAATTCGTGGAAGCTTCTGTTTGTTGACTTCGCGGCGAGGGTGATGGCGTTGGCGAGTTCCCTCAGATCGGGTCGCGGCGTCGTGCTGTACTGCTGTGTGTCGCAGGCTGATTGTTGCTTGCTTGTTTCATTTTCTATAACTGTTGCTTGAAACCGCGTGGTTTCTTCCTGTGCTATAACTGTGGCGCGATGTGACGTGGCTTCTCGCTCTATGGCTGTGGCGCGAGGGGGCATGGCCTCTTCTCGCTCTATAACTGTGGCGCGAGGAAGCGTGGTCTTTTCTCGCTCTATGACTGTGGCGCGAGGGGGCGTGGCCTCTTCTCGCTCTGTAACTATTGCGGGTTGTGCCTCTATAGCCAGGATTGGTTGGCGAGTGTCGTTCAACCAATCGTTGACTCTCTGTTTTGTGAGCTTTCCCGTAAAGCTCGAGTCCTCGCTGTCTGCATCTGATTCCGCTTCTATTGTGGCTATACGGGCGGCTGCAAGCTCGACTTGAAGACGAAGTAATTCTTCTTTCGCTTGCGCCAGTCTGACTGCGCGGTCTATTTTACTGTTGCGATGCCTCTTGCTGCTGCATACTGTGGCGGCCCGCTTTTCTTCTGCGGGTGCAGGTGTCGGTGCCGTTTCTACCTGCGCAGCGGTTTGTTCTGATTCCGTAATCGTAGATTGTTCGAATTCCGTCGTCGTGGTTTGTTCAGATTCCGTTGTCGCGGTGGCGCTTGTGCCTGTGTACCCTGTGGTGCCTGTTGTCGTCGACTGTTGCGATGTTTCGGCGACTGAGGCGGTTGCAGAAGCGGCGACCGAACGCTGACGCTGTTCATTTTCGTGTCGGGATCTGGTTACTGGCATCTTTTTCGAAGATTCGGCGGCTATTGGACGAAGTTGCTTGAAAATCCGGCGCTTTCTCGAAGATTCGGCGGCTATTGGACGAAGTTGCTTTTTCCGTCTCGCTCGCGCGCGGTATCCAAGCGTACTCTCTGCAGAAATTTGTGTTAAAAAGAATTTTCTGCTTTATTTAAAGTGAATATAGTAGTAATTTAAACATTTTAGTGAGATATCTACGTGTGAGTGTTATCTTTAAATTATATTCGCAAATATAACTTTAAATGAACTATTATTGTGGACATTGTCATTTTAAGTGATTTGCCTAAATGTGGACAGAACTAATGTGATCAGACCTTTTCCATGCATAAAAAGTGTTAAACTAATAAACGGTTATTCATTTCAATAAGTGAAAGTGATATTTTTCATAAAATATTGAATAAACCAAAACTTTGAACAGTTACGAATTCAAATATCATGAGCAACAGAGACAAACAATAACGGTCAAATTCCATGGCTACAGTTAAAACTCCTGCTTTATTTCGCCAAACCTCTCCACCTAAAATTGGTCTATTGGATTTAACGCAACGCTTTACTTGAGGGCGGGAGTTCGAGACCAGCTGATCGTGAGAATCTTTTTGTATGGAAAAAAATATTGGTTTCATTTCACTAAATTTGTATCAAATTTAAACGGCCATCTATTATTTAAATTATAAACAAAAAGTATTTCTCAACAAGTTACACCTTAAAGTCGACAGATGGCCTCTAAGTCAGTGTCATGTGCCGGTTGCTCTAATTCAATCAAAACTAGACAATACCATTTGCGATGTTGTCAGTGCAAGCAACCCTACGATTTACTCTGTGGTAATATTTCTGACGCTGCTTTCAAGACTGTTATGACCAGAGAACAAAAAAATAAGTGGGTTTGCCTCGGATGTAAATGCAAACAACCAAAAAGAGATAATTCAAACACTCCTATAAGGCCAACCATATCAACGTCCGAAATGAAACAGCGGATTAACAAGGCAACTACTGACGTTAATAATGGCGCTATATTGGACAAAAGTACCGAGCAGTTCACCAAAAATATGAGCGAGACACCCAATTGTCAACATTTACAGGATATTGACAACCATACCATAGATAATAGATCTCTTTTTGATGATCCTACTTGCTTTAATGGTATTCGACAGGTCATCCGGGATGAATTACAAAATGTTGTTAATGATTGTTTGGTTGAAAAAATCACAAGCTCAGTAGCGGTAAAGGTCTCCTCATTGATTGATAAAAACTTAGCCACATTGTTAGAACGTATTTCGAAACTAGAAAGTAAAATGATCCAGTTCGACGTGCTAAGTTCAAAAAATCTACGTACTTTAGTACCAGAGTCGGCATCTTCAATTAGCGCTTCCGCTCCAGTGTCACGTAGCCTAGACAATGATATTGATGAAATCATTTCCGTTTCTGATTTCAAAGATTCAACAGATCTCAATGTTGAGAATACTATATCACAAGATAGCATAATTAGTGGTACTCCTTGCACAATGAATCTAACGTCTATAAAAGCCGTACCCATGATTTTTTCGAATAAGAACGCTTCAACGAAATTATCGTCAGCCGTACAAAGTGCAATAGAAAATAAACCCAAACATCCTAAATTAAAAGATGTTATGCGGGGTACAGCTTCGCCTGGTACGACAATACTGGAGGCATCAGAACGGTGGCGGTATATTCATTTGTTCTATTTGAAATTGGACACAACTGAAGAACAAGTACAAGCGCATTTGAAATCAATTTGCAATAGTGATTCGTGCACCGTCCAAAAACTTAAGGCTCGTGGAAATTATGCTTCTTTCAAAATCGGCGTACCTTCAAAATTTTCTGACTTCGTTTTATCCCCGAATAACTGGGCTGAGGATATAGGTATCAAACTTTGGAGAAATAATTTTTTTCGAAACAAAAAAAGGGCACAAACAGAACCGTAGTGGATTAAAGACTGCGCGGTTGTATTATCAGAATGTCCGAGGTCTAAGAACTAAAACATCTACGTTCTATAATAATTTGCTCATAAATTCTTTTGATTTTTTTGCATTGACTGAGACATTCTTAACTGGTTCTGTAGCTGATGGTGAGTTGTTTCCCGACGGTTACGTGGTGATGCGTAAGGACAGACTCGGGGACGTAGGTTGGGGAGGCGTGTTACTAGCCGTAAGAAAAACTTACTCTGTACGTTTATTAAAGGATATAGAGGGTCTAACAGATGAAAAGGAATTGTTATTTGCTAAGATAATATGTAAAAATGTTAAGTTTATTATTTGTGTAGTGTATTTACCTCCTAGTTACAGCGAAACTTTGTATTGTTCTGTTTTAGATTGTATAGAAAACGCAGTAAGTAAATACTCTGATGATCAATTTATAATTATCGGTGATTTTAACTTAAAATCGCGTAATACCGCTACCCTAGCTCATTTTAATTGTTTTGTTAATTTTTGCAAACTTAAACAGTTGAACCAAATCAAAAACAACTTTGGTGACATCTTGGACCTCGTTCTTGTAAATATTGATGATAAGAAAATCAGTGTATGTCAGTACGAGGAGCCTTTGGTGCCAATGGACGCGTATCATCCTCCTTTAGAAGTAGAATTTTCAATTTCTTTTAGAGTGTCGGGTTTTCCTGAGCGGCCGCCTCGGGCATCAAATAATGTATCATCTTTAAATTGGGATTTCCGTAAAGCAGATTTTTTAAACCTCTATCAGAGTATTGCGGACATACATTGGGAAAATTTGATAAGGGAAGAAAATGTTGATAGGGCAGTTTGTATTTTGTATGAAAAATTATTCGACACATTTTTTACTCACATTCCTTTGAAGAATGACAGGTGTATGGGCAATGCTAAGTTTATATATCCTACATGGTACACAAAAGAAATCATACACTACATAAAACTTAAATATTTTAATTTTAAAAAATTCAAGTCCAATAAACTGGAATTTAATCGCCAACTATACCGATACTACAGAACTAAAGTCAAGGAACTAATACGGGTAGCCTATAAGACATACATGGAACGTTTGGCAGATGACATTTATCGAGACCCTCGGAACTTTTGGAAATATGTTAAAGACAAAAGGAAGAATAGAGGTATCGATAAGGAATTTATGTTCAATAATAAAGTAATTTCAGGCCAAGAAGCAGTCGACAAATTTGCAGAATATTTCAGTTCAGTTTTTCAGAATGAGACTCCAATACTGGATGCCAACTTTACCGAAAAAAATACAAAAGAGCTGGACAGTATGTTACAGATAGGGTTTGGGCAGATCACTCAGGCCGACATAAAGTTTGCAGTCCGACGCCTTAAAGGCTCATCAGCTGTAGGACCCGATTCTATACCCACGTACATAATAAAGGATTGCATAGGTGCCCTGCAAGAACCTTTACTCCACTTATATAATCTTTCCGTGAATTGTGGAGTATATCCAGAGAAGTGGAAAGTCTCTAGAGTTACACCAATACAAAAAAACAGCTCTTCCACCGATGTAACAAACTACAGACCTATAGCAATTCTCTCCGTATTTGCTAAAATATTTGAAACAATCATTAATCGTAATATAACTCGGCAGATTAAAAGTCGCTTGGATGAATCTCAGCATGGTTTTAGATCAGCAAGATCAACTTTAACCAACCACATAACATTCATAGACTATGTGACTGCCAATATGTCCGGTGGCCATCAAGTTGACTGCGCATATTTCGATTTTAAAAAAGCGTTCGATCTAGTTGATAACGATATCCTACTCCTTAAGTTATCATCTGTAGGATTTTGTCCAAAGCTTATAAAATTCTTCGCCAATTATCTCAAAGATAGGAAGCAATATGTACAGTTGAATAACTATCGATCAAATCATTATTTCACGCGTTCGGGTGTAAGTCAAGGCAGCACTCTAGGCCCTACTCAATTCTTAATTATGATAAATGATCTTCCTAGAGTGCTGAAATCCGCAAAGTGTCTTATGTATGCGGATGACTTAAAACTATATTTACCTATTAAAAATGGTGCGGATTGTGAAGCCCTGCAGGATGACATCAATGCAGTTGTGACTTGGAGTAAAACCAATAAACTTCCCTTAAATGTCACTAAATGTAAAACGATAACTTTTACACGATCTCATCATCCTGTCATTATCCCATATAACATTGAAGGAACGTTTTTAGATCGAGTCGATACGGTCCGAGACTTAGGAGTAACGTTTGACATGGCGCTTAATTTCCATGAGCATATAAAATCTACTTGTAACAAAGCAAATAAAGCTCTAGGTTTTGTAATACGGTCCTCAATAGATTTACAAAATTCGACTGCCTTAAACCTATTGTTCAATGCCTATGTACGCAGCACTTTGGAATACAATGCTGTGGTGTGGGATCCATATGAAAAAATGTATATACTTATGCTAGAAAGAGTGCAGAGGAAGTTTTCTAGACACATTTATAAACGGAAATATGGTTACTACCCATATTTATACCCTTCATTATTTGTGTCCGGGATGGTCGATCGGGATACCCTGATCCTTAGAAGAAAATTAGCAACGATGTTGCATTACTGTATGCTACTTCACAATAAAGTTGATAACCCAATGGTGTTGGAGCATATCCATTTATATGTGCCAGACATGTATGTCCGCGCGGGTGCTCGTCGAAGGCATCAGTTGTTCACTGATTTAACTCCAGTGCGCTCTCATTACGTGGCGAACACCCCGACAGCCCGAGCAGTCTCACTGTTGAACGCTCTCACAGAACAGATCCAGGATGTCGATATATTCCATGACAACCTCAGCTCACTGTTTGCATCAGCGTTTTCCTTCCTAAACTTGGCATCAGAGCTTTACTATTGCTAATATTTGTAAAATTTGTGTAGATATAGGTATTATTTGTGTAATATAATTTGTGTTAGATATAAGTATTATTCGTGTATAGATAGATATTATTAGTGGTATGTACATATTTTATAGATAATGCAAACATTTTGGTATATCTGTAAGTTTGTATTAAGCGCTTATAAATAAATAAATAAATAAATAAAATCCGGCGCTTTCTCGAAGATTCGGCGGCTATTGGACGAAGTTGCTTGAAAATCCGGCGCTTTCTCGAAGATTCGGCGGCTATTGGACGAAGATTCTTGAAAATCCGGCGCTTTCTCGAAGATTCGGCGGCTATTGGACGAAGATTCTTGAAAATCCGGCGCTTTCTCGAAGATTCGGCGGCTATTGGACGAAGATTCTTGAAAATCCGGCGCTCAAAGGACCAAAAAATGTTACTATTTGCTGGTTACTATGATTACTGTGGTTACTGTGGATCTGTAGTACTGTGGGTACTGTGGTTCTGTAGGTACTGTGGTTCTGTAGCGCTGTGGGTACTGTGGTCGGGGAGCAGCGATTCGCTGAATAAAATTCCCTTCTTCTATCTTGCGGCGGGGTGGCTTCCTCGGTATAGCGCTTTTCCACTGTTCTTGCTCTGCTGTTCTTGTAGGCGAGGCGAGGACCGGCGAGGACTGATTTTGCACCGATCCTTGCCCCCCTTATATACAGTTCAAACCTCTATCCCGCTCTCACGCGTAACTGCGTCTCTGTCAGCGTGAGAGCGGGACAGAGCTATACGTGCAACAAAGATGGGGATATCAAAACTGACACTATTCTAACCAGCTGCTATACCGTAAGGAGTCCACCCATTGTTTTTTATTAATAAAAATATGCATCCTGATCACAATATACATCTACCCTATAACTATTTGTTTTCTTTATTTCACTACCTACTATTGATCTTAAGCTATGCCCGCAATATAACTTTATTTATTTTCTATTTACAAACTATCTGTTTTACAAAATATCTATATCTATTTACAAAATTACTATATTTATTAAATCGCTATTCTTAAAAACTATTCTAAGGCTATTGTCTCGTACAACATTATTAATTTGCGACCTGTAAAATGTTGTTTCTATCTTTACCTATAGTGAACAAAAAAGCACAATAAATAAATAAAAACTATTTTTCCAGAAACCCAACCCCACAAAAGAATGACTACATAACAACAACATGGCTACCAGTCACTAAAGACAGGATGTCTTACTTCAACATTGGCTCTGAACTATCCCTGCGCGGATGTCCTGACAAAATGGACTTCTGGGATGACCTATACAAGAAATACTCTAAAAGTAATACTTCTGCTAATAATATGGCAGGTGGTCTTTCAGAAGACTTACCGAAGAATGGGGGAGTTAATAAATTCGTTGATTACTATGAATCCCTTGGGAAGTAGTATGGTATAATCATTATTATCATCAGCACAAATACGCTAGGCACGGACCTCCTCTACCATTGAGTGGTTTAGGCCTTAGTCCACCGCGTTGGCCTAGTGGCTATAGTATCATATTAAAATCATGCTACGATTTTTAAAAATGCATGATGTAAAAAAACTTGTGTTTTAATTTAAAAAAATCAAGTGTTTTTGTTCAAAACTGGTTTTTAGGTAGAAAACGTAATAATATTAAAATTTACTGGAGAAAAATACAACTAAAATGTAATTTTGAGGCAGCTGTAATTAACACGAAAATGAGGATTAATATAGTTTTTGTACATACTTTATTTATTAAGTACTATAAATGTATATAATATTTATAAATAAACAATTAGGACAATGATAGACGCTTTTAGTTTCTTCCCGATGTTTTTCTTCCCCTTTGAAATGCATGAAGACTCAATGTGTATAGCGTAATTTTGAAATGATAAAATATCTCAGATCAAAGTACCTACTTTACAAAGACCTAGGAGTCGAATCTAATAACTTTGCAACATCAGCGTCCCTTGTATGGAATCTTCTAGGAAATACAACAAATAAATACTTAAAATAAACCAGTTTTTACAAGCTTTTATTTAACTTCACTTTTGTATGTATGTTTGTATGTTTACAAATCTTGCAATGAAGATTTGAACCACTTCCAATCGACCGATTGTGCTGAAACTTGGTATACCTACGTAACTTGGATGACAATACAATAATATGGTACCATGGAGCTGGTCTGATGATGAGGTTGGAAGATGACCATAGAAACATCGGTTCTTGTGGACCGATTGAGCTGAAATTTGGTATGTCTTTGTAACTTCGACAACAATACACAAATATGGTATCATGGTGCTGATCTGACGAAGAGTTGGAAGATGCCCATAGGAACTTCGATTTCTGTGGTCCAATTGAGCTGAAATTTGGTATGTGTTCGTAGCTTCGGTAACAATACAAAAATATGATATTATGGAACTGATCTGATGAGGAGTTGGAGGATGACCATAGGAACTCCGATTCCTATGGTCCAATTGAGCTGAAATTTTGTATCTCTTCGTAATTTCGGTAACAATACAAAAAATGGTATCATAGAGCTAATCTATTGAGGAGTTGGAAGAAGCCTACAGGAACTCCCATTCCTCTGGACCGATTGAGCTGAAATTTGGTATATCTATGTAATTTCGGTGACAATATAATAACAAGGTATCATAGAGCTGATCTGACGAAGAGTTGGAAGATGCCCGTAGGAACTCCGATTCTTGTGGCCCAATTGAACTGAAATTTGGTGTGTCTTCGTAACTTCGGTAACAATACAAAAATATGGTATCATGAAGCTGATCTGATGAGGAGTTGGAAGAAGCCCATAGGAACTCCGATTCCTGTGGACCAATTAAGCTAAAATTTGGTATGCCTTTGTATTTTCAGTGACAACATAATAACAAGGTATCGTTGATCTGGTGTCATGAGAAGTTGGAAGGTGCCCATAGAAACACTAGTTTCCATGGACCGATTGAGTTGAATTTCGGTATGACTACGAAATGGATAGTCTTAGAAATATTTCCAACTAAAAAGTTAAAAATAAATTAACGGTGAAAAACATATTTTAAAATCAAGCTTTTATTATGCACGAAAAATTAAAAAAATAAACTAAGAAAACATTCATAAAATTCGTAGTTTTTTAAACTTTATAAGTAACAATTTCCAAAAGTGTTCGGTTTATCAGTAGACGTATGATACATAAACATATATTATCTATAACTAGTATATTAATATTCTTAAGTGATCTAAAAGCTTGTCGCGCAATTTCGTTAATGCAAAGACCTCGGCCGCGACGAGCTTTTAGATCACTTAAGAATATTAATATACTAGTTATAGATAATATATGTTTATGTATCATACGTCTACTGATAAACCGAACACTTTTGGAAATTGTTACTTATAAAGTTTAAAAAACTACGAATTTTATGAATGTTTTCTTAGTTTATTTTTTTAATTTTTCGTGCATAATAAAAGCTTGATTTTTTTTATATTTCATAGGAAAGTTTTTGGGCGGCAAATGATAATGTGAATAAAATAAATTTTTGAGGGAGTTTCTTGCCGTTTCTTCTCCACAGCGATAACACGTTTCATAAAATAGTATTAAAAATAGTGTTAAAATGACGATTCAAAAGTACTCGTAAAAGTCAATTTGAATAAAGATGTTTTGACTTAGAAAAATGATTAAAAAGTATTCTAAGCAGTGTTAAATTTTAATTGCTATTATAAATAGGCTTCAAATAACATAAATATTCATTTATATATTATAAGTACAACATAAATGGAGACAAAGTTATTCAGCTTTATTTTATTCTTAAGTCTTATTGATTGTATGCTAAATACAAAATTATATAAGTATTAAATCTTAAATCATATTGTCCTATACTTAAACCAGTGGTGGTATTTTCATAAAAAGCCAAAAGCTTTTGCCTTACGATATTTTGAATAATAATCTTAAAGTTTTAAATCTTTATTCGAAATCAATTTGACATATAAATAAAATATCCTGAGCCCACAATAAACTATAAACTAGACATTACGCAATTAACGTGTAACGCTTTTGGGCTTCTGTGGAAGTCTTCTTCTTCTTCTTCATCAACCCATATACGCCCACTGCTGAGCACGGGTCTCCTCTACCATTGAGAGGGTTTAGGCCATAGTCCTCCACACTGGCCTAGTGCGGGTTGGCGGACTACACACCTAAGAAATTCCTAAGAACTTTTAGGTGTGCAGGTTTCATCACGATGTTTTCCTTCACCGTTAAAGCAAGTGATAATTCAATTTGAATACACACATAACTTTCGAAAAGACAGAGGTGTGTGCCTGGGGTTTGAACCTGCGACCGCTGAGATTCTCGACCGCGCGCCTAAACCTCGAGGCCATCATTGCTTATGTCATGCTTATTATCTGTGCAAGTACCGACACTTTAACCATACATACATACATCATACATAAATTCACGCCTGTCTCCCGTTAGGGTAGGCAGAGACTATAGAGCGCCAAATGCCACGGTACAAACATACCTCTTTCGCTTCCTCCACTGACATAATCCTCTTCATGCATGCACGTCGGTTACGAGGGCTCTTTATATTACCCTTCTTAAGTATATTACCTATTTGATCCTTCACAGTAAATCTCTTTCGTAATTCTGCAAACATTCATCCTTTCAATGTGGCCAAACCATTTTAACATTCCCCTTTCAATTTTGGTCACTACATCGTCTTTCAATCCACATTTTTCCCTTATCACACTATTTCTCACTCTATCTGCCAATTTTACCCCACACACACTTTAACCGTGTACATATTTATTGTATTTGGGAAATTAACAGAAAAAATTCAATTAAAAAATTACAGGGTGTATTCAGACAAATTCAGATTCAAAGTCAAATGTTGTTTATTAATGTGGAGTTTTACAAGTACTTTTGAATCGTCACTCTTCATTTATTTTTTAATACTAATGCTTGTAATTCTAATTACATTATACAAAAACAAATAACAAAAAATCTAATCTTATCTTATTGAGTATCTTGAACCCTTGCCACCTACTAATGTCCTAGCGATTCATAGAAGTTAACAAATTTATTAACACCAACATTCTTGGGCATATCGTCTTCAGGAGGATCATTTGCCCTCACTACAACTTTAGGTATTCCATTCAAATTCTGCTGTATCTTAATCTCATTAGACGTTCTTATTCTCCCTGTCTCGTTAGTTCTTCTAGAAGCTTCTGTCATGGTCATTCGGGTCCTGGGTTGGAAGTATTTGCTGTATAAGTCTTCCCAGAAATCCATTCTTTCTTTGTTAGGGTTGGCAAGGAGAGAAAGCTCGGAGCCAATGTTGAGGTAGTGTGTTGTTTCTTTCGTGGCTGGAAGCCAAGTTGTTGTTAGATAGTCGTCATTCTTAGGCGTTGGGTTCCTGGAAGAAGAAATTTAAATTCTTATTTGAAGGAAATTCAAGTCAAATTGTCGTTATTGAAATATACATATATATTTTGACAGCCCCGTGGCGCAGTTGGCTAGACACCAGCTTGCGAAACGAGCGGCCGCGGGTTCGATCCCCGCACCGAGACAAATGTTTGTGTGATCCACAAATATTTGTTTCGGGTCTGGGTGTTTGTGAGACCGAAGTCTCTCGTAGTTTCTGATACCCCCGACATAAGACTCGTATTTTAGTGTGGGGTCAGGACTATGTATTTGACTGTTGGGTGTATTTATTTATTTATTTACTTTTACAAGTTCTTTTGAATCGTCAATTTTAAAGTATCAGTTGCCGCTTCATAATGTGTTATCGCTGTGATAAAGAAAGGCAAGAAATTTTTGGAATGTTTCATATATTTCATTTGTTCTATTCAAAATAGCAACATTTTGAAAATGTGTTTAAAACTCTCATAGGCTCGCTTGCTGTCATATGATTTAAGACAAAATTGGTTAAATCAAGCAATCCTTTGAATCATCAATGCCTTCAAAGTAATAAATACTGGTGAGAAGGTATAGGGTACCTAGATAAAGAAGTAAGGATGGTTGCATAAACATTAAAGTTATTTTTGAGATTAATACATAGAATCTTTCTAGTCTTTTTAATTAGTTAAAATATGACAAATTATTACAAAAAATAATTTAACCTATGTTTCAAATAGTTGATAAGTTATGTAGCGTTTGCTTAGATATTAATAAATAATAAATACACCCAACGGTCACATACATAGTCCTGACCCCACACTAAGATACGAGTCTTGTGTCGTGGGTATCAGAAACTACGAGAGACTTTTCGGTCTAACAAACACCCAGACCCGAAACAAATATTTGTGGATCACACAAACATTTGTCTCGGTGCGGGGATCAAACCCGCGGCCGCTCGTTTCGCAAGCTGGTATCTAGCCAACTGCGCCACGGGGCTGACTGTTACGGGGCTTACTGTTAGAGTATACAATTACTAGAAATTAATGATAACAGGAAGACGTGAAAACTGCTTAATATAAGGGTAGCTACTCACCCGTACTTAGCAAAGTTAGTCCAAAGCCTGACCAACCTCTCTCTGGTCACCAAATCTTGAGGAGTTGGCTTCACATCCTTCTGGAAATCGTTCTTGAACAAATATGCCAACTCATCCATATGTGCTGCATACTCATTGCCAAAAGCACCACTACTCATGGCTTTGGTCAAATTTAATTCACCAACATAGTCAAACCTGTAGAAGTATACTGGATTGTTGGTAGATTGGACCAAATATTTGACGTATCTATAAGCATCTATATTAACGAAAACATCAGATAATAGATGACAGAGCTCCATCATATTTTCCGGTCCTAAAGGCTGGCCTTGAAGGTATATCTTCTGTAATTGCTCAGCTATAGCTAAAGAGTCTGGAGTATCCTTTTTGATGTTCAAATCTGATGGTATGTGAAGCTGCAAGTCAGCAGTAGGATCCATACTAAAAGCTATTTCAAGAGCGGTATAGCCGAGCATAATTGGAACATTAGCCACCCGCCCTGATGTAAGAATATCAATAAATGCTTCAGATAAAACCGCCTCAACTCCTGGGAACTCTTTTTCTATCACACACATGAAGAGATGCGGCTTACCTGTCATTTTACCAAGTATTGGATCCAGCTTTTCGTATGCTTCAATTAAATCTTTCGCTGGAATAGAATTCAAGAATTCCAGGATTTTATCAACATCTTCTGTTTTACAGCCTAGATATTTTGCAAAACTTTTAGCGCTCCCTATAGGGTCATCCTGGAAGCCCCAGCTGCACAGACCAATTCCAGACTCCATGATAGCTTTGCTGATCAAGTTCTTTGACAGAGGACTTGCGGTAAGAATGGAAGTAGACACACCACCAGCGCTCTCTCCGAAAATGGTGATATTATCAGGGTTTCCACCAAATTTGTGGATGTTTTCCTTCACCCACCTAAGAGCTTGGATCTGGTCTTTCAAGCCAGCGTTGCCTGGTACCTCTGGGGTGTTGAGGCACAGGAAACCAAGAGGTCCACATCTATAGTTGATAGTGACTACGACAACATCCTTCTCTACGAGGTAATCTGGGCCGTATAAGTTTGAGTTACCAGAGCCCCATCTAAACCCACCTCCGTGGATCCAAAACATGACTGGGAGGGACCCATCTAAGTTAGGCGTATATACATTGAGGAATAGACAATCTTCTTCTCCTGCATAGACCATGCCAAAGATAAAATCGACTTGGGCACTGATGTTACTTTCGGAGGTCGCATCTCGGACTCCTTCCCAAGGTTCTGGAGGTTGAGGGGCCTGGAATAATAAAAAAAAACATATTTTATATTTCCAAAGAATTGGTCGACTGCTTAGTCCTATGTAAGATGATGCGAGTCTATCTATTGTAATCTATTACTGTCGTTTTAGTTGAGAGGCGTGTCACCAATAAATTCTCATCCTATCATGGTCTTATCAGAAATAGTCTTTATATACTCAGCCTATCGCCGTCTACTGCTGAACGTAGGCCTCCCCAAGGTCTTGAGCAGCCCTCATTCTTCCATAAATAGTATCCTCAAATAGTTCTTTAATGTGCCCAAAAAAATCACAATAGGCTTGCCTCTTTTTTATCGAGGGAAAGTCTAATAACGGGTCTATCAGCCTTGGAAGAAGAGGGCAGGAAGCGTATGCCGGGTCAACGGTCTTCCAACCCGGCGCGCGGTTGTCATATCCACAATGATGTCTCTGCCGGGCTGGATCCCTAACCAAGCTTGCTGATAAATTGGATTTATAACAGCTGCTAGAACGTGGATGTATCGGTACACCTGGATATTAAGAGATATAGGGTTGTAAGTACCTTAAATCTGAGAAGTCCGAGCGGCGGCTTGGCGTAGGGGATGCCCTGGAAGCTGCAAAAAGGCTTTCCCGAGGGACTGTCCACCACGCGGCCCTGGAGCTGACCTTGCGACACCGTCACCACAGGCGTTTTCGACATTTTGACCCGCTGAAAAAAAATAGCTCATAATTGTCTCAGTTGGTCATTGTCAATTCTGCCGTTCATAAAGTTTAGACTTTCGTCCATTACGATAGCTTGGTAGACGATAAAATCCTAAGGTTTTGCTTCTAAAGAACCGTATTTAAATTACATTATGTCTCCTTCACAGAACAGTTGATTAAGTCTAGAAAGAAAATTATAGAATGCTGAGCGTGCCGAAACTACGATAACACTATCATATACTTATTTGAAGCAGTGATGGCCTCGAGGTTTAGGCGCGCGGTCGAGAATCTCGGTGGTAGCGGGTTCAAACCCCAGGCACACACCTCTGACTTTTCGAAAGTTATGTGTGTATTCAAATTGAATTATCACTTGCTTTAACGGTGAAGGAAAACATCGTGATGAAACCTGCACACCTAAAAGTTCTTAGGACTTTCTTAGGTGTGTAGTCCGCCAACCCGCACTAGGTCAGCGTGGTGGACTATGGCCTCAACCCTCTCGATGGTAGAGGAGACCCGTGCCCTGCAATAGGAGGAATATGGGCTGACGACGTTGAAATAACTATTTCAACGATTAGGTTTTTTTGTTAAAATTAATTCTGATTTTATTAAGCTTAAAAAACACTTCATTTTATTCTTACGATGAAAAGGATGCGTATATCTAATCCTAAGATTGTTTTAATGTCTTTCAGATTAGATATGTCTTGAGAATTAATTAGCAACGAAGATGATTCATGAATTTTTGCATTTATCAATGTCACATCATTTTTTTATGACGAGTTCTATGAATTAACTCTGTAAAAAAGTTGAAACTAAAACTCAACTATGATACTAACAAGGCTCAAGCTACTGTCTATTAGTCCATGTAGTGATGAACCAGTCATCATCATCATCACCAGCCTTTCCATCCACTAGATATAGTCCTCAGCTATGGCACGCCACTGGGCTCGATCTTCGGCCTTCTTCATCCAACCGCTGCCACTTTGCGGATATCATCACCCCACCCAGCCAGACGGCGTCCGCCACTAATAAAGCTGTTTAATTTTGTTTCAGATTAGCCCGCTAAAATGGAAGTGGGCCAGCCAAAAATTAAATCACTAAGATACGAGTTTTGTGTCGTGGGTATCAGAAACTACGAGAGACTTATCGGTCTCACAAACACCCAGACCCGAAACAAATATTTATGGATCAAACAAACATTTGTCTCGGTGCGGGGATCGAACCCGCGGCCGCTCGTTTCGCAAGCTAGTGTCTAGCCAACTGCGCCACGGGGCTGTCAATATGACGTTTAATTTAGTCAATTACGAAATATTTTGCATATTGCTGTGTAATATAGATAAGTATATAATTATCATTTTATCCGTGTCCGTATCAATATTGTGTTTGTGTACTAACTTTGCTATCAATCTTGACCGTGATAGGCAGTTTTGACAATACGATGGCACTGAAACTTTTGTAAATCTATCAAGTATTAATTTTTAGACAAATTATTATGTCATTGATTATACAGGGTGTATTCTGACCGTTATCGAAAACTAAGGCAGGTAATAGCCAAGGTGATTACAAAACCCTTGGTGTTAAAGAAAATCCCGACAAAAGATAAAAAATTTGCCGTTTTCCACACAACCGTCGGTAATAAATGTATGCGGTTTGTATGGAAAACGTCAAAATTTTTATTTTTTGTCGGGATTTTCTTTAATGCCAGGGGGTTTTTAATGACCTTATATATCGCCTGCCTTCGTTTCCGATCACGGTCTGAATACACCCTGTATGTTATAGTCAACGCTATATTTCACGTCCGTAGACGAAGCGTTGTCTATACGTAGTCAAAGTCAAAGTCAAATTTTCATTATTCAAATAGACTTTTACCAGTACTTTTGAATCGTCATTTTAAGACGTTTTTAAGATTATTTTTTAAAACTAGTGCCGCTTCGAAACGTGTTATCGCTGTGGAGAAGAAACGGCAAGAAACTCCCTCAGCAACACGAAATGTCGTTTTTTTAATAAATTGGAATAACATTGTTTACAATTTAATATGTCATATGGATACAAATTGCAGCAACACAACCTCCGATCAATTTACTTACTCCCAGGGGTTGTTATCTTCAATATAAGGAGAAATTTTATAATAACCTTTTTTATAAAGTTTATCTTTAATCGATTTTTAAACTTTTCCTAGGGGAGCTCCCTAATCCCCTTTGGAAGTACGGTGAATTTGACATAAGTAAAAAAACTTTTTTTTGTACTCAACTCTATCTCTTTTAAGGTTCTGCATATGTTCTAAGTATCTGTACTTGTATGTAAAATATGAATCCAACAATCACAAAGTTACATAGCTTAGACCAGGGCTTCCCAAACTTATTTACACTATGACGCCCTTTAGAATTGTTATTTTTCTTGCGACTCACCCCCCCCCCAATCATCAAAACTACCTACTTTACTGGAAATAAAAACAGCAGTAGTTAGCGTAATATGAGGTTATCAGAAAAATACGGACAGCGAATGTTTGCCGATCGCCTCGCGACGCCCCCAGGATGTCGCCGCGACGTCCCAGGGCGTCGCGACGCACAGTTTGGGAAGCCCTGACTTAGACTGTACACTAAAATACAAGGTCATGATTATAAAATAAATAGCCAGTATTTAGTATGTGGACGGGTGTCGCCGCTTGTCTGCCACCTGTTCATTCTATTACTATCATTCTACTGCGATCACTATACCAATTATCAAATATTTAAAGAAAAATGAAGGGCTGCTATTGGTTGTCACATTTATAAGTGTTGATATTACGCAACCCGAATTACTAAGAAGCGTGTGTGTCGAACATATGACAGTGTAATCGTAGGTTCGGCACGCTCGGCACGCACACATTCCCTTTCTAGTCTTATTCAACTGTTCTGTGTTCGTGTATCTTCTGTATGTTATTGGGTATTCATTTCTCTCATTGACAGCCCCGTGGTGCAGTTGGCTAGACACCAGCTTGCGAAACGAGCGGCCGCGGGTTCGATCCCCGCACCGAGACAAATGTTTGTGTGAACCACAAATATTTGTTTCGGGTCTGGGTGTTTGTGAGACCGAAGAGTCTCTCGTAGTTTCTGATACCCACGACACAGGACTCGTATCTTAGTGTGGGGTCAGGATTATGTATGTGACTGTTGGGTGTATTTATTTCTCATGTTTGTGTACACACTATGTTATCAAACTGACCGGAATAAGCAGCTTTACAATGGCATTAATATTTTATTAAATCACGATGGAGTTCTCAACTGATTATCACTTACATTAACGGTGAAATAAAACATCGTGATGAAACCTGCGCATCCAAAAAGCTCTTAGGGATTTCTTAGGTGTATAGTTCCCCAACCCGAACTAGGCCAGCGTGGTGGACTAAGGCCTATACCCTCTTAATGTTAGAGGAGGCCCCTGACCAGCAGTGGGACGTAAACGCGCTGATGAGAATTGATTTTTTTTTAATAAGTAACGGTTACACCGGGTGTATTCTGACCGTGATCGGAGACGAAGGCAGGCGATATATAAGGTCATTACAAACCCCCTGGCATTAAAGAAAATCCCGACAAAAAATAAAAATTAAGACGTTTTCCATACAAACCGCATACATTTATTACCGATGGTTGTATGGAAAACGACAAAATTTTTATCTTTTGTCGGGATTTTCTTTAGCACCAGGGGTTTTGTAATCACCTTCGCTATTACCTACCTGTGTTTTCGATAACGGTCTGAATACACTCCATATAACAAGGCTGTGAAGTTTTCGCGCAGAGCTAGCTAAATTTGTTGTAGTTCATTTGGAAATCAATAGATGGCGCTATTTTCGAGGAATATATATTTTCTGGTGTGGCACGCAGTATTTTCTTATTCATAATGGAATCGGGTATTGTTTTTGCTGATATATATAAGGTCTAAGCCCTAAAACCCTTTCATTGTAGAGAGGTAGAGAAGGCCCGAATGGAAATGTTCACGAAATACTGCAATTTAATGAAATGCGGGGGTAGAAATGAACTTCTGCCTACTCATTCATGAAACACATGAAGTTCAAAGAAATAAATTATAAAATTACATTAGGAACTTACTTTATTAATATTCTATTTACAAATCGTAACTTATACATTTTCTGATGATGTAATAGCCAGTATTTAGTATGTGGCCGAGTTTCGCCGCTTGTCTGTCACCTGTTCATTCTACTACTATCACACAACCAATGGTAAATATTTCAAACAAAAGTGCAGGGCTGCTATTGGTTGTCACATTTATGAGTGTAGATATTACACACAATCCGAATTACTAAGAGTATGTGTCAAACAGTGTAATCGTAGCTTTAAGTAGGTATTAAAACCTAGACTTTTTTGATAGTCTTAAGCTTTAAAGTGCTTACTGTATACTTCCTCCCAGAAATCCATTCTTTCCTTATCAGGATTTGAAAGAAGAGTTAGTTCGGTAGCAATATTGAGATAGTGTGTAGTTTCCTTTGTGGCTGGAAGCCAAGTTGTTGTTAGATAGTCGTCCTTCTTTGGTGTTGGGTTCCTGAAAATGATATTTTACGTATATCGTCATCGTCATGATGGGCACGGACCTCTTCTACCATTGAGGAGATCTAGACCTTAGTCCATCACGCTGGCCTAGTGTGAGTTGGCGGACTACACAGTGCACGCTTAAGAAATTACTAATAACTTTAAGGTGTGCAGGTTTCATCATGAAGATATATTTCACTGGTAAAACAAGTGATAATTCATTGCGAAAAAAGTCAGAGGTGCTTGGGGTTTGAACCCGCGACTGCTAAATTCTCCGATTACCTAAACCTTGAAGCTTTACTACTTTTACTCTTTCGTCGCAGTCAAATGAAAGACGGCAAATACCTTTATAAGAATATTCTTATGATTGATGTAACATATGTTACATCATGTTATCAAATCAAGATGAATGGGCTATGAAATTACTGTAATCAGTTATGTTATCTACTCACCCGTACTTAGCAAAGTTAGTCCACAGCCTGACCATCACTTCCATGATCTGCAAATCCTCAGGAGATGGCTTCTGATACTCATGGAAGACGTTCTTGAAGAGATACCCCAACTCATCCATATGCATAGCTTGGGTCAGTGGAATCTTATTAAATTTGTTGTTGTTAAAATTCAACGCTCCGAAGTGATCAAATCTGTAGAAGTAGACCGGTCTTTCGGAAGCTTGGACTGCGTGTCTCACGTATCTATATGTATCTAACGAGAAATGGCAGTCAGATAGCAATTGGAAGCGATCTGTTAAATTCTCTGGTCCTTTAGGTTTGCCTTTCAAGTATACGTTTTTTATTTTCTCTATCAAAGCCTTAGATTCTAGGGAATATCTCTCGATCTTCAAATTTAATGGTATGTAGGCTTGGAAATCATCATCGTCAATTTCAAAAGGCAACTCGAGGGCGTTACGGCCTATCATTATTGGAACATCAGCTGTTCTGCCTGATGTAAGGATGTTGAAAAACGGTTCTGTTATCACAGCTTCTCCACCTGGAAACTCTTTCTCAACCACACAGCAGAAGTAAGGAGTTTTACGTGTGAAATCGTCATTAGGATTTATCTTATCATATCCCTCTATTAGATCTTTAACTGGAGCTGCTCTCAAGAACTTCAGGACTTGATCAATATCTTCTGATTGACAGCCCACTTGTTTGGCGAGGATTTGAGCTTTATCAACAGGATCGTCTTGAACACCCCAACTGCACAGACCGTTGCCAGACTCCATAATAGCACCGCTTATCAAGTTCTTTGATAAAGGACTTGCGGTAAGAATTGAAGTGGAGAATCCCCCAGCGCTTTCTCCGAAAATAGTGATTTTGTTAGGATCCCCGCCGAATTTGTGTATATTTTCTTTCACCCACCTAAGAGCTTGGATCTGGTCTTTCAAGCCAGCGTTGCCTGGTACCTCTGGGATGTTGAGGCACAGGAAACCAAGAGGTCCACACCTGTAGTTGATAGTGACTACAACTACATCCTTCTCTATGAGGTAGTCAGGGCCGTATGTCTTACTATCTCCATAACCCCATCTAAACCCACCTCCGTGGATCCAAAACATGACTGGAAGGGAGCCATTAATATCAGGAGTATATACATTGAGGAAGAGGCAGTCTTCATCACCTACATAGACGTGTTCGAAGATGAAGTCAATTTGGGGGCATACGTTTCCTTCGGAAGTCGCATCTCTGATTCCTTCCCAAGGTTCAGCTGGTTGCGGGTCCTAGAATTTAAAATAATGGGATATTCATTATCAGCTTATATACGTCCCTCTGCACGTGCCTCCTTTCCGGGCCTCTTTCTCAAAGGTGAACTTGGTTTGAAACTACGACCGCCGAGATTATCGACCGCCCACCTAAAGTTTGAGGCAATTAGGTACTGCTTCCGATGACAAATGAACGAAGGAATTTCGTTCATATTAAATTTCAAAATCATTGTGGAGACTGGTTTATCCTTACTGTTTGACAGTGTTGCTTTTATTGTCAAGTATAATTTTGTCTACTGCCACGACAAAAAATTCAAAAGTACCTTAAACCTGAGGGCTCCGAGCGGCGGCTTGGCGTAGGGGATGCCCTGGAAGCTGTAGAAGGGTGTTCCCGAGGGACTGTCCACTACGCGGCCCTGGAGCTGGCCTTGCGACACACACACCACTGGAGATTTTATCATATTGTCCCGCTGAAATGGTAAACATTAGAATTATTAAAAAACAAATAAATAATTGAAATTAATAAATTGAAGGTATTAATAAAAATCACACATTGGTAATATCAGTCTCTCATCAGATAATGTTTTAATATTATGTGTATTATATCTTGAAGCTAAATGATATCTGTTGAGGTAAGCTTTAAAAAAATTAAGTAACTAATAAAGCAATTTACAGCTTTTACGTCTCATATTTATTTAAATCTTGATTACATCTTTTTAATTATATTATAAAAAATACCAAGTTTTTATCCCAATTCGCTCAATTTCAAATTCCCCTCCTAATCAAATAAATTTATTTGTTTATTCAATCTCTTCTTCTTCTTCATCAACCCATATTCGCCCACTGCTGAGCGCGGGTCTCCTCTACCATTGAGAGAGTTTAGGCCATAGTCCGCCACGCTGGCCTAGTGCGGGTTGGCGGAATACACACCTAAGAAATTCCTAAGAACTTTTAGGTGTGCAGGTTTTATCACGATGTTTTCCTTCACCAGTCTTTATATCAATCTAAAAGCAAAATATTATGTGCATCTGATTATAATCCGTCATAAAAGCATTTAAATTAAATATCAAAGTCCAATTACTTCCGTGATAAAACATTTAAATAATCCTTTACACTACTCGTTTAGAATGTTCCTTATTATGACAGAAGATTGATTATAATTTTATCAATATTTAAAACCGAACGTATTAAAAATTATGATATCACACCTCACCTGTTCGTTCGACTGACAGTTTTCGAGTAATAATTGACGCGAGTGCGTATCAATAAATACTAAAGCAGAGATAAAACATGCAAAGTGTGTGTCGGACTATGCGTTCGAAGGTTCTGTACAAAGCTTTAGAGAATACGTGAACTACCATAAGGTAGTGTCGAAGATTGGTAATGTAGTTTTTGTTTTGAACAGTGATGGTTTCGAGCTCAAGCCCCAGACACACAGCTCTGGCTTTTCCAAGTTATGTGTGTATTCACAATGAATTATCACTTGCTTTAACGGTGAAGTAAAACATCGTGATGAAACCTGCACTCCTAAAAGTTCTCGAGAATTTCTTAGGTGTGTAGTCCGCCGACCCGACTTAGATTAGATCTCAATCCTGTCAATGGCAGAAGACCGTGCCCAGCCACTGCTCTGTTCCACTGAACGTATATGGGTTGATGATGAATGTAATTATTGTTGTTTTTTGACTTGATGTCAGTCGGTGTATCACGAAGCAGTGTAAACTGGAACTAAATAACGGACGGTGGAGCAGACAAGTGTTGGAGTGGAGACCGCGCTTAGACAGACGTAGTTTAGGACGTCCTGCAGCACGATGCTCCGACCACTTAACTGCGGTGTCGGGTGTTGGATGTATGAGGGCTGCTCAACACCGGGATGGTTGGCGCGCACTTGGGGAGGCCTACGTTCAGCAGGGGACGGCGATAGGCTGAGTATATATAAATGTCGGGTGTTGGATGTATGAGGGCTGCTCAACACCGGGATGGTTGGCGCGCACTTGGGGAGGCCTACGTTCAGCAGGGGACGGCGATAGGCTGAGTATATATAAATGTCGGGTGTTGGATGTATGAGGGCTGCTCAACACCGGGATGGTTGGCGCGCACTTGGGGAGGCCTACGTTCAGCAGGGGGCGGCGATAGATACAGTATTTAAACATGACTCAAAATATTGTAGATTTTAATAACAATACCTTAATATCAATATCAGTTATCGTTTTTTGCCCTTGTGCCCGTTATCACCGTATTCGATATAACATCTGGCAACAGATACGTAACCTTAAAATCCGCTTCTTAAACACGCGATGCGACGAATAATCATGACTGGCGATACTTTAAAGTTAATCTGACTTGCACTTTTTTTAGACATCATTATTATTCCATAAGCACGATCATATAAACATATTTACAATAAAACCAGTGTCGGTACATATTTTTATATTGACTGCCTCGTGGCCTCGCGGTACATGTACTGTGCGATCTAGAGGTCCTGGGTTCGATTCCCGGGCCGGGCAAAGTGTTATTGGGTTTTTCCATTAGGAAATTCTCAGTAGCAGCACGGAGTCTGGAAATGTGCCCGAAAAACGGCAATAGGCTCGCCCCCTATTACGTGGGACTAATACATACCAGGCGAAATGTGGGTGCAGGAATGCATCTCTGTCTACCCCTTCGGGAACATAGGCGTGAGGTATGTTGTGTTTTTATCTACTTTATATTAGTTTATTGGTCAGGATTTTCTTATTTATTATTTATATGTCAAATTGCTGTTGTTAGATAAAGATTTAAAGCTTAAGGATTGTATTATTCGGAATTTCGTAAGGTAATTTGGGCTTCTACGAAAGTATCGCTACTGGAAACGTACCGCTGCTGGGCACAGATCTTGGTTACAACTGAGGAAGCTTAATTAGTTCCACACATTTTTTGTGTGTGTGTTTTTATTTAGTGTCCTCGATGATAATTTGTGGAGGTCGTGAGTTAAAATCCCAGACAATAACCTCCGAATATTTGAAGTTTTGTGTGTAAGGATTATCATATATCACAAGAATAAATGAAATATCGCGAGGTAGGCTACGTGAGTCAAAATTCTTAGGCGTGTAGTCCGCCAACCTGCACTAGGCCAGGGTGGTGAAATAATGCCTAAACCCTTTCAATGGTAGAGAAGCCCCGTGCCCAGCAATGGGACTTATGTGGGCTGATGATGATGATGAAGATGCTATTTAGTGGGGGTAATAGTAATTCTATCATTTTAATCTTATGTTGTAAGCAGTGATAGCCTCGAGGTTTGGGCGCACACACACCTCTGACTTTTCGAAGGTATGTGTGTATTCACATTAAATTATCACTTGCTTTAACGGTGAATGAAAACATCGTGATGAAACCAGCACACCTTAGAGTTCTTAGGAATTCCTTAGGCGTGTAGTCCGCCAACCCGCACTAGGCCAGCGTCTCCGGTAGAGGAGACCCGTGCTCAGCAGCGGGCGTATATGGGTTGATGACGACGAATCTTATGTTGTATAATCTATTATCAATGGACTATGATTTTTTGGCGTAATGTACTCACTATCTTATTAAACCGTTCTCCTATAAAGATTTTGTTGGAACACAAAGCTATTGTTTACTAAACTCCGTGATAAGAAATTTGAAAGCGGCGTATTAACAATTATATTACGATGCATAAAACACTAATTACGCTACGTTATTAACATTCGTCATTAAATTACCAATATTATCTCAACATACATACATACATAAACTCACGCCCGTCTCCCATTAGGGTAGGCAGAGACTATAGAGCGCCAAATGCCACGGTACAAACATACCTCTTTCGCTTTCTCCACTGACATTATCCTCTTCATGCATGCACGTCGGTTTCGAGGACTCTTTACGTTACCCTTTTTAAATAAGTTACCTATATGGTCTTTGTAGGTACACCTGGGCCGTCCTCGACCGACTTCACCACTCACTCTCGCACAGTAAATCTCTTTCGTAACTCTGTAACCATTCATCCTTTCAATGTGGCCAAACCATTTAAGCAACCCCTTTTCAATTTTGGTCACTACATTGACTTTCAATCCACATTTTTCCCTTATAACATATTCCTCACTCTATCTACCAATTTCACTCCACACATGCTTCTCAGTACTCTCATCTCAACCGCATATATTTTCGTTTATTTATTTTTTATCTCAACTGGTATAGATATCAAATTAAATAGGTTTCTCCATTCAAAATCACTATATAGCCAGCCTATCGCCGTCCCCTGCTGAACGTAGGCCTCCCCAAGTGCGCGCCAACCATCCCGGTGTTGAGCAGCCCTCATACATCCAACACCCGACATTTATATATACTCAGCCTATCGCCGTCCCCTGCTGAACGTAGGCCTCCCCAAGTGCGCGCCAACCATCCCGGTGTTGAGCAGCCCTCATACATCCAACACCCGACATTTATATATACTCAGCCTATCGCCGTCCCCTGCTGAACGTAGGCCTCCCCAAGTGCGCGCCAACCATCCCGGTGTTGAGCAGCCCTCATACATCCAACACCCGACATTTATATATACTCAGCCTATCGCCGTCCCCTGCTGAACGTAGGCCTCCCCAAGTGCGCGCCAACCATCCCGGTGTTGAGCAGCCCTCGTACATCCAACACCCGACATTTATATATACTCAGCCTATCGCCGTCCCCTGCTGAACGTAGGCCTCCCCAAGTGCGCGCCAATCATCCCGGTGTTGAGCAGCCCTCATACATCCAACACCCGACATTTATATATACTCAGCCTATCGCCGTCCACTGCCGAACGTAGGCCTCCCCAAGTGCGCGCCAACCATCCCGGTGTTGAGCAGCCCTCGTACATCCAACACCCGACATTTATATATACTCAGCCTATCGCCGTCCCCTGCTGAACGTAGGCCTCCCCAAGTGCGCGCCAACCATCCCGGTGTTGAGCAGCCCTCATACATCCAACACCCGACATTTATATATACTCAGCCTTTCGCCGTCCACTGCCGAACGTAGGCCTCCCCAAGTGCGCGCCAACCATCCCGGTGTTGAGCAGCCCTCATACATCCAACACCCGACATTTATATATACTCAGCCTTTCGCCGTCCACTGCCGAACGTAGGCCTCCCCAAGTGCGCGCCAACCATCCCGGTGTTGAGCGGCCCTCATACATCCGATTTCCACTTTAGCGTGCTTATCCTAATAATTTTTGTCCGATTGATGGATGATAAAAACTAATTACATTTTGTCATCCTCATTTATTATAAGAAATCACTTACACTTGTGTACATACATTAGGTATTTAAGTATGAATACTGATCAAAGTTTGATAAATTTGGAAGATATTGTTCAAAGTTCGATTTGGTTCTCTGCTGCCTCCCAGAGTTTTGAAAGATCACGGTTTTTGATATTTAAGGCAATAAGAAAAGCTGAAAAAGTGCTGAGGTTCCTTTTATCTTCAAAGGTTTTATTTCCCAAGCGTCTATCTATATTTATACTATTGGGTCGGCAACTAAGTAATTGCGGATTTTACTCATAGATGGCTTCAGTTAAATTTTTAGATTTGCTGGCGTAGTCCAAGTGTAAAACACATTTTGTTATTTGATAGTTGGCAATTCAGCTATCAATCAGTAAAAAAAGTTTTTTGGTCGGTTGCGTAGTTTCCGTTTGGTGTTCGTTGAAAAATGGGAAATTAAAAGGAACATAATCGTCATATTTTACTTTTCTTTTACGAAAAGGGAAAACGCATCGCAAGCTCACAAACAGTTATTTGCTGTTTATGGCGACGAACCTGGGTTGGCAACTAAGTAATCTCGGATTTTCAAGTTTTTGAACATAGCCAAGTTGTTATAAGTGGTTATCAATGCATGTATGTGATACATGAAGCTTTTCTACAATATCACGAGTTATACTGTGACGATCCGAATCGATTATTGCTTTCACAAAGTTGTCATTAACTTCAATTGGACGACCAGAGCGTTTTTCGTCTTTGAGTGAAAACCACCAGAATGAAATTTGTCCAACCAATTTTGACACTGCCGTTCTTTTAGGACTTCGTGACCATAAATAGCACATAACTGTTTGTGAGCTTGCGATGCCTTTGCGAAATTGAAAAGCAAAATATGACGATAATTTCCCTTTTGATTATCCATTTTTCAACGAACACCAAACGAAAACTACGCAACCGATCAAAAAAATTTTTTTACTGATTGATAGCTGAATTACCAACTATCAAATAGAAAATGTGTTTTACACTTGGACTACGCCAGCAAACCTAAAATTTCAACTAAAGCCATCTATGAGTGAAATCCGCACTCACTTAGTTGCCGACCTAATAAAAATCATTCAAATAGACCAAGTAGTTTTTAAGTTAAATTGTTAAAAATATATATAATAAGTGTAGTACATAGATATGTAATATTAATAAATTTTAAATTTGATAAAAAGCATTTAGACCAGGGTAGAAGCCTTTAAAAATAATGAAAAGTGAAAAAAAATTATAATAGAATGAAACCCATTAGAAAAGGAGGTAAATATGATAAAAATGAAAGGAAAAATAATTTACGGGCGATCTGAGGTTGGGAAGGGGATGGGGGTGAGTTTTTAAGGGTAAAAAACGGTTTTTCTCGATTTCCGGCAAAACTAAAAGTCCTATCGAAAAAAGTCAAATGAAAAAGTTGTAGATAATAAAAAGATCTAAAACTTTTGTATTTACACTTTTTTCACATAACCTCAAAATTTATGTGAAAAATTCAAAAAAACAAGTTTTTGGTTTTTTATTTTTATCTTTTACAAAAAAAAAAATTTTTTAACGAAATTTTGTGAAAACTTACCTTTTTATGTCCAAATACGCTGTAATTTATTTGATTAAAAATATTTATTTTTTCACCTTATTTTGAATTAATATCGAAAAAACACCCTAATTTTCAATCGAAAATTCACCCGTCAAAATATCAGCTTTTTTCAAAAAGTTGGTATGGTTTCTGTTCGTTGAAATCTCTACTTTCCGATGGTGAAAAAAAATATATATGTTACTATGGTAAATCTTCTCAGAAGACGCAAAAATTAATTTCAATCTTTAGGTTATGTTAAGTTAAGCATACTATTTTTTAAAGAAAATATTACGATTTTTATGGTTGAGTTGATTGATACAGATAAAAATAGAGATAGTATTTACTTTCCTATGCAGATTCGAAAAGTTTTAAGACCCGCCGGTCTGGGTCTTACTACATACATACCTACTATTATCTATACTAATATTATAAAGCTGAAGAGTTTGTTTGTTTGTTTGTTTGTTTGTTTGTTTGTTTGTTTGTTTGTTTGTTTGTTTGTTTGTTTGAACGCTAGGATCTCAGGAACTACTGGTCCGATTTGAAAAATTCTTTCACTGTTAGATAGCACATTTATCGAGGAAGGCCATAGGCTATATAACATCACGCTACGACGAATAGGAGCGGAGCAGCAATAAAGAATGTTTCGAAATCGGGGACATTTTTTCCTTTTTGTGAGCTTCCGCGGCGTGCGCTGCGAAAACGGTTAAAGTTTCGCTAAAATAATGTTTGAGAGAAATGTTCCTCTTTAAAAGTTCTAAAAAAAAGTCCGCGACAGCATATGTCTATTTTTTAAGGTTGGCTTACTATAACGTTTTTTATCCTAACCAAATTTATTTTAAAATAAAGTTTTATTTGTGAAGGTGTTTTTATAAATATGATATTAATCCTTATCCAAATAAATACGTTATTCATTACAAATATTTAATTTTAAATAAAATTGCCCCTTACATCATTTGATTTCACTGACTATCTTGGAAAATATTGCAGTTTTAAAATATTGATCAAGCGCGCAGTAATGATGCACAAGGCGCCGATCGACGCGTTACGGTTTCACGTTTGAACAATTTGACCGAATTGTATGATTTTTGGTATGGACGTAAATAGGACTCTGAGAAGTAAAATAGACTACAACTTATTTTCTTTCTGAACTCAACCCTGTAGTCTACGCGGACGGAGTCGCGAGCAATATGCAAATAAAGGGGAAATGTGGCCTATTTCTAGACGAGAAACAATAATATGACATAAATAGTATTTATAGCTGACTCTCGGAAAATAGGGCAAAGGCCGACTAGAAAAAGAACTATCATAGAATTAAAAAGGAAACATAATGAGCATTTTCATAAGCACCTACATTAATGTTCGTTCATTAACCTGCCTTTAGAGAAAGTTAAGTGACGTAGATACGCCGAGGTCGACTTGTATACTATATATTTCGTAGCAGCTGTTACAACCGCTAGCCTAACCAGTATTCGAAATACAGTAAAGTATACAACATCTATACTAATATTATAAAGCTGAAGAGTTTGTTTGTTTGTTTGTTTGTTTGTTTGTTTGAACGCTAGGATCTCAGGAACTACTGGTCCGATTTGAAAAATTCTTTCATTGTTAGATAGCACATTTATCGAGGAAGGCTATAGGCTATATAACATCACGCTACCACGAATAGGAGCGGAGCAGCAATAAAGAATGTTTCAAAATCGGGGACATTTTTTCCTTTTTGTGAGCTTCCGCTGCGTGCGCTGCGAAAACGGTTAAAGTTACGCTAAAACAATGTTTGAGAGAAATGTTCCTCTTTAAAAGTTCTAAAAAAAAGTCCGCGACAGCATATGTCTATTTTTTACGGTTGGCTCACTATAACGTTTTTTACCCTAACCAAATTTATTTTAAAATAAAGTTTTATTTGTGAAGGTGTTTTTATAAATATGATATTAATCCTTATCCAAATAAATACGTTATTCATTACAAGTATTTAATACAAAATAAAATTGCCCTTTACATCATTTGATTTCGCTGAGTATCTTAGAAGATATTGCAGTTTTAAAATATTGATCAAGCGCGCAGTAATGATGCACAAGACGCCGATCGACGCGTTACGGTTTCACGTTTTAACAATTTGACCGAATTGTATGATTTTTGGTATGGACATAAATAGGACTCTGAGAAGTAAAATAGACTACAACTTATTTTTCTTCTGAACTCAACCCTGTAGTCTACGCGGACGGAGTCGCGAGCAAAAGCTATCGTTTATAAAAATACACGTGCACGCTGAGTTTCTTGAAGATAATTGTGACAAGTTTACTTAAAAAAACAATAAAACTTTTCGAATCTGCATAGGAAGGTAAATACTATCTCTATTTTTATCTGTATCAATCAACTCAACCATAAAAATCGTAATATTTTCTTTAAAAAATAGTATGCTTAACTTAACATAACCTAAAGATTGAAATTAATTTTTGCGTTTTCTGAGAAGATTTACCATAGTAACATATATATTTTTTTTCACCATCGGAAAGTAGAGATTTCAACGAACAGAAACCATACCAACTTTTTGAAAAAAACTGATATTTTGACGGGTGAATTTTCGATTGAAAATTAGGGTGTTTTTTCGATATTAATTCAAAATAAGGTGAAAAAATAAATATTTTTAATCAAATAAATTACAGCGTATTTGGGACATAAAAAGGTAAGTTTTCACAAAATTTCGTTAAAAAATAATTTTTTTTGTAAAAGATAAAAATAAAAAACCAAGAACTTAGTTTTTTGAATTTTTCACATAAATTTTGAGGTTATGTGAAAAAAGTGTAAATACAAAAGTTTTAGATCTTTTTATTATCTACAACTTTTCCATTTGATCCATTTTTCGATAGGACTTTTAGTTTTGCCGGAAATCGAGAAAAACCGTTTTTTACCCTTAAAACCTCACCCCCATCCCCTTCTCAACCTCAGATCGCCCGTAAATTATTTTTCCTTTCATTTCTATCATATTTCCCGCCTTTTCTAATGGGTTTCATCCTATTATGATTTTTTTTGGTTTTAAAAATTATCGACCCTGGACTAATTAGGAAAGAATCCAGAATACCTTCTAGAACTAAATGTTACAAATAAATAAAAATTTATTTTTATTTATAGTGCCCAGCAAAGCTAACATACTAAATTGTCAGTAACAAATGATACAAGTATGTAATCAACATTTCAAAAAAGTATTCTTAGTTCATCACTGCTGCTCGACCTTATATTAGACAGCAATTTAGTATCACATGTTACAACAACCGTTTAAGGCATAATATTTAAGTGTTTCTTATATAAATCTTCCCATAGATCCATCCTCTCCTTGTTAGGGTTCGATAGAAGAGTTAGCTCAGATCCAATGTTGAAACAGTACGTAGTGTCCTTCGTGGATGGAAGCCAATTTGTTGTAAGATACTCGTCCTTTACCGGTGTTGGGTTTCTGAAAGCAGATGTTGAGTTGAATCTAAATTGTTGATTGGTCATAATGGACTTATCCAAATCTGACGGCATTTTGTTAATATTTTTTCGAAATCCCGTCTCCGTGTTGATAAATGGAGTCTGTTTGGTAATAAGAAGAAAAACTGGGAATGGTAATTACAATTGAAGTAAAATTAGACTGTAATGTAATTGACTGCCTTTTTGGTGCCATCGTCAAACAAAATGTCTTCATGAAATTAATTGCTGGTTCGGCAAGGACTGTCGCTTTTATGACTGTTTGAAAAATGAACAAAACATTGAGAGACAAAGTATCTTTATAAATAAAAGCAGAAACAGACAAAAGTGTGATTGGAAAATTCTTGCCATAGAAAATATTGTAAGTTTCCTGTGCTAACTAAATTACTTTTAAAAAGATAAATTGTCAGCCCAGAACGTGTTGATAAAAAATAAAAGTAATAATAATCGATCAATATGTAGGTAGGCAAAAAAGATGACGAATACCTTCATAAAAGGGCCTTTACTCACCCGTACTTAGCAAAGTTAGTCCACAGCCTAACCATCACCTCCCTAGTCTTTAGATCTTGAGGAGTTGGATCCACTTTCTTCTGGTATTCGTTCTTGAACAAATATCCCAACTCATCCATATGCATCGCATACTTAAATCCAAACGCATTGTCCATTCCTACAGGTAGGTTGAACCCACCCACATAATCAAACCTGAAGTAGTAAACAGGCTTGGTGTACCTTTTGGCCAAATATTTGACGTATCTATACGCATCTATATTAAATACTCTATCTGACACCAACTGGCATTGCTCCAACATATTGTCCATTGATTTTGGTTGGCCATTGAGGTACACCTTCTGTATTTGCTCAGCGATTGCCAAAGACTCCGGAGAGTCTTTCTTGACCTTCAAATCTCCAGGGATGTACGCTTGCAAGTCATCAGCTTTTATGTCTATAGCAATTTCAAGGGCGTTGCAACCAATCATAGTAGGGATGTCGACTACCCTCCCTGAAGCTAGGATGTCGATAAAAGGCTCGGATATCACAGCCTCTACCCCCGGGAACTCTTTTTCTACCACACACATGAAGAGATGGCTATCTGATACTCTCGCAAATGAATCTAGTTTATCGTATGCCTCAACTAGATCCATGGCTGGAGTAGAAGACAGGAATTTCAGGATATCATCAACATCTTCTGATTCACAACCTAAATATTTGGCAAAGGTCCTAGCATTGCCTATAGGGTCATCTTGGAAAATGCAAATGCCCAGACCAAAGCCAGACTCCATGATGGCTTTGCTTATGAAGGTTTTAGATAGAGGACTTGCGGTTAGAATAGATGTGGAGGCACCACCAGCGCTTTCTCCGAAAACAGTGATATTATTGGGATTCCCGCCAAATTTGTGAATGTTCTCCTTCACCCACCTAAGAGCTTGGATCTGGTCTTTCAAGCCAGCGTTGCCTGGCACCTCTGGGGTGTTGAGGCACAGGAAACCAAGAGGTCCACACCTGTAGTTGATAGTGACTACTACAACATCCTTCTCTATGAGGTAATCGGGTCCGTATAGGTTGCTATTGCCATAGCCCCACCTAAACCCACCTCCATGGATCCAGAACATGACTGGGAGGGACTTAGCGTTCAGATCAGGGGTGTATATATTGAGGTACAAGCAGTCTTCATCGCCTACGTATACGTCACCGAACATGTAGTCAATTTGGGGACAGACATTGCCTTCGGAAGTGGCATCCCTGATTCCTTCCCAAGGTTCTGCAGGTTGAGGAGCCTGGAATGAAAAAATATATATTTATTGTTTCTGTAACTTTGTAAAAAAGGTTATATGTAAGGATGTCACGGAGCAAAATTGTTTTAGCGTGTTATAGCTCACAGATGGTTTGGACATATGTACATATCTCTATAAGTATGTTTCAATAAGGCTGATGGCGTATCTAATGGGGTCTTAGATGGAGTATAATCATTATAATCAGCCCACATTTCGACGTATGCGCAGAATTATGTTATTTGTGCAAAATCACAACTTCCCTTTCTCAGCAATTTAAACTTAATTGGGCACAAAATTATCTGTAACTTTTTTTTTCTTCAAACCACAACAAAAGTTATGATTATTACTACTTCATTAGTGCAATATATAATCAAGGAAGGCCAAAGTAGAGATGGATGGAGTGCGTGACTGAAGATATGAAAAAGAAAGGGGTGAATGAAGATATGACGGCTGACAGGGATGTGTGGAAGGAGAAAACATACTGCGCCGACCCAAGGAATAAATTGGGACCAGGGCAGGGGAATGATGATGATAGTGCAATATATAATCAAATTTTACTGTATATAAACACATAAAAAGTACTTTGGTATTATAGTCAATGGTAAACTTATTCTATGCATAGGTCAATTTGTTCCACTGCTGAGCACGAGCCTCCTCTTCAACTGAGGGGGTTTATTTATTTATTTATTTATTTATTTATTTATATGCTTTATTGTACACCAAGAATACAAAGAAAAAAAAATAATAATAGTAACAATAATCAAAAAAAAATTAGGTGAACAATAGGCGGTCTTATCACTAAATGTGATCTCTTCCAGACAACCTATTTTACAATGGGAATATAAAAAAAGAAAGGGTACGGGTAATACATCAACAGAAAAAAGAAAAAAAAAATGATGTACACAAACAAAACAAAAAAATAAAATAAAAACAAACAAGACGAGAAAAAAAAACAAGTAAAAATAGAAAAATAAAAAAAATAAAAACAAAAGAAATATTTAAATTAATACCTAATCTATTATTTTTGCAAATAAAATAATCTGATGAGTCTCTTAAAAATAGGAAGCGACT
Source organism: Cephonodes hylas (assembly GCA_030295005.1). Lineage (NCBI taxonomy): Eukaryota > Metazoa > Arthropoda > Insecta > Lepidoptera > Sphingidae > Cephonodes > Cephonodes hylas. The sequence goes on along the minus strand of AP025387.1, from coordinate 3,565,344 downwards.
TAGCTTGTCGTATATGCAGTGGTAATTCATTCCACAGGCGAGCTGCATGGATCGTAAAAGAATGATTTAAGTAAGAAGTGCTATGTCTAGGAATATCTAGTGTTAAATTTTCCATCGATCTTAAAGGTCTTGCATGCATATCGCTTAGGAATCTAAACCGATTCTTAAGGTAACGGGGAGTAGAAGGAACGAAGAGGACAGAATAGAGGAGGGAAAGAATACGAGTATTCCGGCGATGGCGGACAGAGAGCCACTTGAGTTGAGTTCGAAATTCGGAAACGTGGTCATATTTGCGAAGGCCAAATATAAACCTTATGCAGAAATTCTGAAGTCTCTCAAGTCTTTCAAACTGGGCTTCGGTGAGATCAAGATAGCTAGCGTCACCATAATCAAGAAGAGGAAGTAGAAGAGTTTGTACGAGCGCAATCTTCGTGGGAATAGGCAGAAAATTCCGTAGTCTTCTTAAGGACCCCGCAGCAGCGAACAATTTCCTACTGAGTTCTTGCAGTTGGGGGCCCCAGGATAAGGTTTTGTCAAAATAGATACCCAGGTTCTTGACTATGTCACTAAATGGTATAACGCACCCATCAAAGATAACTTGAGGTAATAACTGGGTATCTATTCTGGAAACCATTCTGGGGCTGCCAACAATAATCACTTGACTTTTGGTAGGATTCACTTTAAGGCCGTGATTAATGCTCCATTCTTTTATAGATGAAAGATCTTTGTTGATAGAACTTACAGCTTCCGCCACCCTGTCCACTGGAGCATGGTAATAGATTTGTAAATCATCAGCATACAGGTTTAGATCTTAGAACACCACGCTGGCCTAGAGCGAGTTGGCAATAGTGCAAAGATGGGATGCACGTGCTATCACCACTGCATATCAAGGGATTCATGCTTGTAAGTACCTTAAACCTGAGGGCCCCGAGCGGCGGCTTGGCGTAGGGGATGCCCTGGAAGCTGTAGAAGGGTGTTCCCGAGGGACTGTCCACCACGCGGCCCTGGAGCTGGCCTTGCGACACCGACACCACTGGAGATTTGATCATTTTGTCCGGCTGAAATAGAAAAAAAATTAAAAACCAGTTGTTTTGTTATAATTTGGTTTATCATCATCAGCTCACACATGTCCCACTGCTGGGCACAGGCCTCCCTGCCATTAAAAGGGTTTAGGCCTTAGTCCTGAAATGAAACCTGAAATGATGAAATGATAAAATAAAATAATTATGAAACCTGCACACCTAAGAGTTCTTAGGAATTTCTTAGGAGTGTAGTCCGCCAACCCGCACTAGGCCAGCGTGGTGGACTATGGCCTAAAACCCCTTTCAATGGTAGAGGAGACCCGTCCTCAGCAGTGGGCGTATATGTGTTGATGAAGAAGGCCTTAGTCCACCACGCTCAGTGTCAGAGGGTCATTTTTCTGCCAACTTGTCCGGTTGGCTTATAAAATGGCACGGGTACGCGACCCCGGCCCCTCGAGCCACCATTGCTGCAATCACTGTCCTTTCCGCAGCTTTGGTGTCCCTTCCCTCACCCACCACTGGTGGTAGGGTTTAATATTGAGTATTTATTTACTCAATGTTGAACCCGAGCGGATTGGTACCACCGTCCAGTCTATTTCTACCGCAAAGCAGGAATGCGTTCCGGCGGAAGGACTGGATAGCCGTTCCTTCATTGTCCCTCCACCTACCTTCTTGGGTGCTGGTGAGTTGCAACGGCACTACTCCGGTGTTTGGGGTGGCATGCGGCCTTGGGGGTTGATGCGGGGTACAGGGAGACCCGGTGGGAACGGTTTCCGTCGGCCGCCTGCCGGTCAGTAGGGGACCTGAACCCGGGGACCCGCTCTCTTTTAACTCCCGCCTCGGGAAGCTGTCCCGCCAACCGGCGAAAATCCCGTCGTGCAGTCGTCGTGCCAGAGTGGGAGACTGGGGTGGATCCCGGCGACTGTACGCGGGGGGGCACCGGGGGCCCTTCCGTGCCTCGCGGAGGCCTCTCATTTGGCCGTGTGCTGCCTCACATTGAAAATTTTTTTTTATATTATTCCATCATTAAGGATCCGCTCTGAACACACCGCATCCATCCTCACCCCCCTCCCATAAATCTCTTTTTTTTTAATGACCCGAAAAAGGATAAATAGAAGGCAACCCACGGCGGTAAAACCATCCACAATTCCAGTGGACTTCTGCAATGTCAGGGGTCTACACAGCAACCTCGACGCCGTCCATCACCACCTCGAGACGGCGCGGCCTGCCCTGCTCTTTTTAACGGAGACACAAATATCTACCCCTGACGACGTATCGTACCTTAACTACCCCGGCTACGTATTGGAACATGCATTTGTACGTAAAGCCGGGGTGTGCGTCTTCGTCAGGGGTGATATTTGTTGTCGCCGCCTTCGGGGCCTCGAGCATCGGGACCTGTCAGTATTATGGCTTCGCATAGACCACGGGGGTCGTACCCGCGTATACGCGTGCCTTTACAGGTCCCATGCCAGTGATTCGGGGTCTTCTCTACTGTTTGAGAACGTCCAAGTGGGGACTAGTTGCATTCTCGAGCAGTGCCCGTCCGCGGAGGTGGTGGTCCTGGGTGACTTCAACGCCCACCACAAAGAGTGGTTGGGGTCCAGGATCACTGATCTCCCGGGTCGGTCGGCCTACGAGTTGGCCCTGGCATATGGCTTCTCACAGCTGGTAACACAGCCTACCCGTGTTCCGGATGTTGAGAGCCATGAGCCCTCTCTGTTGGATCTTCTGCTGACTACTCATCCTGACGGATACAGGGTGGTGATCGAAGCCCCTCTAGGGTCATCTGATCACTGCCTTGTCCGTTCATGGGCCCCTGTTGTGCGTCCCAGTCGTCCTTCAGCTACTGGGACTCGCAGAGTCTGGCGTTATAGGTCAGCAGATTGGGATGGACTGCGCGAGTTCTACGCATCCTACCCATGGAAGCGGCTCTGCTTCTCCTCTGATGATCCTGATGCCTGTGCGGACTGCGTAAGGGATACAATAATCCTGGGGATGGATGTTTTCATCCCCAGTTCCAAAATACCCGTGGGGCGCCGCAGCCGACCTTGGTACAACCAAGTTTGTGCCGATGCTGCGCGCCTCAAGCAGTCCGCATTTAAGGCATGGCAGGAAGCCCGAAAACGTCGGGATCCTAACGCGAAGGAGGAGAAGCGAAAATTCAATGCCGCTTCTAGATCCAACAAGAGGGCTATCGCTAGGGCCAAGGCGGAACACGTTCGACGAATTGGCGAGCGACTCGAAAGTTATCCCTCTGGAAGTCGAGCTTTCTGGTCGCTCACCAAGGCTGTCGAAGGTAATTTTTGCCAGCCTAGTCTCCCGCCACTGCGTAAGGATGATCACAGTCTGGCCCATAGTGCAAAGGAGAAGGCCGATCTCCTGGCCCAATCCTTTGCCTCGAACTCGACACTGGATGACGGGGGAGCCATTCCACCAGTTTTACCCAGGTGTGAGAGTTTCCTGTCTGACATTAGATTCAATCATCGTGTCGTCAGACGGGAGCTCGGGCTTCTCGACATCCGAAAGTCGAGTGGGCCGGATTGCATCCCCGCGGTGGTTCTTAAGACGTGCGCCCCTGAGTTGACCCCCGTGCTAACGCGCCTGTACCGCCTTTCCTACAAAACCAACAGGGTCCCAGCTTCTTGGAAGGTCGCACGTGTCCACCCAATCCCTAAAAAGGGTGACCGGTCGGACCCTTCCAACTATAGGCCGATAGCGGTCACATCCCTTCTCTCCAAGGTCATGGAACGAGTAATTAACACTCAGATCCTGAGATACCTTGAGGATCGCCAGCTGATCAACGACCGCCAATATGGCTTTCGACATGGTCGATCAACTGGCGATCTTCTCGTGTACCTTACGCACCGCTGGGCGGAGGCCTTGGAGAGCGGGGGTGAGGCTATTGCCGTCGGCCTCGACATTGCGAAGGCGTTCGACCGAGTGTGGCACGGCGCCCTTCTGGCGAAGCTTCCAGCATACGGGATCCCCGAGGGACTCTGCAAGTGGATCGCCAGCTTTTTGGATGGTCGGAGCATCCAGGTCGTCGTTGACGGCTGTTGCTCCGAGACCATGACCATTAATGCTGGCGTTCCTCAAGGTTCGGTGCTATCGCCGACACTCTTTATCCTGCATATCAATGACATGCTTTCTATCGAAAGCATGCATTGCTATGCAGATGATAGTACGAGTGACGCGCGATACATCGGCCAACAGAATGTCCCTCGGAGTACCGTTGGGGAAAGACGGTCACAACTTGTGTCTGAAGTCGAGAGCTCTCTGGGGCGGGCTCTCGAATGGGGAGAAAAGAACCTAGTTCAATTCAACCCTACGAAGACACAAGTTTGCGCGTTCACTGCGAAGAAGGATCCATTCGTCATAGCGCCACAGTTCCAAGGAGTATCTCTCCAGATCTCCGAGAGTATTGGGATCCTCGGCGTCGAAATTTCGAGCTTAGTCCAGTTTAGGAGTCATTTGGAGGACAAAGCCAAATTGGCGAGTAAAAAGTTGGGTATCCTGAACAGAGCCAAGCGGTACTTCACGTCGGGTCACAGATTGTCGCTCTACAAGGCGCAAATCCGGCCCCACGTGGAGTACTGCTCGCATCTCTGGGCAGGTGCCCCAAAATACCAGCTCGACCCACTTGACTCCTTACAGCGACGGGCCGTTCGCATCGTCGATGATCCCAATCTCACGGAGAAACTACAGCCGTTAGGGCTGCGGAGAGACTTTGGGTCTCTTTGTGTGTTCTACCGGCTGTTCCATGGGGAATGCTCCGAGGAACTGTTCGGGTTGGTACCGGCATCGCCGTTCTACCATCGCACCACCCGTCACCGCAGTGGAGTTCATCCATATCACCTGGAGACGTACCGTACGCGTACGGTGCGTTTCCAGAGGTCATTTTTACCACGTACGTGCAAGCTCTGGAATGAACTCCCTGCCTCGGTGTTCCCCGAGCGCTATGACATGGCCTTCTTCAAACGAGGCTTAAAAAGAGTATTCTCCTCACGGTAGGCAGCGGCGTGGCTGTGCCCCTGGCATTGCCAAGTCCATGAGCGGCGGTGACCGCTTTCCATCAGGCGGGCCGTCTGCTCGTCTGCCTGCTAAGGCGTTTAAAAAAAAAAAAAAAAAAAAAAAAAAACGCTGGTCTAGTGAGGGTTGTCGGACAACACTCCTATGAAATTCCAAAGATCTTTTAGGTGTGCAGGTTTCCTCACGATTTTTCCTTCACCATTAACGTAACTGATAATTCATATTGACTGTTTTGTAATATTCACAATTATTTTCAGTCTACGTTAATTTAGCGCTTAGCGTGCATAGGAGAGACCTATGCCCGGCAGTAGACGTAAGAAAGGCAGCTGATGATGATGATGATGATGATGAAAGACTTAATAGTCAAAGTATATTTACCTAATTGTACAGTATAGAAAATCGTTTATTTTTAGGCATTAAAACAACATTTATGCATTTATTTTATTTTTTCGATCAAGAAGCTAGATTTTTAAAAATATGAAAAAAACAATACTCACCTTTTTTTCAACTGCCACCTCTCGAACAATAATTAGATGAAGGCGTATCAGATCAATAAATACCAAAGCAGAGATAAAACATACAAAGTTATCGAAACGTGTGCCTTTAATCACCCGATTTGTTTTAAATCAACATCTGGAGTTTTTATCAGCTTGCGGGTGATACGCAAAATAATCGCTTCTCGCAATATTACCAGGTAATTCTGACTTGCAAATATTTGATTTGTAAACAAATTAACTAAAAATTATTATTGTTACTAAGGGGAGTTTCTTAAGTTGCTTTTTCTCTATTCTTCACCTGTATTGTAAGAGCAGTGATGGCCTCCAGGTAAAGGCGGTTCATCAATATCATCATCGGCCTTTCACGTCCACTGCTGGACATAGGCCTCTCCTATGTCACGCCACTGGGCTCGATCTTCGACCTTCATCCAACCGCTGTCAGCCGCCGCGCGGATATCGTCAACCCAGACGGCGTAAGATAAGATATATTGGTGGTCTAAAGACGCTTAACTACGGCAAATACGTATTTATGTATTTTGTGCATTTATAATTCGTACTTTTCAGTACGTGTATAGATTAATTGTGTAGATTCTAGTTGCAATTGTATTTTGTGGGGTCAGAATATTCTTATTTGTATTACAAATGAAGAATTCAATCTTTAAGATTATTATCCCTACTAATAGTATAAATGCGAAAGTAACTCTGTCTGTCTGTCTGTTACGCTTTCCCGCTTAAACCTCTCAACCGATTTTGATGAAATTTGGCACAGACAATCTTTACACCCTGAGAAATGACATAGCTAGGTATATAATGGTATAGGCTACCTTTTATTGCGAAAAAAGGGGATGATGAGGTTGAAATAGAGGTTAAAAGTTTGTATAGGATTTCTTAATTTTAAAAGATAAAACCACGAAACTTTATATTTAAGCACTTGATAAGAAATAATTAAACATTTCTTCTGGCGTTTTTGAAATTTCGACCAGTGAGGGGGTGAAATAAGGGTTGAAAGTTTGTATGGGAGTTCGTCATTTTTGGGGATAAAACTAACTATTACTTATTTTCTATCTGAATTCAACCCTGTAGTCTACGCGGACGAAGTCGCGGGCAACAGCTCGTTGGGATATATTATATACAGAGTGTATTCAGACCGTGATAGGGAATTAAGGCAGGTCAAAGCTACGGTGAACACAAACCCATTGGCGTTAAAAAAGTCCCGACAAAAAATTACATGCCAACCACCGTCCAGGCCTTAGTCCACCACGCTGGCCTAGTGCGGGCGGACTATACAGTACAAACCTAAGAAATTTCTAAGAACATTTTGGGTGAGCAGGTTTCATCACGATGTTTTTCTTTACCATTAAAGCAAGTGATAATCTAATATGAATACACACATAACTATATACATTATTATCATTTAAAACTCGTTTTATGGTTTTTCTTAATGTAAACTTTATTCATTTAACTTATTTAATTTAACAGCTCTTTTGTCCTTACACATAACATCTTACACAGCAATGAATATCAATTCTAGATTTTGTAGTATCTGCTGTACAGATCGTCCCAGAAGTCCATTCTCTCCTTGTATGGGTTCGATTGGAGAGTTAACTCGGAGCCAATATTGAGATAGTGTATTGTTTCTTGAGTGGCTGGAAGCCAAGTTGTTGTTAGATAGTCGTCCTTCTTAGGTGTTGGGTTCCTAGAACAATAAATAACCATGAATAAATAGGTACACCTGACTGTCACATATATGATTTTGACCCCGCTCTGAGATAAGAAGCAATATAGTTATGAATAAATAGATATGAAAGCAAAGTGCCGGGTAATGGATGGATGAGGGCTGCTCAACACCGGGATGGTTGGCGCGCACTTGGGGAGGCCTACGTTCAGCAGTGGACGGCGATAGGCTGAGTATATATGAATGTCGGGTGTTGGATGTATGAGGGCTGCTCAACACCGGGATGGTTGGCGCGCACTTGGGGAGGCCTACGTTCAGCAGTGGACGGCGATAGGCTGAGTACATAAATATTCCCCTCACATACATAGTTCTGATAACACACTTATTGAGTCATGTAGAGAGTTTGTTAGGTCTTACAAACACTCAAATCTGAATCAAATGTATTTGGACCCCACATACATTAGTCTCGGTGCAAAATCGATGCTGCCTTTTGTTTTACAAGCTGGTGTCTAGCCAACTGGGCCACAATGTAGTCCAATCGTTAAATAAAGAATAATACATCGGAATCTATGCTAGATCAATTCAATATCACATCATCAGCTGAAAGTCCTCCTGCTGGACTTAAGCATAGTGCATAGTCCTTCACGCTGGGTTAGTACGAGGTGGCGGAATAATATCCTTTAATACAACGAATATAAAGGGAAAATACACTCACCCATACTTAGCAAAGTTAGTCCACAGCCTGACCATCCTCTCCCTGGTCACCAAGTCTTCAGCAGTTGGCTTCTTGGTCTTCTGAAAGTCATTTTTGAACAAATATGCCAACTCGTCCATATGCGCTGCGTATTGGAAGCCAAACGCATTGGTAACGCCTTTGGGCAAATTTAATTCGCCAACATAATCAAACCTGTAGAAGTAAACTGGCTTGTTGGTGACTTGGACCAAATATTTGACGTATCTATTTGCATCTATGTTGAAGAAATTATCAGATAGTAGGTGGCATTGCTGCAATATATTTTCCGGTCCTTGAGGCTGGCCTTGAAGGTATATCTTCTGTATTTGCTCAGTAATTGCCAAAGATTCTAGTGTGTTCTTTATTATGCTCAAATCTGCTGGGATGAATAGCTGCAAATCACCAGCACTCATATCAATGGCTACCTCAAGAGCGTTACAGCCGAGCATGATAGGAACATCAGCTGCTCTCCCAGATGTAAGGATCTTGACAAAAGATTCGGATATCACGGCCTCAACTCCGGGAAACTCTTTTTCTACAACACACATGAACAGATGCGGCCTATCTCTCATTTTCTCGAACGGATCTATCTTCTCATATGCTTCAACTAAATCTCTAGCTGAAGTTGAAGTCAGGAATTCGAGAATGCCATCAACATCCTCTGCTTCACAGCCTAGATATTTGGCAAAGCTTTTAGCATTACCTATAGGGTCATCTTGGAAGGCCCAACTGCAGAGACCAAAGCCTGACTCCATAATGGCTTTGCTTATTAAATTTTTAGATAGAGGACTTGCGGTTAAAATCGATGTGGAGGCTCCACCAGCGCTTTCTCCGAAAATAGTGATATTATTAGGATCTCCTCCAAAATTGTGAATGTTTTCCTTCACCCACCTAAGAGCTTGGATCTGGTCTTTCAAGCCAGCATTGCCTGGGACTTCTGGGGTGTTGAGGCACAAGAAACCAAGAGGTCCACACCTGTAGTTGATAGTGACTACAACAACATCCTTCTCTACAAGGTAATCAGGGCCGTAAAAGTTGCTGTTTCCAGATCCCCATCGAAAACCACCTCCATGGATCCAAAACATGACTGGCAGGGATTCAGCTTTAATGTCAGGCGTGTATACATTGAGGTAGAGACAATCTTCATCACCTACAAAGGCGGTTTCGAAGATGAATTCTATTTGGGCACTAACATTACCTTCGGAAGTCGCATCCCTGATTCCTTCCCAAGGTTCTGGAGGTTGAGGGGCCTGGAATGAAAAAATATTAGATTAATTCTGTAGTTCTGAGGTAATTCTGTAGAAGCCCAAAAGCGTAACACTTTAAGTGTGTTATGTCTAATTTATAACTTTTTATAGTGGGGTCAGGATATTCTCTTTTATATGCCAAATTTATGATATTTAAAACTTAATGATTATTATTTGGAATTTTGTAAGGTATGTTGGTATTTTGGGCTTCGGTATACTCTTGAAATAAAATGTTAATAGACTCAATTATACAGCAATTTTATTTCATTTCCTGATGTTTCCAAATCTATTGTGTTGGCAAGTAATGTAGCAATTGAGAAATTCTGTAAATCTAGTTAGTGGAAGTCTCATTAACACGAATTGGTAAAGATTTCTGAAACGGACAATAGGCACATCCCCTATTATAAAGAAATTTCATATCTCAACATGGTTGGAAAATCATGGGTGATGCAAATTTTAATTTGAAATGCAATTGCACAATTTTTATTGGGGAAACAGTACTGAGTTTGCGGGTATTATAATAAGGAAATTTACCTTAAACCTGAGAGCCCCGAGCGGCGGCTTGGCGTAGGGGATGCCCTGGAAGCTGTAGAAGGGTGTTCCCGAGGGACTGTCCACTACGCGGCCCTGGAGCTGGCCTTGCGACACCGACACCACTGGAGATTTGATCATTGTGTCCTGCAGAAAGAATATATTACAAATGATTTAGGGAAGGTCTATGTGGGCATATGCAGTGATGTCTTTCAGCTGATGAGATGATGATAAAATGAATAATATGCTTTATAACGTAGTATTCATTTTGGCTTTATAATGGTACCAACTATTGTATTTATATGAGGAGCTTAGAACTTTTCGTTTCAAAGCCCAATATTCAATGCTTGCATAATATTAACTATCAAAAGATATGGCGGATGATTCACCTTTTATAAGTCAAAGAAATTAGTTGTTAAAATTAGATGGTGCAAACCTTACCTGTTTACTTGCCTATCAGTTGTCGTGTAATAATTGAAAAGATTGTGAATCAACAATAAATACCAATTCAGAGATAAAAAATAGAAAGTGTGTGTCGGACTACGCGGTGAAAGTTCCGTACATCAAATTAGAAAAGAAAAATAAAAGCAGATCATCATTAAGAGCCTATATAGCAGTAGGAACTACTGGGCACGGGCCTGCTCTACCATTGAGACGGCTTAGGGCTAAATCCATCACGCTGGCAAAGTGCGGCTTGGCGGACACACCAAAATTTCGTTTAGAGTATATTGGTTGTATATTGTTGTTGTATCTGTTGTTGCATATATAAATCTGTGTATGTTTATACATTTGTTTGTACACCTTCTTTGTATCATCTCTGCATCGAAAGGTTCGACTGGCAGAAAATATCTTAGGCAGTAAGGCCACTTTTACAGTTATTTAATTGTATAAAATGTAAACTAATGTAAAATGTCTGACTGCCTCGTGGTCTTGCGGTTCAAGGATGTGCCGTGCGATCTAGAGGTCCTGGGTTCGATTCCCGGGTCGGGCAAAGTGTTATTGGGTTTTTCTATTAGGAAATTCTCAGTAGCTGCACGGAGTCTGGAAATGTGCCCGAAAAACGGCAGTAGGCTCGCCCCCATTACTTGGGACTGAAACATACCTGGCGAAATGTGGGTGCAGAAATGCATCTCTGCCTACCCCTTCGGGGAATATAGGCGTAAGGTATGTTTTGTTTGTATAAAATGTAAAAAGTGGTATTAGTTCTTTTGCACCACACATCCACCACTGTAACTCCTGTATTCAAAGATTGACAGCACGCACTGTCACTGACACTGCCTTCTGCAGGACACGAGTCTCCTCTACAACTGAATAGGTTTTGGTTCGAAAACATTACCTACTGTTTGTACATAGAATTATTACGACGGAAGCAATCGACATGCATCATGAACATGTTGCAACATGGAGAAAACATAAATTCTGATGAAGCACACTTCAGAATATTGCTTCGAGACCTTAAAGTTTTCATCAGCCTAGATTGCTAGAGTTGTCTAAATCTTTGCCATTATAAGACAGAATACATCAAGATATAACATAGATTTTAATACGATAAAAATAATGAGCCTTATCTTGCATTATGCCTTTATCTGCTGATCTGTTTGCGTGTAGATGTACTTAAGAACCGCTTTCTGCTCCGTGGATTCGGACCATAAGATCTCCACTACGGTATCCTTCATCTGTCGTAAGAGGCGACTAACAGGGATTACTGGGGTAGCTGGGCTTTCTAAAAGGGTGGGAGGGGGTTACACCATGGTTTAAAGCATCCCAGAGATTTGCTGCAGAAGGTCATGCCTTTTAATTGTCGCGGACGTTCATAGAAGTTTAGTGTCCAAAATAGCGTGAGTGGAAGGTATATCAATCGCTACCAATTTCGAGGAGTCCAAAATTGGACGGAGCGGTGGGTGACAGGGAAATTAATTAGGGTGCTTGTTACCCTGAGATGTCGTACAGCCGACTTAAATCATCTTTATTCAAAGAGAAATTGTAAAAGTCTATTTGAATAAAGAAGATTTTGACTTTAAAAGACAGGAAAATGAACACAACATTGAAGATAATTACATTTATTCATATTAATTAATTAAAATATATACATATTCATATTCTATAATAGATTTACAAAGTAGATTTTATTAATACCTTATTGAGTCAAGACGCGATTTATAATATTATAGTCAAAGTCTATCAACGTCCAGCCATCAGCCAAACTCTATTGCTGGACATAGGCCTCTTTCATCGACTTCATTGACAAAAATTTGTCTCGGAGCGGGATCGACGCGGCCTCTCGTTTCGCAAGCTGGTGTCCAGCCAACTGCGCCACGGGCCTGTCAACATTTTCTGTTTACTTCTAAATTCTGTGGTATTTGCTGTATATTTCTTCCCAGAAGTCCATTCTTTCCTTGTCGAGGTTCGAACGAAGGCTCAGCTCGGAACCAATATTGAAATAGTATGTAGTGTCTTTAGTAGCTGGTAGCCAAGTTGTTGTTATATACTCGTCTGTATTCGGTGTTGGATTCCTAGAAAAAAAATTAAAAAATATAATATGTAAAGTTGTAATTCCTTTGAGGTTTAAGCACGCGATCGAGAATTTTGATTCAAACCACAGGCACAAGCTTCTGACTTTTTAAAGTTATTTGTGTGTTAACAATGAATTATCACGTGCTTTAACGGTGGAGAAAAACTTGATGAAACCAGGATATCTAAAAGCTCTTAGGAATTTCTTAGGTGTGTACTCCGCTTCGCTTGCTAACGTACTAAAAACGGAAACTAATATGCTTGGATCAATTTGCCTAAGGGCGGGAATTGAACCCGCAGTGGTTTAGACCGTTTAACAAGGAGCTGTCAAATCAATTACATAACGGACTGTGTCAAATCTAAAGTTCATTAACTTGACCCATTTACAATAATTTCGTGGTCTAATCGTTGAAAATCTACTCACCCATACTTAGCGAAGTTAGTCCAGAGCCTGACCATCCTCTCCCTGGTCTTCAGGTCTTCAAGAGTTGGCTTTTGGTCCTTCTGGAAGACATTCTTGAACAAATACCCCAACTCGTCCATATGTATAGCATATTTTAGCTCGAGCTTATTAAAAAGATTATTGGGGAAATTTAATTCACCAACATATTCAAATCTGTAGAAGTAAACCGGCTTGTTGGAAGCTTGGACCAAATGTCTGACGTATCTATACGTATCCAAACAGAAATGACAATCAGAAAGTAATTGGAAGCGATCTATCATATTCTCTTCCCCTTTAGGTTTGCCATTCAGGTATACTTGTTGTATTTTCTCAGCGATTGCCAAAGACTCCGGTGAGTCTTTCTCAACCTTCAAATTCCCAGGAATATAAGCTTGGAAATCTTCATCAGCTATATCAAAAGCCAGTTCGACGGCATTACGGCCTATCATAACAGGCACATCAGCCATCCTTCCTGATGTTAGGATGTTGAAAAAAGGCTCGGTAATCACAGCCTCAACTCCAGGAAACTCTTTTTCTATCACACACATGAAATAGAAGTTTGTGTGTGTGAAAGTGTCGATAGGATTAATGGTTTCGTATGCTTGAACTAGGTCTTTAGCTGGTATTGCTGTAAGGAACTTCAGGATTTCATCAACATCTTCATTTTCACAACCCAAGTGTTTAGCAAGGCTTCTAGCTTTATCTACAGGGTCATCTTGGAACCCCCATCTGCACAATCCATTCCCTGACTCATTGATAGCTCCGCTGATCAAGTTCTTCGACAGAGGGCTTGCAGTGAGAATGGATACGGCAAAGCCCCCAGCGCTTTCTCCGAAAATGGTAATTTTGTTAGGATCCCCGCCAAAATTGTGGATGTTCTCCTTCACCCATCTAAGAGCTTGGATCTGGTCTTTCAAGCCAGCATTACCTGGCACCTCTGGGGTGTTGAGGCACAGGAAACCAAGAGGTCCACACCTGTAATTAAAGGTGACTACCACAACGTCCTTCTCGACCAGATAATCAGCTCCGTATAAGTTGGTGTCACCAGACCCTGATCTTAACCCACCTCCATGGACCCAAAACATGACTGGAAGTGAAGCATTTAGGTTAGGAGTGTATACGTTGATAAAAAGACAGTCTTCATCGCCTATGTATACACTGCCAAAGGAGTGGTCATGCTGAGGACAGGAATTTCCCTCGGAGGTAACTTCTTTGATTCCTTCCCAAGGTTCTGGAGGCTGAGGAGCCTGGAATACAAAATATTTATTGAGTTTACCTTTAATTAGATTAAGGTCTTAGTAGCAAAATAATTTCTACATTCTTTTTGTAGACATCATCCATTAATCTATACTAATATTATAAAGCTGAAGAGTTTGTTTGTTTGTTTGAACGCTAGGATCTCAGGAACTACTGGTCCGATTTGAAAAATTCTTTCACTGTTAGATAGCACATTTATCGAGGATGGCAATAGGCTATATAACATCACGCTACGACGAATAGGAGCGGAGCAGCAATAAAGAATGTTTCAAAATCGGGGACATTTTTTTCTTTTTGTGAGCTTCCGCTGCGTACGCTGCGGAAACGGTTAAAATTTCGCTAAAATAATGAATGAGAGAAATGTTCCTCTTTAAAAGTTCTAAAAAAAATTCCGCGACAGCATATGTCTATTCTTTAAGTGAAGATGATTTATAAATAGGATATTAATCCTTATCCAAATAAATTCATTATTCATTACAAGTATTTATTTCAAATAAAATTGCCCTTTACATCATTTGATTTCACTGAGTATCTTAGAAGATATTGCAGTTTTAAAATATTGATCAAGCGCACAATAATGATGCACAAGGCGCCGATTGACGCGTTACGGTTTCACGTTTGAACAATTTGACCGAATTGTATGATTTTTGGTATGGAGATAAATAGGACTCAGAGAAGTAAAATAGACTACAACTTATTTTCCTTCTGAACTCAACCCTGTAGTCTACGCGGACGGAGTCGCGAGCAATAACCCATATACTTTCTAATGCTGGGCCCCCTCCACTATTGAGGGTTAGGCCTTAGTCCACCACGCTGGTCTAATGCGGATTGGCGGACTGTTTTGTACTGTCTACCAGAAAAAATAATATTAAAGTACCTTAAACCTGAGTGCCCCGAGCGGCGGCTTGGCGTAGGGGATGCCCTGGAAGCTGTAGAAGGGTGTTCCCGAGGGACTGTCCACTACGCGGCCCTGGAGCTGGCCTTGCGACACACACACCACTGGAGATTTGATCATTTTCAATCTAAAATTGATAATGACAAATAAAAATTTATAAATACACACACAAACAGATATTGAAGTCAAACTTATAATCCTCTCTTTACTCCGTTGGGGGTAAAAAAATAAATAGTATAGATGCTTCCACCAACCTGTCAACTCACAGTGCGTTTAAACAATAATCACAACAATTTCGTATCGACATTAAATAGATAAAGATATGACAAGTACGCTTGGCACTAAGCACAATCAGTTCCGTACTAGATTACAAAATTTTAAATATATTTTGCGCTTATGTATATGACAGCCCCTAGGCGCAGTTGGCTAGACATAACATTGCGAAACGGGCAGCGACGGGTTCGATCCTCGCACCAAGACAAATGTTTGTGTGATCCACAAATATTTGTTTCGGTTCTGGGTGTTTGTGAGACCGAAAAGACTTTTTTAGTTTCTGATACTAACAACACAAGACTCGTATCTTTATATGGGGTCAGGACTATGTCTGTGATTGTGGGAGTATTTATTAGATATTGTTATATGTCGGCGTAAAGCCAAGGTTTTCATATAGAGGATCCGTGATAATAAAGTGCGACACTTCTTTACGACTTGTTAGCATTTGAGACTAAATAAAGTGCACTGATGCATCATAAGCAGTGACGGCCTCGAGGTTTGGGCGCGCGGTCGACAATCTCGACGGTCGCGAACCCCAGGCACACACCTCTGACTTTTCGAAGTTATGTGTGTATTCACATTGAATTATCACTTGCTTTAACGGTGAAGGAAAACATCGTGATAAAACCTGCACACCTAAGAGTTCTTAGGAATTTCTTAAGTGTGTAGTCCGCCAACCCGCACTAGGCCAGCGTGGCGGACTATGGCCTAAACCCTCTCAATGGTAGAGGAGACCCGTGCTCAGCAGTGGGCGTATATGGGTTGATGAAGATGAAGAAGATATGACAGCCCCTAGGCGCAATTGGATAGACATAAACTTGCGAAACGGGCAGCGACGGGTTCGATCCTCGCACCGAGACAAATGTTTGTGTGATCCACAAATATTTGTTTTGGTTCTGGGTGTTTGTGAGACCGAAAAACCTTCTTAGTTTCTGATACTAACAACACAAGACTCGTATCTTAATATGGGGTCAGGACTATGTCTGTGATTGTGGGAGTATTTATTAGATATTGTTATATGTCGGCGTAAAGCCAAGGTTTCCATGTAGAGGATCCGTGATAATAAAGTGCGACACTTCTTTAGGACTTGTTAGTATTTAAGACCAAATAAAGTGCACTGATGCATCATAAGCAGTGATGGCCTCGAGGTTTGGGCGCGCGGTCGACAATCTCGACGGTCGCGGGTTCGAACCCCAGGCACACACCTCTGACTATTCGAAGTTATGTGTGTATTCACATTGAATTATCACTTGCTTTAACGGTGAAGGAAAACATCGTGATAAAACCTGCACACCTAAGAGTTCTTAGGAATTTCTTAGGTGTGTAGTCCGCCAACCCGCACTAGGCCAGCGTGGTGGACTATGGCCTAAACCCTCTTAATGGTAGAGGAGACCCGTGCTCAGCAGTGGGCGTATATGGGTTGATGAAGAAGAAGAAGAAGAAGAAGAAAGTGCACTGCAGTAATTTTTGCACAGTCCGTCAATTTATAGTATTTAATTATAACAAATACAATCAAATTAAAAAGGCATAAAATAATTTGAAAAACATTCAATATTTAAATTATCTTTACTATTTCAAGCACTTTGATCTTAGCCAAAAGGCCGAGAGGCATTTCTAGATTGCATGACGTCGCTGGCTGCAGGCGGCTTCCGACCGATCCCGGTGGAGGTCATTGGGGGAGGCCTATATCCAGTAGTGGACGTTAATTTGCTGCAGATGACGATTTCAAGCAATTTATTTTACATGAATAAGTCCTATTTTAACACATAACTTGGAAAAGTCAAAGGTTCCTGGAGTTTGAGATTCTTGAGCACGCGCCTAAACCAGTGGCTATCATCGTTTATGTAGGTAAATTAATTTTTAATAATGATTAGCTAAATATCTTAGTTCGATATTATATGATAGTAACTTTTTCATAGCTCACCGATAAGGAATATAAAAATGTTGATTTCGATGTCCAAAGTTTGTAAAAAATGATTAATGTCTTTCAATATTTATCAGAAATATCTTATGGTTAATGGAGATAAGTCTTATGACGTCAAAAATCAAATTGCAAGTCATAATTAATTGCTTATTGCGGAGAAAAAGATACAGGCATTTGTATAAGACAGGTGTTTCATGATAAATCTACCTTTCCTAAGATAAATCTGGAGATAGCGCTGATATTATCTCTTTATTTTGATTCTTCTATCCTGTTTTGTAATGGTAATTATTTTTATCAATAATAGCTTTTGCCTAGAACCCCGTGTCTTAAAATTTAGATATCGGTTTGGTTGATCGTTTATCTCTGAAACTATTGGGATTGAAATATATTTGTAAGTTGAATAGTCCATTTATCGAAGGCTATAGGCTACATAACAGTTGGATAAGTCAGTTGGATCAGCCCATTCTCGTCCCACTGCTGGGCTCTGACCTCCACAACTGAGAGGGTTTAGACCTTTTTCCAACACCCACGCTGACCTAGTGCAGATTAGTGGATTACACACATAAGAAATGTTTAGGTGTGCAGGTTTCATCACGATGCTTTCCTCGATTGTTAAAGTAAGGAATAATTCATTGGGATTACACACATAACATCGAAAAGTTATGTATGCGTGGGTTCGACCCGCGACCGCCGAGATTCTCGACCGCTCGGGTAAACTTCGAGGCCATCACTTTTTTCAGTGGTATATAGTTATTACGTAGCGTAACTGTATGAATATAAAGAGGCTGAGATAACAATTTTCATCATTAAAAAGACGTGTCAGTGGTATAAAAATTTAATTGCAATTTTATTTATATTTCAATACTATCCCTATACTTTGACCATTATATTGCTTCTGCCAGTAGACCCCATCTCCGCACAGACGCAATTTTTAATCCAAGCCACGGTAACAGTAATGAAGAATCATTACCGTGTCTGTGCTCATTTCAGAGAATTCTTAAGGGTTGTAAGCCTATGTGTTAATCCAGATTTTAGTTCACAGTTCAATAAGAGTAGAAAGGTAATGTTCACATGCCGAGCGTGCCCAACCTACGATTACACTGTCATATGTTTGACACACACGCTTTGTAGTAATTGAGGTTGCGTGTAATATCAACAATTATAAATGTGACAGCCCATCATTTTTGATTGAAATGTTAATAATTATTCGTCTGATCATTGCTTGTCTGTTAAAATAAGGCATTGAGATATATAAGGGCTGATGGTGATGACGTTGGTTCTGATGATAATGACGGTGATGATAATGATACGTCAATTTCCCATGTAATAAACGTGGTATTTTTTTTGTTACTAGTTTATTTTCGCATTACTTTCCGGAGTGGGTGGTAATTTATATTTCAATAATAATAAAAACTACATTGATATTAATAAAGATATTTCATTTTAGATCTTAACCTAGGGCCTAGTTGCCAAGCCAAATCTTAACGGCAAAGTGATTCATAAAAGTCAACAAATTTATTAACCCCAACATTCTTCGGCAAATCATCCTCGGGAGGATCATTTGCCCTCACTAAATCCCTCGGTGTTCCGTTGAAATCCTCGGCCATTTTGATTTCATTAGACGTCCTTACTCTCTTATCTGTATTAATTCTAGAAGCTTCTATCGTATTCTTGTTTGTAAGTTTGAAGTACTTGCTATACGCATCATCCCAGAGATCCATTCTCTTTCTATCTGGATTCGTTCCAAGAGATAGTTCAGAACCAATATTTAGATAGTATAACTTCTCCTTTGTCACCGGTAGCCAGTTTGTTGTGATATAATGGTTTGTATTTGGTGTTGGGTTCCTGAAAATAGTTAAGTTTAGTTAAAAAGAATTTCCTTTCAATGGTAGAGGAGATCCGTGCTCAGCAGTGGGCGTATATGGGTTGATGAAGAGGAAGAAGAAGTTAAAAAGAAGGTAGAAAATAATGACGGCCTCGAGGTTTCGGTGCGGTCGAAAATTTCGAAGGCCGCGGGTTCAAACTTCATGCACACACCTCTGACTTTTGAAATGTGTGTATTTGCAATGAATTATCACTTACTTTAAAGGAAAAGAAAAACATTGTTAGGAAACATGTACACTTAAATGTTTTTTTAATTGTGAAGATTGCCAATCCGTACTAAGTCAGCGTGATGGACAAAGGTCTAAATCCTCTTATTTTGGAAGAAGGCCCGTCCTCAGCAAATGACTAGTATATAAGATCTAATTATGAAGCTGTCAGTTCCATTACCTACATACTATCTAAGCTAGGTTAGCAGACCCAAATTAACGTGGGCTAGAATTTATCGTGAATACCCAAAACAGTAGCAACTTACCCGTATTTAGCAAAGTTAGTCCACAGCCTGATCATCCTCTCCCTGGTCACCAAGTCTTGAGGAGTTGGCTTCGAATCCTTCTGGAAATCATTCTTGAATAGATATCCTAGCTCATCCATATGCACGGCAAAGCTCAGTCGAAGCTGATTAAACATACTATTGGGAATATTTAGCCCACCATGATAATCGAATCTGTAGTAATAAACTGGCTTTTTGTTGACTTGCACCAAATATTTGACGTATCTATGGGCATCTATATTGACGTGTCTGTCAGATAAGAGCTGTAACTGTTCCACTAAATTGTCATCTCCTGCCGGTTTGCCTTTCAAGTACACTTTTTTTATTTGTGCAGCGATTTCTGAAGCCTCCGGAGAATCTCTTTCAACTTCCAAATCTCCTGGTATGAAGGCTTGTAAATCATCTGCTTTCATGTCCAGAACCACTTCAAGAGCATTACGCCCAACCATAATAGGAATATCGGCTACCCTTCCTGAAGTTATGAGGTCTATAAAAGGTTCGGTTATGACAGCTTCTACCCCAGGGAATTCTTTTTCTATCACACACAGAAAGTAAATCTGGGTATCTGAGGGGGACTCAAAAGGGCTTATTTTGTCGTAAGCTTCAATTAGATCTCTGACTGTAGCTGCCATTAGAAATTGTAGAACTTTGTCAACATCATCTGATTGACAACCTAAATGTCTGGCAAGTGTTTTAGCATTATTAATAGGATCTTCTTGGAAAGCCCATCTTGACATGCCACTTCCTGACTCCGTAATGGCTTTGTTAATTAAATTCTTGCATAAAGGACTTGCAGTTAGAATTGAAGTGCTAATAGCACCAGCGCTTTCTCCAAAAACGGTGATATTGTTAGGATCCCCGCCGAATTTGTGGATGTTCTCCTTCACCCACCTAAGAGCTTGGATCTGGTCTTTTAAGCCAGCATTGCCTGGCACCTCTGGGGTGTTGAGGCACAGGAAACCAAGAGGTCCACACCTGTAGTTGATAGTGACTACAACAACATCCTTCTCTGCGAGGTAATCTGGGCCATAGAAGTCAGTGTTTCCAGAACCCCATCTAAAGCCACCTCCGTGGATCCAAAACATGACTGGG
The DNA here is from genome assembly GCA_030295005.1 of Cephonodes hylas. Classification (NCBI taxonomy): domain Eukaryota; kingdom Metazoa; phylum Arthropoda; class Insecta; order Lepidoptera; family Sphingidae; genus Cephonodes; species Cephonodes hylas. Next base: position 3,544,842 of record AP025387.1, on the reverse strand, counting down.
AGGGATTTGCCCTCTATATTTGGCGTATAGATGTTGAGGAAGAGGCAATCTTCATCGCCTACGTATACCCTTCCGAAGATATAGTCCACTTGGGCACTGACGTTACCAAGTGAAGTGGCATCTCTGACGCCTTCCCAAGGCTCTGGAGGTTGAGGGTCCTAAAAGCAGAAATGACATCGTTCTAACATTCAGTTACGTTAGTCAGTTAGTTACGTTCAGTTAGTCAGGAATGCTTATCGCTGAAGAAGAAAAAAGAAATGGATAGTTGAGTTGCTAAATTGATTAGTTGGTACTTGGTTAAAATAGACAGGAATGAAGAAGAATTGATGTAGTAAAGGTACCTTAAACCTGAGAGCCCCGAGCGGCGGCTTTGCGTAGGGGATGCCCTGGAAGCTGTAGAAGGGTGTTCCCGAGGGACTGTCCACCACGCGGCCCTGGAGCTGGCCTTGCGACACCGACACCACTGGAGATTTGATCATTTCGTCTCGCTGAAAGAATAGATACGTTATTATAATCTGCCTTAAACATTCTATGTTACATATGACATAAATTATTAAAATTCTTATAGTCGATGGCAATAGTGGTTCGAGGTTAAGGCACGTAAGGGTTTAAACTCCAGGCATACTTCTGACTTTTCCTAGTTATGTAGGTGTTCACAATTAACTGTGAAGGAAAGCATCATGAGGAAGCCTGCACACCTAAAAGATGTTAAGGATTTTTTTCTGTAGTTAGCCAACCCCTACTAGGCCACCGTGGTGAACTCAGGCTTAAACCCTCTCAGTAGTAGAAAAGGCTTGTGACCAGCAGTGGCACGTTTATATGTTAATGACGATGAAGATTTGAACCCCTGATCCAATCTTCATAGCATATTATGATGAACTTTAGTCAAATATTTACTAATTTCTAATTAATATTAAAATGCCACGCCTACTCACCTGTTCGCACTGCGGACAATTTAATAGGAGTCACAAATCGGATATCATATCAGTAATATGGACTTCGATAATGTTATTATTAGTCGAATTATGAATTTAAAGTTCCGTATAACACAAAAAATAAATTATGCATCCAAAAAAGGAGAAAAAAATTGAATTACCATCGTCATCATAAACAACATCATTATCATCGTTTCTTTCATCATCATCATTATTATTATCATCACCATCATCATCAAAAACAACGACAATAACAATATCATCATCATGACCATCGTCATCATCATTATAATCACTACCATCCGCACCATGACCATCTTCATCATCAGCTGAATCGTCATCGTCATCATCATTACGTTTAAATTACCAAAAAAAATCATCATCTCTCTGTTACGTGAGATTGATACACACTTGGCGTACTCTGGGTGCAGAAATGCACCTCTGTCTACTCCTTCAAAGAGTACAGACGTAAAGCTATGTATAATATGAGCGAATCTTTTAGTATCTTTCAATTTAATTAAGTGCCCCTAAATATCTTACAACAAGATTCAAATATGATATTAATTTTTTTTCATGTTCTTCGATAAGATATGTCATAGTATGTAAATAATTGTTTTCTTTTATCTTTTAATTCCATTGCTTTGTTTCCTACATCCCCTGCTAACATAATCCTGAGTTAATTGTTTTGTACTTAAAAATCATTAAATTAACATATTATACGCTGAAATATAGCAATTAGGCATCGAATTATATATGCTTGTCGAAATGTGGGTGCAGAAAGGCGTTTTGCAATTGCAGGCAAAAAGCTAGAACATCATGATCATCATCATCTTCAACCTATATACGTCTTACTGCTGGGCATAGGTCTCCTCTACTATTGAGAGGATTTTTAGGCCTTAGTCTACCACACTGGCCTGGTGCAGCGTGGCGGACTACACACTTAAGAAAATCCTATGATGTTATTCTAAACCTATCGCCGTCCACTGCTGAATGTAGGCCTTCCCAAGAAAGCGCCAACCATCTCGGTGTTGAGCAGCCCTCATCCATTCCTGCCACCTTTCTCAAGTCGTCGGACTATCGAGCTGGTACTCTGAATAATTTACGCTCTTTAACTTCAACTCTTTCTCAACAATTTCATAATGAATCATCGCTTACTTTAGCGGTGTAGGAAAACTTCGTAAGGAAACCAATCCCCCAAAAATTGTTAGGAATTTCTTAGGTGTAAAGTCCACCAACCCGCACTAGGCTAGCGTAGTTGACTAAACCCACTCAATGGTAGCTGAGGCCCGTGCCCAGCAATGGGACGTATATGGACTGATGATGATGATGAAAATGTCATATAGGATTATGGTGCAACAAATCTTTGTATGATCCACAAATATTACTTTTTACTCTGGTTGTTTGTGAGGGCGAAAAGTCTCCCTTAGTTTTTGATGTCCACGACATAAGACTTGTATCTTAGTCTTGTCTTGTCACTATGGGGTGTGTTTATTTATTATTATTTGAATAAAGATTATTTTGATATTGAATATCTAGACATTTACCTTCTTGATCTACTGTTTTTTCAGTACAAATTCACAAGATATGCTCAATCTAGAAAGAAGTAAAGATCAGATAAAATTATAATTACAAACATGTTTTAAGCCTGAAGATTGATTGATGATATAAAATTTGTGAACCTTATCGCGACAACTATTTTTTATCAATCGATTTATCTTAAAGCAATTATCATCTTATGTCTAATATCCATCTTGCCAAATGGCAGATACAGAGGCAATTAATGACTTGCAATAAATTTTGATCACGTTATATCTACACAACATACATACATAACCTCTTACCTGACTCCTGTAACCCCGAAGGGGTAGCCTGAGGTGCATTTCTGCACCTACATTTTACCAAGTATCAATCCCACGTTATATGGGGCGAGCCTATTGCCATTTTTCGGGCAGATTTCCAGACTCCGTGCTGCTACTGACAATTCACTAATTGAAAAACCCAATAACACATTGCCCGACCCGTGAATCGAACCCGGGACATTTAGATCGCACGGCACATACTTATACTGTGAGACCATGAGGCAGTTGTAGTATTGTGGATATAAACTGAAAATTTTAGTGTCGATCTTTTTTTGTTCTTGAGGGGAAAGTTGTTTATGGCTCTACTTCCCGCCAGCCCGGGGGAGGAGGGCGAGAAGCATATGTCGGGGTCACCGGTCTTCCAGTCCGGCGCCCGGCGACGTCATGTCCGCGCAGATGTTAGTGCCGGGCTGGGTCCCTAACAAAATCCCTATACCCGCATACCGACCTAAACCCCCCGGTGGTTATCTTTGTCGACCATGCGCCATTTAAGACCATTACATGATTCGGCGTGGCCTTGCGGTACAAGTATGTGCCATGCGGTCTAGAGATCCTGGGTTCGATTCCCGGGTCGGGCAAAGTGTTATTGGGTTTTTCCATTAGGAAATTCCCAGTAGCAGCACGGAGTCTGGAAATGAGCCCGAAAAACGGCAATAGGCTCGCCCCCTAGTACGTGGGACTGAAACATACCTGGCGAAATGTGGGTGCAGAAATGCATCTCTGCCTACCCCTTCGGGGGATATAGGCGTGAGGTATGATTCGGCGTCTAAGTACGCTGGTAGATTAAATAATTTATCTTGGTGTGTATTTAATGATACGATTTCCGATTATTGTAATTATTTCGTTTGAGTTCCTCGTATCGCTCACAGGTGCGTTATGTATCGCTTATTGTTCTTACACGTTCGTATTACAATCTGGTTTACTTGTAATCTTTGATATAGCAGTGGTGGCTTTTAAGTTTAGGCGAAAGGCTTTTAGAATCTCGGCGGTCGCGGATTCAAACCTCGGCACACACCTATGACTTTTCGAAGCTATGTGTGTATTCATAATGAATTATCACTTGCTTTAACAGTGAAGGGAAACATCGTGATGAAAGCTGCACACCTAAAAGTTTTTAGGAATGTCTTGGGTGTGTAGTCCGCCAACCCGCACTAGGCCAACGTGGTGGATTAAGGGCTTATGGCATAATCCTTCTTAATGGTAGAGGAGGCTCGTGTCCAGCTGTGAGATGTGTATGGGTTGATGAGATAAAATGTATATATATAAAAAAAAAGGAATTTTAGTTGTTACGTATTTTTCATTTCAGCAGAACAGTATGATCAAATCTCCAGTGGTGTGTGTGTCGCAAGGCCAGCTCCAGGGCCGCGTGGTGGACAGTCCCTCGGGAACACCCTTCTACATCTTCCAGGGTATTCCCTACGCCAAACCGCCGCTCGGGGCCCTCAGGTTTAAGGTATTCTTTACATTATCATTTAAGTATTTGAGTCCTCAATACCGAGTATTTGTATTGCTTATATTATTCTTAAAATATACGCTCCGTATTTTAAGTCCTGGGTTTCTAAAGGGAATATTATAAAAATACGAACCTTTCTTCATATGATTAATTTATAACGCCTGTCATAATTTTCTGGGCAATTTTTCACGAATATATTTTGTATTGTTTTAGTAGATACTAAATCAGGTAGGGGTTCTGCCTCAGCGCAGTTTTGTCTAGTACTACTGTATTGTCCATTTCCAATTTCTTTTCCTTTTTACCATAAATCCTCTTGGGTATCCGTCAGACAAACGGCGTAGGTTTATTGCAACCATTACCGATTTTTTGTTATAGACTCCATTAATAATAAAGTTGTATTTTAAGTTAAATCATGGATTTTACCCCACTTTTTATTTATTTCACATGATACGCCGTCACTTTGACTAATTCTTAACAAAGTCTCCTTTTTTAAATTCCAGGCTCCTCAACCACCAGAGCCTTGGGAGGGAATCAAGGAGGCGTTTTCCGAAGGCAGTCCCACCGCCCAGATCGATTATACCTTCGGCAGCATATACGTAGGCGCTGAAGATTGCCTCTTCCTCAACATCTACACGCCAAGTATCAAGGATAAATCCCTCCCAGTCATGTTTTGGATCCATGGAGGTGGCTATAGATGGGGGTCTGGAGACAGCAACTTATACGGCCCTGATTACCTCGTAGAAAAGGATGTAGTTGTAGTCACTATCAACTACAGGTGTGGACCTCTTGGTTTCCTGTGCCTCAACACCCCAGAGGTGCCAGGTAACGCTGGCTTGAAAGACCAGATCCAAGCTCTTAGGTGGGTGAAGGAGAACATCCACAAATTTGGCGGCGATCCTGATAATATCACTGTTTTTGGAGAAAGCGCTGGCGGTATGAGCGCTTCAATACTTTCTGCGTGTCCGTTGTCAAAGAATATGATAAGCAAAGCTATTATGGAGTCAGGATATGGTATATCCAGATGGGCATACCAAGAAGATCCTATTAATAATGCTAAGAAACTTGCTAAGCAAATAGGATGTGAGACAGATGATGTTGAGAAGATTCTCGAATGTCTATCATCGATTCCAGTTGAAGATCTAGTAGACGCGTATGAGAAAGCAAGCCCAGTTGAGAATGCATCTGATTGTCCCCTACATTTCGTTTGTGTGGTAGAAAAAGAATTTCCGGGGGTAGAAGCGGTGATAACCGAACCTTTTTATAAAATTCTAACTGAAGGTAGGGTAGCTGACATTCCTGTTATGGTAGGTCGAAATGCGCTTGAAATGGCGATCGAAACAAAGAGGTATGACTTAATATCATTCATACCAGAAGATTTAAAGATAGAGAGAGATTCTATTGAAGCTTTGGCTGTCGCTGAGGAAATTAAAGACTTGTATTTTAATGGTAATCCTTTTGGGCCTGAGAATATATTGGAGCAATGCCAATTACTATCAGACAATCACGTTAACATAGATGCTTGTAGGTACGTCAAACATTTGGTCCAAGTCACCAACAAGCCAGTTTACTACTACAGGTTTGACTATGTTGGTGAATTGAATTTGCCAAACAGTATGTTTAACCAACTTCGACTGGATTATGCAGTGCATATGGACGAGCTGGGATATTTGTTCTAGAACGACTTCCAGAAGGATAAGGAGCCAACTCCTCAGGACTTGAAGACCAGGGAGAGGATGGTCAGGCTGTGGACCAACTTTGCTAAGTATGGGTAAGTAGATTTTAGTTACAAATGAAATATCTGACTTGACTATTTTAAATAAATAAAAGTAAAAGCTGGTGAATAAATAATTGTAATTATTAAGTTGCGTTTTTTAAAATACGTTTTTTTTTGAAGATAAAATAATTTGCAGTCTCTTAAAAGTGTTGACCACATATGTTTATTAATAAAGTTGAGTTATTAAGATTTTTAAAATTAAAATCGTTTACACTCACATAAAACTGTTAGTAAAATATTTTGTATTATAAATGAAACTTCTTAAAGTTACCTTTTCTTTTGTTAACCTTATTTAGTAACTTTTTTTGTAATTGAAGAGTTTCACAATTTAGGTCCTTATCAACCTGACTTTTCTCTCTTCTATAGCACCAACACACTTTACCAGAAACATATGCAATAATATCAAAATATATCTTTCCAGGAACCCAACCCCAGTCTTGGACGAATACATAACAACAACCTGGCTACCAGTCACTAAGGATACAGTTTATTATCTTAACATCGGTTCTGAGCTGATCCTTGATAAGAATCTGGATCAGGAAAGAATGAACTTCTGGGAAGATGTGTACAGCAAATATTATAACGCTTAGAATATTCTACAAGTTAATGATAATGTCCATCCTCCTCGGCCTTATCCCACCAACCCGCCACTGCAGCTCTTGTGCTCCAGGGTCAACAGCGGCACGCACAGTATTGGCGCCAAGCAATAAAGCTTAATGAATTTAAGGGGAGCTTTTTCATAAACCCATATGCGCCCACTGCTGAGCACGGGTCTCCTCTACCATTGAGAGGGTTTATGCCATAGTCCACCACGCTGGCCTAGTGCGGGTTAGCGGACTACACACCTAAGAAATTCCTAAGAAATCTTAGGTGTGCAGGTTTCATCACGATGTTTTCCTTTACCGTTAAAGCAAGTGATAATTCATTATGAATACACACATAACTTCGAAAAGTCAGAGGTGTGTGCCTGGGGTTCCAACCCGCGACCCCGAGATTCTCGACCGCGCACCTAAACCTCGAGGCCATCACTGCTTTTTTGTAGGGCCTTATGTTCTTTTCCAATTCCTCAATCCTACCTTTTGTCCATGAGAAAATCCTCGCGATTAGCGACCGTGCGCCTAAACCTCGAGGCTATCACTGCTCAAGCGCTATATGGCTCTAATACAATAAATGCAACATTATTTTTATTATTTTTCCCTACAATTTGTCCTCATATCCTGAAACATTCTATACATTGACGTCATTATAAACAAAGAGTTACAAAACCCATTATTTATCACTAGGATTCATGGCACAGTCATCGGAAATATCGAAATCACCTTTATGAACCTAACCCCCATAGAACAGTTAAATAATGGGCACCATACACGGTACGATCCGTTGTATCAAACCGATCGAAACGACGAATCCACGGCGTATGTCAAGATCGTTAACGATTTGCTTTGTTTTATGTCTGAAAATTTTTGATGCGATCAATCGTCTCGATTTTCATCAGATCGATCGTACAGACGAATCGTACCGTGTGTGGCGCCCATTATTTAACTGATCAAAAATGTCGCCTATACACGAAACGACTGATCGTAACGATTTATCTTTTAGTTGTTTGTAGCTGTCAATTAATCGCTACGATATTTATGATTGTATGGGTTTTGTTGCGATTTGCGACATCGTCTTCGATTAAGTAAATCGATAACGACCACGACACACACCATCGATTCGTCGTTGCGATCGGTTTGATGCGACGGATCGTACATACCGATCGTACCGTGTATGGCGCCCATTAGACTAGAAAGGAAATGTTCACATGCCGAGCGTGCCGAACCTACGATTACACTATCATATGTTTGACACACACGCCTCTTAGTAATTCATTGCGTGTAATATCAACACTTTAATGTGTGACAACCAATAGCAGTCCTTTAATTTTTTTGAAATTATGATGGTTTGTGTGATCGCAGTAGAATGAACAGGTGACAGACAAGCGGCGACACTCGGCCACATACTAAATACTGGCTATTTTCCTTCTAATCTTATTCAATTGTTCTGTGATATACTCTTTAGAAGAAAAAAAGATGTTATAAAAAAAATTGTTGAAGTTTGCCTCGCGGGGATCGAACCCACGGTTTCCTTTCATAAGTCGTTCGTCCCACTAAACCATAAAGGCCGCATTCTTTTGTTTATGCAAGGATAATTAAATCCCCTTTTTTCCTATATATGATTCACGAGCACAGTGTATTTTAATTTAGTAAGTAAGCAAAGTATGCAATTTGATATATGGGATTCATTTAAACCAAATATTGCTTGAATAATATACATAAGATTGGGCAAAACCCCTCGATTTTTCGTTGATAATAATAGCTCTGGGATATAGAAACAGCATCTTGTAGCGAGCGATACTTATCTGACGACCGAAACAGGCATAGGTGTAGTCAAGAATTTCGGTCGCAGGTTCAAACTTCTAACTTTTCAAGTTATGTGTGTATTATCACGTATTTTAACGATGAAGGAAACCATAAGGAAACCACATCTAAAAGCCCTTAGGAATTTCTTAGGTATGTAGACTGCCAACCCGCACTAGGCCAGCGTTTGACTAAAAATCTTTGCAGCTGTACAGGAGACTCTTGCCAAGGCCTATCTGGTATATGGATTGATGATGATAATGAATATTAACTTTCTAGTATAGAGTAAAAAATATCCCATGAAAGACAAAACATGTAAAAAACCCCAAGTCTCACAACTCAGTCCTTCTGCCGTAAAAATGTGAGATCCATGTGATACCAAGTCGATGGATTTACTCAGCCCCAATTTAAGGGATCTTCTGTTCATACATAGATACATAACCTCACGCCTGTATTCCCCGAAGGGGTAGGCAGAGGTGCATTTCTGCACCCACGTTTCGCCAGTTATTTATCACTTCCACGTAATAGGGGCGAGACTATTGCCGTTTTGCGTGCACGTTTCCAGACTCCGTGCTGCTGAGAAATTCCAAATGGAAAACCCAATAACAATTTTCCCGACACGGGAATCGAACCCAGGACCTCTAGATCGCACATACTTGTACGCTATACGAGAAGGTAGTCAAACTAGCATAGTTACTTTTAGTGTAAACAATATTTTCACATAATATAAATACCGAGTTTTTGAATAATTTGTACTGTTCGCATTGCTCTATAAGGATAATTATAGTCAGTTGTGTGTCACAGTTCGACATTGCAGGGCGTGCTAAAATGTCTACTAAATGTGTTGTTTTTTTGTGTCTCATCTCCATAGTTTATGCTGGTATGTATTCGAATTTATGTAATTCAAAAAGCAACCTGAGTGTCTTTTGATAGCCCTAAATTGTAAGGAAAGATTTGAAGTGTGGATAACATCGCGAGGATACCAGCACGCCTAAAAGTTCTTGGGACTTTATTGTGCAAGAGGCTTGTGCCCAACAGCGGTATAGGGTCTGATGTTGATGAATATAGGAAATTTCTCATCTGGAAATTTTCAGTAGCAACAGCTCAATAATAATATCTTCTACACTCCTTTTTTAATAATATACAGCGTGTAGTCAGACCGTGATCGGAAACTAAGACAGGAAATTGCTACAGTAATTAGAAACCCAAAGGCGTTAAAAAAATTCTGGCAAGAATTAAAAATTCCGACATTCCCTAACAGTTTTCTGTAAGTACTACCTTCCTGAGTTTTCGATCGCAGTCTGAATACACCCTGTATATATATAATAAATAAAGATTGTTGGGAGATTCTGTTATTGAACTATTGCTACTGAGAAATTCCAAATAGAAAAAAATCTTTTCCCATCCACCATTTTTTCCTAAATGGGAATCAACCTTAGAATTTTATCGAAGCGTATTTCTATCGTCAATTCAGTATTATGAACTATTGCTACTGAGAATTTCCAAATAGAAAAAAATCTTTTCCCATCCACCATTTTTTCCAAAATGGGAATCAACCTTAGAATGTTATCAAAGCGTATTTCTATCGTCAATTCAGTATTAAGTAATGATTGAACGGAAATAATATGTTTATTTATGTACCAGGAAAACAATATATTTATCACACTCAAATACCTAAATTTTAAATTCTCCATATTATAATATGCTTTGCGATTTAAAAGTCCCGTATTGTTTATTTTATAACATATAAATAGTTATATGTAACATATATAGATATATTTTGGCCGGCGACTTCACCTGCGCAGACAACAGGGATGGGTTTAGAAAGAAAAAAAATTAATGTCCATATAAAAAATTATTCAAATTGGTCAAATGGTTTAGATCTGTAAGCGTTAAAGACGTATAAAGTTAAATACGCGGTTATAACAATTGCTTTAACGGTCAAAGAAACCTGCACACCTAAAAGTTCTTAGAATCTCAGCGGTCGCGGGTTCGAACCCCACCTCTGACTTTTCGTAGTTATGTGTGTATTGACATTAAATTATCACTTGCTTTAACGGTGAAGGAAAACATCGTGATAAAACCTGCACACCTAAGAGTTCTTAGGAATTTCTTAGATGTGTAGTCCGCCAACCCGCACTAGGCCAGCGTGGTGGACTATGGCCTAAACCCTCTCAAAGGTAGAGGAGACCCGTGCTCAGCAGTGGGCGTATATGGGTTGATGATGATGTTTCTACCTACCCCAACGGGAGACAGGTGTGAGTTTATGCATTATTAAACTGAAAAAGGTTTGTAATGGTTCTTAATTTGGTTTTCAGGCAGACAGCAGAATTTAACATTTAGACTAGAAACAGATGAACACAATGCAATTAAATGTGTCAATCCAGAGGAGTTTTTCTGGAAAGAAGACAGTGCGGTTAAGGTTTACATAAATACTGGGTATATTAATAAACACGAGTAAGTATTTAATTTAATTATCTAGTCCAAAAGTAGTAGAATTAAATAAATACATCCAAAAAGCAGTGATGGCCTCGAGGTTTGGGCGCGCGGTCGAGAATCTCGGCGGTCGCGGGTTCGAACCCCAGGCACACACCTCTGACTTTTCGAAGTTATGTGTGTATCACTTGCTTTAACGGTGAAGGAAAACATTGTGATGAAACCTGCGCACCTAAAAGTTCTTAGGAATTTCTTAGGTGTGTAGTCCGCCAACCCGCACTAGGCCAGCGTGGTGGACTATGGCCTAAACCCTCTCAATGGTAGAGGAGACCCGTGCACAGCAGTGGGCGTATATGGGTTGATGAAGAAGAAAGAAGAAATACCTCCAACAGTCACACATAAAGATTCCATATTAAGAAACGAGTCTTGTGTCGTGGGCATCAGAAACTACGAGAGACTTTTCGCACAGAAACACACAACGAAACAAATATGTATTTGTGGGTCACACAAACATGTGACTCGGTGCGGGGATCGAACCCGCGACCGCTCGTTTCGCAAGCTGGTGTCTAGCCAACTGCGCCACGGGGCTGTCAATTTAAATTGAATTTAATTGTCACTTTCTTCAACGGTGAAGAAAAACATTTTGTGGAAACTTGAATATCTGTTGGTAGTGGTCTAGGACCTTCTCAGTTGTAGCAGAGGCTCGTGCCCAGCAGTGGGACGTATATATGGGCTCATGATTATTATTGGTTGAATGGAATGCCCAGTGGTTCCTTTAACCCTTAATTTGGCAAAGTATAAAATGCAGTAAAAAGCTTTTTTTTTTGTTGTAATTGTAATTGATAACACATAAACGAGAGTTGTCAGACATCTGTTTTATATTTTCTTCTAAAAATAGATAGTGTTGAAAGTAGATAAAAATAATAAACCATGTTATTTCTGCAATTTTTTAAACAAAATATTTTTTTCAAATTTCATGTATGTCAGGGCATACATTGTCAAATTAAGGGTTAAAAACGTTTCTGAGAATATTTGGACATGTAGGATTCATCATTATTTTCTCGTTCAACGTTAAATTACCTGATAATTTATTGTGAATACATACCTTTAGCTTGGAAAAGTCAGAGGTGTATGCCTGGGGTATGAACCGGCGACGGTAAATTCTCAACCGCGTGCCTAAATCTCGAGGCCATCACAACTTGTTCTAATATATCTTCATATTTTACAATTTCAGTTGTTTTTATGCCGAAAATCCACAAAAAAAGCTGATCCTCTCGGACTTTACGCAACACCATGAAAAAATATATGTCGCAGATGTAAGTATTTAAGCTGTATTATTTATTTACATACAGTCCGTGGCGCAGTTGGCTAGACACTAGCTTGCGAAACGAGAGGCCGCGTCGATCCCAGAGACAAATGTTTGTGTGATCCTAAAATATTTGTTTCGGATCTGGGTGTTTGTGAGACCGAAAAAGTCTCTCGTAGTCTCTGATACCCACGACACAGGTCTTGTAACCTAGTGTGGGGTCAGAGCTATGTATGTGACTGTTGGGTGTATTATACTTACTTATGTATTTATCCGAATATGGTAAAGCCAAAGCGTTATTATTTTGACTGGCTAAGTAAGAGACCGTCTATAAATTAAGTCCCACGTTAAGGTCAAAATCTTCTTGTTAAAAACCGAACTTTGCTCTGTTAGCGAAAAGTTCAAGAAGCTTTGCAACTTTACTTACATAAAAATAGCATTAAAATAATTTAGTCGGCTACTCGCTCTATTAGTGTTACGTGGCAAGCGCCGACAACCTTAGTCCCTTTGAAAATATAACTTATTCGGAATTGTTGTTGGTATCTAATAGAAAAGTATCTAGATGAAAAGTTGCTATATATGTGACGTCACACTAAGGAGGGGGGAGTTCTACAAATTTGACCAGCTGTGACAAGGACGGGGGTGGGGTCAAAAAATCATGAATTTCAAGTGACTTAATTTATAGATGGCCTTAATAACAACTGGGCAAATGAGATATCGTTAGAAGCGTCTTGATGACGTCTTGATCGACGTGTATATCTTTATATGATTCTTGTGTACTATAATATCTTATAACATGAGTCGTTATACGCCCAAACGCTGGCACGGGTCTATGCTGAGAGATTTAGGCCTTAGTCCACCACGCTGGCCTAGTGCTGGTTGGCAGAGTACACACCGAAGCAATATCTAATATTTTTAGTTGTGCAGGTTTCCTCACGATGTTTTCATTCACCGTTAAAGTAAGTGATAATATTTGAATACACACCTTCGAAATACTAAACTCAAGGCTTCTTTCATTACTATTCTTCTACCTCGATCCCTCAATGTCGTGGATCATGACCACACAGGATAAGTTTCCGGGTCGGGCAAATTGTTACTAGGTTTTTCCAGTAGAAAATTCCCAGTAGCAGCACGGAGTCTGGAAATGTGCCCAAAAACCGGCAATAGGTTCGCCCCCCTATTAAGTGGGACTGATACATACTTGGCGAAATGTGGGTGTAGATGCACTTCTATGTATGTATGTTTGTCCATTGACAAAGATTCAATTTTATAAAAGAAATAATTAGTTTTTTTTTATTCTAGGTGCGAAAAATTTTATTAAACGAAATTACATGCCATTTTTGGTTTAACAGAAACCTGAGCATTAAACCAATAGATGTAATGGATGGAATCTCCTACACTAAGATCACTTGTAAAATTGAAATTCTTATAAAATATATAAGTGAGTATGTAAAGCATAAATTACAAAGTCATAACGCCTGGTAGAGGCAGGCGCATAACAGCTGAATAATATTAAAAGATAAATAACCATTATTTTGTATAGGGACGAGTGTCACCTGGTCTGTCACCTGTTCATTCTACTACCACACGACCAATGATAAACATTTCAAACAAAAATTAAGACATTTATAAAAGAGTTGATATTACACGCAATCAATCTAAGGGGCCCCATACACCTACAATAATATTGAACGATCTTTTTATTGTTCAATAATATTGAACACCCCCTTTGATTCCAGACGTTCAATAAATTCTGTCAATAAAATTGATAAACCACTCTGATCAATATTTTCGTGCGAGCAACATGTCTGACGACGAAGTTTTGGCGGCAGCCACGCTGGTGATTTTGTTGAAAAGAAAAAAAAAAGAAATATATTGCGCAATATTAACCCTACACAGCGCAATAAAAAAATATTGATCAATAAAAATTAAGCTCCATCAATCTTTTGCTCAATCAAGGCGCAATGCTTCAAAATTATCCCTACACGTTCAATAATATTGTACAATCAGAATATTGATCAATATTATTGAAGGTGTATGGGTCCGGTAAGAAGCGTGTGTGTCAAACATATGATAGTGTAATCGTAGGTTCGGCACGCTCGGCATGTGAACATTTCAACTGTTCTTTTTTTAATGGCATTTTAAAATTATGTGCTTTGAGAAGGTAAAATGGCCAGCGAGCTAGTTTATTAATATGTTTGAGTTAACCACAAATATTTGTTTTTCGTGGTGGTTTTAAAAGCGAAATGTCTAAAAACAAGATGCAAAACTTGTCTCAGTGTGGGGCTAAAACAAACTATGTCTTTTCAGAATCTATGAAGGTATTTATTAATGAAGTGGAATTGAATATGATTGACGCTGATTCGGACGAGGTAGACGGTCAAGCAACTTACTATTATCAGCCAAATGAATTAGTCAATATCAAATGCAAGAAACCCGAGAAAGTTTTGAATAAATTGCGATACTATTTCGCCTCACGTTATAGTAAGTACATATGTTTATAGAGGATGATCAGAATTGTATTTCTAGGCTAATTTTCATCATCATTATCAGCCCGTGTACGCTACTGGGCACGGGCCTACTCTACAACTGAGAGGGTTTAGGTTTTGCTTCACTAAGCTGGCCTAGTGCAGGTTGGCGGACTACACACAGAAATTCTTAGAACTTCTAGGAGCGCAGGTTTTATGATGTTTTCGTTCACCTTTAAAGTACGTGATAATAATTTTGGTAAACTACACATAACTTCGGAAAGAGTTTTATGCCTGTTTAAAGCGAAGACCGTAGAGATTTTTGACCGTTCTATAATTCGACCTATGCATGGAATAAGGTTACTTATGACTATAACACCAAAGTACTTTTTATGTCTAGAGTTAAACTTGTTTATATATATTGCAATAGTGAAGTAATAATAATCATTAACTTTGTTGTTGTTTGAAGAACTAAAGTTACTGATAATTTTGTGCCCAATTAAGTTTAAATCGCTAAAAAGATAAGTTGTGCTACAGCACATATAACTTTATTCTGCGCATAGGTCGAATTATTCCTCCTGTCATTGTATTTCTAGACTACTCCTGTAGTGATCGAGTTAATTATTTGGAGTTCGAAGCAGTGCTAAAAGCAGAAGATAGTGGAAGTTTTGTCGACTGCATATTTGGGGATACAGGACCAACCATTTTGAGAGTACGACTGATCAAGTCTGACTATGGTAAGCGAATGTCTTTATACTCACTGCTGGACACGGATCTCAACTATTGAGAGAGCCTTAGTCCGCCACGCTGGCCTAGTGCGGGTTGGCGGACTACACACCTAAGAAATTCAAAAGAACATTTAGGTGTGCAGGTTTCATAACGATGTTTTCTTTCACCGTTAAAGCAAGTGATAATTCAATGTGAATACACATAACTTCGAAAAGTCAGAGATGTGTGCCTGGGATTCCAACCCGCGACCGCCGTGATTCTTGACCGCGCGCCTATACCTCGATGCCATCCTTTTTTGAAATGAATGAATATTAATCCTGCTGTTTTGATTTTCAGAAGATGTAAACGTAGTGCGAGTAAATGGCCTAGTTTTTAGAGGCTCCTCTTATTCGTACCTTAGTGGGGTGCCAAGCGTTACTTGTGGGGGTAAGTACTTTAACTCTTCTCTCTCTTCATCAACCCATATTCGCCCACTGCTGAGCACGGGTCTCCTCTATCATTGAGAGGGTTTAGGCCATAGTCCACCACGCTGGCCTAGTGCGGGTTGGCGGACTACACACCTAAGAAATTCCTAAGAACTCTTAGGTGTGCAGGTTTCATCACGATGTTTTTCCTTCACCGTTAAAGCAAGTGATAATTCAATGAGAATACACACATAACTTCGAAAAGTCAGAGGTGTGTGCATGAGGTTCGAACCCGCGACCGTCGAGATTCTCGACCGCGCGCCCAAACCTCGAGGCCATCACTGCTTTTTTTACTCACTACTTTTTTTACTTTAGTACTTTAACGTATTAAAAATACTACCAGAAATGAGAATACAAACTTGTCTCAACTTGCTATATTTCTTTTATCCAGCCTTTTATACCGTTTAACATTTAAACTGTTCATAACAAATTTCAGCTCTGTACAATTCAGAATGATCCAAGCTGTCAGTGTTAAATATTTATAGCCTACGTCCATCAATATTCCCAATTAAAAATCCGTAAACCCTACTTTTATTTTTAAAACATAATTTACCTACATTTTACTTATATTTTTGCAAAAAACTTTACGTTAGATTTAGACAGCCCCGTGGCGCAGTTGTTTAGACACTAGCTTGCGAAACGAAAGGCCACGGGTTCAATCACCGCTCACTGACAAAATGCTTGTGTGATCCACAAACAATTGTGTCTGGTCCGGGTTATTGTGAGACCGAAAAAGTCTCTCGTAGTCTCTGATATCCACGATACAAGACTCGTATCTTAGTGTGTGATCCGAGCTATGTATGTGACTGTTGGCCGTTGGGTGTACTCATATTTATTTAGGTCGAAGCATTACCTCTTGAGTAATAGTAGAATTCTTTTCAGGTGAAGCAGCGGTGATCAGCCAAGGGACAAGTGGTGATGGGACAGCTACCTGTGATATTTTGGGTAAAAATACAACGATAATTTTGTACGTGAGGACAACATGCAACGGTGAGCATTATCGTCCCCAGGTTTTTATCCCAATAACCTGAAAAACTTAGGGTAAGGAATTCTTTAGGCCCGCGTACTGGACTAAGGCCCAACCTGCTCATAGTAGCCCCTAGGGCTTTATCCCAATACTTGTAAATCAGATACGGTGTGGCAGACTAAGTCCTAACCTTCTTAGGCATAGTATAAGGATATGTGGTACAGAAACAGGGACCTGTTTTTTTTTTTGTTCCTATCCTTTCACACCCTTGCCACTGTACCTCGTGTGCTCCAGGATCATCAGCACGCACAGTATTGGCGACGAGTGAAGCTCAGCAAATCTAAGGGGGCCTAATATATCCCAAAATTAAATTAATCAAAAATATTATGAAGTAGGAGTTAGAAAACAAAGACTTTGACAGCACAAATACGTCTTATAGATCTGATTATATTAACAGTTCACACATACATATTAGTGATGAAACAAATGTAATTTTTTAAAACATTTGCCAATGCAAATATTCGTTACATCACTGGTACATTAATGGGCGCCATACACGGTACGATTCGTCGGTACGATCGATCTGATGAAAATCGAAAAAAGAACAAAAGACGATTGATCGCATCAAAAATGACGCTCATACACGAAACGACTGATCGTAACGATTTATCATTTACTTGTATGAAGCTGTCAATTTATCGCTACGATTTCCATGATTTTATGGGTTTTTGTTGCGATTTGCGACATCGTCTTCGATTAAGTAAATCGTTAACGATAACGACACACACCATCGATTCGTCGTTGCGATCGGTTTGATGCGACGGATCGTGCAGACGAATCGTACCGTGTGTGGTGCCCATAACACTTAGATTATACACAAAAATTTAGCCCATTATATTATTCTGTCCCACGTAATAAAGAAGTCTTTTAACATTTCTAAAGTACATATTTTGGGCTGCTTCTGAGAATATCGTTATCAAGAAACCTAGTTAAACTCTGTTTGATTCCGCAAATCGTAAACCAAATCGTACGTCACATACTTATAAAGATCAAAAGAGAGATTAATGTCAGTAGACCTAATAGGTTTTCTAACTCTTTCAAGATAATTGTGGCTTTCTCCAGCGGCTTTTCGAAAGGGATACGACGTAGGGGCCTTCTAGAAAAGAGGCTGCATTTTTCTCAACGGCAGATCTATTGATTCCTCTGGTATTGTGGGTGTTGCTTGTGCGAACTTGCGAAACGAGCGGCCGCGGGTTCGATTCCCGCACCTAGACAATGTTTGTGTGATCCACAATTATTCGTTTCCGGTCTGGGTGTTTGTGGGACCGAAAAGTCTCTCGTAGTGTCTGATACCCACGACACAGGTCTTGTATCCTAGTGTGGGGTCAGAGCTATGTGCGTGACTGTTGGGTGTATTTATTATAGACGGTGTGTGACTTATCAGGTGGAAAACCTGCTTGTTTGCTGCTTTCTCAGAGTAAAATTGTTTCAGATATAACAGTCAAAGGATTATCTGATGGTAAAATAGTATTCCAAGATTGTTGTAATGACAATAATTATAACAGAATGGTGTACGAGTACTCTGACGATGAATTAATAGAACTAAACTGCACAAATGGCATTACTAATGCTCTTTTCAATTGGACATTAAATGGTAAGTAAAATCATCATCATCATCATTGTTATCATCACCATCGCCACCATCATCATCATTGTTATCATCATCATAATCATCATCATAATCATCATTATCGTTATCATCATTATTCCATACACATCCAATTTTTGAGAACGGACCTCCTTTAGTAAGTAAGTAGCGATTGCCTCGAGGTTGGTTCACGGTTGAGAACCTCAACAGTTATGGGTTCAAACCTTACTCACCTCAGATTTTTTGAAGTTTTAATTCATAATGCTTTATCTCGTACTTTAACGGTGAGGAAAAGCATCTCGAGGATAACTAAAAATTCTTAAGAATTTTTTTAGTTGTGTAGTTCGCTACGCGTTAGGCCAGCGTGGTGGACTAAATCTTCTCAGTGGAATATCTATGGACTGATGATAATAATTGAAATATTAAATACTAGCTTTTGCCCGCAACTCCGTCTGCGTGGACTACATGGTTGGGTTCATAAAGAAAATAAGTTGTAGTATTTTACTCCGCAGAACCCCATTTACTTAAATATACAAAAATCATACAAATCGGTCAAATTGTTTCAACGTGAAACCGTAACGCGCCGGTCGACGCCTTGAGTATCACTATTGCGCGTTTGATCATTATTTTGAAACTGCGATATCTTCTAAGATACTCATTGAAATCAAATGATGTAAAGGACAAATTTATTTTGTATTAAATACTTGTAATGAATAACGTATTTATTTGGATAAGGATTAATATCATGTTTGTAAAAACACCTTCACAAATAATGCTTTATTTAAAATTGCTCGCGACTCCGTCCGCGTAGACTACAGGGTTGAGTTCAGAAGGAAAATAAGTTGTAGTCTATTTTACTTCTCAGAGTCCTATTTATGTCCATACCTAAAATCATACAATTCAGTCTAATTGTTCAAACGTCAAACCGTAACGCGTCGATCGGCGCCTTGTGCATCATTTTTGCGCGCTTGATCAATATTTTAAAACTGCAATATCTTCTAAGATACTCGGTGAAATCAAAAGATGTAAAGGGCAATTTTATTTAAAATTAAATACTTGTAATGAATAACGTATTTATTTGGATAAGGATTAATATCATATTTATAAAAACACCTTCACAAATAAAACTTTATTTAAAAATAAATTTGGTTAGGATAAAAAACGTTATAGTGAGCCAACTTTAAAAAATAGACATATGCTGTCGCGGACTTTTTTTTAGACCTTTTAAAGAGGAACATTTCTCTAATACATTATTTTAGCGAAACTTTAACCGTTTCCGCAGCGCACGCAGCAGAAGCTCACAAAAAGGAAAAAATGTCCCCGATTTTGAAACATTCTTTATTGCTGATCCCTTCCTATTCGTCGTAGCGTGATGTTATATAGGCTATAGCCTTCCTCGATAAATGTGCTATCTAACAGTGAAAGAATTTTTCAAATCGGACCAGTAGTTCCTGAGATCCTAGCGTTCAAACAAACAAACAAACAAACAAACAAACAAACAAACAAACAAACAAACAAACTCTTCAGCTTTATAATATTAGTATAGATAATTCCCTTACCATTAAACTTGACAGCCCCGTGTCGCAGTTGGCTAGACAGCAGCTTGCGAAACGAGAGGCCGCGTCGATCCCGCACCGAGACAAATGTTTGTCTCATACACTAATATTTGTGGGTCTGGGTGTTTGTGGGTGTTAATTCTCTCGTAGTTTGTGTTACCCACGACACAGGATTTGTATGTTAGTAAATAATAAATAATAAATACACCCAACAGTCACATACATAGCTCTGACCCCACACTAGGCTACAAGACCTGTGTCGTGGGTATCAGACACTACGAGAGACTTTTTCGGTCTCACAAACACCCAGACCCGAAACAAATATTTGTGGTTCACACAAACATTTGTCTCGGTGCGGGGATCGAACCCGCGGCCTCTCGTTTCGCAAGCTGGTGTCTAGCCAACTGCGCCACGGGGGCTGTCTATGTGTCCAAATTATGTGTTTTTTTTGGTTGTAATTATTTATTATTTACAGGTAATTTACAAACAAATGAGACAGAGGGTTCAGATTCTATACAGGTCTTTAGACGTCGAATGCTAGACATTTACGACTCAAGTAATATTACATGTGAACCGGAGAAGGTTATAACGTCCATAGAATTCCGATATGTTCCAAAAACATCCCAAACGGGGACTACGGAAGACTCTTCTAATCCAAGTAAGTAAATATTCCACAGAACAGTTGAATAAGACTAGAAAGGGAATGTGTGCGTGCCGAGCGTGCCGAACCTACGATTACACTGTCATATGTTTGACACACACGCTTCTTAGTAATTCGGGTTGCGTGTAATATCAACACTTATAAATGTGTGACAAACAATATCTCTTATTTTTCGTTTGAAATTATCATTGTTCGTGTGATGGTAGAATGAACAAGTGACAGTCAAGCGGTGACAGTCGTCCACATACTAAATACTGGCTATTTCCCTTCTAATCGTGTTCAGCTGTTTTGTGTTGCGTTCTAACAAGACAGTACAAGAGTCGTCGAGGTTCTGGGTTCGATTTCTATTCAAAACTTTTAATTAAATAGCTTTGAAATGTGGAAAAGTTTTAATTCAATATTTTCTTTTTTGTTGAAAATCACGTGAAGCTGCTGGTTGTAGGCCGCTTCCGATAAAACCTTTTGGTAGTCTCTGGGGGAGGCCTACGTCCAGCAGTGGACGTCTTTTGGCTGATGATGGTGATTATTTGGCAATTAATAATATTTATAATTTGATTCTGTACCCCGGGACCTATAGATTACATGGCGAATACTTGCGCCACGAATCCACGAGGCAAGAACAAATATTATAAATCGAATATACTTCATTTAAACGTTTACTTTTTTTCTAGGTAATACCGCGAACAATAATGACGATTTACCAGAAGGTTGGTACCTAAAGAACGATTTAAACACACATTAAAATAATAAATACACCCAACAGTCACATACATAGTTCTGACCCCACACAAGGTTACAAGTACTGTGTCGTGGGTGTCAGACATTACAAGAGACTATTTCGGTCTCACAAACACCCAGACCCGAAATAAATATTTGTGGATCATACAATCATTTGTCTCGGGGTGGGGATCGAACCTACGGCCTCACGTTTCGCAAGCTGGTGTCTAGCCAACTGCGCCACGGGGCTGTCCTGCGCCTCTGCCTAGAATACAGGCGTAAAGTATTGTTTCAGATGCTGGATTTTGGGCCAAATACAAGAATCACGTAGCAGGAGGCGGTTTGTCTCTAATACTCCTCTTGATACTCCTCTGTCTGGTTGTCGTGTTTGTGAAACGAAGAAAACACAAGGCGGTACGTACAAACATCCATCATCCTTCAGACAATTTACTGCTGGACATAGGCCTCCCCCAATGACTTCCACCGGGATCGGTCGGAAGTCGCCTGCAGCCAGCGACGTCCCACGACCTTTACGAGGTCGTCCGACCACCTTGTGGGAGGACGTCCCATACTGCGCTTTCCAGTACGTGGTCTCCGGATTTGTACGGATTGGTCAGAAGTGTCAAACGTATGATAGTGTAATCGTAGGTTCGGCACGCTCGGCATGCTCACATCCCTTTCTAGACTTATTCAACTGCTTCGTGATTTTAAACGTACAAATTATAATTGATTTATCATCATCTCCCTGCCTTATTCCCAATTTTAATTTGTGGTCCGTGCACTATGTTTTATCCTTCCACACATCTTTATCAGCCGTCATGTACTCACCCCTTCTTCATTAAAACCTTCTCTCACACATTCCATCCATCTTCGAATCCAATTTAAACTATAATGAACTAATTTATATTTTGATACAAATTCCAGTCTCCATCAACGGATATAAGTTACGCAAACCTAGAGCATACAAATCAGACCAATCGATTGCCGAGACGTCAGAACGAGCAAATTTACTCCAACGATCACGCTTGTAATGACGGAGAATATGCTGTCCCAGTAGACAATATGAAGGATGACACTTACAGCGTTCCTTACAAGCCTAAACTCGAAGAACTATACGCCAAACCGACGCCAAAAAACCAGAGAAATGATCCTACAGAAAACGTTACGTATGCAGAAATTGGTTTTGCTGCTAAAAATAACGCGGTTAATAAAAAAGTTCTCGCGGATACAGAAAGTCCTTACGCTGAAATTAGAACGGTTAAACAAGATATTTATGGTAAAGTTAAGCCTAAGAATGAGAGAAGTGATGAAAGAAATGAAGAATATAATCACACTTACGTAAATACTAAGAGTGAAGAGTATGCCGAACCTGCTTATTGTCAAGTCGGGTTTAAAAATAAGTAAAAGGTTTGGTTGTATCACTATATTGATAAATGTAATAAATAGTAATAAATGGAGTCATTAAAATACTAATATCTATGAATGAAATTAGGTGCACCAGTTAGTAAGGTGTAACAATAAATTAGTGATATAAAAATTAGCAATAATTATTACTTTATTACGGTTTTCTTTTATTAAGTCTGTAAATAAATAAATTGTTGTATGTTCTTATGGTTTCATTTTCATTTAAAAGATAATTATTGTTTATCCTACGATGTTTTTTTAATGCAAATTTTCAAAGGATATTTCATTATGGTAATGAAATGTACAAAAGCTGTGATGGCGTTGAGGCGCGCGGTCGAGAATCTCGGCGATCGCGGGTTCGAACACCAGGCACACACCTCTGACTTTTAGAAGTTATGTGTGTATTCACATTGAATTATCACTTGCTTTAACGGTGAAGGAAAACATCGTGATGAAACCTGCACACCTAAGAGTTCTAAGGAATTTCTTAGGTGCGTAGTCCGCCAACCAGCACTAGGCCAGCGTGGTGGACTATGGCCTAAAACCCTCTCAATGGTAGAGGAGACCCGTGCTCAGCAGTGGGCGTATATGGGTTGATGAAGAAGAAGAAGAATGTAATGTAATAAAAATTATTGTAACTATTAATTGAATAAGTCACGTTTATTTAGATATTTCAAAATCAGTTTAATCCCATACCCATAATTCGAGAAGAAAACAAAACGCCTACCATAACTTATTGAGCAATTTGTTCTTTAAACGAATTTCATATCGTATCCAGTTCTGCTCCGTTTGGGAGTGATTTTACCCAACAGTCTCATACATCGTTCTGGCCCCACACTAGATTACAAGTCCTGTGTCATGGTTATCAGAGACTACGAGAGACTTTTTCGGTGTATGACACAAACATTTGTCTCTGGGATCGACGCAGCCTCTCGTTTCGCAAGCTGGTGTCCAACTGCGCCACGGGCTGTCATTTGTATATAGATTTATACAAATAAGTTACATCTTATCATTCATCATGATATAAAAATTTATATAATATGTAACAGGGGTGGCCAAATGGTCGATCGCGATCGGCCGGTCGAACACGGCTGTTAGTCCAGTAAATCGTGGCAAGACAAAAAATATAATGTACGTAGAAAATAGAAATAACTACCTAGTCATAAAAAATAAATTTCAATACTACATGATTGTGTACTGAACTATGCGGTTCATTTAAGATTTCAAAAAGTATGTAATTGGTAGATCGCATAAGGTTTCAATAGTAAACAGGAGATCTTGGGCCTAATCAAGTTGGCCACCCCTGATATATAAATACGAGTCCTGTATCGTGAGCATCAGAATCTACGGGACTTTTCGGTCTCAAACACCCAGACCCGAAACAAATATACTGGATCACACTATCACTTTGTCTCGGTGCGGGGATCGAGCCTGTGGCCTCTCGTTTCTCATGCTGTTTTCTTACTGCGCCACAAGGCTGAGAAATACATCTATACATAATCTCACGCCTATAATCCCCGAAAGGGTAGACAGAGATGCATTTCTAAAAGACCGAGAAATATTTTTTTTAGGCTAAGAAATAATAAAAACACTGTCGCATATTCATATATTTAGGAGAAGCTGGACAACTTTAGCTCTTGTAGCATATCGAAGACTGTTTCCACCAGACGGTATTTCATGTTGAAGGTCGTTCGTCTGGCGTCCACCGAGCCGTAAGACATGTTCAATGTGAAGAGATCCGGAAAGAACTGCAAATAATAACTCATCATCATCATCATCAGCAACAGCACCAGCAGCCAATATAAGTCCCAATCGGCATTAGCCTTTACTACAACTGAGAGAAATTAGGTCTTCCACCACGCTGGCCTAGTGCGGGTTGGCGGACGGCACACCTACGAAATTCCTAAGAATATTTAGGTGTGCCGCTGATTTCTTCACCGTTAAAGTACCTTTCAGTTTATAAATACACACATGACTTTGATATGTTAGAGGTCTATGCTTGTGGTTTCAACCCCGCGATTGCCTCGAATTCTAATTTATTCACCTAAACAGTTTGTCTTTCGTAATTTATTTCACATACTTCATACTTTTTTTACCCTTCTTCTGCTTGCCCATTCTTCAAGTACGGTCAATATAATTCAAATCTTTTCTTCACCAAGCTAGTTTATGGTGAATTAGTACTTTTTAAAGGTAGGTTTTGCTTAAATACTTACCGGAAAACCGGTCATTGGTTTCGTGTTAAAGTCTTGAGTCATTTCGTTTGCCTTTAATATCGTCGCTTGTTGAGGACTGACGTGTAGGAGCTGCAACTTTGCCTAGAATGTCATTAATAACTTAATCAATATACACATATTCAAATTATCTTTATTCAAACTTTAACTAATGAAGTTTAAATCAGAGTCAAAATTATCTTTATTCAAATAGACTTTTGAAGGATTTTTTAAATCCTTAATTTTAAACTATTGCCTACACCAGGGGTTCCAAACTTATTTACACTATGACGCCCTACAGAATTATTTTTTTTTTTGCGACGCAACCCCCCCCCCCCCTCCATCATCAAAACTACCTACTTTACTGAAAATAAAAACAGCAGTAGTTAGCGTAATATGAAGTTATCAGAAAAATATGGACAGCGAATGTTTGCCGATCGTCTCGCGACGCCCCTCGGATGTTGCCGCGACGCACAGTTTGGGAAGCTCTGGCCTACACAATCAATTTGTCTTTACGAAGATGAATTTTCGAAACCTCTTTAATTTTAAGCCTCACACTATAGGCGGAGAGTAAATTATTGTTTTTAAGGCCCATTTCCACACTCCTGTAAACATTTTCTCCAAATCAGGATTTGAAGGCAAAACTTTTAGGTCGCACGCATATATTTGTGCCGTTCATTCACGAGGCAGATAATCAATCTATCATAATATACAAACTTGAAGAGTTTGCTTGAATTAGTCCACCACGCTGGCCTAGTGCGGGTTGGCGGACTACACTGCTAAGAAATTCCTATAAATTCCTTAATCCAATTGGTACTATAAGCTTCAGCCTAAACCATACTTCTCTTTTTGGGTCAACCGCTTCCCTCAACTGCATTATTATGGTACGCGTGCCTGCCGCCGCATTCCATCTATAAAAGAATAAAAAGATCATCTATCTAGATGTAAATATATAGGAATTAATAAGCTAAAGTGGCAGTGGGCAGGTCACACCGTCGCAAAACTGATGACCGTTGGGGGAAACGTGTTGTGGGGTGGAAACCGGGGCTCGGCAAATGTAGTGTAGGACGCCCTCTGGCTAGGTGGGGTGAAGATATCCGCAAGATCGCTTGAGATTGTAATGAGTGTGACATGTTCCTGTTAAAACAAACCCTCTATGAAAAAAACAAAAAAACTGTTTTTGGGTTCTGTGGAAGTACCGCCACTAGTGATCTGCCCACTTCAGCTCGCCAATCCTTTGGGCTATGGGCACTTTTACCTGCTCCACTGGAAGTTATAAGCCCTGGATAGGAAAGCCATCGCGTGGTAGTTATGTCTCTCCGCCACCCATTCTTTAGGACAGCTACCTTCCACGTGGTTGTAACCGTCAAAGTCGGGGAAAAAATCACAGGCTGCCTCGCGCATTATCTGAAATCACATGTATAATTCCTAGACCTGATAGCTTCTAGGTTAGGTGAGATTAGGTCCTCGCGAGAGTTAATAGCAAGTTTATTGTTTCTTCGCAATGAATTATCATGTATGGGCGAGCAGAGGAAGTCCAAAGAAATAGATGGAGTGCGTGAGAGAAGACATGAAAGAAAAGAGGTGAATGAAGGCATGACGGCTGATAGGGATGAGTGGAAAGATAAAACATACTGCGAATGAATTATCACACACTTGAACAGCGAAGGAAAACATCGTGCGGAAACCTGCATACCCAAAAGTAGTCAGGGATTTCTGAAAGATTAGTCTGCCAATTCTCACTTGGCGAACATTGGACTAAGGCCTTAGCCCTTTCAGTTGTAGAGGAGGGCCGTGCCCTGTGTTGGTACGTATATGGACTGATAATGAATTAATTACTGTACTATATTTTTCAGGCATAAGGTATAAGGTTACATACTCGGCTAATCTAATATCTGACTACATCCCAGTGGATTTGTGCATGAAAAACTTAATCGTGTCTAGATGGAGTAAAAGGACTAAAAAGTACGCTAGGGTTTGGGTTTATGGGCTGATGGTGAATAAGATACCTGAAGCATTCTCTTCACGCTATAAGGCTTGTTGTAATGCTCTTTCAAGGCTGATGTGGTCGCGTTGGCTATCCATTTCAGCCTCACAGAGTTACCCAGACAAAGCCATGTTACTGTGACGCATACTCCAGTCACAGTTATGACGACTCCTTTGCTGAAAGGAATAACCTTTAATTAGACATCGTAATCGTCATTAACCATCAGAAAGCAGTAACGGTCTCGAGGTTTGGGCGCGCGGTCGAGCATCTCGGCGGTCGCGGGTTCAAACCACAGGCGCACATGTCTATCTTTTCGAATTTTACAAGTTATGTGTGTATTCGCAATGAAGTATTACTTGCTTTAACGGTGAAGGAAAATATCGTGATGAAACCTGCACTACGCCAACCTGCACCAGAATACAAGGCCTGTGTCGTGAGTGTCAGAAACTACGAGAGACTTTGCTCTCACAAACATTTAAATTTTAATGTGATTATATTATAGGATAGGCTATAGCCTATAGCCTTCCTTGGTAAATAGGCAATTTAACACGTAGAATTCTTCCTGAGATTAGCGCGTTCCAAAAAACGAACTCTTCAGCAGTTTCCTTACCTCTCCGAATCAGGACGGATATCCCAACCTTGAAATGGCAGATTGCTGTATCTTAAAGTGGCTATTCCAATAGGCCCTGAAACAATACACATTATCACAAAGTTATACCTAGGTCAACTTCTATATTAGGTCAGATACGTCCCACTGCTGGCTACGGGCCTCCTCTATGACTGAGAGGGATAAAGCGTAACCCCACACGCTGGCCTAGTGCAGGTTGGCGGACTACACCTAAGAAATTCCTAACCACTTCTGGGTGTGTGGGTCTCTTTACAATGACATTTCCTTTCTAGACTTACAAGCATTCAACTGTTCTGTCTGTGTCATCATCATTCCCTTGCGCTGTTCCCAATTATATTTGTGGTCGCAGTATGTCTTATCCTTCCACTCATCCCTATCAGCCGTCATATCTTCATTCGACCCTTTTTCACTCATATCTTCTCTCACTCTTTGCTAGTCCATCCTTCGACTTTCATACTTATTATTTTAACCAACATAACTATTTGGTTTGTGGGAGCGTATGTATATATATCACCATCATCATCATCATCATCAGCCAATTGAGGTCTACTGCTGGACATAGGCCTCCTCCAGTGACCTCCACCGGGGTCGGTAGAAGGTCGCCTGCAGCCAGCGCCGTCCTGTACATATATCGACCTATGCATAGAATAAGGTTACTACTACTTATATTCATATATAACACCAAAGTACTTTTTATGTCTAGAATAGAGTTAAAATTGTTTATACATTGCACTAGTGAAGTTATAATGATCACAAATTTTGTTGTTGTTTGAAGAATATAAAAAGTTACTGATAATTTTGTGCCCAATTAAGTTTAAATCGCTGAGAAAGACAAGTTGTGAAAATGCATATATAACTTTATTCTGCGCATAGGGCGATAAATTATGATGATGAAGAAAAATACTGACACAGCACTCCCGTCCTAAACTGTACTGTTAATTTATCCTCGTTGAATTTGTAGTCATTCACGTAGTTACTGGTCCACAGCTTCCTCTGCTCCTGCCACTGGCATATAATGGGCGGTTCGGACCACATCACGTCTTGGGGTAGCCTGAAACCATATCACTACATAGTATAAAACAAACTCGCTTTCTCTGTCCCTATGTCCCTTTGTATGCTTAAATCTTTGAAACTACGAAACGGATTTTGATGCGTTTTTTTTTTAATAGATAGAGTGATTGAAGAGGAAGGTTTATATGTATGATAACATCCATTAAATATCAGCATTGCACCCGTGCGAAGCCGGGGCGGGTCGCTAGTAGTCACATAATATCTATCCCAATAGGGGATCCGAACATGGAGACTTTTTATGTTGTAAAGTCTAAAGAGTGTATTTGGACCGCGATCGAAAGCTAAAGTAAAGTAGGTAAGCGAGCTATTCTCATTATCATAATCATCGTTATCACCATCAGCCTAAAGAAATCTAGTGCTGAAAATAGGTCTCCCCCTTTATTACCCCAATAGCTACGGTGATTAAAAAAAATGGATGAAATGGGTTTTCCTAACAGATTATCTAAATTCCTTACAAAATATATAAAAACGTAAAAATTGCTGTCTTTTCATATATGTCTCTTAGTAATTTAAGAAACAAGTCATTTTGACCCCTCCGTTAGAAGAAGGTGTGCGTCAATCGTCGGTAGTTCTAGTGTTAATAATAATAGCTGTTAGGATAACTTCAATTTTTTTCGTCAGGATTATTATTCTTATTTTAATAGCTATTTATCGTTTATTTTTCACGTTTTACAAGCTGGTGTCTTAAAACGTCTAGTTTATCAGACTATCGACTTTACTGCATATACCATATGGTCTCTTTTAGTCCAGTATAGAAAAAATATCCTGGATGTAAAGAACTCACTCTATGAAGACCAGTGCCAGTTTCTCATACTCCGCTTCCACCTTCCGTATCTCTTGCTCGATCTCCTCGGGGGTGCGGGTCACCCCAGGTGGTGGGGGGGAGGGGGCGCGGTACTGAACCTGGTACTTCATCGGCTGAAGAGTCTTCGGCAGTTGAACTGGAATAGAATACACCTGAGGTCCATTTGTAAAGTTTAATATTTTCATCACCAACCCATATACGTCCCACTGCTGGGCACGGGTCTCCTCTACCATTGAGAGGGTTTAGGCCATAGTCCACAACGCTGGCCTAGTGCGGGTTGGTTAATATTTTGCAAAAGTATCAATAAAATGTGGGTAAGTTATGTTTAAAAAATAAAATTAAAAGTAGGGTTTACGGATTTTTAAGTGGGGAAATTGATGGAAATAGGTTACAAATATTTGCGACTCTGACAGATTGGATCATTCTTTATTGTACGGAGCTGAAGTTTGTTACGAAAAGTTTATATATGTCTAAACAGTATACAAGATTGGAAAAACAAAAAATAGTAAGTTGGCACAAGTTCGTATTTTCATTATTGGCAATTGTTTACATTATGGCAAGAAACAGCACAGGATAGGCTAAATGGCGTCTCTTGGTGTCGGAAGCAAGGACTTAGTTTGGGTGGTTCCGCCGCAGTAACTAAGTAAGTGTAGTCTGAAGAAATGGGGAGATGTTTCTGCTGCTTTCTTATCACGTCAGGTGAGCCTGTTGTTAATTTTTGAGTTTAAAACCAGACTGCGTGCTGCTACTGAGAATTTCGTAATGGAAAACAAATAGGCTTTTCCCGACTCGGGAATCTAACATAGGAACAGAAGGCAGATAATTCTGTATTATATAAATCTTTAATGGAAATCATGCTGGCCTAGTGCGGTTTGACGGACTTCACACCTAAGAAATTCCTGACCATCCAAGGAATGCTGGTTTCCTCTCGATGTTCTCCTTCACCGTACCTCATTCATCGTGTTACAAATACATACGTAACTTCAAAAAGGATTTGAACCTGCGACCGCCATACCATAACTATTAATAACATTACTATAGCCAAAAAAATCATTTACAATTCAATTAGACTAAGTCATAGTTTTATCACTCAACAAAACATTGTGTGTTGAATATGAATAGAATAATTCGTCAATTTTATAGATAAGATGGCTTCCTTCTTGCGTTTGATAAAGTCATTTGTCTGTAGATAAAGATACTTTGTCCATAGTTGTAATATTACAGTTTGTGTGGGGTCGTACCAATTTTCGAAATCAAAACTAGTCATTATCCTAAACACACACACACACATACCTCACGCCTATATTCCCCGAAGGGGTAGGCAGAGATGCATTTCTACACCCACATTTCGCCAGGTATGTATCAGTCCCATGTAATAGGGGGCGAGCCTATTGCCGTTTTTCGGGCACATTTCCAGACTCCGTGCTGCTGCTGATTATTTCCTAATGGAAAAACCCAATAACACTTTGCCTGACCCGGGAAATGAACCCAGGACCTCTAGATCACACGGCACATACTTGTACCGCGAGACCACGAGGCAGTCACCGAGGAGTCATTATCCTATTTATATCTATACTTCAATAGTACTTCCATGCAAGCCCAAAAGCCTAGTTTGCCTTACGAAATTCCAGATAATAATAATCTTTAAATCTTCATTTAACAAAAGCAATTTGACATATAAATGAGAATATCCTGAGTCCACAATAAACTATAAACTAGACATGACACAATTATCGTGTAACGCTTTTGTTATTTTATATGAGGTATATATCATCCAAAAACAACGAAGAAGTAATGAAAAATGTGGTGAATCAAAAAATATTCCTTTTCCAGAGTATTTAGTTTTGCTCAAAATGTTTTCCTGCACAGTTAAAGCAAGTGATAATTTATTATGAATACACACATAACTTTGAAAAGTCAGAGGTGTGTCTGGGTTTCGAACCCGCGATCAGCGAGATTTTCGACCGTGCGGCTAAACCTCTAGGACATCACTGCTTTTTTAACATATAGTATGACCGAAGTAAATATAGTTATCAAAGTGATATTATTAAAATATAAGCGCCATATTTCATTTACATAAAAAATATATCTACAGCAACTAATAAACGATATAAATAAAGTCGCAATCCTTGTCTCAATCCATGCGATTGATAAGATAAGAACATTATCGCAAAACGTTCAGCTCGATTATGAGATATCGTTTCGCACGAACACAGAAACATATTGTTCAAACCTATCTTCCGTATTAGGACTGCTTTATAAACGTATTTTAATAAAAAGTCGACTTCTGCTTCAAATTTCCCTGAAAAGTCGACCTCTGCTTCAAATTTCTCTAAAAAGTCGACTTCTGCTTCAAATTTCTCTAAAAAGTCGACTTCTGCTGCAAAACTCCTTCAAAAGTCGACTTGTGCAGTGAATTCCTTTGAAAAATCAAAAGTGCTTATGTTAATTCGTGTGAAAAATAAAATAGTAATGTGTGCGTGAAGTGAAACTTTTGTTTTTGTGAAAAATGCTGATTTGTTTTTGAAATGCAATTGTGGATTCTGTAAGTTTTGTTTTTAGGTTATAAGTACTGAAGTATAAGTGCCCTTGACATTATCAATATTAATTTGAACTTGACCATGACTAAATGAATGCGTAGTGAATAAATTACTCTTTTTCAATACAAGAGTAGGGTTGGTAGAATATTGTGGCTGTACTTCCATAGAAGCCCAAAAGCGTTACACGTTAATTGTTCTAGTTTATAGTTTGTTGTGGGCTCAGGATATTCTCATTTATATGTCAAATAGCTATTGTTGAATAAAGACTTTAAGATAAAAGCTTATATTATTCAAATTTTACAAGGCTAGCTGTTCTTTTAGGCTTCTATGGAAGTACCACCACTTACAGAATAACCCACTTTTCTTTATGTCTTACGTAATAAAGGCTAAATTGCCGTTAAATTTAGTTGACTATATACTGGCACTGAGAATTTCTCTAGAAAAATCTTATAATACACTACGCGGACATCGAAATCTAGACCACTTAAGCGTACCATTTTACCAAGAAAAGCGGGAAATTAAAATATATAATATGTTTTATCTATTTTAAAAATATATTTTATATAACCAAAGATAATTTAGCGTTAGTTCGGAAAACGTAGAGCTTTAACATTTGACTTTAAGAAGTTATGTGTGTATTCACAATGAATCATCACTTGCTTTAACGGTGAAGGAAAACATCGTGATGAAACCTGGACACTAAGTTGTTAGGAATTTCTTAGGTGTGTAGTCCGCAAACCCGTACTTGGCCAGCGTGGCAGACTAAGGCTTAACCCCTCTGCATGGTAGAGGAGGCCCGTACCCAGCAGTGACAGGTATATGGGATGATGTTGAAATACCATTAATTTTTGTCTAGAATCTGGTGCTTAGTGCATTTCTGGATTCTGTTTACATTCAACCACAATAAGGCCGATATAATCAATTATGTCGATTGGAGATTGATGCCTAAATTCGATTCTTACTGTTTGACTGACCTTATAACCAGTGGCGTGCCTAGGGTGTCAAACTAAGGCAAGCCCAAATGTTTATTTAGTAGCAGCATATTTTTTTTGGTACGTAGGACTAATAAATACCTACCGGTTAGTACTCACATTCACGTTTATAGCGTTATTTTATAAATAAACAATCGTTAAGTTCGTTATTCGGAACTATGTAAGGCAATTCGGGCTTTCGGGCTTCTATGGAAGTACCGCCACAGCTTATAACATTTACGAAATAGAAGACTACGAATAGGAGACGAGCCTCATACACTGTGTGTATTTAGCAGTGATTCCAGACTTAAGAATACTGAAATTCTCAGTAGCAGCACGGAGTCTGGAAATGTGCCCGAAAAACGGCAATAGGCTCGCCCCCTATTACGTGGGACTGATACATACCTGGCGAAATGTGGGTGCAGAAATGCATCTCTGCCTACCGCTCAAGGAATATAGGCGTGAGGTATGTGTGTGTGTGAGAATGAAAAATACCGTTTTTAAAACTAAGACAGGTCATAATTACGGTGATTACAATCACATTGGCGTAGATAATAAAATAATCAAATCTAAAACGTCATATGACGTCATCAACGTGTTATGTCTAGTTTACATTTGTTTATTGTGGGCTTAAGATAGTCTGGTATATGTCAAATTGCTTTTCTATACTAATATTATAAAGAGGTAAGGTTTGTGAGTTTGTAAGTTTGTATGTTTGTATGTTTGTGACGTTGTAGAAAGTAAACTCGCGATCTACTGAACCGATTTTGAAAATTCTTTTACCAATAGAAAGCTACGTTCTTTGTGAGTGACATAGGATATATATTAGTCCGAAAAATGATAAGATTTTTTTGTTGTAGCAGGATTTGCGAAGTAAGTCGGAGAAAAAACGGGCGAACAAAACCGTTTTTTGCAAACGCTGCCTTACCCATGGGAGATATATAGTTGAATCCTAGAGAAAAGTTGTAGAACTTGATAATATCTACAAAAAAGTCAGCGGTAGCATAGGTCTAACTTTTAGGGTTGATTCACTATAACCTCTTTTATGCTAACTAAATTTGTTATAAAATAAAGCATTGTTTGTGAAGGTATTTTTATAAAGATTACATTAATCCTTATCCAAATAAATGCGTTATTCAGTATAAGTATTTAATTTAAAAGAAATTTGCCCTTTACATCATTTAATTTCGATGAGTATCTTAGAAGATATCGCAGTTTCAAAATAATCATCAAGCGCGCAATAATTATGTACAAGGAGCCGACCAGCGCTTTACGGTTTTACGTTTAAATAATTTTACTGATTTGTATGATTTTTGGTATGGGCATAAATAGGACTTTAAGGAGTAAAATAGACTATGACTTATTTTCTTTCTGAACTCAACTCCTGTAGTCTACGCGGACGAAGTCGCGGGCAACAGCTAGTGTTAAATAAAGATTTAAAGTTTATTATTCGGAATTTTATAAGGTCAGCTGGGCTTAATTAATTAATCTATACTAATATTATAAAGAGGTAAGGTTTGTGAGTTTGTATGTTTGTAAGTTTGTATGTTTGTATGTTTGTGAGGTTGTAGAAAGTAAACTCGCGATCTACTGAACCGATTTTGAAAATTCTTTTACCAATAGAAAGCTACGTTCTTTGTGAGTGTCATAGGCTATATATTAGTCCGAAAAATGATAAGACTTTTTTGTTGTAGCAGGATTTGCGAAGTAAGTCGGGGAAAAAACGGGCAAACGAAACTATTTTTTGCAAACGCTGCCTTACCCATGGAAGATACATAGTTGAGTCCTAGAGAAAAGTTGTAGAGCTTGATAATATCTACAAAAAAGTCAGCGGTAGCATATGTCTAACTTTTAGGGTTGGTTCACTATAACCTCTTTTATGCTAACTAAATTTATTATAAAATAAAGCATTGTTTGTAAAGGTATTTTTATAAAGATTATATTAATCCTTATCCAAATAAATGCGTTATTCAGTATAACTATTTAATTTAAAAGAAATTTGCCCTTTACATCATTTGATTTCGATGAGTATCTTAGAAGATATCGCAGTTTCAAAATAATCATCAAGCGCGCAATAAATTATGTACAAGGCGCCGACCGGCGCGTTACGGTTTGTATGATTTTTGGTATGGGCATAAATAGGACTTTAAAGAGTAAAATAGATTATAACTTATTTTCTTTCTGAACTCAACCCTGTAGTCTACGCGGACGAAGTCGCGGGCAACAGCTATTAAAAATAAAATAACATTTCGTGTTGCTGAGGGAGTTTCTTGCCGTTTCTTCTCCACAGCGATAACACGTTTCGAAGCGGCACTAGTTTAAAAAATATATACATACATAATGACGATTCAAAAGTACTTGTGAAAGTCTAATTGAATAAAGATTATTTGACTTTGACTTGACTTATGGGTTTCTATAGAAGTACCATTATTCCTATCTGCGTGTTAAATTTTAACACATTTTTTTCAAAGTTTGAAACTGTGATAGATCATTAGGGATTGGTTTAAAGATTACAGAATGATACGATTCAGTATTGCACCATCTTTAGGAAGATTTCATCGTATTATCAGGCAAATGAATAATTTATAGTATTTTTGTTGAATCATACAGGGTGTATTTAGACCGTTATCGAAAACTGAGGCAGGTAATAGCGATAGTGATTACAAACCCCCTGGCATTAAAGAAAATCCCGACAAAAAATACAAATTTTGTTGTTTTCCATACAAACCACATACTTTTAACAGCGATGTTTGTATGGAAAACGTCAAAATTTTTATTTTTTGTCGGCACTTTTAATATCGCCACTGGGTTTGTGATCACCCTCGCTATTACCTGCCTCAGTTTTCGATCACGGTCTAAATACACCCTGTATAATTATAGTGTTATGACATCGTACGTATTATAAGTATGTCATTATTACAATCATCATCAGATAATTTACGTCCCAATGCTAGGCAATTGACTTCCTCTAAAACATTAGGTTTAGGCCTTAGTCCACCACGCTGGCCTAGTGCGGATTGGCGGACTACTGCAGAAACTTCTAAGATTTACCCTAAATCTTACTTGAGGCATGAACTATTCGAAAACAAAAAAAAACATTCCACACTAATTACTAAAATAAGCGCGTTAAACCAAACAAACAAACTTCGCTTTATATATCTAATCTTTATAGCGGTCTCGAATGTTTATAGTTTATAACTGATGCCTTGTACACGGGGACGGAACATTTTTTTCATCATCATCATCATCATCCAATTTTGTTCCACTGCTGGTCATAGGCCTGACCTCCACCGGGATCGGTCGAAGGCCGCCTGCAGCCATATTTTTTTATTATTTACAAAATATTACATCACATTACAGTTAAATAAGACCAGAAATAAAATGTGAGCATTCCGAGCGTGCCAAAACTACGATAACATTATCATATGTTTTACACACACGCTTCTTGATAGCAATAGCAGCCCTTTTTGTTTGAAATATTTATCATTGGTGGTATGTTGTAGTAGAATGAACAGGCGGCGACACTCGTCCCCATAGTAAATACTGGATATTTCCCTTCTAATTTTATTCAGTTGTTGTGTGGTACAGGTGATGAATTGAAAATCTTGTCGAGAATCTCAACGGTCGTGGGTTTAAACCCCAGGCACATACTTCTCACTTTTCAAAGTTACTTGTGCATTAAAAATGAATTATCACTTGCTTCAACGGTGAAAAAAAACATCGTGATAAAACCTGTAGGTATACCTTAAAGCTCTAAGGAATATCTTCTGTAGTCCGCCAACCCGCTCTAGGTCAGCGTGGTGGACTAAATCTTAAACGCTCTCAATGGTAGTGGAGGCCCGTGCCGTAGACTTACATACATATATGGGCCGATGATGAATAACTATTAAGTATATTTAATTAAGGCAGCTCTAATTAATGTATATCATTTGTATTTTGGTTGGCGCTTTCTTGGGGAAGCCTACGTTCAGCAGTGGACGGCGATAGGCTGAGTATTTAATCCTTTCAATGGTAGAGGAGTCAAGGGATGATGATGGTTGATTATATGGTTAAATTATATTTATATATTTCTTGTTTTTCAGAGGCGTATTGCTGTTGATATCACACGCCGAGCCGAGAAACAAGCCATCATGCGTCACGGGGTACATGACAGACATACAGAACTGGGTCGACGAAGAAGGCGTCCTCACTCACGCAATAGGTACGTTTTTTATATTACTACCTTTTTTCAAGAGAGGAAAGCGCCTTATCTCCCCTGTTCGGTACCTCGCGAGAGGCCGTGAGGGGTATGTCGAGGTCACCGGCCTTCCAACTCAACCCGTGAAACTATTGTTCGCTTGGCTGAGTTGGAACCGGATTTGGTTATCCTACGCCGGCATACCGACTAAAATTTCTCGATGGCCCTCTTGCGCATATTGGGCGGTACGGTAAATACAGGGCAGGGGTCCTTAATTGTTTCCCGTTGCCGCCCAACGCTTTGTCCCAAAGTGGACTTCTATCATATGCCCCCACTTGGCCCTTTCTTTTTGGACGCTCATTGATGTGAGCTTGCGCAACATTCACGAGGCCATGCGCTCTGCCGCACACCTCGGGATCCTACGTCTCCTATTGGGGCGCTCCTCCCCCGTGATACACCTAACAATCCCAGTGACCCCTATTAGTCGTCTCTTACGGCAAGCAGGAGATGCCGTGGTGGTATTCTTACGCCCTCAATCTTTCTTATTGCTAGCTATTGCCAGTATTGTTTTATGCGAAACCTTAAGACATCAGAAGGAAGACTTTTACCCCCTTTTGGCCGTATTTTGGTTGCTGCTCGTTTAACGTAGTCTGGTGGTATTAACCCTTAAATGCATGATTTTTTTTTTCTTAATAAAAAAAATCTCATAGGTAATAAAAGTAGTAAGGGTACCGAAAGTGATATAAAAATAAAAATAAATGTCCATATTAATTATTTATTTATGAAAAAATGGTATGTTGCCAATTGGCAACAATATGCGTGTAGGTATTACTTAAGTAAGCAATAGTAATACCTAGACAGTATCTGTATTTGTGTGAAAAAGAATAATTTTATATATTATGAATTCCGTTTTGCTGAAACCTTTGCACCCACCATTCTTATAGTTCTTTCAGATTCTTACAGTGATTCTTGTGAACGCATTTTTTTCGTAGTAGCCTACGCCACCCGTCCGCACTTCCTTACTTGGAATTGGCTTCATAGGATCGTATCCTTTCCATTTCTATTTGATTCTCAATCATTTGAGAGGCCGGTCTAACTCTTCTTACAGTCTCTAAACTTCTTTATTGACAACGTTTATATGCCAGCTCAGATATGAAGTCCGCCAAAGACGTAAGTTTCATCCGTATATTTCCAGTCGCCTTCTTATAGAACGCAAGTATTGATCACGGCCATGTCTAACATATTATAGAAGAACAGGGGAATGTATCACTTGCGGGACGAAAAATGTATTGAACTAGTCCGGTATCTCCCCTAAAACTGTCCATGAGATCTACTCTACCTATATGAGCGTTTTAGTTGACTATTTTTGAACAACGTTCGTTGAAACGTTTGAACGTTGAAATTTTGAACGTTCTGTGGTTATTGTCATACCTCTTTACCGATTTAGCAAGATTGACGCGAGGATGATTTGGTTGTTATCTTTCAACCATGTCACAGCTACATCCACACCTTCATACGTAGCTACTTTACTCTTCGTAAGAGGCTCTGGCAATAGTATCTTTATTATAATATTTATGTGTTGGTAGTTTAGAATTCTTACCTAATCGGTTTCTTTGTATCGTAACTAAGTCGAAAAATATTTGTTTGGCCAAGTAATTAAATTTTCTGAAATTTTCTGCATATCAGCAAAAAAACAAATGTTGACGAGATTGTTTCCATCTATATCAGATGAACTTTTTCATCCTGCTATAAAAATCCTATTTTCTAATGAAATCAGATACTTTTCCAACATTTACTATTAAATCGTGGTCGGTTCATACTAAAAACAAAGAATGATACATCCTCACCAAACATATAAATGTAGGTAATATGTACTCCCAAACAATGTACAAACGCATGGTGTAGCCAAACGGCAACATACCGTTTTCTTGTAAAAAATCAAAATATAAACACATTCAATTGAAAATGTATCAAAATATTGAAAACTTATCTGTATTTTTATCTAAATTCTATTTTTGTTTCTATATATGTCTATTTATTCCGACAAAATAAGAGTCACAAAATACACATAAAATCGAAAACAAGAAATTACTTGAAGTGAAAAGTTGTTACGAATTTTTTTTTAATATCCGCGGTTTTATAAGTATCTATGACAGGTATTTGTCTTTGCCAATATTTGTTTTGTTCAGAAAGTGAAAAATTAAATGATATTGATCTAATAATTCGAAGATAATCGTACAAAACCGGTTTGTAGACATTTGGCAACAATATGCATTTAAGGGTTAAGCCTATAACCTTCTTCAGTTAATGGGCTGTATAACACTGAAAAAACCTTTGCAAATCAGTTTAGTAGTTCCTGGAATAAGCGTGTTGTACAAATGATCAGTTTATGTCATAGGAGGCGAGTCTGTTGCCGTTTAATAGGCGCATCTCCTGACTCCGTGCTGCTACAGAGAATTTCCTAAAGGAAAAACCTAATAACACTTCTCACAATTACAAATACAATTTTATGCCGCGAAACCACGAGATTGTCAATAATTATAATAAACAAAGTATTCTTATCATTCCGAACACGCTAATTGGGCAATACATTATCACAGTTTTATTTCCTTTGTTTTTATTATCGAATAGATTGGCCATTAGCTTAATCTACGATTACATTTTATCATAGTTCGAAACATTGCCATTTTATAATAACAAATTGACTGTATGAAGGTCGTAATGGCTTCGAGGTTTAGGCGCACGGTCGAGAATCTCGAAGATCCAGGATCAAACTCCAGACACCTCTGACTTTTGGGAGCTATGTGCATTCACAACGAATTATCAAGTTCTTTAACGGCGAAGGAAAAACATCGCGACAAAACCTGCACACCTAAATGTTCTTACTTCTTAGGTATTATTTCTTAGGTGCATAGTCCGCCAACCCGCGCTAAGCCAGCGTGATGGACTGAGGCCTAAATCGTCTTAGTTGTGTAGGCTTTATTTATTTTTCTTCTTTGGGGAACATACTATACAATTATCTCTTATAACCTAAGTTCTCCCTACATACAAACATATCACCGTTAAATTGCAAATACCGTTAGATTAAAATCTATCTGGCGAGATTGTGAAATCACAACATTAAGATGTTGCACTGTCCGAATTTTGAAACAAAAAATACACATAAGCATATCACAGTTTCCAAAAAACTGATGATAATACATCCAAGACCTGATGAAGTAATGATGATGTTCTTTCTAGATGACGAATATGCTATCGACGTGTCCTCCCAGATGAATCCAGTGCCAGCCCTTCATCAGAAGATGAACCTCTTCAGGTTCTCCCCGAATCGCAGCGTGCGGTACCTCAGCATGGCGAAATGCTGGCTCAACCGAGTACCACCCGTAAGTCTTTGTATCTTGAGCCTTTTTGTCTTATTGCTTCATATACAATATTTGTATTTATTTATGCTTTTTACACATAGCGTATAAAGGCGGACATAA
Source organism: Cephonodes hylas (assembly GCA_030295005.1). NCBI lineage: Eukaryota > Metazoa > Arthropoda > Insecta > Lepidoptera > Sphingidae > Cephonodes > Cephonodes hylas. The sequence continues at coordinate 3,504,195 of AP025387.1, read as the reverse complement.
CGCCAGAGGCATTCTCTTACTGTCAACCTTAACATATTTGACAGCCCCCGTGGCGCAGTTGGCTAGACACCAGCTTGCGAAACCAGAGGCCGCGGGTTCGATCCCCGCACCGAGACTAATGTTTGTGTGAACCACAATTATTTGTTTCGGGTCTGGGTGTTTGTGAGACCGAAAAAGTCTCTCGTAGTGTCTGATACCCACGACACAGGTCTTGTAACCTAGTGTGGGGTCAGAGCTATGTATGTGACTGTTGGGTGTATTTTTTTTTTATTATTTATATACATTTTTTGTTGGTGTTTGAGGATCAGGCATTTGAGATATAAAAATCTTATAAGATGAAGGTTAAAGACCTCTGGCTCCTGAAAGTTGTGCGTATATTTATTATAAATTAACGCTTTATCGATGAAGGAAAACTGCAGGGCAGGTTTTTTAATGCTCAACTCCTTCCGTTGTAGAGGAGACATGTGCCCTTGGGACTAAATCGAAACTAATGCTTACTTAATAACTACCCGACCGATTTGAATGAGTTTTGGTATGGACATACTCTATATCAATTAGTATCGATCCCATAAATGGGATCCTTAGAAACCTAGTAGACTTCTTTTTATCCCCAGAAAAGGTGTTCCATTGGGATAAAGAAGCTTTATCACAAAGACCAATTCTCTGCATTCCAGGTATTTCGGATAACAGACTCAAACGGGCGATGGTTGTCGCAGACAGTGGAATACATGACGTTCTTCGGCAATATATTCGTGGACGTAGACCAGCCTGGAGAGAACTACTACATCACTATGAACGCTACCAATGCGGTTGAAATGGAAGTGGACTCCCCGTATAACAGTGAACAGAGTATGTTTCTTTCCTATTCGGTATTTACTTGTGTATGGTTAATTAAAATTCCCTAAGACGGGCGGCAGCACGGTGGCCTCTGTCTGTCGTGGGCGCCCAGTCGTAAACAAGGCACCCATACAAAGCTTGTGGGGGTGCAACTGCGTCCCTATCTCACCGAGACGGCCGGGACGCTTTTCGTCTCGGAAGAGCACTGGGTGGCTGCGGTTTAATGATGGGGAATTTCTCGCCCACAGACCGTGGTCACCCTGCTTGGCGCGAAGGAGGCCACAGGGGGGTTTTAGTCGGTATGCCGGTGATGGTTAGGGAAAGGTTAGGGACACAGCCCGGCAATAACATCTACGCGGGCTTCACCGCGCGCCGGGCTGGACCGGTGACCCCGACATACGCTTCCTGCTTCTCTCTCCAGAGGGGGGAGGGAGGTAGAGCCTTAATTAAAATGATTCTAGATTCGTAAAGCTGTTTTTGACGTCAGATTCAATAGTTTTGGGCTTATGCAGGGTGTAAAAAGACCGTGATCGGAAACAAAGGCAGGTAATAGGTATTGCGATTACAAAACTATTGTCGATATAAAAAATCCCGACAAAAAATAAAAATTGACGTTTTCCGTACAAACCACATACATTAAATGCCGATGGTTGTCTAATGTTAATTTTGACAACGTCATTATTACTATTATGCAACACATATATACATAATATGCAACACAAAATTCTGATATTGTATCAATGAGTTGCTCGAATTCGGGAAATTAAGTCCTTGTAACAATATTGTAAGCTATCTCTTGATTGGAAAAGAGCAACACTAGAGTTTCTTGCCCGTTCTTCTCTAGTGATGACTGCCTTCCGAACAGGGTGGTAAAATTTGAAATGACTGAATCTAAGTGATGTATTTGACATTTTATGGATTCAATAAATATTATTTCATTTCATTTCATTTCATTTATGTAAAAGAGGGACATTTTTTTTTGACATAGTTACGTATAAATTCTTGAACAAAATAGAACCCAATTGAATTCTTATATTATTCTATATTTCGCTTATTTCCGCTTATAGTTACATCAGTATGGTCTACCGGTCTTCAAACAACGGCCTTTCCGAAGCTACTAGAACTAGACCTACGGGCCTGTTCTATCAGAATCTTGAGCAACAACATGTTCCGAAGCATGCCCGCCTTAGAAGCTCTCTATATTGGGGAGAATCTGATCCACTTCGTCGAAGCCGACGCCTTTGCCAATCTCAGGAGTCTGGTCCATCTAGATTTCAGCAGAAACGAAGCCTACGACCAGTACGGGAACCACAAGACCTTGGAAATACCTCTGAACGTCTTCGAAAAGCTCCACAATTTGGTCTCATTGGATCTGTCTTTAACTAAACTGACTCAAAGGAACGTTGGCGTGCTGAGAGGGTTGAGCAAGAAACTTAGAAGGCTATCCATATGCGATACAGGATTATCGTTTCTAAGAAATGGGATATTCAGTGAGACATCGTTGAGGATACTTGATATATCTGACAACAACGGAATTTTAAGCGAATCAGGAATTTTTAGAGGACTAGAAACATCCCTACAAGTTGTCTATGCCAAAGGGGTGGGGTTGCAAAACATTGACGTTTTTAGAGGTCTTCGAAATCTCGAAATCCTGCAAGTAGCTAACAATGAGATAGCATCTGTGCCCCAAAAGTCTGCTAGAACTTGGAGTAACATGCAAATATTAGACCTCAACAAAAACAGGTTGACCTCGTGGTTTAGAACTACGTTTGCTCTGATGCCAAATTTAAGGTTCCTATCAATAAGAGACAATAATATTAATGTCATATCAGAGGAAATGATTAGAGACATCAGCCATCTAAACTATATAGCCATGTCTGGTAATTTCATAGTTTGCAATTGCCACACAAGAGATTTCTACGAATTGGCTGCTATGAACGAACAGAGATATCAAAATAACACACTACTGCCCTATTCAGGCGATTCGTTCGCGAGATACCAGTTCCACAAAGCCTACAATGATTTCAGAAAAGTGGTTGTTAATAGGGAAAGATTGGTATCAGATTGTGAAGATTGCGCTGACGAGCTCAAAATTGATGGTAATTTTATTCTGACTGATTATTCACCGTCAAATTATATGTGTCTCTCAGTGACTTCAAGCCAGACTGTGGCGTTCGATGAAGTAATGACTTGTCATAATATGAGAGATATAGACTATGATGGATTCATGACTAGTGGGCATTACAAATTGCTGGCACTTTTGGTGTTGCCCTGTGTTTTGTTGCCAATGTTTATCATATTCATATTTAGGAGGAACTTGAGGTATTGTCTGATAACGATGAGGAACTCTGCGATGCTAAGTCTGATCAATAAGAAGGAGGTTGTCGATGGTAAGTTTGTACTTGTGTTTTAACCTAATATATAAATAGTTGAGAGTCGTAATTGGCTAGCACCATCTGTCAAACCAGAGGCGAATTTGAACCAGTTCATAGGCAATACAACTGTGATACACAAACATTTGATTCGTGTTTGAGCGGTCAAGAGTTAAAAACATAAAGTTTCTGATAGCTACGATACAAGAATTGTATCTGTTATCACAGCCTCCTAGAACACGGCATTAACATTTGCCTTGGAATCTTGACCTTCTGCTTCGATTCCTGTTATCTTATTGAGGTTCACTCATTAGAAATTCCAGTAACAATAGGTTGCTTATTTTGAAGTCATCAATACTCATAAAACTGTTGCAGAAATGCATCTGTTTCTCCTCCTTCAGTTCAAAAGCCTTGAACAATAGTATAAACAAAATACCCCAATTATTTTCCAGACGATACGATCTTCAACTACGACGTATTTGTGTCATATTGCAACGAGGACAGAGCTTGGGTGCTCGACCATCTCCTGCCTCACTTGGAGAGCGATTGCAGCATCAGCGCTTGCCTCCATGAGCGGGACTTTCAGGTACTAACCGGGGACATCAAGTCCTCATATTAACTCTTTCTTCTTTCTTCCACTAAGACTTTTGGAGCCAGGTCTTTTAGCTTTGCCTTTTCTACTTTGTCTCAATCTTTGACATCTTCTGTAGCAGAGGCGGTACTTCCGTAGAAGCCCAAATCGCCTCAAAAAATTGTGAAAAACCTTTAAGATTTAAATCTTTATTTTGACAATAGCAATTTGGCATATCAAAGAGAACATTCTGAGCAACTATTAACTAGGGCCTAGGCATTACACAATTAGAATGTAAAGCTTTTAAGCTTCTACCGACACTGTTCTTTGGTAAGATTATATTTGTAGGTTATGTTCACTTTCTTTGATGATGTGTAAGCAGTGCTTTTTTGGTCTAACTTTTTACCTCAGACCTCCAATGTGTGGGTTATTTATTTATTATTTCTGGGGAATTTTAACGCCAATGGGTTACTAATCACCGGAGCTATTACCAGCCTTAGTTTCCGATCACGGTCTGAGTACATCCTGTTGACTTATATCCTCATTACTTGATTCCAGGTCGGGCTTTCCATATTGGAAAATATAGTATCCTGCATGGACCGGTCCAGGTCGATAATGCTCATCATTTCCCAGCGGTTCCTTATGAGTCAGTGGTGCCAGTTTGAGATGCATCTTGCTCAACACAGGTAAATAAATACATCCAACAGTCACACACATAGTCCTGACTCCACATTAAGATACAAGTCCTGCGTAGTGGGTATCAGAGACTACAAGAGACTTTACTCTCAGAAACACAAAACGATTCAAATATTTGTGGATTCCACAAACATTTGTCTTGTTGGATCGACGCGGCCGCTCGTTTCGCAAGTTGGTGTCTAGCCAACTGCGCCACGGGGCTGTTATTCGTAATTATTCTATTTTATACATACTATATTATACCCAACTCATTGGCGGTACTAAGCGTACTTTGCCTTTGAAAATTCTAAATAATAATTAATCATTGCATCGTCATTTATCAAAAGTAATTTGACATATAAATGAGAATATCCTAAGTCCACAATTAACTATAAACTAGACATTACACAATTAACGTGTGACGTTTTTGGGCTTCCTTTAAAGCACCGACAGTTCTGATTCTACACTCAGTTAAGAAATTTGTGTTGTGGGTATCATAAACTCGACTTGAAATGAAATGAAATGAAATGAAATGAAATGAAATGAAATAATATTTATTGAATCCATAAAATGTCAAATACATCACTTAGATTCAGTCATTTCAAAATTTACCACCCTGTTCGGAAGGCAGTCATCACTAGAGAAGAACGGGCAAGAAACTCTAGTGTTGCTCTTTTCCAATCAAGAGATAGTTTACAATACAGATACAAAGACTCAATTTCCCGAATTAGAGCAGCTCATTAATACAATATCAGAATTTTGTATATAAGAACAACATAGTCATCTTAAATGGAGACTCTGACATCTAACCAGGTTAAAATTTCATTAATGGAAATAAGCAAATCAGGCAGACCAGTCCCCACAAACAGCACCCGTTCACGAGTATGACGCATGTGCCAGCCATCGGCCTCCTCAACCATTTCATAGGGAAGTGACCGACCCGGCACACGACGCCGCCGTAAGCACAGACATTTCTGCGAGCATGACATACCTGATTGCTTACAAGTTACTAAAATAATAATAAACTATGTACAGTCATGTCCATTAAAGTAGACCCAGTCAAGCCCGGGATTACAATAACATTTTACTTATACCCAGGCTTCGTTATCTTCCATATATTCTGATATTGTATAGTAGGCTTTGTTACATAGATGTCTCTTAGTAATTTCTTTAAATTTATGATACTTTAAAGCCTTAATATGACTAGGGACTTTATTGTAGAAGTGTATACAGTAACCCTTAAAAGATTTGCTGATCTTGTGGAGCCTGGTTTTATAAGTTACTAACTTATTTTTATTACGAGTATTTCTATCATGTATGTCAGAAAACTTTTTAAATTTATGAATATTCTTATGGACATACATAAGATTTGCGTGTATGTATTGCGATGCTACTGTCAAAATACCAATTTCCTTAAACTTTTCTCTTAGAGAATATCTAGAGCTAAGAGAATATATACATCTGATGGCTCGTTTTTGTAGTAAAAATATGGTATTTATGTCAGCGGCACCACCCCAGAGTAGAATTCCATAACTCATCAAACTATGAAAGTAAGCAAAATACACTAACCTAGCTGTATCAATGTCTGTCAACTGACGTATTTTGCTCACTGCAAAGACTGCTGCACTCAGTTTTTGAGCTAATACTGTTATGTGGGGACCCCATTGAAGTTTGGGGTCTAATGTGATTCCCAAAAACTTAGTATTATCCACAAGGCTCAGCTTATCTCCATTCATTAAAACGTCGGCATTGGCATATTTTACATTAGGTGTTATAAACCTAATACATTTAGTTTTTTTACTATTTAATAATAGGTTATTAATATTAAACCAATGCACGATTTTAGTGAGAGTGCAGTTTACATCGTCAAGAGTGGATTGATTGCGTTTAACTTTAAATACTAAAGAAGTGTCGTCAGCAAACAGCACTACATCACAATCGTCCCTTATATAATAAGGCAAGTCATTAATATAAATCAAAAAAAGAAAGGGTCCAAGAATCGAGCCTTGTGGAACTCCCATAGTAACAACAGACCCAGGAGATCTTTTTCCATTTACATCAACAACCTGGATTCTATTACTTAAATACGACTTAAACAACTCTAGTGCCATACCGTTAACTCCATAATGGCTTAGTTTCCCGATAAGAATGTCATGGTGAACACAATCAAATGCCTTGGATAGATCACAAAATACTCCTAAAGCATCCCGTGAGACCTCCCAAGCTTCAAAAATATTATGAATAAGTTCCACACCAGCATCGGTTGTGGAGCGACCCCGAGTAAAACCAAACTGGTTGCAATGTAGCAGTTTGTTTTTTGAAAAGTAATTTTCAATTTGCAACAACATAAGTTTTTCGAATATTTTACTAATAGAAGGTAGAATCGATATGGGTCTAAAGTTAGTTGGGTCGTCTTTGCTACCTGATTTATAGAGTGGAATAATTTTACTTAATTTCATTTTATCAGGAAATTTCATTTTATCAGGAAACACCCAACTTGTAAACACCCAAACCAGAAACAAGTATTGGCGGATATCAAACATTTATCTCACTATTTGCGCGCAACTCCGTCTGCGTGGACTACAGGGTTGGGTTCAGAAAGAAAATAAGTTGTAGTATTTTACGCCGCAGCGCCCCATTTACTTAAATATACATAAATCATACAATCAGTCAACTTGTTTCAACGTGAAACCGTAACGCGCCGGTCGACGCCTTGAGTATCATTATTGCGCGCTTGATCATTATTTTGAAACTGCGATATCTTCTAAGATACTCATTGAAATCAAATGATGTAAAGGACAAATTTATTTTGCATTAAATACTTGTAATGAATAACGTATTTATTTGGATAAGGATTAATATCATGTTTGTAAAAATACCTTCACAAATAATGCTTTATCTATACTAATATTATAAAGCTGAAGAGTTTGTTTGTTTGTTTGTTTGTTTGTTTGTTTGAACGCTAGGATCTCAGGAACTACTGGTCCGATTTGAAAAATTCTTTCACTGTTAGATAGCACATTTATCGAGGAAGGCTATAGGCTATATAACATCACGCTACAACGAATAGGAGCGGAGCAGCAATAAAGAATGTTTCGAAATCGGGGACATTTTTTCCTTTTTGTGAACTTCCGCGGCGTGCGCTGCGAAAACGGTTAAAGTTTCGCTTAAATAATGTTTGAGAGAAATGTTCCTCTTTAAAAATTCTAAAAAAAAGTCCGCGACAGCATATGTCTATTTTTTAAGGTTGGCTCACTATAACGTTTTTTATCCTAACCAAATTTATTTTTAAATAAAGTTTTATTTGTGAAGGTGTTTTTTTAAATATGATATTAATCCTTATCCAAATAAATACGTTATTCATTACAAGTATTTAATTTTAAATAAAATTGCCCTTTACGTCATTTGATTTCACTGAGTATCTTAGAAGATAATGTAGTTTTAAAATATTGATCAAGCGCGCAGTAATGATGCACAAGGCGCCGATCGACGCGTTACGGTTTCACGTTTGAACAATTTGACCGAATTGTATGAATTTTGGTATGGACATAAATAGGACTCTGAGAAGTAAAATAGACTACAAATTATTTTCCTTCTGATCTCAACCCTGTAGTCTACGCGGACGGAGTCGCGAGCAAAAGCTAGTTTAAAATAAATTTGGTTAGAATAAAAAACGTTATAGTGAGCCAACCTTAAAAGATAGACATATGCTGTCGCGGACTTTCTTTTAGAATTTTTTAAGGGGAACAATTCTGTTATACATTATTTTAGCGAAACTTTAACCGTTTCTGCAGCGTACGCAGCGGAAGCTCACAAAAAGGAAAAATGTCCCCGATTTAGAAACATTCTTTATTGCTGCGCCGCTCCTATTGGTCGTAGCGTGATGATATATAGCCTATAACCTTCCTCGATAAATGTGCTATCTAACAGTGAAAGAATTTTTCAAATCGGACCAGTAGTTCCTGAGATCCTAGCGTTCAAACAAACAAACAAACAAACTCTTCAGCTTTATAATATTAGTATAGATTACAAAGTTCTATGTTACAATTTTAGCCCTGATTTAGTTATGAATACTATGAGGTTCAAAGTCAAAGTCAAAAGTCAAAGTTATATAGATCTTTTAATAGTAAGCCAGCGATTTGTCTTCCTTCTATAATGATGACCAATTCATTTTCCAGGTTACTAGAAACGAGACGAGAAGACTTAACTCTAGTTCTTCTGGAGGAGATACCACGGCGTCTCCGGCCCACAACTCTTCATTATCTGATGCTGACCAAGACCTACATAGTATGGCCGGATTCAGACTCTGAAAGAGCTTTGTTCTGGAAACGTTTGAGGAAGAGCCTCATGACTAACAAACTGAAGCAAAATGAAGGAGTTTCTATCGCTTAACCCTTAAACCCTCAGACTTTACAATTTTATTTGTCCGACACAACTAAAATTAAAAATAAATAAATACACCCAACAGTCACGCACATAGTCCTGACCTATTAAGATACGAATGTGTCGTGGGTATCTGAAACTACGAGAGACTTTTCGGTCTCAAAACACCCAGACACGAAACAAATATTTGTGGATCACACACACATTTCTCTATGATCGACGCGGCCTCTCGTTTCGAAAGCTGGTGTCTAGCCAAATGCGCCACGGGACTGTCAAAATTTATAATCGCATTTTGAAACTTGGTAGCTTGTGCTAAGTTCCTAGATTGAATACTCGAAAAAATCTATCCTTTTTGCGTTAGACTGATGCACTAAGCTTTCCAGGCATAAATAAGATACCAAGATTAAACGTACAGTTCCTTGTTTCCCTTTTATAGTCTTCTGCGTTCCAAATTGTTTTGTGAAAATAATTTGTTTATTGTAAATAAGAGAAACTGTTAGATCTTATTATTAAATGTTATTTCGACAATTTTTTTTCATTTATACGTAAACTCATAACCTCATGCTATTATCCCAAGGGGTAAGTAGATTATGAATGAGAAGCAGTGATAGCCTTGAGGTATGGGCGCACGGTCGAGACTCTCGGCGGTCGCGGGTTCAAAATCCAGGCACACACCTCTGACTTTTCGAAGTTATGTGTGTATTCAAACTGAATTATCAGTTGCTTAAACGGAGAAGGAAAACATCGTGATGAAACCTGCACACCTAAAAAGTTGAGTAGTCCGCCAACCCGCACTAGGCCAACGTGGTGATGGCCTAAATCCTCTCAACGGTAGAGGAGACCCTGCGGTGGGACGTATATGGGTTGATGAAGAAACGCAGTTTATTATCAGTGTGATAAAGATACACTTACACGTCGTGACCGTGACACACGCTGGTAGTCTTTTAGGCTGGGGCGGGGTCGTCAACAGGTCTAGATTTAGCACTCCTCCGCAAATCCTGGAAAAAGAAAGCCGAATTATTAAACAGTCCTAAGAGACAGAATAGGCAATTCGGCCTATACATAGAATAAGGTTACTTATGACTATAACACCAAAGTACTTTTTATGTCTTTATAGAGTTAAACTTGTGTATATATTGCACTTGTGAAGTAATAATAATCAAGTTTGGTTGTTGTTTGAAAAACAAAAAAAGTTACAGATAATTTTGTGCCAAATTAAGTTTAAATCGCTGAGAAAGGGAAGTTGAGATTTTGCACTTATAACTTTATTCTGCGCATAGGTCGATTTATAAGTGTCGATATTACACGCAACCCGAATTACTAAGAAGCGTGTGTGTCATACATATAAAATAAATAAATACACCCAACAGTCACATACATAGCTCTGACCCCACACTAGGTTACAAGACCTGTGTCGTGGGTATCAGACACTACGAGAGACTTTTCGGTCTCACAAACACCCAGACACGAAACAAATATTTGTGGATCACACACACATTTGTCTCTATGATCGACGCGGCCTCTCGTTTCGAAAGCTGGTGTCTAGCCAACTGCGCCACGGGGGCTGTCTATGACAGTGTAATCGTAGGTTCGTCACGCTCGGCATGCTCACATTTTCTTTCTAGTTATATTAAACTGTTCTGTGCTAATTTGTGAATTTAGTAAGAGTTTTTCCTTTAACCCTTAATTTAGCAAAGTATAAAATGCAGTAAAAAGCTTTTTTTTTGTTGTAATTGTAATTGATACACATAAACGAGAGTTGTCAGACATCTGTTTTATATTTTCTTCTAAAAATAGATAGTGTTGAAAGTAGATAAAAATAATAAACCATGTTATTTTTACAATTAAACAAAATATTTTTTTCAAATTTCTTGTATGCCAGGGCATATATTGTGAAATTAAGGGTTAAATTTCCTTTTTGCTTTCCGCTTGCTCTTATAGAATTAAAAACTCAAATACGTTTTGTTTCAAATATAATCGAACTCACCTGTATTTCCTTAAGTTAATCTCACCAGGTCTGGTTCTAACTGAGCAAGTCTTCAAGAATTTCTTGAAGTTCAGTTCTGAAAAATATATATATTTTTGATGAAAGCCACTGGAACTTAATTAAAATTATTTTTTGACCTCAAGCCCACTGACTAGTCTGCGCTACTTTTACATAAGATCCAGTTGAATAAAAATGATTTGGTTTTGACGTTTGACTTTACCATTTTGTTCAGCGTAAAAAGTCCTAGGGTCTGGCATAAACGGAGGCTCGGCCATATTGTAGTTATCTAATTCTTCTTTCTCTTTCTCATTCTTCGTATATCTATAAAATAAAGATCATATATTTACTTATTAGGAGCAGTGATGGCCTCGAGGTTTGGGCGCAAGGCCGAGAATCTCGGCGGTCGCGGGTTCAAACTCCAGACATATTCTGATTTTTTAGAGTTATGTGTGTATTAACAACGAATTATTACGTACTTTACCTAAAATTCATAGAAATCCCATGGCCCGCCAGCCGCACTAGGCCAGAGTGGGGGACTAAGTCCTAAACCCGTTTAGTTTTATAGGAAGCCCGTGCCAAGTATTGAATACTTACGGATTGGCTTTCAAGAAGTTTTCTAACTCTCGTACTTTCTCTCTTATCTCCTTATAAAACTTGGTGCGAACCTCATCCTGCTCCTTCTTAAGTTTGTAAGTGTCTATGTGCTCTTTCACGTTAAAGACGAACAGATCTGTGGAGAGTAAACAGAGAATAAACATCGATATTTCGAAACCAAAAACGGGACCCTACTACTAAGATTTCTCTGTCCGTCTGTCACTAGGCTGTATCTCATGAACCGTGATAGATAGACAGATAGTTAAAAATTTTGACATGTGATCGTGGATGGTGGTAATATTTCTGTTACTGCTTTAACATAAAATATAATAAATAACTTTTTTAATAACTAGAAACATAAATATGTAAGTGGCTGTTTTTGCAACAGGTAGGCGCTTGAAATAATCACAAAAGATTGAGTTATATTATTCACCTAAACAATAAATAATTATATTACAAAAATATTAAACTGGGATTCTTATACAACAGACATGATTTTTTACCGTTTCATAAACAATGGTATGAGACCCTTCGTATCCACGAACAAATACCCATTTGTTAGCCCTAACAGTCTCTCGTGGTTTCTTATACACGACACAGCAATCATATCTTAGTATCCCACCACGCACCACTGTACCTCTTGTGCTCCAGGATCAACCGCACGCACAGTATAGACGCCGAGTGAAGCTCAGCGAATCTAAGGGGACCTAAATTGTCATAATCCCGCAGCGAAGCTAATCAGAAAAGTAATGTAAAGGAGGAGCTGGAAAACAAATAACTCATATCTTAGTATGAAATCTTAACCTTGAAAGCGTTTTTAAACGAGCTGAAGGTTTAATCACTCACCCACATATCTGTTAGGCATCTCCGTAGCCAAAGCGAAAGACCTGGAGCTCTCGCTGACGAGATCTATCATGGACCTGGCTGCCCGGACACAGACGCACGACCCATCGATGATCTTCGGCAGTTTCACCCCCACTTTCATCGCAGGGAAGGATAGTTCCACTGGTTCCCTGGAAAATATAGGTACTTTATTACTTCATTATTATTATATACTATATTTATAATATAGGTACTTCCATAGAAACCCAAAAGCGTTCCACGTTAATTGTGTAATGTCTAGTTTATTGTGGGGTCAGCATATTCTCATTTATACAGAGTGTATTCAGACAGTGATCGGAAATTAAGGTGGGTAATAGCCACGATCATCATACCCATTGGCGTTAAAAATAACGTGACAATTTGAAAATTTTGATGTTTTTCTAACAACCACACACATGATACCTCTATATTGATATCCCTATATACGAGTACTTATGATAATCAGTAAAACATATATATTTTTTTAGTTTTAGTTTTGCCGGGATTTTATTCAACGCCAGGAGGTTTGCAAGGACCTTGGCTATTACCAACCTCAGTTTCCGATCAAGGTCTGAATACTCTCTGTATGTATCTGTAAATATAGTTTAGCTTAAGATAATCATACTTACGGCTCTGGTTCAATAGGCTTAGGTTTCCTCGTCGGCATTCGAATCGCCACCCAAAGATTCAACCTTAGACCCTTGAACTCTCTCTGGTAGGTGGCAAGCTTAATAGAGTCAAATTTGAGGTTCTTCTCGAGGTCCCGAAGTAACGTGTAGGAAGCCTTTTGTATCGCGTCTGACAGCTGCTCTCTTAAGGCTAACCTAACCTAGGTGAAAAGGAGAAAATCATTAGATTAAGACCTAGGCTAGAAAGGGGTCGTATTTTGCTCCTATTTGAGGTCATCTACCCAGTCTCAAGATAGAAAGGGGAAAATAGTTAGACTAAGACCTAGCAAGAGTAAGGTCATACTGGTTGACATCCGATGTATGCTTTAGTCCATAAACCAATATCTTTATTCATTGACGGCCAAAAATATTTTGATGTTATTATCTTCCGCGTCGTGCGAATACCGGAGTGGCTAATTTCGTGTTGCGCTTGGAATGCGGCGTAACGATAAGCGGGCGGTAGGTACGGGCGGGGATGGGTAGACGCGATGTCACAGGTCAATGAGCGATGCATTCCCGGTAGCGTAATTTGTGTAAATTTTAGGTTTGGTTTGATTTTAAATTTTTGTAACTCGGCGTCGGCGTCTTGCACTTCTGCTAATTTATTGTAATCGATGTTTGAAAAATGTTCTATTGCTTCTATGCGTGATAGGGCGTCTGCTGCGTGGTTCCGGTCTCCGTGCACGTACTTGATAGATGAACAGAATTGACTAATGAAGTGTAGTTGTCTCTCTCTTCTGGGCGTGTCACTGCTACTCGGTGGTCTAGTGAGTGCGTGCGAGAGTGGCTTGTGGTCGGTCCATATAGTCAAATCGTTGTTTCCTTCTATGAGTCGGCGAAAATGTTTTACAGCGGTGTAGATGGCTAATAATTCGCGATCGTACACACTGTAGCGGCGTTGTGTTTCACTCATTGTTTTTGAGTAAAATGCGAGCGGTCTCCATTTGTTGTTAATTTTTTGTTGTAGGACGGCGCCTATACTCAGGGACTCTTCGACGGCTTACAAATACCCATATTGATCATATTTTCGAATTCTTCTTTCGCGGCTTTGTACTTGTCCGGCGGCAGCGGGCGTGGCCTTGAGTAAATCGGCGCGCCCGTTGTTTCGATGCGGTGAGTGACGTCGTGTTTCGCCGGCGATTTCAAGGACATCGGGCGTAGTATGTCGGGATATTTAGATAAGATGTCGTGGTATGGATGATCTTTATTTAATGTGAAAACACTTGGGTCGGTGCTGTTTGTCTTGATGGCGTTTATATGTAGTTCAGTGACGCTGTCTATTAATTTTCTGCGATGCAGGTCAATGATTAACTTATGGCTCTTCAAGAAGTCTGCGCCCAAAATGGATGTTTTCACGTCGGCGATGATGAATGTCCACTTGAAACTTCGGCGTAGTCCTAGGTTGAGCTCTAATGTACGCTCTCCGTAGGTACGTATCGGCATGTTGTTGGCCGCGAACAATTGATACGACGTGTATTCTCTTGATGGGTCGCTTCTCTTGGCTGCAAGCACGGAGATATCTGCTCCGATGTCGATCAAGAATTTTTCCCGCGTGCGAACGTCAATGACGCATAGGCGGTGACTAGTGGTAGAAACATCGATACCCGCCGCTATCGGTGTTGTTTCTAGTTTAAATGTTTCTTATTAGAGCATGGAGGTATACACCGGCGAGCTTTATCGCCGAAACGGTAATGGCATCGGCATACCCATTCTCCGTCCCCCGGTGTGATTGTTGAAGCGCTGCGATCAGCTGGAGCCACATATGGAGTATTGTTGTCATCTCTGGGCTGGAGCTCCTCAGTACCAGCTTCTTCCATTTGACCGTATTCAACGACGTGCTGCTCGAATCATCGATAACCAGATCCTTTCGGACAAAATCGATCCCCTCTCATTGCGAAGAGACGTCGCGTCTCTATGTGTCCTATATCGCATGTACCATGGGGAGTGCTCAAATGAACTTTTTGGGTTAATACCTGCTGCTGAATTTCACCACCGCACCACACGTCAAAAATTAAAGTTTCATCCCTACCATCTGGATGAATGGCGCTCTTCGACAGTGCGGTTCAAACGGTGTTTCATTCCACGCACAACAACTTTGTGGAATCAGCTTCCGTCGGCAGTATTTCCGAATGGATACGATCTAGGGACCTTCAAAAAAAGAGCCTTTATCTTCCTCAAAGGCCGGCAACGCACCGATGATTCCTCCGGTATTGTGGGTGTTCATGGGTGGTGTTGACCACTTAACATCAGGTGGCTCACTGGCTCGTTTGCCTCCTTTCCCATAAAAAAAAAAAAAAAAAAAATCTGATGTAATATTGCGCGAGCGCGCGCGGCGGCGTTGATCAAACGGACGGTCGCGACGCTGTTGAGTGCGGAATGTGCTTCTTTCGGCGCGTAACTCGGCGATTTCAATGGACATGCGCTCGAGTTGTTTTGCTATTATGTCCATTTGGCTGTCTTGCTTGTTGTTACTGCAGCTCGGTGAAGTGACGCAGGCGACCGTCGGGCGGAGATCTGTTTGCTCGCGTATTTTGTCGGCGATTGTGGCGAGCGTGTCCAGACTGCTCCGTGGTTATGGCCAAAATGCTTCTTATTTGTTCCGGCATTTGTCTCAGCCAAATTAATTTGAGCGTGTCGTCTGTGAGCATTTTTCTGTTAAGTTCGTGCATACGGCGTAGTAGTTGGCTAGGTTTATCATCGCCGAGCTCCAAACCGCCGAGAACTTTTTCTAGCTTGCTGTTAGCCGATTCTTGATATACGGCTATCAGGCGTTCTTTCGTCCGCTGATATTTATTTTCGCCGTGGACGTCGAGGATGATGTCGCTGATTTCCTGGACGTCTTTAACGTCGAGTGCTGGGATGACAAGCTCGAACTTTTGGTGCTCACTGGGTTTCTGGGCGGCGACGACGGCTTCAAACTGCGCGAACCATAGTAGCGCGTTTTGGCGCCAAAATGGTGGAATGCGGGACTGCAGGGATACGGCGGCGATGTGATGTTGTTCTTGATGCATGGTGAATTTCTTGCAGAATGACGTTGTGGAAAATAATCTTCAGGCAAACGGGCAGGGTTTCTTCTATTCAGATGGCTTCTTTTTTCTTCTTGCTTGCTATTCTTTTTAGGGGTCACCAATTGTAGTTTGCTGGAGGACTACTTGAAGTAAAGACCACTTGTACTGTCGAATGTAGAATGTAATTTTATTGAGAAACATGCACTCCTTATATACAAATTAGTCCAGCGAGCGTAGCGCCCTCTGCGGGCAAGCGCGGGCAAAAAGCGCGGGAAACGAGCGCGTGCCACCGCACGCCCCGCGTCCGCGCGACGCTCGCTCGGCTATAAATATTACGCGCGTCGCGGTTTCGCGGTTATTCAGCTCGGCGCGTCGTCGAGAGAATCATCGGGCAGCTACTCGTCGTGTGCGTCGCTCGTCGTGGGGCTCCAGTACTGTCGCCGGGCCTTGCTGCGTGTGTCGTCGAGCTTCGCTTCGTGATCAGCGGTGATGGCGTTTTCACGCCGCACTTGCTGTGGTTTCATTTGACTTGACGTCAAAAGTATGTGGCATTTTCATGCCGCGCCATTCCATTATCCAAAGTCTATAAAAGACTTATATAACCGTATTCTATTCGCTGTGTTTTATATATTGTGCCCTCTCTGTGTTTTATTTATTGGTCTCCTGGTAATCTTTTCTCTGTCTCGGTACGGTAAGGTAAGGCGGTCGGTTTTGAGAGGTAACAGACAAGTATGCATGTTCTCTGTATGTGAGCGTGACGCCACATATTGAATTTCGGTACTATTTTCTTTGATATATCCTCTGCTTTAATGTATAACGTTGTATGTAGTAGGCAGATTATGAGTAAAGGTTGGTAATTAACCTATCCATATTTACTAACCTCGTTGTAACTCTGTGCTTGTAGTGCTGTATACTGTCTTGAATTGGCTACAAACTCTTCAAGCATATTCAACATCTGAAACATTAATTTAATTATTTCATCATCATCATCAGCCAAGAGACGCCCACTGCTAGATATAGGCATGTGTGTAGAAGAATTGCATGACTAAAAATTCTTAAAAATTTTAAAGTATCAATAAACTGAAGTGGTAGTGGTCAAGTCACATTCTCGTAGAACTGACAACCGATGGAGAAAACGTGTTCTGAAGTGGTGAACACGACTCAGCCGTGGCCGTAGGGCGCCCTCTGGCTAGGTGGGGTGACGATATCCGCAAGGTGGCTGGCAGCGGTTGGATGATCGAAGATCGAGAGTGGTGTGACATAGGAGAGGCCTATGTCTAACAGTGGACGTGCCTGGTGATGAATGATGATGAGTGATGATGAATTATGATGAATGATGGTGAATGATGCTGAATGATTGTAAATGATGATGAATGAAGATATGAGGAGCCATCTCACCGGCAACACTTCAATGCATCTCTTATCCAGTTCTGCATCATCACAGATGTTCTGCAGCTGCCATAGATGTATGTAGGTGTTCATCTGGGTCACGACTCGAGGGTCTGGTAGTCCATCACAGCGAAGGTACTGCTGCCACTGGAGATCAAAATAAACTTTTGTGAGTCGTATGGCTCGAAAACATACTTTGCTTTTAAATGCGCATTTTTTAAGTAACGTAAATTGTGATATTTTTTGAAAATTACTTGAAAAAAAAGTCAATAGTTTAGACTTTAGGTGATAGCTCGCTCATAAGTATGAAATTTTCAATTATTAAATATATATTGGCCTAATTTTTTTTTATAGTATTGTTATAAATTATTTCTCTATGTAATCATAGCTTTTCGTCCATTAATAGTTTTTAGAATAGTATTTTATTTACCTCGGCTTCCATCTGTTTCTTGTTTTCAAACATCAATTTCTGTTTCTCGAATTCTGCAATTACATGCAGTAAACATACATTAAATACAACTTTAATGACAGTTTCAAACGTTATGTTTTCTTGATTACCCTAAGGGATAAGATTATTTTTTAGCAATTTTCCAACTGGCCACCAATTTTACAAAACATTTTTGACTCGATGTACTTAAACATCAGTCCACCAGCCTTAGGCATAAGTTTTCTCTACCATCGAGAGGGTTAAGACGTTAGTCCAACACGTTGGCCTAGTGTGGGTTGAAAAGTCAAAGGTGTGTGCCTGGGGGGAACCCGCGACCGCCGAGATTCCCGACCGCGCGCCTAAACCTCGAAACCATCACTGCTTAAGAATTAAAAAGAAATTCTTGTAACTTGATATTGTGGAGGTTCTTTCTATTAGTCGCCTCTTACGACAGGTAAGGGATACCATGGCGATATTCTCATCCTCATCTTCCATTCCCTTTTAAGTCAAACCCTAACCTATCGCCGTCCTCTGCTGAACGTAGGCCTTCCGAAGAAAGCGCCAACAATCCCGGTGTTGTGCAGCCTTCATACATTCGTTATCTACCACCTTTCTCAAGTCGTCGGAGCATCGTGCTGCAGGTCGTCCTTCTACGTCTGCCTTTAAGTCTACTCACTATGGAATAAATTCACGGTCTTCTGAAGTATATCTCTCCTGATCTCTTGCTCTGCATTGTCTTTGGCCATGAGCTCAGCCCTTTCTCGCGCCAGAGCGGCACGTTTCTCCTTTGCACCAGCCAGGATTGCTTGTCTATGGTAAGAGAAATAAGAATCTGGTTATTTACCCACTATAAGCAAGGAAAACAGCAGGCACCATAAAATAAGTAATGTTATAATAGAAAGGGTATTTGATTGAATCGTGTTCACGTGACACAAATATGTGTCGTAGAAGTGGCGAATTGGTTTCCAGGGTCGGGCTGTATCACTGGGTTTTTAAATTAGGCAGTTTAGGAAAGTCTAAGGATGTGGTAAACTAAGGCCTTAACCGTTTTAGTTGTAGTTCAAGGGCCCCTTTTACCAGTAACGATGTATCCTCTACAAATTGCTACTGGTGCTAAGGTGATCGGAAACTAAGGCAGGTAACCGCTAAGGAGATCACAAATTCATTGGCGTTAAAGAAAATCCTAACAACAAATAAAAAAAAATACGTTATCCACACATACCTCATACTTTTAATAGATCGCTGTATGGAAAGCGTCAAAATATTTATTTTTTATCGCGATATTTTCCAACGCCAACGTGGATATTACCTGATTACACCCTAGGTCGATGGAAATTACAGGATTAATGGATATTAACACAAAATGGAAAAGGGATAATGGATGGGAAAAACTAACTTTTCTGCTTCCTTCTCCGCCTTCCATTCTTCAATCCTCTCCACCAACCAAGCCTCGCGCTCTCTTTTATTCATTTTCTTCCAATTCTTAGGCTGTTGGTGTCACTTATTTAATACGCTAAATACAAACTGTTATTCCTCTCCATAAAATAATTATAAGAAAAAATAATACTCAATTTTTTTAAATTAAAATAATTAATATAAATTATAATTAATAGAATATAAAAATTATAATTAATAGAATTTTCAGTGATTAAAATACACATATATAATTTATTATACTGAAAAAAAATTAATAAATTGTATTTCTTAAAAAGAACAAAATTCCAAATTAAATAAAGCTAAACTAGTAGACTCTAAACTTTAAACAAAACAAAAACACTTTTAAATTTTAAAAAATCCACAATTCTAACGAAACAAGAATGCATTATATCTGTCACTATACTTTATCACTGAATTCCATGAAGTTTTTTCACGAAAACGTGAGCGTTTGTCATCACGATGGGGACTCGACTTAATGCCGCAAAAGTTCACATGAGGGAGGAATTTTATTGCTTTTGAAAAACACAAAAAGAATTTTGATTCGAACGAAGTTCATAGTTCGAAGACACGCGAGGGCATAAATATAGAATAAATTTCTTATCAAACACAGCCAACCTTTCGAAGTTATGTGTATTCGCAATGAATTATCACATATTTGGATCTTAAAAAATTAATTATAAAGCTTGAAGAGCAGTGATGGTTTCGAGGTGTAGGCGCGCGACAAGAATCTCGACGGTCGCAGATTCAAACCCGGGCACACACATCTGACTCTTCGAATTTATGTATGTATTCACAATAAATTCTCGCTGATTTTGACAGTGAAGGAAAACATTGAGATGAAACCTGCACACCTTAAAAGCTCTTGGGAATTTTTAGGTGTGTAGTCCACCAACCCGCACTAGGCCAGCGTGGTGGACTATAGAGTAACGAGTCTTCTCGTTAATGTCTTTCAGATGCAAGCTTCTGCATCTAAGAAAATTTAAATGTATAAGTTCTCTTGAGAGGTTTTCTTTCACCGCAAAAGTACTTTATATTCATCGAGAATACACGAATAACTTTGAAAAACGAGTTCCTGGTTTTAAGGCAACGATCGATCAGGTTTTGTTTTAATGGTCAAAAATATGATAACTTAATTTACCTTCTCAAAATCCGGTATGTCCTCTTTTTCTTTTTTCCCTTTCTTTCCTTTTCCCTTCTTCTTCACAACTTCTTCCTCTTCTACTTTCTGCTGTTCTTCTGTATATACGAAAGAAATACATTAATCAAATGTACCTTATATGATAATAAAGACTACTAAATGTCATGAAACTCTGTTATGTAGTCAAAAACACAACTGGAAAATGAGGTTGAAGATATCTTTATCAACCCATATACGCCCACTGCTGAGCACGGGTCTCCTCTACCATTGAGAGGGTTTAGGCCATAGTCCACCACGCTGGCCTACAGGGTTGGTGGACTACACACTTATGACATTCCAACGAACTTTTAGGTGTGCAGGTTTCATCACGATGTTTTCCTTCACCGTTAAAGCAAATGATAATTCAATGTGAATAAACACGGTTGAAGATATGCAGTTCCGTTTACCCATTTCGGAAAGATAGTGTATGTATTTATCAGCATTATCATCATCTCCTGATATATGTCTCAATACTGTGGACCACTTCTACAATTGAACTTCTACAATCAAGAGATTTTTGGCCTTTATAAAACCACGCTGGTCTAGTGCTGGTTGGCGGACTACACAACTAAGAAACTCCTAAGAAAGTATATTTATATAAATTATATTAACCCATAGGCAAAGACTCTTGCGACCATTGCATGCTACTCGTCTTCTTAACAATTTCCACTACCTATAAATAAAATATGGGCTGTCAAAATTATGTTTGTGTCAAATAGTTCATTTATCGAGGAAGGCTATATGCTATATAT
This sequence comes from Cephonodes hylas, assembly GCA_030295005.1. Taxonomy (NCBI): domain Eukaryota; kingdom Metazoa; phylum Arthropoda; class Insecta; order Lepidoptera; family Sphingidae; genus Cephonodes; species Cephonodes hylas. The sequence goes on along the minus strand of AP025387.1, from coordinate 3,483,057 downwards.
CATCACGCTACGATTGATAGGAACCGGGTAATAATGAATCATGTAAAAATGAGAAAAAAAATTAAATTTCAAATTCCATTATAAAAAAGATTCCAATGAGATGATTACATGAATAAATAACTCAAATAATTTTATCTATCAACGTAACACATCAAAATATAATAATAACAATAAATACGGAATGTGATTACCTCCTTTTTTTCTTTTTTGCCCTTCTTCTTCTTAACTTTCGGTTCTGGGAAAAGAAAAAAACATTATATGAATTATTTTTAAAGGACTTAAGGTATCTTCTGATCGAGTATTGGTCGGAGATAGTGCAGGACAGATCGAAATGGACCTCATTGTCGGGGACTAAGACGCAGTTTTGGTCATTGCGTCTTTATCATCATTATCAGCCAGAAGACGTCCACTGCTGGACATAGGCCTCCCCCAGAGACTTCTAAAGTGTTCTATTGGAAGCGGCCTGCATCCAGCGGCTTCCCAAGATTTTCACCAAATCGTCGGTCCACCTTATGGGTGGACGGTTGGTGGCGGTTGCCAATACGTGGCCTCCACTGAAGAACCTTTCTGCCCCAGCGGCCGTCAGTTCTATGTAACCTGCCCATTGCCACTTCAGCTTGATTATTTGGGCTTTGACGACCATTATAGTAAGTATTTTACCCGCAATGCGGAATTTAGAAACGTCTCCAAAACATCTCCATTCTCATCTTTTTGCCGATACCAATAAGACCACCATTTGTAAGATGTTCATTATTGAGATGTTACTAGTACCGAGTGGCGGTACTTCTATTAAAACCCAAAAAGTCACCTTAAAAAAATCCGAATAATCTTTAATTTAAATCTTTATTTAGATACGGGATTTTGACACATGAATTAGAATATCTTGACCCCATAATAAAAAATTATAAACTAGACATTACACTATTAACTTGTAACACGTTTGGGCTTCTGTGGAATTACTGCCTATGTTCATACCTATGTTTGTTTTTAATACATGGTGTAAATAATAACAGTCTAAAACATGTCCTTAAATGTAAATTTGTCGTAACATACCTTAAGACTGTGGGTGTGGTTCACGTGATGGGAAACCCAATATCGATTGGAAAACAATAAAAAGAATGCGACATGTAGTTCGCTTGTTCTGCAGACCGAACATTCCAATATTCGTTGCTATAACAACGTTATTATAGATCCAACAATAGCTCCGCTTTTGTGGTTCAGAAACAGCTCAATAAGGTAACAATGGAAATAGACAGTATTTTGTATGGGGACGATTGTCGCCGCTTGTTTATAATATATAATTTACAAACTAAAATCATCATCTTTATCAGCCCATTTTAGTCCACTGCTGGACATAGCCCTCCCCCAATGACCTCCACCGTGATCGCTTCTGAAATGAGAAGATCCGTAGGAGAACTAAATTAACCGACGTAGCCCAACGGATTAGCTCGTTGAAGTGGCAATGGGCCGGCCATATGGCGCGGAGAACTGATGGTCGATGGGGCCAGAAAGTTCTCCAGTGGAGGCCACATACAGGAAAGCGTAGCGTGGTACTTCCTTCGACCAGATGGTCCGACGACCTCGTAAAGGTCGCAGGACGTCACTGGCTGCAAGCGGCTTCCGACAAACTAAAATATGAAATATTATTATTTCTGGAGTAAATCTCTGCATCATTGAAAGGAAGTATACCTTCAATAACTGGAGGAAGGGATTCAAAAGACGCGCTGGTGTATGAAGTGTCCGTGAACTGCACCTCTTCAGGCTCTGGCTCCAGGTCCGTAGTGGCCACCAGGACCTCCTCCTGGACTTCAGCCTCTGAAATCCAAAACCATCATCATCTTCAGTCCTTTTTCATCCTACTGGACACAGGACTCCTCTACCTTTAAGAGGGTTTATCGTTAGTCAACCATCTTCATTGTCTACAGCCCTTTTTCAAATCCTCAATAAACCATCATCCATCATCATATACAGTCCTTTTTCAAATCCACAACCAACGATCATAAACATCATCATTAAAGGACGGCAACGCACCGATGATTCCTCTGGCATTATGGGTGTCCATGGGCGGTGTTGACCACTTAACATCAGGTGGCTCACTTGCTCGTTTGCCTTCTTTCTCATGACAAAAAAACTACAGCCCTTATACGTCTCACTGCTGAGCATGGGCTTCCTATACCATTGAGGGTTTAGCCTTTAGTCCACCACGCTGGCCTAGTGCGGGTTGGCGGACTACACACCAAACAAAAAAGTGAGTAAGGTTTCCTTACAATGTTTTCCTTCACCGTTAAAGCAAGTGATAATTCATGGTGAATACATAATGTTAAATATTATTAATCTTACCCGGGGGCTCGGTCCGTTCATCCTGAAAGAAAATAAATCTGTATTTAATAACACATCTTAGTCCTAAGGAAGGTTGGCGTCAGGCAGGCGGCCGGCCGTAAAATATCTGCCAAAACATTTATGCAGCATGCGAACATGGATGGAGTGCGTGAGAGGAGATATGAAAGAGAAAGGCGTGACTGAAGACATGACGGCTGATAGGGATGTGTGGAAGGACAAAACATGCTGCGCCGATCCCAAATAAAAATTGGGAGCAGGGCAAGAGAATGATGATTTAATAACACACCTTAATTCCATTTTTAACCTGTTTCAGAAGCTTTAGTGTCGTGAATTAGAACTCAATATCAAAGATATTTTGGCGGTACTTCCATAGACGCCCGAAAGCGTTACACGTTAATTATGTAATTTCTAGTTTGTAGTTCTGTATTGGGGGGGTCAGGATTATCGTCAGCCCATATAGGTCGCACTGCTGAGCACGGACCTCCTCTACAACTGAGAGGGTTCAGCCTTACTCCATTTCGCGAGTCTAGTGCGGGTTGGTGGTCGATACCCCTAAGAATTACCTAAGAGCTATTAGGAGAGCAGGTCTTCGCACGATGTTTTCCTTCACCGTTAAAAAACATGATAATTTATTGTGAATGCACACTTTTCTACCTAATATTATAAAGCTGAACACTCACCGTTATAATGCATTATAAATACACACTTTTCTACCGAATATTTTAAAGGTCAAGAGTTTGTTTAAACGCAATAATCTTAAGAACTACTGGTCTTAATTTTTTTTTTGTGTTGGGAAGTCCATTTATGTAGGAAGGCTACGGATATGTATCATCACGCAACGACTAATAGGAGAGGATCTACGAAAATAAGGCAACAAGAGGAAAAGATATTCTTTTAAGGAGGGAATTTTTGTGCAAAGTTCTGATAACGACTAGAATATATAATAAACTTAGGGAAATAAAATAATTACCTTTGCTTTTTTGTCCTTCTTAGCCATTTTATTAAAAAAAAAACTAATTAATTTCAGTATCAAAAATTAATGTAAACAATTTCAAAGATAAACATAAATGTCTCTTTGACAAAGCGTCACTTTATAGGAAAGGTTTAACCTCATTTTTTTAACCTATTTTGACGGGAAATTTGTAAAACGAGATGCTGCGCACTCGATCCCCGCACCGAGACAAATGTTTGTGTGATCAACAAATATTTATCTCGGAGGTTATTTGTGAGAGCGAAAAGTCTCTCGTAGTTTCTGATACCCACGATATAAATGTTGGGTCAAGACTATGTGACTGTTGAGTGTATTAAAATTCTTATTTTGTTCTATGGGATATGAAGAATTCATCATCATCATCAATCCATATACGCCCACTGCTGAGCACGGGTCTCTTCTACCATTAAGAGGGTTTAGGCCATAGTCCACCACGCTGGCCTAGTGCGGGTTGGCGGACTACACACCCAAGAAAGTTTTAAGAATTTTTAGGTGTGCAGGTTTCATCGCGATGTTTTCCTTCACCGTTTAAGCAAGTCATTATTCAATGTGAATACACACATAACTTCGAAAAGTCGGAGGTATGTGCCTGTAGCTCGAACCCGCGACCGTCGAGATTCTCGACCGCGCACCTAAATCTCGAGGCCATCACTGCTACTACGTTAGTATATAAATAATAAACAGTCACACACATAATACTGACCCCACATTAAGATACGAGTCTTGTGTCGTGTGTATCAGAAACTACGAGAGACTTCACTCTCACGAACACCCAGACCCGAAACAAATATTTGTGGATCACACAAACATTTGTCTCAGTGCGGGGATCGAACCCGCGGCCGCTCGTTTCGCAAGCTGGTGTCTAGCCAACTGCGCCACGGGGCTGAAATAACTATACATGTATGTTATGTAAAAGAGTATTAAAGACGTTGTCATCGTGCTCATAATTAATGCTTATTTAACATTCGCTTAGCAATTTGGGCGTAGAATTACAATATGCTGAATAACGTAACTTTTAAGGCCAAGTTATTTGTTTTTTATTTATATTTTTAAAGCAGATGGTCAGGGGATGCCTTTTCCATTGATCTAGCCAGTCATGGAACAGGGCTGCGAGTACGCGACCTCGGCCCCCCGAGCTGTTGCAGTCTCCTACTATTCCTTATCCGGGACTGTAGCATCCTTACCATCAGGCCAAATATCTGCACCTGCAATATCCTGTACCCAAACACACGCTATCCCTACCCCATTCCTAAAACAATGAAAGTCCCAAAGATGGTTGGCGTCAGGCAGGCGGCCGGCCGTAAAACATCTGCCAAAACTCTTATGCAGCATGTTTTGGCCTTCCTTCCTGTGTGGAAGGACAAAACATGCTGCGCCAACCCCGAATAAGAATTGGGGGCAGGGCAGGAGAATGATGAACTTTAAAAGCAGTAATGGCGCCACAGTTATTCAAACTTCATTTAAACTGGACCGATTAGGATGAAATTTTTATGTTTATTCTAATGGATTCCTAGATGATTTCAAAACACACTTGGACCCGGTAGGTGGCGCTGCTGTCGGCATATCGCTTAAAACTTTTTTCGGGCAGGACGACGTCTGCCAGAACAGCTAGTTACGAATAAAAATATTTGAATTTTAACTGAATTAAATTGATTTGTCATATAAATGACCTCACAAATAACAATTATAAAGTAGACATAAAAAAAATTAACGTGTTATTAATTTTCAGCCAATACTTAAGATAAAAGTTACGATACTACGGTATATATTACATTATGTGTTATACTTAAATTCATAAAAAAAAATCATATTAATTTATAATTAGCATTAATACATTTTCCACTTTAAATTACTATTGTATGTTATCGATATAGCCCTTAAATACAGCTCTACTAACATAAAGAAATACGTAAGTTAATACTTAAATATTGTTGAGCGATCAACACGCTTTTGACCTTACGTTTTGTAACTGAAAAATGGAGTTTCTAGAGTCTCGAGATTTGGAAGGTGTCCCTTCGATTCCCGAGTGGTTTGAGGGAAAAACCATTTTTATAACCGGAGGGTCGGGTAAGTAATGGTATTTAATAACTTTATAGTTTAGTTTACATGTAAAGAACATTGTGTGTTGGTAGAATTGTTCCACTGCTGGGCACAAAATTTATGCTTGTATAGAGAATAGTTATAACAATTTATGAGTATACAATATATTTAAACATAGAGAGTAGATACAGTAGCAGTGATGGCCTCGAGGTATGGGCGCGCGGTCGAGAATCTCGGCGGTCGCGGGTTCGAACCCCAGGCACACACCTCTGACTTTTCGAAGTTATGTGTGTATTCACATTGAATTATCACTTGCTTTAACGGTGAAGGAAAACATCGTGATAAAACCTGCACATCTAAGAGTTCTTAGGAATTTCTTAGGTGTGTAGTCCGCCAACCCGCACTAGGCCAGCGTGGTGGACTATGGCCTAAAACCCTCTCAATGGTAGAGGAGACCCGTGCCCAGCAGTGGGCGTATATGGGTTGATGAAGAAACATAGAGTGTGAAAAGATCGTGATCGTAAACTAAGTCACGATATAGCCACGACGATTACAAACATCTTAAAAAAATCAGTCAAAAAATAAAAATGACGTTTTTCTAACAACAGTATCAGAAAATAATTGAGTTAGCCTAATAAGGTCCTAAATTAAAACTCTAAGAGTAGTGATGACCTCAAGGTTTAAGCGCAGTACGGCCGAGACAATTACATCTCGGAGGCGCACCGAGCGGCTGTGGTTAACGGTGTGCGCCTCTCGCTCACGTACCATTGTCGCCCAACCTGGCGCGGAGATGGCCACCGGGGGGTTTTGGTCGGTATGCCGGTTTAGGGATTTTGTTAGGGACCCAGCCCGGCACTAACATCTGCGCGGACATGACGTCGCCGCGCGCCGGGCTGGAAAACCGGTGACCCCGACATATGCTTCTCGCCCTCCTCCCCCGGGCTGGCGGGAAGTAGAGCCATAAACAGCTTTCCCCTCGAGAACAAAAAAAAAGAAGTTTTAAGCGCAGTAGAGTCGAAAATCTTGCCTAACCCAGGTTCAAACCTCACTCCTTTTTTAAGTTATGTGTATTTACAATGTATTGTATTTATCAACCACTTTGACGGTGAAGAAAATAAAGAGGTATTGGTTGTCACACATTTATAAAAGTGTTGATATTACACGCCACCCGAATTACTAAGAAGCGTGTGTGTCAAACATAGACAGTGTAATCGTAGGTTCGGCACGCTCGGCATGTGAACATTTCCTTTCTTGTCTTATTCAACTGTTCTGTCGAAACAAAATTCCATGAAAGTTGCATCTGTAAGCAAAAAAATAGAACTAAAACATCACAAGTTATGTTTGAATAAACAGAAATCCGAACTTACTAGCAACACATAAGGTTGCTTTTTAAACGCATTAAATCTGTACTATGTGACTTTTTTATCGTATCTACGGTGACATATTGTGTCATTTCAGCCGAAAATAGCGTGTTAATTGCAATTCTGCGATATTTTATGCATGCTCTTTGGTCAGTGTCCATATAAATAGAAAAAGTTATATTCCTTTGTGCCAATGTTGACAATGAAACGTGAGGGGTGTACGCCAAGGGTTTAAACCTGCGACCGCTGAGGCTCTCAACCGTATGTCTCAACCTCAAGGTCATCACTACTTCTGTACCTGAATAATTTTGGTACAGAATCATAATTATCATCATCATCATCACCAGTGTTTCACATCCACGGCTGAACATAGGTATGATAAAAAAATCGCTTGATTCCAGGTTTTATGGGCAAGGTTCTCATAGAGAAACTTCTATACTCCTGCTCAAATCTGAAGAGGATATTCGTACTGCTAAGAACTAAAAAGGGGGTCGACCCTGAATCTAGGCTTGACGATATCTACTCCATCCCTGTAAGTATTCTTATTTATGTATTTATTACCCTTTTTTGTTCACCATGTATACAGGGTGTATTTAGACCGTGATCGAAAACTGAGGCAGGTAATAGTGATAGTGATTACAAACCCCTTGGCATTAAAGAAAATCCCGACAAAAAATAAAAATTTTGACGTTTTCCATACAACCATCGGTGTTAAAAGTATGTGGTTTGTATGGAAAAGCTCAAAAATTTTATTTTTTATCGGGATTTTCTTTAATGCCAGGGGGTTTGTAATCACTATCGCTATTACCTGCCTCAGTTTTCGATCACGGTCTAAATACACCCTGTATACACAGCCTATTGCCGTCCCCTGCTGAACGTAGGCATCCCCAAGTGCGCGCCAACCACCCCGGTGTTGAGCAGCCCTCATACATCCAACACCCGACATTTATATATACTCAGCCTATCGCCGTCCCCTGCTGAACGTAGGCCTCCCCAAGTGCGCGCCAACCATCCCGGTGTTGAGCAGCCCTCATACATCCAACACCCGACATTTATATATACTCAGCCTATCGCCGTCCCCTGCTGAACGTAGGCCTCCCCAAGTGCGCGCCAACCATCCCTGTGTTGAGCAGCCCTCATACACCCAACACCCGACATTTATATATACTCAGCCTATCGCCGTCCCCTGCTGAACGTAGGCCTCCCCAAGTGCGCGCCAACCATCCCGGTGTTGAGCAGCCCTCATACATCCAACACCCGACATTTATATATACTCAGCCTATCGCCGTCCCCTGCTGAACGTAGGCCTCCCCAAGTGCGCGCCAACCATCCCTGTGTTGAGCAGCCCTCATACATCCAACACCCGACATTTATATATACTCAGCCTATCGCCGTCCCCTGCTGAACGTAGGCCTCCCCAAGTGCGCGCCAACCATCCCGGTGTTGAGCAGCCCTCATACATCCAACACCCGACATTTATATATACTCAGCCTATCGCCGTCCCCTGCTGAACGTAGGCCTCCCCAAGTGCGCGCCAACCATCCCGGTGTTGAGCAGCCCTCATACATCCAACACCCGACATTTATATATACTCAGCCTATCGCCGTCCCCTGCTGAACGTAGGCCTCCCCAAGTGCGCGCCAACCATCCCGGTGTTGAGCAGCCCTCATACATCCAACACCCGACATTTATATATACTCAGCCTATCGCCGTCCCCTGCTGAACGTAGGCCTCCCCAAGTGCGCGCCAACCATCCCGGTGTTGAGCAGCCCTCATACATCCAACACCCGACATTTATATATACTCAGCCTATCGCCGTCCCCTGCTGAACGTAGGCCTCCCCAAGTGCGCGCCAACCATCCCGGTGTTGAGCAGCCCTCATACATCCAACACCCGACATTTATATATACTCAGCCTATCGCCGTCCCCTGCTGAACGTAGGCCTCCCCAAGTGCGCGCCAACCATCCCGGTGTTGAGCAGCCCTCATACATCCAACACCCGACATTTATATATACTCAGCCTATCGCCGTCCCCTGCTGAACGTAGGCCTCCCCAAGTGCGCGCCAACCATCCCGGTGTTGAGCAGCCCTCATACATCCAACACCCGACATTTATATATACTCAGCCTATCGCCGTCCCCTGCTGAACGTAGGCCTCCCCAAGTGCGCGCCAACCATCCCTGTGTTGAGCAGCCCTCATACATCCAACACCCGACATTTATATATACTCAGCCTATCGCCGTCCCCTGCTGAACGTAGGCCTCCCCAAGTGCGCGCCAACCATCCCTGTGTTGAGCAGCCCTCATACATCCAACACCCGACATTTATATATACTCAGCCTATCGCCGTCCCCTGCTGAACGTAGGCCTCCCCAAGTGCGCGCCAACCATCCCTGTGTTGAGCAGCCCTCATACATCCAACACCCGACATTTATATATACTCAGCCTATCGCCGTCCCCTGCTGAACGTAGGCCTCCCCAAGTGCGCGCCAACCATCCCTGTGTTGAGCAGCCCTCATACACCCAACACCCGACATTTATATATACTCAGCCTATCGCCGTCCCCTGCTGAACGTAGGCCTCCCCAAGTGCGCGCCAACCATCCCGGTGTTGAGCAGCCCTCATACATCCAACACCCGACATTTATATATACTCAGCCTATCGCCGTCCCCTGCTGAACGTAGGCCTCCCCAAGTGCGCGCCAACCATCCCTGTGTTGAGCAGCCCTCATACATCCAACACCCGACATTTATATATACTCAGCCTATCGCCGTCCCCTGCTGAACGTAGGCCTCCCCAAGTGCGCGCCAACCATCCCGGTGTTGAGCAGCCCTCATACATCCAACACCCGACATTTATATATACTCAGCCTATCGCCGTCCCCTGCTGAACGTAGGCCTCCCCAAGTGCGCGCCAACCATCCCGGTGTTGAGCAGCCCTCATACATCCAACACCCGACATTTATATATACTCAGCCTATCGCCGTCCCCTGCTGAACGTAGGCCTCCCCAAGTGCGCGCCAACCATCCCGGTGTTGAGCAGCCCTCATACATCCAACACCCGACATTTATATATACTCAGCCTATCGCCGTCCCCTGCTGAACGTAGGCCTCCCCAAGTGCGCGCCAACCATCCCGGTGTTGAGCAGCCCTCATACATCCAACACCCGACATTTATATATACTCAGCCTATCGCCGTCCCCTGCTGAACGTAGGCCTCCCCAAGTGCGCGCCAACCATCCCGGTGTTGAGCAGCCCTCATACATCCAACACCCGACATTTATATATACTCAGCCTATCGCCGTCCCCTGCTGAACGTAGGCCTCCCCAAGTGCGCGCCAACCATCCCGGTGTTGAGCAGCCCTCATACATCCAACACCCGACATTTATATATACTCAGCCTATCGCCGTCCCCTGCTGAACGTAGGCCTCCCCAAGTGCGCGCCAACCATCCCGGTGTTGAGCAGCCCTCATACATCCAACACCCGACATTTATATATACTCAGCCTATCGCCGTCCCCTGCTGAACGTAGGCCTCCCCAAGTGCGCGCCAACCATCCCGGTGTTGAGCAGCCCTCATACATCCAACACCCGACATTTATATATACTCAGCCTATCGCCGTCCCCTGCTGAACGTAGGCCTCCCCAAGTGCGCGCCAACCATCCCGGTGTTGAGCAGCCCTCATACATCCAACACCCGACATTTATATATACTCAGCCTATCGCCGTCCCCTGCTGAACGTAGGCCTCCCCAAGTGCGCGCCAACCATCCCGGTGTTGAGCAGCCCTCATACATCCAACACCCGACATTTATATATACTCAGCCTATCGCCGTCCCCTGCTGAACGTAGGCCTCCCCAAGTGCGCGCCAACCATCCCGGTGTTGAGCAGCCCTCATACATCCAACACCCGACATTTATATATACTCAGCCTATCGCCGTCCCCTGCTGAACGTAGGCCTCCCCAAGTGCGCGCCAACCATCCCGGTGTTGAGCAGCCCTCATACATCCAACACCCGACATTTATATATACTCAGCCTATCGCCGTCCCCTGCTGAACGTAGGCCTCCCCAAGTGCGCGCCAACCATCCCTGTGTTGAGCAGCCCTCATACATCCAACACCCGACATTTATATATACTCAGCCTATCGCCGTCCCCTGCTGAACGTAGGCCTCCCCAAGTGCGCGCCAACCATCCCTGTGTTGAGCAGCCCTCATACATCCAACACCCGACATTTATATATACTCAGCCTATCGCCGTCCCCTGCTGAACGTAGGCCTCCCCAAGTGCGCGCCAACCATCCCTGTGTTGAGCAGCCCTCATACATCCAACACCCGACATTTATATATACTCAGCCTATCGCCGTCCCCTGCTGAACGTAGGCCTCCCCAAGTGCGCGCCAACCATCCCGGTGTTGAGCAGCCCTCATACATCCAACACCCGACATTTATATATACTCAGCCTATCGCCGTCCCCTGCTGAACGTAGGCCTCCCCAAGTGCGCGCCAACCATCCCTGTGTTGAGCAGCCCTCATACATCCAACACCCGACATTTATATATACTCAGCCTATCGCCGTCCCCTGCTGAACGTAGGCCTCCCCAAGTGCGCGCCAACCATCCCGGTGTTGAGCAGCCCTCATACATCCAACACCCGACATTTATATATACTCAGCCTATCGCCGTCCCCTGCTGAACGTAGGCCTCCCCAAGTGCGCGCCAACCATCCCGGTGTTGAGCAGCCCTCATACATCCAACACCCGACATTTATATATACTCAGCCTATCGCCGTCCCCTGCTGAACGTAGGCCTCCCCAAGTGCGCGCCAACCATCCCGGTGTTGAGCAGCCCTCATACATCCAACACCCGACATTTATATATACTCAGCCTATCGCCGTCCCCTGCTGAACGTAGGCCTCCCCAAGTGCGCGCCAACCATCCCGGTGTTGAGCAGCCCTCATACATCCAACACCCGACATTTATATATACTCAGCCTATCGCCGTCCCCTGCTGAACGTAGGCCTCCCCAAGTGCGCGCCAACCATCCCGGTGTTGAGCAGCCCTCATACATCCAACACCCGACATTTATATATACTCAGCCTATCGCCGTCCCCTGCTGAACGTAGGCCTCCCCAAGTGCGCGCCAACCATCCCGGTGTTGAGTAGCCCTCATACATCCAACACGCGACACCGCACTCAAGTGGTCGCAGCATCGTGCTGGAAGACGTCCTACGTATAATTGTGACAATAATCGTAATAATCTTGTGTGAGAGTAAAACCTCTAAGTTCAATGTTTTGTCTCTTATGTGGAGAAACTTTTGTACATATTTTTCTAATTCATTACGTTGCGGATATAAGGAAAATTAAGCTTTCTAACATGTGCCGAGCTTCAGTTCTCACCTTTAATACCGTGCGTGACTGTTAATCATTTCTAAAGGAGTTTTAGTAGGGTTTGTGTGGTGGGAAAGAAGAAAAAAGAGCAAAGTTCTCCATTTGAAAATTTTCAGTAAAATAAAGTCTCTTACCTAGGACTAATATAAAATTGCCTACACGTGGATACAAAAATGCACCTCTATCTATATAATATATGGGTGTATTCCAAGTTTAAATGTTCTGAAATATAATAAGAATTTGTTAATTTAAAGTTACCTATTTTTCCAGTGTTTCGACCGCCTTAGGAATGAGAAGCCTGGTATATTCAAATCTAAAGTCACTGTTGTTTCTGGTGATGTAACAGAACTTGGTTTAGGTGAGTATATTCCATCTATGAATCATTTCTATGACTTATAAGTTATGCGTCATCATAAGCCCATACGTCCCTTTGCTAGGCACGGGACTCCTCTACAGCCGAGGAGGTTCTGGCCTTAGTCTACTACGTACGCCTAGTGTGACTTGGCGAACCTAAAAAAATCCGAAGAACTTTTAGAAGTGCAAGTTTGAAAATGTTTTTCATCACCGTAAAATTGATGATTTATTGTGACTACACACATAATTTAAAGCTAGTGATTTGCGCCTGAAGTTGGAAACAGCCATACTTTAAAAAATAGTTTTATAGTGATGGAGCAAACGAACTTGTGAATGACTATTGAATCGATGATTTTAACTTCGACTTTGACAACCCCTGAGATTCACATCAGAGTTTCGAATACTCTTACCGATCATAACATTATTGCTGGTCTGTCGGTATTGTAATAACGACAGCCCCGTGGCGCAGTTGGCTAGACACTAGTTTGCGAAACGAGAGGCCGCGGGTTCGATCCCCGCACCGAGACAAATGTTTGTGTGATCCACAAATATTTGCTTCGGGTCTGGGTGGTTGTGAGACCGAAAAAGTCTCCTATAGTGTCTGATACCCACGACACAGGTCTTGTAACCTAGTGCGGGGTCAGAGCTATGTATGTGACTGTTGGGTGTATTTATTTATTTATTTTATTTATTTGGTCTCCAGGATTGTCGGAGGCAGACCGGGCAGTCTTAGCAGACCAGGTCAACGTCATTTTCCACGTAGCTGCGAGTGTAAGGTAAGAAAACAACCCAACCAAATTAATCAGAAAAAAAAACAAGGTGTATTCAGACCGCGATCGGAAACTAAGCCAGGTAATAGCTACGGTGTTCACAAACCCATTGGCGTTAAAAAACTCCGGCAAAAAATAAAAAAATTGACGTTTTCCTCACAAATACATACATGTGATACCAATGTTTGCTAGGAAATTCTGTCAAAAATTAATGGGCATAAAAGTTGAAGGATTGACAATCAGAGGAAGGCAGAAGTTAAGGTTGATGGAGTGCGTGAGAGAAGATATGAAAGAGAAAGGGGTGACTGAAGACATGACGGCTGATAGGGATGTGTGGAAGGCTAAAACACGCTGCGCCGACCCCAAATAAAGATTGCTAACGGGGTGATTAAAATTTCGGTAAGTTTTTAAAATCTGGTTTCAGGTTTGATGATCCCCTTACGTTTGCTACCAAGTTAAATCTTCGCGGGACCCGAGAAGTCGTAGAGCTTTCGAAGGAAATGAAGAACCTATCTGTAAGTATATTTTACTTCATCATCATCATCAACAGCCAAAATGCTTACGACATCTAAGCACGGGTCTCCTTTAACCCCTCGTGTGCCTAAGACGTGGATCCACACCCAATAAATTTCGTCGTTTGTGTGCCTTGAACGTGGATCCACGTCCAAACATTTTACACGCGATTTTATGTATTAAACTCTAAGCTTAATCTAATTAAACTTGCATCGAAAGTGTAATTAATTAATGTGTCTCCGGTGAATATGAGTGAAGGATTGAGCCGCGGGAGTTAAATTTAAAAAATCATAAGTTGATGTGAATTTCGGGCGGCCGGGCACACGACGGTACTTTTTGCGAGCGCGACTCAGGCACACGAGGGGTTAAAGCCGAGAGGTATTAGGTCTTAGTCGACTCGAGAATCTCAGCAGTCATATGTTCAAACCCTACATAACCCTGACTTTTTAAAGTGATGGGTGTAATTACAATGAATTATCACGTAGTTTAATGATGAAGGAATACATTGTGAGCAAACTTGCACGTCTCAAAAGTGCTTATGAATTTATTAGTTGTGTAGTCAGCTGACTCACCAGCCAGCATGGTTGACTTAGTCCTTTAACCCTTTGTATTGTAGAAAAGTTCGTGCCTAGTAGGGGGATCTATGTAGGCAGTGCATGAAATAGAGGTCTAAAAGGTCTTAAAGTTGTGGGTTACCTTTTTGAATACCAGCACTTAACTTTTAGTCACTTAGATAGTTCGTACTTTATTGCATTTGCCATAAATATTGCTTCATAAATAAGTAATAAAATTATTGAGAATTATCTCATGGAAAAAATTTATAACACTGCTTGACCGGGAAATCGGACTCAAGATCTCTGGATCGAACTAAATAATTGATTTTTGGTTTCCAGGCTCTAGTCCATGTCTCTACCTCGTACTCCAACACTAACAGAGACCCCGTGGAAGAGATAATGTACCCTCCCCATGCCGACTGGAGGGACACGATTCGAATCTGCGAGGAATTAGACGAGAACTTGATAAGGAATCTTACTCCAAAGTAAGTTACTAATAGACTGACACCGTGGCGCAGCTGGCTAAACATCAGCTTTCGATTTGGCTGCGGGTTCAATCCCCGCGACGAGACAGATGTTTGTGTGATCCGCAAATTTTTGTTTCGGGTAGCACATAGATAGCAAGATAGATGTGATGATACATAAACAATTCGTATTTTGATGAAAAATCCCATTGCGCTTGACTCCAGCTTGTGAAACGAGAGTAAGCGATTTCGATCTTCGTGACGAGACAAATGTTTATATTATCAAGTATTTCGGGTCTGTTAGTTTATGAGACCGAAAAGTCTCTCATTGTTTTTGATACCCACGACACAAGAGTTCTTGTCGGGTCAGAACTATTTATGTTGTGTGTATTTATTTTCAGGTATCTTGGCAAGCTTCCCAACACTTACACGTTCACCAAGCAGTTGGCAGAACACGTTGTCTATGAAGAGAGAGGATGTCTTCCAGCAGTCATCATCAGACCTTCAATTGGTAAGGGATTACAGAACTACTAACTTACAGAAGTACTAGTAAAGTTCTTCGGAATTTCTTAGGTGTGTAGTCCGCCAACCTGCACTAGGCCAGCGTGGTGGACTATGGCCTAAAAACTCAGTTGTGAAGGAGGCCCGTGACCAGCAGTGGGACGTATATGGGCTGATGATGATGGTGAATACTGTGCGCTTTGAAGACATGTTGCACTTGGTAGCAGTGGCGTGCCTAGGGTGTCAAACTAAGGCAAGCCCAAATGTTTATTTAGTAGCAGCATATTTTTTTTGGTACGTAGGACTAATAAATACCTACCGGTTAGTACTCACCTTCACGTTTATAGCGTTATTTTGTAAATAAACAATCGTTCAGTTCGTTATTCGGAACTATGTAAGGCAAGTCGGGCTTTCGGGCTTCTATGGAAGTACCGCCACTGCTTGGTAGGACCTAGTGTGTCTTCCGATTAGTGTCGGTACTTTCATAGGACAATTTTCACGTTAATTGTGTAATGTCTAGTTTAAAGTTTGTAATGTCTAGTGTGGGGTGAGAAAATTCTCATTTGTCGAATTGGTTGTATTAAATGAATGTTTAAAGATTATTATTTTGTAAGGCTAGCTGGGCATTTAGGCTTCTATGGAAGTACCACCACAGTTTATATAGGTCCTGGATTGATGGAAGAGTTTTAGACATTTTTCCTTTGGGAAATTCTCAGTAGCAGCATGAAGTTGAAATTTTTCCCGAGAAACTATAATAGGGGGATATCTCTTTAATGTGGCTACAGGAATTTACTTTTGCCCTTCGGGGAATGAAGCTATGTTTGTATGTACCCACAACTTTTTATGATATCATATTTACAGGAGTAATTAATCAGTGGCGTGCCTAGGGTGTCAAACTAAGGCAAGCCCAAATGTTTATTTAGTAGCAGCATATTTTTTTTGGTACGTAGGACTAATAAATACCTACCGGTTAGTACTCACATTCACGTTTATAGCGTTATTTTATAAATAAACAATCGTTAAGTTCGTTATTCGGAACTATGTAAGGCAAGTCGGGCTTTCGGGCTTCTATGGAAGTACCGCCACTGTAATTAATGATTTTTGTGTGTGTATTGTTTATTTTTTTATAAGATTTACATACATTAGATTTTTTGTGTAATAATCATTCATCTAATAATCTTGTCTCTATGTTCATAGTGGTTTCAAGCGTCTCGGAACCCACACCTGGTTGGATTGACAATTTCAACGGGCCTGTGGGATTGTTACTTGCCAGTGGGAAAGGTAAGTAATCACTCCATAAACAAAAATAATAAACCCTTTAATTCAGACGAACTTATTAACAAATTATAAAGTATTAAGAAGAAAAGTTATAACTAATTTATACAGTATAGCTGTTGCCCGCGACTTCGTCCGCGTAAACTACAGGGTTGAGTTCGGAAAGAAAATAAGTTATAGTCTATTTTACTCCTTAGAGTCCTATCTATGCCCATACCAAAAATCATACAAATCGGTCAAATCACGTGAAAGCGTAACGCCCCGGCCGGCGCCTTGTACATAATTATTGTGCACTTGATGATTATTTTGAAACTGCGATATCTTCTAAGATACTCATTGAAATCAAATGATGTAAAGGGCAAATTTCTTTTAAATTAAATACTTATACTAAATAACGTATTTATTTGGATAAGGATTAATATAATCTTTATAATAATACCTTCACAAACAATGCTTTATTTTATAACAAATTTAGTTAGCATAAAAGAGGTTATAGTGAAGCAACCCTAAAAGTTAGACATATGCTACCGCTGACTTTTTTGTAGACATTATCAAGCTCTACAATTTTTCTCTAGGACTCAACTATATATCTCCCATGAGAAAGGCAGCGTTTGCAAAAAACGGTTTCGTTCGCCCGTTTTTTCTCCGACTTACTTCACAGATCCTGCTACAACGAAAAAGTCTTATCATTTTTCGGACTAATATATAGCCTATGACACTCACAAAGAACGTAGCCTTCTATTGGTAAAAGAATTTTCAAAATCGGTTCAGTAGATCCCGAGTTTACTTTCTACAACGTCACAAACATACAAACATACAAACATTCAAACATACAAACATACAAACATACAAACTCACAAACTTTACCTCTTTATAATATTAGTATAGATGTATTCAGACCGCGATAAGGCAGGTAATAGCTACGGAGATCACGAACCCTTTGGAGTTAGAGAAAATCGCGACATACCCTGTATATATTATACCCAGTATCATCATCAACAGCCCCTAATTCGTCCACTGCTGGATATAGGCCTCTCTTATAGCACGCCACTGGGCTCGATCTTCGATCGATACCCTGTATATAATAGCAATATAAATGAATAAAATATTTGACATAAAAACTAAAAATAATTGTTCTATTGTAACCTATAGTTCCCAAACAAACTCTCAAAAAACAAAGTCGCTTTCTCTGTCCCTATGTCCCTTTGTATGCTTAAATCTTTGAAACTACGCAACGGATTTTGATGCGGTTTTTTTTAATAGACTGAGTGATTGAAGAGGAAGGTTTATATGTATGATAACATCCATTAAATATCAGCATTGCACCCGTGCGAAGCCGGGGCGGGTCGCTAGTTATATATTATAGTATACATTTTTTGTGTTGTAGGTATTATGAGAAGTCTCTACACAAACCCGGATTTGATAGCAGATTACATACCAGTGGATATTTGTATCAATAACATGATAATAGCAGCGTGGGCCAGAGGGACGACTAAGTAAGTAACACACACAAACACACACATATGACGACAGCCCCGTGGCGCAGTTGGCTAGACACCAGCTTGCGAAACGAGCGGCCGCGGGTTCGATCCCCGCACCGAGACAAATGTTTGTGTGATCCACTAATATTTGTTTCGGGTCTGGGTGTTTGTGAGACCGAAAAGTCTCTCGTAGTTTCTGATACCCACGACACAAGACTTGTATCTTAGTGTGGGGTCAGGACTATGTATTTTTTTTTTTTCTCTTTATTGATTATAGAGGGTTTGATCACAATGATAAAGTCACCCTCGAAATTTCACTTGACTATGTATGTGACTGTTGGGTGTATTTATTTATTTAGAGTGTATTCCGACCGGGATCGGAAACTAAAGCACACCAACCTTTGATCACTACAAATTCCATGGCATTGAAGAAATCCTGACAAAAATAAAAAAAACAATACATGTTCTGAACAACCACGTACATTTTATACCTTTGTTAGGAAAACGATTTTTTTTTATTTTGATGTCAGGATTTTCTTTAAAACCAAGAGGTTTGTAATCACATTGACGATTACCTGTCCTAATTTCTGATCACGGTCTAAAGACACAACTTCATACTGTATTTCAATTCATGTGGGTGCAGAAATTCACTTCTACCAACCGAGAATTAGAACCTTGATCAAATAACAAGTATTTTCTTTACAGATTAACCCCATCCGATGATATCCCCGTCTACAACTGCGCGGCTGGAAACCTCTACAAAGTTACTTATGGCGAATTAACTGATATTGGAAAAGACTTTGCTAATAAAATGCCTTTGAACGGGGCTCTGTGGCGAGTAGGAGGCAGTATAACCACATCCTGGACTATACATTACGCTAAAGTATGTATAAATTAAAGATCTTCTATCCCTATACCAGAATATACCCGCCTCTGTACTTCGTGTGCTCCAAGATCAACAGCACGCACAGTATTGACGACGAGCAAAAAAGCTTAGTGAATCTATGGAGACCTAATTTGTCATAATCCTTTCTGGAGTTGAGTTGGAAAAATATTGTAAGACCTATCTAGACATGCTGTGAATAGACAGTTCAGGAAGTCTATATTTTACTCAAAGGCCGGCAACACACCGACGATTCTTCTGGTATTGTGGGTGTTCATGGGCGGTGTTGACCACTTAACATCAGGTGGCCTAATAGGTAGTTTCCTTAAAAAAAACCTTTATTTTACGGCAATGGGTTCGGAATTACCGTAGCTATTACCTGCATTAGCTTTCGATCACGGTCTATAAACACCTTATATACTCAGCCTATCGCCGTCCCCTGCTGAACGTAGGCCTCCCCAAGTGCGCGCCAACCATCCCGGTGTTGAGCAGCCCTCATACATCCAACACCCGACATTTATATATACTCAGCTTATCGCCGTCCCCTGCTGAACGTAGGCCTCCCCAAGTGCGCGCCAACCATCCCGGTGTTGAGCAGCCCTCATACATCCAACACCCGACATTTATATATACTCAGCTTATCGCCGTCCCCTGCTGAACGTAGGCCTCCCCAAGTGCGCGCCAACCATCCCGGTGTTGAGCAGCCCTCATACATCCAACACCCGACATTTATATATACTCAGCTTATCGCCGTCCCCTGCTGAACGTAGGCCTCCCCAAGTGCGCGCCAACCATCCCGGTGTTGAGCAGCCCTCATACATCCAACACCCGACATTTATATATACTCAGCTTATCGCCGTCCCCTGCTGAACGTAGGCCTCCCCAAGTGCGCGCCAACCATCCCGGTGTTGAGCAGCCCTCATACATCCAACACCCGACATTTATATATACTCAGCCTATCGCCGTCCCCTGCTGAACGTAGGCCTCCCCAAGTGCGCGCCAACCATCCCGGTGTTGAGCAGCCCTCATACATCCAACACCCGACATTTATATATACTCAGCCTATCGCCGTCCCCTGCTGAACGTAGGCCTCCCCAAGTGCGCGCCAACCATCCCGGTGTTGAGCAGCCCTCATACATCCAACACCCGACATTTATATATACTCAGCCTATCGCCGTCCCCTGCTGAACGTAGGCCTCCCCAAGTGCGCGCCAACCATCCCGGTGTTGAGCAGCCCTCATACATCCAACACCCGACATTTATATATACTCAGCCTATCGCCGTCCCCTGCTGAACGTAGGCCTCCCCAAGTGCGCGCCAACCATCCCGGTGTTGAGCAGCCCTCATAAATCATCATCTATTTTCTTTTTATTTCAGGTTCTTTTCCTTCATTTACTGCCTGCTGTAATCGTCGACTGCATCCTTTGGGCCATCGGAAGGAAACCTATGTGAGTGCTAATTGTTTTGATTTTAAGAATTCTAAGTGTTAGTTAAGGGAGTGCAATTCAGTCTACTGTCCTATTTTTGTCATATGATAAGTATTGCTGGATCACCCAAGAGTGAAAGTGTATGGTTTACCTCGTATATACTAGTAAGCGTTGTTAAATACATATTAGTGGGCACTTTTAAACTTCGATTGGTTACCAAGAGTTACAACATCAGCCAAAACTGAAAGTGTATTTTCACCACGAAATACACCTTATATACACCAATGAGCGCTGTTACATATAGTGCACTCAAAGATCACACAAACATTTGTCTCACTGATAGAACCCGCGACCTCTCGTTTCGCAAGCTATTATCCACCAGTAAATATCGGTAGTAAGTCAGTGACATCGAATAACCTGACACCAATACTCAACCAGCAAACTTTGTATTTCTAGGCTGTTCAAGCTCCAACGACGCATTTACATAGTAAATCTAGCGCTACAATACTATATTTCGCAGCAATGGACATTCACCAACCAGAAAATGTTGCAACTCAGGCAAAACGTTAAAGAAGGGGATAGGGAAGCGTTCAGTCAAAATGTGGATGGAATGGATATTTACGAGTTCTATTATAAAGCATTTCTCGGAGCTAGGAAGTATTTGTTGAAGGAAAAAGATGAAGAAATCGCTGCAGCTACAACACATGCAAAAAGGTAATTACCAAGAAAATTAAAACTCCGGACAATAATACACCCTGAGTTTTCAGACCGTAATCGGAAACGAAGGCAGATAATAGCTACTCTCGGGTCAACAGAGACAATTAGACCCGGCGCCCTGCCCTGTGGCAAGGGGGCGTTAGAATCCCACCACGGTATCCCCTGCCTGTCGAAAAGGCGACTCAAAGGGGCCCTAGGGGTCGCTAAGCGGGTTGCGGGGGCAGCGCGTCCAGGGCTGGCGGGAAGTAGAGCCATAAACAGCTTTCCCCTCAATAACAAAAAAAAAAAGAAAGGTCACAAACCCATAGGCGTTAAAAAGAATCCCGACAAAAAATTAAAATAGGTTGAAAAACATTTCCTGACACATACATTTAATACCAATGAATGATAGGAAAATGATTCGAAGTTATGTGTGTATTCACATTGAATCATCACTTGCTTTAACGGTGAAGGAAAACATCGTGATGAAACCTGCACACCTAAGCGTTCTTAGGAATTTCTTAGGTGTGTAGTCCGCCAACCCGCACTAGGCCAGCGTGGTGGACTATGGCCTAAACCCTCTCAATTGTAGAGGAGACCCGTGCTCAGCAGTGGGCGAAAATGGGTTGATGAAGAAGAAGAAGAAGATAGGAAAACGTCAAAATTTTAATTTTTTGTCTGGTTTTTAAACACCAACGGATTTGTGATCGCTGTAGCTATTACTTGCGTTAGTCTCCAATCACGGTCTGAATACATCTGTATGTGGCATATTTATTAGGCGCAGTGTGTGTAAAAAATAGTATTATGTTATGTAATAACTTTTATTCTATTTCCAGATTACTAATTCTGGACTATTTCGTTAAAATCGCCGTCTATATCTACGTGGCTTGGTGGATTTTGAATTCTATTTACGTTAAAACATTCTTGCAGTGTGTTTCTACGTATATCATTTAAATAAACAGATTTTATTAGAAATTAAGTTTTATTTACTTGTACAAAACTTGTTTTTTAGCGACTTCGTTTTCGTAGATTACGGGGATGGGTACAGAAAGAAAATGAATTGTAGTCTATTTTACTTCACAGTCTTATTTATGTCTATACAAAAAAACATTCAAATCGGTCAAATGATTTAAGCTTGAAAAGGTAAACGACATACTATGTCCTCTTTCCTCGACATACTATATATAGTTATTCCTCCGTTTAAAACTACGCCCATTCCCACGAGACCACAAATTATATATCTACTAGCTTTTGCCCGCGACTCTGTCCGCGTAGACTACAGGGTTAAGTTCAGAAAGAAAGTAAAAAAAAAATAAGATAAGATAAGATAAAAAACACTTTATTGTGCACCATTTAAACAAACAAATAGCAGATACAAGAATAATACAAAATACAGTGAACAATCGGCGGTCTTATCGCTTATAGCGATCTCTTCCAGACAACCGCGCGTGATGGAATATTCAAACGAGTATTTAGCAACATGTGGGGTTGTTTAAAATACCCCCGATCTTGAAACATTCTTTATTGCTGCTCCGCTCCTATTGATCGTAGCGTGATGAAATATAATCTAAATAATGCCTATAACCTTTCTCAATAAATATACTAATTAACACTGAAAGAATTTTTCAAATCGGACCAGTAGCTCCTGAGATCCTAGCGTTCAAACAAACAAACTCTTCAGCTTTATAATATTAGTATAGACTAGCTTTTGCGCGCGACTCCGTCCACGTAGACTACAGGGTTGAGATCATAAAGAAAATAAGAAATAGTCTATTTACTCCTCAGAGTCCTGTCCTATTTAGGTCCATACCAAAAGCCATACAAATCGGTCAAATTGTTTAAACGTGAAACCGTAACGCCTCGATTGGCGCCTTGTGTATCATTATTGCGCTTTTGATCATTATTTTGAAACTGCGATATCTTTTAAGATACTTATTAGAATCAAATGATGTAAAGGGAAAATTTATTTTATATGAAATACTTGTGATGAATAACGTATTTATTTAGATAAGGATTAATATCATCTTTGTAAAAACACCTTCACAAATAATGCTTTATTTAAAATACATTTGGTTAGAATAAAAAACGTTATAGTGAGCCAACCTTAAAGGATAGACATATGCTGTCGCGGACTTTTTTTTAGAATTTCTAAAGGGGAACAATTCTGTCATACATTATTTTAGCGAAACTTTAACCGTTTCTGCAGCGTACGCAGCGGAAGCTCGCATAAAGGAAAAAAGTCCCCGATTTTGAAACATTCTTTATTGCTGCTCCGCTCCTATTGATCGTAGCGTGATGATATATAGCCTATAACCTTCCTCGATAAATGTGCTATCTAACAGTGAAAGAATTTTTCAAATCGGACCAGTAGTTCCTGAGATCCTAGCGTTTAAACAAACAAACAAACAAACTCTTCAGCTTTATAATATTAGTATAGATTAATAAGTATCCTTTGTAACTTTGACTTTAGAGAATCCCGTCTATCGCCATACCAAAAATCATTAAAAGTGGTTTAGGGGATCATTTCCTTTTTATCGTCTGTATATTTTTTTAGTAAGCAGTGGCGAGGTTTGAGCGCGCGGTCGAGAATCTCGGCGGTCGCGGGTTCGAACCCCAGGCACACACCTCTGACTTTTCGAAGTTATGTGTATATTCACATTGAATAATCACTTGCTTTAACGGTGAAGGAAAACATCGTGATAAAACCTGCATACCTAAGAGTTCTTAGGAATTTATTTGGTGTGTAGTCCGCCAACCCGCACTAGGCCAGTGTGGCGGACTATGGCCTAAACCCTCTCAATGGTAGAGGAGACCCGTGCTCAGCAGTGGGCGTATATGGGTTGATGAAGATATTTTTTTAAAGTATCCTATGTTACTTCTATCACCTTCAATAATATGTCTATAAAGTTTCATGACGATCGTTTAAATAGTTTTTTTTCGTGAAAGCGTAACAAACATCGTTCAGAGAAGGTAAGGATGAATCTATAAACATAACATCAATTGCGCTTGATTATCACAAAATTCCTTTATAATGAATATTTTTTTTAGCAAAAACTGCTTGTTAGTTTTGCCAAAAATAGAGATTTTGTGTTTTATTTGAAACAGCATGATTGTGAAATCGCTGAAGAATATGATTATACTAGCTTTTGCCCGCGACTCCGTCCGCGTAGACTCTAGGGCTAAGTGCAGAGAGATTTTTGCATTTATAACATGTTTATCCCACGGGATTACATATTCCAGGATAATATTATCCCATGTTAATTCTGTGAGCTCTACCTCTCTCTATACCAAATTTCATTAAAACCGCTTTGGTAGATCCAGAAATACTAATTCCCACCGGAATACTACATTTTCCGGGATAAAAAGTATCCTATGTGTTATTCTGATGTATAAGCTATATTGTGGTAAAGTTTCATTCAAATCCATTTAGTAGTTTTTACGTGAAAGAGTAACAAACATCCATACATCCATACATCCATACTTACAAACTTTCGCCTTTATAATAGTAGTAGGATTTAAAATTCTTTATTTGGTCCTATCCCCCACACGCACAGTATTGACGCCAAGTGAAGCCTAGCGAATCTAGGGAGACCTAATGTGTCATGATCCCGCAAGAATTTTAGAAAAATTATATAACGGTTGAAAAAAGTAGTTGAAAGCGTATTATCGGAGGCCACATAATATTTATCTTACCATAACATAAAAATTTTAATAAAGATCTGATGTCTACGTATCTGTTTTATTTGTGAAATTGCATCCCATCCATTCTAACTTCTTCCTTAGAAGATCCTAAAAATAGCCTATTTAATTATTACGTTGGCTACCTTTCACTATTGATAAAGTGATTAATTCGACCTATGCGCAGAATAAAGTTATATGTGCAAAATCTCAATTTGTCTTTCTCAGCGATTTAAACTTATTTCGGCACAAATTTATAAGTAACTTTTTTGTTCTTCAAACAACATCAAAATTTATGATCATTATTACTTCACTAGTGCAATATATAAACAAGTTTAACTCTATTATGAACATAAAAAGTACTTTGGTATTAGTCATAAGTACCTAACCTTATTCTATGCATAGATCGATGATCACATTGTCTAGACAATCTTATTATCAAATGCTGGGTGTATTCAATATTACAATCATCGGTATTAAATGTAAGTGGTTTGTAATTGATTTTATTATTTTAAGACTACGCTATCTGCTATAATACTCATTACAATTAAATTATGTAAAGTGCAATTTTTTTATGAATTAATTTTACCCAACGAATCATTAGTCTTTGTTCCATAATAATAATAATAAATACCAACCGGGAAAACGCTGATATAACCAGACAGTACCATAAAAGAATTTAACTACTGACTAATGTACTGTGGTCGATTTCAACAATTTAATAAGGATAATATATGTCAGTAACCAACCACAGTTACAATGACAAGCGTGTCGCAATGCTGTGGCTACTAGCTGTAATATTTACGTGTTATTTCAATTTAGGATTTGGTGGTAAGTACACATAGATACATAAGCTCACGCCTATATTCCCCGAAGGGGTAGGCAGAGGTGCATTTCCGCACCCATATTTCGCCATATTTATTAATATATAATTATACAGACGCCATGCTATGTAAGCGTAGAATAGAACTGTAACTATGTTGTCCAACCACCACATTCTGAAAAGGAAAGAAATTAATTAAATAAAAAGAACATACCTCACGCCTATATTCCCCGAAGGGGTAGGCAGAAATGCATTTCTGCACCCACATTTCGCCAGGTATGTATCAGTCGCACGTAATAGGGGGCGAGCCTATTGCCGTTTTTCGGGCACTTTACCAGACTTTGTGCTGCTACTGAAAATTTCCTAATGGAAAAATCCAATAACACTGCCCGATCCGGGAATAGAACCCACGACCTCTAGATCGTACGGCACATATTTGTACCGTTGACGTTGCCCGCCCAGCGCTGCTAAAGAAGTTTTCACTTCAAAAAACACTGTAAAAGGATATTTTAAATTCAATCAATCAATCAATCAGCCTATCACCGTCCACTGCTGAACGTAGGCCTAAATTATTTAACTTTAATCACAAAATTTTAAAATATTATGTAGCCATTTATCTTGATGATTTATATTTTTGCAGATCCAGTTGGAACACAGAAAATTGAACTTAAAGTCGACTCAGAAGAAGATTTTGAAAATGAAAATACACATTTGACGTATAACCATGACAATTTTACCTTATACGAAAATATCCCAACCAAAATTTACGTCAATTCAGGAGATATATATAAATATGGGTAAGTATAATTTCTTGCTTTAACGGTGAAGGAAAACATCGTGATAAAACCTGCACACCTAAAAAGTTCTTAGGAATTTATTAGGTGTGTAGTCCGCCAACCCGCACTAGGCCAGCGTAGTGGACTATGGCCTCAACCCTCTCAATGGTAGAGGAGACCCGTGCTCAGCAGTGGGCGTATATGGGTTGATGAAGAAGAAGTAGTAGTATAGTAGTGCAATCCACATTGCACAAGCGTAGTGGACTAAGGCCTAAAAGCTCCCTGTTGCAGAGGAGGCCTGCCCAGCAGTGGGGCATATGTTTATGGGCTCATGTTTTTTTTAATTCAACCAAATTCCATACATATTTAATAGACATGTTCGATTTGTTTTCAGGTACAGAAAGTGTATGAATCAAGTTATTCTTGCAAGTTTTACCTAAATAAAGGCCTGAAAATATTTGACCCAGTGATATATGAAAATGACACTTATTATACAAAAATCGAATGTCAGTTTGATATAAACATTGAGACTCTCAGTAAGTATTGTTTATACAGGGTGTATTTAGACCATGATCGAAAACTGAGGCAGGTAATAGCGAGGGTGATCACAAACCCAGTGGCGATATTAAAAATCCCGACAAAAAATAAAAATTTTGACATATCCATACAACCATAGGTGTTAAAAGTATGTGGTTTGTATGGAAAACCTCAAAATTTTTATTTTTTGTCGGGATTTTCTTTAATGCCAGGGGGTTTGTAATCACTATCGCTATTACCTGCCTCAGTTTTCGATCACGGTCTAAATACACCCTGTATATTAATTCTTTTAATGTATTATCACTTGCTTTAACGATGAGGGAAAACAACAACAAAAAGGAAATAAAAAGGTAGGAAAAAAGGTGATTAGTATGAAAGTGGATGGATGGACGAGCCGAGGAAGGCCAAAGAAAAGGTGGACGGAATGCGTGACTGAAGATATGAAAGAGAAAGGGGTGAATGACACGACGGGTGATAGACATATATGGAAGTCAAAAACATTCTGCGCCGACCCCAAATAAACTGGGAACAGGACAAGAAGAAGAAGAAGAAGAGAATGACTCTCAAATTGTCTCCCAAACGAGCAGCTTTGCATCTACTAAGTATTTTTAACTTATTTTCAAAAATCCACGGGCCGCAAGTAAGACGTAAGGCGAGCCCGACTACTGGTCTAATTTTATTTTTATTTTTATTTATTTAGGGGTTTTTATCTAACAAGGATATGGCAACCCCATCATACTTTGTACATACTTATACTACTAATAAAATAAACTGGTCGCTCGCCAAGGCTGTCGAAGGTAATTTTTGCCAGCCTAGTCTCCCGCCACTGCGTAAGGATGATCACAGCCTGGCCCATAGTGCAAAGGAGAAGGCCGATCTCCTGGCCCAATCCTTTGCCTCGAACTCGACCCTGGATGACGGTGGAGCCACTCCACCAGTTATACCCAGGTGTGAGAGTCTCCTGTCTGACATCAGATTTAATCATCGTGTTGTCAGACGGGAGCTCAGGCTTCTCGACATCCGAAAGTCGAGTGGGCCGGATTGTATCCCCGCGGTGGTTCTTAAGACGTGCGCCCCTGAGTTGACCCCCGTGCTCACGCGCCTGTACCGCCTTTCCTACAAAACCAACAGGGTCCCAGCTTCTTGGAAGGTTGCACGTGTCCACCCAATCCCTAAAAAGGGAGACCGGTCGGACCCTTCCAACTATAGGCCGATAGCGGTCACATCCCTTCTCTCCAAGGTCATGGAGCGAGTTATTAATACTCAGATCCTAAGGTACCTTGAGGATCGCCAGCTGATTAATGACCGTCAATATGGCTTTCGACACGGTCGGTCAGCTGGCGATCTTCTCGTGTACCTCACGCACCGCTGGGCGGAGGCCTTGGAGAGTGGGGGTGAGGCTATTGCCGTCGGCCTAGACATTGCGAAGGCGTTCGACCGAGTGTGGCACGGCGCCCTTCTGGCGAAGCTTCCAGCATATGGGATCCCCGAGGGACTCTGCAAGTGGATCGCCAGCTTTTTGGATGGTCGAAGCATCAAGGTCGTCGTTGACGGCTGTTGCTCCGAGTCCATGACCATTAACGCTGGCGTTCCTCAAGGTTCGGTGCTATCGCCGACACTCTTTATCCTGCATATCAATGACATGCTTTCTATCGAAAGCATGCATTGCTATGCAGATGATAGTACGAGTGACGCGCGATACATCGGCCAACAGAATGTCCCTCGGAGTACCGTTGGGGAAAGACGGTCACAACTTGTGTCTGAAGTCGAGAGCTCTCTGGGGCGGGCTTTCGAATGGGGAGAAAAGAACCTGGTTCAATTCAACCCTACGAAGACACAAGTTTGCGCGTTCACTGCGAAGAAGGATCCATTCGTCATAGCGCCACAGTTCCAAGGAGTATCTCTCCAGATCTCCGAGAGTATTGGGATCCTCGGCGTCGAAATTTCGAGCTTAGTCCAGTTTAGGAGTCATTTGGAGGACAAAGCCAAATTGGCTAGTAAGAAGTTGGGTATCCTGAACAGAGCCAAGCGGTACTTCACGTCGGGTCATAGGTTGTCGCTCTACAAGGCGCAAATCCGGCCCCACGTGGAGTACTGCTCGCATCTCTGGGCAGGTGCCCCAAAATACCAGCTCGACCCACTTGACTCCTTACAGCGACGGGCCGTTCGAATCGTCGATGATCCCGATCTCACGGAGAATCTACAGCCGTTAGGACTGCGGAGAGACTTTGGGTCTCTTTGTGTGTTCTACCGGCTGTTCCATGGGGAATGCTCCGAGGAACTGTTCGGGTTGGTACCGGCATCGCCGTTCTACCATCGCACCACCCGTCACCGCAGTAGAGTTCATCCATTTCACCTGGAGACGTACCGTACCCGTACGGTGCGTTTCCAGAGGTCTTTCTTACCACGTACGTGCAAGCTCTGGAATGAACTCCCTGCGTCGGTGTTCCCCGAGCGCTATGACATGGCCTTCTTCAAACGAGGCTTAAAAAGAGCATTTTCCTCACGGTAGGCAGCGGCGTGGCTGTGCCCCTGGCATTGCCAAGTCCATGGGCGACGGTGACCGCTTACCATCAGGCGGGCCGTCAGCTCGTCTGCCTGCTAAGGCAAATAAAAAAAAAAAAAAAAAAAAAAAAAAACTTATAAATACACATGTAATACATGTGTAATACATGTTATCCATGTTATAACTTATTATAAAAACTGAAACATACGATACACTTAAAGACGAACTTTTCTTGCAGGACATTCTAAAAACTATTTGAGTCTAGTAGCGGGAGGGGCGACCGTCTTTCTGATTGCACTTATCATTTTGTTTGTGTTGCTGAGAGTGAGGAGACGTAAGGTACGTACCTACATACAGGGTGTATTCAGACCGTGAGCGGATTAGCTAAGATGATTACAACCCGGTAAAGAAAATCCCGATGAAAAATAAAAATTTTAACGTTCCCCATACAAACTCCATATATTTAATAAGGATGGTTGTGTTGAAAACGTCAATTTTTTTTGTTTTTTGTCGGGATTTTTTTATCACCTTAGTTTTTTCACCTTAGTTTTCGATCTAGGTCTAAATACACCCTGTATACTTCTAAAGATTACATGTTTTCTGGCTCGACAAATGTAGTGTAGGCCGCCCTCTGGCTAGGTGGGGTGACGATATCCGCGCGGTGGCAGCGGTTGGATGAAGGCCGAAGATCGAGCCCAGTTGAGTGCCATAGGAGAGGTCTATTTCCAGCGGTGGAGGTGAATGAGGCTCGTGGTGATGACGATACTAATTATCTACATTCCGTTTGTCAAACCATGTTTTCGTAATACCACACCCTAATAGTGAATTTTAAGGGAAACCCGCTTAATAGTTTAGCTGGATTGATGATCTAAAATTCGATCCACAATCTTTATCGAACATAAATGTATGTGTAAATTATCTGATTTTTTGTCGAAATATTAAATATTATTGTTTAAGATAATACTATTTTTAAATAAATAGTTTAAGAGTGACAACAGAAAAGAACTTGTGACTCGATTTGAATAAGAATGATTGACTTTGTCATTGACGATTGGGAATTTTGTCAGGCAAATTGGGGTTCTAGGGTACTACGGTAGTATCTTCTTCTTCATCAACCCATATACGCCCACTGCTGAGCACGGATCTCCTCTACCATTGAGAGGGTTTAGGCCATAGTCCTCCACGTTGGCCTAGTGCGGGTTGGCGGACTACATACCTAAGAAATTCCTAAGAACTCTTAGATGTGCAGGTTTTATCACGATGTTTTCCTTCACCGTTAAAGCAAGTGATTATTCAATGTGAATACACACATAACTTCGAAAAGTCAGAGGTGTGTGCCTGGGGTTCGAACCCGCGTACGTATACTACGCGTATACTACGGTAGTATATTGCCAGAATTTTTGAACTCGTCTTTATCACTTATCTTTGTTCGCAGTTACGGAAGACTTATACAAGCTTGAGCCACAGTAACCAGAACACAAAACCGAAGACTACACTTAATATCCACTATGCAGCACCAGTAGACATACTAGAAGTTAAAACTGAATACACACTGCCATATAATCAACAACTTGAAGATATTTACGCAAAACCAACGTCTAAAAATATGAAAGATGATATGAAAGCCAAAGATTTGAAGTACGCTGAGCTTGAGTTAAGTAGTACAGATGATAACACAGCTGGAAGACCTAAAATCAGAGGTCTAGAGGCTGTAGAGTGTGCATATGCAGAACTAATGTCAAATAAGCAAGATTTTCATGATAAGGCAACGCCTAAAGCCACAAGAGACAAAGAATTGAATTCAAATATGAATAATAAAAGAATCCTTGAACCAAATTATTGTGATGTTGGTATGTTAAAGAACAAATGAAGGATTAAAATTGTAAAAAGCAATCATTGGGATTAAATATATTTTTAACTATGGACTATGGCCTAAACCCTCTCAATGCTAGAGGAGACCCGTGCTCAGCAGTGGGCGTATATGGGTTGATGAAGATATTTTTAACAGGATGTAATCTGTACTTTAGTTGCAGTTTGATTTGCCAATTCTTTTTATCTGCTCTCCTTATAATGGTCGTAGTGTCATCATTTAGGAGGCCTTCATTTTTTTTACATTTATATCATTAGTTGTGTGATGGTAGTAGAATGAACAGGTGACAGACAAGCGGTGGCACTCGTCCACATACTAAATACTGTGTATTTCCTTTCTTATCTTATTCACTTCATCAGACCCACTTTGTACGGGCCTCCTCTACTATAAGAGTTTAAGCCTTAGTCCTTAAGAATATATTTAATGCTAAACTTCTATAAATTTCTTACGATGCTATTGAAAGGATTTAATCTAAAGATGGTCCTGTTACATTTATCGTAAAAGATGTAAATGAATAAATGTCTTCACCCTCAAATGCTTTTATTTAAGTACACTATTAACTTTGAATATTTCGACGACAAATCTGCAACAGTTGTTTTCGTTTATAAAAATAAATGATAAAATACGACTACTAACTAATTTCAATTTTCTTTTCCCACATCCCACGTATATTTGGTAAATTACCTACTTAATTTAAAATCATTCCTTTTAAATTAACCTAAATATGCTCAGTAAACTATACATTTAGGGATGGGTCGTCGACGTACATATTTAAGGTTAAGGAATCGAGATCGTTTCTCTGCGCTGATAGACTAGTCGAATTTGTCGACTAGTCTTCGAAATAACATCATAAAGCTTTGCACATCGTTTCAGTAGCTTTAGAAACTATTCGTTGGATAACTACAACCAAATAATAAAACCTTTTCAATTTAAATAGCATAGCATATATGGATACGTCACATTGCTAGGCACAGGCCTTTTCTACCATTGAGAGGGTTTAGTCCTTACGCTGGCCTAGTGCGGGTTGGCGGACTACACACGTAAGAAATTCCTAAGTCATTTTTAGTGTACAGGGTCTCTCACGATGTTTTTCTTCACCGTTAAGTAAGTGATAATTAATTTAACACACAACTTCAAAGAGTCGAAGGTGCCTGGTGTTTGAACCCGCGAACTTTTCTTAAATATGCGAACCAAAAATTGACTTTAAAATGGTCGTATGAAACTGCGTTGTCACTTTGTTTTAAATTAATTATCAAGCAGGAAACGCACCGAGTTTTGTTTTATAATTGCATAATTTAGTCATCGCCTTTTTATTCATACATTACTAATTACTATACAGGATGTATTAAGAAAGAGATCGAAAAATAAGGCAGGTGAATTAAGATGATAGAAGATAGTAAAACTGCCTCGTGGTTCCGCGGTACAAGTATGTGCCGTGCGATCTAGAGGTCCTGGGTTATAACAACAAACCTGAGCTATAACAACCGGTAGCCTTTCATGATTGCAGTTACATTATGGTTGGCTTAATTCTAATTTATAGTCAGCCTATCGCCGTCCACTGCTGAACGTAGACCTCTTCAATAAAGCGCAAACCATCCCGGTGTTGAGCAGCCCTCATCCAAAAGTTAATCCATACATCAATTCTAATTTACATAGCTTAAATAACAAAGAAATACATCCAACAGTCACATAAAATAATAATAATAAAAAATAACATATCGTGTTGCTGAGGGAGTTTCTTGCCGTTTCTTCTCCACAGCGATAACACGTTTCGAAGCGGCTTAAGTTTAAAAAATATATACATACATAATGACGATTCAAAAGTACTTGTGAAAGTCATATTGAATAAAGATTATTTGACTTTGACTTTGACATACATAGCTTTGACACCACATTAAGATACGAGTCTTGTGCCATGGGATCAGAAACTACGAGAGACTTTTAGGTCTTATAAACACCATTCCCGAAAATATATCTGTGGATCACGCAAACATTTGTCTCGGTACGGATTGACGCGGCCTCGCGTTTCACAAGCTGGTGTCTAGTCAACTGTCAATACTAACATTATAAAGCTGAAGAGTTTGGTCGTTTGAACGCTAGGATCTCAGGAACTACTAGTCCGATTTGAAAAATTCTCTCACTGTTAGATAGCACATTTATCGAAGAAGGCTATAGGTTATATATCATCACGCTATGACTAATAGGAGCGAAGCAGCAATAAGAATGTTTCAAAATCGGGGATATTTTTTTCCAAATAAATGCGTTATTAATTATAAGTATTAAATTTAAAAGATTTCTTCCCTTAACATAATTTGATTCCAATGAGTATCTTAGAAGATATTGCAGTTTTAAAATATTGATCAAGCGCGCAATAATGATGCACAAGGCGCCGACCGGCTATTCACGTTTAAACAATTTGACCGAATTGTATGATTTTTGGTATGGACATAAATAGGACTCAGAGAAGTAAAATAGAATACAACCTATTTTCTTTCTGAACTCAACTCTGTTGTAAACCCTGTGGCAAAAGCTGTAAATAATAAAATTACCGTTATATTCATTGACAACGGTACCCTAATTCGCTTTACATTACGTTGTTAAAAGCAAATTCATTTCAGTCGTTAGTCAGCTTTCTGACTGCAGAAGTCACAATGGGTTTCCTTGAAGACAGGGACTTGGAAAATGTTCCAGGAATCCCCGAGTTTTATAAAGGAAAATCAATTTTCATAACAGGAGGAACAGGTTATTTTTTAACAATACTTTAAAGGAGATAGAAATGAGTTTTACATCTTTGTAAATTTACGTCCTTTTTTATCACTCGTTATAAATGTGCCATGTTAACAAGAAGCAAAAAAGATCTTAACAGTCGACATCTTTGTGTTCTAATTTTATGCCATGGAAACTTGTGGTTCCAGGTTTGATTCCCAGGACTTGTGTAAGTGGTAAAATCAAAGAGTAAATAAATAGTTAATAGGAGAATAAAGACTGGAAACCTTTGAAAAAGCAATGTGCTCCCCTCTTACTTTTGCCTACCTTTAGGGTGCAGGCGTGGTATCATCAGCAGCAGCAGGCCTCATAAGTCCTACTGCTGGGCACGGGCCTCCTCTACTGCTAAAATTATGTCTCAGTCCATCATGCAGGCCTAGTGCGGGTTAAGGGACTATCTCTTCATCAACTCCTATACGCCCACTGCTGAGCACGGGTCTCCTCTACCATTGAGAGGGTTTAGGCCATAGTCCACCACGCTGGCCTAGTGCGGGTTGGCGGACTACACACCTAAGAAATTCCTAAGAACTCTTAGGTGTGCAGGTTTTATCACGATGTTTTCCTTCACCGTTAAAGCAAGTGATAATTCAATGTGAATACACACATAACTTCGAAAAGTCAGAGGTGTGTGCCTGGGGTTCGAACCCGCGACCGCCGAGATTCTCGACCGCGCGCCTTAACCTCGAGGCCATCACTGGGACTATATACCTTAGAAATTCCTAACTACTTTTAGGTGTGCAGGTTTCACCACGATGTTTTTCTTCTCCGCATATTCTTGTTCTTTCAGGATTCGTCGGTAAAATTCTGATTGAGAAGCTCCTGTATTCCTGTACTAATTTGGATAAGATTTACTTACTTCTCCGGCCGAAGAGAGGAGAAAATGCTGTTGAAAGGCTTAAGAAACTGTATGATTGGCAGGTAAGCTTTTGATCAATTTTCGCCAATCTAAATTCGTTTAATATTAGTTGTTTCGTAAGAAAATTTGTAACAATAATAAGGGATGGTAGTTAGAAGGTAGTTATGTTATTTTAAATCTGAATAGTCCATTTTCGTGGCTTAGACACACGGTCGAGAATCTCAACTGTCGCGGGTTCAAACCCCAAGCACACAGCCCAGATTTTTAGGTGTGCAGGTTTCATCATGAAGTTTTCCATCACCGTTAAAGCAAGAAGAGACAATTCAATGATTCCGTTAAAGACAATTCAATGTGAATACACACATAACTTCGAAAAGTCAGAGGAGTGTGCCAGGGGCTCGAACCCGCGACCGCCGAGATTCTCGACCGCGCGCCTAAACCTCGAGGCCATCACTGCTCTGTCTAGTCTTAAGGCCGACCAATCAAGGACAGCCTTAGGACAATTCTACATTTTAGTATTGTGATTTCACAATCTCGCGAAATAGATTATAATATAACATATTATATATATGTCGGAGAATGATGATTTTCACTATCATCTTCATTAATGATTGCGTGTTTCGTGGGCGTCATGAGGGTCAAATGCGAGCACAAAACACAATGTTCACAGTTATTCACAATTTTATTACGTAATTACAAAATAATTGAACAGCAAGACCGAGCAGCGGGTTCAGGGCACCGATCTTGCATTTACTATCCACAATCCAACTCAATTGATAAACATCACTCCAAAACAATGTGCAACACATCTGCCAACCAATCAAGATATATCTGCCTAGAACGCCGCTCTAGAACGTGCTTCTACACGTTCTCAGCTCTCATTGGTCATTCAAGCTTTTCATATTTAGAATACAAAACTAAATTTAAGAAACATAATGAAAGTGACATCTAATGAGGTTTATACATTCTTCTTGCAATCAACTATGAACTCGACTCATGGCGTCCTCCGACATATATATAATATATCTATATTCTTTTTATCGCAGGTTAAACAACAATCTAATTAACAATTTCCAAAGTTGTATGACCTGCATAATTAATTGTTATTCATTTATTGCACTTTAAAACTCACTCCTTTCTTTAACTTGAAACTTTGCATATACTTGAATATGTATGAAAATAAAAAAAATATTCTAGAATTACACATGTCTAAAAGCAGTGATGGCCTCGAGGTTTGGGCGCGCGGTCGAGAATCTCGGCGGTCGCGGGTTCAAACCCCAGGCACACACCTCTGACTTTTCGAAGTTATGTGTGTATTCACATTGAATTATCACTTGCTTTAACGGTGAAGGAAAACATCGTGATGAAACCTGCACACCTAAGAGTTCTTAGGAATTTCTTAGGTGTGTAGTCCGCCAACCCGCACTAGGCCAGCGTGGTGGACTATGGCCTAAAAACCCTCTCAATGGTAGAGGAAACCCGTGCTCAGCAGTGGGCGTATATGGGTTGATGAAGAAGACACATGTCTGCGCTGTAAAGGGCCCCATACACGGTACAATTCGTCTGTACGATCGATGTGATGAAAATCGAGACGATTGATCGCATCAAACATTTTAATACATTCATCATCATCAGCCTTCATTTCGTCCACTGTTGGACATATGGCTCTCCTATGGCACGCTACTGGGCTCGATCTTCAGCTCTCCTCAATTTAAAAAAAAAATAAAATAAAATAAAAAAATGTTCATTTACCACAAAAACACAATATTTTCTTAAAACTATT
Organism: Cephonodes hylas; assembly: GCA_030295005.1. Classification (NCBI taxonomy): domain Eukaryota; kingdom Metazoa; phylum Arthropoda; class Insecta; order Lepidoptera; family Sphingidae; genus Cephonodes; species Cephonodes hylas. The sequence goes on along the minus strand of AP025387.1, from coordinate 3,446,426 downwards.
GTTACACATTTTTGCTAGAATGTTTTGCGAATTAGAGTTAGTTTTATTATAATTTAGACAGCCCCGTGGCGCAGTTGGCTAGACACCAGCTTGCGAAACGAGAGGCCGCGGGTTCGATTCCCGCACCGAGACAAATGTTTGTGTGATCCACAAATATTTGTTTTGGGTCTGGGTGTTTGTGAGACCGAAGTCTCTCGTAGTTTCTGATACCCACGACACAAGACTCGTATCTTAATGTGGGGTCAGGACTATGTGTGTGACTGTTGGGTGTATTTATTTATTTTAATTGCCAGAGGGCCCCAAATTAGGCAAAGCCTGTATCTTAGGGATCAACAACTGTTACTTTTTACGATTTAATACATTAATCAAAGTAAATCGTTAACGATCTTGACACACACCATCGATTCATCGTTTCGATCGGTTTGACGCGACGGATCTTACAGACGAATCGTACCGTGTATGGCGCCCATAACGTTGAGGTCCCTGTTTCGATTCCATTGTCAGGCGAACTGTTATTCAGGTTTCTATAATAAAATTCTCAGTAGCAGATATTCTAGTTATATGCTCAAAAAATGGTGATAGTTGAGCGTATTGGTGATTTTTAGGCACATTTCCAGACTCCATGCTATTACTGAGAATTTGCGAATGCAAAACATAGAAATACATTGCCCGAAATTAAAATCAAATACGGCGTTTTTATTTTAAAAAATAACAGTTTTAAAAATTTGACAAGTAAAAATATGTCCCAGTTTTGAACCTCCAACAATCGGAAGCTTACAACGTCAATCAAAGGTAATGAATTAAAATTACAATGTATAATTTATAAAAACAAATTTAAAACAATGAAACTGGTAGTCACTTACCTGCCATGACCTTATGTTGTTTTCTCCGAAATATTACGAATAATTCATGAATTACAAAGCATTTTTATTGGACTTTATAATTAGGCTATTATTGAAAGGTAGGCAGTAAGATAGGCATGGGTTTTTGCACTTAAATATCAATTCATATCATCTTTAAAGGAAGTCTTTCGTCCATAATAATACTTTACTAAATTTTCCGTCTGTTTGAAACCAGATAGAACCAGATATACAGACCTCGTTGAATCTAGAAGGAATTTCCGTGCCTTTCAGCGATTTTGCCATGCCTATTATTGGAAGTCTGTATAACAGTTCGCACGTTAGGTCCAATTTAAGCAATAGTTATCTATCCGTGGTGCGTTAATTGCGTCAAATTTTTTGGGATTTGTAATTGTCTTTCTTTATGTGAGGTTAAACCTCATAGCTCAATGTTTTCTCACCCGCTTTGCTGTGGAGGGAAGTGGACAACTCTTTGTTTTCCAACTCCTCCTTTACATTGCTTTTCTGATTAACTTCGTTGCGGGATTGTGACAATTTAGGTCCCCTTAGATTCGCTGAGCTTCATTGCTCGGCGCCAATACTCTGCGTGCCGCTGTTGATCCTGGAGTACAGGAGTTGCAGTGGCGGGTGTGTGGTGGGATAGGGCATTTTTTGTTTGAAACCAGGCTATAGCCTCGAAAATTGTAAGGCCATCACTTCATTTTTTAGGATTCCGTACTCAATGTGTAAAACGGTGAAGCAATTTATGTATTCACAATGAATTATCACTTGCTTTAATGGTGAAGGAAAACATCGTGATGAAACCTGCACACCTAAAAGTTCTTAGGAATTTCTTAGGTGTGTAGTCCGCCAACCCGCACTAGGCCAGCGTGGTGGTCTAAGGCCTAAACCCACTCAATGGTAGAGGAAGCCTGTGCCCAGCAGTGGGGCGTATATGGGCTGATTATACGCGAGTCCGATTCGCACTTAACTAGTTTTAAATAAACCGGTGATTCTTCCTTAGCATTTATGGAACTAATTTTTTTTCCTATGCTATTTATTATTTCGTTCCAGTGCTTTGACAGACTTCGCAAGGAGAGGCCAGGAGTCTTTGAATCCAAGGTAGTGGCTGTAGCAGGGGATATCCTGGATGAAAAATTAGGTGAGTTGTCAAAGACTGTCTAGTGGTCTCGAGGGACTAGGGTTTGAATCCCGGTTCGAGCGAAGTGTTCCTAGGTTCTTCTTTTAGGAAAATCTCAATAAGAGTATGATAGAACCTTAACCCCTAGATCATACATGTTAGTACAGCAAAATCACGAAGCATATATAATATTTATATACTCAGCCTATCGCCGTCCCCTGCTGAACGTAGGCCTCCCCAAGTGCGCCAACCATCCCGGTGTTGAGCAGCCCTCATACATCCAACACCCGACATTTATATATACTCAGCCTATCGCCGTCCCCTGCTGAACGTAGGCCTCCCCAAGTGCGCGTGTTAGATATATCCATTATTTTATATGGTATATCTAAGTAAATTATTGAATATCTTAGTCGGTAGTCGCGTTTTCGTTAAGTTGAATATTGATTAATAAAACTATTGTAACTACCCGACTACCTGTTGCAATTAGTGGGGATAGCAGACCCTTATAAAAGCAAGCTCGATCGGAACGACAGACAGTTCGTGTCTGGTAGTGGCCATGGCTGGAGCAGTATTATAAAATGGCTAAGATAAGTATATTTCCTTATTTATATAGCTTCCTTATACTGTTAGCCATAATAGTATATTGTACATAACGATAACGATAATGGATAATATATTATATTATGTTTATTGTAATATTGTAAATAATATTGTAATAAAACAATGGACTATACTTACTGAATATCATTTATGAGGTTTCCCATTTACCTTGGATATATACCTATATTTATATACTCAGATCTAACATATAAATTTAACATCAGAAGTGGGATAAGTACAGCAACGCCCATCTAATATTGTTTTCTGTTCAAGGTTATTTCGTCGACTCTACCTGAGGACCAAGTGTAAGCTAATCGTCGTGTGGTCCCAGAAACAGTGAACTACTTGGCTACGAATTTAAGAGGAATAATAGTGTCCAGCAGACTGCTGCCCACTATTCCACTCAAGCTTCTAGGTTCTTGAAACGCTTCCAGGACAAGCGTTGCATAAAGACCTAATTTATTAATACCAAAAAGGGTAATCCTCATTGTCTGATTAGTTTCAAGAGTTGCTTCACCAGCCAAATGAAATGAACCTTCCGTCAATTTGCAAATTTTACCAACTTTCGAAACGTCCCGCACCGCGACGAATCTTTGTGTGATCCACAAATGTTTGTTTCGGGTGTATTTATTATATACCATGATTAAAATTTTTGAATTCAAATATTAATCCAATGGGTAAAATATGGTACGAAATAGTTTTGTCCTTACAAAATTAAAATTTTATATAACAAAAGGGATTTTGAGAATTTGGAAACCCAAATATTGGTCGATATGATTCCAGACTCTATCTGGAAAAAAGGTACGAAACATATTGCAAAAAAATCTACCCTACTCTTAATTATACATCCCAGATATGACACACTAGATGTTCTCTATTATAAGAATTGCCATGCTTAATAAAATAAAAATTATGATGGCTTATTGGAATAATTATGGCTAATTGAAAATAACGAAATTTACAAGGGGATATCATCCTCGTCTTGTGTAAAGGAAACACAACTTACCATGGATCAAAACATGGTATAAAATTAAGTGGGTAAACCAACCATTCCGCTGCATACTGGGGACCAAAGCCTAAATCAAAATCATCCTTTATTCAAATGGACTCTCGCACATTCTTTTGAATCGCCAATAAACTTAAATTGCACTGGGACTTTCTCATTTTTAAACCAGATTAAAAATATCTTGTTTAAGTATTAGATTGCTTCACTAATCTCTCAGGCCACTGGACTTGTTACACGGTTCCCTACGTTTTACTTGATTCATTGCGAAAGTCTCCAACAGACAAGTAGAGATTTACCATCATAAATATGCGAAGCATGTCTTTTACAGAAATGTCAGACTGGCCAAGCGATATTTTTAAAGTGCAAATGATACAGTTGTTCAAAATATTCCACGGATTTTCTGCCTATAAGGCTCTTCATTGGTAAAAAAAAATATATTATATCAATGTCCCATCTATATATCATCTGTTAAATCAACTGACAAAAAATAAATAAATTATATACTCCTTATTCCCGGTAATGTCATGAAAGATAATCGATGGTTGAATATGAAGATAATTATGATTACTACGAAAGCCGTTTGACTATGATGACTGAGTATGACTATGACAAATAAAACTATCGATGTTTTGAAAATGAAGACGACTATGATTAATATAATTATGAATATTATGATGATTGTAAAGATTATGATGAAATAATGATGAAATTATGATGAAATTATGATGAAATTATGATGAAATTATTATGATGAAAATATTATGAAATTATGATGATTATGATTATGGAGATCATGATTTGAGATCATGACGATTATGATGGACTATGGTGAACTAAAATATTAATACATACATATATATCGATGATGAAGCCCAGTTGTGTAAGTCATTCACCGTCTGCAAGTGATTAAGCTTCACTGTTGCGGGTGAATGCCCAATGAAAGGTTGAATCGAAAAAAAGTATTTATTCATTACTAATATATAAGTATTTATTCATTACTAATACTTATTCATTACTAATATATTTATTTAACCTAAGCTGATGTTATGTCATAGACATTCACTGTCGCGGGTGATTAAGCTTCACCGACTGCGGGTGATTGATACATCAGTGAGGTATTATTAACAAATTAACAAATATATATATATATATATTATAACCAATAATAAGGATAATATTGTTTTTTCTATTATGTTATTTTTATTAATTACTTACAATTATATCTTATACGACAAGTAACTAGTATAGTATTTAATTCCGTACTGTTATATCTTTCTACACAAACGGCTATGGTCGTGAAAGAATTTTATGGTGTACTTCGACAACGAAGTACATGTCAGTATGGCCGAGTAGGGACTATTAGTACACTAAAGTCAATTGTTCATTGATCATTTAAAGGTATAAACGGCCAAAGAAAAAAAAAAAAAGAAAAAAAGAAAACAACACAAGATAAAAAAGAAGAGCAAAAATGATATAAGAATATATTAATATTAAATTAATAATAATGTTAATTAAATTGGTTATGTATTTGACTAATTGGTTATATGTCTAATATTGACGTTAGTGATATATAATTTTATAATTGTGTAATTAGTTGTATTAGGTCAACCATGGATCAGAAGCTTGGACCTTACAGAAGATGTTCTCGAGATGTGGTGCTGGAGGAAAACGCTTCATATTACGTGGACTGCATTCCGCACCGACACGTCCATTCTTGGCGATCTCCAAATCAAAACCAGACTTTCTACCATCTGCTTCCGCCGAATACCGGAGTTCTTTAGTCGCAAAGCCAGAAAAGATGGAGATAGACTTCAACGATTGATGGTCACTGATAAAGTCGAAACATCCGAGGAGCCGGTGACCCGTCAGATGGTCGAACCAAATCTACTCGACGAATAATTCGGGACTCTACAGGAACAAGTGGCGCAGCATAGTAAAGAGGACAACGACTGTTGGTGCTGGGGATCACGACCCTCAGCAATAAAGAAAACTACGCGAGGAGGGAGGTCATTAGTTAGATAAGTATATAATAATTAGTTATATGGTTGAGTAGAGTAATTATATTGAATAAATTGTAATTGATATTGAATCGATACAATATTGATATTAAATTAATTTTAAAATGAGAACGGTACTTCGGGGACGAAGTACAGGTCAGTATGGCCGTGTTAGATATATCCATTATTTTATATGGTATATCTAAGTAAATTATTAAATATCTTAGTCGGTAGTCGCGTTTTCGTTAAGTTGAATATTGATTAATAAAACTATTGTAACTACCCGACTACCTGTTGCAATTAGTGGGGATAGCAGACCCTTATAAAAGCAAGCTCGATCGGAACGACAGACAGTTCGTGTCTGGTAGTGGCCATGGCTGGAGCAGTATTATAAAATGGCTAAGATAAGTATATTTCCTTATTTATATAGCTTCCTTATACTGTTAGCCATAATAGTATATTGTACATAACGATAACGATAATGGATAATATATTATATTATGTTTATTGTAATATTGTAAATAATATTGTAATAAAACAATGGACTATACTTACTGAATATCATTTATGAGGTTTCCCATTTACCTTGGATATATACCTATATTTATATACTCAGATCTAACATATAAATTTAACACGCGCCAACCATCCCGGTGTTGAGCAGCCCTCATGCATCCAACACCCGACATTTATATATACTCAGCCTATCGCCGTCCCCTGCTGAACGTAGTCCTCCCCAAGTGCGCGCCAACCGTCCCGGTGTTGAGCAGCCCTCATACATCCAACACGCGACATTTATATATACTCAGCCTATCGCCGTCCCCTGCTGAACGTAGGCCTCCCCAAGTGCGCGCCAACCATCCCGGTGTTGAGCAGCCCTCATACATCCAACACGCGACATTTATATATACTCAGCCTATCGCCGTCCCCTGCTGAACGTAGGCCTCCCCAAGCGCGCCAACCATCCCGGTGTTGAGCAGCCCTCATACATCCAACACGCGACGCCTTTCTCAAGTCACATACATACATACACGCCTATATTTCCCAAAGGGGTGGGCAGAGATGCTTTTCAGCACCCACATTTCGCCAGGTATGTGTCAGTCCCACAAAATAGGAGGCGAGCCTATTGCCGTTTTTCGAGCATTTATCCAGACTCCGTGCTACTACTGAGAATTTCTTAATAGAAAAAGCCAATAACACTTTGCCCGACCCGGGAATCGAACCCAGGACCTTTAGATCGCACGACATATACTTGTACCGCGAGACCACGAAGCAGTCTGAAGTCAATATTTATTAATTCTTTTTTTACAGGTATATCCAAAGCAGACAGAAATACGTTGACTGAAAACATCGATGTCGTATTCCATGTGGCTGCTAGTGTAAGGTAAACTATAATTATTAAAAACTACTTTTTTATTAGTTAAAGCCGTGATGGCTTCTAGGTTCGAGGCGCACGATCGCGTGTTCATATCCCAAGCACCATAGATCATCGATTCCTAACCTGTGGTCCGCGGACCCCTGGGGGTCCGCGAGTATATGTATGGGGGTCCGCGGTGTCATCTCTGGACCATACATAAATGATAATGTCTCGTAATCGCTACGCTTACTTAACAATGTTTTTATTAAAGGGGTCCGTGAAAACTGTCCCTAATTTCCTAGGGGTCCGTGGCTGAAAAAGGTTAGGAAACGCTGCCATAGATTAAAGTTATGTGTGTAATTACAATGATCACTTACTGCAACGGTGAAGGAAAACATCGTGAGGAAATCTGCAACACCTAAAAGGTCTTTGGAATTTCTTAGAAGACCTAGCGTGGCGGACTATGACCTAAACCTTCTCAGCGGTAGAGAAGTTGCCCAGCAATGGACGTATATGGGCTGATGATGATGACACATCCCACTGTTGGGCACGGGCCTCCTGTACAACTACGAGGGTTTATGAGATGTAAGTGATGAAAATAATGTTTTTTAATATTTCAGATTTGATGATCACTTATCATACGCAGTAAGATTAAACTTGAAGGGAACCATCGAAATTCTCGAATTGGCGAAAGAAATGAAGAGGCTATCGGTAAGTATATAATACTTAAGTTTTATAATGATGTAAAAAGACGGTGATCGGAAACTAAGACAGGTGATAGCTACGGTGATAACAAATACAGTGATGATAAAAAATTTAAAAATTTATGATGTTTTTCTGACAACCATACCTGTCTCATTTTTCTTCTCTTTCTCTTTCTAAGTAAATTTGTAGTATTTAGTGTGTAGTCCACCAACCCAAGCAGTGATGGCCTCGAGGTTTAGGCGCGCGGTCGAGAATCTCGGCGGTCGCGGGTTCGAACCCCAGGCATACACCTCTGACTTTTCGAAGTTATGTGTGTATTCAAATTGAATTATCACTTGCTTTAACGGTGAAGGAAAACATCGTGATGAAACCTGCACACCTAAAAAGTTCTTAGGAATTTCTTAGGTGTGTAGTCCGCCAACCCGCACTAGGCCAGCGTGGTGGACTATGGCCTAAACCCTCTCAATGGTAGAGGAGACCCGTGCTCAGCAGTGGGCGTATATGGGTTGATGAAGAAGAGTCCACCAACCCTTACTAGGTATACTTAACTCTCTTAGTTGTAAAGGCCCGTGCCCAGCAGAGATATGGGCTAATGATGACAAATTTTATGATTTAGATGTGTTTTTTGTTTATCCTTTTCAGGCCCTCATCCATGTGTCTACTTCTTACTCAAACACAAACAGAAACCCAATAGAAGAAGTAATGTACCCGCCTCATGTTAACTGGAGGGATCTTCTAGAAGTTAGCAAGAACGTAGACTATGATACTCTCGATATTTTGACTACAAAGTGAGTAGAAGTTAATTAATTATTTAATAAATAAATTTTGGAAGCCTTTGGGGGAGGCCTTTGACTATGGGCGCTTTGGGCTGATGATGATGATGATGAAAATACACGCAACCTCATACATAGTTCTGACCCAACGCTGGGATACAAGTATTGTGTGTAGACACCAGCTTGCGAAACGAGAGGCCGCGGGTTCAATCCCCGCACCGAGACAAATGTTTGTGTAAACCACAAATATTTGTGTCGGGTCTGGGTGTTTGTGGCACCGAAAGTCTCTCGTAGTGTCTGATACCCACGACACAGGTCTTGTAACCTAGTGTGGGGTCAGAGCTATGTATGTGACTGTTGGGTGTATTTATTTATTATATTTGCAGGTACCTAGGTGATATGCCCAACACGTATACATTCACGAAACAGTTGGCAGAACATACAGTTTACGAGCAACAGGGTCTACTACCTGCTGTCATTGTCAGGCCTTCCATTGGTAAGATATAACCAGAATCCTTTGTAATCGCGACTTGCTAAACCAATCTGAAAGTCCATAATGATCTAAAGCAATCTATGATGTTTAGACTTATTATACAAGGTGTACTCAGACCAAAACACCACTTAGAAAGGCAAATCATCCTGGGCCAAATGGACGGCAGGCGTGCACGTGGGAGGGCGCCTTCAAGATGGTCTGACGCGGTGAGGGATGCGGTGGGAGGCAGCATGCACCGTGCGGTTCACACCGCCTATAACCGCACTCAATGGAAACTGATCCTGCGTGGTCGCGATCCTCAGCACTGAGGGAACGAGGCAGAAGAAGAAGAATTCAGACCTTGATCGGAAACTAAAAGTTAAGCTGATCACAAATCCCCTGGGCTTGAAGAAAGTCCCGACAAAATTTAAAAATAATTGACCTTTTCCTAACAACCAGATGCATTTAATTACATATGGTTGTATGTTCTTACTAAACAAGTATCATTCCTCGGCGGTATTGTGGGTGTTCACGGGCAGTGCTGACCACTTATCATCAGGTGGCTCACTAGCTCGTTTGCCTCCTTTCTCACACAAAAATCTGTATCAAGTTAGTTTTCTTTTTGTATTTCAGTGGTTTCAAGTATCAGCGAACCAATGCCAGGTTGGATAGACAACTTCAACGGCCCTGTTGCTCTCTTCGTTGGATATTCTAAGGGTAAGATTATTTATTCACGCCGTATATTACGTACTTTAACGGTGAAGGATCAAAATTGAATTAAAACTTGCACACCTTAAATAATCTTAGGATTTAGGTAGTTCACTATTAAGAATAGTTCAAACCCCAGACATACATCTCTGATTATTCAAAATATATTCAAAATTAATAATGATATACTAACTTTAACGATGAGAATATCTAGGGGAAACCTTACTAAAAATCCTTAGTTATGTAGTACGCAAACCTGCTCTAGGCCAGTCTGGCGGACTAAGACCTAACCCCTCTCAGTTGTAGAAGAGGTCCGAGCACGAGCAGTGCAACTTATATCAGTCAAAATTATCTTTATTCCAATAGACTTTTTACAAGTCCTTTATAATCGCCATCTTTAAACTATGCTGCTGCTGCTAATAATGATTATGATAATGGTAATGATAATGGTAATTTGTCTAATATATTTATAGGAATAATGAAAAGCGTGTATGCCCGTGGGGATTTAACATCGGACTACATGCCAGTTGATATTTGTGTCAAAAACCTGATCACTACAGCTTGGATCAGAGGCACTAAGAAGTAAGTAATATACCCACAATTTTTACTGTAGCCCTGACCTCAAAAACGAAGCTTTAGACTTCAAAAGGTTTTTTCGATTTTAATCATATTTTTCATTTCTTTCTATCGGTCAAAAATGTATGTTGGATGTAAAAAAATGTGATTTGACTTTCCAGGTTCGAACCCACTGACCCGATACCGGTGTACAACTGCTGCGCCAACGATGAGATGAGGTTGACACTACAGAGCATCGTGGACAATGCTACAGTCATCGCCCAGGAATACCCAGTGAACGACATGATATGGAACCATGGGATGACTATCACTACCTCGTGGACTTTACACTATATCCTGGTCAGTATCTTATCTTACACCTATATCCTTGAAGGATAGGCAGAGGAGCAGTTTGCATAGGAGTTTTGCAAATATGTATTGTATGGGGCTCCTCTACCATTGAGAGGGTTAATCTCAATAATAGAGGAGCCCCCGCCGGGCAGTGGGACGAACATGGGTTGATGATAATGGTGATGATGAATATTCAAAAATTTCGTGAAGAAAGCTGCACAACTAAATCTAAATCTTTGGGTTGCCAGCGTGATGAACTAGCCACAAAGTTGTGGGGAAGTCCACGCCCAGTAGTGAAACGAGTACGGCCTGATCACAGAACAGCTGAATAAGATTAGAAGGGAAATAGCCAGTATTTAGTATGGGGCCGAGTGTCGCCGCTTGTCTGTCACCTGTTCATTCACACGAGCAATGGTAAACATTTCCAATGAAAATGAAGGGCTGCTTTTGGCTGTTACACATTTATAAAAGTCATGATTTATTTGACGCAACCCGAATTACTAAGAAGCGTGTTTCAAACATATGACAGTGTAATCGTAGGTTCGGCACGCTCGGCATGTGAGCATTTCCTATATGACTTATTTATTCTGTATTATATTTCCATGTTTCAGGTCATTCTAAAACACTTAACACCTGCAATCTTCATAGATTCATTATTGTGGCTGATGGGAAAGAAACCCTTGTAAGTAATTGTATGATGTTCTAACATGCTGTCTCACTCGCACACACACATTTGTAATATTAGTGACGTCATCATACATCTTGTGTCCTTTTCTATTTGATTCGAAAACGTGACCGTTAGATTTGAATTTGTGTTGGCAATACTTGCAATCTTTTTCGATGCAATATTTATGCCCTTACTGACATTTTTTTCCCTTGGTAGCTTGAGATTAATGATCTTTCAAAACGTATTACAGGTTCAATTGTAAATATATACTATCCTACAGACTCTGCACTAAGCGCGGTGTAAAATAAAGCGGATACATTGCAAACAATTTCATTTTCTTATTACTGCGACAGCCCTCGTGGCGCAGTTGGCTAGACACCAGCTTGTAAAACGAGAGGCCGCGGGTTCGATCCCCGCACCGAGACAAATGTTTGTGTGATTCACAAATATTTGTTTCGGATCTGGGTGTTTGTGAGACCGAAAAAGTCTCTCGTAGTGTCTGATACCCACGATACAGGTCTTGTAACCTAGTGTGGGGTCAGAGCTATGTATGTGACTGTTGGACGTATTTATTTATTTATTTACTTCCAGGCTAGTGAAGATTCAAAGGAGAATATTTCGTGCTGGAATTGCTGTATCCTATTTCTGCATTAGAAACTGGATCTTCGATAATACTAACTACTTAGCCCTTAGAGAGTGCATCAAAGAGAAAGATCTAGAACATTTCGACTACAGTATGAAGAAGTTGGTTATAGAAGATTATTACGTCGCCTGTGTTTTAGGGGGGAAGAAGTTTCTGCTAAAAGAATCGGAGGAAAGCTTGCCAAGAGCTAGGAGGCAGTTTAAAACGTTCGTTTTTTTATTTGTCCTTAATACAATATGCAAAGCAGTGATGGCCTCCAGGTTTTGGCGCGCGGTCGAGAATCTCGGCGGTCGCGGGTTCGAACCCCAGGCACACACCTCTGACTTTTCGGAGTTATGTGTGTATTCACATTGAAGTATCACTTGCTTTAACGGTGAAGGAAAACATCGTGAGACAAACTATACATCTAAAATTTCTTAGGCGTGTAGTCCGCCAACCTGCATTAGGCCAGCATGTTGGACTTAGGCCTAACCCCACTCCGCTGTAGATGAGGCCCGTACCCAGCAGTGATACTTAGTTGATGATGATTCCTGTTAATTGAGCCTTAAATTTAAACTTGCGCTCGGATAAAGTTGGATCTTTTTCGCTTGCCAAAGAGAGGCCGCGGGTTCGATCCCTCACCGAGACAAATATTTGTGTGAATGTATTTGTTTCCAGTTTAGGTGTTTGCGAGACCGAAAATGTCTCTCGTAGTGTCTGATATCCACGACACATGAATAACCTAGTGTGAATTCATAGCGCTATGTATGTGACTGTAAAGTGTATTCATTTATTTTATACTAGCGACCCGCCCCGGCTTCGCACGGGTGCAATGCTGATATTTAATGGATGTTATCATACATATAAACCTTCCTCTTCAATCACTCTATCTATTAAAAAAACACCGCATCAAAATCCGTTGCGTAGTTTCAAAGATTTAAACATACAAAGGGACATAGGGACAGAGAAAGCGACTTTGTTTTATACTATGTAGTGATATCTACTAATAGATTTAATTATTTTCTTTCCTTTTCAGAATGTGGTGGTTGGACAACATAGTTACAGTACTATTCTACGCTTACATAGCATGGCGTCTGTATAATTATATATTAACAAATTATATAAATTAATTAAATAATTATGCATTTTATTGCCTACCCTCAACTGGGTTGTTGACTGAAAACTTGCTTTAACGGTACAGGGAAACATCGTGAAGAAACCTGCACACCTAAAAGTTCTTAGTAATTTCTTAGGTGTGTAGTCCGCCAACCCGCACTAGGCCAGCGTGGTGGACTAAATCGTATATTATTCTATAATATATTAAGTATTAAAGGAACATATAATGTAAACCAACAAATAATAGTATAAAAGTATACAATTTACTGAAGTTCATAAAAACAGGAAAAGTATTCAGGAACATCAAATATAATTGTTCCTTGAATTATTTTTGCAAAAAAGAAAGCTTGTAAAATTGTCTGTTACGAATAAACTCAAAAATTGTTAAGCCGATTTTAATGAATTTGACATGGACATAAATTATTATATTTTGGAATAGACGCTGTTTATTTTTTAAATAGTCCATGGAAGCATGTCCAAAATCTAACCTTTAATATTTACAATAGAAATTCAACAATTTTTTGCAACTCCCGTACATTTTTCTAATTAATTTCGTAGCGGGATCATGATAAATTAGGTCCCCATAGATTGTCTGAGCTTCATTGCTCGTCGTCAATACTGTGCGTTGATCCTGACGCACACGAGTTACAGTGGCGTGTGGTGGGATAGGGCCAAAAAGAGAGCTTCAACTATTATAGTTTTCATGAGCGACTTCACAATAAGTTGTTTCAGGTCTCCCTTTAACAAGATTTTCATAAACATAATTCTTTTCGTTCATATATATACATTCTTTTGACAATTCCTCCATTTTTTCGTTGAATTCGTGTAGATTCTGAAAAACTTCGGCATACCCAATATCTGATTTTAGATCTTTATCTATCTTGTTTTGTCCGATATTGTTTCCATGTCCTTCGAAGTCGATTTCTGCATATTTCAGTTCATTTTTATCTGAAGCCAATTTTAAGTATTTGGTACTCGATTCTCCTATATTTTCGTTGTGGGTATCAGTAATTAAACTTACGTCTTTTCTCCGTTGAAGCTGAAATGACATATTAGCTCTTGTATTAGTTATATTTAAAAAAAAAAAATGCAGTGATAGCCTCGAGGTTTGGGTGCGCGGTCGAGAATCTCGACGGTCGCGGGTTCGAACCCCAGGCACACACCTCTGACTTTTCGAAGTTATGTGTGTATTCACATTGAATTATCACTTGCTTTAACGGTGAAGGAAAACATTGTGATGAAACCTGCACACCTAAGAGTTCTTAGGAATTTCTTAGGTGTGTAGTCCGCCAACCCGCACTAGGCCAGCGTGGTGGACTATGGCCTAAACCCTCTCAATGGTAGAGGAGACCCGTGCTCAGCAGTGGGCGTATATGGGTTGATGAAGAAGAAGAAAAAAAAATATGTATATAGGTACTAAATATAACCGAAAAGTTTATTGCCAATAATTTCCCAGCTAGGAATCGCATCTGGATTTTTCACATGAAAATTCAAAGTCTGGAAATGTGTCAAAAATTAAATAAAATTGCATCTAATTTTCTGCTTGAACAGCTATCGGAACTATAAATGCACTTCTGCCTAAGCAATTCTGTCTCATATACCCACCACTGTAAGGCGAGGCTTCTTCACAACTTTGAGGGTTTAGGATATAGCCCACCAAGCTGATTTGTGCGGAATGGCGGACTACACACCTAAGAATTTCCTAATAACTTTTAAATGTGCAGGTTTCATCACGATGTTTTCCTTCACCGTTAAAGTTCATAACTCATTGCGAATACACAAATAAATTTTGAAGAGACAGTGGTGTGCTCATATGGTTTTAAACCTAAAAAACGAATTCGTAATCGAGGAAAAATTATTACGCACTTAAACTATGCAGGAAAAAAATCGTGATGAAACCTGCATACCTAAAAATTCTTAGGAATTTCTGAGGTAGGCAACCGCCAACCCGCACTAGGCCAGCGTGGTAGACGAAATCCTTAACCCTTTCAGTTGTAGAGGAGGCTAATTCTAATAAATATACCTTAATAAACATACCTGTTTTCTTCTGAGCAAGAATATTGCCATGATTAGCAAAAGTATTATAATTACTGCAGTGACGCTTGTCACGTAAATTAAATAATTGTCCTCAACTGTACCTGTTAAAGAAACAAACATTATCATAATCTATCTTACTACAGTAAAAAACCGGTTAAAACGACGGATCGGTTATAAAAACCGAATGGCAAAGTCCTGACGGAATTAACGAACGAATAACTGTTGCTTTAACCTATCAGTTATAACGTCCGAAACATACGGTCCCTTCAATGTCGCTGTATCCGGTTTCGACTGTAATTTAGACTGCCTCGTAGTCTCACGGTTCAAGTATGTGCCGGATATAAGATCCCGGGTCGGGTAGTATTATTGGGTTTTCACACTTGGCGCTGATTACGTTAGGGACCCAGCCCAGCACGGGCTGGAAGACCGGTGACCCCGACATACGCTTCCCGCCCCCCTCCACCGAGCTGGCAGGTAGTAGAGCCTTAAACAGCTTTCCCCTCGAGAACAAAACAAAAAGTGTTATTGTGTTTTTCCCAGTGGCAGATACCAGCAGGCTAAAAAGGCTGGAGCATAGGGCGGCAAATTTTCCCCAATTTTTTGTAACTTTCATAAGACATAGATTTTTTTTAAAACACCGAATTTTTTAATCCGATGGAGCGAAAAAATTTGAATAGCCCACTGGAGGTAAATGTGTAAAACTGGTTTTTTCATTACAAAATTCTGCAGCAGCACCGAGTCTGGATATGTGCCCGAAAAACGGCAATAAGCTCGCCCCCTATTACGTGGGACTGATAAATACCTGGCGAAATGTGGGTGCAGAAATGCACCTCTGCCTACCCCTTAAAAGGATACAGGCGTGAGTATATGTATGTATGTATGATGATCTTACCAAGATCGGAGGAAGCCGCTGGATGCTGGCCGCTTTCAACATAGCCGTTTGGACGTCTTTGTGAGTGGTCTATAGCCAGCTGTGGACGTCTTTTGGATGATGATGACGATGATGGTAATGATGGTGATAATGGTGTTGATGTAGATGATGATGATTGATTCGTTTCCAGTTGGCTTACTGTTGCCGATATCTTTTCAACATTGAAAAACGTAATGATAGTTTGCATATGTTCATATCCACACATTATTTTCGAGAAGTGGTAGTTTTTCTTCATTCGACGATTAAATATTGGTGATGGTTCTACAACATTGCCCATTCCAACTCTTAAGATATCTGCAAATTCAATTAAGTTCATTATGTATAGACTCACAGAACAGTTGAATAACACTAGAAATAGAATTGTGCGTGCCGAGCGTGCCGAACCTACGATTACACTGTCATATGTTTGACACACACGCTTCTTAGTAATTCGGGTGGCGTGTAATATCAACACTTTTAGCTGTGTGTAGTAACATGTCTTAATGTTTGCTTGAAATGTTTATTCATTGGTGGTGTGGTTGTAGTAGAATGAACAGGTGACAGACAAGGGGCGACACTCGTCTCCATACTAAATGTTGACCAATTCCGTTCTATACTTATTCAGCTATTTTGTAATCAGACTGAACTCGTCAATATAAATACACCCAACAGTCTTACAAATAATTCCGACCCCACAATAAGATACATGAAACTACTAGAGACTCTGCTCCCACAAACAACCAGACCCGAAACAAATATTTGTGGGTTAAACATTTGTCTCGGTGCGGGGATCGAACTCGCGTCCTCTCGTTTCATGGTGTCTAGCCAACTGCTATCCAGTGTGTTTGATTAAAAAATACTTACCATCTAACTGCCAGTACTCAGGGCTAAAATTGTGAGTACAATTCACTTGTATAATTTCACCCTCAAAATACTCATATAATATTCTTTTTTCACTGTTACATGGTGCGACACCTAGTATTTTATTCAAATGGAGTCCAGACACATAAATATCTGAAATTTATATTAAATGTATATAATAAATTTTGACGTTTTCCATACAATCATTCATTTGGAGGATTACGACTGACGTTTAAAGGCTTAAAATGAAATTACCATTGTTCTGTACATCTTTGTATAGTTGCACTGTAGTTTTTATTCCACCATAATCACAAACAGCGTCAATTACAGGATGCTGAATCGTATTTTTTTTATTCTTAAATAAAACGGCTGGTTTATCTGGAAAAAAATCGGAGTGAAAACTCATTAGCATTATTATCATATGAAAATTAATGAAACGAAAAGGCAACAATTAAAGAAACATAAATCATAAGATTTAATGTGAGAAAAAATGAGGTAGGAAACATTACAGTGTTTATTTTATTACATGACGAAGCTATAAGGGTTCCCAGACAATTGCGGAACCCTGAAAGTTGCTTCGACTGTCAGGTACTCACCATTGCAAGTCACGTTTAAGTCATTACCATAGTAATTCAATATAAAAGTATTCCCAAGATTTACTCGCAGGAACAAGCCATCAACACGAATGCTATGTTCCTCTGAAAAAAGTCAAATATAAAGATTGTTGTGCCGACCCGCACTAGGCCAGCGTGGTGGACTAAGGCCTAAACTCTCTCAGTTGTAGAGGAGAAATGAATAACGTGCTTTAACGGTGAAGGGAAACATAGTGAGGAAACCTGCACACCTAAAAGTACTTAGGAATTTCTGAGGTGTGTAGTCCGCCAACCCGCTGTAGGTCAGCGTGGTGGACTAAAACCTAAAGTCCTTCAGTTGTAGAAGAGGCCCGTGCCCAGTAGGACGTATCAGGGCTGATGTCGAAGTGTTGTTGCAGAGAATAGTTGTTTTTTTTTGTTTTTTATTTGTCAACAGTCACACACATAGTCCTGACCCCACTTTAAGATACGAGTCTTGTGTCGTGGGCATCAGAAACTACGAGACACTTTTTCGGTCTCACAAACATCCAGACCCGAAACAAATATTTGTGGATCACACAAACATTTGTCTCGGTGCGGGGATCGAACCCGCGGCCGCTCGTTTCGCAAGCTGGTGTCAAGCCAACTGCGCCACGGGGACTGTCGAAGTAGATAGTCGTCCTCTTTTGGGCCCACCACGCTGGCCTAGCGCGGTTTGTAGACATCATCATCATCGTCACCACCACCATAATCATCAGCAGCAGTCTTCTTACATCCAAGCTGGACATAGGCCTCTCCTATGGCACGGCACTAGGCTCGATCTTCGGCTCTCCTCATCCAACCGCTGCCAGCCACCGCGCGGACGTAACCTAGCCAGAGTGATATGCGATTTTTTTAAGAACTTGTGTATTTAACAGTGAGAAGAAAAAGATGCTTAGTAGTCACTTTGTCGTGTTATCATCATCATCAGTTACTGGATACTGTTTAGGGTTTTAAGGATAAAAATAATTACCTGGTTTTGGATTGAGGAAAAAGTATATTGTTATACTCTCGTAATAATCTCTGCCTTGATATACGCATTCCAAAGAGCTCATATTTTGTTCAGGTTTCAGTAATATTGACAATTCCTGTTTATTTTTGGCTTTTTTCTTAATCGTGTAATCTTAAAAATACAGATGTCAGGTCAATTCAAAATATACAGAAAGCATGTACTGTCTTAGGAACTATCGATCCGATTTGAAAATTCTTTCAGGGTTAGACAGCCCATTTATCAATGAAGGCTGTGTTTTTTATCAGCACCCTACGACCATTGAGAGCGGAGCATGAGTGTGGCAAAATAGGGGATTTTGAAGTCGAAAATATCGCAAACATATTGTAGCCTAAAAGCGTTACACGTAAATTATATAATGTCTAAATTATAGTTGTTTATTGTGGGACAGGATACTCTCACCTACGTCAAAGTAGCTTTTGCCCGCGACCCTGAATATTAGTTGTAGTCTATTTAAATCCACAGTCTCATTTATGTCCATATTTTATTAGTTATTGTCGCATTTATAACTAGAACCATTCCCACGGGAACACAAAATTTTATCTGGATAATAAGTTTCCTTCGTTACTTTAGTGGATGCCGTCTATCTCCATACTGAAAATCATTCAAATCGGTTCAATAGATCATTTATTTTTAACCGTCCGAATGTTTTTTTTTTTTATGAAAATTATCATAGTGTTACTTTTAATGCCTCCAAGAATTCGTGTATGAAATTTTATGACGATCGGTTGAGCAGTTTTTGCGTAAAGGTAAGTGTTAGTTTTGTTTGGTAGTAAAGTAGGTCTTTTGGGCTTCTATGGAAGTACCGCCACTAAATTATATATGTATATATACTTACGGTTCCCGAGATATTCAAACTGAAAGTATTCGTACGATTTATAGCAAACAGCATTTATTAATTCATTTGGCGCAAAATTGTAGTTATATATATACTTATTGTTGTATTGTCCATAAAAAACTGTATTCCTATTGATATGTATCTGAAGTTCACCTGAAAAAGAAAAGAGATCGAAGGTCCCAAATATACTATTTCTCCAATTAAATGTATATACTTGTTATTTTTTTAACGTAAATGGGTTCGTAATCGAGATATCTTTAGAGAGGCAAAATAAATACACCCAACAGTCACACTTATAGCCCTGACCCCACATTAGGATACGAGTCTTGTGTCGTATTTTTGGATCACACAAACATTTGTCTCGATGCTAGGATCGAACCCGCGGCCGCTCGTTTCGCAAACTGGTGTCTAGCCAACTGTGTCACAGGGCTGTCAAATGAGACTGATTCCATTAAAATATTAAGTGGTACTATCTGCAAGTTCACGTGGCAATTGAAAATTTGTGTTGAAATAGCTCTCTACCTTTTGAAAGCCATGAGTAGTTAATCTAAAAGTCTTCATCATCATCATCATTAGCCCAGCCACGTCCTACTGCTGGGCACGGGTCTTTTCCACCATTGCGAGGGATTAGGCCTTAGTCCACCACGCTGGCCTAGTGGGGACTGGCGGACTATACAGGTCTAAGAAAATCCTAAGAATTTTTAGGTGTGCTGGTTTCATCATGAAAGTCGTAGCGTGTCTGGGGTGTAAACCCATAACCGCCGAGATTCTCGACGGCACGCCTGAACCTCGAGGACATTACTGCTTAAAAACTACTTACTTCTTAAACTTACCATTATAATCAGTATTGATTGGGTAACTCGATAACATTTCAGGAGTCATGTCGTTGTATTGACCATTGGCACACAGTATTTGGTAAAAGCACAAGGACACTATAACTCTGAACCGAAACATAGTGTCAAATGACATATTCCTAACAAATTATCCTTATTCGATAAACCACAGTACAAATACATATAAGGAGGTAGAGCAATTCAAATTGTGAAGGATAATGAGGACACCTAAATAAATACACCCAATAGTCACACACGTCGTGGGTATCAGAAACTACGAGAGACTTTTCGGTCTCATAAACACCCAAAGTCGACTTCAAAGGCCTTGGCTCTCAGCAGTGCCGTAACTAGGGCGGTGCCAGCAGTGCCCAGGCACAGGGCGCAGAAATGACCAGACTAGTATCTAGTTTTATCTCATGCATGCCAAGCCTGGTTAGAGCATTTTTAGGGGCGCAGTTTTGAAGGCTCGCATCGAGTGCATAAAAGGATAGTTACTGCACTGGCTCTCAGTCGAAGAGGCCAGTCTCCAACATTAGGGCTTATATCATCATCAGGATATAGACCTCCTCTACAACTGAGACGGTTTTGATTTAGGATGATGCAGAAATAAAAATATAAGCATTAATACTATCGCACTTCTTCTTTTATCGTGACGATGGCATAAATCCAATTTTCTAGTCCAAAATTTGGCTTCTTTTATTAACATCTTCCGTAACTTCCATTACATTTTTGTGCAGATTGAAAGCTACAGTAGGCACGTAAGCCAGTCAGTCCCTATTGCCAATTGTTATTTAAATTCGGTGCATGTTTTTTCCTTCAAACATCCCTATCAGCCGCTATTCAAACTTTTTTCTTTCATATCTTCTCTCGAGCACTCCATCCATCTCTTCTTTGGCAGTTCTCTCATCTCTGCTTATCTATTTTTCAACTTTCTTTATAAGTTTTTACCTACATATGATTTATCCCTCATAACATGCCCATGCCACTACAGATGGCTTCTTTTCAGTTAATTTTTCACAGGAGCTACTTTCAAATTTTCTCTAACGTATTCATTCCTTACTCTATCATTTCTGCTGGCTGCAATCTTTCACCAGTGTTCAAGTATGAAATATTTTGTTCGAAACTGTAACTGCACTGTAAGTATATTTACTGTTGACCTAATCAATATGATGAGTAATACATAATTATCCTGTTATTATAAACAGGAAAAGTGAAATATGCTTGTTTTCCAGTTATTAAAGAGACTTATACGACTTACCTACACACTCACAGTGGCGGTACTTCCATAGAAGCCCGAGAGCCCGACTTGCCTTACATAGTTCCGAATAACGAACTTAAAGATTGTTTATTTATAAAATAACGCTATAAACGTGAATGTGAGTACTAACCGGTAGGTATTTATTAGTCCTACGTACCAAAAAAAATATGCTGCTACTAAATAAACATTTGGGCTTGCCTTAGTTTGACACTCTAGGCACGCCACTGGATACTCATGTCTGGATTCAACGATATTCAGTCAGACATGATTTGGAATGGCATGGCCATATCCTGGTCTGAATTTTACCAATAATAATAATAAATACATCCGACAGTCACACATATTCCTGACCCCACAATAAGATACAAGTCTTGTGTCGTGGGTATCAGGAACTACGAGAGACTGTTTCGGTCTCACAAACACCCAGACCCGAATCAAATATTTGTGGATCACACAAACATTTCCCTCGGTGCGGGGATCGAACCCGCGGCCTCTCGTTTCTCAAGCTGGTAGCCAACTACGTCACGGGGCTTTTATAATAGTATTAATAAATAAAACAATATCGAAATATACACATTTATTTATTAATTAATAACATTACATCAACAGTTAAAAATAAATCACTTATTTGATACAGTATATTTCAAAATGTGTTGTTAATTTTATAACATTAATTAATGATTATTGTACCGGTGAAGGCAAACTTTGTGAGGAAACCTGCACACCTAAAAATTTTTTAAATTTCTTAGGTGTGCAGTCCGCCAACCCGCACTAGGCCAGCGTGGTGGACTAAGGCCTAAACCATCATAGTTATGGAGGAGGCCCGTGTCCAGCTGTGGGACTTATATATATATCTTACGTACAGTTAAAAATTTTAATGCTAAAATTTTCTACATTTTCTAGTGCCACTGGCAAACGCAATGGCTGAATAGTAAATACACAGACGCGACTAGGAGATTTCCTATCATGATGGGGAAGCCTATTTTGAGATATTCCATGAACGTGAACCGGTAGCCGTGATGCTCGGCCACTCCTGCGCAGACGACGTTGGCACTGGCGCCTATTAGAGTCCCGTTTCCTGGAATGTGAAAGGTTTTGTTAATTAAACTTCAACAGTAACAAGTCAAGAGTTTTTAGCGTGATGCAGTGACTATCGACGAGCTTTTTAATCGGCATCATCATCAGCTAAAACGTTTGTTATACACGAGTGAATAACATACATTTCTTCATCTTCTTCTTCATCAACCCATATACGCCCACTGCTGAGCACGGGTCTCCTCTACCATTGAGAGGGTTTAGGCCATAGTCCACCACGCTGGCCTAGTGCGGGTTGGCGGACTACACACCTAAGAAATTTCTAAGAACTTTTAGGTGTGCAGGTTTCATCACGGTGTTTTCCTTCACCGTTAAAGCAAGTGATAATTCAATTTGAATACACACATAACTTCGAAAAGTCAGAGGTGTGTGCCTGGGGTTCGAACCCGCGACCGCCGAGATTCTCGACCGCGCGCCTAAGCCTCGAGGCCATCACTGCATCATACAATACAATACCAATATAACAATATGCTTGTAAAAAGTTTCTAAACGTCTAAGTTCAACTCCCAAGCAAAAACGACTTTTCAATGCTATGTAGATTTTCATTAGGAATTCGAATATAAAGAAAATTAATGGCAGGACAACCGACACACCCAACATTTATTAAGAATTTCTTAGTTGCGTAGTTCGAAAATCCTTGCTAAGCGATTATGGTGGACTAAGGTCTAACCCCTCTCAGCTACAGCTGAGGCTTTTTCTCAGCAGTAAGACTTACATAGACTGATCCCGAGTGATCATAAGTAGTCCACAAACATGTACCATGAACCCCTACTAAGCTAGCACGATGGACAAAAGCCTAACCCTTCTTAATTATACAGGGTGTATTTAGACCGTGATCGAAAACTGAGGCAGGTAATAGCGAGGGTGATCTCAAACCCAGTGGTGATATTAAAAATCGCGACAAAAAATAAAAATTTTGACGTTTTCCATACAACCATCGGTGTTAAAAGTATGTGGTTTGTATGGAAAACCTCAAAAATTTTATTGTTTGTCGGGATTTTCTTTAATGCCAGGGGGTTTATAATCACTATCGCTATTACCTGCCTCAGTTTTCGATCACGGTCTAAATACACCCTGTATAGGAGACTTGTACTCAGTAGTGAGACATACGGGCAGATAGATCTAGTTACCTCCAAGACATGCTCCGAAACTCAGAGCCCAGGTAAGAGGGGCCAGTGGGAGCCCTAGTCCATCAGGGTGGGCCAAGGCTGCAATCACTCGCACCATCATAGTAGTTAAAGGTATATTGTCCACGAAAGCTGAAGCTAAACCTGACACCTAGAACAAAAAAATAGATAAAATATACCAAGTTTACACAATTGCAAAGTGGTAACAGAAAATTCAGGTTTCTAAGTTTATCCACAAAGTTACAGGGTGTCAAAAACGGCCTGCGTTGGTTCGAGAAAAGATAGTACGGCGTGCCGCTTTCGCTCGACTAGGCGGGCGCACTGCCGTGCTCCCAGATACACCCAATAGTCACGTAAATAGTTCAGACCCCACACTAGGTTACAAGTCCTGTGTGGTGGATACCAGAAACTACGAGAGACTTTTCGCTATCACTAACATCGAGACAGGTATTTGTGGATGACATAAACATTTGTCTCGGTGCGGGATCGGCGCGGCCTCTTGTTTCGCAAGCTGGTGTCTAGACAACAGCGCCACGGGGCACTCGTTGGTACTAAGTCATACAAATATTAGCTTAGACTAGGCACATTTATTTGCGTATACACATAACCTCGAGCCCGTATTCCCTGAAGGGTAGACAGAGATGCAATTCTGCACTCCCATTTACTTAGATACGTATAAGTTCCATGTAAAAGGGGGCGAGCCCATGACATATTATATATGCTATAAAAAATTGTACATTTCCAGAAACCGTGCTGTTACTGATTTCTTAATGGAAAATCAGAGGTGCAGTGGCGGGGGTGTTGAGTTATAGGACATAGATATAATATTATAGAGTAGATTTTTCATAAGTGATAGAAACGCACCCATAGTATCAGCATCACAGCTACTGCTAGCCTGGACTCTTCGTTAACTTGAAGAATAACAGCTTCCGTCATCCTACCAATCCAGGAAATTAGTCCCAGTTTGGATAAGGCCTGGAAAAACATAAGACAATACGTGTCTATATAATATATTTTATAACAATTGACAGTTGAAAAGGGATGGTCCCTTTTGGCAATCACTTTTTTCTTATACTATTCGTAAATCAAATTTGTTTTTTTTTTTATCTGTATCTAATTATTCTTTTATGTTTTCTGTGAAAGCGTTTTTTTAACTATTATTTATTTTTCCCTTTTTAGTTATTTTTTTTTACAACAGCCTATTTTTTTATATGTTTTAAATTATTATTGTTCGCTTATTTATTTATTATAACTACTTTTAATACTCAGTTGCCATCGGTTCCTAATCAGTTTGCCAAAAAAACGACTAGAATATTTGGCCTGTTTCTATTCAATGAGCTAACTAGACTTCAGTACTCATACTAAAGCTCTTGGAAAAGACTGTATTTTACAAAATAATGCAAAATCCAAAAAAAATCTTTCCCTATATTTCTGAATGTAGTCATAATATAAAAAAGTATTTAAGCCTTTACCTCCATCAGTACAAAGAGAGCTGCGAAGAACAACAGGGTAGACCACTCCACTCGCGCCAGAATCGGCTCCAAGTCATCTCTTTCTGCTAGAAGGAGAAGAAGAAGAGCCCCCAGCAATGCTGTCCATCCGAGTGACAGTCGTTCTGAAATAAAAAAGAAGAATATTCATTTCAGAATGATAGAAGAAGCGTAGAAGAACTGTCTCGTAGACTTGAATAATAAATAAATACACTCAACAGTCACATACATAGCTCTGACCCCACACTAGGATACGAGTCTTGTGTCGTGGGTATCAGAAACTACGAGAGACTTTTTCGGTCTCACAAACACCCAGACCCGAAACAAATATTTGTGGTTCACACAAACATTTGTCTCGGTGCGGGGATCGAACCCGCGGCCGCTCGTTTCGCAAGCTGGTGTCTAGTCAACTTTCCTTTACAGCGAAACGTAAAAATAAATATTGAACTATAAGATATTAAAATTTTATAGCTTTGGTTCAACCGAAAATATCCTACTCTTGATTAAGTGGAGAACTATATTTTGTGGATTAAACAAAGACGTATCTATTTTGCGTTAATAAAATTTTAATTATCACAGTTTATAAGTGTTTTATATTTCGACTTGAAACCTCGACAAATTCTCAAGATAGGTCATTAGCAGTGGCGGTACTTCCATAGAAGCCCGGAAGCCCGACTTGCCTTACATAGTTCCGAATAACGAACTTAACGATTGTTTATTTATAAAATAACGCTATAAACGTGAATGTGAGTACTAACCGGTAGGTATTTATTAGTCCTACGTACCAAAAAAAAAATATGCTGCTACTAAATAAACATTTGGGCTTGCCTTAGTTTGACACCCTAGGCACGCCACTGGTCATTAGAAGAGGTATATGAAAAAGATCCTGATGAAAAACCTATTTTTCGTTTAAAGGTAACGAAACGTAAAAATAATGAAAGTACTTACGTAATTCTGGTATTGCGTGTAGAAAGAATACAACGACGACAAACAGCACGCATGTTACAGACTTTATTAAAAGCTGCTTATCTGTAATTCGGTACTGGAAGATAAAAAGAAAAATTTATAAGAAACCTGAAAGTCTGAGAAATATTAAAAAACATATTGATATGAAATTTTGGTTAATTTATTACTCCTTTATTTCATTCATTGCTGCTCCACTCCTCTATAATTTTACGTGAAGAATAGGTCGAAATACATATGTAAAAAAATTCCTGTCATATTTTAAGTAAATATTTCTACCTTCTGTTTCATGTGAGCTAGTGTGGAGCAGAACTTTGGATCTCCTTTAGACCTTCCACCACCGGCCTCCCGACGGGCCAGCGCTGTGGTTAATTTATCCACCTGGAATACATAAATACACCTAACAGTCACATACATAGTTCTGACCCCACAATAGAATACAAATCCTGTGTCGGTATCAGAAATTACTAAAGACTTTATGGATGTCACAAACACCCAGATTAGAAACAAATACTTGTGGATTACACAAACATTTGTCTCGGTACGGGGATTAAAACCGCAACCTCTCGTTTATTATTTATTTATTATTTATTTATTTACATTAAATTTCAATACAAGCTAACAGTACACACCAAAACGCTTACATTGACAACTATAATGATTAATAATAGACAAATTGATTAATACTAACACAAACAAAATTATATAAAACAAATAGAACTGAAATAAAATATAAAGCAATTAATAACTTGTATCACCGCATCATCAAGCAGGTCGACATCTTGGACCCCAGCGACAAAGCGATTGAGCAAATTGATAGCTCTTATTGTGGGAGCATTACCACCCTGGAGTGTACGCGCTAATTCCGGGGGCATGAACAGGTTTAACAAGTTGGTGTCTAGCCAACTGCGCTACAGGGATATCGATGATGATTTAATACATCTGCACATACAGACATCCGAAGGGACATATATTTGCAGCCACATATCAACCATATCATATCATTTGTATTCAAATTGAATTATCACTTGCTTTAACGGTGAAGGAAAACATCGTGATAAAACCTGCACACCTAAAAATTGTTAGGAATTTCTTAGGTGTGTAGTCCGCCAACCCGCACTAGGCCAGCGTGGTGGACTATGGCCTAAACCCTCTCAATGGTAGAGGAGAACCGTGCTCAGCAGTGGGCGTATATGGGTTGATGAAGAAGAAGATATCAACACTTTCTGTTTTTATCCCTCGTAGCCGTAATAGACTTTCCGAGCACTTTACCAAACTCCGTGCTGTTATTAATAATTTTCTAATGGAAAACTGTAAAAACTAATAGCTCACACTAGCAACCGGGACCTTCGGAGCACATTAAGCTACCTACTTATGACCTCGCCTAACTCTTATTTATACAAACAAACAAACATACCTCACGCCTATATTCCCCGAAGGGGTAGGCAGAGATGCATTTCTGCACCCACATTTCGCCAGGTATGTATCAGTCCCACGTAATAGGGGGCGAGCCTATTGCCGTTTTTCGGGCACATTTCCAGACTCCGTGCTGCTACTGAGAATTTCCTAATGGAAAAACCCAATAACAATTTGCCCGGCCCGGGAATCGAACCCAGGACCTCTAGATCGCACGGCACATACTAGTACCGCAAGACCACTAGGCAGTCACTCTTATTTATAAAGCAGATATAATAATACCAACAGAATCCTGGATAGAAATCAACTTTGGCCCCCTTCAGGAATATGAGCATACCTTCTTCTTCAAAGCCCTCCTGACAATATCCTCATCTTTCGAATAAGACGCAAGAGAGGCCGCGGCTCGTTTCCATACGGCAATTTCTTGACGCAATTCTGAAAAAAAAATGATTAAAGAAAAAAAAATACACAAAAAAGTATTTTTTTCTTAACAAATGTTCAGGATGTATTCAGACTGTGATCGAAGCTAGGCAGGTAATAGCTAAGTTGATTACAAATCCATTGAAGTTAAAATAGCACGATTAAAAATTAATATAATTACGTTTTCTGTTAATTATGGTAAGCAGTGATGGCCTCGAGGTTTGGGCGCGCGGTCGAGAATCTCGGCGGTCGCGGGTTCGAACCCAGGCACACACCTCTGACTTTTCGAAGTTATGTGTGTATTCACATTGAATTAACACTTGATTTAACGGTGAAGGAAAACATCGTGATGAAACCCGCACACCTAAAAGTTCTTAGGAATTTCTTAGGTGTGTATTCCGCCAACCCGCAATAGGCCAGCGTGGTGGACTATGGCCTAAACCCTCTCAAGTGTAGAGGAGACCCGTGCTCGGCAGTGGGCGTATACGGGTTGATGAAGAAGAAGAAGATTATTTCATTGAATAAACTCACCTTGTATATCGCTTGGAACACTATGCCTCAGCTTGTTTATGTCTCGAAACATAAACCTGAGTTGGAGATATGTTTGTACACAAACAAGTAGAATCCCCACACCCATATGTAGAGTAAAAGTTGTGAAGTTAATGTTCTGAAAAAAGAAACATAATTCCTGAAAAAGAGAGCCCAGTAACGTGTCTGAAGAGAGGCCTATGGCTATTGGACGTGAAAAGGGCATGTGATGATGGTGATGACGATGATGATAAGTCTTGTAAAACAAAGTAAATGTACAGGAAATAATGACAAAAGATAATTTGTGCACTTTTTGTCAAAAAAGCAAATAAATGTTTTTCATACGAAACCTCTGTATCACTAAACTAAGAATTATTTTTTTTATTCGAGAAAAGCTATGGGCGACGTAAATATGGATGATGGAGATTCGAACCCCAGGCAAACACCTCAGACTTTTCCAAGTTATGTGTGTATTTACAATTAATGATCACTTGCTTTAACGGTGAAGGAAAATATCATGATAAAACCTGCACACCTAACAGTTCTTTCTGCCTAAGTCAACCACGCTGGCCTAGCGCAGGTTGGCGGACTACACACCTAAGAAATTCCTAAGAACTTTTAGGTGTGCAGGATT
This sequence comes from Cephonodes hylas, assembly GCA_030295005.1. Lineage (NCBI taxonomy): Eukaryota > Metazoa > Arthropoda > Insecta > Lepidoptera > Sphingidae > Cephonodes > Cephonodes hylas. The sequence continues at coordinate 3,417,487 of AP025387.1, read as the reverse complement.
TACTATATCTCAACATATACTAATTTCTCACCTCCCGAAGCACAAAAGGTTGCGACGCTATAATGACGTTTGGGGGGTCACCGACCGGGGTGGCCGCGCCCCCCACGTTGCTGAATATCACCATGGACATCAGCACAGGGACCGGATTTAGGTTCATCACCTCACATAACCTGGAAAAAATCGTTACTATAAGCATCGTTTGATGTTAACATTTAAACCAAGTTTGGCGCGACGAAACCCCATTGTTGCCAATGATGAACAAATTATATCTCACCCTAATTGTGTACGCATACAGCTTTGAAACAGAACCCTTTGGGAATCCATTGGGAGACATAAGTCCAGTAATAGAAGTCTTTTAACTTGATGATGATGATTTACCTAAAACTATGCTATAAATTACTGCCTTGTGGAAACCATTTCAAAACGAGTTAACTATATTTTGAGCTATTTAAAAATACGTGTTGAGATGGTCCCTTGAAGGTCCTTTAATCGTTTGTGATGGCAAATACCGTCGAGGAAAGCTTAATCATTAACACCGTTGGAAAGAAACAACTTTGACCTGCACTGTATATAAGTATAGATTAAATTACCTGATGGTAACCGGCGTCATCAGAAGTACAGTGGTGACGTTATCCAGAAATGTCGAGAAAACTGCCGTGAAAATGCAGAGGCAGTTGATCAGAGGCCAGGTCTTTCCACCTGCAAACTGGAAGGACAAGAAACGAAATACTTAGAATTATCACCTACCATAGTTTAATCCCACAGTTATGCGGGTTTAAGATAATGTCATCACTTATACAGATGAACCTATCATGACATTTAGCTGGCTCATTATAACTCATAGAGTCTCCTAGTATATACAATTAAACAAGTGCTTAAAATGTCACATAGAACCTCGTAACAGTGAGCCAACATCACGTTTTAGTGACGATATTTTCAGATAATGTACAAAATTTTATCAAAGATCGCTTGGTAGTTTTGTCAAAGGTCATCAATTAAGATCTTAATGTTTACTTTTGTAGTAGGCAGAGGCAACTTTTCATCACCTATATAAATAGGCCATAATTTCCAGACTCCGTGCCACTAAGAATTTCCTAACGAAATAACCCAAATTTTCCCGACCCGGAAATCAAACAGTCCTCTACCTTCCACGGCACATACTCCCCCAACCACTGTCATAAAATACCAAATGCTTAAGACTACTTTAAATAATCTTCTAGAAGGTTACCTCAAAAGCAATAACAGCTAGGCGATCAAACAATCCAGTTTCAGCCAGGATTGCCACTAGGACCATCATGCTGAAGAGGAGAAGAAGGGTTTCCACGTCAAGCCAAGACACCAGCTCTGGGAGTGAGGGTCTAGAACCACTCAATGCCAGTACTGCTACTGCTAAAGACGATGATAGCAAGGCCGCTATTGTACGGTTGACTATCTGTAAAGAAAGTGTGCTATAGTCTGTTATAGTTCTCGTGGTCAGACAAGTGCTATGATATGTTAATGGCCGAGTAATGGGTTATTCATCATCATCATCATCATCATCAGCCCATATACGGGCCATCGCTGGGCATGGGCCTCCTCTACAACTGAGAGACTTTAGCTGTTAATCCACCACGCTGGCCTATTGCGGGTTAGTGGACTACACGCTTGAAAATGTAGATTTGCAGTATATTATATTATATTGTCTTAGACAACCCCGTGGTGCAGTTGGCTAGATACCAGCTTGCGAAACTGGAGGCCACGGGTTCGATCGTAGCACTGAGACAAATGATAGTGGGATCCACAAAAATATGTTTCTATTTAATTCAAGAGTATGTTCTCCTATCTTTCTCTAAATCTACGGTCTACACTCATCATCATCACCATTATCATTATTATCATCATTATCATCATTACCATCACTGTCGCCAACATCATCATCATCATCATCATCGCAATCATCTTCAGCCTAAAGATATCTACTACTAGACACAGGCCTCCCCAAAGGACCTCCAGAATTGCTTCTCGCGATTTTTACCAAATCTACGTACCTCAAATATGATCAGGATGTATAGTGTAAGCAGCAGAGCTATGGAGTATATGATTCCATCATTTTCATCAAGTGGGTTGACATCATAGGAAATGGTCAGTGGCACTGTGGCGTTGCATGTTGTACGCATGCGCAGTGAAGTCGAACCTGAAGAAGAACAGCACATCTTTACTTTTTTATCTAGAGGAAAGCTGGATTTATACTTACATTATTTAAACTGAAGAGTCTAAGGATGAGGAGGAGAACAATAACTAGTAAATCCAATTTAAAAAATGTTCAATTGGCTGTATTCAGACCGTGATCTTCAACTAAGACAGCCAATAGAAACGGTCATTACAAATACATTGACCTTTATTCCTAACAAAAATAAAAAAATACCTTTTTCCCAAGATGCATGATGAAAACGTTTATTTTTTACTATTTATCGGGATTTTTTTAACAAATATAAAAAAGCTAAAAGAAAAATTAGTTACCATTTCTACTTTGGTTCCAGGAGGCGTAAAGAACATGCTTGGAATCATCGTTTTTCTTGTACATCGTAGGCGTATCTGAGTCCAGAAATAGCATTTTGGTCTCACTGACACTCGGAGCGAAGTCCAGATTTTCTTCTGGCTGAACATGCACTACCCATTTGGTAGAATTCTGAAAATAGTATAACAACTTGTTACTTTAACTGACTTGAATTAGTGATGGCCTCGAGGTTTAGGCGCACGGTCGAGAATTTCGGCTGTCGCGACTCAAACCCCAGGCACACACTTTTGACTGAAGTTATGTGTATATTTACATTTAATTATCACTTGCTTTAACGGTAAAGGAAAACATCGTGATGAAACCTGAATATCTAAAAATTCATAGGAATTTAGGTGTGTAGTCCACTAACCCGCTCTACGCTAGTGTGATGGACTAAGCTAAATCCTTTCAATGGTAGAGCAGGCCCGTGCACACCAGTGGGACGTATATGGGCTGATGATGAAACGATGAGACACAAGTCCCTTGCATTGAATACTAGACTAACAGGGTCAAAATACATTTATTATTTGAACACCCATTCGCCATTTTTTTAAATCCTACGTAATAGGAGTATATTGCAAGTCAACCCGCACTAAGCTAGCGTGGTGGACTATGGCCTGAAACCCTCTCAATGGTAGAGGAGACCCGTGCCCAGCAGTGGGACGTATATGGGTTGATGAAGAAGAAGAAGCAAGTTTTGGGTCAAAATTTAATACGCTGTGCTCAGAATTTCCTAACGAAAAAACACAGTAACACTACCTGATTAGATTCATTATTTCTCAATCATCTTACATCTGAGCCGCCAGATTAAAAGATTTAGTGCCTCAGTAAATAAACACATTAGCACTACTTAGCATGCAAATACCAACAGATGTAGCCAACATGTAACTCATGAATTATTAATGACTGTTGACAAATACAGATTACGACTTGTCACTTGAACTAAACATCGTTAAACATGATATGGACATGATTTGTGATGGTCACTTTTATATCGATTATTCTTGTTATAAAGCATTACAATACATAACGAGTGTTATTGGGTTTTTCCATTAGGAAATTCTCAGTAGCAGCACGGAGTCTGGAAATGTGCCCGAAAAACGGCAATAGGCTCGCCCCCTATTACGTGGGACTGAAACATACCTGGCGAAATGTTGGTGCAGAAATGCATCTCTGCCTACCCCTTCGGGGATTATAGGCGTGGGGTATGTTTGTTTGTAATACATAACGACTGTGTAACGCAAGACAGCCCTCATGTAATCAGCGATGACTTTAGATGGGCAACTAAATATGTGTCGAAAATCATCATGTCAGCCAATCGTGATCCACTGCTGGACATAGGCCTCTCCCAATGACTTCCACCGGGAACGGTCGGAAGCCGTCTGCAGCCAGCGACGTCCTGAAAATGCGACTAAAATATTTCTCTACAAATCTTTAGTTTAATATATACCTGTTGGATTTCCTCTCCATCATCAGCTCCAGCGGTTCTATGCAGCCATATCTGAAGCTGCTTGTCGGTATCATTACCAACGAGCTGGTTGAAAGGGCCAGTGAGAGTCAGAAGAACCTTTACCCTTTCTCTGTTTGTTGGTAGATTGTACTCTGGAAGAAAACGGTTGGCTGTAGATTTTTTTTTGATGCAGTTTTAAATAAAAAAAATCTACCTTTCCCCCAAAATTGTCCCCCATATGAATGAATGAATGATTGAATAAATGAATGATTTATGTGTACCAAATTTCAATTAAATCGGTCAAGTAGATTCGGAGACAATTCACTGTGTGCGACAGACAGACGAACACACGAATGATCCTATAAAAGTTCAGTTTATTTATTCGGACATACGGAACCCTAAAAAGGGGTGAATGAAGGCATGACGGCTGATAAGGATGTTTGAACAGCAAATGAAATTGGGAACAGGGGAATGGTGATGATGGTGATGCTGCTGGTGCTGCTGCTAATGATGAGGGTGATGAAAGTAATGAGGTGGGGATGATGATTATACTGCTGCTGCTGATGATGATAATGATTAATACCTTTAATCTCCCCCTCTTTAACTGCAGTGTGCATGACGATGTCATGCCGTTCCCGGTTCAGCAACAATGACGCAGTCAGGAGCACCCAGCCAGCCACCAGGACGCTCAACTTCATCACTCGAAATATTTTCTTGAACTGAAGAAAAACATTACATTACATTAAGCCTTTTGACAGCCCTGTGGCGCAGTTGGCTCAACACCAGCTTGCGAAACGTGAGGCCGCGGGTTTGATTCCCGCACCGAGACAAATGCTTGTGTGATCCACAAATATTTGTTCCGGGACTGAGTGTTTGTGAGACCGAAAAGTCTCTCGTAGTGTTTGATACCCACGACACAGGACTTGTAACCTAGTGTGGGGTCAGAGCTATGTATGTCACTGTTGGGTGTATTTATTTGTTTATTTTATCCTGAGTTATTTCTTATGTTGGTTCTATTATTTAGTTTAGGAATAAAATTATATCGGTTTCGGATTCAGTTATGAATATGTAATTATTTCGGATTATCCGTTAGTTTCGGATAGTTTCGGTTACGGATATAAGATTGAAGTAAATTATAAAAACAAATATTACGTTGTATACGGGTTTTAACTAGTTATGAAAGAGGATATGTTATGACTAGAAATAACAAAAAAGTTGCAAATGCTGCTGTCGAAACATTTCGTTTTATTTAGACCTTACTTCTTATCCGAAACAAAACGGATACGGTTACGGATATATTTTTATTTCGGATATCCGATTGCTTCGGTTAAGGTTACGGAGCTCCATAACATCCCTGGTTTATAGTATATCTCCGAGCTCAGTGTGCCGACTGTCATAGGCCTCCTCTCACATCCTCCAAGGGACCCTGTCTCCAGCAACTCTTATCCAATCTGGGCCCACTGTTAGTTTCAGTTGGTCTTCCCATCTTTTATGTTCCTTTATTTCGGTAAAATATCAATTGTTAAACCTGTGCCATAAGAGAGGCCTATGTCCAGCAGTGGACGAACTAAGGGCTGTTGATGATGATGATGAACCTACAGAGTTTAGGATAAAATCTCAGGAATGGAACTTTTTAAAGTGGTTTTTTGAAGGGTAAAAACTTAGGAAGTAAAAGGAGGGTTTGGAAAATTCTTTTTGCATGTTATAGCTTTATTGAGCTAAAGCAGAGAAGCAGTGATAGCCTCGACGTTAAGACACGCGGACCCAAGGCACAAACCTCTGACTTTTCTAAGTTATGTTTGTATTCACAATGAATTATCACTTGCTTTAACGGTGAAGGAAAATGTCGTGATGAAACCTGCACACCTAAAAGTTGTTAGGAATTTCTAAGGTGTGTAGTCCGCCAACCCGCACTAGGCCAGCGTGGTGGACTAAGGCCTAAATCCTCTCAGTTGTGGAGCTAGCACGTGCCCAACAATGGAATGTAAATGGGTTGATGATGATGGGTAAATTTACACTACGCTACGGGTTTCAAAGACGAGTTACAATAATTTATCGGTTTTGATAAATTCGTTTTGTATGTTATATCCTTGTTTTTAATCTATCGTATAGGCAAATTAACCTGACGTTATGAACATTATAAATTGAGTAAATATAAAAACAAAAGCAGTCTGGGTTTATTAAGTAAGAGGTAAGAACTGAAATTTTTCACTTCGACCTATGCATAGAACAAGGTTACTTATGATTATAACACCAAAGTACTTTTTATGTCTTTATAAAGTTAAACTTGTTTATATATTGCACTAGTGAAGTAATAATAATCATAACTTTTGTTGTTGTTTGAAGAACAAAAAAAGATACTGATAATTTTGTGTCTAATTAAGTTCAAATCTTTGAGAAAGAGAAGTGGAGATTTTGCACATATAACTTTTTTTCGGCATAGGTCGACTTAAGAGTATCCCTTGGAACTAAAATTATTTCGAAAAGTTAGTACGCAGTGCCTCCAACCCCTTTAAGAAAAAAAGTAAAAAATATGTAAATAATAAATAAATAAATACACCCAACAGTCACATAGTCCTGACCCCACACTAAGATACGAGTCTTGTGTCGTATCAGAAACTACGAAAGACTTTTCGGTCTCACAAACACCCAGACCCGTAACAAATATTAGTGGATCACACAAACATTTGTCTCGGTGCGGGGATCGAACCCGCGGCCGCTCGTTTCGCAAGCTGGTGTCTAGCCAACTGCGCCACGGGGCTGTATTAGTGTATCATACCTGTTTTGTTTTGTTTGTTTTTAACTTCTTCTTATCTTCAGCTTGCATGGGCTCAATTAATCTGCAAACAAACAGAACAATATATTACTCAGGCTCATAGTATAAGTGACGAAAATTTTATAATTTTGAATCTCAGGGAAAGTAGTATTTCCTCCAATATAAGCTTAGTGATGGCCTCGGGGTTTGGGCGCGCGGTCGAGAATCTCGGCGGTCGCGGGTTCGAACCCAGGCACACACCTCTGACTTTTCGAAGTTATGTGTGTATTCACATTGAATTATCACTTGCTTTAACGGTGAAGGAAAACATCGTGATGAAACCTGCATACCTAAAAGTTGTTAGGAATTTCTTAGGTGTGTAGTCCGCCAACCCGCACTAGGCCAGCGTGGTGGACTATGGGCTAAACCCTCTCAATGGTAGAGGAGACCCGTGCTCAGCAGTGGGCGTATATGAGTTGAAGAAGAAGAAGAAGATATAAGCTTAACTGTGTATTTGTTTAAATTTTATTTTACCTTGCACCTCCTTCTACATTCTCTTTTCCATTTCCCTTTTTCACCGATTCTACTGTAGTTTTCTTGTCTATTATTATCTCTGTTGCTTCTATAACTTCATCTGGTGGCGCCAGTGATCCTGAAACATGTGTTACATCAGCCCAAACACGTCCCACTGCTGGGCATTTTGTAAACAATTTACTGAAAAATCAAATCAATAATCTTAGCCCAAAAAATGTATATTTAACCTAAACCATTTTTATCCTGTGACAGAACATTACTGAATCGATTTTAATAAAATTTGATATGTTCATAGTTGAACCCTGGACTGGACTAATGACTATTTTAAATCCAAAAAAAGGATGTATTCAGACCGTGATCGGAAACTAAGGCAGATAATAGTTACGGTGATTACGAACCCATTGGCATTAGAAAATCCAGACGAAAAAGAATTTTGACGTTTCTTCTAACAGTCATGGGCATTAAAGTGACTATAGTTGACAAACGTGACTAGCTGTGACAAGGACGGGGTGGAGTCAAAAAATCATGAATTTTGTATGACGTAATTTATAGATGGGCCTTTACCTGCCTTAGTTTCCGATTACGGTCTGAATACATCCTGTTTAATTAAGTTCCCTAGGGTTGCCTAGATAAAAATCTTACCGTGTGTTTCTTCGTAGCGTTGTTTGAAGGCTGCCATCAGAGGGTCGTGCTTGATCTCATCAGGGAGGTCCAGCCAGACCCTTAGGGCCCCTGGAGTCAGCTCACTGCACGACACAGCTGAATATACACTGTCACTGTCTTTGTCCCTTATCCCCCCCTTACGTAGCTTTGCGAATATATTCATAACTCAAATTTGAGTTTTGTAGTCTTTGTATTTGAGTAGTGTAGTCTTTTGACTACGGAATTTAAATTGGTGTTGTGATGTGGAATTTTGTAAGGTTAATAAAGAAACTAAAAAATTAATTAAAAGCTTAATTATTTTGAACACAGGACTTTAAAATCGCACGGAACTTGTACCGAAAAACCACAATGCACCAGCCAATACCTCGATCCTACCATAGAAGCCCAAAAGCGTTACTCGTTAATTGTGTAATGTCTAGTTTATAGTTAATTGTGGGCTCAGGGTATTCTCATTTATATGTATGTCAAATTGCTATTGTTGAATAAAGATTTAAAACTTGAAGATTAGTATTTGGAATTCAATAAGGCAAAGGATTTTGAGCTTCTATGGAAGTATCATCATTGCTTTAACCCTCTCTAACGTAGATATTCTTTGTATTACAAGGCGTATAATATCTGATAATTATCAATAAAAAATCTTAACAAAAAACACGACATTTAAATCAAGAATTTGTTTATAAAAACTAGTACGCAATGATTTAAATATTTACTACTCTATCAGCAACCTTGATTCATTTGTTTTTATGTATCTTATCTTACCATAGAACAGCTGAATAACATTAGAAGGGAAATAGATAGACTAGAAAGGAAATGTGAGCATGCCGAGCGTGCCGAACCTACCATTATACTACCATATGTAAGACGCACACGTAGGGTTGCCAGACGGTCGGAAATTGGCGGAATTCTCCCGAGTTTTCGTATGTCCTCCCGACTCCCGACAGAGCAAATAATCTCCCGAAAAACAAGCTCGATAATTTTAAGCTCACAATTTCGTCAAATGAAACTTGGAAACCACTCGGGCGCTTATTACAGAGCGAAAAAACGTTGCAATTCATGGTAGAATGCAATGTAAAAATATGTGTATGTCGGCGTGAGTGAAATATGTTAATATTGTTCAGAATTAACTACCTTCATTCAATTTAATAAAATGGACTGTTCTTTAAAATTGCATAAAAATAAGTTGCTGATTTGACAAAAATTAGTAGTGGTATTGGAAGGGGTAAGTAGCTAAGAGGGGATTCTCGCTATATAAGGACAAGCTCAAGCTCACTCAGACACTTTACTGGTTCGACTCCGGTGACGCGCGCAGTGCCAGGTATAGGTATTAGTGACCGCGCACGCCCTGCGTCCAGTCACGCGGCGAGCGCGGTCCTTCCCGACTCTCTCTGTCCTCTCATCGCGGACAAACCCAACGATCGACACCGTCTTTACGGGTCGCAAAGATCCCCACATCAAATGGGCTAGACCCAGGTCATGTTTTCCACCACAGGCCCTTCTTGTTGAAGGTTTGCTCTGTGAGTGACGTTTAGGACGGACTCAGACACTTCCGTTCTGCGACTCGGAAGGGACGTCACTCTGCTTGTTGGACGAATCAAATGGAGGAGATATTCCTATTGAAGAGCGAGATTATTCACCAATCATACCCACTCCGATATGAATGTTATGTTTACTTAACGTATTATGTGCATTCCATATTAAGTACTTATTTTTTTCTTTCTCCCGACCAAATAGACAAAGATACCAGAGCCGCCAGACGTTACTTATTCTCTGATGGACGAAATGTGGACCATTGGGTAGTGTTGGTATGTACTACCATCGTATGCATACTCGCTAACTTGGTCGATGGGCCAATTTACAGATAACCGCTGTTTGGGGTACACTACCCATTGGTTCACTTTTCGTCCATCAGAAAATAGGTAACGTCTGGCGGCTCTGGGATCTCGGCCTAAAAGCCCTCAAATACCGAAAAATCGGCTATTGATCCCGATAACAGCAAGATGCGATCTGGCAACCCTACACACACGCTTCTTAGTAATTCGAGTTGCGAGTAACATCAACACTTATAAATGTGTGATATCCAATAGCAGCCCTTCTTTTGTTTGAAATGTTTATCATTGGTCGTGTGGTAGTAGAATGAACAGGTGACAGACAAGCGGCGACATTCGTCCCCATACTAAATACTGGCTATTTCTTATCTTATTCAGCTCTATTGAAGTTAGATTACAAAAGGAAAAAATGTATATATTTAATTAGTTTTAGTTTTGATTGCAATACTAGAGATGACGTAATGAGCCATAATCAATGGTAAGGAAAAACAAGTAATTGTTTCAAGTAATTGCAACTTCGTTATAATTGGCTTAGCAATTTTTTCCATACGTCAAGTAGCATTAGGTTTGTATATTACACTTTTATCTATAATTTATACTAACATGTCAACCTAAAGATTTTGTTTTTTTTTCGAAAATTCACTGTTTGTAATTTCTTTGTTGGTGTGCAAAAAAATTATACCGATAGTTCTATGAAAAATGTCAAACTTTTTATTTTTTGTCGGGACTTTTTAATGCCAATGGGTTTGTGACCACTGTGGCTATTAACGGCCGTAGTTTCCGATCACGGTCCGAATACACTCTGTATAAAATACACAACACATGACTTGCATGTGAGTGTGGGGTTAGAACTATGTGTGTGATTGTTGTGTGCATTATTACTATGTCGCTGATTCATAAAATCTGTAATATATAAACTGCTGATATGTAATACAGTCTTACGTTTCAGTAATATGAACGCGCGCTGATAAGAAAAGTATATAATTTCAATGAAATATTAAACAGTTGAATGTGCGCAAAACTCAAAATGTATAGAAAAGCAGTGATGGCCTCGAGGTTTAGGCGCGCGGTCGAGAATCTCGGCGGTCGCGGGTTCGAACCCCAGGCACACAACTCTGACTTTTCGAAAGTTATGTATGTATTCAAATTGAATTATCACTTGCTTTAACGGTGAAGGAAAACATCGTGATAAAACCTGCACACCTAAAAGTTCTTAGGAATTTCTTAGCTGTGTAGTCCACCAACCCGCACTAGGCCAGCGTGGTGGACTATGACCTAAACCCTCTCAAAGGTAGAGGAGACCCGTGCTCAGCAGTGGGCGTATATGGGTTGATGAAGAAGATTAAACAGTTGAGCGTATGCAAAACTCTAGGCTTCTATAGTAATATTTCTTTTCTTTTGCCATATTATTCATTACTGTTCAAAGCCTATTGGTCGTAGCGTGATGATATATAGCCTACAACCTTGCTCGATAATTGTACTGTTGAACACCAATTTATTGTTTAGTTTAAATAAGTAATTACTGAGATTAACGCGTTCAAACAAACTCTTTAGATTTATATATTAGTATGTATAACATCGGTGATTATTAGTTGTTATCAATCAGTATTATATATCTACATTGTGAGTGAATTGAAGTATGATTCCCAAAAGACTAATAAAACATCGTGATAAAACTTTCCCACTAAAAAAGTTCATAGGAATTCCTTAGGCGTATAGTCCGTCAACCCGCACTAAGCCACCGTGTTTAGTTAAATATATTTCAGACTAATTATATTTTTGGCGGAGTATTTCAAGGCCCGGAGTATTTAAAATTAAATGCAAATACTCGCTAAAAAAATTCATAGTTATAGAAAATAAATGTTACACCCTCATTATCAGCCTATAAATAACTAAATACAAGCCTCCTCTACAACTGAGAGGGTAAGGCCTTAGGCCACCACGCTGGCCTAATGCGGGCTAACAGACTACACACCAATTTCAAGATTGCAAATTGATTTTCGATGTTTTCTTTCAAAGTTTAACTACGTCATGAATATGATGCCCGCACTAGGCCAGCGTGGTGGACTAAGGCTTAAACCGTCTCAATCATAAAGGAATGCCCAGCAGTGGGAAGTATATGGACTAAATGAGATATGATTACAAAAAACTTCGAAAAGTCAAAGGTTTGTCTGGGATTTGATCCCGCGACCGCCGAGATTTGAATCGGTCACGCTCCTTAACCTCAAGGCCATTACTCATCAACAAATATTTGTAGCGTTCAAGAATCGAAGTTTTAAAACGTCGATGACGCAAGTCACTAAAAGTCTAAACGTGTCTGTTTTTGCCAGTTTCTTCACAATCTGCGCCAATTTCAGTGTTCTTTGTCAAAAAAAAAGGTAATGGCAGATTGTCACAATAAAAGATTGTCATGTGTTTATTATGTATGGATTTTGAAGTATATATTCATTATTCTTCACTCTACTACTGAGAATTTCCTAATGGAAAATTCCAATAAAATTTCCCGACACGGGAATCGAATTTAAATGTTAAGATCGCTCGCTCGCCAGATGCCTGGGCAATCATAAACCAAATGATTAGAATAGTTCACAAATTATAAAATGTGAATTTCATCAATATCATAAACCAAATGATTAGAATAGTTCACAAATTATAAAATGTGAATTTCATCAATATCTGTTCAGCTGTTTGTTTAGTGATAACAAATATACAAACATACACTCATACCCCGTATTTACAGTAACGATTTATCAACCTTTAAATCAAACCAACTACAGACCAATATTCTACACTCAGGAATCGAAATCAAGACCTTTCACTCGCTGATGAATAAAATTATTAAAACGATTAAATATTTTCATCATATAAAACGAATTTATATTATACTATAGTTTAATTTCTCCGTAATAGTGTACAAAAAAGTATAATAAATAAATATACAATTTCTACTTTTTATGAAATTTTGTATAGTATATTACATTAAACAGTAAGCTACTCAACATATCTGTACAACACTATCACTTTGTCGGCCTACATACGTTACATACAGTTATCGCATCGAACCCGTTATCTGAGATAAACTTTAAGTCTAAAGCTTTTATGCTACAAACACAATGAACCAAAATAACACACTCTGAAATAAAATAATTTTTATATTTCAAGAAATTTTTGCAATAAATTAATGTTTCATTTTTTTATTTCACGAAATTAATGTCATTCCGAATTCAAATTTGAATAAGGAACGAGAATTACACCTCAACTAAACCGTTCAATTTAATAACGCGATAAGAAATTCTAATTTTAATTTTTTTGTTTCGCGGTATTTTTGTTTTTTTTTCTCACACTTCACCAGCAAGGAGTCCGTAAACTTTTTCCAACGACATCTATTATCGCGCGCGGGTAATTTTATATATTTTTTAAATAATAATTGGAACGCAATGCAAGCGCAGGTTCAATAACCGAAGCCGGTACGAACTGGCGCGATCCGGCTGTGACTGGTTCGAAGCGGTTGCGTCATCGAAGTTTCTACTATCCGCCATTTTGTTTTGTTTTTATTACTGTATTTGCATTAGGACATTTACCATTCGATCAGCGATTGTTGTTAGGCGCGTAATATTTCTTTGTCGGGTTTCTTGTCGGGTTAAAAATGCTGATTTTAAAATAAGATTTTTGCTTTTACAAAGTAATTACAAAAACGTTGGTAATTTTAACAGTTGTATTTAAACAAATTATTGTCTGCTAAAATCCCACGGTTTTGCAGAATGAAAATCAGCCTCTTTTTAAAACTATTTCAGTGGTTTAGGGGTAATGATCTAACATTTTCACAATTACAATGTTATATAATATACAAACTTTAATGAGGTAAATGTAAAAATGGATCTCAGCCTTCGAGTATACATGTACTATATTTATGTATATTTATGGAAGTAACAACGTAAAGCAGTGATGGCCTCGAGGTTGAGGCGCGCGGTCGAGAATCTCGGCGGTCGCAGGCTCGAACCCCAGGCACACACCTCTGACTTTTCGAAGTTATGTGTGTATTCAAATTGAATTATCACTTGCTTTAACGGTGAAGGAAAACATCGTGATGAAACCTGCACACCTAAGAGTTCTTAGGAAATTTTTAGGTGTGTAGTCCGCCAACCCGCACTAGGCCAGCGTGGTGGACTATAGCCTAAACGCTCTCAATGGTAGAGAAGACCCGTGCTCAGCAGTGGGCGTATATGGGTTGATGAAGAAGAAGAAGAAAAACGTAAAAGGTTCTGAAAGGATAGGATCATCGAAGCAAAGTATCAGAAATGATGTCATCTGATACATAAGGAAAGTTTTCATATCGCAAAAGATTAGCGAGCTGAAATGGCAGTAAGCAGGTCTCATCTATCGCAGGATTGATAATACCATTAAAGAAAATGTGTAGTGGAGACCACAGCTCGACAAAGGTAGTGTAGGACGCCCTCTGGCTAGGTGGGGTGACGATATCCGCGCGGTGGCAGCGGGTGGATGAGAGCCGAAGATCGAGCCCAGTGGCGTGACATAGGAGAGACCTAAGTCCATGTGATATGAGAGACATAAAGTTAAAAAAATGCATGTGTATCACTACATAGTATAAAACTAAGTCGCTTTCTCTGTCCCTATGTCCCTTTGTATGCTTAAATCTTTGAAACTACGCAACGGATTTTGATGCGGTTTTTTAATAGATAGAGTGATTGAAAAGGAAGGTTTATATGTATGATAACATCCATTAAATATCAGCATTGCACCCGTGCGAAGCCGGGGCGGGTCGCTAGTTACAAAATAAACTGCAGCTAGTTTCCATTAATTTGTAAATATAAGTAACCTTGTTTTAATTAGTCTTGTTAACGCAATGTTGAAAATGTTTGCCTAGTGTATAATTGTCCGACAAATTGAACACTACTAGCAGTTTCTTTGTAGTCGCAATTTAGGTCTTTTTGACGCTTTATTTGCATTTAAGGGATATTTATTTAGTATACATTTTTGTTCACTATACAAGGAAATGCAACTTAATTGGCATAAATCTTTGAGGGAGAATAAAGAAACATACAGGGTGTATTTCGACCGCGATCTGAAGCTAAAGCAGGTAATAGCTAAGGTGGTTACAAAAAGATTGGCGTTACAGAAATTCCCGACGAAAAAAAAATACATTTTCTATACAAACCACATGGCACATACATTTACATTTGACAGTGGCGCAGTTGGCTAGACACCAGCTTGCGAAACGAGAGGCCGCGGGTTCGATCCCCGCACCGAGACAAATGGTTGTGTGAACCACAAATATTTGTTTCGGGTCTGGGTGTTTGTGAGACCGAAAAAGTCTCTCGTAGTCTCTGATATCCACGACACAGGTCTTGTAACCTAGTGTGGGGTCAGAGCTATGTGTGTGACTGTTGGGTGTATTTATTTATTTAATACTGATAGTTGTGTAGAAAACTTCAAAATTTTTATTATTGACGGATTTTTTTTACTGGGTTTGTGATCACCGTAGCTATTTCCTGCCTTAGTGTCCGATCAGTCTAAACGTTAAATATAATTCAATCTAGTTTTGCAGCCTTCAAGAAATAATTGACAAGAAGTAAATTAAACCAATTAAATTGTATAACGAAGCATTGTTTGATAAATTGATTCAGTAACACATTATTGTGAATTACGTCTGCCTCGGAGTCTTGTGGTCTTTGTGCCGTGCGATCTGGAGGTCCCAGGTTCGATTTCCAGGTCGGGGAGTATTAGATATTTTTATTAAATAAATATTAGTACGGAGACTGGGATTGGGACTAATATTGGCAACAAGCTCTATATTATGTGAGACTGATATATTTTTGGCGAAAGTGGGAGCAATAATAACCTAAATGGGTAAATGTTATTACATCATATAAACGTCCCACTGCTGGACACGGGCCTCCTTTACAACAGAGAGGACTTAGGCCATAGTCCATCACGCTGGTCTAGTGCTCGCTAGTGGACTACACGTATAATAAATTGTTAAGGACTTTTAGGTGTGTAGGTTTCTTTACGATGTTTTTCTTCATCGTTAAACTACGTGATAATTCATTGTGATTACACACATAACTTGGAAAAGTCACAAGTGTGTTCCTGGGGTTCGAACCCACGCCTACTTATTCCAAAAACGATGTAAATACATCTAAATTAAACTCACCAATCACAGTCTGTGCGCGAAATATCCGCATCATTGCTAGAACTGTTCTTGCTAAAGCCGTTTTTGCCCAAACAGTCTTCACACGAACTGGAGTCTATTATGGAAACCGTTGATGATGATCTATCCTCCATTCTTATCTAAAAAACATACATACAACATATTTTAAATTCATTTTTTATAATATACAGATGGACCAGAAGACAGAAACCACATTTAACACCGTTGGTTTTATTGAAAACGTGTAAATTTTTATTTTTTGTCTGGATATTTTTAACGCCAATGGGTTTGTGACCGTAGATGATGCCTTCGTTTCCAATCACGGTCTGAATACACTCTGTATAAATCATACATATGTACATAAAATATATATCGACGGTCGGGACGGTCGGTGGAGCAGACAAGTGTTGGAGTGGAGACCGCGCTTAGACAGACGTAATGTGGGACGTCCTGCAGCACGAAGGTCCGACCACTTGAGTGCCGTGTCTGGTGTTGGATGTATGAGGGCTGCTCAACACCGGGATGGTTGGCGCGCACTTGGGGAGGCCTACGTTCAGCAGGGGACGGCGATAGGCTGAGTATATATAAATGTCGGGTGTTGGATGTATGAGGGCTGCTCAACACCGGGATGGTTGGCGCGCACTTGGGGAGGCCTACGTTCAGCAGGGGACGGCGATAGGCTGAGTATATATAAATGTCGGGTGTTGGATGTATGAGGGCTGCTCAACACCGGGATGGTTGGCGCGCACTTGGGGAGGCCTACGTTCAGCAGGGGACGGCGATAGGCTGAGTATATATAAATGTCGGGTGTTGGATGTATGAGGGCTGCTCAACACCGGGATGGTTGGCGCGCACTTGGGGAGGCCTACGTTCAGCAGGGGACGGCGATAGGCTGAGTATATATAAATGTCGGGTGTTGGATGTATGAGGGCTGCTCAACACCGGGATGGTTGGCGCGCACTTAGGGAGGCCTACGTTCAGCAGGGGACGGCGATAGGCTGAGTATATATAAATGTCGGGTGTTGGATGTATGAGGGCTGCTCAACACCGGGATGGTTGGCGCGCACTTGGGGAGGCCTACGTTCAGCAGGGGACGGCGATAGGCTGAGTATATATAAATGTCGGGTGTTGGATGTATGAGGGCTGCTCAACACCGGGATGGTTGGCGCGCACTTGGGGAGGCCTACGTTCAGCAGTTTATCTTTATGAAGAAATAGCGCTATTCTGATGAGATAAATAGTAAAAATTCGTATATGTGTATGTTTGGACTGAATAAACCAAAAAACTATTCAAAAGATTTGCATTTTTTTGTGTAGACATAAGTGGAGCTTTGTTCATTATGCCCAAACAAAAGTGGCAAAAAACCTGTTTGAAATAAACGTCTTAACTCAAATATACAAAAAAAAAAAACAATAAGTTTGAAGTGAGAATATTGGTCATACAATGAAATTATTGCTAAAACAGATATCTATGAAATATCTCATGTTTATTTAATAAAATAAATATTAATAATAACACTTACGTGATCCACTTATAAATGCACACAACATAATTAGGACAAACATAAAAATCTGTCAGGATTTAATTTTGACTCACTCCATAAGTACCCACTTTACAATTTGTTGACACAGTGGCGCTCGGCGGCAAAACCTAGAACTAAATAATTTTAATTGAATTAAGTAAAGCGTTTATGAAACACTGAATAAAAGTAGGTTACGAAATCAGTGGCGTATTAGAATTTGCTTCTACAAAGCGTCTACAAAACAGAATAAATATATTTTATACTAGTTAATAGTTACGATAAACATGTAAAAGATTATTGACCAAGTATTTTAAATTAATAAAACAGGCTATTACTATTTCTTGCCGAATGTTACTATAGCGACATCTATTATTGAATAGGATAACTATTTACTAAATTACCATGTCAATAAAATTTAAACATAATATTACAGTCGGTAAATGATACGATGAATTGTAGAAAGTAAAGTGAATATAATTTTGGTTTTGGAGATAAACTTAGATTTAACTACTGAACAGCACCGACATCTGTCGGGAAGTAGCAAAACTTAATGCTATAAGAGATTACTAGATTCGAAGTGGTTTCAATAATATTAAATAGATGTCATTCTAGTTATTGTTTACATGTCAATGAAATATTATAATCGTCGCCATCAGATCCACCTTTTGAAATTATTGTGTTCCATATACCTTCTTTCGTCACATTTACAATTATTTTATGATAATTAAATAATTTAAAATATATAAATAGTGATTTCTTTAAATTTTAAACTAATTTTGTCCTAAAAATATTGCGCTATTGCGACATCTCGTACGATGTATTAAAACTTACAGACATAAGAATTAAATTCAAATTAATTTGAAAAGGTTTTTTTAACATCCAAGAGATGTCGCTATTATCAGTTATTTTTATATAATAGATATAAAATTATCATTAAAATATATTTAAATAGCGCCATCTGTTACGGAGTAGTAAAACTTATTGCTATAATACATTCGCATTGGTATTCTAGATTTTATGACAGATGTCACTACTATGAAATTTTGTTTTACAGGGGGAAATATCGCAAGGAATACCATTGGATCCGCCCACTGTAATGATTGTATTTCATGTACTGCCATCTCACAAATTTGTTTTATTTAGAAAGGGATGGGTTATTTCTACCGTCATTTCTTTTTAGGATAGTGGGTTGCTATTGTTAACGGTTTTCCCAAAATATGAGGTACATTTTTATGTTAAATTGGTCGATTTTGTTTAGATTTCGTTATTAAAATAAATCATAGGCTAAATAATAGATAATAATTCTTCTTCTTCTTCTTCATCAACCCCTATACGCCCACTGCTGAGCACGGGTCTCCTCTACCATTGAGAGGGTTTAGGCCATAGTCCACCACGCTGGCCTAGTGCGGGTTGGCGGACTACACACCGAATAATTGCGCGATTCTATTTTGAATTTTCTATATAAGCTTAGGAGCTCCGTTTCACACCTATAAAGAAATAATAAAAAAAAAAACATTCTTAACCAATTACGTCATAGACTGAGACCATTCAAAATGTAGGTAAATTGGTCACTTAGAACATTATTTTTACTTTAGCTAGACTCAATGTTATAATATTAATAAGTGCTTTCCCAAAATCGTAAATTATTATCTCCATACCGAAAATCATTGAAGTTGTTTTCGAATTAATAATTTTTGGAACTATAAGTATATGTATCTATTCAGCTAATTATTTTTTTATATTTTTCGAAGATCTCAAAACCATCTAGATATACAAATTTAAAATAAAATTTGATTAAATATATCGCAGAAAAAGCTATGAGCAAGTACTTAAAGATGTTTTTTTACAAACGTATACTTTAATTTTCTTGTCAAATTTCACTTAGGGTTAATAACCTCCTAACGGGAAAACCTTTTTACTTTCACACATTATGCAAATGTATCGATTTTATCCATTCGTCACATTGACCTAATTAAAGCGGGTAAAACCGGACAATAACTGGCAACACAGCTATTGTTTCCATATTCCTCCCTGTGAGCGTGTTTTGCCCTCAGGATATGTGCAAAATAAATAAAGTTATATGTGAATCGAAAGAAATTGTGTTCAAAAATGTGTAGTAAATTCGATTTTACAGCGGCGTGTCGCTTTCACGGCGCGAATGTGTTGTGTATTGATTTTACGCGAAAAATTGTGTTGTGACTCCCATGGTGATAAATGCATCTGATTTTCGGGTAAGTTTTGTTATTTTACATAAGTTTTAGGCTTAATCTTTACTTATTACACAAATCAAACACATCTTTGTCACTTTATACCCATCAGAGAAGGATATAAACAAATGCAGTTAAGAAGAAACTTAGTTAAATTATTTTAAAGGAATAAGAAAGGAATATTATCCACTATTCGTAGTAGGTAATATAAAAGTTAAAAGCTTTGTTTTTGCCCCAGTTAGGTAATAACTGTTACGTATAAACGCTGAAAAGGTCTTAAGTAAACATTTTTTTATTTAGGTATGTAGGTCGTACTTTTAAGTTGTTTTAAGTCTTTCTAAATAAATTATTTTTTAACTTGTGCTAGAAATAAGTATATAGGAATAATACTAAGTTAAAACTGACGTTAAAAGAAAGATGTAAAATAGGTGGTTATTGTCACAATGTAGTACAGAAAATTATAAGCAATATTAAATATAAACAAGGATAAATTAACAACCGAAGTGCAAATCGGACTCGTGCACGAATGGTTCATTATTAATAAATGTAATGTACCATTATTTCGACCTATGCAAAGAATAAGGTTACTTATGACTATAACACCAAAGTACTTTTTAAGTCTTTATAGAGTTAAACTTGTTTATATATTGCACTAGTGCAGTAATAATAATCATAACTTGTTGTTGTTTGAAGAGCAAAAAAAGTTACTAATAATTTTGTGCCCAGTTTAATTCAAATCGCTGAGAAAGAGAAGTTGAGATTTTGCACATATAACTATATTCTGCGCATAGGTCGATTTATAAAAACGGCAATAATCATGTCTGTTGTGTGAGAGCCCCACTTAAACATTTATTTATTTTGTTTTTAAGAATGTGTATAACAACACAGTAACAGAAATACATCACTTATCAAAATTTCAACCGTCTATCTATCACGGTTCATAAGATACAGCCTGGTGACAGACGACAGCGAAGTCTTAGTAGTAGGGTCCCGTTTTACCCTTTGGGTGCGGAACCCTAATAATTACTCGTCTATATGATAAACAACTATCATTAATACGATGTTTAACTGATATTAATATTCCTAAAGTTTGAAATGATGTTTGTTACTCGAAAACGCCAGAACTGCTAAGCCGGTTTATAATTTGGAAAACAAAACGCATTCTGGGTCCTTTTTTGTCAGTCTTGTTTTAACTAACGTTAATGCTCGAAAGTAAGTGAATATTCTTTTGTAACCCCTTCTCGTCTATTGCTATGGTTTGTCTTCTCCAGCTTGTGTAAGGTGAGGCCGCGGGTTCGTTCCCGGACCGATACAAGTGCTTGTGATCTACAAATATTTGTTTCGGGTCTGGGTGTTTGTAAGGCTGAAAAGTCCCTCATTTTGTATGAAAGTCACGACACAAGTCTTGGATCTTAATGTGGGGTCAGAACTATTTATGTGACTATTGGGTGTGTAAGAGTTAATTCAGTTTTCATTCCTTTATTACGTAGTTTCGCTTGATTTTGGTAGATGGCGTTATTTTTAAAAAAAGCTCCACAATTTTCGTAATTCCTTAATTATCGAAATCTATGGCAATAGCATCATCATAGGTCCATGTACATACGTCCCACTGCTGGGCGCCGGCCTCCTCTACCAAGGCCTTAGACCACCACGCTGGCCTAGTGCGGGTTGGCGGACTACACACTTGAGAAATTCCTAAGAACTTTTAAGTGTACGGGTTTCATCACGATGTTTTCCTTCATGCATGGGGATTGAACCCGCGACCACTGAGATTCTCGACCGCGCGTAAACATTATAATAAAAACGGCAGTTTTATCGCTCACATGAATCTTTAAAAGGGAACCACAGGGAATTAATCTAAAAGGTAGGCAAAAACCCGTGAATGGGGAAAAATATATTCCTTTTAAAGTATAAAGTTGATTAAAATGGAAATATTACTTTTGTTTTGAATAGTCCATTTATCGATTGATCGAAAATGTTGGGAAAACGCAAAAAAAAGTTGTTTTTTCACGTCAATGAATTTTAATGAAATAGCTATTGGCTGCCTTAGATATTGATCACAGTTTGAAATATGAACACGCTGTATATTATCACGGTACGACCAATAAAAACGAAGTAGCTATGAAAAATTGACGAAAACTGGTATAAAACTCAGAACATCTAAATAACATTAGAAGGGAAATAGCCAGTATTTAGTATGTGGACGAGTGTCGCCGCTTGTCTGTCACCTGTTCATTCTACTACCACACGACCAATGATAATTTCAAACAAATATGAAGGGCTATGGGTTGTCACACATTTATATATGTTGATATTACCCGCAATGAATTACTAAGAAGCGTGTGTGTCCAACATATGACAGTGTAATCGTAGGTTCGGCACGCTCGGCATGTGAACATTTCCTTTCTAGTCTTATTCAACTGTTCTGTGCTAGCCATGCAAAAATTAATGTTTATGTAACAACCACGATTAAAATTTATTTAGTACTTGCTTCAGAATTGCAGGAAATGGGTAATAATATCCTTTCTAGTATTATTCAACTGTTCAGTGGGTATAATTCGTCTATGGGGTATGTAAAGCAGTGATGGCTTCGAGGTTTGGGCGTACGGTCGCGGGTTCGAGCTC
This sequence comes from Cephonodes hylas, assembly GCA_030295005.1. Lineage (NCBI taxonomy): Eukaryota > Metazoa > Arthropoda > Insecta > Lepidoptera > Sphingidae > Cephonodes > Cephonodes hylas. The sequence continues at coordinate 3,395,200 of AP025387.1, read as the reverse complement.
CAGGCACACACCTCTGACTTTTCGAAGTTATGTGTGTATTCACATTGAATTATCACTTGCTTTAACGGTGAAGGAAAACATCGTGATGAAACCTGGACATCTAAAAGTTCTTAGGAATTTCTTAGGTGTGTAGTCCGCCAAACCGCACTAGGCCAGCGTGGTGGACTATGGGCTAAACCCTCTCAATGGTAGAGGAGACCCGTGCTCAGCAGTGGGCGTATATGGGTTGATGAAGAAGAAAGAGGAGTATGTAAGATTGTGTTTCTTTTTAGCTCCAAGATGAAGACGCGGTTGACCTCTATGATATACCTCGGGTATACAGCGATGGATAGAAGGTTCTCAAACGCCATGCTCCCCTGGTTACTACGGGAGATACGAGCTACAGGAGTAAGAGAGAAGGTACGTAGATTTGAAACCCGGATCGGGAAAAGAAACATTTATTGCTAGCATAATTCACTTATCATTAAACCATTTATACTTACTTCCGTCTGCTGGGCACGGGCTCCTACAACTGAAGGTTTAAGGCCTTGGTCCACCACGCTGGCCTATTGCAAGTTGGCGGACTACACACTTAAGAAATTCCTAAGCACTTTTAGGTGTGCAGGTCTCATGACGATGTCTCCCTTCACCGTTAAAGCGAGTGATAATTCATTTTAATACACACATAACTTAAGGTCCAAGGTTTGAACCCTTGACCACCGATATTCTCGACCGCGTGCCTAAATCTTGAGGCTATTACAACTTATGTGTATTAAAGATTGTTGTCTTTTCCAGTTAAGCATAGCAGTTGAAGAGGGTCATCTTAAGGCCTACAATGGGAATTTTGAGCCAGTCATTGTCCATAGAATAGTCGATATTATAAGGTAAGTGTCAATATTATAAACCCGAAGAGTTTGTTTGAACGCGCTAATCTCATGAACTAGTGGTCCGATTTGAAAAAATATTTTTGTGTTAGATTGCACATTTATCGAGTAAGGCTATAGGGTTAACAAGTATGTGCCGTGCCATCTAGAGATCCTGGGTTCGATTTTCTTATTGGGTTTAAGCCTTATTGGGGTTTTCCCTCAAAAATTTCTCAGTAGGAGCACGGAGTCTGGAAATGTGCCCGAAAAACCGCAATAGGCTCGCCCCCTATTACGTGGGACTGATACATACCTGACTAAATGTGTGTGCAGACACGCACCTACCCCTACCGCCTACCCCTTCGGGGACTACGGGCGGGATGCAGCTCACTAAGAATTATCCCGCATTTTTTACTTTGACATTCCCATGGCACAATTGGCTAGACACCAGCTTCCGAAACAATCATCCGCGGGTTCGATCCCCGAACCGAGACAACTGTGATCCACAAATATTAGTTTCGTGTGTTTTTCCGAGAGCAAAAAGTCTCTCGTAGTTTCTGATACCCACGACACAAGACTCGTATCTTAATAAGTCAGGACTATGTATCTATGTGACTGTTGGGTGTATTTATTTATTTATTTAACTAGCTTCTGCCAGCAACTTCGTTCGCGTAGACTACAGGGTTGAGTTCAGAAAGAAATTATACATATAGACCTTCCTCTTCAATCACTATTTATTAAAAAAAACGCATCAAAATCCGTTGCGTAGTTTTAAAGATTTAAGCATACATAGGGATAGAGAAAGCGACTTTATTTCATGCTATGTAGTGATGACTGGATTATTAATGCGTTGATGTGTTCCCAGGGCTAGCCAGGTTCCAGGAAGACCTGAGGAGTTGTTCTACATACTCTTCAATGAGAAGGAGGGTCTCCTCAACTGCTTCATGTTTAGAGCTGCTTCCATCAATGAGGTAAGTCTTTAGAGGGTAGGCAGACAATAGTGGTCAACTACAAAAAATAGTTTTTTTTCGCATGGGCTTTATAATATATTCTGATTATATAAAAAATATATGGAAATGTGATAATAAATAAAAAATGTTTTTTTTATATTTTATAGAAATTGCTTCTATGTATTTTTTGTATACTTTCATTGAATCTGATTATTCCAATGTTCACTCACAAAAGCAAATACAGAATTATTTTTTGTTCAAATTCTTATTTAAAGGTATAAAAGCAATAAAAATAAATTATATTTAACCCATGTGCAAAATTGCTGTTGACCGGTAAATTTTCTAACGATAAAAAATATAACAATTTCCACGGTCCCAGAATCGAACTCAGGGCCTCTAGGTTTCACGGAACATACGAGACCACGGGGATATATTTTGTGTTATCAATTTCTTCTCTCATAGGGGCGTGGTGTGTCAAAATAAACAGTTTGTTTTGACAGCGATCTGTCATTGTCACGTGTCTGATAAGGGGTTGGCAGTACAAACAAAACGAGGCCTTCAAACACTTTTAGTATAATAACTTCGTTCTACACTAGGTCTGGTCGCGGGAGGTCGCTGGCTGCAGGCGGCTTCCGACCGGTCCCGGTGGAAGTCATTGGGGGAGGCCTATGTCCAGCAGTGGACTACGATTGGCTGATGATGAGCATGATGTGAGCAGTGATGGCCTCGAGGTTTAGGCGCGCAGTCGAGAATCTCGGCGGTCGCGGGTTCGAACCCCAGGCACACCACTGACTTTTCGAAGTTATGTGTGTATTTACATTGAATTATCACTTGCTTTAACGGTGAAGGAAAACATTGTGATGAAACCTGGACATCTAAAAGTTCTTAGGAATTTCTTAGGTGTGTAGTCCGCCAACCCGCACTAGGCCAGCGTGGTGGACTATGGCCTAAACCCTCTAAATGGTAGAAGAGACCCGTGCTCAGCAGTGGGCGTATATGGGTTGATAAAGTAAGTAAGTAAAGATGATGATGATGACACTACGTCTACCTAAGTTTGGTCTCCACTCCATCACTTGTCTGCTCCACCGACCGTCTGACCGTCGGCAGACATGGAGGACGACCTGCAGCACAATGGTTGGCGATTTCTTACGGTAGACGTTCAGCAGGGACGGATATAGACTGAGTGTATTCAGACCGTGATCGGAAACTAAGGCAGGTGATAGCTAGGGGAATATAAACTGCATGGCGTTAAAGAAACATCTTCTTCTTCTTCATCAACCCATATACGCCCACTGCTGAGCACGGGTCTCCTCTACCATTGAGAGGGTTTAGGCCATAGTCCACCACGCTGGCCTAGTGCGGGTTGGCGGACTACACACCTAAGAAATTCCTAAGAACTTTTAGATGTGCAGGTTTCATCACGATGTTTTCCTTCACCGTTAAAGCAAGTGATAATTCAATGTGAATACACACATAACTTCGAAAAGTCAGAGGTGTGTGCATGGGGTTCGAACCCGCAACCGCCGAGATTCTCGACCGCGCGCCTAAACCTCGAGGCCATCACTGCATCATAAACATACCGTCGAAAAATAAAAATTTTGAAGCTTTCCATACCATCGGTATTAAAATCATGTGGTTTGTATGGAAAACGTAAAGATATTTCTTTTTGTCGGGATTTTTAACGCCAATGGGTTTTTAATCACCTTAGCTACTATCTGCCTTAGTTTCCGATCACGGTCTGAATACACCCTGTATAATTCATTAATGAGCACTTTACGTATGTTGTAGTGTTCTGCCTATCCCACATGAGCGTAGGATAGTCTATATGTCAAAACATTGACCAAATCAATTGCCTTCGAAACTTCCGTACTATTCAAAGATGATGAACATATAGGGACATAAGTAATATAGATTTAATTTTTTTTTGTATAGCATAACTAACCTGGGTAGGCCGGCGTGGACTAAGGCCTAAATCGTCTTTGTAGTGGGGATGGTCAAGAACGGATTTGACCGATGGTCATTTAGTAAATTTTTCATGTACCCAGATCAATATATAAGTTAATAACGAATTTTTTTTTGAATTGTAATCCATTTTTCATCTGTATTTGTATGTATTAATGTACTGACATTATTGAAATAGAATATTGTTTGCAATTTTATTTAAAAAATCGCCAAACTGTACAAGCGGTCTGTTTGCGAAACTGCCGCTCAATAAAGTTCCTATAGCTTTTCCCAATTTTCTCCCTATCGCCGTACCAAAACTCATCTAAATCAGTCCAGCCTTTTAGGCGTACAGCGTAATAAACAAAGATACTTTCACATTTAATATTAACTGCCCTTTGTTCTCTCCTAAGATCCTATCTCTAAACAAAAAGTCATCAAAATCGGTCCAGCAGTTAAACGTAATAGAGTTCCTTTCGCATTTCTAACGGACAAAGACAATCGGACACGGAAGTGAATTAACACTTTTCCCCACAACTGTACATTATATAGTACAGAATATTCATTGTTATAGTAACTCGCATCATTCATGTGCAACGAGCCTTGAACTAATTTTAAATTTAGAATCTATTCGTATGTCGAATTCTTATTCTTGTTCGTGTTGTGGCCAGTGTTCGTTACGTTGGTGGATTGTGTTGAAAAAAAAAAATAAAAAAAAAACGTTAAATAATTTGAAAAAAGAACTGACTTTTTGTTCCTGTGGACGATAAATTATAGTGACCAGTGACAAAAAAATAATTATATTTCAATAAAAAATATATAATTGGCTTTAATCGAGACCATCGATATTAAAACCATCCATAATAGCTGTCAATAAAATAAAAAAATGTTATATCACGTTAAACTGGCCAGTGTTGACGTGATATAATAAAAACGTCAAAGATAGTTCGAATTTAACGGCTTGTTTACACTATGGAAAATTGAGGAAACGTGCGAAGAAATTGATAAGCCCTGTGTGATTGCCAAGTGCGTTCTGAAACACCATTGAGAAACATGTTGTATTCAGTTTGGACTAGGGATGGACATTTAAAATATACATCGATGTTTTTTTCGATGTAATGCATCGTTCGGTTACATCGATGGTAATACGATGTATTGAGAAATACATCGATGTTTCTTAAACATCGAGTGCTTTAGGTTAGGCCAGGGCTTCCCAAACTGTGCGTCGCGAGGCGATCGGAAACATTTGCTGTCCGTATTTTTCTGATAACCTCATATTACGCTAACTACTGCTGTTTTTATTTCCAGTAAAGCAGGTAGTTTTGAGATGATGGGGGGGGGGGGGGTGCGTCGCAAGAAAAATAATTATCATATAGGGCGTCATAGTGTAAATAAGTTTGGGAACCCCTGGGTTAGGCATTAATTGAAACAAAAATATGTATTAAGTAAATCTAAAAATATATGTATTAAAATTGAGAATCACATTTTTTTCTTGAGAAATTCCAATATTTTTTTTCTATGCTATGTAAAAACAAAAGCCATCATAACTAGCCCTGCCTGAGAAAAAAGTCTTTCAGAAGGGACTGACATGCCAACTATTGTTAAATACTTAAAAGCAATTTTATACAATTTCGGGAATTGTTTCTTATAATCTTTTTAAATTTCTAAAGGATTTTCGTTCAGTTATTGGTATATTATAACGTTTCGTTTCACTTATACTATACTCACCTCAACCTCATAATTTGCGTACCTACCCAATCGATGCATCGAATGAAAAACATCGATATATATTCGATGTTGAAGTATTAACAATACATCGGTTCAATACGATGCATCGTTACTATACATCGAGTGTTTTAAATACATCGATGTATATCGTCCATCTCTAGTTTGGACGCCGCTCGCGAGGCAAGCAGCCGTGTACCACACAGCCAATATATCAAACGTTGAATTTTGGCTCGGCGTCATTCTAATACTATTCGCGTGTGAAATGGACCTTATATATTTTCACATTTTGAACAATTTCAATTTCGAATACAGATCGTGATGCCAACCTTGAAAATCGAATTTGGAACTTTATTCGATGGAATGTTTTGAAAATAGAACGCTAGTCGTCTGCCAACCGCGCGGCGTGGACGTGTTTGTGCTGCGGAAACATTCACGATATGGTTCGTGTTTTCACCGAAAACAGTGCCTGAAACGTGCCTCTTAACATAACGTGTAAAAATACTTTTTATTATTAAAATTGAAAACCTACATTTATATAAAAAATCCTCGGAAATAAAGGGCGAAACAGTCTACATATATTTTGTAATTATTAAATAAAAAAACATATGTTTGATCTAGATTTGGCGAGAATCTATAGAGACACAAAGAAAGTGCGCGGCAACAGTACTGAATTGTAAACACAAAACATATGATGCCCGCGAACATCCGCTCGCTGCGTGTTGTGTAAAAACAAATTTGAAGTTCGAACGTGATATTTTTGTGCTTTTGAATTTGGAATATTTGGCTGTTGAAAAGTGATACTGGATGGAAATAAGTAGTCTATAAATAAACAAAATACCGATTAAAATAAATAAAAAAACAAAGACAATTAACCCGGAAGCGAAAAAAACAAATAGAATAAATTCATTAATTAACACCGTGTCAAGAACACAGCAGTGTTTGGTGCGGACATTTTTATATTTCGAACATGTCAAGCGTTTGAATTTGGAACGTTGCAACGATTTGAATATCGAACGTGATTTTTGTATATGGAACACTTTTAAATCAAATGCGAGTGGCCGTTAATTGAGATCGTATTAGACCGTTAATGTACTTTTAATGGGTGTCGTGACGTCACAAGGTTTTGGTGGCAAATGTGTTGTTTTTATAGTGTATAAAAAAAGTGTGACGTAGAGAATCGATCTTTGGACGAGTGAGTATGTTATGTCCTTGTTTACATTTACTGTGGGCGAATGTGTAAAACGGTGTTATGATAAAAGTTGTTTTTAATTTTTATTTTTTTCCCCTTATACAATTGGCTGTTATGCATGTTGCCTTTGCGTGATAGGATAAAATTAGATATTTGTAGGGCATGCAATTTTTTTTTTTAATTTCGGAAGTTTTATTAGACTTTATTTTTCATTGTTAAAGGCACCTTTTCGAAAAGATTCACAAATGTTTGTTTCTTGTCTAAGTATTTGTGAGTCCGAAAATATTTGACACTTTTATCCTTGTGTGGAATTAACTATATCTGTGACTGTTGGGTGTATTTATTTATAAACGATTCATTAAAACATTTAAATGACAAAAGCATTGCTTATTATAAGTATATTTTCTATTTAATACTCTATTTTGTATTGTTAATTTCTATGACAATATAAAAGCTTCTTCAGCTAAATAAATACACCCAACAGTCACACACATAGTCCTGACCCCACACTAGGTTACAAGTCCTGTGTCGTGGGTATCAGAAACTACGAGAGACTTTTCGGTCTCACAAACGCCCAAACTCGATACAAATATTAGTGGATCACACAAACATTTGTCTCAGTGCGGGAAAAGAACCCGCAGCCTCACGTTTCACAAGCTGGTTTTTAGACAAGTGTCCAACGGGGCTGTCAATGATTTATGTCTTTTGTATCAAAAACTATAAGAGACCTTACTTTTCTTTTTCTTACGCATTCGCCATCATCATCGTTAACCCACATACATCCCACTACTGGGCACGGGTCTCCTCTACCATTGAGAGGGTTTAGGCCATAGTCCACCACGCTGGCCTAGTGCGGGTTGGCGGACTACACACCTAAGAGCTCTTAGGTGTGCAGGTTTCATCACGATGTTTTCCTTCACCGTTAAAGCAAGTGATAATTCAATTTGAATACACACAACTTCGAAAAGTCATAGGTGTGTGCCTGGGGTTCGAACCCGCGACCGCCGAGAGTCTCACCGCGCGCCTAAACCTCAAGGTCATCACTGCTTCATTCATATGCAGGCAAAGAATTCGCGATTAACTTTTTGTAATTGTAGTAAAATACTATCATACTACCACATCATCATCATGAGCCCATATATATTATATTGGCCTTAGTCCACCACGCTGGACTAGTGCGGGCTGGCAAGGGAGCATAAAGTTGAATGCTTTACCGGAATACTACAATTAAAAAATGTCAAGTGTATTTAATGTTTCCTTAATTTGCATATACAATTTTGACCTTAATTACGATTGTATCAAGGTTTTATTTCGTATGGCAAAGTTTAAGGCTGTACCCTTTTTGATAATATTATTTTATTGAATAATTGCAGTGAAATTGCGTATAAGGTCACGAGTTCGATGCTAGAAAGGGCCTTTTCTGAATCATATTAAAATCAATATCAGTCCTTATATTATGTTCTATTGCTAAGCATGTTTTTGTTAATAATATTATCTAATTTGAGCTATAGTGGGTTCGAATTCAAGCCACGTTTCATAGTTATGTGTTAACATTATTAATGGATCTTTAATAATGAGGGGAAATATTGTGAAAAAAATTATCATTTCGAGTTTTGACGAATTTCTGATATGTGTGAAGTGTATCCCTTCTAGGCTATGATCGTGGACAATGGTCTAAGGCCAATTTCGGTCCTGTTCCGGGAATCGAACCGGCCGAATCTCGTCAACAAGGCAGCATATTATTACTTAAATCTACTATCTATTGCTTGGAATTCCGTCTACGAATTTTTGAGTTTTAAAAAATAATATCTTTTTCCCGTTTTCGCCACATTATTTATTGCTGCTCCGCTCCTATATGTCGTGGCGTGATGATATATAGCCTAAAATCTTCCTTGATAAATGGAATATCTAACACAGAAAGAATTTTTCAATTCGGACCAGTAGTTCCTGAGATTAGCGCGTTCAAACAAACTCTTCAGCTTTGTATGTCATATATTCTGTGCTTTATTGGATACTAGCGACCCGCTCCGGCTTCGCACGGGTGCAATGCTGATATTTAATGGATGTTATCATACATATAAACCTTCCTCTTCAATCGCTCTATTAAAAAAACCGCATCAAAATCCGTTGCGTAGTTTCAAAGATTTAAGCATACAAAGGGACATAGGGACAGAGAAAGCGACTTTGTTTTATACTATGTAGTGATCTATAACAATTGGTGTTATTTAAAAAAAAATGTGACAAATGAAGTGAGGTCCCAAGTTCAATGGTCAGTCCTGGATTTTATTTATGACAACATAAAATATCATTTCTTCTTATTACTTAGGATATTGTAACCTAAGGGCTGACTTGGCTAGTGTGGTGCGCGCGCCGTGGAAGACACCGTTGCGATCGCCGGTTGTTTAGCGCGTATTACTAGTTGTTTGTATGGGGACACCACTTATTTTTTTGACTTAACTTTATTTTTATGTTTCTGATATATAGCAAGTGATTATACTAATACATATATTGGGATAGTTTTTTCAAATATCTGCTTGTAACGGTTCCAACGCTAAAATTATAAAAAAATGTATGGGGAGCCCCCCTATTTTTTAACTTTTTTCTATTTTTTCCTACGTTAACACATAATTACCGAGCTGGATTCCAAATTTCATCCTTCTAGGGCATCTGGAGGTAGGTTAGGTTTAGGTACTATCAGTCAGTCAGTGCTAATATTCACGACTTTTTGACCTTCATATCTTTATAACCTTTTGAGCTAGCTTCATGAAATTTGGGATTCTAGATGTCCTTATAGATATAATTAAACACGCGTAGTTTCACGTGTTTACGTCAAATAGATTTTAAGTTGTAGAAGGGTCAAAAGTGGCGCCAAATGGTTCGTGTGATGATAAACTCGGCGCTGGCTAGCCAGTTTTACTTGAACTTGGCTTGACACGTTGCCGCGAGTCTAGATATTCCTGTCATATGTGGTGTATAAAGAGTGTGTTCAGGCCGTGATCGGGAAATAAAGCAGGTAATAACTAAAGTGATTACAAACGACCTGGTGTTAGAGAAAATCTTGAGAAAAATAAGAATTTTGACGTTTCCCTAACAGACACACATTTCATAGCTAAGATTGTATGGAAAACTTCAAAATATTTTTTCTGGATTTTCTTTCACGCCAATGTGTTTGTAATCATCGTAGCTATTACCTTTTTTTTTTATCACGAGAGGAAAGCGCCTTAAGCTCCCCTGTTCGGTACCTCGGGGGAGGCCGTAAGGGGTATGTCGGGGTCACTGGCTACGCCAGCATACCGACTAAAACCTCTTGGTGACCATCACACGCATTTAGGGCGGTTTTGCGGCATCTCAGGGCCAGAAGTGCCCTAAATGGTCCGCTGCCGCCCAGCGCACCGTCCAATTTTGGACCCCTCCAAATTGGGAGGGCTTGGTATGCCCTCTACTTAATCTATTTGGACGTTCGCCTTTCGGGAACGTCCGCGACAGTTAAGAGGTCACGTCCTCTGCCGCCAATCTCGGGGTTGCTATCATAGGGTACCGCCCCCGCAGTACGCCCTGCTACCCCAGTACCCCTGTTAGTCGCCTCTTACGAATCGTGCCTTAGTTTCCGATCACGATCTAAATACACTCTATAGACTTGTCTTATAAGATGTATATTAATAAATGTAGTGTTTGGACTTTGTATCTCATTCCGAACAAAACACGATTCGCTTCTTACACGAGTAACATAGTAGTTAGTTTCACGTTCTATGTACATATGTCGACCTATGCGCAGAATAAAGTTATATGTGCAACATCTCAACTTCCCTTTCTCAGCGATTTAAACTTAATTGGGCACAAAATTAGCAGTAAATTTTTATGTTCTTCAAACAACAACACAACTTATGATTATTATTACTTCACCAGTGGAATATATAAACAATTTTAACTCTATTATAGACATGAAAAGTACTTTGGTGTTATAGTCATAAGTAACCTTATTCTATGCATAGGTCGAAATAAAAATTTGGACGTTCCCCCTACAACCATTAAATGTTTTTACTTTGTATGGAAAACGTATTTTTTTTTAAATTTTCTCGGCATTTATCTTAAGTCCAATGGGTTTGTGATCACCGTAGCTATTATCTGCCTTAGTTTCCGATCACGGTCGCAATACACCCTTTAATATATTCCAAAGAGCAAAATATAAACAGAATACCTTTTATTCTTGAATTTGTAATTTCCCTTAATGACGCGTAAATCAAAATTACGTCCCACTGCGGGCACGGGCTTCCTTTACAACTGAGAGGGTTTAGCTTTTAGTCTACCACCCTAGTAGTGCGGGTCTACTTTACACCTAAGAAATTCCTAAGAACATTTAGGTTTCCTAACGATGTTTTCCTTCTTTAGAGTAATTTTGACTACATACATAACTTGCAATAGTTAAAGATATGTCTAAAATTTGAACCATCAACTCCATGTTGACTCGACCACTGTCTAAATAGATAAATAAAATACACCCAACAGTCACATACATAGTCCTGACCCCACACTAGGATACAAGTCCTGTATCGTGGGTATCAGAAAGTACAAAAAACTTTTCGGTCACATTAACATTTATCCTGATGCGGGGATCGAACCCGCGGCCTCTTATTTTGCTATCAATCGAGGCTATTATGACTTAATATCAAATTGCTAGTTTTCATTGGCGATCCCAAAATGGACATTAATCTATCAATGTTTTTGCTATGCTGTAGCTATACCATCAATTAGAATGATCGTGTCAAGCAATTTATCATATTAGCATAATAACAACAATTTATGAGGTTTTTATATAGTATCGGTAATTTTATAAAGGCAGAAGAAGGCACGTTAATTCTGTAATGTCTAGGCTATAGTTTACCAGCTGTTGCCTGCGACTTCGTCCGCGTAGACTACAGGGTTGAGTTCAGATAGAAAATAAGTTATAGTCTATTTTACTTCTCAGAGACCTTTTTATGCACATACCAGAAATCATTCAAATCGGTTTGGTAGATCCAGAAATACCCATTCCCACGGGAATACTACATTTTATGGAAGAGAAAGTATCCTATGTTACTTCCTTGGTTCCTATTTATGTGCAAACCAAAAATCATTTTAATTGTCTCAGTAGATCCAGAAATACCCATTCTTACGTGAATACTTCATTTTCCGGGATAAAAACTATCCCATGTTAATTCTGTGAGCTCTACCTCTCTATACCGAATTTCATTCAAATCGCTTTGGTAGATCCAGAAATACCCATTCCCATAGGAATACTACATTTTCTGGGATAAAAAGTATCCTATGTTTCATTCTGATGTATCACTACATAGTATAAAACAAAGTCACTTTCTCTGTCCCTATGTCCCTTTGAATGCTTAAATCTTTGAAACTACGCAACGGATTTTGATGCGTTTTTTTTAATAGATAGAGTGATTGAAGAGGAAGGTTTATATGAATGATAACATCCATTAAATATCAGCATTGCACCCGTGCGAAGCCGGGGCGGGTCGCTAGTAAGCTATATTATTGTGAAGTTTCATTAAAATTCATTCAGTAGTTTTTACGTGAAAGCGTAACAGACAGACAGACAGAGTTATTTTCGCATTTATAATATTAGTATGGATTGTGGGGCCAGTATATATTCTCATTTATAGATGTATATTAAATTGCTATTGTTAAATAAAGATTGAAAGCTTGAAGATTAGTATACGAAATTTTGTAAGTAAGACTGGGCTTATAGAGGTTAAATAGGGGAGTATTTCTGCTCCTTATTTTCGCTAAATTGCGTTTTGTCCCACGTAAATAGAAATATGAGTTTTTTGTGCACATTTTCAGACTCCAAGCTGATAATTTTCTACTGGAAAAATACACTAATATTTATCAATTCCTGATATCTAAATCGGAAACTCAGCGATCGCTCGTTCAAACCCCGGGCACACTGTCTTTTCGAAGTAACGTTTGCATTCACAATGAATTATCACTTGCTTTAACGGTGAAGGAAAATATCGTGATGAAACCTGCACACCTAAACCTGTTAGGAATTGCTTAGATGTGTTGTCCGCCAACCCACACTAGGCCAGCGTGGTGGACTAAGGCCAAAACCCTCTCAAACGTAGAGGAGGCCCGAGTAAAGCAGTGGGGCGTACATGATGATGAAAACATACGGATACTTGTAAAACCACGAGTCATCAGCATCTCTAAGTATTCTTGGTGTGAATGACTTTCATCCATTTCAAGTATCATTCCTAATTTTAGTAGATTGACGTTTGGGCCTTTCGCACAGATTTTAAGCCAATAATACGAAGTGCGTTCCATAAGATTTCTAGGAAATCGCTTGGCCGTACTCCAATGTGTGAATGCTGATTCGGTTTGTACAAAGATCTTTTGTCTTTTCGAGTATTCAAGGTAAACTGACCGTGATCGGAAATAAAGACAATAAATAGTTTATTTACATTAAAAATGGGACCAATCAGGAAGGTTGCTTCAAGCTTGAGCTTTCAAATAAAAACGGGTCCACCCGTTCAAAAGTGCTGAGGTAACAAACATAAAAAAAATACAGACGAATTAATAACTTCCTCCTTTTTTGAGTCGGCTAAACATACAAACAAGCTTGCAGTATACACCGTAGCGCTTACATTGATTAATTCTACATCATCATCATCACCATCATCAACTATAGTTCGTCCACTCTTGGACATAAGCCTCTCTTATGGCACGCCACTGGGCTCGATGTTTGGCTCTCCTCATCCAACCGCCATTTTGATTAAAAATACATATAACACAAAAAATAATACACAAAACAAATGTAACTAAAAAAATCTTCTTCATCAACCCATATACGCCCACTGCTGAGCACGGGTCTCCTCTACCATTGAGAGGGTTTAGGCCATAGTCCACCACGCTGGCCTAGTGCGGGTTGGCGGACTACACACCTAAGAAATTCCTAGGAACTTCTAGGTGTGCAGGTTTTATCACGATGTTTTCCTTCACCGTTAAAGCAAGTGATAATTCAATTCGAATACACACATAACTTTCGAAAAGTCAGAGGTGTGTGCCTGGGGTTTGAACCCGCGACCGCCGAGATTCTCGACCGCGCCCCTAAACCTCGAGGCCATCACTGCTTATTCTTTATTAAAAAATATTTAAAGCAATTAAATATGTTGTCGTGGTTATCTCAGTGCTCGCCGTCAATACAGTGCGTGCTGTTGATCCTGGAGCACAGGAGTTACATAAGCCTCTTCAACTTAGATCACCTTTTATATTATCTTTCTAATTAACTTCGTTGCAGGATCATGACAATGTAAGTCATCAATACTATGCGTGCTGTTGATCCTGGAGCACACATACATGCATACATAAACTCATTTCTGTGTACCCTGATGTTGTAGGCAGAGATGCATTTCTACACCCAAATTTCGCCAGTATGTATCAGTCCTTAATTCAACACGGCTAAGAAAAAAATTCTTAGAATTTAGCTGCACTACTCCTCACAATGTTTTCCTCTACTAATGTACTTCATACATGCAAAATACTATAATAATATTTGTTTATTTTCCTCTTAACATGAGATTCATTCTTCCGCACCGTTTCTCTCGTATTCTTATTAATATTCATTTGTTTTGTTTTACGTTGAAACTTGAAACATGTGTAGACGACAAAGGGGGGACTATGGGACAAGGGGGGAGGGGTAAACACATTTAACGTAAACAATATAACAGACAGTTGGTGGCGCAGTTGTCTAGACACCAGCTTGCGAAACGAGCGGCCGCGGGTTTGATCCCCGCACCGAGACAAATCGCTGGCTCCCTATTACAAGGTTCTATGCTACAATTTTAGCGCTTATTTAGTTATGAATACTACGAGGTTCGTAGTAACTCCGAGTTAAGTATTTGTGTGATCCACAAATATTTGTTTCGGGTCTGGGCGTTTGTGAGACCGAAAAGTCTCTCGTAGTTTCTGATACCCACGACACAAGACTCGTATCATAATGTGGGGTCAGGACTATGTGTGTGACTGTTCGGTGTATTTATTAATTATATCTTTATAACTATAAACCGCATGTATTCATAAGAATTGTTTATACAATCGATTGTACTATAAAGAGTAGGTTAGTTAAGTTTAATGGCAAGTATACTTTCAAACACGAGTTTGTGGAGTGTTTCTTAAATATTCTTATAAAGGACTCAAAGCGAGAATCGAATGTCGGTGTGCTCGGAAACATAGAAAACATTTTTTTAATAGCATTAAAGTCTTAAGTAAAATAACATTGCTGGTCTCTATCCAACTGTGCCAAGATTCTGTCATAAATAATAATTTATGCATCTATATTTCTCCTCTGCGTCACCCTAAGGTTGAGTGGTAGAAAATGTTAGTTTTCTTAACAATAACATGCATTATACCTATAGATGTTAGGAAATCTTCATAATGTTTACTTTTTGTCGAAATTTTCTTTCTTCTTCTTCTTCTTCATCAACCCATATACGCCCACTGCTGAGCACGAGTCTCCTCTACCATTGAGAGGGGTTTACGCCATAGTCCACCACGCTGGCCTAGTGCGGTTTGGCGGACTACACTCCTAAGAAATTCCTAAGAACTCTTAGGTGTGCAGGTTTCATCACGATGTTTTCCTTCACCGTTAAAGCAAGCGATAATTCATTGTGAATACACACATAACTTCGAAAAGTCAGAGGTGTGTGGCTGGGGTTCGACCGCCGAGATTCTCGACCGCGCGCCCTAACCCCGAGGCCATCACTGCTAGATTTTCTTTAATGCCAAAGGATTTGTAATCACCTTAGTACCTGCCCTAATTTCCGATCACGGTCGAAATACACTCTGTATAGTATAAAAAGGATAAATAATATATACAAAATAGTAATTGATTTAAAGTAAATCGCGAGTTAAACACACGCACACACCTCTGACTTGTCGAAATTATATATTCAAAATCAATTACTTTGGTCAATAAAAAAACAAATTATTTTTTTGCGCATGGGTTTTACTTAATATATTCTGATTATATACGCACACATATATAAAAAAAATGTGATTATAAATAAAAAATAAATTTGCGTTTATTTTTTAAGGAATCGTCTCTATATCAATATTTTGTAACTCATTGATTTTGATTGTCCCAATTTTTACTCACAGAAGCAAATTCAGAACTATTTTTTGTCCTTATTATTATTTCTAGGCATAAAAGCAATAAAAATAAATTATATAACTCGTGCGCGAAATTGCTGTTGACCGGTGTTATCACTTGATTTAACGGTGAAGGGGAAAATTGATAGAAAACCTGCACTCTTAAAGTTCTTAGGAATTTCTTAAGTGTATAATCCGCCAACACGCACTAGGCCAGCGTGGTGGACTAAGGCCTAAGCCCTTTTAGTTGTAGACAAGGCGAAGCACTGAGACTTATATGGGCTGGTGATGATATAAATAAATTGGATATATATATTTTTTTAGTACAAGAATTCTTTAAAGTAGTTACTTATCTTCTTCTTCTTCATCAACCCATATACGCCCACTGCTGAGCACGGGTCTCCTCTACCATTGAGAGGGTTTAGGCCATAGTCCACCACGCTGGCCTAGTGCGGGTTGGCGGACTACACACCTAAGAAATTCCTAAGAACTCTTAGGTGTGCAGGTTTCATCACGATGTTTTCCTTCACCGTTAAAGCAAGTGATAATTCAATGTGAATACACACATAACTTCGAAAAGTCAGAGGTGTGTGCCTGGGGTTCGAACCCGCGACAAACCCGTTATATATAGGAAGTTTTTAAACCGATTTCTACCTGTTAAGATAACAAAATTTGTTTGTTTTTGTATAAATTAGTACTATTAATTATTCTAAGATTTTTTATTCTTATTTCCGGAAATATTTAATTTAAATTATCTCCATATATCTCGGTATAAATAGGTCATGGATTCGATTCTCACGTCAGGCAGAATTTTATTTGGTTCGTCCAACAACACTTGGTATAGGTTATAGAGTATTATCCTATAACATTTTGCTCGGCCCGGATATCGAACCGAGGACCTCCAACTCACATGTCGTTAGATCACCAGGCAGTCAAATAAACTTGATTTTGCTTTCCAACAGATAAAATATGAATCCCACACGACCTCTTTTCGGATCTCACTCCGATACTTCAACAATCAATATTAAAAATATGGTAAGAGATACCCCAAAACGGTATGCATGAAAGCATCTTGAAATTACCCCATTAACAATGATTCTTGGCATGAATAACTAAAATAATAATTATTATTGTTATTTCATTTAAATAAATAACAAAAATTATAATTCATATATCTTCATCAACCCATATACGCCCACTGCTGAACACGGGTCTCCTCTACCATTGAGAGGGTTTAGGCCATAGTCCACCACGCTGGCCTAGTGCGGGTTGGCGGACTACACACCTAAGAAATTCCTAAGAACTTTTAAGTGTGCAGGTTTCATCACGATGTTTTCCTTCACCGTTACAGCAAGTGATAATTCAATGTGAATACACACATAACTTCGAAAAGTCAGACGTGTGTGCCTGGGGTTCGAACCCGCGACCGCCGAGATTCTCGACCGCGCGCCCAAACCTCGAGGCCATCACTGCTATAATTAATTATATATAATTCATATATAGTAACTATTATTACTGAATCTGTAAAATGTCAAATACATTAGATTCAGTCGATCCAAAATTTAGTTTCACTTTTTCGGAAGTCGTCACTAGAGAAGAATGGGCGAGAAACTCTAGTGTTGCTTTTCAATCAAGAGATAGTTGACAATATTGATACTAAGATTAGATTTTCCGAATCAGAGCAATTAATGAGAAGCTATTGTATTACATATAACAAAGTCTTGGATTGATATAATTTAGCAACAAAAGTAGTCTCCCGTTTAAGCCCCAGCCATACTCCTCTGATTTTTCAAAGTTAAGTGTGTATTCACAATGAATTATCACTTGCTTTAACGGTGAAGGAAAACATCGTGAGGAAACCTGCACACCTAAAACTATTTATTTCTACTTCAGGATTATCTATAGCATGTGTTTTATGTTTCGTATTGTTATCGTTGTGCATTGCCGTAACTAGCCTTTTATGCACCCGATGCGAGCCTTCAAAAATGCTCTAACCAGGCTTAGCTGCCTTGCATGAGATAAAACTAGATACTAGCCTGTTCATTTCTGCGCCCCTCCAGGGTTGCGCTCTGTGTCTGGGCACTGCTGGCACCGCCCTAGCTACGGCACTGACGTTGTGGAATATTTTATAAGTAGCCACTTTAAATGTTTTCGATTAAAACAATCGCATAATTATGGTGTTTTTACGAAAAAAAATATTTTGAGTTTTGTGAGACAGCTAAGGCTTTTGGGCTTATGTAAAAGTATCGCCACTGGTAAAAACACATCCATTAGCGTAATTACTTTTCCCCCTCCGACAAAAATGTCCAAATGTATCGTTTACAACCTCAATTCATTAAAGTTTATTGGCTACTAGCTCGCAACTTCGTAGGCGAAGACTTCAAAACAGAACATTTATAATATAATCGTTCTCGACACATTTTTAGTTGCTGATCCACTGCTATTGGTCGTAGCGTGATAATATATATTCTAGAGCCTTCGTTGGTAAATGGACTATTTAAAACAGTAATATTTTTCAATTCAAACCAATAGTTCCTGAGATTAGCGCGTTCAAATAAACAAATTCTTCACCTTTATTCAATTAGGATAGCCTAATAGATTTATAAATTAACAGGTTTTTACTAAACTCATTTCGCTTTATTGATTTCTTTACAAGTTAATGCGTTTGTTGTTAATCTCGGAAACGGCTTATTTTGTTACATTGCTTTTGTTAAATAAAAATTGAAAGACTATTGCCATTTTTCGGGCATATATTCAAACTCCGTGCTGCTCCTGAGAATTTCCTGATGAAAAAACCCATTATCACTTCTCCCGACCCGGGAATCGAACCCAGGAACTCTAGATCGCATGACACATACCGCGAGACCACGAGGCACGTGTTATAAATGCTATATTATTGCCTTTGTATACGATCATTTTACTCCATTGAAATGGCGTGCGCAAGCTTATAATCATGAATAGCTGCTGCGTCGAAATAAACGAATACAAATTAGTTGTCATTGCTTTAATGATGTGTTGTGTCGTGTACAATTGTTTAGTTCACGTGAGTTTAAATACACACGCCAGTATCTGTGACCAATGGCAGTATTTCAGCACGAAAAATCCTGAATTGTCTTATAAAATCCAAAATAAAAACCCTTTAGCATTAAAACTACATTTTAATTGTTAACAACTTAATTAAGTTGTTTGACTTGTCTATTGCCATTTGCGAATCCTACAAAAACCCCAGTAGAATTTAAGCAGTAAATGAACCCGGAATCTTTGGAAACTGCCAACTCTTGACTCTTGCAGGATTAAACAGAAGTGACAATGTGCAATGAATCTCAGAAGGATTCAAATGCGGGCCTAGTTGCTTCTTTACCCAATGAATTTTATCAGAGGATAACATACAGGTGTATTTAGACCGTGATCGAAAACTGAGGCAGACAATAGCGATAGTGATAACAAACCCCCTGGCATTAAAGAAAATCCCGACAAAAAATAAAATTTTTGAGTTTCCCCATACAAACCGCATACTTTTAACACCGATGGTTGTATAGAAAACGTCAAAATTTTTATTTTTAGCGGGGATTTTTAATATCGCCACTGGGTTTGTCATCACCCTCGCTATTACCTGCCTCAATTTTTGATCACGGTCTAAATACACCCTGTATACTCGTAGAAGGAGTTAAAAAATAATGAGCTATAGTACTAAACTATACCAGTATGTTAAAGCTGAAGAATTTGTTTCTTTGAACGCGCTTATCTCAGGAACTACTGGTTCAAATCTAAAAATTATTTGCAGGAAATCCTTATTTTAACAAAGGCCCAACCCAAAGATCAAAAGTATAAAGTTTCGTATATGCAGGCAACTAAATACTTGTAAACAATAACGAATTGACGTACCAAGAATCGAGAGATGAGCGTCACATTTTTTATTGAATCAACTACCATCAATTAATGACCATTCAATCTAAGATGCGTGGTACTGACGCAAAACGAAACTGGTACCTATTAAATGTATTTGTGGCACGTGTAGCTAGAAATACAGGGTGTATTCAGACCGTGATCGGAAACTAATCAGCTACGGTGATTCCAAACGCTTTGACGGTAAAAAAATCCAGACAAAAAACAATTATGTTTTTCATACAAATCATATATGGTTGTATGGAAAACGTCAAAAAAAATATTTTATGTCGGATTTTTTTAACGCCATTGGGTTTGTGATCACCGCAGCTATTACCTGCCTTCGTTTCTGATCACGGTCTGAATACACCCTGTATAACAATAATAAGCCAATGAAAGTGATTCTATTTTTCCCTCTCGTCTTGTTACCAATCGAGGCTATTTTTATTTGATATCAAATTGCTATTTTTCGTTAGCGATCCCAAAATGGACATTAATCTATTAATGTTTTCACCAAGCCATAGCTTAATATGGCATCAATTAGGAAGATCGTGTCAAAAAGCAATTTATCATGTTAGCATAATAATGACAATTTATGAGTGTTTGTAGTATCCCTTGGACTTATATCGATACGTATTATGTCAAAAAGTTTTTTTTACATTTCTCACAACCTCTTTATTTAATCTCTCCAAAACCCTAGGCGCGATTTTAATTAAGTCCACCAAAAACTATGTATAAAATTTAAATAAATTTATACTTAAAGATTCTCGAACCTTCCGTTCCAGGTGACAGACCTGTTTAGCCAAATGCGGGAGCCATCGCCAGGCGCCGCCAGCCCAGGCGGGTCCACCAGCTCGCTGGCCAACGGGTCGGTGACGAAAAACATCGGCTTCGTCCAGCAAAACACGGCGGAACACCTGCCTTGGAGCAACCCGGCTATCACGCTGTCTGGGAACTGCAATAACAGTAATTTGTAAGTATTGATTAACTTCAGTGTCTTCATCATCACCCGATGAAGAACACTGCTGGATATAAAGACCTAAAGACTTATTATCATCGTCTTCATCATCATCACCTGAAAGTCGTCCACTGTTATACTTAGGCCTCCAACAAAGACTTCCGTTGCGCGCTGTTTTAGTGTCATCATCATCATCATCATCATCATCGCCATCATCAGCTGAAAGACCACCGCTGCTATACATAAGCTTCCCCTAAAAACTACCAAAACGCTCTGTCCGACGCGACTTGCATCCAGTAGTTTTTTCCATTTATCACGAACCATTAGTGGTGAATAAAAACATTGTGAGAAAACGTTTAAAAATAGTTACCAAATTGTTAGGTTTATAGTTTCCCAATCCGCATTAGGACAGCGTGCTGGACTATAGTTTAAATTCAGTCAGTAGTAGATGAGGCCCGTGAAGTGATCAGTGAGACAGATGGGCTGATGATGATGATGACGATGATTATAATGATAATAACATTGAGGACCTTCCCTTTCATAAAACTAATTGTTTTGGGTTTCCTCTGACAAAGGCATGTCTTCAATATTTTGCAGCATTACAGAATCTCGATAACCATTGATATTTGCACAAACCTAATGCTAAAAAAATTAGGTCAGAAAATTACCATCCGGACATCGAACCAACTAACGAACCATGTACCGTTTCAGAGGATGCGAGTCGCAGCCCCCTCTAGTCCGCAGCGTCAGTAACGCGTCAGCTCTGACGTCACTCTGTGCTGACCTTTCTCTATCAGACTCTCATTTTTTCGAGGTAAGTCTTTTTAAACTGTATTCACACCGTGATCATACCGTCAATCGGGTAGTGATACTTCTTACCTTACAAAATTACGAATCTTTAACCTTGAAACCTTTACTCAACAAAAATTGACATATGAATGAGAAAATTATGAGCCCAAAGTAAACCATTAAAATAGACTTACACAAAAAATGTCTAACGCTTTTGGGCTTCTATGAAAGATGCAGAATTAATATGATTCATTGCTGCTCCACTCATACTGATCATAGCGTGATGATTTATAGTCTCAATCCTTTCTAGATTCAAACCATTCAAAACGAAAAGAATTTTCCAATTCGAACCAGTAGTTCCTGAGATAACCGCGAATAAACTCTTCAGCTGTATATATTAGTTTAGATTAAGCAAGCAATATTGTTATTTTTCCAGGTCTTATATATAGGAAAAGTGCGGATATCCCAAAGAAAAGTACCTGAATCGCTCATCGATGACGCGTTGACCAAATTCGCGCAGCATGAAGCTGAAAAAGCCCTAAAAAGACGCCACAGTCTTCTGTCGTCTACTGGGGTGAGTTTGTAATCCAAAATCAAACAGAAACTCTTCAGCTTACAGATATTATATACAAAGCGACAACCATCCATTACAAATATTAGTAGAATAAATATTTTTCTAATAGTAAAAATAATTATCTTGAGATTTAATAAAAAAGAGTAGATAATATTGAATTTATGAGAGGAGTTAAATCTACATATTTTATCCCTACTACTCCTATTAGCTACCACAATGGAAAGTTGTTATAAAGAACAGTTGTACGTCTCATTAAAATGAAGTCACTCGCAAAAAATTAGGTTTATCAACTGACTTCAAACTAAAGGCCTGTTCCCCAAAGCTCCAACGTAATACAGGATGAGGCTATTTCTCTTTCTCGAGCACTAATCAATATCAAAAACCCAACACACTTGGGTCTTTAAAAGATCGCTTTAGTCGATAAGGCAGTCCACTGCACTTACTTAGTTTACTGTTTGTAATGTTATATGTTCAATAAAGTTTAAATCAATAAATAAACTAATAAATATTACTCATTCACAGACTTCCTTATACAGCGGAGATTCGACAGACAATTTGACTGAAGAAAAGAAACTAGAATCAGATGCAAAACGCATAATATCCCCAAGCACTACACCATTAGAGCCTATAAAAGGAAATTCTTGGAAGAGCGTTGAAACTCTAGCAGATAACACCAAGCAGGTTGATGATGAATTCGATCTCTTCACCAAGGAACGAGTAGAGAAGATTAAGAAGCCGAACCAGGAAAGTGTATTCACTCCCAAAAATAACCTAGGAACAGTCAGGGAGGATGAAGAGAAGGTAGGTAATGGTGATGGATAAAATCAGTTTTAAATTTTTGGTAGTACCATTATAATGATGATGATGGTGATAATGACGATGATGTTGATGGTGATGATGATGATAATAATAATGGTGATGATGATGGTAATGATGATGAGTATTCAAGCCCTTATATAATCTAGGAACAGTAAGAGAAAAGATGTTATGATAGATGAATCATTACTTTTAACGGTGAAGGAAAACATCGTGAGGAATCTTTTTTACCTAGTTCTCAGACATTTCTTAGGTGTGTAGTTCGCAAATAGGCACTAGAGTAACATGGTGGACTAACCCAGTTTTTGACATATTTATATTGGTTGTAGCGTAATGGTTAGATTACAGAATCTTCAACGATAAATGTGCTTACCTTTTTTTAATAACTAAGACTTGAGATGAATAGTTTCACAAATGTAATAAATGATTTTATATAATTACTTTTCAAGGTGGAGATCGGTTCAGTAATATCTGATACAAGAAGCTCAGTCACACCTACCGATGATAATAAATCTGATATCGATCAAAATGCGAAGAATCTTCCAGCAAATGGTAATAAAATCGTTGATCCCCTACTCAACAAAGCTGTAAAGAAAGATATGAGGATAAATTTCAATGAGATATCGAAGAAAACAGAGAATTCCGGTGAAGCCAAAAGAATGGTTGAGAACAAACCGTTTTTGAGGGATAGATCGGCGTCTATAGGAACTATTAGTAATAAGACGCCCATTGCTCAGCTTATAGGGGAACAGAACAGGACTATGTTGTTTCAAGTAAGTTAAGTCATATTTATATAAATATAGCTGTTGAAAAAAAAATAAAGAGAAAAAGAAATCCCTTTTAACATATTTTTTTATGACTGTTCCTTTCCTTTTGATTGTATTAATGTACTGCTCTAATTCGGGAAATTTAGTCTTTGTATCAATATTGTAAACTATCTCTTGATTGTAGAAGAGCAACACTAGAGTTTATTGCCCGTTCTTCTCTAGTGATGACTTCCGAACATGGTGGTAAATTTTTGAAATGCCTGAATCTAAGTGATGTATTTGACATTTTCTATAATAAAAATAGTTTCATTTCATTTCAAAGGGTGACGATAAATTGACTTTTAAAATTTACCTTTTAAACTTTTAAATTTATTAACTGTCAAGAATTGTTTTACGTTTTACCTGCCTTAGTTTCACATATCGGTCTGAATACATATTGCATAGATTGATGGTCATCAACATCTTTTACAGGTAGGTCGTTCAGAACTTCGTCTAATAAGTCCAGATAGAAAGCAGATCCTTCTACACCGGGCGTTCAAAGATGTCGTCAGCTGCGTGCTCGGCCGGCATAACAAGGATCACTTCGGTTTCGTCTGTCGAGAAACCAACGATTCTTATGCTTGCTACGTGTTCAAGTGTGAAAGCGACGGAATTGCCGGGGAAGTTGTTAATGGTAAATATTCTTTTATCAGTTCTTT
This sequence comes from Cephonodes hylas, assembly GCA_030295005.1. NCBI lineage: Eukaryota > Metazoa > Arthropoda > Insecta > Lepidoptera > Sphingidae > Cephonodes > Cephonodes hylas. The sequence continues at coordinate 3,370,922 of AP025387.1, read as the reverse complement.
TCGACTTCTTCTTCATCAACCCATATACGCCCACTGCTGAGCACGAGTCTCCTCTACCATTGAGAGGGTTTAGGCCATAGTCCACCACGCTGGCCTAGTGCGGGTTGGCGGACTACACACCTAAGAAATTCCTAAGAACTTTTAGGTGTGCAGGTTTTATCACGATGTTTTCCTTCACCGTTAAAGCAAGTGATAATTGAATTTGAATACACACATAACTTTCGAAAAATCAGAGGTGTGTGCCTGGGGTTTGAACCCGCGACCGCCGAGAAATATAAAAATATGACTATTGAAATATAAAAATATGACTCGAGGAATGTATAAGCCCCGTAGCGCAGTTGTCTAGACACCAGCTTGCGAAACGAGAGGCTGCGTCGATCCCGCACCGAGACAAATGTTTGTGTCATCCACTAATATTTGTGAGACCGAGAAGTCTCTCGTAGTTTCTGATACCCACGACACAAGACTCGTATAATGTGGGGTCAAGACTATGTGACTGTTAGATGTATTTATTATTTTATTAGTGGCATCGAGGGTTAGGCGTACCTATGGTTGAGAGAAGCGATCGCGGGTTTAATTCGAATTTATGTGTGAACTGTGGACTATGAATATAGTGAATTTCACTTACTTTAACAGTGGAGAATAGGATACTAAATCGTTAGGACACCAGCACACTAAGATTTAATAAGTCCATTAACTTGTAGTATGCTTATGTGTGTAGTAAGCAGTGATGGCCTCGAGGTTTAGGCACGCGGTCGAGAATTTCGGCGGTCGCGGGTTCGAACCCTAGGCACACACCTCCGACTTTTCGAAGTTATGTGTGTATTCAAAATTGAATTATCACTTGCTTTAACGGTGAAGGAAAACATCGTGATGAAACCTGCACACCTAAAAGTTCTTAGGAATTTCTTAGTTGTGTAGTCCGCCAACCCGCACTAGGCCAGCGTGGTGGACTATGGCCTAAACCCTCTCAATGGTAGAGGAGACCCGTGCTCAGCAGTGGGCGTATATGGTTTGATGAAGAAGATGCTAATGTGGTAAACTTAGGCCTAAACCCTCTTATTCATGCCCAGCAGTGGGACGTTTATGGGCTGATGATAATGATGATGATGAAAGGAAATTATACTGTATCATAAGGAAACTTGAACCCTAAATTTTCATAGGAATTTCTTAGGTGTGTTGTCCGCCATTTTTTTTAAATCAGCGTGGTGGACTTAATCCTATGAGCTAAGACTTACCTGACCCTGGCATTGAACCTTAGACTCTTAATAATCTCTCAAGGGCTTCCACAAAAATACATAACTTTGCACATCGACGAAGCTAGGACATGACTAATACAAATTTTGATTTTCTTTTTGGAAAATAAATTATCGTAGTCTTCGCTCACCAAAAAAATTCGAAGTACATTGCTGGTTTCACATCAATTTTCTACTACCCACAGCAATAAAACAGGCGTTCGTCGCGCACGCCGAGCTGCTGAAGAAGACTCGCGAGAAGTCCCCGAACATGACCTGCGAGCACTGCCCCATGCTGTGGTACCATCGCCTGTGCCATGATATCGACGGTGAGTCCACTTAGAATAAAAGGGGGAAGGGAATAGGGCGTATAAAGAATAGCTTAAAAGTAGCAAAAGGGGGAGGAATTTTTTTAGTAGTTCTTGCCCGCGAAAGACTGATCTTTATACCGATGTATTAAAACCGCGATAGGAAACGTGGGCAGGTAGTAGCTAAGATTATCATAAACCCATTGACGTTAATAAAAATCCTGAGAAAAAATTCAAGTTTTCCATACAAACATCATTTATTTAATACCGACAGGCGTAGGGAAAACTTCTTTTTTTTGGGATTTTTTTAACTCCAACCTTAGCTATCACCTGCCTTGGTTACCGACCACGGTCTGAATACATACAATGTATAAAAAGTATAGTATCACTACATAGTATAAAACAAAGTCGCTTTCTCTGTCCCTGTGTCCCTTTGTATGCTTAAATCTTTGAAACTACGCAACGGATTTTGATGCGGTTTTTTTTAATAGATAGAGTGATTGAAGAGGAAGGTTTATATGTATGATAACATCCATTAAATATCAGCATTGCACCCGTGCGAAGCCGAGGCGGGTCGCTAGTAGTCTATAAACTTCTTCCATCAAAAGGCCTATATTTAACACATGGCTTTGTTCCATTGGAACCTATAATTCCTGAAATCAGCATGTTTAACTAAACAAACTCTTAATTATATAAAAAAAAATGTTGACCGCTGTTATCAGTACAGGATAATGTTACTGTATTTGTCAACTTTTAGGTATGAATGACAAGAAGACCCACGCCTTCATACTCCGCCGCATAGAGCAACTGCCTGATGATGAACAGGAGCTCATCATCACCAAGTACCAGGGCGGCACCAATCATATGTACGAGGTGAGAAAATTTGTATAGAAAGCAACTTTTACTTTTTAGAGCAATTTCTTCTTGAAAAAGCAAATTTACTTCTTAGAGTAGCTATTTTCGTAAAAGCAGCTACTGCTTCAAAAAGCAATTTTTACTCTTTAAAGCTGTAATTCTTACAAACCAGTTTTTAATTCTATCTTCTTATTTATTGTTTCTATATTTATGGTGTACAATAAAGCATCTTAAATAAAAAGGAAATTACTTTTAAATAAAAATATTTTTAAGTAAATTAATTATTAAAGTTATTAGTATTTCTAACAGCAACATTTATCAACAATTTTGACTCTCAAAAGCAGTATGAACTCCCACGCTTGCCTCTCGCATTCACACAAGCTGTACCACTTTTGATAAAGTTCTAGTATTTTGTCGACAGACTAGTGAGCACAACGCCTTCCTAATGATGTTGTTACGGGCCCACTGTGAGGCGAAACAACATCGGCATGTCCACGATACTGCGGAGAACAGGTAGGAATATGAAAGTACAGGGGGTATTTTCTATTTATAGGGTGTATTCAGACCGTGAATTCGGAAACTAAGGCAGGTAGTAGCTACGGTTATTACAAAAACTTTGGCGTTAATAATATCGCGACAAAAAATCAAAAGTGCGTTTTTATTAACCAACCAAAGAGTATTAAATCGACCTACGCATAGAATAAGGTTACTTATGACTATAACACCAAAGTACTTTTCATGTCTATAATAGAGTTAAACTTATTTATATACTGCACTAGTGAAGTAATATAATAACTTTTGTTGTTGTTTGAAGAACAAAAAAAGCTACTGATAATTTTGTGCCCAATTAAGTTTAAATCGCTGAGAAAGAGAAGTTGTGCAAAAGCACATATAACTTTATTCTGCGCATAGGTCGAATTGTACCTATGTAGTTGTTAGAAAAGGGACAAAAAATGTTTTTGTCACGGTGTTTGCAATCATCGTCGCTATTGTCTGTGTTATTTTTCGATCACGGTCTTTGTATAACGACCGTGAATAAAGGATGTATATCTTTTATATATTTTATTTCCCCTCACAGTTGTATTTCAGTCAAGTTATAAAGAAAATTTCGACAAAAAAAACGCTAGGGGTTTGTGATCACCGTAGCTATGTTGTATTTAAAGAAAATAAAAAAAAAATAACCCCCTAGGTTTTTAATCACTGTAGTTATTACCTAGCTTAGTTTCCGACCACGGTCTGAATATACCTTGCATTAAATAAATATATATCGTGACTAGCGACCCGCCCCGGCTTCGCACGGGTGCAATGCTGATATTTAATGGATGTTATCATGCATATAAACCTTCCTCTTCAATCACTCTTTCTATTAAAAAAAACCGCATCAAAATCCGTTGCGTAGTTTCAAAGATTTAAGCATACAAAGGGACATAGGGACAGAGAAAGCGACTTTGTTTTATACTATGTAGTGATACTCTTCCCACAGGTCTGAGTTCCTGAACCAGTACCTAGGTGGCAGCACTATATTCATGAAAGCCAAACGGTCTCTATCCAGCGGATTCGACCATTTGCTGAAACGTAAAGCCGGTAAAGATGAAAACGCCACTGTTATTCCAATCAAGAAGGTAAGATAAAATTATAAAAAAGTCTTTGTTGTCATAGTCAAATTATGTTTATTCAAATATCGAAGCAGTGATGGCCTCGAGGTTTGGGCGCGCGGTCGAGAATCTCGGCGGTCGCGGGTTCGAACCCCAGGCACACACCTCTGACTTTTCGAAGTTATGTGTGTATTCAAATTGAATTATCACTTGCTTTAACGGTGAAGGTGATTTAACCACAAACTATCTAAAGCGGCAAAATCAGATTTTTTTTATAAATAAATACACCCAACAGTCACACACATAGTCCTGACCCCACACTAAGATACAAGTCTTGTGTCGTGTATCAGAAACTACGAGAGACTTTTCGGTCTAACAAACTCCCAGACCCGAAAAATATTTGTGGATCACACAAACGACAAACAAACATCAAATTTGTCTCGGTGCGGGGATCGAACCCGCGGCCTCTCGTTTCCCAAGCTGGTGTCTAGACAACTGCGCCACGGGCCTGTCAGATTTATGTATGGAGATGTATTCAGTCCGTGATCAAAATTTAAGGCAGGTATTATCTCGACCTATGCATCGAATAAGGTTACTTATGACTACAACACCAAAGTACTTTTTATGTCTTTATAGAGTTAAACTTGGGTGTATTTAGACCGTGATCGAAAACTGAGGCAGGTAATAGCGAGGGTGAAAACAAACCCAGTGGAGATATTAAAAAACCCGACAAAAAATAAAAATTTTGACGTTTTCCATACAACCATCGGTATTAAAAGTATGTGGTTTGTATGGAAAACCTCAAAAATTTTATTTTTTGTCGGGATTTTCTTTAATGCCAGGGGGTTTGTAATCACTATCGCTATTACCTGCCTCAGTTTTCGATCACTGTCTAAATACACCCTGTATATATTGCACTAGTGAAGTAATAATGATCATAAATTTTGTTGTTGTTTGAAGAACATAAAAATTTACTGATAATTTTGTGCCCAATTAAGTTTAAATCGCTGAGAAAGAAAAGTTGTGCAAAAGTACATATAACTTTATTCGATGCATAGGTCGATCTAATGCGATACAAACCCCCTGGCGTTCAAGAAAATCCCGAGAAAAGATAAAAAATTTAACGTTTTCCATACAAACCACATCCATTTAATACAATGGTTGTATGGAAAACTTCAAAATTTTTACTTTTTGTCAGTATTTTCTTAAACGCCAATGGTTTTGTGATCACCGTAGCTATTACCTGTCGAAGTTTTCGATCACGGTCTGAATACATCCTGTATAATATGATATTTTCCATTATAAGACCTGTCGTACTGTATGGATCAGAGTGTTGGGCAACGAAGAAGACGGATGAAAGACGACTGCATGCAGCAGAAATGCGAATGTTGCGATGGATGTGTGGTATAACAAGGGGTGACAGTGTGAGGAATGAATACGTTAGGGGAAGTCTGAAAGTAGCTCCTGTGATAGAAAAGATAAAAGGAAACCGTCTGTCGTGGTATGGGCACATTATGAGAAGGGATGAATCATATGTAGGAAAAAAGGTGATGAATATGAAGGTGGATGGATGGGCGAGCCGAGGGAGGCCAAAGAAGAGATGGATGGAGTGCGTGACTGAAGATATGAAAAAGAAAGGGGTGTATGAAGACATGACGGCTGATAGGGGTGTGTGGAAGGAGAAAACATGCTGCGCTGACCCCAAATAAAAAAATTGGGAGCAGGGCAAGAGAATGATGATGATGATAATATGATATTTTAATGTTCTGCGACAGGATTCCTCCCCTGTCCCGCCCAGTGTGACGGAGACGAGTTCAGAACCTGGAGCTGATCTCCTCACTCCAGATGCTGGGAGGTGCAAGTCACTGTCCCCAGCAGTTGTCACACAGGAGCCTGGTAAGTGGTCTAATAGAAGGGAATTGTCTAGCTGTTTCTTTGATTTTGTTAGATTTGCTGTAACTTTAAGACTACAAAACGTATATTTTTCATATTTTCTATCGCTACTCCGATGTTGTTGGTCTAACCGCATATAGTGTTCTTCGATGAAAACAGTATTCAACTTAAAAATATTATTTCAATTTAAAAAAATTGTTCCTGAATTTAGCCTAGTCCAAAATAATAGTTCACTTTTATATAGAGAGGAAAAAACTATTGTGAACTTAGGTAATAGTTACTACGAATACAAATGCATTGATGACAAGCAATTAAAAAAAAAGAGATCTTCCTCACGACCTAAGTATTACCTGTTCCAGTTTTCTCTGTCTCTTTATATGAGAATAAGTTCGACCTATGCATAGAATAAGGTTACTTATGACTATAACACCAAAGTACTTTTTATGTCTTTATAGAGTTAAACTTGTTTATATATTGCACTAGTGAAGTAATAATAATCATAACTTTTGTTGTTGTTTGAAGAACAAAACAAGTTACAGATAATATTGTGCCCAATTAAGTTCAAATCGCTCCCCTGTAAAGTTGAAATTTTGCAAATATAACTTTATTCTGCGGACAGGTTGAATTTATTATCATTTTTCTATGCAGAAAGTCCACCAACGCCGATAACCCGTATGACTCCAAACCTGGAGGAGAAAAGCGAGACAGATGATAAAGAAGATGCCACTTCTACAAATTCACCTATGATGGACATGTAAGTGGTTTAAGTAGACATTGACGCCTGCAAGCCTTAAATAACAGGCAGAGGTGCATTTCTGCATCAATTTTTCACCATAGGCCAACATGCAATAGTGGCCTATTTCGGTTTATTGGGCCCAATTTTAGCCTCCAAGATGCTACTGAGAATTTCCTGATTGAAATCCCTATGGGGTAGTGTGACCCTAATGGAAACCACTAGACCGTGTATTAGGTAAAATATTGCTATTTGTATATCGTTCCGGTCGCACTAGGCCAGCGTAGTGGACTAAGGCCTAAACCTAAATAGTAGAAGAGGCCCGTGCCCTGCGGTAGGACGTGTATAGGCTGATGATGATGATGATAATAATGATGACGGTGATGATGATGTTAATGATGACGGTAATGATGATAATGATGATGATGGTGATGATGATGATGGTGATGACGGTGATGATGATGATGGTAATGATGACGGTGATGATGATGATGATATTGTTCACAGATTCCTCAAAGTGAGCGACTCTAGACCAGCGGCTACAGAGGGGGGTGCAGAAACAGACTTTACTTGGCGTCAGGCGATTTACGAGAAAGTCGTGCAACCGACAGATGTGCAAGAAGGTAAGACCTCTTCTATTATACTTATTAATAAACCCTCGCAGTTGTAGAGGAGGCCCGTGCCCAGCCGTGGGAGGTGTATAGACTGATGATAATGATGATGACTTATTTATTGGCTCCAAATAGAAAAATTACACGAAAAATTGAAGAGACTTACAAGAATATTATAATATACTAAACTAGCGACCCGCCCCGGCTTCGCACGGGTGCAATGCTGATATTTAATGGATGTTATTATACATATAAACCTTCCTCTTCAATCACTCTATCTATTAAAAAAACCGCATCAAAATCCGTTGCGTAGTTTCAAAGATTTAAGCATACAAAGGGACATAGGGACAGAGAAAGCGACTTTGTTTTATACTATGTAGTGATAACTGTATCTCCATATACAAAATTTAAGACGACTAAATGGAATATTTTTCCCCGTTTTTGTCATATTTTTCATTCCTGCCGTTATTGCTCGTGGCGTGATAATTATAAAAAATGTACCTCTAACAAATATATTCTTTAAAACCAAAGTAAAAATACCCTTTATTCAAACAGACTTTTAAAAGTTCTTTTGAATCACCAATTTCAAACTATCGCCGCTTCGAAACTTGTTATATATAGTTTTATAGTAAAAACGGCAAGAAATCTCAGCAACACCAAATGTAATATTTTAAAATCTTCATTACAGGGGATCTATCATCAAATCTTCTTGGAAAACCTTCAGCTCACACTGGAAAGAGAACGAGAGAAGAATTGAGACAGTTATGGAAGATGGCTATAGACCAGACTATACTCCTGGTACGGATGGAAAAAGAAAACGCTAAATTGAAAGGTAAAGATCAGAAATTGAATAAATAAATAAATACACCCAACAGTCACATACATAGTCCTGACCCCACACTAAGATACGAGTCTTGTGTCGGGGGTATCAGACACTACAAAAGACTATTCGCTCTCACAAACTCCCAGACCCGAAACAAATATTTGTGGATCACACAAACATTTGTCTCGGTGTGGGGATCGAACCCGCGGCCGCTCGTTTCACAAGCTGGTATTTAGCCAACTGCGCCACGGGGCTGTCATAGAATAAACTTTATTGTACACAGAAGACAAAACAAGAAAATAAAAAAATACATTTTCAAAAACACTATGGACAAATAACTTGCATAAGCAGTGATTGAGTTTTAGGTACGCGGTCGAAAATCTCGGTCGCTGGTTCAAACCCCAGGCATCTTCTTCTTCTTCTTCTTCATCAACCCATATACGCCCACTGCTGAGCACGGGTCTCCTCTACCACTGAGAGGGTTTAGGCCATAGTCCACCACGCTGGCCTAGTGCGGGTTGGCGGACTACACACCTAAGACATTCAAGCAAGTTCACCGTTAAAGCAAGTGCTAATTCAATGTGAATACACACATAAATTGTCAGAGGTGTATGCCTGGGGTTTGAACCCGCGATCGTCAAGATTCTCGATGGCGCGCCTAAACCTCGAGGTCATCACTGCTTTTTTTTACATTTGTATTTTACAAATTATTTTAGTTGTAATATTTAGCAGTCTCGAAACGTAGTTTTCAGTAACTAAGTAAGTTTGGTGTTTTGAAAGACATTTTATAGAAAATCAAAAGGGAACTCAAATTGAAAGCATAGCATTTTACTGATTCAACGGAACAAAAATTTATTTATACTCACGGTTGTTGGGAAAACGTAAAAAAATGCCATATTTAATATTACAGTGTTTCTAACCACCGTATCTATTGCCTGTTTTATTTTTCGATTACGATCAGTATAGTTATATATTAGTGCTATCTAATTCTCATATTATATATATATTTCTTTATATGGCTAGGTGGGGTGACGATATCCGCGCGGTGGCAGCGGTTGGATGAGGGCCGAAGGTCGAGCCCAGTGGCGTGCCACAGGAGAGGCCTATGTCCAACAGTGGACGAATAAAGGCTGATGATGATGATGATGATGATGATATATATTTATATTACAGAGAGTGAGGAATCTTCAGCCGTCCGTCGCATAAAGCTGGAGTACACGGAGCTGGGTGTATGCGACGCGGGTTCGAGTCTCATGTGGGACTCGCTGCTGTCGCGCGATTCTTCGCAACCAGTCGCGCAGGTCGACAGGCACATGCTCACGCAGGCAGTCATACAGGGTAAGTAGAATAGCTCTTGGTTGTGTAACGTTAATACAATAATTATAGATACTAGCTATCTCGGTAGATATCGTCTTGTCCGGAAAAGGTTTTTCGAATGCCGACAGCAGCGCCACCTACCGGGTCCAATTGTGTTTTGAAATCATCTAGAGATCCATTGAAATATATGTATAGAAAATTGAATCCCAATCGGTCCAGTAGTTTAAGAGGAGTTTTAATGACAGTAGCGCCACCTGACGATAGTTGCTCGTACTATCTCAGAAACCTTTTTTGGGTCATGCACAAAAAGTTTGTTAAATATTATAATATGATTAAGTGCATAGTTTACGAATCTATAATTAACTGAACTGAACAGACAGACAAACATTTTTATAGCAATATAAGATTACAGTTAAGGTTAGTTTTGTAGTTAAAACCTATCAAGATAGCAAAAAATCATATCTTTCGTCCTAAGTATAAATTTAGACAACTTGTTTATGCCTTATTTTTCCTTTTGTTCATCGATGCTTTTTAAAATGAGTAACTCCTCAAATACACCTAACAGATACATTCAATTCAGTGTGGGATCATTATCGTTAATAATGAATTATTACTTACTTTAATACTTTACTTAGCAGTGATGGCCTCGAGCAATGGGCGCGCGGTCGAGAATCTCGGCGGTCGCGGGTTCGAACCCCAGGCACACACCTCTGATTTTTCGAAGTTATTTGTGTATTCACATTGAATTATCACTTGCTTTAACGGTGAAGGAAAACATCGTGATAAAACCTGCACATCTAAGTTCTTAGGAATTTCTTAGGTGTGTAGTCCGCCAACCCGCACTAGGCCAGCGTGGTGGACTATGGCCTAAACCCTCTCAATGGTGGAGGAGACCTGTGCTCAGCAGTGGGCGTATATGGGTTGATGAAGAAGAAAATTGAAGAAGAAGAAGACTTACTTTAACTTTATAAATATCGTGACGAAACCTGCATATCTAAAAACTAAAGAATTTTCTAGATCTGTACCCCATTGTATTGGACCAGCGTGGTAGACTAATGACTCCTCTCAGTTGTAGAGGAGTTCCATACCCAGCAATAGAACCTATCTAGATCTTTGACAGCCCCGTGGCGCAGTTGGCTAAATACCAGCTTGCGAAACGTAAGGCCGCGGGTTCGATCCCCGCGCCGAGACAAATGTTTGTGTGATCTACAAATATTTGTTTCGGGTCTGGATGTTTGTGAGACCGAAAAAGTCTCTCGTAGTGTCTGATACCCACGACACAGGTCTTGTAATCTAGTGTGGGGCCACAACTATGTATGTGACTGTTGGGTGTATTTATTAATCTCCCCCCCCCTGCAGGAGTCCCCCGCGCGTCCCGCGGCGCCGTGTGGTACTTCCTGGCGGAGCAGGCGGCGCGGCGCGCTCCCCCGCCGGACCTGAACCTGTGCCCGCGGTACCACACGCCCTACACTACGCTACTGGCCGGACTCACCAAGCATCAGCACGCCATACTCATCGACCTCGGTACTGTGCTGTTTGGTTATACTGATATCTTCATCATCATCATCAACAGCCAATATTAGTCCACTGCTGGACATAGGCCTCCCCCAATGACTTCCACCGGGAACGGTCGGAAGCCTCATGCAGCCAGCGACTGGTATACTGATTATTTATTAGCTATGGATTAGCTGGAATGCCAATGGGTCGTGCGTAGAACTGAAGATCGAAAGGAAGGCAAAGGCAGCGTTGGACGTCCACCAACAAGCTGGATCGACGATTTAATGGAAATCGCGGGAAACCGCTTTCGATAGAACACTGCAAGTCTTTGGAGGAGGCCTATATCTTGGGAATGATGATGATTTTATTCCTATATATGAAAACTAAGACGGGTAGTAGCTACAACGATTATAAATCCAATGGCGTTAAATATAATACCGACAGAAAATTAAAAAAAAAAATTCCATTCAACCATCGGCATTAAAAGTGCTTGGTTTGTATGAAAAACTCAAAATTTTTTTCTTCTCGATTTTTTTTTACTTCAATTTGTTTATAATCACCATATCTACTACATGCCTAATTTCCGATCACAATATATAAATAATTATAAAATTAATTGATTCTTTTCTACTTGCCATCCTTAATAAGGGTTTTTTCCACCCCCCTCTTCCTCCCACCAGGTCGAACATTCCCGAAGCACTCGTACTTCGCATCAGCTTTAGGTCCTGGCCAGCTGGCCCTCTACAACATCCTCAAGGCGTACTCCCTGCTGGACCCTGACGTCGGGTACTGCCAGGGGCTCAGCTTCGTCGCCGGAGTACTGTTACTGCATGTAAGTCAAACATTATTAACAGTACATGGTTCTAACCATTGGCATTATATTATTTACACGTAACGCTTTTGGGCTTCGGAAGTATCGCCACTGGTTCGAACCACTAAGATACAAATAAAAATGGAGAACTTTTTGTTTTCCTACTCTTGTAAATTATTTTTAATTGACTTCGTTGTAATATCATGATATGGTCTTCTTAGATTCGCTGATATTTATACAGGGTGTATTTAGACCGTGGTCGAAAACTGAGGCAAGTAATAGCGATAGTGATTACAAACCCCCTGGTATTAAAGAAAATCCCGACAAAAAATTAAAATTTTGAGGTTTTTCATACAAACCACATACTTTTAACACCAATGGTTGTATGGAAAACGTCAATTTTTTTCTTTTTTGTCGGGATTTTTAATATCGCCACTGGATTTGTGATCACCCTCGCTATTACCTGCCTCAGTTTTCGATCACGGTCTAAATACACCCTGTATATGAGCTTTATTGCTCGACGTCAATACTGTCTACTGTTGATCCTGAAGAAAGAAGTCAAAGTCAAATCATCTTTATTCAAGTAGACCTTTACAAGTTCTTTTGAATCGTCACTCATAGCCTATTTTTTTAAACTATTGCCTCTTCGAAACGTGCTGTCGAGAAGAACGGCAAGAATCCCTTAATGAAATGACATTTCATGTTGTCATTTCATTTCTTTAAATAAATAAAAAAGTACAATTTAATATGCCTTACAGATATAAATTGTAGCAACACAATCTCTGATCAATTTATTTACTCCCAGAAGAATTTAGATGAAACAATGTTTAACCAAGTAGTTTCGTAGATGGAGGAAGCCGATGCCTTCATCCTGCTCCGTCACTTGATGTTCAGGCGTGGTCTTCGCAGACAATATCTTCCAGATATGAGTGCCTTACAAGTACAGGTTAGTACCTAGTCCATAATAAAATACTTCGCCTGTTTGAAAAAAGTCTTCTTAATTGGAGCCTTAACAATATACCACTATTTAGGTCTACTAGAGCTAATAGACCATTATTTAAACTTTAAAGAAGCTAGAATAAGCTGTTGTTTAAAAAGACAGTTTTTATAAAACCCGAAGAACTTGTAGCCCAATATTTTTTTTTTTAACGAAATACTCTTTTCCTGCCTGTATACTCCACTATATATAATATCTAGTACTTTGCTGTATAAATAAATGAATAATTAAAATAGTTTATTGTATCTTTCTAATATCTGTCGTTATTTAGATAAAGATACATTTCCTTTCTAACTTCTCGGATCAAAATGCACATTTCAGTAAAAAAAAACGTACAAGAAACAAGTGTTAATATTTTCAAAGTAATTGACAACACGATGATTTTATATGGTACTTTAAAATTCCTTTTGATTTACAGATTATATATTAATTCCAATAAATTTATTTAATAACTTACATACGTAGCCACACGTCTAAATTCCCCACATTCCAGAATTTTTACTGCTACTGAAAATTTCCTGACAGAAAAACCCAATATCAGATTATTTTAAATGAGAAAATAAATAAATATTGGCAATTTTTATCAGTAAGCATAAATTTGCTAATCCAGAAAGAAAAATTCGTCGTAAAAATGAAAACAAGTTACATTGATACTTATTAAATCAAGATCAAGGATGTATGTCAGTTGGGGAAGCTTATGCGTGTTTGACCCTGGACCCTGGTCTCCCTGCAGCTGTACCTATGTACAGATAGCATTCCTCTAACCAACCCTGGACTGTGTAATGTTTCCAGCTGTACCAGCTGTCCCGCCTGCTGCGCGACCACGAGCCCGACCTGCACGCCAAGCTGGAGGCGCTGGACATCTCGCCAGCTCTCTACGCGGCGCCGTGGATGCTCACACTCTTCACCAGCCAGTTCCCGCTGGGACTCGTCGTCAGGGTCTTTGGTGAGTATTCGTTAGTGGTAGGAGCAGTCAGGTTGGTAGGAGCAGTTGTGGTGATGGCTGAGAATCTAAGCGGATTCAAACCGTAGGCAGAGAGCTATATCTTTTCCAGGTTATGGGTGTATTAATAATGAAATTACCGTTGAGGGAAAACATTGGGATTAAAACTGCATACGTAAAAAGTTCTTAGGAATGTCTTAGGTGTCCGCTAAACCGAACTAGGTCAACGTGGTGGACTATGGTCTAAAACCCTCTCAATGGTAGAGGAGATACGTGCCCGAGAGTCGGACGTATATGAGTTTATGATGATCGACTTTTGACCCAAGATCCTTTCATTCTAGACCTGATCTTCCTGGAGTCTCTTGACGTGGTCTTCTCAGTCTCCTTGGCGCTGCTCTCTGTCCACAAAGACGGTCTCATGATGTGCGAGAGTTGCGAAGAAGCTGCCGAATATCTGAAACACAAGTTGCCTGATATGAACCGAGCTATGTACGAAAAGGTTATGAAGAAGGTATGTTGAAAATGTCTATCCAAATAGACTTTCATAAGTTCTTTTAAAGTGGCTATTTAATACTATTTCTGCTTTAGATATAGAATCGCTGTGTATAAGAGACGGCAAGAAACTCCTTCAGCAACACGAAATATATTTTTTTTAATAATAAATTTTAAAAAATGTTTTTAATTGTCTATATTATAATATTACCTCATATACAAGGCTATATAGGCTTTGGAAGTTATAGAAGCATTTATGGATCACACAAATATTGGTCTCGGTGCAGTGATCGAACCCAAGGCTTCTAATTTCACATTTTATTGTTGATGATGATGATTAAAGTCTATAATTTCCTATCACCAGGTCCATACCCTGGACATAAGCCGTCAGTTAAGCGACTATGCTGTCGAGTACGCAGTCCTGCGGGAAGAGATGCCGAGGCTGGCCACACTCACGGAACAGAACAGGATACTCACTGCAGATAATAACAAGATGAGCGAGGAACTTGATGTAAGTTGCAGTAGTTTGTACATCTGTATTTATAACAATGTTATTTTTATCATCATTAATATCATCATTGTCATGATCAATGTCATCATCATCATCACCATCACCAATATCGTCAACATTATCATCATCATCATCATCACCATTATCAATATTATAATCATCACCATCACCAATATCGTCAACGACGTTATCATCATCATCACCAATATTATCATCATCATCATCAGCCTTTATTCGTCCACTGTTGGACATAGGCCTCTCCTATGGCACGCCACTGGGCTCGATCTTCGGCTCTCCTCATCCAACCGCTGCCAGCCACCTTGCGGATATCGTCACCCCACCTAACCAGAGTTTAGTTAAGTTGTGCCGCTTCGAAACGTGTTATCGCTGTGGAGAAGCAACTGCAAGAATCTCCCTCAGCAACACGAAATGTCATTTTTTTTAACCAATTAGAATTATTACATTGTTACAATTTAATATGTATCAGGTGATCCAATAATCTATTGGCGTTAAAATTGTCCCGACAAAAATTAATAAAATCTAAGTTTTCCATACAATTAACATTTATTTAATACCGATAGTTGTATGGACAAAGTTACCAAGTGACCTTAACACCACCAAGCATTCACATTATTTTTTTAAAGTTGTTTTAGAAAACAGTTTAATAAATATTTTTTTTTGTTTTTATAAGTCAGCAAGCATTGCCACTTATGTTGATAGTTTGCACCAAATAACAGACACGTAAATTTTTTATTTCTCATTTTAATTCACATTAAAGTTAAGGTAATTTGTAATGTAAACATTTAGATACAAAAAGCAACACATTTAAACAAACAAATTGCATATTATAATAACCCCGCATTGGACTATCGTGGTGGACTAAGGCTTAAATCTCTTGGTTGTAGAGGAGGCTCGTGCTTAGCAGCGAGGCATATATGGGCTGATGATGATATGTTAATTATTTTTTTTTTAACTGAAATTATTGTTTTATGTCACCTACAATCATAACTAGAGCTTTTGAAATTCCATCAGTAACCTCCAAATACACTCCTGACTGCAATTCCATTTCATATATGACAGTAACTTTCAAATCGACTTATACATAGAATAAGGTTACTTATGACTATAACACCAAAGTACTTTTTACGTCTTTCTAGAACTAAACTTATTTATTTATTGCACTAGTGAAGTAATAATTAACATAACTTTTGTTCTTGTTTGAAGAACAAAAAGTTACAGATAATTTTGTGCCCAATTAAGTTCAAATTGCTTCCTTGTAAAGTTGAGATTTTGCAAATATAACTTTATTCCAGGTCGAATTGTAAAACACCCAATATTGAAATACCATTTGCTAATAACACTGCATATAAAAACCCAAGTCTATTTACCAAATTAAATTTATTTCCAGTCTGCAATGGACGCAATAACGAACTACCAGAAAAACCAAGCGCGCCTAGAAGTGATCAACAAGAACATGGAGCAACAACTGGCATTACTCAGTCGTTTCATCACCTCTCATCACCGAGACATTCCTTTGGAGGTGAAGAAAATAGTCCAGAACCACAGCAAGAGGCTCTCCTTCAGCTCCAAGATATTCTCCACGAAATTCTCTGATGATGAAGAAGGGAAGAAGAATAAACAGGGCATGAGCACTCCCAATCTCTTCTCCAAGATGACAAGAGAAGAAATAGCACAGATAAATAGAGTGTCTCCTGATAATGATAAGAGACAGTTCCTGATGAAGAAATCTCAGTCAGTCCACTCAGGGCTGATCCCGAAGAACTATCCTCTGAAGGTCTTGGATGAGAAGGAGGAGATCAGAAGAGTGGAAAATGAGAATCTAACGGAGTCTTTGAAAGAGTTAGGAAGGAAGAATAAAGGTTTCTTTGCAAGTACACATGAGCAAATTCGACAAGAAAGACTGTTTGAGCAGCAACTGAAACATGATTTTGATGAGAATCTGAAGAAGTTGGATGAGAAATTGACCCCAAAATCTTATTTGGATGACGTGAACTTATTTCAGAGTAGACGAAGTATGTCTTTGAACCTTAAGCCTAAGGTCGAAGTGGTAGTTGAAGCGAAACTGGACGATAGTGGGTTCGTTACCCCGATGAGTCCGGAGAGCGATAGACGAGACGATACGAGCTCGATAATATCGCATCCGCTGAGCGATTGTGATGTAGATATCAAGTTTGACGGACAGTCGACGAAATTAAAGCAAATCCGACCGATTAAGTATGCTGAAAAGCATTAGTTGTGGTTTGAGACTTATGTTCGTGACATGGGCTATGGTAAGCTTAGGCTTAAAAGGTATTATACGAAATATATTTATGTTATTCAGACTTTTTACTAGCTTTGACAACGATAGGTGATCAAAATGATTTTTTTATCTATATATTTTTGATTGCTGCTCCGCTCCTATTGGTTGTAGCCTGATGATAATATATAGATCATACTCTTCCTAGATAAATGGACTATTAAACATGAAAAGAATTTTTGGGTTCGAACCAATATTTCCTGAGAAAAACGCGTTCAATAAACGGGCTTTTCAACATGATAATATGCGCGGTAAATTTCTCATCTATATGTTTTTTTATGTATTGTGATAACATGATTATTGAAATAAGATTTACGAATAAAAGCAACTTAAAAGACTTTGCCAAACTAAATGAAACTTCTGATACGCCCAAACTTAAAACAAAAATTTTGTTGGTCACGAAAACATTTGTCTCCACTTTCCAAAATTAGCTTTAATTTCTATCAAAATTGTTTATATTCTACATAAATATTTATTTTCTACATATATATTCTATACATAGCCTATGTCACTATTTATATCTAAAGCAGAGTTCTTAAATTACGGTCATAAACAATTAAGAAATTATAAAGAAATAATAAAGAGTTTGCTCGTGATTTTCTGAAGTTACTACCAGAAAAACAGGTGAGAAAAGAATAATCTTCCCTTTTTTTATTAAGAAATAGTTTACAGTATGTATTAATACAAATTTTACATTTTCCGAATAAGAACAGCTCATTAATAAGACTCAAAAAACATTTTATTGAATTTGAGAATAACTTAGTCAAATAGAATGGAGTAATTGACTATTCAACAAATTAGCTTTAAATTGGATGATATTATGTTGTAATTTATCACTTGTAAATGTACAGGTCAAAAATATAAAAAATGTATAAGAAATTCTCATCAAATACAAACGAATTTAATTGTATACAGAATAATGTTTAAAAACGAAGATTTTGTTTTTCGCAATGTCGGTAGTTGGAAATTACGAGCAATCTCTTTAAGTTGTAGAATCTAGTCTGATTTATAGATATCAAAGCTATATTTAATGACGCAAAAAGTCCTACTATATGTGCTTTTAAAGTCCATCACGCTTAATTAAGCTTCTTGTAAAGCTTTCAGATATATATTAAAGGTCACGTAACAGAACATGCCTGTAAGAAATTATAAAAACACCTCAAATATTTTTATATTGGTAAGTACACTTAAATCGTGATAGGCACAAAGTTAAGGTCAGTATAGGGGGTCGCGGGTTCATATCCCAGGCAAACACCTCTGACTTTTTAAAGTTATGTGTGTATTCAAATTTAATAATCACTTGCTTTGATGGTGAAGAAAAACATGTTATGAAACTTAAGTTGTTAGGAATTTCTTAGGTGTGTAGTCCGCCAACCCGCACTAGGCCAGCGTGGTGGACTAAGGCCTAAAGTCTAAACCCTATCAGTTATAGAAGGAGGTCCGTGCTAAGAAATTAAACCTATATGGACTGTTAATGAAAAAAAATAGTTTCATTTTTAGTCAAAGCGTTAAAATGTAGCTGACTCTCGCATTAATAACAATTATATGCTAATAAGACAGTTTAAGTGTTCTATAAAATATATTTTACAGATTTTTATTCATTTTACAGAATTATGCTCAAAAAAACAAACAAAAAATGTAATGTCTTCCGCTGAGACTTAAACATAATACTTTATTTGAAAAATAATGTTGAATGAAATTCATGTGTTGTTAAAATTAGATGATTTTTAAAGATAAGAGTCTTCAATTAAAAGGACAATGATCCCACTATGCACACTACAATAATGTGGTTTTAAAAAAATAAAAATAAATAAAACATTTATTGTATTCAGACCGCGATTGGTAACTAAGGCAGATAATAGCGACGGTGATCACAAACCCAGCTGTTACCTGCCTAAGTTTCCGATCACGGTCTGAATACGCAAAGAGAGATGTGATGAGAGGTCTAGGCCTTAGTCCACCACGCTGGCTTATTGCTGTTTCTAAAATTAAGTTTTTTTTTCCTAAATTATGGATTTTTTTTGTTTCAATTCGATTAAAATCATGCGAAATTTATATAATAGGACATTTTGCGTATATTTTTAGTTATATAAAATATGCTGATGGTACTTTTCTTCCAATAGATGAAACATCGTAACCAAGTATTTGTGTATCGTAAATGAAACTTAAGTTAGTGGAATAAGGTTCATAATTGAATAAAACAAATTTGTCACATAATATTTATTTGAGAAATGAACCTTACGCTAATGTGATATGGTACAAATTTGCGTCTTAGGTTACTTTCTGACAATGAGAGGTCGTAAGATCGATGCTCGGAAATGAAAAATATAATTGTATATTGTAAAAAGACCGTTATCGATAACTAAGGCAGGTAATAGCTACGGCGACAACCCTTTGACGACAAAAAAATCCAAAAAAAGTTTTTTTTTCTAATTTTCATAAGTATCACCTGTCTTAGTTTCCGATCACGGTCTGAATACACCCTGTATAAATATGTTTGGAATTAAGAAATTGTGTTCAAATATTTAGCAACACTTCGCTTCGTCACGCTGGGCACAAGATAAATATTTTTGTCGCATTGTTGGATTTTGCTCAAGAGAATCATAATATGTAGAATCGAAATTTGGGACAAGTATATGCCATATCTAGAGGTCCCAGGCAGTGTTAGTGGGTTTTTCCAAGAAATTCTCATTTGCAGCACGGAGTCTAGGAATGTGCCTGAGAAACAGAAATAGACTCTTACACTATTACTTGAGACTGGTACCTGGCGAAATGTGGGTGCAGTAATGCACCTCTGCCTACTCCTAATAAAGGCGTGACTTTATGTATGTTTCTCATTTCCATCATCACTGTTACAACTACAAATTATTTCGGACTGTCACGGGTTCATTCCCCGTAAAAAAATTCTCAGTGTCTTCACGGAGACTAAGGATATCTAAAAGCAGCAATAGATACATACATACTCAAACCTATCTTTTCAAAGAATAGACAGAATTGTATTCCTGCAATCACATGTCCTTAAACATGTATCAGTCCCACGTAATAAGGGGCGAGTCTTTTGCCATTTTTCGGTTTTCAGACTCCGCACTGCTACTGAGAATTTCCTAATAAAAAAAGTCAGTAACACTGCTCGAGTCGAGGCCAAAGCTCTAAACAGTTCTTCTTCTTCATCAACCCATATACGCCCACTGCTGAGCACGGGTCTCCTCTACCATTGAGAGGGTTTAGGCCATAGTCCGCCACGCTGGCCTAGTGCGGGTTGGCAGACTACACACTTAAGAAATTCCTAAGAACTCTTAGGTGTGCAGGTTTCATCACGATGTTTTCCTTCACCGTTAAAGCTAGTGATAATTCAATGTGAATACACACATAACTTCGAAAAGTCAGAGGTGTGTGCCTGGGGTTCGAACCCGCGACCGCCGAGATTCTCGACCGCGCGCCCATACCTCGAGGCCATCGGCCATCTAAACAGTTGCTGAGAGATAATATGAGGTACCAATATATGAGAATTTTTTGATTCTACATAATATGAAATATATAGGAAGCACGGATATATAGCTTAGTCATAGAAGAATGTGATTTATTAAAAGTATTTTAGTTGTTTATAACGATTTTTATTTCAATACCTTTTCCCTTAAAAAAAGTTATTAGTATGAAAGTTGAGTGATTGACAAGCAAGGGAAGGCCAAAGAAAAGATGGATGGAGAGCGTAAGAGAAGATTTATGTAAGAGAAAGGGGTGAATGAAGACATGACGGCTGACAGGGATGTATGGAAGAACAAAACGTACTACGCTGACCCCAAATAGAATTGGGAACAGGGCAAGTGAATTATGATAAGTCTATACTTATTAGTTATAAATGTTACTAAATGTAAGTTTTCTGAATTTCTATAGATACGCAATTTAGAAAACGTCAAAAATTCCAATTTTTTGGGACTTATTTATCGTCATTGTGGTTGTTATCACAGTAAGTACCTATTACCTGTCGTAGTATTCGATCACAGTCTTTATACGCCCAGTTTAGCATCTTTAATCTTATTCTGGCACATTTCTATACTTTGTGCTGCTACTGACAATTATAAAAAATCCAATAACACTATCCGACCTGGGAGTCAAAGCTGGAACCTCCAGATGGCATGGCATATAGCTGCCTGTACGAGGCAGTCAAATTAAGTAGATTTACTTAAATAATAAATTCCAAACTTGACAAACAAGTTTCGATACAATAACTTTACGAGCAGTTAATATTTAATTACATTTAATTAATATTTAATTGTATTATGTTTTTATTATGTTAATAGTTTATTTATTATTTAAAAAAAACATTTAATTTTCAAAACGCCCTCTGTAAGAACTCGTTTGTTTTTTCGAAATTTTAAGTATAATATAGGGGAAACTGGGGACACTTGATCCTTATGGGAGACTAGGTACACTAAATTTACAAACCAACCAAGTGCAATTAAAAGGTTTAGAGTGGCTAAACTGGTAGTCAATAGTACCCGCCAACTTTTTAATAGTGGTACATCCGCCAGATTTGACACTTTTTGCAGGTAGCGGACGATGTTTGATTTGTGTCGTTGAAACTTCTTTTTCGTAAGATTTAATTATAAAATTTCAATTATTTAGAAAACATGTTTACGATGTTGTACGGCTTTAATATAATATTTATTCATGTTTATACCCTTTCTTTTCTAACAGAGAAAAGTTTCAATCTTAAAATACGTTTATGTATTAAATGTTATGTACCCTAAGTGCTGTTGGGTACACATGGTCCTTGGCATTATGGGACACTGGATCCTCAATTTTTATTATGGGATCAAGTGCCTCGAATTTACAAAAAAAAGAGAAGGTGCACGAAATAGAGTCCAATCGATAAACAAATATTTGGCGTTAGCTGTGAATGATGTTATTGATCGTAAAAGTTGTAGGAGTGCGGTAAAAGAGTACCGATTAGCGGTTATGAAAATAAAAAGATAGGCCAGTGATTAAAATAATACTAGAAAATTATTCATTGCACATAAATTTGATTACAGCAATTTTGAACATATTTTTAGTATTTATTTATTGTTATGGTATCATATCGACCTTAAATTCGGGAGATATTCCCAAAGATCAAGTGTTCTAGATTAGTTCAAGTCATACATATATAGGGGACACTAGATACATTTCCCTATTCGTACTTATAGTGGAATTATAACTAAATTAATACACTGAGATCGTTGGGTATCACACATAGTATAGCTAAATAAATTCCACGTGCTTCAGTACCAACAAATTTAATATCAGATCAATGTTAAGAAAATGAGGATTGAAAAACAAAAGGGGGATCAAGTGTCCCCAGTTTCCCCTATATGCAGAAACCATTTAAAGTTATATATCGCACACCTAGATCTAAACTAAGACAACTCAAAAAACGTCATTTTTCAGGAGACGAAAAAAACGTATAGCCGCATTTTTTGTTAGGGGAGACATACAATTTAACATTATTTTAGGAAGTAATTGGCATGTTATATGATATTGTATAAAAACCGGGATTTAAATTCAATGCCTTTTATCGAAAATTCCAGTTTTTTGAGTTGTTACATTTATGGTTGGTTATTATGTATTGAAAATGAAAAATATTTTGACTTGATATAGTTTTCTTTGACCATTTTGAGTTATACCTGTATATTTTATACAGATATATAAACGACTGTTCAAAGAAAACAATTTTAATTGGGAAGTATAATACTAATTAACCGTTAAATGTTAACAAAAATAAATTTAAAAGGTATCCATTAATGTATATTTTCTACAAATAAATAATAGGTATCTCCAAAATTAAATAAAAAAAAAAATTAAACTCTTAATAAAAAAAAACTATAATTATAAACAGAAAAACAAAAAAATATTTGCAATCTAATGTGATGCTGATTATAATAATTTAATCATAAAAATTGTCTTAAAACATTTATTTATTTATATAATTATGTTCTCTTATAAACTTTTTATAATACTGATACGCATACTTTTTTTACTTTTATAAGGCACCTAAGTCATATACAGATGCAATCACACCGTCATTACTGTTCTTGTCTTCTTCTTTGTGTTCCTTGCTAAATTCTTTTTTAAAAAAATGTTGTTCATAATTCTCGTGTAATTTATTTTTATCTTCTTCATGGGATTTATAAATCCCTTACAGAGGTTGCAAAGAAATCTACTATACTTTTTTTAATTCCCGCATCATTTTTTTACGTAATACGTAAGACTTGTGTTACTTAATTCAAGTGTGGCCTTTAAAAATGCCTTACATACTCTGGTTTTATTGCAAGCTTCTTCAAAATAAAATTTCATTTATAATATTGACGAGAAAGCAACCTTGCTATATTTTACTCTGAAATAAAAAAGAACTACTATTGTAAGTTATAATTGTCCAGCAATAGTGAGTCAACTTAAAAAATCATAAAAATCAAAGCACAAATTTACTTTAGATTAAAAAATGTTTTCGAAACAGTCAATTTATACAACCGTTAATTATTTTTATACAACGCATATACAAAATTACATTTTATTGTACAGAAAAATCATTGAAATAATTTGATTCAATAAAAGTAGGATAACTTGAAATTTGTATTTTGATCCAACTAAACAGAGTCAAATCCAAATAGTAACTGAACTTTTACGTACCTTATCAAACAAAACTGGAACAAGTCAAAATGACCTAAGAAATATTGCAAAAAAATTCTCCAAAACTGTAACATCTCTGGTTATCTCAAAGTTACGTTTCATCAAAACTGTAACAAGTCGAAATGTCCGTGCTTTCGGTATTGTTAGTACGTGTATTTCTTATGGCTACTGAAGTTTAACTGACAATACCCTTGTTTAGGTGGCAAGCGTTGACAAACATTAGTTCAACAATACAAAGTTAAAGCCATCTAGCGATTGATTTTACAAGGTATTATTAAACGTGTCTTCGTGGGTAGTTGCGTATGTTCATCCAACGTTTGAATATAAGCATAACTCAAATTTGACAATTTTTGAGTTGTCTTAGTTTAGATCTAGGTGTGCGATATGTGTTTTCGAGTTTATGAGAACCCGCAAGTCCGTATGAGAAACTTTAGCCTTCAAAACTAATGTTTTTTTTCTCTTTGGGCACATTTTTCATTGCAGCTCCCCTGCTTTTAGTCGTAGGGTGATGATATACAAAGTAAAAACAGACCGTGTTCGAAAATCAAGACAACTCATAGCATAGAACAGTTGAATAAGACTAGAATGGAAATGTGAGCATGACGAGCGTGCCAAAAATCCGGAAAAATATGTACAGGGTGTATTCAGACCGTGATCGGAAACTAATGTAGGTAATAGCTGCGGTGATCACTAACCCATTGGCGTTAAAAAATCATCATCATCATCAACCCATATACGCCCACTGCTGAGCACGGATCTCCTCTACCATTGAGAGGGTTTAGGCCATAGTCCACCACGCTGGCCAAGTGCGGGTTGGCGGACTACACACCTAAGAAATTCCTAAGAACTTTTAAGTGTGCAGGTTTCATCACGATGTTTTCTTTCACCGTTAAAGCAAGTGATAATTCAATGTGAATACACACATAACTTCGAAAAGTCAGAGGTGTGTGCTTGGGGATCGAACCCGCGACCGCCGAGATTCTCGACCGCGCGCCCAAACCTCGAGGCCATCACTGCCACTAAAAAAACCCGACAGAAATTAAAATTTTCACGTTTTCCACACAAAACCCATACATTTAATACCGGTGTTTGTATGGAAAACGCCAATATTTATAATTTTTTATCGGAATTTATTTTAACGCCAATGGATTTGTGATCACCGTAGCTATTGCCTTAGTTTCCGATCGCGATTTTAATTCACCAGTATATACCTACGTTTTCCTTATCACTGGAACTTGTCTTTCTTAATTTTCAGATTCTAGACGAAGGCTTTAATTCAACACAATTTTTATTTAAAACAATTAGGGTCTAAGATTAGCGCGTTCAAACAAACTCTTCAGCTTTATCCATTAGTATATAATTCAGAAACCTTTTAGAAGTTACGTGTTTACCTTTTAAAATATTTGAGAAAAATATCGTAATTTAGATGCAGATTTTTCGTGAAATATCTACATTAACTTAGGTTATATTTGTAAGGAGTGACGAGCCTTAGTAAGCTTGTACTGTAGGCAGAGATGGCCTCGAGGTTTAGGTCATCGAGAATCCCGGAGGTGGCGGGTTTGAACCCCAGGCACACACCTCTGACTTTGAAGTTACGTGTATATTTACAATGAATTATCACTTGCTTCAACGGTGAAGGAAAACATCGTGATGAAACATGCACACCTAAAAATTCTTAGGAATTTATTTGTAGTCCGCCAACCCGCAATAGGCCAGCGTGGTGGACTAAGGCCCGTGTGCAGCATGATGCATGATAATGCTGAAACTCATTGACAGAATTGAATCCAAAATTTCTTGTTTCAAATTTAGTCCACGTGACCAGGTAGTAATTACAATAATCACATTAATTATTTAATGTAAATTACAAAGTATAAAACATAAGATATTATAATTACTTGCACGTGAACTTTAAAAACGTGATTTTAATATTACACGTAGATAAAGCTGAAGCGCCTTATAAAAAAAAACACTGGAAAATTGGTCTGTTACCATTTATATCTATACTAATATTATAAAGCTGAACAGTATGTTTGTTTGTTTGTTTGAACTCGCTAATCTCAGGAGCTACTGCTCCGATTGAAAAAATTTTTCAGTGTTAGATAGCCCATTTATTGAGGAAGCCTATAGGCTATATATCATTACGCTAAAACTAGGAGAGGAACAGCTAAGAAAAATGTAAAAACTAGATTTTTGTTAATTCTCCGAGGCTGGGGCAACAGGCAGTTGAATATTAGTAACATTTTATTAGATTTGTGACAATATATGCAATTTAGAGGTCCTTTTGATTCCCGGATCAGGCAAAATTTTATCACCCCATTTTCCTTAAATTATATTTACAAAGCTTCTACCTATGTCGAGAGAATAATGTCTTCAGTTTTTTAATACATTTATGTATAAAAACGTGTGACTATATAAAACACAATATGTGAACTAAAAAAACATATTATTAAAACATCTAAACTGAATCGTTTCACTTTTTTATTTCGTTATTTTTTTGTTTTATTTCATTATTTTTCCGCCGTACATAATAATGTTATATTATGATATTTAAATTTAAAGTTGTTAATTTATTTCAATACTAGCTTTTGCCCGCAACTCCGTCTGCGTGGACTACAGGGTTGGGTTCAGAAAGAAAATAAGTTGTAGTATTTTACTCCGCAGAGCCCCATTTACTTATTAAATATAGCTTTTGCTCGCGACTCCGTCCGCGTAGACTACAGGGTTGAGTTCAGAAGGAAAATAAGTTGTAGTCTATTTTACTTCTCAGAGTCCTATTTATGACCATACCAAAAATCATACAATTCAGTCTAATTGTTCAAACGTGAAACCGTAACGCGTCAATCGGCGCCTTGTGCATCATTTTTGCGCGCTTGATCAATATTTTAAAACTGCAATATCTTCTAAGATACTCGGTGAAATCAAAAGATGTAAAGGGCAATTTTATTTAAAATTAAATACTTGTAATGAATAACATATTTATTTGGATAAGGATTAATATCATATTTATAAAAAACCTTCACAAATAAAACTTTATTTAAAAATAAATTTGGTTAGGATAAAAAACGTTATAGTGAGCCAACCTTAAAAAATAGACATATGCCGTCGCGGACATTTTTTTAGAACTTTTAAAGAGGAATATTTCTCTCATACATTATTTTAGCGAAACTTTAACCGTTTCCGCAGCGCACGCAGCGGAAGCTCACAAAAAGAACAAAACGTCCCCGATTTTGAAACATTCTTTATTGCTGCTCCGCTCCTATTCGTCGTAGCGTGATGGTATATAGCCTATAGCCTTCCTCGATAAATGTGCTATCTAACAGTGAAAGAATTTTTTAAATCGGACCAGTAGTTCCTGAGATCCTAGCGTTCAAACAAACAAACAAACAAACTCTTCAGCTTTATAATATTAGTATAGATTTAAATTTAAAGTTGTTAATTTATTTCAATATTTAGCGTTTTTTTATACCGACAGAAAACCTTGGTAATCTTTTGGGGTATGTCCAGCAGTGGACCTCTTTAGGATCATGATGATGATATCCAGCAATCGACGTGAAAAAAGGCTTTTCATCAGAGACTTTTCGATCTTACAAACACAATGAAATAAATACTTGTCACACAATCATATCCAAAGTAGGCTGAGAATATAGAGAACAAAATGCCACGGTCCAAACATAGTACTGCTTCTTCAACTGACATTATCCTCTTCATGCATACACGTCGGTTGGTTTCAAAGCTATTCGGAAATAGACCGATGTAATGGATTAAAAAGCAGTGATGGCCTGGAGGTTTGGGCGCGCGGTCGAGAATCTCGACGGTCGCGGGTTCGAACCCCAGGTACACACCTCTGACTTTTCGAAGTTATGTGTGTATTCACACTGAATTATCACTTGCTTTAACGGTGAAGGAAAACATCGTGATGAAACCTGCACACCTAAAAGTTCTTAGGAATTTCTTAGGTGTGTAGTCCGCCAACCCGCACTAGGCCAGCGTGGTGGACTATGGCCTAAACCCTCTCAATGGTAGAGGAGACCCGTGCTCAGCAGTGGGCGTATATGGGTTGATGAAGAAGAAGAAGAAGAAGAAGAAGAATGGATTTTGAAATTAAAAAGACTTTTTTCCGTCACCTGTATTATCAACGTGACTAGGAAGCATAAAACTCAGAAAGAATCATTTAATCTAATAAAAACATAATCGCTACCATAAAAACGTAATTAATGTACTTGTAAAATATTTAGGTTCCGTATTTCGCAGCTAACTATATCTCGACCTATGCATAGGATAAGGTTACTTATGACTATAACACCAAAGTACTCTTTATGTCTTTATAGAGTTAAACTTGTTTAAACAGGATGTATTCAGACCCAAAACAAATAGTTGTCTCGATGCGGGGATCGAACCCGCTGCCGATCGTTTCGCAAGCTGGTGCCTAGCCAACTGCGCCATGGGGCTGTCAAAATTTTTATTACTAGCCTTTCTCTATAAATGTCTATTCAACACAAAATATTTTTTCCATCGATGATTCATTTAATATTTAGTTCCTCAATTTCGATTTAAATTTATCATCTACGTATACTAATATTATTAAGCTGAATACTTTGTTTGAGCGCAGGAATTACTACTGGTTGAAAATGATAAATTAATTTCAATGCCTAATATTCCATTTATCGAAGAAGGCTATAGGCTGTTATATGATCACGCTAAGACTTAATGAAGCTGAGTAAAATGTGAGAAAATAAGGAAAAATACTTATTTTGAAGACTAAAGTTTAGCAAAAGAGTTTAACAGACAATTAACAATTCAATAGGTTTACCATTGTATATATTGTAATGTATTTAAAATTTGCATTTTAAAACAAAAGTAAGCGAATTTTTAGTTACATTTTTCTAACGGTTCCGTAGAAATAAATATACACTGAATCTCCGAAGCGGTATTTAGAAACACCGTCAAGTCAGTGTCAATGGGTTTTTCAAATAAGAAATTATCAGTAGAAGCACGGAGTCAAGAAATATGGTAATAGACAACCTGTATTATGTCAGACTGATACATTTATTTATTTATCACGCTATTTTGTGTACAATCAATACGCCTTTGGAATGCTCTCCCTTTAGAGATCAGGATGTGCTCAAACCGTTGTACATTTAAGAACAATGTTCGTCAATTGCTGGCTCGAGAAACTGCGGAATAATCACAACTATAATTTTCTTTCTATGTTTTTTATATATGTATCTATTTTATATCTATATGTATTTATATATGTATGCGTATATGTATGTGTATTATATGTTTATATTTCTATAATATTGTTGTTTTACCATTCAACACACCTGCCTCATTTCATCTCTGCATCACCCTAGGTTCGACTGTTAGAGAATGCCATGCTAGGCATTAAGTCCACCTATACAATTTGTGTATAAAGTGTGAATAAATAAATAAATAAATATTGTACACCACATAACATACAGAAACACAATTTAAGAATGAAATAAGTGAGAAAAAAAATGGATCAAATGGCTGCCTTATCGCTGAATGCGATTTCTTCCAGACAACCGTAGGATGGTTGGAATGTATCAGAAACGCGTAAAAGGTATAAAAAGTATAGGCATATATAATGTAAAAAAAAAAAATATTTTCATTGGAACCCTGTTAGCGGTAATTGGTAAGTACTTGTGTGCGTAACAGTATTTGATATACATACATAATATACTTGAAAATTAATTGTTTAAATTTCATGGTACCATTTTCATACTAACGTGTTGTGACCCACATTAATAATGCCTACCAAAAAATAGTACATTTGTACTTAATTTCTTCATATGAAAGACATTGAGTCTAAATAAATGAAAGCAGTGATGGCCGCGAGGTTTAGGCGCGCGGTTGAGAACCTAGGCGGTCACGGGTTCGAACCTCAGGCACACACCTATGACTTTTCTAAGTTATGTGTGTATTCAAATGGAATTATCACTTTAACTTTAACGGTGAAGGAAAACATCGTGATAAAACCTGCACATCTAAAAGTTATTAGGAATTTCTTAGGTGTGTAGTCCGCTAATTGGCACTAGGCCAGCGTGGTGGACTATGGTCTAAAACCCTCTCAATGGTAGAGGAGACCCGTGCTCAGCAGTGGGCGTATATGGGTTGATGAAGAAGAAGAAGAAGAAATAAGTGAATACACCCAACAGTCACATACATATTCGTCAGGGCTATGTCGACATGTATGTTGACATTAAGATACGAGTCTTTTGTCGTGGGTATCAGAAACTACGAGACACTTTTCGGTCTCACAAACACCCAGACCAGAAGCAAATATGGATCACACAAACATTTGTCTCGGTGCGGGGATCGAACCTGCGGCCTCTCGTTTCCCAAGCTGGTGTCTAACCAACTGCGCCACAGGGCAGTCAAATTGGTGGCCATTTTGTCACAATAATAATAAATAAATGAAACTAGAATCCTGATATAGAAATCCTTCATTTCATAGTCAGCTCTATCCTAAATTTCCTATCCGTATGTAACCTTGCTCTACTTTTTAATTAATAAAACGATAACTCTACCTACCTCTTTGAGGCACAAAATAATTCATTTACGCCTGTATTCCTAAAGAGTAGGCATAGATGTACTGTATGTTATTATATTCTCAGCCTATCGCCGTCCCCTGCTGAACGTAGGCCTCCCCAAGTGCGCGCCAACCATCCCGGTGTTGAGCAGCCCTCATACATCCAACACCCAACATTTATATATACTCAGCCTATCGCCGTCCCCTGCTGAACGTAGGCCTCCCCAAGTGCTCGCCAACCATCCCGGTGTTGAGCAGCCCTCATACATCCAACACCCAACATTTATATATACTCAGCCTATCGCCGTCCCCTGCTGAACGTAGGCCTCCCCAACTGCGCGCCAACCATCCCGGTGTTGAACAGCTCTCATACATCCGTATCCCACCACCTTTCATAGAAGTATTAATACACTATTTTATTTCGTTAGATATGTATTAATAACATATATAAATATTAATTCACTCAACAAGCACACACACAGGTCCCCCCACACTAAGATACAAGTCCTGTTTCGTGGGTATCAGACACTACGAGAGACTTTTTCAGTCTCACAAACATCAAGACCTGAAACAAATATTTGTGGATCAAAAACATTTAATTAAAATAAAATGAATAATCTTCTTCATCAACCCATATACGCCCACTGCTGAGCACGGGTCACCTCTACCATTGAGAAGGTTTAGGCCATAGTCCACCACGCTGGCCTAGTGCGGGTTGGCGGACTACACACCTAAGAAATTCCTAAGCACTCTTAGGTGTGCAGGTTTCATCACGATGTTTTCCTTAACCGTTAAAGCAAGTGATAATTCAATGTGAATACACACATAACTTCGAAAAGTCACAGGTGTGTGCCTGGGGTTCGAACCCGCGACTGCCGAGATTCTCGACCGCGCGCCTAAACCTCGAGGCCATCACTGCTTTTTAAATGAATAATACTGTGGCGAAATATTACACTAAAAAGATTTAGCACCCAATCCTATACATTTTAATCATAATCGTCAGCCCATATTCGTCCCACTGATAGACATGGGCCTCCTCTACCACTAAGAGGGTTTAGGGCCTAAACTTTAGGTCTTAGTCCATCACACTGACCTAGAGCATGTTAGTAATTGTGAGAAATTTTCTGACATAACACTTGACCGGAATACGTATAGCATCCAATGTGACGCATTCAGTCAAAAGGAGCAGATGCGTTGTTTATAAACATCGGCTGAGTAATCTGAGAGATGTTTTATAACATCACCCGATGGCTCTCAATATTTATCATACTTTAACTGTCGTAGAAAGGCTGTGCTGTAGGTCCACGACGGTACAAATTTACTTGAAAAAATCCATAATTATAAAACTGAAGAGATTGTTTGAACGCGCTTATCTCAGGAACTACTGGTCTGATTTGGATAATTCTTTTTGTGTTTAATAGTTCATTTATCGAGGAAGAATATGAGATTGTAGTTTCGTGGTCTGAAGTTCCGCATTAGTTTTATTGACAAACCAATGACAATGGGTTCGGATTATGAGTAGGCATTTTGTGACCAAGTGTGTAACGGTGACGAAAAATATCGGGAGGTAACCTGAATGGATTCTTTACCGACCTACCTACAATTACCTATGGATTGTAGAGTTATGGCAGGTAAGATATATATTACTTTTAAAATATTTAGGACTGCACTAAATCTATCCGAGTAGCCTTATTTTAATGTAAGATACTCAAGTAATTCCATTAGTATAAGTACGTATAAAATAATTACAGACTGCACACCTAAGAAGTTCCTAAGAACTTTCAGGTGTGCAGGTTTCCATCACGAAGTTTTCCTTCACCGTTAAAGCAAGTGATAATTCATTGTGAATACACACATAACTTCGAAAAGTCAAAGGTGTGTGCCTAGGCTTTGAACCTTGAGGCCATCTTCTTCTTCTTCATCAACCCATATACGCCCACTGCTGAGCACGGGTCTCCTCTACACTTGAGAGGGTTTAGCCCATAGTCCACCACGCTGGCCTAGTGCGGGTTGGCGGACCACACACCTTTTTTTTTTTTTTAAGTGGCCATCTTCGCGCCAAGTAGGGCGACCACGGTACGTGGGCAAGGAACGCCCACAATGGTTCCGCAGTCGCCCAGGCGGACCACACACCTAAGAAATTCCTAAGAACTCTTAGGTGTGCAGGTTTCCATCACGAAGTTATCCTTCACCGTTAAAGCAAGTGATAATTAAATGTGAATGCACACATAACTTCGAAAAGTTAAAGGTGTGTGCCTAGGCTTTAAACCTTAAGGCCATCACTACTTAAAAATTACATATCTATGTAACTTTTTCGAAAAATTAGCGTGAGTGTATAATTTACATACTTTAAAACATTAGTTTTCTAGATTCAAACCTGAATGTACAAAACCGTGATTTGCATATCAATGAAGAATATGTATGTAAAAATCAAATATAGAAAAATACCTAAATAGACTTAACATGAGTTAATTTATGCCGCGTGGATTTTAGAGTTCTGTACCCAAAGGGTAAAACGGGACCCTACTACTAAGACTTCGCAGTCCGTGAGATACCAGGCTGTATCTCATGAACCGTGATAGAAAGACAGTTGAAATTTTGACAGGTCATTTCTGTCGCTCCTATAACAACCAATACAGAATTAATAAATATTTAATCCATATAACATATATCCTGGATCTATTGAGACTTTGAGACCGTGTTCAGACGAAGGCAGGTAATAGCTAAGGAAGTTACAACCTCCACCAAAATAATATGAAATATATGTTTTCCATACAAACCACATAGGTACTTTTATTTATTGCACTTTCTTATTGATACATAAAATAATAAAAAGAAATAAAACTATAAAGAAGAAAACGAAAGGCGGCCTTATCGCTCAAGGCAATTTAATTTGTTACCATTGGTTGTATGGCGAACGTAAAAAAATATATTTTTGTCGGATTTCTTTTAACGCCAACGGGTTTGTGATCAAAGTAGCTATTGCCTGCTTTTGTTTCCGATCGCGGTCTGAATACACCCTGTATATAATTTGCCTTTTTTTATCAATAATAGTACGGGACCCTTCGTTCGCGAGTTTGACTCGCACTTACCGGCTTTTTGATATTTAAACAATTGTTTTTAAGCAAAAATTGTAAACTTACCACTGACTACCACAGACATGTTTTAATAAGGTTATTGATAACAAATGTAGAATATATATATATTCATTTGTGTATTTATTTCAAGTAATCAGTAGTACGCAAATTGTTGAAAGGTTTTTTTCAATAGGAAATTCTCAGTAGCAGCACCGAGTCTGGAAATGGGCTCGAGAAACTGCAATAGGCTCGCCTCCTATTACGTGGAAAATATAATTACATATAAAATATAATTACAGCCCCGTGGCGCAGTTGGCTAGACACCAGCTTGCGAAACGAGCGGCCGCGGGTTCGATCCCCGCACCGAGACAAATGTTTGTGTGATCCACAAATATTTGTTTCGGGTCTGGGTGTTTGTGAGACCGAAAGTCTCTCGTAGTGTCTGATACCCACGACACAAGACTCGTATCTTAGTGTGGGGTCAGGACTATGTATGTGACTGTTGGGTGTATTTATTTATTATTTATTAATTATGTATGTATATTTTTTGGCATAAACACTTTATTAACTCTTTGTTTTCCAATTCCTCCCTATATCGTCTTTTTAGTTAACTTCATTGCGGGATCACGACAAATTAGGTTCCCTTAGGTTCGCTGAGCTTCATTGCTCGGCGTCAATACTGTGCGTGCTGTTGATCCTGGAGCACACGAGTTACAGTGGCGAGTGTTCATTATCCACTTCATCACAATCAGTCTATAATATTAATACTGATGGGCACCGGCCACCTTTACAAATAAGAGGGATTAGACCTTAGTCCACTTCGCCGGACTTATTGTGAGAGTTAGAACTACAAACTCAAGAAATTCCTATGAATTTTTCGAAAGCAGTCCTTGAATTAATAGACATTAAATGTACAATAATAAATCAATGAACTTTCCAATCAGGTTTTTGGTTTGGGCAATATTTTTCCTCATGCTTACGCAACCATAGAAGTAATTTATATTTATTAATACGACCTATGCATAAAATAAGGTTACGTATGAGTATAACACCAAAGTACTTTTTATGTCTATAATAGAGTTAAACTTGTTTATATATTGCACTAGTGAAGTAATAATAAGTAGAACTTTATAAACAACCACACACATTTTATACCTATGACTGCCAACTACGCTACGGGGCTGTTAACCCCTACTAATATTTTAAAAGCGAAAGTAACTCTGTCTGTGTGTCTGTTACGCTTTCCCACTTAAACCTCTCAACCGATTTTGATAAAATTTAGCACAGAGTCACAGACAATCCTTAGACCCTGAGAAAGGACATAGGCTAACTTTATTGTGAAAAAAAGGGATGAAGAGGTTGAAAGTTTGTTTGGGATTTCTTAATTTTAAAAGATAAAACCATGAAACTTTATATTTAAAAACTTGATAAGAAATAATTAAACATTTGTTCCAGCGTTTTTGAAATTTGAGATGGGGTGAAATAAGGGTTCAAAGTTTGTATGGGAGTTCGTCATTTATGAATAGGACTCCGAGAAGTAAAATAGACTATAACTTATTTTCCATCTGAACTCAACCCTGTAGTCTACGCGGACGAAGTCGCGGGCAACTGCTAGTTCTATATGTAATTATGTAAGAAATAAACAGTGTTTCGAAATCAGCATGCTCTATATAAAAAGCCATTGAATTCTGTAGTATGACAGCCTGAATAAATTAAGCATAGCATAATCTAATATTATGTGTCGAATCGCAAATATAATCGATTGACGATATTGAACGTAAAAAAATCACGTGAGTATAGTAAAAGAGATAGAAAAATATATGATTCTCTATTTTGCATTAGTCCACCACGCTGGCCTAGTGCGGTTTGTTAGACACACCTTTTTTTTATCACAAGAGGAAAGCGCCTTAAGCTCTCCTGTTCGGTACCACGGGGGAGGCCGTAAGGGGTATGTCGGGGTCACTGGCTACGTCAGCAAAGAAATTACCAAGAACTTTTAGGTGTGCAGGTTTCATCACGATGTTTTCCATCACCGTTAAAACGATAATCGTTCTCGTTTTCGTTCTCACAAATACTCAGACCCGAAACAAATATTTGTGGATCACTCAAACATTTGTCTCGGTGCGGGGATCGAACCCGCGGCCGGTCGTTTTGCAAGCTAGTAAATCGCATGCATTACTTGTTCCGCGAGACTAAATAAATATTATAATTAAACGCTTACGTTCGCAACCATACTTTTTCTTGGTAACAAAAACATTTGAAACATGCAATGAATATAAGTAAATGATTCTTGTAATTTTTTTCATTTGCCAAGTGTAGCGCGCGAGGCACTGTCGTGTGTAGTTACTGACAAAACAGTGTTATTTACTGACAATACAGTGTAGTTACTGACAGGAACATTGTCCTGGGTTTAACTAATCCCCCTGCAGTGTAGTGTGCAGTGCGAAATTTTGAATTTAGAACGATTTGATTTAATACTGTGAGTATTTTAAGTATTGTTTGCGTGATTTTATCATTGTTTTGTGTTAGTAAAATGTGTATTATAAACAAGATTTCAGAATTTATTAGTGTTTTGCTGAGTCGGGTGTGGATTTCCATAGGAGACCAAAAGCGTTACACGTTAATTGTGCAATTAGTTTGTAATTGTTTATTGTGGACTCAGGATATTGCTTTTGTTAAATAAAGATTTAAAGATTACTTACTATTCGGATTTTTTAACGAAAATTTAAGCTTTTGGGAATCTACGGAAGTACCGCCACTGTCTAGTGGTCCTTAGTTCGATATCTGGGTTAGACAGTGTTATTAGGTTATGAATTAGGGAATTTTCAGTAGCAGCACAAAGTCTGGAAATGTGCCTTAAATATAAGCTCACCCCCTATTGCGTGGGACTTATCATAAGTGGCAAATGTCTTTTACTGTATGACAGCCCCGTGGCGCAGTTGGCTAGACACCAGCTTGAGAAACGAGAGGCCGCGGATTCGATCTCCGCAACGAGACAAATGTTTGTATGATCCACAAATATTTGTTTCGGGTCTGGATGCTTGTGAGACCAAAAGTCTCTCGTAGTTTCTGATACCCACGACACAGGACTTGTATCTTAGTGTGGGGTCAGGACTATGTGTGTGACTGTTGGGTGTATTTATTTATTTATATCGAGAATGCAAACATAATTTGTATATGGTTATATATGTTACTATATTATTACGTTTAAAGCGAGCGTAAAGTCGTAAAACGCGATAGGACATCTAAGCATTAATGTACAGTAGTAAATTAAAAATTCTAGTGTTTATAGTCTGTCGTAAAACTTAATTAAAATAAAATTTACCATTACTTACATACATAGCGTTTCATGCTCTTTTATTTATAACTATTAATTTAATGTAAATATAGGTATGTTTAAGATAGGGTGGGAGGTATCTTCTTCTTCTTCTTCATCAACCCATATACGCCCACTGCTGAGCACGGGTCTCCTCTACCATTGAGAGGGTTTAGGCCATAGTCCACCACGCTGGCCTAGTGCGGGTTGGCGGACTACACACCTAAGAAATTCCTAAGAACTCTTAGATGTGCAGGTTTTATCACGATGTTTTCCTTCACCGTTAAAGCAAGTGATAATTCAATGTGAATAATACACACATAACTTCGAAAAGTCAGAGGTGTGTGCCTGGGGTTCGAACCCGCGACCGCCGAGATTCTCGACCGCGATCCCATACCTCATACATAGCAAAAGAAATTAAATGATAAAAGAATGAGCATAACTTTAAATCTAAATGCATTTTTGGTATTTTGTATGTTACCTATGAGTCTATTATCTACGCCGAACTACTAAACCAATTTTGATATATTGCATATTTATTGTCAAGAATCTTACAGAGACTGGTCCATTGGGAAAATACAAATTTTTTTTAGTCTAACAGTCTACATATTTTACTGTATTAGGCACTAACTTGCGAAACAAAAGGCTGCGGGTTCGATGCCCGCACCGAGACATTGTAAACTAATATTTGTTAAGTTGTTTGTGAGAGCGAAAAGTTTCTCGTTTGGTGATAAAAGATGACTTGTATCTTAACATAATAGAACTATTATTGTTGGGTGTATTTAATAGGTACGACACTCAATGTTTTAGATTCTTTATGAAGTCATAAAATCATTAGAATTGTAAAGATCGAAGATGTTTTAAATTTATTTAGTAGTCACGGTAATCGTATCATATACCGTGGTGAAGTCGAAGATTGATCTTATACAAATATAGTGGAGACGAATTAATTAATAATATTATAAAACAAAAGTTGTTTGTTTTGAAAATCAAAAGCCAAAATAATATTTATTCAAATAGACTCTTTTAAAAGTTTTGAATCTTCGGTTTCAATAAGTTACCGCAGTTTGAATTTATTTCTCACTTTGATATGTGTGGAGTAGTGATGGCTTCGAGGTCACATGGTCGAGAATCTCAGTGGTCGCAGGTTCAAAGCCCAAATACACACCTCTGACTTTTCTAATTTTTGAATTTTTCGAACTTTTTCAAGTAACGTAAAGGTAAAGGAAAAAAGTTTTTAGATATAACTTAGGTGTGTAGTCCCTCAACCCGCACTAGGCCAGCGTGATGGACTAAACCCTAACAGTTGTAGAGGAGACCCGTGCCCAACAGTGAACCGTATTTGGGCTGATGATGATAAACCAGTAGTTCCTAAGATCCTGTTAAAAATACTAGGACTAAATTTAATCTTATTGAACAGTTAACTACTCTTGAAAATGAGTAACTCTTATGAACAGATTACACTCCTAAAAAATTGCGAATGTAAGTGTGCAAGTTTAAAATAAATAAATACACCCAACAGTCACATAATTCTGACCCCAAAAAAAAAAAAAAAAAAAAAAAAAAATAAAAAAATAAAAAAATAAAAAAAAAAAAAAAAAAACACTAGGTTACAAGACCTGTGTCGTGGGTATCAGACACTACGAGAGACTTTTTCGGTCTCACAAACACACAGACCCGAAACAAATATTTCGTGCGATTTTTTCCGTCGCCGTTAAAACACGTGATAATTCATATATGTTTGAAAATAATTTAATATTAAATTATAATTAATTTTCATTTCATTATTTAAATGTATTTAAAGCTAATTATCGAAATCATGAGAAATAAAGTACAATACATTATCTCCTGAATATTATTATTCTAAATATGTATACAGAATTTAATGGATTTTTTAAATATATATTTATACTAAGTACTTTAATACACTATTTAAAATGTTTTTGGTAGAATAATAGCAGACAAGGCGCAGTTGTCTAGACACCAGCTTGTGAAACCGACCTATGCGCAGAATAAAGTTACATGTGCTTTTGCACAACTTCTCTTTCTCAGCGATTTAAACTTAATTGGGCTCAAACTTATCAGTAAATTTTTATGTTCTTCAAACAACAACAAAATGTATGATCATTATTACTTCACTAGTGCAATATATAAACAATTTTGACTATATTATAGACATAAATAGTACTTTGGTGTTATAGTCATAAGTAACCTTATTCTATGCATACGTCGAAACGAGAGGCTGCGTCGATCCCCAGAGACATGTCTGTGTGATCCAAAGATATTTGTTTCAGCTTTGTGAGAGCGAAATATTTCTCGTAGTATACACGAAACAAGACTTATGTCCTAATGCGATTAGAATGTTGGGTGTATGTTTTTATGTTTAAATATTTTTGCTTGTCTTTCTTTCCTCACCTCCTCTAAAGATTAAGGGTTAGGCCTCAGTCCACCACGTTGGCCTAGTGCAGGTTGGCGGACTACACACCTTAGAAATTCCTAAGTACATTTAGGAGTGCAGGTTTCCTCCGATGTTTTCTTTAAGCGTTCAAGTCTTTATTTGTGATAACTCGAAGTCATATTTGCCTCTTTTATAAACCCGCGATCGCTGAGATTTTAACTAAACCGAGCGCCTAAACCTCGAGGCCATTATTGAAAATAAACTACTATTGCCATCTGTTCAAATATGTTGTACCGAAGCCAATTTCTCTACGTGACAAATATCTTGAACTAGCTTTTGCCCGCAACTCCGTCTGCGTGGACTACAGGGTTGGGTTCAGAAAGAAAATAAGTTGTAGTATTTTACTCCGCAGAGCCCCATTTACGTAAATATACAAAAATCATAGTAACAATCGGTCAAATTGTTTCAACGTGAAACCGTAACGCGCCGGTCGACGCCTTGAGTATCATTATTGCGCGCTTGATCATTATTTTGAAACTGCGATATCTTCTAAGATACTCATTGAAATCAAATGATGTAAAGGACAAATTTATTCTGTATTAAATACTTGTAATGAATAACATATTTATTTGGATAAGGATTAATATCATGTGTGTAAAAACACCTTCACAAATAATGCTTTATTTAAAATAAATTTGGTCAGAATAAAAAACGTTATAGTGAGCCAACCTTAAAAGATAGACATATGCTGTCGCGGACTTTTTTTTAGAATTTTTAAAGGGGAACAATTCTGTCATACATTATTTTAGCGAAACTTTAACCGTTTCTGCAGCGTACGCAGCGGAAGCTCACAAAAAGGAAAAAGGTCCCCGATTTTGAAACATTCTTTATTGCTGCTCCGCTCCTATTAGTCGTAGCGTGATGATATATAGCCTATAACCTTCCTCGATAAATGTGCTATCTAACAGTGAAAGAATTTTTCAAATCGGACCAGTAGTTCCTGAGATCCTAGCGTTCAAACAAACAAACAAACAAACAAACAAACAAACTCTTCAGCTTTATAATATTAGTATAGATTTCAAGTCATTGTGTTTTTGACCCCGAGGTTTAGGCACGCGGTCGAGAATCTTTGCGGCCTCGGGTTCACCGCTAACTTTTCGAAGTTATGTGTGTATTCAATCTATACTAATATTATAAAGCTGAAGAGTTTGTTTGTTTGTTTGTTTGTTTGTTTGTTTGTTTGAACGCTAGGATCTCAGGAGCTACTGGTCCGATTTGAAAAATTCTTTCACTGTTAGATAGTACATTTATTGAGGAAGGTTATAGGCTATATATCATCACGCTACGACCAATAGGAGCGGAGTGGCAATAAAGAATGTTTCAAAATCGGGGACTTTTTTTCCTCTTTGTGAGCTTCCGCTGCGTACGCTGCAGAAACGGTTAAAGTTTCGCTAAAATAATGTATGAGAGAAATGTTCCTCTTTAAAAGTTCTAAAAAAAAGTCCGCGACAGCATATGTCTATTTTTTAAGCTTGGCTCACTATAACGTTTTTTATCCTAACCAAATATATTTTAAAATAAAGTTTTATTTGTGAAGGTGTTTTTATAAATATGATATTAATCCTTATCCAAATAAATACGTTATTCATTACAAGTATTTAATTTTAAATAAAATTGTCCTTCACATCATTTGATTTCACTGAGTATCTTAGAAGATATTGCAGTTTTAAAATATTGATCAAGCGCGCAGTAATGATGCACAAGGCGCCGATCGACGCGTTACGGTTTCACGTTTGAACAATTTGACCGAATTGTATGAATTTTGGTATGGACATAAATAGGACTCTGAGAAGTAAAATAGACTACAACTTATTTTCCTTCTGATCTCAACCCTGTAGTCTACGCGGACGGAGTCGCGAGCAAAATGTATTATATGTCATTTGTTTTAACGGTGAAGGAAAGCATCATGAGTAGGGAATGCAATCTCGTTCTCGCGAGATCTCGTTTTCGCGAGATCTCGGCGTTTTTGGGCGAGATTAATCTCGGTCGAAAAAAGGGCGAGATCTCGCGAGATTAACGAGATTGTCCTGGCAGTATAAAAACGGTTAAATTGTAATAAATTGTGATTTTAATTGAACAAATATTTCATTATTTTTTGTATATATATTGTTATCTGTAATTTTCGATGTTCTACTGTACTGAGTAGTATAGTTTGTTATTTAATTGTTAATAATATCTCAGTTTAATACTCAACTCAAGTTTTGTTCGATATAATTTATTTTATTGTTTTTTGATAGACACATACGTAAAAGCGTAAGAGCATACTACTTAAAAGTCTATTTAAAATATTTAGAAAGTTACGTTACGTCATCTTTGATTATAATGCATGAAAAAGTCTTGAAATAAAATTGTGATAATAAATATTTTTATAATATTTATTTATATTTTTTATTATTATTTACCTCATGTATTCAAATATTGCTATTATTTGATGAAAACAAACCCAACACTGCTAATCTCGCGAGATCTCGCAATTGCCGAGATCTCGCGAGATTGATTTTCGTAAACTCGCGAGATCTCGCTTGAGCCCAATCTCGCGAGATTTGCATTCCCTAATCATGAGGAAACCTGTACACCTAAATATGTTCTAAGGAATTTCTTGGGTGTGTAGTCCGCCAACCCGCAATAAGCCAGCGTAGGGAACTAGGGCCTAAACCCTCTCAATTGTAAAGGAGGATTGTGCTGTGGTTTTACATTACGAATTTTTTCACACGTAGTTATCAAAACGGCAATAGGCTCGGTCCTTAAGTGAGAGAAAATTAGCGAAATGTGTGGAACTAAACCTCTGTCTACCCTTTTAGAGATAAAATGGATATGTTTGTATGTTCGTATTCGCGCGTTGTTTAGAAAAATGTTTGAATAAGAAATAAAATTGAATAAATACACCCAACAGTCACATACATAGTTCCGACCCCACAATAGGATAAAAGTCCTGTGTCGTGTATTCTTAACTACGAGAAAATTTCAGTCTCACAATCACAACATAAATATTCGTGGATCACACAAACATATTTGCGTAATACAATAAATACTGTTAAATATATCTTGTTAAGGTTATTTTGCTGTAAAAGCTAAATTGTTGCATACTTTATGCTTAGCTTACACAAAATTCTAGGAATGCAAGTAAGCGTTTGCTACGACGAAAACAAACACACAATCAAGCCTTTATATTTTATGGGGTAAGCAGAAATTTCAAATATTAAACTTCGCAGTTCTAAAATCCAAGTCAATTAAGCCTATTGCGGGTTTCTTTGGCATTTTCTAGACTACTTTTTTAAGGTTTTATAACAATTTTTTCCTGACCCAGGAATTCTTTGGGACCACTGCATCATATGAGACAATTTTACTGTAGAATCAATAGACAATAAAAAAAGGAATTCTACATTATAAACTTATTAAAACTTCATCAACCCATATTCGCCCACTGCTGAGCACGGGTCTCCTCTACTATTGAGAGGGTTTAGACCACCACGCTGGCCTAGTGCGGGTTGGCGGACTACACACATAAGAAATTCCTAAGAACTCTTAGGTGTGCAGGTTTCATCACGATGTTTTCCTTCACCGTTAAAGCAAGTGATAATTCAATGTGCATACACACATAACTTCGAAAAGTCAGAGGTGTGTGCCTGGGGTTCGAACCCGCGACCGCCGAGATTCTCGACCGTGCGCCCAAACCTCGAGGCCATCACTGCTTAACTCAAACTCACTCAAACTTATTAAATAATAATAATAAATACACCCAACAGTCACACACATAGTTCTGACCATTTACTAGCATATTATATTATGTAAGTCCGGTGTCGTGTGTATCAGAAAGTAC
Source organism: Cephonodes hylas (assembly GCA_030295005.1). Lineage (NCBI taxonomy): Eukaryota > Metazoa > Arthropoda > Insecta > Lepidoptera > Sphingidae > Cephonodes > Cephonodes hylas. The sequence continues at coordinate 3,328,094 of AP025387.1, read as the reverse complement.
GGTACTAAATTAGGGTACATATTGATACTTGGCTTCATTAAAGTAGGATTTAAAATATCACCAAGGTTTATACTAGATCTAAATCACATAACAGTTAAATAAGACTAGAAAGGGAATGTTAAAATGCCGAGCGTGCCGAACCTACGATTACATTGTCATACGTTTGACACACACGCTGCTTAGTGATTCAGGTTTATACGATGAATTATCAGGTGCTTTAACAGCGAAGGAAAACATGGTGAGAAAACCAGCAAACCTAAAAATTCTTAGCTATTTTTTAGGTGTGTAGTCCGCCAATCCGCATGTTTTAATAAAGAAAATATGTTTCTTTTTCAGACAATGGACAACTCTAATCTTGGAGTGGTAAACAAATCTTTTTCAATAACTGAAGATGAAAAAATTGATAAATCGGAATATAAAGACAGAAATGAAGTTTTAGAAAATAATTCTATAATAACAAATGGGATACACAATGTTCGATACAAGTTTACTGGAGTGATGTTTAGCAGCATCAGAGAAAAGCCAAAAAAGAATAATTGGAGACGAAAAAGCCTTGGAAATGAAGATAACAAATTGTAAGTAATAGGTAGGGGGAGGGGGGGCACTTTGATACACAAAAATTCAATCTCTTTTTTGAGGACCATAAAGCATTATATTTAAATATTTGTTTTGATGTGTGCATTGGCTGATATGTCAGCTTATATTTTGGCTATGCACAAACCGCCAAAACTGGCGACGTATAGAGATAAACTGATTTTAAGAAGAAATCATTTTTGTATCATTCTGCCCCACCAGTGGGGCACTTTGATACATAGGGTGGGGCAGTTTGATACGTATTTTAGATCCATATAAAATGCAAGTTTAAACTGACTAAAAACCCAATATAAACCGTATTATTACTTAAAATTAAGAAATAAAACAATTTTATTGATTGAGTTCGCAAAATACTTTTTATTAAGAGTGCACATTAGGCATAATCAGTCTCTTAAGTTACTTAAGGAATATAATCACCAAAAAACAATATTGTCATCATAGAACAAGACTAATTCTCTGTTGTTTTCTTAATTATATAATCAGTTATGTACTTACTAAGTAATCAGACTTTAACATTGAATATTGTTAATGAAAATATAATAATAGAACCTCTTATCAAAATGAACAATATTTTTCTGTAAAAATTAAACAAATATTAAAAATTTAACAAAAATAATCATAAAAACTCTCATATAAATTACAAAACAATCTACTGGATATTATATTGAGTTAAACCTACCGAAAATAATAAAGCGACGATGTTCGAGATGTGCCTTTGGAGAAAGTTGGTTTTGGTAATTGCAAAACTAACATCTACACTTGCTTTGTCTTCCACAATTGGAAATATAAACTTAGAAGACCCTGCTTTTTTTCTGAGATATAATACTTAATATTCTGTCACATTATACTTAAATACAATTTTGGCAACGTAGTGAATCACAGTTTTCTTCTTCTCGAACTTAATTAGCAGGAAATCTCCAATATTTATGTGTTCAGGATTAACTGGTTATTCATTCATTACCTCTTCTTCCGATTCTGACGGCATTTCAATTTCTTCACTATCACTCGTCATCACGATTTCATCTTGACTAGAATCAGAATCTATTTCTGCAGGCAAAGAAGTCACTCTCTTTTTCGGCTCAGTTAATCCCAGCAGATTTTTCGCTGTTTTCAATTCTTTTGCATGCTGTTTTGCTTTTTGTAATTCTCTTTTCCGGTTCTTTTCATTACGTAAATTTTCTAATCTATTTTTTTCTGGTGTTTCAGTGTATATTCTTGATCGTCCCTTTTCTCTTCCTTTTCTTTTTAAGACACTGTCAGTAATCGCCTTTTTTGGATAAGGTCTAACTACTTCAGGAGTAAGAATAGCCTTTGATGAAGAAACATGTAGAGGATCGTCAGCATCAGACACTGAAACTGGGTCGGCATCCAAAGTAGGAGTTTTATTTTGTTCTTGGTAAAGTCTTTGACAATACTTCACGTATTGCATCTTCAATGTTTTCTTCATTGATATTTTTTCTATCAGTTTTGGGATTGTACGTGCGCACCATTTTCTAAAAAAAAGAAAAAAAAACAATAAAATAAACTATTAATTTTGACGGGGCACTTTAATACACTAGAGGGGCAGATTGATACGTATCATTGTACCCCGCACATTACCGTATCAAAGTGCCCCAAAGGACTTTTTCCACAAACAATTAATTTTATCAAGTATATAATAATCTTGCAATCAAAAACATTTTAAAATATAATAATAACTATATTTACTTACCTTTAGTAACAAATAATAACAAAAACGACTAAGAGTATCCTCCTGAGACACAATTACATTTCACGTATTTTTTTTGTAGGCAGCGGCGCACGCCACTTCCAATACTTTAATGACCGTTGATGTCCAACGGAAAACTGGCAGCGAGTGGTGTCACAACTGTCATTCTTGTGAATGTCCTTAAGCATTCTAGTGATGTGCCGGACTGTGTAGTGTTTATAGGTTTTGAGATATAGATACTGTACCAATGTGCCCCGTGAATCAATGTGCCCCCCCTCCCCCTAACTAATAAATGTTTTTCTTCTCATAATGGCGGGAAACAAATCCTATAGAGTTTGGTTGTTAAATATCCGCTATATCGAAAGAAACTTGAATTAACCGGCAATAAATTTCTTAAAAAATATTTAATCAAATATTTGTACACCAAAAATATTTAAAAAGTTCAAAATTGCGTTATAACTTAACGCCTGATCATTTTGAATAGCAAAGTTTAGAATACGCATTTTGCTTTATATACTGACAGGCGCTCAGTAATAAAACTTGAATTTAAAGTTTAATATTAATTTATTTATATAAATAATTTTTAAGCGAAGCATTCATTCAAAACACAGTTTTGTGTGTGAAAGATTCATATCGAAATTGTGCGTGCATTGTTCAATAACAAAACTCTTTACTGTTATCACCTTCTATAATTACCTTAAAGTACTAAAGCTATTACGCGACTTTAATCTTATTTATTGTTTCAAAGTAGCCAAGGTCAAACGCTTCATAGCGTATGATCTAGGTTATTGTAATAGGGAAGGACGTTTTAAATTATGGCCTTGAAGTTCAGGCGTCAAGTTGATAAATATGAACGTGGATTCAAATCTCTTTTTTTTTTACTTTTACAAGTCATGTGCCATCATTATCATCATCATTAGCCCAAATTTGTCCCACTGCTGGGCACGGGCCTCCTCTACTATTGAGAGGGTTTAGGCCTTAGTCCACCACGCTGGCCTAGTGCGGGTTGGCGGACTACACACCTAGTTATGTGTAGCGAGTAATCACGAAACAAGACTTGATCTTATGGTAGCGTCGAAGGTCATTTATGTGACTGTTGGATGTATTTATTATTCATTATTATAATACACGTAGAATCTCTTATTTGAAGATGGCTTCTTCAAAAACTACGTTAATGTTAACGCCTGCTAAAAGTTAATAGCAAACAAGTAGACTAAACATTTTGCGGCATTAAATTATTAGGCGTTATTTCCTCGTTTCAATAAAGGAATCATAGAATAAAAGGACTATTTATACAAAATATCCCCGCATCGAGAAATATTTGTTTTGGCTCTTGGTCTTTGTGAGACCTAAAAAAGTCTCTCGTAGTCTCTGATACCCATGACACAGGTCTTGTAACCTAGTGTGGGGTCGGAGTTATGTATGTGACTGTTAAGTGAATTTATTTATATAAAATATAACTTTGATATGGTATCATTTATTGTAAACTCAAAACCAGACGTCTTAACATATAAATAAGAAAGCACACTCAATTAAATCGCGCCTGTATTTCAAAGGAAATCGGCAAAGACACAATATGTTTGAATTTTTTGGAATTACAAAATCCCGATTCAGAAATCGATTTCCCATCCTGTTTACATAGGCTGTCCTACAATCAATTGCGCTAAACCATATCGTAAATTATAAAATTGATTACGATACTGATTATTTAGGTATAAGTACACTTTAAGTATTATCGCCCTTAATCCGTAAAAATTCCTCATTAGTTCAAGTACTTAAAACGTGATAATATTAATTACGATATTAAATTTTATTGACGGGTTACAGTTTTTCGTAACAATACATATCAAAGTTTATATTCCAAAATGATTTTTTCCTGTTTTCGCCGACCCACACTAGGCCAGGGTGGTGACTGGTGAACTACGGCCTAAACTCTCTCTGTTGTAGAAGAGACTCGTGCCCAACAGTGGGTGGACAAAATTAGTAATGTATTATACTTAGTATAATTTACTATACTATACTAATGTGGTCTAGCGGCAAACTATGTGCATTGCGATCCAGAGATCCTTAGTTCGATTCCCGGGTAGGGCAGAGTGCTATTGGGATTATCGATTAGGCAATCCTCAGTAGCAGCAAGGCGTCGGAAATCTGTCTGAAAAATGGCAATAGGCTCTTATTACAGTTTGTTTGAACGCGCTAATCTCAGTAACTACAATTGAAAATTTATTTTTGTGTTAATAGTCCAGTTATCGAAGAAGGCTATAGGCTGTATATCATCACGTTACGACCAATAAAAGCGGATTACTATTTAAAAATGAGGCAAAAACGGAAACTCTATATTCATTTTGAAGTAGTTTTTCTTTGTTACTTGGCCCTTATGAGAATGACGTGTTTTAAGTGGTCACGTGTCAACATAATTAAATTATCTAAAGTGTTTGTTTTCAATAGTTCAGAACAATTAATAGGCAAGGAAACGCAAAAATAAATTACATACATAAACTCACGCCTGTCTTCCCAAAAGGGGTAGGCAGAGGTGCATTTCCGAACTCACATTTTGCCAAGTATCAGTCCCAGGTAATAGGGGGCGAGCATATTGCCGTTTTTCGTTTTTAGGCTCCGTGATGCTACTGAGAATTTTCTAAAGGAAAATCCTAATAACACCTTGATCCGAGGATCGAAAATTAATTCTAGATAACCTAGTTAGATAGTAGTTCCTGAAATTAGGTCTTTTAATAATGAAACTGTTGTCTAGAAGACAGAATGTAAAAAGACCTTGATCGAAAACTAAGACAGGTTATTCATCATCAACCCATATACGCCCACTGCTGAGCACGGGTCTCCTCTACCATTGAGAGGGTTTAGGCCATAGTCCACCACGCTGGCCTAGTGCGGGTTGGCGGACTACACACCTAAGAAATTCCTAAGAACTTTCAGGTGTGCAGGTTTAATCACGATGTTTTCCTTCACCGTTAAAGCAAGTGATAATTCAATTTGAATACACACATAACTTCGAAAAGTCAGAGGTGTGTGCCTGGGGTTCGAACCCGCGACCGCCGAGATTCTCGACCGCGTGCCTAAACCTCGAGGCCATCACTGCTTAGACAGGTTATTACCTGTAGCTATTGCTACAGTGATTAGAAACACATTGACGACGTGACAACAAAACATCATCTTACCTTATCAACATCCCCGTGACGCAGTTGACTAAACACCAGCTTGCGAAACGAGCGGCCGCGGGTTCGATCCCCGCACCGAGACAAATGTTTGTGTGATCCACAAATATTTGTTTCGGGTCTGGGTGTTTGTGAGACCGAAGTCTCTCGTAGTTTCTGATACCCACGACACAAGGACTTGTATCTTAGTGTGGGGTCAGGACTATGTATGTGACTGTTGGGTGTATTTATATTTATATCTCAAAACAAAAATGATGTTTTCCTAACTTCCATAAGTATTGAAAGTGGTCATAAGAAAAACGTCAACAGTATTTTTTTATTCGTGAATTTTAGACACCTACCCGGTACCCCCCTCCTGGTCACATTTGTACGACTCCCCTCCGGCCTCCTCACTAGTGTGAAGTCACATATTTTGTAATTTTAAATCTAGAAATTATTGAATAAAACTGCAGTTCCGAATTAGTTTTATTTTCAAAGAGACTTAGGTCGTCGGCGCTTGGCACGTAACTCTATTACAGCGAGTGGCCGACTAAACAATTTGAATGTTATGTTTATGTAAATAGAGTTGCAAAGTTTTCCGTATTTTTCGTTAACAGTGCAAAGTTCGTGTATTAACAAGACTTTGAAATGTGACGCCACAATATTTAGGTTACCTCCCACCCCATTGTCACACAATGTCACACTCAGCCGACCCCCCCCCCCCTAACGTATGACGTAATTTATGGATGGCCCCTAATCAGAGCGTGGTCGAAAAATGATACAGTCTTCAGGTAACTTATGGAAGAAAACTCCAAATTTTCGGGATTTTTTTATCGTCAATGTATTTTTAATCATCGTTTCTATCACCTATCTAAGTTTTCAATCACCTTATAACTATAAGTACGATGTACTTTTGTTTCTCTAAGCCAACATAATTATTTAGATCGATGACAGTTATCAGTTGTGATAATTTTTCATCGGTCACTCTATTTGGAGATTATCACTTATAACTCTGCGTCAAAGTCATCCATTGACGTATCAAATTAATTAGATTTTTATAATTACAATGTAGATTAAAAACTACATATTCTTGTGAAGTAGTTTTTTATTTGATGCTTAGGTGTTCGTTTGGGGCAAAATTTAAGCGGTCGCGGGTTCTAGCCCTAACACACATCTTTTCGAAATGTGTCATCATCATCATCATCACCCCATATACGCCCCACTACTGGTCACAGACCTCTTCTACTTAAAGGGCTAAGGCTTTTTTTTTTACGAGAGGAAAGCTCCTTAAGCTCCCCTGTTCGGTACCTCGGGGGAGGCCCTGAGGGGTATGTCGGGGTCTCTGGCTTACGCCAGCATACCGATTAAAACCTCTCGGTGACCATCACGCGCATTTAGGGCGGTTTTACGACATCTCAGGGCCAGAAGTGCTCTAAATGGTCCCCTGCCGCCCAGCGCACCGTCCAGTTATGGACCTCTCCAAATTGGGAGGGCTTGGTATGCCCTCCACTTACTCTATTTGGACATTCACCTTTTGTGAACGTCCGCGACAGTTAAGAGGCCGTGGCCTCTGCCACCAATCTTGGGGTTGTTATCATGGGGTACCGCCCCCGCAGTACGCCCAGCTACCCCAGTTTCCCCTGTTAGTCGCCTCTAACGACAGGTAGGGGATACCGTGGCAGAATTCTTACACCCCCAATCCACAGGGCAAAAGGCTAAAGCTAAGACTACGGACTTAAGGACTAGGTCCACAACGCTGACCTATTGTGGGTTGGCGGACTACACTACTAAAAAATTCCCAAGAATATTAAAGGCTATAGGTTTCCTCACGATGGTATCTTTCACCGTTAAAATTAAAAATCGACCTATGCATAGAATAAGGTTACTTATGACTATAACACCAAAGTACTTTTTATGTCTATAACAGAGTTCAAATTGTATATATGTATATTGCACTTCTTCTTCTTCATCAACCCATATACGCCCACTGCTGAGCACGGGTCTCCTCTACCATTGAGAGGGTTTAGGCCATAGTCCACCACGCTGGCCTAGTGCGGGTTGGCGGACTACACACCTAAGAAATTCCTAAGAACTCTTAGGTGTGCAGGTTTTATCACGATGTTTTCCTTCACCGTTAAAGCAAGTGATAATTCAATGTGAATACACACATAACTTCGAAAAGTCAGAGGTGTGTGCCTGGGGTTTGAACCCGCGACCGTCGGATTCTCGACCGCGCGCCCAAACCTCGAGGCCATCACATATATTGCACTAGTGAAGTAATAATAATAATAAATTTGTTGTTGTTTAAAGAACATAAAAAGTTACTGATAATTTTGTGCCCAATTTAGTTTAAATCGCTGAGAAAGAGAAGTTGTGAAAAAGCACATATAACTTTATTCTATGCATAGGTCGAAATAATATTTGGGAATTTCTTAGCACTGTCGCCCACTAACATCAATTAGGCCAGTCTGGTGGACTTAGGCCTCGGTAACTCGGTTGTTAGAGGCCCATATCAGGATTTACAGAGTGTATTCAGACTGTGATCGGAAATGAGGGCAGGCAATAGCCAGGGTTATTACAATTCCCATAAAGAAAACCCCGAGAAAAATTAAAAAAAATTACGTTTTTCTAACAACCATAAGTAAATATTTATGTACGTATAATAATGTATGGAAAGCGTCAAAAATTTTTTTTTTCGTGATTATCTTTATGCCAGAGGGTTTGTTATGACCTTAGCCATTACCTGGCTTAGTTTCCGATCACGGTCTGAATACACCCTGTATGGGCATTTGACGACGAAAAACATATTCTTCAGTTTGAACCCGCATCAAACACACAACTAATCAGGCAACTAATCCGCCAACAAGTCGTCAGATAGCAACTTATCTACACGATAAAATTACAAACACAAACCATTCAGTCTCAAACAGGACGCAGCGCGATTCGCACGCGTTTTGCGTTGAAATACAACTAAAATTTACGTGAAGTTGAAAAAATATAGTGTAAACTAGTTGTATTCGTGACATAACAGTTGTTTATATGTTGTGTGTGTTAAAATATAGCACAGTTGAATGGTGAATGCTTTATAAGTGTATGTTTTCTATGTTTCATATCAGTTTCTAAGTTGCAGTTGATAAAACATTTAGCATGCGGTATTTAAACGACGTTTTTAGGCTATAAACTAACGGCAAAAATCTTCCTAAAGTAAATGTTTAGACAATGAATTTAGGTTTAGCGATAAAAAATAATCGACTTAAAACATGAAGGATTACGGTGGAAATTTCATTATAAAAATTGCTGATAAAATACTTGCCAGTCAGGTTTTAGAATTAAAGCAGCTAAATGTATAACAAATCATGTTTTTCAATGTTTACATAAAATAATGTAGACTTTATACACTTACAAAATCTGAATATTGAACGGAAAATACCATTATTAGATATTATCGCAATGATAATATCAAATGTCAGATGGTTGGGTATTAATTAAATTCGTTATAAACATTTATAAATTACCCATTTTTACATTTAATTAATAATTAATTTTCCGAACATAAAAGGTAAACAAATAGCTATTAGGCGGTCATTTAAAGTTATTATAAATCATTTATTTAATTATCAAATGAATTTCATTAAAACGTTCCATTTTAATGAAATATATTTAAAATAAATCGTGTTACGTTCGATTTATGATTGACTCATCAATTTATTTACTCAATTTATAAATGAATTTCATTGTTATCGTTTTATTCAATAGTAAAAAATGTGTTTACATTGTTATCATACGGTGTTGGCCGTTGGTCGTAATGTTAATGAATTCCGATGTTTTTAAACATACGTTGTTTACTACTGGTTGTTTCGTATCGTCAGCTGTTTCGTGCTGACGTAGTGTGGAATTGTGCCAACATATAACATATCGCACTAGTAATATAATAGTGTTGTAACTCAAAAACGACGATTTTTCAGAATCAACGAAAAACTAATTTGTCACTTCCATAGGTACAAATATAATGAATATTTTATGTGTTTTTGGAATAAAATAAAGACATTCTTCATCAACCCATATACGCCCACTGCTGAGCACGGGTCTCCTCTACCATTGAGAGGGTTTAGGGCCATAGTCCACCACGCTGGCCTAGTGCGGGTTGGCGGACTACACACCTAAGAAATTCCTAAGAACTCTTAGGTGTGCAGGTTTTATCACGATGTTTTCCTTCACCGTTAAAGCAAGTGATAATTCAATGTGAATACACACATAACTTCGAAAAGTCAGAGGTGTGTGCCTGGGGTTCGAACCCGCGACCGCCGAGATTCTCGACCGCGCGCCCAAACCTCGAGGCCATCACTGCTAAAATAAAGACATTAATAAAATAATACTAATAATAGGGAACTAAAGATGACACAATATTGGGATGGGAGGTTGGACATCCGGTAAGTCATGGATAATGTCTTAAAACGTTATAACTTATTCATTTTTTGCATTATTCCAATGATTTTAATGACTTGTGAGGAATTAAATTTTATGATTATAGTGTTATGTCAAATTCAATGTTTTTTGAGTTACAACACTATTGTATTACTAGTGCGATATATAATATTGGCAAGTCGAAGTGACAATACCGCATCTGTAATTTCGCAAGATATTTGATTTTGAATGCGGAGATTTATGTTCACACGTCTGTGTTACGAAGACGGTTGAAAAAGATGTGTTTTCGACCAAATTTCGTTATTAAGCATTTTGTATCGAAGCTAATTTTAGACGCGAAATTTCGTTCATAAAATTAAATTAGTTTCCTGTCAAATATTTAATGTTTATCCCGCCGATACGGTTAGAGATCCTTCAAAGTAAAGAACATAATTAAATAAATTATGGACTAAGGCCAATCATCACCAGCCCTTATATCCCACTTCTGGTCTCTGGCCTCCTCTGCAAATAAGAGGTTTTAGGCCTTAGTCCACCTAAGAAATTCCAAAAAAAAACTTTTATGCTATGTTTTTCTTCTCCGTTAAACTACTACTAATAAATAAAATAAATCTTTAAAGATAAAATTTCCTTCAAAAATATTAGTGCCTGATTTGAACCCGCGACCGCCGAGTTAAGAGTTTCATAGACCTCCACAAGACTATTACGAAGAAAACATTCTATTTAAATGTATATTTATTTATGCAGTCGCACAACAGTTGCATTCTAAAAATAAACTTACTTTTATAGATCATAGTGAATCACCGGTTTCAAGGCAAGTTTTTATTTTTGTATTGCACTTGTTAATAATATTTATGTTATGTAAGAATGCCATATGACGAAATAAATACACCCAACAGTCACTCATAATTCTGACCCCACAATAAGATAGTCTTGTGTCGTGTGTCACAAACTATGAGAGACTTAGCTTTCTTAAAGACACAACGTATTTTTTTTTAAAGATAATACAAAATTTAAATAAATAAATAAATACACCCAACAGTCACATACATAGCTCTGACCCCACACTAGGTTACAAGACCTTTGTCGTGGGTATCAGACACTACGAGAGACTTTTCGGTCTCACAAACACCCAGACCCGAAACAAATATTTGTGGATCACACAAACATTTGTCTCGGCTCGGGATCGAACCCGCGGCCTCTCGTTTCGCAAGCTGGTGTCTAGCCAACTGCGCCACGGGGGCTATCAAATTATTTAGACTGAATAATGTGATTTAAGGGGTCCAGTTTTGATTCGTAGGTCAAGCAAATTATAGGATTATTTTTTATTAATAGCTCAATCGTGGTAATGTGCCCAAACCAGCAATAGGTTCGCCCCCTATTTTGTTGAAGGAACAAACAATTGGCGAAATGTTTGTTCTGAAATGCACCTCTGCCTACCCCTTTAGTAACACGCGTGAGAACGTATATGTATACGTATACAGGGTGTATTCAGACCGCGATCGGAAACTAAAGCAGGTAATAGCCACGGTGATTATCAATCCTATATCCTATGATATAACTTTCATAAAGACTATCTCAAAGTATTAAGTGATAATTTTTACGATAACGTTTTATTGATGGTTGAACCATATTTAAAGATACACTCTGATTAAAAGTAGCGATGGCCTCGAGGTTTAAGCGCGTAGTCATGAGTTCAAATCCCAGGCACACAGCTCCAACTATTCATAGCAATGCTTTAACGGTGACGGAAAATTTAGTAAGGGATTTTTCGCATCTAAAAGTTCTAAGAAATTTCTTTGATGTGTAGTCCGCCAACCAGCACTAGACCAGCAAGTTGGACTAAGGCCTTAAGCCTCTCAGTTTTACCGGAGACTCGTACTTATTAGTGCGACGTATACGGTCTGATAAATAGTTTTACTTCAATTCATAATTACTTAATAATCTTTAAGAATTAAATTTTTAATTAACAAAAGCAATTTGACATATCAATGAGAATATCCTGAGCCCACAATCCATACTAATATTATAAATGCGAAAGTAACTCTGTCTGTCTGTCTGTCTGTCTGTCTGTCTGTTACTCTTTCACGCCTAAACGGCTGAACGGATTTTGATGAAATTTGGCACAGACAATCTTTAGACCCTGAGAACGGACATAGGCTATATATTACTCCGAAAAATGATAAGACTTTTTCGTTGTGGCTTGATTTGCGAAGTAAGTCGGAGAAAAAACGGTCGAACAAAATCGTTTTTTGCAAACGCTGCCTTACCCATGGGAGATATATAGTTGAGTCCTAGAGAAAAGTTGTAGAGCTTGATAATGCCTACAAAAAAGTCCGCGATAGCATATGTCTAACTTTTAGAGTTGGTTCACTATAACCTCTTTTATGCTAACCAAGTTTGTTCTAAAATGAAGCATTGTCTGTGAAGGTGTTTATATAATAAACTATAAACTAGATATTACACAATTAACGTGTAACGCTTTTGGGCTTCTGTGGAAGTACCGACACTGGTCGATATAGATGTATTTTCCTCAATAGTTATATGTTTATTTATTGCACATTATGCGGTTTGAATCGCCTTATATTGTGTCACCACCTTCTACTTGTTTTCAGAATAACAGGTTTATTTTATAAATAAATTAAAAACAAGTTTTTTCCCTATGTTTGTTGGTAAACTATCAAGAATTTTATTAATGTGTAAAATAAATAAATAAATACACCCAACAGTCACATACATAGTCCTGACCCCACACTAAGAAACGAGTCTTGTGTCGTGGGTATCAGAAACTACGAGAGACTGTTCGGTCTCACAAACACCCAGACCCGAAACAAATATTTGTGGATCACACAAACATTTGTCTCGGTGCGGGATCGAACCCGCGGCCGCTCGTTTCGCAAGCTGGTATCTAGCTAACTGCGCCACGGGGCTGTCAAATCTGTTTGTTTGAAAAGTTTATCATTGGTCGTGTGGTAGTAGAATGAACAGGTGACAGACAAGCGGCGACACTCGGCCACATACTAAATACTGGCTATTTCCCTTCTAATCTTATTCAGCTGTTCTGTTAATCAACTGTTCAAGTTACTCTGTTTAATTAATTTTAATACGATACATAGAGATATAGAGGTTCAGTATTAAATTCCCAAAACGTCAAATCGACCCATGCGCAGAATAAAGTTCTATGTGCAAAATCTCAACTTTTCTTTCTCAGCGATTTAAACTTAATTGGGCACAAAATTATCTGTAACTTTTTTGTTCTTCAAACAACAACAAAAGTTATGATTATTATTACTTTACTAGTGCAATATATAAACAAGTTTAACTCTATAAAGACATAAAAAGTACTTTGGTTATAGTCATAAGTAACTTTATTCTATGCATAGGTACATATATATTTGTTTTTATTCAAAAATATTACATCTAGATTTACTAAGCTACGGGATTTTTAATCCGCGTCCTTCACACGAACTATGTGAGCAATTTTATATTTTAATTTCGTGACATGAGATAATTAAATGCTAGATGGAAAGTATCACGATATGTTATTTCACGTTTTTTAGACATGAAAGATATATAAACATGCCTGTATTTATGAAGAAGTAAGTTTAAAAAAGCAGTGAGGTTCGCGGATTCAAACCCAGGCGCACTTCTCCGACTTTTCGAAGTCATGTGTGTATTCACAATGAATTAACGGTGGAAGGAAAAACGTAGTGGTGAAAGCTGCAAACTTAAAAATTTCTTTGGGATTTCTAAGTCCGCCAACCCGCACTAGGCCAGCGTGGTGGACTAAGGCCTAAACCCTCTCAATGGTAGAGGAGACCCGAGCGTAGTGGGACGTTTATTACGTGTGCCTGGGGTTTGAACATGCGACCGCCGAGATTCTCAGGCACCTAAACCTCGAGGCTTTCGTTTCAAGGAACACAAGTAAATTATACAGGGTGTATTTAGACCGTGATCGAAAATTGAGGCAGGTAATAGCCATAGTGATTACAAACCCCCTGGCATTAAAGAAAATCCCGACAAAAAATAATTTTTTTGTGGTTTTCCATGCAAACCACATACTTCTAACACCAATGGTTGTATGAAAAACGTCAAAATTTTTATTCTTTGTCGGGATTTTTAATATCGCCACTGGGTTTGTGATCACCCTCGCCATTACCTGTCTCAGTTTTCGATCACGGTCTAAATACACCCTGTATAAGACCTTTTAAAGTGTATAGTCGTAAGTACCTACTAGCGATTGGCGTGGATGCACAAATTGCGGTAACCACGATTGCATAGCCCGGGCAATGAAGCCCGTTTAGGTCAAGGTAGTACATTACTCCGAGCAAAGGCTCGACTCCAGTTTTCCTTATAACAGTATTTGAAAATTAATCTTCAGTCGAATCTTCACTACATAGTATAAAACAAAGTCGCTTTCTCTGTCCCTATGTCCCTTTGTGTGCTTAAATCTTTGAAACTACGTAACGGATTTTGATGCGGTTTTTTTAATAGATAGAGTGATTAAAGAGGAAGGTTTATATGTATGATAACATCCATTAAATATCAGCATTGCACCCGTGCGAAGCCGGGGCGGGTCGCTTGTTCAATATATTTTCATTTTGACAGGCAAACAACCTTTCTACACACATTGAGCAGTTATGTTATAGTATACTAAATTATTGCTAGACACTACGAAACGAGCGACCGCAGGTTCGATCCCCGCACCGAGACAAATGTCTGTGTGATCCACTAATATTTGGTTCGGGTCTGGGTGTTTGTGAGACCGAAATGTCTCTCGTAGTTTCTGATACCCACGACACAAGGCTCGTATCTTAGGGGTTAGGACTATGTATGTGACTGTTGGGTGTATTTATTTATTTCAATTACCGATTTGTACATACAGGTACACAGACCGTGATTAAAAATTAAGACAGGCAATAGCCACATTGACATTAAAAAAATTACATTTTCCTAATCACAAGTAATGTACCTATTTGATAGAAACACGTCAACTATTTTATTTTTATCAGGACTTGTTTTATCATACAAACATAAACTCACGCCTATATTCCTCGAAGGGGTAGGCAGAGTTGCATTTCTGCACCTACATTTTGCCATTTATGTAAGTATCAATTCCACATTTTACATGGAAATTATGCTGACAATATATACCTACCTTTTTCTTTTCTTTGTATATATGATGCTGTAGATATAAATTTAGTTACTAATATTTTTTATACTTCACAAAATGATGAATCTCTTAATAAAATTCCAAAATGACAATATTTCAATACTTTGTCCGAGCCGGGAATCGGAACCGGATGTTTAAATCGCGCAGTTTGTACCAAGGGCCGTTCACATAATAAACATTGCATGATATATAATAATTATTACTGAGTTGAATGAATTGAACGATATAACTGTTTCCTGTACATGCACTATGTAATGTTATCAGTGTAACATATACATATATAATTTACTGATAACAACGCAAAGTGGTGGTCTCGAAGTATAAACGCACGGTTGAGATCGTCGGTCGTGGGTTCAACCCCCTTAGAATCTGACTTTTGGAAGTTATGTGTCTTCACTATAAATAATCACTTGCTTTAACGGTGAAGGAAAACATCGTGATGAAACCTGCGCACCTAAAAAAGTTCTTCAAATTTTGAAGCTCTAGGCTAGCGATTTGGACTAAGGTCTAACCTTTCTACTGTAGAGGCCCGTGCCTAGGAGAGTATATGGGCTGATAATGTTGATTGACGCAAAAATTGCTGTAAACATTAACACGCATTACCATTAACAAAGAATTAACATACTTTGAAGGCTGTTACATATAGGATTTCATAAATATCCGCCATTTATTTTATTTTTCTCTCATTTATATATTTTTTTCTTACTCAAGATTTATGAAATGAAATAATATTTATTGAATCTATAAAATGTCAAATACATCACTTAGATTCAGTCATTTCAAATTTTACCACCCTGTTCGGAAGGCAGTCATCACTAGAGAAGAACGGGCAAGAAACTCTAGTGTTGCTTTAAAACCGAGGATTTCTGTTCTGGATCTTTTCCTCGGGACGTAGACAACTTTCGATATAAATTACTTGTCACATATACTAATATTATAAACTGAATGAATACTAATATTATAACTGAAGCAGTGATGGCCTCGAGGTTTAGGCGCGCGGTCGAGAATCTCGGCGGTCGCGGGTTCGAACCCAGGCACACACCTCTGATTTTCGAAGTTATGTGTGTATTCAAATTGAATTATCACTTGCTTTAACGGTGAAGGAAAACATCGTGATGAAACCTGCACACCTAAAAGTTCTTAGGAATTTCTTATGTGTGTAGTCCGCCAACCCGCACTAGGCCAGCGTGGTGGACTATGGCCTAAACCCTCTCAATGGTAGAGGAGACCCGTGCTCAGCAGTGGGCGTATATGGGTTGATGAAGATAAACTGAATAGTTTGTTTGAACACGCCAATCCCAGTAAATTACCCTAAAAGTAATTTCTAATACATAGTTACTATGAGTGGCAGTACTTCCACAGAAGTCCAAAAGCGTTACACGTTAATTGTGTAATGTCTAGTTTATAGTTTACTGTGGGCTCAGGGTATTCTCATTTATATGTCAAATTGCTTTTGTTAAATAAAGATTTGAGGCAAAAAATTATTATTCATAATTTCGTAAGGCAAACTGGGCTTTTGGCCTGCTATGGAAGTACTGCTTGCTTCATGCATTCTTACTGAGAACTACAACTGACAATTAAATAAAACGATCACATCCAATATTTTATGTACATAATATTATCTATAGAAACGTGTTATGTCAATATAATGACTAAGTAACAATAGGAACATAAATAAGAGATTACTCTTTGTCTATGAATACTATACTATATTATACTATCTTCATCAACCCATATACGCCCACTGCTGAGCACGGGTCTCCTCTACCATTGAGAGGGTTTTAGGCCATAGTCCACCACGCTGGCCTAGTGCGGGTTGGCGGACTACACACCTAAGAAATTCCTAAGAACTCTTAGGTGTGCAGGTTTCATCACGATGTTTTCCTTCACCGTTAAAGCAAGTGATAATTCAATGTGAATACACACATAACTTCGAAAAGTCAGAGGTGTGTGCCTGGGGTTCGAACCCGCGACCGGCGAGATTCTCGACCGCGTGCCCAAGCCTCGAGGCCATCACTGCTTTTTTTTTTATTATACTATACTAATAAGTAAGTTTTTATTTTTGTATTGCACTTGTTAATAATATTTATGTGATGTAAGAATGTGATATGACGAAATAAATACACCCAACAGTCACTAATAGTTCTGACTCCACACTAAGATAGTCTTGTGTCGTGTGTCACAAACTATGAGAGAATTAGCTTTGACAGCCCGTGGCGCAGTAGGCTAGACACCAGCTTGCAAAACGAGAGGCCGCGGGTTCGATCCTCGCAACGAGACAATGTGTGATCCATAAATATTTGTTTCGGGTCTGAGTGTTTGTAAGACCGAAAATTCTCTCGTAGTTTCTGATACCCACGACACAAGACTTGTATCTTTGTGAGGACAGGACTATGTCTGACTCTAAAACAACTTAAAAATTTATAAAATTCGGGATCTTATACGTAGAAATCGGTCATATTAAATTAGTGACGAAATAATGTTATTTAATATTAGACCTTTGTCTAAAACTCCTCTAATTTTTTGCCCACATTTCACAAGTTTTGTTATAATTCTCATGTAAAAGGTACGGACTATTTTTATATCATTTCCTAATTACAAAACTCAAGAGACATTTACACGATCTAATATGGCCTTCCATTATTGTAACTTTTTTTTTCTCGCGATAATCATCTGCTATGCGATCTCATGTCCTGGGTTCGATATTTGTGTTATTGGGAAATTCTTATTAACAGCACGGAATCTGGAAATGTGCCCTGAAAAACGGCAATAGGCTATATTATTACGTGGGACTAATACCTAGCGAAATGTGGGTGTAGAAATGCACCATCTCAAAGAATACAGGCGTGGGTTTAACAAATGACTAGGCTAGCATATGTATCTCATAGTTATTTACAAAGCGTTCAATGTATGAAACAATGAGAATAGAGGCGGTTATAAATAAAACATCAACTTATAAGGAAAATTGTCCGATTGTTTTAGTTTCAAAACAAACGTATCACACGTTGGTTGTGGTTTACATAAATGTGTCATTCAAATCATCTTTTCAATGTTGCATACAATGTTCTTGCAACTTAATATACGAAACTTGTCTTGATATTTTTCATTGCTACTTCACACCTATTAGTGCTAGCGTGATGATAGCCTGTAGACTTCCACTATAAATGGAATATTAAACAAAAAAGATTTTTTCAAATCGGACCAGTAGTTTTTGAGATTAGCGCGTTCAAACAAACTCTTCAGCTTGACATTATAAAGAACAGATTTAAGTATGTACAAGGTAAAACAATATAAGCTGCTTAGATCCTATTGGTGGTAGCGTGATGATATTTAGGCTATAGCTTTTCTCGATAAATGGACTATTTAACACTAATAGTATTTTTATAAATCGGGTCAGTAGTTCCTGATATAAGAGCGTTCAAACAAACTCTTCAGCTTGACATTATAAGGAACAGATTTAAGTACGTATAAAGTAAAACAGTCATATCTGCTTCGATCCTATTGGTCGTAGCGTGATGATATATACCCTATACCCTTCCTCGAAAAATAAACTATTTAACACAAAAAGATTTTTTCAATTGGATTTTCTTCTTGAAATTAGCGCATTTAAACAAACAAAGAAAAAAATAGGAGTATCTAATCAGTGTAGGGTCAGAACTATGTATATATATCATATATGTTAGATGTATTTATTAACCCGCATTAGGCCTTAGTCAATTGTAGAGGAGGCCCGTCACTTCTGGCCCTGAGATGCCGCAAAACCGCCCTAAATGCGTGTGATGGTCACCGAGAGGTTTTAGTCGGTATGCTGGCGTAGCCAGTGACCCCGACATACCCCTTACGGCCTCCCCCGAGGTACCGAACTGGGGAGCTTAAGGCGCTTTCCTCTAGTGATAAACAAAAAAAAAGAGGAGGCCCGTGCCCAGCAGTGGGACGTCATCATCAACCCATATACGCCCACTGCTGAGCACGGATCTCCTCTACCACTGAGAGGGTTTAGGCCATAGTCCACCACGCTGGCCTAGTGCGGGTTGGCGGACTACACACCTAAGAAATTCCTAAGAACTTTTAGGTGTGCAGGTTTCATCACGATGTTTTTCCTTCACCGTTAAAGCTAGTGATAATTCAATGTGAATACACACATAACTTCGAATAGTCAGAGGTGTGTGCCTGGGGTTCGAACCCGCGACCGCAGATTCTCGACCGCGCAGTGGGACGTATACATTATAAATCTCAGCCTACCCCTTCGTTTTACCGCCGTGAATGTGTCAGAAAAATTCGTCACGTTTTCATAACATTGGTCTGTGGAATATCAATAAGTATACATTAAAATGTCGTTAATTTCGTCTTTTATAGTATCCGATGTTTTCAATCGACATGTGATTTCGATTTAGAAAACGTGAGCCTATTATATAATATGTTATGGAAATATATGTCGGTACTTCCATAGATAGGTAGGCGGTCGCGGGTTCGAACCCCAGGCACACACTTCTGACTTTTCGAAGTTATGTGTGTATTCAAATTGAATTATCTCTTGCTTTAACGGTTAAGGAAAACATCGTGATGAAACCTGCACACCTAAAAGTTCTTTGGAATTTCTTAGGTGTGTAGTCCGCCAACCCGCACTAGGCCAGCGTGGTGGACTATGGGCTAAACCCTCTCAATGGTAGAGGAGACCCGTGCTCAGCAGTGGGCGTATATGGGTTGATGAAGAAGAAGACTTCCACAGAAGTCCAAAAGCGTTACAAGTTAATTGTGTAATGTCTAGTTTGTAGTTTATTGTGGGCTCAGGATATTCTCATTTATATGTCAAATTGCTTATTCATAACATTGCAACTTTTTCAAGTTGATAAATTAAAAAATGAATGTAAAGGCTTTAAATCTTTTTCCCGACAAAAATAAAACTTGTGACGTTTGCCATACGACCATCGGTATACAGGGTGTATTTAGACCATGATCGAAAACTGAGGCAGGTATTAGCTAGGGTGATCACAAACCCAGTGGCGATATTAAAAATCCGGACAAAAAATATAAATTTTGACGTTTTCCATACAACCATCGGCGTTAAAACTATATGCTTTGTATGGAAAACTTCGAAAATTTTATTTTTTGTCGGGATTTTCTTTAATGCCAGGGGGTTTGTAATCACTATCGCTATTACCTGCTTCAGTTTCCGATCACGGTCTGACTATACTGTTCAATATTATGATAATCATATAATCATATTCTATTTATAGGAAGTCTTTTGAATAAGACTGTGAGCTTGGTCAAAATTTTATTAATTTATTACATTATGTAATTTATCTCCGTTCTTATTATCATTTAGTTTAATTTAGCACAATAACACAATTTTAATAAGAAGTGTTAACATAAAATATAATTTGAACAATTACGTAACTCTTTTGTATTTTATATAACTCTTGGCAATGACTACATTTGTGTATTGATTTAAATAACAAAAATATTAGCAGTGATGATCTCGAGAGACAGGCGTGCGGTCGCGGGTTTGAGTCCCAGGCACACACCTTTGACTTTGCCAAGTTATGTGTGTATTAAACTTGCTTTAACTCACTTGCTTTAACGGCGAAAAAAAAAATCGTGATGAAACCTGCACACCTAAAAGATCTTAGGAATTTCTTAGGTGTGTAGTCCGCCAACCCGCACTAGGCCAGCATGGTGGACTATGGCCTAAACTGGTACTACTAATGGCCTGATAATGAAATTAAGAAGCTTTAATAATAGTATTATTTTGAACTGAGTAAGTTGTAAATACCCAAACTACAGCAATTATCATCACTTCACTACATAGTATAAAACAAAGTCGCTTTCTCTATCCCTATGTCCCTTTGTATGCTTAAATCTTTGAAACTACGCAACGGATTTTTAATAGATAGAGTGATTGAAGAGGAAGGTTTATATGTATGATAACATCCATTAAATATCAGCATTGCACCCGTGCGAAGCCGGGGCGGGTCGCTAGTTAAAAATATATTATTGTTGTTATTTTGGCAAAATGTTACGCAATGAGGAAATTTGTTGTTGTTTGAATTTAATTTAAATACACAATATATCAGTTCGAAAATACATGTATGATGCAAATATATATTATGTAACATAAATATGATTTTATAAATAAATAAATACACCCAACAGTCACATACATAGCTCTGACCCCACACTAGGTTACAGGACCTGTGTCGTGGGTATCAGACACTACGAGAGACTTTTTCGGTCTCACAAACACCCAGACCCGAAACAAATATTTGTGGATCACACAAACATTTGTCTCGGTGCGGGGCTCGAACCCGCGGCCTCATGTTTCGCAAGCTAGTGTCTAGCCAACTGCGCCACGGGGCTGTTTTAAATATTAACAGCTGGGTTATGTCACTCCATATAAAAAAATCATCATAATCATTAGCCCATAATAATCCCATTGCTGGGCCGAGAATCCCCTACAATGAAGAGGGTTTAGACCTTAGTCCTGATATTTTCCTTCACCATTAAAGCAAGTGATAATTAATTATAAATACACACATAATTTCAATAAGTCAGAGGTCTGCGCCTGAAGTTGAATCCACGACCGCGGAGATTCTCGACCGGGCCTAAACCTTATTTTTTATAAACTTTTTAAAAATATTCATACTCTCTTCTAGAAAGGGAACCTACATTCATGTCTTGTCATCAATAAATTCCAAAAAACAGTAGATTAATTTAAACTCCATATTCCTGAAAATTAACAGAAAACCCGAACCGAGAATCGAACCCAAAACCTCTCCGATGCGTCGGACCCGTAAAATATCGTAAGCTCTAAACCAACCGACATGAAGTCATTAAAACCATATTGAGATTTTCGGGCGCACGTCGATTCTACAATTACTCGGTTTGGGCGGGCCAATCCTTATCATTTTTATCTACAAGTCGAATTTTTGAAGTACAGTCGAGTAGATTTTTGACTTCATACTTTTTAAAGTCCATTTGGCCTAAGACTGAGACCAGGAGATGGTATAGCGACAAAACAAAAAAATGCTGTAAGAACTCATAATCGGAATAAAATTAAAATTATTTTTGCGTAGTTTTCAGACATACATCTATTTAAAAAATATGTTTGTCTGTATGTCTTTATAGAATCTTAAGCTATGCATTTTATCATATGATCTTTAGCAAAGTTGTTGTGCATGAGCCAAAGAAGGTTTTTGAGTACGTACGACCAATTATCGACAGGTGGCGCCACTGTCATTCCAATGTAAATAGTGGGAGTGAAATGGGCACATAGATTCTATGCATATTCCAACGGGTCCCTGGCTGATTTCAAAACACAATTGGACCCGGTAGGTGGCGCTGCTGTCGGCATATTAAAGCTTTTCCGGGCAGGACGACGTCTGCCGGGACAGCTAGTTCATAATATTTATGTTATGAAATTGATCAATTTTGTTACCAATCACGTATTTAGCATGTGAAGAAGACCTTTTGATATCAATGCCAAGAACTGTATCCAAATATGCTTAATGCCAATTAATAAAGTGCCACGTGAATTCTGAATCACCGTGTGGTTGTAGACACGTTTATACAGGGTGTATTCAGACCGTGATCGGAAACTAAGGCAGATAATAGCTAATGCGATTTCAAAACCCCTGGCGTTGTAGAAAATTCCGACAAAAAAAGTTGTTTTCCATACAAACCGCATACAAACATTTCATAGATACCGATGGATGTATGGAAAGCGTCAAAATGTTTAATTTTTATTGCGACCTTTTTAACGCCATTGGGTTTGCAATCACCGTAGCTATTACCTGCTTTAGTTTCCAATCACGGTCTGAAAACACCCTGTATATGAACGCATGAGTTGTATTTTGTTGACATTGACTACTCCCGTATTATTTATGTCCATCCTTTGACGTTAAAGACTGCCTTGAGCAATAAGACCGCTAATTAGCAATTCCCTTTTTGATTTCGTTCGTCAATTTAATTCGTTAGTTTAATTAGTAATTCCCTTTTTGATAGTTAACCATATCAAGTGTTAATAAATAAATAAAAAAGGCAGATTTATATGTGACTTCGACTGTACAATATTTTTCCGAGGTAGGCATACTCGGTCAACTTTCCCGCCTTAGTTGGTTTTCGTACCATAGATTCCATACAAATGATCGGATAGGCAGTTCTAGAATACTTTTATTCCAAACAAAAAGGTTTTATAAGTGTAAAAGTTTGAATTTTTTTAATTGGCAAAATTACTGCAATAATGTAGCATATTTTTATCCAAAAAGGTTTCATTGAAATAGTTTTTAATTTTTAAAATATCCTTTTTTATTGTGCGGAAATACAATAATAATACATATTTTCATACTTAAAATTTTATTAATTATTTTATAATTTATTCATAGTGTTTTTATTGGTTAAAATACCTGTCTCTATGTACAATTTCGGAGGATAAGTAGCTATATTTCAGCATCACATAATAATAATAATTTTTACGCACTTGCAACTTTTGTCATCAAACTGCTACGCATTCGTAGAAGATAAGACAAATATTTGTCTGCTTAACAAACATTTGTTCTAAGATCACGAGTGATATTTTTTTGATAATTTTTAATGTCATATCATATTGTAAGTTTGGAGATAGATTTGATGTGTTTATATGTAAAATCATCATAGGATAAAAAACATATTTTTTATCTAAGATAAAAACAGTGAAAAGTTTGGATATACTTGTGTGCCTACCATTCATAGTAAATAAACTATCATAGTAAGAGTTACATACTCTAAAACGTCATTTTTTTTCAGATCTAAGGATTCATAATTTCCTGGTCTTTAAACAGTAATAACTAGATTTTAGTGTGTTGTAACAAAACATCTCTATCAGCCGTCATGTCTTCATTCACCCCTTTCTTTTTCTTATCTTCAGGCACGCACTATATCCATCTCTTTTTTAATTTTTCACTGCTTCTCCGAATACCATCTTATGTATTAAATGAATTAAATACAACGAACAGTCATCTACATAGTCCTGACCCCACACTAGGATAAAAGTCCTGTGTCGTGTGTATCAGAGCACCAGAGACTCTTCGGTCTCACAAACACACAGACCTGAAACAGGGTATATTTAGACCGTGATCGGAAACTTACATAATTACTACAGCAATCGGTTAAGTTAATGTGGTTTGTATGGAAAACGTAAAGAAAAATATATATTTGTCAGGATTTTCTTCAATTAGTCTCCGATCACTGTCTGAGTACATCCTGTACCTTGCAGTAATTATTCCAGTAAAGAACGGTATTAGACTGATTTGATACAACTGTACCTACCTACTTTGAACCAGTTAAGTGCGGTTTGAACCGGTCTCATCCGGTTTCAGCATGGGTGAAGTGGAAATGGACGTCATTTGCAGTATAACTGAGTTCGGGTTTGTGCAATCAAGTTTTATTGTTTGAAAACATTTAGATTGCAGTGTTGTTTTAACATGTTATCTTTGCTAAGATCCTTATGATTGCGTTGATATGAGGGAATCTATTTGGTTAAACATTAATTGTAATGTGATAAGGGTAGAGGTAGAGAATCTCGGCGGTTGTAGGTTCAGATCCCAGGCGCACACCTCTGACTTTTTCGAGTTATGTGTGTTAGGCTATAGGTTTCTTGAATACATTGACTATTTTTAAAATATTTTTAAACTTTCAATTTCTGAGATTAACGCGTTCAACCAAAACAATTCTTTAGTTTTGTATTATTTAACATAAAAAATGAATAATTTATTATTCGTAAATAAAAACCTGAATGATACTTTTTTTCAGAATTAATAATTGTTTATTGAAATATGAAAATTTGACTACCATACATATATCTTATTCAGCATTCACCATTGCAACTGTTTTTCTTTTAATTTCCAAGGCTGTACGTTCCAACGCCTTAGATTTAACGTCAAACTAAAATGTCAAACCTGGTGTGACAAAATTTGAAGTGATCAAAAATGGACAAAATCATTAAGCGTTTTAAAAAACTGAACGGTTCTAGGAATGCCAATCCAGAACCCAGTAGAAGTGAGTATTCGTTGGTGTCGACGGCGGATTTGACCGCGGGAGCTGTGGAACTATGGATGGGGCTACCAGAGGAGGTCAAATATGACCCCGTTTTAGCCCCATTCCGACAGTACTACGAAAAGGAACATGGTAAGTGATACAATTTTTTTTTCTAGTTAGAATTTAGCTCATCATCAGCCTTAAGAGCCTTAGTACCCCACACTGGCCTAATGCGGGTTATCGGGCTACACACGTAGAAAATTCTTAAGAGCTTTTAGGCGCACAGGTTTCATCACGATGTTTTCCTTCACCGTTAAAACAATTTATAATTCGTTGTGAATACACACATAACTTTGTAAAGTCAGAGGTGCCTGGGGTTCAAATCCGCGATCGCTGAGACTCTCGACCTTGCCTTTATACCTAGAGGCTATCACTACTCTGCATTCTAGCCTCTGCAATGCAAAATTGAGCTTTCCTGCGATAAAAGTATTCTCCTTTTCCAAGGTCCTATCTATCTCTATACCAAAAACCATTAAAAGCGGTCCAGCAGTTTTGGCTTTAAAGCGTAACAGACAAAGTTACATTCGCATTAATATCATTAGCTTGATTTTATCATAAGCTCTCGTGGCGTGGTTGGTTAGACACTATCTTACGATACGAGAGGCTGCGGGTTCGATCTTTACTTCAAAACAAATGTTTGTTTAATCTACAAATGTTTATGGTTGTTTTTGGAAACGAAAAGTCTCCGTAGTTAGTGATACACGACACAAGACTCGTATCTTAATGTGGGTTCAGAACTATGTGTGTGACGGTTGGGTGTATTTATTATTACCAGAGCTGATACCTAGCGAAATATGCTAATTCTCTCTCCCTACTCCTTTGGGAAACAAAAGCGTGAAGTTATTTATATATGAATACTAGCTTTTGCCCGCGACTCCGTCCGCGTAGACTCTAGGGTTAAGTGCAGAGAGATTTTTGCATTTATAACATGTTGTATCCCACGGGAATACATTTTCCAGGATAAAATCCCATGTTAATTCTGTGAGCCCTACCTACCTCTATACCAAAAATCATTCAAATCGGTTTGGTAGATCCAAAAATACCCATTCCCACGGGAATACTACATTTTTCGGGATAAAAAATATCCTATATCCTATCCTGATGTATAAGCTATATTATTGTAAAGTTTCATTAAAATCAATTCAGTAGTTTTTGCGTGAAAGCGTAACAGGCAGACAGTCAGACAGACAGAGTTAGTTTCGCAATTATGGATATGTCGATATTAAACCAAGGTAAGGAAGTATCCTACAACGCAAAACCGTTTGAATTATAAAATGGCATACCTCAGTTCTGCACGCTTTTCGTCTTGACTCTTGTCCAATCGCAGGCTATTTTAAAACCAGTCCGATCCGGTTCGAACCGGTACGAATATAACTGCATATATGTTATACACAGAAATAACTCGGCTGTCTGTGCCGGGCGGCCGTCGGTATATAATTTAGAATTATGCATTCGATAGATTTTTCTAGAAGCTTATCGTTATCGGCCCATAAATGTCCTGGCCAAGGGCCTCCTCACAACTGTGAGGATCGAGCCATTGCACGCTGGCCTAGTGTGGGTTATCTGAACATTCCTAAGAAATTACTACAAACTTTTAGGTGTGCAGGTTTCCTCACGATGTTTTCCTTCATCATTAAAGTACGTGAAGATGTTGCAAATACATCTCGAAATTTTGTATTATAACATCTTTACAGATATCCAATGCGATGCTATAACTATCTAAAGCTTTATTACAATTTATATCTTTCTATTCATGTATATATGAAGCTCCGGTTAATTTCGACAGGTTACAACAAAAAATTCGAATGGTCTATTAATTGAAAAAAATAAATATACCTATTTCAAAGCCATATTTTTACTATTAGACCTGCAACTTGGCATGCGAAATTTAGTTATATAAAGTTATATGTGCTTTTGCACAACTTCTCTTTCTCAGCGATTTAAACGTAATTGGGCACAAAATTATCAGTAACTTTTATGTTTTTCAAACAACAAAATTTATGATTATTACTACTTCACTAATGCAATATATAAACAATTTTTACTCTATTATAGACATAAAAAGTACTTTGGTGTTATAGTCATAAGTAACCTTATTCGATGCATAGGTCGAGATGTCGTTCATAGCAAGAAAAACTTCGGCGAATTACTCATTTCCCGAGCAATTCTAAACAATACCTACTTATTACTTTAAAAGGAACTCTTATTAACATAACCATACAAATGTGTCTTGATTATCATATGTAAGTAAACATTGTAAAGATATGTGTTACAAGAACTGTAGGTTAGTTATTGTTCGATAGTTTTGAGCTAAGACGAATGAAAGTCATTATCATCATCGTCAGCTCATATACGTTCCACTGCCGGGCTTCCACAAGTGAGAGGATTTAGGCCTTAGTCCACCACGCTGGCCTAGTGCGGGTTGGCGGACTACACACCTAATTTCATAACAGAACTCACGCAACAGTTAAATAAGACTAGAAAGGAAATGTGAGCATGCCGAGCGTGCCGAACCTACGATTACACTGTCATATGTTTGACACACACGCTGCTTAGTAATACGGGTTGCGTGTAATATCAACAGTTTTATAAATATGTGGCAACCAATAAATCGTTCTTTGTTTTTATTTGAAATTAACTTTGGTCGTGTGATCGTAGTAGAATGAACAGGTGACAGACAAGCGGCGACACTCGGACACATACTAAATACTGGATATTTCCCTTCTAATGTTACTCAGCTTTTCTTTGCCAGTAATCATTGAAATCGATCTCGTAGATTTTAAGTTATATCGCAATAAAAATCTTTCCTATTTACAACATTGGTATAGATATACAATTGATCGTTATTATCTTGAAATTATTTTACAATTTTCCCTAAATTGGTCAATTTGAACGATTTTCCTAAATGACACTCTCATTGCCAAAATGACGGTAATAACACTTATGTAATTATTGTCATTACAGTAGAAAAAAACGGAGGTATTAAATTACATGTTATGATCATTGCAAAAATAACAACGAGAATAAAACACACTAAGATAGAAGTCTTGTATCACTAAGAGAGACTTTGTGCCCTCTTCTTCTTCTTCATCAACCCATATACGCCCACTGCTGAGCACGGGTCTCCTCTACCATTGAGAGGGTTTAGGCCATAGTCCACTACGCTGGCCTATTGCGGGTTGGCGGACTACGCACCTAAGAAATTTCTAAGAACTTTTTAGGTATGCAGGTTTTATCACGATGTTTTCCTTCACCGTTAAAGCAAGTGATTATTCAATGTGAATATACACATAACTTCGAAAAGTCATAGGTGTAATAGAGAGTGTCTTCAGACCGTGATCGGAAACAAAGGTAGGTTATTACCTACCTTCGTTTATCACAAACACAAACCGATTGACGTTAAAAAAAACCCCGACAAAAATTAAAAAATTGTCGTTTTCCATACAAAACACAAAATACCGAAGGTTGTATGGAAAACGCTATTCTTTTTTCTCGGGACTTTCTTTAACGCCAGGTGATGACCTTGGCTGTTACCTGCGTTAGTTTCCGATCACGGTCTGAATACACCCTCCTATGGCTAATGACGATGATAAAAATTAACATTAAAATTCTTGTTTCAGGAAATTTCGAGAATATATCAATGAAATCAAGGAATTCTTTGCCAAAAGTGAAGAGGCTTCCTTTAGTGAGCTCGGCTCCACACCTAAACAACAATGTGAGCGTCGTCAAAAATGATATATCAAAGCATTCAGTTGAAGATGAAAAGAAACAGCAGCAATTGTAAGTTAACACATACATAATCTTATAATTGAGAATCCTTGCGGTCGCGGGTTCAAACCCCAGGCACACACCACTGACTTTTCAAAGTTATGTGTGATCACAGTGAATTACCACCAGCTTTAACGGTAAAGGAAAACATCGTGAGGAAACCTGCACACCTAAAAGTTCTTAGGAATATCTTAGGTGTGTAGTCCGCTAATCCGCTCTAGGCCAGCGTGGTGGACTGAGGCCTAAACCCTCTCAATCGTAGAGGGGACCCGTGCCCAGCAGTGGGACGTATATGGGGTGACAACGACATACACACCGTCACTTACAAATTTCTGTCTGCTTGGGGTATTTTTTGGATAAATGAGGTCTAAAGGTTTATTGCCGTTTTTCGGACCCATTTTTGGACTCTATGCTGAAAACATGTAAAACAAATGTATGAAAATAATTTATTTTCAGATTGGAAACAGTCGGGATCGAACCACGAAAGAGGAGTAAGGTTAGTTGGTTCATTTCGTCATCATAATTTATTTATATATTTATATTCTTTATTGTACACCACAATAATACAACATTGATAAAAGTGATTCGTCATTAATAAAAAATATAGTCACGATCCCACACTAAGATACAAGCCTTCTGTCGTAAAATTGGTTAGCCACCAATTTCCGAAACGAAAAATCTCTTCTACCTGCACTGAGGCAAATGTTTGTGTCGTTCGCAAATATATGTTTCCTATGTTATTGTGAGAGAGAAGAGTCTCTCATAGTTTTTGATAGACTTGTATAATAATGTAGGGTATTTTTAACTTTTTATTAATTCAATTTTCTTTCAACAGGTGGCGCTGGCCCGGTATTACGTGAAAATGGGCTTACTCCTAGCCTGCTGGGGTTTTTTTACCGTCGTTTTTATGATGTACAATGAAAAGGAGGAGATAGTAAGGAACACGTATGTAATGCCTGGAGAAATTAAAGGTAAGTTCTTTATCGGATCATATCATACTACTGGGCACGGTCCTCTTCTAAAATTGAGGGGTTAGTCTTTAGTATTTCTGTATCCTTAGTGTCTTAGTCTATGTATTAGCCAGTGGCGTGCCTAGGGTGTCAAACTAAGGCAAGCCCAAATGTTTATTTAGTAGCAGCATATTTTTTTTGGTACGTAGGACTAATAAATACCTACCGGCTAGTACTCACATTCCCGTTTATAGCGTTATTTTATAAATAAACAATCGTTAAGTTTGTTATTCGGAACTATGTAAGGCAAGTCGGGCTTTCGGGCTTCTATGGAAGTACCGCCACTGGTATTAGCTGTGCCCGTGGTTTTAAGCGTCCACCCAATAGCCACATACATAGTTCTGACCCCACACTAGGATACAAGTCTTGTGTCGTAGGTATCAGAAACTATGAGACTTTTCGCTCTCACAAACACCCAGACCCGAAACAAATATCATACAAACATGTGTCTCGATGTGGGGATCGAATTTGCTGAGATAAGCCCGTTCAAACAAACGAAATCTTTAAATTTTTAGTTT
Source organism: Cephonodes hylas (assembly GCA_030295005.1). Classification (NCBI taxonomy): domain Eukaryota; kingdom Metazoa; phylum Arthropoda; class Insecta; order Lepidoptera; family Sphingidae; genus Cephonodes; species Cephonodes hylas. The sequence goes on along the minus strand of AP025387.1, from coordinate 3,297,678 downwards.
TTGTCCTTCTTAAGGAAAGAGAATGAGGAAAACTTTTGGTATTTTCTGAATCAATTCGTCGAGGGTTATTCCCCTCGACCGAGAAATCTACAATTTAGCACGCTTTCACGTTTGTGTCTCGATTCTCAAAATTTGAACAATAATCTCACTTAATCTTATTTTTTTAACACATTTTTCATTTCCTTCCTTATCTATTGATCGTAGCGTGATGGCACATGTATGTCTAACGTATAGGCTTTCAATTCAAACCAGTAACTCCCTAGATTGGCGCGTTCAACTAAACAAACTCTACAGCTTTGTATAATATTTCACTATACAATGCTGTAGCAATACTTCCGAAGAAGACTAAATGTCCATTTTGCTTTAAATATTTCCGAATAAAAGCAGTGATGGCCTCGAGGTTTGGGCGCGCGGTCGAGAATCTCGACGGTCGCGGGTTCGAACCCCAGGCACACACCTCTGACTTTTCGAAGCTATGTGTGTATTCACATTGAATTATCACTTGCTTTAACGGTGAAGGAAAACATCGTGATAAAACCTGCACACCTAAGAGTTCTTAGGAATTTCTTAGGTGTGTAGTCCGCTAACCCGCACTAGGCCAGCGTGGCGGACTATGGCCTAAACCCTCTCAATGGTAGAGGAGACCCGTGCCCAGCAGTGGGCCGTATATGGGTTGATGAAGAAGAAGAAGAAGAATTTCCGAATAATAATCTTTAAGCTCTATAACTTTATGTAAGAGAAACAATTAGCAGTATGAATCGGAATATCCTGACTCTGTAATAAACTATTTTTTATTTAACATTACAAAATTTTGTTTTACTTTTGGGCTTCTATGGAATTACGTGCATTGATTCAGATGTAACATTTTAATTTATTTATTTTGTCTATTATCAAAGAAGTATTGTTAAATAAGTGAAACGTAAACAACCTTTAGAAACTCACGCAACCTTTAAATTTTCCTTATTTTTTCCTCAGATTACGTGATCACCGACCGAGGAGACTTTGCATCGATGTTGTTGACCTTAAATGGACCGTTTGTGTCTGAGCAAGGCGAAGACAGACACAATTCAACTGCCAAAGGCTCAAGCAAGCTTGAAGTGTGGCTTGAAACGTGGACTGACCGCAAGAGTGGTGGACTGAACAAATTAATGGTAGTGTAAGATAGTTTATTTCTTTATAAGTAAATTTCCAAGAGTGTCACAATGGGTGGCCTTACTATTGGCGATCTCTTCATATTAGATAGTTTAAAAAAATATTTATATCGATGAATGTCTTCTTTGTTTTTCGATATCAGTTAGTGAAACGTCAAGGGTTCGAATCTTGAGTCAGGTATTTTGTTATAGCATCGTCAGCTCTTGACGTAAAAAACAGTTGAAGAAAGTGTGTTTTTTGAAGGAGTCAGAGTCTCAAAAGGGTTGTCAGAGGAGTCACCTCTGCTAACCCTTTTGAGATTGCAAGTAAAGGAAATTATGTATGTACAAATAGAATGCAATAAGTCGTGATAGCCTCTGGGTTTACGGTCGCGGGTTCAAACCCCAGGCACACACCTTCGACTTTTCACTAGCTTTAAACCTGCAATGCTAAAAATTACACTAGGCCAGCGCGGTAGACTAAGGCCTAAACCGTCTCAGTTGTAGAGAAGGCCCGTGCCCAGCAGTGGGACTTATATGGGCTGATGATAAACATGTACAACTATTGATCTCGCACCGGGAATCGAACCCGTTACCTCACGATTCACAATACCGAATGCGTCACAGAGGCTGACGAACTTCTAAGGACGGTGATATTACCAAATTCTAAATAAGTAATCATTGTTGTTTCAATAGTTAACAAGCTAGTGTCAAATTGACTTTACTTGGATTTGAACCTTGGATATTACGTAAGCCCCATGAATCTGTCCCTATGATGTTGTTACTATTTCTCAAATTGTACATATATATAGGGGAAAGTATGGTATATTGAACCACCATCTAAATTGGACCACCCTTATATCTTCAAAAGTAGTTTTTGAATTTTAATACTGGCAACACTAAACGAAGTGCGCCTCACTTCATTGCATATCGGCTATATTGTTTTCTTTGAACCGTAAAGCGATTGTGTTTTAATTTCGAAATTTGATTTTCATAACTTTTGATGTAATTTTTTACGATCGGTGCTAAGAGTGTTATTAAATTGAGGGTAAGTAAACAGGTTATTTAATTTATATATTAGAAGCATTATTTTGTTTACAATTAAACAAGAAATTCTTTCCGGCATTTGTAGGCTATAATATTTTTTTAAATTTGTTTTTTGACGTACTTACTTCGTTGGTTATAATGGACCACATGCAGCTAGGTAAATTGGACTAGTCCAAATTAGCGAACCCACTGATATTATACGATTGATTTTTGTAGGTATGTAGATTGCAGGTATGTTTGTGTGTTTTTTGTTCCATAATAATGTGTGAATTTATGTACTGATTGAATGTAGGTATATGGTATTGTAATCAAACTCTAGTAAAGGAGGTAAAGAAGGAAATAAAAAGAGAAAAGCGAGTGATAGTGAAAAATCTGAAGATGAAGAGGAAATCCTTGTTTTGGACGATTCTGATAGTAGTCTTGAATCAGAAGACAAAGAAAATGAATGCACCAAATGCAAAATAAATTATTACGACAAAAAATGCCCCAAATTTGATTGGGTACAGTGTGTACGTTGCCATAATTGGAATCACGAATCTTGTACCCAAAATCCACATATTTGTGATGATTGTAGTATGTAAAAATAATTTAAATATTTAGTGTGTTACTTAAAGAGACTATTACGTTTGTAAAATTTTGTTTATTTACATTTTTTCTTTATATTTTGTCTTAGAGTTTATCGAAGTCCAATTTAACGACCTCGTGGTCCAAATTAGAAAACTAGTTGGATAAATTGGAACACAGCTCCGATCTCACAATTTGTTGATTATTTAATAACTTTAATAATTATGTTGATTTAATACTTAATAAACGAAAATTATATTAGATGTTCTTTCATTTCGTGTACTAAACAGTTGTAAACAGTTACAAAAAGTCTGCCTAAAATGCATTTGAAAATAAATGGTCCAAATTACCAGACTTTCCCCTATATATATATACTTACTTCCATAGAAGCCAAAAACCCAGCTTTCCTGACAATATTCCGAATCATCATCAGCCCATATACGTCCCACTGCTGGGCACGGGCCTCCTCTACCATTGAGGGGATTTAGGCTTTAGTCCACCACGCTGGCCTAGTGCGGGTTGGCGGACTACACACCTAAGAAATACCTAAAAACTTTTAGGTGTGTAGGTTTTATCACGATGTTTTCCTTCACCGTTAAAGCAAGTGATAATTCATTATGAATACACACATAACTTCTCAAAGTAACAGATGTCTGCTTAAGGTTTGAACCCGCGACCACCGAGATTTTCTTATACGCGCCTACACACAAGCCATCAGAACTTCAAAAGGCGTTCAATAATTTTGACTTCTTTTGCAGAAATCTACACCATGGAAGATACTATTGGACGAAGAAAACCTGGATTTTTCAGAGGGAGAGACTCGATCAAGCAAACTGAAGATTAATCCTCAGTCTAACTCTTTAGCCATTCGAATGAGGACCACGGCAAACAAGACTATAGCCTTCACGATGAAGTACAAAGTCAACCCGATGGAAGCCAGCACTGGGTTGATTTATTCAACATTTTTGCTGTGTGGTCTCTACGCGCTTATTATATTTGAGGTGATTGTTTTTTTTATTTTAATTGTATATGTAAAAGTTTAGATTTAGAAAGGTATAATTTTTCGTTTTTGGCACGTTTTTAAGGTTCTATAACCAAAGGGTAAAACTCTTCTGTCCGTCTGTCACCAGGGTGAATCTCATGAACCGTGATAGATAGACGGTTGAAATGTTGACAGGTTTATGTTGCCGTTATAATAGCAAATATTAAAAATAATAAATAAATATGTAAAGGCTCCTATATAACTAACATTTTTTTTGGCGTTTTATAAATATTGCCTATTTTTGATGGTACATACTTTTTCTAAAGAATAATAAAAACATAACATCTGGTGTTGGAAAAGGAAGTTCTTTTGCCGTTTTATTTTGGGGATAACACGTTCCGAAGCGGCAATACTTTAAAATTGACGATACAAAAAAGCTCCTTTTTAAGTCTATTTAAACAAAGATAATTTAAACTACAATAATTTTGATGCAGGCCGCTTCCGATAGGACACTTTGGAAGTATCTGCGGAAGGCCTATGTCCAGAATTGGACGTCTTCTGCCTGATTTATTTATTTATATAAAACACAATAGTAATTTTTTATAAAGGTATTTAGTGTATCATAAACCACAATAAGTTTTTCTGTACATTTCTGATGATGAAGATTTTTTACTTTGACTTCAATTTCTTTTCAGATCATAAACAGAACGATGGCAGCAATATTGCTCGCAACTACATCTTTAGCTGTCCTGGCGTTAGCTGGTGAGAGACCCTCGCTGTCGGAAGTCATATCCTGGCTGGATTCAGAGACGTTGCTGCTGCTCTTCAGCATGATGCTCCTGGTGGCCATCATGGCGGAGACAGGAATGTTCGACTTCCTAGCCGTGTTCACTTTTGAGGTAAATCTATTAAACATATGTTTGGACAAGGACAGAGTGACGTTAGAGGAAGTTTGAAAGTAGCTCATGTGATAGATAAGCTAAAAGTCACCAGTCTGTCGTGGTATGGTCATACTATGAGGAGGGATGAAACGTATAAGTATATATAAGTAATGAGTATGAAAGTCAAAAGATGGACTAGCAGAGGAAAGCTAAAGAAAAGACGGATGGATGTGAGAGGAGATATGAAAGAAACACGGGTGACTGAAGACATGTCAAAAAAGCAGTGATGGCCTCGAGGTTTGGGCACGCGGTCGAGAATCTCGGCGGTCGCGGGTTCGAACCCCAGGCACACACCTCTGACATTTCGAAAGTTATGTGTGTATTCAAATTGAATTATCACTTGCTTTAACGGTGAAGGAAAACATCGTGATAAAACCTGCACACCTAAAAGTTCTTAGGAATTTCTTAGGTGTGTAGTCCGCCAACCCGCACTAGGCCAGCGTGGTGGACTATGGCCTAAACCCTCTCAATGGTAGAGGAGACCCGTGCTCAGCAGTGGGCGTATATGGGTTGATGAAGAAGAAGAAGAAGACATGTCGGCTAATAGGGATGTTTAGAAGGAAAAAAAATACTGCGCTGACCCCAAATAGAATTGAGAACAGGGCAAGTGAATGAATTAATAAAAAATATGTACATGTGTTTTCGCTCGTATTACTATATACAGAGTGTATTCAGGCCCTAATCGGAAACTAAATCAGGTTATAGCTACGGCGATTACAAAATCTTTGACGTTAAAAAAAATTACATTCAATGCCAATTAGATCACGGTCTGAATACATCCTGTATAAGCCTATATATGTCCCTATGCGGAGCTCCTCTACAATTGAGAGGGACTAGGCCTTAGTCCACCAAGTGCCGCAAGTTTCGTCACGATGTTTTCCTTCACCGTTAAAGAAAGTGATAATTGTGAATGTAAGTCATTTTCTACGTCATTGATTAGGTTTTCTGAAGTTTTGGTTAATCCATCAGCTAACAGCCTTGATGTCTGCTTGTTTGTCTGTCCGTCACGCATTGTGTATATTTACAGTATCTTAGTCGTCATGATGGCCTTGTGATTTAGGCGCGTGGTCGAGTCAAAATTTCGGCGATCGCGGATTCAAATCAAATAGTTCTGACTTTTTGAAGTTATGTGTGTGTTTATAATAATCACGTGTTTTAATTGTTAAAACATATTATTTTTAGAATTTCTTAAATGTAATTCGCTTACTGCCACTGGGCCAAAGTAGTAATCTAAGGCTTAAAACCTCTCAGTTGTAGACTTTTCTAGAGTTTCATTTATACAATCTAATAAAAATAGCATTCTATTGTATTCTACTCTTAGAGGTCAAGTTACAAGACACGTGAAATTGATGAAATTAAGAAAAATTATCTTGGCTTTCCTAAACGTGCCAATTTCATGTTCGTACTTTGTTCCTGACCAAGGAATATGATTAAAGAATTTGACTATCTCTCTGGGAAGAATTCGCCTAAAGCTCTTTGTTCGGTACCTCAGGGGAGGCAGAAGAGTTTATATCAAGGTCTTTTTTCCTTTTTGATGAATTGTGACTTTGTCTAATAACTCTGTTCTATTCTTTCCAGGTGACGCGAGGGAAGATCTGGCCTCTAATAAGTCTTCTCTGCGTCATCACGGCGGTCCTATCGACATTCTTGGACAACGTTACAACGGTTCTACTCATGACTCCTGTTACTATAAGGTACACATGCCTTTTATACTCTCGAAGGTTTAGACATAGCATTCCTGTACCTAAATTTTTAAGCTGCTATTAAAAATTTACGTAAGGAAAGACCTAATTAACCCTTTCTTGAACAAGACGTCGACCCCAAGGCCTCTTTGCTTATTCAAATGTTATGTTATTCAATATGTGATTCGTCATAGATAATATGTACACAGAGTGTATTCAGACCGTGACCGGCAACTAAGGCAGGTAATAGCTACGGTGATCACAAACCCATTGGCGTTAAAGAAAGATCCCGACATTTTTTTTTTAAATTCCACATAAACCACATAAGTACATTTGATACCGTTGGTTATATGGAAAATGTCAAAATTTTGATTTCTTGTCGGGATTTTCTTTAACGCCAGGAGGTTTGTCATCGCCTTCGTTATTATCTGACTTAGTATCCGATCACGGGCTGAATCACCGTCTACTTTTCGCCATAGAATATATATATCTACCTTCAGTCCACCTAAAAATTGACCAGTTATTCATGACCAGCATCTTTAAGCAAACTGCTCCTTCCAGGCTCTGTGAAGTGATGGATATGGACCCCATCCCGGTTCTCATGTCAATGGTCCTCTTCAGCAACATAGGGGGCACTGCGACCCCAGTGGGAGACCCCCCTAACGTGATCATAGCTTCAAACAAAGCTGTGGTACAAGCAGTAAGTGTACTCATGCTATTGTTACTATCTATAGGATCACGCTTTTGATTGAAAATGGTGAAACTATTTTGAATATCGTCTTCTCCATCACTTTCGTCATCGTTGCATCTTTGTGATAATTCATCATTGTCATGATCATAATCATCATCGTCAATTTCATTATAATCGATATAAATAGGTCATATACCTCCACCTCGCTGGCCTAGTGCGGGTTGGCGGACTACACATCTAAGATATTCCTAAGGATTTTTTAGGTGTGCAGGTTTCCTCACGATGCTTTCCTTCATCGTTAAAGAATGCGAAAGTACGTGAAACAATTTCAATAGTTTTTGTATATCCTCATTATAAACTGTAGAGAAATACCTATGATTTATTTTTAATCGTATGCCCTGGATTATGCTTTCAAACCTAGGAATATCATTAAAAAGAATCTTTGGATTATTATTATTTTCTCAATTAAGCCATATCGGCTGAACCGATTTGGATAACATTCTTCAAAATGTTTATCTCAAAGAGCCTTTGTTAAGTACATAAATATTAAAGTTTAAAGATTAGTATTCGATATTTAGTAAGGTAAGCTGGGCTTATGGGCTTCTATGCTTTTATGGAAGTACCTTCACGGATAGGACCCACTAATATTAATGTGTCTTAATCTTCTTTCAGGGAATAAACTTCACAAATTTCACACTGCACATGACCCTTGGAATTATTTTAGTGTGTATACAAACATACGCACAACTGCGGTTTATATATAGAGATACGAAGAAACTGAGGCTTAACGAACCAAGAGAGATACAAGGTATGTCCCTGGCTTATATCTAATAGAGTAAGGCGCCGGTTATAGGAATATCGATCGGTCCTATCATCATCATCATCATCAACAGCCTTCAATTTGTCCACTATTGGACATAGGCCTCTCGTATGTCACTGCACTGGACTCGATCTTCGGCCCACCTTATCCAACCGCTGCCACCACGCCGATATCGTCACCCCACCTAGCCAGAGGACGGTAATCGGTTATTCTTAATCGATCCTAAGCGCAATATAAAAAATTTTAACCTAGGAATTTCAATACTTTGTATTTTGATTGTCTGATAGGGTTTCAACTTACAGTCCTGTAAAATTGAATCCTAATACTAATTTTTGTATATTTCCTAATGTCTCTTTATAAATTCAATTAAACCTGGAACCTCTTAATCATACGCCAAAAATACTTTTTCGACAGACCTACGTCATCAAATCTCGATATGGAGGCGCGCCGCAGACTCCCTCCCACACCTGAGTAGAGATCAGCAGGTCGTGAGGGAGAGGCTGGAGAGGAAGATCCAGAAGCTGACGTCTCAACTGGATCTCCTCTTGAAGGAGAGTAAGACGCGAGCCTGTCCCAAAGAGACTTTCAGGACTACACTGGCTGATATGAAAGAGAAGGTAATTTGCTTTGAGAGTGTAATCAGACAACGGACTGCTTAGAAACGGGGTGAAATTTAAAAAATGCGACAAAATAAAACGTTTTCCCAACAACCACATCTCTTCATCTTCTTCTACATTAACCCATATACGCCCACTGCTGGGCACGGGTCTCCTCTACCATTGAGAGGGTTTAGGCCATAGTCCACCACGCTGGCCTAGTGCGGGTTGGCGGACTACACACCTAAGAAATTCCTTAGAACTTTTAGGTGTGCAGGTTTTATCACGATGTTTTCCTTCACCGTTAAAGCAAGTGATAATTCAATGTGAATACACACATAACTCCGAAAAGTCATAGGTGTGTGCCTGGGGTTCGACCCCGCGACCGCCGAACAACCACATCTATTAAACATCTATTAAATACCTATAGTTTTTAGAATAACGACAATTTTTATTATTTTTGTCGGGATTCATTTTTAAGGCAAATTGGTTTATAATAATCACCGTAGCTATTACCTATGTTAGTTTTCAATCAGTCTCTTAACACCCTGTTTTAATTTACATTTTTTTTTTTTCAGTACAATATTCGCGACAAGGCGTTATTAGTGAAGGCGACAATTGCTATTACTTTTGTCGTCGCCGTATTCTTCTTGCATGCTCTTCCTGAATTCAGTAAGTGTTTTATCTACTATATCATACTATATACTCAGCCTACCGCCGTCTACTACTGTAATATACTTATCTATGTTACTCAAGGAGTAAATATTATCCACTATTTCAAAGTCCGCGCTATCATGAATTTCGTATAGGAATGTAACCTTGCTCTAGTATTTAATTGATCAAACGATAGCTGTACCCAGTGGCGTACCTAGGGTGTCAAACTAAGGCAAGCCCAAATGTTTATTTAGTAGCAGCATATTTTTTTTGGTACGTAGGACTAATAAATACCTACCGGTTAGTACTCACATTCACGTTTATAGCGTTATTTTATAAATAAACAATCATTAAGTTCGTTATTCGGAACTATGTAAGGCAAGTCGGGCTTTCGGGCTTCTATGGAAGTACCGCCACTGGCTGTACCTACCTCTTTGAGTCAGAAAATTATACATTTACGCCTGTACTCCTAAAGAGTAGGCAAAGAAGTATTCTCCCGAAGTGCGCGCCAACCATCCTCATACATACAACACCGGTTCTTGGGAATTTCTTAGGTGTATAGCCCCTAATCCGCACTAGGCCAGCGTTGTGGACTAAAGCCCTCCAGTTGTAGAAGAGGCCCACACCCAGCAGTGGGACGTAAATGGGCTGATGATGATGATGATATAAGTAGTAACCAATAAGAGTATCGATAGCTAGAATAGGATGAGCGAGCTGAAGTGGCAGTGGGCAGGTCACATCTGTGCCAGAATTGACAATACTTGGGTGAAATATGTTATGGAGATCACAGCAAAACGTAGTGTAGGACGCCCTCTGGCGAGGTGGGGTGACGATATCCGCGCGGTGGCAGCGGTTGGATGAGGGCTGAAGATCGAGCCCAGTGGCGTGACATAGGAGAGGCCTATGTCCAGCAGTAGACGTAACAAAGGCTGATGAAATGATATTTTGATAACCCCGTGGCACAGTTGGCTAGACAACGAAAGAACTGCTTGCGAAACGAATGGCTGTGGGTTCGATCCCCGCACCAAGACAAATGTTTGTGTGATCCATAAATATTTGTTTCTTTGTGTGTTTGTGAGAGCGAAAAGTCACTTGTAGTTTCTGATAAACACCACACAAAATTCGTATCTTAATGTGGGGTTAGAACTCTGTGTGACTGCTGGTTGTATTTCTTATTATCAACCCTTATTATCAGTGTGTCATTTGCAGAGGACTCTCGTACCCAACATCGGGCAACATCATTAGGTGTACCATAAATAAATACACCCACCCAACAGTCACACACATAGTCCTGACCCCACACTAAGAAACGAGTCTTGTGTTGTGGGTATCAGAAACTACGAGAGACGTTTCGGTCTCACAAACACTCAGACCCGAAACCAATATTTGTGGATCACACAAACATTTGTCTTGGTGCAGGGATCGAACCCGCGGCCGCTCGTTTCGCAAGCTGGTGTCTAGCCAACTGCGCCACGGGGCTGTCATAGTCCAAACCATAGTCTTATAACTTTGTCCATTCACCCAGACCGAGTGTCCCTCGGCTGGACAGCACTCCTGGGCGCCATCCTGCTGCTGACGCTGGCGGACCGCGAGGACCTGGAGCCCATCCTGCACCGCGTCGAGTGGTCCACGCTGCTCTTCTTCGCGGCACTCTTCGTTCTCATGGAGGTAAGCAGCATTCTTCTTCCTAAAGATTTCTACCGTCTATTTCGTAAGATTTGAATCAAAGCTGGTAAAATATAGGAAAACACTTCTTGGATTGCACATTCGGTGATACAGGCATGAGTACTTATTTAATAATACATAGTCTTTATGATTAACTTCGTTGCGAGATTATGGCAAATTAAGTTCCCTTTGATCCGCCGAACTTCATTGGGCGTCATTACTGTGCGTGCTGTTGATCCTGGAGCACACGAGGTGCAGTGGCGAGGGTGAAGTGGGTTAGGGCTTATTTAGCTGACTAAAGATCAGAGACAAACAAAAGTGAAGGAAAGAAAAGAGGGGATGTAAGCTCTGCTTATGAAACTGAAGAGATTTTTGGTTGAACGCGTTGATCTCAGGAACTAGTGCTTTGAATTAAAAAAAAAACAGTTTTGTGTTGAATAGTCCAATTATTGAGAAAGGCTAGATGTTATTTCTCACCACACTAAGACCAATAGCGTAGTAGAAATAAAAAATAATTCCAAGAAGTGAGAAAAACAAATACTTCTGAAGTCTAAAGTTTGGCATACGAAGTTGCAGGCAACCACTACCTTTTCATATACATACATAGATCATAACACGAGAAGTTCATGTCTTAAAGACGATATCATACTAACATATAATGTGTAATATTTTCCAGGCTCTTACCAAGTTGGGCCTGATAGAATTCATCGGTGGGGTTACGGAGCGCATTATTCTAGGAGTCAACGAGAGCGCACGCCTTGCAGTGGCCTTACTACTTATGTTGTGGGTAAGTGCCTATAAATCTATACTGTTTATTATTATTATAAAATAAATTTTGTATTTCTATGTTTGTAAAGACAAAAAGCAAAAATTACTAGACTGATTGATCAATGATTTTTGATATGGATAAAAAGATTAGAAGGGAAATGTGAGCATGCCGAGCGTGCCGAACCTACGATTACACTGTCATATATTACACACTTCAGTTTTTTAATAATTCGGATAGCGTGCAATAGCAACACTTTTATAAATGTGTGACAATAGCAGCCTTCATGTTTGTTTGAAATTATCATTGTTCTTGTGATCTTAGTAGAATGAACAAGTGACAGACAAGCGGCGACACTCGGACACATACTAAATACTGGATATTTCCCTTCTAATCTTATTCAGCTGTTTCATGATCCTACCAGATTGCATATGAGCCCGACTCAGAAATGTGAAATCTGAAATCTACTTTATAGGAGTCAGTTCAAACAACGAGAAAGTCTAGTTCCTACTCTTATTTTAAAGATATTCTCTAAAGATTAAAGCTATTTTCACAATCTTTCTCTTCTTTATTAGGTATCGGGAATTACATCAGCGTTCGTGGATAATATCCCCTTGACAACGATGATGATTAGAGTGGTGACTTCATTGGGGTCAAACCCTAATTTGAACCTCCCTATGGCGCCACTTATATGGGCCTTGTCTTTTGGAGCATGTCTTGGAGGTAAGTAACTAAGGGTAGTTTAACGGTGATGGAAAATATCGTGAGGAAACTTGCACACCTAAAAGTTCTTAGAGATGTCTAAATAATACTGTTACTGGGGTGGCTAAGGCGACTAAGGCTTTACCCCTCCCAGCTGTAAAGGAGACCAGGGCTTAGTAGTTAGTCTTTATGGAATGATGTAGAAAGATTACTGTAACCCGCACTAGGTCAGCGTGGTGAACTAAGCACTTCTTCTTCTTCTTCTTCATCAACCCATATACGCCTACTGCTGAGCACGGGTCTCCTCTACCATTGCGAGGGTTTAGGCCATAGTCCACCACGCTGGCCTAGTGCGGGTTGGCGGACTACACACCTAAGAAATTCCTAAGAACTCTTATGTAGGTGTGCAGGTTTCATCACGATGTTTTCCTTCACCGTTAAAGCAAGTGATAATTCAATTTAAATACACACATAACTTCGAAAAGTCAGAGGTGTGTGCCTGGGGTTCGAACCCGCGACCGCCGAGATTCTCGCCCGCGCGCCTAAACCTCGAGGCCATCACTGCTTCTATGGACTAAGCAGTAAGCCCTCTCAAAGTAAGAGGAGGCACGTGCTCATTAGTGGGTTATATATGGGCTGATGATGATAGAAAAGATTTGAGGATGTCTCTCGAGAGGCCTTAAAAATGTATCTTAATTTGGGGTCAGAACTTAAGCGGTGTATTCGGACCGTAATCGGAAACTATGGTAGGGAATAGCTGAGGAGATTACAAATCCTCTGGCGTTAAGGAAAATCCTGACAAAAAAATAAAGAGTTTGACGTTTTTCATACAACCATCGGTACTAAATGTATATCGCTAATAGAAAACCCCTTTTTTTATTTTTTGCTGAAATATTTTTAAGCCAGGGGGTTTAAAATCATCTTAGCTATTCCCTTCTTTAATTCCAAAATTCCGTATATATTTGTGATATTCAATTTTTACTATTGCTTATATAACTAATACTTTTATACTAATTACTGAATACTTTTCAGGTAATGGCACGCTGATCGGCGCCAGCGCAAACGTGGTATGCGCCGGAGTTGCAGAGCAGCACGGTTACAAGTTCACCTTCATGCATTTCTTCAAAATCGGCTTCCCCATCATGATCGGCCATTTAATCGTCGCTTCCATCTACCTTTTAATCTGTCACTGTGCTTTCTCCTGGCATTAGATCAAAATTAGGTCCAAATTTGTTCTATTTGAATTGAATTCGCCAACTTTTGGGTTGAAAAACTGACTGCTTGGTATAAACTGAGGGTCTTGTGGTAAAGGTACTAGGTTAGATACCAACAAAATTCCGTTGCTTTATACGAATTGACTGTAAAAAGTTTTGGATTCAAAACTGACTGTCGTTGTCTTGCGGTTTTAGTATGTGTCGTGTGATTTAGGAGTCACGGTATCGATTCCCGGGTAAGGCAATATTTTATTGGGTCGATTCATTAGGTTAGTTAGTAGCAACACGGAATTTGGAAATGTGGCATGAATTATGACTATAGGCTCGCCCTCTATTATGAGGGACTGATACCTGGCGAAATTTAAGTAAATTGCTTCTGCCTGCCCTTCGGGGATTACAGGCGTGAGGTTATGTATGCTTAAAAAAAAGCCTGCTTCGCAACTTGTTATCAGTGTGGAGAAAACTTTCTAAGTTAATAATGTAATATCTATTGAACTATTTGTGAATTAATGGCTTAAATCAGCCAGTATTTACCTTATAGTTTGGTATAATGGTTTAATAAGAAAAATGTTATGTTTGCTTTAATATTGGTAATTTGATTCGTAATTTTGTGATGTTAATTTTATGATAAACTGGAAGTTTAAAACTTGGCAATGGCTGGTTGAAGCCTTAGAGAAACGCCTTTAACTTTTGGAAAAAAGATATATTCCTAATGAATTATCACTTGTTTTGATGTTGAAGGAAAAACATCTTGTAGCAGAAAGAAAGCTCTTAGAAATTTCATAAGCTGACTTCAGTCAGTAGATCCAAACTAGGCCAGCGTGATGGACTAAGGCCTAAACACTCAATTGTAGAGGAGGTCCGTGCTCAGAACTGAGACTTTTAACGTTAATATATATCATAATGAATGACTAGTATCAACTGTGTAAGATATATGTAGTCAAATGTTATTATATCCAGTTTTCTTCAATAACGTAAACACATGAAGATACGTAGTGCAAATATAAATTTCTACCTACGAAGGGTAGTACATAAAAAAATATTTAAGGCTTCATTTTTAACCTTATTGTTTTTGCTGTTTTTAGAAGAAATAATTTTAAATATTTGGTATCATACACTTATATACAAAGCTACAGTATATTATGCCGGCCTGGCCGACAAAGTAGTAAAAATTTGACTTCGAGTCAAAAGCTTTTCAGCCCTTATAACTGTGATAGATTTTATCCTTACTAATGAAAGTTGCGTAATTCTCTAATTACTGTGTTTTTTATATTTGGTCTCTTTCTATCAGTGATAAAGATGATGATGATGATGAATGAATGAAGTATCAAAATGAGACGAAAAGTGATAGTTATAATAAGATTTACGCAAATTTTATGAAACAATTTTTTTTTCATTAAGTATTGTATTGTATTATTATTTTTAAGTACATTGTACGTGGTAGCATAGTGGATTATTGTCTTACGTAAGTAGATTCAAATCCGAGGCTAGTTAAAGTTTGTAGCGAAAATAAAAGATGAATGAAATCATAATGTTTAAGACTTTCTTAGGTATGTATAGTCCGCCAACAAGCCCTAGGCCAGCGTGGTGGACTAAGGCCAGAAACCTTACGTAAATTTGTTTTTATATGTGCTATGCTTAGACATGTGTGGTTTTTTTAATATTAATTTATTTTTTATAGAAAAGACAAATTAAAACGTAAGATTTGCTAACTTCCTTATTAAAAGAGTGAGATTGTTTGTTATGCGTTGACGCCTGAACTGCTGAACCAATTTTGATAGATTTTAGCACTGAGCTGTAAGATACTTATTATCATGAAAAATAGTGTGATTCCTAAAGGGTTAATAACATTTTTACAAAGTTATTCTAGTTAGAAGTTATTTATTATATAGATTTTAGTGAATGGTTCAACCATTTAGTATTTAAGGGATAATTAAGTAAAAAAGACGTTGGATAGGCATTACACAGGGTATACTCAGGCCGTTATCGAAAACTAAGGCAGGTAATAGCTACAGTGATTATGAACCCATTGGCGTTAAAAAATCGCAATCACTACATAGTATAAAACAAAGTCGCTTTCAAGTGATAAATAAGACCTTGGAGATGGTTGTAGGCTGTTGCACTAAAAACCTTATTCCTGAAGGGATAAGCTGATATGTTTTTTAACCTTTAATGCAACTTTTTTACAGCTGAGATTTTCTTTTTTTGACATTAATAATATACAAAAAGTAACCTCACGCCTTTATTCCCAGAAGGCAGAAGTAGTAGGCAGAGGTGCATTTCTGCACCCACATTTCGCCAGGTATCAGTCCCACGTAATAGGGGGCGAGCCTATTGCTAAGCCTATTAACGTTAAAAATATTTGATGATAAATTATAATTATCATGTGACTTCTGGATTGTTACGAAATTTCATGGTGAAGACATAAAACTTCTTAGAAATTTCTTGAATGTGTAGTCCGCCAACCCGCACTAGGCCAGCGTGGCCTAACCCTTCTGAGTTGTAGGAGGCCTGTGCCTATTTAGACGTACCTATATGTTGATATAAACACAGTATTTAAATAAATAACAGTAAGACTATTATTAAGGGAATTATTTATGACGTCATATGTTATATCGTGCCAAACTTTTGTTATGCCGGTCAAGGGAAATCCCTCGAGAATTTGAGTCAGCGAATAAAAAATACTTTTCCTTATTTCTTTGTTGAAGAAAACAACAATACAATCACTACATAGTATAAAACAAAGTCGCTTTCTCTGTCCCTATGTCCCTTTGTATGCTTAAATCTTTGAAACTACGCAACGGATTTTGATGCGGTTTTTTTTAATAGATAGAGTGATTGAAGAGGAAGGTTTATATGTATGATTTTTTTTTTTTTTTTTTTTTTTTTTTTTTTTTTTTTTTTTTTTTTTTTTTTTTTTTTTTTTTTTTTCGCGTGGGTGTCAATGAGAGTAGACCGATTTCAAAGTTTTTATTTCCAAAAATAATTTAAATAGTATTTACATAGTACAAGTGTCTTAAAAGGAGTACAGAACAATAATTATATAATCAGTGTTATATGTGATTATATGTACTAACGTACACCACCTGCCAGCATCTTTACGCATAACCGAACGAAGACGTTACATTAAAATTCAAATATGGCACAGTTGTCGGAGATTCAGAACGCGCAAACCAGACTCGAGGATAGTTTCGCCAGGCGTATGAATGAACTCGAAGCTCAGCTACAGTCTGGACCAGCCAAGGACACCGTGGCACGGGTGGCAGAGGAGTTCCGCACGTTCCGTGAACTCATGTTCAACATGCTTGGTCTGCTTCGATCGCAGATTGCCGAGTGTGCTCGCGTGATCGACGTCATGGAGACCAGGCATCGACGGAAAGCTCTTCTGTTCCTGGGAGTTCCTGAAGCTGACAAAGAGGACTGCACTGCTACCGTTGTGGACATTCTACAAAATAGGATGGCATTGACAAATCTCTCTTCTTCTAATATAAGCACCTGTCATCGTCTTGGTACCCGAAACAAAGAACATCATCGTCCTGTTCTTGTCAGGTTTCGCGACGCTGGTCATAAGTCTGCGGTGTGGAAGGTCAAGGGTAAGCTGAAGGGCTCTTCGTATTCAGTAAAGGAGTTTTTAACCAGACCTCGACAGCAGATTTTCGCCAAGGCTCGTCAACACTTCGGCATGAGGGCCTGCTGGACGCAAGACGGAACCATCGTTGTTAAAGTCGCCGATGGTACAGCAAAAATTAGCACAATGGAGGAGCTCGAGAAATTAACGTCTCAGCACGCTAAGCCCTCTATTAACAAGGCTGCAGCTGGAAACGGCACTGGACAATGTAGTTCCACAATCTCCAACGTGAAATCACGTAAAAACTAATAATTTATGTTATTGTCCACACTCCGAACGCACTGTAATGTCCAACACATAACACAACAACAACTGTCTTGATATTCATAGTCGCATGATACCAATTAATTTATGTGTATGTCATTATTTTATTTTATTTTTTGTTACTACCCCATGTGTCATTCTCAGATGACAGGTGTTTAATTGACAACTGACATTAATAGTGCGTTCGGATATTGCAACTGTCGTCATTTTGTCACTAACGTTTTGTTACTTGTTTTTATTTTTTGTATTTATAATTTAAACTTTTATGTGTGTATTAGCTGGCGGGTGGTGCAGAGACGCAAGTATAGCATCACTCGGTACGTTTTGCTTCAAATATTATATATATATAGTTATAATATATATCACTACTTGAACTTATTGCATTATTTTGTTTATATATTATTTAATTTTTATTTACCTAATTATGAATTATTCTGATGATGATTCTTTTCATTCTGCAAATTCTGACGATTTAAACAACTATGATAGTTTCTGCTCCATTGACGATGGACTAGGTGATATTCTGCGTAGAACTTTTGATCAACCATTTAAATCACTTTTTAATGTTTGCCACATCAATGCGCAGAGTATACCAAGTCACTACAGCGAACTGTCAGTAACTTTCACGGACGTTAACGCTCATGCCGTCCTGATATCTGAGACTTGGCTCAAACCCCAACTATCTTCCACTGCATACCCTCTGCAAGGTTTTAGCCTTATTCGCAATGACAGAATTGGCAGGAGAGGGGGAGGCGTTGCAATATATCTTCGATCTTGCTTCGATTATAAAATTATTGCTTCCTCTGTTTCAGATAGTAATGCTCCTGCTGAGTATCTTTTCTTAGAGGTTTGTTTCAGGGGAGTAAAAACTGTACTGGGCGTTGTATACTGTCCCCCATCTCTAGATTACTTCTCCAGTCTCGAAACGGTTCTGGAATCTATAGGGTCTCAATATGCACATTACGTCATCATGGGCGATTTCAATACCAACCTCCTAGCCCAGCATTCCCTCCGCTCCCGTAAACTCCTTGATATCATTGAATCCGCCAGCTTGCATATCCTTCCACTACAGCCCACTCACCATAACAACGATGGAGAAAGCACCTTGCTTGATCTTATCCTCACCTCTTCCCCTTCCTTTGTATCGCAACATGGTCAATTTCAAGCCCCTGGGTTTTCTCACCATGACCTCATTTACTTGTCGTATGCCTTAAAACCTTCCAAATCCCCACCTAAAGTTCTGTACATGCGTTGTTTTGGTCGTATGGATCAAGACAAGCTTAGCAAAGATGCCGCTGAGCTGAACTGGGAACATCTGAACACAGCAAACACAGTCGATGAAAAAGTTTGTATCTTTAATAACACTATTTCTTCTCTCTTTGATCGACATGCTCCAGTTAAGAAGATCAAACTCAAACGTCCGCCTGCTCCATGGATGACGGACGAGGTGCGTGCGGCGATGAGACGGAGGGACCGGGTATATCGGAAATTTCGGAAGGACCGATCGGAGAACAAATGGAACGCGTACAAGATTGCAAGGAATCGATGCAACCAGTTGATACGCAATGCCAAACGCCGCCATATTCTCAGTAATATTTCATCTTCCCGCTCTGCTGATATTTGGAAATTTTTAAAGACGCTCGGTATAGGCAAGCAAAATAATCTTGATTTCCAGAAGACTATTGGCTTGGATGATATAAACATCCATTTCACAACAACCGTACCTATGGATCATCAAGCCAAATGTCGTACACTGGAGTATTTGGACAAACTTCCTCGTCCATGTATTGATCAATTCCATTTTTCTCCAGTTGCATCGGGCGAGATTAAAAAGATAATCCTTTCCATTAAATCCAATGCCACTGGCTGTGACGACATAAGTCGTCGCATGATCTTGGCAATCCTTGACTGGCTCCTTTCCCCTATCACACATATAATTAATTTTTCTTTAAATGCAGGCATTTTTCCAACTGCGTGGAAAACCGCTATCATATTTCCTCTTCCTAAAATACCTAACCCATCTTTACCCAACCATTTTCGTCCAATTTCCATTCTTCCGTTCTTGTCCAAGGTGCTCGAAGCCTGTGCTCACAGACAATTGTCCAGGTTTGTGTATCAAAACGATTTGCTGAGCCCTTATCAATCAGGCTTCAGACCCGGACACAGCACTGTCTCCGCGCTTCTTAAAGTGACTGGCGATATACGGGCGGGCATGGAGGATACCAAAGTCACTGTAGTGGTTTTGGTGGACTTCTCAAACGCCTTTAATACCGTCAGTCACGACATCCTACTTTCTATCCTATCCTATCTAATGATCTCATCAGATGCACTGGACTGGCTCTCAACTTATCTTCAGGGGCGTCAGCAGTCGGTGCGTGTCGGTTTGACTTCGTCAAATTTACTTAAGCTCGACACTGGCGTTCCTCAAGGTGGCATTCTTTCTCCATTATTATTTTCAGTATTTATAAATCTCATAACACAAAATCTTCAGTGTTCGTATCATCTGTATGCCGATGACTTGCAATTGTATGCCCAGGCTAGGGTGGAGTCAATATCAGATGTAATAAGTAAGTTGAACAAAGATTTGGAACTTATTCAAAAATGGTCCGAAAATTTTGGCGTCTCGGTAAACCCCGCCAAATGTCAAGCCATTGTTGTAGGAAGTCAACGGCAAATACGAAAGCTAGACAACGTTGCTCTGCCTCCTATTATTTACAATAACGCAGTAATTACTTTAAGTTCGACCGTCAAGAATCTTGGACTTAATATTGACTCCACCCTGAACTGGAAAGCTCAAGTGACTCATGTCTGCCGAAAAGTAACCGATATACTCCGCGTTCTTTATCGCCTCAAAAATTTTCTTCCGACAGGGACCAAGACAATGCTTGTACAAACTTTAATATTTCCTATCATAGACTATGGTGACATGTGCTATTTTGACCTGAATGCAGATCAGCTCAATAAACTCGACCGACTTCTAAATAACTGCATTCGATTCATATTCAATCTCCGTAAATACGACCATGTGTCTTCCTTCCGGTCCCAACTGAAGTGGCTGCCTATTCGTGAGCGCCGAAATCTTCGAGCTCTTACTACACTCTTTTCTTTCCTTACATCTCCTAATACACCTTCATATATAGCCTCCTACTTTAAATATCTACATTCCAGTCACGAGAAAAATCTTCGATCTTCAAATAATCTACTTCTTCTTTGCCCACCTCATACTTCAGACTTTATTCATTCCTCCTTTCCGGTACAGTCGATACTCCTCTGGAATGCGCTTCCCTCAGAGATCAGGACGTGCACGAGTCGTTACTCGTTCAAGTTGAGAGTTCGGAAGTTGCTATCAAACAGAATAGCAGATTCATCACATTGATATGTGTATATATGTATGTATATATATTATATGTATGTATTCATGTATTAGTATTATATAAATATTTATGTTTTGTATATTGTATGTTTATTATATTACCTCTTAAAATTATTGTACTTTATTTTCATAAATTTATTTACGCACCTACGCCTTTAATCTCTGCACCACCCAAGGTTCGACAGTAAGAGAATGCCTCAGGCATTATGTCCACCTGTACATGTTATGTATGAAGAGTAAATAAATAAATAAATAAATAAATAACATCCATTAAATATCAGCGTTGCACCCGTGCGAAGCCGGTGCGGGTCGCTTGTAAAAAATAAAATAAAACAATTGTAGCTTTTAAATAGATGTGGTTGTTAGGAAATTTGTCGGGATTTCTTTAACGTCACGGTGTTTGTAATCATCGTGGCTATTACCTGCCTTAGTTTTCGATCACGGTCTGAATACACCCTGTATATACATTTTGATGTGACCCGTCCTTTAATTGCAATTGTTTTAAATATTAGGTCTAAATGTACTAGAATTAATTTAAAATATAGAAAATAATTAGCGAGAATGTTAAAGATTGTATTATAAACTTTGACGAACAAGTAGTAATGGCCTCGAGGTGTAGACCCGCGATCGACAATCAGACGGTCGCGGGTTCAAATCCCAGGCACACACCTCTGACTTCAAAGTTATTTGTGTAAAACCTGTTAGTTTATTTAATTCGCTTTAATTTTGTGATATGAAATATTTGTATATAAAGATATATTTATTGATAAAAGTATAAAACATGTTATATTTAATTCAGTCGTAAATGTTTAGTTCGATTCCTGTGGAAGTCCGAGTATAACTCATTAATTTGAAAGTAACTTAAGTATTGTAAAATGTGTTTGCACTCTGCCTACCCTTTGCTTGTAAGCATGACGATAACTTTAATAATGTAATATATTAAAAATCGTTATTTATTAAACACATTTTATGTATAAACTTAAGTAAATAAATGTTTTTACTGTATTTTTGTATTTCATTATTGTTTAGAATTAATCGTTTTAAACGACGTTTTATCTAGCTCTTAATAAATCTTCTCTTCTTCTTCATCAACCCATATACGCTCACTGCTGAGCACGGGTCTCCTCTACCATTGAGAGGGTTTAGGCCATAGTCCACCACGCTGGCCTAGTGCGGGTTGGCGGACTACACACCTAAGAAATTCCTAAGAACTCTTAGGTGTGCAGGTTTCATCACGATGTTTTCCTTCACCGTTAAAGCAAGTGATAATTCAATTTGAATACAACATAAATATAACATAAAAAAGTATATGTAAGAAAAAAAAAAAATAATAATAATAACAGTCATTATTTCGGACCCCACACTAAGATACAAGTCTTGTGTCGCAAACTACGAGAGACTTTTCGCTCTCACAAATACTCAGAAACAAATCGACCTATGGTTACTTATGACTATAACACCAAAGTACTTTTTATGTCTAAAATAGAGTTAAACTTGTTTATATATTGCACTAGTAAAGTAATAATGATCATAAATTTTGTTGTTGTTTGAAGAACAAAAAAAGTTATAGATAATTTTGTGCCCAATTAAGTTAAAATCGCTAACAAAGAGAAGTTGTGAAAAAGCACATATAACTTTATTCTGCGCATAGGGCGAAATATTAGTGGATGACAAACATTTGTCTCTATGATCGACGCGGCCTCTCGTTTCGCAAGCTGGTGTCTAGACAACTGCGCCACGGGGCTGTCAAACAAAATTAAATTTACCATGTTATAAAGCAGCACGTCTGCCGACGGTCGGACGGCCGGTGGAGCAGACAAGTGTTGGAGTGGAGACCGCGTTTAGGCAAACGTAGTGTAGGACGTCCAGCAGCACGATGGACCGACGACTTGAGAAAGGTGGCGGGTAGCGGATGGATGAGGGCCGCTCAGGACCGGGATGGTTGGCGCTTACTTGGGGAGGCCTACGTTCAGCAGTGGACGGCAATAGACTGAGTATATAAAGCAGTGATAAATCTTATGCAAGAAAATTATTTCACCCTTTGAAATAATAAAAAATATGTCTTAGGTATTATTTCGTTGCCTAAAGACTATGAAGCTATTAAATTTAATTTCCCGAGACCCGTATACCTAAGGGCTGATGATAATGCTGATGCTGTATAATAAGCGCCTGGGGATTAGTAGATAGAAAGCTTTTACATTTCAAAAATTGCTATTATTTATTGACAGAAATTAAAAATTGTCTTTTGAGACTGTCTTGTTTCGCGGCACAAGTCGATGTAGAAAACCTAGGTTTAGTTCCCGGGTGAAGCAAAGTGTTATTAGAATTTTCAATTAAAATGACTACAGGCACTTCCCCACGTGATTCTGATACATAATTGATGAAATTGGCTGCAAAAATGCTTCTCTACCTACCTTGAAAATGTTAGTACAGATGTACTTAAATACAAATAAATAAATACACCCAACAGTCAGATACATAGTTTTGACTCCGCACTAAAATACAAGTCCTGTGTCGTGGGTATCAGACACTACGAGAGACTTTTTCGGTCTCACAAACACACAGACCCGAAACAAATATTTGTCGATCACACCAACATTTGTCTCGGTGCGGGGATCGAACCCGCGGCCTCTCGTTTCGCAAGCTGGTGTCTAGCCAACTGCGCCACGGGGCTGTCAAAAAAAGCGGATGTAAGTTTTTTAATCAAGGAACTCTCTAGAAAAACCATATTTAGTGTTTTTGCTGCTTAATTATGTGGGTAGAATGCTTTTTTGCATAATCTACACGACTGCTAAACGATCTTTTTTGTGCCCAATTTACAATTGTTTTCGACAATTACGTAATGCTATTCATATCCTGCATAAAACAATTGTTATTACCAGTAATAATAATTTGCAGAAGCAGTAGACATATTTTATGGTACTCTGAGTGAATTCACAAGGATGAATGAAAATTACATATAAAAATGTGTCACACTTGTATTAAGATAATAATGTAAAAGTTATGTTTATAATATATTAATAAACTAGCAACCCGCCCCGGCTTCGCACGGGTGCAATGCTGATATTTAATGGATGTTATCATACATATAAACCTTCCTCTTCAATCACTCTATCTATTAAAAAACCGCATCAAAATCCGTTGGGTAGTTTCAAAGATTTAAGCATGCAAAGGGACATAGGGACAGAGAAAGCGACTTTGTTTTATACTATGTAGTGATTGTATTGTTGTTTTCTTCAACAAAGAAATAAGGAAAAGTATTTTTTATTCGCTGACTCAAATTCTCGAGGGATTTCCCTTGACCGGCATAACAAAAGTTTGGCACGATATAACATATGACGTCATAAATAATTCCCTTAACTGTTATTTATTTAAATACTGTGTTTATATCAACATATAGGTACGTCTAAATAGGCCCAGGCCTCCTACAACTCAGAAGGGTTAGGCCACGCTGGCCTAGTGCGGGTTGGCGGACTACACATTCAAGAAATTTCTAAGAAGTTTTGTCTTCACCATGAAATTTCGTAACAATCCAGAAGTCATATGATAATTAAAATTTATCATCAAATATTGTTAACGTTAATAGGCTTAGCAATAGGCTCGCCCCCTATTACGTGGGACTGATACCTGGCGAAATGTGGGTGCAGAAATGCACCTCTGCCTACTACTTCTGCCTTCTGGGAATAAAGGCGTGAGGTTACTTTTTGTATATTATTAATGTCAAAAAAAATCTTAGCTGCAAAAAAGTTGCATTAAAGGTTAAAAAACATATCTGCTTATCCCTTCAGGAATAAGGTTTTTAGTGCAACAGCCTACAACCATCTCCAAGGTCTTATTTATCACTGTAACAAAACACATCTAAATCGACGCGTGGAAACGTGACAAACAGATATGTTGTCATAGTATTATTTATTAAAACATACTATTTTTAAAGGTTGAATGACCTCATGAGGCCAGAGCTAAATATAGCGACGAATAACTACGACCTTTAGTCGTGAAAATTATGCCGGCATTCAGTCAATATAGGTTATGTATTGACGGCCCCGTTGCGCAGTCGGCTAGACACCAGCTTTAAAAAGAGCTGCTAGGTTCGATCCTCGCACCGAGACAAATGTTTGTGTGATCAATAAATTCCCGCCAAAAAATTTGATGTTTTTGATACTAACCACTTACATTTAACACCGATAGTTGTACGGAAAATATAAAAAAAATTATTTCATGTCGGGATTTTTTTTAACGCCAATGGGTTTGTGATCACCCTAGCTATTACCTGGCTTAGTTTCCGATCACGGTCTGAATACAAGCTGTATAATTTACATAATTACACTACAATCTTTTTCCTATTCAATATAATATGCTCTTTATTTTCCTCTTCTATTATTCAAAGGTTGTCTAAGTACTTTAAGTTTTGTCTCCGTGTACATTGCATCATCAAACCATATACCTCCCACTGCTGGGCACGGGCCTCCTCTACAACTGACAACTGGCCTTAGTCCACCACGCTGGCCTGGTAGGTGTTGCCATACATGTAAGAAATTACTACAAACTTTTAAATTATTACAACAACAATATACCTCACGCCTATATTCCCCGAAGGGGTAGGCAGAGATGCATTTCTGCACCCACATTTCACCAAGTATGTATCAGTCCCACGGAATAGGGGGCGAGCCTATTGCCGTTTTTCACTTTTCCAGACTCCGTGCTGCTACTGAGAATTTCCTAATGGAAAAACCCAATAACACTTTGCCCGACTCGGGATTCGAACCCAGGACCTCTAGATCGCACGGCACATACTTGTACCGCGAGACCACGAGGCAGCGATGCATGTTAAAGTACAGTATAATTGTGCATTTACTAGTAACGAAGATGTAGGAGAGTAAATAAACATAAACTTTTCCATATCGTAAACAATAAATTAATGAATCGTATCCAATGACATTCGTAAATCCGAAGGTTGCCGGAAATGCCCGAGCGGTTTCTATGTTTAGTTACATAACTCTGTTTGACAATAATAGCGGATAAATAAACTAGACCTTTGTAGAGACGGGACAAGCATTCAATCCCGCAAAATCGTTTAGATATTTTGAAACACGTACGTCGACATATGCATAGAATAAGGTTTTATTTGCAAAATCTCAACTTCTCTTTCTCAGCGATTTAAACTTAATTGGGCACAAAATTATCTGTAACTTTTTCTTTCTTCAAACATCAACAAAAGTTATGATTATTATTACTTCACTAGTGCAATATATAAACAAGTTTAACTCTATAAAGACATCAGAAGTACTTTGGTGTTATAGTCATAAGTAACCTTATCCTATGCATAGGTCGACATTTACTTAATCTAATCCCTAAGTCGTAAGTACATCTTAATCACTCGTTGAATATTCCATCTGGCCTTGCCTGGAAGAGATCGTTTTCAGGTATAAGACTTTAATTTGTCCATTGAATTGTATCTTAGTTTAAATGGTGTACAATAATGTCGCTTGATTAAACCCCAATCACACACCTCTTCCTTTTCGGAATTATGTGTGTATTCACAATGAATTATCACTTGCTTTAACGGTGGAGAAAAATATCGTGATGAAACCTGCACACCTAAAAGTTCTTAGGAATTTCTTAGGCGTGTAGTCCGCTAAGCCGCACTAGGCCAGCGTGGTGGACTAAAGCCTAAATCCTCTTAATGGCAGAAGAGGCTTATGCCCAGCAGTGAAACTTATATGGGCTGATGACGATATACAAATAAGCGAAAAAAAAAATTGCCCGGTAATTCAAGATCGAACACACTTATACCATGACGCAGTTGACAACATATTATCAGTATTAACTGCAATTCCGTTAAGTTCATTTGCATTATTCAAATCATTTGAGTCAAGGTTAAAATAATACTTCGAATTCAGTGCTAATTCCACGGGTATACTACATTTTCCGAGATGAAAATGGCTTATCCATCTAGGGCTAGGATATCAGCTACTTCCGTGCCAAATTTAATTAAAATCTGTTAAGTAATTTTTGTGTAAAGAGTAACAACCATTCATATTTCAAATTTTTAATGAATGCGTACCTATTTGTAATGACATGTTAATAGATACATTTGTAATATTGTTACTTTAATAAAAATAACTATTTGCTATATATTTAAAATATTTATTTTAAAATAAATATAAACCGCGTGAAGATTTTAACCATAAACGAATTGGAGTTACAAACAATAAAGTTTTATTCAAAACGGTTTAAATTTCTTGTTTTACATTTGAACCTACACGATAGTTTCCCGTATTGAAATCCCGCGAATGCCAATCACTATTCTACAGTCTGTTCCGATAATTTTATCATGCACAGCAGTGATCGCTCGGCCGCAGCGCCGACACCACGCGCCAAAAATAAATACGAAATTATTTTTGTGAAAAGAGAGGTTATGTTTGTTGTTGTCCTGTCAAAATTAGCGCCAACCCGTGAAAAAGGAATTTACAGCCCGCAAATTTGCAGTTTGGCCGCTATTTGTGTTATTGGTTTGTGGAAAATTTATTTTATTGATTTGTATGTGTTATGACTTGAATTTGTTTATGTTGTTTATACTAATGCTAAAGGAAAGGTTATGCTTTTGTTTGTATCGAAAGATCTTAAAGAATACTGAACTGATTTCAATGATTTTTGAAATAAACATCGATATGACCTTGGGAAAGAATATAGGCTTATTGTGTATGTCGCGGGTTCAAATCCTAGACTTAACTAATAAGTGTTTATTAATGATGTTCTACTAGACTAACGGCCAAAGTATTCTATTAACAGTGCTAGACTACTAGCTCTAGGTCAGCATTATGGGCTAAGACCTCAAACTTTTAAGCTTAGTATCACGCGTGCCCAGCAGTGGAACTTATGTTGCCTACACTCACGCTTTAACTCTGTAAGGGTAAACAGAGTAATGTCTTCACATCCATTTTTCCTCTAAATCCCCTATCTATGTTATAAAGGACATTTCATCATCACCATCATCATCACCCCTCATACGTCCTACTGCTTAGCACAGGCCTCCTCTACCATATGGTAAAAGATTCAAATGTCCCTTTAAAAGCCGATAATTTTGCCTAAGTCAAGAATCAAACTCGTGGCCTCTCGATCGCAATCTTCATTTACACAGCAGGACTTAAGAATATATGACTAATATGATTCTAATTATAGCACATACACACGTGTTAATTGTATAGTAACATACTATGAACATATATATGCGTGTATAATCCATAATTGATGCTAATTTATGCAATGTCATAAAACTTGTTTGTCGTGATTAAACGTTTATGCGTTGGATTATGTTGTGGTTTGATTCTCCGGTCGGTCAATCTATACCAGACGGCGAGATAAGAGGTTATATTTTCTTAAAAATGGTAAAGAAAGTAGTGATGGCCTGAGGTTTAGGCGCGCGGTTGAGAATCTCATCATCATTCATTCCCCTGCCCTGGTCCCAATTTATTCTTTGGGGTCGGCGCAGTATGTTTTCTCCTTCCACACATCCCTGTCAGCCGTCATGTCTTCATTCACCCTTTTCTTTTTCATATCTTCAGTCACGCACTCCATCCATCTCTTTTTTGGCCTTCCTCGGCTCGCCCATCCATCCACTTTCATACTCATCACCTTTTTTCCTACATATGATTCATCCCTTCTCATAATGTGCCCATACCACGACAGACGGTTTCCTTTCATCTTTTCTATCACAGGAGCTACTTTCAGACTTCCCCTAACGTATTCATTCCTCACTCTGTCACTCCGTGTTATACCACACATCAATCGCAACATTCGCATTTCTGCTGCATGAAGTCGTCTTTCGTCCGTCGTCGTTCGGTTGAGAATCTCTGCGGTTAATTATAATTACCGATGGTCGAATGGAAAACGTCAAAAAATTATATTTTGTCGAGATTTTCATTAATGCCAGTGGGTTTGTGTTCACCGTAGTTATTATCTGCCGTAGTTTCCGATCACGGTCTAAAATCACCCTGTATTTTGCCCAGCCTATGACCCTCCACGATAAATAGGACCAGTAGTCTGAGACTCGCACGTTGAGACAAATTTGTATACAGGGTGTATTAAGACCGTGATCGAAAACTGAGGCAGGTAATAGCGAGGTGTTCACAAACCCAGTGGCGATATTAAAAATCCCGACAAAAAATAAAAATTTTGACGTTTGCCATACAACCATTGGTGTTAAAAGTATGCGGTTTGTATGGAAAACCGCAAAAAAAATATTTTTTGTCGGGATTTTCTTTAATGCCAGGGGGTTTGTAATCACTATCGCTATTACCTGCCTCAGTTTTCGATCACGGTCTAAATACACCCTGTATATGTATGTGACTTTTTTCGGTACCTATATCTTTATGTCAAACAAGTGATAACCACAAAACCATACATGAAAGTGCTAATAATACCAAATTTATATACTTAACACTTTTCTGTGCAAATCATTATGTAATTTTATGATATATGGTAATTTCTTAAGAGTATTTGGAGGAGACTAGATGTCACCCACTTATAAGAAACATTTTAAAGAAATATTTTTTCCTTTTTGCTACCCACATTTTGCCTTGCTGCTTCGCTCGTCATCATTATTCTATATTCGTCCCATTGGTGATCTCGGGTCTCCTCTACCACTGAGAGATTGAGGCTTCAGTCCACCACGCTGGCCTGGTGCGGGTTGGCGGACGACACACCTAAGAAATTCCTAAGAATTTTTTTGCTGTGCACTACGCCACGCTTTTTATCTCTGCACCACCTAAAGGTTCGACTGGAAGAGAATGCCAAGGGCATTAAGTCCACCTTTACAAAGGCTTTGTAAGAAGTGTAAATAAATAAATAAATAATAAACATAAAATAATCAATAGTCTTACAACAAAGAAAATACTTTGCAATCTGTTTCCACATTTGTATAACACATTCATTATCAAAGATAGTTAGGCAATATAAATAAAATTAACTTACTGTATACTATGACGTGAAAAGATTTCTTCATCATCATCATCGGCCCTTACACGCCATCCGAATTACTAAGAAGCGTGTGTGTCAAACATATGACAGTGTAATCGTAGGTTCGGCACGCTCGGCACGCTCACATTCCCTTTCTAGTCTTATTCAACTGTTCTGTAGATCTTCAATTGTTTTGTGTTTTTGTTTGTGAGAGTCTCTCGTAATTAGTGATACAAAACACAAGACTCGTATCTTAGTGTGGGGTCAGAACTATGTGTGTGACTGTTGGGTGTATTTATTTTCACTGATTTGGCAATCGTATAGCTGGCATGCACGTGTTTATAGCAATGTATATTATGTCTATTTACCGTCAGTTCTGTGCCAAATACGCATCTAATTCAGTATGTATGCCTGAATCTTTAGAGTAGGCAGAGGTGTATAAACTCAAGACATTATGGGGAGGGAAGTTCTATTATGTAAACAATTTATAGAATAACTAGGTTTATTAAAATTGGGATGTAAAAATGCTTCTCTGCTTACCCCTTCGGGGAATACAAGCGTGAAGTTATACATGTACCCGTATATATCGGTACTTTCATAGAAGCCCAAAGCGTTACACGATAATTGTGTAATGTCTAGTTTATAGTTTATTGTGGGGTCAGGATATTCACATTTAATTATGTCAAATTACTTTTCTATACTAATATTATGAAGCTGAAGAGTTTGTTTGTTTGTTTGTTTGTTTGTTTGAACGCTAGGATCTCAGGAACTACTGGTCCTATTTGAAAAATTCTTTCACTGTTAGATAGCACGTTTATCGAGGAAGGTTATAGGCTATATAACATCACGCTACGACCAATAGGAGCGGAGCAGCAACAAAGAATGTTTCAAAATCGGGAACATTTTTTCCTTTTTGTAAGCTTCCGCTGCGTGCGCTGGGGAAACGGTTAAAGTTTCGCTAAAGTAATGTATGACAGAATTGTTCCCCTTTAAAAGTTCTAAATAAAAGTCCGCGACAGCATATGTCTCTTTTAAGGTTAGCTAACTATAACGCTTTTTATCTTAAACAAATTTATTTAAAAATAAAGCATTATTTGTGAAGGTGTTTTATAAAGATGATATTAATCCTTATCTAAATAAATACGTTATTCATTACAAGTATTTAATATAAAATAAATTTGCCCTTTACATCATGTGATTCTAATGAGTATCTTAAAAGATATCGCAGTTTCAAAATAATGATCAAGCGCGCAATAATGATACACAAGGCGCCAATCGACGCGTTACGGTTTCACGTTTAAACAATTTGACCAATTTGTATGGTTTTTGGTATGGACCTAAATAGGGCAGGACTCTGAGGAGTAAATAGACTATTTCTTATTTTCTTTCTGAACTCAACCCTGTAGTCTAGGCGGACGGAGTCGCGCGCAAAAGCTAGTGTTAAATAAAGATTTTGTATGGCAAAGAATGAACTTTTGGCCTTCAATTGAGGTACCGCCACGTATATTTATTACAGCATATCTTTAAGAATGCATTTTAAAAAGCCTTTGTAAAGATATTACGTTTAAAGATAAAAAGCGATGTCTGATTGTCTTATCAAATCTTCAAGTCTGACACTCAGATGCGAAACACAGCTGACTGCGTTATGGATTCAAGGTTAACATACAAACAAACTCTTTAGCTTTATAATCTATACTTATATTCGAAAATAGGTCTATCCTAAGCCGCTAGTACGATTCATACGATTTTGGTATGGACGTCAAAGTCAAAGTCAAATCATCTTTATTCAAATGGACTTTCACTTTCGTAAACTATTTGTTTAAAACTGTCATACGGATACAAATTGTGCCAACACAATCTCTAATCAATTTACTTACTCCCAGGGGTTGTTATCCCCAATTCCCAATATTATCTGATTTTTTTTAAATAACCCCTTTTTATATAGTTTGTCTTTTATTGATTTCTTATACTTTTTCAAGAAAAGTTACCTAATATCCTTCGGGAGTTTGTTATTAAAGAACACATTTTTTTATCATTGTTCGCGTTATGGTAGTAGAAAGAACAGATGACAGACAAGCGGCGACACTCGTACCCATACTAAATAATGTCTATTTTCCTTGTAATCTGTTCAATAATAACAAACTGTCCTGTGGATAGAACCTTGGTCGAGCATTTTAAGACAGAAAAAACTTGAGCGACTCCAGAATTTTTGTATTAGATTCATATTTGGACTACGCAAATATGACCACGTCTCCGAATTTCGTTTAAAACTCAAGTGGCTGTCTATGCGTCTTCGCCGAAATACTCGTGTTCTTTGTCTTCTTTACCGTATTCTTTTTCTTCCTCCTTCACCTACTTACCTTCAGCAACGATTTCACTTTCTAAGCAGCACCACACACGACCTCTTAGATCACTGGAGAATTTGACGTTGGAAATTCCCAAGCATAGTACTTCTTTTCTTGGGAATTCATTTACAGTGCATGCCGCTCGCTTGTGGAATGATCTCCCTTTATCTATAAGACAAGCTCAGTCGTTGGCTACTTTTAAGAGTAGACTCAAAGCACACTACACCAAATATAATTAATCCGATCCGATCTTGTTTCCGTCAAATATATTTGTACACCTTATTTATTTTTGTTTTTTTTTTCTTTCCCTTTTTGTAATTCCATGACCACCCATTTATTTTTGTTAACTTCTTTTTTTTTGGGTTGTCTGGAAGAGATCGCTAATAGCGATAAGGCCGCCCATTGTGGCACTCTTGGAAATTTTTGTAATTATTTCTATAATATGTTATTTTTGTGGTGTCCAATAAAGTAAATAAATAAATAAATAAAATAAATGTAACTTTTTCAGGGACTTCGTGGAGAAGACTATGTATTTCTTATTTTAATTTCGCAATTGTTTCGTCTTAGTTCTCTATTACGTACGATTTTACACTATATACTAATCCAGTTTGCATTTCTACAAGAATCATTTTTTCTTTCCAGGTCTGGTGATGTGACAAAATGACGTTGCGAAGTATAAAACAGTGGATGGGCCTCTCGCCCAAAGACCAGGAACTGTCCAGAAGTCATTATTCCCTGGTCTCCGGAACTGAACTGACAGGCAGTTCCCTTCAGCTCTACCTCGACTTGCCTGATGAAGTGAAAAATGATGAAGCATTAGCTCCTTTCAAACAGCTCTATGAGAAGGGACAGAGTAAGTTATAATTGAGATTGAGATCTATTTATTTATATATTTTATTGTACACCAAGAATACATAGAAGGAAAAAATAATAACAATAATCTATCACTATGCTTCCATAAAAGCGCGCAGTCAAAAATCTGGGCAGTCGCGGGTTCAAACCCCAGATATACAGACATTTCAATGTTGTGTGTATTAACAAAGAGTTATCACGTGCTTTAACGGTGAAGGAAAACATCGTGAAGAAAATTAACACAACTAAATTTTGAGGTATTTCTTAGAAGTGTAGTCCGCTTAACACTAGGCCATCGTGGTGGACTAAGTCTTAACCCCTCTAAGGAAATCGTTTCTAAAAATAAAACATTTATGAACTGATATTTGTTACTTTATGTAAGTAGACTTGATCAAAATTTACTATATCCATACTGCATTTTAATATTTAAATTTTAAAAGTCGTAAAGTCAGTCATAAGTATGTGTTTACTCGTCATTTACCGTGAACAAATGCAATCTTATGATAAAATTAACAATGGTTGATAACATTTTTTTATATGCGTACAGTAAAGTGATAAAGATTTAGACCCAACCTTTATGGTTGTACGATGATCGAAGTCAGTCTAAACTTTATAATTATCAGCCCATATTCGTCCCACTGCTGGGCACGGGCCTCCTCTACAACTGAGAGGGTTAAAGCTTGAATCAACCACGCTGGCCTAGTGCGGGTTGGCGGACTACACACCTAAGAAATACCTAAAAACTTTTAGGTGTGCAGGTTTCATCATCATGGTTTCTCTAACCGTTAAAGTATGTGATAATTCTTCGTGGAGACTAGACTTTAACCACGGAATAGCTAAGCAAGATGAGAAGGGAAAAAGACAGTATTTAGTATGTGGCCGCTTGTCTGTCACCTGTTCATTCTACCACCACCACACGAATGATAAAATTTTCAAACAAAAATAAAAGGTAGCGCTTGGTTGTCTTTTATAAATGTTGATATTACACGCAACCCGAATTACTAAGAAGCGTGTGTTTCAAACATATGACAGTGTAATCGTAGGTTCGGCACGCTCGGCATGTGAACATTTCCTTTCTTTTATTCAACTGTTCTGTGACTTTGTTATTTTTGCAGGTGCAAACAACAGTCCAGATCTGAAGAAAAATACTGGTATAAAAACCCAAAGACTCCATTTAGTAAAATCTGCCCCAGTTCTAGCAGATGACGTAGCTGTATCGAAGACTATAGATGTAGAAGAAAGAGTTGAAAAAAACGACGAAATTACGTAAGATGTTCTATTATTTCATATTATTCATGTACCAAGCGGGGTCAACTCAGAATCTAAAACAGATATTCAAACTCCAGGCATTCGCATTAGATTTTTAAAGGTATCACTTGCTTTAACGGTGAAAGAAAACATTGTGAAGAAACCGGCCCTCTTAAAAGTTCTTAGGTGTGTAGTCCACCAGCCCGCACTAGGTTATCGTGATGGACTAAGGACTCAGTTGCAAAGGACGCCCGTGCCAAGCTATGGTACGTATACGGATTGATGATGATGGTGATTCTTTTATCTAGTAAGGCCTGGTTTATTCATCTTTCATTGGCATCACCTTGTGAAACGAGAGGACGCGTCGACCTCCACTCCGAGACAAATATTTGGTCCACAAAAATGTGTTAAATTTTGGTGTTATAACAAATATTGTTTTTTTAGGAAAGAGACTACGGCAGTGATCAAAAAGCCAAAGGATAAGGTAACTATTATAGATTATCATTATTATTTTTATTATTCATTAAAACTGAAGGTATTTTTAACTCATAGCTACGAAGTAAATGTCAGTAATTTATACATTTTCGTGTCTTATACGTAATAATCTGACGTTTTAATTCCGGAATTTATTTATTTTATATCAAAGACTATCTATATTGTTATAGATAATTAGAATTAGATTTGTATCTAAGTTAATAGATTCAAAAGATTTCTTTGTAAGAGGCCTATGTCCAGCAGTGCACCTCTTTTGGCTGACAATGTTGAATGATGATGAAATGTAGCAGTATGTCTGTTATACTTTGACACCTAAACTATTACACCATTATTAAATAAATAAATAAATACACCCAACAGTCACATACATAGCTCTGACCCCACACTAGGATACAAGACCTGTGTCGTGGATATCAAACACTACGAGAGACTTTTTCGGTCTCACAAACACCCAGACCCGAAACAAATATTTATGGTTCACACAAACATTTGTCTCGGTGCGGGGATCGAACCCGCGGCCTCTCGTTTCGCAAGCTGGTGTCTAGCCAACTGCTGTCTATTATTGGTATTTTTATTTGGAGATAAATGAAACATTGAAAAAAGACGTAGGCTACCTAATTTTGTAAGTCTGTCTAGAGGTTTCTAGACTTTTAGAAAGTAAGTTAATAATGTTATATCCTTCAATTAATTTTGGAATATCTTTTTTACGCTCTTATTTCATTCTAAATTTCTTTTTCCATAGCTCCCGTGGCACAGTTGGCTAGACCTCAGCTTGAGTAAAAGCCGTGGGTTCGATCCAATTTGTATATTCACAAACATTTGTCGTTGTGTCTTTATCAAAGCAATTTCTCTCATATTGTGATACGTCACATGACTTGTATCTTAATGTGGGGTCAGAACTAATTATGTGACTGTTGGGTGTATTTATTTATTGTTTGTTTCAGATAGTGCAAGCGAAGTATTACGTTAAAACAACAATACTGTTGGGTTGTTGGTTATTCTTCACTATTGTGTTCATGACACATGATGTGAAGAAAGACGTTACTACAATCAGTTCTGTATCATCTTCTGAAATTAAAGGTAAATATTTTAAGTATTTTTCACTTGTTAAAGAACATAAGTAGTATTAGGCACGTGGTTGAGAACCTCGGCGGTTGCAGGTTCAAGCTCCAGGCACACACCTCTGAATTTTAAAAACTGATGTGGGTATTTACAATGAATTATCACGTACTTTACAGCAAAGGAAAACATTGTGAGAAAGCCTACACATTTTAAAGTTCTTAGGGATATCTTACGAGTGTAGTCCGCCAATCCGACTAAGCCTAAATCTCAGTTGTAGAGTAAGCCCGTGTCCAGCAGTGGGGCGTATAAGGACTAATGATAATAAATTAATCTATACTAATATTATAAAGCTGAAGAGTTTGTTTGTTTGTTTGTTTGTTTGTTTGTTTGTTTGTTTGTTTGTTTGTTTGTTTGTTTGAACGCTAGGATCTCAGGAACTACTGGTCCGATTTGAAAAATTCTTTCACTGTTAGATAGCACATTTATCGAGGAAGGTTATAGGCTATATATCATCACGCTACGACTAATAGGAGCGGAGCAGCAATAAAGAATGTTTCTAAATCGGGGACTTTTTTCCTTTTTTGTGAGCTTCCGCTGCGTACGCTGCAGAAACGGTTAAAGTTTCGCTAAAATAATGTATGACAGAATTGTTCCTCTTTAAAAATTCTAAAAGAAAGTCCGCGACAGCATATGTCTATCTTTTTAGGTTGGCTCACTATAACGTTTTTTATTCTAACCAAATTTATTTTATATAAAGCATTATTTGTGAAGGTGTTTTTACAAACATGATATTAATCCTTATCCAAATAAATACGTTATTCATTACAAGTATTTAATGCAAAATAAATTTGTCCTTTACATCATTTGATTTCAATGAGTATCTTAGAAGATATCGTAGTTTCAAAATAATGATCAAGCGCGCAATAATGATACTCAAGGCGTCGACCGGCGCGTTACGGTTTCACGTTGAAACAATTTGACCGATTGTATGATTTTCGTATATTTAAGTAAATGGGGCTCTGCGGCGTAAAATACTACAACTTATTTTCTTTCTGAACGCAACCCTGTAGTCCACGCAGACGGAGTTGCGCGCAAAAGCTAGTAATACATATTTATGTAGATGCCCTCACGCCTATATAAGATACCAGTCCCAACTCCCAAGTAATAGAGGACATGCTTAATTTTATTTTTCGGACACATTTCCATACTCCGTTTTCTTACAGAGAATTTCCTGATTATAATACCCAATAACACTTCCCGACTCCCGAATACCGAATCTAAATATACAAAACACGAGTGTTTTATTTTATACTATATTAAAAGTATCCTTTGTCTACCAGTTGAGCAGTTTTTGCGTGAAAGCGTATGAAACATCTCCGCATTGACATTTGCAATAAAGAATTGTATTTATCTTCCAGAGTTCACGCCAGACATTCTTACCGACGCGGCCAGTCCTTTAACGTTATCATTGAAGCTGCGTGGACCGTTTTTATCTGAACACGAGCAGATTAAGCTCAATGCTACAGAGAGGGCGCGGAGGCATCGACTTCAAGTGTGGATAGAGAGGGTCGGAGGGAAAGAGGTAAATATATTGTATCATAAAATTTCTGATTATATTGAGGATAACAACCCCTGGGAGTAAGTAAATTGATCGGAGGTTGTGTTGCTGCAATTTATATCCATATGACATATTAAATTGTAAACAATGTTATTCTAATTAAAAAAAAAGACATTTCGTGTCGCTGAGGGAATTTCTTGCCGTTCCTTCTCCACAGCGATAACAAGTTTCGAAGCGGCACTAGCTTTAAAAAATAATATCAAAAATAGTGTTAAAATGACGATTCAAAAGTACTTGTAAAAGTCAATTTGAATAAAGATGATTTGAGTTTAACTTAGCTTAGCTTACCCACGATTCGATTTAGGGTTAGGTGAATAGGTGGTGAATAATAGGTGGTTATTAGGAAAACGTCAACTTTTTTTATGTCGGTCTTTTTTTAACGCTAATGTATTTTAAATAACTGTGGTCATTACCTGCCTTAGTTTTCGATCAAGGTCTGAATACAGTAACTGCGGCCCGTAACCTGTAACTCCGTATGCAAAACTATAATACTTATTTTTTTCACGTTTTTGCCACATTAATCATTGTTGCTTCTATTTGTCGCAGCGTCATTATATATAGACTTTAGCCCTTTTCGATAAATAGGCTTTCTAACACGGAAAGTATTTTGCAAATTGGACCAGTAGTTCCTGAAATTAGCGAATTGAAACAAACATACTTTTCAATTTTCTTATAGTTTGAACTACATACAAATTAATACTATTCTTAATTTAAATTTATTAAAACTTATTTTCTATTTTTTAGTTCGGTTTTCGATAAAAAGCGTGTTTTTTAGTTTTTTAAACTATTATTTATTTTCTATTTTTTAGTTCGGTTTTTTTATCAAATTAGTGTATTGTCATCGATCCTCGATAAATCTACAAAGTTTGAACGAAATCTAGTCGTTTAAAGTGGGTCAAAATCGCGCCCGAAGAAGTCGGTTACAAACATACAAACATACATACAAGTGAAGCTAATAAAAAGCGTGTAAAAAAATCTGGAGTAACATATTTTGTTTTAATAGCATACAAAAATTAACTGTAGAAAACAACAATTATATTACATACATGTAGTAACCGCGGGAGAACTAAGCAGCATTTAAATCAATTTTTTTCGTAGATGTCTGAACTATGGCACATCTACCTTCGAGAAGACCAAGACTTCTACAAAGGAGAGCCACGTTCTGCAACACTTGAACTAACAACTAACGATACTGAAAAATCGATGTATGCCATCAAAATTCTCTCAACTCACAACGAGACTACCGCTTTTACTATTAGTTACAAGTTGAACACGTTAGATGGCGGTGTTGGCGTAATCTACGCATGTGTGTTGTTGGTTGGACTGTATATTCTTATCGTTTTCGAGGTAAGTTTGTTATTATTTCCTATACCGATAAAATTTTTGTGAGTTTTGGATCCACTGGAGTTTAGCCGTAAATATCATTTAGGCGCCTTCAAGAAGAGAGCCTATATTTTCAAAGGTAACACACCGATGATTCCTCTGGTATTGTGGGTGTTCTTGGGCGGTGCTGACCACTTAACATTATGTGACACACTTACAAGTTTGCTTCCTTTTTTTACATAAATAAGACAGAATTATTTTTCACTTGTGTAGTTTCCAGAGGTAGATAGACGTTAATTCTGCACTTATACCCGCACAACTAAAAGTTATTAGGAATCTCTTAGTTTAGTAATCCGCCAACTTGGACTAAGCCCATATGATGGACTAAGGCTTAAACCCTCTCAGTTGTAGAAGAAGACTGTGCCCAGTACTGAAATGTATGGACTGATGATGATGATGATGAATATATTTTCTATACTACATACACTGTGCACAAAGAAATCGATACAATTACCATTGAAACAATGGACTATTAGTGATATACAAAATCTTACTAATCAGATTCAACTGTTTCAGGTTATAAACAGAACTATGGCAGCTATAACAGTATCTACGATGTCTCTCGCTGCTCTGGCGTTAGCTGGTGAGAGACCCTCGCTGCCGGAGGTCATATCCTGGCTGGATGAGGAGACGTTGCTGCTGCTCTTCAGCATGATGCTCCTGGTTGCCATCATGGCGGAGACAGGAATATTCGACTTCTTGGCTGTTTTTACTTTTCAGGTATTTTTAGTATTTAGTATTTTTAAATGATGGATGGATGGTTGGCGCTATCTTGGGGAAGCCTACGTTCAGCAGCGAACGGCTATAAGCTTAGTATTAGTATTATTAAAACCGTGACGCTCTCAAGATTCTGGTTTGGAAATGAGGTAAAATCATAACATAG
Organism: Cephonodes hylas; assembly: GCA_030295005.1. NCBI lineage: Eukaryota > Metazoa > Arthropoda > Insecta > Lepidoptera > Sphingidae > Cephonodes > Cephonodes hylas. The sequence continues at coordinate 3,258,115 of AP025387.1, read as the reverse complement.
TAGAAATCGCTTTCAGCGATAAGGCCGCCTTTTGCTCCACTCTGTCTTTAATTCTACGTCTTTTATTGTAACATAATTTTTAAGTGGGTATCAATAAAGCGTTATCTATCTATCTATCTATCTAACATATGTTTGTACATATATTAGGATTTGTATCCTAAACACTGACTTAAATAGATATACATATAAATCAGCCCATATACGTCCCACTGCTGGGCACGGGTCTCCTCTACAACTTGAGATGGATCAGGCCATAGTCCACCACGCTGGCCTAGTGCGGGTTGGCGGACTACACACCTGAGAAATTTCTAAGAATTTTTAGGTGTGCAAGTATCATTACGATATATTTTCCTTAGAAGCAAGTGATAATTCAATGTGAATACACAAAAAACTTCGAAAAGTCAGAGGCGTGTGCCTGGGGTTTCAGCCCGCGACCGCTGAGATTCTCTGTGCGCCTAAACCTCGAGTCCATCACTGCATTGGCTTACTATTTAATATTGGCTATTGGCTCTACTATTTGGCTTAATCTTGATTATATTTTAAACTAGCTTTTGCTCGCGACTCCGTCCGCGTAGACTACAGGGCTGAGTTCAGAATGAAAATAAATTGTAGCCTATTTTACTTCTCAGAGTTCTATTTATGTCGATACCAAAAATCATACAATTCAGTCTAATTGTTCAAACATGAAACCGTAACGCGTCGATCGGCGCCTTGTGCATCATTATTGCGCGCTTGATCAATATTTTAAAACTGCAATATCTTCTAAGATACTCGGTGAAATCAAAAGATGTAAAGGGCAATTTTATTTAAAATTAAATACTTGTAATGAATAACGTATTTATTTGGATAAGGATTAATATCATATTTATAAAAACACCTTCACAAATAAAACTTTATTTAAAAATAAATTTGGTTAGGATAAAAAACGTAATAGTGGGCCAACCTTAAAAAATAGACATATGCCGTCGCGGATTTTTTTTTAGAACTTTTGAAGAGGAATATTTCTCTCATACATTATTTTAGCGAAACTTTAACCGTTTCCGCAGCGTACGCAGCCGAAGCTCACAAAAAGGAAAATATGTCCCCGATTTTGAAACATTCTTTATTGCTGCTCCGCTCCTATTCGTCGTAGCGTGATGTTATATAGCCTATAACCTTCCTCGATAAATGTGCTATCTAACAGTGAAAGAATTTTTCAAATCGGACCAGTAGTTCCTAAGATCCTAGCGTTCAAACAAACAAACAAACAAACAAACAAACAAACTCTTCAGCTTTATAATATTAGTATAGATTCAGGAATTTGTTATTTTCCAGGTCACAAAAGGCAAACTATGGCCGCTTATCTACCTTCTTTGTGCCTTCACAGCAATCTTATCTATGGTACTGGATAATGTCACTACGGTGCTTCTAATGTCACCAGTTACTATAAGGTAAGAGATTTAACTTTTTATTTAATGAAAAAATATTTTAGGTGGACTTCGTCGTCTCGGGGTATGTGCAATACATGTGACCGTGGGTTCGATTCAAAGGTTGGGTTATTTGGTTTTTCTGTTCAGAAATCTGAGTTAGATACATTATTTAAGTAGAATCGTAATAGAAGAAGACGTAGTAACGTAGACTTGATTAAATTGCAGATAACGAGATTTTAATCTATCTCTATAGTTATACTGGATGTATTTAGATCGTGATCGGAAACTAAGGTAGATATTAGCTACATCAGCAGCCTTTAATTCGTCCACTGCTGGACATAGGCCTCTCTTATGGCACGCCACTGGGCTGGATCTTCGGCTCTCCTCATCCAACCGCTGCCAGCCACCGCGCGGATATTAGCTACGGTGATTACAAAAACATTAGTGTTAAAAAAAACCGTTAAAAAATTTAAATTTTGACCTTTTCTACTAAACATGCATTTAATGCTTATGGTTGTTAGTAACGTCAATATTTATTATTTTTTGTGGGATTTTCGTTAACGCCAATGGGTTTCTAATTACAATAACTATTGCCCCTATTAGTTCTAGATCACGGTCTGAATACACCTAGTGTAAAATTGAAGAGTTTGCTGTGCTGAAATACAGTCAAAAACTAGAAACATTACATATAACTTATCTTTATACTTAGAAAAAAGTATAAAATTCAAACTAACTTTTTACTGTGAAATATTATAATCCTTAAATTTCTGTATTTTCAGGTTATGTGAAGTGATGGAGTTAGACCCAGTTCCTATACTGATGTTCATGTCGATATACAGTAATGTCGGTGGTACAGCCACTCCCGTCGGAGATCCTCCGAACGTTATCGTGGTCTCAAACAAAGCTGTCATAGACGCTGTAAGTATGAGTAACTACCCTCATTTTAGGGTTAGTTCAATCACGGTCATAGTATCATACAGTAGTTTAACTTCATACAAATGGGCCAAAGCCGAGTTATACGCGCCCGATCTCGGCATGCGCTCGGCATGCAGCCAGTCGCGACTGTGCCGCAGTGACGAACGGACGGTGTCGTTTTTTAAGCAGTAACCGCGCGATTTTTGTAAAGAATTAGTACGAGTACCTATTTAAATTGACAACTAGAATATATTGAAGCATTCCTTACATCTAAGTCGAGGCGAAAATATTTACCAGTAGCGAATTTATAAGAACGATTTAACATAAACCTGTTTTTTTAATTAAATACACTAATAAAAAATAGCATTCATATTTATTTGACACTTCCTATTACATTCACAAAGTATTTTATTTATTTAGATAGAAAGTCAAAATAAGCAAATTTAGTTAAATTGCTGCAGGTGCGCAGCCCTATCGCATGTAGACGTACCTACCGCGCGGCGGCAGGCCTTTTTTTTTAAAAAATACGGCCGAGTTAAACTACTAAACTAATAGGGCTGATAACTTATAAACCCATATACGTCCTACTGCTGGGTTCTGCCTTCTCTACCATTAGAGAGTTGAGGCCTTAGTCCACCACGCTGGCCTAGTTCGGGTTGGCGGACTACACAAAAAGTTTTTGAGTAAAACAAGGCCCTATAGCTAAGACTTTGTTATCCGTCTGTCATGAGTCATGACTAGGCTGTATCTTACAGGGTTGTTATGGACAATGGATGAAATAAGAATATCAGATATATTTTTAACCATATCGTATCCGTTTTACAAGTTTCCGATAGTTTCAGATAAGGGCGGAGTGTAAATAAAACGAATGATAAAGAATTTTAGTGAATTATGTCACTTTTTTTGGGTCACATCTGTCGCAGAACTGATGGCCGTTGGGGGAAACGTGTTCTGGAGTGGAGACCACGGCTCGGCAAACGTAGTGTAGGACGTCCTTCGGCTGGGTGGGGTGACGATATTCGCAAGGTAGCCGGCAGCGGTTGGATGAGGAGGGCCGAAGATCGAGCCCAGTGGCGTGCCATGAGAGAGGCCTATGTCCAGCAGTGGACGTGAAAGGCTGTTGATGATGATGATGATGATGTCACTTTTATGCCTAATAAAATGTTTTTACCATTTCAGGGAATCAATTTCACAAATTTCACAGCGCATATGTTTTTGGGAATATTGGCGATATACATACAGACATCTTTGCAAATAAGATACATATTTAGAGACTCGAATAAGTTGAGAATTTCAGTTCCAAGGGAAATACAAGGTAACACATATTTTCTATGTTTCAATAAATATTCATTCATAATCAGCCCATATATCGACCTATGCATAGAATAAAGTTACTTATGACTATAACACCAAAGTACTTTTTGTCTTTATAGAGTTACACTTGTTTATATATTGCACTAGTGAAGTAATAATAATCATAACTTTTATTGTTGTTTGAAGAACATAAAAAGTTACAGATAATTTTGTGCCCAATAATGTTTACATCACTGACAAAAAAAGTTGAGATTTTGCACATGTAACCTTATTTCATGCATAGGTCGACATGTCCTACTGCTGCGTACGAGCGTCCTTAACTAGCGAGGAAGATTATGTGATCCATAAATCCGAGACAAATGTTTGTGTGATCCACAAATATTTGTGAGACCGAAAAAGTCTCTCGTAGTGTCTGATACCCACGATACAAATCTTGTAACCTAGTATGGGGTCAGAGCTATGTATGTCACTGTTGGATGTATTTATTTATCAAATGTTTTATTTACTTTCTCTTTTTTTCTCTTTATTTTAGGCTTTTATTCCAACATAAACATGCCAACTCCATCATAACAAAACCCTTAAAATTAACTTCAAATTTTTCACTTAAGACATCTAAACCTTTTAGAATTAAGCCATCAAATATCGATATGGAGGCGGGCCGCAGATTCCCTGCCACATCTCAGTAAGGACGTTCGCATAGTCAGGGAGAGATTGGAAAGAAAAATCCAGAAACTGACAGCACAATTGGAAGACTTGGTTAAGAAGACCAGTAACAGAGCCTGTCCTAAAGAGACTTTCCATAGCACGCTTCTAAACTTGAAACAGAAGGTAAATTTCCTATCCCACAATACTGCAACTCGTGTACTCCAGGATCAACAGCATTGATGCTAAGAGTTGAATCTTAGCTAATATCACCATCATCAGCCCATATACGTCCTATCGCACGGGCCTCCTCTACTATTAAGAGGCCTTAGTCCACCACGCTGGCCTGCTGCGAATTGGCGGACTACAAGTCTAAGAAATTCCTAATAACTTTTTTTAGGTATGCAGGTTTCATCAGGATGTTTTCCTTCACCGTTAAAGCAAGTTATAGTTAATTGTGAATACACACATAGGGCAGGTGACCCGGTTTTGGCCATTTTAAGAATTTTTTAGATTTGAGGCTCTATCATTTTACAGTTTTTGGTATCACGGACATATTTCTTGTAAAAAGTGATTAAAGATATATAAATCTAGCCTAAGGATACATTTTTTTTCATAATGATTCACTGGAAAAATAATCCTGTAGAAAAGAAAAAAAAATGGGAATTTGTGCCACTTTTGGCCAGATTTACCCCATTTCTGGCCACAGTCATGTGCCAGTTCTGGCCATCAAAATTCATCAAAAATAAAAAGCAGATAATTCTAAGTAATAAAAAGTTTATTCGAAAATCGCATATTTTACGACCAACAGTCTTTATTTAGAGAAAAATAGCTAACATAATATTGATGACAAATATGAAATATAATATCTCAGCTTGAATTATATTTCTTCTTATTATTTCTTCTTCTTCTTCATCAACCCATATACGCCCACTGCTGAGCACGGGTCTCCTCTACCATTGAGAGGGTTTAGGCCATAGTCCACCACGCTGGCCTAGTGCGGGTTGGCGGACTACACACCTAAGAAATTCCTAAGAACACTTAGGTGTGCAGGTTTTATCACGATGTTTTCCTTCACCGTTAAAGCAAGTAATAATTCAATGTGAATACACACATAACTTTGAAAAGTCAGAGATGTGTGCCTGGGGTTCGAACCCGCGACCATCGAGATTCTCGACCGCGCGCCCAAACCTCGAGGCCATCACAGCTTGAATTAATTCAGAATTCTGGAATTCTGCTTGAATTAATGCTTGAATTTCGATGGAGGCATTATAATCGTAACTCTGAAAATTAATAGATTACTTATGAGTATCAAAATAGCTAAGGAATTAAGGTCAAAAGTGGAGTTCTACGTGCACCACTCTTGGCCAGTCATGTGGCCAAAGATGGGAAAATTCATTCATTTTGGCTCCATTAGTGGCCACTCTCATAATCTCACTTAATAAACAAATAGCGATAAAATATCATTAGTACTATTTAGACAGTGTATTCTTAATGAAGGATTAACATAAACATTAAAGAAATAAGAAGGGTTTAAAAAATAATGATTGATTACTCACCCGCTCGCCTTAGCCTTTTTGCTAAGACTTATAACAATTGACGCTCGTCAAAAAATAATGACTTGTTGGATTGAAGTGAAGTTTGACACATAAAAGCTGTTAACGCTATCAGTTTTACCAATATTAGATATATTTATTCCCGTAAACCTTAGAGTAATATATTTGTCTTTGCCTTAGTTATAACGATTTGAAGTTCTAAATGGCCACAAAGGGGTCGGTGGCCACAACCGGGTCACTTACCCTACCTTGGAAAAGTGTATGCCTGGGGTTAGAACCTGCGACTTTCGAGATTCTTGACAGCGCGCCTAAACCTCGAAGCCATACGTGTTTATTTCGGAATTGATCGGCCATTCTAAATTAGTGTTGTTTTTAATATTACTTGGGATACCTGAAATAACATATCTTTCTATTTCAGTACCAAATTCGCGACAAAGTATTGCTAATGAAGACTTTAGTAGCAATAGCGTTTGTCGTCATCGTGTTTTTCATGCATTCAGTTCCTGAACTTAGTAAGTATCCTAATACAAGCAACTGTAGTTCAATATACGAATTTTTAGGCAAAAGCATTGGCGGATTAACACACACGCCAGTAGGCTATTCGATTTTTCTTACCTTTTTGCTTTTAAATGCTATCGCTTAGGGAAAGTACGACAAAAAAATTGGGTCGAATTTTCCGCCCTAGGCTCCAGCCTAATCAGCCTTCTTGTAAATCCAACCCATATACGCCCACTGCTGAGCATGGGCCTCTTCTACCATCGAGAGGGTTTAGGCGTTAGTCCACCACGCTAGCCGAGTGCAGATTGGCGGACTACACACCTAAGAAATTCCCAAGGACTTTTTTAGGTGTGCAGGTTTCATCACGATGTTTTCCTTCACCGTTAAAGCAAGTGATAGATAACTCATTGCAAACACACACATAACTTGGCGAAGTCAGAGGTGTGTGCCTGGTGTTCGAACCCGCCACGAGATGCTCTTTAATACCGCTTCATCAACATATTTGTATGTTCTTCAGACCGAGTGTCCCTCGGCTGGACGGCGCTGCTGGGCGCCATCCTGCTGCTGACGCTGGCGGACCGCGAGGACCTGGAGCCCATCCTGCACCGCGTCGAGTGGTCCACGCTGCTCTTCTTCGCGGCGCTCTTCGTTCTCATGGAGGTAAGCAGTCTACATAATTATTTATCCATCCATCAGCAAATCGTGATCCACTGCTGGACATAGGTCTCCCCCAATGACTTCCACCGGGATCGGTTGGAAGTTACCTACAGCCAGCGATGTCCCGCGAACCTTACAAGGTCGTTCGACCACGTCTACATATTAGCCTCATTATATTACTAACCTAAAATAGTTAAGAGGTTACCAGATAATTTTCAGGTAAAGCAGATGACGCAGTGATGATGGTTAGGGCGCACAGTCGAGAATCTCATTGGTCGCGGGTTTGAAACCGAGGCACACACCTTTAAAATTCGAAGTTATGTGTGTATTCACAATGAATTATCACTTGTATTAACGTCGAAGGAAAACACCAAGTAGTTTGAAAGCCCAAAACTAATATAAATAATTCTATTTCAGGCTCTATCGAAGCTCGGTTTGATCAAATACATCGGTGGCTTGATGGAGGTTCTCATTTTGAGGGTAGGCGAAGACGTTAGACTACCAGTGGCTCTCATGTTGATCTTGTGGGTAAGTTTACATACATTTTCACGCCTATATCTGTCCAAGATCATATCAACTATTAACATTTTCTTACAGTAACATTTTTGAATAAAATTTTGAGTTGAATATTAAAAAATAAATTTCTAAACAACTATCAAAGACTATTTTAATAAAATTTAAAAAAAATCCTTAGTTGTGTAGTCCGCCAAACGCAATAGGCCAGCGTGGTTGACTAAGGCCCAAACCCTCTCAGTTAGAGGACGCCCGTGCCCAGCAGATAAACGCATATGGGCCAACGATGATAATCATAATTCTCAAGAATCTTCCTTTTCAGGTATCAGGGATGATATCAGCCTTCATAGACAACATTCCACTAACGACTATGATGATTCGAGTTGTAGTCGCAATTGGCTCCAATCCAAATTTGGGACTGCCCCTGTCCCCCCTTATATGGGCTTTGCTCATGGGAGCTTGCTTGGGAGGTAAGATTAGTTTCATACTAATGCCTGTGTCCTTTAAAGTCAAAGTCACATCATTTTTATTTAATCGGAGTTTCACAAGTTTTTTTAAATGGTCACTCTTATTTTTTTTTAAACTATTGCCTTAAAGAAGAGTATATACCTATGTATTTCTAGACCTATTGGGCCAGCTTTGTTTAGTGTCTCGATTTAGGCCTAAATCTCAATTTTGATGAACATACACTGACTACCCGGTGTCCAGAACTCCAAATATGCAAAACGTCAAAGATCTTCAAATGGAATATTTTTAAATAACATTTTATTTACTATTCGATAAATGGACTATTCGACACAAAAATAATTTATCAACTCAAACCTATAATTCTCCGAGAAAAGCACGTTCAACCAAAAATAATCCTTTCAGTTTTATTCGTATTGATATCGATAAGTAGTCATTACAATTCTAAATTTCAATCTATTCCTACCAAGTACTTTCTTTTAATGAATGTTTTTCTATTTGCAGGTAATGGTACCCTAATTGGGTCCAGTGCTAGCGTGGTGTGTGCAGGAGTCGCCGAGCAGCATGGATACAAATTCACATTTTCCAGGTTCTTCAAAATAGGTTTTCCCATCATGATTGGGCATTTGGTTACAGCTTCCATCTATTTACTGATCAGCCATTGTGTCTTTAGCTGGCACTGACCTTGGATAAAGAGGATTGAAGTGTTTGGCCTCATAAGTTGGTTTTTAAAAATTTGTTTTTGAAATTTTGATGAGGGCTATGGAAAGAACTGAACTAAGGGGCATTTCACGTGAAGCGGACAGGGAAAAAAGTGAGGTTCTGAAAATCGTTCATATTCGGCCCATTTATACTACTAGTAGGAATGAATGTGGACACAAAATATTTTTTTTGTATATTAAATATTTCACAAGTTATGGGCTTCTAAAGAATTGCCGGAATTGAAATATCAATTTTTTAAAAGTCGTTTATCGTATTTAACACATTTACAATAAAATATTTAACATAGCGATGTATATTGGAAAAATACTGTTCTTTTTAATGATGAAATAAAATTTAAAAAAATATATTTTTTTCATGTCCTAAACCGGAAGTAAACTTTTCAAACCTGAATTTCAGTCACTTCGGCCGCTTTTTTTTCCTTCATTTTTTTCCCAAATATAGCTTAAAGTGTACTCAAAATACACGAGAAAATTGAAAATGGAATCTTTATAAGTCTCGGAGTTAGAATAATTAATGTACCATCGCGTCGCATTGGGCGTGATATCTGACGCTTTTAAGGTCGAGTATTTTGCGCGATATTGCATTAAAACTCGCAACTTTATTAAAATTTTATCTCGTTTCAGCGTATTTTAGCTCTAAAAAAGATATGGAATAAGTATTATTAATAACAAAATCCAGTATCAGTAGTTTTTGCGTGGAAGAGTAACAAACATATATTTCATTCCATAGTCTTACAAATTTTTGCTTAAATAATATTAGCAGACTATATATATTAATATTATGTCATCATCATCATCATCATCATCGACATCAACAATCCATATGGGCACGGGTCGCCTCTACCATTGAGAGGGCTTATGCCATAGTCCACCGCTGGGCTAGTGCGGGTTGGCGGACTACACACCTAAGAAATTCCTAAAAACTTTTAGGTGTTCGGGTTTTATCATGTTGTTTTCCTTCACTGTTTTGTTAAGCCAGTGATAATTCAATGTGAATACATACATAACTTCGAAAAGTCATAGATGTATGCCTGGGGTTCGAACACGCGACCATCGAGTTTCTCGACCGCGCACCGAAACCTCGAGGCCATCACTGCTGTAATATTATGTACTTAACCCAAATATAAATTAATAAAATATTATAAAGAATAAAATCATTTTAAGAAAGTAGTAGATAAAAATATTATTTGCGAAACATGATAACGCAATCTGCAGCGTAAGTAAGTAAGTAAGTAGTAAGTAAGTCTTCCTTAAAATGTTTTTATTCTTTAATAATATTTTATTAATTTATATTTGGGTTAAGTACATAATATTAATATATATAGTCTGCTAATATTATTTAAGCGAAAATTGGTAAGAATATGGAATGAAATATATTTTTGTTACTCTTCTACGGAAAAACTACTGATTAAATTTTAACTGATTAATATTACTTATTCCATATTTTTTTTAGAGCTTAAATACGCTGAAACGAGATAAAATTTTAATAAAGTTGCGAGTTTTAATGCAATATCGCGCAAAATACTCGACCTTAAAAGCGTCAGATATCACGCCCAATGCGACGCGATGGCACATTAATTATTCTAACTCCGAAACTTATAGAGATTCCATTTTCAATTTTCTCGTGTATTTTGAGTACACTTTAAGCTATATTTGGAAAAAAAATGAAGAAAAAAAAAGCGGCCGAAGTGACTGAAATTCAGGTTTGAAAAGTTTACTTCCGGTTTAGGACATGAAAAAAAAATATTTTTTTAAATTTTATTTCACCATTAAAAAGAACAGTATTTTTCCAATATATATTGCTATGTTAAATATTTTATTGTAAATTTTTTAAATACGATAAACGACTTTTAAAAATTGATATTTCAATTACGGCAATTCTTTAGAAGCCCATAACTTGTGAAATATTTAATATACAAAAAAAATATTTTGTGTCCACATTCATTCCTACTAGAGGTATAAATAGGCCGAATATGAACGATTTTCAGAACCTCACTTTTTTTTCCCTGTCCGCTTCACGTGAAATGCCCCCTAAGCAAGTTGGATTATGAAATCAAAGCTTTATAGCAATGTCGGTACTTCTATAGAAGCCCAAAAGCGGTACACGTTAATTGTGTAATGTCTAGTTTAGGGCTTCCCAAACTGTGCGTCAACATCCGAGGGGCGTCGCGACGCGATCGGCAAACATTCGCTGTCCGTATTTTTCTGATAACCTCATATTACGCTAACTACTGCTGTTTTTATTTCCAGTAAAGTAGGTAGTTTTGATGATGGGGGGGGGGGGGGTGCGTCGCAAGAAAAATAATAATTCTGTAGGGCGTCATAGTGTAAATAAGTTTGGTAACCCCTGGTCTAGTTTATAGTATTCTGGGATCAGGATATTCTCATTTAAGTATGTTATGTCAAATCGGTTTTGTTGGAAGATTAAAGCCCTAAAGATTACTAATCGGATTTTGGGCCTCTATGGAAGTACCGCCATTGATTTTTACCAACTGGCTCGAAAATAAAACAATCAGGTGCAGTGATGACACTTTTTATGTCAAAATAATCTGCCCCAGAACAGTTGAATAAGACTAGAAAGGAAATGTGAGCATGCTGAGCGTGCCGAACCTACGATTACACTGTCATATGTTTGACACACACGCTTCTTAGTAATTCATTTCGTGTTATATCAACACTTATAAATGTGTGACAACCAATAGCAGGCCTTCATGTTTGTTTAAAATTATCATTGGTCGTATGATCGTGGTAGAATGAACAGGTGACAGACAAGCGGCGACACTCGGCCACGTACAAAATAATGTCTGTTTCCCTTCTAATCTTATTCAGCTGTTCTGAATTAAAGTAGTTTTCGTTACTGAAGATTTTAAGGCAGATTATCATTTTTTACATAAATCAATCTAATAAATCGAATTTAGTATTAAACCCGGCCATACTAATGTATGCATATTAATTCTCGAATTTATAAAATTGTAAATAAGGTACCATGAATAAAATGGAATAGATAATATAGAATATAAGCTTTATTTTTTATAAGATATAAAATTTATTATTTTTGGTATATTAAATACTCTGGATTCAGTTGCTGAATTGGGCAGTTTTATTGAGTTTCTACATACTCAATACCAGCACGATGTGTAGAAATACACTCAAAAAAACTGCCATAAACTCTCATACATCGCTTTGGCCGACCCAGGAATCGAACCCTGGACCTTTAGAACGTAGGTACGGCACATACTTGCGCCGCGAAACCACGAGGCAGTGACAAATACGTTGAATTTAATATTACTGCAGTATTTACTTTGTAAAATAGATGAATTACTATTTTTTAACCTGTATATAGGTGTACCTACTACATAAGTGTCTAATAAAACAATTTCGTGTAAACTAAAAAAAGATTTACCAAACAAACCAAGAAAAACGACGATTAATAAAAATTGTTGTCAATAAATATTGTTACATAAAAAAATCTATTGTTTTATTTGTATTCTTTTCATAATCATCATCATCATCATCCCATACGTCTCACAGCTGGACTCGGACCTCCTCTACAAAAGAAGGGTTTAGGCCTTAGTCCATTCTAGCCTAGTGCGGGTTTATCTAACACCAGAATCCTTTCTCATCTCATATAATTTTTTCTAGGATAACATCTCATCCAAAACTTTAAACGAAATAATATTAATTTAATTATTGAAAATAAAATGTCAAATACATCACATCGATTCAGTCATTTTAAAATTTAGATTACTACCCTGTTCGGAAGGCAGTCATCACTAGAGAAGAACGGACAAGAAACTCTTGTGTTGCTCTTATCCAATAAAGAAATAATTTTTGATACAAAACAACATCTTCCAAATTAGAACAGCTCATTGATTCAATCAAAAGCTATTGTAGGTTTTTAACCTTAACCATTCATTATACTTAACCCTTAATTTGGCAAAGTATAAAATGCAGTAAAAAGCTTTTTCTTTTGTTGTAATTGTAATTGATACACATAAACGAGTGTTGTCAGACATCTGTTTTATATTTTCTTCTAAAAATAGATAGTGTTGAAAGTAGATAAAAATAATAAACCATGTTATTTCTGCAATTTTTTAAACATAATTTTTTTTTCAAATTTCATGTATGCCAGGGCATACATTGTCAAATTAAGGGTTAAAAAGGGGTAAAAAATAAAATGAGATTTTTTTAATAGTGTATATTAATGTCAAAAGCATAATCTTGTAAAAGTATATAAATTGTTATTCATATCAATATTAAATGTATTTTTTGTCATTTGCTTAATTATTAGTAGTGTTAGTAGAACCTATATTACTATCTACCCGCATTGGACAAGTTTGGATGTGCAGACTTTGGCATTTATATATATATGGGTCAATCAACTTTTAAATGTACCATCAATGATAGATTTTATATATAATTTTTTTTTTCTTAAATTTGTATATTTTATACGTATTTGTTGTTGATAATTATTTATATTTAAGGAATTCAAATAGAGCAGAACAATTTATGGTAAATTTTACTCAAAAATTCACATGACTATAATTAAGATAGTCCCTTGGACATTTAAAAATTCAGTCAAATTGTTAATTTACTTTTAAATTTTAGAATCATATTTGAATAACCTTACTGTTCTTTTAAAGTAAAAATGACGATAATGTGTCTTTAGGAGATAAGAAAAAAGTGGTTGTCCAGTGGACATTTACGTTTGTCCATAGGAAATACTCGGGTGTCCAAAGGGGATTCTATGATGAAAATCGCCTGTATTTCTTCTTTTATGTAATAAAAAAACAACTATTTGAAAATAATTATCAGTATTATAAGATAAAATATTAAATAATTCAGACAACGATCTTGGATGTCCAAGGGACTGGTGGTGATATTTATTAGTCTTTCCGCTCCCTGGTAATAAATATTAATATTTTAAATTCGGTTTTACGCGCAGTTAAAAATATACATTAAATGGAATATATTCCACTTTAATTTACTATCATATATAAAATAATTACGTTTTTGTGCTGGTTGTCCAGTGGACACACAATAAAGCCACGCTCTTTTTCAAAATACACTTGGTCGTCTGGCGCCGCGGCAAAGATGAAATCAAAATCACGGCTGGATGAGTGTTGTCACGAAATAAATCGACTTGAGTTCCAAGCAGTAGTCACGCCATATATGTTTGAATTTTGGAACTTTTTTACCGTTGTCCGGTGGAAGTCAGTATAATAAAATTTAATAGGGACAAAAATAAACATGCAAAAAGGTCGTTAAAATTTTAAAGCAATCAAAAGCTATTTGCTAGCATCATAGTAGATATTGTAATAAATAATTATGTGCAAGTGTAATTGATTGCCATATATAATTTTTTTGAAAAAAATAATGTTTCATTGTACTAACCTACTGGGGGACAAATTTACATAGTACTGACAGGACAGATAAAAGTTGATTGACCCATATATGATTTTACTAAATATATATTCGGATTCCCTGAGATTTATCTCCATAGTATATTGAAAAAAAGGTGAAGGCAACTGTCATATACATGTAAAAAGACCGTGATCGAAAACCAAGACTGGCAATAGTAACGTTGATTACAAACACATCAGATGTTAAAAATAACCAGATGTTTATATAGAAGCAAAGTCCAGATCCCCTTTTAAAATTTCGAATAATCTTAAAGCCTTAAATCTTTTTTAAAGGATTTTGACACACAAATATAGCCTGACCCCACAATAAACTATAAACTAGACATTACACAATTAACGTGTAACGCTTTCAGGCTTCTATGGAAGTTCCTTCACTGAAAATAACCCGAAAAAATGAAAATTTCCACGTTTTTTTAATCACCGCATACACATAAGTACTTATGGTTGTTATTTTTTATTTTTCGTTGAGATTTTTTGAAACTCAACGTGTTTCGAATAACAGCATCTTTTACCTGTCTTGGTTTACGATCACGGTCTTTTAAAAATAAAAAATAATTAGGTATATAACCATAATTTGACTTATAATAATATATACTACTGGAAAAAATTAAAGGATCAAAAAATAAATTCAATTTTTTTGCCGATTTTCAACAGGTCGTAACTTTGAGAAAAATGATCGTTCACTAAATTTAAAAAAAGGAAATTGTAGCTCCAAGTGTCTAGTTTTTGGATTAATGCATTAAAATTTTATAGCATAAGCAGATTTTGAGTGATCTTAGGAAAACCAGCAACAAAAAAAAATCAATGTTTTTTGTGTTTCTTTTTTGTATATACGGGCGTGGAAAAAAATGTTCTTGAGTAACCACTTTAATGATCGGATACTTTGTTTATTTAGCTTTAATTTCTTTCTTTTAACACCTCGATACGTTTAGTTTTCGCGGATATATCAGTATTCAAAGGGAAAAGGATCCTTTTGTCTTTATTTATCGATATCTCCGCAACCAATAATTGCACACCAAGTTAAAGGTGCATTTTAAGAACTTAAATAAATATCCTTTAACGCCCAGTTATTGTTTTATCGAAAAAACAAGAATTCTTTTTATCACATGAATTTGAAAATGCAACAAAAAATGGGCTTTGGGTTTCTTTTTGGAAAATCAAGCGCTGGATCTAAAATATTGTGAAAACCAATAATGTTAAGTGTACGTTTTACAGTTCAATATGTCCACAAAAACCCTACAAAGTGCCAAATTAATCCATCCAGTCGTTTTTATGTTTCACTCGATCAAATTTTTGAACAAATTAAAAGATCACATTTTTGCTCTGTAAAGCTCATAATTTAAGAAATGAAAAATGTTTATTTTTTAAAGCTTTTTCCACGTTTCTGTTGAACGAATTTGTTCTTCTGGGGCTACTTAAGCAAATTTAATAAACCAACGCCCAACCCATTCAATATTTCGTCAACTCGGAATTGGTTGTTCAATAATTCCCTAATCGCACACAATAGCAACAACGTGCAATATTAGCGTTAGTGACTTGAATTTCTTCAAGTTGCCCCAGAACAACAAATTCGTTCAACAGAAACGTGGAACAAGCTTTAAAAATAAACATTTTTCATTTCTTAAATTATGAGCTTTGCAGAGCAAAAACGTGATCTTTTAATTTTTTCAAAAATTTGATCAAGTGAAACAAAAAAACGGCTGGATGGATTAATTTGGGACTTTGTAGGGTTTTTGTGGACATATTGAACTATAAAACGTACACTTAACATTATTGGTTTTCACAATATTTTCGATCCAGCGCTTGATTTTCCAAAAAGCCACCCAATGTCCATTTTTTGATGCATTTTCAAATTCATGTGACAAAAAGAATTCTTGTTTTTTCGATAAAACAATAACTAGTCGTTAAAGGATATTTATTTAAGTTCTTAAAATGCACCTTTAACTTGGTGTGCAATTATTGGTTGCGGAGATATCGATAATTAAAGACAAAAAGATCCTTTTCCGTTTGAATACTGATATCTCCGCGAAAACTAAACGTATCGAGGTGTTAAAAGAAAGAAATTAAAGCTAAATAAACAAAGTATCCGATCATTAAAGTGGTTACGCAAGAACATTTTTTTCCACGCCCGTATATACAAAAAAGAAACACAAAAAATATTTTTTTTTTTTTGTTGCTGGTTTTCTTAAGATCACTCAAAATCTGCTTATGCTATAAAATTTTAATGCATTAATCCAAAAACTAGACACTTGGAGCTACAATTTCCTGTTTTTAAATTTAGTTTACGACTATTTTTCTCAAAGTTACAACCTCTTGAAAATCGTCAAAAAATTTGGATTTATTTTTTGATCCTTTAATTTTTTCCAGTAGTGTATATATAACAGCCTCTTGTTTCCATAATCGAATTTTGTACGAGCATAGAAATAGAAAAAATTGTATTTCTATTGACAGAGTGAAAAAGAGTCGAGTTTTACATATTATTATTGGCTACCTACTGAAATTATCGGTACAACTGTAACTCAAGTCGACCATCGTCACATTCCATTCGCCAAAGCATATTTTTAGATTTGTCGGTAGCGCGACAATTAATTTCCTATATCATTGACGTCATTGGTTTAAAACAGTGCGATAACTACTATACATTGTTAATAATACATATTTATACAATGCGATAGCAACATGCAAATCGCCTTGACAATTGGTCACGCAAGCTGCTGCATAAAACCTTACTTTTCGATATTGTGTGTTTAGTCACCGTCCATTTTAACAGTGGATGTACTTCTATAAAAACCCAAATACTTTGCTTTTCCGAAAGATATCTTTAAGCTGTAAATATTTATTTAATTAAAGCCCTTTGACAAATGAATCCTGACAAAATATCTTGAATCTTGATCCCACAATAAACAATTATAATCTATACAGTACAAAACGTGTGTCGTTTTTGGGCTTCTATGGAAACACTGCCATTTTAACAGTGAAGAAAAACATCGTGAGAAATCTATACCCAAATGAACTTAGACATAAATTCGCTAAATATTGGGAGGTTTTACCCAAAAACGGGAGGTATAGTATACAGAATGTATTCAGATCGTGATCGAAAAGTGATGCAAATAAAAGCTACGATGATTACAAACCCATTGGCGTTAAAAAATCCCGACAAAAAATAAAAAAATTGACGTTTTTCTATCAATATATCAATGTATATTTTTTTATTTGTGATCTCCATTTTTTTTAAATCACTTTGTTTGTATCCACAGTAGCTATGACCTGCCTTAGCTTTCGATCACGGTTCGCATAAACCTTAGGTACATAAATTACATGAAACAGAATATAAAGACAAAGATGCTCAATTAATTCCAGACACCGATTTCTTTTCACGATAGCGAAATATCGTGCCAGAATTATTAATAACTGCAAATAAATAATTAGGTACAGCATATCGAAGCGTGCAAGTCTGTTATAATTGCATGATCTTCGTGACCTTAAAATATAGATATGGTATTGCATATATCACAAAATCTTACTCAAGAACTGAATTGTATGGCACAAACAGGAAAAATATTATTTTAGCCTCTAAATCTCCATTTTCGTCCCTTCTTGTCACTTGATTTTTGATATCCAGATCTTGTGTCTATCCAAAGTAATTTTCAAGACACTAAAATTATGACGAAACTTGAATTGTCCAAAATTATTTCTTGTTTATGTTAGGTCTTTCTATTACAGAGTAGTAGGCTATAGTCTTGGTCTAAATTGATTAATAGCCCTTATCTTCTACTGTGTTGTCCTTCTCTATAAAAGAGATGACTTAGGACTTGGTCTACTAGCAAAGTGCAGGCTGTAGGCTCTCTTAGTCCTCTAGGACAACCTAGAATTTCTTTAGAGCTTCTAGATTTCGTCACAATGTTTTCCTTCTCCGTAGTACTTGATATTTTGCACTTCACAAAGGCGCTATATGAAATATTTATGTACAAAGTAATTATCTATGAATTACTATATTAAATATAGTTGTACTATATGAGCTCTTTGATAATATAAAATAAAATTAAAGCCATTTTAAGTGCCAGGTAACTCAACATCTATCACCTAAAATAATTTCTTAAACTATTTTTATATAATATGGTTTTCTGGTAAAGATATATTAAAGGATCAGTAGCAGTACTTCCATAGAAGCCCAAAGTTCAAAAAGCCTTATAAAATCCGGAAAATAATCTTTAAGCTTTAAATCTTTACATAGGCAACTTGAAATATTAATGAGAATATTTTGAGCCCACAATAAACTATAAACTAGACATTACACATAATATAAAACACTTTTACGCTTCTATTGAAGTATGGCCACTGTGAAGGAAGACAATTAATGTATTTTTATCTGGACCATCTTTTATACAGGAGCCTCATATTTATATTGCTTTCTATATAACAGTATTAACTAGTAAACAATGCCTCTCCTATGTTGTGGTATAAAACCAATATATATTCAAAGATGCTCTTAAATATCCCCTAGAAATAGTATTTAATATTAAATATATCTTTACCAGACCACCTCTTACAAGCTAAAGGAAGAAAAGCGTTGTTCACAAACCAAAAGCCTTAACCTTTAAACCAGTGTAAATGATTAGAAATTGAGCATTTGTTTGAGTAAAGTGAATCTAAAATATAGATTTTATTAATAATCTTCCGTACATGTCATAAATTGGTAATTTAATAATTTGGTAAATTTAGTAATTTTTCATTTAGCAAAGTAACATTATAAGAACATTACTAAGTTTTAAAATATCCAACATATATCCTAATTAGAAAATGTTACAACAAATGCTATTAGAATAATTTTTAGTTAATCTTGTATGGTTATAATACCAAGACGTCTTTTTATCAATTCAACAAAAATATTCCACGGACAATATCCCCTAGTATCTATGGCACATTCTTTCAATTCCAACAGTGTAAATTCAGGTGGATACTTTAAGGACAGTCGATATCCTTTTCTCATTCCATCCGTACTTTGGTATACATACTCAGTTTTTAACAAATATTCATTATTATCAGTATCCAACCACTTTTGGAAGACAATTTTACCCCCAGCCGGGGTAATTTCATACTGGTGACGTAGAGTATACGGTTTCACTCCAATTAAATTTGCTAATGTGTACATGTTAGCATCGTGCCCCATAAGGAATACCACTTTAGGAGCGTCGTCTTTGAGGAAAAAATCAGACATGTACCGTAGAAGTGGCATGGCGACATCTTTTGCTACGGCTGTAGTATTAAATATAACATTATGATATCCCCTGCTTAAGTCTATGATGGAGTTCCATTTTTCCTCATCAGTTAAGAGGCCCCAGGCAACCTCCTTCGAATGATATCCTTCATAATTTTCCATTATAAAAGAATCAATAGCAGACTTACTGATTTTCAACGGTCCTGACAAGTTTGGCTTAGCCCCAGCTGCGATAAAAGGCTCATTCTTGTCTGTTTTTAAATCACACTTGTTTTCTTCAAGACACATCTTGGAATGCTCATAATCTAATATCTTATCAATGCGGTCATAGCAGCTTTTCAGTGATAAGTACCGTAGTTTCCTTAGCATTTGGTCCAAGGCTTCTTGTTTAAATGCTGTTGTCTTATTGTGTATGATTGGGCTGAAAACTGGATCACTGTCCGTTTGGGAGTGCACTGTTACGTTGCATCCTGGGAAGCCGCTTTCAACGAATGCTCTGGCTGATGCCACGGTCCTCTGGGCGGTATTGGCGTAGACATACAGGTCCTGCTCTGTAGGACACTGGTCATTGAGGAGCTTTTCCTTTTGAAGCCATTGGGCGAAGAACGCTCCCATAAATCCCTCGAGCAACGCTCCTTTTGCAGTAAGATAGCCACGTTTATCCTTCCATACTGGCCATGGCTTGGGAGTCATTAACTCCAGATTTTTAGCCAAAGGCGTTCTCACATTATGCCTACTTAGTATCACAACTTGTTTTAAAACTAGCTCACAGTAACAGTTAGGTAATAAAAAAAGAAATAAAATGTATCGTATGTCCATATCGGACGACACGGCTTTAAGAATAAACCTTTGATCTGCATATGTTCAATGTCATAATATTTGAAAGTGTGTATTATGTAATGTATATAAATAAAAACAACAATATAACCTCAAATTTCGGTGATTATACCCAGTTTACTTACGTTCGTCGCATTTTCCCGCCAACTCATACGTAATGCTGTGGAAATTGCTAAGGTCATTTAAAATGATTAACGATGTGACGAAAACAAGAAAAATGTACCATCACCAAATCAACAAGACAATTGACATTTGACGGACAAGTGACAACTGACAATTTGACTCTTCAGTTTGTAGAGATAGTTACATTTTAAAAATTAACAAATAGGAACTAAAGTATTACTATAATGATAAACCATCACACACGTGCAAAACTAAATATAAATAAATTTGGTATATCTCAAATATTAAAACTGTTGCATATCGATTTTTATTTTAGGTGGACCGACGATTTGGTAAAAATCCCGGGAAGCCGCTGGATGCAGGCCGCTTCCAATAAAGCGCTTTGGAAGTCTCTGGGGGAGTCCTATGTCCAGCAGTGGACGTCCTTTGACTGATGATGATGATATAGATTTTTGATCAACGCCAAAACATATATTTTATAGTGACTTACTTTGTAAACTAGATTTGTAAAATAATATTTTCATTCGAAAGTTGGTTTCAAATCTCAGGAATATAAGGCGCCCCATACACCTACAATAATATTGCACAATCTTTTTATTGTTCAATAATATTGAACACCCCCTTTGATTCCAGACGTTCAATAAATTCTGTCAATAAAATTGACTAACCAGTCTGATCAATATTTTCGTGCGAGCAACATGTCTGACGACGGAGTTTTGGCGGCAGCCACGCTGGTGATTTTGTTGAAAAGAAAAAAAAAAGAAATATATTGCGCAGTATTAAGCCTACACAGCGCAATAAAAAAATAATGCACAATAAAAATTAAGCTCCCTCAATCTTTTGTTCAATCACTGCGGAATGTTTCAATATTATCCCTACACGTTCAATAATATTGTACAATCAGAACATTGTGCAATATTATTGAAGGTGTATGGGGCACCTAATGATTCTTATTTATTTTTCCTTTATAATCCTTTTATCAGAAGCTAATGCAGTCCCATTAATGAGCCAGTAAAATATTTTAAACATTAGATTTAGTCTGTAAAAAACATGTATGATATTTTATTATTTTTTTATTAGGTATATATTTTTTTACAAATGAAACAATTGTGAGTATGAATGTGGCCTTGGTGACGGTGACCTAGACCATATTTTTTTTATTGCCCTAATCTCCTGTTATCCCTTTATACTATGCTCCCTCCAGAAATTCGTCGTCCCACCTCCATGAAGACTCCTCTTACCCTCACGTTCTCTCTTTTTGTGCATATTTTATCCAAATTTATTAAGGTGAATGGGATTAGACTATAAAATGTACATTGTCCTAGTTTGTGTATACCTAATACTGTTGTTATTGTTCTGTGTGGTGTTGGTTTAGGATATACTACTCAAAAATGAGTTTGTCTTTGTTTGTTTCAGATTCGGGTCAATTTGAAAGTAAAATATAAAATGCGCTCGATTTTATTTATTTCCGATAATTTTTATTTACCTACTTGACGCTGGCAGAGTTGCGTTAAGTTATAACGCAAGGGTCATTATTAAAGAAAGAAAAAAAAAACAATTGTGAGTATCCAAAAATATATTTAAAATGTTAATTTGTAATGTAAGCATTGTGTTAGGCTTCCTTTGCATGTCAATAACTCAACAACATACCAGAATTTATCATTTCCCCACAGAAACTCATAATTTTAAGTTCGTTCACGTTTATGTTCTTCAGAACTGAATATATAAATACTCGTTATTATTAAGTATCGAAAAAATTAAATACTGAAATAAACATATTTACACTGGACTTAAACATTATTTATGAAACTCACCATAGTTCAAATCTTCTTAACGTATCATTAAGTAAAGCTTCAAAATCATCCCAAAGGCAAAATCCATTTCTATCTATCGGGCAGTTCTTCATTTCCATCACCAATATTTGTGGTGGGTGGTCCAAGTCCAGTTCAGAGCCTTGTCTTAGTTGCAGCCACGACTGATAAATATACTCAACTTTTAAATAATATTTAAAACCATCTGTCCATCTCTGAAAAACTAGTTTCCCTCCAATCGGAAAAGGTTCATGCTGGTTCGGTAATTCAAATGCTTTGAATCCCAAAGCGTGTATCAAACAATTAATGCTTGCATCATGACCTACTATCATTGAAAACTTTTTACTCATTCCTCCGAGGAACATTCCTGCCATATATTCAAGTAGAGGCTTCGTCAAATCCTTAGATGCTGTAGTCAAATTGAATCTTACGTTTTGGTTCTCTCTAACAACTTTAGTTAGTAACTCCCATTGCTGGGGTTCAATAATAGTACCCCAAGCAATTTCATTCAATGGTTTACCGTCATAAAAACTCATAACAAAGACGTCTATAATATCATTAGCTATTGATAATGGTCCTCTAATATCTGGACTTCGACCTACTTCATACAATATCGTATTTTTATCTTTACACAAATCACAGTAATTTTCAGTAATGCAGACTTGAGATTTATTTAAATCAGTAATTTCATTCAGGATAGCATAAGCTGGTTTCAAATGATCTTCTTCTGAAATGATTTTCTCATTCATTTCTGCGATGACTGCTTCGGCGTATAGCATAGAAGTATTTTGTATAGCAGCGTTGAATATAGGGTCCCAAATAATGTCATGTCTGTAATGTATTGGTGTGTCACAATTAGGAAACGCTCCTTGGATAAAAGCAAGTGCAGTGTCAACTGTTCTCCCCAAGGAATTTGCGTAGATATATATTTCTTCTCCAGGGCAGCCTTCGATTAATCCTTCAGCTCTCATCCATTCAGAGAAATATCTTCCCATTTCCCTTTCCATACGCGCTCCTTTACCAGTCAAATGGCCTGGAGGTCTGTCGAATTCCGGCCATTTTTTCGGTGTAATTTTTTCTAAATGTCTTGACAAAGGCGTCCGTATATTATGCCGGCCTAAAGCCACAACTCCAAGCAATTTAAATTCTTCCGCAACCACACTTGTAAATAAGAAATATAAAATCACAATCATTATGTGTTCCTTATCACAGAACAGTGGCAATGTTCGTTGACTAATGATTAAAGTAGTAATATATAGTTCATGGTTCATTTAATTCGCAGTTACTAAGTTGCTATTGTATATTTATATGATAAGTATGTTTGTCTGTAACGTATTAAAGTCAAGATAGCTAAATTTAAGATAAAAAATTAAACATTGTTGGGATATCACTGCTTTTTTTTTACGGCCCCGTGACGCAGTTAGCTAGACACCAGCTAGCGCAACGAGAGCCCTCAGGTTCGATTCCCGCACAGAGACAATTTTTCGTGTGACCCACAAATATTTCTTTCGGGTCTGGGTGTTTGTGAGACCAAAAAGTCTCTCGTAGTTTCTGATATCCACGACACTGGACTCTTATCCTAGTGTGGGGTCAAAACTATTTAGACTGTTCGGAGTATTTATTTTTTAGTCCAGCCATCTTTCGCAAGTCATATGATGCGAGTCTCTTGCCATCTATTGAGCCCGGCAATCGGACCTGGGACCTCTTAATCCAACGGCTATTATTTATTTATTTATTTTTTAAACTCTTTATTGCACACAAAGAAATAATATACAAATCAAATAAACAAAGAGAAAGAAGTACAATTGGCGGTCTTATCGCACAAGGCAATTTTTTAGAGACAACCATTAGATGGACAAGAAGAAGTGATAGATGGGAGGGTAGAAGTGTGTACAATAAAAATAAATATATTAGGTACATACTTACATACATACATACAATACATCCATCCATACATACATGCATACATACATACATACATACATACATACATACATACATACATACATACATACATACATACATACATACATACATACATACAAACATAAATACATACAATTATTTTTCTTGAAAAGCCTGACAGAAGTAGTGATCTTTCACAAGTCTTTTGAATTGAGACAGTGTTTGAGCACGTCGTACTTGGACTGGTAGCTTTTACTTAAACAAGACAATAATATGAGATTAGTTCACGTAAATGTTAGTGTTGTTTATCCAATTAGAAGTGTAATTACTAACAATCAAAGCATTACGTAAGGCAAATTCACAATTATTTCAACAAAAGTATGCAAATGTCGTAAACCGTCTTATTGTTACGTAAGCATAATTTAACCCGTTGTAATTCTTTTTTATTTAAAAATTAAAGATAAAGTTTTGTATAAAATCGGAAAAAGAAAAAAATATCCGCGTCCCATTCCGCGATGTCATAAAAACTCCTTGACTGAACACTATTATACTTATCAATAAATACATAACTTATTGCTTAAGTAAAACTTGAATGACCCCAAAAGTAATCATTTATTAACTAGTAAAAGTGTCCCAACTTTTCCTGGGAATAATCTATTTTTCACTCGACTTGACCTAATAATAAATAAATAATTACACCCAACAACCACTCACATAGTTCTGACCCCACACTAACATCCAAGTCTTGTGTCGTGTAACACGTAATTACAAAATTCCACATATTCAGAATCATATATCTACAAAATAAATCTAAAAATATATTGATTAGGTTAAAAAGTTGTAATAAAAAAACCTTTATTTTAAATCATTTAATACTTGCACAAAATCATTCCACAGACAGAACCCGTCATTATCAATTTTACAACCTTTTAATTCCATTAAAACTCTTTCTGGCGGATTGTAAAAGTTTAGTTCAGCGCCATCTCTCAACTGAGTCCAGGATTCATAAATGTATTCTATTTTCAGAAAATCCGAAGTACTATTCGTCCATTTTTCGAATACCAACATCCCGCCAATTGGAAAAGGTTCGAATTGACTCGGTAAAACATACGGCTGAAAATCAAAGGCTTTGATAATAGGATTTAAATTTGAATCATGACCCATGAGTAGCGTAAATTTCCTATTAGAATTAGTATCCAAAAATATGTCTGACATGTATTTTATTAAAGGTCCTGCAACATCCTTTGCAGCAGTAGTCAGGTTAAATCTAACGTTTTGATTTTCTTGAGATATCTTTGTCAAAACTTCCCATATTGCAGGCGAAGTGATTTCACCCCACGCAATGTCTTTCTCTGGCTTTCCGTCGTAATAACTCATAATGAAAGAGTCTACAATACTATTTCCTATTTTCAGCGGTCCTTTGATGTCTAATTCTTCGCCAATTTTGAAATAAACTGTGTTTTTCACTTTGGAAAAGTTGCAAACGCCTTGCTCTTTGCAAATGCGCGATTGATTTAAGTCTATTATCCTACTTAGTTCGTTTAGTGCGTCGGTTAAGTCTAAAGCATTGATTTTCTCTTCCATTTCTTTTGTCACTTGTTTTTTGAATTCAGCAGAAGTGTTATGAACGACGGGGTTAAAAACTGGGTCCATTTCTTCAGTATTTAAGTGAAAGACTGTAACATTGCAGTCTTTGAAGGCAGATTTAGCGAATGCTTTCGCTGTGTCTTTTGTTCTAGGTTTAGTATTTGCATAGATGAACACCGAATCTCCTTCTGGACAACTATCGGACAGCAAATCTTCATAAACCATCCATTTTTGGAAGAATTCAGCCATCTGTGACTCAAGTAATTCTCCTTTTTCGGTTAGAAGAGCGACTCCCTTATCCCACTTCGGCCATTCCTTCGGCGTGAAATCGCGAAGGTTTTCGGTTAACGGCGTCCGCACATTATGTCTGGATAATGCGAGCACTGAGTTTAACTTCAAATCGTTTGGTATAGCATCACATAGGCCTATTAATATCACTGTAATTAACAACATTCTGTGTAGAAAACACGTTTCGAATGATTGAAGAGAACTGTCTCACTGGTTCCACTGCACTAAGATTGAGGCAATAGAAAATCTTCTATTTAAAGACTAGCAACGTCCTTTGAACAATTGAATAGAAATATGACTAAGATCTATCTACGTGGATTTACAACGTACACGCACACGAAACACGATTTGTACTGAATGGATTTTGCACTGATAGCTAGTTTCATCAGCGAGCGATAAAATAGGCCTCGTTTCACACCGAACAGTAACTTTACGAGGTATCATTTAAATGCTGGTTAATTTACCAACTTGTCTTGTTTTCTCAAACGGCGCTGTACAGTCATCATCTTCATCAGCACATATCTAATTTGATGTGGCTTAGATCATTCTTCATTATCAGCCAGCACAAGACTCCTTTGCAACTGAGAGGGTTTAGGTCTTAATCCACCAAACTGGCTTAGTGTGGGTTGACGGACAACACACCGAAGAAATTTAGCAAGAATTTTAAGTGTGCAGGTTTCGTCACGATGTTTTCGAATCAAAACAATCCTTTATCCTTTCTCATATTGTATGTATAATTACTCAAAAAGAATAAATAAAATGTTACTTACAAACTTAAAAGTAGTCAGGACCTAAAATACCACTTTGGTCTATTATTAGGATCGATCTAAAGTTACATTTAAAGAGTTAATAAAACCCAAAAGCTTTACATGTTAATTATTGTGTAATGTCTACAATGTCTATGTTTACAGTGCTTCATTGTAAGGTATTGTAAATATTTATATATCAAATTGCTTTTCATTAATTAAGTTGCTTTATTATTCGGTGTTTTGTAACAAACTGTGCTTTTAGACTTCTATGAAAGTACAGCATTTGCATGTTAGGATCGACCAATCGACGCTACACAACATTTTAATTGAAATCAAATAATATATTATAACTAGTAATATAAAAATATTTCGGTGTAATAGAAGGAAACGATAGTTTTTAAACAGCCCATCGTAACGATGAAATCATTCAACGATTTAATTGAAAAACAAACGTAATCGGAATCCTATACGAAATATGAACTATCGTTTTACTGTTAGGTAATGCATGCTAACCTTTAATATGAATCATATTTTTTTAATCTAAAGCAAAAAAGAGGTTTGAAACTGCGACATTATGGTATTCAAATGGCCAGTTTATCAGAATACATTTATTTTCTCATTTATTGAGTTTCTGTGTATGTGTGTGACGTGTGTGCACTTGCGTATTTTTATATGTTGAAATAAGTGTGAAATAGGTACCTTACACTCAAAACACACTTATATTATACATAAGGCTTGGTAGTATGTACGAGTGTATCATTCAAACGGCCTAACATTTTGGTATGGTTTCACGCCTTCAAATAGAGCTGCATTTTTACACCCATTATTTTGTAAAATGTGTACTAAGTTCTAAATAAAGGGAAATTCCTTTCCTTTACGCCCACTTCCGGACACCGTACTACTGACAATTTCTCAATAGATAAATAACAATAACTCTCAAATTATGTAACTGATATTTGAATGATGCTATGTGATTTTAACACTTTGACTAATATTATTATCAAGCACCATAGTTCCTAGACAGAATTTTGGAAACAATAAACTACAAACTATTAAAAGCGAAACTACCTACAGATCTGTATTTGTTTATAAATGACATTTAATAATGTGGTCATATATAACAATGATAATTTCAAGGCAACTGTTATCGCATAAGTTCAGTGGCCTAATTTATATATTTAAGTCTGTAGCAACTGTAACTAATATTATATTAAAATTTTGTGATTTTTTTCATTTATTTAAGAATAGGAACAGCGCCATCTATTGAGAAGGGGTGTGATATATAAGTATACTAGGCCAGCGTGGTGGACTAAGGTCTAAACCCTCTCAGTTGTAGAGGAAGCCCGTGCTCAACAGTGGGACGTATAAGGGATAATGATGATGATACATTAAGAAGAGCACAGTATCGTCATCAATAGCATAAGCAGAGGTCCCCTCTGCAAGTGAAAAGGTAAAGCCTTAGTCCAGCACGCTGGCCTTATACCTATTAAATAAATCCGTAAGAACTTTAAGGTTAACATACAAACATAAATTCGAAAAGTCAGAGATTTGCTCACGGTTTGAGCCAATAGCTGCCAACATTAGAACACGATCAGCCCCAAATCCTCGAGATCATCAAAAAGTCTTTCATGACTATAGTTAAATAATTTTTCTATCACCACCTTGATCACAGCGTTACAGTTGACAGAAAACTTGTCGTGGGCCGCAGTGGTTAGTTTCACTGCGTTGCGAAAGCTAATAATGTTTTGAATTGTGGGTTGCCTTGAATTAGGAGACGCGACCATCGGCTGAATGGCACAATATCATTGTAATTTTATCGATTTATAAAAAGATATCAATAAATAAAGTAATATAATTAGAAATAACGCGCATATAATAAAAATGACTTGAGCAAGGTAAAATCATGTTACGCAAACCGTTAGACTGTAGCGCCATCTTTTAATCAATTGTGACAAACTCGAAGGCTTCTAGCGTTATTATTATCTAGGAATATTCAGAAAAATTCCTCTCGAGATTTTTGAATAGATTTTGGGAATTCGAAAATATTTATGAATCAGATAAAAAGTCTCTAGTTTTACAAATTATTGTAAAGCCAACCAGAGGGTTTTATAAACATAATGATCTTTGTTTATATCGAATCATGTTTTCTCAAGAGATTGTATGTATAAACATGAGTCCCCTAAATTTAAATAAGGGCCATGCGAGACTAATATACACTTCTTGTAAAGAACTCATTTCACAAAATTTTCTGTCGCATTTTATACATACATGAAGTAATTTGTTATGAATACACAAATACCTTTGAAATTCCATAGGTGAGTGTTTGGGATTTGAACCAAAGACCGCAGACATGGTGCGAACACAATATTATCTTAAAATATTATCGACTAAGTTCTGTCAAAAGATTCATGTAACAATTATATGGTGCTTTTTAAAAAAAGAAACAGTTATAACATATTATTTAATATTTTAACAAAATCATTCCACAGACAAAATCCGTTTGCGTTGACCTTACAATCTTTTAGTTCCAGTACAACTCTTTCTGGCGGATTATTCGAACTGAACATAGCGCCATCTCTTAGCTGTGACCACGAAGGATAAACGTATTCCAATTTCAAAAATTCCGTAACGTCGTTCGACCATTTTTGAAATATAAACTTCCCGCCTATTGGGAATGCTTCGTGCTGATGAATTAATACAAATGGCTGAAAATCTAATACTTTAGCCACAGGGTTTAAGTTTGAATCATGGCCGGAAAGAAATGTTAATTTTCTGGTCGAATTACTGTCCAATAGCACCTTTGCTATGTATTTTAATAGTGGGCCAGCAATATCCTTACTAGCAGATGAAAGACTAAATCTCACATTTTCATTTGCTTTAGTTATTCTTGTTAGTAATTCCCATTGTTTATCCGAAGTAATTTCACCCCAAGCGATTTCATTCTGCGGATTTCCATCATAAAAGCTCATTACAAACGAATCCACGATTGAATTTCCTATTGCTAATGGTCCTTTAACATTCAACATCTTCCCAACTTCAAAAACAATAGTAGTATTCACTTTATTAAAGTCACAAAACCCTTGTTCTTTACAAAGTCGAGAATTTTTAAAATCTATTATCCTATCTAGCTCCGTATACGCATCCTCTAAATGTAACTCGTTCAATTTCTTTTGCATTTCTTCAATAACTAGCTTTTTGAATTCTTCAGATGTGTTATGTACCACAGAGTTAAATACTGGATCCTGAACATCCTCGTTTAAACTGTGGATGGGAATATTGCAGTCCTTGAAAGCGGATTCAGTGAAAGCTTTGGCTGTGTCTTTCGCTCTTGATTTGGTACTTGCGTATATGTATACAGCATCTTCGTTTGGGCAATCTTTAGGCAGCAATCCCTTTTCAACCAGCCATTGGTGTAAAAACTTACCCATATACCCTTCCATTGCAAACCCTTTATCGGTTAGCAATCCAGGCCCTTTACTCCATTTGAGCCATTCCTTTGACGAATAATCAGTTAGGTTTTCGGTTCGCGGTGTTCGTATATTATGTCTTGACAGCACTAAAACGGATTTCAGTTTCAAATCTTGTGAAACCACGCCATGAAAGACTAGCAGCAGCACTAAACCGAACAACATTTTGATCATTAAACTATAAGAAGTGTTGTAAGTTAGCTACCAAATTAATAAAACAGGTAAAGTATAGACTATAGACGGTTTAAATACCGGAGTCATTATAATTATTGGCATTACACAAATGGTTAGCGATAACATCGTGAGGAAACTTACATACCTCGAATTCACTTAAATTCTTGAAGAATGTGAATTCCATGATGCGTTAGGCTGGTATGGTGGACTAATGCCTCTCAAAAGGCCTGTACCACGATAAGAATTACACAG
Source organism: Cephonodes hylas (assembly GCA_030295005.1). Lineage (NCBI taxonomy): Eukaryota > Metazoa > Arthropoda > Insecta > Lepidoptera > Sphingidae > Cephonodes > Cephonodes hylas. Next base: position 3,227,590 of record AP025387.1, on the reverse strand, counting down.
GGTTAACGATCATCGATATAAAGGGCTCCCGTACACGGTACGATTTATCTGTACGATCCGTCGCGTCAAACCGATCGAAACGACGAATCGATGGTGTATGTCAAGATCGTAAACGATTTTGGGCGAAATTGTTGATCCGATCAATCGTCCCGATTTTCATCAGATCGATCGTACAGACGAATCGAACCGTATATGGCGCCCTTTACATGTATGCAGTTGGTATGGAAAATGCCAATTTTTATCAGGATTTCTTTTAACGCCATTGGGTTTATGATCACTTTAGCTATTACCTATTAGACCGGGATGGTTGGCGCTTTCTTGGGGAGGCCTACGTTCAGCAGTGGACAGCGATAGGCTGATTGATTGATTGATTGATTAGCTATTACCTGCCTATGTTTCCGATCAGGGTCTGAATACACTCCTTATTCTGATGTAACAAAGTAGGTGGTTTAAGGAGTATTTGAATCCAGTAATGGAAGTAGTTTCATTTATATTATTTATATAACTGTAAGTTTTAGGTGGTATTGGTAAAGAAATCCAATTTGTGAAATTAAATGATTGTTCATTTATCATGTAACCCATATTATAGACGGAGATCCCAGAGCCGCCAGACGTTACTTATTTTGTGATGGACGAAATGTGCACGTTAGTGAATAGAGTTAGTACGTACTACCATCGTATGTCTTACGGTACATTCCCTAAGAAAGACTACGACAGTCTCTATATTATTTATTGGCTATAAAAATATACATTTAACAGCACATTCTGTAGATTAAATACTTAACATTGGAACTAAAACAATGGTCACTAAATATTTTTTTATGTGAAACATTTTATTTTAATTTATTGTTACGACAGGTGTTTTCAAGGTAATAATTAGTGTGGATATTGAAGAAAATACATACTAAAGCTACGCCATACTTGATTGAATTTTTTTTAATGATTTTTTAGTTTTTAAAGGGAACTGAGGTTTTTGTGTAGGGGTTTTTAAAATTTTAAATTTATTTTTATTTTTTATTTTATACCTTTTTTAGGTACATACTTAAAATGTAAATATTGTTAAGTTGTAAGTACGTTATATTTAAGGGAAAGATAACGTACTATGGCTGACCCCATTTTTCGCACCATGAATTTTCTCATTAAAGAAAGCCAAGATCACTCTAGAATTAAGTCTTCAATATACTCGTTGAGTGCTTTAATTTGACATCCTACTCGAGTATATTTGAAGATATTTCGTTATTCTTTCCCACTTTAACCCCACAAATTTCAGCACTAGACGAAAAAAGAAAACCCTAAGCGGTCCTACACATGCACCTATAACACCCAGGCCCGACTCTACTGTCCATCTTGCGATCGAGTCTTTAAAACCAAATTCGACTTCGCATGTTGGCTTCGCGGCCCATGATCGAAGATTGTAGTTAGGGTCGCCGTCACCGAAATCGGTGAGGAGTTCTATATATACACATTATTGACCTTTCGGTCAGAAATCGCTTAATCCGTTCGATATCTATGATGCCACAGACAGACAGACAAATACACACAGAGACATGTCAAAGTTATAACACCCCTCTTTTTATAGAAGTGGAAAATAACTTTATTGTGGTGCTTCTGTCTTCAGGAATCACAATCTGGTCAAAGTACCATCGTAATTGGTACCACTACTACCTACCCAGTGTCGGTTCTTCTATAGAAGTCCAAAAGCGTTACACGTTAATCGTGTAATGTCTAGGTTATAGTTTATTGTGGGCTCAGAATATCCTCATATTTAATATCACTTGTGAAATGTTATCATGAAACATCTCTTTGAGCGGCGTCACTGTGAACCAAACCTTAGTCTTCTTACTTTTCAATCTAGCTTCAAAACTATTATATTATCTATGCTTGTCTTATTTATAATAGTTACTTCATTTAAAAACATCCTATTTCTAGCTTTATTATATTCATATAGTTAGCTCGAGTTTAAGAATTTGGTGAATTCAATTTTACATCAAACAATGTAACTTAAAAATATCGGGAAAAAAACCATAAAAGACCGAAATCTGAAATATTAGTATTAAGTGCTAAAATGCTGATATTAATGCTATTTGTAAGCGTTTCTAGTGCCGTGTCACAAGATTTAAAATTAAAATCAGTTCTTGTGTTATCTCGCCACAATATACGAACGCCTGTGACGGAAAATCTTTGTAAATTCTCGCCGAAAGAATGGCCAAAATGGGACAAGGGGCCTCGACTCCTGACTGCCAAAGGCGCTATAATGGAAGGATACATGGGTACATATTTCCACCATTGGCTGACTAAGGAGAAATTACTTACAGAAACCTGCCCCCAAGGTAATTCAGTATATATTTACTCAAACACAAAATCGAGAACTATAGAAACGGCAAAAGCATTCGCCAAATCAGCTTTCAAGAACTGTAATGTCGCAGTCAACCATTTGAACTCGAAGAAATATGATCCTATTTTCGAAATAGTTGTGCGCAACAAATCAGCCGAATTTAAAAAAGCCGTTATCAAAGAAATGGAGGCGAAATTGAAAGCGGTTGACGTTAAAGTTGCGTTTACAGAGCTCGCTAGGATATTAAATTTGAAAGAGTCATGCATTTGCAAGAAAAAGGGGTTTTGTGACTTTAACAAAGAAAATAACACGATAATATTCGAAGTATGCAAAGAAATAGGCCTTAAGGGACCGTTATGGAAAGGGACTAGTATACTAGACTCATTTATTATGAGTTACTACGAAGGATGGCCTGAAGAAAAAATAGCTTGGGGAGAAATAAACACCCCAAAAAAATGGGAATTATTGACAGAAATTGTTAGAGAAAACCAGAATGTAAGAATAAATCTTACAACTGCGGGCAAAGATCTAGCTTGCCCCCTACTAAAATATATGTCTAAAATATTTTTAGACGATAATTCCACGCGAAAATTCACATTACTCGTAGGCCATGATTTCAATTTGAATACTGTAGAAAGAGGATTGGAATTTCAACCGTATGTATTAAGAAATCAGTACGAATCATTTCCGATTGGCGGGAAGTTCGTATTTCAAAAATGGACGGATGGCGTAACGGACTTTTTGAAATTGGAATACGTTTATCCTTCATGGACACAGTTAAGAGAGGGCGCTGTTTTCAGTTCAGAAAATCCTCCGCAGAGGGTAGTTTTGGAGTTGAAAGGGTGTAAAAGTGACGATAAAGGATTTTGTCCTTGGAAAGATTTTGTTAGAGTATTAAAGAATTTGTTTTAACTATGTTTTATTTGACATATAACCTTTTACCTAGTGGTAGATAGAGGTACAATTTCGCTCAGACGAATAGCCAATTGTGTTAAGTTTCATACAAAAAAAGGGAGTCTATTTATTTTATTTAGACTCATTTCCAGACTACGTTCTATTTGTTAATCTCAGACACAACTAAACCTTAAATAAATACTCAACATTGGACGAATCAAAAATTTTTTAAGGCTTCTTGCCGATCCCAGGTAAAGGGAGGGGAGAATAGACAATTGAGAAACCAAAGACAAAGTATCAAATAATTTAATATATTCACAAGCAATATACATTTTCATACTATATGTAATACTTTCAACAATATAACCAACCGTTATAATAATTATACAATAGAATAGTATATATTTATTTCTACATATCATTTTATACACAAATTTATCAAGTACTTCAACGAATAAGGAAAACATCGTGATGATACCTGCACACCTAAAAGTTCTTAGGAATTTCTTAGGTGTATAGTCCAACCCGCACCAGGCCAGCGTGGTGGACTAAGGCCTACACCCTCTCAGTTGTAGAGGAGGCCCGTATCCAGCATTGGGACGAATATGGGCTTCGAATAATATTTTCTAAACAACATTGATAGAAAAGTACACTTTTTCAAGATAATCTTTATCGTTATTTAATGAAATCATATGTAAAAATAATAACACACTACTATATCATTATTGCACAATAATAACACACAATGCCACAGAACAGCTGAATAACATTTAAAGGGAAATATCCAGTATTTAGTATGTAGCCGAGTGTCGCCGCTTGTCTGTCACCTGTTCATTCTACTACCATCACACGACCCATGATAATTTCAAACAAATATGAAGGGCTGCTATTGGTTGTCACATTTATAAGTGTTGATATTATAGACAACCAGAATTACTAAGAAGCGTGTGTGTCAAACATATGACAGTGTAATCGTAGATTCGGCACGCTCGGCATGTTCATATTCTCTTTCTAGTGTTATTCAACTGTTCTGTAGTAATATTCCTACTAGTACATTCTTACCGACCCAGCAATCGAATCTAATACCTTCTAATCACACACCATAGACGTATTAAGCCGGCCTGTCTTTTATTGGTCAATAAATACACCCAACAGTCACATACATAGTTCTGAACCCACACTAAGACACGACTTATGCATAGAATAAGGTTACTTATGACTAACACCAAAATACTTTTTATGTCTTTATAGAGTTAAACTTGTTTATATATCGCACCAGTGAAGTAATAATAATCATAACTTTTTTTGTTGTTTGCGGAACAAAAAAAATTACAGATAACTTTGTGCCCAATTAAGTCTAATCGCTGAGAAAGAGAAGTTGATATTTTGCAAATATATCCTTATTCTATGCATAGGCTGACAAGTCCTGTGTCGAGTAACACTAAAAGACACTTTTCACTCTCATAAAGACACTACGAAACAAATATTTATGAATCAGACAAACATTTGTCTCGGCGCGGGGATCGAACTTACTCTCAGGTTACACAAACTGGTGTCTAGTCAACTACGCCACGAGGGCTTATTTTCCGTTGGCTAAGTACTTAATTTTTAATAGATATAATAACACGGATAACAATATTCTTTATTACAATATAGCGTTTATCAACATACAAATAACATGAAGCTAGTATATGTCGCGAAACACCGCATTAAGATGTATCGATTTAACTTGTCAATCGATTCCTGTTTTATAACAGTTCTCAAAAATCGATACTTCTTGGCAGTATTTATTCGCAATATACATAAAAGTGTAATAATTCAGAGATTTACAACACAAATCGATTAATAGAATTGATTGTGTAATCGATTTTAGGGATAAAACACATTTCACTTATAGAATCGTTAGATCAACAAATCCTACCAATAAAATCGATTTTAACATATGAATCGATACCATGTAAAGAATCGATAATAAAATCAACGATTATAATCGATATCGTCACATCTACGTGGCGAATTCAGACCGTAATCAAAAACTAACGCAGGCAATAGCTAGGATAATAACCGTTTGTATTAAATGCATGTGATTATAAGGAAAGCGTCAATTTTTTTTATTTATTATTGGGATTTTTTTTTACCGGCAATGTATTTATAATCACCGTTGCTATTACCTGCCTTAGTTTTCGCTTACGGTCTGTATTCATGGCCTAAAGAGAAACTTTACAACAATGCACTCCACCTAACCGTAAGAATCGATTTCATATCAAGAATCGATTGTAAAATCAACGTTAATCAACATCTAGACATCCATACAGATATTATCAGGCACTTACCCTAAGAACCGATTACACAATCGATTAATCATCATCGTTAATCGATATCAACACATCCATTCCAATATTTTCAGGCACATTTTACTGTTTCGAGGGGCCAGCCTCTCTCCGGGCCACTAGCTCCCTCAAATACCTTAGCTATGTTCTGGCTCGGTCCAGCTGGGCCAACTGGTGGGCCAGCCGCTCCTCCCGCGCCCGCCGGGCCTGGCCTAAGGCCCGCTTCTCGGCGAACTTAGATACCAAGGATTCGGCTGGGATGTTGCCTGGGAAGTTTAAATAATAAGTGTGTATTGATGATAGGGTTGGGTGTATATAACTGAGTTTAAGCCTTAGTCCATCATGCAGGGTTTAGGCCGGTTGACGGAGAACATAAATAAAAATAAACTTTAAGCTTACAGGTACCTCGCGAGTCGCGACGTTTTTCTTCACCGTTAAAAGACAATAAACTATAACCACATTTATGAGTTGAAAAAATAAGAATTGTTAAGGTTAGAATAATCTACCACCAATAATTCTTTTCGAACATGCGCTAAAACTTTAAAAAAACATTTATAGTCTAATATAATTTGCTTAGGTAATAAGTCTGATATATGACACTTAAGGTGTGCAAGTATTCTCCAAAACAATACAAGATAGCTTAGGTACATAAAGAATCATCACTTACCTAATAGAAACTGTTCCGCTATCACTTCAGCATCCTCATCCGCTTTCAATGCAGCCTCCTTCAGACAATCTCTTATGCGGTGGGGATCATATATCTCGCACAGTTTTTGATGCTTTTTATTCAACTCTTCATAATTCATCTGAAAAATTTTGAAATAAAATTGTTAGAGCAATGGTAACTACGATAGATTTATTGAGAATTTCTTGTTTTTCTACCCAACAGTCACATAGTCCTGACATCACATTAAGATACGAGTCTTGTATTCTGGGTATCAGAAACTTAGAGACACTTTTCAGTCTCACGAACATCCAGACCCGGAACAAATATTGATTTTTTTATCTTACATCTTACTATTACTTGCCTTACTTTACAATCACAATCTGAATTAACCCTTCATTAGTCATACAGACAAGATGCTGAAAAATTACCTTCATTTGCACAATAGAAGATATCCTGTCAATAACTTCAGTTTTTAAAGTGTCAAGCATTTGCTGCTTTGCTATATTGTCTTGGGCTATCTGCTCTATGCTTCCCATCAACTCCTCGGTCTCCAAGTCCAATTCTACTAGTTGTGGGTTTGATTCCAGCAGTTTGTCCTGGAAAAATCATTGGAATATTTCTATTATTGCTGTAAATTGTATGGTCTAGACTCTAGACTGTAGAATCTAGTATTAAAATCTAGTTATGTATGTAAGTGATGGCCTCGAGGTTTGGGCGCGCGGTCGAGAATCTCGGCGGTCGCGGGTTCGAACCCCAGGCACACATCTCTGACTTTTCGAAGTTATGTGTATATTCACATTGAATTATCACTTGCTTTAACAGTGAAGGAAAACATCGTGATGAAACCTGCACACCTAAGAGTTGTTAGGAATTTTTTAGGTGTGTAGTCCGCCAACCCGCACTAGGCCAGCATGGTGGACTATGGCCTAAACCCTCTCAATGGTAGAGGAGACCCGTGCTCAGCAGTGGGCTTATATGGGTTGATGAAGAAGAAGAAGAAGATATTAAAATCTAACAGTAATATACTATATGTAAAACAGTTAAAACATACTCTATTTGATAATAAATAACAGTATGGCATAAGTGCATCATTTACTGCTTCATAAAGACAGTAATGCATCTATAATTGTTACTATATTAAAAATGATGAAATGCAATAATATTTATAAAAAGAACATGTATCCTAACATAGAAATATATTGTCTTTATTAATCAGAGTCAGAAAATGTGCCTTGAAACAGCCAAAGGCTTGCCAAATAATTTTAGTCACTTAATAAAAAAATAAAAATTAATTAATTAATTATTAATAAAAATGGCTATCAAAATTCACTATTTCAGTACAAGAAATCTCATAGTTGTGTTTTTCATTGAAGAATTGTCACATCATACCCAGACCTAATTATGGCTAATTTTGTTGATGGTCAAATATAGTTGGGAACTAAAATTTTTATAAGGCTTGCGAATAAAAACCATATGATGCGAATAAACCTAAGACACTGCAACTCATTAATCATAATCACTGCTTGTATTGTTGTTAAGTAAACTACATGTGTCATTGTAATAATCATATTACGGTAGACTAGCTGTTGTCCGTAACCCTATTTCACAAACTTTACAACTTCAAAAGAAATATTTTCCTTTTAATGTCACTATTTTCATTGCCAGTGTGCTTCTATTGGTTAAAGGATGAGATAAAAGCTTTTTATTTAAAGACTATATAATTAAAAAATACTTAAGACCAGTAGTTCCTGAGATTGCTAATATCCAACCAACTAAACAAACAAACTCTGCAGTTTTTTGTTGATATAATGTAGATATGACTAAACTTTTATATTGTCATGTCACTGACATGAGATTTTACTTAATAATGGGTGGAAAAAGATGTGACTAGCAAATAGTAGTATGCTCATATTGTTTATAACCATCAAAAAACTGTTTACTATATGACAATATCTGTATATTCCAAGTATTTTCAAAAGACATCAACTTGTAAAACAAGGTTATATCCAATAATATAATATGTTATCAACTGTCAATACAAGGATTGTCATTAAGAAGATTCTTTTATATGAATTAAATACTGAAAAAAGAAACAATAATGTAAGCTAAGTACCTGCAAATCTGTATTCTCAAAGATCTCCTTCAATTCATCAACGGTCAATTCATTTAACTCTGGAAACATTAACGATTGAACACTGTAGTTGGACTGAGGGCTAGTTTCGTTTGATTTTACGGTCTCGTCAACACTTGGAAGGGATTTCTGGAACTCTCTAATAATAGCTTGGACTACGCGTCCCAAATCGGAGTGTAGAGTGAAGTTTATCAACCCAGGAGCTCCAACAACTTGGTTTGAGTTCTCCGCTACCCACTGGTGGGTTACTGGCGGGTTGACGAAGATGGAGGGCTTCTCGTTGGGAAATTCCGGCCCCAGGATCACATTTAAAGACATATTTTTGTGGTTCACATTGAATTCTACTCGGTATTCCGCGTTCTCCTTTATTTCGACAACGTTGGCATTGAAAATCTTTAGCGTGTCTATTTGACGTTTTCGTATGTCCTGCTCCCCGTAATAGTTCCATGGCAGCATGATGGACGTTTTTCCCAGTCTAGAACATATGTATTTGATGGAATAAAATACGATAGTTAACCGAATTATGTGTCGTGGTTTTTAAAAAATTTAGGTAATAAATGACATTTGTTTAAAGTACTGCAGTATGTATTACCTAGCAAAGCAAAGAACTCTCTTCTTCTAAGCACAAATAGAAGAAAAAAAGTATTAATTCCACCAAAATACGATATCTTTAAAATACCACTCTCGATCAATAAACAATAGGTTTTCTAAAATTATCTCGTTTTCTTTTGTGTACTTTCTCTAATACTTCGCTGTGATTGGACAATACGCAGCGAAGTACATCAAATTAACCAATCAGAATAATTGCATTACTTTTGTATTTTATATGAATGCATTAGAGAACAAGTTGTCAAAATAATGTCGTTCTATTTGACGCAAATAATTTTATCAAGATCACGTTATGATAGAACAAAGATTTTTATAAAAAAAATAACAACAAAAAGCTATGCTAAAATTAGTGTCTACTTGCGTAAAACCAACTAAAATGTCATTAGCGAACGGACAAAAATTAGTCGCTAATAAGTTTTGATGAGTATAATTCAGCACTAAGAAATTCTTTTGTCTAGTCACAATAATTACATTTTATTACTTTGTAAAAACATCAAATATAATTTAGTAGGAAATTATAGATGAATGTTGTATAAAAAGCCTCATTGTCGAGCTCTTTGGCCTTAGATTTGATTTAAATAAATCTAGAGGCCGTATGAAAAAGAAAATCCTTGAACCAACGAGAATGCTTAGAAAGGAATCAATGTAAGGACAGGAAGGGAAAGAAACGTATTAGCAAAAGTAAAGTCGAGATCTTTAATATATTTTTCTCCAAGAACTGATAGCTTGCAATGATTATACTATAGGTACTATATCAACCAACATAATGTCCCACGGCTTGGCACGCCCTCATTCGAAACTTAAAGTGGTAATGGCTTCGTCAACCATGTTAGTCTGGTACGGAATGGAGCACTAAACAACTAAGATCAAATATATAATTTTAAGGTGTGCATGTTTCCTCATCTTAGAGTACGTAGGTAAGTAATTAATTATGTTAGAATTATTTATCGCGAAGTCGTAATTTCAGAAAGTCTGTATGTTTCCCGGATTTGACCCGAAACCCTCTTGATTTTGTTTAGATCGCAGATGATCACAACTTTTATTATTGTTCATAGATCATGTTCCTAATAGGATAGCATCGAGGATCAGGCGCACGGTCTAGTAAAAAATGTAGTAATGCCCGAAGACTTGTACTTAATAACAATTCTTCAAGAGACTGTGGTTTCCTTTTTATTATAAGTACTAAAGGAAACCACATAATTATTCTTGATATAGGGGAAACTGGGGACACTTGATCCCCCTTCTGTTTTTCAACCTCATTTTCTTAATATTGATCGGATTTTAAATTTGTTGGTAGGTATTGAAACAATTGGAATTTATTTGGCTATACTACCCAACTAATACTAATCATACATCGTCCGCTACCAGCAAAAAGTGTCAAATCTGGTAGATGTACCACTAAGTATTAAAAAGTTGGCGGGTACTATTGACTACCAGTTTAGCCACTCTAAACCTTTTAATTGCACTTGGTTGCTTTGTAAATTTAATGTCTCCCGTAAGGATCAAGTGTCCCTAGTTTCCCCTACATGGTTAGAGAAACAATATGACTGCTACGTGAATCGTGATTAAATAAATAGTAATGATAGTCCTTCATTTAAACAGCCCGATAATAATAGCCCAACGCAGTTAACCTTCTACCATTTCGGAAAGCATTGCGAAGGTTCACAAAGGAATGTCACAAAAATCACTTATCCATTTTCGATGTTGGTACACGACGCAAAATGGCGGGAAAAAAACTTTAATAGCGCGCGAATCGATACAAGCAAGATAATTATGCCATTCAGTGGCGTTTATGGATGATGCGGAATTTTATCGTTTTACGATGCTGATGAGTAATTTTGGAAATTTTAATGATTTTCCTTTGCTTTTTATTAAAATTACTGTAAGTCTTAAGTCACAATTACTTGAAATATCAAAACGTTGATTTTTAAAATAAGCATGCCGAGCATGCTGAACCTATGATTATACTATCGCATATTTGACACACCACGCTTCTTAGTAATTCGGGTAGCATATAACTCTTTTATAAATTTGTTACAAATTCAACAGCAGCCCTTCATTTTTGTCTGAAATGTCTACTTTATAATTGTTTATTGTAGGCTCAGGATTTGTTCAAACAGCAAATTTATTTTGTTTAGTAAGGTAAGCTGGGCTTTTGCGCTTAAAAAAATGTCTCGGTGCGGGGATCGAAAAACATGTCTAAATGATTAGTTACTCATCAATTCTACAGCAAGGATGTACGCATGTCGAAAGATCGTGCAAAAGTGAGTGGTAATGTCGGCCTTACTCCAAATTTCTATGGGGTCATTGAACGTGTATTTTATATAGTAGATCTATTACGCCTGCATCCCGGTGGGGTAGGCAGAGGTGCATTCTTAGAGTTCGGTATCCAAAGGGTAAAACGGGACTCTATTACAAGCCTCGTGAGGGTTGCCGGGCTACATCATCATCATTAATCCATATACGCCCACTGCTGAGCACGGGTCTCCTCTTCCAGTGAGAGGGTTTAGGCCATAGTCCACCACGCTGGCCTTTTACGTATGAGCAATATACACACCTAAGAAATTCCTTAGGATTTTTAGATGTGCAGGTTTCATCACTATGTTTTCCTTCACCGTTTCAGTACGTTCATTATAAATGTACACTTAACTTAAAAATGTCAGAGGTTTAAAGGTTAGGTTAGAGCAGAGGTGGCCTCAGGATTAGGCGCGCGGACGAGAATGTCGACGGTCGCGGGTTTGAACCCCAACCTTTGGCCCTATCCCAACACCCCCGTCACTGTAACTCGTGTGCTCCAGGATCAACAGCACGCACAGTAGCTCATCGAATCTAAGGGGACCTAAATTGTCATCCCGCAACGAAGTTAATCAGAAAAGCAATGTAAAGGAGGAGTTGGAAAACAAAGAGTTGTCCACTTAAGGGCTTATGATATACTAATTGGCTTTTTTATAAAGTGTTATATATTGAGAATGGAGCATGAATATAAAGTTAACGAGGAGATTTACGGTTCTTTTTAAACCTGACATTGATATGACGGTTGTAATATGCAACCTCTTTGTTGTTTTTTATATTCTTCCAATACGTTTACGGAAATGATAATGCTTTGGGCAAAAAACCAATATGCGTAAAAGACAAATTTAGAAACATTTTGCTAATGATCTATGGTTTTGTGCTTGACAAAACACTGGAAGATTTTCATCAATTATTTTTATATTTTACATTAAATTTTCCATTTATTAAACAATGGCTACACCCAATATTAATATATTGTTCTGATCCCGCATTAAAATATAATTATATTGTCGTTTATCCACAGAACAGCTAAATAAAATAAGAAGGGAAATAGCCAGTATTTAGTATGTGGACGAGTGTCGCCGCTTGTCTGTCACCTGTTCTTTCTACTACGATCACACGACCAATGATAATTTCAAACAAATATGAAGGGCTGCTATTAGTTGTCACACATTTATGAGTGTTGATATTATACGAAACCCGAATTATTAAGAAGCGTGTGTGTCAAACATATGACAGTGTAATCGTAGGTTCGGCACGCTCGGCATGCTCACATTTCCTTTCTAGTGTTATTTAACTGTTATGTGCGCTCTCAAAAACAGCAAAATAATGATATTTTGTATATCACACACAATTTTCTCGTGCCGTACTGAAAGGTTAAATTATGTACAATCGATGCCAATAATTTATTAAAGAAAGCTATTCAACCATTGCATATTGGAATTCCCTAATATAAATTATAAATAAAATATGGATACGAAGAAATAATCACTCAAAATTCTGACCCCACACTAAAATACAAGTCTTCTGTCTTTTCGCTCTCACAAATACCCGAAACAAATATTTGTGCATAACACAAACATTTGTCTCGATTTGGGAACGCGACCTTTCATTTCGCAAGCTGGTGTCTTATACGAAAGCTGTCAAAACCAGTATTCTTTCATTAAAACCTTTGTTATATTAGAAACTCCTTACTAACTTACCCTGAGCTATAAATAAATGTAACCAAGCTAAGTGTCTTGTTCTATTGATTTTCCTTATTTATTTTTTATATTTGTTTATGACGGTTTAGTAAAATCCCTGATGTCACATAAGTATTACTTTGTGAGTAAATAAAGTGATACCTTTTGTAATTCTAGACATTTATTAGATAAAATGAATAAAAGTCATGCGGTTAGAAGCCCAGGCACACATGCATTTTCTCAGTTGTGTGTATTCACAATTAATTATTATCACTTACTTTCTTCATCAGCCCATATACGCCCACTGCTGAGCACGGGTCTCCTCTACCATTGAGAGGGTTTTAGGCCATAGTCCACCACGCTGGCCTAGTGCGGGTTGGCAGACTACACACCTAAGAAATTCCTAAGATTTTTAAGTGTGTAGGTTTTATCACGATGTTTTCCTTCACCGTTAAAGCAAGTGATAATTCAATTTGAATACACACATAACTTCGAAAAGTCAGAGGTGTGTGCCTGGTGTTCGAAACTTCGAACCCGCGACCGCCGAGATTCTCGACCGCACGCCCAAACACGAGGCCATCACTGCTTTTACTAGTGCTGCCCGTTATAAAATACTTTAAAATATCGGCTCCTTGTATGATTCAAAGATGTCGTGACGATTTCCTTGGGTTAATATTTCATAACAAACAATGGTTAATAACTCATTATGTACAGTCATTTGTTTTACTTAGAATACATAATTGCTATTTACACGAGAAAACGTGTGAATGATCCATACATAAATATAAACATACATACATACATTCAAGGTATAACATCTTGTCCTTAAGATACGTAAAAAGTAATTTACGTACCTAAAAAAAAATCATATATACAGGGTGTATTTAGACCGTGATCGAAAACTGAGGCAGGTAATAGCGTTTGTGATTACAAACCCCCTGGCATTAAAGAAAATCCCGACAAACAATAAAATTTTTGAGGTTTTCCATACAAACTACATACTTTTAACACCGATGGTTGTATGGAAAACGTCAAAATTTTTATTTTTTGTCACGATTTTTAATATCGCCACTGGGTTTGTGATCACCCTCGCTATTACCTGGTTCAGTTTTCGATCACGGTCTAAATACACCCTGTATACAGGGTGTGTTTAAATCGTAATCGAAAACTAAGGCAGGTAATAGCTACGTTGATTATAAACCCATTGGCGTTACTAAGAAATTGGATAAAAACATTTTCACGTTTTTAATTTTTTATCAGGAAAATGTTAAAATTTTAATTTTTGGTCGAGATTTTTTTAATTCCAAAGGGTTCGTAATAACCGTAGCGTTTACCTGCCTCAGTTTTCGATCAGGATCTGAATTTACCCTTGTATATGTGTGAGACTATTTTATAGAGGTACAGAAATTACAAGGACGTTTCTATGCAACCATCTTCTTCTTTCTTATTTATCAACCCATATACGCCCACTGCTGAGCACGGGTCTCCTCTACTATTGAGAGAGTTTAGGCCATAGTCCACCACGCTGGCCTAATGCGGGTTGGTGGACTACACACCTAAGAAATTCCTAAGAACTTTTAGGTGTGCAGGTTTCATCACGATGCTTTCCTTCACCGTTAAAACAAGTGATAATTCAATTTGAATACGCACATAACTTCGAAAAGTCAGAGGTGTGTGCCTGGGGTTCGAACCCGCGACCGCCGAGATTCTCGACCGCGCGCCTAAACCAATTGTAATTTAAATTAATCTTAACTTAGACTTGGCGATAATTAATCATCCGAATTGGGAAAACTTAATGATAGTTTGCCAGACTCTGACAATTTGCCATCAAATTATATTAAAAAGCAAATGAGGTGCCTTAAATTTCAATTTCCGACAAATAAGTTCTTCCATCCAGCGGCTTCCCGCGATTTTTACCAAATCGGTCGGTCCACCTTGTGGGTGGAGCTTCCAATAGAGCGCTTTGGAAGTCTCTGGGGGAGGCCTATGTCCAGCAGTGGACGTCTTTTGGCTGATAATGATGATGATGATGATGATGAAGCTCTTCCATAAACAACGATATTCTTAATAACATACGTCCATATTTTAACTTCAAATAAACATAATTAATATTCATTGGTAAAGATCTAAAAAAGTTAAAAGCATTCCAAAAATAATACACAATATTAGCATACAATAGATTCTATATATATCTGCTATTTTACAAAATATTTCGCGAGAAACAAAAAACAGAGTCAAGTGCGACACGAAATTTGTGACGTCAAATGAATTATAAATATACCTATCAGTCACATACATAGTTCTGACCCCATACTATGCAAGTCTTATATGCTAGATATCAGAAAATACTAGAGACTTTTCGCACTCACAAACACACAACGAAGCAAATATTAGTGGATGACACAAACATTTGTCTCTGAGATCGACGCGGCCTCTCGATTCAAAAGCTGGTGTCTACCCAACTGCGCCACGGGACTGTAAAATAGACTTTGCGAAGCAAAAAATCAATTAAATGCAGTATTTCTTGAGATAAGCGCGTTCAAATAAAATCTTCAGTTTTAATCTTAGTATTAAGTTTAAAGTTGATGCTGAGCGTCCAACTCAAGTGACTCCAAGATGGGCGTTCAACTCACCTTGGACGTCCAAAATGGAGCATTTATCCCATATTAGTAAATCAGAAATTTGCCAATCTCTATAGGCTTGGTTAGTTTGTGAATCAAGTGTCGGTACTTCCATACCAACAAACTTTTTAGTTTGAACTTGTATGGGAATGAAATTTTTGTAATTATTTGGACTAGTAACGTGAAATACGAGCTATTTTTGATAGCATGTAAACTACGACGAGAAATTATTGATTCTGTTATATTTGAGCTAGTGTTGAAACTTCCACAGAAGCCCAAAAGCGTTGCACGTTAATTGTGTAATGTCTAGTTTATAGTTTATCGTGGGCTCAGGATGTTCTTGTTACAGTTAAAACCGGTTTTTAGTTAGAACGCGTTTTTCCTAGTTAGAACTAGTTTTTACTTAATGCCTTCGTTAATACTAGAAATACCCAGTTAAAACTAGAATTTACCACTGATATATTTGATTTTCAGTTAAAACTAGTTGTCACATCGAGCTGTAGTTAAAACTAGCACTAGATAAACTAATTTAAAAATGAAAACAATATGTTTTTGAAAATATTTACTTTGATATTAAAAACACAAAAGGAACATTTTAGAGAACATCGACTTAAATTATTTGCAAAGATGACAATATTAATTATAAGTGCGTAAATAAAATAACCAAATAAATCAACAGAACACAACCATAAAATTTCAAAAAGAAATATTGTTAAAGAACCTTGATTAACTCACAATAAAATCGAATACTCAAACTTGAATTTAAAAAAGGATCAGGATCTACTTGTTATCGCTAGAAAAACTATCGTGGCATTTTTAATTACATAGATAACCACTTTTCTTGCAGAGACACCTTTTTGACATACATCCTTTCTTGCAAACGCAGCGCATAAATCCTTGGCCTGTTCCTATGGCTGTTTCCTTAGCAACAGTTCTCAAAGGTAAATTTGTATTCGGTACATTTTCTACACGCAAAAATTTTTCTTTGCACTTGTCAAATTCTGACCTAAAAATCGCACTTGTCGAATCAGGTGATGCCTCGCGGCCAATCACAACAAGGTATGATGAATTTTAACCTCGGTCGCAACACTTTTAACTGACTCGCTGCGGAAAAACGCGTTTTATCTAGTACGAACTAGTTTTAACTGATATTCGATTTGGACGTTAGTAAATTCTAGTATTAACGAAGGCATTAAGTAAAAACTAGTTCTAACTAGGAAAATCGCGTTCTAACTAAAAACGGGTTTTAACTGTAACATTCTCATTTATATGTCAAATTGCTTTTTTTTTTAAAGCATTTAAAACTTAAAGATGGTTTTTAAGTTAGGTCGTGACAAAAAAACGAACAAAAACAAAATCTTTAGTAAATTTATTGGTGTAGGTCAAGATTTTACAGTTTGTAATCAAAATTTTGCCTGCGACTTTGTCCGCGTAGACTTCAGGGGTAGGTACAGAAAGATAGTAAGTGAATTTAGAAAGCATTTACCAAGTCCCTAATTAAAAAAAATTCCATCCCATGGAAATCTTACACATTGCCGGGATAAAATGTAGTCTTTGTTAGTTCATAGAATCACTTCTATTTCCATGTCAATTTTTTTAAGACCGGTTTAAAGTCTAAGCATTGTCTAACCCAGGGCTTCCCAAACTGTGCGTCGCGACGCCCTGGGGCGTCGCGGCAACATCCGAGGGGCGTCGCAAGGCGATCGGTAAACATTCGCTGTCCGTATTTTTCTGATAACCTCATATTACGCTAACTACTGCTGTTTTTATTTCCAGTAAAGTAGGTAGTTTTGATGATGATTTGCGTCGCAAGAAAAGTAATAATTCTGTAGGGCGTCATAGTGGAAATAAGTTTGGGAATCCCTGGTCTAGCCTTTAACCTTATTTTGCTTAATAACTTTGTCTGCCTACCTCTTCAATAAGTCGTGTATATTGTAATATTTTTACTTAGTATTGCGTTTCTTCGAATTTATTTGCGATCTTCCGCCGTTTGTTGGAGTTGACGTCAATTTATCTTTTATCGAGACGGTGGCGTCATCTAGGCAGAGGGCACGCACTAAAAACTACTGAGTTCAATATTCTAATGTTTTATGACCTTACCAATTTTTTACATTGCACAGGAAATTTTAGAATATTTCTTTAAAATATTATTGCACGAAACTTCATATCGACCTATGCATCGAATAAAGTTATAATATGTGCTTTTGCACAACTTCTCTTTCTCAGCGCTTTAAACTTAATTGGGCACAAAATTATCAGTAAATTTTTATGTTCTTCAAACAACAACAAAATGTATGATCATTATTACTTTACTAGTGCAATATATAAACAATTTTAACTCTATTATAGACATAAAAAGTACTTTGGTGTAATAGTCGTAAGTAACCTTATTCGATGCATAGGTCGATATCATCATTATCGGCCCATATGACCCACTGCTGGGCACGGGCCTCCACTACCATTGAGAGGGTTTAGGCCTTAGTCCACCACGATGGCCTAGTGCGAGTTGGAGGACAACACACCTAAGAAATTCCTAAGAACTTTTAGGTATGCAGGTTTCATCACGATATTTTCTTTCACCGTTAAAGCAAGTGATAATTTATTGTAAAAAGTCAGGGGTTTGTGTCTGGGGTTTGAACCTGCGCCTGCCGAGATTCTCGACCGTGCCTAAACCTCGAGACCATCACTGCTTCTCTTAGTGTTAAATGCAGTGCTTTTTCCTTTCGTGAAGGTCAAATATAATTTTTGACAGTATAATGCAAGTTAGGGTGGAGTGAAAAACAAAAAATATTTTTGTATCAACGTTTCGTTGATTAACATGTAAAACTCTTATTTTATTTTCATTTAATATGCTTTATTACATGCTACATATAAATAAACAAAAAAAAAAGGCGCATTATAAAGATTTTTTGTTACAAAAGGGCGATCTTATCGAAAATAAAAGTTTATAACTAAACAACCCACCAACTTAATTTTCACTTCCTTTCGCAATTTTTTATCCTTTATTTTCATGATTTTTATATAGTAGTATAGTAGTACTATACATTTATAGTTTATTATAGATTAGTGTAATTGATAACCGTACTAATGCCTTAAATATTAACACCCGATTTTTTGCCTCCACTTGAAATTAATAACTTTCAGATAATAGTATAGCATATAAATACATACTTTCTTATCGATTATTATAATAACCGTACTAATCAAACAACAATACCCAATTTTCTGCCTCCACTCAAAATCCTATACTTCCGACCGCGAGTACTCGAAGCCTTTGTCAAAGGGTGGTCCATAGTTGTGATTTGTGAATAGCCGTAACGCCAGCCCCCTCTACTTGGGTCCGAACATAAGCCAATACCTTACCTTAGTCCATTCATAACTGCTCGGTTCTCGACAACCGAAGCACGCCCGACAAACCAAGCATTGCGCAAGCATTTATATAATGCTTATATAAGACGGCCTCAAATTTTCGGTCATCGTGTGATGATAGCTTTCGAATTTCATCCGTGCTATATTTAAAAAAAAATAGTGCTATATTGTGCCCGTGTGTGAGTGTTAAGGTGAGTTTCGTAAAAAATGTGTGTGAAAGTTCATTGGCTAATTTATGTTAGATAATTTTGCAATACGGATAGCCCAGTTTTTTATAATTACATGTGTTTTCGCCGTCTCATTATGGTCAGTGGCACGTAACATAAGAATTTAAGTTATCTGTGTCGCAAAAGCTTTATAAATATATGTACAATGTTAACAATATTGAATAAACTTTTATGTGTTCAAAAAATATTGCAATAACAATAAATGATTAAATAAATGTTTAAAGATTTGACCTAATTAAAATTCGAATCAATTTTTCATATTTCGAAATCTTCACTCTTACAATACGCGTTCGAAATTTAAAACTCCGCATTGAAAAGTTTGACCTATTTTTAATAAATTAACATAAAATAAAAATTAATAAATTGTTGACACAAAACCGATCGAACAATAATAAATATTTATGCAATAACAATGTTATGTAATTCACATATGTTTATTTATATTCTGAAAATAAAAAATACGGAAAATATTAGCATATTAAATATATATGTCATTGTTTACTATTTGTAAATCGTGTTTTTTAGTTCGAGTGATACTGACCTACATAAATGTAATAAACGGATTTTGTAATACTCGTTAATAAGTCAATGACCATTGCGTTTCACAGACGCGAGATTAGAATCATGGGGATTAGTAGGCCGACATAATTAATACGACTTGCGATTGAGTAGCGATTCTGATTTTTTGATATATAATTTTTTCGAAGTTAGGGTGTTTAAAGACCGTGATCGAAAACAAAGATATAGCTACTGTGATTAAAAACATCGTGACATGACAAAAAAAGATGAAATTATGTAAAAACGTGAAATTATGTATTTTAAATACTTTTAATACTCGTGGTTGTTAGAGTTAATGCAAAAAATCTCGGGATTTTTTTAATGTCCCAGTGTTTTAAATCACCGTCTTACCTGTCTTAGTTTTCAATCACGGTCTTTATGCACCTCTTTGGGTGACAATGAATTATCACTTGTTTTAACGGTGAAGTAAAACATCGTGATGAAACCTGCACACCTAAAAGTTTTTAGGGATTTCTTAAGTATTTAATCCGCCATAATTGTCCAGCATAGACTTAGCCCTAAACCCTCTCAATTGTAGAGGAGGCCTGACGCCTGTACATACTGGTGGGACGTATATGGTTTGATAATGATTATTTTCCCGCGAATTTGTTACCAAAGTACGATATTTTAGCAAACATTATCCATCATTTCTTTTGGGGTTAGAACAATACATTTACGTATAAGATTAAGCAAAAATGCCGACATTAATGTGTCAAATGATGAGGATTTGTCGTTTAATTTTCACACATTAATATTTGAAACCCATTTTACTTACTTAAATGCATAGTCGCTTTGCTGACCTTTACAAAAATAAGAATTAAGTATTACTAAGCTTTATAAATCAAACTAAATTTTTTTGTAAAACGTAGTGTGATATTGAAAATAATTAAAGAAATAATTTACTTAACCTAGTGTTGAATCCATTACTTTTAAGAACAGAAATTATACGCATATTTTCTAGACCTAAAGACCTAAGACTTCTTAAAATTGTTATGAATATTTTTGGTATTTTTATATTACATAGTTAGAATGTTTTGTTTGCATTTTGCAAATAAATATGTATTTATTAATTTACTTATTATCACTATCACTACATAGTATAAAACAAAGTCGCTTTCTCTGTCCCTATGTCCCTTTGTATGCTTAAATCTTTGAAACTACGCAACGGATTTTGATGCGTTTTATTTTAATAGACAGAGTGATTGAAGAGGAAGGTTTATATGTATGATAACATCCATTAAATATCAGCATTGCACCCGTGCGAAGCTGGGGCGGGTCGCTAGTTATACATAAAATGACTGTCTCTCAGTCTTGTGAGACAAGTTTGAGGTCCTAGGTTTGATTCTGGACCTAGACCGTGTTATGGTTTTCCAGTAGGAAATTAGCTTAAAGCTCTATAAATAGGCAGATCTTTTATCCCCTCTTGTTAAAATTATGTCGGCATGATCAATTTCACCACTAATCAATAGAATCTTCAATACGTAACTGTTTCATTCACAAAACATAATAAAATTCAGTATAATAAACGTCTTAAAAAAGATTTAACATAAGTTATATACTGTCCCTCTGCTGGACACCGGCTTAGACACCGATAAATACATTTAAGAAACATGGGTAAGTTTTTAACGCCTTTTTTCTTCACCCTTTAAATTAGTAATACAATTTTTTTTTTAATCTTGCGAATCAAACGTGAGACCACCAAGTGTTTTCGAAATCATTGTGCTTTAAAACGCAAAGAAAAGTTTTCCTAAATAAAATAAAATACTGGGTGTGTTTTATTTATTCATACATAGTCACATTCGTAGTCCTGACCCCACACTTCTATGCAAGTCTTGTATCGTATACCATAAGACATTTCGTTCTCAAAAACTAATCAAAACAAATATTTATGAACCAACCAATTATGTCTCGATACAAAGATAGAACCCGCGGTATTTCGCTTCACAAGTTAATGTAGCTGTCAA
This sequence comes from Cephonodes hylas, assembly GCA_030295005.1. Classification (NCBI taxonomy): domain Eukaryota; kingdom Metazoa; phylum Arthropoda; class Insecta; order Lepidoptera; family Sphingidae; genus Cephonodes; species Cephonodes hylas. The sequence continues at coordinate 3,205,911 of AP025387.1, read as the reverse complement.
TAAAAATAATAACTAAATTAAAATTGAAGTTAAATTAAAATCATATTTTTATATTATAGGCAAAATCATTATCTTAAGCCCTTATTCGTCCCACTGCTGTGCACGAGCTTCCTCTACCATTGAGAGGGTTTAGTCCTAAGTCTACCACATTAGTGCAATGTGGGTTGGTAGACTACACACCAAAGAAATTCCTTTGATATAATATTTTAGGTGTGCAAGTTTCCTCACAATATTTTCCTTTACCGTTAAAGAACGCTTTAGTTTATTATGAACACAGAACTTCGAAAATTTAGGGGTGTTTTGTTTGAATCGACATAGACTAAGTTATGTCATTTCAATAACATCGAAGTAAACAATACGGTAATTATTTTTTATTTGTAAATAACATAGGTTACCACAGCCTGAAATACAGGTTCGATACCCAGTTTAGTCTTATTGGGTTTTCAAATGAGAAGTATGGACGCCAGATTGGCCATAGATTCGCCCCTAAAATCATAATAAAGAAACCGCAGTAACAAAAATAAGTAAATAGCTTCAAAATTACGATATGTGGTTAACATTCTCTGCAGTCTAGGGTTCTGGTTTTTTGAAGTTATGTGTGTAGGTATTTGCAATGAATTATCAGGTTCTTTAGCAGTGAACATAAACCCACACTCTAAAAACTTCTTGGGAATTACTTAATTGTGTAGTCCGCCAACCCGCACTAGGCCAGCGTGGTGGACTAAGGCCTAAATCCTCTCTATAATAGAGGTCCGTCCACAGCAGTGCGTTGTACTTACTGATACCCACAACACAGGTCTTGTAACCTAGTGTGGGGTCAGAGCTATGTATGTGACTGTTGGGTGTATTTATTTACTAGGATCTTTTAAGGCAATCTGAGCTTTTGCGCTTCTATGAAAGATATATAAGAACCGCGAGACCTAAACCCAGTTTAAATTACTATCTGATAGAACTATCTTAGCACAATCTCCAGCACACATCGGAGCCACGCAAACTTTGTATGCTTCTCGTGGCCGGTTGCAAAATTGACACATAACATTATAATGATTCACTAGTTTCGCAAAAATCACTGCGTTTATGTATACTCACGCTAGTGTTCAGAGCGGGTAGGTAGAGTGCATTTATTTATAAGGTGTATAAGAACTGTGATCGAAAACTAACGCAGGTACGGTGATTAAGCCATTGGCGCTAAAAAAATCGGAACATTTTTTTGTCGTTTTCCTAACAATCACGAATAGTGTGTGGTAAGGAAAACGTGAAAAATAATTGCCGGGGTATTTTTTATGTCACTGTGTTTTGTAATCAGCGTAGCCTTAGTTCCCGACCACGAGCTGAATACACCCTGTATACACTTTATTATACACTTTATCTTCTTCTTCAACCCATATACGCCCACTGCTGAACACGGGTCTCCTCTACCATTGAGAGGGCTTAGGCCATAGTCCACCACGCTGGCCTAGTGCGAGTTGGCGGACTACACACCTAAGAAATTCCTAAGAACTTTTAGGTGTGCAGGTTTTATCACGATGTTTTCCTTCACCGTTAAAGCAAGTGATAATTCAATTTGAATACACACATAACTTTCGAAAAGTCAGAGGTGTGTGCCTGGGGTTTGAACCCGCGACCGCCGAGATTCTCGACCGCGCGCCTATACCTCGAGGCCATCACTGCTTAATTGTGATACACTTTATTGTATGGAGAAAATAAATGAAATTTATAATTAAAGTTGCTTACTGACAATTGGCGGTCTTATAACAAACTGCGATTTCTTACAGATAACCTCATTATCTATTATGATTTATTCTAATTAATTCTTAGATGTGTAGTCCGCTATACTGCACTAGTCCAGTGTGATGGACTAAGGCCTCTCAATAATGGAGGAGTTCTGTGCATAGTAAAAAGTATATGGGCTGATATAACAGGCTTATATTACTTGAAATCTATTAAACTGAGTACTTTAAATTGTGACAAAGGCGAGGTAATGACTATTTTCGCGCACACTACCATAGAATTTAGTCATAGAAACAAATTTTCAAACTGGAATCTCTGGAATAAAACCTGGGTATTTTTTTAAATGCCTACATGTAGTCAGACCAGATAATTATTTATTCTTAACCTTCTTTATTATCATAATGTTTTATTATTAAACTTTTTCTCTCCTAGCAGTATGGTGAATTAATTATTTATCTTTTTCAAATCATAATGAAATAGTAATAGCTTCGAAATTTGGGTACGCGTTCAAATACTATCACAGGTTCAAACCCCAGGCACATACTTTAAAAACTTCTTAAAATTTGCCTATTTTATCAGTCCATAAAACATTAGGCCAAAACCTGACTCCGTATCCAGGCCTTAGTCTTAGGCTTGTTGTTAATATCGTTTTTACACGCTTTTTATTAGCTTCACTTGTTTGCGTGGGGTGCATGGTGTCAATAGTTATAAATATTTTATTGACAGATATGGGTAGAGTGATTATCATTTTGATAATATCTTAAAAAGCACCCCACGCTTTTTTTAAAATATTTTTTTTTTATTCACACTATTATTAATTTATATTTATTAAAACTTATTTTCTATTTTTTGTTCGGTTTTCGATAAAAAGCGTGTTTTTTAGCTTTTTTAAACTATTATTTATTTTTTTCGATATATCGATATAAAATTCCAAGGTTTGAAAAGATATCAAAATCAATTTTTTTGGTGATTTATAATCCTAATAACGGATCCTTATTTTCTATCTTCTTTGTAAACAATAAAAATTATCCTTTTTTGGTCGACAACAAGAACTCAAATCATACCGATATTTCGATATGTTTTTTAAATGCATATCGATATAAATATTTTAAAATTAATCGATACGATATAAATCGATATTTTTTCCGATTTCCGACATCCCTACCCTATCTGATAGCCCAGTAGTGAGACAGTGGAACCTTGTTATTGCATTGTCGATATAACATAGTATGCAGGTCGCGTTATTATCCTCAAATGGTTAGTGAAACGAAGACGCACTTGAATTTTGTCGACAACCCACTAACCTAAAAATACGTCAAAATGCCTGCATTATAGGCCGGCATAGCGATGGTCAAAAAGAGTGTTAATTTATTAATTTTTTGGAAAATTAACAGAACAATTACAATAAAAATTAATAAAACAAAAATATAGCCCACAATCCAACAATATCCAATTAATTAAAGGATAAAATCGAATATATTCATTGCATTCATTCATTGCATTATATTAAACAAAAACAAACATTGGAGAAAAATATTATTTATAATTTTTAAGCGACTCAATTTTCAGTTTAATAATAATCGTAGAAGAAGTGTAGCATGTAATTTAGGTAAATAAATCCAACAGTCATATAATTCTGAACCCAAATTAAGATTCGAGTCTTGTGTCGTGGGTATCAGACTACGAGAGACTTTTCGGTCTCACAAACACCCGGACCCGAAATATTTGTGGATCACACATACATTTGTCTCGGTGCGGGGATCGAATGCGGCCTCTCGTTTCGTAAGCTGGTGTCTAGTCTACTGCGCCACGGGGCTGTCAAAATATTGCTTGTCTGTCTGTATGTTTTTATAGAATCGTAAACTATGCATTTGATATTTAGCAAAGTTCTTGTGCATGAGACAAAGGTTTCTGAGTTAAAAACACAATTGGACCCGATGAGTAGCGCTGCTGTCGGCATATCGCTAAAAGCTTTTCCGGGCTGTTCGTCTACCGGGACAGCAAGTTATAAATATATAGCAGGGGTGGCCAACTTAATTAGACTCAGGTTCTCCTGTTTACTATGAAATCCTGTGCGATCTACCAATTTCATACTTGTTGAAATCATAAATGAAACAGCACAGTTCAGTACACCATCATGTAGTATTTTTTTATTTTATTAAAAGAGAAAGTATAAATTTGAAAATTATTTAGTATAGTATAGTAAAATTATTTAGTAACTACGTACTTGTTTCTACGTATTTATATTTTTTGCCTTGCCACGATCGACTGGACTAACAGTCGCAATCGACCGGTCGATCGCGATCGACCTGTTGGCCACCCCTGATATATAGGATATATTCAGACCGTGATCGGAAACTCAGGCAGGTAATAGCTAACGCGATAACAAACCCCCTGGCGTTAAAGAAACTCCCGACAAAAAACAAAAATTTTAATTTTAACGCCAATGAGGTTGTGACCACCGTAGTTATAACCGGCCTTAGTTGCCAATCACGGTCTAAGTACACCCTGTATATAATCTCATATGTCTAAAGACTGTGATAAAAAACTAAGACAGGCAATAACCGAAAACACCGACTAAAAAAAACGACTAAAAACTGTAACATAATAACAAAAAAAAACCAAGAGTATTAAATCTATGAGCAAAACAAAAAAATATGGCGGCTTTTTTATTTCATTATTTATGTATATAAAATATATCATAATTTAATTTCTGATAATTTCATATTTTAATTCTCGTCTCTACAATAATCTAAGGTTTGTCTGGAATAGAATGCTTTAGCATTAAGTTATCCTTTACATCATATATGTATAAAGTATAAATAAACTTCTTGATAATACATTAACACGTATATGACAATTGAAATAGTTCCTGATTGCTAAGTTTCATTCACTCTAACGTTATGTTAACTGCGTAAATAAATAAATACACTCAACAGTCACATACATAGTTCTAACCCACACTAAAATACATTTGTCGTAGAACTACGAGAGGCTTTTCGCTCTCACAGAGACAACGAAACAAATATTATTTATTTATTTAAAACTTCATACACAAAACTGTATATAGGCGGACTTAATGCCGGTGGCATTCTCGAGATGAAGTATGGTTGGTGTGAAATTAAAAAAAAACAACAAAAAGAAGCAGAAAGAAGAAGAAGAAATATTAGTGGGTTAATCATTTCGCATGCTTTAAAATACAAGTCCTAATTCAAAAAGGTGAATGGAATTTTTTTTTAATTATCAAATACATTTTGTAGAAAATATAAAACATTCCGCTATGTCGTCATTTACATTATTTAGTCACTATACTTGATCAAAAAGTAAATAAAAGTAAAAAATATTTTTTTTTATTAGGTCACCTTATGTTTATTTGTATGATTTGTGTCTGGGTCGCTGCGGCCTCTCAAAGTCAAATCATCTTTATTCAAGTTGACTTTTACAAGTGCTTTTAAATCGTCACTTAAAAACAATTTTTTTAAACTAGTAAAAATAATTTTGTCTTTATACTAACAACTATATATGTACATCTAATACCTGTTAGGAAAAAATCCCTCAGTTCTCGATTATAAGTACTTCGTAAACCTGTACTAATAAAAATTTTCTTCGTTGTGTATTATCGCCAAGAATCTCGGAGGAGAATCTTGACCGTCCCGTGTTCAAACCTCAGTCACACACCCCTAACTTTTCGAGTTACATTCACCATTTTTTTTTTTATCACGAGAGGAAAGCGCCTTAAGCTCCCCTGTTCGGTACCTCGGGGGAGGCCGTAAGGGGTATGTCGGGGTCACTGGCTACGCCAGCATACCGACTAAAACCTCTCGGTGACCATCACACGCATTTAGGGCGGTTTTGCGGCATCTCAGGGTGCCCTAAATGGTCCGCTGCCGCCCAGCGCACCGTCCAATTATGGACCCCTCCAAATTGGGAGGACTTGGTATGCCCTCCACTTAATTTATTTGGACGTTCGCCTTTCGGGAACGTCCGCGACAGTTAAGAGGTCACGTCCTCTGCCGCCAATGTCAGGGTTGCTATCATAGGGTACCGCCCCCGCAGTACGCCCTGCTACCCCAGTACCCCTGTTAGTCGCCTCGACAGGTAGGGGATACCGTGGCGGAATTCTTACACCCCCAATCCACAGGGCGGAAGTTACATTCACCATAATATGTCTCGTACTGTAACGGTAAAGGAAACATCGTAATAAAACCTGCACACCTAAAAGCTGTTAAGAATTTCTTACGTGTGTAGTCCGCCAACCCGCACTAGGCCAGCGTGGTGGGCTAAGGACTAAACCCTCTCTATAGTAGAGGAGGCCCGTGCCCAGCAGTGGGACGCATATGAACTGATGATGACATAGTGTAGTACGGTTTTATGGTATCTTGTCACGAATTTAGCATTTGAACTTTGTTTTAGCAATGCACATTTTATCAATCTGTTAGGGAGGCAAATTTTAGGGGTCTGCAAATTTGCATCTTTTTGGCTTATTTTTCAAAACATTTAGATAGAATTTTTTATCGAAAAGGAGCGTATGTATTTGAATGGCCTACTTTCGGCAAATGCACTACTAAGCCATAAGTAGGACCTTAATATATTTGTCCACGTAACATCAGGATACTATCGTTTTAGTGATGGTTTTGAGGTTTGGGCGCACGGTCGCGGGTTCGAACACACCTCTGACTTTTCGAAAGTTATGTGTGTATTCACATTGAATGATCACTTGCTTTAACGGTGAAGGAAAACATCATGATAAAACCTGCATATCTAAAAGTTCTTAGGAATTTCTTAGGTGTGTAGTTTGCCAACCCGCACTAGGCCAGCGTGGTGGACTAAGGCTTAAACCCTCTCAATAGTAGAGGAGGCCCGTGCCCAACAGCGGGACGTATATGGGTCGATGATGAGCGAAAAAAGTTGAATAACCTACATTCAGCAAATGTTTTACTAGGCCATAAGTAGGCCACACATTCCACGTAACATCAGGATACTATCGTTCCATAAACAAGAATTAGTTAAACGTGATTAATTCGCCCATTCTAGTTCAAGGCCAGTGGTTACATAAGAGATTTCACCGTTGAATGGCGCAAGGTGCCACGCAACAAGATCGGACGTTGAATTGAAACATTCGCGTTAGCATAGCATAATATGCACATAAACATCGGCATTCTCAACGGATTTACGAAATATCCCGTAGGATAGTTACTCTGGAGCATAGGGATAAAAGACTAAGACTATTGGCTTACAAAATAGCGAATGTTTAAGCTTTAAATCTAAATTTTGATGTAGAGAATTGAAAAGAGCAATTTGATGTATAGAATGTGTAAAGAACGTTTGGCTTACAAAGTTCCGAATGTTTAAGCGTTAAATCATCAACAAAAGCAATTTGTTTTATTCAGACCGTGATCGAAATCTAAGGCAGGTAATAGCTGCACGAAGATTACAAATGGTGTTAAAAAAATCCGACTAAAAATTTAATTTTTAACATTTGACAGCCCCGTGGCGCAGTTGGCTAGACACCAGCTTGCGAAACGAGAGGCCGCATTCGATCCCCGCACCGAGACAAATGTTTGTGTGATCCACAAATATTTGTTTCGGGTCTGGGTGTTTGTGAGACCGAAAAGTCTCTCGTAGTTCCTGATACCCACGACACAAGACTCGTATCTTAGTGTGGGGTCAGGACTATGTATGTGACTGTTGGGTGTATTTATTTATTTATTGAGTTCGCCTTTTTACAAATCCTATAGGTACTAAGTCTAATAAATAATTAAACTATTTTATCTGCCTCATGGTCTCGCAGTACAAATATGTGCGGTACGATACAAACTAGATAGATTTCCGAGTCGGCCAGTGTCATTGAGTTAATCCGTTGGGAAATTCTCAATAGCAGCACTGAGTCTAGAAATGTGCCTGAAAAACGGCAATAGGCTCGCCCTATATTACATGGCAGTATTTAACATGGCCTACCTTATAAATTTTAAATAATTTTTAACCTTATCAAAAGCAATTTTATATTAACGAGAATATCCTGAGCCCATAAACTACAAACTAGACATAACACAATTAGCGAGTAACGCTTTTGGGCTTACATACCTACGAAATAAGCAGAAATGCACCTCTGCCTACCTCTTTTGGGAACACAAACGTGAGTTGATGAATCATCATCATCATTGTCAGCCAATTGTGGTCCACAGCTGGACATAGGCCTCCCCCAATGACTTCCACAGAATAAAAGATGAATAAAATATACTAAACTTAGACTGCCTCGAAGCATCTTATGTTATAAACTTGAAGAGTAAGGTTATGTAATACAAATTACTTCATAAGAAGGCTGGAAGTGCGGAAATAGCGACACTAGACTTATCATTACGCACTGGTTTGTACAATCACGCTTGCACGCTGGAAGGTAGGATGTATTGCTGCACTAGGCCAGCATATCAATGCAGTGATGGCCTCGAGGTTTGGGCGCGCGGTCGAGAATCTCGGCGGTCGCGGGTTCGAACCCCAGGCACACACCTCTGACTTTTCCAAGTTATGTGTGTATTCACATTGAATTATCACTTGCTTTAACGGTGAAGGAAAACATCGTGATAAAACCTGCACACCTAAGAGTTCTTAGGAATTTCTTAGGTGTGTAGTCGCCAACCCGCACTAGGCCAGCGTGGTGGACTATGGCCTAAACCCTCTCAATGGTAGAGGAGACCCATGCTCAGCAGTGGGCATATATAGGTTGATAAGGAAGGCCAGCATCATTCTCCTTCTTCCACACATGAAGGAAGAACAAAACGCTGCATAAGAGTTTTGGCAGATGTTTTACGGCCGGCCGCCTGCCTGACGCCAACCCTCTTTGGGACTTTCATTGTTTTGGGAATGGGGTAGGGATAGCGTGTGTTTGGGTACAGGATATTGCAGGTGAGGATATTTGGCCTGATGGTAAGGATAATACAGTCCCGGATAAGGAAGTAGTAGGAGACTGCAACAGCTCGGGGGGCCGAGGTCGCGTACCCGTAGCCCTGTTCCATGACTGGCTAGATCAATGGAAAAGGCATCCCCTGACCCAGCGTGGTGGACTAAGGCCTAAAGGGTCTCCAATTAGTTTCATTCGGGGTCCATTTTAAGAAATGATTTGAAATGAAATGAAATAATATTTATTGAATCTATGAAATGACAAATACATCGTATAGATTCAGTCATTTCAAATTTTACCACCCTGATCGGAAGGCAGTCATCACTAGAGAAGAACGGGCAAGAAACTCTAGTGTTGCTCTTTTCCAATCAATCACAGCTTACAATATTGTTACAAAGACTTAATTTCCCGAATTAGAGCAGCTCATTGATACAATATCAGAATGTTGTGTTGCATATTAGAACAGCATAGTCATCTTAAATGGAGAGACTGTCATCTAACCATCTTTGACCATCGTGGTCCGCACATTTTATTTATAAGAAAAAATGTTTAATAAACAAATGCAATTAAGGAAATAACAAAGGTATTTTGTTACATTGCTGTGTTCTCGCGGCCCGCACTAAATGGGTCGGGAGTCCGGATGCGGTCCGCCATTTGGTCACCCCTGGCCTAAACCCCCTCAATGGTATAGGAGTCCCGTGCAGTGGGCTGTATATGGGCTGATAACGATTGCTAAAATTATTTTACCATCTAGTTCCTACTTCGATAAGCCCAAAAGTTTCATTGTCATCGTCAGCTCATATACGTCTGCTAGGCACGGGCTTCTTATACTATTGAGGGGATTTAGTCCTTAGTCCACCACGCTGGCCTAGGTCAGCGGACTACACACCTAAGAAATTTCTAACGATGACGATATTGGCTATATCTCATCACGCTACGACTTATAGGAGCCGAGCAGGGATGAAAAGTATGGCACATGAAAAATATTCCTTTTAAAGTCTTAAAATTTTGCACATTTTGCCTGACCTGAGAACCGAATCCTAATTCCTTTAGCATGGCTTACAAGACTTAATATGATTCGATATGATACGATTTATTAATACTTGAGTAAGTGGTTCAATTTGTATAAAGGAAATGACAGTTATACGAGTATGTATGTACGGGGAATGCATAATGAAGTTTGATCAACTATAACTGTAAACTTCTTCATCAACCCATATACGCCCACTGCTGAGCACGGGTCTCCTCTACCATTGAGAGGGTTTAGGCCATAGTCCACCACGCTGGCCTAGTGCGGGTTGGCGGATTACACACCTAAGAAATTCCTAAGAACTTTTAGGTGTGCAGGTTTCATCATGATGTTTTCCTTCACCGTTAAAGCAAGTGATAATTCAATTTGAATACACACATAACTTCGAAAAGTCACAGGTGTGCCTGGGGTTCGAACCCGCGACCGCCGAGATTCTCGACCGCGCGCCTAAACCTCCAGGCCATCACTGCATTACTGTAAACTTATTTTGTTCAAAATATTTTGCTTTGAAATATTATAAACTTTATCCTACTCGTGGTGTCTCGGTACTTTACAGAAGTCCCGGGTTCGATTCCCAAGTAAAATTTATTGAGTTTTTTCCTTACGAAATTCCAAATAGTACGGAGTATGGAAATATTCTAGAAATAACAATATTCTCGACTAATTCCGTATATAAGTTACAGAATTATATTTCTTCTTACATGAAACAATGTACCTACGTAGTTTTAAAAATATTACTAAATCTATAACAATATTACCTAGAAAGCTAAACAGTTTATTTCTTTAAAGGCGCTAAACTCAGGAACTACTGGTCCGATTTGAAAAATTATTTCAGTGTCAAACAGTCCATTTATCGAGGAATTCACGCTACGATCAATAGGAGCGGAGCAGGAATAAAAAATATGGCGAGAGCGCGAAAAATAATTTAAGTTTCTCGTATGAAATTTATTAGCAACAACCAGTTTATATACTCTCCAATTATTTTACTATGAAGTAATACGCACACTTTGATATAAATCTTCTAATTAACTAAATATTGCAATATTTCATGTATTAGCCAACGGATACTTTAAAGTATGTTATATAACCTAGTTATTTAATTGGTCATTAAAATAAAAGATAACAGCCTATATACGTCCCACTGCTGGGCTAATTCGACTACATATTACCTTATGTAGTCATGGCTTAGAGGTTTAGGAGGAATCTTGGTGGTCACGGGCTCAAACCCACACCTCTAATCTTTCGAAGTCATTTGTGTATTGTCAATGAATTATGACGTATTTTAACGATGAAGGAAGATATATTTATAAAACCTGCATATGCATAAAAATTCTTAAGCATTTCCGTCCACCTATCCGTATTAGTACAGAGTAGAGGACTATGACATAGGTACTCAGCCTATCGCCGTCCACTGCTGAACGTAGGCCTCCCCAAGTAAGCGCCAACCATCCCAATCCTGAGCGGCCCACATCCATCCGCCACCCGCCACCTTTATGACCTAAACCCTCTTAATCTAAAGGCAGTATTAGGACTTAGATGGGCTGACGATGATGATAATCTTGCGCTGAAACATCATAGCCATCACGACTTCATCACTCTAGACATTTGAGCTATAAAAATTGAATCTCTTAGTTTCATTAAGCTACATATCGCACTAGTAATACCATAGTGTTGTAAACTCAAAAGAAACGATTTTTCAGAATCAACGAAAAACTAATTTGTCACTTCCTGTAATAGGTACAAATATAATGAATATTTTATGTGCTTTTGGAATTAAATTAAAGACATTACCTTTTTACAAATTAAAAATAATAATAGGGAACTAAAGATGACACAATATTGGGATGGGAGGTTAGACATCCGGTAAGTTATGGATGATGTCTTAAAACGTCGTAACTTATTCATTTTTTGCATTATTCCAATGACGATTTTAATGACTCGTGAGGAATTAAATTTTATGATTATAGCGTTATGTCAAATTCGATGTTTTTTGAGTTACAACACTATTGTATTACTAGTGCGATATGTTTTATAATAATAAAAATATTTGTCCACAGAAAAAATGAAATTCGAATATGGCGGCAACAATTCATGACAATCCGGACACGAATGCTGCACCAAAATCGATGAGTTTGGACGAAACGATGGCCCAGCACGCGGAGCAGAAGTACAACGTCGACGAAAACATGAACAAAACAGACAGACTGACTGAAATACAACAGTTTTACAACGGGAAGAATATACTGATCACTGGAGCTACAGGTGAGTTATATATTACTATATCTAGATCGACCTATGCATAGAATAAAGTTATATGTGCAAAATCTCAACTTCTCTTTCTCGGCGATTTTAACTTAATTGGGCACAAAATTATCAATAACTTTTTTTTCTTCAAACAACAACATAAGTTATGATTATTATTACTGCACTAGTGCAATATATAAACAAGTTTAACTCTATAAAGACATAAAAAGTACTTTGGTGTTATAGTCATAAGTAACCTTATTCTATGCATCACGTCAAAATTTTTATTTTTTGTCGGAAGCTATTTAACGCCAATGGATTTACGATCACATTAGCTATTACCTGCCTTTGTATCCGATCACGGTCTGAATACACCCTGTGTAATATATTTTATATTAATTCACATATACATTTATCAATATCATAAGTGACATACGAAAAACATAGGTAATTTATTCAAAAAGGGTAACATAAAGAGTCCTCGAAACCGACGTGCATGCATGAAGTGGATAATGTCAATGGAGGAAGCGAAAGAATTTTTTTGTACCGTGGCATTTGGCCCTCTATAGTCTCTGCCTACCCTAACGGGAGACAGGCGTGAGTTTATGTATGTATGTATGCATTTTTAGGACTAACATTGGGGACCGAACCCTAAACCTCACGATAACACGGTTAATTTACTCAATAATAACTTGAAAAGTATAAAAATTCGCCACAACATGCCTTGTAGCCCTTGACCCAACGAGACGGAAGCTCGTGCTGCAAAATATGGCAGGGCAAGGTGATGTTAATAAAATACTACTTATTTTGACCCCCAGCGGCCTTGCTTCGGCCCTGTATTGACGGAAGAGCGCACTGGTTTGTGGGTGCATTGCCCCCAAATAAATTTGTACGTTTAATTCCATTTTGAGGATTTATCCGCCGGTTTAAAATGGAAAGAAGATTATTTTTTTCATAAATACATATATATAATAAGTACATTTACGCTTATTTTCGAAGGAGTAGTCAGAAATCGTGATAGCTTTGTAGTTTAGGCACACGGTTGAGAATCGCAACGGTCGCGGGTTCAAAACCCAGGCCCACACCTCTGACATTTCCAAGTTATGTGTTTATTAACAACTAGCGACCCGCCCCGGCTTCGCACGGGTGCAATGCTGATATTTAATGGATGTTATCATACATATAAACCTTCCTCTTCAATTTCTTCCTCTTCCTTTCAAACTCTATCTATTAAAAAAACCGCATCAAAATCCGTTGCGTAGTTTCAAAGATTTAAGCATACAAAGGGACATAGGGACAGAGCAAGCGACTTTGTTTTATACTATGTAGTGATGAATTATCACTTACTTTAACTGTAAAAAAAACATCGTGATGAAACCTGCACACCTAAATTTTAGGAATTTCTTAGATGTGTAGTCCGCCAACCCGCACTAGGCCAGCGTGGTGGACTAAGGCCTGAACCATCTCAATAGTTGAGGAGGGTCTCGCCCAGTCGAGGAAGGCTATAGGCTATATATATTCACGCTACGACCAATAAATGTTTTCTCTTTATTGTCAAAATAGATTAGATTCGCTGAGCTTCATTGCTCGTCGTCAATACTGTGCGTGCTGCTGATGCTGGAGCACACGAGGTACAGTGGCGGGAATGTAGTAGGATAAGGCACGGAAATAGTTCAAAAACAGGAAAAAAAACATTAAATTTGTATCAAAACTTTCATATAAGGAGTTTAAGGCATCGGTTGATTTATTACATTGCTTGCGTTGAAGATAAAATCGCAATCTTCGGTTAATTATGTCTCTTATGACCCATTTTTACTCATTGACGTCAGACAGTAAAATATAAAACCTTTATAAAAGAAAAAAAGAGTATAATTTCACACGCACGTCTCGAAAAACATTGTGACTAAGGCCATATTTTAAAGGTTCGGTGAACCGAAGAAGTTTGAGAGGAAATTTCCAGTTTATAACAACGGTCAACTGCAATTTTGCGCACGGTTTTAAATAATTTATTTTCATCGCTTTTACACCTAGAAATAAGAATTAGGACAAAAATAGTTCTGAATTTGCTTTTGTGAGTAAAAATACAATTCATTGTGAATACACACATAACTTTCAAAAAGTCAGAGGAGTGTGCCTTAGGTTTAAACCTGCGACCGCCGAGATTCTCGACCGCGCGCCTTAACCTCGAGGCCATCACTGTTTTACCTACCTACCTATACCTAATACTTACGTCCCATTGTCAATATTTAATGCTTTAGTAACAGTCTTTTCAATGGTCTATAGTGGCGATTAAATAAACTATCTATTATTTAAATAATGTACCTAACCTTAATAAAATTTAATGTCTAGAATTCCTTTTAAGTTCTGTGATATAAGTATGCAATCGAAAGACTGCGCCAATAAAGTGTTTAATTTAGGAAATTCCCAGCAGCCGAGTCCGGAAATTTGAAACGAAAGTGACACTCGTAGTTCAAAAAGTCCGTTCCATTATCCATATCGCCGATTTTGAGCTCAAGATTCCGTGTCGCTATTGATTTTAACTTGAAAAAGATAGGAGCACAAAACCCGGAGTCAAAATCTAGTCTAGACCCGTTTTTTACTTGAACACATGAATCTCAGTATTACTAGCCCGAATTTAAAAAATCCATCAGTCTTAAATAGCCCATTTATCGAAGTGGACTAAGCTATATATCATCACGCTAAGACCAATAGCGGATCAGCAGTAAAAATATTGCGAAAACGGGAAATTTGAAGTCTTAAGTTCAAAGCCTCGTGGCGCAGTGGGCTAGATCCCACCAAAAAAAAACAAAAGACTGCGGATTTGATTCCCGTATCGTGACAAATATTTGTTTATTCTGTCTGGGCGTTTGTGACAGCAAAAAGTATCAAAGTTTCTGATACCCACGACATAAGACTTGTATCTTAGTGTAGGGTCAGAGCTATGTATGTGACTGTTGGGTGTATTTATTTAACTATTTCTTAAGGATTCGGATACATTACGACACTAGCTATTCTACATATTATTCGGTGTTAATATTTCTTCATTTTTCTCCAGGTTTCCTCGGCAAGATCCTGGTGGAGAAGCTGTTGAGATGCTGCCCTGGAGTGGAGAACTTGTACTTACTAATACGACAGAAGAAAGGAAAGGATATTTACACGAGAATGGACGAAATATTCGATGACCCTGTAAGTACATGAATTTTTATTTTAAACAATATAAATATGTTGCAAATTTATCAAGGCAACAGGGCGCAATTTTATAAAATTAGGTACCCTATGCTTTTTCTCAACATCGCATCTATCTTCATGCCAAAAATAATTTAAATCGGTCCCGCGAATTAGACTTTAAATGTCTAAAGTTGAGAAAGTTACTTTCGTAAAAGATTGTCCACCAACCGGCACGAGGCCAGCTTTATGGACTAAGGCCAGCGTTATGGACTAAGACGTAACCCCTCTTAGTTATGGACTATGAATAAACTCATAAACAAAAGCGAACCTTCTTATCTTATTAAAGTTAGGGTTACGAAATAATCCTTGAACGGCCAAAATAAGTATGAGATAAATATTTTAAGCACGCAAATTGTTAAAAATAATTTGTTGTGTAGAATGTCTTACAAACTCATCGTTTTGGGCCAAGGATGGTTAATATGTTTTGTTATTTGTCAATATGTAATTTGCAAACGCAGACAATGTTTTAAGATGACATTGAGTTCTTGAACAATACGTGTCTGCAAATCATTATTTAAGCTTTAAACTGCATTCAGATTATTTTTTTTGGCACGAGATTTGAATAGACAAACCGAAAGAGGCAGACAAAAGTGAATTTAAAGTTTCATCATACTATAATAGGAAATATAACACACAAATATAATTAATTGAAATCTTAATTTATCTTGTATCTTATTTATTTATTTATATTCTTTATTGTACACCACAATAATACAACATTGATACAAGTAATTCTAAATCACGTAGTGTCACAATTGGCGGCCTTATCGCTGTCAGCGATTTCTTCCAGGCAACCGTTAGATGGACAGATCGGAGGCATAATGTATCTTAATGTCTGTCCAAGATTTCAGTATGTGACGTAAGTGAGTACAAAGAAAGTATTTTCGAAAATGATGGGATAAATAGGTCTAAAGCCTACACGCTAAAATTTACCGCAAGTTAGTTTCCGAGGAATAGTTTAACATTTTTTTGTCTGCAGGTATTCGGTAGGCTGAAGAAAGAAATGCCCAAGTTCAGGCATAAGATTGTCGTGGTCCCTGCTGATTGCGAAGCCGCTGGCCTTGGTCTCACCCTGTCTGATACCCAGATGCTTACGGAAAAGGTAATTTCAATCCTCACTTTTGGTCTATTGAGGAAAAATTCTAGTCAAAACCGGTTTTAAAGACACCGTTTATACAGATCGAAATATAACAACCGAATAGCAAAGTCTGTATCTGTATATCTATCGCTTAAAATAACTATTGGATATAACGTCTGAAATATCGAGTGTAGCGTCGTTATATCCGGTATCGACTGTACTTATTTTTTTATTAAGCTCATATAAAAATTATTTGTATTCAGATTTCAAGCAATCTTGTTGTTTTTTGATAGCCTACGTTATGCAGTTGGACAGCAGTTTGTATAATAATACAAGGCAGAAGGTTCGATCCCCGCGATTGGTTTTTGTGATCAAATATTTATTTCGTTGTTTGTAAGAATGAAAAGTCTTGCTCTTAATGTGATTCTTTTGTTATTTTAAGACTGGTTTTTTGTCGTGTATCACAAACTACGACAGACATTCGCTCTCACAAACACACAACGAAATAAATATTTTATAACACACAAACATTTCAACTGATTTTATGTATTGGTTACTTTATAAGTCGAGAGCCTCTGAAAATGTGTTTAAAACGAGATACAGGATTAACGCCAATAGGTTTGCAATCGCCGTAGCTAATACCTGCCTTAGTTTTTGGTCATGGTCTTTTTTTTACGAGAGGAAAGCACCTTAAGCTCCCCTGTTCGGTACCTCGGGGGAGGCCCTGACGGGTATGTCGGGGTCTCTGGCCACGCCAGCATACCGACTAAAACCTCTCGGTGACCATCACGAGCATTTAGGGCGGTTTTACGGCATCTCAGGGCAGAAGTACCCTAAATGATCCGCTGCCGCCCAGCGCACCGTCCAGTTATGGACCCCTCCAAATTGGGAGGGCTTGGTATACCCTCCACTTACTCTATTTGGACGTTCACCTTTTGTGAAAGTCCGCGACTGTTAAGAGGCCACTCCCTCTGCCACCAATCTCGGGGTTGCTATCATAGGGTACCGCCCCCGCAGTACGCCCAGCCACCCCAGTTTCCCCTGTTAGTCGCCTCTTACGACAGGTAGGGAATACCGTGGCGGAATTCTTACACCCCCAATCCACAGGGCAGTTGGTTAGGTCTGAATACACCCGATATATAAATAATAATTATGTTTCAGGTAAACATAATATTCCACTCAGCAGCTACTGTGAAATTTGACGAGCACCTTAGAGCCGCCCTGATCACCAACGTGAGAGCACCGCTACATCTTCTAAGACTAGCAAGAGACATGAAAGGGCTGGATGTAAGTCTAGATACAAATTTACTACCTTAAATCTAACTTAAAACATTCTTAAAATAAAAAAAAAAAATCTATTGCTACTTTCAGTAAATAGAAATAACATTTCGTAATGCTTAGGGAGCTTCTTTCTTCTCCACAATGATAACACGTTTTGAAAATTGACGATTCAAGAGAACTTGTAAAAGTCTTTTTGAATAAAGACAAATCTGAATTTGAAACTGTTAAGATTCACTACGGAGATAACTTAAATACACTTACAATAAGTGCATAACAAAATGTAATAAATAACGAAAAAAAAAATCTTTATAAATAATAGCTTTTGTGTTATTCTGATGTACAAGCTATATTATGCTAAAATTCTTTCAACATCAATTGTTTCGAGTTACGAATAAAATTACAATCATACAAACCGACCTCTTTATAATATTAACTAGCTTTTGCCCGCGACTCCGTCTGCGTAGACTTTAGGGCTGAGTGCAGAAAGATAATTATTAGTGAATCTTTAATTCGTCTCATAAGTGTCCAAAAAAAGTTTTTCTTTGAAAAAGCTATTTCCGCATTTACAACATGTTTATTCCACGGGAACATTTAATTATTACTTCACAGGGTCCTATTTATCTTCATACCTAAAATTATATAACTTAGTCCAATGGTTTAGGCGTGAAACCGTAACAGATTTACAGAGTTACTCTCGCAATTATAACATGTACCCATACCCACAGGAACACATTTTCCAGGATAAAAGTATATCATGTTAATTCGGGGGGACCTACCTATCTCTATACCAAAATTCATTCAAATTGATTCAGTAGATCTTGAACATAGCGATTCCCACGGAAATCCCACAGAAATCCGGATAAAATGTATCCTTTGTTACTTCAGTTGGCCCTACCTATCTCCATACCAAAAATCATTCAAATCGGTTCAGTAGGTCTAGAAATACCCATTCCCACGGGAATACTACATTTTCCGGGATAAAATGTATCCTATGTTACTTCAGTTGGCCCTACCTATCTCTATGCCAAATATCATTCAAATCGGTTCAGCAGATCAAGAAATACCGATTCCCACGGGAATACTACATTTTCCGGGATAAATGTATCCTGTGTTACTTCTGTGGGCCCTACCTATCTCCATACCAAAAATCATTCAAATTGGTTCAGCAGATCAAGAAATACCGATTCCCACGGGAATACTTCATTTTCCGGGATAAAATGTATCCTGTGTTACTTCTGTGGGCCCTACCTATCTCCATACCAAAAATCATTCAAATCTGTTCAATAGGTCTAGAAATACCCATTCCCACGGGAGTACTACATTTTCCGGGATAAAATGTATCCTATGTTACTTCAGTTGGCCCTACCTATCTCTATGCCAAATATCATTTAAATCGGTTCAGCAGATCAAGAAATACCGATTCCCACGGGAATACTACATTTTCCGGGATAAAATGTATCCTATGCTACTTCTGTGAGCCCTACCTATCTCCATACCAAAAATCATTCAAATCTATTCAGTAGATCTAGAAATACCTATTCCCACGGGAATACTACATTTTCCGGGATAAAATGTATCCTACGTTACTTTAGTTGGCCCTACCTATCTCCATACCAAAAATCATTCAAATCGGTTCAGTAGGTCCAGAAATACCCGTTCCCACGGGAATACTACATTTTCCGGGATAATAAGGATCCTGTGTTACTTCGGTGGGCCCTACCTATCTCCATACCAAAAATCATTCAAATCTGTTCAATAGGTCTAGAAATACCCATTCCCACGGGAATACTACATTTTCCGGGATAAAATGTATCCTATGTTACTTCAGTTGGCCCTACCTATCTCTATGCCAAATATCATTCAAATCGGTTCAGCAGATCAAGAAATACCGATTCCCACGGGAATACTACATTTTCCGGGATAAAATGTATCCTATGCTACTTCTGTGAGCCCTACCTATCTCCATACCAAAAATCATTCAAATCTGTTCAGTAGATCTAGAAATACCTATTCCCACGGGAATACTACATTTTCCGGGATAAAATGTATCCTACGTTACTTTAGTTGGCCCTACCTATCTCCATACCAAAAATCATTCAAATCGGTTCAGTAGGTCCAGAAATACCCGTTCCCACGGGAATACTACATTTTCCGGGATAATAAGGATCCTGTGTTACTTCGGTGGGCCCTACCTATCTCCATACCAAAAATCATTCAAATCGGTTAAAAGGTTTAGGCGTGAAAGCATTACATAGGCAGTGTCATTTTCGCGTTAGAATACATGCTAATCCCACAGGAACCCTACATATTCCCGGGATAAAATGTTGTTCATGTTACTTCATAGGATCTTACTTATGTTCAAACCAAAAATCATAAAAATCGGTTAAATGGTTTAGGCGTGAAAGCGTAAAATAAATATAGCGTTTTATACCCAATCCCACGGGAATACAACATTTTCCGGGATAAAAAGTATCCTATGTTACTTCGGTGAGTCCCATCTATCTCCATACCAAAAATCATCCAAATCGGTTCAGTACTTTTTGAGTTTATTCGTAACAAACATACAAAAATACAAAAATACAAAAATCCAAAAATACAAACCTTTCCTCTTTATTATAATAGTATACATAAAAACTATTGAATATTTTCAGGTTTTTATGCACATATCAACGGCGTATTCAAATTCCCATTTAAGGAAAATCGAGGAGAAGTTTTACCCTTGCGAAGCGGACTGTGACGAACTACACACCTTGATAGACAAACTGACAGACGAACAGATAAACACAATGCTACCTAAGTGAGTATACATATTTTTAATATACTAAGCCTCATTAACATCCAAAACAATATAAGTAAACCTGAACACTTGAAAGGTTGTAAGGAATTTCTTGCGTGTAGTCCGCCAACCCGCACTAGGCCAGCGTGGTGGACTATGGCCTAAACCCTCTCAATGGTAGAGGAGACCCGTGCTCAGCAGTGGGCGTATATGGGTTAATGATGATAATGATGATGACGTAGCGTTGGTGCAATAACGTATCTCTACTTTCGCCTTTTTTAAATACAGGATCAAGTTTACTAGTCATCATAATCATCAGCCCACTGCTGGGCACGGGTCTCCTCTACCATTGAGAGGGTCTGGACTTTAGTTCACCACGCTGGCCTAGAGTTATTTATATCCTTTTTTGTACACTATACATAAATATCATCGAAAAGGAATGAAGTAAAAGACTAAGAATAATAAAACAATATAGGCACAATAGCTGATCTTATCGCTAGCTGCGATCTCTTCCAGACAACCTACGCGACTGGAATGAATGGTTGTAGTTCTGATAGTTATCAGCAGAATTGTAAAAAAATGTTTTGGAGTGTTAGTTTTCCTGTACCTACTTTAATTTTATGACTATTTCGTGTTTTTCCAGAATTCTTGGACCCTGGCCTAACACCTACACGTTCACCAAAGCTTTAGCTGAAAAGGAAATTAGGAGGAACGCTGGTGGTCTTCCCATAGGAATATTTAGACCTGCTATAGGTAATATACTTTTTGTAAATTGCTTTTTCGTTAGTCTGTTTTAACATTATAAAATATGTTAAAAGATAGTGATCGGTAATAGTAACGGTGATTACAAACGTATTGAAGTTGAAAAGTCCCAAAAAAAATAAAAATTTTGACGTTTTCACGTATTATAGTTGTAAGAATGATATGAAAATTATAACAATAAAATTAGTTCTTAGGTATTTCTTAATTCTTAGGTGTGGAGTGGAATTGTGGGTGCAGAAATTTAGCAGTAAATTTTACTTTCTTTTCCAGTGACATCAACAGCGAAGGAGCCTTTGAAATATTGGTTGGACAACATGTACGGACCTACGGGGGTTGCTGTTGGTTCAGGTACTTTGTTTTCCAACTCAGGACAACTCTTTGTTTTCCAACTCCTTTACACTGTCTCCTCCTTTGTTCTGTCCGTGGGTTCAAACCCTAGGCACACATCTCAGATTCTTCCAAGTTATGCGTGTATAAAACCATCATGAGGAAATTTCTAGTTCTAAATTGCTTAAAAATTTCTTAGGCGTACTTTCACCAACCGCAGGCTAGCGTGGTGGACTAAAGCCTAGAGTCCCTTGCTAAGCTGTTGATCACTAAATTCTTTGTAACTCTTAGTAAATTAATCATCTTACTGTTCCAGCCACGGGAATATTAAGGACGCTTCAGTGTGATCGAAGTGTGACAGCTGATATAGTTCCTGTAGACAATGTTGTGAACTGTCTCATAGTTTCTGCAAAGAATGTACACACAACTTACAAACAGAGGTAGGTACTATTTCGCTTAACCGCAAGAAGGATTGGTATGTGTGTGCCGTACCAGGCCAGCGTGGTGGACTAGGGCCTAAATCCTTTGCACAGAAGGCTCGTGCCTAAAGATAATTAATGAAGATAATTAATTGTTGATATACCTGTGTCTTTAACGTGGTAATCAGACCCATGGGGCTTTTGGTCGATAAATATCCGACATGCCTTGCTTGTTATAAGTAGAAATCTAAGTGAGAATTTGCCCAATGCCAAAAAATAATTAAGAGATCCATACTACGTCATGAAGTGACTTGTAAGACCAAAAATTGTATGAACCTGCATCTAGTTAAAAGATTTTCGCTTCTTTTCCAGACCAAAGCCAGCAGAACCACCTATCTTTAACTACGTCAGCTCCGTGGAGAACAGGATAACGTGGGGAGACTTTATGGAACAGAATGTGATCAGGATTGGGACTTATCCCTTTTCAGACGCCGTGTGGTAAGTCTAACACTAGGCACACACCTCTCACTAAATTTGATCGAACTAGATTCGTTAGATTCAGCTACAAATTTGATAAAGATCTCTTGAATCGTCATTCTTAGACTAGTTTTTTAAAACTATAAATTTAAAAAAAAATCACTCGACAGTCACATATGTTATTCATGTAAACAATGATGGCCTCGAAATTTAGTCACGTGGTCGAAAATCTCAAACCCCAAGCACACATCTCTGACTTTTCGAAGAATGACATCACTTGCTTTAACGATGAAGGAAATCATTGCGAGGAAATATGCACACCTTTTCCTTAGGAATTTCTTAAGTGTCTACTTTGCCAATTCGCATTAAGCCAGCGGGGTGAACTAAGACCTAAACCCTCTCAGTTATAGAAGAGGTCCGTGCCCAACAGCAGGACCTATATAGGCTGACGATATCCCTTCAAGTGAAGGCGTAAGAGACTTGATGAAAGACCTCTTTCTGTTACAGGTTTATGACACTAACGCTTACAAAATCAGCGTTCTTGTATAAAGTTTATGTGACTTTATTACATTTGGTGCCTGCTGTCCTGGTAGATGGACTAGCAATCTGCCTCGGGAGGGCGCCAAAGTAAGTTATACATAATACACCCAACAGTCATATACATAGTTCTGACACACCACTTTAGCATCTTAAAAAGCAAAGTTTGTAATCGATTTTTTACGATTTGAATGTTAGTCCCATAGTAGTAGAAGCCATCTTATAGGGTTCCTTACCTAAAGGGTATTAAATGGATACTTTTCTTACTAGTTAAAACGGGATCTTTTTACTAAGACTTCGCTGTCCGTCTGTCACCAGGCTGTGTCTCATGAACCGTGATAGATAGACTGTTGAAATTATGATAACGGTATTCCTGTTGCCGCTATAACAGAAAAAATTGAATAAATAAACATTTTAAAGGGGAATATAATATTAAGAAATATAAGAAATTGTACTTATATGTATTCTTAGTATTAATTTTACATTTATAATAAAATATTTTTAATTTAAATTTTGCTTTAATTACAGAATGCTAAAGGTATACAAGAAAATTCACAAGTTCTCATCAGTTTTGTCGTATTTTTGCACAAACGAAATCCAATTCTGCAATCGGCGGACCAGGGAGCTATGGGATAAAACTTCTTCGGTTGATAGACAGGTAAAGATACTTATATTAGTAGCATAAACCATACTTACATCCGTTTCAATACTTACAGCGTTAAAGATGGCGCCACTGTCCTTACTTGGAATACCACACACAACGGTTCTGTGATTTTATAACTATAGAATCACAGATGGCGTTATTTTGGTAGTTTGTTTATAATTCCATAGATGGCGTTAATTTCGGTAATTTGTCTATAGTTCCATAGATGGCGTTAATCTCGGTAGTTTGTCTTGAGCTCCATAGATGGCATTACTCTCGGTAGTTTGTCTACAGCTCCATAGATGGTGTTACTCTCAGTAGTTAGTCTACAGCACCATAGATGGCGTTACTGTCCATATTACACGCATTAAAAGATTTTGCAATATTAGCATCAGACTAGTAAAGGATGATAATGTAAATGTGTATGTTAGGTTTCTTAAAAATAATAGTTAAAGACGGATGCTGGTCTAAAGCCAAAACTATCAAACCTATGGATATCCTATGCGCAGAAAAAAAGGGAAATAAACCAATAACACCTGCAAATTATGACCTTTGATAACTTTTTATTCAATAAAAAATTATCTTAAGTCCAATCTATCAACTTTATAAAAGAAAAACAAGGTAAAAAGATAAAAAAACTTTTAAAAAACTGCCTCGTGGTCCCACGGCTGTGCGTGTGTGATACGATATGTAATTGCCGAGTCGGGTATATGTTATGGGAATTTTCAATCGACAAATTCTCAGCAGAATATTTTTCAGCGGAAATTTACCCGAAAATACGCCGGCAGTGATCGCTTGATCCTCATCCATATACGTCCAACTGTTGACCACGGGCCTAAAAGGCCTTAGTACCACGCTGGCCTAGTGCAGGGTTGACGGTCTACACACCTAAAAAAATCCTAAAAACTTTTAGGTGTGCAGGTTTCGTCACAATATTTTCCTTCACCGTTAAAACAAGTGATAATTCATTGTGAACCCAAAAATCGGTAATAAGCTCGCCTTAAAAAATGCCCACTAAAAATAAAAATAATTCTGTGTAAAAATGCATCTCTGCTTATTATTTTGGGGGGAAGGCGTGAATAAGTACGATATTTTGCCGCCCCTAGGTGACCTTGACCTGGTTGCCTGACCTAAATAAAATAGCTCACTTCAGTATTTGTGGAATTTGACACGCAAATGAAAGTTACGTAACCGTTTCACTTTCGACTCGATATTGCATCGGTATTACCGAGTGTTGCAGATTGAATGCAATGTTTCTTTTTTGTTTATTGGCTGTTAATTTTAAATAGTGATTTTATGATATAGATTGGTCGAGAATCTCAGCGGTCGCCGGTTTAGATACACACTCTTCGAATTATATATGAAAATTAATTATCACGTAGGTTTTAACTGTGCAGAAATATGTACATCGTGAGTAGTATCATGTGTAGTCCGCCAACCCGCAGTAGGCCAGCGTGGTGGACTAAGGCCTGAACGCTCTCAATGGTAGAGGAGACCCGTGCCTATCAGGACGTCTATGGGTTGATGATGATGAAGTTTCTGGTACCCACAACACAAGACTTGTATCCTAGTGTGGGTCAGGATGTGTGACTTGTGTATCTTTTAAAATGTTATTTCACATTTATCTCAGCTGTTCCCGTTCAGCATGTCGGATGTGGACTGGGAGGAGTACTTCGACGGGTACCTGTGTGGCATCCGCCGGTACCTGTTCAAGGAGAGCGACGATACTCTCCCCAGAGCGAGGATTAAATGGAAAAGGTAAGGCCCAAATATATTTTAAGTACTTCGGCACAAAATTAAAGTTGTGGTCTTATAGCCTGGGGCCCTAGCGGGACTGAGGCCCGTGGCATTTTGCCGGCCCTCGCATCCTGTTGTTACGCCACTGTAAGTAGTGAAGGCCTTGAGGTTTAGACACGCGGTCGAGAAACTCGGCGGAATACCCCAGACACATATCTGACTTTTCAAAGTTATGTATTCACAATGAATTATCACATACTTTAACGGTGAAGGAAAACATCTCCAAAAGACTCTCTTAAAAGACATTGAAAAGCCTAAGTTCAACTTTGTAACTTTTGTTAATTTTTTGTTTCAGATTATACTATCTGCATCAGATAGCACGAATGGTTTTCCTATTTCTAGCTGTATATTGTTTATGGTCGGTATTGGCTTTAATATGGTGAGCGTGGCGTCTGTACAGGGGTACTATACAAATATTTAAATGAATAACATAAAATAAGTGCAATACCACATGTAAAAAGCCGGAAATACGCTTTAATTTTAATACTAACAATGGCAGTGTTGCGTTTGTTTTAATGTAGTTTATATGTGCCAAGGACACAAAACCAAACAGCCAAATTTAGAGGGAAAGAAAAACATCTTGTGTTTTTTAAATACAGTGTTTTAGACATGTTCATTTTAATTTCAATAATCCATAGAATTACGGGTGGAAAAAAGCCCAAAATACCAATATAGTGTTTAATGGAAAGGCGCGTTTCCTAGCAAATTTTGGCGCCAATAATTGTGTCACATACGTACATAAGGCAAACGCAACTTGTCTTTTATGTCAAAGCACTGTTACCAAGGGACAATGGATTAAAAAATCTGTAGTTGGGGGATAGTTGTTCAAAAACTGGCCCTGGGGTCAAATTTCACTGGTATAGGCCACTTTTGTGTACAAATGGACATTTTTAGACGTAGAGTCTGATAAGGTTACGCAATCATTCAGCCAAAGCTATAAATAGTGTAATGTGTAGCTGTCACATAATTTACTCCACTAAAGAATATTTAAGTGTAATTTTTTTTTTGCATCAGAAACCGAAATAAATGTTTATTTAATGATTTTAAAAAGTAAAAATGTTAACCATACTTTTATTATACCGCGCAATGTAATGCCATAATTCCTAAACTATTAAAACGCAACAACTGATTCAATTAAAAATGTTTTTTTTATTACTAGAATCCAGTGGCGGTAATATTTTGTACAACTAACTGAAATTGTTGGCTTCTAAGGAAGTGCCGCCTTTGCTAAAATCACACTTTAGAACATCCTAGTCGAAGCCATGTTTATAATAGTCAATGTAATCAATACATCGCATTGAGTCGCTTTTTAACATATTTCCACCATAGAACAGCTGAATAATACTAGAAGGAAAATAGCCAGTATTTTGTATGTGAACGAGTGTCGCCGCTTGACTGTCACACTTTCATTCTACTACAATCACACGACCAATGATAAAATTTAAAACAAATATAAAGGGCTGCTATTGGATGACACTTTATAAAAGTGTTGATGTAACACGCACCCCGAATTACTAAGAAGCGTGTGTGTCAAACATATGACAGTGTTATCGTAGGTTCGGCACGCTCGGCATGCTCACATTTCCTTTCTAGTCTTATTCAATTTTTATTTTGTTTCCGTCTTTAATCAGCTGATCTAAGGTCAATAACATTATTTACATATTGCCCTTTCGACTCTAACGTTCCTTTACACTCTATAAACTTGTCAGTAGAATAGAGTACAAATTCAATCATTCGGTGCAAGAGATACGGTAACGGAAAATCGCATAAAAAGGTCATGTACAATGTAAATTTTAGTTATAAGTATGAACATATTAGATATTGGACAAAATAAATATTTCATATAAAATTTATTTTTTAATTTCCTCTATTACTAAGACATTCTGAATACGCACACAAAAAATTGGCTTTGTTAGTGTAAATGTCTCGGGTATTAAGCTCCGAGTCAAAGTTTTATTGAGTATTTCTATTATTTTCTGCCGATTCCCCAGTATCAGCACAGAATCTGTAACTGTGTAAAAATATAAAAAAGTCTTACATGCAAATTGTTTAAAGCGCCACCAATCTCTTGGTAAAAAGATAGGATTTTAGAAAAGGCATAAGGGAGGATATAGACCTAACAAATTTGTCCTCCCAATAGGTGCATAAAATTTGGTAATGCTTATAATAAAACAAAAATGTATATATAAAATTTATTTAAACAAAAAACCTGCACTACACATATAAGGACACACACAATACAGCTTGAGATTCATTGATAGATCTGAGAGCTTTTTCTATAAGAAAAAATATTTCAAAGTACTTCTTTAGAGATTCAATGATATGTGAAAAAAAACATAGGTACTGTTTTTTTCGAACGTTTTGTGAAAAAAATGTTTTTTTTTTTTTAAACAGTATTTTTATTTTTTTGTGCGTTTTACGAAACGGTTTTTGCAAGATCATTGTAATGAAATTGAATTTGTTTTTTATTCCATCAAATCTACCAACATTTGTAATAAACCATAAGTACACATTACATTCACATTAAAGCATTGAAAACGTTACAAAAATTATATAAAATTAAACGAAAAAAAATAAGTCTTAAGTTGGATGGAATTTATATTTCATAGGCAGTAAATTTTGAAGGCGCATTTAATTGTCGACTTAATTCACCAAGATTTATAAGACGTCTCAGAACTATTCGGCTTAATAGAAAAAGGCTTTTTTTATTTCTTAGTCATATCCAGTGATTTTTTTATTTCTACAGGACTGTGAAACATGTTGTATAATACAGTCGAGTAATTCGATAAATATTAATAATCGCTAGAAAGTCTTATGCAATTTTATATTCGTACAAGGAATTAAACTAATCTATATTATTATAAATATGAAATATTGGAATTTTTCCAAACTTGTTAGTATTATAACTCAAAAACGTCTACTGTTAAAGATGATTTTCAATAGAATAATTAAAATATTGGTATAAAAAAGTCTATTTAATATACACCTTCAAAACCTAGCCTTTACAGTCAAAAATCTCTTTTCAATATCGCAGATAAATGATATTCAAAATTTTTATATACTCACTAAAAAATTCAAAACGGAATGTCAATTTGTATGTAAAAAGTCCTACAAAAGTCTTATAAATATATCTTATGTTATCTGTGAGCTTTGTTACATCTGTGTCCATATTGTAAATTAGTTTTCAGAAGAGCAACACTAGAGTTTCTTGCCCATTCTTCTCTAATGAAAACTGACTTCTGAACACGATGGTATATGAAATACAATTAATTTAAGAAAGAATTTGAGTGATTCAATTGACATTTTATGTACTTTTCATCTCTATTTTTTTAAGGTTTAGCAGTCATCAGTAATATATTTAAACCATAAGATATCAGTCTATAATAAAATTATAGAATAAGTACTTCAGATTTCTTTTTTTGGTAAAAAAAAAATGTATATTAAATTAAATCATACCACAGACACACAAAACTCACAGATATGGCGTTAAATAATTCTTTCACTTTACTTTCTACGAACACGACATATACTTTTTTATTATATTTGATGTTCAAAATTATTATATCCCACATAAGGTTTGACGATAAAATCGACCTATGCGCAGAGTAAAGTTATATGTGCTTTTGCACAACTTCTTTTTCTCAGAGATTTAAACTTAATTGGGCACAAAATTATCTGTAACTTTTTTTGTTCTTCAAACAACAACAAAAGTTACGATTATTATTACTTTTCTAGTGCAATATATAAACAAGTTTAACTCTATTTTAAACATAAAAAGTACTTTGGTATTATAGTCATAAGTAACCTTGTTCTATGCATAGGTCGCAATATACTATTTTTCAAGGAATAATAGTGGAATTATTATGAAAGTAGATGAGAGGAGAGATGAAAATAGGACGAAATATGGATATAGTAACAAAATATTTCATTAATATAAAGGCTGGAAAATTCCCAATAACAATACTGGATATAATAATTTTGAACAATCAAAAACTAATTCTATTATTAAGTGCAATGGTAAAATTGGGGACACTATATCAAAAGTTTGTCATACCAACTGTTATTTATGACATACAGGGTGTATTTAGACCGTGATCGAAAATTGAGGCAAGTAATAGCCATAGTAATTATCAATCCCCTGGCATTAAAGAAAATCCCGACAAAAAATAAATTTTTTGTGGTTTTCCATACAAACCACATACTTTTAACACCAATGGTTGTATGGAAAACGTTAAAATTTTTATTCTTTGTCGGGATTTTTAATATCGCCACTGGGTTTGTGATCACCCTCGCCATTACCTGTCTCAGTTTTCGATCACGGTCTAAATACACCCTGTATATATTTTAAGTGGACTATTTGTATCCAACTAAATGTCTTTCTTTGTTATTTGAATGTGGTAATCCAAAAAAATACTGTCAAATTGAATATATATTTTTGTAATTTAATTTCAGTTCATTTTAAATCTTATTTCATATCAACAGTTGGTACGACTTTATTTATATAAAAAATACAAACCTACATACAAATATGCCTTATAAAATTCTTTTTTTAACCTATCTTCATATTGGGCAGGTACAAAACGCTACTCAAATACTTGATACTCTAGATAATTTCAAAAATTTGTACATTGTTTTTTGTTTTACTGAAAAATCTATTAAGAAATTTTTATTGACCTTACAGGCACCTGATTTAAATTTCAGTGCGTTATTTATCATAATGAGACAGTTTTAACATGTCAGCATAATGGGAGCTGCCAAATGTTATTTCAAGATTAAGGTAGTTCTCTAATTTGATTTATTATGATAAATTCCTTTATCTAGTTTCTAACACAAACAAATCTATTCAGTATAAAATATTTTAGAAAGGTTTTAAATCTAGGTCTACAAAAATATGTAGAAAAGGATGCACAATATGATATCATTACATTTTTAGTGCATGTGTGAAAGAGAGCAATATATTTTTAATAGGCTCACACTCAGATTAAAATATTAAGTAATTCTTTAAAATCTATAGACTTCACAGATACCTTTTTAAATGATATTTTCCGTTAAAATCATAGACAAAATTGGATACAGACAACCACCCTACTTTTATAAAAAAAAAAATAATAACTTGGAAATCCATTTGTATATCTAACTTATATTTATGTTAGTCTTATCCCACTTTAGCGTAGGATACTCAGTTAATATATTGCTCAGACTGCAGATTTTTTTAAAATATTCCATACACTTTTTCACTTATAAAAAATCTCAGTTATTTTGAAATTTCTTATAGAAAAGAAAACAAAAATTTTAATACAAAAAAATACATTGCCTCAATGGCGCACTTAGATAAACATTAGCTTGCCACAGGGTTACGGGTTCAATTCCCACACCGAAATAATTTTTAGTTGCTTTAAGAGCGAAAAGTCCACTACTTTCTCAAATATGACTTATTTTTCTTTAGTAAAAATTGTGATTATTTATTAAAAAAATCAAAACCTCATTATTATTGACCACTAAATCATTTCCATTCGACACACCTAGATATTTTCAGCTCAAAAATGAGCTTTATATGTATAAGAATAAGATTGTTACCAATATGGTGATAGGTAGAGGCGATGTCTTAGTCCCAGTTCCATAGACAAGCGGGTCTGGTCTTAGGCCCGGGTAATTAATATCGGGTATTGAAGATTCTGTGAATAAAAAAATGGAATATTTATACAGGATGTAGACATATAGAAAACTAGCTTTTGCGCGCGACTCCGTCCGCGTAGACTACAGGGTTGAGTTCAGAAAGAAAATAAGAAATAGTCTATTTACTCCTCAGAGTCCTGCCCTATTTAGGTCCATACCAAAAGCCATACAAATTGGTCAAATTGTTTAAACGTGAAACCGTAACACGCCGGTCGGCGCCTTGTGCATCATTATTGCGCGCTTGATCATTATTTTAAAACTGCGATATCTTTTAAGATACTCATTAGAATCACATGATGTAAAGGGCAGATTTATTTTATATTAAATACTTGTAATGAATAACGTATTTATTTAGATAAGAATTAATATCATCTTTATAAAACACCTTCACAAATAATGCTTTATCTATACTAATATTATAAAGCTGAAGAGTTTGTTTGTTTGTTTGTTTGTTTGAACGCTAGGATCTCAGGAACTACTGGTCCGATTTGAAAAATTATTTCACTGTTAGATAGCACATTTATCGAGGAAGGCTATAGGCTATATAACATCACGCTACGACGAATAGGAGCGGAGCAGCAATAAAGAATGTTTCGAAATCGGGGACATTTTTTCCTTTTTGTGAGCTTCCGCGGCGTGCGCTGCGAAAACGGTTAAAGTTTCGCTAAAATAATGTATGAGAGAAATGTTCCTCTTTAAAAGTTCTAAAAAAAAGTCCGCGACAGCATATGTCTATTTTTTAAGGTTGGCTCACTATAACGTTTTTTATCCTAACCAAATTTATTTTAAAATAAAGTTTTATTTGTGAAGGTGTTTTTATAAATATTATATTAATCCTTATCCAAATAAATACATTATTCATTACAAGTATTTAATTTTAAATAAAATCGCCCTTTACATCATTTGATTTCACCGAGTATCTTAGAAGATATTGCAGTTTTAAAATATTGATCAAGCGCGCATTAATGATGCACAAGGCGCCGATCGACGCGTTACGGTTTCACGTTTGAACAATTTGACCGAATTGTATGAATTTTGGTATAGACATAAATAGGACTCTGAGAAGTAAAATAGACTACAACTTATTTTCCTTCTGATCTCAACCCTGTAGTCTACGCGGACGGAGTCGCGAGCAAAAGCTAGTTTTTAAATAAATTTGTTTAAGATAAAAAACGTTATAGTTAGCTAACCTTAAAAGATAGACATATGCTGTCGCGGACTTTTTTTTAGAACTTTTAAAGGGGAACAATTCTGTCATACATTACTTTAGCGAAACTTTAACCGTTTCCCCAGCGCACGCAGCAGAAGCTCACCAAAAGGAAAAAATGTTCCCGATTTTGAAACATTCTTTGTTGCTGCTCCGCTCCTATTGGTCGTAGCGTGATGTTATATAGCCTATAACCTTCCGCGATAAATGTGCTATCTAACAGTGAAAGAATTTTTCAAATCGGACCAGTAGTTCCTGAGATCCTAGCGTTCAAACAAACAAACAAACAAACAAACTCTTCAGCTTTATAATATTAGTATAGATTAAGGCAGGTAATAGTCATGGTGATTATGAAACCCATTGATGTGACCGAAATAAAAATTTTGGGGTTTTCCTAACAATGACATACATTTAATATCTATGGTTGTTTGCTTTTTTTACGAGAGGAAAGCACCTTAAGCTCCCCTGTTCGGTACCTCGGGGGAGGCCCTGAGGGGTATGTCAAGGTCTCTGGCCACGCCAGCATACCGACTAAAACCTCTCAGTGACCATCACGCGCATTTAGGGCGGTTTTAAGGCATCTCAGGGCAGAAGTGCCCTAAATGATCCGCTGCCGCCCAGCGCACCGTCCAGTTATGGACCCCTCCATGGTTGTTTGCTAACCACAGCAGTGTTGGGCATTAATCAATTAACTTTTAATTAAACTAATCAATTGACTAAAAAATTAATTGCACTTGAATCAATTGCAATTAAACATTTAATTATGTGTTACAATTATTTTTTTTAATTGATTGATGAAATAATTAAAACTAACAATTAACTTTTTTGCAAATTTTGTTCAAAAGGGTGGTCCGGTTCTATAACCGGATACATATACCCTTGACATATTCAAGTATTAGTAAAAATACTTATAAAAAAATTAATTGTTAATTGTTAAATTTTTTTTTCGTAAAATAACTAACAATTGATCAATTGTTAATCGTATAAAACCATGATTAATAATTAATTAGTTGTTAATTGCTGTCACTGCAGTTAACAACTAATTAATTGTTAATTTTTAATTGTTAGTTTAATTAAAATTTGCCCAATACTGAACCACAGTAACTATTACCTGACTTATTTATTTATTTATTTACTTAGTTTTCGATCATGGTCTGAATACACTCAGTAAGTATTCTATACATATTAATATTCTTTATTTGCAATAACGATTATGCTATTGGACTTATATTTTTTCGATTTTAGAAAACCATCATGTTGATTTCTTCTTATTCTATGCGATGTAGTCGTCTCAGGAACCATCTTCGAGTCAGGTGTTTAAGTTTTAAAAATACTCTATGAGCGACGGAGTCTACACCCGTGCCGGGATATTGTCAAAAATTCGAAAAGTACTAGACTAATATTTTTATCATATTATCTATGGCATTCAGCTAAAATAACGAAGCAATAATTCTTTAATTTTGACATCACATCTACATTATTATATCTACTATCCAAATTTAAATTTAAAAAAATATAAAGACACATACATGCACACACACATACGATAAGTCTATATGCGTCTCAATGCTGGGCACGGGCCTCTTCTATTTTGAAAATTCAGACGTGTATGCCTGGGGTTTGACTTTATACTGTATTTTGAGCCTTATTCTCGAGACTTTAAGATCACTAATTGCTCCTTAGGAATCACTATCCTAGAGTCTGTACCCCAGACCACTAAATACAATACCTTCTAAGCCCGCTGATGGTGACCATCAACCCGATGGTGACCACGCTGGGAGACATCGCCGCGGCGCCGCCATACTTCACCTGCCCACAAGCGGGCGGACACACCGGGATTATAGACTCTACGGACAAACGCACATGCTTAATGCTATTCACATGCTTTTACAAAAAAAAAAGAAAAAAAATACAAAAAAGAGTTTTTTTTAATGCTAGATGCAAAAAAACGGGTGCTAGAGCCGTTCAAGTATTACGTAAGGATTTTTTTACAATTAAATCCTCCTGCCCATGACAAAAAAAAGAAAAATAAGCTTTTTGTACTGCTACATCCAAAATAATACTGCTACAGTCGTCCAAGTGTTACGTAAGCATTTTTTCATGTATTCAATTCTTTTTCTATTCAAGAACTCAAATAAAATAAAATAAAAAAAATACTTTATCACTATCCAAACCCCCCACTATCATCAAAAATAAAAACAACACCCCATTTTAACTACGTAATACTTGAAAAGCACAAGGCATTCTACAACTCTACTTGAAATTCGAAAACTGCTGAACCGTTTTTGATGTTGCTCACCTGTCAACTCGACGTGGCCTTCAGCTGAGCCCAATTTGTTCTGCGCCGTGCATGTGAAAAGGCCAAACTGCCTCTTCTCTATGGTAATTACACGAAGCGTTGTATCTGTAAACTCGTCGGCTGTTGCGAAGTGAGATATTCTGAAAAGGAAGACATGAAAATTTTAATAATATAAATGGTGATAGTGTGGTGGACTAAGGCCTAGTCCTTTGAAGTTATAGAGGCCTCTGTCGAACACTGAAATGTGTATGGATGATGAAATTAAACAGATTCCTCAGACTTATACAGGGTGTATTCAGACCGCAATGACCGTCTGAATACACCCTTTATATAATTACAATATCAACATATAATTATTACCTGTAATGTTGGTTATTAGATAATTGAACTTCGTCCTTAAGCCACGTAATGGCGGGAGGCGGGTAAGCTTCCACGTGACACTCGAGATCCATGTCGTATTGAAGAGCCTGTGACATAAGACGAATTGGTTAACAGCGCCATCTAGTGTCGAAATTAGGAAGTTAGCAATTGCACTCTTTTTTACTTTTTATATAGTTTAAAAATAACGTTTTTTTTTTTGTCAAGTAATTATAATAAAAATATCTTTATTTTTCGTCGTTTATTTTATATTTGTACTGTTACTGTACTAATCTTTGTTTTTTATTTTTTACTTTCATTTGTTCGTTTGTTTCCGGAATAAATAAAATAACTAATGAAATTTGTGGCATTTCCATAAGATTATGTCCACTAGTGATAAATGACTGTTATTATACTAAATTATCAAACATAAATACCTTATAAAACACTTGACAAAATATTACCAAGAAAAATACGATTACAAAAAAAAAATCTCTTTTTTCCCCTTTCCGTATAGGGACCGTTCAAGTATTACGTAAGCAGATTTATTACAATTATTTACCCCCCCATCCCCCTTGTCAGCAAAAGTAAGCAAAGCTCTTACCCCCTACCCCCATGCTTACGTAAACATTTTTCAATTAATGTATTGTTTTTTTAAATATTGTAATTATAAGGTTATAATTATAATTTTAAAAATAAGAAAATAGATTTAGGATGGAGAGATTTTACTGATATGGTATTCAACATAGAGTAACAAAAATATTATAATCTTACAAACATAACAAACTTGTTTTAAATTTTTGGTACACATATTAAATTCAAATTAACAGTCTTCAGTCCATGAAACCCGAATCCATGATTCTAAGTTTTCGATGACATTGGATTGCTTGGATTGCTGCTCAGTGTTGTAAGTCTGCTCACTTTCTTCCGATTTTGGAATGTCTACGTCGTTCTCATCGAGCCATTCAACATCATGGTGCTCTAAATTTTGAATAATGCACATCAGTTCATTAGCACGACGAGCAGCGACTCTTACAGGTCTAATTTTCCTATCAGTGTGCGTGTTTACTTTTTTATGGATCTTCTCGATGTGACGATTTAGTGACTTGACGGAAGCATGATAAAGACCACACGTTTTGCATGTTCGACTTGATAGCCTCAATTTTACCGTTGGACAAAAATAATCGTAGGGCATTTGCAGGAAATCTTTGAGTGAAGCACTTAAGCGTAGAGCTAAATTGACTGGAAGATTAAGAAATTGTCCTCCTTCATCCAAAACCAAGTCATTAACTGTTTGTTTTACTTTTACAGGTGGTGGAAGAAACCTGTTGTCTAGTAATCTAAATAGGCCACTTCTTGGACGACAGCATTCTGTATTTTTACATTTTACAATTTGAAGCAAGTATTGGCTTTCACGTACATGTTCTGAATACCATTTAATGTCTGGAAAATCAGGAAGATCTTGATCACCTGCCTCAACATATTTTGCAGTAACATTATAGCCATCAATTACCATTGAACTCCATATTTCAGCTAATACAGTTCCTGCGAATTCGAAATTAGATCTTTCTAAATGTTTATCAATTGTAACGCCACGTTCATCCAAATGAGACCCAAAATGGTCATGAGGCAAAATTAAACCAGCCAGTTCGCGACTAAGAGGAGCCATTCTGCGCTCTACTCTGTTATACGCACTTCTTCCAGGAGCATTGGTAGCTAAAAACAATGCATCGAGATTATGTCGCTTAAAGTGTTGTATAGCAAACCCTATGACTTTTTGATAACGCGGATTTTCATCTGGCCCTCCATCAACCGTCATGATTACCACTGGTTTTACTAGTCCATTGTCAGTTTTAGCTAATGGTCGAAACTCTTCAAGTTCGAGAAGCGTCTCGAAATCCTGAGCATGAGTATTAGCAGTAGATGAACTATGCTTTCCACTTCGAATAGCGATATATGTTGGTCCAGAATATCCAACGGCTTGCGGTTGTCCTAGCATACTGGAAGTGATTTTGATACCAGCATAAACAGATGGTATTAATTTATGACGCTCAGCGATTACCCAATCGTGATCAGGCAATTTGACTCTATATTCCATGTGCATTAGAAGAGGTGCTTGCTTATTTGCCGCAGTTACGCCAATAGGGACTCGAGCTTTATCATCTTGAGATATGAAAAATACTTGATCTGGTCCAAGTATGGATGCTATGTTCTCTAAATAATTAACACGTTCCCTGCGCCATCACTTTCAAAAAACTTTCAGCTGGTGCTTTGGAGACCTAAAAGATCTCCAAACTAACCTACCATTTGGTGCGTTTGGGACCTAATCGGTCTCCTAAAGATACAGTTTTCAAAATAGTTTATATCTTCTAAAAAAACAATCAAATATATTTTGAAGTTTTTGTGGGTGAAAGATAGCCTATTGCTTTATATTTTGCTAGGTTCGCACGCAGTTATGACATTTGAATAAACTACAAATACCAAAAAAAAAAATGATATCGATTGTATCTCGTACCGCAACGGAAGATAGTTCAATATGTGGAGTAAGTAGTGATGGGAATAAAATAATATCTCAGTTGTCGATTGAAAAGGTTTTATTAATTATGCAAAGTGTTTTTCATTAAAACATGGTAAGCACATTGATTGCTTGCATTGCGCGCAAATAGTAACAATTCGTTTAGTTTTTTTAGAAGCGTCAGTGCTGTTTAATGTGCGCCGTAATTTAGTCGGTGTAGTATTCGTCATCAAAAATGTGGTATTATTGTTACTACTTTTTGGACTGGATATCATATTCTGAAGCACACTGAATCGTTTTCCAGTACATGGGCTGATATATATATTATTTTCATTACTTAGTGCGTGTGCTCCAACGTAGAAAGGTTCATCATTTTCTTTTTAGGTGCGTCAAATATTTCATAATCAGAATCACTGTCATTATTAGCCAATGGAGGGCAAATTTGAAAATGAACGTCGATGCTAGGACAACACTAAAACGAGTCACACAGCGCCCGCGCCGCCCACCTTCCCTCTCTTGCGTCTACGAGGCGTACGATTCCACGAGTACCGACATATCTCCTAACGCAAGGAATGAAAATAATTTCAGTACTGTGCGTTAGGGACCTAATCCATCTCTAATTTCTTTTTTAATGTCCTTGAATTTATCTTTAAGTAGGAAGCAAATATGTATATTTGTCCTACTCATACCTGAAGAACTTTACACGTTAGATCCTCCCGCAAGGAGTGAAACAACACTATTATATTCAACGCACAATACAAAAGTCCTGCAAGAGATCTGATAGATCTCGTAATGCAACGAACGTGTTAATTGATGTTTCAGCGAACTTGCTATCTAAGTGGCTCTTGTGAAGATCAGTTTGAGCCCGGATGAGCTTAACAGGGACTGTCGATACATGTCTTCGTCCCTCTACAGAATTAGATTTTCTGGGAATCAAACGAAGATATGTCCCACTGCGACTAATATCAAATCCTATTTTACGTAATTCTTGTGTGAGTTCATCAAGAGTTTTTACGCTGCGAATAGATTCCGTTCGTCTTCTATCATCTGCTGCACTCCCAAATAAAGCTATATCCGCAATTGTTTTCAATAGTAATGGTTGATTGCTTTCAAGATTAGGACGTCCCACTGAATCCCTCAGAGATGGTCTTTTTTTTATTTCTGGATTTTCATGACAAATATCTTCTAACTTTCTTTTTATACCATCCCTGTGTTTCTTCTGGGCAACTGCGTTTTGAACCTTTCTGTTTAAAGACTGTTTTGCTGTTTTTATTTCGTCGCGCAACTTAATGATCTGTTTATCAACTTCAGCACGGCTTGGCATAGTATCTCTGGCAGAATACAAAGCATTCAGATTTTTTTCGAGTAGAGCAATCTTATTTTTCATAGCTTCCTGAGAAGGTTTTGCTCTCTGTTTATCTGCATTTTCATTATTTTCGCATTGCTGTTGTGATTCATTACCGGGTTTTATTTTATCTTCTTCCTGTTTTTTAATATTTGAAGCTGGCTGTATAATTTGTGTTTTTTCTGCAGGTTTATAGGTAGTCGTTGCCTAAAAATAAAAACTTTCTATTAATTATTTTCTTATTAAGCTGCATAAATACAAAGTATGAAATAAAAACAGCATTTAAATATTATTTAAAGACCTTAAATTTATTATTTAAAGGCTAAAAATAATTATTATTTAAAGGCTTTAAATAATCTAATCTAATCGAATCGAACCCATCACATACAGAAAATTAACACCTGTATTTTGTGACCAATTGACGGAATCAATCATAAAAAATCCATACTAATATTATAAATGCGAAAGTAACTCTGTCTGTCTGTCTGTCTGTCTGTTACGCTTTCACGTAAAAACTACTAAATGGATTTTAATGAAACTTTACAATAATATAGCTTATACATCAGGAAAGGACATAGGATACTTTTTATCCCGGAAAATGTAGTATTCCCGTGGGAATGGGTATTTCGTGAACTACCAAAGCGAATTGAATGATTTTTGGTATAGAGGTTGATAGGGCTCACAGAATTAACATGGAATAATATTATCCTGGAAAATGTATTCCCGTGGGATAAACATGTTATAAATGGGAAAATCTCTCTGCACTTAACCCTAGAGTCTACGCGGACGGAGTCGCGGGCAAAAGCTAGTAAATCTATATAATGAACATTACCTCTATACTTCGAGATAGGCCATAATATTTTGTAATCATAAAAACGTCTAAATTATTGTTACAAAATGTAAAAAGAAACTTCTTGGCGACTTTTAATATTTCTAGTACTCAAAGGTACGTAAAATTATTTCGTCACTCACCTTAGAAAAAAAATGTAGTAGATTGGATTTATTCCTAGTCGCCGCTTGCAATTCTTCTTCAATTCTCTTAGATACAATAATATCTAGTTCCTTGTCGGACTTTGCTTGTAATTTATAATTGCGCCACACTTCGTTAACTAATTTTTGTACATTTTGTACTTTCGTACTTGTATGAGATTTCTTAAAACTTTCAAACAATTTTTGGTATAACTTGGATTTGTCTATTTGAAACGACATCTTATTTAAACATTAAACTTTAGCTAATGGAATCAACAGTAACACAAATGTTAACTTGTTTTGCTATGCTTACAATACGTCTACTCGCTATAGGATCCAAACGAAACAATACACTGATAGAGGAAATTTAGGCAAGTGAATAGCGCGCGGTAATTCCCCTACTCGGTTCTAAAGCGAGTGCCTAGCCGTATGCATTATTTGCGGGAATTCCCGAAAATGCGTTTTGATTTCAAGCAAAGACAATGTAGGGTTGCCATTCGGTAAAAAAAAAATTACTACCGATGACGTAATCATCATCTAGACTCCCCTGCCCCCCATGTCATCCAAAATAAGCAAAGCAATAACCCCCCCGCCCCCTTATAGTGCTTACGTAATACTTGAACGGCCCCATACGAACCTGCGCCAGCCTCGGCTTCGGCACGGTGATGACGGGCGAGAACTCCACCTCCAGGTTGATGTTCCTGCGGGCCCCCTTGCCCACGCCGTTGTCGGCCACGCAGTAGTACGTGCCGCGGTCCTCCTTGTGGACTGACGCTATCTTCAGGATGTTGCCTCTGGGGGAGAAAAACATCAGTTTATCATCATCAACCAATATACTTCCCATTTCTGAGCACTGGTCTCCTCCACCATTGAGAGGGTTTAGCCTTTAGTCCACCACACTGGCCTAGTGCGTAAAAATTCAGTTAACTCTATGTAGTGGCCTTGTGGTCTTAAAATATAAGTATGTTGTCTGTAAGATATTGCTTAAAGCGATAAGACCGCCTCTTGTTTCTTGTTATTTTTATATTTAGTTCTTCTTTTATTTTGTAACAAGGAAGTGTTAATAAATAATAAATAAATAAATATGTTTACTTTAGAGATCCTGGGACATCCAAATCAGGCTGATTTAGGTTTTACAAAGATAGATAATTTTCAGTTGCCGCTCGCTCGCCCCCTTTTATGTGGAACTTGAAAACGTGGGTGCAGAAATAGACCTCTGGAGACGTTAATGTTTCATTTACTTTAATGTTTTAGTTAAGCAAATATCGGAAGGGATTTTAATTTATCCACACATTTCATTTGGCCAATATTTTTCCTTTGTATAATGTGCAAACAAACCGCCATATAAAATAGGCAAAAGATTTTTTAAAATGCCTGTTTGTAATCGTAACAATTACCGACCAAGGACTGTTCACACCTCGTATATATTTACCTGTAGATGGAGCCACCGGTGGGCAAGATGGCGTTGTTCTCACGACGCCAAGAGATCTTTGGTGGGGGGAATCCTCCAGCGTAGCACTCCATTTGTACACCTTGAATAAAAAGTACATACTGCCATTATATTTAGGTAATTTAAATGGAGGGCTTAAACAGTGGCGGTACTTCCATAGAAGCCCGAAAGCCCGACTTGCCTTACATAGTTCCGAATAACGAACTTAACGATTGTTTATTTATAAAATAACGCTATAAACGTGAATGTGAGTACTAACCGGTAGGTATTTATTAGTCCTACGTACCAAAAAAAATATGCTGCTACTAAATAAACATTTGGGCTTGCCTTAGTTTGACATCCTAGGCACGCCACTGGGCTTAAACCCTCTCAATGGTAGAGGAGGCCCGGGCCCAGCAGTGGAACGTATATGCGCTGATGAGAGAGAAATTTGAAGCAGGTATGACCTCGAGGTTTAGGCGGCGCAGTCGAAGATATGTGTGTATTCACATTGAATTATCACTTGCTTTAACGGTGAAGGAAAACATCTTGATGAAACTTGCACACCAAAAAGCTCTTAGGAATCTCTTAGGTGTGTAGTCCGCCAAACCAAACTAGACCAGCATGTTGGACTAAGACCTAACGCGTCCCAATTACAGAAGAGCTTCCTAGAAGTAGAATATCTATGGTCTACTTAAGAAGAATAGACAATATACTCACTCTCCATCTCACTAGCGACGACAGATCTGGTGGAGTTATCAGAGATGATGGGCGGCCTTCGAACCTGAAGTTCCACTTCGGCAGTAATCTTGTTACTGATGGACATCAGGACTTGACACTGGTACCATCCCGCATCGTTTTCTTGAATGTCCTTGATCTGAAAATATTTGTTTTAGCGCCATCTTTCGGCGAGTTTTGGGAAGGGACGTGCCGTGACGGAAAGCGGCATGACGCTTTCAATTGGTATTTGTTTGTGATACCGTCACACCACCGTATAATTATAGGCCTTATATTTAAGAATTAACTAACATGACGTGACGGAAAGTGGTATGACGTAGTTAATTATTATTAATTCTGTTTGTTATGCCGTCACAAGGCCACATGTAGGCCTTAAATTTGGGAACTAACCCGCATGCCGTGACGGAAACGGCATGACGTTCACCAGTCCTTTTGCCTTAGCTTTAAAGCTGATACATATGCCGCGACAGTAAACGGCATGATACTCTGTTATACTTATTGCCTTGCAATATTAGCATTTCCATAAATTTTATTTTTATTAGTTTATTTATTTAACTTTATACAGGGTGTATTTAGATCGTGATCGAAAACTGAAGCAGGTAATAGCGATAGTTATTACAAACCCCCTGGCATTAAAGAAAATCCCGACAAAAAATAAAATTTTTGACGTTTTTCATACAAACCACATACTTTTAACATCGATGGTTGTATGGAAAACGTCAATTTTTTTATTTTTTGCGGGGATTTTTAATATCACCACTGGGTTTGTGATCACCCTCGCTATTACCTGCCTCAGTTTTCGATCACGGTCTAAGTACACCCTGTATACATGTATGTATAAAGGCGGACTTAATTTTAATAAGTGTAATAAAAATATGCCGTGACAAAAAACGGCATGACGCTCTCTTATACTCATTTCCATGCAATATTACGACTTTCATATTTTTTAATTATTAAAAAATAAATCTAATAGACATTGAAGAGTGACGTCATATATATACGTCACGGATTGGAACTCACCGAAAGTGTGTACGTGGCAGTGGCATCATCAAACCTGAGTGAGAATCTGGAGTCCTTGATGATCAAATTGGCGTTGGTCGAGAGCGGGATCGAATCTATTGTCTTCAACCGGTCGTATTTTACCTGGGAAATAAGGGTATTATTATCAGTACGAATATGAATTTATTTTGTTAAAATATTGCATAATGGACTATGGCCTAAACCCTCTCAATGGTAGAGGAGACCCGTGCTCAGCAGTGGGCGAATATGGGTTGATGAAGAAGAAGAAGATTGCATAAAATACTAGATTTTGTAATACTGCCTTGTGGATTTACGGTACAAGTATACAGAGGTTCCAGGTACGATTCTCGAGTTAGGCAAAATATTATTAAATCCAAAAAATGACGCCATACCCGGGTTCTAACCCCTTCTAGACTGCAAGACTTATACTTACGCTGCGACAATGCGAGGCAGTCAGGCAGTAAGGAAAACTTTAAATTTTTTATTTCTTGTCTGGATTTTTTTAAAGCCAATGGGTCTGTGATCACTGTAGATATTACTTTCCTTAGCTTCTGATTACAGGCTGATTACATCTGTATATATTTATGTAAGTACATACATAAAAAGCCATGCTATAGAGTAAAACAAATTCTATTCTTGGACACAATAAACACCAATTGAGGTTTAATTGGTCACAGTCAAGGGTAAACTAATTGTCGCTTATTACAAGTCTTATAATTAATTAACAATACTATTGTACACAT
Source organism: Cephonodes hylas (assembly GCA_030295005.1). Classification (NCBI taxonomy): domain Eukaryota; kingdom Metazoa; phylum Arthropoda; class Insecta; order Lepidoptera; family Sphingidae; genus Cephonodes; species Cephonodes hylas. Next base: position 3,162,385 of record AP025387.1, on the reverse strand, counting down.
GAGTTTGGTGAAACGCGCTAATTTCAGGAACTACTGGGTCAAATCGAAAAAATATTTTTGTATTAAATAGTCTATTTACCAAAGTAAAAATCAATGTCAGGATTTTTTAAATATTTTTTTCTATCTTAGTTTTCGATCATGGCCTTTATGAATTCTATAGCATAAAGAATTGTAGGCAAGAACTAGAAATATTTTCATATTTCTGTCAATGTTTTCCACACTAGTTAGAACACAAATGATTTGACCTATATTCCTACACGAGTCCATTAATAGAAATCAAAACGAGCAGACGTAAATTAAGCTTTGTTAATAGTTGACGTGTAGTGTTTTAAAACAAAAAAATAGTAAGTATTCTTTATATTAAAATTTTGAGTTCTCTGACTATCCTTAATTTTCATCTTATAGATAACTGTAAGAGATCGCCCTATGTGAAGTTTTTTTTTTACTTGAGCGTCTTACAGGCATCTATTTGTAACGAACATAACAGCTGAATAAGATTAGAAGGGAAATAGCCAGTATTTAGTATGGGGGCAAGTGTCGCCGCTTGTCTGTCAACTGTTCATTCTACTATAATCACTCAAACAGTCATAAACAAACTTTATTTAAATCTGTTCTAAATAGTAGGTACTACAATAATAATATGAAAATTCTTAATTAATTTTTCCACATTTGATAAAAATGTAGTAAATTAAATGTGCTATATAATAACCACTTCATAATTGGTAAAAAGATAATGTTTTTTTTTTTCAAATCTCAATGGCTATAAGTAGCAGTACAATAGTCTTCCTAAACTACTCATTACAAGTAAAAGTAACATATTAAATCACTTTCGGAAGTTAAGCTGGACAGTCCTATATAAATAATTTTGATAAAGTTTTTCTTGAACAAATAATCATTGACCCTTACTATCACAATACAATGTTCAATTTACTTTAAATAATGACCATAACAAATAACATAGTTATCAAGTATGTAAACTATCATAATTATGATGAATTTGTTTATGCCCTCAACTATATTGTGTGAAGAACATTAAACTTCAAAGAGCATAATTTCTGATTTAGTCACTTTTTTATTTATGAGCTAATGATAAAAATCTTATTGGTAAGGCTGGAAGATATTATACCCTATAGCCTTCTTCAATGTAGGGACTAATGCAAAACTGTTTTTAATTTGAACCAGTAGTTTCTAAGATGAGAGTATTTAACCAAACATATAAAATCTTTAGCTTCATAATACTAGTATAGGCTAATTTACAATAATTGTAATATAATTTTGATTAAGTCATCGAACTGTAAATTAGAAAGATGTCTGTCTTAATTTTTTTCATAAATTTACCATAGACATTTTAAAACCCATTTAAGACATTTATTGAGTTTCTTCAAACGATAAACATCTTAACCTGCATTTGCTAGTACGGTTCTTAATAACACATAGTAGAAACAACTCACCCAAACAACGGGAAAGTCTTGAGCGTAATGAACCGAACAATCCAGGTCAACCTGACCTCCGATATCCCTGATCTGTTCCTGAGTTATATGAGATATGGTTGGTGTACGCTGGGCGAATGCTGAAAAGAGTAAAAGTAAACAAATTTAGAGGCAATTTTTTTTAATATATAAATTGGTAACGTAAGGTGGGTTTTTTTTATGTAAGGATGTTTTTGGGACATGGGCTGATGGTATTAACTTGTGTCCAAGCATTCTACATATATTTATTACACAATAATATCATGTTACACCAGCGTTTCCTACCCTTTTTCAGCCACGGACCCCTAGGAAATTAGGGACAGTTTTCACGGACCCCTTTAATAAAAAAAATTTAAGTAAGCGTAGCCATTGCGAGACATTAGCATTTATGTATGATCCAGAGATGACACCGCAGACCCCCATACATATACTCGCGGACCCCCAGGGGTCCATGGACCACAGGTTAGGAATCGATGTGTTACACAGTTGAAGTGATAGCCTCTAAGTTTAAGCAGATGTTCAAATTGCAGTTTCAAAAGTTATGAATGTATTTACAATGAGTCATCACAGACTTTAATGTTTAAGAATAATGTTGTGAGGAAAGCTCCACACCCAAAAACTCTTAGGAATTTTTAGGTGTATAGTCCATCAGCCCATATTGAGCCAGCGTGGTGGATTATGGCCTAAACCCTCTCAACGGTAGAGGAGACCCGTGCTCAGCAGTGGGCGTAAATGGGTTAATGAAGAAGAAGAAGAACTAAGCCTCAATCCTCTCAGTTGCAGAGGCGGTTTTTGCGCAGCAGTTGGAAATATTGTCTTATGATGATTTTACAGTTGAGAAGATTTAAGATTTCTTTTACATCATTTTACTAGTATAGGTTGATAGAAAAGACATAAGCAAGTTATTCTGAATACTGAATTCCACAAGATGTTTTTAGTCTTGGTACAATCCAATTATGAAATTAATGTATAATGAATTTAGAATATTGAATTTATTAGGTAGAATCAATAATAATATATTGAAATGAAAGTTAATGTAATGTTGTTCTCAATAATCAAAATATTACACATAATAATTTTACAATAGAAGCTAGGCCGTTAAACAAAACCATAAAACCACAGCTTAGAAAAAAATTATGAATCAGATTCTAATTTTCCGATCACCTACAAGAAGAAAACTTTCCACGAAATTACGTCAAATATTAGCAAATATTTGTATTTTAGTGCTTAAATAACAATTATGTATGTTTTAGAACATATTTAAGTCGGGAAATATGATCTAAAACCATTATAACAATATAAAATGCGGCTAATTTCATGAGAAGATTTTTCTTTTGTATCCCAGCGAACATCGCCATTTTCGAAGCCAAACTTGTAAGGAGTATTTTTAAAAAGTATTTAACTCACCGGCAGTTGTTGTTATTAGTAATAGCGTTAAAATTGTTCGAAAATCAAAATTCATTTTTACAAACAAGTTGTGCCACACCTTCACAACAATAACTTGGTAAGTTTTGTCGGTTGAATTAACGTCAATTGGATGAATGAAATGCTGTCTGACTGTCGGTGTTGCCAACAAATGTTTAGGTTGTACATTTGTAAACAGAGATCATTATTACTAATTTTAAATAACCCTTTGCTCTATAGTAACAACTAATGTTTATTTTAAAGTCATCTGTAAATTAAATACGTTGTTCAATGTCTTTAAGCAATTATATAACTATTTTTACAGTTAAAATTTAATTTTTTACCACTAGTAATAACCAATGGAATATAGAGTAGATTTTAATATCGACGTATTTTTAAGAAACAATTAGCGGTTTCACTGTGTATGTATGAAAAAATATATATATTTGTTATACAAATAATTAGCTATATATGGAATACGTGGTAACATTTGCATAAAGAGATTGATCATTGAATGAAAATATGGCCTTGAACCCAAAACGATACCTTTTATTTCTAGATAATAGAAGTCCTTACTACATTCACGCTTTTATTTTTCTTTAAAGTTTTTGAAAGTCGGTTAAAGTATTGAATGACAAATTTGGGAGAAATAACTTAAAATTAACTTAGAACTTATCTCTTTTCCCAATCATTGGTATAAATAAGTATCATTTGATATCTAAATACCACGACTTTGCGCAAATATTTTTTGGTAAGTTATTTTAATTATTACCTTTATGCAATACTGCTGTCAATCAGTTTTCTGCTTTCCAATTTTTTTATTTGTAAAAAGTAAAAGTGCTCAACAACAACAACTGCACACGTTGCCATTTCTATATTAAATTTCGCAAAAATAAACTAGATGACGTTATTACACTAATAAAATACAGCGACATCTACCGGGCTTTTGAAAATTACAGTTGTCATATTTCACCACTAGAATCGTAACAAGATATATCTTTAGATACTTTTTTAAATATTTTCCATATGATGGCTTGATGTTGATAAATATTAACATATTATACAATTAACGCAAACTATAACGTATAAGCCGAAACTTTCTCCATTAATCGCTCTGTAAATTAACAAAAACTGCATAAAAGTTCGCTCAGTTTTTTTTTTTATTTATTACCGCTAGGAAGAGCGCATAAGGTGACTTCGTTACATAATGTAGGAAGGTTAGCTAAAACCACAATTATATAACAAACGTAAGCGAATGACTATCGGATTTAAAAGATAAGTGATAATATTTTTCCATCACCAACATTGCGCGTTGTTTTGTATGATAAGTAGGATTACCTGAGGTTATCTGAATAATCTGTATTATTTATAAAGCTGAAGAGTTTGTTTGGTTGAACGAGGAAATCTCAGGAAGTACTGGTTCGAAATGAAATCTTTTTGTGTCGAATACTTTATTAATCAAGGAAGGCTGGAGGCAATAGGTATTATGTCTATAAATCCTCTCAATGGTGGGGGAGGCCCGTGCCCATCAGAAGGACGTATATGGCCTGATGACGATTAAATATAGTCATTGTAGTACTTGACCTTTCAACTCTGGTGGAAGAGGAAAATAAGGCATCGATATTTTTTTGTCACAAGCAAAAAGTCATTCAATCATTGTCATTATCAGCCAATACTTTTTATTGCTGATCAGGGGAATTCTTTACAATTGTGAGAGGCTTGACTTTAGTCCACCACGCTGGTCTAGTGCGTTGTCGGAATATAGAATAGAAATTTATGTTAGAATTTTTAGGAGTGCCCGTTTTCAAACGATGTTTTTTTCGTCGTTGTTGTACCCATAACTTTGTGAAATCAGAGGAGTGTGTGCATAAATTTAATTAACAGTTTAATATACATGTATGTCTTTGTAAATACACACGTTTAATATGTTTCATTAATGTTTATGTTCATATATAAACAATTGCGGAACGACTACGAACCCCAGCTTTTGTTGACTTTTAGATGTTTTGTATCGCTTTAATATAGGAACCCATATTAAGTGTATTAGGTTTCAATCATTGGTGTAGCGACATAAAGCGTAGAAGACGCTACAGATTAAAACCCAGGTCTAATCAATAATTATGCAATAGTTATATAGCAACAAGCATAAGGATACCAGAAATGTGCAGGATCATCGAAAATGTTTATCCGCGGACACGGATCGAGATACAGATATGTCAAGATCCGCGGATACGGATGCGGATACTGATCTTTATTTCTCACTCAATAGGTGTTCACGATAACCTTGAAATGTGTAACATTCTCATAAGATAATTGATTTAGTATCTTTGAGTTATATGCTATTGGTATTAGCTAACTAGAATACTATATAAGCATCATTATCATCAGCCAAAGGACATCCACACTATTCGCGGGAAGCCGCTGGATGCAGGCCGCTTCCGATAGAACACGTCTATCGGCTGAATATTATATGTTTGCAATTAAAGGTACCAGAATTTGATTTTGAGTAAAAAAATACTCTGGCTTGGGGTTTTTAATTAACAACATTATTTAAGTTATTGTGTACCATTTTATTCTGCAAAATAAATATGAGAATATCATGAAAGATCCGATAAGCGGTCGCGGGTCTTTAGCCCAGGCACCTTTGACACCTCCAAGTTTTGTGTGTATTCACAATGAACTATCACTTGCTTTAACGGTGAAGGAAACCATCGTGATGAAACCTGCACACCTAAAAGTTCTCAGGAATTTCATAGCTGTGTAGTCTGCCGTCCCGCACTTGGCAATCGTAGTTGAATGAGGCTTTAGCCCTCTCAATAGTAGAGAGGGCCCGTGCTCAGCAGAGGGACGTATATGGGCTGATGGTGATGATGATGACGACGATGACTTCACCACCCCACCGGAGATACATTCCTTATTTTATCTCCTTTTGTTTATATTTAATAACCCTTGACCATCTGTTTTAGATTGTCAAGTCATTAAATAATTTGCCAAACCAATTATAATGTAAATATTGTGATAGCGCCGCCTCGGAAGACGATTTAACCCGACATTTCCGCTCTTTGACATTTGACAATGACAGCCAATGTCAAGCATTGTTGAAAAGTTGAATTGTCAAATAAACGTCAAAGTTTGTATGGATGTTTGTTAGTCTTCACGCAAAAACCACTGAATGGAACTTTACAATAACATGGATTGTAAAACAAAATAACTCTAGCAATGATTTATAAACACGCTAGCTAGTGGCCACGACTTTGTCTTTATTTTATGCTTTACTAATCTATTGCCCGCGACTTCGTCCGCGTAGAGTGTAGACTATAGGGCTGTGTGCAGAAAGATATGAAAATCTCACAATTCAATTCCAGTTACTCTCGTATTTATAAAACATACTCATTCCCACGGGAATACTAAATTTTCCGGGATAAAAAGTATCCTATGTTACTTCCGCTATCGGCGATTTCTTCCAAGTAACCGTGAGATGAAATATTTAAGAAAACATCGTGACTAGGAACCAGCTTGCAAAATGAGAGGCCGTGGGTTCGACCCCACACCGAGAGAAGGGTGTTTGTGAGACCGAAAAGTCTTTCATATTTTCTAATACCCTACACCCCAGAACGAATGAATAAAATTAGATGGGTAATAGACAGAATTTTGTATGGAGATTTGTATCGCCACTTGTCTGCCACCTATTATTCAGTTTACTACGGTCAATGTCCAATAATACCAAATTCAAACAAAAATAAAGGACTGCTATTGCCTGTCACACATTTATAATTAAGTTTCTAATACCTATCATCAGCCTATATAAATATGTAAGTCCCACTACTGGGCACGGACCTCTTTTATCATTAAGAGAGTTTAGGTTTTAGTCCTATCCTTCTGATATCCATGACCCAGGAATTGTATCCTAGTTTGAGGTCAGGGCTATGTATGTGACTGTTGGGTGTATTTATTTATTTTCGAAACAAGCGGATGTGGCTAATACCTGGGCATTTTAATACCTCGAGTCAAAACGAGATAAATATATAAATTGTAAAGTGAATCTACCGAAAACAACGTTGATAACGATGATGGTGATAGTGGAGCATAAACACGACAAATACATGATACTCGTATCTCCGAGTAGGGTCACTGTGATCGCCAGTTTATGTGGATATCTTAAGTACTTTTGCGAACAGGGTCTATTCAGATCGTGATCGGAAACTAAGGCAGGTAATAGATAAGGTCATAACAAGACCCCTGGTATTAAAGAAAATCCCGGCAAAAAAAGAAATTTTGACGTTCTCCATACATACCTATGGGAACCTGGAAAGATTGATAGCTTACAGATTATTGGGAAATAAGACAAGCTGAGTTTTTAGACTTCTATGAAAGTAAAGCCATTGGCACACATTTGACGTATCGAACTTATTTGCGTATTCACAATGAATTTTCACGTAATTTAACGGTGAAGAAAAACAACGTGAGGAAAACGTTTAATTTTTCAAAAAAGGAGTGTGTAGGATAAGAATTAAAAATATATTCTATATTGTTTCCAAATCCTCCCTTATAATTTGATTTTGTTACTGAATTATGACAACTTACGTCCCCTTAGATTCGCTGAGCTTCACTCGGCGTCAATACTGTGCGTGCTGTTGGTCCTGGAGCACACGAGGTACAGTGGCGGATGTGGTGGGATAGAGGTCATCTTTTTGCACGATTATCGTGAGTTTTATTCTCCCTGCTTACATCTCCATAGATATAAGCGTGAGTAAAGCATTAATATTGACAGCGAATAGACGAGTTGCACCTCGCGATGTTAGAACACAGCCCACGCACAGATCACAATAGCAATTAACACAATGACCCACAGACTGATCGTCTATCTGTGTTGCCCTTTCAAACACCGTGTCTATGACTCACCTTTTTACTGCGAAGGAAATGTTTGATGATTTTACAGCTATAGTAATAGGAGTCACAGAGCAGCTAAAAAAGTTTAGAAGGAAAATAGCCACTATTTAGTATGTGAACGAGTGTCGCGGCTTGTCTGTCATCTGTTCATTCTACCTTTCAGTTTTAATAGTACTGTTTTTATTGATTGCGGCTAACTCTTGCTAGTTCGAATAGTCATGCCAGAAGACGGCTTTATGCCCGGAAAAGCTTTAAGCGAAATGCCGACAGCAGCGCCACCTACCGGGTCCTATTATGATTTCAACTCAGAAAACTTCTTTGGCTCATGCCCAGCAATTTAGCGAAAGTTAGTCACATGATCTAATGCATAGTTTACGATTAAAAAGGATTTACAGACAGACATAAAATTTTATATAAATAGATGCAAGTCAAAAGAATTACTGATTATTTGGAGTCAAAACAAAAATGATTCGAACAATTTAATCTACAATTTGGAACGACATAATCTTATCGTATTTAGTTATTTAGAGATTACAATAATATCCTGTGTATCTGGCGTGAAATTGGTCACAGCACAAACGCCATATTTTATAGAGCACAAAATCTGGTTACTATTATGCTATCGGTTGTCGTACTGTGCAATAGTCTTGTGGTAAGTGGAAATTTAATATCAATAGGTTAAAGTTTAATTAAATAACACACAAGTAGTATAGTAATTAGTTTAACATCTACAATTATATAAACAATTTCGATTTATAATGTGTTTTGGGTCTTGTTATTTAGTTTTTAATAGGTTGCATTTCAATTTTGTTTAATTAATTTGGTTTCATTTAGATTTATATTGTTTTTGGTGAAGGTAATTTAATTGTATTTATATTAGTAAAATGTTATTTATTTTAAATATTATATTTTTAAATTTTATATATGTTTTAGTAAATAAATTAAATTACAACTTCATTTTAAAAATCTTGTAATAATTTTGTTATTAATTAAAAATAAACACTTACATTATTTTTTATTAAAGTCAATGTTTTTTAATTAATAAGTGATGTTATTTAATTCATTAAATATGTGAATGTCGAAGTAATGATTTCTTATATTTTTGTAGTCAAAATGGAAGCCGTAGTGTTTGACGGAACAGCCCTGAGTTTGACATACGATGCAAACTACCCTATGCCTAAAATAAAAACCGACACCGAAGTTATAGTGAAAGTTGAATATTCCGGAATTTGTGGTACCGACCTTCATATTATTCAGGTAATTATTGTTCATTTATTATTCGCTTTAATCGTGAAGAAAAAAATATCTTTCTCTTTGGTCGATGCAAAGTATCTAGAGTTTTTGTCTTGAGTCGTGTAGTGTTACTTTTTCTTCATCATCATCATGACCAGCCTTTCAAGTCCACTGCTGGACATAGGCCTCTCTTATGTACTACTATATACTTGAATAATATTACTGTTTATTTTTTTAAATTTCCCTTAAAATTATCATGTATATGTCATAATCATTTTATTAAATAAAGATTTAAAGCTTGAAGCTATTTGGAATTTTAAGGCAAGCTGGGCTTTTGAGCCGCAATGGAAGCTTCCCTGCGATATACAGGGTGTATTAAGATCTCGATCGGAAACTAGGGTTTATTTGGAAAGCATCAACATTTTAAATTTTTGTCGGGATTTCTTTTAACGCCGATGGGTTTGTAACTACCATAGTTATTACCTGCCTTAGTTACCGATCACGGTCTGAATACACCCTGTATAGGTAAAATCCTTACCGCATATTGTGTAATGCTTCAATATTTTGCGATGGGAAAAACGTAAAAAATTATCTAATAATTATTTGAGATAACATTACTTGCATATCCTGTACGTGAGTTGAAAGTCAATGCTACTCAATGAGAGCGATAACGCCCCTTATAATCGCTGGAAGATCTTTGGGGGGCGTAAGAAAACGTAGGGGGTGTACAGAAATGGGGCTAGGGGGTATTAAGATTACAATTTTTATTAACGATACTAGTCTTTTGATATCATCTTTGGTCCTGAGGTATAACTTAGGCGTGTGATCTAAACGACTTGGTTTCAAATTCCGGGAAGGTTACGAGGTTTTCTGTAAAAATTCTGAAAACCATAACGTCTTTACATGTGTCCAGTGAACAGTAATTGACATATCTTATATATATCTATATATATACTCAGCCAATCGCCGTTCACTGCTGAACGTAGGCCTCCCCAAGAAATACATATCTTACGGGTTAGACTTTTAATGCAAATTAATATTTAAATGTGTGTAATATGTTCTACCAAAAAACACGAATAACTTGTCATTATTTTGGAGATTACTTTTGAGTCGCTGTTACTAAAGCAACAGTAACTTTTAAAAAAAGGAAAGCAAAGTTTTAATTTTGATTAGATTGTTTTAAAGATATCCATTTTGATTCGGCATTCCATTTTTAGAGGGCAATAAATATTCGTTTCGTTTCAAGGGGGCAGCGCTTAATAATTTGAGAACCTCTGAATGTAGTTGTAATTTATTTTTGATTTTAATCTGCATGATGCTACTAATAATCATCATTCAATTTGATACAATCTTTAACGGATTGGCAAAACACAGTATTTTCCATATCAAAATTAAATTTATTCGATAGATTAATTACTTGCTTATAAATTATCTTATCAAATAGAAAACAGATAAATGTTCGTGTGTAGCTATTGTTGTAAAATACGCACAAATATTTGTATATTTATATATGTACGTCCCACTGCTGGGGGAGATCTCTAAGTCTAGATTTATGTCTTAGTCCTTACTAAACTATTTCAGATAATACAACTAAAAAATTACTAAGACGTTACTCCTGATATTTTTCTTTAGAAAATTTTCTTTATTTTTATTAAAGAACGCGGTAATTCATTGATATTTTTATTCATTACTAGCGACCCGCCCCGGCTTCGCACGGGTGCAATGCTGATATTTAATGGATGTTATCATACATATAAACCTTCCTCTTCAATCACTCTATCCATTAAAAAAACCGCATCAAAATCCGTTGCGTAGTTTCAAAGATTTAAGCATACAAAGGGACATAGGGACAGAGAAAGCGACTTTGTTTTATACTATGTAGTGAAGATGAAAAAATTTTTTTTTCAAACTTCAGAGACCAGAAATCTCTCTTTTTATTTGTTATTCTGACACGGGGAAGTGCCAACATCGTATTTAAATATATCGGAAATGTAGTGAACATAAAACAGTGTTCAAAGATGCGAGTACATTCCATTTTCTTTTGACGTTGCAATAAAATATTACTTGTGAAACGATCTTGGTATTTGTGAGAGCATAAAGTCTCTTGTTTAGGATAATTAACAAGACTAGTATCTTTGTGTGAGGTCAGTATGTATAACACTGAATAGTATAGTTAAAATCAACACAACAAACGCAGAACACACCTCACGCCTATATTCCCTGAAGGGGTAGGCAGAGATGCATTTCTGCACCCACATTTCGCCAGGTATGTATCAGTCCCACGTAATAGGGGGCGAGCCTATTGCCGTTTTTCGGGCACAGTTCCAGACTCCGTGCTGCTACTAAGAATTTCCTAATGGAAAAACCCAATAACACTTTGCCCGACCCGGGAATCGAACCCAGGACCTCTAGATCGCACGGCACATACTTGTACCGCGAGACCACGAGGCAGTAAAATCAATAATTTGATAATATGTTGCTACTTATCAGCAAGGTCGTAGAAAATTGTGAATGCCATGCTAATATTGACTACGTATTTATATGTCTCGCGGTAAAAGTGTGTGTACGACCTAGAGGTCCCGATTTTGATTCCCGGGTCGAGTAGTATTATTGGTTTATTAGGAAATTCTCAGTAGCAACACAGAGTCTGGAAATGGCGAAATGTAGGTGCATATATTAGGTCATAATTATAGTTCTGATGATAATAATAGATAATGTGGGGAAAATAAGGTACGAGTCTTGTGTCGTATCAGAAACTACGAGAGACTTTTGGGTCTCACAAACACCCAGACCAGAAACAAATATTTATGGATCTAACAAATATTAGTCTCGGTGCGGTGATCGAACCTGCGGCCGCTTGTTTCACAAGCTGGTGTCTAGCCAACTGCGCCACGGGGCTGTCAAAGTTAAAAGGCATGAACTGAATTGTAATTTCACTTCCAGGGAGAATTTCCAGCGAGCAAAGAGAGCCTACCTTTGGGTCACGAATTTAGTGGTATTGTGCATGAAGTAGGACCAAAATCCATCTTCAAGAAAGGACAGAAAGTGGTCGTTGATCCTAACCGGTAAGGAACACAGAATTTTGTAATTTCAATAATAGTTACATGGGATTCCATGTGTGAAGGACTTTAAAACCCTTTTTTCTTTGTTTTGCCATATTTTTCATTGGCCTATAGTCCTCCTCGATTAATAGGTTCGGTACATTTGTCTCATGATAGTAGCTTTTAAATAAAATATGACTTAAAAAAATATACAAATATGTGAGGGAGTTTCTTGCCGTTTCTTCACAATAACACGTTCCGAAACGGCAAAAAAAATGATGATTCAAAAGCACATGTAAATATCTATTTCAATAAAAATTGTTTCGACTTTCAAAATAGACTCAGCCTAAATAACCGCTTCTTTTCAGCTCTTGCAACCTCTGCGACTTCTGCCGCAAAGGAAAGTATCAGTACTGCTTAACAGCTGGAATTAACAGTACCATTGGAATATGGAAGGACGGCGGCTGGGCCCAATACTGCTGCGTGCCACAAGAACAGGTCTTTGCGCTTCCCGAAGGAATAACCACAGAGCAAGGTAAGTTTAAACATCAATAATTTTCCAACTCCTCCTTTATAGTGTCTTTCTGATTAATTTCGTTGCGGGATTACGACGATTTAGGTCCCCTTAGATTCGCTGAGCTTTACTCGTCGTCTATACTGTGCGTGCTGTTGGTCCTGGAGCACACGAGGTACAGTGGTGTGTGGTAGGATAGGGATATCAAATATTTGGTACTTCCATAGAGGTCCAAATGCCCAGTTTAAAATCAATGCACTTCATCTCCCTAGCCAACCCGCACTAGGCCAGCGTGGTGGACTATGGCCTAAACCCTCTCAAATTGTAGAGGAGACCCGTGCCCAGCAGTGGGACGTATATGGGCTGATGATATACATTCAATACTTGGGGTTGTTAGAAGGACGACATTTTTATTTTTTTGTCGATTTTTTAAAAGTCAATGTATTTGTACTGACGTAACCTTAGTTTTCGATCACGGTTTTTTTGAACCCCGCAAAATAATATGTGTCAGTTGTAGAGGAGGCCCGCGTCCGGTAGTGGGACTTATATATGTTAAAGATCATAGTAATATGTTGATTGAATGTCTTTTCTTACAGCGGGATTGTGTGAGCCGTATTCTTGCGTCGCTCACGGGTTCGACAGAGCGTCACCATTGCTGGTCGGGGAAAAGATACTGATAGTCGGTGCTGGGATTATTGGTGAGTTATCCTTTTACAATACTTTTTCTTTCAGAAAGAGATCATTCATTCGTCTGAAACCAATTCTATCGTACAATTATTGTTGTTTCCGAGAGGTAATTCATCGAAATCAGCTTGTTGGCGTTCAGGAATCTTCGCAAGATGCTAATGTCCAAAATACCGCAGTGATTAAAAACGAAAGTATTTATTTACACTTTAATGAAATATTTGTAAAGGTTTACTTAATGTCTAATGCATTCCCTGCCAGTCAAACCTTAGGTGTTGCAGGAATGATACAAAATCATTTCTATCATAATATGTTTGACACACACGCTTCTTAGTAATTCGGGTTGCGTGTAATATCAACACTTTTAAATGTGACAACCAACAGCAGCCCTTTATTTTTGTTTGAAATTATCATGGGTCGTGTGATGGTAGTAGAATGAACAGGTGACAGACAAGCGGCGGCACTCGGCCACATACTAAATACTGGCTATTTCTCTTCTAATCTTATTCAGCTGTTCTGTTGTTATACCATAGTTACAGTATTGCTATGTGGATGTATTGTCAAAACTCTTATTTACTATGTCCATATCATTTGATCCATTACCTAGATTGCACAGTAAATAATATTATCTATACGACTAAATTACTTCAAGATAAACGGTGATAATATTGACGTCAACAGCTGATTCAGAAAAATATTACATAAAAACACTTATAAATACAGAACTACGAAAAGGTAGAGTGTACCTAGGGTTTGCACCTCAACCGTGTTCCTACAACTTATATCGTTATGACGTGTATGATGCTTAATTAAATATAATAATAAAAAAAAAATATATAAATAAATAATAGTTTAAAAAAACTAAAAAACACGCTTTTTATTAATTTATATTTATTCAAATTTTTAATACTATTCTTAAATTAAATTTATTAAAACTTATTTTCTATTTTTTAGTTCAGTTTTCGATAAAAAGCGTGTTTTTTAAACTAATATTTATTTTCTATTTTTTAGTTCGGCTTTTTTATCAAATTAGTGTATTGTCATCGGTCCTCGATAAATCTACAAAGTTTGAACGAAATCTAGTCGTTTAAAGTGGGTCAAAATCGCGCCCAAAGAAGTCGGTTACCAACATACAAACATACATACAAGTGAAGCTAATAAAAAGCGTGTAAAAATGACATTTCGTGTCGCTGAGGGAGTTTCTTGCCGTTTCTTCTCCACAGCTATAACACGTTTCGAAGCGGCTATAGTTAAAAATAAATGACGAATCAAAAGCCTATTTAAGTAATGGGTTTTGACTTTGATACTTGCCCTGTCACACGTAGTTGGTGATGCTAGACTTGTATCTTGTGGGGTACAGAACAGCTGAATAAGATAAGATGGGAACTAGCCATGTTTTAGTATGTGGACGAGTGTCGCCGCTTGTCTGTCACCTGTTCTTTCTACTACGATGACACCACCAATGATTTTAATTTCAAACAAAAATGAAGGGCTGCTATTGGTAGTCACACTATAAAAGTGTTGATATTAAACGCAACCCGAATTACTAAGAAGCGTGTGTGCCAAACATATGATAGTGTAATCGTAGGCTCGGCACGCTCGGTAGACATTTCCTTTCTAATCTTATTCAACTGTTCTGTGTTATCATTTGTTTACATATTAAATTGTAAACAATGTAATTTTAATTTATTTCCAAAAAATTACATTTCGTGTTGCTAAGGGAGTTTGTTGCCGTTTCTTCTCCACAGCGATAACACGTTTCGAAGCGGCAATAGTTTTTAAATTAGTATAAAAAATAGCTTTTAAATGGCGATTCAAAAGCACTTGAACAAAGACAATTTGACTTTGACTTTATCGAGTGGGAACTATGGGTATTTTTGGCTCTTCATATTAACTTTGGCTATAGATAAACTAATCATATGACGTCAGAGTATGTTTAATCCGATTTACCGATTCCGGAAAGAGTCGCTTGGCATTAAATTATAAATTCTGTGGCCGGTATGCTGTAACTAGTCTTTTATGCACCTGAAGTGGGCCTTCAAAACTGCGCCCCTGAAAAATGCTCTAACCAAACTTAGCTACCATGCATGAGATAAAACTAGATACTAGTCTGTTCATTTCTGCGCCCCTCCAGGGTCTGCGCCCTGTGCCTGGGCACTGCTGGCACCGCCCTAGTTACCGCACTGCGAATATTCTGCTTCTTCTAGCGGTACTTCCATGGAAGCCCATAAGTCCAGCTAGCCTTCGAGAATTCCGAATCTTTAACCTTTACATCTTTGTTTAACAAAAACAATTTGATATATGTAAATGAGAATGGCCTCGAGGTTTAGGCGCGCGGCCGAGAATCTCGGCAGTCGCGGGTTCGAACCCCAGGCACACACCTCTGACTTTTCGAAATTATGTGTGTTTTCACATTGAATTATCACTTGCTTTAACGGTGAAGGAAAACATCGTGATGAAACCTGCACACCTAAAAGTTCTTAGGAATTTCTTAGGTGTGTAGTCCCCCAACCCGCACTAGGCCAGCGTGGTGGACTATGGGCTTCTGTAGAAGTACTGACACTAACTTACGCCATTCGAAAAACTTAATAAAATTACCCGACCCATATAAATAAATAAATACACCCAACAGTCACATACATAGTCCTGACCCCACACTAAGATACGAGTCTTGTGTCGTGGGTATCAGAAACTACGAGAGACTTTTCGTTCTCACAAACACCCAGATCCGAAACAAATATTTGTGGATCACACAAACAGTTGTCTCGGTGCGGGGATCGATCCCGCGGCCGTTCGTTTCGCAAGGTGTCTAGCCAACTGCGCCACGGGGTTGTCATCCAATTATACTTGGTGAATTCAGACCGTGATCAAATAGCTACGGTGATCAAAAACCCATTGGCGTCAAAATAAAGCGACATTTTTTTTACATTTTCCTAACACTTATCGGTATTACATGTAAATAGATGTTAGAAAAAAAGGAAAAAAAAATAATTTCTGTGGTCAGGGGGTTCTGTGATCACCGTAGCTATTAGTTATTACCTGCCTTAGTTTTAGACTACGGTCTAAATACCCCTGTATATTTGCCAAGACCACAAAGCAGTTTATCAAAGAATAAAATGATAATAGTATTGTACTTTCCCCTTATTTATTATCCAAGAATATGCACTATCAGCTGTTTTGATCCGTTTTACGTCAGTTATACATAACAAAGATAATAGTTAATCTTTGGCCATAATAAAATTACTTAATAGCTGCTAGCGACATCTATGACTATTAATAACAACACTAGAGTTTCTCGCCCGTTCTTCTATAGTGATGTCTTCCAATGACTGAATCTAAGTGATGTATTTAATCATCATCATCACTAGACTTTCACGTCCACTGCTGGACATAGGCCTCTCCTATGTCACACCACTGGGCTCGATCTTCGATAATGATATGAATATGAAGAGTTTGTTAAAATGCGTTTTACTTAGGAACTTCTGTTCCGATTTGCAAAGTTCTTTTTAAATTGAATAGTCCTTTTAATAACGAAGGCTATAGTCCTTATTTCATCACGCTATGACCAATAGGAGCGGAGCATTAACAAAAAATGTGGCAACGGGAAAAAATATTTAAAGTCTAAAAATGTGCAAGTCACTGGTGATAATATTACTATCATTGCAGGTAACCTATGGCTGACTACTCTCCACCATCATGGTCACCGAGAAGTTACCATCTCCGAGATGAATACAAAGAGGCTGGAAATTGTCAAGAAGTTAGGTAAGTCTACATAAGTTACTTGAAGTTTTAAGACCTAAAAGATTACTGTGTAGCAGTGTTGGGCAAATGTTAATTGAACTAACAATTAAAAATTAACAATTAATTAATTGTATTTGCAGTGACAGCAACTAACAACTGATTAATTGTTAATTGTGGTTTTATACAATTAACAATTGATCAATTTTTAGTTATTTTGCGGAAAAAAAATTGACAATTAACAATTAACAATTAATTTTTTACCAAGTATTAGTTTAAGTATTGGGTACATGCGTGTGCGGATTAAGCCTCTTAATACATTTACGGTACCAAATAGAACTCCTGAACAGCTTATAGAAGGGGTGCGGCAGAAAGAATCTTTGGTAAAGTTTATAACTGTATGGAATCACATAGCAATGCGCTGACGTTTGTTGCTACATTGCAACAATATGACGCGCAGGCGTTCTAATTGCATTACTTAAGGGTTTAGGTAATTGCGATGAGTGTCGGTGCAGCGCCGAGCGCGCGCGCCGGTGGTTTTGAGCCTCCAAAATGACCCTAAAATAGCATAAATATGACAAGCTAATTACCTTGTAATTTATCAAAATTTGCATCATAATCATTAAATGTTCTTTGAAAAGTACTGTTTTTGCTGAAATTACATTTACTTATATTAAATAATAAAAAAAATACCCATTTTACACGGCTTCTGCACCTGAATATTATTATAAATAAAGCTACAAATGGTGTTATATTGAAAGGAAAGCAATTGACATGAGTTCAATTGCATTAAAATAAATACACCAAGTGTTAGATAATATTCTAACCACAAGTTGAAACCCCAAATTATTTTGTTATTACGTTTTCAGTCTTAACTGAAAAACATTGAAATAGGGTATTATATAAATAATGATAATCTTTAAATTAATTCAGAAAGCAACACATAGGTACTTATATTTTAGGTACTCAATTTTAATGATAGAATCAGATAATGATAACTAAGTAGTTGTGTATTAATTGGTTTTAATTAATAAGAGAATTAGAATATGAATTAGTCTAAATCATGTACTTGTATGTAATTGTTCTCATATAAGTAATTATATTTGTATATAGCCATGTAAAAAATCCTGTTTGTAGGAGATGAAATAGAAATTATTGAGATATCACATGAGCCACTTGTAACAGTTAATTACAAGCCCTCAACTTCTTGTAAATTGTTGTATTGGGACATTATAATAATTAACTTGTAGTCTTTATAAGGTCAAAAAACTGAAAACAAGAAAATATGAAGCAAGGACCTCTGATATTGGTGAAATTTCATGTAGGTCAAAAAATAAACAGTACCCAATTGTTTTATGTCATTTTTATAATACTCAATCATATGAACCATTGTTTGTTTTTGTAATTTAAGGTAAGAAGAAGAAAGTTACCACTATAAAGGTGTTAAAGCAAAAAACAATCCCTCAAGGAAAATTATTTTAAAACTCAATTGGTCAATGCGCTATTGAAAAGAAGATTTATGACAGAAAAACTCCACCTTGAAATTTCATTATAAAAATTAAAATAAATAGGGGAAATTAAACCATAACCTTTTTTTAAATTAATATCCTAAATATACACAGCACCTCTTTATGTGTGTAATACTTAGGTACAGCTTTGTATCACAAGTGTCAATAAATACTATTTAGAGAGAAAAACCCAGAAATGAAAGAATAATATATATTGATGCAGGGAATAATCCCACAGTCTGTTGTATTATAAGCTGGCATCAACCTAGAGTCTGTTGATTATTTAGCATTAAATGAAAAGAAGTTTTCAACTGTAAAATAATTATTATTTATTGTTCTATTTCTAACATATAAATTATCATTACCACCTTGTGACTATGTTGTGGATTTCTGGGATGTTTCAATTATATTCTCATGAATACTTGCATAGTCATTTTTTCAGTATTGAATATTATGTAGAGCTATACCTACACGCCACAGGTAAAAATCATTTTTTAATTTTATTTGAAGTCCAAGTTGGACACATAAAAATTTTTCCTTAAGCATGTCAGAAACTCTTTTCACAAGGTCTCAGCTCTTTGTGTAATCCTATTCATCTGGTACTCTTTATTCTGGATTTAGTACAGGAGTCAAAAAATATTTCCTACGTGTGTCGCAACATTAATTTTGAATCACACACTATTTGAATGTTTAGAGCAAAGTAGCCTCTTCTGTTTCTGTATGATTGACTGATGTAGCCTGCATGCTACCTGAAAACATCAAGTTTTAAAGTACAAGATAAATATTTACATCAACAATAGCAAAACTTTATAATACATACCAGGTGACTTTAGTTTGATATGGGTGTCATTAAATGCACTAATACCGGTTTGTATTATTATGAAGTTACTCATCCTTCTTGTAATTGGCGTGATGTTGTCTTTAAACAAAGGGCTAAGCTGTACCTACAATCTATACAATCAATTTGAGAGTTGAAAATTGTATGCTGAATAGTTGTTAATGTGAGTCATGGACGTAATATATAAACGTTTATATATTACGTCCATGATGTTAGTCTACTTCTTAAATTTCAACTTGCGAAAAGTCATAGTTGTTGACATATTAATGTTGAAAACATGTTTGAAATTAAGCGTATTTTTACTTCGTAACGCACGTTTGACATTTTCTCGACGTTTTGTTATTCGTTACGTTAGGTACTCGGTTTAAACTTTTTTAAACTCTCAAAATAGTTTCTGCGTATTTTTTATATTTTAAGTTAGTTTTTATTGTAATACACATATCATTTTGTATGTAAAAGTATTTCTCACCACAATTTCGTTGTGATATTGA
This sequence comes from Cephonodes hylas, assembly GCA_030295005.1. Classification (NCBI taxonomy): domain Eukaryota; kingdom Metazoa; phylum Arthropoda; class Insecta; order Lepidoptera; family Sphingidae; genus Cephonodes; species Cephonodes hylas. The sequence continues at coordinate 3,142,575 of AP025387.1, read as the reverse complement.
CTTTTATTAAAGGACCTATTTTCTTTAAAAAGGAGAAGCAAAACGCAACACTAACGACGCGACAAGTAATGATAACACAAACGAAAACAAATTGAAAACATTCAACGACATTTAAAATAAATAATATTTTTTTGGCAGCGTTCTTAACAATATTATATAGTGGCCACTGGCACTGGTAGGTATATTACCGGCAATGTCTTTACTTAAATGAAACAAAATACAATATACATTCATAACAAACGGAAAGATACTTTTGTCCCAAATTTGCTGGAATTGCATATTCAGGGCAACCAAGATACTCTTCAAGACGAATCTAACGAGTCCAAAGTTGATAGAGTTGCGTCATTTAATTACGAAGTTCCGATGGCCACCTTCCAGCTCCATCATCAGACCCTGGTTACCATATGGTATCATAGAATTTGTTAAAACGAATCAAATGAGCCCAAACTCGATGGGGTTGCGTCGTTTAATTGCGGAGTTCCGATGACCACCTTCCAGCTCCATCATCAGACGTTGGTTACCATATGGTGTCATAGTACTTGTTAAAACGAATCAAATGAGCCCAAACTCGATGGGCTTGCGTCGTTTAATTGCGGAGTTCCGATGGCCATCTTCCAGCTCCATCATCAGACCCTGGTTACCATATGGTATCATAGAACTTGTTAAAATGAATCAAATGAGCCCAAACTCAGTGGAGTTGCGTCGTTTAATTGCGGAGTTCCGATAGCCACCTTCCAGCTCCATCATCAAATCATCTCTATATCATAATAATATTGCATTGCCATTCAATTTACATATGCCTGCAAAATTTCAACTTAACCGGAAACCGGACAGTTGATCAAATTGAATTTGCAATTTTTAATTACAGATACAGAATGGGACAGGCGAAACTAAATAAAAGCTTGTAATTGAAAACCCCCGACAGAAAAACCTACATTCCATTTAAAACGTAAAAAAAATCTAATTTGAATTTTTCACTCACGATTAAGTCATAGATATTCCCTTTGCGTGCTCTTTCATTTGACACCCCGCTAGAATATATATGGAGATATTCGGTTATGATTCCCCATTTTAACACCCCACAACTTTGAAAATACCAGATTTTGAGAGATTTTAATTTGTTATGTTTAGTTTTCCTACCTAGTCGTAAAGAGTATATGAGATAATTAACGTTAAACATCTACAAGGTTTGCGGACCACCCTTCCGTGCAAAAATAGCAAAATTTAATTGTTAGTTTTAATTTTTTCATCAATCGATTGAAAAAAATAATTGCAATAATTTAATCGCGATCTGCAATTCATGTGCATTAGTTTAAATAATTTAATTGAAACGCGCGATTAATGGTTAATTGCAATTGATTCAAATTCAATTAATTTAATTGCAATTAATTTTTTAGTCGATTGATTAGTTCAATTAAAAGTTAATTGATTGATGCCCAACTCTGCTGTGTAGTCGAAATAGACATGGTTAAATTTAGAATTTTGATAATGTAGTTATGAAAATGAGAAACTGTATTTTTAGAATACGAACCGTTTTTTTTAAACAAAAGTAAAACGTTAAAGTTAAAGTTTAAACGTTTTAGTTTAAAGAAAGTTGAAGGATGGACAAGCCGAGGAAGGCCAAAGAAAACATGGATGGAGTGCGTGAGAGGAGATAAGAAAGAGAAAGGCGTGACTGAAGAAATGACGGCTGATAGGGATGTGTGGAAGGACAAAACATGCTGCGCCGACCCCAAATAAAAATTGGGAGCAGGGCAAGAGAATGATGATGAACCGTTTTATTTTAAACAATGGATACAGAACGGACGGAAGCAATTACAAATGAACATAAACAAAACTACAGACAATGTTGCCACCTTAATAACTAATAAATGTTTTATGTTGCCATTATTTTTGTAAAAGAAAAATGTAACAAATATACTAATTTGCTGTGTATTTTTCAGAGACTGGCTACAGACTAGTGACTCCTGACGTTTTGGCGGCTGAGAAGCAACTTTACGACGTTATTATCGACTGCACAGGTATTATCACATCACATCATAAGCCCATTATTTTGTTGAATAAGTCTTTAAATAACAATTGCTTAAATTTGGGTTTTAGGCAGTGTCAGTACTTCCATAGAAGGCCAAAAGCGTTACACGTTGTGTAATATCTTATTTTATACGTCACATTTCTTTTGTTAAATAAAGATTTAAAGAATTGTCTAAGGTACGCTGGGATTTTAGGCTTCTATGAAAGTACCGCCAATGGTCTAAGGATAGAGTCAAAGTCAAAATTGACAGCCCCCGTGACGCAGTTGGCTAGACACCAGCTTGCGAAACGAGAGGCCGCGGGTTCGATCCCCGCACCGAGACAAATATTTGTGTAAACCATAAATATTTGTTTCGGGTCTGGGTGTTTGTGAGACCGAAAAAGTCTCTTGTAGTGTCTGATATCCACGACACAGGACTTGTAACCTAGTGTGGGGTCAGAGCTATGTATGTGACTGTTGGGTGTATTTATTACTATTTATTTAAAATCAAACCATCTTTATTCAAGTGAACTCCCACAAGTACTATTGAATCGTCATTATTCTATTATTTTTTAAACTGATGCCCGTTCAAAATGTGTTATCGCTGTGGACAAGAAACGGCAAGAAACTCCGTCAGCAACACGAAATATAAACTGAATTTTTTAATTAGCCTTAGTAGATATCTCTGCCTATCCTATATGCACTACAGGACTATTTATTTCCAGGTGTGGGTAAGGTGATGGAGATATCGTTCAACTACCTGCGACATGGAGGCAAATACATCCTGTTCGGTTGCTGCCCACCTACACACCAGGCGTCGTGAGTATATGAATAATAATAAATTTATTCTTCATCAACCCATATACGCCCACTGCTGAGCATGGGTCTCCTCTAACATTGAGAGGGTTTAGGCCATAGTCCACCACGCTGGCCTAGTGCGGGTTGGCGGACTACACACCTAAGAAATTCCTAAGAACTCTTAGGTGTGCAGGTTTTATCACGATGTTTTCCTTCAAATTTATTCAACAAATATTATATACAGGGTGTATTCAGACCGTGATCGGAAACTAAGGCAGGTAATAGCTACGGCGATTGCGAAGCTATTGGCGTTATAAAAAATACTTTCATTTACCATTGGTTGTTAGGAAAACGCAAAAAATTTGTGGAGTCAGTATAACATTGTCAGCATTGTCATCGAACCTAATCTAGGTCAGATTTTAATATAAATATCAATAAAGATTATTGCACACAATGAGTCACGCAGAGTCACCCATTAGCACGCACCAAGACCAGTCGTTTTATTTACCTCGCTGCTACCTCATCACATAACCTCACACGTGTACCATAGCTGCACCAGTATCGGTACACAACGTGACGCTGTCCACTTACAAATTTTTTTGTTCGTTTTTCTTTAACGCCAATGGTTTAGTGATCACCGTTGCTATTGCATGTCTTAGTTTCCGATGACGGTCTGAATACACCCTGTATGTATCAGAGTTGAGAGCTTCTAAGTTAACGGCATGTATCCTAATAATATATCTATGCATGTCAACATATAAATCCCACTGCTGGGCCTGTGCCTTTCTACAACCGAGACGCCGGATTACAAAAGTAAAAATGTCTTGTATTTTATGCTTTCCTCACAATATCCTGCAATGATCAACAAATAACTTTGTACCGATTGGATTTGAACCCGTAACCCTTTTTTTCCAGCGTCAACCCATTCCAGATTTACGACAAAGAGCTGACCATAATTGGAGTGAAGATTAATCCATTCAGTTTCCCCAATGCTATCGGTTGGATCAAAGCGATGGGAAGCAGGTTAATATACAAACATACAACATAATATCTTATAGGAGTGTAGGAAACATTCTTCTTCTTCTTCATCAACCCATATACGCCCACTGCTGAGCACGGGTCTCCTCTACGTCTGGCCTAGTGCGGGTTGGCGGGCTACACACCTAAGAAATTCCTAAGAACTCTTAGGTGTGCAGGTTTCATCACGGTGTTTTCCTTCACCGTTAAAGCAAGTGATAATTCAATTTGAATACACACATAACTTCGAAAAGTCAGAGGTGTGTGCCTGGGGTTTGAACCCGCAACCGCCGAGATTCTCGACCGCGCGCCTAAACCTCGAGGCCATCACTGCATTTTTAGGAAACATTAGAATTTGGGAATTATTCGTTCCGAATCGAATATCAATATTTCGACCTACGCATAGAACAAGGTTACTTAAGTCTATAACACCAAAGTACTTTTTATGTCTAAAATAGAGTTAAACTTGTTTATATATTGCACTATTGAAGTAATAATAATCATAATTTTTGTTGTTGTTTGAAGAACATAAAAAGTTACAGATAATTTTGTGCCCTATTAAGTTTAAATCGCTGAGAAAGGGAAGTTGTGAAAAAGCACATATAACTTTATTCTGCGCATAGGTCGATTTGATCTGAAATTTGAATCGAATAATTCAAAAATCCTCATTTCAAATAGAATAATGATATTCGATTTACGATATTCGCACACCCATAACTCTAAGTTCCTTTTGGCAAAAAATAATAAAAAAAAAAAAACAAAAAGAATGAGAACTGTAATACCTGAAAATACCTTAGCCTATAAGTCCCTCTGTTGGACACGAGTTTCTTTTACAACTGAGCAGTTTTCGTTTAGTCCACCACGCTGGCCTAGTGCGTCACCTAATTCATTTCTAAGAACTTCAGATGTGCAGTTTTCCTTCATCGTTAAAGCAAGTGACAATTCATTGTAAATACACACATAACTTCGAAAACTTAAAAGTGTGTGCCTGGGGTTCGAACCCGCGTTATTGATGTTTTTCTTCACCGTTAAAATATGCAATAAAACATAATATATTCTTTCAGATACCTGGACTACGACAAGTTGGGAGTGAAGACCTACGCTCTCTCAGAATACCAGGAAGCGATGAAAGACCTAAAGGCCGGTCTTGTTGCTAAAGCCCTGTTCAAAATTGTCTAATTTAATAAACTATTTTCACGTATTCCTAGTTTTATTTTATTAAACACTAGCTGTCCTGGCAGACGTCGTCCTGTCCGGAAAAGCTTAAAGCGAAATGCCGACAGCAGCGCCGCCTACCGGGTCCAATTGTGTTTTGAAATCATCCAGGGACCCATTGGAAGAAACTTAGAATGTTTTGGTTCAGACCTTTGACATCCCGACAACAGTGCCAGCTGTGGAATATTGGTCAGAAACCTATTTTGGCTCATGCACAAAGACTTTGTAAAAGATCATCGGATGTTCAAATTTACGATTCTATAAAGGACATATTGACATATTCTATATTCTATAGCTGTGATGGCCTTGAGGTTTGGGCGCGCGGTCGAGAATCTCGGCGGTCGCGGGTTCGAACCCCAGGCACACACCTCTGACTTTTCGAAGTTATGTGTGTATTCAAATTGAATTATCACTTGCTTTAACGGTGAAGGAAAACATCGTGATAAAACCTGCACACCTAAGAGTTCTTAGAAATTTCTTAGGTGTGTAGACCGCCAACCCGCACTTGGCCAGCGTGGTGGACTATGGCCTAAACCCTCTCAATGGTAGAGGAGACCCGTGCTCAGCAGTGGGCGTATAGGGGTTGATGAAGAAGAAAGGACATAGAGACAAACATTCATTTTTAAATAGATTTGATTGTATGTTTGGCGGCATATAGATCGTGCGATAGAGTATTACTCTAATTTCTGAGTCAGACAAAATTAAGATTTCGGGAAATCTCTGTAGCAACACGGAGGCTGGATGAAACGTGGGTTCATTAATGCAAGTTATCATCATCATTAGTTGTAACAATTTTTGCACCAAAGGGGAAGTAAGAAACCTAAGTGGCTAATATAGTTGTTGTAATTGGGAAGAGTTAGTCGCAATACATAATCGCAGTACTTTTAGAATTATTGTGCAGAGACCAGTTGAATAAGACTAAAAAGGAAATGTTCACATGCCGAGCGTGCCGAACCTACGATTACACTATCATATGTTTGACACACACTTCTTCTTCTTCTTCATCAACCCATATTCGCCCACTGCTGAGCACGGGTCTTCTCTACCATTGAGAGGGTTTAGGCCATAGTCCGCCACGCTGGCCTAGTGCGGGTTGGCGGACTACACACCTAAAAAATTCCGTAGAACTTTTAGGTGTGCAGGTTTCATCACGATGTTTTCCTTCACCGTTAAATCAAGTGATAATTCAATTTGAATACACACATAACTTTGGTTAGGTGTGTGCCTGGGGTTCGAACCCGCGACCGCCGAGATTCTCGACCGCGCGCCTAAACCTCGAGGCCATCACTGCTTGGTTCCATCACTGCTTGGTTGACACACACGCTTCTTAGTAATTCGGGTTGCGGGTAATATCATCACATTGCAACAACTAATAGCAGCTTTTTATTTTTGTTTGAAATTTTTATTATTGTTCTAACCGTAGTAGAATAGATGACAGACAAGCGGTGACACTCCTAGTCATATTAATTGATGTCTATTTTCCTTCTAATATTATTCAGCTGTTTCGTGAATATAGCTGTAAAAATCATCAAACATTTCCTTCGCTGTAAAAAAGGTTGAGTCATAGACACGGTGTTTGAAAGGGCAACACAGATAGACGATCTGTCTGTGGGTCAGTGTGTTAGTTGCTATTGTGATCTGTGCGTGGGCTGTGTTCTAACATCGCTAGGTGCAACTCGTCTATTCGCTGTCAATATTAATGCTTTACTCACGCTTATATCTATGGAGATGTAAGCAGGGAGAATCTTGCGATAATCTTGCAATAGCATGAGCCCTATCCCAGCACACCCCCTGCTGTACCTCGTGTGCTCCAGGATCAACAGCACGCACAGTAATGGCGGCGAGCGAAGCGCAGTGAATCTAAGGCGACTTGATTTGTCATGATCCCGAAAAAAATATATAAGAATAAAGATATAAAGCAGGAGGATCTTATACTCTTTTTTTGGTATAAAACGAAACTTTTTTCTTACGATTTTTCAATTGTCATTGCACACATAACTTTGAAAAGTCAGAGGTGTGTGCCTGGACTTTGAACACGCGGCCGCCGAGATTCTCCTCTGCCACATAAACCTCGATGCCATCACTACTATTTTAGATAGATTATAATAGACACAATCATTTTATAATATAATGTATTGTAAGTAAACCCAGAATCGAACCCGCGTGTGTGTCAATAACAAAGATCATGTTATGTTAATTTACCGAAATGAAAGGAGAAATTTTGATTTATTGTGAAGCGCTTGTGTGGGTGTCTGTTAAGGATGACGAATACAAAAATATAAACAAGTAATTTTGTTATCATCGTGATTTCAGTCTGGGAAGGGCAGAGTATTAATATGTATGTTTACTGTTAGGAAATGTGTCTGAAATACGACAATGGGCTCGACTTATATTTATTTATTACAATTTATAGATTAAGACTTTAAGTTATTAGGTGATATATTAAGCCTAACCTATATTTGATAAATTATAAAGGCGATGATGATTTAGTTAAAGGCACTTATATCAAAAATAACTCGTCAGAATTCTTTTTTGTGTTGAATACTCCATTATCAAGAAAGCCTGTAGTCTATAAACATTACGTTACGACCAATAGGAAAAAACGAGGAATAAAATCCTTTTGACGTATACGAAGTAACGAATAACACTTCACTATCACTACATAGTATAAAACAAAGTCGCTTTCTCTGTCCCTATGTCCCTTTGTATGCTTAAATGTTTGAAACTACGCAACGGATTTTGATGCGGTTTTTTTTATTAGATAGAGTGATTCAAGAGGAAGGTTTATATGTATAATAACATCCATTAAATATCAGCATTGCACCCGTGCGAAGCTGGGGCGGGTCGCTAGTAGATAATAAACAATAATAGAAATTGAAATATTTCTAACGAATTACCTCTGAAACTACTTAAAGTGACATGTTCTTCTCAGAAGCGGTATTTCCATAGAAGCCCATTGAAGCTTTAAATCTAAATTAAACAAAAGCAATTTGATATAACGTGTAACGCTATTAGGCTTCTATGAGAGTACTGAATCTGAACCCAAACTCGAGCAATAATAAAATAACCGAATAAAACTGTTATATTTTATCAATCCGACGATCAGACGCATAACTTTTCCTCGAGACAAGTTACCAATAAGAATGACTATGTATTCGGCCCACTTTCGCGCTGAATCACACGACAAATGACATTTTGGCGGCATTGTAACTGTAATGCCTTCGGCTCTCATTACAATACAGCCAGGTGTTGCCAACATTGAAAAATAAATAAAATAAATACTCCTTTATTCCGAAGTATGAAAATGTTGGTAGACTTGAGAAAGATGGCGGGAAATGGAAGCTGTTCAACACCGGAATGGTTGGCGCTTTCTTGAGGAGGCCAACAAACCCACTGGTGGGTAATAAATTCGCGGCAAAAATTAAAAATTGTGACGTTTCTAACGACACATTTTATACCTATGGTCGTTAGGAAATCGTCAAAATTTTTATTTTGTCTGGATTTTTTTAATGCCTGTGGGTTTGTAATCTTAGCTATTACCTGCCTTAATTTCCGATCATGGTCTGAATACACCTTGAAAATTTCCGCTATTTTAAACTCAGTAATTTGACAGCAGAAGAATTAATTGTTACATTAATAATGTCTTAGTCTGTTTTTAGTTATATGTAGTACGTACTTATAATCGCGTTTAGCAGTAAAAAGTTGAACCAAAAGTGGTCAACACCTGCCCAAGGATTACAATACAATATTCCAGTTATGACATAGCGTGTTGCGGTCCAAAGTATGTGCGTATGGAATTCGGAAGAGTACGCCCATCGGCGCACGATCGCTCATTCACTTCTCGCTAAGGGACAAAGAAAGCGTGATATGATCTCATGATAATTTGACATACATCACGCTTGTATTCTTAACGGGCTAAGCAGAGTACTTTTCAGTATCAGCCCATATACGTTCCATTGCTGGGTACGAGGCTCTACTATTGAAAGGCCTTAGTCCAACACGCTGGCCTACTGCGGGTTGGCGGACTACTCAAGAAATTCCTAAGTGCGCGTGTTTACTTCCAAAATTTTCCTTCACCGTTAAAGCAAGTGATATTTCACTGCGGATACGCACATAACATCAAAAAGTCAAATTTATGCCTGGGGTTGATTCCGCGACCGTAGACATTCTTGACCGTGCGCTTAAACCTCGAGGCAATAACTGTTTTAAGTCCAAATTAATAGATAGCGAGCCTAATTTTAGGGCACATTCTTAAGCTTAAATTCTTAAGAAATTAAATAAATAAATAAATACACCCAACAGTCACATACATAGTCCTGACCCTACACTAATATACGAGTCTTGTGTCGTGGGTATCAGAGACTACGAGAGACTTTTCGGTCTCACAAACACCCAGACCCGAAACTAATATTTGTGGATCACACAAACATTTGTCTCGGTGCGGGGATCGAACCCGCCGCCGCGCGTTTCGCAAGCTGGTGTCTAGCCAACTGCGTCACGGGGCTGTCTGTGTTCTATAGTTTCTTGTCCGACAACCCGCACTAGACCAGTGTGGTGGACTATGAACTATCCTCACTAAATTGTAGAGGAGTCTCGTGCCCTGCAGTGGAACGTATATGGATAGTAGTATCAAATACAGGGTATATTTAGACCGTGATCGAAAACTGAGGCAGGTAATAGCGATAGTGATTACAAACCCCGTGACATAAAAAAAATCCCGACAAACAATAAAATTTTTGGGGTTTTCCATACAAACCACATACTTTTAACACCGATGGTTGCATGGAAAACGTCAAAATTTTTATTTTTTGTCGGAATTTTTAATATCGCCACTGGGTTTGTGATCACCCTCGCTATTACCTGCCTCAGTTTTCGATCACGGTCTAAATACACCCTGCATATAAGAATCCGCCAGTAACCTTTAAAAGCGGCAATAGTTTTCTAGTATAACTGTAGTTTTATTTTTATGATGCAATATGTTCTACTGTTACACTGAGCCTTTAAATCTGTGTCAGTATGGACGACAAAAACGATAAATTATGTTATATAAACGTATGCTTTTGCCAAACAGGTAGGCTGCAGTTTCAGTACTTCCAGAGAAGACCAAAAGCCTTACATGTTAACTGAGTAATGTCTATTTTGTAATTGTTTATTGGGGTCAGGATATTCTCATTTATGTAGATGTCAAATTTCTTTCGTTAAATGAAGATTTAAGGTTAAAGATTATTATTAGGAAATTTGTACCGCTAACTGGGCTTTGGGATTCTATTGAAGTACTGTCATTTTTTTTTATGGGAAAGGAGGCAAACGAGCCAGTGAGCCACCTGATGTTAAGTGGTCAACACCGCCCATGAACACCCACAATACCGGAGGAATCATCGGTGCGTTGCCGGCCTTTGAGGAAGATAAAGGCTCTTTTTTTGAAGGTCCCTAGATCGTATCCATTTGGAAATACTGCCGACGGAAGCTGATTCCACAAAGATGTTGTGCGTGGAATGAAACACCGTTTGAACCGCACTGTCGAAGAGCGCCATTCATCCAGATGGTAGGGATGAAACTTTAATTTTTGACGTGTAGTGCGGTGGTGAAATTCAGCAGCAGGTATTAACCCAAACAGTTCATCTGAGCACTCCCCATGTGTACATGCGTATAGTTCTGTCACTTGTAATATTTTAAGGCATTTTTCCAGACTCCTTGTTATTGGGAATACCAAAATAACATCTAGCTCGACTTCAGAAGACTCGACTTCAAGTGAAGTTTTCATTTGAAATTATGTTCAGGTGTTTACTATTTTTTTTATTAAAACCGCAATAACTATAGTGATTTAATAAACATTCACGAAATTTATATCTGAGTCTGAATTAATATCTTATCTTTTAATCTGTCGGTTGGCTGAATGCGTATCCCTGTAAGTATTTATTTTCGTGACTTCAGCCTATCGCCGTCCACTGTTGTAGGCCTCCCCAAGAAAGCGCCAACCATTCCGGTGTTGAGCAGCTCTCATCCTTCCGTTACTCCCCATCATTCTTAACTACTTCGATAGCTATTTTGTGTGTTGTTTTTGTTATTATTTACTTATTTTATTTCTACCTTAAAAATCAGCGCTGCAATACCGTATGAGCGAAATTGCAGCTTGCAGCTAAATGAAGAGATTATATTTGGTTGTGTATATAAAACCCACTGGCGCTACTACCATAGAAGCCCAAGAGTGATACACGTTATGTCTAGTTCATAATTGTTAATTATGCAGGCAGGGTATTCTTTTTTATATGTAAAAAAAGATTTAAAGGTTATAGATTAAAAAATATATGGAATTTTGTAAGGCAAGTTGGGTCTTTCGGCTTTTATGGAATTACCGGCTCTGATTTGTATATATTTTAAAATCATCAATAGAATCTTTTTATATATTTTATTAGTAATAGTTAATTACGCTTAAGAAAACAGCAATGAAGTAACATCGGGATTTTCTTTTGTTTTCTGAGAGACAAATCATGGTTTGAAAAAGGATTGGGAAGCACTGATATAAAGCCATTTCCAAACTCACTAAATTCAAACTGAACTTCTTGCTTTGGTATTAATATGTCATTATATAATGAAAAATAAATAGAATGGTTATTTAGTAATATTAATGTGGAATGTTAAGAGTAGTGCAATAAAAAAAGCGTAAAATTTTTAAAACTAAAAATATCTTTATAAAACTTGTTGTATAAATTTTTTCCTTTAAATTTTGGGAGAAAAGGAATAAGGATTATAGAAACACATAGGCTGTCACACTACTGCTCCAAAGTGCGGCAAATATTCGCAAACTTTGTGGTACGAATCGTGGTGGAGACTAAATTATGACAAACTAGTAAGCAAGGTTACGAAAATGAATGAAAACTAGAAATAACTAAAAGTGATGCCCTCGAGGTTTTGGCGTACGATTGATGCAAAAATCTTAGCGGTGGTGTGTTCAAATCCCGGGCACACACCTCTGAATTTCTACTTTAACGGTGAAGGAAATCATCGTGAATCTGTATACCTAGAAGTTCTTAGGTGCTAAAGCGTAGGCTAAAACCTTAACCCTCCCAGTTGTAGAGGAGGATAAGCTGATGATAATGATAAAACAATAATTTCTGTCGACAGTACCTGCATTCGCGGCCTTTGTAACAAAATTATTATGGGTCAAAGTTAAACACGAGTGATAATATGCAAATAGGAATTATCTGTGTATGTGGGACTCGGTTTAAGGCGGTAATATCTGGTTTTGTTTAAGGATACTCTAGATTTTACATTTGTTTATTTTTATTTTTAAAACGGTTGGTCTGTTTAGCTTATATGGGAACTCTTCGGGGCAGTGGTACTGTCTTACAAACCTCGTAAAGTTACATTTTGTCTTTGATTTGACATGTTGAAATGAAAAAATGTGCTGTATTATTTGGGTAGGGAACGAGCCAGAATCTAATAATAAAAAATGTAATAAATGATTTTGTTGGAGTTAGTAGTTCAATATTTTGTCTTCGGCTTTGCTGTGGAAGTGGATAACAATTTCTGACATCTACTTTATATATTTTTTTCTGATTGACTTTGTTGCGGGATCATGACAAATGAGATCCCCTTAGATTCGCTGAGCTTCACTCGTCGTCAATACTGTGCGTGCTGTTGATCCTGGAGCACACGAGTTAGGTGCCCCATACACCTTCAATAATATTGCACAATATTCTGATTGTACAATATTATTGAACGTGTAGGGATAATATTGAAGCATTGCGCCGTGATTGAACAAAAGATTGAGGGAGCTTAATTTTTATTGAACAATATTTTTTTATTGCGCTGTGTAGGGTTAATATTGCTCAATATATTTCTTTTTTTTTCTTTTCAACAAAATCACCAGCGTGGCTGCCGCCAAAACTTCGTTGTCAGACATGTTGCTCGCACGAAAATATTGATCAGAGTGGTTTATCAATTTTATTGACAGAATTAATTGAACGTCTGGAATCAAAGGGGTGTTCAATATTATTGAACAATAAAAAGATTGTGCAATATTATTGTAGGTGTATGGGGCCCCTTACAGTGACAGGATAGGGCCGAAACAACAAATGACAATCATAGATTTATATTTTGTTTCAAAATCTTTAAAAACGAGAAGCAACACTCAGACAAATATTTGTGTGATCAAATACTTGTATCCTTGTGTTCGTGAGAGCGAAAAGTCTCTCGTAGTTTCTGATCCAACAAAAACCTTGTATCTTAATGTGGGGTCAGAACTATGTATGTGACTGTTGAGTGTATTTATTGTAACAGATGCCACCAATAGGCTATTTAAATTTTTCTACTCTAAAAACCTGTTTGTTTTTTTTAATCTACATCTTATGGAAAGTAAGACAAAAATGGGGCAAATTTTCCGTCTTCTACAACTTGCTGCCCTAGACTCCATCCTTCTCAGCCTGCTAGTAAATCCGATACTGACAGAAGTACATTAGTAACGTTATATGCCTTAACACAGGCGTTCGTAGTAAAATAAACCATAGTTTCGCGCCGAGGCGAATGATAATAGCTGACATTGAAAGAAATGTTCTGTATACATGAGATTTGTTGTCATTATACGTGAACGGCCTTTAAATAAATAAATACACCCAACAGTCACCAACTTAGTCCTGACCCCACACTAAGATACGAGTCTTGTGTCCTGGGTATCAGAAACTACGAGAGACTTCGGTCTCACAAACACCCAGACCCGAAACAAATATTTGTGGATCACACAAACATTTGTCTCGGTGCGGGGATCGGACCCGCGGCCGCTCGTTTCGCAAGCTGATGTCTAGCCAACTGCGCCACGGGGCTGTCAAACTGTTACTGTTTACTTATTGATTTTTGTTTATTTAACATTATCACCCCATAAACGTCCCACTGCTGAGCACAGGCCTCATTTACCCTCAAGAAGGTTAATATAACATACATGTAATTTCGTTTCGGTATTTTTTCTAATAGAAAAGTCCAAAAATATTTTAGTTGACTTGAAATCAGGTGCTAAACTCGAAATCGCAAATACTTTTCATAAATAATTGGCATTTTAGCTGTGATTATCATAGCTAGCGCAATTTTGGGTGTAGAAATGCACTTCTGCCGATCATTTCGATATACGGGAATTAATAGTTTTTCTTTTCTCGGACTCTTTCATTACTAGTCTAAAAGTATTTGATTTAAACGTAACTGACATATTCTTGAACAAATTACAAACAAAGATTCTGAGGTTTTTTACAGTCAAATTTGAGCTATAGTTAATATCGCTACCAAATATTTAAAATATTAGGTACAATTTTAAAGACTTTTAATATTATTTCTATTCTTTTGCAAGTATATCCTACTCTATCATAATCATTATAAATCAAAATAACTTTTACGTAATATTCGAGATATTATAACGTATAAATTAAAAAATATTAATCCCAAATAACCGTATAAAGTATTAAAATACTAATGTATTTTTAGAGATGTTATAAAAAACCGTTTAGTACATAAAATAATGCATCTATGGGCATAACCTAAAAACATGAATCAAATAATGTTGACAATGCACTTTTTTTACCTTGACCTAGCGATAGACAAAAGAAACAATCCCATACTGCCAAACAATAGTTGAATCTTCGGATACATCTTTCGACCCACTTTTCTTTGTCACACAATGCGTGCTTGCTGGGCCAAGTTAAAAAAATAAATCGCTGCTATCAATTTTTAATCAGAACGTGCTCGTTTGCCTCTGTGTATGGACGTCGCGCATCGATTTTTTAAAAAGCACACGTGAAAAGACAATTTAGTGTTTTTTTTACTGATTTATTAGTGGCTAGTAATGTGCCAAACTATTTAGTGAATAAATAATCGACTATTTGTGTTAAAATCGCTGTTAATATCGTTAATTCTACATTTAAAATTGAAGTGAATTATAAAAATTGAATATTTCAAACTAATCATAACTGAAATTTACGTTTCATTTTACGCACATCGTTATAATTATTATCGAATAAGTAAATTATATACCTTTAAAAATAAAATTAGTTTATAGTTTAAAAATGATCCCAAGATTATTATACGTTATTCTACTAGTTATATCAACTAAAGCAGACTTTTTCTTGAATCAAATTAATCATATGGAGTACTATAGGAATAGAACGCGACCTTCCAAAGCCTTCACAAGTTTTTCAACTAATTATTTCAACCAAAACTTCTTGCCCTCAACTGGGAAAGGAGAAAAGGTCCAGTGCGGTACTCGAACCGTAGACTTCAACCCTAGAAGAGGTGCGAGAATTGTGGGCGGAATGGAAACTCCGTATGGCGCTTTTCCTTGGCAGGTGAGTTGGTATTTTAAACTTTATTACGAGAGTCGCAGAATTGATATTCTATTGTGATTGTATAGGGCAGTTATGCTTTTATTCTATTGGGTGATTTTAAGAGCGGGAAATTCATATATTGTCGTTTGTTTTTAATTGTTAAAATGGTAAGCGAAGGTTTACGTAGGTTTGATACTTCCTCCGAGAAAGAGAAAATAGTTTAATTCATACATTCATTCCCGCATCTAGAGGAATGGATAGTATTCCTATACCAAAGGAGCTATGTAGCTGTTTTTTCATGTATGACGGGAGGCAAACCAATTAAATTTCTTGCCGCCACTATGTATTTGTCAACGCACCTACCGACTTAGATTTTGTTCGAATAAATATATAGATTGGTTCAAATAGGAGGGAAACGCCGCGTTAACACGGAAATCGAATCCTGGACCTCATAATCAATATAAAAAAATCACACACATGCATACTTCTGGCCCCACACTAACAGTAAATGCCTATAAACTAAGATACTTTTCGCTCTCACAAATACACCTACAAATATTAGTCGATCAAGCATTTGTCTCGTCGCGGGATCGAACCCGTGGCCTCTCGTTTCACAAATTGGCGCAGTTGGCTAGTCAGCTGCGCCACAAAGTAAAGATGCATAACTCTTTCCCAATACATGCAAGCCGTTTAAATGCAAATTCAATGTTTTGTCATTGAAATTGTTATTGACACAATACGACCTCCTTTGTTTTCTGGCAACGACGCGACTGTTTCGCAAAAATTGACACAAGTTTGACATCTGTCAACGAAACTTTCACTTTTCCCACCGATTTTTATGTAATCTGTGATATATATACAAAAATGCGCGGGAATTTTGACGTACCTCCTTTTTGATATGAAATAAATTCATCATTATTGATATCAGCCTATATACTTACTATTGCTGGGTATGGCCCTTCTCTACCATAGAGAGAGTTTAGGCCGTAGTCCGCCACGCTGGCCTAGTGCGGGTTATCTAACTGCAAACTTAAGAAATTCCCATGCACTTTTAGGTGTGCAGGTTTCATCATGATGTTTTCCTTCACTGTTAAAGCAAATGATAATTCGTTGTGAATACACACATAACTTCGAAAAGTTAGAGGTGTGTGTCTGAGGTTTGAATCTGCGATCTCCGAGATTCTCGATCGCGCGGCTAAACCCCGAGGCAATCACTGTTTCATCGTAATATTAATATGGAACAAAATACATTAAATACGTTATCAAATTTAAATTGTCTGAACGAAGCCGCGGTTATGTCTAAGCTTAAGCTTTTACGATGTACCGAAAATATGATTTATCGGTAATCAAAATTGAATCATCGAAAACTGGTTTTACGTTTGTTTACTCGTAAAATTTCACTTGGATGCATAAGGAAAAATTTTATTAATTTAATTGTATGTTTGTATACTTTCTTGATAAAAAATGAAACTTGCTTAGCACTTGTATTTTGTAAGGGTAAGCGAAGTACATCTCTGTATCTACTTTTCGCCAGTTGCTGGCGTCCGACCGTCAGCAGACATGGCCTCCCCACTAATGAAGATACTAAATCTTCTTCTAGGTTGAAATCCAAGTTCTGGATGTGGATAAACTGGTTTTCGAGCATCACTGTGGTGGCGCTGTTATTGGAGAAAGACTAGTCCTCACTGCCGCCCATTGCTTCGATCAGGTAAGCATACATCCAACAATCACATACAAAGATCTGACCCCACACTAAGGTGCCCCATACACGTTCAATAATATTGAACAATATTCTGATTGTACAATATTAAAATAAAAAGAAATATATTGCTCAATATTAACCCTACACAGCGCAATAAAAAAATATTGATCAATAAAAATTAAGCTCCATCAATCTTTTGCTCAATTACGGCGCAATGCTTCAATATTATCCCTACACGTTCAATAATATTGTACAATCAGAATATTGATCAATATTATTGATGGTGTATGGGTCCGGTAACGCCCAAATTTGAATCAAATATTTATAGATCATCAGCATTTGTATGTGTGGGGAACAGCATTGAAAATCAGATGTGTGTGTCTGGGGTTTGAAGCAATTTTTTTTTTATTGGACTGCACGTTTTTTGGAACGTCAAGTCTTTTTTCATTTTGGACGGAGTCTGGAAATATGCCCGAAAAAATGCAATAGGCTCGCTCCCTTTTACGTGAGACTGATACATAACTAGCGAAATGTGGGTGTAGAAATGCCTACCCCTTCAGGCAAGACAGACGTGAGTTTATGTATGCATGAATGCGTTTTCGGATTTTTTATCGTCAATGTTCGTAATTTCCCAAACTATAACCTGCCTCAGTTTCTGATCACAATCTTTTTACATTCTGTATAATGCATGTTTCTCTCTTGGTCTTTTCAGCAACCCCTTCAGTTAGACCACATCAGGCTGGTGGTAGGAGAGCACAGGCTGAAGGTTCAAGACAAGCATGAGCACAGATTTCAAGTGGAGAGAATCGTCACCCATCCTGACTTTAGGAAAGGTAAGTATTCTATTTCAAGAAAGTAATTCTGCAAAAGAACCACGTGGTTTTGTGGCTTTAGTACCTATGTGAAGATCCAGGATGTTGGTTTCGATAAGCCTAATTAATATAGTGACTCCAGATTAAGATACAAGTCTTGTGTCGTGGGTATCAGAACCTGCGAATGAATTCGGTTTCACAAACACCCAATGAAACAAATATTTGTGGAT
This sequence comes from Cephonodes hylas, assembly GCA_030295005.1. Classification (NCBI taxonomy): domain Eukaryota; kingdom Metazoa; phylum Arthropoda; class Insecta; order Lepidoptera; family Sphingidae; genus Cephonodes; species Cephonodes hylas. Next base: position 3,124,483 of record AP025387.1, on the reverse strand, counting down.
CACATAAACATTTGTCTCGGTGCGGGGATCAAACCTGCGGCTGTGTCTATCGCTGGTGTCTAGCCAACTGCGCCACAGGGCTGTCAAATTGGAATTAAAAATGTTATTGTGTTTGGAAATGTCCCCGAAAAACGGCAATAGGGTCACCCCCTATAACGTAAGATCTGGCGAAATATGTGCGTAGAAATGTAAATTGTACTATCAATAAATGCTTCTTTCTCTTTCTTTATAGACGGTCCTCATAGCAACGACATAGCAATTATCCTGGTTTCAAAGACGGGTAGTGGAGTGCAGTTCAATTCCCACGTGAGGCCCATCTGTCTCCCAGAGGATACCGAGCCCGTGGGGCAGTGGTGTACCGTCTCGGGATGGGGGCTGCAAGCAGGTACATATTAGTGAAGGGTTTTTGAACGCGTTAATCTAAGGAACTGGTGGGTCGAATTGGAGAATTCTTTTTGGTGGAATAGTCAAGTTATTGAGGAAGGTTATTGGTTTTTATTATCACCCAACGGTAAATACGAGAGGAGAAATAATGAGAAATAAGGCACAACATAGTTTGTGAACAAGTTTATAAATTAGTTTGATTCATAACGCCTTCTAAATAAAAATAGCTATGTTGTATTTTAGACAAAATGCGAATGAAATTATGTTGAAGCTAAATTTAACCATCTTACATCTTTTACATCGAATTAGGTATAAGTAATAGTTTTCTAATTATTAAATACTTACTCATACACAATACTTAGGGTTAAATTTCTTAGATCGGCACAAATCGCACTAGGCAAGCATGGTGGATTAAATCCAAACCCATCTTAGTAGTAGAAGACGCCTGTGCCTAGGGGATGTATATGGGCTGATGATGCTAATATAAGTTACTAGCGACTAGGGAATGCAAATCTCGCGAGATTGGGCTCAAGCGAGATCTCGCGAGTTTATGAAAATCAATCTCGCGAGATCTCGCGAGATTAGCAGTATTGTGTTTGTTTTAATCAAATAATAACAATATTTGAATACATGAGTTACATAATAATAAAAAATAGAAATATGTATTATAAAAATATTTATTATCACAATTTTTTTCAAGACTTTTTCATGCATTATAATCATAGATGACATAACGTAACTTTCAAAATTATTTAAATAAACTTTTAAGTAGTATGCTCTTACGCTTCTACATATGTATCTATCAAAAAACAATAAAATAAATTATATCAAACAAAACTTGAGTTGACTATTAAACTGAGATTATTATTATTAACAATTAAATAACAAACTACAGTATATCATCATCATTCATCATCATTCTCTTGCCCTGCTCCCAATTTTTATTTGGGGTCGGCGCAGCATGTTTTCTCCTTCCACACATCCCTATCAGCCGTCATGTCTTCAGTCACGCCTTTCTCTTTCATATCTCTTTTCACGCACTCCATCCATGTTTTCTTTGGCCTTCCTCGGCTTGTCCATCCTTCAACTTTCATGCTCATTACTTTCTTACCAACATATGTTTCGTCCCTCCTCATAATATGCCCATACCACGACAGACGGTGTCCTTTCAGCTTATCAATCACAGGAGCTACTTTCAAACTTCCTCTAACGTATTCATTCTTCACTCTATCAGTCAGAGTTACCCCACACATCCATCGCAACATTCGCATTTCTGCTGCATGCAGTCGTCTTTCGTCCGTCTTCTTCGTTGCCCAACACTCCGATCCATACATAACGACAGGTCTTATCATGGACAAACTACAGTATAGTCCGCTTATAATGACATCGAAGGGAATTGACAAACACGTCATAATAAGCGGATGTCATACAAAGCGTTTTGTAAAATAAAACACCTTTTTTATGTAAATATGTATGTAATTAAATAATAATAATACTTTATTCAGTGGCCAATTATTGTACATAAAACATTCAGACGCAGGGATCTTCTTTTAAGCATTACTGCATGCTTGTGTCAGAAATATATTCAATAAAGAAACATAGTTATTATATATGTTTATGTACACATACATCTTAAATCAAAATCAAAATTGCACACATTTCCGGTGGTGCTAAAGAATCTGAATTTAGGTTTAGTGACCACAAAGACAAAGGAATATCGTCTTCTTCATCAAATTCATGTTCTGATATTTGAATAGGTAAACCGTCGTGGCTTTTAAAGAATCGTGTATGTTTGAAACAGTTATGAATGGTATTTTTTTTTTTTTTGTACCGAAGGTGTAATGAATCATGTCGGTCATTATAACTGGACAGGATTTATTAAAAATGGGTCATAATAAGCGACATGTCACTGTAAGGGAAGTCATTATATGCGACTTTTTATAAAGAACTTTTTATGAAAACCAAACTTTGTAGTGTAATTACGTCATAATAACCGGTTGGTCAATATAGGCGGAGTCATAATAAACGGATTCTACTGTATACTATTCAGAACAGTAGAACATCGAAAATTACAGATAACAGAATAATATACCAATTAAATGAAATATTTGTTCAATTAAAACCACAATTTATTACAATTTGAGAATTATTTTGAAAATAGCTCCTTAAGAAGCACAAAATGTCCAAAGTGTCATCTGCTAAACGTCTTCTTATTTTGTTGGCCAGATAAACAGCTGCTGAAAAGGCCTTTTCGCTTCGAATAAGCCGTTTTTGTACTCCAGTACAATCTCGTTAATCTCGCGAGAACGAGATTGCATTCCCTACTAGCGACCCGCCCCGGCTTCGCACGGGCGCAATGCTAATATTTAATGGATGTTATCATACATATAAACCTTCCTCTTCAATCACTCTATCTATTAATAAAAACCGCATCAAAATCCGTTGCGTAGTTTCAAAGATTTAAGCATACAAAGGGACATAGGGACAGAGAAAGCGACTTTGTTTTATACTATGTAGTGATAACAAGACATTTCAATAATATATCATTCAATCTACCTCTAAGAGACTAACAGTGATGTTTTTTACTTCTTCTAGAAAGTACTGAAAACTTCGCTCCAGTACTAAGAGCAGCAGCCGTTCCTGTTATGGATTTAGCAACTTGCAGGAAGAATCAGGTTCTTGGAGGAAGACAGCAAGCGATTTTAGACTCTATGATTTGTGCAGGTAAGCTTAATTTGGATAGTACTATGTGGTACAGTGGTAGCGTGAGTTGTTAAAGTTTATCAATAGATGGCAGTAGTAGTCAATAAAAATACTAAGTTTTTATTTCAAATCTAGTAATACATCGAAATATCTTATTGTAACATTGATTCAGAAGTTTAAATTGCGTAATAAACTTTATTAAATAAGATAAGTTATCGAAAGCAACCTTTAACATTAAATAAAAAAGGATAAAAGATGTTCCGTAAGTCGTAAGTCATACAGTACAAATTTCCAAGGTCCAAGATTCGGTATCAGACTCAAGCAATGTTTTATTAGAATTACAATTTAGAATCGGTGACATGCATACTAGCACAAAATAAGACCTCATTGTCAATTTGTGCATTACAATTTAGTTCCTCTATACGATCATAGATGGCGCTAATACAAAAAAATGGTCATCAATTTCATGCTAATATTTTCTTGCAGGAATATTATCAGGCGGGGTAGATGCTTGTCGTGGCGACTCTGGGGGTCCATTGGCTTGTAAAGGCAAAACCCGTTGGCAGCTTCAAGGGGTCGTTTCTTGGGGGTCAGGCTGTGCTCGGAAAGCTAAACCTGGGGTCTACACTCGCGTTGCGTCTTTCGTCGGATGGATTAGGAGTACTGCTGCTAGTCTGGGGCATAAGATAGCATCGTAGGGGTCGTTGTAGACCCCTTATTTTCAGAGTATGAGTGTTTGTAAGGTGACTTGAGAGATAAATAATATGAGTATTCAAACGTGATCGGAAACTAAGGCAGGTAATGGTGATTACGAACCCATTGGCAGTAAAAAAAAGCGATGAAAAATTTGAAGTTTCTTGACGAGTATAGATAAAATTAATGTATGTCGTTGTCAGGAAAACGATTTTTTTTTTAAATGTTAGGAATTTTTTTAACGCCAGTGAATTCGTAACCATGGTAACTGTTACCTGCCTTAGTCTCCGATTACGATCTGTATACTCTGTATAAGAATAAAAATGAAATCAAAAATTAAATTTAATTAACTACTTAACTTAGTCAAATGTTATGTATTTATTTATACATCGCAAGAACTTAGCGACATTTTTTAAGCAATAGGTTTTCCATATTTCTTTGATTTAAAGGAACACTTGTCAAAAATGAAGTATCTTCTTAAGTATCTATACAGGGTGTATTTAGACCGTGATCGAAAACTGAGGCAGGTAATAGCGAGGGTGATTACAAACCCAGTGGCGACATTAAAAATCGCGACAAAAAATAAAAATTTTGACGTTTTCCATACAACCATCGGTGTTAAAAGTATGTGGTTTGTATGGAATACCTCAAAAATTTTATTTTTTGTCGGGATTTTCTTTAATGCCAGGGGGTTTGTAATCACTATCGCTATTACCTGCCTCAGTTTTCGATCACGGTCTAAATACACCCTGTATAATAAGAAAGTCTACTTATTATTGAGTACTCTTCTGCAATATTACTGTAATGAACTTTTGTAGAAGAGATTTCTCATCAATTCTTCCATTTTTTAATGCAATAACGTAGGGTATAAGATTTAAAACACTTTTTCTATATTGTCTATTTTTATATTATGTCAGAACCGTTTATAACGACGGATCGCTTTCAACAATATCGGATATAACGTCCGAAAAAGTACTTAAATGTCGTTCTATCCGGTTTTGAGTGTACTATCTATACTAATATTATAAAGCTGAAGAGTTTGTTTGTTTGTTTGTTTGTTTGTTTGTTTGAACGCTAGGATCTCAGGAACTACTGGTCCGATTTGAAAAATTCTTTCACTGTTAGATAGCACATTTATCGAGGAAGGTTATAGGCTATATATCATCACGCTACGACCAATAGGAGCGGAGCAGCAATAAAGAATGTTTCTAAATCGGGGACATTTTTCCTTTTCGTGAGCTTCCGCTGCGTACGCTGCAGAAACGGTTAAAGTTTCGCTAAAATAATGTATGACAGAATTGTTCCCCTTTAAAAATTCTAAAAGTAAGTCCGCGACAGCATATGTCTATCTTTTAAGGTTGGCTCACTATAACGTTTTTTATTCTAACCAAATTTATTTTAAATAAAGCATTATTTGTGAAGGTGTTTTTACAAACATGATATTAATCCTTATCCAAATAAATACGTTATTCATTACAAGTATTTAATGCAAAATAAATTTGTCTTTTACATCATTTGATTTCAATGAGTATCTTAGAAGATATCGCAGTTTCAAAATAATGATCAAGCGCGCAATAATGATACTCAAGGCGTCGACCGGCGCGTTACGGTTTCACGTTGAAACAATTTAACCGATTGTATGATTTTTGTATAATTAAGTAAATGGGGCGCTGCGGCGTAAAATACTACAACTTATTTTCTTTCTGAACCCAACCCTGTAGTCCACGCAGACGGAGTTGCGCGCAAAAGCTAGTTGTTATATAAAGTATTTTATAAGTTAATCTATGTTAATGCCAAAGATATTATTAGACAATAAATATTATTTAAGTTAATTAACATTGTATTTTTCTATATGTCAAAGGCCATATCTATTTGTGATATGCCTTAGTCCATAAGTCTAGAGTTGGAGGTCCCGGGTTCGATCCGTCGACCGAGCAGTGTTATTAGATTTTTCTATTAATTTTCAGTAGTAGCACAGCGAATTAAATTGTGTCCAAAAACTGCAATTGTCTATTATTTATACCGAAAATAACACAATTGGCGTTATATGGATGCAGAAATGCACTTCTGCCCACTCCTTTTGAGAATACAGGCTTATTATTCAAATTCCTGAAACCGGAGAGAAATAAGTCGTAGCGGGTTCGATCTCGCAATAAGAATTGTGACTTTTGGTGCAGAAGTATGGATGAAAAGTTATCTAAAGTTCGATTAAAAATGTAAAGTTTCATGTCAGTCAAAAAAATTATGTCTGCTAAACATGCTTAAAATAACATTATATCTGTATTAAATAAATATATTTGAATTAACAAGTTGTTTTGTTTTTCTTTAATTTGAGTAATCTTGAAATAAATTTTGAAAGACTAGAAATTGTCTTTTAATATACGAGTAAAGTATTTTATGAAGTAGTTGTGTCTCCGGGATGTGAACCCACGACTGCCGAGATTCTCGAGCGCGTGTCTAAACCTCGAGGCCATCTTTGCTTAAGTATATATGTATTCAGACTGTGATCGGAAACTACGGCAGGCAATATGTTATATGTTAACAAACCCTCTGGCCCTAAAGAAAATCCCGACAAAAAATAAAAAAATTGACGTTTTCCATACAACCAAGTATATTCAATACCTATTGTGAGGAAAACGTAAAAAATTGTATATATATTTGTACTAGCGACCCGCCCCGGCTTTGCACGGGTGCAATGCTGATATTTAATGGATGTTATCATACATATAAACCTTCCTCTTCAATCACTCTATCTATTAAAAAAAACCGCATCAAAATCCGTTGCGTAGTTTCAAAGATTTAAGCATACAAAGGGACAGAGAAAGCGACTTTGTTTTATACTATGTAGTGATACACACAATAATATATGTTTACTACAGATTACTGCATATTACTTAGTCACGAAAAGATCTCAATATAGCTAATATAAGCATTTTATTTTTTATTGTTTTCTGTTTATTTAAAAATTTTAAGTGTTAATAAATAAAGTTAGATATAGTTATTGATTTAATAAGTGTTTAAAAATATTTCTAAGCTATAGTTTTTTAGAATAGTTATCGTTTTGTTTAACTCCTAAGTCGAACCGATGGTCACCGCACCACATTGAATTGTAAAGTTTTTAAATAATTGTATTTGGTTTCTGCGATACAGGCCTAGAGCCTAGTGCAGAAACCGGCAGTATACGATTTACCTATATGTAACAGCTTTTTTTTATAGTAAATAAATAAATAAACATATATCTATATGTTGTCCAGTCTGTACTATCGATGTTCCACTGACTCTCGACCCAAGGAAGATAAAACTGCGGCCACATATTATGCCGGTAAAGGGAATACAGTGGAATCATTGCAGTTTTTATAGCAGTTTCTTGATTGCCAAGTAGTCACGTGACTTGGTTCGATGACCTAAAGACAGTATTGTTTTTTTAGAAGGAAATTCTGTTTTTGTATGGAGTTTGGTAATGCTCTCAAAAATTGCGAAAATCACAAAAAAATATTTGGAGAAATGTAGGTGAAGAAATGCGACTGATATATTCATTGTTTGATTCTTAGAAATTCCTGAACAAAAATGTAAATAGTAAACACTTTCCCCGCTTTTAGGATCGAATGCGGGACTTTTCAATCGTACGGAGGTAACTTATACCATGGATTCTAATCTAGTCAGCTATGATATACAGGTGTATTTAGACCGTGATCGAAAACTGAGGCAGGTAATAGCGATAGTGATTACAAACCCCCTGGCATTAAAGAAAATCCCGACAAACAATAAAATTTTTGAGGTTTTCCATACAAACCACATACTTTTAACACCGATGGTTGTATGGAAAACGTCAAAATTTTTATTTTTTGTCGCAATTTTTAATATCGCCACTGGGTTTGTGATCACCCTCGCTATTACCTGGTTCAGTTTTCGATCACGGTCTAAATACACCCTGTACATTTAATAAGGTTTAACACACAATGCATCATCATGAGCTATCACACATCCTTCTCCTAGGCACGGGCCTCTTGAGGTCGAGGTGTGCAAAGCCAAAGACAAAATTAAAAGTTTTCCAAACAGCAATGCGAAACAAAAGTATGTGGTTGGTATTAAAAACGTGATAATTTTTATTTATTATTGACTTTTTAACGCCAATGGGTTTGTGATAATCTTAGCTTATAGTCCTTAGTTTCCGATCACGGTCTGAATACACCCTGTATGTAAATATTGCTAGACATGTTTAGGCACAGCCACGTCAGCTTAGTGTGGAAATAATTAGGGCAATTTAACATCATATCTTTATAATGAGACGTTGGGAAAGCGTTGCAAATAGTGACTAGCTTTCGCCCCTTGCTTTAGACTTCAAAAAGAATACTAATTCCACAATTATCATTACTGCTCCGCTCCTATTGGTCGTAGCGTGATGATATGTAGCCTATAGCCTTCCTCGATAAATGGACTATTCAACACAAAAAATTGTTTTGAAATCGGACCAGTAGTTCCTAAGATAAGCACGTTCAAACAAACAAACTCTTCAGATTTGTATTAGTGTGGATTGAAAGAATTTTAAATATAGTCTTGAAGCTAATTTGCGGGAAAAATTTAATTCTTGCAATATGATTACATTGTTATCTCACGCTTAAATCTTTGAAAATGTGGGTAAAGGCATATATCGTCTTCGTTGCAAGTTTAAGCGATGTTTAAAAAATTCATTTTTTCCATTCAAAGTGACTATGTTATTCTCATATTCTGCTCTAATAGGGGAAAATTATTCCGTGTATCAATATAACACAGGATGTATTCAGATCGGAAACTAATCGGTTAATATCCTATGTGATTAAAAACCCCTTGGCATTGAAGAAAATCCCGACAAAAAATAAAACTTTTGACGTTGTTCCTACAACCATCGCTATTAAATGTATGTGGTTTGTTTAGAAACGTTAAAATTTTAATATATTCTCGCAATCACTTCCAGCCACCTTGCGAAAATCGTCACCCACCTAGCCAGAGAGCGTCCTACACTAAGTTTGCCGTTACTACTGTACGGTGTATCACTACATAGTATAAAACAAAGTCGCTTTCTCTGTCCCTATGTCCCTTTGTATGCTTAAATCTTTGAAACTACGCAACGGATTTTGATGCGGTTTTTTAATAGATAGAGTGATTGAAGAGGAAGGTTTATATGTATGATAACATCTATTCAATATCAGCATTGCACCCGTGCGAAGTCGGGGCGGGTCGCTAGTTTATTAATAAAAATAACACTATTCATGGCATGCATTACACAAAAAGCGATATAGATAACCATTGCGAAATACTAAAACAACCGAATGACACAAAAACATATGATTTATCTCTAAATATGTAGGGCAGAAACGAGACCAAATAACCAGTTTAAAAGAACTTGATTGATATAATAAATTCGAAGGTTAGCGGTGCATCTTATACTGGACGTTTTCGTGGTCACTTAAACTATACAGAGTACATACCGAATGAATTTAGGTCCCTATTATCATCAGCCCTTATATATATCATAAGCACGGGCCTCCTTTACAACTGAGGAGGGTTAGGCCACAGCTGAATAAGATAAGGGAAATATCCAGTATTTAGTATGTGGCCGAGTGTCGCCGCTTGTCTGTCACCTGTTCTTTCTACGTTCACACGACCAATGACAAACACTTCAAATAAAAATAAAGGACTGCTATTGGTTGTCACACATTTACAAAAATCATATTCATTTTTCTGATTCCACACTGGTATACAGGTCCTGGGTCGTGGGTATCTAAAACTACGAGACTTCTCAGTGTCACAAACACCCAGACCCAAAACAAATGTAAGTAGATCACACAAACATTTGTCTCGATGCGGGAAACGAACCCGCGACATCTAGGCAACGGCGCCACAGGGGCGCTTAATCATTTTAATGATTTCTGATATGAACATAGATAGAAAACCTTAGAGCGGAAAATAAGGACATACTTTTTTTTAAAACATCATGAGGAAACGTGCACACCGAAAAATTCTTAGGAATTTCTTAGGTGTGTAGTCCGCTAACCCGCACTAGGCTAGCGTGGTGGACTATGGCCTAAACCCTCTCAATGGTATATGGCGATGAGATGAGATTAGATGTTTTTTTTTTAATATTGCGCGAAAAGCCGATCGCTCATAAGGGTTATGTAATGATAATTTTCCTGCAAGATATTTTTTATTCCATTGAACCCAGTATGAATCGACCTCTGACTTTGCTATCTGCCTCACGTGTTTTGCCGTGCTTTTAGCCGACTTTAAAGAATATATTTCATAAAGAATATATCATCTAAGGGATAGGTAAAGTTGTATGTCTACATCTACGTTAAAATATTGATTTGTGGCGCAGTTGGCTAGACACCAGCTTGCGAAACGAGAGGCCGAAGGTTCGATCCCCGCAGAGACAAATGTTTGTGTGATCCACAAAAATTTGTTTCGGGTCTGGGTGTTTTGAGACCGAAAAAGTCTCTCATAGTGTATGATACCCACGACACAAGACTCGTATCTCAATGTGGGGTCAGGACTATGTATGTGACTGTTGGGTGTATTTTTGTATTTATATATTCATATCGACTTCATAAAGGGCAGGGCTTTTAGACTGCGTTTTAAATGAAAAAGCCGGTCAAGTAATTGCCTCCTCACGCATAGAAAAGGGTTTCTTAATCATCCATCACAATGAAAAAAACATCAGTCCATATACGTCCTATTGCCTTAGTCCACCACGCTGGCCCAGTGCGGGTCGGCGGACTGCACACCCAAGAAATTCCTAAGAACTTTTAGATGGGCAGGTTTCATCATGATTCACGTTAAAGCAAGTGATGATTCATTCTGAATACACACAAAACTTTCAAACTTTTTTTTTTCAAAATAAATTTCTGGATAATATGTGTGTTGTACGACTTCTGTTCTTTTTCCCTCTTTTATATATGTATATATTATATTTTATGTATTTTATATAAGTATATGTAAGTATATATAGTATATTATTTTATATGTGTATCTATGTTTATTTAATTAGTTGTTATCCTTATTTATTAGTTTTTGTTTAGAATTTTATTCTTTACGCTATTTATGCACCTACCTTTAATCTCTGCATCACCCTAAGGTTGACAGTTAGAGAATGCCTCAGGCATTATGTCCGCCTTTATACACATTGTATAAAAAGCATAAATAAATAAATAAATAAATAAATAAAACTTCGAAAAGTCAGGGGTGTGTGCCTGGGGTTTGAACACACGACCGCCGAGATTCTCGACCGCGCGCCTAAATCTCTAGCCCAGGGCTTCCCAAACTGTGTGTCGCGACGCCCTGGGGCGTTGCGAGGCGATCGGCAAACATTCGCTGTCCGTATTTGTCTGATAACCTCATATTAGGCTAACTGCTACTGTTTTTATTTCCAGTTAAGTAGGTAGTTTTGATGATGGAGGGGTGCGTCGCAAGAAAAATAAAAATTCAATAGGGGGTCATAGTGTAAATAAGTTTGGGAAGCCCTGCTCTAACCCATTTCTGTTTGCATCATAATTAACTATTATATAAACTGATAATGAAATAAGTTTTTCAAGTAAGCGCTTTTTACTAGTTAATCCTATATAACTTCTGATCAAAAAAACGTCAAATAATCCCTTGGGCAGCAGTGGTGGCCTCGAGGTTTAGGCGCGCGGTTGAGAATCTCAGCGGTCGCAGGTTCGAACCCCAGGCACACACCTATGACTTTTCGAAGTTATGTGTGTATTCACATTGAATTATCATTTGCTTTAACGGTGAAGGAAAACATCGTGATAAAACCTACACATCTATAAAATTCTTAGGAATTTCTTAGGTGTGTAGTCCGCCAACCCGCACTAGGCCAGCGTGGAGGACTATGGCCTAAACCCTCTCAATGGTAGAGGAGACCCGTGCTGAGCAGTGGGCGTATATGGGTTGATGAAGAAGAATCCCTTGAAATTGGTCGCAGCGTGACAATACATATAGCCTTTCTGGACATACTATTGAACACAAAAATAATTTTTCAAATCGGCCCAGTAGTTCCTGAGATCACCTTTAAATATTATAGATAATGTTATCTAGATATGCAAAATCGCGTGAGCCTCTAATGGCCGACATAATGACTAGCTAACACTGTAATTATATAATAAATCAATACATTTTATTCATTACAATGTTTATTTGTGTTATCACGAAAATAACGAGTATTGAGACCAATGGGTTCGCTAAGTGCCGTTTGAGAGGCAAAGAATAGTTAATTAAACAGATAGGCCACTTTGGGACTGGGAGGCCGCGTTGATCCCGCACCAAAACAAATATTTGTGTGGCTTATATTCGTTTCGTGTTTTTGAGGGCGAAAAATCTTTATATGTTTGAGTAGGCTTAGAACTATATACCTTGTTGTTTGTGTTTATTTTTTTTATTTATGTACCTCGTAATTTCGAGGTACAAGTGAGTTCCTGTGACCTAGACGTCAATTCGATTAAAAATACGTAAATATTTGATAAATTTTTCTTCAATTTTGAATTTTAAATCGAACAAGGAAAACGAAGAGTTGTCCTCTTCCCTCCACTGCAAAGCGGGTGACAAAAACATTTGTTATATAAGGAAAAACAATAACAATTACCAAATTTGACGCTATTAACTCGTCACGAGTTAAACTAAACGAGTTTTGTTATTATTTAGAGTTAAATTCGACCTATGCATGGAATAAGGTTACTTATGACTATAACACTAAAGTACCTTTTATGTCTTTATAGAGTTAAACTTGTTTATATATTGCACTAGTGAAGTAATAAGAAGCATAACTTGTTGTTGTTTGAAGAACAAAAAAAGTTACAGATAATTTTGTGCTCAGTTAAGTTTCAATCGCTAAGAAAGGAAAGTTGAGATTTGGCACACTTTGTTCTGCGCATAGCTCGAATTATATACTAAAGTGGGTATTTATTTATTATCCCATACGGATAGGGACCAATCAATTATTTCTCTTTTAACACCCAAAAATACCCTCTATTTAATAATAATCTTTGAGGCATGCTATCACGAGTTGCGGATTGCATTCAGTGGTCCGCACGTCAGTAGAAACATTGACGTATTCTGTGTCTCAGTGTAACTCGACAATGATACATAACCCTACAGGATTGCACACAACGTAAGTTATTTATAATATTAACCATAGTATAAAACAAAGTCGCTTTCTCTGTCGCTATGTCCCTTTGTATGCTTAAATCTTTGAAACTACGCAACGGATTTTGATGCGTTTTTTTTTAATAGAGAGAGTGATTCAAGAGGAAGGTTTATATGTATTATAACGTCCATTAAATATCAGCATTGCACCCGTGCGAAGCCGGGGCGTGTCGCTAGTATTAAATATAAAGGGAAAAGACTTCTAAAAATCACATAACCGAGAGTGTTTAGCCCTTAGTCCACCATGCTGGCTTAGTTCTTGTTGGTGTGCAGGTTTTTTTATGATGTCTTCTTTCACTGTTAAACTAAGTAAACATAGTAATTGATGTCCCTTTTTCTAAATAAATACACATAATTTTTACATTACAAAGTTCTAACCCCACATAAAAATAAAAGTCTTGTGTTGTGGGTATTAGAAACTACGAGAGACTTTTCGGTTTCACGAACACCCAGGCCCGAAACAAATATTTATGGATTACACAAACATTTGTCTCTGTGCGGGATCGATGCGGCTTCTCGTTTCGGAAGCCGCTGTCTAACCAACTGCGCCACGGGGCTGTCAAAAAGTTAAAATAAAAGCCAAAATAATCAATATTTCATAGAATTTTTGTAAATGCTTTTGAATCGTCAATTCTAATTGCCGCTTCGGAACGTGTTACCGTGAAGAAGAAATGGCAAACAACTCCCTCAGCAACACTAAATGTCATATTATTTACATAAATTAGCAATTTACATAATCGCATTTTTTAAATGTCAATTTATCAATTTTAAATCGTAAAATGTCACAACGATGCTAAATGTACAATGAAACAAAGCGTCTAGTCAATTTAGTTAACTAGTTTATTATACAGTAAATTTTTCAATTTCAAGATGCCTAAGTATTACCTTCCAACTCCTCCATATCTTTTTTTAATTAACTTCCTTATGGGATGAAAATTTAGATCTCGTTAGATTCGCTGTGCTTCACTCAGCGTCAATACTGTGCGTGCTGTTGATCCTGGATGATTCATTTTCCATTGATTATGCTTTTTTCAAATAGGTTTAGTTAAGTAGTTTGCACATTAAAGGATTACAAAGTCAATTTTGAATTTCTTTTTTTACCACATATCTTCGAACTAATAAAACGGTTTTGAATAATTAAATTATTCTTATAAACGTCCTAAAAAGCTAAGTGTCTTTATTTTATTTGATAACTTTGCACTTCCTTTGCCTTTAGCCAATGTCAAAAGGACAGCACAGTGTCTCATGATGACAGCTGTGAAAAAACAAAATGGCGCTTTTTTGGCGCGGAATAACTATAACCTAAAAGTGGAACTGATTGCAAATGATTTACCGAAAGGAAATTGGTTCTAATTTATTATTATTTGGGTTTTAATTTGAGGCTTTTTAATGTAGCTTGTTATTAAAAGGTCGCTACACTTAGTTATAATTTACAAGCAGTTGGCTGCAACTCCATAGACGATACTAAAGACTTCAAAAGGCATATTTTTTCAACGTTTTGATACATTTTTTATTTCTACATGGTTTCTATTAATTATAGTGTGATGATAGCCTATAGCTTTTTTCGAAAAATATAAGTACTTCTCAACACAAAAATATTTTTGCAATTCGAACCAGTAGTTACTGAAATGAAGCTCAAACTAACTCTTCAGCTTTATAAATATAAATAACAAACTAGTAATTTATACCAGAATATCAACTCAATAAAGGAATCATTAACATTTTACCAAAGATATAACGAAATCTAAATTACTCGAAAATTCACTTTTCAAGACAAAATTTCTATACCATCATATTATATATCTATAAATAACCTCATGTTTGTATTGAAAGGGTAGAAAGAGGTGCATTTCTGCTCCCGGATTTCGTCAGGTATATATCAGTCCCACAAAATAAGAGCCGAGCATATTGCCGTTTTTCGGGCACATATCCAAAATCCATGCTGCTACTGAGAATTTCTTTAAATCTCTTTTTGTTCAGAGAATAAAACACTACCTAAAATTGTCAAATTGTTTTTGTTAAATAAAGTTTTAATGCCTAAAATTTGCTATTCGGATTTTTGTGAGGAAAAATCGGAAGGAACCTCACTATTATTTATAACAAGGACGAAATATTTTGATAAATTATTAAGCCTTGAATCTTTGTTCTCTAAAGACAATCTTATTTCAAGTTCATTCCCTCTTAAAGGTTATCTCAATGCTATTTACAATAACTGCGATTGTCGTGTTCATATTATATTTACACATAGGTGATACACCTATAAATACACAAAACAGTCGCATAATTCTGACCCCATATTATACAAGTTTCGTATTGTATATCTCTTACAGTTATGGATTTTTCTGTTGAAAGAAACGTTCTAAATGTAGCTAATAATTATAGTCCTTACATAGCAGTGTTATTTAATTAAATACATAAATACATCGACCTATGCATCGAATAAAGTTATATGTGCTTTTACACAACTTCTCTTTCTCAGCGCTTTAAACTTAATTGGCCACAAAATTATCAGTAAATTTTTATGTTCTTCAAACAACAACAAAATTTTTGATCATTATTACTTTACTAGTGCAATATATAAACAAGTTTAACTCTATAAAGACATAAAAAGTACTTTGGTGTTAGTCATAAGTAACCTTATTCGATGCATAGGTCGACATAACCTCAAGCCTGTATTCCCCAAAGGGGTAGGCAAAGGCGCATTTCTGCCCCCACATTTCGCCATTTGTATTTTCATCCCACATAAGATTTTTCGAAGTAAATTTTCACTATCTATTTACCATTAACCATAAATCACATATCAGTACAACGCAGTGTCATTACTTCCACAGAAGCACAAAAGCGTTTCACGTTAATTGTGTAATGTCTAGTTTATAGTTTATTGTGGGCTCAGGATGTTCTCATTTATATGTCAAATTGCTTTTGTTAAATAAAGATTTAAAGCTTAAAGTTTACTTGGAATTTTGTTAAGCAAGCTGGGTTTTTGGGCGTCTATGGAAATACCGCCACTGGTCTTTTATAATATGGGACTAAGGCTATTTTTCTAGAACATTTCCAGACTCCATGCTGCTACTGACAATTTTCTAACAGAAAAATCAAATTTTAGTTTGCACGCGATTCGAACCCGCGAACTCTCAATCACCAGGCATTTAAATATGCATATAAAATAATGCTGTTATTCCAGTTATCAAACACGTGACTCAGTAACATACATTTGACATATATATTAGTAACCTAAATTTCAATAGTGTGATAAAAATATTTTTATGTAACTTAAAAGTTGTGTAAATAGATTTTTGTATAATTTTTATCAAAAACTAGCATGTCATTAATTTAGCTATTTTTACTATACAAATTACTCTATAAGTCTGGGTTTCGAGTCCCGGAACGATCATCAGCCCATAAGTTCCACTGCTGGGCAACGACATCCGACATGGCACGATTTTGGCCTTAGTCCACCACGCTGGCCTAGTGCGGGTTGGCGGACTACACACCTAAGAAATTCCTAAGAACTTTTAGATGTGCAGTTTTCTACAATGTTTTCCTACACCGTAAAAGCAAGGGTTAATTCTTTGTAAATACACGTTTATAACTTTGAAAAGTCAGAGGTGTGCCTTGGGTCTGAACATTGTTCGTGTGATGGTAGTAGAATGAACAGGTGACAGACAAGCGGCGACACTCGGCCACATACACTGGCTATTTCCCTTCTAATCTTATTCAGCTGTTCTGTGAATATGGTCGACACATTTTATGATTGAGATATTAGTTTCCTGTTAAATGAAATAGCAATTATGCATAAAGAATTCTTTTTGCACATATCTAGGCTTAATTCTTCCTTACTTGATACTGTGGCGCAGTTGGCTGGACACTAACTTGTAAAACAAGAGCCCGCGGGTTCCATTCTCGAGGCAAATGTGTGATCCAGTTATATTTATTTCTTTATGTTGTAAGTGAAGTATCTCGTAGTTAGTGATACACGACACAAGACTTGTATCTTAATGTGGGGTCAGAACTATGTGTGTGACTGTTGGGTGTATTTATTAATATATTAAAGGGAAAAAGGACATAAAATATTGTGTGTACTCAACGATTTTTCAATTTAAAGCACCATTTAATTGGTTAATTCAAAATACTTTACGAAATAAAATTTACGTTTCACTGTTTTATATCTTCCATAATAGATGGCGCTGTTACACATATGATAAAAATAAATTTCGTTTTCCACGTGTACAAATGGCTTTAAAAATAATTACATTGATAAATAAATCTTTTTACTTTTAGATTAATTGGAAATTAATTTAAATTGATCCGATTATGTTGAACCTCCTTTAGCTAGAAATAAAAATATTTGCAGGTAGTTTAAAATCTTTAGTTTAGTTTTTATTCTTAAAATCTGTGATAGTAGTGTGTTAATGTTATTATTTATATTAAAGGTAATATTTAATTATTTATACATATTATTTGTATATTCTTCGGTAATAACCGATAAGTTTTATTTTTAAGTGTATTTCTCATAAATTTTGGACATTAGTTTTGTTGACTTCAGCTATATGACTGTTGTGTACTACTTTAAAATAATAAAAAAACTAATTAAAATCACTTTTGCATGGAAATATTGACAGAGTACTTGAAAACAAATGACTAAGCTAATTTTAAAAGTCAATACAATTACTTAATCATATGATTTAGTGGGATAAAATTTACTGTATGTCTTATTCCAGCTTATAATCTGTCTGTATGCGAAATTTCATTTAAATCCGTGTAGTAATGTCAAATTTATAGCCCGACAGATACAATCAGGTATCTTTAGCTTTCTCTAGGAAGAATTTTGTAAATAATTGGATATATTCTTGCCCAAGCTTTTATCTATATTAAAGACAAAATTCATCGAAATAATTTAAGCTTGGTGTGTTTATGCGTGAAATTGTAAAAAACAATATTATTAGGAGTACAAATAAGTTTCCGCCGTTTTTTAACACAAATTAAATATTTATTATAGAAGACTGCTTGCTGAGTGACTTCTAATGTTAGAGCAAGTTCTTTTTGTGTATGAGATGAATCTTCTTCCAATAAGTCCTCCAATTCTGCATCCTCGTAAATTTTTGGCCTTCCACTGCGATCTTTGTCTTCTACGTCGAAATCACCGATTTTAAACTTTTGAAACCACTCTCGACACGTTCTCTCACTCAAAGCACCCTCACCATAATATGCTTCTACGAGCAATTGATGCGCCTCAGCGGCAGATTTTTTTAATTAAAGAAGTAAACTAATATTTCCCGCAAATGACGCTTACTTGGCTCAAATTTTGACATTTTCAACTTATAAAAACTATATTTTACCAATATAAAATCAATGATATTAATAGGTTATGTTGTACTTGAATGTCCAAACTATTTTTTAAGCCGGTTATCATCTGCGAAAGCTAACCGAAACTACAATAAAATCTATCTACAATAAAACGGCGGAAACTTATTTGTACACCTAATACTATTGCATTCATCATAACGTTATAAATTTATATTGTAACTGTTTATCTGTTAAGCTTCCAAGGCTAAACCCCTCAAATGATTTGAATGAACCGGTTCGGTAGAAAATTAAAGCTCTTAGTCGACCCTTAGGCTAATTTTCAGACTCAATAGTAACTATATATCGTTTTGTTTAAAAAATACATATAAAAATCTCGGACCTGGATTAGAACCCACGAGTCTTCAATGACCAGCTGGTTTATAACGCCAAAACAAATTAAAAAAAACTATTTTTCCATTACAGGTACATTAGTCGTCGGGGGCAAAAAATCGTGACATCCAAAAACTATAATGACATGTGAAGAAGTAAATAAACGTAAAAAGTAACAAAAATAATTTCAAAAACAGATAGAATTAAATTATTTTTGATTATAAGTAATTGTAATATTTAAAATATACGATGTATTAAATTGAAATAATATTATAAAAAGTGTAACTTTTAAACAGTGATAATATTTTAAGTGAATTTTGTACAAGAATTATTCCCGTTTACGATGATTTCATTAAACCGTAAGTATTTTTTTATTTCGTATTATTTGTGTTGTGTATTTTTTGTGCTTATGTTTTTTTAATGTTACTTAATTTTACGGCGTCTAAACCACCACAATTTTTGGACATTAATCTGTATAACCTTCACATATTTCGTTGTGTCAGTTTCGTAAAACCCTTTTGTACAATAAAAGGCAAATTTCCTAATTATAACCACAGAAATACCATGCGTTTCTAAAGATTAATTGTTTGGTTAAGACTGCCCCGTGGCGCAGTTGGGTAGACACCAGCTTGTGAAACGAGAGGCCACGGGTTCGAACCCCGCACCAAGACAAATGTTTGTGTGATCCACTAATATTTGTCTCGGGTCTGGGTGTTATCGATGTGAAAGAGAAACGGCAAGAAAGTCCCCCACCAACATCAAATGTCATGCTATTTTATTTTTTACAAAAAAGTATAAAGATTTTTTTAAATTGACTTCATTTCATTTTTATATTTTTTATTCAGACTCACAGTATATAACTTATAGAATACACGCCAATCAGAATAGGTTTGTATCGTAAAAACACTTCAATTGTCGTATCGGAAACATGATTTTTCCACAATGATTCATTCATGATGTTAATTATATCATCTTTTGATATTAATGGCTTCCGTTTGATTTCTGTTTACATAAAATTACAAACTAACTATACTATACTCCTTGTTACTCTAAATGCGAAACTCGACACTTAAAAAATAAAAAAGAATATCGACCTATGCATAGAATAAGGTTATATTGGCAAAATCACATCTTCTCTTTCTCAGCGATTTAAACTTAATTGGGCACAAAATTATTTGCAACTTTTTTTGTTCTTCAAACAAAATATTCCTACAGAAAATGATGCGGGGTATTCCGATAGTAATACATTGTGTTACGTATTACTCTTTTTAGTTTTTTTCTTTAATCAATATTTTCATTACATTACATATTCACAACAGAAGTAGTGGTGCGATCTGGAGGTTTCGGTTTTGATTCCAAGAAGAAATTCTCCGTAACTTAGTGTCACAAATTGTCCCTTAGCTAACAACATCGCTCAGGTCGAAAATTGGTGGTTTCTACATTTTAATCTCATTGGGTAGAGCTACTCATTGCGCGTCGAACCATAGGTCACTAGATATAGGTTTCAGCCTAGCAGAAGCCGTAATTCGAAAAGTAGTGGCAGCGCGCACGTCGGTTGGTCTCTCAACACCGCACAGTTCTTTTCGTCTCCTGTAAAGTTGGCAAAATTGACTTTCGCGATGTTGTTAGCTAAGGGACGATATGGCGGTCTTATCGCGATCGGCGATTTCTTCCAGACAACCGTTAGATGGACTGGAGAGATTCCCAAGGAGGGTTGGCGTCAGGCAGGCAGCCGGCCGTAAAACATCTGCCAAAACTCTTATGCAGCATGTTTTGTCCTTCCACACAGGAAGGAAGGACAAAACATGCTGCGCCGACCCCAAACAAGAATTGGGATCAGGGCAGGAGAATGATGATGAACCGTTAGATGGACTGGAGAGATCAGAAGTATATAATATAGCAATTAGATAATTTATTTATATAAAAAGAAATAACAATTTTTACATAAGCATTTAGTGTATCATAAATAATAGAGATGGGCCGAGTACTCGGTTGATACTCGGTACTCGGCGTACTCGGCGGGTTTTTTGATACTCGTACTCGGCCGAATAACTCGGTTTGAATGCCGAGTATACTCGGTTTAAGAAATGCAATATATTTCGGTAGAACGACAGTCATCATCATCATCATTAGCCAATGGAAGTCCACTGCTAGACATAGGCCTCCCCCAATGACTTCCACCGGGTTTGGTCGGAAGCCTCCTGCAGCCAGCGACGTCCCGCGACCTTGACAAGGTCGTGAACAGGGTGGTAAAATTTGAAATGACTGAATTTAAGCGATGTATTAAACATTTTATAGATTCAGTAAATATTATTTAATTTCATTTCGTACACAACTGTGTTAATCAAAAATTATTTAGTAATTTAGGAAATCTTTGAAAATCTCAATAAATAAAATCAAAATTATAGTACATAATAAAAATAATTAATATTTAAAATTGGATAAAGCTAAGTTATGATGCAGTGATGGCCTCGAGGTTTGGGCGCGCGGTAGACAATCTCGACGGTCGCGGCTTCGAACCCCAGGCACACACCTCTGACTTTTCGAAGTTATGTGTGTATTCACATTTAATTACACTGGACAACAGCATTTCTGATGATTGGGTTATGATATATGAAATTGGTCCAATTTTCAACGACAATTTCAAATCAGTAATTGAAATTTTTGTATGAGCTCTAGTTTAAAAAATATGCCACATGGCTTGTTTTCATATTAAAACGTTATAAATTTTGGGGTTAATCCTTCTTTTTCCAGGTGAAGTCGAAAATACCTTGTGTTTTTTTTTACTTTTTTTTTTAAACTAAAGGCAGAGAGCTATTCTGAATGCTCCAACAATAGCCAGCCATCATATATGTGTTCCAGGAGCCTTGATAGCGTTCCTCAATCGTACGAATGTCCTGGTGAAGTCGCTCGCTCTGTTTTTCACTTAGATTCCCAAAATTGACAGAAAAATAAGCTTAGATGGTTATGAAAATAGTGTACCTCGATGCTCATATTACTTCCGAGCCTTTAATAGTGACATAATACTTTTTGGACGTCATAAGATACGTCCAAACTTTTCTTATTTCACAAAAAAATCTGTACTTACAAAACTAATGCATTCCATGCGTTTTTCTCACTATCTGTCACAGTCTTCATCAAATTAGCTTAGTGTATTAACGATTTCATCAGTGACCCGTCAAAAATACCCGCTAAATAAATAAATACCAACTTTTATCTTCCCTGCACTCAGTTTTTGAAACTTTTTTAAATTAAAAGTGTCAGTTTTCGCCACAAAATCCATAGATATCTCCAGAGAAGGACCGGACTGAGGTTCAAGTTATATAGTAGGACTCAAAACACGTCTATTAACGAACCGTAAGGATGGATATTCCCATTTAACTCGATTTTGACAGGTAATACTAGTTATGTTTACGTAGCAAAAATTACTGTTTTCGTGATGGTTCACGGCTTCTTTCTACATGATAGCGGTTCAATCTATTCCTTTTCCTATTTGTCCTCAAAGTTAGAGACTCAACACACGTTTTGCAATACTTTTGCCGTATCTAAGACTTGTTGTTTATGTCCAGGGAGTGTCGAAAGTTACTTATGTAAGCCTCAATTATGAGCTTTGTCACATTCAAAGTCCATTATTTGTACAAATATTCTCCGCAAATGAAAAAAAAAAAATACTCGAATCATTCACACAAACTCGTCTTTACTATACCATGTAAAATTATATTTAAAAAATAATAATTTTGAATTTATGAGCAATTTAACACGGTAATACTTTAATTGTTTTGTGATAGCTATAACTCGTAAACTAGAGCTGATACAAAAAAAACTGAGGTCACATCTAGAATCAGCGATGTCAAATTAGTAAACATCAAGTGATAAAAGTCAATCATCATAGAAAAGTGTCAATTTTGTTGTCCAGTGTTATCACTTGCTTTAACGGTGAAGGAAAACATCGTGATGAAACGTGCACACCTTAGAGTTTTTAGGAATTTCTTAGGTGTGTAGTCCGCCAACCCGCACTAAGCCAGCGTGGTGGACTATGGCCTAAACCCTCTCAATGGGAGAGGAGACCCGTGCTCAGCAGTGGGCGTATATGGGTTGATGATGAAGTTATGATGCAGGAACACAAGCCTCGCTGCACGTTCTGGTAACAGCCTATTCCTCTATTCTTCGTAGACGTTACCGGCCTCCGAAAACAGGCTATTTAAATTCTAATGTACCACGCGCGAATTGGAAATTTAATTGAACCGAGTTACTCGGCCGAGTACTCGGTTGAAAAAAAATTGAACCGAGTAAAACTCGGTACTCGTTACTCGGCAAAAGTGTAACTCGGCGCATCTCTAATAAATAATATGTTTTTCTGTACACTTATTGAACCGTCGACATAATCCTTTAACACAATATAAACATTATATTAATAGAAACGATACATGAGGAAAAAAAAATAACTGTAATAAATTTGTTTGATTATAATAAATAATTTTTTTGTTTATTATTTATGTAATAATATTTAAAAATAAAAGTGTGGGTAAGTTAAATATCCAATAGGTAGGTAGGTGACCACTATACATACCACCAAAACACATAACTCACGCCTATATTCCCCGAAGAGGTAGGCAGAGATGCATTTCTGCACACACATTTCGCCAGGTATGTTTCAGTCCCACGTAATAGTGGCGAGCCTATTGCCGTTTTTCGGGCACATTTCCAGACTGCGTGCTACTGAGAATTTCCCAATGGAAAAACCCAAAAACACTTTGCCCGTACCGGGAATCGAACCCAGGACCTCTAGATCGCACGGCACATACTTGTACCGCGAGACCACGAGGCAGTTCACCACCACTATAAATTATATATACAATGGTCGTACAAAAAAGTCGTCAACAAAGAAATGAAAACATAAACGGCATACATATGCCAATCTTTTTCAGAAGCAATAAAATTACTGATTAAAGAAAAAAGCAGTGATGGCCTCGAGGTTTAGGCACGCGGTCGAGAATCTCGGCGGTCGCGGGTTCGAATCCCAGGCACACACCTCTGACTTTTCGAAGTTATGTGTGTATTCAAAATTGAATTATCACTTGCTTTAACGGTGAAGGAAAACATCGTGATGAAACCTGCACACCTAAGAGTTCTTAGGAATTTCTTAGGTGTGTAGTCCGTCAACCCGCACTAGGCCAGCGTGGTGGACTAAGGCCCAACCCTTCTCAGTTGTAGAGGAGGCCCGTGCCCTGTAGGACGTATATCAGAAGGACGTATATCATCGTGGCATCATTTAAAAATCAAATGCGACTTAAATTAGAATTGTGTAATTTTTGCTTCTAGTAGCATCTTCAAGGGATTTTATACAAAAAGCATTTAAATGCTATTTAATTGGTATGAAATTGTCATAACATCGTTTGAAGGGTCAAGGGACGAGTTAAGAAAGATTAAAAACTATTAAAGGTCATGTTTTCTTAAGAATTAGTGATGGCCTCGAGGTTTAGGCAGGCGGTCGAGAATTTCGGCGGTCGTGGGTTCAAACCCCAAACCCTTCTGACTTTTCAAAGTTATAAGTGTAATTACAATGAATCGTAAGAAAATCCGCACACTTAAAAGTTCTTAAATTTTTTAAGATGTGTAGTCCGCCAACCCGCACTAAGCCAGCTTGGTGAACTAAGGCCTTAACCCTCTCAGTTTTAGAGGGGGACCTTTGCCCAGCGATGCCATATGAGCTGATGACGACATATTACTGAGCCCACACTAATTAAGATATACGCGGAACAAATATTATTGGATTGCATTTGTCTCGGTGCGGATTCGAACCCGCGGCTTCTCGTTAAGTGCTGCTAACTCCGTCACGTAAACATCAAATATTAATGCCATTAGCGTCAGCTGTGAAAATCTATAAACAGTTATTTCTTCATGTAATATTAATATGGATAAGACAATGATTCGTCATTACATTTTTAGGGATACGAACATAAATATGAATATCGGAACCCTTATATCTCTTTGTTGTACCTCGAAGGGAATTAATAGTAGCTTTATTCTAGGTTGCTAAACTTACTTCTCTAATAAATAATTTTGGTTCCCTCAGATTTTTGATCTACTTAAAAACAATATAATATTAAATAAATAAATAAATACACCCAACAGTGACACAAATAGTTCTGACCCCACATTAAGAAGAAACTACAAGAGACTTTTCGGCCTCACAAACACCCAGAACTATTTGTGGATCACACAAACATCTATCTCTGCGGGGATCGAACCCGCGGCCTCTCGTTTCGCAAGCTGGTGTCTAGCCAACTGCGCCACGGGGGTGGCAAAATGATAATAAATGAAACGAGGCCCTTATGGTTACATAAAAACGAACAGAACCCTACAAATTTAAGTTTTTCTCACCTGTTACACCGTTCTAGTATTTTCTCCGTACAGAACAAACGATTTAAAAATAAACAGTTATGACGCATGACTATAATAACTAGTTGTTTTTTATAGGAAGTGTCTGCAATGGAATCTCATTGACGATGCACTTCGGTCGAAATTGCTTGTATTTATATAAATATTTATCTTGAAATGGCAAAAGGGTCGCCCCCTGTTACGTGGGACTTAGAAAAAGTAAAAACAAAAAAGAAATGGCGTACCAAAATAGCATTTTTTCAGAAATATAATTAAAAGACAGTGTCGTTATTATGGTATCAACGTCCCACTGCTGGGCACGAGCCTCCTCTGCTATCGAGACGGTTTAGGCCTTAGTCCACCACGGTGGCCAAGTCCGGGTTGGCGGACTACACCAATGATATTTCTACGAACTTTTACAAACTTAGAACGAAACAAATATAAATGGATCATACAAATATTTGTATCAATGTAGGAATCGATAGCCGCTTGTTTCACAAGGTGTCGTCTAACTAATTGCGTTACAGGACTGTCAAACTTATCAAGGAAATGAGATTTTTTGAGAAAAACATCGGAAAATAGAAAAACTCTAATTAGATACGGGCGCTTCGGCATTTTAGCTTGTATTCTAAAAAAATCGAAAGTTATTATAAAAATAATATGACATTAAAAATCACAGATAGTTAATTGAATTATATTCATTAGTCAAATGACCTATTTAACTGTTTAATTAGTTAGTTGACCTACTTAACAAAATAAACAGTCATTTTTTATCGACATTTATGGTTATTTGTTAAAAGTATTTGTTGTTGGCATTATAAAGAAATGATTTTTTTTTAAATATTTTGACTTACAAAAAACAATCACAATTTCAAATTTAAAAACTGATTATTTTTCATCCAAATTAATTACTTATCTTTCTTTAAAACCTAGTGAAAGTTACGAAAACAAAATTCGAACTGAAAATAGTCTGGCATTCCATCTCACTTTCCTAAGTCATGACGCAAAAGAAAAAAACCTTTATAAAAATATCTTAAAACGGCAGTTCTATATAAATATGCTAATCATATGAATAATACGATCTTGGGGTTTTACTGCTGTTTATGGTATGACGTCAGCAGTTCGGTTTCTAGAGTATTCTATATTCTAGATGCTTTATGCCTTGAAATATTTATAAACTAGGATTTTTGCGGTTAACACTTTTATAAACATACTCTAAGGATGGACGTTAATTCAACGGACTAGTTGACTCAACCTTTGGCTATGAAGAAACGAACGAACGGTTGATAGAAACAAGAAACTAGTTGAATTCGTACACGGGTTAATTAAAAGGCATAGATGGCGAGGTCATCGCAGATGGAATTATAACTAATAAAAAAAAGGAAAATTGTTTCGCTAACTTTATTAACTCGTCGACGAATTAAACTAGTTTTTCAACGTAAGAAAACGGTTAGGTACGTCTTATACCCCTAGTATATAAATCCCTAGTATCCTCAGACTACATTGATTCAATACTAATATTATAAAGTCGTGATAGCCTCGAGGTTTAGGCGCGCGGTCAAGAATCTCAGCGCTCGCGGGTTCAAACACACACTCCTCTGACTTTTCCAAGTTATGTGTGTATTCACAATGAATTATCACGTACTTATTATTGTGTAGTGTACTTATGTGTGTAGTCCGCCAACCCGCACTAGGCCAGCGTGGTGGACTAAGGCCTAAATCTCTCAGCTGTAAAAGGGGCCCGTGCTCTGCAGTGGGACTTACATGGGCTGATGACAACAATCATGATTTACCCTTGGATACGGAACTCTAAAAACGCGGTGAAAGCCTTTACGTCATTAAAAGACCGCAGTTTTTTTCCAGACATGTTTTTAATCTTTCCGCTGTCAAAATGTCTCGGTCGATGACCAACTCAGCCCTTTGTTAAATTAGCCCGAAGTTCAAAGGGCTATAAGAATGAATCTATACTAATAAATAAAGTTGAAGAGTTTGTTTGAACGCTCTAATCTCAGGAACTACTGGTTCAAATTGATTTTTTTTGTGTTAAGTGGTACATGTATCGAAGAAGGCTATATATCATCACGCTACGATCAATAGGAGCAGAGCAGCAAACTAAAACCAAAATACAAAAGCCAGCTTTTTATATGGTATTCAGGTTTAGTATTATGGTATATATCCTATAGCCGATAAATGTCCTATTTAACACAAAAAAATTCTCAATTAGAACCAATATTACCTGAGATAAACTTGTTCAACTCTTCAGCTATATTGTCTATGAAAAATACAATTTTTTTGTCTGTGGTCAATAATGACGGAATGTTATTGTAATGCACGAATATCTTTATAATTGCCAAAAATATTTGGAAAACTCCAGAACAGTTAATAAAACTCGCAAAAAGTGTTGTTTACAAGTTATTATAGTTTTTTGTTTGATAGATAAACTGTGGAGCGATTTGTGCTTTTGTGGTCGTTAAACCGGCTTGGAAAGACAAAAATTGGTGGGGTAGGGCTTATTATTAATATTCTTCATAATCCTTAGCACAGAACAGTTGAAAAAGACTAGAAAGGAAATGCAATATACTGACCACTGCTGGGCATCAGCCTCTTCTATCTTCATCAACTCATATACGCCCACTGCTGAGCACGGGTCTCCTCTACCATTGAGAGGGTTTAGGCCGTAGTCCACCACGCTGGCCTAGTACGGGTTGGTGGACTACACACTTAAGAAATTCCTAAGAACTTTTAGGTGTGCAGGTTTTATCACGATGTTTTCCTTCACCGTTTAAGCTAGTGATAATTCATTGTGAATACACACATAACTTCGAAAAGTCAGAGGTGTGTGCCTGGGGTTCGAACCCGCGACCGCCGAGATTCTCGACCACGCGCCCAAGCCTCGAAGCCATCACTGCTTCTCAGCCTCTTCTATAACTGAGAGAAGTAAGCCCTAGACCACCACGCTGGCCTGTTGCGGTTTGGCGGATTACACATCTATGAAATTCCTAACTTTTAGGTATTTAGGTTACATCATGATGTTTTTGTTCACCGTTGAAGTATGTGATAATTTATTAAGAATACTAAAACTTCGAAAAGTCAGAGGTGTGTGCCTGGGGCTTGAACCCGCAACCGTCGAGATTCTCGACCGCGTGCCTAAACCTCGAGGCCATCACGACTTATATACTCGATATTATGTTAAATTGAATAAATTCTAGTACAGATATTGTTGATACAAATATCACGTTTTTAATGATTAATCTACAAATGACCTTGTAGTTTCTAAGTTCGATCACTTCCTGTAATTATATTATATATTTGATTTATAATTCAATTTCAAATATTTCTGTTCACTTTTTTTTTTTTTTTTTTTTTTTTTAATTGCCCTAGCAGGCAGACGAGCTGACGGCCCGCCTGATGGTAAGCGGTCACCGTCGCCCATGGACTTGGCAATGCCAGGGGCACAGCCACGCCGCTGCCTACCGTGAGGAAAGTACTCTTTTTAAGCCTCGTTTGAAGAAGGCCATGTCATAGCGCTCGGGGAACACCGAGGCAGGGAGTTCATTCCAGAGCTTGCACGTACGTGGTAAAAAAGACCTCTGGAAACGCACCGTACGCGTACGGTACGTCTCCAGGTGAAATGGATGAACTCTACTGCGGTGACGGGTGGTGCGATGGTAGAACGGCGATGCCGGTACCAACCCGAACAGTTCCTCGGAGCACTCCCCATGGAACAACCGGTAGAACACACAAAGAGACCCAAAGTCTCTTCGCAGTCCTAACGGCTGTAGTTTCTCCGTGAGATCGGGATCATCGACGATGCGAACAGCCCGTCGCTGTAAGGAGTCAAGTGGGTCGAGCTGGTATTTTGGGGCACCTGCCCAGAGATGCGAGCAGTACTCCACGTGGGGCCGGATTTGCGCCTTGTAGAGCAACAATCTGTGACCCGACGTGAAGTACCGCTTGGCTCTGTTCAGGATACCCAACTTTTTACTCGCCAATTTGGCTTTGTCCTCCAAATGACTCCTAAATTGGACTAAGCTGGAAATCTCAACGCCGAGGATCCCAATACTCTCGGAGATCTGGAGAGATACTCCTTGGAACTGTGGCGCTATGACGAATGGATCCTTCTTCGCAGTGAACGCGCAAACTTGTGTCTTCGTGGGGTTGAATTGAACCAGATTCTTTTCACCCCATTCGAGAGCCCGCCCCAGAGAGCTCTCGACTTCAGACACAAGTTGTGACCGCCTTTCCCCAACGGTAGTCCGAGGGACATTCTGTTGGCCGATGTATCGCGCGTCACTCGTACTATCATCTGCATAGCAATGCATGCTATCGATAGACAGCATGTCATTGATATGCAGGATGAAGAGTGTCGGCGATAGCACCGAACCTTGAGGAACGCCAGCATTAATGGTCATGGTCTCGGAGCAACAGCCGTCAACGACGACCTGGATGCTCCGACCATCCAAAAAGCTGGCGATCCACTTGCAGAGTCCCTCGGGGATCCCGTATGCTGGAAGCTTCGCCAGAAGGGCGCCGTGCCACACTCGGTCGAACGCCTTCGCAATGTCTAGGCCGACGGCAATAGCCTCACCCCCACTCTCCAAGGCCTCCGCCCAGCGGTGCGTGAGGTACACAAGAAGATCGCCAGCTGACCGACCGTGTCGAAAGCCATATTGACGGTCGTTAATCAACTGGCGATCCTCAAGGTACCTCAGGACCTGAGTATTAATAACTCGCTCCATGACCTTGGAGAGAAGGGATGTGACCGCTATCGGCCTATAGTTGGAAGGGTCAGACCGGTCACCCTTTTTAGGGATTGGGTGGACACGTGCGACCTTCCAAGAAGCTGGGACCCTGTTGGTTTTGTAGGAAAGACGGTACAGGCGCGTGAGCACGGGGGTCAACTCAGGGGCGCACGTCTTAAGAACCACCGCGGGGATACAATCCGGCCCACTCGACTTTCGGATGTCGAGAAGCCTGAGCTCCCGTCCGACAACACGATGATTAAATCTGATGTCAGACAGGATACTCTCACACCTGGGAATAACAGGTGGAATGGCTCCCCTGTCATCCAGTGTCGAGTTCGAGGCAAAGGATTGGGCCAGGAGATCGGCCTTCTCCTTTGCACTATGGGCCAGACTGTCATCATCCTTACGCAGTGGCGGGAGACTAGGCTGGCAAAAATTACCTTCGACAGCCTTGGCGAGCGACCAGAAAGCTCGACTTCCAGAGGGATAACTTTCGAGTCGCTCGCCAATTCGTCGAACGTGTTCCGCCTTGGCCCTAGCGATAGCCCTCTTGCTAGATCTAGAAGCGGCATTGAATTTTCGCTTCTCCTCCTTTGTTTTAGGATCCCGACGTTTTCGGGCTTCCTGCCAAGCCTTAAATGCGGACTGCTTGAGGCGCGCAGCATCGGCACAAGCGTGGTTGTACCAAGGTCGGCTGCGGCGCCCCATGGGTATTTTGGAACTGGGGATGAAAGAATCCATCCCCAGGATTATTGTGTCCCTTACGCAGTCCGCACAGACGTCAGGATCGTCGGAGGAGAAGCAGAGCCGCTTCCATGGGAAGGATGCGTAGAACTCGCGCAGTCCATCCCAATCTGCTGACCTATAACGCCAGACTCTGCGAGTCCCAGTAGCTGAAGGACGACTGGGACTCACAACAGGGGCCCATGAACGAACAAGGCAGTGATCAGATGACCCTAGAGGGGCTTCGATCACCACCCTGTATCCGTCAGGATGAGTAGTCAGCAGAAGATCCAACAGAGAGGGCTCATGGCTCTCGACATCCGGAACACGGGTAGGCTGTGTTACCAGCTGTGAGAAGCCATATGCCAGGGCCAACTCGTAGGCAGACCGGCCCGGGAGATCAGTGATCCTGGACCCCAACCACTCTTTGTGATGGGCGTTGAAGTCACCCAGGACCACCACCTCCGCGGACGGGCACTGCTCGAGTATGCAGCTAGTCCCCACTTGGACGTTCTCAAACAACAGAGAAGACCCCGAATCACTGGCATGGGACCTGTAAAGGCACGCGTATACACGGGTTCGACCCCCGTAGTCTACGCGAAGCCATAATATTGACAGGTCCCGATGCTCGAGGCCCCGAAGGCGGCGACAACATATATCACCCCTGACGAAGACGCACACCCCGGCTTTACGTACGAATGTATGTTCCAATACGTAGCCGGGGTAGTTAAGGTACGATACATCGTCAGGGGTAGATATTTGTGTCTCCGTTAAAAAGAGCAGGGCAGGCCGCGCCGTCTCGAGGTGGTGATGGACGGCGTCGAGGTTGCTGTGTAGACCCCTGACATTGCAGAAGTCCACTGAAATTGTGGATAGTTTATCCGCCGTAGTTTGCCTGCTACTTCTATTTTCTCGGGTCATTTCAAAGAGATTGGTGGGAGGGAGGTGAGGATGGGTGCGGTGGGTCTATGGCAAATCCTTAACGATGGTGGAAGAATATAAAGTGAAATCCAATGTGAGGCAGCACACGGCCGAATGAGTGGCCTCCGCGAGGCACGGAAGGGCCCCCGGTGCCCCCCCACGTACAGTCGCCGGGATCCACCCCAGTCTCCCACTCTGGCACGACGACTGCACGACGGGATTTTCGCCGGTTGGCGGGACAGCTTCCCGAGGCGGGAGTTAAAAGTCAGCGGATCCTCGGGTTCAGGTCCCCTACTGACCGGCAGGCGGCCGACGGAAACCGTTCCCACCGGGTCTCCCTGTACCCCGCCTCAACCCCCAAGGCCGCATGCCACCCCAGACACTGGATCCACCCGGAGTAGTGCCGTTTCAACCCACCAGCACTCAAGAAGGTACGGGGAGGGACATAGAAGGAACGGCTATCCAGTCCTTCCGCCGGAACGCATTCCTGCTTTGCGGTAGAAATAGACTGGACGGTGGTACCAATCCGCTCGGGTTCAACATTGAGTAAATAAATACTCAATGTTAAACCCTACCACCAGTGGTGGGTGAGGGAGGGGACACCAAAGCTGCGGAAAGGACAGTGAATGCAGCAATGGTGGCTCGAGGGGCCGGGGTCGCGTACCCGTGCCATTTTATAAGCCAACCGGACAAGTTGGCAGAAAAATGACCCTCTGACTCTATCCCTCTGACTTATTTTATGAAGATTAGTATGGTTTTTATAATCGTCAAAGGGGTAGGCAGAAATAGTTGCAATTAAATAAAAAGATAATTTTGTATAATGGC
Source organism: Cephonodes hylas (assembly GCA_030295005.1). NCBI lineage: Eukaryota > Metazoa > Arthropoda > Insecta > Lepidoptera > Sphingidae > Cephonodes > Cephonodes hylas. The sequence goes on along the minus strand of AP025387.1, from coordinate 3,092,255 downwards.
CACATAAAAAGTTGACTTTAGAGATTTTGGCCATATTTACAGATTTAGTTATGCTACTGATTTTTATTGTTTTTTTTTTATTTCTAATATTACCGATCTGAGAATCAAATCCCGAGCCACTAAATTGTACATACTTATGAAAGACTAACAAAGAGTTTTAATTACAAATTATGCTTTAAATCATAAATAAATATATCCATCAGTCACATTATATGTACATAGTTACCTCCCCGTGGCGCAGTTGGCTAGACACCAGCTTGCGAAACGAGCGGCCGCGGGTTCGATCCCCGCACCGAGACAAATGTTTGTGTGATCCATAAATATTTGTTCCGGGTCTGGGTGTTTGTGAGACCGAAAAAGTCTCTCGTAGTTTCTGATACCCACGACACAAGACTCGTATCTTAGTGTGGGGTCAGGACTATGTATGTGACTGTTGGGTGTATTTATTTATTACCTCACAGTCATATTTAAAATGGTTTCAAAAACATCTTGATAGTTTCACGATTATAAATTTAGCGACTTGAAGTTCTTGGGATGTATTCCTGAATCGGACTTAATGCTATTCCCAGTAGCAGCACTCAGTATGCAAATTTGTCTAGTGTATAGCAAAATAGCAAAAGGATCGCATCGTCAACTGCCTATATAAGTCCCACTGCTGGGCACAGGCCTCTACCATTGAGATGGTTTAGGCCTTAGTCCACCAAGCTGGCCTAGTGCGGGTTGGCGGACTACACACCTAAGAAATTCCTAAGAGGTAAGAGTGCAGGTTTAATCACGATGATTTTCTTCACCGTTAAAGCAAGTGATAATCTCATGCATATGGATGTAGGTCTTCTTCTTTTTCTTCTTCATCAACCAATATACGCCCACTGCTGAGCACGGGTCTCCTCTACCATTGAGAGGGTTTAGGCCATAGTCCACCACGCTGGCCTAATGCGGGTTGGCATTGATGTAGGTATATCACTACATAGTATAAAACAAAGTCGCTTTCTCAGTCCCTATGTCCCTTTGTATGCTTAAATCTTTGAAACTACGCAACGGATTTTGATGCGTTTTTTTTTAATAGATAGAGTGATTCAAGAGGAAGGTTTATACTTTATATGTATAATGACATCCATTAAATATCAGCATTGCACCCGTGCGAAGCCGGGGCGGGTCGCTAGTATACATATAAACAAAAAACATTTGCACAATTTTGTCTGTCTCCTTGTCCCGGCTAATCTCTGGAACGGCTGGACCGATTTTGACGAGACTTTTATTGGCAGATAGCTGAAATAATAAAGAGCAACTTAGTCTACGTTTATTTTGCTCAAAATAAATAAATAATAAAATAAACCATAATATAAAGTTATCCTTCTGTGAAACGATTAGACGTTTCACAAAACGCCATATTCTATTAATATTAATGCAAATTAACCGCATACAATTTACTGCTACAAACATGATAATAGCCAGCCTGCTAATATAGCTAAAACTGCAGCCTTGTCATATAGTTGTCCCTTTCACACTTACGGCAAAGTAGGCGTGCTAGATAGAGACGAACCCGGAAATTGCGCCTAGTAATAAATTTTGTGATGTGAGTAAGATCTTGTTTTAGAAAAATGTCTCTTTGTGTTTTGAGACAAGAACGCACTTATTGAAGGACAGTATATAACATAGCGAAAATACTAAATACACAAAAGGTGTAATCAGACCGTGATCGGAAACTAAGGCAGGTAAAATACGGTGATTACGAAGCATAGGCGTTAAAAAAATCCGGAGGAAATATAAAATTTGACGTCTTCCATACAACCATAGGTAATAAATGCCTGTGATTAGGAAAACGCAAGAAAATAATTTTGGCGGGATGTTTTAAAGCCAATGGGTTTGTAATCAATGTATAACCTGTAAAGCTCGACCGAGATCTCGGTCTCGGTCTCGGTCTCGGCATTCTCGGCTACAAATCCTACCGAGAAATTTGTCTCGGTTCTCGGTTGTTTCTAGCCGAGATTCTCGGTCATAACCGAGACTGTAACTTTTTTCGAATCGGCATTAAAATTTTACCGCGCGTGGCCACGCGTAAATATAGTACAAGCTCGGTAATCAAAGAAATGCTAATATTTTTGAGTATTGGTTTTTGTCACCTTATAATTTGCTTAGTGCTTAAGCCTGCAACAAATAATTTTTTAACTGCGCCGCCTACTAGTTAAGCAAGTGAACAACTGTTTAGGAGAGCTGGTCAATTTTATGTCGAGGGACATGTAGTAGTAGTAGCGTATTAAAAAAATTAACAGTATTAAAAAAATCACGCTTTGTCTATTCTCGGTCTCGGTTCTCGGTCTCGGCCGAGAACAAAAAATCTATCTCGGTCGAGCCTTAATAACCTGTCATAGTTTTCGATCACGGTCTGAATACTTTCTGTATAGCTTAACGTCTTCATCTCCCAAAAGGTAGGCGGAAGTGCATTACGGCATCCACATTTCGCTTATTGTATTCTCTTATTAGACAATAGACTGAGTTGTTCGGCATAACCCCAGATTCCGTACTGCTAATGAGGAATTTCGATTTGAAGAAGTAACACTGCCCAATTCAAAAAATCGAATTCAGGACCTTTTACTAACATAGACTGAAGTCTCATATGTACATATGTCCAACATAGTTTTGACACGACACTAGGATACAAGTCCTGTGTCATGAGTATCAGAATTAGAAATATTTGTGGGTGATACAAACATTCGTCCCGTTTCGGTTATCGAACCCGCGGACACACGGTATATACTCTTATTTGTACCGCCAGCCCATGAGGCAGTTGTTCAAGTATTTTTTTGGTCTTAAGACTTAGTCTGATCTATTTCTGTTCAGAAAATATAGAACAATTTAGACGCTAGAGGGCGCCACATTAAGTAACGATTAACAATTAATTGTTTATTTAGAGAACCTCACATAACCGGACGCAACACAATCAAATAAAAATTAAATTGCGATTAATTTTAATGGGCTTTTTAATTATTTTACGCCCTTATTCCGGATGCGTCTAGAGTCATTCTAAAGAACGGTTTTTCTAGAATTTAAGGTCAAAATTTGAGTACACGTGCACTAAGGTACAAGAATTCTTGAAGATAAGGCAGAGACGGAATTCTGGAATCAAGTTTCATCAATAATATAGAACGAATTCAGACCGCCATCGGAAACTAAAGCACGTAATAGCTACAGAAAAAAATATTGACATTTTCCTAAGAAACGCATACATTTTATACCCATGGTTATAAAGAAAACGTCATTTAATTTTATTTTTTGTCAGCATTTTCTTTAACGCTAGGGGGATTGTAATCCCCTTAGCTATTACCTGCCTTGCTTTCCGATCACGGTTTGAATACACCCTGTATAAACATTTGTCTCTGCGGGGATCGAGCCCGCGGCCTCTCGTTTCACAAGCTGTCTAGCCAACTGCGCCACGGGGACAAAGATTTCACTAAAGATTTCACAATTCGGTCTGAGATATTAAATCGCCTTCGTTCAATAGATTTCTCCGATGACCTTCAAGGATTACATAATTTGAACTTATATCATGGCTTGCTGCCAAGGTCACTTAACCTTGGCCTCTCAATAGGCCAACTTAGTAGCCATAATTTTACTCTATATTTCTTTAACTTTCTTCATTATTTTAGGCTCACGTACAAGTACCTAAATCTTTAACGATTCAAGTGACTTTTATAATAAACATTGTTTTACCGGAGAATCGAACCTAAGAACACTTGAACATCACAAATAATGCTACATTAGTAATTAAGATGTATACTGATATTAGAAAGCTGAATAGTTTGTTGATTAATCTCATGAACTACTGGTTTTAATTATAAAAAAATTGCGTTCAATTATTGAGTCTATTTATCATAAATAAACTGTGATCTCAACCTTAGACGACAGTTTCGGAGATTACAAACATTGACATCAAAATAAACTTTAAAATATTGAAGTTTTCTTAATCACAACATGCATTTAACACTTATAGTTGTTAGGAAAATCAAAAATATATATTTTTTCGCATTATTGTGTATTCACATTGAATTATCACTTGCTTTAACGGTGAAGGAAAACATCGTGATAAAACCTGCACACCTAAAAGTTCTTAAGAATTTCTTAGGTGTGTAGTCCGCCAACCCGCACTAGGCCAGCGTGGTGGACTATGGCCTAAACCCTCTCAATGGTAGAGGAGACCCGTGCTCAGCAGTGGGCGTATATGGGTTGATGATGATGATGATGATGTCTATGTAATCACCATAATTATTACCTATCTTAGTTTTCGATCACGATCTTTACTCACTTACAAATTACGCTATGACCAATAGGAGCGAAGCACCAACGAAAAACAAAAGAAAAACGGGAAAGAATCCATTTAAAGTCTAAAGTTTGATATACGGAACAACTAGCATATAATTTTAAGTCACAATAAAAAATCCAGTCTAAACGTTATTTATACTTTATTGACGTCATCAAATAAAGTTCTTAATGACATGGCTCCTTTGGAGAATTTCCTTAAGAATTTTCCTTTTTATTCCATTGAATTATACATCAATGATTCATCGTGCAACGTACTCATTCAACCTTCAATGGATTATGAAATGTTCTGACATTCGCGTAATGTGAAATAGACTAGCTTTCGTCTCTGGTTTTGCACGCGTTTTAAGGTTATTATTAGATAAGTTGCAGTCTATATGTATCTTTACGATTTTTAAAGACAAAAGTTAATTTTTATTTTCAAAATCTAAAACAGATTTTAGATACGGTGATAACAAACAAAGAAAAAAAAATAGAACAAGATTTTTAAAAAGTCAGCCCGTATGCGTCCTATTTTTGGCACAAGCCTCCTCTAAATTTGAGAGTGTTTAGGCCTTAGTCCACCAGGGTGGCCTAATACAACGCATTTACCCATAGCTTACTGAGAATTTAAATGATACAAAAATCCAATAACACGACCCGACCCCGGAATCGATACCCACATACATACAATAAAATCCAGACTTACGCATCTATAGCGCAAGTCCACAAGAAAGACATTATATAAATTGTTACTTTCCAAGTTCTATAAAAAGGTGATTATAGTTGAAATGACCTTAATACCGCATAAATAGACTAGCTTTTATATTTTCATTGCTGCTCCGCTCCTATAGGTCGTAGCGTGATGATATATAGCTTATAGCCTTCCTCGATAAATGAACTGTTTAACACAACAAGATTTTTTTAATACGAATCAGTAGTTACTGAGATTTTCGAGTTCAAACAAACTCTTTTTCTTTGCTATGTTTGTATAAATACACCCAACAGGCACACACATAGTCCTGACCCCACACTAAGATACAAATCTTATGTTATGCATAAATAACTACAAGAAACTTTACGCTTAAACAAACACAGACCTATTAATCGATTAAACATGCATAGCTTACTAGTTTTAGCATTAATTAAGAGTACTGGATTCGATTCCCGGTTGATGAAATTTTTATTGAATTTTTAAATATTTTTTTTAGGTATAGAGTATTTCATGTGTAATAATAAGTAAATAAACGTGCCACTGATAATTTTAATAATCAGTTCAGTCATTAATTTATAATAATAAAGGTCTTATTCCACCACGCTGGAAAATTAGGGTTGGCAGACTGTTTATCAGAAAATCGTTTGCAAGTTTCCTTACGATTTGTTCATTCACCGTTTTTGGAATTAATATAATAACACGCTTAAAACCTAGAAATATAGCAAGGAATGCCAAGCAATAAATTCTATAACATAGTTAATAGGCTTATATGTTTTCCTAATAAATAATTGTTTATTTACTCGGTAAAATTCCTATAAATTAATATATACTATCGCTTGCGTCCGCACGACACGTCACAAAGGTGCAAAATTTATAAAGAGCTTGAGTTGCCGCGCCGTCATTAAAGCAACAACCTTCAATGAGAGAGGTTTGCGCGCCAATGTTTGATCCACGTTGGGTCGAAGCGATGATTTTTCAGTATTATAAGTGACGAGTAGTGAATTGTCAGTGGAATAAGTGACGAATCACAACGAATTTGAATTTGGAATTTAGTGACGAGCAATAAACATTTGAATTTAGAATACAGTGACAAATTTATTTGGAATTAAGTGACGAGTTTAAACGAATTTGAATTTGGAATCAAGTGACGAGTTAAAACGAATTTGGATTTGGAATTAAGTGCTTACGAATTTTGACTTAGTGATAAGTGTGTACTTTCTGGACATAATGAAGGACATAGTGCAGTTCTGGAACCGGGTGTCGAACCGGCGATACTCAGCGGTAAATACTGAGTCCAATGACTTGCCAAGAAAGTGTCCTGAAGGGGACAAGTTGGAGAATTTTGAATGCGATTTAAACTTCGAGGAGATCGATTTTAATGAGAAAAAAGATGCTATTATCAATAAGTTGTTTGAAAAAAGGAGGAAAGGGCAAATAGCTAGACAGCCGAAATGTAAGTTATTTTTTTATATATCAATTTTATTTTTTTATTTATCATACTGGTGTAAAAAAATATGTATAAGTTAAAAAATACATATACAAGTGAATATTGATTTTTTTAACCGCATTTAATAATGATAATAGTAGGTACGTTTAAATTGGTTTTAAAAATTGTTTATAAATTTAGGTAAAAACCATTAATTAATATGGGGTTCACTAAAAATATATTCCCAAAATAAGATAAAATGAAAATGACATATTAAGCGTAATCAAAAATATATTAAAATGTATAATCACAGATATATTTTATGATTTTAATTTTTCATTTAATATTATAAGATATTATCAATGTGGTATATTCATTTTAATCAATAATCAAAATATTATACGTCTATAAATAAAATTTAAATAACGGTTTTTTTCGCAAATTTGAATAAAGTATTAATCTTAAACAAAACATGATAAAATTAACATTTCATATCCATTTATGTATTATTATAGTTAAGTAAAAAAACTAATTTACAATCGCAAAAAAAATTTTTAGCATATTTTTTATTTAGGATAAGATACTACTAAAGAAAAAAATATCTTTACGTGGATCTGTAAGACAGTTGCACTTCACTGGTCAAGCGCGGTTCTAAACAAAACATTGGTGGTCCATAGAAGCCCAAAATAAAGAGAAGAAAGAAAAAAGTTTAATTATTGGCCATAATAAAAACCAATACAAAACAAACAATTAGCAAATACAGTGGACCCCCGGTAATCGGCCCCTGTCTAATCCGGCACCCCTTGTAATCCGACATGGTCTCACGTTTCAACAATGTTAAAAAAAACTATGATGAATATTTTTATGCATTGATTGATTCATAATTTTTGATTATTTTAGTATGTACATTTGTTTGTACACAATTATTTCCTAATGTAAAGTTGTGCATATTTTTTAATATAATTAATGAAGTTAATTTTATGATGAAACAAATAGAATTTTATCATTGGATCTGTAATTTGTCGGATTACAAGGTACTTTTTTGTTAAAACATCCGGAATATAGAGGGTCTAAGGCAGAGTACTCTATAATCCGACAAATTTGATAGTCCGACACTGCCCTGCAAAACGTTTGTCGGATTACCGGGAGTCTACTGTATAATTTACACAGCCAACAATAATCCCTTAATTTAGCTGTATGCTGCAACTCCGCTTGCACGGAATTGCAGCGCTGGTTTACGATGAAGGGACCAAGTGACAAACGGACGATAAGAAGGCATACAAGTAATTTTAAACAAGCATTTTAATAAAAAGGAATTACGAGCAACAGCTGCTATATTATACCATCATCGTCAGCCCATAAATGTCCCACAACTGGGCATAAACTTCCTCTACAACTATTTATGAAGATTTAGGTCTTAGTCCACGAAGTTGATCTAGTGCTTGTTAGCAGATTCTTCTTCTTCTTCATCAACCCATATACGCCCACTGCTGAGCACGGGTCTCCTCTACCATTGAGAGGGTATTAGACCATAGTCCACCACGCTGGCCTAGTGCGGGTTGGCGGACTACACACCTAAGAAATTCCTAAGAACTTTTAGGGGTGCAGGTTTTATCACGATGTTTTTCCTTCACCGGCAAAGCAAGTGACAATTCAATGTGAATACACACATAACTTCGAAAAGTTAGAGGTGTGTGCCTGGGGTTCGAACCCGCGACCGCCGAGATTACTAAAGAAATTTCTTCATATATCATTTTATATTATTCCTGTACTTCCACAGAAGCCCAAAAGCGTTACACGTTAATTTTATAATGTCTAGTTTATAGTTTATTGTGGGCTCGGGGTATCATTAGAGTTCAATTTAAGATTTAAAGCTCAAAGATTGGTATTTGAAAATTTTATAAGGTGTGATTTGGGCTTTTATAAAAGTACCGCCACTACCTATAAGCCACAACTTATTACAGTAACAGACTGCTTCGTGGTCTCGCGGTACAAGCATGTGCCGTGCGATCTAGAGGTCCTGGAGTCGATTCCCGGGTCGGGCAAATAGTTATAAGGTTTTTCCATTAGAAATTCTCAGTAGCAGCACGTCTGGAAATGAGCCCGAAAACGGCAATAACCTTGCCCCCTACGTGGGACTGATACCTGGCGAAATGTGGGTGTAAAAATGCGCCTCTGCCTACCCCATCGGGGAATATAGGCGTGAGGTTGTATTACAGTAAATGTTAAATCAGTGACGTCGAAGGGTCGTCCGAACCAATTATGATAATTGATAACGGAAATAATAAGCTATGACGTGCGTTTATACGGAATAAAGTAGTTCGTACGAGTATTTATAAAGAACTGGTTTTTAAGCCTTGTTGTGAGGAAATTATTTTAGGGTTTTGTCGTCACTCTAGTAGATTCATATGTAATATGATTACGGAATAATGGCATTTGTTTTAACCATGTGCTCGTGTTTATTATTACGTATAATGAATTCTTATAGGTCTTTAGTCCTTATAGGTCACTGCTAGACACAGGCCCCTTCTACAAATTCAATACAATAAAATATACTAATTGAATGACCTATCGCTTGCTTTGACGGTGAAGGAAAACATCGTGATCAAACCTTAGCCCACCACGCTGGCCTAGTGCGGGTTGGCGGACTATACACCTTTTTTTTTTTGTTATCGAGGGGAAAGCTGTTTATGGCTCTACTTCCCGCTAGCCCGGGGGCGGTGGGGGGCGGGAAGCGTATGTCGGGGTCACCGGTCTTCCAGCCCGGCGCGCGGCGACGTCAGGTCCGCGCAGGTGTTAGTGCCGGGCTGGGTCCCTAACAAAATCCCTAAACCGGCATACCGACCAAAACCCCCCGGTGGCCATCTCCGCGCCGAGTGGGGCGACGACGGAACGTGAGCGAGAAGCGCCCACCGTTATACCGCAGTCGCCCGGTGCGCCTCCGGAACGTAAACGTCCCGGCCTTCACGAATTTGAAGGGGGCGCAGTTGCACCCCCACTATCTTCATTTGGGCGCCCTGGTTGTGAATGGGCGCCCGCGACGTACACGGGCCACAGTGCCGCCGCCCCGCTCGGGGTCACTTTCAGTGAGGACGCGCCGCCCCCGCAGCGCGCCCAGCGACCCCAAGGGCCCCTTTAAGTCGCCTTTTACGACAGGCAGGGGATACCGTGGTGGGATTCTTACGCCCCCTTGCCACGGGGCAGGGCGGACTATACACCTAAGAAATTCCTAAGAACTCTTAGGTGTGCAGGTTTCGTCACGATGATTTAACCTAAAGTAGTCTGATACTTTTAGATTGATTTGAATAATTAATTATTTTTACTACTTTTCTTGTCTAACATTCGTCATTTGCATAATGCATCGATTTTTATGCACATTTTGTGTTATGTTGCATAATGTCTTCAGTCGTTAAATATTAAAAAAACAAGTTTGTTCATTTCTGGCAGACATACATTATATTTACATACTCATACCTTTTATATTAGATAGAGTCAAAATAATCACTATTCCCGCTTCGAAACATGTTATTGCTGTGAAGAAGAAACGGCAAGAAACTCCGTAAATAATATAAAATGACTATATAGATGGTACATAGATACAGTATATAGATACAGGGTGTATTTAGACCTTGATCCGAATAATAACTAAGCTAATCCGTAATAGCTAAGGTAATCGATTACAAACCCATTGGCGATAAGAAAAATCCCGAAACAAAATAAAAATTTTGACGTTTTTATTACAACTATCGGTATAAAAAGTACGTAGTTTGAATGGAAAACGTCAAAATTTTATTTTTTGTCGGAATTTCCTATAACACCAGGAGGTTTGTAATGACCTTAAATATTACCTGCCTCAGTTTCCGATCACGGTCTGAATACACCCTGTAGATATAAATCTATAGTAATATACTAGTATCCCATCCTAGATTTTCATGGGTTAGTGTTTCTTACAATAGTCTCTTATTAAAACAAAATACAGCGCCATCTCTTAGAATTTCATGGAACTATGATAATTGTAATTCTTTGAATCGCATAGGTGTTTTATTTATTTTATTTATTTTATTTATTTTATTTATTTTATTTATTTTATTTATTTTATTTATTTTATTTATTTTATTTATTTTATTTATTTTATTTATTTTATTTATTTTATTAATTTATTTATGTTATTTATTTTATTTATATGTATGTGCGTTACACGTTAATTGTGTAATGTCTAGTTTATAGTTTATTGTGGGCTCAGGGTATTCTCGTTTATATGTCAAATTGCATTGTTCAATAAAGAATAAAAGATTATTATTCAGAATTTTGTCAGATAGCCTATACTTTAGGGCTTCTATAGAAGTACCGTCACTAACGCAAATATCCAAACAAATAATTCAATGCTAGTATCTAGGATAACAGTAACTTTATCTACAGACTTCACGGTTAGTTCTTAAGGGGGTCGGCAGTCAAGTATGCTATATTAGTAGCGCAGTGGTTGAGACTTTCTATGAACGTGAAGACGTGGGTTCAAATTTAGCAAAAATATTATTTTTGCTTTTTTTTAAATTATATATCGTAGTTTAGGCCTCCCCAAGTAAGCGCCAACCATCCCGGTCCTGAGTGGCCCTCATCCATCCACTACCCGCCACCTTTCTCAAGTCGTCGGTCCATCGTGCTGCAGGACGTCCTAACTTAACGTGCTTACTTGGGGAGGCCTACGTTCAGCAGTGGACGGCAATAGGCTGAGTATATATATATATCGTAGTTTTCGAATGATATAAGACTTGTACAAAACAATATTTTTAGCAATTTACAAATTAATACAAAAAATTTAATCCTATACCTACTTGCCTCATCTCATATCTGCGTCACCCTAAAATAATAAACAGCTAACAGGTATGATTCGCAAAAAATAATTAAAATGACTAAATTTCCCTACCCGGTAAATGAACCTCGGACTAACGCCGCATAAGTCCACTCTAATAATATTTTATGAACAATATCATGCTTACCTTGCATTCACGAGTACAATTCAAAGAAAAATAAATATATAGACATCATCAAAATTTTTGCTGATTCATTACTTGACATGTACTAATCAAAGGTTTTATTTGTAAATACTTTCACGCTTGTACACCGATGGGTAGACAATATATCATATTTTATTTATTTAGTTCAACCACATTACATATACAGGATGTATTCAAACCGCGATCGGAAACTAAGGCAGGTAATAGCTAGGGTGATCAAAAACCCATTAGCTTTAAAGAAAATCTCGACAAAAAATAAAAATTTTGAAGTTTTCCATACAACCATCGGTGTTAAATGTAGTGGACTAAATTCTTCCAAAACAATACAATCTATATCTATACTAATATTATAAAGAGGTAAGGTTTGTGAGTTTGTATGTTTGTATGTTTGTAAGTTTGTATGTTTGTATGTTTGTATGTTTGTGACGTTGTAGAAAGTAAACTTGCGATCTACTGAACCGATTTTGAAAATTCTTTTACCAATAGGAAGCTACGTTCTTTGTGAGTGTCATAGGCTATATATTAGTCCGAAAAATGATAAGACTTTTTTGTTGTAGCAGGATTTGCGAAGTAAGTCGGAGAAAAAACGGGCGAACGAAACCGTTTTTTGCAAACGCTGCCTTACCCATGGGAGATATATAGTTGAGTCCTAGAGAAAAGTTGTAGAGCTTGATAATATCTACAAAAAAGTCCGCGGTAGCATATGTCTAACTTTTAGGTTTGATTCACTATAACCTCTTTTATGCTAACTAAATTTGTTATAAAATAAAGCATTGTTTGTGAAGGTATTTTTATAAAGATTATATTAATCCTTATCCAAATAAATGCGTTATTCAGTATAAGTAATTAATTTAAAAGAAATTTGCCCTTTACATCATTTAATTTCGATGAGTATCTTAGAAGATATCGCAGTTTCAAAATAATCATCAAGCGCGCAATAATTAATGTACAAGGCGCCGACCGGCGCGTTACGGTATCATGTTTAAATAATTTTACTGATTTGTATGATTTTTGGTATGGGCATAAATAGGACTTTAAGGAGTAAAATAGACTATAACTTATTTTCTTTCTGAACTTAACCCTGTAGTCTACGCGGACGAAGTCGCGGGCAACAGCTAGTATGATATACTTTGACAGCCGCGTAGCGCAGTTGGCTAGACACCAGCTTGCGAAACGAGCGGCCGCGGGTTCAATCCCCACACCTATCACACCAACATCGCGTAATTTTGCCAACTTTACAGGAGACGAAAAGAACTGTGCGGTGTTGAGACCAACCGACGTGCGCGCTGCCACTACTTTTCGAATTACGGCTGCTGCTAGGCTGAAACCTATATCTAGTGACCTATGGTTCGACGCGCAATGAGTAGCTCTACCCAATGACATTAAAACGTAGAAACCACCAATTTTCGACTTGAGCGATGTTGTTAGCTAAGGGACGGTATGTGTGTGATATGGATGTGACTGTTGGGTGTATTTATTTATTATTGTGTCTACCAATATCCTGGTAACCTCGAATTAAGTAACAAATACCTGTTGCAGATTTATACCAGTAATTATCACTGTTTATGGCTAAAGATAATGATTGCGACCTGAATTATGGCCTCGTAAACTATATTACTATGACATAGTATGTTAAATTCAACGTCTATAGTAATCAGGTAATAAATAGCACGAGGACTTTTATAAAAATCTAGCGATTAGATATAATTAAAAAAACTAGCCTATGATTTTTCCTGAGAAATTTTATGGCCATGCCAAAATTCATCCAAATCGGTTAAGCAGTTTTTGAGTTATACATCACAAAGAATTTTACAATTAAATCATTATGTTACAACAACTTAACAGTGGCTGTACTTCTATAGAAACCCTAAAGCCTAGTTTAACTTTCAAAATTCCAAATATATTTTTCAATCAAATGTTTCCTTTAAATAATTTTACAACCATATATTAGTAGCGTCACTTCCATAGCCAAAAATCTTTAAGATTGAAATGCTTATTTAACAAAATTAATTTGAATATAAATGAGAGTATCCTGAGCCCACAATAAACTATAAACTAGACATTACACAATTAACGTGTAACGGTTTTGGACTTCTATAGAAGTATTACCACCGTCTAGTAAAGCCGTTCCTTGAGAAAATTGAAATAGAATTTTCACATTATTACTCGATGACATTTCGCTTTTTGTTAGTGAAAGAATTTTTAAAATCTATTGAATAGTTTAAGGATTAAAGGGTGACATACAAACTCACTTATATAATGATAATTTCTTTCTATAATAAATTATTTCGTGCTAACTCTCGACGTCACAGATTGGTAGTCTCCACCGGGACTCAAACCTTTAGCCTCGCAAGTGTCTCTGCCGTATTATAAAGTGATAGTTTCCAGATTTGAGCGCGAGTTGAAGAAACGCATAAAACCTCTGACTTTTCGAAGTTATGTGATATGTTCACAATGAATTTACTGTTCGGAAACCTGCACACCTAGAAATTCCTTAGGAATTCCTTAGGTGTGTAGGTGTATTGCATGTTGTGATCTCCTCTAATTGAAGAAACACAATGTTTAAACTGCAACGGTACAATAACAAAGCTTGTAAAGTATATTCTTTGTTGGAGGTCCTAATAAATAAAAATAAAATAGTCCGTCAACCCGCATTGGGCCAGCGTGACTGATGACTAAACCCTCTTAGCTGTAAGGTCCAGCAGTGGGATATACAGGGTGTATTTAGACCGTGATCGAACACTGAGGCAGGTAATAGCGAGGGTGATCACAAACCCAGTGGTGATATTAAAAATCGCGACAAAGAATAAAAAATTTGACGTTTTCCATACAACCATTGGTGTTAAAAGTATGTGGTTTGTATGGAAAACCTCAAAAATTTTATTGTTTGTCGGGATTTTCTTTAATGACAGGGGGTTTGTAATCACTATCGCTATTACCTGCCTCAGTTTTCGATCACGGTCTAAATACACCCTGTATATGGGCCAATGATAATGATGGTTATAAATCTGTGAAATAATTTGCAAGTCGAAGTTGTCTTTATCTATTATCATGGGGCAAACACCAGATATAACCTAATATTACCTATTATTACATATATATATATACATATATTTCCGATTTTCTACGTCCAAATATTAACATATATTTTCAAATTATTCATACAAACAGTATTACATGATACTGACAAGAAACGATGCAAGATATTAAATTAAGTGTAAATTTTTTACGTCAACATTGAAAATTCATTTCGAATTATTCATGTATAGGTCACAATGTTATATTTAATAACGTCATTTTGAGACTGATAAAAACGCGAAACGAATGTCAAATAGAGGATAAATGATTGTGCTTAATGCATTTTGATGCCACCAGCTGAAAAAGATTAGAAGAGAAATAGTCAGTATTTAGCATTTGGACGAGTGTCGCCGCTTGTCTGTCACCTGTTCATTCTACGATCACACGAACAATGATAATTTCGAACTAAAAATGAAGGGCTGCTTTTGTCACACATTTATAAGTGTTGATATGAAGTGGCGACAGGTCTCAGCCACAATATGTGACCCTAGAATGCCCCTCAAATTGAAGGGCCAAATATACAAGTCCATCATAAGACCTGTCGTCATGTATGGATCAGAGTGTTGGGCTACGAAGAAGACGGACGAAAGGCGACTGCATGCAGCAGAAATGCGAATGTTGCGATGGATGTGTGGGGTGACACGAATGGACAGAGTGAGGAATGACTATGTTAGAGGAAGTTTGAAAGTAGCTCCGGTGATAGATAAGTTGAAAGGAAACCGTCTGTCGTGGTATGGTCATATTATGAGGAGGGATGAAACGTATGTTGGAAAAAAAGTGATGAGTATGAATGTCGAAGGATGGGCTAGCAGAGGAAGGCCAAAGAAAAGATGGATGGAATGCGTGAGAGGTGATATGAAAGAGAAAGGGGTGACTGAAGACATGACGGCTGACAGAGATATTTGGAAGGAAAAAACATGCTGCGCCGACCCCCAATAGACTTGGGAAAAGGGCAAGTGGATGATGATTTATAAGTGTTGATATTACTCGCAACTGGAATTACTAAGAAGCGTGTGTGTCAAACATATGACAGTGTAATCGTAGGTTCGGCACGCTCGGCATGTGAACATTTCTTTTTAGGGACTTTTATTTTACAATATTTTATATTATGAATAGTTACCTTATATAATTACGATAGAAAAAGATAAATAACTCTTCTAAACTAATAATTTTGTACATTTTAATACAATCCTCATTATAAGGCCTTGGTAATATGCTTTGAAATGATTGAAATCAATTGGTTCTATCTATAGTTGTATGGAAATCGTAT
This sequence comes from Cephonodes hylas, assembly GCA_030295005.1. Lineage (NCBI taxonomy): Eukaryota > Metazoa > Arthropoda > Insecta > Lepidoptera > Sphingidae > Cephonodes > Cephonodes hylas. The sequence goes on along the minus strand of AP025387.1, from coordinate 3,076,455 downwards.
TTATTTCGAGATTTTTTTAATGCTAATAGGTTTGTAGTGTACCACTACAATAAATAAGAACAGAACTCCTTAGTGATAGCACTTTAGAACCTGCTCAAATTGAAGTGAAAAAAAAACTTTTGTGACAAAAAAAATTGTTACGGAATCTGTTTTTTAAATTTTAAGTATTGTCATTTGAGTTGGTTTCTGAGGGAATGAAGGCTATTTTTCGCCGAACAATAAAATTTTTCTTCCACTTTTTCTAAACACTTTACTCTACCCTCTTTACTTATTTTTCCTGATCTATTATCCATCCAAAGGTTGTCTGTAAGATATTGCCTAGAACGATAAGACCGCCTCTTGTTTCGTGTTATTTTTATATTTCGTTCTTCTTTTATTTGGTAACAAGGAAGTGTTAATAAATAAATAAAATCTAATAAAATCAACCGGGTTCGTTTATATCCACACACACTCCCACAGGTTTGAAATTACCATAGCTAGTGCCTGCCTTCGTTTACAATTACGGTCTGAATATTTGTATATTTTAAATCGATAAGTGTTTAGATAAGCAAAACGACCAAAATTTGTCATCGTGATTAACTAGACTTCTTGTTTAATTGTTACTATACATATATATGAACACCTGAATATATATTAACATATACATTTGACGTAGGTTTCATTCTATATGTTTTCAGTGGTTAGGGTCTAAAACTAGGCCATATTTTTAATGAATTACAATTTTTTTTAAACTAATGAAAGAATTTAGGTTTAAGCGGGAATCGAATCTAGGACTTCTAGATCGCACGGCATATGATTGTGCACTATATAACTTTAGGAAATTTTCCTTTTCGAGAATCAAACCTTAGGCTCTCGGTCGCATCCACTATAGAGAAAAAAGTCAATACATAGTTATTAAAATCGTATCATCATCATCTTCATCAGCCCATATACGTCTCACTGCTGGGCACGGGTCTCCTCTACCATTGAGAGGGTTTAGGCCATAGTCCACCACGCTGGCCTAGTGCGGGTTGGCGGACTACACACCTTAGAAATTACTACACACTTTTAGGTGTGCAGGTTTCCTCACGATGTTTTCCTTCACCGTTAAAGCTAGTGCTAAATCATTATGAATACACACATAATAACAAAAATCAAAGGTTCGCCTGAAATCATAATTATTATGGTGTTATTTATATATTTGATCAACTGAATAAATATATCGGAGTATTTTGGTGTCCGTACAAATATTTAACACTTTTGGTACGATTAATATTTGTTACTATACATATACCACTAATGTAATTATAATAACTAGTGATAGCTTCGAGGATAAAACGCGCGGTCGCGGGTTCGAACCCCAGGCACACACCTCTGACTTTTCGAAGTTGTTTATTCAAAATCAATTATCGAGTACCATAGAAGTATCACTGACATATCGTCAATTTCTTTGTCCTCAAACAATGCGTTTTCAGCTTGTTTAAACCTATCTAATGTCTATCATTACATGACTCATAAACACATTTTACCGGTTTTAACGACGTACCGACGTTATAACCGGCGACAATTAACTTTGATGACAATTTGTACCGTTTTTTTTATAAGCGGTCATTCAAGTTATACAGGGTGTATTTAGACCGTGATCGAAAACTGAGGTAGGTAATAGCAATAGTGATTACAAACCCCCTGGCATTAAAGAAAATCCCGACAAAAAATAAAATTTTTGAGGGTTTCCATACAAATCACATAGTTTTAACACCGATGGTTGTATGGAAAACGTCAAAATTTTTATTCTTTGTCAGGATTTTTAATATCGCCACTGGGTTTGTGATCACCCTCGCTATTACCTGCCTCAGTTTTCGATCACGGTCTAAATACACCCTGTATATGTAGGTTTGTTATATATACTAGCTGTCCCGGCAGACGTCGTCCTGCCCGGAAAAGATTTAATATGCCGACAGCAGCGCCACCTACCGGGTCCAATTGTGTTTTGAAATCATCCAGGGACCCGTTGGAATATGCATAGAATCTATGTACCCATTTCACTCCCTCTATTTACATTGGAATGACAGTGGCGCCACCTGTCCATAATTGGTCGTACCAACTCAAAAACCTTCTTTGGCTCATGCACAACAACTTTGCTAAAGATCATCATATGATCAAATGCATAGTTTACGATTCTATAAGAGGTAAACGGGCTTCCTCTACCATTGAGAGGGTTTAGGCCATAGTCCACCATGCTGGCCTAGTGCGGGTTGGTGGACTACACACCTAAGAAATTCCTAAGCACTTTTAGGTGTGCAAGTTTCCTTTTTCAATCCTCGTTTTGGATTCAAATCCACAGCAAACATGCGAAACTAATTTATCATGCAAATTAAATAACTATCGAAACACGGTTAAATTCGAAAGGTTTGAAGTCGTAAATACATATATGACAGGTTGTTAAAATGTCTTAATTTTTTTGCAAGTTTTTTTTCAATAGAATAAAATTGAGACTTGTTAAAAGAAAAAACATATTGAAAGTATGCCTAATGTATTCAATAACAATTCTCACTTACTTTTTACTTACTTAGGAAAACCTGCACACCTAAAAGTTCTCAAGAATTTCTTAGGTGTGTCGGCAAAGCGCACTAGGCCAGCGTGGTGGACTAGGGCCTAAACACTCTCAGTTGTAGAGAAGGCCCGTGGCTGGCAGTGGGTGGTGATGATGATAATTATTATGATGATCATCCTCTATGGGGCAGTTGGATAGGCAACAGCTTATGAAACGAGAGGCCGCGCCGATCCCAGAGACAAAGATCCACAAATATTTGTTTCTTTGGTTGCTTCTGAGAGAAAAGTCTCACATAGTTAGTGATACACGAGACACAAGACTCGTATCGTACGTAAAAAAAAACAAGAAAAATATCATACACTATAATATTTCACGTGGAAAAACATCAATTAGAATTAATCGACGAAAAACAAAAAACTACATAATATTAAAATAATTTTATGGCATAATCAAATTTTTTGGAGGTCATACCTTAACAATCATTTTTTTAAAGGTATTTGACACTTGTATGATTTTAACTGAAATATTCGGTATAGCACAAAGATAGATTCTTAAAATTTCAGTGTATTTTGCTTTCCAAAATATTTTTGGTAGCTTTCTCTTATTACAAACACAACAAAATACAAATCTTTATTTTAAGCCCAGTCTCTTTATATAGGGCCTTCTCTACCATTAAGATGGTTTAGGCCTTAGTCCACCACGCTGGCCTAGATTGTCGAACGCACACCTAAGAATTCCTAACAACTTTTAGGTGTGTAGGTTTCCTAACCATATTTTCCTTCACCGTTAAAGTACTTGATATTTAATTTCGAATACAGTAATAACTTCGAAAAGTCAAAGGTGTGTGCCCGAGGTTTGAACCCGCGACCCTTTCTCATCCTACTTAAGCCTGAAGGCCATCACTACTTACTGATTAACGATTGTACAATGTTCTGAGCCCACACTAAATATAAATTCAACCAACAGTCACACACATAGTGCTGACCCCACACTAGGATACAAGTCCTGTGTCGTGGGTATCAGAAACTACGAGAGAATTTTACTTCCTACAGTCTTCTTTGGTATAAATGTCATATAAAAATCTTTAGTGACGTATTCCTTCTAGATATTTCTATAAGCATACTGTTCTTGTAATAAAGCGTCATAATATAATTAGTCTAGTCGAGTCTGTGCCCATTGTTATACGATAATTTTTGTTGTATATAAATACACCCAACAGTCACATACATAATTGCGTCTTGTTTCAATAATTGTAATTCTTTCTTTTTTATGTGAGGGTAAAACCTCATAGCTCAATGTTTTGTCACCCGCTTTGCTGTGGAGGGAAGTGGACAAGTCTTTGTTTTCCAACTCCTCCTTTATAATGTCTTTCTGATTAAATTCGTTGCGGGATTAAGTCAATTTAGATCCCCTTAGATTCGCTGAGCTTCACTCGTCGTCAATACTGTGCGTGCAGTTGATCCTGGAGCACACGAGGTACAGTGGCGGGTGTGGTGGGATAGGGCACAAAATAATTGATAAATTTTGTAAGCAAGTTCAAGGTTATATGTGTAAATGCAATAAATGATCACTTGTTTTACCGACGAAGGAAAACATCATGATGAAACCTTCCCACTTAAAAGTTCTTAGGAATTTCTTAGCTGTGTAGTCCGCCAACCCGCACTAGGTCAGCGTGGGCTAAGACCTAAACCCTCTCAATGTTAGAGATCCTTACCCAGCAGTGGGACGTATGTGGGCTGATGATGATAAAATAAAACTAGATATAACAGTGGAAACAGTCCCGAGCAAGGCTCTTTGTGATGGCAATGTCATAACATTCGTTTATGTAATATTAATTCGAGTCGTGTTATGATATCTGGATTTACTGTTATTTTGCTTTTAATAATGCTTTGTGAATTCCAAGCATTTTATTTATTTGTTGTGTACATGAATTTCTTACAGCGTATATGGTTAAATATAACAAAAAAATAACTAAATGCAATAACTATTTAATATAAGAATGTGCGATTTCGAGGTAACGGGTTCGAGTACCGGGTCGGAAAATTGTTAATTGATTTTTCCATAGGTTAATTTTTAATAGCAGCACGGAATCAGGAAATGTGCCTGATAAAGCTAATAAGCTCGCCCCTTATTACGTAGGATAGAAGCCCAAAATCTGACCTTACGAAATGTCAAATAAAAGTGATAAATATTTAAATCCTTATTTAACAAAGCAATTTGACATATAAATGAGAATATCCTGAGTCCACAATAAACTATAAACTAGACATTACACAATTAACGTGTAACGCTTTTGGACTCCAGTACCGACGCTGGGTGTAGTATAGGTGCAGATTTGCACCTTTTTTAGGAAATACAGGCGCAAGGTGATTAAGCAGTCAAAGATTTTTAAAATATTTTTAGATTTAATCAAATTTAACCTTCAATATCTAAATGCCAAAATGCAATTATGCAATAGGATATATCGAATGGATTAATAATAGTCGGATGTAATATTATAGATGGAATTTCATGGTTTTGTGCATGGTCCATCTATAATAATAACGGAGGGCAAAAATAACTTGATCGAAAACTAAAACAAGTTATAGTTAAGATGATTACAAACACATTGAAAATAATTGTACCTATTGTCACCAAAATCCAAAGTGTATACAAAATTTCAGATTAATCGGTTGACAGGAAGAGGGTGAAATTTGAATTACTAAATTTGGCCCAAGAATAAATAATAAAACAAACGGGGTGAGCTAAATAAAACCGTTTATAAAAATAAAAAACATCCCGGCAATAAATTAAAGATTGACGTTTTTTGACAGCCCCGTGGCGCAGTTGGCTAGACACCAGCTTGCGAACCGAGCGGCCGCGGGTTCGATCCCCGCACCGAGACAAATGTTTGTGTGATCCACAAATATTTGTTTCGGGTCTGGGTGTTTGTGAGACCAGAAAGTCTCTCGTAGTTTCTGATACAACACAAGACTTATATCTTAACGTGGGGTTAGGACTATATGTGTGACTGTTGGGTGTATTTATTTAATAAGTATATCCAATTAATACCTATACTTGTTAGTATAAGGTTAAAAATTTGATTTCGTCAGGATTTTTTACTGCCATTGGATCCGTAATCACCGTAGCTATTACCTGCCTTGGTTTTCGATCACGGTCTGAATACACCCTGTATATTAAGGTATTTATTATGTAAACATAACAAGATGTCTTATTTATAATTATTCTCTAATTGTCTAAGCATAATACAACAATTACTGTAAAAAGTTTTATAGAGCCAATTATTATAACTACAGGTTACATTTAATTAAAAAGGCTATGGTGTGGTAGTTAACCCGGAAAATTGCTTATTAATGAGTCCAAGATTCGAATATAATATTATCCTGTATGCTTTTGGACTTAGTAAATATAATAGTAGTATTTAGACCGTAATCGAAAAAACTGAGGCAGGTAATAGCGAGGGTAATCACAAAGCCAGTGGCGATATTAAAAAAAAAAAAAAAAAAAAATCCCGACAAAAATATAAAATTTTGTCGTTTTCCATACAACCATCGGTGTTAAAAGTATGTGGTTTGTATGGAAAACTTCAAAAATTATATTTTTTTTTTTTTTTTTTTTTTTTTTTTTTTTTTTTTTTGTCGGGATTTTCTTTAATGCCAGGGGGTTTGTAATCACTATCGCTATTACCTGCCTCAGTTTTCGATCACGGTCTGAATACACCCTGTATATTATATACTTCTATTGTTTTATTTACTAAGTCCAAAATTACACGTTAATTGTGTAATGTCTAGTTTATAGTTTATTGTGGGCTCAGGATGTTCTCATTTATATGTCACTTTGCTTTTGTTAAGCTTGAAATTTAAATTAAATTAAATTTCCAAGAACTTTTAGGTGTGCAGGTTTCATCACGAGGTTTTCCTTCACCGTTAAAGCAAGTGATAATTTATTATGAATTCACAAATAACTTGTAAAATTCAGAGATTTGAGCCCGCGACCGCGGAGATTCTCGACCGTGCGCCTAGACCTCGAGGGTGTCACTGCTTGAGGAATAGTGTAAGGTGAAATTATTGAAAGTCGATGAACAAAATTGAGAATGGGATGCTAAAATAGCCTGGCGGCTAAAGGATGAATGTTAGCTGAATTACGCAAGCGATGTATTTTGTAGAAGTGAGTGGTGAAGTCGGTCGAGGACGTCCTAGGCGCACCGATAAGCATCTTATAGGTGAATTATTGAACAAAGGTAATATTATATTATAATATGGATAAGCTAGGTAAGTCCTGTCATGAAAAAATGAAAGGAAACCATTGACTGTTGACTGACTGACTTTGCATGGACATGTTATGAGAAACAATGCATCATATGAGGTCTATAGAATCAAAACCAGCTAAACGCCAGTTGGAATCAAAGACAGTTAAATACAAATTTATTCAGTCTGTACTCAAATATTGTGGTATTTTTATAATTTAAAATTCTGATTTTTAGTGGTTTTCACATTCTTTATAAATCTCTTTTAAAATATAAAATATCATAGCCACCTAAACAAAGTTATCGATTTTTGTAGATTACTGAATATTTGACTCACTTGGATTTAGCTGCCTTTGATTTTATAGGCCTCATATGTAGGAAAAATGTGATGAATATGAAAGTTGAAGGATGGGCGAGCTAGGAAGGCCAAAGTGAAGATAGATAGAGTGCGTGAATAAAGATAATGATAAAAGAAAAATACACCCAACAGTCACATATATGCTCTGAGTTCACATTAGGTTACGAGTCCTGTGTCGTGGGTATCAGACACTACGAGAGACTTTTTCGGTCTCACAAACACCCAGACCCGAAACAAATATTTGTGTATCACACAAACATTTGCTTCAGTGCAGGTATCGAACCCGCGGCCTCTCGTTTCGTAAGCTGGTATCTAGCTAACTGCGCCACGAGGCTATCGCCAAGGGGTGAAGAAGACATGACGGGTGATAGGGATGTGTGAAAGGATAAAAACATGCTGCGCCGACTTCAAATAATATTGGGAACAGAGCAAGGAATGATTATGAATATGGATGAGAGCTGCTCAACACCGAGATGGTTGGCGCTTTCTTGGGGAGGCCTACGTTTAGCAGTGGATGGCGATAAGCTGAGTATATAATGGTCTTCAAAACCGACGTGCATGCATGAAGGGGATAATGTCAGTGGAGGAGGCGAAAGAAATTGTTTGTACCGTGGCATTTGGCGCTATAGTCTCTGCCTACCCTAACGGGAGACAGGCGTGATTTTATGTGTGTAATTGCTAATTGGATGATTTTCTATAACCTCTGCTTACGCTTTTTAATAGGTTGCGTGAATATAAATAATGCAATTAGAGGGTATAAAATCTAATTATTCTTAGAAATTAATTCCATAATTACTCCCATTGTTTTACATTTAGTTTTGAGAAAAAGTATAATTATTTATATTATACCGTTGTTATGAATGTATGAATTACTGGGTCTGAAGGTCTGTTTAATTGATATACTTATATCATCATCATCATCATCAGGCCATGAAATACGACCTTTATTCACCACGCTGACCTAGGGCGGGTTAACGGACATCACATCTAAGAATTCCTTCTCTGTTGAAATATTTTATGAAGAATTTACCTCTCTGTCCAGGCAGTTTCGAGAATCGAACCAACGACCTTTGTTATGGTCAATTTGGATTTATATTAAGCTTAGGTACCCAATAAGCTTTTCTAGGGCCCGATCTATCTCCAAAAGTAATAAAAATCGGTATAGCGGTTTAGGCGTCAAAGTGTAACAGACAGACATTCGCATTTAAATAAATACATAATACACCCAACAGTAACACACATAGTTCTGACCACACACAAAGATACGAGTCTTGTGTCGTAGGCATCAGAAACTACAAGAACTTTCGGTCTCACTAACACCCAGAATCAAATATTAGTGGATCATGCCAACATTTGTCTCGGGACGAGGATCGAACCTATGGCTTTTAGTTTCGCTAGAAGGTGTGTAGCCAACTACGCAATGAATGCTGTCACACTACAGAACATATTATAATATTAGTATGGACTAAAATGAAATATCGCTTACTAGACTACCTTTATCATTAAGGAACATGAAATAAACGGTAAAATAATTTACAGCTACTTTGACCTAGACATCTTTCTATTTTTTTACGAATGCTACATATTTAACCACAGAACAGTTAAATAAGACTAGAAAGGAAATGTTCACATGCCGAGCGTGCCGAACCTACGACTACACTATCATATGTTTGACACACACGCTTCTTAGTAATTCGGGTTGCGTGTAATATCAACACTTATAAATGTGTGACAACCAATAACCACTCTTCATTTTTGTTTGAAATTATCATTTTAGTAGGATGAACAGGTGACAGACAAGCGGCGACACTCGTCCACATACTAAATACTGACTATTTCTGATGACATTTATTAGCGACCGAAAGACCACATTTTTGACTATCGTGTATAGTTTTATTATGTTGGTTTCCAATATAAGCAATAATAGCCTCGAGGTTTAGTCGAGAATCCCGAGGGTTGCCGCTTCAAATCCCTCCGAATTTTTGAAGTTATGAGTGTATTCACAATGAATTATCACTTGCTTTAACGGTGGAGGAAAACATCGTTATCAAACCTACACACCTAAAAATTCTTAGGTGTGTAGTTCGCTATCCCGCACTAGGCCAGCGTGGTGGACTAAGGCCTAAACCCTATCAATGGTAGAGGAGGCCCGTGCTCAGCAGTGGGCGTATATGGGCGGATGATGTTGGTTTCCGAATCTGCCTATTGCATAATATAGGAAAAATAAGAAGGATATGCTCACAAAATATTCCCAATGATCGAGCATATTTTTTACCAAAAGGTTTTTAGTTAACTATAAGTAAAAACCACGTCCATTATTAACAAAAGTCTAATTACTACCATCGACTATGACGCCATTATAATATTTCGTAATAAAAAGCGTTCAATACAAGATGGATGGTGGGATTACCCACCAATTTATGTAGCCGTTACATTTGTGGAAACTTCCATAATATTAAACAAGCGATTCTAATTGCAGAACAAAAGCTGTTGCTTGCCACTCCGTACGCATTAGTTATTTTTCCCCGTGTTTTCGTTTTCCATTCCTGTTCCACTCGTATTGGTCGTAGCGTGATGAAATGCAGCCTATAGCCTTCCTCAATAAATTGACTATTTAACACTTAAATATTTTTTCAAATTGAAATAGTAGTTCCTGAGATTATCATGGCCAAACCAACACTTATGCTTTATAAACTAGTAAAGAGATCGAGCCCAGTGGCGTGCCATAGGAGAGGCCTATGTCCAACAGTGGACGAATAAAGGCTGATGATGATGAAAGATGCCGTTATCTTTTTCTTACACATTATCAAATTCAATTTTGGCACTCATAGGTTTAATCTATATAGCTTTATAATTAAAACGATCTGACTTGCAAAATCTGAAATTTTTTTAATATAAAATCGCCAATATTAAAAAATTATTGACAGTCCCGTGGCGCAGTTGGCTAGACACCAGCTTGCGGATAAAGAGGCGCTTCTATCCACCGAGACAAATGTTTGTGCGATCCACAAATATTTGTTTCATGTTGTTTGTAGGGGCGAAAATAAATTAACTTGTAATTCATTTTTGATTTTCTTAAGATGGGACAAATTTAGGATTTAAAAAAGAACATAATCATTCTCTTGCCCAGTTCCCAATGTTATTTGGCATAGGCGTAGTACGTTTCATCCTTCTAAACATTCAGTCAACCGTCATGTCTTCATTCACCCCTTTCTCTTTCATATCTTCTCTCACGCAATCCATCTCTTTTTTGGTCTTCCTCTGCTTGTCCATCCTTCAACTTTCATACTCATTACCTTTTTTACCAGCATATGCCACTTTATTCCACTTTAATTTTCCTCTTCTATTATCCATGCTAAGGTTGTCTTTAAGAAATTTGCTAGATAAGATAAGGCCGTTTCTTGTTTCCTTGTTTAATAGTTTAGTTTCTAAATAGTATCTATTTAAATAAAAATGAATGTTCGTATGTCTATATATGTACGTCTATTCTATAAAACCATAAACTATGCTTTTGATCATGTAAAGATCTTTAGCAAAGTTGTTGTGCATGAGCCAAAGAAGGTCTCTGAGTTAGTGCGACCTTGTCGACAGGTGGTGCCACTGTCATCCAAACTCCTCTTAAACGACTGGACCGATTAGGATGAAATTTTCTAAGTATATTCCAAAGGGTCCCTAGATGATTTCAAAACATAATTGGACCCGGTAGGTGGCGCTGCTGACGGCATATTAAAGCTTTTACGGGCAGGACGACGTCTGCCGGGACAGTTAGTTAAAATAAATGCTTTATCACTTCTCACACGAAAAAACATGAGATATTTTTAAAATGTGCCCGGATAAAACAGTGTTATTAAAATTATAAAAAGTCTGTATTAGAATAGTTCGTTATGATTCGATGCATTGACCTCGAATCTTAGGAATATTCCTACGCTTATAAATGGAAATACCCAAGACTTTGCGGTTTTTAAGAAATGTAATATCATAACAACTTATGGCGTCGAGGTTTAGTCGCGCGATCGAGAAACTCGGCAGTCGCAGGCTCTAACCCCAGGCATGCATAATTTATCCAAGCTATGCGTGTATTCACGATAAATTATCAATTGCTTTAACGGTGAAGAAAAACATCATGATGAAACCTGTACATTTAAAAGTTCTTGGGAATTTTTTAGGTGTGTAATCAATCAGCGTGGTAGTTTAAGGCATAAAGCCCTCTCAATGGTAGAGAAGGCCCGTGCCCATAAGAAACGTATATAGGCTGGCGATATTTATTAAATTAGCTGTGGGGCTGTTGTGTATAATAAAAAAATACACCCAACAGTTACGCACATAGTTCTGACCCCATTTTAACATACAAGTCTTTTGTCGTGGGTATCAGAAACTACGAAACACTTTTCGGTCTCACAAACACCCAGATCCGAAACAAATACGTGAATCACACAAATATTTGTCTCGGTCGAGCCCGCGGCCTCTCGTTTCGCAAGCTGGTGTCTAACCAACTGCGCCACGGGGCTATCAATTAAAATTAACCGCGGTTTTTTAACCCTTTTTATATAATTACAGACAATGGCGTGTTTTTGTTAGAATTACATTTGTTTTTACTTACATGCGTACATAAAAGAAACGCATGAAGAATTAATAACCTTATAGTTAACTGTATTTAGATTGCTATACCGCAAAAAATTTCAAACGATTTTTTTGTCGGCGCGGCGGAGTGACCGCAAAAGCTATTTTAAAACCATGGATTAGCATCATAGGTTTATGGTCGAAATAAATGATATTGGCTCATGCCAAAATCTCATGCTAGATCATTCTAGTTCAGTGGTACCCAAACTTATTTTGTGTAGTGCCCACTTTGAGAATAAATCATTTTTTAGCGCCCCCATTAAAACGCGCGAAACCACAAATGAAAATAAAAATAAATTATTTATTTAACCGTCATCGTAAAAAAAAAAACAAGAGCCACTCTGGACAGTTTTCACCACTATTACCCAAGATTCTTCTTAAAAAAAAAAACAAGAACTGCATAGTATGGTCATGTATATTGCGATCTAATACCGATTTTGGGCGCGTATCTACCGATTTTTGTCGCTCCTACCTAAATAAAATTACAAATTACCCCCCAGGCCTCTAGGCTCTACACAACGCCCCCATTTTCTTTCTGGGTCTCTTACCGCCCCCCTTGAGACCTCCAGCGCCCACAAGGGGGCGTTATCGCCCACTTTGGGAAACACTGATCTAGTTTGTCTTTGATATTATTGATTGGGTAAAATACAGGGTGTATTCAGACCGTGATCGGAAACTAAGGCAGGTAATACATAAGGTGATCACAAACCCTCTGACATTAAATAAAATCCTGACAGAAAATAAAAACTTTGCTGTTTTCCTACCTACATTTTATTAGAACCTTGATTATTAGAAATACTTCAAAAAGGATAGGAGAAGGGAAGGAAAAGAATTTTCTTTAGTGCCAGGGTTTCGTATTCGCCGTAGTTATTACCTGCGTTAGTTTCCGATCGCGGTCTGAATACACCCTGTATTTTTGATTTTAAATATAAACCGTTCCTATATTATAACGGGGTTCGAAAACTGTTATCACATTGTGCCATTACTAAATTCTCGAAATATGCTCCAATTAAAAATGCGTTTATTTTGCCTTTTCGAGCCTTTCTAAGCTTGCTGTTACTAAGAATTTTCAAATTGACAATGATACCTTAACGGGAATAGAAACCAGGATATCACGATGGCATGCTAATTTATTTATAACAAGGTGATCTTAGTTTAAATCTTTAGTAGGTAATCACCATGTTTCGAAATCTAAAATTCCAAAACAAAAACCGAAGTTCCATATAAATGTAAAAAAAAAATTTAATCTTAAACTGGTTAATCGTGTATTAATAATTCTAAAAAAAATTAGTCACGTTGGGAGACGTTAAATTATTTATAATTATCAACGATTTTTTTTCATAAGCATCACATGCCTCGATTTTTTGTCTGATGTCGAAGACTGATTACTATTAAATATATTAGATTATTATTAATCTTCCTTTATTACAACTTTTTTCTTATTTTTAAATATAAAATTTTATGACAAAAAAATACATTCAAACTTATTTACATATACCCCGTTTACGACCCAAGCCACTATATACAGGGTGTATTTAGACCGTGATCGAAAACTGAGGCACGTAATAGCGAGGGTGATCACAAACCCAGTGGCGATATTAAAAATCCCGGCTAAGAATAAAAATTTTGACGTTTTCCATACAACCATCGGTGTTAAAAGTATGCGGTTTGTATGGAAAACCTCAAAAATTTTATTTTTTGTCGGGATTTTCTTTCATGCCAGGGGGTTTGTAATCACTATCGCTATTACCTGCCTCACTTTTCGATCACGGTCTAAATACACCCTGTATATTATTTAAGTTTTTCAAATAGTACTTTATAGTTTAATAAATTATTAATAGTATAATATATTTTATTAGTCAATAGTGCAATAACCTATTAGCTACCAATAAGGCAGTGGCGGTACTTCCATAGAAGCCCGAAAGCCCGACTTGCCTTACATAGTTCCGAATAACGAACTTAACGATTGTTTATTTATAAAATAACGCTATAAACGTGAATGTGAGTACTAACCGGTAGGTATTTATTAGTCCTACGTACCAAAAAAAATATGCTGCTACTAAATAAAAATTTGGGCTTGCCTTAGTTTGACACCCTAGGCACGCCACTGCAATAAGGTAATATATATAACTCTTGTAATTTCAACTAAGTTCAACGATGAAGGCTTCCATTTCTATATAATTGATTGAGATTACATTATTAGGAAAGTCCTATGTCCAGCAGTGAATCTCCATTGATGATGAATGATGATGAGTCGGCTAGACACCAACTTGCGAAACGAGAGGCCGCGGGTTCGATCCCCGCACCGAGACAAATGTTTGTGTGTACACAAATATTTGTTTCGGGTCTGAGTGTTTGTGAGACCGAAAAAGTCTCTCGTAGTGTCTGATACCCACGATGCAGGTCTTGTATCCTAGTGTGGGGTCAGAGCTATGTATGTGACTGTTGGGTGTATTTATTTATTTATTCTTCGGATCTATTTTGAGACTTCGCATGCCATATTTCTGCGCAAAAATTCTAACGTGAATCTAAAAAAAAATATTAAAAACAGCAAGAATTCATATCACGCCACAAACTCACACAACATAATTGATCACGGAAATTTTCGACACAAAAACAGTCACGTTTCATATCCGCGTTTTAGTGCACGTGTTTTAAAACAAGTTCTTAATAGTTGGATTAATTTAACATCGATCTTGCGATTTGGGTCGGCCGGAGACGTAGATATAACATCATCACTTAAATTACAACTCTGGTGGTACTACCATAGAGTAAAGAGTTGAGTTTGTCTTACAAAATTCCGAATAATAATCTTTAAATATGAATCCTCTTTTCCCTATCCCACACCCGCGCCACTGTAACTCGTGTGCTCCAGGATCAACAGCACGCACAGTATTGGCGAAATGTGGGTAGAAATGCACCTCTGCCTATTATTCGGGGAATATGTGGCTTGAGGTTATGTATAAATAATAAAGAAATACACCTAACAGTCACACACATAGTCCTGACCCCACACTAAGATACAAGTCCTGTGTCGTGGGTATCAGAAATTACGAGAGACTTTTCGCTTTCACAAACACCCAAACTAGAAACAAATATGGATCACACAAATATTTGTCTCTGCGGGGATCGAGCCCGAAGCCTCTCGTTTCGCAAGCTGGTGTCTAGCCAACTGCGCCACGAGTCGACTCACGAGGCTGTCAAGGTATAAATAGAATTAGCTATATTTTAATAGCCTATTTAAGTCTATTTCGATTCATAAAGTCAAGTGAGTTCAATATATTTAAATCTAAAACCACTTAGATATGTGTAAAAAAATTTAATGGTAATTTTAGTACATTTTTTATTCTTTTATCGTCCTATGTACGTCATACTGCCTTTTCTACATTTGAGATTTATCTTACAGAAAATAATGTTTAGTCGAGCGTAGTGGACTAAGGCCTAACCTCAGTTATAAAGGAGGCTCGTGCCCAACAGTATACAGGCTGATTACAGGAATATCTTGCAAGTGGGATGCGAATTTTTAGACTTAAAAAATATCCCAGGTTTAGTGATATTGTTGATGGTTACGTGATTACATATTGCCGATGATATATTCATCTATAAATGGACTATTGAACACAAAAAGAATTTTCTAAATCGGACCAGTGGTTCCTGAGATTAGCGCTTTCAAACAAACTCTTCAGCTTTATATATAAATTAGTAGTAAATAATTGTGAGGTGTGTAGTCCGCCAACCCGCACTAGGCCAGCGTGGTGGACTAAGGCCTATACCCTGTCAATGGTAGAGGAGACCCGTGCCCAGCAGTTGGAAGTATAGGTATCGATTTAGACAGCTGTCTAGTCTAATAGAATCAGTTTCTATTAACAATTCATTTCCTTCGCCCGGGAATCGTACCAGAGACTACCCGATCATACTAATAATCTCCCAGAAATATTCTCTAATTCGTGGTAATTTTGATAAATCTTCTTGTAATTCATACACATCTGTCATCCATTTTACGGAGCTGTCAATACGATTTATATGACATGTGTTATTCGCAAAATACTGGTTTTACCGACCCTCCTGTATATTAATTAGGGAATGCAATCCCGACTCGAGATTGCAAATTCGAGATCCCGCGGGATTAGAAATGTCAATCCCGCGGGATCCCGGAATTTTCGGGATCCCGTCTAGTTTTAAAAAAATAATTAATTTGGATGGCTAAAAAAACTAATAACTGCTTGTTTGTGATAGTGAGGTTAAGTAAAATAACATATTAAAAATATTACCACGTCTCTGAATTTCGTGATAAACTCAAGTGGGTATCTATGCGCCTTTGCCGGAATACTCGTATTCTTTTGCTACTCTTTCAAATTTTATTCAATCCCACTGCTCCCCGTTATCTTAAAGATAGGTTCCGTTTTCTAAGCGCTTCACATGCACGACCGCTTAGGTCCTCAGAAAATTTAACACTTGAAATTCCTCAGCATAGCACCAAATTTCTTAATAATTATTTTACAGTCCATGCTGCACGTCTGTGGAATGAATTGCCACTAACAATTCGTAAAGCTAAATCGCTTTCCACTTTTAAAAAACTTCTCAGAGCTTACTTTTCTTAACTTTATATTTTATTTGGTAAATTCGTATTCGTATATGTATGTCGTTTAGTATTTATATTCTTTTATTAATAGTGTTGTTTTGATTTCTGTAAATTACTCATGCAATCTTTACACTAATATCTTCTATGTAATGTTAAGTTAACATATCTTCTTTTTACATTCATGTATGTATTTGTTATTGATATACATTATTAGATTTCTTCTGTTTCTTTTCTACAATTCTGAAGACAACTGCCAGAACCACGACCTTTCATTCCAGTCGCGTAGGTTGTCTGGAAGTGATCGCAGCTAGCGATAAGACCGCCTATTGTGCCTATATTGTATTCGTTATGCTTCATTAATGTTTTATATTTATTTTATTGTATACGATACAAAAAGTATACAAATAAATAAATAAATATTACTCGAAAGAAAATAAAAACCTTTATTCTTTAATCTTACCAACCAAATATAATTATCAGGTTTTAAGGAAATTAACATCTAGGTAAATTAGGTAATCAAAATAATAAACATATTTCAAAGGAATTAGGAAGTAGTTACCTAAAACGAGTGATTTTGAAAATGACTCCTTAAAAAACAAAGGGTACCTATTAATAGTATCATCTGCTAAACGGCATCTAATGTCCTTTGCAATGTAACGCGCTGCTGAGAATGCTCTCTCCGACTCAACAATGGTTGGCAATAGCGTGGCGAAGCAATTATATGCAAACTGCAAAAATCGCCCCCTTGTTCCTCCACACTGAAATAAATCCTGACTACTGCTGCCCAATCCCGTCAATCTCGAACGGGATCTCGTCATGTGATGCGTCGGGATTGATCCCGAAAAATTACTCGGGATCCCGCGGGATCCCGATCTCGCGGGATCGGGATTGCATTCCCTAATATTAATGCAAATGTTTATCTGTTTGTAACCATGCTATAGATGGTTAAAGCGCGAACGAGAATCACAGCAGTCGCGGATTCAAATCCCAGGCACACACCTCTTTTCGATGTTCGTCATCATCATCATGAATTGAATGAATTATTGTTTATCTCACCACCCTAAGATTAAGGCATTAAGTCCACCTTTATACAATATTTTGTATGAAAAGCATAAAAACAACCAAGGGTATAAAATGTATGGGGTTGTATGGAAAACGATGAAATTTTTAGTTTTTGTCAGGATTTTTTAACACCATTAAGTTTGCAATCACCCTAGCTATTACCTGCCATAGTTTTCGATCACGGTTTTAATACACCCTGTATTCAATAAAATATCTTAAATATTTTATTTCAATACAAATATTTGGGTGTGGTTGAGACAAGTCGCTAATATTATATCATTCAAATCGTATAATGATTTATCACATCAACTGGTGACCATGAAGTGGTACCAGTACCAAATCAGCCGTATCTCGACTCCATATACGAGAGACAGTTAAAAAATAATATTTTTGCCACATTTTATGTTGCTGCTCCGCTCCTTTTGGTCATAGCGTGGTGATATATTGCCTATAGCCTTCCTCGACAATTAATCTTTCATCAACCCATATACGTCCCTCGCTGGGCACTGGTCTCCTCTACCATTGCGAGGGTTTAGGTCATAGCCCACCACGCTGGCCTAGTGCGGGTTGGCGGACTACACAACTAAGAAATTCCTGAGAACTTTTAGGTATGCAGGTTTTATTACGATGTTTTCCTTCACCGTTAAAGCAAGTGATAATTCTATGTGAATACACACATAACTTCGAAAATCAGAGGTGTGTGCCTGGGGTTCGAGCCCGCGACCGCCGAGATTCTCGACCGCGCGCCCAAACCTCGAGGCCATCACTACTTCCTCGATAAATGGACTATTTAATGAAAAAAGATTTGCGTTCGAACTCTACAGTTATATATATTTAGATAGTCATTGGCATAACTGTGCTAGAAACCAGCATGTGATTGGGTTCGATTCTCGCTACGAGACAAAAGCATAAACGATAAAAGATTTTTTTACCCCAACCATGAACTATTCTTTAGATAAGCATGTTCAAACAAACTCGTCAACTTTATTTATTAGTATGGATGATGAAACAAAACATGCGAGCTATATTTTTGAATACAATTATAATAACATTGTTTTTTTTAAGCCCATTTACAATTCCAAAGTTAATAAATATTTATGTTCTTAATCTTTGTACAACCGTTTTTACAGAGATTAAAATATTTTTTGCCATTTAATTCAATTATTTCAACAGATTTGTGGGTTTTTGTCGGTGAATTATTATTTTATTGTGTACTGAGCATGGATTGTGAGATCTTAATCCAGAGTTTGATTTCCGGGTGGGGAAAAATATTATTATATCATCATAACATCTTGATCCTCAGTCCATATACGTCCCTCTATTAGACACGGGCTTCCACTACCTTTGAGAGGGTTTAGGCCTTAGTCCACCACGCTGGCCTAGTGCGAGTTGGCAGACTACACACCTAAGAACTTTTAAGTGTGCAACCTACAAAAACTTTTCGGTCTCACAAACAATCTGAAACAAATATTTCTGGATCACATAAACTATCGTTAGACTCATAAAAATCATGTAGATGTATGATAAATAAACCCCCCAACCTACCTAGGCCAGCGTGGTGGACTTAGGCCTAAACCCACTCAATAGAAGATGCTCGTGCCCAGCCGTGGGACGTATACAGGGTGTATTTAGACCGTGATCGAAAACTGAGGCAGGTAATAGCGAAGGTGATCACAAACCCAGTGGCGATATTAAAAATCGCGACAAAAAATAAAAATTTTGACGTTTTCCATACAACCATCGGTGTTAAAAGTATGTGGTTTGTATGGAAATCCTCAAAAATTTTATTGTTTGTCGGGATTTTCTTTAATGCCCCTGGCATTTGTAATCACTATCGCTATTACCTGCCTCAGTTTTCGATCACGGTCTAAATACACCCTGTATATGCTGATGATTATAAATAGTTATATTTATTTATTATTAAATATTTGTTTCGGGTCTGAATGTTTGTGAAACCCTTGTATATCGTAATTAAATCGATTTCGCGGTTTTTAACAAATAAATACCGTTGAACTTAGGAATATTTCACAAGAACTTTCAAGGCCCAGTCTAGGCCATCGATTTTAATTGTCGTGACTCAGAGAAATAATATTTTTTGACTAAAAACATTCGCCTAGGCAAGGTTGTGTCAAAATATTGTGAAATTATTGGTATTCTTGTGTGAATAATTTATTTATCGAAAGATGCAAATGCTTTAGGCCTCCTATACAGCTAAGAGGGGTTAGGCCATAGTCCACCACGCTGGCCTAGTGCGGGTTGGCGGACTACACACCTAAGAAATTCCTACGAACTTTTAGGTGTGCAGGTTTCATCACGATGTTTTCCTTCACCGTTAAAGCAAGTGATAATTAATTCATTGTGAATAATAACTACTAGTACTTATGTAATTCTTAAATGGCTTCATATCAAGATTAGCTATAGCTCTGTAAGGTTAAAATTAATCTATATCCAAGCCCTAGACGACCTAGGTGTCCTTCTAATAGCACTAATAGCCTGTTATGCCTAATTGCACAGGACGTTGTAAGTTCACGGCAAGAACAATTTATTTAAGTACATAGGAAACAACTATTCCGGATTCTTTTTCCTTTGTTCATTAACTGCATTCACGCTTAGCCCTTAAGACGCAGGCAGAAGTGAATTGGCATCATCAGCCCATATACATAACATTGGTCTGAGTCTCCTCTAGAAATAAGAAGGTTTAACCTAGTGCTAATTTCGGCAATTGTAATTTTCTTCTTCATATGAGGTCAAACCTCATAGCTCAATGTTAATCACCCATTTTGCTGTGGAGGGAAGTGGACAACTCTTGGTTTTGCAACGCCTCCTTTACATTGTTTTTCTGATTAACTTCGTTGCGGGATTATGACAATTTAGGTCCCCTTAGATTCGCTGAGCTTCACTCGGCGTCAATACTGTGCGTGCTGTTGATCCTGGAGCACACGAGGTACAGTGGCGGGTGTGTGCCTAGTGCTTGGCGGACTACACAGTACACACCTAAGAAATTCCTAAGAATTTAATCTTTACAGGTTTCATCACGAAATTTTCCTTCACCGTTAAAACAAGTGATAATTCATTGTGAATTCACAACCTTTTCAAAAGTCAAAGGTGCCTGGGTTAGAACCCGCGACCGCCGAGATCCTCGACTGCGCGACTAAACCTCGAATCTATCACTGCCAAAGCTACGAAATTCCTAAGAAATATATGTATAGCTTTCCCTACAATGTTTCCCTTCACCGTCAAACATAACTTCGAAGTCATAACTTCATTCAAAATTTATGACTCACTTTCCAATAAAATAATTAATTATGTTTACATTGCTGGTTTACACAAAGGCGTGGCGTTGTTACGTCATATGTAAAACGCATGTTATTAACATTTTAACGATAGAATCAATACCATTTCAAGGTAGGCGAAATATTTGCATCAAGGTTAAGTGAGGTTAAGTATTGAGCTATGATGTAAAAATATCTTGTTTACAATACAAAGAAATTCTCACTCTTTATAAATCAGGTCTTTCTAAAAGACGATATGGCTTCGAGGCTTAAACGTTTGAGGCAAAAATCTTGAAGGTCGAGGGTTTAAACCCCCGCCAGAAATCATTAAGTTTTTGAAGTTATTTGGGTATTCAAAATTTAATATCATGTATTATGACGGTTAATGAAAATATGGTGAGGAATCCTGCACACCCTAAAGTTCTTAGAAACTTGTGTAGTCCATGACCCGCACTAGTCCAGCGTGCTGGACTAAGGCTTAGACCCTTGCAAAACAATAGGTCGTAACGCTGATGATGATGATTTCATATAAACCTGGATCCTCTTAATAGTAGAGGCTTATTGTATAAAAAATACTAGTATTTATATGTTTAGTAAATTTGTTACAAAGTTGCCAAAACCAGGAAGATATTAAATGGACGTGTTATATGTCATATTAGTTTTATGTTTATTATTACGAACAGTTCAACAACATTAATAATATATGAATATTTTATTGGTTCTGCGCTTTACCACTTATTTCTAGACTCCATGCTTCTACTGATAATTTCAAGCAATAAAAATCTCCATATCGGGAATCGAAGTTAGGGCCTCTAATTTATCCTTCAAAGTTTATGAATCTGAACAAGCTGTTTAGAATAATTTTTCAATACAGATGAATTATTTACATACTTTAAAAAACTTACTATTGCGAAATATATAGATTATATTAACCTACAAAGTGTATTTATAGTATAGATACAAGATTTCTGTATAACTTGCTGTTATCCGCAACTTTGTATACCAAATATTTTGCTATTACTGCTCATTTCTATTGGCCATAGCTTGATGATATATTTAACACAAAAATCCTTCGACTTTTATTCTCATTACTTTTTTAATAACATATGTTTCGTCTCTCCTCATAATATGCTCATACCACGACAGACGGTTTCCTTTCAGCTTATCTATCACTTTAAAAAACTTTCAACTACCTTCAAAACTAGATTAGGTTAGACTACAATAAGATCAAAATTAAATGATTTAATGATGGTGACTCAAATTATGATGAATTGAGTAATTTACCTTCAAAGACAATTTGAAAATTATGCTCAACAGTAAAAATTTGTTACGAGGCCAGCATCAAACCGACGACCTCAATGCAAATAAAACTTTTCTAGACGATTAGGAGAATTAATATGAAAGCTTTGATGTGGATGTCCTTTATTGAAATAGATTTATATGTAAAAGAATCACGTTTATTCCTATCAAAGTACAGGCAATATGCATCTATAGTCTTTGTCTACGTTTCATAACTTTAGTAATTAATGTATAAAAAAACTAACTCTTCAGCTTTATATTTTTAGTATAGATACATATGTACTTATATCATTCAAAACAACGCAATTAGTAATATAACATCCGCATCTAAAAATATAACACATTTTTTTGTTTAATTATAATCATACCTCTTAATTCGATTTTTTGTTTCGGCAACGATAACTTGTCAAAGTTAATGAGCTGTTACGTCATCGCGATTTAACTTAGAACTTAAACTTAAAATTAAAACATTTGCGGAATATGACTCCGAATGGGACAGACTAAGTGTCTTTGGGTTTTTATTTTTGGAAATTCTCAGTGGCAGCGCGGAGTCCGGAAATTTACTGCAAGCGTAGACTCATTTACTATTATGTAGGGTAGATTAAAATACCTGGTGATATATCATGGTATTAAATATTGATAGCTTAGGAGCTTAGGCGCTGTGGAGTCAAATCTTAATGGTCACACGTTCAAGCCCCAGATACCGTATTTTTTCCGAACTTATGTAGTCATAATAAATTATTACGCTCTATACCAGTGAGAGAAAAGATCGTGACGGAGTCTGCACACCTACAGTCACCAATGCGCAGTAGGACAGCATGTTGGACTAAGACCTAACCCCCTTCAGTTGAAGAGAAAGCCCGTGCCCACAAGTGGGATGTACGTGAGCTGATAAAGACCTTGTATGATTTACTAAAGATATCTATTTTGTTACAGGTCTGTTCATACTTCTGATGCTTGGGTTCTTCGCTTTAACATCTGGATGTTTCATATTGTTTTTGAAGCCCTACGATTTCTTATTCAATCAGGTATGTATTCAGATATATCTAGCAGTTCCCTAGTAACTTTATTTATAGTATATTTATTTTTGTCAGCGGCGGAGTCAAGATTTACAAAATTCAGACGCTTTTTTTTAATTTGTTGCTCATCCTAAGGAAATATTTAAATTTTCGGCATAAAAATTAACCTTAAATTAGTCCGTTATCTCCATACCAAATTTTATTAAAATCCATATAGAAGTTTTTGCGTGAAATAGTTAATTTTCATGTATA
This sequence comes from Cephonodes hylas, assembly GCA_030295005.1. Classification (NCBI taxonomy): domain Eukaryota; kingdom Metazoa; phylum Arthropoda; class Insecta; order Lepidoptera; family Sphingidae; genus Cephonodes; species Cephonodes hylas. The sequence goes on along the minus strand of AP025387.1, from coordinate 3,053,212 downwards.
TAAATTTTCGTCTTTATACATTACTGGGAGTTTATGAATCCTAACTATTTTTATATGAAAGTAGGTCAAACTGATTGATTTTCTTTCTCTCCTAAACCACGGGCCTATTAAAATGACTATTATTGATATCGACAGACATTTTGGAAGAAGGATGTTAGCTGTTTTTCTTAAATGATAGTTCCTGATGTTTTCTTCCAACAAAATCAACCATAAATTACAGATGAATAAATATAAAATATTCTATGTAGATTTTAAACGCCATTTTAATTTTCAGAAAGTCGTGTTCCAAGATGGCGGCGAAATCTTCGAAATGTGGCGGAAACCAGAAGTTGAATTATTTGCTAAAGTATACCTCTTCAATATTACCAACGCTGAAGCATATATGGATGGAACTGATGATAAAATCAAAGTCAAAGAAGTTGGGCCCTACGTATACAGGTAATTAAACTATCAAATTTGATAGTTGCCACTAAACATTTCCTATTTTTTAATCCTATTTATCCAGCACAGAGTATAGAGGGTAGAAGGCCGGCAACACACCGATGATTCCTCTGGTATTGAGGGTGTTCATGGGCGGTGTTGACCACTTAACATCAGGTGGCTCACTGGCTCGTTTGCCTCCTTTTTCCATAAAAAAAAAAGAAATATAAAACTGCCTACCTTTTTGCGAACACAAGATTAATGTTGAAAAATAATATTTCACGAGCAGTATACTCTTAAAAATTTCAGTCTAATTGAGATATTCTTTTCGTTTTAAAATTTTCATCGCTGCTTCGCTCTTGACAGCCCCGTGGCGCAGTTGGCTAGAAACCAGCTTGCGAAACGAGAGGCTGAGTCCCAGAGACAAATGTTTGTGTGATCCAAATAATTTTGTTTATGGTCTGGGTGTTTGTGAGGACGAAAAGCCTCTGATAGTTTCTGATACCCATGAGACAAGACTCCTATCTTAGGACTATGTGTGTAACTGTTGGTTGTATTTATTTAAGTGTTTAGAAGTGGTGATAACCTTGAGATTAAGAAGAAGTTGAGTTAAAAATCTTAGCGATCATTGGCACATACCTTTTTTCAAAGTCATGTTTTCAATGAAGTATGTACCTTAACGGTGAAGGAAAACATCGTGACGATACCTGCAAAGCTAAATTTTTTAGGTATTAAGTCCGCCAACACGCACTAGGCCAGCGTGGTGGACTAGGGCCTAAACCCTCTCAATGGTGGAGGGAGCCCGTGCCCAGCAGTGGTGCGTAAATGGGCTGAAGAAAAAGACACGTTTTTTTTATTCTAGAAGGCTGTGGTCACTCATATGACACCGCATATTATTTTATGGATAATAAACTTATTGATAAAAATAAGAATAATTTTGACATATTTGCCACTAAATATTTAGCAAATAATTTTTGTATTTTAATTACAGTTATGCAAAGGAATGCTAATAGTATTTTCTGTCCTTGATTGTCAAAGATCGCCTGGTGTGATAAGACCCCCCATTGTACTAATTTAGTCTACTGTTCTTCATAGCTTAAATAAATAAATATTACTTCTTCTTCTTCTTCATCAACCCATATACGCCCACTGCTGAGCACGGGTCTCCTCTTCCATTGAGAGGGTTTTAGGCCATAGTCCACCACGCTGGCCTAGTGCGGGTTGGCGGACTACACACCTAAGAAATTTCTAAGAACTTTTTTAGGTGTGCAGGTTTTATCACGATGTTTTCCTTCACTGTTAAAGCAAGTGATAATTCAATGTGAATACACACATAACTTCGAAAAGTCATAGGTGTGTGCCTGGGGTTCGAACCCGCGACCGCCGAGATTCTCGACCGCGCGCCTAAACCTCGAGGCCATCACTGCTTCAATAAATATTAGACTACGATTTATAAAGTAGTGATGGCCTCGAGGTTTGGACGCGCGGTCGACAATCTCGTCGACTTTTTGAAGATCGCTGTCCTGCACAAGCTTTCTCTACAACAGAGGGGGTTTAGACCTTAGTCCAAAATTATAGCTAGTATTATAGCTGACCTTGAGGCCTAAACGCGCGGTCGAGAATCTCACCGTTGCGGGTTCAAACCCCAGAGACACGGTCTTTTCGAATTTTTGTGCGTATTCACAATGAGTTTTCAGGTACTTTGAAAGCTAGAGAAAGCATTATAATTTAGGTTATTTTTGATAAGATTTTTTTTGCATTTTTCAGGGAGGCTTTGGAGCATAAAATTACTAAGTTCAATGATAACGGGACCTTATCAGCAATCCCTTTACATCCTCTAACTTGGGTTGAGGAGTTATCTGAGGGCAACAAAGAGGATGACATTCTGTTCCTACCGCATATCGCTTTATTGGTAAGTTTCCATAGCCATGTAACTAGTGGTATTTCCATAGGAGAAGAAGAAACGCATTTTGTTATCGGGAATCTTAACGCCAAATATGTTCTTAATCTTTTAGCTATATGTATGTGCCATGCGATCTAGAGGTCCTGGGTTCGATTCCCGGGTCGGGCAGTGTTGTTGGGTTTTTCCATTAGGAAATTCTCAGTAGCAGCACGGAGTCTGGAATGTGCCCGAAAAACGGCAATAGGCTCGCCCCCTATTGCGTGGGACTGATATATACCTGGCGAAATGTGGGTGTAGAAATGCATCTCTGCCTACCCCTTCGGGGAATATAGGCGTGAGGTATGTTTTCTTTTAGCTATAACCTGCTCAAGTTTCCGATCACGGTCTTTATACATACTGTACAAGTTATGTGTAAAGTACTATAGTATTTTATGCATATACAGGGTGTATTTAGACCGTGATCGAAAACTGAGGCAGGTAATAGCGAGGGTGATCACAAACCCAATGGCGATATTAAAAATCCCGACAAAAAATAAAATTTTTGACTCTATCCATACAACCATCGGTGTAAAAAGTATGTGGTTTGTATGGAAAACCTCAAAAAAAATATTTTTTGTCGGGATTTTCTTTAATGCCAGGGGGTTTGTAATCACCATCGCTATTGCCTGCCTCAGTTTTCGATCACGGTCTAAGTACACCCTGTATGTGTGACATAATTATCAACGAATCATTCTAAATCTTGTGCATTAGATCACTTGATTAATGTTACTGAACCAGAACTGTAAAATAAAAGACACATCAAATTAAACACGAATAATAATCATCACTCAATTAGAAAAATTTCTAAGCTTCGTAATAGGAATTTTTATTTTTTTTTAACTTTATATTTAAAAATTTAACAAAATAAATGAGAGAATAAATACTAAGAATTTCCTTCTTGAAAAAAAAAGCAATTAAATTTTACCCGACAACTTTACAACTTAACCCTCAATGCTAGAGGATTCTCGAGCCCAGTAGTGAGAAGTGATCATGGGCTGATGATGATGATGATGAAATTTAACCCAAGACATCTAGAACACCTATATTTGAGCCACAGTCACAAGGCAATCTCGATCATTCGAAACATATACAGTAATTGAAAAAACTAGTAACGGAATAACCAAATCAGCTATCGATTTTGGTGATTTGTGTCCGCAAAAACTTATTCCGGCGTTTAATCGGGTCTATTATGGCACATAGGTTGAGAAATAGGAATGCAGAACCATCTATTAGGGATATAGGCACGAATCGACAAAGTTTTGCAAATATATGCAATCGTTTCGAAACGTAGATGCAAGGATGCATAATGCATGCATTTCGAAACATTTCTACCTACCTTTAATATGTCAAGTATTTTGCGAATACTCGATGCAGCTATTTCTAAATACGTAAATTTATTTAAGTACCTTTTACTTTAAGGCCATGTAGACGGAAAGTTTTGGATAGGAGTAGCCCAAGGCCATAGCTTGATGGACTAAGTCCTTACCTCAGTGCCCCGTTGCAAGCAAAGACGTTAAACTTAAATAGATGCATAAAATGGGATAAATAAATTTTTATATGGTCTTGCTGTACTCATGTGGTCTATGCGATCTAGACTCTAGAGGTCCAGGTTTTGATTCTCAGAAAGGAAAAAATATTTTGGGTTTGTCATTAGGAAGATTCTCGAACCTCCAATGGTAGAGGAGACCCGTGCTCAGCAGTGGGCGTATATGGGTTGATGAAGTCATTAGGAAAATTTTATTAGCACGGAGTCTAGAATCTTGCCAACTATTTAGTAATATGAAAGCATAATTTTCTAAATGTGTGCGCAAAAATGCATAAGCAGTGATGGCCTCGAGGCTTAGGCGCACGATCGAGAATCTAGCCGATCGCGGTTTCGAACCCCAGACACACACTTCTGACTTTTCAAAGTTATGTGTGTATTCACAATGAATTATCGCGAGCTTTAACGGTGAAGGAAAATATAGTGATGAAACCTGCACACCTAAAAGTTCTTAGAAATTTAGTCCGCAAAATCGCATTAGGCCAGCGTGGTGGATTTAGGCCTAAACGCTCTCAATGGTACGAGAGTGGGACGTATATAGACTGATGATGGTGATGATGATATGCAAATATGCATGTCTGCCTTCTTCTTCTTCTTCATCAACCCATATGCGCCCACTGCTGAGCACGGGTCTCCTCTACCATTGAGAGGGGGTTAGGCCATAGTCCGCCACGCTGGCCTAGTGCGGGTTGGCGGACTACACACCTAAGAAATTCCTAAGAACTCTTAGATGTGCAGGTTTTTTTATCACGATGTTTTCCTTCACCGTTAAAGCAAGTGATAATTCAATGTGAATACACACATAACTTCAAAAAGTCAGAGATGTGTGCCTGGGGTTCGAACCCGCGACCGCCGAGATTCTCGACCGCGCGCCCATACCTCGAGGCCATCACATGCTTATGTCTGCCTACCCCTTATAAATATAGGCGTGAATGCGTATATATTAAATATACTTATTTAAGAGGTCGTCGTATAAAAATCTCGTTTTATTGTGACCTTATCACGCATACTGCAATTAAATCACGCATATAAAAGCCAAGGGCGGGTTAATTAATTAATTTACGGAAATACAGTTCGGAAGTTTTGCATATTTTTTGGCCTCGACTTTGGCCTAATACCGGAAATAAATTGTATCGAATATGGGCATTTTCTAAAAGCGATGAAACCTATTTAGGATCATCCTACACAGGCATTGCAAAATAATCGTATTTCCGTATATCCAAATACAAAAAGGTTACCTATTGGTTTATGGCTTCCGCAAAAAATGACAATTTTATTTTTCAGCGTTTAATTCTTTCATCTCTCATTCGTTTAAAAGATGATAACGCCTATTTACAATACTTATTACAAGTGTCGGTACTTCTATAGACGCCCAAAAGCGTTGCACGTTAATCGTGTAATTTTTAGTTAAGAAGTGCTTATTGTGGGCTCGGGATATTGTCATTTATAAGTCGAATTGCGTAGGCTCAGGACATTCTCATTGATATGTCGAATTGATTTTGTTAAATAAAGATTTTTAATTTTAAACTTTCGGAATTTTGTAAGACAAACTTAGCTTTTGGGATTCTATGGTAGTACCGCCACTAAATTAAAATACAAATCTTGTGTCGAGCATCACAAAAACGAGAGATTTTCGGCACTTAAAAACAAGCATTTTTGGCTCAAGTATTTGACTTCTACTAAGAATTTCCCAATTCCTTCCTAATGATCTAACTCCAAAAAAAAAAATACTTTTCCCAAACCAGGAATAGAACCCATAAGCTTTAGATCAAACTTCACTCCCCAGTAACAAGAGGCAGAATTCATTATCCCATTCATTTCAATAATATGTAAAAACTAATAAGAAACATGATCTATTTGCAGAGTATCGCGAACGTGGTCTCTTCGCAGAGTTTCATGACCCGCTTTGGGCTCAACAACCTGATCACCGTGACCAACAGCCAGCCGTTGGCGAAGATGACAGCCCGTGAGTTCATGATGGGCTACAAATCCCAGCTGATGACCCTGGGCAACACCTTCCTTCCCGGCTGGATATACTTCGACAAACTCGGATTGATTGACAGGGTGAGTTGTCAAAGAGGCTTTTAACAGTGGCGTCATTACAGGGTGGCAGAGCTGGCGAAATGCCACGGGCCCTGGACCCGAGAGGATCTAAGAGGCCACAAGCTCAGAAATAACCTAACATATTAAACAAAACTTTGTGCCGAAGTACTTAAAAAAAAATTTTTTTTGAGTAGTTAAAATCAGTAACGAAACAATTTTTTGTAAGATCTACAAATATTTGTTACGAATCTATGTGTATCTTTTATCTTAAAAGTAACTCGTAGATACACGACAAAAAACTTGTATCTTAGTGGGGGTGTGAGGTATGTAACTGTTGGGTATATTTATTTATTGCTCTTATAGTTAATCGTAATGCTCTTAAGAACTAAAATAAGATTCCAATGCAGGCACTTTTCATAAAAAACAAATGAATAATACTATTTAAACGTTGGTTCAAAGAAAATTCTATAAATAAATTTATTCATTACAGATGTACGATTTCAACGGAGACTTTGAGACAGTATTCACTGGTGAGACAGATATAAAAATTTCTGGACTCATCGACAATTACCGGGGCTCCACGGACCTCCCACAGTGGGACGGGAAGCACTGCTCCAACGTCCAATATGCCTCAGACGGCACCAAATTCAAAGGCGGAGTCTCAAAAAACGAGTCTCTTTTGTTTTACAGAAAAAGCTTGTGCAGAGCAGCACCTTTGGTAAGCCTTTCTATTCTCCATTCTATTTTATATGAGGATTAAATATCATAGTTCAATGTTTTGTTTCCCACTTTATTTTGGAGGGAAGGGAAAAAATTCAAAGAGAAATTGGACACAAATTAATTTCGTTGATCCCGACTAGATAGGTTCGCTTAGATTCGCTGAGCTTCAGAGTTATAAATTATTTGACAATGTCAATTCCTAATTTCAACGCAATTGGTGCTTTTTTTATTAAAAGCAGAAGATAATTGGTTAAGGCCTTAAAAAGGCGGACAATCAGACAACTGATTTTATCTTTCCAAGAGATTTAGCCTTCCAAATTCTATATTACACGTTGGTTAAGTATAATGTACATCTATCATTCCAGATCCCTACAGAAGAAGGTATAAGAAGTGGTATACGCGGATACAAATACGTTTTCCCCGAACACATGCTGGACAATGGAAAATACATTGAAGAAAACAAGTGCTTTTGCAGAAAAGGTACCACCTCCATAATAAGTAACTTTGCAATAATACACAATGGTAAAGAGGCGTAAAAACTATAATTTTATCAACATATTCAACCCGTATACATCCTACTGCTAAGCACGGGCCTCCTCGACCAAACAGAAGGTTTTGGCCGTAGTCCACCACGCTAGCCTAGTGCGGGTTGGCGGACTACTGTCAATCTATAAAGAGTTAAATCCTATTGCGCGCGCTTATATCTCAGAATCAGGTTCGAATAGCTAAATGTCTTTGGTATTGAAAAGTCTGTTTATCGAGGGAGGCTATAAGATATAAATCATCATTCTGCATCCAATAGAAACTGAATTGTGACCTAAAATGTTCCTTACACAGCTAGTGGCCTAACTAATGTCACTAAAGATTAATCAAACTCCTATTTCCAGGGAAATGTCTTCCAGACGGTCTGATCGACGTTACAGACTGCTATTACGGGTTCCCGATAGCGCTCTCGTATCCTCATTTCTATCAGGGAGAAGACGTCCTCTTCAGCAAAGTTGAAGGTCTGACGCCTAATAAAGAGGAACATGAAACTAGGTAAGTCTATTTATCTTTCTTAAATTATCATATTGAAAGTCAGTACTGTATTCTAGCTCTTCGATATTAAGGTTGATAAAGATATCGACTTTGCGTGTATTTTCTTAACCTGTAAAACAGCCCTTACGCATATTCCTCTCAGGCGTAGATGTAGCCAGTATCATCATCATCAGAATAAAGACAGCCTCAGCTGGACTAAGGCTTCCCCCAAATACTTCCAGAGTATTTTGTCAGAAACGGCCTGCATCCAGATTTGCTTGCATCCTGCATGCATGCTTTGGCGGCGGTAATGGGATAACATTGGTAGTTAGATTGATAAGTAGGCAATTCCTTACATTGCAGTTCATAAAGTTACACTTATATAAAAAAAAGCTGAAGAATTCGTTTAGTATAGTTTAGTTTAGTTTAGTGGAATGAACCACAAAGATCTACTGATACAGTGAAAATAATATTTATGAGTTGGATAGTCAATTAACCGAGGAATGTTATAGGCTATATATCACGCTACAGCCAATAGAAGCGGAATAACAATACAGTATATCGCAAAAACGGGGAAAAACATTTCTTATAGGCAATATCTAGTAAACCTATAAACCAAAATCTTCAGCCAATGGATGTGCTTGCTGACTCTTCAAGACAACCTTAAAATAACACATTAATCAAGATCTTTTCATCAAATTCCAGGTTCTGGATCCAGCCGGAGTCAGGTCTGCCTCTGGACGTGAGCTCCAAGTTCCAGATCAACATGGCGCTCGGAGACATCAGTAACATCAACCACGTCACCAAGTTTTCTAACCTCTACCTGCCTTTGCTGTGGTTTGATATTGTAAGTAGTTTCGAACTTCTGGCTAACATCAGGGTTATAAATTTCAGAAGCTTATAAAGTTGTGTTGTTGGGGTGTAAGGGGTTCCAAATATCATCCTATGGATCCAAGCCAACTTCACCTGCTCGTGGTGCGCCCTGCTGACTAACGAACGAAGCTCTGGCGACCGATTCGATGGCGGTATAACCATCCCATTTGGCGTAGACAAATCCCACTGACTGGTGACGGGCAGCAGCGCCACCAGTGCGAATCACTACGCCCTGCGCTCGCCAACCCGCCTGCCAAGCGTGGCGAGAATCGGCAATCCCCCCCACATGGACTTAATGATAAAAACCAGGCCCCCAGTCCCCGGCAGCTCTGTCATCTCTGGGTCCGGTAGCACACAGAGTAATGACAGAGCAGGGGGTGCTAAGAATCCCCGGGTCGAACCCCGCTACCACCCCCAACGACAACTGGCCCTGGTAACGCATAATATACGCACAATGAGGACTGACGAGAGGATCCTCGAGCTGGAAGAAGAAATAGGTAGGTTACGCTGGGATATTTTGGGGTTATGCGAAGTCCGAAGAACCGGAGAGGGCACGGTAACCCTGAAATCGGGTAACCTATTCTATTACCGGGAAGGAGATCAGCAGTCCCAAGGTGGTGTTGGATTTCTCGTCCGCAGGTCCCTCATTAGCAACATTGTCACCATCGAAAGTGTGTCGAGTAGGGTAATATACCTTATACTCAGAATATCTAAACGATATTTGCTGAAGGTCATACAGGTGTACGCGCCGACCTCGACACACCCAGATGAGGAGGTGGAGCAGATGTATGAGGATATCAGTCGAGCCATACATACCTCCGAAACCCACTACAGTGTTGTTATGGGGGACTTTAACGCAAAGCTGGGCAAAAGAAGCGATGATGAGCTGAAAGTGGGGCAATTTGGTTATGGGCAACGGAATCATAGAGGACAGAGGCTTGCTGAGTTTCTGGAGAAAGAGGGACTCTTTGCGATGAACTCTTTCTTCCAGAAACCGCCGCATAGAAAATGGACCTGGGTTAGTCCTAATGGTTCCACAAAAAACGAGATAGACTTTATCCTGGGGACGAAAAGACGGATATTTAGTGATGTCTCTGTGATCAACAGGGTGAAAACCGGAAGCGATCACCGAATGGTAAGAGCCACACTAAATATCAACGTCAAATTGGAAAGATCTCGTTTGATAAAGTCTACGCTCCGACCAACTCGCGCCCAGATCCAAAACCCCGAGAGCTTTCAGCTGGAGCTTGCAAATCGTTTCGATTGCCTAGACTGCGATACTGTGGACGAGATAAATAGCGGGATAGTGGAAGTTGTCCGGACGGCTGGGTCTAAGCATTTTAGACCTTGTCGCAAAAATAAACAACAAAAACTCTCGATCCATACTCTCGACCTCATGTCCCAACGCCGATCTTTAGCAATGCGGTCTTCTGAAGATGTTGATGCATACCGGCGGCTCAATAGACAAGTCTCAAAATCCTTGAGACACGATCTACGTGTTTACAACACAAGGTGCATTAAGGACACAATTGAGCGGAATAAAGGCTCCAAAGTGTTTGCAAGAGACTTGTCTATTGGGCAAAACCGAATGATGAAGCTGAAGACAGAAGATGGCAGAGTAGCGTCGACAAAGGCAGAGGTACTGAGGGAGATCGAGAGATATTACGGACAACTATACACCTCGGTCACTAATCCCGCTATTAACACGGCCGAAGATCCCAGAGCCGAATTAATCCGACATCACAGCGAAGACATCCCGGACATCAGCCTGAGCGAGATTCGTTGGGCCCTCGAGCAGCTTAAAAACAACAAGGCCCCAGGCGAGGACGGCATTACTGCGGAGCTTCTGAAAGCGGGCGGAATGCCGATACTGAAAGTCCTTCAGAGGCTCTTTAATGCCGTCCTCCTTCACGGTATGACACCCGAGGCGTGGAGCAGGAGCGCGGTGGTTTTGTTCTTTAAGAAAGGTGACAACACTTTCTTGAAGAACTACAGACCCATCTCGCTCCTGAACCATACCTACAAGCTGTTTTCGAGGGTTATAGCGAATCGTCTTGAACGCAGGCTTGATGACTTCCAGCCTCCCGAACAAGCCGGATTCCGAAAAGGCTATAGTACCATAGACCACATACACACGCTGCGGCAAGTTATACAGAAGACCGAGGAGTATAATTTGCCCCTTTGTTTAGCGTTTGTGGACTATGAGAAAGCCTTCGATTCGATCGAGATTTGGGCGGTGCTTGAGTCTCTTCAGAGGTGCCACATAGACTATCGGTACATCGAAGTGCTGAGACATTTATACGAAAACGCCACCATGTCGGTCCGAGTACAAGAGCAGAACACAAAGGCAATTCCGCTACATAGAGGTGTGAGACAGGGAGATGTCATATCTCCGAAACTGTTCACTGCCGCGCTGGAAGATGCCTTTAAGCTTCTCGAATGGAAAGGATTCGGCATCAACATCAACGGCGAGTATATCACTCACCTTCGATTTGCCGACGATATCGTCGTCTTGGCAGAATCCCTGGAAGATTTGGGCACGATGCTCAAAGACCTCGATAGGGTTTCCAAACAGGTGGGTCTTAAAATGAACATGGACAAGACTAAAATAATGTCGAATGTCCATGTTGTACCCACCCCTATTTCAGTTGGGAACTCTACTCTCGAAGTTGTCGATGAATATATCTATCTTGGACAGGTAGTACAGGTAGGCAGATCCAACTTCGAGAGAGAGGTCAATCGACGAATCCAACTCGGTTGGGCAGCGTTCGGGAAACTTCGCAGGATCCTCACGTCCAATATACCTCAGTGCCTAAAGACGAAAGTCTTTAACCAGTGTGTGTTACCAGTGTTGACCTACGGCACTGAAACGTGGCCTCTAACTATGGGCCTCATAAGAAAGCTCAAGGTCACTCAGCGAGCTATGGAGAGGGCTATGCTTGGTATTTCCCTGCGTGATCGAATCAGGAATGAGGAGATCCGCAGGAGAACGAAGGTTGCCGACATAGCCCAAAGGATTAGCAAGCTGAAGTGGCAATGGGCAGGGCATATAGCTCGCAGAACTGACGGCCGCTGGGGCAGAAAGGTTCTGGAGTGGAGGCCACGTTCAGGTAAGCGCAGTGTTGGACGTCCACCCACAAGGTGGACCGACGATTTGATAAAGGTCGCGGGAAGCCGCTGGATGCAGGCCGCTTCCAATAGAGCGCTTTGGAAGTCTCTGGGGGAGGCCTATGTCCAGCAGTGGACGTCCTTTGGCTGAAGATGATGAAGATGATGATAAAGTTGTGTTTTATTAAACAGAAAAGAAATGGCTTGGGGTTTAAGTCTGCCTTTTTATGTAATAAAGCATAAATAAAGACGGCGATATATCTCATAAAAGTTTGTATAGTGTTGAGTTTTAAGACTTTTCGAGTATTGTATAGACCGGAATGACGTCCAAAAATGTGCTTTACAGATGAATTACTGGTAAATTAAAGATTTTGCTCCTAAAAAATTAGAACATTGTTATGAATGGTTAGGGTTCTAGAAAGTTAAACTTCAAAAGATATCAAGATGCTGTTATGAAAGACCTATAAGACTTTATCGCCTAGAAACCAAAAAAGAGTTTCTTATTTGCTATCAATGCCCATTTACTCAAAGTGAGATCACATAAACACCAAGGAACATTGCTATCCACATAAATTCAACAAAACATTCCAATCTATTACAGAGAATGTACACACTACCGCCATCTATGGAGCAGCGCTTCAAACTCTACCTGAACGTCCTGCCGATCGTGGAGCAAGGAGCCATGTACCTCCTCTTCATCACAGGAGCCTGCCTCATCCTCGTCACTGTCTACATCCTGACCTTCAAAGTCATGTTTAAATCTCTAGACAAGAACAACTTTAACGATCCTTGGCCTGAGAAGAACGGGATCTACTCCACTTGTGAAACCCCATTAGACGGAAGAAACATCCTCAGACTGACCCAAAAGATCAGCAACATTTACGACAAAGTTAATCCGAAAGATGGCGCTAATGTCGAAAGGAGGAATTCGAAGAATGATGAAAATTATATGGCAGTTAACCAGTCAGATAGTGATGAAGACTGCAAGTATTTGGAGGTGATTGATGATGGGACTGATTTCGATGTTGTAAGACCGGAGACTGGGAGTAAAATGGAAGAGTTGGATGAAAGACCGAAAGATCTGATAGTACATATTGCGGGTTGAGTGTTGCGTGAAGAATTTTTGGCCAGTTCTTGCCTTAAAGGTTGAATCGTTACCGGATAGACTTAAATGTATTTGTGCGGGATGTGAAATGTGATAGTTTCATAGTTTATAGATTTCAACAATTGGAATATAATTTAACTGTTGTGAGTTAAATAGTAAATTAAAATTCTTTTAGCAAATTTTGGAAAAATGCCATATATTTGTTTGTTAACACATCATCATTAGCCTATACAAGTAAAAGTCTATAAGTCCTCCCCTACCATTGAGAGGATTTAGGCCTTAGTCCATCACACTGGCCTAGTGCGGGTTTTATAGTTTGTTAGCACGTCCCGCACAAATTGTATGCTTCTAATATTTCAATGACTGACTAATTTTGCTCAAACTTTATTATCTTTTATCATTTAGACTCCTTTAATGTTTTACCTGGATATGCATAATAGTATTTTACATTTCGGACATTCCAACAGAAATATTTTTATTGTAGGTATTTAATAATAACGCCATCTCTGTTTCGAAGTTGGTACTTCCGTAAGATTTTTAAAAGTCGTCTCATATTTATGTTAGTATCAAAGATCCTATTCTCCTCAGATCTCTGCAGCATTTTTTCTTTAACTTATATATCTTAAAATGTATACAAATTGTTTTCGTAAAACTCACATTTAGGTTATATTATTTTTCTACTTATTAAAAACAAATGAAAAACTAAAACTGAATATAAAGATATTTTAAATAATTGAAAGAAAAATTCTTTCTATTTAAATTTCAATCGGTGTTTTAGATAAAGTCAAAATGCAATTATTACTATCACAAAAAAAAAGATTTCGATTTTTTATTCACTTTAAACACTCTTAAAAGATTTCAAACAAAACTTTGATAATTCTGGTACGCGATTTACATAAAAAACATTGTGTGGATCTTTGTCAGAAATCTATCTTCAATTTGTATACATATATTTTGAGATTCTATACACTATTATACGGGTTCTGGTGTTTGAGATTATCCAATATTATCTCCAGTGACTGATTTTTGAGGTCCAAAATAGTGGACCCTACGCGTGAAACCATAGATTACTGGTACCAAAGTTTTAAGCTGTAAATATATTTTAAAACACCAAAGCTTTGGTACCAGACGCTTGGAGTAATGGTACCTGTTTATTTGGGGTCAATTTAATTTAGTTTTTAGTTAGAATGTAAGAGTTATCATTAAAATTAGCTATTATTGTATGTAACTACGTTTTTGTAGTAATAAATTAATCGATGTTAAAAACCTTTTTTCTTGCCATGTATTAAAAGAATATTGAATCAGGGTCCAAATTGAGAGTAAAGTTAATTTTAATTCATTAGAAATTTGATTAAAAAACGCGTCAAATCCTTTTATAGAAACGTACCCTAACGGTTTTTTGTTGTGGCATAAACACTTGTAGATTATTAACAATTTTAATTTCCAAATACAGTTCTACACATAAGGTTTTATATTTTGTTTAAAATATTATTTTTTAAGATAATTCCAAAGTTGATTTAATTCTTATCCATATATTTTTTTTAACATGTCTCTTCTAACAAATATTGTTTATTGAAAAACTTAGGTATTTTATTACTTTAATCATGTAAAGTAATATAACTACACCAAAATTTGTATTAGTAAAGTTTAAAATCCATTGGTTTAAAAAAAACGCAGCGTTTAAACGCTCTTATAAGCGTCATTTCCTATAATTTTGTATGCATTCTACGTTTGGTACTTGGTTCAATGCTGTAAATATGTTTTTAAGTAATTGATTAAAAAAATATGCGGAAAATATGTTGTGTTTCTTTCTAATAACTTCACGCCTGTATTCCCTGAAGAGGAAGGCTGAGGTGCATTTCTGCACCCACATTTCCCCAGGTATACATCAGTGGCACGTAACAAGAGGTGAGCCTATTGCCATGTATCGAATATTTCTTACTTATATTCAGCTGTGGACAAAAAACTAGATCATTATAAGCATTGATATAATGCTTTTTTTTGTTATCGAAGGGAAAGCTGTTTATGGCTCTACTTCCCGCCAGCCCGGGGGAGGGGCGGGAAGCGTATGTCGGGGTCACCGGTCTTCCAGCCCGGCGCGCGGCGACGTCATGTCCGCGCAGATGTTAGTGCCGGGCTGGGTCCCTAACGAAATCCCTAAACCGGCATACCGACCAAAACCCCCCGGTGGCCATCTCCGCGCCAAGTTAGGCGACCATGGTACGTGAGCGAGAGGCGCCCACCGTTAACTACAGTCAATTGACAGTGATAAAAAAATTTACAAAATTATAAGGAAATTTCTCTTCTCTTTTTCTCCACCGTTAAAGAACTTGATACATAATTGTGACAACACACATCATTTCGGCAAGTTAGAGGCGTATTCAACTCGATCGAACCAGACCAGCTTCTTAAGCCAATAAAAATAATAATAAAAAAAAAACTTTTTATTGAACACGAAAATTACATCTAAAACAGTTGGCAGCTTTAGACTTCGACATATCGACCGCATAAGCGTATAAACCACCACATTAGCGCGCCGTAGAATAGGATTTGTACCACCCTGTCCAAAATCACCATTCTGCAAATAATATACAAAACAATTGTAAGTAAAAGCGAACAAGTGTTGGCGCTTAATCAGACGTAGTGTGGGACGTCCTGCAGCACGATGGTCACAGGTCTCCTCTACCAATAGGTGTGTTTAGGCTATAACCCACCACGCTGGCCTAGTGCGGGTTGGCGGAATACACACCTAGGTAATTCCTGAGAACTTTTAGGTGTGCAGGTTTCATCACGATGTTTTCCTTCACTGTTAAAGCAAGTTATAATTCAATGTACATACACACATAACCTCGAAAAGTTAGAAGTGTGTGCCTGGGGTTCGAACCCGTGACCATCACTGCATCTCTAAAGCATTAAAGACTAAGCATTAAAGCATTAAAGACTATATATTAAGCACAAATTACCTTTTATAATGCGCCTGAGCTTTGGGCAAATCTTCATCTTTCTCTTTAAGTAAATATCTTCTGCCCCCGATGCAGCATTTTGTGAAATACTCCTGTTTATCCCGATTCTCAAGGTCGTAATAGAAGTCATTCCTGTCTTCCGCCTTGAGGAAGGACCTCAGAGCGACGAAATTCGTGTTGTCAAATGTCCATTGCTTGGTAATGTAGTAGCGGAGCGCGAGATTGGCGATGTATATGCGTCGTTGGACTTTGATCAACCTGAAAGAATCAAATACATACTTAGATTCCCGAAGAAGTAGGTTCTTGAAGGAGTACATTTGTACAATTATATTTTGGGAGTGTGATATATTCCCTCGTGAAAGGAGACGAGAGATAATAATTGCTGTTTCTCGAGAACATTTCTAGACTTTGTGATGCTACTGATAATTTTGCTTCACTAATTTTACCCCATTTTGCCGGGGATCGAACCCGGGACCTCTTGATAGCATGGCACATATTTCTGCCACGGGACTACGAGGTTTATCAATCATCTCCTCTTTTTCATTTTCTTTACATTACAAATATGATGAAAAGCTGTTTTACCCCAGTTTTCTATTTTGAGAAATCTATCGAATCTGATCAAACCCTGTCATTACACCACTTAAAAAGCTACTATTGAGGCATAAATACTAGAGACACTTACATAGGTTTTCTTCCCAGTAGAAACAGTACTAGATCCACAAATAACGCTGGTAACAAATGCTGGACTATCACCTGGAAATTTAGAAAGGAAATTCTTTAGCATACAGTAAGTGTATGAAATATCACTTTCTTTAACGGTTGATGAAAACATGATGAAACTTGCACACCTAAAAGTTCTTATAAATTTTTTAGATGTGTAGTCCACTAAGCCGCACTAGGCCAGCGTGTTGGACTAAGGCCTAAACCCTTTTAGGTGTAGAGAAGGCCCGTGCCCAGCAGTGGCACGTATGTGGGCTGATGAAAAAGAAATTCCTTAGAACTCAAGTCCAGGTAACATCACGAAGTGATAATTGATTATCAATACACACATAACTTAAAAAATCAGAGGTGTATGCCTGGAGTTCGAACTCGCGACTGCCTAAATTCGACTTTGCGCCTAAACCTCGAGGCCATCACTAATTTTAATTTCCATTCTTCAAAGAATATTCTTACGTAAAAAAATTGTCGCAATTTGATCAAAGACTAAATAAGAATCACCGCCAGGAAAGTTGAGTTTCAAATGAAAAATTCGCTTCGAAGTCGGTCTATCTCTTTGTGAACTACTATTTCACAAACACACAAACAGACATCGACGTCAAACTTATAACAAAAAAGGCGTAAAAAAATGAGGTTTTTTTCCATCATGGGGTTCAAAAACATTAAAATACTTAGCTATTATTTCTGCGGTATAAATGTATCGCTGGTTGCAGGCGGCTTCCGACCGATCCCGGTGGAGGTCATTGGGGGAGGCCTATGTCTAGCAGTGGACCGTAATTGGGTGATGATGATGATGACGATGATGATGACGATGATGATGACAATGATGATGATAAATGTGAACAAATACATACCCTAATATAATACATGGTTTCTGAAGTAGTGATACTTCCACCGACGTTCCACAAAGAACCACTAATGGGTAGTTTAGCGGCCACGTTCTTAGCCATCACGATCAAGTCCTGCATAGGTATGGTGTTCAAATCCCCGGAACAGCAGTTGTATATCGGTATGTCGTCTTCTGGCTCCAATCTGAGGAAAACAGGAGAATTTAAGCCTGCACGAAGTATGGAGTATTTTCGACCCAGAATTAACACTTGAGCATTTTCTGTCACCTTTTTATTTGTTTATTGAACACCAAACAAAATTAACAAAAAAGGCATCGGTAACAAAGAAATGAGGTAGTGTAAATGGCGGCATTATTTCCGAGTTTTTTTCTAGACAACTGTTGTTACATTATAGGAAAATTATAAAGTAAATGATGTTTGTAAAAAAAAGTAAACCTTTTCTACATTCTTCTTATCAAAGTTATAAAAACATTAAGTTAGTCAAATCAGCAACTTAGCAATTTGAAAGTCAATTATGGTATTTAAATATTTGATCCCTACTACATTTAAATATTCTATACAGTACATAATCAAAAATTTGTCTACACATCCACGCTTTGCCTCTCTGCACCAACTAAGGTTCGACTGCTGAGACTTCCTCAGATATTAAGTCTACCTTTACATTGTTTTATCTGTAAAGTAAATCAGTTTTGAGCCAAAACCTAGCTTACTTCTTAGTTCCCCTGCTCCATCCTGAAGCGATGATGTTTTTCACACACAAATCCACTGGGATGTAGTCAGATATCAGATCAGGTCTGGTGTGTAACGTTCTCATTATACCTGAAAACCATAGTATAGTAATTAATTAATCATGAAAGAAAGAAAAAAGCTTTGTTCATAATCTTCTTCTTCTTCTTCATCAACCCATATACGCCCACTGCTGAGCACGGGTCTCCTCTACCATTGAGAGGGTTTAGGCCATAGTCCACCACGCTGGCCTAGTGCGGGTTGGCGGACTACACACCTAAGAAATTCCTAAGAACTCTTATGTGTGCAGGTTTCATCACGATGTTCTCCTTCACCGTTAAAGCAAGTGATGATTCAATGTGAATACACACACAACTTCGAAAAGTCAGAGGTGTGTACCTGGGGTTCGAACCCGCGACCGTCGAGATTCTCGACCGCGCGCCCAAACCTCGAGGCCATCACTGCTTCATAATACATATATCATATCATCAGTCCATATATGTCCCACTGCCAAGCAATGGCTTCCTCCAAAACTGAGAGAGCCTTATTAAATAAGAAAAAAAAATAGTATTTCATCATCTGCCTATATGCGTCCCACTGCTTGGCACGAGTCTCTACAACCGAGAGGAGTTAGGCCGTAGTCCACCACGCTGGCCAACTGAGGGACGACGGTTATAGTATTTACCATATGTCTGCCTCGTGGTCTTGCGGTACAAATATGTGCCTTGCCAAGTCGAGCAAAGTGGTATTAGGTTTTTTCATTATGAAAGTCTTAATAGCAGAGTCTAGAAATGTGCCCGAAAAACGAAAATAAGCTCGCCACCTATTACGTGAGACTTATACAAACTTGGCGAAAAGAGGGTGAAGAAATACACTTCAGTCACTTTATAAATTGCCAATGGTAAATTATAATAAGAATATACCTTTTCCACAAGCGACTAGAATTCCAACTGGTCCATTGAAGTTCTCAATCCATCCTGACATTGGTTCATCCGCGCTCGAAATAACTGCGGAAAAAAAGTTTACATAAAAAAATATTTTTCAAACCGCGTATTAGGGTGGAGTGAAACAGACGAAAAAAAATTTTTTTGCTCTTTTCAATTCTCCTGTATTATTAATTGGTGACCACATATAAAAGCTTTATTCATGCAAAAAATGAAAGGTCTACGACTTTATTTTCAGGTGGCGCATTGAGTCAATAGTTTTGAAAAAATTAATATTTTTACTTATAAGCCTAACATCAAAAAATATTTATTCTTACATGCTTTGCTTACAAATATACCGTTTTTAACATCGTCTCAGTGTGATATCGAACCTAAATATAGTATTTTCTTATAAAACTTTAATATATGCTTTTGAAATAGTGCCAAGGTTAAGTAAATTTTCATTAAAAATGCCAAAAACGCGTATAAATATCCAGTGTCCTATATTTGGTAATCCAATGAAATTCAGTGATATCTAGTTACCTACTTATTGTTATGTGATTCAACACTATTTATGGATTACAAATGAAAGGTAAGACTTGAATAATGGAAAGGTCCCTTCAGTCAAAGATTTATGTGAAATGATTGTTTCTGATATTGAAGCAATCTGGAGTAAAGCATCTATATCTACAATTACCCATCAACAAGTCGTATCTATGCAGATTTTATGTTATCAAAAGTACAAGAATGTGAAAGAATTACGTAATGACTCCATAAAGCAGATATTCTACGATGACTCAATAAATAAGTTGTTTCATATCGCAACATGTAAATGTTAATCCTGAGAACTACGTAAAGTGACTAAAGTAAAATTAGCTCGTTCTCGATGGTCAACTTGTGCTAACAGGACTTCGCTTTTATATTGGCACAGCTAAACCGACAAATAATTTGAAAGAACTGGCGATTTTCATCATGAAAGTTTACGCACCAAATTGTATTGATATCAAGTCAAAATCCTATTGTAAGTTTGGTCCGTTTCACATCTTTAATATGGTCAAAGGAAGTATGTATTTTTCGAGATGACTTGAAAAGTGTTGTCTAGAATAGTGTTTAAAGGAATGCTTTCTTCATGCACCCAGAAAATCTATTGCTGGCTATATTACAAGATGATAATCAACAAGTAAGAGAGCTGGCTCTTCGGAGAGTTTTAAAGGCAAGAAAAGAGTCCAAAGACAAGAAAGTTCGTGAATTCCAGTTACCAAAACCATAAAAGATGCGACAAATTGTTATGATTTGAATTATGGCAAAAGAAAAGATAACAGAACCTCCTGTAACAATGAAATACAGCGACTCGGAAGTTACTGCAAAAATTACGTTTGGAGGTAAATTGTTTGATATTGAGAAGTACCCTTGCTACACTCAAGCAGTCGAAAGGTGTGACAAACTTGTAACAGAAGCTGCGGCCTGTGTTTGTGGATTCGATACTAGAGATGGTTTCATTTGTGCGTTAGAATAAAGTCCAGGTAAGAAATACCTACTTTTGACACCAAATCTCAGTATTTCCACCAAAAAGAAGACACTGGGAATTCAGATACTGAACACTAAAATGTTATTTTTATGGTAATTTAATATAGTTATTCATTGTACTAGTAGTTTTAAGTATAAATTTAATAAAATATATAGTATTATTGTCAAAAATAAATGTTTTTTCGTAACTCTTTTTTTTTCTTATTTTTCTACCTTCATACCTAATGCGCCACCTCAAGATATTGAGTTAGAAAGCTGGTATTTTGCAAGAATACTTCCATTACGATGGATCACTGGTTGAGGAACCAGGAAACTTAAAATTCAGAAAAAGAAAATTTCACTCCACCCTACCGCGTATATATGTCGTGGCCATATCGTAGATTTGCTCACTTGAAACGCTCAAGCAGTTAAAAAAAGTCTCTCGTAGTCTCTGATACCCACGACATAAGACTTGTACCTTAGTTACCCATTTGTCGAAGATATCTATGATCTAAGTCTTACCAATGGAAGGTCTGACAATAACAGCTGGTAACACCCCCTTTTCTTCATAAACCACGTGCTCGGCAAGTTGTTTGGAGAAGGTGTATGTATTAGGCAGCTCCCCCAAATACCTGAAAAAAATAATTGGTAGATTAAGAGGATGGATTAGGGCTGCTGAACACCGAGATGGTTGGCGCGCACGTGGGGAGGCCTACGTTCAGCAGGGGACGGCGATAGGCTGAGTATGAGATTAAGAGACCTATTATTTTTATGGCTGTTGCCCGCAGGCCGCAACCCTGTAACCGAAACTTAAGAGTTCTATCAGCGTCAGCTGAACACGTTCATTAGGACGATCAACCAATTAAATTCATCAGCTTTATATTTTTTTATCACCAACCAGCACTAAACCAGCGTGGTGGAGTAAGGCCTTAACCCTCTCAGTTGTAGAGGCCGATAGTGGGACGTATGTGGGCAGATGATGAAAATCAGATGTGGCTACAAGTATTTCTTCTATTAAAAAAATACTTACTTAGGTGTCAAAACTCGAATGGTATGCTCGTCAATATTTTCACATATCTTCACGGTGTCTCTCCAGTCGGAATGGGCAGGGTACATAACCTCTTCGATGAGGTCCCGGTTGGTGTTCGAATATGACGTAGACACATGGACTAACACCTGAAGAATAACAAAATAGAAAATTTTTGAGAAGGGATGAATGATATGATGTGATGAATATGAAAGTGGATGGATGGACGAGCCGAAGAAGGCCAAAGAAAAGGTGGATGGAATGCGTGACTGAAGATATGAAAGAGAAAGGGATGACTGAAGACATGACGGGAAGGCCAAAGAAAAGTAGAATGGCATGCATCAGAGAAGATATGAAAGAGAAATGAAGACCTGGCGCCTGATAGGAATGTGTGGAAGGATAAAACATACTGCGCCGACCCCAAATAAACTGGGAACAGGTTAAAAATATTTTTGAACGAGAAACGAATTCAGTTTTTAAACTGTTTAAAACTTACTGACAAGTCGACAATGTTTTTAGCAAGATCCACCACTTGCTTCGTCCCGTTTAGGTTTAAAGTAACTGCATACTTTAACGTGTCGTCGAATCTGAAAATAATTTATAAAAGATTATTCATCATTATCATCTAGCTTTTCACATCCACTGCTAGACACAAGCCTCTCCTATGGCACGCCACTGGGCTCGATCTTTGGTCCTCATCCAACCGCTGCCAGCCACCTTGTGGATATCGTCACCCCACCTAGCCAGAGGGCGGCCTACACTACGTTTGCCGAGCCGTGGTCTCCACTCCAGAACACGTTTCCCCCAACGGTCATCAGTTTTGCGACTGATGTAAACTGCGGATCAAAGACTTCATTCATCCTGTATAAAAAGCCATAGTTTTATGAAAGTTTCAGGCATCGAACCCTTGACCTTCCATCGCGAGTTGTCTGTTCCATAAGAAAATAATTTAAGTTACTTACCTAACACTCGCAGCCACATGAAATATTACATTGACTCGGTTTATGAGAAGCGCTCTGTCTTCCTCTGATAATCCTGTAAAAATATTACGCCTGTGTCACTAAGAATTTATTTTCCAAGTCTTTTATTTTATCAGTAGAAATTCCTAGTGACGTATGTAGGTATATACCTACAGTGAAAATCTGTTATAACAACACCATATAACGACGGATCGGTTATAACGACCGAATAGCAAGGTACCGGCGGAATCTCTAAACTAATTAATATTGCTTTTAACAAATTTCGATATCGAGATATAGCTACATTGCTATGTCCGGTTTTGACTATAAATTTTAAAACTTAGAATATAAAAAAGTACAGTTTTGTATGTTCCTAAAAAAAGAAACAACTTTCAGCTTCCATTATACTGCTAAGTGCTTCATAATTAAAGGATACCTTAACGAGGAATCGGACCCAGGACTTCTCTATAGCTGTCGAACGAGACAGTAAAATTAAATAAAGCAGATAAACCCTAGTAACTCGATACAATCATAGCCGAAATGCTTATACAATTCAACTTTAAAGAGAATAGATAACGACCTACCTAGTCCAGGTTCCATCACATCTCCAGAAATTACGAAGACTTTTGACTCGAAGATTCCTGGCTTCTCCTTCCGTAGTCTATCAAAGCACTGAAATGTTATCGAATTATTAATAATCATAATTAATCATCATTCTGATGATTCATCACCAACTTCGGTAACTCAGCCTGGGATTTGAACCAGCGACCGCCGAGATCATGTGTAGTCTTTGAACCTTTCAATAGGAAATGCAGTAACTGTAAATCCTTTGTATATGTAAAATTATGTATTGATGCACAATTCTAAATCAAGGTTTAATTTATTCAAATGTATTCCGATTAAGCAAGGGTCAAACACAATATGACAATATACACACGCCTTTACGCCATGCAAGGTAGACAGAATACTTCTTATCCCACTTTTTTGCTGCCCTATTAAAGGGTAGAGAGAGCATTTCTTTTCCTACTTTTGGCGCTATCCCTGCACACTCCCGCCCAGGGCTGCCAGATTGTATAATTGGATACAAATCCTGTATAATCGGATGGGCTATTGTATCCATGACCACTTCGTATAATACGATACGACATACGGGATGGAACATAAGTTTGTATTTTATCAATAATTTGTCCACCTATCATCCTACAAAAAAAACAAGAACTATTCTGGAGGGTCCACTTTCCGACCATTTGTTTAACTGGCATCTCATAAAAAAAAACAAGAGCCACTCTGGAGTGCCCACTTTTCAACCATCTATTACAAAGATTCTTCTAAAAAAAAAAACAAGAGCTGCATAAAATGGTTATGTATAATGCGATCTAATTTTGTATAGTTGCAGATACTAAACTGTATAGCTGCAATTTATACTGGCAGCCCTGCTCCCGCCACTGTAACTCGTGTGCTCCAGGATCAACAGCACGCACAGTATTGACGACGAGCAATGAAGCTCAGACAATCTATGAGGGCCTAATTTGTATAAACTGACAAGATTAATGATTCATCATCAGCCTTTATTCGTCCACTGTTGGACATAGGCCTCTCCTATGGCACGCCACTGGGCTTGATCTTCGGCTCTCCTCATCCAACCGTTGCCAGCCACCTTGCGGATATCGTCACCCCACCTAGCCAGAGGGCGTCCTACACTACGTTTGCCGAGCCGTGGTCTCCACTCCAGAACACGTTTACCCCAACGGTTGTCGGTTCTGCGACAGATGTGACCGGCCCACTGCCACTTCAGCTTGCTGATCTTTTCATTAATTAATGATTAATGATTGCTGCATAAATTTTTTTTCTTCTCCATTTTTATTGTAATGTCTAATTTGTAACCAAAATTAAAGATACAGTTTTATAAAACTCACAGCGACAGAGTAAAGCTCCGCCAATCTGTCTTCTGGAGAGACATTCTTCTTGCTCCTCATCAGCAAGTATATCCTGTCGATTCCTGAACAGGAGTACAGGAGTTTCTCAATCAGGATCTTGCCGATGAAACCTGGAAATAAACATCAACAGTCACCCATATAGTTCTGACCCCACACTAAGATACAAGTCTTATGTCCAATATCATTAATTACTTTGTGGCCTTTCGTTTCACAAGCTGGTGTTTAACCAAATGCACTACGAGTGTAGTAAAAAAAATTAATAATACAATCCGTTTTTATGATTTTTTTACAAATTCCTTGAACCATCTCCTTTATAATTGTCAAATTTTTATAGAAAATATACACCGTGTCTTCGATAAATTAGAATCAACTTTTTAAACAACGACGAATATTTACAAAAGGTAAATTTTAGTTTTAGTTAATGATTTTCCTCCGCCCAAAATTTCTACTATGCAATCCAAAAATCTGATATAAATTGTTCAATATAGCATCTATAAATAATATAGTTCGATACTTAAAATGAAGAAAGATTTTTATAATATTTATTCAAAATAATAAAACTGAAACATGTAAATATATTAAATAAATTTATTTACATTTAAATAAAACATTTCACAATTTATTCACCATATTTTATATAATTTTCATATTTTAAATAAACGTTATTCATTAAATAAAATAAAATATTTTTACCTGATCCTCCTGTGATGAAAACCGTTTTACCCTTATAGAACTGTGGAATACTTGGCAGTAGGGCCGGGTCTCTATCTTCTAAAAATCCCATGTTTGATAACAAAAACAATTGCGGCCTGTTTGAACGTTCACTAACGTTTGACTGTCCAAACGAAGTTAATAAAATTTTTAAACTAGCGTGTTTTGTAAGGTCTTTCATGCATAAACGACTATTAGTCGTGCGATTTTTAATACGATTGCCTGCCTACCTACAATCTAGGTATCCTGAGTCAGACTAAGTGATATTGAGTATTTTCATTAAAACATTCTCAAGCATGGAGTCTGTTTTGACGAAAACGGCAAAGCTCGCCCCCTATACGTAGGACTGGTACATATCTGGCTAAATGTGGGTGCAAAAATGCACTTCTGCCTATTCCTTCGAGAAAAACAGGCGATAGTTAGTATGTATTTATTTATAATATAGTAAAGCAACTAAGCTCTTTGATATAAGTGCGGTGATCGACGAAAAACTATTAAGGTTTCGAGTTGGTGCAGGAAGTCTTGGGTTAAATTCCAGAATCAAGCATTTCTTACATAGCATTAATCTAAAACATATTACCGGCCTTATAGGTAAAATGACATTGTATTTACATTGGTAAAATGACAATGATGACCTCGAGGTTTAGATGCGCGGTCGAGACCCTCGGCGATCGCGGGATAGAACCCCAGGCACACACCTGTGACTTTTCGAAGTTATGTGTGTATTCACATTGAATTATCACTTGCTTTAACGGTGAAGGAAACATCGTGATGAAACCTGCACACCTAAGAGTTCTTAGGAATTTCTTATGTGTGTAGTCCGCCAACCCGCACTAGGTCAGGTGGCGGACTATGGCCTAAAACCTCTCATTAGTAGAGGAGACCCGTGCTCAGCAGTGGGCGTATATGGGTTGATGATAATGTTCTGTAAGTTTTGTATCTTCATCGTCAACGGTTAATTCACTACCTATCCCTACAGGCTACATGATCGTGAGTTGAAAGTGTGCAGCAAACTTTAATTTCTAACGACTTAAAGTCCAACGCATTGAATTTAATGGGAATGACCGACAATGGGTCAATGAAATGGATTATTCTAGATTTTTTATAGCACATCGGTTTTAAGTTGAAGTAATAGCTATTATTCTTTATTGGCATATCTTGAGTAACGTTTTAACGTAAGTTACATGATGTAATAAGTAGAATTTATACATTTCTTTTTAAACGTTATATGTAATAACGTTATATGTCTTAGGTGTGTAGTCCGCCAACCCGCACTAGGCCAGCGTGGTGGACTATGGCCTAAACCCTCTTAATGGTAGAGGAGACCCGTGCTCAGCAGTGGGCGTATATGGGTTGATGAAGAAGAAGAAGAAGATGTAATAATTGTTTGTTATAATATAGCGGTACTCAACCGCACAATAACACATTTTTATTGTTTTTATGATGTAAAAACACCGGAGTCTCGTTGCGAAATGAGTAGGGGATTAAAAAAGTATGACATTTAAATCGTAGTTTTGAAGCAATCTATACAATATAATATAATCACTTTCGGTTTTCCAATCTCTATATATTTCTGTTATTTTGCGCTTCAAATATCAATAAAAGACCATATATGTGCGTCCCACTGCTGGGCACGCAGTGAAGATTAAGTCCACCACGCTGGCCTAGTGCGGGTTGGCGGACTACACACCTACGATATTCCTAAGAACTTTTAGGTGTGCAGGTTTCCTCAAGATGTTTACCTTCACCGTTAAAGCAAGTGATAATTCATTGTAAATACACACATAATATCGAGCCATTACCGCCGAATGTCTAAGAAATATTATTGTATGTAAAATTTTAATTTACTGGCACATTTTGTTTAAAAATATTAAAAACTAAACCGTCTCCTGTAAATTTTGATTTTGTCGGTTAGGTACGCTAAAACGGCGGTAAAGGCGCAATATGTACATATGTTAAATAATAACAAATTCTTAGTCTTTAAGCAAATTATGTATTAGTATAACTAGATATTTTCGTGACTGCTTGTTTTCCTAATAAAGTCTATGGTTGTCTGGGCTATGAACCCGTGACCATCCCAACTTATTACGGTTTCAATCAATGTATGCAGTGACTAGCGTTTAAATTCGTGAATATTGATGAAGATAAAACAAAAGAAAGCAGTTTAAACAATTCTATTTAGGGCATTAGTCTATGTTTTGAAAAAGTAAAAATCATTGCTAACCCTATACACGGGTGTATTCAGACCGTGATCGGAAACTAAGGCAGGTATTAACTACGGTGATCACAAACCCATTGGCGTTAAAAATCCCGACCAAAAATAATAATAATTTTGACAATTCCATACAAACCACACGTTTGAGGCCTTTAGAACCACAGTGGCCTAACTTTTTTTTTTTTTTTTTGTTCTCGAGGGGAAAGCTGTTTATGGCTCTACTTCCCGCCAGCCCGGGGGAGGGGGGCGGGAAGCGTATGTCGGGGTCACCGGTCTTCCAGCCCGGCGCGCGGCGACGTCATATCCGCGCAGGTGTTAGTGCCGGGCTGGGTCCCTAACAATTTCCCTAAACCGGCATACCGACCAAAACCCCCCGGTGGCCATCTCCGCGCCAGATTGGGCGACCATGGTACGTGAGCGAGAAGCGCACACCGTTAACCACAGCCGCCCGGTGCGCCTCCGAGACGAAATTGTCTCGGCCGTCTCGGAGTTTTAGGGGGCGCAGTTGCACCCCCACTTCTTGGTTCGGGCGCCTCGGTTGTGGATGGGCGCCCGCGACGGACACAGGCCACAGTGCCGCCGCCCCTCTCGGGGTCACTTTCAGTGAGGACGCGCTGCCCCCACAGCACGTCCAGCGACCCCAAGGGCCCCTTTAAGTCGCCTTTTACGACAGGCAGGGGATACCGTGGTGGGATTCTGACGCCCCCTTGCCACAGGGCAGACAGTGGCCTAACTGCATTTTGATGACTTTTGACCTATTTGCATTCTCGTAATTTATGCATGTTATTCAACAAGACCAGAGGGGCCTAAAATTTTTAATCTAATTTTGACATAGATGCCAGTATAATTACATTTCGGCCCTGGTTTCAATTGACGAAATCAATATGAAGAATGACGAATCATAAATAATATGAAGGTTATTTCGACCTACGCGCAGAATAAAGTAATATGTGTTTTTGCACAATTTTTTCACAGTGATTCAAACTTAATTGGGCACAAAATTATCAGTAAATTTTTATGTTATTCAAACAACAACAAAATTTATGATCATTATTACTCCAATAGTGCAATATATAAACAAATTTAACTCTATTATAGACATAAAAAGTACTTTGGTGTTATAGTCATAAGTAACCTTATTCTATGCATAGGTCGATTTTTTAATAACTAGCTTTTGCGCACGACTCCGTCCGCGTAGAGTACAGGGTTGAGTTCAGAAAGAAAATAAGAAATAGTCTATTTACTCCTCAGAGTCCTGCCCTATTTAGGTCCATACCAAAAACCATACAAATTGGTCAAATTGTTTAAACGTGAAACCGTAACGCGTCGATTGGCGCCTTGTGTATCATTATTGCGCGCTTGATCATTATTTTGAAACTGCGATATCTTTTAAGATACTCATTAGAATCACATGATGTAAAGGGCAAATTTATTTTATATTAAATACTTGTAATGAATAACGTATTTATTTAGATAAGGATTAATATCATCTTTATAAAACACCTTCACAAATAATGCTTTATTTTTAAGTAAATTTGTTTAAGATAAAAAACGTTATTGTTAGCTAACCTTAAAAGATAGACATATGCTGTCCCGGACTTTTTTTAGAACTTTTAAAGGGGAACAATTCTCTCATACATTACTTTAGCGAAACTTAAACCGTTTCCCCAGCGCACGCAGCGGAAGCTCACCAAAAGGAAAAAATGTTCCCGATTTTGAAACATTCTTTGTTGCTGCTCCGCTCCTATTGGTCGTAGCGTGATGTTATATAGTCTATAACCTTCCGCAATAAATGTGCTATCTAACAGTGAAAGAATTTGTCAAATAGGACCAGTAGTTCTTGAGATCCTAGCGTTCAAACAAACAAACAAACTCTTCAGCTTTATAATATTAGTATAGATACCCCTTGTATTAACAAGTAAGTACTATGTATTGGGTATATTTATTAAACCTTACATATACCAAATAAAACACACATTGCTATAAACGAATCTATTTTAATGGATTAAAAAAAACTAATAACTACGTACAGTAAAAAAAAATAATAGACGTCCCTTATACGGGAGGCGCGTTGTAAAAACATGAAACAGTAACATAGCTCTGTGGCAGTTGTATATACACTATATCCATTCATATATATCTTTATATCTTTATTCTTATGCGTCTTGGTCACACCCGGGCCCTAAACCTCTCATTTCTTCTTTTTTCCCCTATAACTTTTGATACCGTAAGGCTCAAACAACTGAATAAGATTATAAGGGAAACAGTATTTAGTATGTGGACGAGTGTCGCCGCTTGTCTGTCACCTGTTCATCCTACTACGATCACAGGAACAATGATAATGTCAAACAAATATGAAGGGTTGCTACAGGTTGTCACACATTTAAAAATGTTGATATTACAAGCGACCCGAATTACTAAGAAGCGTGTGTGTCAAACATATGACAGTGTAATCGTAGGTTCGGCACGCTCGGCATGTGAACATTCCCTTTCTAGTCCTATTCAATTGTTTTGTACCATCGGGGACCTCATAATTATGAAGATATAACGAAGGCATTTTTTTCACAATTATTAACCTTCCGTCTACGTCATCAAATGTAAGGAAATATCGTATTCGCCCCTCCTATCTTTACATAAACATCAGTAGATACAAATTTTTGAAATCTATTCTGACTTTTTTTTATTGAAAAATTAGGTCAAAAGTTCCTAGAAAAAGAAATTGCTTACATAATCGCCATACAAATTCCCCCCCCCCTCCACTTTTCAATAAAAATAGCCAAAACCACCCTCCCCGAAATGCTTGCGTAATAAAGCCTGTTACGTGACAATGTTTTTGTATTTTCATCAATCGAAATAATGCTTATATTCAGTAATAAAATTAATAACTTTTAAATATGGAACATGGCAGTAGTGACTTCAACGCGTGTGTGCGCATGAGGGTATGTTGCTAGAAAAGGATGCACTATATAAATATTTACGTCACCGCCATTTAAACACACGAGTACAAAAGGGACAGCTAGAGGTTTCTTGTTCTTACAAATTTAACTATACCTTCATTTTTCAACCAATATCTTTAACATAAAGTAATTAGACCGTGATCGAAAACGAAGGTAGTGATTACAAACCAATTGGCGTTAAAAAAAAATTGACGCTTTTCATACAAACCACAGACATTTAAAAGCGATGGTTGTATGGACGTCATTTTTTTATTTTTTTGTCGCAATTTTCTTTAACGCCAATAGATTTCCGATCACAGTCTAAATACACCTGTATAATTAACGTGATAATAGATCCCATTGATACCATGATAAAATTTTCTGGATAGTCATAAAAATCAGGCAACAGGTGTGACCAAGACGCCATTTTACAAACCAACCCCTAATGTTCCATTCACCCCGTCTGCGAGACAATTGACGCGAGGCAAGAAAGCCTGTATAACACTCAGCAACACTAAACACATAACAATATTTCCACATACAGGGTGTATTCAGTCCGTGATCGGAAACTAAGGCAGATAATAGCTACGGTGACCACAAACCCATTGGCGTTAAAAAAACCTGACAAAAAATAAAAGAAAATGGTGTTTTCCATAAAACCATCGGTATTAAATGTATGTGGTTAATAATAAAAATAAATAAACACACCCAACAGTCACACACATAGTCCTGACCCCACATTAAGACACGAGTCTTGTGTCGTGGGTATCAGAAACAACGAGAAACTTTTCGGTCTCACAAACACCCAGACCCGAAACAAATATTTGTGGATCACACAAACATTTGTCTCGGTGCGGGGATCGAACCCGCGGCTGCTCGTTTCGCAAGCTGGTGTCTAGCCAACTGCGCCACGGGGCTGTCAAAAAACATTTTGGGGGGTTTGTATGAAAAACATCATTTTTTATTTTTTTGTCGGGATTTTTTTAACGCCAATGGGTTTGTGATCACCGCAGCTATTACCTGCCTTAGTTTCCGATCACGGTCTGTATACACCCTGTATAAATATACTATAGGCAACTAAGTAAAATACATCTGTTCTGGTGCACACACTATACTCTCAAATAATTGTGTATATAATGTAAATAATTTTTCTATATCTTATTGCTTTTGTAGTAGACATTATTATTAACCTAAGTTTTTTCTGCTTTGTCTGGGTCGCCTTATAAATATTTGACTAAATTAATATAAAATCATATTTTTAATTTTTTTTAGTTAGTTTAGTTCATGAAGGGAGCAATTTTTAAGTAAAATGATTTAGAGCAATGAAACGAGAACATATTGATGATAATTTTAAAAAATTGGCGACGTTTTTCATATTTAGCGATACATTGCTGCTTGAGCGCTAAAATTAGTTATTTTCATTCGTGTTTTCTTTGAAAAATCCTGCATAATGATTTCTTCTCCAAATTAAAATATTAAAATGACTTAGAACTACAAAAACATATTGCAACAAATCTAAGCACACAAATAGAACAAATTGATATTGCACACTTTAGCTGAGCGGCTACTAAACAGGTGTGATTTAATCCGTATACAGTATACATTGCTCTTTCTACTTAAAGAGTTTCAGTAAGTTACATAAGCGAACAAGCAATGTACTTTAT
This sequence comes from Cephonodes hylas, assembly GCA_030295005.1. Lineage (NCBI taxonomy): Eukaryota > Metazoa > Arthropoda > Insecta > Lepidoptera > Sphingidae > Cephonodes > Cephonodes hylas. The sequence goes on along the minus strand of AP025387.1, from coordinate 3,021,309 downwards.
CTTTAGCCATACGGTATCTCAGTGTTACATAACTTTTTTAAGCACAAGTACCTTTTAAAGATTAACGAGCAATGTACAATGAATAATACAGTTTACTCATTATTATGATTAAATAACATCATTATATTACCTGAATTAAGTTTCTTTTTATATTTATCATCCCATCTTTAAGCCTTTGTAAGAAAACTGGTTCTACGAAAGTTTAATGGGCGCCCAACATATTGCACAAGTGAAGAAACCATCTTATACACTTAAGACTTAAGTTTTCAACTTTAATTAAGTCCCTCGCAGTATTTACTCTTTCTGATGCAAGAAATATGACGAAAAAACAAGAAAATAATACAACAAGAGACATGACTAAAATTAATAAGCCATTTCAGTAACCATTGCGTTATCTAACCCATATTCCAAAAACAGTTTGTTTTAGCAGCACGTAAGGAGTTGTAAATAATTGGAGTTCTTCATTTAGTAAGTACAAATTCTCCAATATATAGAGAAATTAAAATCAGAAATCAATGGTTTCTGTATTTGAAGCGTAGTAATAATAAAAATTGGAAATTTGAATAAAATGTAATTATAAAGACATGATTACAGAAGAAATTATTTATAATTTACCTCCTTATTAATTAAATCAAATAAGATTGCTTCAAGCTTCAAGTTATTTTTTATTCATATTTCCAATTTTTACTATTATGCTACACATGTATCAATTTGGCGTCTGAATTAAATTTCTCCATATTTAAGTCACTTTTTTCACGAGTTGCAATAGTTTTCCGGCGTTTATTGCATGTTAATAACTTTGCTTTTTGCAGAATCTACTATAATGGATAAATTCTTCACCAATACTTCCAAAGTATAATTTCTTTATATTCCAAAAGGTACATAGGTTTGCAATATCATATTTTGGTTGCCAGAAAGCCGGCAAATTAGTGTCGTCTGAAATCACCTCTATTTTGAGCTGACCACACTTCGAATAGGTCAATGTTGTCATTTTAGTTAATTTGTATTAAAAAAATGGGTTACATAGAAATTTTAAAGGAAGACATTATTTTCTACCATAATTCTTTATTAAGACTGGACAAATTATAATGCTTTAGACTTTTTTTAGTATGTCTCTGCCTGGGACTCAAACCTACTCTAAGTTAATGCAACTTGTAGACCAAGGAGATTAATAAACAAATTACCATAATGTCCATGGTCTGATTAAAAAAGTGACAATTATTTCCAAATGAAACTTCAATAAATCAAGAACTTATTCATAAAATATTTTAAGTAATTAATTTATATGAAGTTTAGTTAGAGTATTTCCTTATGACTTACTAAGACCATACTGTCAAGAGGCCCAGGAAATAATAATTAAAACTACCAAATTTTTACCTGACAATGTTCAGTGGGGATACTTCTATAGAAGCTCAAAAGGTTAGCTAAACCTCGCATAATTGATTTTAACCTTTATCTTTATTTACAATTAAAAATCATTTTGACATATAAATGAGAATATCCTGAGCCCACAATAAACTATAAACTAGACATTACACGTTAACGTGCAACGCTTTTGGGTTTCTATAAAAGTACTGCCACTGGATTAGTCAAAGTTATTTTATGAAAATGATGCTATATCTCAGTCATAATCATATACAAAAAATATTAGAATTTATGTATTTTTATGGTAGAAAAAAAGGAAAAAAGGATGATAATTATGGACTGTCCTGTCAACTTATTAAAGCAAATTTTAAAATATTATAGAGGTCGAAATTTTATTTTTAATAACTGACTGAAAATTTTAACGGTTGTTCAGAAGAGAGTTGAAGACGCGTGGTCATATAAAGATAAATGTATCTTCAACAAAACCTTTTTTAAGGTCATTTTTTCCTTTCATAGCATACATTTGCAATCAATGAACTTAAAAAGTCAGAAAACCTGGCCTTTTTCTATCAACTAAAGTGACTTGAGACCAATAGTGTACCAATCTGACTTTTCCTAAATCAACTAACTAGTTTCGACCCCTATTTTACTACTAAACAATTGGTTATGTAATTTAAAATCATATTTAGCCAGTCATTATTTTTCCAAATTGAGGTCAATCTATCATATTTCATCAATCAATCAGTCTATCACCGTCCACTGCTGAACGTATTTAATATGACAAATAATAAAATTAACTTCTATGACAACACATAACGTCCAAGTCATTAGTGGTCACTAAGTCATTGATGTAGGTCAAAAAGTTGACTTTTTAACTTTGAAGTTAGGCACTTGCTTACGAAACCATTTCCGCACCAAGACAAATGTTTATGTGATTCACAAATATTTGTATCTGGGTGTTTGTGGGAGCCAAAATCTTATAGTTTGTGATACACGACACAAGACTTGTATCTTAGTGTGAGCTCAGAAGTATGTATGTGACTGTTGGGTGTATTATTTGACGCAATTGGTAAACCAATGTTTTTAGTCAGACTACTTAGCTCAGTGAGTCAGACAATTAAATGTTAAGGTAATAAATTGTTGTTGCCAATCCAAAAATATAATAGAAGATAGGCAGCACTGCCTATACGGGAATATTAAGGAAAAAATGAAATTTTAATACATTGAAGTTAGCTAGAAATATTCTTTAAGCATATTTAACTGTGACAAAGTAAATTATGTGTTTCAATGCAGAGAGTAAATGTATATTTTTCTATATTAATAGTTCTCGATTTTGTAGGCAACTTCATTTTACTTGTAATTAGAATTTCAAAGTAATTCATTTATTTACTTATTTTTTTATTTATTTACAAGTAAATAAGCGCAACACTGCCATTACAAGCACTAAAACTAAACAAGAATTATAAGTTGATTTAAAAAAATGTATAATAGTTATAATGTAAAAAATAATAAACTTAAATTGTTTGGATTTTGCCAAAAAGGTTTTTACGATTTTGGGTAGTTTTTCTTTTTTCTGTCATTCATAAATATGTCATAAATTAGTCTAAGGATTTTTCACTAACTATCCAAAAGAAAAAAGCCATAATGTTGTAAAAATAATATCAATATATCTATTTATTCACTAAACCGCGTCAATTGCCTGCAGTAGCGAAGCAAATTTCACTCCAGTGCCTAAACTGAAAACTTCACTTAATTGGGTTTAAAATATAACGCCACATAAACAATAGAATTTTATAATAATCTGTATTTTATTGAAACATGGAAATTTTAAAATCGGACATTTAAAAAAAATTGTATAGGAATATGTTATTCATCGCTTTACAAAAAATGGAAATTAAATACAAAAAATATATACGTATTTTAAAAAATGTCCCTACCCGGCACTGAAACGACTGCCTCGCGCAACAAAAGCCGCATCCAACCATTTTCCTATACAATAATCACATTAAAAAAAACATATTCAATATGTGATTAGAGGGGCTGACTTTTTACATCGTGTCGAAGGAAAATTTAAAAAAAAAACGTACCATCACAGACATTTGCAACGACTAAATTAAAAAAAAATAGAAAAAAAAACTCAACCCCCGAATGTCTCCATCATTAATTATGGATTACAAAACATATATTTACCATAATTAAATGGATTTTATCTAAAGCGTTATTTAAAAAAAAAGCTCGTCTTTTCCCAAGAATTGTGCAAAAAACTGCCGATCGCTTGAAAGCATCAATCATAGCATTAACTCATAATAAACAGATAACTAATTAAAAATGCATTTTTTGCCACGATTTTGGGAAAAAACTTTCGGCGAACAGCAACACCGGGTAAGTATCCCATCTGGTTTAAATATTTTCTTTTTTTCAAATCATAAATAATTTGCGCCTACCCGCGTTTGCTTTCCGCCGTTATAAAATTTCCTTTCAATTAAACAGCTAGTGTACATAGGGTAAAAACATTATAATCTGCGCTTAATATTTACAATATCTCGATTTAAATTCTCATTTAATCTGTCGAATATTGGCTCGATATGGACAATGTAATCACGATTAATTCATTCACTTGTAATCGTAATTATTGATCTCTAAATTGATTTTTCAATCGATTTCGTGTTACAAATTGATATTTGTAATCGTTAATCATGATCACATTAACCTAAGCTTGCAACCAATGGGTGTTACAACCAAAATAAGATGCAACCATAAGGTCAAATCTCGAGATGTCTCGATTGTCAATGGGCAGCTTTGAAGCCTAAAATCTGATTTTTAAACTGTAGTTTTGACCATATTGATGGAACTAACTAGGCCAAAGTGGACTAAGACCAAAATTTTAAAAGAAAAGGCTATATTAAAGTATTGGTTAATTTAAATTTGTCAAAGTCGTGACCTGTTGAGGCAATATTTGTAGGTCACGACTTATTAGTCAAGCAAGGTCAGAAAGCTGACCTTTTTAGGTAAAATGTAAAGTAGGGTCTCCACTTCTACATTTTAGGGGGTTTTAAGTTCAATAATGGACTTAATTAATTCAATATTTAGAATCTACCAGAAAAGAGCTTGAGTGGAATCGTGTTGCACCTAAAAATATTTTTGGCAGTGTTTTTATAAAGGCATACATTACTCTTTTAATCTTTATTTTTACGACTTTTTTGGACAATCTTTAACAACCTTTTTCTACCATCTATACGGTCAAAACTACAGCCAAATTGCATATGCGCTGCCGTGGAAATAATAATAAAGTGATGTTCAACTCCGCCGTCCCTGTTGGGGGGTCAGACCCCCGGGGCCCAAGCGGGGGGTCATCTGGGGCCCGAGACCCCCGCCCCCTCTCGCCATCAACACAAATATTTCACCAAAAGTTCACTGACTTCAGCTTTAGTTAATTCCAAGTCGGCCGATTTGCCTCTTTGTAGTATTTCAACGGTGCTTCTGGACTCGAGTTGTTTGATGTGGTGGACCAGTTTGGCCTCAGGCAGGGGCTGGACTGGCCTGGCCACTTGCAGAGTGGTGTGCTTGAGTGCCCGGGCCAAGGTTTTGAGAAACTTGAACCACTGCCGCTCGCTTGAGCTCGGTTCTGGAGTTATCACCAGGCCGGATGCCTTCTCTACTAGAGCGCAGACTGCACTTAGTGTGAACTGCAAAGAAAGTATTTATTTATTATCATCATCATCAAATCTGTATGTATTTCACAACTGGGCTTGGTATATAATGAGGGGAATGAGTCTTACTCAAGCTTACTCATTTAGTCTCCATAAGTCCATGCACAGTAGCAGAACATACACAGGATGTATTCAGACCGTGGTCAGAAAATAAGGCAGGTAATATCTACAATTCACATTGAATTATCACTTGCTTTAACGGTGAAGGAAAACATCGTGATGAAACCTGCACACCTAAGGTTCTTAGGAATTTCTTAGGTGTGTAGTCCGCCAACCCGCACTAGGCCAGCGTGGTGGACTATGGCCTAAACCCCCTCAATGGTAGAGGAGACCCGTGCTCAGCAGTGGGCGTATATGCATTGATGATGGAATGTAATGATGGAATAGCTACGGTGATCTATAAATACCGATAAAAAATAAAAATTTGACGTTTTCCATAACATCCAAAAACATTTAACACCGATTTCGAATGGAAACGTCAATTTTTTTGTATTTTTTGTCAGGATTTTTTCAACGTCAATTTTCTCGATCTCAGTGTGAATAGAACTTGTATATAAATTATTGATTTGATATAAATATTCTGGAGTAAACTACATACCGCAGTGGTGAGTACGTATGGAGTACGCGCCGGGTCCAGAGTCTCAGCCAGAATGGCGCAGGACTCTTGTATCGCGGACCAACCGTTCGTGCCTTGGATGTATCTGTAATTGTAGGATTTTTGTATTATAATCGGGTTTTGTATGTGTGAAAGTTGTTTTTGTCACGTGTATTGTTACTGTTGTTGTTTTTAACAATGATATAATTGTTAGTATCAGGATTTATAATTTGTTTTTATTTTTAATGTTTTTTATTAGTATACCATAACAGTATTTTTATAATGAGTGTTGTTAATTTTAAATAAATAAAATATAAATAAATTGTCACTGTTGTTGCCACAAAGTTGTTGTTGTAGAAATAGTTATTGTAGTTATTATAGTAGTTGTTGTCGTAACTATCTTAGTTATTATAGTAATGTATACTAACGTGCGATAATGATGTGCGAGAGCATGCAGTCCCGCAGCATCCCTCCTAGCTGCAGATGGGAGTGCTCTAAGTAGTCGGGACCAGAGCGCGCGCACGCACCCGCCGCCCGTCGACCCGGCGCGGCGCAGGAATCGAACCACCAACGCCTGGAATGCATACAGGTAACAATGTATCAACATCATATATAGGAATAGGAGATATTAATTAATATGTTAAAATATACAAATTAATTATTAAAATTATACTTTTGTATATATTTTTGTAAATACAGCTTGTACTGCGTTTAACATGATAAGCTCAGCTTGGTGTAGTCAATAGGTAAATTGAGATTTATAGACATTAATTTTAAAATAGTTAAAATGTAAACGCAACTAAATAAATATGATGAAAATCGTATTTTGATCTCATCATCATCATCAGCAGCCAATATTCGTCCACTGCTGGACATAGGCCTCGCCCAATGACTTCCACCGGGAACGGTCGGAAGCCTCCTGCAGCCAGCGACGTCCCGCGATATTTTGATCTATGGACATTATTATCAAACCCACTAAGGTGTTTGAAACGTCGAAACTTAATAGTTGTTACCAGTATGAGGGACATGCTTATCTTCTTCTACGCATATCTTATAACAATTACATCTAGTTTTATACATTTACATACATAGACAATCTCACGCCTGAGTTTCTGAAATTTCGCTAATTATGTGTTTGTCCCATTATAGGCAAAAAAAAAACAATAACACTGCCAGACCTGGGAATCGAACCCACAACTTCCAGATCAAACAGCACATACTTGTACTGCGAGACCACGAGTCACTCTTCTTTTTCAGTTTTATTACTTTCAAAACACTCACCCGTCCCTTTCTAACGGTGAGCATTTGCTGCAGCCGGTCACCGTGCAGCAGGCCGGCAAACATCTTGTTCACCAGCTCATCTTTATCTTCATCCAGGAGATTCTTCACCGGTGCCTGCTTTTGGCTCACCGCTAAATTCACCACCTGAAATATTGTGGGGGGAGGTTGGATTAATTTGTTGAAGGGAATTAAAGGTTTACTGCTTGATAGATTATTCAAATTGTATATTAGGAAAATATTATGATATATTTCTATCACATATATACATGTAGTTCTAATACTACAACAAAATACTAGTTTAGTTTTGTGTATTAAAAACTTTTTGGTACCACAAATACCTACATTCAAAAATATTTGTTAATGGATCACACTTGGATACAAGATCTACCGTATCTTAATGTTGTATTTATTTATTTCATTTATCATCAACTTCATTTTAGGTGTAAGGGTTTCATCGCGATTTAAGTTTCATTTTGAATACACACATAATTTCCAAGTCATAGGGGCTGCCTGGGATTTGAACCCCTGACCATTGAGATTTTCAACCATGCTCTTAAACCTCAAGGCTATCATTACTTGTGTATTTTATGCTATTTTACCAAAATAAGTACTTACTTGTCTTTTGTCTATGCTTTCACTCTTGGGGCTGTCCTGTTTAGGCCTCCTCTGCACTGATTCAATGTTCTTGAGAAACAGATTCGAATCATCTTCTTCGTTATTTTCTGCCTCCTTCTGCGCCGCTTCAAGCTGCTTGTGTTTCTCTTCTCTTTCCTGATGACAAGTCCGAGTCAAAATTAGTTTTATTTTAAATAAATAAATACACCCAACAGTCTCACACGTAGTCCTGACCCCACATTAAGATACGAGTCTTGTGTCGTGGGTATCAGAAACTACGAGAGACTTTTCGGTCTCACAAACACCCAGACCCGAAACAAATATTTGAGGATCACACAAACATTTGTCTCGGTGCGGGGATCGAACCCGCGGCCGCTCGTTTCGCAAGCTGGTGTCTAGCCAACTGCGCAACGGGCCAGTTTTTTGTTTATGGTTAACTCTAATTGCCGCTTCCGCTCTTAGTGTAACTATTTTTTTTTTTATATATTACTCTTTTTTAATTCACATTATTCCAATTTTACATTACAAATGTTGTAGCTATACAAACTATAGCAACAAAAACGAAACTCTGGAAAAACATACATACACTATTAATTAATTTCCGCTCTGATATATCAATAACAGTGATTTACACAAAATTGACTATTTCAGAAACATTTCACAGACAATTGAAAATTGCATATTAATTCCTTCTCAAGGGTTTTTTCACGAGATACTGCTGATGTAGGTGATGGTGATGATGATCATACCTTGAGAATGAGCGCGTTGGTAATGGCCAACGGGTCGTTGAGTTCTTCCAACCGCAACAGTATCAGATATAGAGCTTCAATGTCGAGTAGAAGTTGTTTAGTACGCTTCACTTCTCGCGGCGCCTAGAAAATAAAATAAATAAAAATTAGTTGGGGTAGACAGAGATTAGTCGTGTTTTGGATATCCGTGTTTGCGGATATCCACGCGAGAAATAAGGTATAGCCGTCTCTTTTCGCTTGGATCTTACATTAGTTCAATTGACATGATAAAATGCTGCATAATAACTTACGATTGTGTGATTTAAGTAGTAAAATTTAGACTCAAGACCTTTATCACGTTTATTGTGGTATCTGAATAATGTTTATGTGCATTTATTTTTATTATAAATACTAGCAAAACCAAAAACACATTTTCAAAGCCAGGAACACAAATGATTAACAGCATATTCTTTTATATTTTATCAATTATCTACTATTGTAAACTGTTCAATTTGTTTCATATTTTCAAAATCATATTGCAAATACCCAAATCGGTACTAATACGGACAAAAGTAAGTCATCTTACTTTCATGCTTGTGGTTAGTAAAGTGTGGTTGAGTGTAGTATAGTAGAGTAGAGTAGAGTTGGAGTGGATTGGAGTGAAGTAGAGTGTAGTACAGTGTTGTGTAATCGAGTGTAGTGTAGTATAATGTAATATAATATAATAAAGTGTAGTTTAACATAATATAATGTAGTCTACTATAACATAGTGTAGTGTAGTGTAGTGTAGTGCACTACAGCCCACCTCACCTCAGTGTTAGTGGTGACGGAGGCTCGGGAGGGCGCGCGCTCGGCGCCGGCGTCCGCGGCCACCACCTCCACGTCGATGATCTTGCGGGGGGCCGTCACACTGCCGCACTGGAACATATATATGTTACACACATACTATCTTCTTCATCAACCCATTTTTGCCCACAGCTGAGCATGGGTCTCCTCTACCATTGAGAGGGTTTAGGCCATAGTCCACCACGCTGGCCTAGTGCGGGCTGGCGGACTACACACCTAAGAAATTCCTAAGAACTCTTAGGTGTGCAGTTTTCATCACGATATTTTCCTTCACCGTTAAAGCAAGTGATGATTCAATGTGAATATACACATAACTTCGAAAAGTCAGAGGTGTGTACCTGGGGTTCGAACCCACGACCGTCGAGATTCTCGACCGCGCGCCCAACCCTTGAGGCCATCACTGCTTCATGCACATACTATATACAGTGTAAACTCCATATAACGTCAGTCGATTTAACGACAAACTCCGTAAAACGTCGAAGTCACTTGCCTTTGATTGGTTTAGCTCGCCTTCCATACAATGATTATCTCCTCTCTATTGAACGACATCTCTCTATAATGCCATATAATGCGCAGTCCCTTCAGTGCCGTTATATGAAGTTTACACTGTATGTTTCAAGCTTTTTCAATTAAATTTCAACATTCATCGTCATCGGCCAAGAGATGTTCAACTTTAAGTGTGCAGATATCCTCACGATGTTTTCCTTCACCATTAAATTAAATGATAATTTATTGTGAGTACACACATAACTTAGAAAAATCAGAGATGTGTGCCTGGGGTTTGAACCCGCGGCCGCCGATTTATTTTAGTTTTTTTTTGTTTTATTATAATTCGACCATGTATACAGTATATGTACCTGCAGTTTCCCGAGCGAGTTCTCGAACTGCGCGGGCACGTAGGCGCGGTGCGGGGCGCCGTCCTCGCTCGTCGAGTTGTGCCGGTTCGAGTTGTGCCGCTCCCGGGGGGGCACGCCCTCCTTCACCGCTGGAATGCATACGTTGGGCTATGTTAACGATGGCATATGATGATGATGATGGTGATGATGATGATGATGATGGTGGTGGTAGTGGTGGTGGTGATGATAATGATGATGATGGTGATGATGGTGGTGTGGAGGAAGAAAATGACGATGATGATAATGGTGGTGCTGATGACATGAAAAGGTATATGTGCATTACCCATCATCACCCATGTGCGGGGTGTATTCAGACCGTGATCGGAAACTAATGCAGGTAATAGCTAACCTTAGCTATCACAAAACCATTGGCGTTAAAAAAAATAAAAAAAAAAAACTTTTTCCATAAAACCATGTATATTTAATACCGATGGTCTTATGGAAATAGTCAAAAATAATATGTTTTTGTCCGGATTTTCTTTAACCCCATGGGGTTTGTGATCACCGTAGCTATTACCTGCCTTAGTTTCAAGTTCAGAATACCTGTATATAAATATTTTTCCCTTAACATTACTACCTAGTCTTTACCAGGGCATCAAACCTAGACTGTAAAACCCACCTCCACTGTAGAAGGGATGGTTCTGTTGGTTCGCCTTGTGAGCCTCCTTCACTCCCTCTTTCTCTTTCCGAGCCTGTCTTTCTAGGAATACCTGGAATCATGAAATAAGAAATTATTTTGTGATATACAACAGCTTGCGAAACGAGAGGCCGCGGGTTCGATCCCGCACCGAGACAAATGTTTGTGTAATCCACAAATATGTTTCGTGTCTGGATTTTTGTGGTAAAAAAATATTTCTGTGACATCATGCTACCATCCTATATTCTAAGCTGAAGATTTATTAAATTCATCATCATCAGGATCAGGCTCGTAATGATAATAATAATGATGATCATTATGATAGTTATAGTGATGATAATGATGATGATTATCATTATGATAGTAATTATAATGATCCTTGAATAATACATTACAGAAGTAATGCATTCAACAGGTATATCCAGTACTCACAGTGTAGTAGAAGTCGTGTATATAGGGTGTTCCGGTGTTGAGTTGCAACATCTGTATGTTGATGAGCCACTGTTTCTCCCGCTGGGTCATCAGGCCGGCGTACTCGTCGCATTCGCTGCCGGTCTCGTCGCCGTTCAGCGAGCTGAAAGACATACAAACAGTCATATAGCACTTCATCATTAATACCTTAAGGAATAACTCACAAACATACAAAAATAAAAACAGTCACAATAACTCAGCAGACATTACCTGTAGACAAAGTTCGACCTATGCACCGAATAAAGTTATATGTGCTTTTGCACAACTTCTCTTTCTCAGCGATTTAAACTTAATTGGGCACGAAATTATCAGTAAATTTTTATGTTCTTCAAACAACAACAAAATTTATAATCATTATTACTTCACTAGTGCAATATATAAACAATTTTAACTCTATTATAGACTTTGGTGTTATAGTCATAAGTAACCTTATTATTTGCATAGATTGGTTAACAACATATTACAAATAATTTATTAGACATGACACCATATAGTATTAAAAAATGGTAATACGAAGGAAAAACAAGGCATGTGTGCATATATTTGGTAGCTGTTTAGGGCAGATGGGTTGTGAAACGAGAAGCCGATAGTTCGATCCCCGCACCGAGATATATATTTGTGTGATCTACTAATACTGGTTTCCACTAAGTTAGATTTTGATACCCCATATTTATACTATTTTGACATCAGAACTAAGTTATCTCCGAAAATATTCGAGGAGATGCATACTTCATTTCGAAAAATGTTTTAGCTTAAATTTGAGTCTAGGCAAAATTAAAAAATCAGATATGCCTTGTGGTTTTATGATCCAAGTATGGGCCGTGACTATTATTAGGTTTTTCCGTTAGAAAATTCTCATTCACAACACGCAAACCTGAAATGTTCTTCAGCCTACCCCTTAAGGGGATACAGTGTTATGTTTGTATAAAAAAAATAACCAACGCCAAACTCACCTATTATGATTGTATGTACCATTCTGTCTTTGATTATTCATCATCGGGTGATTCACTTGGTTGCTATACATTCCACGGTTCAGCATCGGGTGATGATTGGCATTATGATAACTGTTATTAAACTGCAGTATCGGATGAGTGTTCTGTATTATCTGCACCAAATTTTGAGACGTTAGGTTTTTACCGTTGTTACTGTTGTTATAAACCCTTGTCTTCGGTTTGTTGTCAAGTTTCTTGGCAGAACCGTTCTTGTTTTGTGGTGAATGGTTAAGTTGGTTGATCTGTGAAGGTTTCTGCATCTGTTGTTGGTTCTTAACTTGCATCATTTGTTGATTCATCATCATGTTCTGTTGATCCGGTTTCATTCCTGGCCCCTGGAATTTAGAAGTGAGATTTTTAACTGCATTTTATATGGTATGTAATAATAAATTGATCAAGGCTTTGTGTACTGTTAAGAGCAGTATATTTAAACAAATAAACATACAAGTTACTGTCCCTAAAGTATATACATATTTTTTTAGTTCAGCAAGAACTTATTTCCAATCTGTGTTGCTAATGAAAAAATTATGCTATACTATCGAGACATACACAAAGTTATTCTAGAATGATATAAAATTTACTATGGATTCATAATAACGGGTTTACAGATTGTGCAAAAAACTAATATAACTATTAATTTTGTCCTCGAAACCGACGTGCATGCATAAAGAGGATAATGTCAGTGGCGGAAGCGAAAGAGGTGTGTTTGGACCGTCTCTGCCTACCCTAACGGGGGACAGGCGTGAGTGTATGTATGTATAATTTTGTACAGAAAAATATTTACTCACTCGAAAATTCGGGTTAAATTGTCCCATGTTCGAGTTGAAGTTCTGCCGGGGCATATTCATACCGGGAGGGGGCGCCATCATTCTCGGCTGGCCCATAGAGTGGGGCGGGTATTGATTCATCTGCCCGAACTGATTCCCGTTCGGCATCATCTGATTCACGTTCTGACCCATCTGATTCAGATTCTGACCCATCTGATTCATACTCTGACCCATCTGATTCATACTCTGACCTATCTGATTCATGCTCTGACCCATCTGATTCATATTCTGCCCCATCTGATTTTGATTCATTGGCATGTTTTGACTCAAATGCGGCACGTTCTGGTTAATCTGAGGGCCGTTGGGACCAATCGGCCCTATACCCTGGCCTAAAGGGTTGATATTCTGGCCCATTTTGTTTAAATTCTGATTCATTGACATATTCTGGTTGATATTCTGGCCCATCTGATTCGAATTCTGTCCCAATTGCATCATGTTCTGATTCATCTGATTCTGACCCATCTGATTCATCGAAACGCTTTGATTCTGACCCATTTGATTCTGCAGCAGATTAGGCTGATTCATGTGTTGCATTTGCGACATGTTCATCATGTTTCCCTGATTGTTTTGAAACTGATTGGTATTCTGCATGAACTGATTCATACTCTGACCCATCTGATTGGGACCAATTTGGTTCAAACCTTGGCCCACGTGGTTGGACATGAGTTGGTTGGATCCAATTTGGTTGTTTTGGTTCATCATTTTGTTGATAGGTTGGCCCAATTGGTTGATGTTGTGCGGCATGGACTGTTGTGGGGCGAACGGTAGTGGCACCGGCGCTTGAAGACCGGGCGGTCTTTGTAGTATTACCGGTGGAAATCTTGGCTGGAAATTAGATAAAAGAAGCTTTAAATACAATACAGGTTTTAAATTGTGGATTATGAAATAATGGATGTATTTTAAAATGACATAAATGTAATTGAGTTTTTTTCGATTTATTACATTGATTACAGTATCTCTTGTTTATAATTATTACCTAAAGTTTCTTCGTTAATCTTTATTGGGCATAATACCCCATGTACAATAGAAACGCTATTTGTGCACTACACATCTGGCGAAGTAATGCTCTTCCTACGCTTTCGGTGAATACAGACGAGGTTATTACATCATCATAGTCATTATCATCATCATCATCATCACAATCATCATCATCATCAGGCAAAAGACTTCCACAGCTGGACATAGGCCTTCCCCAAAAGATTACCCTCATTTAAGAAGTTCTTTACACATGTATATAATAATAAATCCGACTTCTACATACTTGATAGTAGTTCTGTGTGTTAAAAGCTTGGTTCTGATGTGATTGTTGCATTTGTTTCTGTCGCAACTGTCTCTCGATCTCTTCCACTGTGCACAGGTTCTTGATGGCTGGCACTGGCTGTAATTGTAAAATAATACAATAATTACTAAATTGTTATATCAAACTTAAGGAGATTTTTGAATTTGTTATAATTTTATTTTATAAAGTTTTTTTAACTTATAACACTTTATTGTACAAAAGAAAATTTTAAAAATTACAGTTGAACAAATGGCGGTTCTATAGCTGTCTGCAATTTCTTCTAGACAATTGTTATAACTGAAAAAATAAAATTGGAAACAGTAAAATTCTTTTACGGAAATTTCTTTAATGTTAATGGATTTGTTAATGTGGTTGACAGCCCCGTGGCGCAGTTGGCCTAGACACCAGCTTGCGAAACGAGCGGCCGCGGGTTCGATCCCCGTACCGAGACAAATGTTTGTGTGATCCACAAATATTTGTTTCTGGTCTGGGTGTTTGTGAGACCGAAAAGTCTCTTGTAGTTTCTGATACCCACGACACAAGACATGTATCTTAGTGTGGGGTCAGGACTATGTATGTGACTGTTGGGTGTATTTATTTATTTATTTGTAATCACTAGCTATTACCTCTCTTAGTTTCCCATCACGGTCTGAATACACCCTGCATATTTATACCGCTGTTTAAGGGAAAAAATACATCCATTACTCCAAATTCTCATTATATTTGCACTTACCGTAGGCGCAGCTGGAAATGGCATATCATTTCGCCACACGCTGGAGCCGAGGATGCGAGACTGCGGCGCGTCCGTCTCGTCCAACACTAGCTGGGATAGAGATGCCTCTGCAAACATACATACATCATCATCATCATCATCATCCGGCCATGTAGGTGGCTGGTAGATTTTGGTGATAGACTATCAAGCTGGCTTGTGAGTTGGGGCATTACATCATCATCATCATAATTAGCCCATACACGTCGCTTTTGGTTTTTGGTGATAGAAAATTACATTGGCTTGTGAGTTGGGGATCTAAATCATTTTCATCTTCTTCATCACAACTTTGAGAACCACTAACATAAGTCATAACCAATGCCCCCCAAACATTCTCCAATACCCGAAAAGGGGCGTACACTTTGAGTACCACTGGTACACAGAGACTAAGACTCACCGAGCTGCGAGGCGGTCTCCTCCAGCGAATAGTTGTGCCGGCGGCTGCTCTCCAGCTGTTCGGCCAGCTGTTCATGCTCCATCTCCCAGTCGAACTCGTCAGCTGAACATTATCAATATTGGTCAATTTCAACTTGGTCAACAGTGGCGGTACTTCCATAGAAGCACAAAAGCCAAGTTTGCCTAACTAAATTTGAAAGAATAATAGTTAAGCTTCAAATATTCTACTTATAAAACAATTCGACATATAAATGAGAGAATCGTGACCGAACAATAAACAATTATAAACTCGACATTACACAATAATGGATAACATTTTTGAGCTTTTATGGAAGTACTGCCACTTATAAACCTTCAAATGTTCAATTTTGGATGTAGGTCTATCACAAAAAATTCTAGACCCAGTGTCCTAGATTTTGAGGGAGTGATCTATTTGGCTCATTTTGGTATCAATACAATAATTGTGCAAAAAAAATGCTAACATAGTGATTTAGACCCAGCACTCCAATATAAAAGCATTTTTTTTATATGTAAACTGTCAGGCTTAAAAAATATGACTATTATAATCTATACAAAGATAAATGATATCTAAAAAACTGTTAAAGGCTTTTTACCGCATAAATATGTTACACTCCTAAAGAACTAATAACAGGTTTTCTCCTACTGACATATGAGGCCTATAAAATCAAAACCAGCTAAACGCCAGTTGGAATCAAAGACAGTTAAATACAAATTTATTCAGTCAGTACTCAAATATTGTGGTATTTTTATATTTTAAAATTCTGATTTTTAGTGGTATTCACATTCTTTATAAATCTCTTTTAAAATATAAAATATCATAGCCACCTAAACAATGTTATTGATTTTTGTAGATTACTGAATATTTGACTCACTAGGATTTAGCTGCCTTTGATTTTATAAGCCTCATATATAATTTCTCTTTAAACTAACTACAGTTTATCATAGAAGTTACTATTTAATTCACAATAGTAAACTTACAGCCATGGCCGAACGTCTCATCGTTGAGGGCGTCATACTCATCTTCCGACGGTTCGCCGCCTCCCTCGTCGTCATTTAAGTTCTGGAAATGAAAAACACTACATTAATATCATACATCATCAAAGTTTAGGCATGAGGTCAAGAAACTCGACGGTCGCGGGTTTAAGCACACACGCCTGACATTTTTCTTAGGAATTTCTTAGGTGTCTGTCAACCCGCATTAGGCAACATAACATACCATTAACCCTGACAATGATAGAGGAGGCCCATACCCAGTATTGGGACGTATATGGGCTCACGATGCTGATACATAGTGATGCATGAGAAAATATTTTTAAAGTGTTAGGGGCTCAAAAGTTTTTAGTAAAATCGTACAAGATTTATATTACTAAAATCTGAAAAATTCAAATTTTTCACAGCATGCAATCAAATGATTTAGGAAAAATGATTAAAAAAACATCTCACAAATAATTTAAACTTGCATCATTTCTCGAAACTATAATATATTAGTAGCGAAAGCTTAATGTGGTCAAAATGGCAATTGACATTCCTATCAGCTGACATATGTAACAGGTCACCGTCTGATATTGGACATGAGTCACAGGAACAATTCACTAGAATTTAATTCAAACATGTACTAATTATATAGAAATAAATTGCTGTTCTGACCGATGTAGCAATCATATGTATACAAATTTTATCTGTTCTTATATTTTTGCGTATTTAAACCTCCTTTCTATTTCTTAATCATCCCTAATATCGTCAAACCGTTACTTTCTCTTTCTTCCCTATGTAATCCCACCATTTCCTTCATTCTTTTATCCAATCTATGCTCTTTCTGACACTAAAATGGATTTCTAAAACATTTGTTGTTTGTTGGAACAAAACAAAAATCTTCTTCAGACTTATTTATCTACATTACTTATTAAATTATTATTTTAACACACTCTGTTATTTTTCTCTAATGTTACAATCAATAGAGCAGAACAAAGCATTAACTGAAGCTTAAGTAGTAATTAAGTTAATTAATCTTAATAAGTAAGGATGATGTTCAAAACATTTACTAGTGCCTGTTGTAACAAAATATTGTTTTCCCCAGTTATCATGTTAAATAAACAAATATATTGACCATCCTTAAATGTGAAAATAAATTATATCTTCTTGTCTAATGGTAATATTTTCGTAGATAAACAGTTGGACCGAAATTCTATGATTTTTGATATGTGGTCATGTCAGTACACATACAGTAATAACACATAAAACTAATAGTAGTTTCGGAATATTGATTCAATAATACTTAATTTTAGTTAGAACAAAACAATACAATGTAAAGACAATTTATTTGAAACTTTGTTACTCATATTACTACAAATAGGCACTCATGTATTAATAGTATATTATTAGATGGGTATAATTAAAATATTCACATTTTTTTTATTGTTTCATTAAATACATATAAATCTCAAAATTCATGTATAAATGAATATAGCTTAAATTCAAAGTAATATAAACATACAAATAAAACTTCAAAGATAAAAATGAGTTTCACAAGTTTACATTGTTTGCGAATAAGTAGTTCTTAGTACTATGAACGACCGCATAAGTTCGAGTATGCTTATGTATAACATGACTCAATACAACGAAATATTTTTAGTAACAAACCTCAAGTCACTACGCAGAAATTAAACGAAAACAACAATTGAACACGCACAACAGCAACATAAGGCGCCAGATAAGCGATCCGTGGGCGCGTTACGTGTTTTCTCGAAAACGTTTGCAAGATACAAACAAATCTTGACATATACTACGTTTGTAATAGTTTCGAAAGTTGCAATTGTGGCATCATTTTCCCATTTAAACAGCAATTGTACGTGTTAAAACTTGTGCAAAAGTTGACAAAACACTTATAATAGGAGTAAAAATGTGTTTGATACACAAGTAACCTGTAGAAAGGCGAAAAAATCGTGAAAAAGTCCACTTGGAAAAAGGCTGTGGCGTGTTGGCACGGTGACACAGCGTTACAAGTTTAATGTGTTTGGTATCGAATTTTATGATTTAACACGCGCTATAGGAACTGTACTCACCGATAACGAAGTATCGAACCCGAAGAAAGAATCTGCCATTGGAATTTCTCATGTATCATCCACGCCAATGACATGACTTGTCACGCACATATGTCGCAATGGCGGCCGCGGCCATGACAGTTTAGTACTTGATAGTGAGGTGAATAACACATCTATTTGCACATAAGGACTTCCCGTGCATAGATTAAACTTAGTTACTTTAGTCGATTTTCTGCGTTGATCAACTAAATCATGTAAAAACAATATAATTATTATTCTACGTATTTTTTGTAAAATTTTCATTTTAAAAAACAAATTTTTTCTTCAAAAAACATATTTTGTGGATCTCTATGAAATAATTTTATTAAGCTAATGTATCGAAAGTAATAAACGAAAACAGCTTTTTTGCTAGCGTCTTTCATTATAACAGGGATAAACCCCCTATATATTATAGGTAAGGGAATCGTCATTCAAAGTCAAATCATTATTATTATAATATTATTAGCTTAGACTTTAAGTTCTTTTGAACCTTCACTTTGAAATTTAACTATTGCCGGACCATTTCCTCCAATCCAGACTCCATGCTGAGCTGATACCTATTGGGTTAACCCTCTCACACTTTGTCTAGCTCGAGAATCAAACCTCCAATCTTTAGGTCGTACCACACACCACGAAGCCACGACACACGTAGGTTACTTAATTTTATTTATGTCCATACCTGGTCCACTACCAAAAATACAATAGTATTCATAAATTGCTATTAAAAAAAAAACAAACAGCTGATAGTACTTTACACCTTTTTAGTTGTACTGATTTGACGTGAGTTGATAAGTGGTTTTATTGTTAGCGGTACCGGTACACAAAGCAAAAATACGAAGTCCAATTTTAATTTATGCTTACTTCATTGCGGAGTGTGTATTCGCACTACATAAATGAGTGTTAAACTCCGACCGTAATAAAATAATTGTAAGTTTATTTTTACATATATTATTTCTTTTGAAAATATTTATCAGCAGGATTTCTCTTTAAAGATAATTATTTAGGATTGATTGAATTATTTTATAGTGCGGCATTTTTCTCAGTGATGTCTTATAGAAATTTAAGAAATGTACCTAATCTCATTTTCTATATCTCGTTAATTAGAAAAAAATACAGGTAATAATATTCCTTCATTATTTTTTATCTAATCATGGCTCTAAAGTTTATTAACCATTTGATATGCCAAACCTATGTCCATTCAATACAAAATGTTTTTTTTACTAATAATATTAAACTTTATTTCAATGTCATATTACCCAGTAATTTTCTTGTGTTAAAATATAATTTCATTTTTTTTAATGCTAAAGTATAAATAAAAGCTTGACTCAGTTGTGTATTAAAACATTATATTTTTGTGTTACAATAATTATAATGTTTAAATAACCAAGAATTATAAAAACCTCACTATATAGGATTTATTTTTGTATGCACTGTGAAACATCTACTTATGACTTTATAATCAAAGGGATAAATTGAAATGTGTTTCTTTTATGTTAATACTGCATTGCTACTAAGAATTTTATTATTTAATTAAATTTGGTAATCTTGTTTTTGCCTATAAATCTAACCGAAATTAAACATATTATAAAATATATATGAACCAATAAATTAATAGGTACATTTTTTATTACAACTATCATATGCAATACCAATTTATACAATCATCATCAATCCATATATGTCCCACTGCTGGGAACGGGTCTCCCCTACATTGGGAGGGTTCAGGCCATAGTATGGGTTGGGGGACTACACCCCCAAGGAATTCCTAAAAACTTTTAGGTCTGCAGGTTTCATCACAATGTTTTCTGTCACAATTAAAACAAGTGATATTTCAATGCGAATACACAAATTTGAAAAGTCAGAGGTGTATGCCCGGGTTCGAACCTGTGACCCCCGAAATTCTCGTGCATGCCAGCACTTCAAGGCCGTCACTGCTTCGCACTGTTTTATACAATTCATTTAAATAATATTTAACTTAAACGAAATTAAAATTCAAGGATTTATAATTATTGTAATACAAAATGCAAATTGCGAAGTTTTATTGCACTATGAATGTTGATAAATTAGCATATTTGCACACCTGTTGTGTAATATTTTTGCCTCACCTTACATTCAACAGAGAATGCCTTAGTCTGCCTTACAATTACTGTATAAAGTTTAACTAAATAAATAAATACACCCAACAGTCACATACATAGTTCTGTCCCCCACAGGGATACAAGACCTGTATCGCTGTTATCAGAAACTATAAGAGACTTTGCAGACTCACAAACACCCATACTTGAAACAAATATTAGTGGATCACACAAACATTTGTCTTGGTGCAGGGTTCAAATTAATGGCCTTTGTTTTTGTAAGCTTGTGACCAGCTAACTCTGCTACAGGACTTTTAAATATCAAATGAATAATGCATTGATGTTATTTGTTCTTATATCATTATCAGCCCATGTATGTCCTATTACCCGGCACAGATGTCTACAACTGAGATGAGTTGAGGCCTTAGTCCATCCCATTTGGATTGGTAGACCACACCTATGACAGTCCTAATAACTTTTGATTTAACCCATTTTTTACTGGTATTTGTTGTTCTTCACTACATAGTATAAAACAATGTCGCTTTCTCTGTCCCTATGTCCCTTTGTATGCTTAAATCTTTGAAACTACGCAACGGATTTTGATGCGGTTTTTTTAATACATAGAGTGATTGAAGAGGAAGGTTTATATGTATGATAACATCCATTAAATATCAGCATTGCACCCGTGCGAAGCCGAGGCGGGTCGCTAGTTTCTTTATATAGTATAAGCAATGTGACCGTGGTATCTTAAAGGAGCAATGAAGTGCAAAAAACGATTATTATTATCTTTAATTATCGATCGTACAAAGTTTACTTTTTTATCGTATGTCAAATTTATTTATTGTTGTTTATCATACACATTTGTACATGTCATAAAAAGTAATATATAAAGAATAAATATTACTTTTTTTTCTTCAAGTATGTGAAGTATGTAAGTAGTGATGGCCTCGAGGTTGACGCACGCGGTCAAGTCAAATATATAGCGGATTCAAACTCCAGGCAACTCTGCCTTTTAGAAGTTGTTTTATTTATTTAGCACACCAACATAGTAATGACATACAACTCTCTCTCTCTCTGGTCGGTCCCTCATATCTGAGAATCGTGGTCAGCGTTACGGTGACATGTGGAGCAGATGATCTCCTTCCACCGGTTTCTGTCCAGCGCTTCCCTTATGGCAGTGTATAATTTGTGTGTGAATACAACGAACAACTCGTTACAAAGTATTCTTAAAAATGTAATACAATGTGATCACGTAAATTATATTCATGACATGATTGATGATAAACATTACTTCTCGTGTCAGGTAACTGAAGGAGAAAACATAAAAACTAGAAATATGAATTGCACTTTGAACAAAATTGTACGTACTAAGTATGTACCTATTCATAATGTATTACAGACAAATGTGTGGCGCAGTTGAATATAATCCCCGCACCGAGGCAAATATAAATATGTGCCGTGCGATCTAGAGGTCCTGATGTTTTCGTTCCTTGCTTAAGCTTATAATATTTAAATAAATAATTACACCCAACAGTCACGCGCACAGTCCTGAGTCCTGACCCCACATTAAGCTACAAGTCTGGTGTCGTGGGTATCAGAAACTACGAGAGACTTTTCGGTCTCACGAACACCCAGACCCGAAAAAAATATTTGTGGATCACACATATGTACTTTTACCCCGAGACCACGAGGCAGTCGATTTTTATCATCTGCGGCAATCAAAGCCGTGATCTCTCATTTCACAACCTGCGCCATAAATACTAAAAATTATTAGCAAAAAAATGACGGTCTTCATAAATTTATGCTATGAAGAAAAATATTTTTAATAGAGCTGTGAGTGTGTGAGTACATTGTTTTTGTAAAACGTTCATTTTTATTGACCTAACGAACCGACCTGTTTTAGCATTAATTTATTTTAATTATTTCAAAAGGTCTAAAAAAAAGAACGTATTTGCATTTAGAATATTCATCGGTGATTAAAATTCAACGGTGAATTTAAGTTAAGTCAGTCAGTTTAAAAAATTTAACAAAATTATATATATTTTTTGTCACGTTAAATTAGCAACACCGTATTTAATGGTGTTGGATGAATGGTGTTGATCATTTCTCGTCATTTGATACACTCACAATTAAGATTCTTCACTAAAATGGTACATATTTCACAACATAAAAAAAAAATGAGCGCGTGGGAAATTTTACTGTTTTGGCATCATTAAATAAATGTAATCCCTTTGTAAACACTTGTATGTAATTATTTGTGTAGATAAAAATCATTAAATGTACAGTTTAATTTAATTGTTTACAATCTAGATAAGTACCTAGTTTGTAAGAATAATTACCACATAATTAAATGTTCGTAATTAAATAACAGGTTTTTACCTAATCATGGTAATTTGCACGGTTGTTACATAAAAGCAAAAACAAATTTTAAATGTTCGTCGGTTTTTTTGTTAAGAATTATCTCTCTAATTACTCGACCGATTTTAACAAGACTTTCTCTGACTGACAGCTGATTTTAAAAGGAATAACTAAGGCGTGTACTTCTTTACGATGTCTCAGTTCACCGTTAAAATTTGTTATTATTAACAAAGAACACCAAAATTTAAAATGTCCGCTTAGCTGAAAGTGAAATCAAATTACATTACCTAGGCGAAGCTAGGACAAGTAACATGCAAACTTTTTGACACCTGTGTGTTAAAGTAATTATAGTATTTTAAGTTTATAATTGATAATGTAAATGTAGAGGTCGAGGATCGGGCAGTGTTATTGGTTCTTTTTATTAGAAATTCTCAGTACAAGCACGGAGACTTTAATGAGTCTGAGAAACTACTATTAATTTCCCCCTCCTTTCCATTTTTCGCGAGACTGATACTAGGCGAAATATCGGTGCAGAAATGTATCCTTGCAAGAACTACAGGAAATTAAAGGCTCCTTATGTTTTCTTTCTGTATAATTTATGTATTTACACTTAACACAACTAAAATTGGAAAGGTGGATTTAATGTCTATGCCCTATGCTGTCGAACCTTGGATGATGCATAGTAGGTGTGCAAATAAAATCATTAACCAACATAATTTGTTTTCAGTAATAATGTCGCCTCAAGTGAAGGTCCAACAAGGAGTGCTGCAAGGGAAACACTGTGTCACATACTACGGCAAGACATACTACAGTTTCGAAGGAATTCCTTACGCAAAACCGCCAGTTGGAAAACTTAGATTTCGAGTGAGTATCGCGGGTTTGACTGGCTTTAATGTATGGAAGTATAGGCATTTATCGGCTAGCTCACAGCATTTTTACATAAGGGATTAGTCACGTGATGTCTTATGTAGGAATTTTACAATTTGTTCGTCCGTCGTCACCGCCATGTCTTGCCAATCCTCCATTTTCCTTATTTATTCTTCGTGATTTTTGCCGAACAATTTTGCCCCCGCTTAAATTAAAGATTAAAGATATTTCAAAGTCTATTGTGTAATAATTATAATATAAATTTATTTTTGCATCTCATTGCAACACCATATGAAATTTTGCAAGTCACGAGGTCAAGTTTGTCTTAAGAGGATTCAAAAACTTGGAGCTATAACTGATATTTTTTAATCCACAGAACCCTGAAGACCCAGAGTCATGGGATGGAGTCCGCGACGCCACACGACCAGGAAACAAATGCATACAACTGAACCCGTACTCAAACACGCCGCTAGAGGGCTCTGAAGACTGTTTATACCTAAACGTTTACACACCAGTGTTGCCAAGCGAAAAAATACAAAAACTACCAGTACTATTTTTCGTACACGGCGGTAGACTTATATTTGGCTACGGCGACTACTATAGACCAGATTACCTCATCCGCCACGACGTTATATTAGTAACAATTAATTACAGATTAAATATATTGGGATTTTTGTGTTTGAATATCCCCGAAGCGCCGGGAAATGTGGGGTTGAAAGACACAGCCATGGCGCTAAAATGGGTGAATAGAAATATTTCCAATTTTAATGGAGATCCGAATAATGTAACGGTTTTTGGAGAAAGCGCGGGAGGGGCAATTGTCACTTCGTACTTAACCTCAAAAGTTGTAGAAGGGTTATACCACAAAGTTATTGCACAATCCGGTAATTCTATATCCGATTTGTATATTATACCAGAGGATACGATAGATAAAGCTAAGAATGTTGCATCGATTCTAGGCAAAGATTTAGGCGATGCAAAATCGTTATACGAGTTTTTAGTCGATGTTCCGATAGACGATTTGATATTCGCCTTTAGTGCTGCGGAATTGAATCGACCTCAAGGGATACTTAACGCGTATTTTCTACCGGTTATCGAACAGGAATTTGATAATGTCGAGAGATTTTTCACTGAACATCCACTTAAATGCATTAAGGAGAATAGACACCAAAAAGTTCCAATTTTATCCGGAATGAATACTTATGAAGGCGCACTTTTCCTTTGGAAAGACGAAAAAGGTCTTATACAATACGTAAAAGACTTATCCTATTTCATCCCTCGCAACATATTAGCTCAAAAAAATAGTGACACAACTAAAAAATTTATCGAAAAACTTAAGTCTTTCTATTTAAACAACAAAGAAATATCGGACGAAGTAAAACTAGAGTATTTAAAAATGATCTCAGATTTCTACTTTCACAAAGACATATATCTTTTTGTAGAGTTGTTGTCAAACACCAGTCCGATGTATTTCTTCAAATTTGATTTTAACGGCAATCTTAATACAAGGGTTATGAAGAATTTGGGCATCAAAGGCGCTTCCCATGGAGATATGATTCAGTATCAATTTTATAGGGAGAATAAAGCGAAAAAATGTACTGAAAGCGACCAGAAAATTGTGGACTTTTTCAGTGAAGCCTGGTGCAATTTTGCTAAGTTTGGGTAAGTTGACTAACAGCTATATTTTAAGGTCTTAAGTCGTGATGGCTTTGAGTTTTAGGTAGGTGGTCCAGAATTACGAATGTCGCGGGTTTAAACCCCAGGCACATACCCCTGACTTTTTATTAAGTGTGTATTTCCAATGAATTATCATATAACGGTAAAAGAATATATCGTGGAATGTATACCTGCACGCCTAAAAGTTCTGAGAATCTCTTGGGTGTATGGTCCGCCAACCCGCACTAGGTCAGCGTCGTGGACTAAAGTAACAAACTCTTTCAGTCTGAAAGGTGGCCTGTGCGCAGATGGCTGATGATGTCTTAGGATTGTAAGAGATCTTGGTAGAAAATTTATAGATTTCTTGCAAGCTGGACTGAAAGGTTGAAAACATGAATCCATTCCCCTATAAAATAATATAAACGTATAACAGGGTCATCGGAAACTAAGGCAAGTAATAGACAAGGTGATTACAAACTTCCTGGCATTAAAGAAAATTCTGATAAAAAAATACGTTTTCCATACAAACCCTATACGTTTAATATCGATGGTTGTATGGAAAACTTCAAAATTTTTATAATTTGTCAAGATTTTCTTTAAAGCCATGTGGGTTGTGGTCATCTTCGCTATTACCTGCCTCAGTCTCCGATCCCGGTCTGAATACATCCTGTATACCACAGGACCAAAAAAGTATGCTAATTTCTAGAAATAATATGAAATATATATAAATCTCTTTCAGAAAACCCACATGGAAAGAACAGAAGACAGATTGGCTTCAATACACGCAAAAATCAAGAAACACCCTAGTTATAGACGAAGAAATAGAATTGAAAAGAGATGTGGATAGTGAAAGAAGAGAGTTTTGGTTAGGAATGATTAAAGATAGATGTAAATTGTAAGGTATTATGATACCTTCATCTTTAAGTTTAGTAAAAACATGATAGAAAACACAAATAAAAAAAAATAAGTTTATGAAGTGTTAGTGGAGCAGTGATGGCCTCGAGGTTTGGGCGCGCGGTCGAGAATCTCGACGGTCGCGGGTCGAAACCCAGGCACACACCTCTGACTTTTCGAAGTTATGTGTGTATTCACATTGAATTATCACTTGCTTTAACGGTGAAGGAAAACATCGTGATGAAAACTGCACACCTAAGAGTTCTTAGGAATTTCTTAGGTGTGTAGTCAGCCAACCCGCACTAGGCCAGCGTGGTGGACTATGGCCTAAACCCTCTCAATGGTAGAGGAGACCCGTGCTCAGCAGTGGGCGAATATGGGTTAATGAAGAAGAAGAAGTAAGAAAAAAATAACATTTTATTATAATAAGAACGTCGAGTGCTTTTTTTTTAAATATTGAATCATCATCGATCATTGATAAGTATGCAAATTGTTTATATGTAATACTATAGGACACATACATATAAAAAAGTACTTAAAAAGTATTTCTTATGTTACATACGTCAGACATAATATAATAGTATGACACGGATTTTATGACAGTTACAGTCCATTTTGTATCACGTAACAGGGGGCAAGTCTATTGCCGTTTTTTTGTTATTTTTAATGAAAAAAATAAAACTGGTGCACCTGGGCATCAAATCGCGGACTCCTAGATCACAAGGCACATACTTGTGTCGGAAAATACTAAACGTTTTTAACTATTTAATTTATAAAACATTGTAAACTGTTGTAAAAATGCACTTTTTTATGATTTATTAACGATCGAAGCGCGGTTTTTTAGTGACTTATATATTTTTGATGTATGCATGTGGTGCGGCATTTACTCCTTTAGTTTATTAACAAAACCATAGAACAGCTGAATAAGATTAGAAGGGAAATAGACAGTATTTAGCATGTGGACGAGTGTCGCCGCTTGTCTGTCACCTGTTCATTCTACCATCACACGCGAACAATGATAATTTCAAACGAAAAATAAGAGATATTGATTGTCACACATTTATAAGTGTTGATATTATACGAAACCCGAATTATTAAGCAGCGTGTGTGTCAAACATATGACAGTGTAATCGTAGGTTCGGCACGCTCGGCATGTGAACATTTCCTTTCTAGTCTTATTCAACTGTTCTGTGATATAAACTTTAATGACAAGCATAATATTTTTATTAATGGTGCTATTGTAAAAGTATTAATTTTTATAATGCTTATTAAAATTTGGGTCAAAAATAGATGGTGAAATTACTGTGGGCTTAAATCCCACCATACAAATAATTGTTTGATTCATAAATATTTGTTTCTTTATATTTGTGTAATGAAATGTCTCTCATAATTAGTGATACACTACACAAGACTTGTATCTTAGTGTGGGGTCAGAACTATGTATGTATGTTAAGTGTATTTATTAAATACAATATTCCGTTAATGAAACAATCTGTATAATGAGAAATTTGGTTAAATAAGATACAATCTGTATAATTATTTTTTTGACTTATTTTAAATTATCTGTGATAACTGTGCATATTACTTAAATATATGTGGTTTAAAAAACTTAATAATATTATAATTTTTTATTTTAGATTGTAAAATAATAATACATGTACCTATGTAATTAAAGCTGTTTTGTTTTATTTTTTAATCATAAACAAAATTGACAACAATGCTTAATACCTATATAGTATTGAAAGGCCTTAGTAGGTATTAGTCCATGACACTGGTCTAGTGCGGGTTGGTGGACTACACAACTTTATTTTTTTTTTATCTGTCTAACTTACTATTTAGGGATGGAAGTTTCCCTACGACGTTTTCCTAGTCTGTTTGGTAAATCATTGTGAATACTGAATGCTATGCTTCGATAAACCAAATATATGTGTCTGGGGTTTGAATCTGCGACCGCCGAGATTCTTGAAGCCATCACTAACTATTGATATAGTCGATTAAGATACAAAAACCCTTTAAAACCGTCAGATCTAAAATCAAACACGGTATATTTCACATAAAACCACATTTAATTTCTCTGGCATTTAGGCAACACTTTAGTATACATATCTTGTGGTCTACTCGGACCAACTTCGGAATATGCAGGCACAGTTTCACATAATCGATTATTGTTGACAGCTCGCTCCCCATGCCTATTCACGTATCGATGAAAATCGCCTATTTCTGCATATTGAACATCGCCTTTTAGGTTCCCAGGTACGGCATAACATGGTTCGGCAATATTAGTTGTACTATAAGGGATGCTGTACGGGTTTTCGCTATTAGTCGAGTCTTGAATGAGTTTAGTCGATTCATTGTCAATTCGATACTGTCTTCTTGTCAGTTGTTCGGCTAAGCCGTCGCGATTTACATTATCGTTTACAGTGCATTGTTGAACCTAAAATGATAACATAGTATTTTATACAATCATCAGGCCATCTATGCCCCATTGCTGGGTATGAGCCTCTTCTACAACTAAAAGCCTTAGTCCTCCACTCTGGCTTAGTGACTTAGGCTTACAATTGATGCTATTTATTCCTTTGCAAGTCTTTTAGGAAGCCTATGTCAAGCAATGAAAGTTTGTAGCCGATAAATGTTAAAATACGTACCACTAAAACATTCTTCCTCCTTTTCGAGTATACCACCACTAATGAAACCACGAGAAGAACTAGAACGATAGATAAAACACCACCAACTATGGCAGCTGTGTGGCCAGCGACATTCCCACCTGAAATAAATATTGAGTGTGGCAAACAGTAGCAGTAGTATGGTAACATCCGACAACAATAAGCTGGCAAACCAAAAATATATACAAACAAAATAAACAAACATACCTCACGCCTATATTCCCCAAGGATAGGCAGAGATGCATTTCTGCACCCACATTTCGCCGGGTATGTATCAGTCCCACGTAATAGGGGGCGAGCCTATTGCCGTTTTTCGGGCACATTTCAATTTCTAGATCGCACGGCACATACTTGTACCGTACCAAAAATATAGCTGGCAACATTAACGCTATAAGTTAAAGTAACAGTTACATACAGCCTATGATCTAAAACTGATTTAATCCTCATATATTATAAGTTCTGTAACAGTGTTTTTAATAATGTTAAACGCTGAATAATACAAGGGGAAGAATATTGTTATTCCACTTGACGTAGCCCCGAATCCTCAAATTTTCTAACTGTTATTACTAGAGATGCGCCGAGTTACACTTTTGCCGAGTAACGAGTACCGAGTTTTACTCGGTTCAATTTTTTTTAACCGAGTACTCGGCCGAGTAACTCGGTTCAATTAAATTTCCAATTCGCGCGTGGTACATTAGAATTTAAATAGCCTGTTTTCGGAGGCCGGTAACGTCTACGAAGAATAGAGGAATAGGCTGTTACCAAAACGTGCAGCGAGGCTTGTGTTCCTGCATCATAACTTCATCATCAACCCATATACGCCCACTGCTGAGCACGGGTCTCCTCTCCCATTGAGAGGGTTTATGCCAAGGCTTCCCAAACTGTGCGTCGCGACGCCCTGGGGCGTCGCGGCAACATCCGAGGGGCGTCGCGAGGCGATCGGCAAACATTTGCTGTCCGTATTTTTTTATAACCTCATATTACGCTAACTAATGCTGTTTTTATTTCCAGTAAATTAGGTAGTTTTGATGACTTGCGTCGCAAGAAAAATAATTATCATATAGGGCGTCATAGTGTACATAAGTTTGGGAACCCCTGGTTTAGGCCATAGTCCACCACGCTGGCCTAGTGCGAGTTGGCGGACTACACACCTAAAAATTCCTAAGAACTCTTAGGTGTGCAGGTTTTATCACGATCTTTTTCCTTCACCGTTAAAGCAAGTGATAATTCAATGTGTGATACACACATAACTTCGAAAAGTCAGAGGTGTGTGCCTGGTGTTCGAACCCGCGACCGTCGAGATTTTCGACCGCGCGCCCAAACCTCGAGGTCATCACTGCATCATAACTTAGCTTTATCCAATTTTAAATATTAATTATTTTTATTACGTACTATAATTTTGATTTTATTAATTGAGATTTTCAAAGATTTCCTAAATTACTAAATAATTTTTGATTAACACTGTTGTTTACGAAATGAAATAAAATAATATTTATTGAATCTATAAAATGTTTAATACATCACTTAAATTTAGTCATTTCAAATTTTACCACCCTGTTCACGACCTTGTCAAGGTCGCGGGACGTCGCTGGCTGCAAGAGGCTTCCGACCAAACCCGGTAGAAGTCATTGGGGGAGGCCTATATCCAGCAGTCGACTTCCATTGGCTAATGATGATGATGATGACTGTTGTTTAAATTATATCTACCGAAATATATTGCATTTCTTAAACAGAGTATACTCGGCATTCAAACCGAGTTATTCGGCCGAGTACGAGTATCAAAAAACCCGCCGAGTACGCCGAGTACCGAGTATCAACCGAGTACTCGGCCCATCTCTAGTTATTACATTTATCATTATTATGAGGCAATACATGCTTTACTACTGGGCACTAGCCTCCTCTACCATCAAGAGGGGGAGATGTAAATCTAATAACGAGCCTAACATCAAATTTTTGGCAAATATTCCTAGGTTATTTACCTGCTAAATTTTCAAAGATTATATCATCTCGAAGTTCCTCAGGAATTGTAACGAATTGATATATAAAAGAACTGTCAGTCGCGCAATATAGACGAGTAAGTATCAATTCTTCATTTCCTTCGTCCATTGTAAATGTATTTATATCCGATTTACTCAAGTTATCAAAGCTCTCTCCATTAGCTTCCAGAACACCTGTAAAAAAATCTTTATTTTAGTTTATGAGTACTGCTAAGGATAGATATAGGTAGGGATAAGTGAAGGTCATAATAATTACTCTTTATTCAAATAGAATAAAAAAAATATATTTTGAATGATTAGTTTTGAAGTTTTGCCGCTTAAATTGTGTTATTTCTGTGGAGAAGAAACGGCAAAAAACAATGTATTTTTTACTCTTTAGAAATATATATTTTGCAGCTATCAGAAACTACGAGAGACTTTTCGATCTCACAAACATCCAGACTCGAAACAAATATTAGTGGATACCAGTAACATTTGTCTCGGTGCGGGGATCAAACCCGCGGCCTCTTGTTTCGCAAGCTGGTGTCTAGAACTGCGCCACGGTGCTGTCAATATGTTTATACAATGGTTATAAATGTAACGTTTTACCAATATTACCTTTACATGAAATATTCTTGAAGAATTTCATAATCCGTATCTTGTCTTTCATTTCACATTCCGCCAAAGCTCCAGGTCCATCTATCGTTTCAATCAACTGAACTGAAGTAGGTGTACCTAGAAGAATAAATACACCCAACAGTCACACATATAGTTCTGACGCCACTTTAAGATACAAGTCTTGTGTCGTGTATCACTTACTACTTCGCTATCTCAAACAAGAATTAGAACCAAATATAATATGTGGATATAGGCCTATGTCCAGCAGTGGACCAAAATTGGCTCATGATGAATCATCATTATCATCAGATAATAATCCTATGTGGATCACTCAAATATTTTTATGGTCCTATGAAACGGTCCACCATATGAAAAATTATGAGCGAGCAAGAAAGAGAAAGGGTTGAATGAAGACATGACGGCTGATAGGGATGTTTGAAAGGATAAAACATACTGCGCCGACCCCAAATAAAATTGCGACCAGGGCAAGGAGATGATGACAATATTTTTCCTCGAAACCATGGCCTCAGACGTTATTCTTACCATTACAAGTGATATTGGGCAGATGACCACTGTACATGTATAGAAAAATAGTTCTTTCATTCGGCCTCACGATCAAATCATTGATTTGTATAAAGTTCTTTTCTGAAAACATGAAACATAATTATTTGATAGTTTAATTTAACAAATGTATCATCATCATTAGCCTATAGGCTATATCTAACTGGGCGGTTGCTGGTTCAAACCACAAGTACATACCGCCTGACTTTTCGCATTTATATGTGTATTTATATCATATTATCACGTTCATTAACAATAAAGGAAGTCATGAGAAAACCTGCACACCTAAAAGTTCTTAGGCGTGTAGTCCGCCAACCCGCACTAAGACCTAAACCCCCTTCAGATATAGAATAGAACATATTTTTTGAGTTTTTTTTTTCTAAATACAAAAATGCTGAAGTTTTCCTTATTATACCTATATTTATTTATTGAAATATATGTTTTGTTGTTCTATATTATGTACATCTATTTAAGTACACTTATAACTACCTTCTATTCCTGTTTCTACATGTCCATCCCTGGTTGCCTGGGAGAGATCGCTTGAGGCCATAAGGCCGCCTTTTGTACTTATGTATTTTGTTTAATGTATGTCATTTTAATTAACTTTTTATGTGTACAATAAAGATTTAAATAAATAAATAAGTTTCACACCAATCACAAATTTATATGATACACTTAAGTATATATTTGCTATTCGGCGCGTTCATTTTGAGTTCCCGACCCTCCAAAGTGCAGAGGGAGTATCATGGGGTTTTTAGCCGGTAAAAGTCCGGCATACCCCGTTTGCCTTCTGGAAACGGGGATCCAAGAGGATTTTCCTCATGGAAAAAAAAAAAAAAAAAAAGTATATATTTGCTAGAAGTTAAACATAAGAACATGTAGAATAGTCCAAACTCTTCAGTAAGCTAAGCTTATTAGATAGACTGATGGTAATAATGTTATAGACATAAATATTCAGACCTTGATCACTTCTTAGCATTATGGCAATCCTTAGTACTGTTGCGATTTCTCCACCAGTTTTCAAAAACTTACAGTGTACGTAATGTTCAGAAACCATTATTTTCTGTATCTCAATTTCGTTTATTTCTTCTGTAACATTCAGCGAATCTGGAAATGTAATTGTGTTAGCACTAGTCATGTCTATTCAGTGTCGGTAGTTCCATAGAAGCCCAAAAGCGTTACGAATCCATCTACATTCTCTTGCCCTGTTCCTAATTCTTATTCGTGGTCGGCGCAGTATGTTTTATTCTTCCATACACCCCTATCAACCGTCATGTCTTCATTCACCCCTTTCTCTTTCATATCTTCATTCACGCACTTCAACTGGCTTTTCTTTAGCATTCCCCTGCTCATCGATCTTTCAACTTTCATTCTCACTACTTTTTTACTTTTGTGTAATGTCTTGTTTATTGCTTTATTGTTGGTCAGGATATTCTCATTAATATGTCAAATTGCTTTAATTGAATGATTGCCTTTATGAAATCAAGATTTAAAACTTAAAATTATATACGGAACTTTAAAGGGCATAAGCTTTTAAGATTTTACGGAAATACCGCCACTGGTAGTTATAACATTACTCTGAATAATGACGCGTCTTCTTATTAACTATACTAAGTTATTTGTGTACAACGCCATCTATTGGCGAAAATACTCACTATATTGCGAGCCATACACAAACTCCAATGTACCGAGAACTTCGGGAGGTTTTACGCATTTTATATTCACAAGTTCTTTTGCATTTAAAAGAACCTTAGCTTCAAGATCCACTTCCTTCGATTCCGGTCTTTTGGTTTTCAGTAATCCGCCATTTATGTACGCTTTGAGACCATCTGGAAAAGTTTAGGTTAAATTTAAGTGTTTATAAGATTTAATGACCCGAACTTTAAATATACCTCTACGAATTTAAATAACTATTCTTCCATATGAATTAAATTAATTAGCTTCTCTAATTGGTTGTTTAAATAATAATTGTGGAAAATTTCGGAAAATATATCCGAAAGAATTAACTAGTAAACTTTGTTGTCTTTTTCTTGGCAACTGTGGCGTTGGATAACGTAAGTGATAAAAATCCTAATATACCCTTATCAGATATCTAAGTATACTCATATTAAATCAAAACCTTATTGTACCTATTAAAAAATATTACACAATTTATTTTTAAGGTTAACATTTTAAATAATTGGTATTATCAACAGAGCAAAGGAAATGTATTTTTTAATAACAGCGTCATCTATTGTAGAAATTAGGAACGACGAAATGTTAATTTAGAGGCAACACTTACCCGTGTACTTGAATTCTATGGCAAAGTTGCAAGTCATTGATTTATATTGCTCGTAGTCAAAGTTACAAACGATGTTCCCAACCACGAAATGAACAACCTTGAATTTGAATATAAAAATTAATACTATCAATCAAGTAGAGATGGCTTCGAAGTCAAGGTGCGCAACATAAGAACCGTGCAGACAACTGTAGATTCAAACCCTAGGCATAACTTTCGGCTTTTCGGAGTTTTGTGGGTATTTACAATGAATTAAAACTTGCTTTAACGGTGAAGGAAAACATAGTGATAAAACCTAAAACTTCTTAGGAATTTCTTAGGTGTGTAATCCGCCAACCTTGACTTGGACTAAGGCCTCATCATCAATCCATATACGTCCCACGGCTGGGCACGGGCCTCCTCTACCATTGAGAGGGTTTAGGCCATAGTCCACCACGCTGGCTTAGTGCGGGTTGGCGGACTACATCATCATCACCATCATCAACAGCCAATATTCGTCCACTGCTGGACATAGGCCTCCCCCAATGACTTCCACCGGGATCGGTCGGAAGCCGCCTGCAGCCAGCGACGTCCCGCGACCTTGACAAGGTCGTCCGACCACCTTGTCGGGGGACGTCCCACGCTGCGCTTTCCAGTACGTGGCCTCTTACTAAAGGCGTCATGGCGGACTACACATCTAAGAAATTCCTAAGAACTTCTAGGTGTGCAGGTTTTATCACGACTAAGACCTAATCCCTCTCAATGGTAAAAGAGGTCGTGCCCAGCAGTTCGACATATAATGAGTCTCTTGTAGTTTCTGATACCACAAAATACTTGTATATTATTACGGAGTAAGAACTATGCGACATTTGGATGTATTTATTTATTGACTTACATCTGCCATCCACACATCTTTGTGTTTCGATTGCAAAAAAGGTGTAGTTTTCAACGTTTGATTAGGATTCGTTTCAGCGTAGCATCTGAAATATATCAGCATTTTTTTTACTTTATGATACAGGCAGTGGCGTGCCTAGGGTATCAAACTAAGGCAAGCCCAAATGTTTATTTAGTAGCAGCATATTTTTTTTGGTACGTAGGACTAATAAATACCTACCGGTTAGTACTCACATTCACGTTTATAGCGTTATTTTATAAATAAACAATCGTTAAGTTCGTTTTTCGGGACTATGTAAGGCAAGTCGGGCTTTCGGGCTTCTATGGAAGTACCGCCACTGGATACAGGTATTCTATCGAATCAGGAATTAAAAGGTCTGTAGGAGAACTAAAGTATCTGTTTTTCTTATACTTTCCAGTCCATCCTGCGGTTGTAGAAATCGCATTAAGCGATAAGGCCGCAAATTCTTTCACTCTTTTTTTACTTATTTCATTCTTAAATCATGTTTCTGTATGTTTTGTGGTGTACTTTAAAGTGTGATAAATAAATAAATATCTAGCATAACCCAGTCAATTTGCAGGTTGTAGTGGCAATGGGGCGGCCACATGTCGCGGAGAACTGATGGCCGATGGGGCCAAAAAGTTCTCGAATGGAGACCACGTAGCGGAAAGCGCAGCATAGGAATGTATCAACAAAATAGTCCGACGACCTGGTAAAGGTGGAACGTTCGTGAATGCCGGCTGCCTCCGACAGGTCACTGTGGAAGTCATTGGGGGAGGCCTATGGTCAGCAGTGGACTTCCTAAGGCTGATAGGTTTTAAGTGACATCATGCAAATTACCTCACGTATAATAGACAGCCACGTGGCGCAGTTGTCTAGACACCACTAGCGAAACGAGAGGCCGCCTCGATCCCGCACCGAGACAAATGTTTGTGTGATCCACTAATATTTGTATCGAGTTTGGGTGTTTGTCGTAAAACTCCCGTAGTGTTTGATACCCACGACACAGGTCTTGTAACCTAGTGTGGGGTCAGAGCTATGTATGTCACTGTTGGGGGTTGCAAGAAAAATTAAAAATATAACAGAATAGTACTTACTTGTAATTATTCAAATACTCTGTATTTTCTATATACATTTTGGTAGGTTCCTTGCTATTAAATACATACTTTTCTTTACAATCACATCTATAGATGTCTTTATTTGTATCGAATTTCAATTTTAATCGAATCTTCTGTTCGCCTGAAAATAAAACATATTATTTTAAGACATGTGTCAGCATGCTGTAGTTATTAAGAAACCGGTTTGTGTTTTAAAAGGTAATAAGTTCGATTCCCAAAAATGGCGACAAATTTTTATGATCTACGAATACTTTTTTCAGGTCTGGGCGTGTGAGTACGACAAGCAATGATTATTCCTCTTAAAATAACGCCGAGGGCTTTATATTATACAAATCTTTGCTAATTTTTCATTAGATTTTAATTTCTCAGTGACAGCAGGGAAAACCAAGCTATTGGGGATGTAACTGTGCCCCCTTTAACTCCGAAACGCCCGAGACATATACGTCCGTACCACCATTGTGGCGACTGCCGTTAGGATACGGCCCGGCACACGCTTAAGGAGTGCCCAGCCTAGGACGAGGAGCGCAGCGCTCTCGTAGCGGTCGTGGGGGATAACCTCTCGTTGCCGACTGTGGTCGCTGCCATGGTCGGCAGCCGGAGGTCGTCGAAAGCTATGCTCTCCTTCTGCGAACGTGTCATTTCGCAGAAGGAGGGTGCTGAGCGGGATCGGGTGCGAATCGATCCCGCTCGTCGCAACAGGCGACGTAGGAGGCGCTAGGAGAACATTTAGCCCGGCGCCGGAGGGCCACGCGGGGCCGCCGTCCCTACCTTGGCGGCTCCCGAGATGTTGACGTCGGCAGCGTTATTGATGTGCCTTGTGGCACCGCGCAGAGGCGGTCCCGGTACAATCTATAGCACTGCTTCAGGGTATATCGGGGCCGTCTCGTTTCCGCCGATGGTGGCAGTCGCGGGGTTTTTTGTCGGTATTACGGCGCAAAGACATTGGTAGAAACCCGGCTCAGCGGCCGCCCGACACAAATACGGGCGGTAACATCAATGCTGGGCCGAAGGGCGCCGGTGAGTCCGGCACATAGTCCGTAAATAAGATTTTCCCCGCAGGAAAAAAAGAAAGAAAAGGCCAGCGTGGTGGACTAAGGCCTAAGCAGTCCAGCAGTAGGACGTATATGGGCTGATGATGATGATGATGATGATGATGAGCTATAATATGCTATTTCACTGCACTGATTCTGATAAAATACCCATAAGTCACATATAGTTCTGACATTGCTCCTAAATACAATTCTTGTGTCGTGGGTATTAGAAACAAGGAGAAAGTTTTCGCTCTCGCAAGCACCCGGACCCGGAATAAATATTTTATGGACACAATCAAGGGTTATGAACTACATAACAAATAGAAAAAACTTAAATTTCCTAAGAAATTTTCATAAAAATAACAATTGGATCAAGAAGTTGTTGTATACTCTAAAATATTTCAAATCTCTCAAAATATAATTAAAGATATAAGCGACGATTTCTACCTATTTCATTAAATTTATCTGGCTTACTTCCAAAGTAAGTATCACTTATATTACCCTTCCCGTCAAAGTCATACACTATTATCAATTTGGAAGTAACTTAGTTTGTGTCGTTTTCACTTGTAAACTGCTGGGCCGACCTAAATGATTCGTATCAAGATAGCTAGAAACCGACATAGGGTTATTTTTTAACTTGAAAAATTAAGTGTTGAGGTCGAAATTCAATCACCAGTGAGACAAACAGCTTCCTAAATTTCATTACGAGGAAACAAACAAACGGTTACGCGATTAAAAGTTCTTCTTCTTCTTCTTCTTCATCAACCCATATACGCCCACTGCTGAGCACGGGTCTCCTCTATCATTGAGAGGGTTTAGGCCATAGTCCACCACGCTGGCCTAGTGCGGGTTGGCGGACTACACACCTAAGAAATTCCTAAAAACTTTTAGGTGTGCAGGTTTCATCACGATGTTTTTCTTCACCGTTAAAGCAAGTGATAATTCAATTTGAATACACACATAACTTCGAAAAGTCAGAGGTGTGTGCCTGGGGTTCGAACCCGCGACCGCCGAGATTCTCGACCGCGCGCCCAAACCTCGAGGCCATCACTGCTTAAAAGTTACTTAAAAAATATTGGTACTTGCCATAGCAAATCTGGAACAAGCAGAGAAATAAAGGCAAAACAATACACCACACTACCGCCATTATTATATTGTCTGACATTACTGACTCTTTTATCCTTATATAGCTTTTGCGCGCAACTCCGTCTGCGTGGACTACAGGGTTGGGTTCAGAAAGAAAATAAGTTGTAGTATTTTACTCCGCAGAGCCCCATTTACTTAAAAATACAAAAATCATACTAACGGTCAAATTGTTTCAACGTGAAACCGTAACGCGCCGGTCGACGCCTTGAGTATCATTATTGCGCGTTTGATCATTATTTTGAAACTGCGATATCTTCTATAGACCAGGGTAGAAGCCTTTAAAAATAATGAAAAGTGAAAAAAAATTATAATAGAATGAAACCCATTAGAAAAGGAGGTAAATATGATAAAAATGAAAGGAAAAATAATTTACGGGCGATCTGAGGTTGGGAAGGGGATGGGGGTGAGGTTTTAAGGGTAAAAAACGGTTTTTCTCGATTTCCGGCAAAACTAAAAGTCCTATCGAAAAAAGTCAAATGGAAAAGTTGTAGATAATAAAAAGATCTAAAACTTTTGTTTTTACACTTTTTTCACATAACCTCAAAATTTATGTGAAAAATTCAAAAAACTAAGTTTTTGGTTTTTTATTTTTATCTTTTACAAAAATTTCTTTTTATTAACGAAATTTTGTGAAAACTTACCTTTTTATGTCCCAAATACGCTGTAATTTATTTGATTAAAAATATTTATTTTTTCACCTTATTTTGAATTAATATCGAAAAAACACCCTAATTTTCAATCGAAAATTCACCCGTCAAAATATCAGCTTTTTTCAAAAAGTTGGTATGGTTTCTGTTCGTTGAAATCTCTACTTTCCGATGGTGAAAAAAAATATATATGTTACTATGGTAAATCTACTCAGAAAACGCAAAAATTAATTTCAATCTTTAGGTTATGTTAAGTTAAGCATACTATTTTTTAAAGAAAATATTACGATTTTTATGGTTGAGTTGATTGATACAGATAAAAATAGAGATAGTATTTACCTTTCTATGCAGATTCGAAAAGTTTTATTGTTTTTTTAAGTAAACTTGTCACAATTATCTTCAAGAAACTCAGCGTGCACGTGTATTTTTATAAACGATGTTGTATACTTTACATACTTTACTGTATTTCGAATACTGGTTAGGCTAGCGGTTGTTACAGCTGCTACGAAATATATAGTATATAATAGTAGGTATGTATGTAGTAAGACCCAGACCGGCGGGTCTTAAAACTTTTCGAATCTGCATAGGAAGGTAAATACTATCTCTATTTTTATCTGTATCAATCAACTCAACCATAAAAATCGTAATATTTTCTTTAAAAAATAGTATGCTTAACTTAACATAACCTAAAGATTGAAATTAATTTTTGCGTTTTCTGAGAAGATTTACCATAGTAACATATATTTTTTTTTTCACCATCGGAAAGTAGAGATTTCAACGAACAGAAACCATACCAACTTTTTGAAAAAAGCTGATATTTTGACGGGTGAATTTTCGATTGAAAATTAGGGTGTTTTTTCGATATTAATTCAAAATAAGGTGAAAAATAAATATTTTTAATCAAATAAATTACAGCGTATTTGGGACATAAAAAGGTAAGTTTTCACAAAATTTCGTTAAAAAAAAGAAATTTTTGTAAAAGATAAAAATAAAAAACCAAAAACTTAGTTTTTTGAATTTTTCACATAAATTTTGAGGTTATGTGAAAAAAGTGTAAAAACAAAAGTTTTAGATCTTTTTATTATCTACAACTTTTCCATTTGACTTTTTTCGATAGGACTTTTAGTTTTGCCGGAAATCGAGAAAAACCGTTTTTTACCCTTAAAACCTCACCCCCATCCCCTTCCCAACCTCAGATCGCCCGTAAATTATTTTTCCTTTCATTTTTATCATCCTTTTCTAATGGGTTTCATCCTATTATGATTTTTTTTGGTTTTAAAAATTATCGACCCTGGACTACTAAGATACTTATTGAAATCAAATGATGTAAAGGACAACTTTATTTTGTATTAAATACTTGTAATGGATAACGTATTTATTTGGATAAGGATTAACATCGTGTTTGTAAAAACACCTTCACAAATAATGCTTTATTTAAAATAAATTTGGTTAGAATAAGAAACGTTATAGTGAGCCAACCTTAAAAGATAGACATATGCTGTCGCGGACTTTTTTTTAGAATTTTTAAAGGGGAACAATTCTATCATACATTATTTTAGCGAAACTTTAACCGTTTCTGCAGCGTACGCAGCGGTATCTCACAAAAAGGAAAAAAGTCCCCGATTTTGAAACATTCTTTATTGCTGCTCCGCTCCTATTGGTCGTAGCGTGATGATATATAGCCTATAACCTTCCTCGATAAATGTGCTATCTAACAGTGAAAGAATTTTTCAAATCGGACCAGTAGTTCCTGAGATCCTAGCGTTCAAACAAACAAACAAACAAACTCTTCAGCTTTATAATATTAGTATAGATTCGTATTACTCATTATAATTAAATACCTAAATATATTGATTGTTTAAGTAATATTAAGGATATTTTATACATTTTCAAAGGCAAAATGATATTTAAATTTGGATGCAGTGACGTCCAAAGAGTGACTAATTAAACAATAATTATATATTATCAATATTTATTGGCCCCGCCAGACACCCGCCACTGTACCTCGTGTGCTCCAGTATCAACAGCACGCACAGTATTGACGCCGAGTGAAGCTCAGCGAATCTAAGGGAACTTGATTTGTTATCAGAAGAAAGTTAATCACAAAAAAGATTTTAAGGAGGAGTTGGAAACATACAGTATTTAGACCATGATCGGAATCTTAGGCAGGTAAATTTTGACGTTTTCAATACAAACCATATACACTTAATACCGATGATTGAAAACGTCAAAATTTTTATTAGTCGGGATTTTATAATGACCTT
Organism: Cephonodes hylas; assembly: GCA_030295005.1. Taxonomy (NCBI): domain Eukaryota; kingdom Metazoa; phylum Arthropoda; class Insecta; order Lepidoptera; family Sphingidae; genus Cephonodes; species Cephonodes hylas. The sequence continues at coordinate 2,979,775 of AP025387.1, read as the reverse complement.
ATCTATTACCTGTCTTAGTTTCCGATCACGGTCTGATACAGGGTGTATACCCTGTAGAGTGAAGATTCCTCTGTAAAAATTAAATTCAAGTCATATGTTATACGGTACTCAAAATATACCAAACGTAGGTGTAAGAACCTATCCCTTGGGTAATGCTTGCTATGCTTGTAGCATGACTGTATGTTTCCTGCACACACATACATTTTATCCTTTTTAGTCAGTGGCATTTCGTTATAGAACCAATGGTCTGTGGTTTTTTCGTGGTTGTATTAATTTTCCTGTTGTGAATGACATGAAAAGTATTTGAAATAATTTCAAGCTTAGAAATTTATAATATGTTGAGATAAGGAATATGAGCCCGAGTGATTTTTTTTTATTTGTTTCCAGATATACATCGCAAACTTCATATAAAGCTTTATAATTTCAAAAGGAATATTTTCCAAAGCAAATCATACCTGAGTATGAGTTCAGTGATATTTACTAGCGTTACGGGCGTCGTCTAGCTTAATTATTGGAAATCTTTAAACATACTTATCGTTCCTGGCGCCGCGCTGTTAGGAAAGCTTAAGATATTTTATAAAGTGCCATCTAGCGACAGATCAGCACTTTTCTAAGTTTACACACATGATATACTAGATGTCGCTTAAATTCAAAGTTAGCAAAATGCACACATGTCGAAGTTATTTTTAAAAATGAATAAAAAATCTGAATATTCTTTTATTTCCATTTGTAGCTTTAGCGTAGAAAAAAGCATTTTCTTTAGTGATATAAATGTTAAATTTTTAAACTCTTTCTATAAGTAACCGGGAAATGGCGTTACTCATATTAACTCTGCATATATTGGATGCATAAGTTTAAAATTCGTTATAGAGAAGAAAGGATACCTCAGAGCAGTGGCGTGCCTAGGGTGTCAAACTAAGGCAAGCCCAGATGTTTATTTAGTAGCAGCATATTTTTTTTGGTATGTAGGACTAATACATACCTACCGGTTAGTACTCACATTCACGTTTATAGCGTTATTTTATAAATAAACAATCGTTAAGTTCGTTATTCGGAACTATGTAAGGCAAGTCGGGCTTTCGGGCTTCTATGGAAGTACCGCCACTGCCTCAGAGAGAACATAGGACGAAAGAAACGACGTTATACTATGAAGAAATATTAAGATACTTAAATGGGCTTAAACTGACAGTTTGGATACATAAGGATAGAGTAGATGGGTTTAATACTTTTAACCGATAATAAAACATCTCTCTTTTTAACATTGACGGGGGAAAATATGTAGATTTAAGAGCAGAAGACAAATAACTATGAAGAGATTGGCAAGAAAGAACCAATTTTGAAGCGGATTTCTTCAAATGTAGTAATTTTTTGTATAGTCTAAAAAAAGGTTTTTTTTTGGTGAATCGTTAAATAAAGTCTGTATTCAACATCATTTTATATGTTTGTTCACAAAAAATAAGGTTTAATTTTATATTTCATATAGTTTAAATTTATATTTCATCGCGTTACTCTACACACTAAAGCTTACACAAGGTGTATTCAGACCGTGATTGGAAACTAAGGTAAGAAATAGCCAAGGTGATCACAAACTTCTTGGCGTTAAAGAAAATCCCGACAAAAAATAAAAATTTTGACGTTTGCCTAACAAATGTATACATTTTATACCTTATAGTGGTTGGTAAATACGCCTGTATAATGTCTTTTTATTTTCTAAATATGGAGAAGGCATAGTACAAGTAACAAAAATACGTCACAACTATGAAAATGCTTCCAAATTGCTTCCCGCAAATATGCGAAACATTAATTAAATTAACCTAGTAGCGTCATAGACAGACGTACTTTAAATAGTATAAGATCGGCATATTTAATAACAATTAAAAGATACTATGTTAATATTATAAAAAAGCAGTGATGGCCTCGAGGTTTAGGCGCGCGGTCGAGAATCTCGGCGGTCGCGGGTTCGAACCCCAGGCACACACCTCTGACTTTTCGAAGTTATGTGTGTATTCAAATTGAATTATCACTTGCTTTAACGGTGAAGGAAAACATCGTGATGAAACCTGCACACCTAAAAGTTCTTAGGAATTTCTTAGGTGTGTAGTCCGCCAATCCGCACTAGGCCAGCGTGGCGGACTATGGCCTAAACCCTCTCAATGGTAGAGGGGACCCGTGCTCAGCAGTGGGCGTATATGGGTTGATGAAGAAGAAGATGTTAATATTAAGATATGGCTCTTCCATGACTGCTATGACTGCTAGGGCTCTCGAATTCGCTTCCTGTGTCAATCAAAGTGCCATAACGTCTTCTGAATGCCTGTTAAGTTTAGGTTCTTCTAAAAGTGCTGAGTTCACTTTTTGTGTCAAATATAGCGTCGTAAAGTTTGTTAATTAGAATATACTATTCTTAGTATCACCACGAAGCCTGAGAAAGTGCCCGAAAAATCCTAACTATTAAGAGGGACCTAAGAATAGTGGCCAAAACTAGGATGCAAAAATTTATCTCCGCCTACTCTTTAGTTGATACAAGTGTGAGTCATCATTTCCTTGTCTGTTCCCAATTCTATTTGTGGTCGGCGCAGTATGTTTTATCCTTCCAAAAATCCCTATCAGCCGTCATGTCTTCAGTCACCCCTTTTTCTTTCATATCTCCTCTCATGCACTCCATGCATCTTTTCTTTGGCCTTACTCTGCTCTGTCCATCCTTCGACTTTCAAACTTTCTAATAATATGACCACCAACCACGAAAGACAAAGACGGATAGTGGATATAAGTGGAAGTAAATGTTATTATATTTTCCTAGCAATGTTTCTTGGGTGTTAAATAACGTCGACCCACATCGCTACTGCTGTAAAAAAACAACAAAATCTGCTCATAACAGTAATTATTCATCTAAGGATATTTTTCTTGAGCAAAGGAAGTTTTCAAAGTGTTGCCCCGGGCGGCAGTGCAATGTAAAAATTAATTTTAAACTAAAGCCAGTTGGCCCGAGGCGCGGCCTGGACGCTTTTGATCCTTTACGATGTTAGTGTAGTGGAAATTCACCGTTTACACGTTTTGATACTTGAAGTGTATGATGTGCGTGCCGTTATTTTATAAAAAGTCGACAATTCAAAGAAGGAAAAAGCAAACATATTTATAATATCTTTTATTTTAATTTTAGTTATGTAAAAAATGTATAATGAGCATTTCGTATTTTGAGTTCTTCCTTTAAAATTTAATTTTAACTTATTAATTGTTTCTCGGGAATTACTTGTTCAGCGGGACTATAATTAACGACTTCGTAACGAAAAAAATATTGATGAGTGTATCTATTTATTTCAAATCAAACGACTATCTGTCAGAGAAGGTTTGTCCTCGATAACTAATGAAGATTATGCAAAATACCTAACTACACAAATAAATTGGGTTCAATCATGTAAATATACTTAATTTAATCTTTTCGCATAGCCTTTGAGGATAAAATAGCGAGTAACCGATAGTATAGAAGAACCAATATCAAGAGCATTCCAGGTAGACTAAAATACTACCTGCATTTCAAGTAGAACATGTCATAAACAATTTTTATCCTGCTATAAATCTATGTCCCTACACCTTGACCCCCGGCTTTAGAGTTCATATTGGCTCGTATATACAAACGTAAATTGGAAAACATTCGCGCAAGCGCACCCACAATAAAATATTTGTTCGAAATCGCGACGAGAAAAAAAGGGACAAAAAACATTAATTTTTTAACGCGCACATACGCGAAGGACTCGTGTTGCAATCAACCACGCCACCATTTGAGACTTTTCTATTAGGTCGCATTATACGATCGAATTGCGGAGAGGGGTAATCTAATATAATGCAAGTTTTATCTTTATCGCACGGAGATAAGTTGTAAAATCAAATGCAGATACTTGACGGCTAATGTCGTCCGCCATTTTCCATGATGGCTGCCGTAACGCGACATCTATGATCAGTTTAGTTTCATCGCGAGCGTGCGTGGCTTGAGTCGTGCATGCTAACGCCGCAAAAAAAAAATGTTTTTAACCTTTGTATAGTTGGAATATGGAAATAATCACTCGACACGGTGTCCTTTTAAGTTCACAATCACAAAAATATCATTCAAATATAACTTACTAATTGTGTTGTAGATAAAAAAAATATGTATTTTACACGAGGGCCGCAACCGATGTTTGAGTTGTGAACTGTGAAATCGATTTTTATATGTTATTAATGAAATTACTAAGGTGCTCGACGGTTATACTAAACAGACTAGTATTTGAGAGATCGTATTGTCCGCCTTGTGGGTCTCATACGGCCAGTGGTCTGCTAATAATCGATATAAGTTAATAAAAAATGCATATTTATCCCACGGTTTCATAAGGTCGCTCTGTACGACCGGTACCGTAATATTACCGAGAGGTGTTGTTCCCAGTGCTTTTCACATGACTAGTGTGTATTGTGTGATGATAGAAGAAAAAAGTTGTAGAATTGTGTCAGTGAAATCATCGTCAGGTTAGTAAACAAAGGTGTTTTTTTGTGTCAAATTTGCACATTCTTATCAGTGTTATGTCAGAGGTGTTGGCGCAGATTTTCATTGTGCTTTACATGCGTGAGTTTTCGCAGGATTTTATTTTTCTTCTTTCCTTTTTTTTGTACAAATTTCGGTAAGCCAATAGTGAATGTAGATGAATTATAAGCAAAAATGCAATACGTTAAACTAAAGTAATTTAGAAAGTGCAATGCCATGAAACATTGTTCCAAAATAGATTTATATAGCAAATGATTATAGAAAGTTAATTTTCTTTGTTCGCAAAATAATTGTCGCTATTTATTAACGAAAATAATCAAATTTGCGCGAATGTAGGATGCTGTCATAATTAAAAAAAAAAAACAAACGAAATGTTTTAATATTTCGGAATAACAGAAATAAGGTTTTTGCTTTCAATAGAAAAAAAAAAACAATAAGTGTCTATTGTTTTATGATTCCAATTTAAAAAATGGTTTTTACAAAAAATATTTTGTTTTTCATCTAAAATATTTTGAATTTTCTATTTGAGCTTTCATTTATTTTTAAATTCTGTATTGATACAGGAATACCATTTTTTATATTGCTGCCCCTATTGCCTTAGTCCTCATTATCAAGCTTGGCATAGTCATTAATTTGTCATATTATTTGTCAGTGTTTTGACGCATTCTTGCAAACTTCGGTTTACTCATGACCACATTTATGACTTATTTTTTATGTACCTAATATAAGCTTAATTTGAGTTTTGTTGCTAAATATTCATTTATTGTAAACTAAACCCTTAATCCTCCCAATAGTAGAGCAGGCCTGTTCCTAGCAATGGGATGTATAACGGCTGATAATGGATATTGTAAAGTAATAAAAATAATATATTTCTTTATTTATTGAAAGACCAATATACCCTTTGTATTTTTCTGCCTTTATATTCACTATGGTATGGTAAAAATAATAACCATTTATATGGCAACAACTTTACCAAATAAATTAAAAAATTGGTTAATACTCAAGTCCAGAATGGTTTTTAAACAGTACACCTTATTTAATGGATAATATGAACACACAAATGACATTTTATACATTTTAGAACAAAAGAAATTTTATGTTATAGATATAAGTTGTTGTATTTTAAAAATTATAAAGAGGAAGAGAAATAGGAATATTAGGTATAAATTATTTAAGAACTAAAAGTGAAATGTTTATGGAATAATCAAGTTTGGTCCAAGTTTTATAACATTATGGATTATTTTGAACAGAATACTACATTGAATGTAGTTTGATACAGGAAGAAAGAACATACAAATCTGACGGAACAATGATCAAAAAGCTAAAATTCTTGTATTGATAACACTTATATCCAAATCAGATTTCATAACAGAAACACCAAGATGCCCATAATGCCTTAATTAATATTAATTGAAATGTTACCTTTTAAATTTCATGATAAAAATAGCAAGATGCATATAATCCCTCAATTAATTAATCAATTGAAAATCTGTCAATAAGTACTAACACATTGTGTACTTAAGTACTGAAAATAAATTTATAGTGCAAAAATGAAAAAAGAATTTTGTTGATAAGTGGTAAAGAAGGTGTGTGACTCACCAACATATGGTTTGTCTTTGCCTGTTGCATAATAAAGTATCAAATCTTTATTATTTTGCTCTGAAAAGGACAAATATATTTATCAAAGTAAAGTGTGCCTTGTGCTAACTTATTAAAGGCTTAAAACACAAGTGTTGTTTCTCAACCCTTCTCAGAGCTCAACTGATTTGATAATCTGTGCCGGTATATTAATAAAAATCAATTTAGTTATATTGGAACTAAGTAAAGTTCTTTTCCTTTTAATTTTGGAAAATCCTTAGCAGCTCATAGTCAATGACTCAAAAGACTTTTAACATATTTTTCATAATTTTATTGTAGATACTTCCCAAAAGATTGATTAGGTGTTAAGCCCAAAAGCCCAACTAGTTTTACAGAATTCCAAGTAATAATAACCTTTAAGATTTTAATTAAGGTTCAACAAAGGCCATTTGACATACTATAAATGGGAACATGCTGAGTCCATAATAAACCATTATAAACAAGACATTTCACAATAAATGTGTAACACTTTAGGGCTTCTTTGGAAGTACCGATACGGGTATGTATGGAAGATGTGGCATAAAATAGTATCTTTGTGTTTTATATCGGTAAATAGAAATGCTTACATCATTATGAATGAAGATGATTAATACAGTGAGTTTACATCATTGTTATTGTTGCTTTAAATAGCTTATCTAACATGTGGATAAGATTAAGCATTAGATGGATTAATTTCTGGTATTAAGTGAAAATAGTTTAAGTTATTAAACTTTGTTTATAATTTAATTCTTTTTCATTATAAATAATGTATAGTAATGGTTTTAAATAAGTATAAAATAATGATTGAATTTGTATTGTATCACAGAGTATAAGCATTTGATGAGTCATTAGAGTGACCTATGTTAAAGTTTCGGGTTGAAGCGTTATTGTATGTATATTTCAAATACAAAATGAGTTTGGAAATACGAAAGTATGGCTACATATTATGTGGGACTTAGAAGAAAGGTGGTAAAATGTGGGTACAGTCATGCACGGTTTTCAGAGATTGTGTTATTGATATACTGTTACTGACCATTCATGTTTAAGGGAAGTACAGTTACCAAATAAAGTATTATCATCATGCTCACCCGATAAATGTCTCACTGCTAGGCACAAGCTTCTTCTACCATTGTGAGGGTTTAGGCCTCAGTCAACCACGCCGGCCTATTGTGGGTTGGCAGACTACACACCCAAAAAAATCCTAAGAACTTTTAGGTGTCCAGGTTTCATCACGATGTTTTCTTTCAAGTGTTAATTCATTGTGAATACACACATCGAAAAGTCAGAGGTGTGCCTTTTGTACCTGTGAAGATTCTCGACCGCGTGCCTAAACCTCGAGGCCATCTCTTGATAAATGATCTAGGATGAAAAGTATTAAAGTCTAGAACAGGTAGCGTAGAGCGCAGTGGTCAGCTCTAGGTACCTGTTCTCTCCGGAACAGGTTTTTAATGTATAGGATTAGATTACGGCAGCATCCTATGCGAGGTCGTCGACATTAAACCAGCACGATGCGCTTATAAAATGTATTAAACGCTTATATTAAAGATGTCTGGATTAGTGGCCGTCCACAGAAGCCCAAAAGCGTTACACGTTAATTTTGCAATGTCTATTGTTTTTTGAGGGCTCAGGGTGTTCTCATTTATGTTAATTTGATTATGTTGAAGAAAGATTAAAAGTTTAAATTGAAGTTATGCGAGGCTAGACTTTTGGGCTTCTACAGATGTACAGATACATTCTGAGCAACACGCAAATTACGAATCTTCAAGAGTTCAGTCTTTGTTTAACCTATTTGACATATAAATGAGGATATCCTGAGCGCATGTTAAACATTTTATTAAGACATTACACAATTAACGTGTAAGGCTTTTGGGCCGAACTACCGACACTGATTGGGTTTATATTGATGGATATTTCTTTGGATGCATCCAAGCGAATCAATTGAATTGCACTAATCGAATTTCAATTCGATTCACAGTGTAGGACCATCGTACATACGTCTGCTATTTCGAGAGGGTAGGCAGAGTCTCGCGATACAAGGATGTGCCGTGCAATGTGCTCGAAAAACGGAAATACCTTAGTCCCTTATAAACTGATAATCTGGAACTAATTCCTGTCCAAATCTGGGTGTAAAAATACACCTCTCCGTTAGCCCCGATGACAGCCCCGTGGCGCAGTTGGCTAGACACTAGCTTGCGAAACGAACGGCCGCGGGTTCGATCCCCGCACCGAGACAAATGTTTGTGTGATCCACAAATATTTGTTTCGGGTCTGGGTGTTTGTGAGACCGAAAAGTCTCTCGTAGTTTCTGATACCCACGACACAAGACTCGTATCTTAGTGTGGGGTCAGGACTATGTATGTGACTGTTGGGTGTATTTTTTTATTTTTATTTATTTAGCTCGTTAGATTTAAGTGTCTTCCGAGACATTGTTTCATATTAAATCTCACATGATCGGGATTTACTGTAGTATCACTTACACGACGAATTATCAGACTCCTTTCACTGACTTGACAATTTAACCCTGATAATTTTGGCAGCTAAATTAACAAGGCTGTATATATGTTTGTATATAAAACCACCAGAAAGTTCCATAAAAGTCGACCAAAATATTCGTCAATTCGTGGAATGCATTACCTAGTCTAGTGTTAAAGTAACCGTCCATTCGATACCTTCAAATATTTGGTTACCGAGTAGGTGAGTGTTTTTTGTTTTTCCATTAGGATATTCTTAGTAACAGTTTGGGTTCGGATTTAGGTTAATTAAGCGGTTGTTTTAAAAAACTTTCCTATTTGGATATTATAAAAAGAAAATGTTTGCTTTACTATTCTTAATGAATAATCCGAAAAACGTTATTACGAATTACGTTACACCTTATTTATGTAATGTCCAGTTTATTATCGGGTTAAGATATTCGCATTTATATGTCACATTGTTTTTTTTTCCTCCCATCCGATTTTCAACACGGTTCCTCGTTGGCCCTAGAAAATCTAATAAAATGACCTTTTCTTAATAACCATAACTAACCTATCTTAGTTTTCGGTCGCGGTCTGTATAAACCTGTAATTTAAGAGACAAAAAAACTGAACCGAATTGGGAGATAATTGATATACATTCTTATCTATGTGTTTCCTGGGAAAACTAAGAAATCTTCGTCATCATAGTTCTTTTGCCATATTCCTAATTCTATTAGGGTTCGGCGCAGTATCAGTTTTATAATTCCAAACATCGCTATCAGCCGTCTTGTCTTCATTCACCCCTTTCTTTTTCATATCTTCTCATACATTCCATTCATCTTTTCTTTCGTCTGTCCTGCTTAACCATTCTTCAACTTTTATACTCATTTATTTTCACTTACCTATTATTCATCCCATCTCATACCATTTCTTTATCTACTTTTTTTATATTTAAATGCTTCTAACTTACTTTACGATCTCAAAAGTCTATCGTCGTGGTAAGCAAATTGACACCTTCGGACGTCCGAATTGGACGTACCTACTACCTGTGTAGTTTACTAGTGGGCGCCCAACACATACTCAAATCCGTGTTCGGCGGTACGTGGAATGCATTAGCGTCGGTGTAATATTACTGTGCGCTAAGCTGCGTCGCCGGTTCGAATCCTGTTACCTATTTTCGGATGCCATTTTGTGTGTTCGGATTGATCTGTCAGCTATGTAGGTTTGGGGCTGAAGATAACTAGTTCGGACTTGATGTTTAAATATTTTTTCATGCCATGCAATTAAAATAGAGGGTAGATAAATAAATAAAATGGTTGATAATTAACTCTCCGATTTCCCTTCCGCGACATCCTGGGACCTTTATTTGATCGTTTTTTTTATCCCGTCGTATATATTTGATCGAAGATCCCGTCGCTAGACATTGCATTTATCCTAATAACTAGACATCACTGTGCCGTAGTTTGCTAGACTCCAGCATGCGAAATGATAGATCGCGGGTTCGGATCTCGCACTAAGACTGATGTTTGTGTAATCCACAAATATTTATTTCGGATCTGGGTGTTTGTGAGACTGAATAATCTCTTAGTTTCTGATACCCACGACAAAAGATTTGATCTGAGTGTAGGGTCAGAAGTACGTAAGTAAATTCTTGGCTATCAATATTTATATCAAGCTGATATTGAGAATTTCCAAATAAATATGTAAAACTACAACTAACAACGCTTTGTACGACTCGGGAATCGAAACCATGATCTCTAGATCGCGATATACTTACTTTTGCCGCGAAACCCCAAGTCGTATACAAATGTATTTTAAAAACTACACAAAATATTTGTAACGTAAAAAACTTCGACCGTATTTTTCATTTGTAAAAGTTCCACTGCAGTACTCATCAATATATTCGCCTTACAAATTCGACCGGCCGTCGAAAATAGAGACAGACAATCGTGGGAATACTAAACAATGCAATCAAAGGGGTCAGTAGATTATAATATCTTTTGTTTGAACTTTTGTAGGGTTTCAATCGATTCTTGGTGGAATTTAGTTCTGATTATTGTTGTGTACAAGTAGGAATTGATGTTCAGATGTGCGGGATTCAAACCTCAGGCACACGTCTCCTTTTCGAAGTTATGTGGATTCATCGTGAATAACCACGAACTTGACTGCTTTTGTTGAATAAAGATTTAAGACTTGAAGATGATTATTCAGCCTTCGAAGCTTCTTAAGACACGTTTAGAAGGAAAATAAATGAATTAATACATCCAACAGTCCTATGCATTGTTCTGATCCCACACTAGGATCCAAAAACTGTGTCGAGGGTATCAGACACTATGAGAGACCTTTTCAGTCTCACAACCACCCAGACCCGAAACAAATGTAATAATTGACAGCCCCCGTGGCGCAGTTGGCTAGACACCAGCTTGCGAAACGAGAGGCCGCGGGTTCGATCCCCGCAGCGAGACAAATGTTTGTGTGAACCACAAATATTTGTTTCGGGTCTGGGTGTTTGTGAGACCGAAAAAGTCTCTGGTAGTGTCTGATACCCATGACACAGGTCTTGTAACCTAGTGTGGGGTCAGAGCTATGTATGTGACTGTTGGGTGTATTTATTATTATTAAATATTTATAAATGCACATACATTTGCCTCACTGCGGGGATCGAACCCGCGGCCTCTAGTTTCGCAAGCTGGTGTCTTCGCCACGGGGCTATCACCAAACAGATGAAGAAAATCCTCTTACACAGCTCAATAGGGTTATCAAGAAGCCTAAAGAGGTTAGATGGTTGCCACGCGGGTACAGTCTAGGTAATTGCAGCAATTTGGCTCAATAGCCCAGCGTACAATTAGCGTTGCACAATACTTGGTGCACTGTACCCAACTACCCGCAATTTAAAATTTAATTTCGCTTAAGTGGAGCATTATTTGCGCTGTAGGGGTGACGGTGGCAGGGTAAGGGGACGGTTTTAGATGTATAGAGATTATTAGAAAAATATGTCAAGTGTTATAAAAATAAGGATGAAATTTGGTAGTAAATAAAATAATTGCCGCGTCGTCTCGCAGCACAATTATCGTTGCGCGACCTAGAGGTCCTGGGTTCGTTCTGGGTAGGGCAAAGTGTTCTAGGATTGTTCTATTAGGAAATTCTTAGTAGCAGCACGGAGGCTGAAAATGTACGTGTAAAACGACAATGGACTCGCCCCCTATTATTTGGGATTGTTGGGCGCCCTAAAAGTCTGAGACTCCAGTTATTAGTCGAAAGGAGTACTATTGTTTACTTTTTGAATAAAATTGTTTATAGTTCTCTGCCTGAAAATGATCCCGACATCGACAATTATATAGGTATTAAAATTTAATAGCGAAATGTGGGCACTTTCATACAGGCGTGAGTGTGTACGTAAATATAATATTCATATTTAGCAGTACTTTCACCTGTTTCGCGAGTGATCTAAATACATTATACGTTCAAAAATACCCGTACATTTGCGTCCGGTTTTTAAAATCGGACACTAAATCCGGACACGAGAGCGGATGGCCCGTTAAGCCGTCCGGGATTATTTAATAAGAGCCAACGCAAATATGTTTTACAATATACAAACACCCTGCGCGATTTAGTCGGCATAAAGGATAAAGGTCACGGTGGCTTAGTGGTTAAATAGGCCCTGAATGATGGGATAGATTCAACTCTCAGTCTGGGTTGGGTTAGAAGATTGCTCTGATGGGTTTTGATTGTTGAGACTATAAGGTATGCTTACGATATGTTTTACATATTATCTATTGTTGAAATGATGCTGAAAATAATTCAGTCTATTTTCATGAGCCCACTGTTGGTCACGGGCCTCCTTTACAGCTGAGACGGTTTACGCCTTAGTCCACCACGATGGCTTGAAATTCCAAAGAACTTAGGTGAGCAGGTTCCTTCATGATGTTGTCCTTCACCGAAACTCTCCTGAGTTCCAAAGTAATCCTTCTGATTTTTGTCTAAGTACTTTTAGGTATGATAAACAATCGAGGAAAATCTCCTATATAGGAACGTATCGTTTTATGCAGTTTTATTAGGTGTGTAACCTAAGAAATTCCTAACTTAACGGTGTGCAGGTTTCATCACGATGTTTTCCTTCACCGTTAGAGTAAGCGTGTATGTACTATGGATGTATCTGGCATGTCATCAGACTGTACATCTGTAACACGCACAAAACAAACTATAATATGTCTCCCCCTCCATTCGCCCCCTAATAAATGGCCGTGTGCGTGAATTAAAACACGTATAAAATGTTTATGGGGCATATAGTTTATGATTAAATTTATGGCCCGAGGCCGTATTGTCGTACATCCGGATTTTATGCTTTTGGCCTAGTTTTTTTTGGACAGATGGTGGTGATTTTGGACTGGACATATGTCTGTTATACTAACTGTAGGTACTGGGAGATATTTTATTATGTGGAGGAAATAAATAACTTATTTCCTTGGTGAACTAAGCCTTTAGTCTACGTGGACGAAGAAAATGAGGAAACGAGCTGCCGAACCCGCGGCACCAAAACAAATGTCGCGTAGATTCCGATACCCACGACTCCAGACTCGTATTTTAATGTAGGGTTAGGAGTCAGGACTATGTGTGTGACTGTTGGATGTATTTATTTATTAAAAAAAAAAGCTAGTGCTCCATAATACTAAGCCACAGAAACCTCAATATGGGAGGTATACCTCAGTAAAAACCTAGCTCAGTCAAAGCTCGCTTTAAGCTGTCTACAGCAAGATTCTCAAGCGTACATCATCCCTTATTGGTAAATATCCGCTGCACCACACAGCTCAAGTTACGCTCTTTTTATAGACATAATACCGGCTTTACGATTCTCTATATGAGCCGATGAATGGCGCTCAACGCGGATTTCGGGCGGTTAAATTTTATCTCCAGACAAGGATGGAGATATACAGATACTGAGGTGCGAAAGAAATGGAAAACACTTATTAAAACCCGTAATTAGGTACGCGAAATATTTGCTCTGCTTTTTTTTTTGAGCGAGAGTTTTATTGGCATAATTTGTGTAAACGTGAGCTGCAGATGTGGTTATGAAGGAATATTTCTACACCTAACTCGCGAATTGTGTAATTGAAAAGGGTGGGATTATTGCTGGAAATTTATTAATGGAATAACCGAAACTGATTTCTGACTATTAAATCTGGGACCTCTTGAAATGCTGATTATAAAACGTATAATAAACCTTTTTCTCAACCTTAAGAGCATTGTTGGATTTCCCAGAGAATCCTTCTGGAAGTCTTTTAGGAAGCAGTGAAGATTTTTAGCCCATTCACGTCCCATTGCTGGGCACGGGCCTCTTTTACAATAATGGTAGATGGTGGATGGTTTAGACCATTGTCCACCACACTGGCCTAGTGCGGGTCGGCGGACTACACGCCTAAGTAACTCCTTAGAATTTTTAGGTGTGCAGGTTTCATCACGATGTTTTCCTTCACCGTTAAAGAAACCAAACCTGCAGTATGTAAAATAAATTGTTAAACTATTACGTAATGATTCCGTAATGATATTTATTCGACATTAAACTTTCATATTGAAATTATTTAAGTGCAGTAGGTGGGTAGTTTGAAAGGTTAATTGGTGTAAGGACATTATCGAACGTTTAGCGTTTTTACTTTCACGGAGAAAGTTATAATATCCCTTGGCGTATAAATCATATTTATTGTCAGCTCTGGTTAAGTAACCGGAGTAAAGATGGTTCGATTACTGGAAGAAATTTTGATAAAGTTTTTGATTTTCGCACTGTACTTTTGCATTTAGTAAAATAAAGCTTAACTCTCAACATAAATTTGCCATTTTTATGTACTCCTTTCTAATATTATGTCTCTTTTTTTTAATGATTTACTATTGTCTCTCAGTGTACAACAAAGTGTTATCAATTAATTTTTTAATAATTAAAGAATAAAATAATGTTAAATGTATTATACTTATACCCTTTAACTAATTTCGATACATTTGGATAGTACCAAAATCCTATATCTTAATAGAGATAAATACACCCAACAGCCACATACATACACGCCACGTACATATTTTTGATCCCACACAAAGTGACATTTCGGCCTTACAATCACGTAGACCCGAAACCAATACTTGTAATATAAAAGTATAATTTAAACCCGCGGCTTCTCATTTCGTAGTGTCTAACCAATTGCACTGCAGGGCTGTCTTAAATAAAAATTAAAGTCAAATTTATCAAAAACGTATCTGATTAATTTTTTTCGTAAATAATAAAACATAGGCTAACAGTAATATGTTCGTCTGACGATTAAAATCAAATATTTTTTATCAAAAACATCACTGAGTAATAAATCACATGTTTCCCCGCGCAAAATAAAACCTAGCCCATAACAAGATTCCTCTAGCGTTATGAAAATTACCATCTACCCACAATTACGCAGTATAAAACGTGATCCACATACTCGCATGAAAGGGGTTGTGCCTAGTCTATCCCCGTACAGTTAAACGTCGCTAGGGTTGTGGAAGAATGGCCCGGAGACAGGGTAAGGGTTGGTGGAGTGCAGCACACTCCACACCACTCGAGATTATACAGGTGAATTTTTAGGGGTTGCGGGAGGGTAGTCGATGGTTTAGTAGGAAATCTCGACGATTGTGGGTTTTAACACCGGGTATACCTCTGATTTTTTTTAGTTATGTGTGTATAATATATACAATGACTTGTTTTTTTTATACAATCAACAGTCACACACGTAGTCCTGACCCCCACATTAAGACACGAGTCTTGTGTCGTAGCTATCACAAGGTACAAGAGACTTATCGGTCTCACAATCACCCACACCCGAAACAAATACTTGTGGATCACACAAACATTTCTTTCGGGGATCGAACCTGCGGCCGCTCGTTTTGCAAGCTGGTGTCAAGCGATCGATCGTGATAAAACATGCTCGCCTAAGTTCTTAGGTATTTCATAGGTGTAGTCCGCCAACGCGCACTAGCCAGCGTGGTGGACTAGGGCGTTAACCCTCTTTAGCTAGAGGAGGCCCGTGCCCAAGAGTGATGGATGTATATTGGCTGATGATGACCATCATTATATGGAATACCATTGAGTAGTCTTTAAAATTAGAACATAGAAAGGGAATTTTAGTATGTCGAGTTGTTTGTCTCATATTGTACTTAAATACACACACATACCAGTGATAGTATTATACATCCATAGGAGATTATTTAACAAGAGCAATTTGACATATGAATGCGAATATCCTGACCGCACTATAAACAATTCGACCTATGCATTGAATAAGGTTACTTATGACTATAACACCAAAGTACTTTTTATGTCTAAAATAGAGTTAAACTTGTTTAAATACATTGCACTAGTGAAGTAATAATAGTCATAAATTTTGTTGTTGTTTGAAGAACAATAAAAGTGACTGATAACTTTTGCCCAATTAAGTTTAAATCGCTGAGAAAGGGACGTTGTGAAAAAGCACATATAACTTTATTCTGCGCATAGGGCGAATTATAAACTAGACGTTTTTGCGCTTCTATGATAGATCACTTTTTTTAATACAGACTTATCGACATAAACACGGCAAAGCCCGACCCGCACTAAACCACTTGAGTCGCGTTGAGCGGCAGCAAGAATTTTTCCGCTTGCGTCGTTTAAAAAAAGCGGAAAAAGGTCACGAGGTCACGCCGCGGTTTTGGTAATCGTTACCCGTCGATTTTATAATCTGTTGCAGTTTTTTTATAAGCATAGTTATGTGTCTGTTAGAAGTGAGGGAGTTTTACGGTGAAAGAAATCGTCGTTGGGAAACCTGAATACTTAAATTCTTGCATAGGTAGGTTAGTTACGTGGACTAAAAGCTCTGTAGTGGGATGTTAATAGAATAGTATAGAAAGATTAAAGGTTGCAATAATTTTTCGTAATTTTTTGTTAATATTACTGATTTCTTCATCAGCTTATGATAAGTAACTTAATCGTGGCGCAGTTGATCGTGATGATACTCGAGTTTAAGAAACGACAGAGCGCTTAGTCAAACCCAGCTTTTGTGAGAGCCCAGTCTCTCGTAATTTTTGAACTAAGGCCTTGTCTTTTAGTGTGGGGTTAGAAGTATGAATATGACAGTGACTTGCTTTACAAAATTCCGAAAAATAATCATTACGCTCTAAATCAATTTATTAAAACAATTTGTCATTTAAATAAAAATATCCACTTCATCAGCTCATATACGCCCACTGCTGAGCACGGGTCTCCTCTACCATTAAGAGGGTTTAGGGCATAGTCCACCACGCTGGCCTAGTGCGGGTTGGCGGACTACACACCTAAGAAATTCCTAAGAACTCTTAGGTGTGCAGGTTTCATCACGATGTTTTCCTTCACCATTAAAGCAAGTGATAATTCAATTTGAATACACACATAACTTCGAAAAGTCAGAGGTGTGTGCCTGGGGTTCGAACCCGCGACCGCCGAGATTCTCTACCGCGCCATCACTGCTTCAATGAAAATATCCACACCCACAACAAACTACCCATTGCACAACTAACGTGCAACACTTTTGGGCTTCTGTGGAAGTATAACCACTGGTATGTGACTGTTGAACGTAATAATTCATGTAAAATAAACATATGAATCACCACATACGTTTGAAATGTTCCAGAATTGATACGTTATGAATGGCCCTTCAGTATAAATTAAATATCCATCTCTCAATGCTCAATTGTCAGGACAATCAGAGCGCAATCAAATTGGTCACAGCATTTGACGAGCCCACTTGAAAAATGAATACGTTGTATTGTTAATTTAATGGATTGATTCATGGCTTTACAATATGAAGTTTTGTGGTATTTTGTAGGCATAAATGTTTTTGATAAGTGCCTAACATATCGACCTATAATAAGGTTATTTATGACTGTAACACCAAAGTACTTTTTATGTATTTGTAGAGTTAAAACTTGTTTATATATTGCACTAGTGAAGTAATAATAATCATAACTTTTGTTGTGGTTTAAAGAGCAAAAAAAGTCACCGATAATTTTGTGCCCAATTAAGTTCAAATCGCTCCCCTGTAAAGTTGAGATTTTGCAAATATAACTTTATTCTGCGGATAGGTCGATATATGTATTCAGAATTAACTGTAATTGTCTTTCCTTATGTGAGGTTAAACCTCATAGCTCAATGTTTTGTCACCCGCTATGCTGTGGAGGGAAGTGGACAACTCTTTGTTTTCCAACTCCTCCTTTACATTGCTTTTCTGATTAACTTCGTTGGGGGATTATGACAAGTTAGGTCCCCTTAGATTCGCTGAGCTTCATTGCTCGGCGTCTTTACTGTGCGTGCCGCTGTTGATCCTGTAGTACAGGAGTTGCAGTGGCGGGTGTGTGGTGGGATAGGGCCACAAAAATATGTATTCAGACCGGGATCGAAAACTAAGGCAGGTGATACGGCTACGGCTACGGCAATTGCAAACCCATAGGCGTTACAAAAATTCTTACAAAAAAATGACATTTTCATAATAATTAATACCAGTGATTGTTATGTTGTTATAATATCTGAATATACCCTGTATAAAGGTTTGGAAAACGGTGGTAGGATTTCGTGGTGACAAAACTAGATAAAATCAGGACTATTGCGGGTTCAAATCTCTTCGCACCTCATACTCATCGAAGCTATCTTATGTTCACAATAATGTAGTGCTGGGCACGGGCCTCCATTGCCATTGTAAGGGTTTAGGCCTTAGTCAACTGCTAGGTTAGCTCTACTTCTGGGCGGCAGCGGACCATTTAGGGCACTTCTGGCCCTGAGATGCCGCAAAACCGCCCTAAATGCGTGTGATGGTCACCGAGAGGTTTTAGTCGGTATGCTGGCGTAGCCAGTGACCCCGACATACCACTTACGGCCTCCCCCGAGGTACCGAACAGGGGAGCTTAAGGCGCTTTCCTCTCGTGATAAAAAAAAAAAAAAAGTTTAGCTCTACTTAAAAAACCGCTCTATTTAAAAAAGTTTTCTATGACCGGAAACAACGAAAATATTATATTTGAACACAAAGTAGTGTTACCGCGATACGTGGAACTCACTCGTAAAATATAAACTGTCGGTCACTTCAAAGGCGTCGGCGGGGACAAACGACGCCGAGCTACGAACCGGGAGAGATGACACGTTCCCGTAGACGATGCTTTTGTACATCGATGACGTGTTGATAGGCTCCCGAAGCCTCTGATCTATTTGTTAGTGTGTGAAATGGAATCATAAATGAGTCATATTTTTTGTATTGGGATGATAAAAAAGAAATGATTTTTTTTTATTAGAAATGAGTTTTTTTTGTGCTTAATGTATCAATGAAAATAGGATCAGGGGACAACATAGGGAGTCATACTAATTGTAATATTATTCCATAGATTTATGGTATGGTAATTAATTTATGAATCTCTGCCATATTAAGTAGTGTCATGTAATAGGGAGCGAAGTTAATGTCTTTTCCAAGGTTTTGCTTTTTTACCCGAGCCGGGAACAAATTCAAGCCGCAACTTTTTTTATATCGTACATTAATGTGACAAGATAAATTAAAATCGTTTTCATTTATCACTGCCTCCTAGCCCCTGTCGGGCAGTGTTAACTGATACATACCTGGCGAATTTTGGGTGCACAAATTCGTCTTTGCTTGCCCATTGATAAAATACATAAGGCATGAGGTTTGTGTGTATTTATCATTTAGTAACTCTACCAAACCAAATCGTCTTCGTAACTCGAAGCATGAGAGCCGCTAAGTCGAGAGGGCGTCTTAAAAAAGAGTAAAAAGCAAACACACCGCCGGTTAATAAATCATCCGAGGACAGGCGGCAACGGTAATGATTCCTTGTGTCTTCGTGTGCTGAGATTTTAACGTGTTCACGAAAATGATATGACGTGGGCAGAGCTGTTGGATGAGTTGGAGAAGGACGCCTGCGAACAATATATAAACACCAGAAAAAAATATATAATGTATTCGATCACGGTCTGAATACACCCTGTATAATCAATGTTTTAATAAAGCTGGGGTGAATTGGGGGTAGTTGACAGGATGGGGAGAAGGTTTTTAGTTTGAGGAAAATAGGTTTTGTCATTAATCTTAAATACTTTTTGGTGTCTACCGTCCCGCGATGTACTTGAGGTTAGTTTAATTAACGTTGGCACCATGCAGAGTTTGTGTAAAAAAGACGGCCAAGTGCGAGTCGGACTTACCTAAGAAGATTCCCGTACCGTTGTTTATAAACACGGTAAAAAATAATGTCTGTGGTATGGTCACGTCTTAGTAATAGGATCCCGAGTATAAATTATATAAAACAATTAAACAGTTTTTTTCCATATATACGATAGATGGCGTTATATCAAAATAAAACAAAAATCCAATATGGCGACGAGGATTAATCATCAGTTGACACGAGTTGCGCAGACAACGCGCGGAGAAGTTTGTCTGTTCTCTCGTCGGTGTGTCTCGTGGTAAATTGTTTCTTAAAATAGATTGTGAAAGTAATTGCTTTTGATCTCGCCTTGAGCGGTATGAAATATAAATTTAGACTATATTTGCCTCGTTGATTTTTTTTTTTTTTTGGTTTTTAAAAGTAGCCTATGTCTTAATTTAAGGTGTTAGTTAGTTTGATATTTAATATATTTAATACCCATTCAGTAGTTATGCATGAAAGAGAAGAAAAAAAATCACGATTTTTATTCATATGCTCAAACTTTTTGCCCTTGAAAATGAATACTATATAAAACTTGTCCAAGACGAGGTTTCTAGTTTGCGTAAAAGTAATTTAATGTTGTATGTTACCATAACAAGAAAACAAATAAAAAGTGTTTTCGAATTTACCATTCGCAAAAAAAAATACGAAATTCTCATTAGTAGCATGGAGTCTGGTTATATGCCCGGAAAACTACAAATAGCTGACTCCCTATTAAGTGGTAAGAAAACGGAATAGGCGAAATGTGGGTGCAGAAATGCACCTCTGCTATTCCTTCGGGTAATACAGACCTGAATATTTAAAATACAAATATTTATCTTTAATATAAATACATACACACATAGAATACCAATACCGAATGCAATTGCATTTCAAATCAAATATACCGCAGTTTATTGAAACTCCTCATACACAGCACCCAGAGACATATGAGATTTAATTTCGCCCGAATTGAAGCGGTATGTTGGGGGTTGGTACTATGTGATCCGAGGATTAACGGGCGGCATGTCACAGTCTGTTTGTCGGTTTGTTTGTAACGTTGGTTCCACCGCCCCGGGGATAATCCTTGGACATCCCCCTACTGCTGTAGCCTGTACCCCGGGGCGTTCTTTATTTCATCATTGTTTCTAATGTGGATTCAGAAGACTATCTCTTGAGTGGATTTTTGTTTTGTTTTTTTTTTGATCTATGGAATGGTTGTACTCTTTCTAATGAGGATCCACAGAAGACTATCAATAGATGTTTGTTTTTTTTTTTCAATTTATGGTAGTTCTATTCTCTCTAATGGGGATGTGTGTCGACTGGCATGGTGGGGTTTTTGGTATGTTTTTAATCTGTGGAATAGTTGTAGGCTAAAATAAGAGTAATAGAGTGCACATAGTCCGCATTTAAAAGACGTTCTGAAGATATTAAATGTTAAACTTGATGTGTCTATGTTACAAACAAAATTATCCCTCAAAAACCTAGAGTTTCAGGTTGCAGTATACTTCATATTAAAATAACAAAAATATTACTTGATATTGTCCATTATAATGAATATAGATTTTCCTAGATTATTAGGAATATTTTTTTGTAAAAACAAGCTTGGTAACATTTGATGATACAGATATAATTGAAGAATCCTTTGTCAACTTAAGGGCTACAACGAACGGACGGATCAACCTTGTATAAATGCTTTGTAAGGCATGTTTCTGTTATTTTCTTGTCTCATAATGACGAGGTCTGTTGTACGACCTCGGGGCATAGCTTTTTAATTTTTAATTCTATTCCTTCAGACCCTAAGGGCCGGCGGAATGTACAAGGTTTTTCTAAGTAATGTGAGTTATATTATTGTGTTTCTTACTTTGAGGATTTATTTTTACATTTGTGTTATTGTACTAATTAAGTAATGCTCTTATGCTTTTAATGTTGTATGTAGGTTTTTTTATTGATGTATGATGCCTAAAAACTGTCCATGTTAATTGTTTAATATTTAGTTTACAATTATTTGTTGTGGAGTCTGAATTTTTGATTGAATGCTCTGTGGTATATGTTTAATTGCGTTTATTAAATGACTATTTTAAGCTTTAAATTAATTATTTGGAATTTTTTAAGGCAAAGTAAGCTTTTGTGTTTTTATACATAATAAAATCTCAATTCGTGGCCATGACTAGATTAGGTTATTAAGGACGTAGAAAAGCAATAATTTCAATTAAATAAAACCCTTGACTTTGGTTAGGCAAACTCATGTTTGGTTGGGCTTTTTTACAGAAGACTTATTACACAGGTCAACAAAAAAAAAAAAAATTTTGGGTTTCTGTTCTAATGCTTCGATTCTGATTCCAAACATCGAAAAATACTCGGATATCAATTTTTAGGTCTTAAAGTTTGCTTTTGTCTGATTTATGTTGATAAGTTCGTTTGAAGATTTTCATTAATTATCATAAACAATGGGTGGTAGAACTTTGATTATTATCTTAATTGCAAATAGTGCATTATTTCTAAATTACACTAGTGAGTGTTTACTTGTCCATTACTAATAAAAAAAATCTATTACAGTTATAACAACCGACTTTTATGTCGTATTAAGATAGAAAATGGCAACAAGACTGTATAAAAAAGGTGTTGATTCATTCTGTTTTATTTGCGGTGAATTTATCAAAGCAAGGATAAGGCGGATAAACCAAATATTCTTGTCACCTATGCTTATGGGATAGCAGAGCAGACTTAAAACATTACCAACGGCGTATATGGCCTGATCGACTTTAATTTCAAATTGGAAAACATAATATGAATGCTAAACCAATCGTAAAGCCCAAAGATATATTGATACCACCGTAATGTATAAAGTTAGGTCTAATGAAGATGCAACCCCGAGATTGGCGGCAGAGGACGTGACCTCTTAACTGTCGCGGACGTTCCCGAAAGGCGAACGTCCAAATAGATTAAGTGGAGGGCATACCAAGCTCTCCCAATTTGGAGGGGTCCAAAATTGGACGGTGCGCTGGGCGGCAGCGGACCATTTAGGGCACTTCTGGCCCTGAGATGCCGCAAAACCGCCCTAAATGCGTGTGATGGTCACCGAGAGGTTTTAGTCGGTATGCTGGCGTAGCCAGTGAGACCGACATATCCCTTACGGCCTCCCCCGAGGTACCGAACAGGGAAGCTTATGGCGCTTTCCTCTCGTGAAAAAAAAAAAAAAAAAAACAGGTCTAATGAAGATAATTTTGAAAGCTCTAGATCATAATTCGGGAGCTTTTAGATATTTAAAGAGATTCTTTCCTAAATTATCTAATGCTAAAGTCCAAACTGGTATTTAGGGGTTCATACGAAAAAAGCCAATACATGCATAAAAGATCAACTAAAAAAATCGTTTTTGAACTCGACTTTTTGTTATTTTCTATTTGTTTGCTATTATTTGTCATATTTCTTGTATAAAAACACTTTTTGTGTTCAATAAAAAAAACCTTATTATAATTTTACATAAAATTAAAGAGAATAGATAAAAAATTGTATACATTTTTTAAAATTCATAAAATTGCTCTATTTTCTACAAAAGCAAACTTTGATCGGAATAGATATTTTTTTATTTATTTGTGACATAGGAGAAACTAAAATTTCATATTCAGGAGCCAGACCCAAAAATCGTGTTGACCAGTGTTATTATTAAAGGTGAATAATTATAATATTAATGTTAAGGAACATTAACATACTTAATTATTTCTAAATTCAATCAACCTATTCGATATACTCAATTATTACTACTCAATAATAGTCCTACTGGGAATCGAACCGAAACGAATCGCAACCTAAATAGTGCGTTATCAAACGGCAATGCCGTCACGAGAATCTAATTTAAACACAAAGGTACACCTGTCCTGTCTGCGGTGCGGTCGTCTCGTTCATTTTGTTTAGTTTAATTTGTGAGTGCGAGAGGGACGGAGGATATCTCTCAGCTCCTCTGCGAAGGTGCCCCAGGGCGAATGTGATGGAACAAAAATACGGGCAAAATAGAGTGCAGTAATTAGTGCATTAGACGTCCCTTCTGTTGGGGAGCTTGTGGGTATTGTGCTTGCAGGATGGGCTTTGGTTTTTATGGTAAAGATTAAGTTTTATTTGCATTGACAGCGTCGTGGTACAGTTGATTTCTTCGCATAAACAACTTATTACTTACAATCAACATCCCAACTTTCGCAAAGACGTTCATTGCTCGGGTTATTTTGTGGTCATACTGTAAGTTGAAATTTGATATTTGTGATGATTCACAAATATTTGTTGCTTCCACCGGTACGGTAACGGTCCAATATAAACATTTCTATTTATTTAGAAAATTGACAAAATTGGAAATTAAACGGTTTTATAGGTGTTTCAAAAGTCCCTAAATAAAGGGCAGCCTATAGCCGTTTTTCAGAATTATTTTTTATGACAAAAGTTAAGATCTAGTTTTATAATGTTACGTTTACCAGTTGGAAATTCTAACCAGCATCACGGAGTCTGGAAACGTATTTGAAAAATAGTAATACGCTCTTCTCTATTACTTGATACTGATACCTGGCGAAAATTAGGTGTAGAAATACACCTCTGCCTACCCTTTCAAGGGAATACAGGCGTCAATTTATGTATGTTAAAATAAAATAAAAATTACTATAGCATGACTCGGTCTTGACCCTGACGTCAGCGCCTTACGAATTTTAGATCAGTCACGTGATCTACCATGAGTTAAACATTTTTCCCCATCAAAAATTGTGCTAAAAAAGTTTCCACTTCAAAAAGTTTGTATATCTATTTCTAATAAACAGTTTGATATCCCTGGCTCCTAGTGTACGCGTCATTAGCAAGGCACAGACGGGCCGGCGGCGTCGCGGGTAACCCGATATTATTAGAATGGACGCTCTTTATGAAATGCTTTGAACATGCACGTGAGACTGCGCTTATCCCTCAGCCCTTGTCTTGGGGTGAACGTTGACGTGAATAGGATCATGTGTATTGTTTATGTGTGTCGTATATATAAATATACACATATTAATGTATGTATTTCCATAGGAGTAGACAGGTACATTTTTGCAACGCAATTCTCTCAATTATAAGAACTCCGTGACCAGCAATGGATAAAGGCGGATTATAATGATGATGAGGTTCAATGTTGCTAAATATCGAAATCACGATCTAGAGATCGTAACACATAGGGAACCAAATTTTTAAGTAGTTTTTGTACCCGACCGCACCGAAAACTTGAGCCCATCACGACATATGAAACAACACATTATTTTAGATGTTAATATGGGATAATTTAAAAATAAATTAAAAAAAAGACAAAGTTAAAATAAAATTAAATTCAAGTGCGTATCAGAAGATGTGAAAGAAAAAGTGGTGACTGAAGACATGCCTTCTTGTAGTGGTGTTAGAAAGGATAAAACATATGTCGCCGACATCAAATAATTAGGAACATGGCAAGCAAAAGAAAATTAAAAGAAATTGTAGCTTGTCTAATGTAATTTAAGTGCGATATTTATGTGTATAAAAAATGTGCCACAGTGATATCATCAGAATTAAACTACGAAGGAAAGCAAAATACACAAACTATGTACGCAATATGCGACTCCTAACTTGAAATTTGAAAACATTAATTACAGTTTCAGTTTTCTACAAGTTTGGACGCAATTTTCGCAGATCGTATTGGTTTTATTTATTCTTGCATATACAGCGTAGAAACTTCTCTCTGTAAGTGTTTAAAGTAGGCCGAAGCTGATTATCGGCCGATATTAATCAATCATTAACTCTATCCGTTGATCGATTCAAAATAAATTCACATATGCAGGCTGCCTCCAACAAGTCCCTGTGGAAGTCGTTGGGAGAGTCCTATGTTGAGTAGTGGACCTCTTTTAACTGATAGATAGTTAGCCACATATATAGTAACCTCATACTAACATACAAGTCTTCTCTCGTGAGTATCAGAAACTACGTAAGGCTTTTCGGTCTCATAAACTCTCAGAAACATATTAGTGGATCTCACAAACATTTGTCTCGTTGTGATCGAAGCAGTCCTCGTTTTGCAAGCTGATGTCTAGCCAACTGCACCATGGAGAAGTCTATTGATCATCATCATCATCACCATCCTTTCACGTTCATAATATAATTGATAAAATATGCCTGTTTCTAACCTATATTTTTCTATCTTTCCAGAAGCCGACACGCCACACCGCGAATGAATTCTCAAACGTCAACAAAGTCAAGAAGACCGGTTAAGTTAAAAATAAACTGCAAAAGATCATTATTATGTGATTTAGTGTAGTGTGAAATATTGTTTTGTAAGTAGTTCGCCGCCATTCTGATTTTGCCGCGCGCGCGATGGCGTCCATTTCGTGCGCGTTCCGCGTCCGCTTCGGACGTGTGTTAGCGCGCGTCCTCGTGCTGCTGTCGTTGGCTGTATATTCTTCTTACGGTGAGTTTTATTTTTTTTCTATTTATCTATGTATTATATTTCCCAATGTAATTGATATATTTAAAAATGAGGAAGTTTTAAAAAAACAAAAAAAAATGTAAATTCAGTCAAGAAATTTGAAAATTAATAAAATATCCGCGAGAAAAGTGGCGGATGCAGATACGGACACGAAGCTTATTTTTTCCGCGGTTACGGATAACATCACAATTCACAAGTCACCACGAAATAGTTACACTGATGATCATGTTGTAAGTTTTGGTTCCGTATCAAATCGAGAGGGGAACGTTAAAATGGTTCGGCCATCTTGAAAGGACGAATGTTTGCAGAATTACGAAAGAGATTTAATGTGCATGAGAGAGGTGAAGTCGGTCGAGGACGGCCCAGGTGCACCTATAAACATCTCATAGGGTTACATAAAGACTCCTGGAAACCGACCTATATAAGTCTCTAGAGTTACAGTATAGTAAAGAGTCCTCAAAACCGACGTGCATGCATGAAGAGGATAATGTCAGTTGAGGAAGCGAAAGAGGTGTGTTTAAACCGTGGCATTTGGGGCTTACTCTGCCTACCTTAACGGGAGACAGGCGTGAGTTTATGTATGTATTAGTCAACTAATTTATCTAAGGACTAGCGACCCGCCCCGGCTTCGCACGGGTGCAATGCTGATATTTAATGGATGTTATCATACATATAAACCTTCCTCTTCAATCACTCTATCTATTAAAAAAACCGCATCAAAATCCGTTGCTTAGTTTCAAAGATTTAAGCATACAAAGGGACATAGGGACAGAGAAAGCGACTTTGTTTTATACTATGTTGTGAAGAAAAAATAAAAGGATAATTTACGATGATAACATTCCACGAATAATATTATAATGATGGCATAGCAAGGTGGTCATAATGGCATTAAATTAGAGAGTTGGACGGTCCCATGCCAGTTGATATAATTATACCGGTGTGTTTGTAATCTTACATATAGAGTACAAATGCCTCTACTAAAATATGATAAAAATAAATTTCACAATAATTGATATGTAGCACTATATTTTTAATTTTATTATTTTTAAATCATGTTTTTGTGATTTTCTGAGGTGTATAATAAAGTGTAAATTTAAAGTTTTAATATCTGATGAAGATTATTCCTTGAAATCTAGTAAAGAGCAATAATATCTGGTATAAACGTTCATGGCTTTCAATGCACACCTTCAATCATATAAGCGGCTCCTCTTTTTGATTTTTAAAAATCTCCAAATTGTATGACAAAATCACACGTATTACAATGCGGGCCAAAGAAACCGGCCGCGCGGGCGATACCTAATAAATTCCATCGGCGCTTGTAAGCGGCGGTCGACAATAAAATAAATTGAATGTACCTACCCGCCGCTAACGCCGCGCCGTCGTCTCCATTCCGACAATTTGTGAACGATTATGTGGTGTGTTTCCATGTCATTGTGTTCAGACCTTTCTCTGGATGTAGTGCAAGATTAGGTTTTAGTGTGTGATGGTTCTCTATTTAGTTATTTAGCTCAACAAATGATATAAATCTGTAAACGTTCAACTGCTGGGCACAGGGCTCCTCTACAACTGAGGTTTAGGCTTTAGTTTACCACGTTGGCAAAGTGCGGGTCGGTGGACTTTCATCATTAATTCATCATTTTCAGCCCACATGCACCCACTGCTGGGTATAGGCCTCCCCCAATGATCGCCATTTTTGTCGGTCTTGGGCTGCTCTTATCCAGAGCTTTCCGGTTACACGGGTTATGTCATCTGACCATCTAGCTAGTGGTCTGCCCCGTTTCCTTGCACCTTCCCGAGGCCACCATTCTGTCACGGCCTTTGTCCATCGACCATCACTCCTTCTTGCCAGATGTCCTGCCCATCGCCACTTTAGCTGTGTGACACGCTTGCCTACATCGACCACTAGTGTTCTTTGGCGTATTTCGGTGTTAGGTACTCTGTCGATGAGGGATATACCCAGCATGGCGCGTTCCATTGCACGTTGAGCCACGGTGGACTTTACACCTAAGAAATTCTTAAGAAATTTTAGGTATGCAGTTTCCTTTACCATTACATAAACTTCTAAGTATCACAGCTATATCTTAACAGGAGTAGGAAACAAAATTATAACACAAAATGAATGAAAAGTCAATTATGATAAGTAATTAATGTGCACTAAGGCTGGAGACCCCTGTCCTTTTCGGCCTCCTCTAAGGCATCAAAGAGATTAAAGACGAGACATGAGAATCCCTAAAGACTTGATGCTGTTTGACTTCAAGCTCACTATCAGGTACAGTGTTGTCAGTTTAACATGCCAGTACAAAAAAGACCACGTCAATGTTCCAAGACTCCTTTACCAAGCGTTGTAAACTCATCGATTCCGGTGAAATTATGCAAGTCAAGCGGGATTCGAGCAAGTTTGAATGCAAACATCTCGAGGGCGCGCCGAGCGGTCTTTTTTTATACTCGAGTAGCCGCCATCGCTCAGACTACGTGGTTTTATTGCTCCAGGATGGTGACAGGGTGGGAAAATTTAAATATTGGTCGAGAGTAAAGAAGCTGCGGTCTAGTGGGAGCAGAGCAGTCTTGCTGTAGGTGGTTAAAAGTTAGGTCACCTTAATGTTTTTGTTTCTAGTCCTGGCGTCGGGAAACTCTATTCTTTTCTTATTTATGTTGTCAATAAAACTTAACTTATGATACCTATAGTAAAGTGGCGGTTTGACCAAAAGCCCAGCTTGTCTAACGAAGTTTCAAATAATAAATTTAAGTCTTTGTATATTAAAAAAAAACGTATGATTGAAAACATACTGATCCCACAATGAACAATTAAAAACTAGACATGTCATTATTTTATCATCGTTATCATCATCAACCCTTACGTATGTATATACGTCCCACGACTGGACACAAGGGCCTCCTCTTTAACTGATAGGGTTTATTTTAGGCCTTAGTTCACCGACCTGGTCTATTACGGGTTGTCGTATGGAGTATTTTAAATACTACTCTCATAATACGATTCAGATTATGCCTCGTTAATATCTATTACCCTAGCAAGTAAGTGAAAAAATATATAAGAATTCATATTTAAATCCGATATCCCCTCATTTTTAGTAGTTAACATAAAAACCTTTGCGTTTCCGTGCATACGCCCGTTCGTGGCGAGCCTAATGCGTTTTAAATGAGCCGTGGTTTGAAAAAAAAAATAAAATTAAAAAAGGAAAAACAACTAGCGAGCAAATCTCCGCATTTGAATATTGTTGTGGTGCACGATTTTAATGGCCTGCAGTGTGTCTTTAGTGTTTTACGACGCAAGTAATGGTGATTATCGAATGAGTTGTGAAACTAAACGTGTCATTATTTTATATTAACTTGCTAATTTTTGCAGTTAGACATTCACAGAGGTTTAGGCACGCTTTCGAGAATCTCGGTGGTCGCGAGTTCAAACCCCGGGAACACACCTATGGCTTTACGAAGTATGTGTGTGTTCTCAACTAATTATTACGTTTTCAAATGACGAAGGAAAACATCGTGAAGAAACTTACAAACCAAAAGTTTAAGTAGGAATTTCTTAGATGTGTAGTCCTCCAACCTGCATTAGACCAGCATAGTGGACTATACAACGCCAACTAGTATTAGTTATTTTTACGCTTTTAGACGAAACTCGTCCGGGATTGAAATAGGCAAATTTCGTCTGTTCATTCGCTTAGAAATAAAACGGCATGCTTTTTGCCCACCAACCCTTTACGCAATCAAAAAAGTTATTCAGATTGCTCCACCGAGCTGGGCAGGGGTTGAAAACACAATAATCACTACTCACACTATGTTAACCCTTCACGGCCACAATTATCTATGTAATTAACCCGTGCATCGCCAGTCAGCCGGCGGGGCGGGCCGTTTAGACCCTAATGTGTTAAGGAACTTGAACAGCGCCTCTCAAACTTGCCTCTTGGACCTTTTCATCACGCCCCCCTGTTTGATTTGAAAGTTTTCTATTTAAGTGTCATATTTTGAGGGGTATTTGTAAAGGTGAAGTAAGCTGTGAGTGGTTAAGACGTTTCAGTAGTACATTTAAGTAAAAGAAATTTGATGAATAAGTAAGAAAGTATTGTATAAGAAACAAGAAATTAGAGATGAACACAATATGCTGTCTTACCGCTAAGAATTATGTTTTCGTGATTACTTTTGAAAATAATGTAAGAAGGCAAAGTAAAAATACAAAGATATCTACTTATAGACTAGTAGACTTCTTCGCGATGACCTGTTTATATCATAGCGCAATAAATCGAAATGCGGGCTATCCTATGCTATTTCTTCCCTTCTAGATTTGATCTTTCCTCGGTCGATTTATGACTCATTGGACTATATTACTTACCGCTATATCGCAAGACAGTCATCACCAAAGAAGAAAAGGCATTCCAAAGCTGATACAATAATTTTATACACAAAGTTTGACAATGTCTGTCGGTCCGACCGATGGTATTGTTGGAATGTGAATATCGTGAGGCGTCGCGCCTCGGCAATAGATTGTGTTGCGATTGTCTAAGCAGATTCATCGCGACAGATGACCGCAATATGCTCTATGGTATACCTGACAGCCCCGTGGCGCAGTTGGCTAGACACCAGGTTGCGAAACGAGAGGCTGCAGGTCCGATCCTCGCTCAGAGACAAATGTTTGTGTGATCCACAAATAATGTTTGTGAGACCGAGAAATTCTCTGGTAGTCTGTGATACCCACGACACAAGGCTTGTAACCTAGTGGGGTCAGAGTTATGTATGTTACTGTTGGGTGTATTTAGTTATTCATATTTTTAAGTTAGTTTTTATACGTGTCCTTCAACTCGTATTAAAATTTCGTAAAAAAAAGCGTGTTGAAATGTGGGATGTATTAAGTATACACATGGAGATTCTTGTCCTACACAAAGTAAAGCTAAGGGTGATTAAATAATCAGAATATTTTGTTTTTCGACATAAAATTTAAATTGCACTGTAATGCAATGTAGTAAAGGATAAATCCGTTGAAACTACATTAACTAATATTTGTCTATATGAGATCGAACTCAATACGTTTCCCAAGATTCTCGACTCTACAATTGGCTGAAAATATACATCAAAAGTAACAACAAAAAGACAAGCTAAATTTTAAATATCTCTGTCGTTCCCAAACGATTCTATTTCGATAGTGTTTTTTCTCCTGTCATCACTGTCAAGCGATGACGTATGCTCGGTAGCGGCGACTAATTCGATGCCTCTTTGACGGTGCGCCTTGATGACAACGCCATTAGCTAACAACACCGCTCCAGTCGAAAATTGGTGGTTTTTTTTTCATTTTAATATCATTAGATAGAGCTGTTTTTCCAACTCCTCCTTTACATTGTTTTTCTGATTAACTTCGTTGCGGGATTATGACAATTTAGGTCCCCTTAGATTCGCTGAGCTTCATTGCTCGGCGCCAATACTGTGCGTGCCGCTGTTGATCCTGGAATACAGGAGTTGCAGTGGCGGGTGTGTGGTGGGATAGGGAAAGAGCTACTCATTGCGCGTCGAACCATAGGTCACAAGCTAAAGGTTTCAGCCTAGAACAAGCCGAAATTCGAAAAGTAGTGGCAGCGCGCAAGTTGGTTGGTCTCTCAACACCGCACAGTTTTTTTCGTCTCCTGTGGAGTTGGCAAAACTGACTTACGCGGTGTTGTAAGCTAAGGGACGTAACGCCATTAGCGGGTTCCCTTCCCGGTTTAGGTCTGTTACAAACTATGGAATTATACAGGGTGTATTCAGACCGTGATCGAGAACGAAGGCAGGTAATAGTTACATTGATGACAACCGCGTTGGCATTGAAGGAAATCCCTGCAAAAAATAAAAGATGTCATTTTCCGTACAAACCACATAGACTTAATACCGATGGTTATATGGATAACTATGTATATTGTATGTTTATGTTACGAGTGTTAGAGACTTTTGAAGTAAGTTTAAGAGTATGTATTTTCATTAATAAATCGTCGTCATCAACCCATATACGCCCACTGCTGAGCACGGGTCTCCTCTACCATTGAGAGGGTTTAGGCCATAGTCCACCACGCTGGCCTAGTGCGGGTTGGCGGACTACACATCTAAGAAATTTCTAGGAACTTTTTAGGCGTGCAGGTTTTATCACGATGTTTTTCCTTCACCGTTAAAGCAAGTGATAATTCAATGTGAATACACACATAACTTCGAAAAGTCAGAGGTGTGTGCCTGGGGTTTGAACCCGCGACCGCCGAGACTCTCGACCGCGCGCCCATACCTCGAGGCCATCACTGCATTAATACAATAAATAAAATACATTCATTCTATATCTAGTGGGGTGCCATAGGAGAGGTCTTTGTCCGGCAGTAGATGTGATAAAGGTTATTGATGATGATGATGATATAAAATGGATGACCGTCTCGTGGTCTCGCAAAGGTATATACCGGGTGATCTAGAGGTGTTATGGGACTTTTCCATTAGGAAATTGTAATTAGTAGCTCAGAGTGTGGAAATGTTTACGATAAATGACAATAGGCTGTCCTTTATTAAGTGATACTGATTTAAAATTAATTAAACATCCTGAAGAAACAGGAACACTTAAAATGTTACCATTCTTACATGTGTAATTTGTCAACTTGTTAACTAAATGTTAGCATGGTGGACTATGGCACGAACCCTCTTCGTTGTAGAGGAGGCCCGTGCCCAGCAGTGAGGCATAAATGGGCTGATAATGGTACTTACTTGAGTCTCATCATTCGTTCGTTCGTTCAACTACGTATTGTTATATGGTCCTATAACTTTTTAATATAAAATGTTAAGCATATCATAATTATTCTGATTGAGAATATCGCCACAACACAGTTAGCTACATGACACTTGACAGTCATGTACATATATGCTTTAATGATTTCAGGTAATTTTCATTCTTCATTTTCAATATCCAATGACATTCCACCAACATGACTGTTACATTTAATTAAAGCACCATAATGTTCCACTCCGGAACCGAACCTCGTCCCAATCCATTTCCTTTGTACAAATCGAGTTAGCATCTCCCCTGAACACGCGTCGGCGACAGCTAAATTTATTGTCTCTGCCGGTCGTTACCGCCACTACTTTCAGACTAATGATTGTTCGATGTTTTTATTATGCTGTCCTCGAATTTGTAAGGAGTTTTGTTGTGTTCCTATTTTGTCTTGAAGGATGGTTCACAGAATAGTTGAATAATCAATACCATTGACAGCCCCGTGGCGCAGTTGGCTAGACACCAGCTTGCGAAACGAGCGGCCGCGGGTTCGATCCCCGCACCGAGACAAATGTTTGTGTGATCCACAAATATTTGTGTCGGGTCTGGGTGTTTGTGAGACCGAAAAGTCTCTCGTAGTTTCTGATACCCACGACACAAGACTCGTATCTTAGTGTGGGGTCAGGACTGTGTATGTGACTGTTGGGTGTATTTATTTATTTATTTATTGTCAGCTTAAACATTCCTCTGCTCTCGGGCCTCTGCCATTGAGAGGGTTTTGACCTTAGTCCATCACGCTGGCCTAGTGAGGGTTGGCTGGTTATAAACAAAAGAAATTTCGAAGAAGTTTTAGGTGTACAGGTTTCATACGCCTACATTTCCTTCACCGTTAAAGCAATTGATAATAATTCATTGTGATTACACACAGAACTTCAAAAAGTCCGAGTTTCTCGGACGCGTTCCTTAACCATGAGACAATTACTGCTTCCATAACATTAAATATGTTTAAGAGATTCTCAATGACTGAATTTTACTGATGTTTTTGACATTTTATAGTGTAAAACTAATGAGAATTTTATTATGCTGAATTTCAATGATACAGTCCGAATCTCGAATAGAATCTGGGACATCTAGACCATATCTAAAGACTCGTCCCGTAAGACTACACACACACATATCAACATATCATTTATCCTAGCACAGTTATCGAACTTGCACACTCTCTTTTGAAACGCACGAAGTTAAACTCAATTAAAACCGTTACTAGTGTGTATGTGTTTCTCGCAAACTTGAAATTGGACGTCAAAAACTTGGCAAATATTCGGCAATGAACAATCCAACTCCGCCGTACGGCAGCGGGTTCTATTCCCGGGTATTGACAGCTCGCTTTGCAAGTTTCACGTGGCCGGCGTAGCAATTAGCGCGAGTTTGATTCACGGCGGGGGCGAATTTTCATTATATACTGTATGAAAGGTGGACAAATATTTAGATATTATAAGCCCGTATCCCAGATTGGGTAAGCAGAGAAAGGTTATATACTTATATTGGGTCTGTGGCAATCTAATTCTCATTTCATGAAAGTAGAATGACAGTTTACCCATAGAGAATACATGATATACAGTTAACCCTCTTTTATGTGGTATACTATTAAACATTCAGATTGATTAAATAAATATGCTTAATTTGTTATTGCTTAATTTACCTTGGTTCTACAATACAAGTAGGTAAGAGCAACTTCGATAAGGAGACCCATAGAAGAATTCAGCTGGGTTGGGCAGCATTTAAGAAACTTCGTCGAGTCTTTTCGTCACCCATACCGCAATGCCTCAAGACAAAAGTCTTTAACGAGTGCGTCCTACCTCTCATGACATACGGAGCCGAGACGTGGACACTGACGATGCGACTAATCCACCAATTTAAGGTCGCTCAGCGAGCCATGGAAAGGGCTATGTTGGGAGTTTCTCTGAAGGATAGGATCAGAAATGATACTATCCGACAG
Source organism: Cephonodes hylas (assembly GCA_030295005.1). Taxonomy (NCBI): domain Eukaryota; kingdom Metazoa; phylum Arthropoda; class Insecta; order Lepidoptera; family Sphingidae; genus Cephonodes; species Cephonodes hylas. The sequence goes on along the minus strand of AP025387.1, from coordinate 2,944,813 downwards.
AGAACCAAAGTCATCGACATAGCCCAAAGGATCAGTGAGCTGAAGTGGCAGTGGGCGGGTCACATCTGTCGCAGAACTGATGGCCGTTGGGGGAAACGTGTTCTGGAGTGGAGACCACGGCTCGGCAAACGTAGTGTAGGACGCCCTCCGGCTAGGTGGGGTGACGATATTCGCAAGGTAGCTGGCAGCGGTTGGATGAGGAGGGCCGAAGATCGAGCCCAGTGGCGTGCCATGAGAGAGGCCTATGTCCAACAGTGGACGTGAAAGGCTGTTGATGAATGATGATGAATTTGTTATTGGTAGAAATTTACTCCATTCCTACCGTATAATTCGTTACCGACATTATCATGTCATTCATGTCCTCTAATGAGTAGATTTTCATAATTGTTTACGTATCAATATTCCATGTTGACCGAATAAAATAATGACATTTCTAAACCTTAATACATCACGCTGACGTAACATTGCAAACCAACTTTATGAAAAGACCGCTCGTATAAAGTATAAAATATTCCGATATCATTTTTTACCAATATTTATCATCAAGAACTGTTCTCCTTGCAGCCAACTGTTCCCGTCTTCGATGCAATTGATAGACGCGAAAAAAAAAGAAAAAGTACCATCGACAAAAACTCATTTACAATCTTGCATTCGCCGCGAAGCTTTCTTCGCCCGTTCTATTTTTAAACCGTTTCACTGTCAACTGTCAAACTCGATGACAGATGGCGCTAACTGCAAGCCGCTGGATAAGGCGGGGATTTGTGGAAATGGCGCCTTTATAGAACGTTCTATATTTGAAATTAAGCAAGGAGGCACGTTTCGGCTATTAGGAGCCGGGGAAGTGTTACGTATTTTAAATATGGAATGGGGTGTGCTTGTTACAGTTTTTTTTTTCCATAGACAAATGTCTACCGGTATTATTTGGGTGGGTATCATTCATGTTTGAAATGTTGAGGGTAATTGCGCTTTTAAATAGATACGACGTGCTTACATTTCAAAATGAGTTTTATTTAAAGAATTCGACACGAAACTAACATCATCAATCCTTATACGTCCCACAGCTTGGCACAGGCCTATACAACTGAGAGGGTTTAGGCCCAACTCCATGATGCTGGCCTAGTGTGGTTTGGTTTGGGTAGCATGTGTAAGTAATTAAAGAGCAGCCCTCGTTTGTTAGTAATCAGCTATAACATCTGACTTTAGACCATTAAGGAAATATTTTTAACGGCCTTAATGACCCTAAATTGTGACATTAGTCTGCCATTTTCACATTGTGAAACGAGAGAACGCGGATGCGATTCCCGTACCGAGACAACTGTTTGTGTGAAACACTAATATTTGTTTCGGGTCTGGTTGTTTGTGATCCCGTAAAGTGTCTCGTAGTTTCTAATACCCACGATACTGGACTTAACTATTGGGTGTTTATTTCAATTGTTTTTAATAATGCTTTGCGATTTGAAATGAATATGAAAGTTAATATAATCAAAGTTTCAAATACGAATAAAGATGGTACTGGTTTAAAGAAAAAGTAAAGTATTAGCATTACTAATTTCTAATTATATTTCGAGTTAGCGACGCCATTGCATGCAAAAACTTTTCATAAAGGTTTAAAGTCATGATATAGGGTCCATGTCAAAATCTACGGATACATTTAAAAGTGCATTAAACAAAGTACGAGTAGTGTAACACTTAAGCTGTGTATAAGTAGACCCTATGTTTATGTAAATAGGTTTAAAATAAATTACGGAGTTTAAAATGCAGTTACTTAGGAGCAGGGACGTGAGTGGAGTGGGTGTTGTAGGTATATTTTTTATTTGAGATGTAGAGTACTGTAGAGATCGATTAGTAGGTAACTATAGCTGCTTGTCTCTTGATAGTCAAAAGAATAACGACGGTTTAAGCGAAATTCATTTCGGCTTATTTGCCTAATAACTTTTTGACCCCTATGCCAACACACCTCCGTCACTGTACCTCGTGTGCTCCAGGATCAACAGCACGCACAGTATTGACGACGTGCAATGAAGCTCAGAGAATCTAAGGGGACCTAATTTGTCATGATCCCCCAACGAAATCATTCATTGGGTCATCCACAACTTGCTAGTAATTATCACAAGATCAAGAGCATAATTTTCGATTACGATACCGGATATAAATACAGACAAACATCAATTTTTATATAAATAGAAGTGTGAATACAACTCGACAGTTTTTGCAGCGGCGATGCGTCTCCATTCCTTTTGTCCCATTGATTCATGGCCATAGGCGGGGTTCCGTCGGATTTATGACGTTGCGCCGACTCCCCCATGTCTTCGGCGCTTCAGGGCTGCAGTCCAGCCGCTAACGACATCTTAACCATCCTTTTTGGACGTAAATTGTCTATGGTATGCCTATTCGTCTGTAAGGAGATCGGCGTGTGAGGTGTTAAACTTTTTGCGATCAAAGGCAGTTGTGTTTTGATGTGATTTTGTTAACAGTTTGTTATGAATCGTCAATGCGATTGTTTTATTATGAAAGTAATAAGTAGAGTAAAAGTTTGATGAAGCATTAAGTTAAATGGAATTTCTGGAAAAAGCAAATTATAAATGTATTAAAAATGAAGATTCTGTAGACAGTCTTTGTGTTATTTTTTCACACAAGTGCCGCTGCGCACGGGCCTCTTACAAATGAGAGGGTATAGGCCTTAATCCACCACGCTCGCCTAGTGCGGGTTGCCGGACTATTCATAAATGAATTTCTCGTAAAAATAATTAAAAAGACATGTTTTTAATACCAATGTTCCTTTCCCTTTTGATTCTGCGTTTTATTATATCAATGTCAGCAAAAAGTTTTAATTTTATTTTCCTATTTCCTAATGTTGGCACACCTGCAACAACTTCGCGTGTTGTGGTAGCCCTGCAAAGTAACGCTTGCTTAATAACCAAGATGGCATTAGCTCCCACTGATTTATCCTTCAAGTTATCCGACGCTCCCCGCAGATTATTTCCGTACACTTTTTCCCCGCGCACAAAATTAAACCGGGATTTGAATGGACCGCTTTTGATGTATGTTTTATAAACGAGCGATTCAGTATGGGGATTATTTGTGAATTGTGGGAATTGTTGGGTCGTAGATATCACGTTGTGTATTCACTATGAAATTTCACATGATTTAATAATCAAGGAAACACCGTGATGACACTTGCATGCCAAAAGTTCTTAGGAATTCTTGGGAGAATCCGCCAATCCGTACTAGGCCAGCGTGGTGAACGAAGGCATAACCCTCTCAATGGTAGAAAAGGCTCGTGTCCAACAGTGGAACTGATGAATGATAGCACGTGTTATGATCTGTGGCGATTGGTAAAGAGAACAGTTGAATAAGACTAGAAAGGAAATGTTCACATGCCGAGCGTGCCGAACGATACACTGTCATATGTTTGACAAACACTCTTCTTAGTAATTCGGGTTGATTAATAGAACGATTTTTATAAATGTATGACAACCAATAGCAGCCCTTAATTTTTGTTTCAAATCTTTTTTATTGGTTGATTGACCGTAGTGGAATGAACCAGTGGCGTGCCTAGGGTGTCAAACTAAGGCAAGCCCAAATGTTTATTTAGTAGCAGCATATTTTTTTTGATACGTAGGACTAATAAATACCTACCGGTTAGTACTCACATTCTCGTTTATAGCGTTATTTTATAAATAAACAATCGTTAAGTTCGTTATTCGGAACTATGTAAGGCAAGTCGGGCTTTCGGGCTTCTATGGAAGTACCGCCACTGGAATGAACAGGTGACAGAATAAGCGGCGACACTCGTCCACGTACTAAATAATGTCATATTATTCAAATACTTATATTTTATACTTTCATGCAGATAACTCTTATTATATTGTCAGTGTAAATAACGTATAATAGAGTCATTCCGGGTTCGATTCCCAGATCGAGCAAAGTAGTGTTCACTTTATTTCATAAGATATTTCATGTTCCGTGGGGCTTAACAACTTAACAGCTTTTGAAATTTGTAGAAATACATATTTGCCTACCCTTTTATTAACAAAGGCGTGCGCAATATTATCGTAATATTTGTATTTCAAAAAATAAAATTGAACAAACAAAGCGATATTACCTACAACTAAAGTAGTGTAATGATCCGTGAAGAATACATAAAGAATAAATTTAAACAATATGCTCTCCAGACTGTGAATAGAGTTGGCGGAGCGTGTGTTGAAATAGAAATTTTCTATTCATTATTCTCGCTCAAGTAGGTACACAATGTCACGTATCGGTTAGAATAGATGAGACAGAAAGTCGCAGGTTCGAATATAAGTCGAATTTGTTGAAGAAGCCCCTTGACTTTACGACCGAATCGCACCTGATAGTATCCAGTGTCAAGCTAAAGATAATCTCTAGTCACTCGACCCATTGTCATCAGCCCATAAACGTCCCACAGCTGGGCACGGGCCTCCTCTCTCATTAAGAGGGTTTAGGCCTCTTTAAGCTCGCAGTCGAGATATTCGTCGGCGGCAGATTCAAACGCCAGGCACATCTTTGGCTTTTCAAAGTGATGTGTGTATTCAGATTGAATTATCACGTACTTGTGTAAAGGAAAACATCGTGATCTGGAGATTCGAAAGTTTTTACGTATGATGACTTCGAGGTTTTTCATACTGAATTTCATGAAAACAGATTCAGATGTGTTAAAAATTCCAGATAGTAATCTTTTTTGTTACAATTGTAGATCATTTTATATTCTTTGCCACTCTAGTTTAGCCAGTTCGCGCTGTACCCGATATCGCATTTATCACTATCGTCAAACCACTTAGTCTATGCCCCCAAAAACCAAAAAAAACACCAATATTGAACAACGTCAACCAATGCTTGTCGCGTTCAATTTGCATTTTTCAATGTCCATTACTGTCATCGGGTTTCGGTTTTCGACACTTTTTCACCCCTAATTACGGGATGGACTGTCGGTGACGACACTGCCGTGACGTCACGCGGCCGAAACGAGCGTCGATCACCGCGCGTCGCGTCGGCAAAAATAAAAATTAAAGGTATTGCGAGCTCGCGTACCGTCTGGGAGTACGGCTCTCAAGTGTGGTGGTTTTAGGGATAGTATAGGATATATTTAGTACTGGATTGAATCACGTTTAAAATGACGTGTTCAAGGTACAAATCATAAGATAAAGCTACAAAAATTTGTGAAAAACTCAAGTTTACTGTAAAAAATGTGTAAATTATAAAATATGTATATCTATGTTTGTGTTTGCTTCTATTTAAAAGCAAATCTGTGAATTCACAGATTTGAACTCGCGACCGAAATTTTAAAAAATACCACTCCTTCGAATACACTCCTATTTCAACTCCAATAAGACATACTTCTCGACAGAACTATGCCGAATATTCTCAACTCGACAAGTTTGGGAATCTCTGCGCCCCGCCAATGAATGCCGCATAAATAATCAGACGGGTTGTACGTCTGGGCAAATTATCTGGAACGGGCGGGCCGGGAATCGACGGCGGCGCGAACGGCGAGACAACCACTAAGCCATCGGGGCCGTATATAGAACGAGCGAGTATTTAATGTTTTTTTTGTTTGCGTGCTATTGGTTTAGTTTGATTGTTTCATAGGTGTTGGATATGAACAGGTGATAGGGGGAGGGGGGTTCGATTCCCGGGTCGAGCAGTATATTTAGAGCCAGCTTGGTGTCTGAAATAGTGTCCGGTAAATAAAAAAGGGTCGTCTGCTATGACGAAAAACATAAAGATGAAGTTTTTAATTATATATCTGTCTACACCGTTACGGTTTAAGGCGTGAGTTTGTGATGTGGTTTGGGTTCTTAGATTATTAAAAAATCATTTGACTGATGATGAGGAGGCGCCAGAGCTAATTGGACGGACATCATTATCATCATCACCGTCATCATCATCCGCCCATAATTATATGTCCCACAAGGACACAAGCCTCCTGTACAACTGAAGGAGTTTAAGCCTTAGACCACCACGCTGGCCTAGTGCGGTATGGCCAATTAGTCATCAAAGTTGGACGTTATTCAGTAGTAAATAATAGCACAGAGCGTTGAATTATGAAGATAAATGCACTTAGGTTAGAATTAATCGATTGGCAAGCAACGACTAAAATAACACTAAGACTATAATTATATCGACACAGTTACGTCGGGCTATTTCATCATCATCATCAACAGCCAATATTAGTCCACTGCTGGACATAGGCCTCCCCCAATGACTTCCACCGGGAACGGTCGGAAGCCGCCTGCAGCCAGTGACGTCCCGCGATCTTGACCTTCATTCATTGTCTTTTGCCGGGCTATTTACAAATTTATAATTAATCTGTCCTGATATTAAATAGGAAATATGGGGCGGTTTGTGAAATTTATTATGAGGGATAAGCACGAAAATTACTTCGATGATTAAAATGGTTTTTTTTATGTAGATGGTAAGAAACATAGGGTTAAGGTCATAACTTGAAGAGGAAGAGTGTCATCGACGATCAATGGATATATTATAATCGTCAATCGATCAATAAATAATTGACGAAAACAATATGAAAAAAAAAGAATATAGCCACAAGACCTTAATTTGCACTCCAATTAATTTCTATTATTTTTAAATAATGCTTTTATCATTTTTTGTGACGTACAAAGAGAGAGAGAAAAAAAATTATCACAGACTTTTTTCAATTTTAAAAGACTTAGTCGTAATAAGATATTTTCTTTAATTACGCCCAGCCCAACATTAAAAAGTTAGTTAATTGACGACTTCGACAGGTATTAACTGGAGACAGTATTATCTTGGTTAAGTAATTCATTTGGGGTTTGTTAATAGACTGAGGTAATTGATAATGATGCAAAGACTAATATAATTTAATAGTTTACCAAAACTGTGTGACATCGTTATTGACAGTACTTCTTTATCGCACGAAGCCAACGTATACTAATAAAGTATGAATCATCAATCAATCACTATTCACTACATAGTATAAAACAAAGTCGCTTTCTCTGTCCCTATGTCCCTTTGTATGCTTAAATCTTTGAAACTACGCAACGGATTTTGATGCGGTTTTTTTTTAATAGATAGAGTGATTGAAGAGGAAGGTTTATATGTATGATAACATCCATTAAATATCAGCATTGCACCCGTGCGAAGCCGGGGCGGGTCGCTAGTCATATATATACAGAGTGTTGGCACTTCCATAGGAGTCCAAAAGCGTTACACGATAATTGTGTAATGTCTAGTTTATAGTTTATTGTGGGGTCTGGGTATTCTCATTTATATGACAAATTGGTTTTGATAAATAAAGATTTAAAGAGTATAGATTATTGGGTTTGTGAGGCAAGATAGGCTTATGTCGCTGTCAGAAATAATATTTTATAAAAGGTCCATAAAACAGTAAAGCCTCATATAAAACTGACTACAATTTTTCAGATTGTATTATGACAAAAGGATTTAGTAATAAATTGCTCAATTCCAAATGATATTACTGGAATTGATGTCGTCTGCAACACGTGATCCAGATTATCTGCATTGTTCGGCTTTTGTATAAAGATTTATAATATTAGTCTAACAGAGTGGGATTTTTTATGCTTTATATGCGATTTTTATAAAGGCCGCCTTAATGGTCGACCTTATATACTCAGCCTATCGCCGTCCACTGCTGAACGTAGGCCTTCCCAAGTGCGCGCCAACCATCCCGGTGTTGAGCAGCCCTCATACATCCAACACACAACATTTATATATACTCAGCCTATCGCCGTCCCCTGCTGAACGTAGGCCTCCCCAAGTGCGCGCCAACCATCCCGGTGTTGAGCAGCCCTCATACATCCAACACCCGACATTTATATATACTCAGCCTATCGCCGTCCACTGCTGAACGTAGGCCTCCCCAAGTGCGCGCCAACCATCCCGGTGTTGAGCAGCCCTCATACATCCAACACCCGACATTTATATATACTCAGCCTATCGCCGTCCACTGCTGAACGTAGGCCTCCCCAAGTGCGCGCCAACCATCCCGGTGTTGAGCAGCCCTCATACATCCAACACCCGACATTTATATATACTCAGCCTATCGCCGTCCACTGCTGAACGTAGGCCTCCCCAAGTGCGCGCCAACCATCCCGGTGTTGAGCAGCCCTCATACATCCAACACCCGACATTTATATATACTCAGCCTATCGCCGTCCACTGCTGAACGTAGGCCTCTCCAAGTGCGCGCCAACCATCCCGGTGTTGAGCAGCCCTCATACATCCAACACCCGACATTTATATATACTCAGCCTATCGCCGTCCACTGCTGAACGTAGGCCTCCCCAAGTGCGCGCCAACCATCCCGGTCGTCGTCGGACCATCGTCCAAAAGCGTTAGACTCTAATTGTGTAATGTCTAGTTATGTCAGGATATTCATGTTATGACAGCCCCGTGGCGCAGTTGGCTAGACCCCAGCTTGCGAAACGAGCGGCCGCGGGTTCGATCTCCGCACCGAGACAAATGTTTGTGTGATCCACAAATATTTGTTTCGGGTCTGGGTGTTTGTGAGACCGAAAAGTCTCTCGTAGTTTCTGATACCCACGACACAAGACTCGTATCTTAGTGTGGGGTCAGGACTATGTATGTGTCTGTTGGGTGTATTTATTTATTTATTTATTCTCATTTATATGTCAAAATGCTTTTGTAAACTAAGGATTTAAAGTTAAGAACTATTATTAGGATTTTTTAAAGGCGAAATAGGTTTTGGGCTTCTATAAAAGAACCGCCACTACGGGATATAGGCGTTATTTTCTTTTCATATATGTATGTAAATTTGGTCTGATGAAACCGTCTCAGGCCGCCAGTAAAACAAAAAAAGTGTTTTTTGTAAGCATTTAACTGTATAAAAGGGCAATTTTCTTATCATTATTTAATGGTGTTACCGTGTTATTGTAATGCATAGATAAAATTCACTCACCATACTCGCTGATGGGCGTTTAATTAAATGAATATTTAAAGTTATGCGTGAAGAGAAACGTTTTTAGATAAAGATATACGATTTGGAGATAAAGCAATCGGTATCTCTTGTACGTAAGATTATTCGGAAAAGAAAGCTGATGGCTTATAGTTTGCTTTATACATTTTTAAATTGGTAGTTTATCGGTTTTGATTTACGAAAAAAATGTGTGATCGATGAATATTTTTTTTCCTTAGTGTTTTTGTAAGAGCGAAAAATATTTGGTAGATTTTCGTAAAGCTGGTGTAACAATCGATGTATTTGCTTATCTATTACATACCCTATGTCCTTAAAGGGTCATTTTTATGTCGAATATCATTCAAATCGGTTCAGCTGTTTAGTCGTAAAAACGTAGTTTCAAATATAATAGTAACAGTTTTGACGAATAGAAGATTATTGTTGTTCTTACTGTATATTGTAAATGTACCTATGGCATTTAAGTCATACTTCGGAAAGTATATATCTAGTCTAATTACATCCCAAAAATCATTAAAATCCGTGAAGCAGTTTTTGCGTTTATTAATAAATCGGCCTTTGCATAGAATAACGTTATATTTTGTAAAATATCAACTTCTCTTTCTCAGCGATTTAAACTTAATTGGGCACAAAATTATCTGTAAATTCTTTTTGTTCTTCAAACAACAACAAAAGTTATGATTATTATTACTTCACTAGTGCAATGTATGTTCTCAGCCTATCGCCGTCCACTGCTGAACGTAGGCCTCCCCAAGAAAGCAATATATAAACAAGTTGAACTCTATAAAGACATAAAAAGTACTTTGGTGTTATAGTCATAAGTAACCTTATTCTATGAATAGGTCGAATTGTCTTTCCTTTACCTAAATAGATTAGAACTGCCCAATATGTCTTCGTATAGGCCTTATGATGTTCATAAAATAACATGTCTAACAATCGGAAACGTGTACAAATCGTGGGATGTGTTTATATTTTATTGAAGCATCCTGAAATCGTATCGCCTTCCATTGTTTTTGTTTCACGTGCGCGCCATATGCTCAAACATGATACATATAGAGTTGTTACAACGGCTTTTTAATAATATTTTTAATTGATAGACGTAGACTGCTTCGTTGATCCAGTGATTCAAGTTTGAGATGTACGGTTATGAGTACATAATGTAATATTCTGCAACCTTAATTGGTAATGATGAAGGGAAAATAATTAAGAATAAGATTTCGTAGCTCAGTTTGTGAACGGTCACAGCGATCCCGCACCGAGACAAAATATTATTGTATCGTGCATAGATACTTGTTCGGGTCTAAGTGTTTGTGAGAGCAGTAAGTCTCTCGTAGTTTCTGATACCCACGCCACTAGATTTGTATCCGAGTGGGGGTTTAAGGACTAGCATGTAATTTTTTTGACTTTGGGTGTATTTACTTATTTATTTATTTATTTATTTATGCTTTTTATACAATGTGTATAAAGGCGGACATAATGCCTGAGGCATTCTCTACCTGTCAACCTTAGGGTGATGCAGAGATTAAAGGTAGGTGCATAAATAGCGTAAAGAATAAAACTCTAAACAAAAACTAATAAATAAGGATAACAACTAATTAAATAAACATAGATACACATATAAAATAATATACTATATATACTTACATACATTATATAAAATACATAAAATATAATATATACATATATAAAAGAGGGAAAAAGAACAGAAGTCGTACAACACACATATTATCCAGAAATTTATTTTGAAAAAAGCTGCCGAACTTTTATTTTGAATGCCAAGCGAGTTGTAGCCGACCTGATTTCGAGAGGGAGTGCATTCCATAGGAGAATGGCTTGGATGAAAAAGGAAGAGTGAACAATATCGGAGGTGTGGGGGGGACACTTAAGGAGGAGATTGCTTGAGGAGCGCAGGTTTCTGGTATGGTTGCTACCCAGGTACTGGAAATGAGGAGTTAAATAGGAAGGTGATGAAGGGGAAATAAGAATAGAAAATAGGGTAGTAAGTGCACGCAGGGAACGACGTTCACGGATAGGCAACCATTTTAATTGGGAGCGGAAAGAGGACACATGATCATATTTACGAAGGTTAAAAATGAATCGAATGCAGTTATTAAGAAGACGGTCGAGTTTATTGAGGTATTCTGCATTCAGATCGAAATAGCACACATCACCATAGTCGATTATAGGGAAAATCAAAGTCTGCACAAGCATCGCCTTGGTCTTGAATGGTAGAAAATTCTTTAAACGGTATAAAGCGCGAAGAGAGTTTGTAACCTTCTGACAAACCGCAGTGACCTGGGCTCGCCAACCAAGAGTTGAATCTATATATAAGCCAAGGTCCTTAACGGCTGAGGACCATTCTATGACACATCCGTTAAAAACTACAGGTGGAAGTAAAGTAGTGTCCAATCTAGTCATCAACCTTGGGCTGCCAACAATTATGACTTGACATTTAGATGGGTTGACGGACAAGCCATAATTGTCGGACCATTCCTTGATGCGAGCCAGATCACTGTTAACCGCATCTATAGCAGAAGACACACAGTCAACGCTTGCGTGGGAGTAAATTTGCAGGTCATCGGCATACAGGTGATACGCACATTGAAGGTCTTGGGTAATACGATTGATAAATATAGAAAATAACAATGGAGAGAGAATACCGCCTTGAGGAACGCCTGAATCTAGATTGCGCCAATTTGACGATAAGTCATCTAGGCGCACCGATTGCTGACGTCCCTGAAGATAACTAGAGAACCAGTCCAGTGCCTCAGGCGATATCATAAGCGAGGAAAGGATGGATAAAAGGATTTCGTGACTGACAGTATTAAAGGCATTGGAAAAGTCAATTAAGGCCAAAACAGTAACCATGGACTTTTCCATGCCAGCCCTAATATCGCCAGTCACTTTAAGAAGAGCGGAAACAGTGCTATGCCCAGGCCTGAATCCAGACTGCAACGGACTCAAAAAGTTGTTAAAGTAAATAAAACGCGACAGCTGCTTATGAACACAGGCCTCGAGCACTTTAGAAAGGAAAGGCAATATGGATATTGGACGGAAATGGTTAGGAGTTGACGGATTTGGGACTTTAGGAAGAGGTATGACATGAGCAGTACGCCACAAGGACGGAAAAATGCCGGAGTGTAGGGACACATTGATGATGTGGGAAATAGCGGGAAGGAGGAGGTCAAGTATGGGAATTATCATGCGACGGCTGACTTTATCACAGCCCGTAGCATTGGATTTAATGGACAGGATTACCTTTTTGATATCGTCGTCAGCTACTGGAGAAAAATGAAAAGGTTTAATATTGGGACGAGGTAGACTACTTAAAAACTCAAGAGTACGGTGTTTGATTTGGAGATTAAGGGAAGTAGAACCAGTAAAATGAATATTAACATCATCCAAATCAATACACCTTGGAAATTCTAGTCTTTTTGATTTGCCAATACCTAGGGTTCCAAGGAACTTCCAGGTATTAGCCGGGGAGCAATTAGAAATATTGTCGTGGATATGTCGGCGTTTTGCATTGCGTACCACCTGGTTACACCGATTTCTTGCGATTTTAAATTTACTCCAGTTAGCGTCTGACCGATGCTTCTTAAATTTGCGAAAGGCACAATCTCTCACGCTTCATCGCGTTTTTTACGTCTTCAGTCATCCAGGGGGCCGGAGGTCGCTTCAACTTAATATTTTTTATGGGTGCATGAACGTCGTACAGGGCCTGTAGGGTAGAATTAAAAATGTCTACCTTGTTATTAATGGAAGGAGTTGCCCACAATGCATCCCACTTAACACGAGCAGCGTCCTTACGCAAGTTATCTACATTCAAACGACCAAAGCAACGCATGCGCAGAAACTTCGAAGGAATTTTGGTGGGCTTAAGGGCATAGGACAGGAAAATGAGATCATGGTGCGAAAAACAAGGTGCCAAGTACTGACCATGACGTGTCACAAGGGATGGGTCTGAGGTAAGGATAAGGTCCAGCCAGGTATCATTACCGTCAATGTTGTGATGTGTGGCTTGCAGAGGAAGAACATGTAGACTGGCTGACCTTAGGATTTCGAGGAGTTTACGGGAACGAGAGGACGATTGGGAAAGGAGATCAGTGTTGAAATCTCCCATGATGATGTGATGTGCATAATCCGATCCTAAAGATTCCAGTATCGTTTCGACACTGGAGAAGTAATCAATAGAGGGAGGACAGTAAACCACTCCTAGCAAGGATTTAACTCCCCTGGCCCAAACCTCAAGAAAAAGATATTCGGCAGAAGGTGAAGGAGAAAGGGAAGAGGAAGCAATAATTTTGTGAGCAAGGTTGCTACGTAGGTAGATTGCGACGCCACCACCTCTTCTTCCGATTCGATCGTTCCGAATAAGAATGAAACCAGGAAGGGAGTAGGTTGCTGAAAGTAAATGAGGTTTGAGCCAGCTCTCCGAAATCAGGACGGCATGCACGTTGGCATCGGCAAACGTGTCAAGCAGGTCTGTGTAATGGCTTGCTATACTTTGTGCGTTTATGTGGCACACATTTAAACTCTGAGAAAGTTTTGTGTCAAACGTTTGCCGCACCAAGTCACCGAGCAACTCAGTAGTAGAGCAAAAACTATCGTCACTCGAGAAGGAATTTGAAAAGTTGGCAGAATGAAAAGAATCATTGTCAGAAGACATATATATGTGATATGTAAAGTATAATAAAATATATACTAAATATATATAATACTACAAATAATAAATTACAATAGATATCGAAATAGTAAAATGAATAGTACCTAATAAGTATAACTATGGGTCAACGCAATTTAGTCTCTGCACCACCCGCCAGCAAACTACACACTACGAAAGTAAATTAACAATCACACAAAAAATAAAAAAGTAAAACAATAACAAGAAAAAACAATACAAATCCAATCAGAGCTAATAATAATAACATAAGAAAAAATTAAACTAAAATAATAGAAATATCTAATATGTATCTAAAAGGTTTACTATAAATGGTTTCTGAACGATAATAATTGATGTGACGTTCTTGAGCTGTCAACATCAAGTTGACATGAAAGTAAACAATAACAAACACAAAATTATCGAACTGGACTGAAGGTAGAATAATGGTGTTATTAATAACAACGGCAACAAGTAATTATCATGGACAATACAAGAATTATAACCAAATAGATACAACACAAAACAAATTGTGGTTAATAGCGCGCAAGTATCAGTGACAAATTTTGTGAAGATCTTAATTAAGTTATTAAGACAACTCGCTACTTTACCGCCTTAGCCACAGAGGAAGATGAACTTGAAATCTTAGGAAATTTCGCCAACAAAGGATTAAGTTCATCCATCACAGTCACCTTGGCACGGCTGCCATCAGGGGTTTTCACAATTATCGTGCCGTCTTGGGTCCAACAGGACCTCACTCCAAAATGTTGCCGAGCCTTGGAGAAAACCAGCTGCCGGGATCTCGTCAGAAATTCCTTTATCGTAACGGAAGTACCCTTGAGCTTCGACTTGGACGTCCAGACTGAAGACCTGTGTTGAAGTCCAGTAAACCGCACAAGAACTGGCCGATGGTGCTCCTTGTTGTGAGTGCCAATCCTATGACACTGTGAGATATTAGAGGAACCCAGATCTTTTACTCCCATAGTATTATTTATAATACCAAGAACAGTGTTGGTACAATCCTCTTTGGCATTCTCGGACACTCCAAAAAAGATGAGTGTCTTACGCCGATGTCTCGTCTCAATGGAGTCTACCATACGAGTGCATTCGCTAATCTGTTGTCTCAAAAGCCTGAGGATATTAAACATTAGCTCCCTGAAGTCCCGGAACTCTTCGGCAACTCTCGCAACAGTGTCCTTTGAAGTGCTTCCCAGCTGCAATTTAGCTTCAAGTTCAGCCATTCTTTTGGTAAAGCACTCCTCAAGCTGAATTTGAGAGTCTTGGATGTCGCTGAGTTGAACCATTGTGGGAACTTTAAAGATTTGTAAGTAGTATTCACTTGTCAAAGTAGTTGTAGGTGCTAAGCTGGCAGGTGGTGTTTGTAGCTTCTTTAAGTTACATAAAGTGCAGAAAACAATTGTAGTGCCTTATTAGAGAAAATTGCACAATATTCACTAATATTTGGATGATAAGGGAATATATAACTTTAAATATTGAATATACGAACTTTTGAACACGTCCGAATTTTATTTACACCTACCGCCGAAAAAAAAAAGAAATGAAATGAAATGAAATGAAATTGACTTTCATAATAATAATACTTTTTTTATACATAATGACAAATTATGCTTTTTTCTTAAATCATAAGTAAAGTAGTACCCTGGATTTGAGTATGTAAACTTTCCATACTTAAACACTAAGAAATGCTTATAATCTAAGCCTTAGCGTCCTACTGGTCCATATACTGGTTAGACAAGGTTAATTAGGCTAAATTTATTACAATGACATCACCATATTGTTATATTGTGTTAACAGATTGCACGAATGTATCATAAACATTATCTTAGTGTATTCACAATTTATCACGTACTTTAATGGTTAAGGAAAACATCGTAAGGTAACCCGCATACCTAGTATTATTAAAAAATTCATAGGTTGTGGAGTCCGACAACCTGCATTAGGCCAGTGTGGGGGACTAACATATAAATCCTCTTGAGGAAGCCCATTCTGAGCGGTGGGATGTATATGGGCTGATGTTCTAATTATTTTTTTTAATTGTATGCCAATTAAGTATCAGTCTCAAGTAATAGGGGATGAGCTTATTGATTATCATCTTTCAGTCCCATTTGTATACTCTGTGCTGAAAAACTTATTAAGACTGCCTCAACCGCTGAACAGACGACTCACTTGTGCTGCGAGAAACCAAGGCAGTCTTAAAAGTAATAAATAATCAAGTTATTTATATCCCGAAATTATATTTTGAGTTCTAATTTTATATTATGAGTGTCTATGGTATCTACGGGTGGATTCAGAACGTGATCGGAAACTAAGGAAGCTAAGCTTTGGTAATTACAATACCTCTGGCGTTAAAGAAAATTCTGACAAAATATAAAAATTTTAACGTTTTCCTAACAACTACATATATTTATTAGCTGCCTTAGTTTCCGATTAGGGTCTTAATAAATAATAAATAAATACACCCAACAGTCACATACATAGTTCTGACCCCACATTAAGGTACTAGTCTTGTGTCGTGGGTATAAGAAACTACGAGAGACTTCGCTCTCACAAACACCCAGACCCGAAACAAATATTTATGGATCACACAAACATTTGTCTCGGTGCGGGGATCGAACCCGCGGCCACTTGTTTCGCAAGCTGGTGTCTAGCCAACTGCGCCACGGGGCTGTCAGTTAATAGACGATGTATGCATTGATCTACCCAGTATCCCCCAAGGTGGCAGAAATATCCCGTCACGCAGTCAACAATATTGGTACACAGGTCAAACAATAACGCACACAGCACAATACAAACAGATCTCTATTGAGATGTGTGACGTAAGCGTTGGCGATGTTTGATCAAATGTTTGCCGTCAATATTTGCTTTGGCTGACTGGTGATACTGTGTTTGACGAGGCGATAATTGATAACGGCATTAAGTGCGATGTGAGTTTAATCATGTGTGCTCACGCTGGTGGAACTGAAAGGGTAGGTAGTAGTGCGTATATAATAATGTCTCTAAAGATGCTAGTTGTAAAGGGTTTCTAAATTAAAGTAACGTCTTTTTGAGTAGTTGGTGTGTTTGTTCCAAGCTGATTTTTTTTTCAAAAACTCAGAAACGGTTGACCCGGGAATTGAAGTCGGGGTGCTACAATCGACGATCCTATTAATAAGTACGACCAGCAAAGAAATGACAATTATTGAATTTAATTATCATAAAAGAATTACGTATTAACCAGTCACTGTACTTTCTTAGAAGCCCAAAAGCCCAGCTTGTCTTCCAAAAGTCCGAATAGTAATCTTAAAGCTTGAAATCGTTATTTAACAAAATAAATTTGACAAATAAATGAAAATATCCTGAGCCCGCAATAAACTATAAACAAGACATTACACAATTAACGTGTAACGCTTTCATGCTTCTATGAAAATACCGACATTGGGACTAACATCTCTATATGATATCCGTATAATTCTATGAGAATTAAAAAAACGTAACTAATGGGTTATTCATGAACTGATCTAAACAGTATTGGTTTATAAATATCTTCAAAACGAATCTTATCTTATCAGTTATAGATAAGATACGAAAATAGTTCGAGATTTACAAAGGCTGTAGTTTTCGTAATGGTTTAAAGTGATATCGGAAATCAGGTGTGTTTTTTATACAGGCAATTTAGTTTTATCTTTATGTTTAAAACTAGCTTGGTTGATTGACAGTACTACTATTGGAAAAGTATACAAACTCACGACTGCATTCCCTGTAAGGGTAGGTAGAGTTGCATTTCTGTACCCACATTTCGCGAAATGTGAATTATTATAGGGAAGAAGTCTATCATCATTTCGGGCCACAATTATAGACTCTGAGCATTTTTCAATAGAAACAATTCTTTGCACGGCTCAGGGACAGAACCCAGGACCCCCAGATAGTTCGGCACGAGTTACGAGAATATTTCTCCCGTCGAGAAAATTATTTCATTCTACAGTTAAAAAAATGTGCGAAGTTATTATAGACAGAGAAGTTGTGGGGTACCTATAATTTTAAATACTTTCTAAGGCTATAGATGGTGAATTGGTTATTCTTTCTATAGTCACAAAATAGGGTCCTCATTGACTTACTCTTCAAAAAATTGGCGCTTAGTCCGCGAACCCGCAATGGGCGATCTTAGTGGACTAAGGTCTAAACCCTCTCAGTTGTAGAGGAGGCCCGTGTCCAGCATTCATATGTATATGGACTGATGATAGTAAATACTAGAGATGCGCCGAGTTACACTTTTGCCGAGTAACGAGTACCGAGTTTTACTCGGCTCAATTTTTTTTCAACCGAGTACTCGGCCGAGTAACTCGGTTCAATCAAATTCCCATTCACGCGCGTGGTGCATTATAATTAAAATAGCTTGTTTTCGGAGGCCGGTAACGTCTACGAAGAAAACTGTTACTAAAACGTGGAAAGAGCCTTGTATTCCTGCATCATAACTTGGCTTTTATAATATTTTAAATATTAATTATTTTTAATACTGTTTTCGTAATTTTGTCTTTACTACTGATTCATTACCATAATTTTGATTTTATTAACTGAAATTTTCAAGGATTTCCTAAATTACTAAATAATTTCTGATTAACACTGTTGTTTAAATTATATCTACCGAAATATATTGCTTTTCTTAAACAGAGTATACTCGGCATTCAAACCGAGTTATTCGGCCGAGTACGAGTATCAAAAAACGCGCCGAGTACGCCGAGTACCGAGTATCAACCGAGTACTCGGCCCATCTCTAGTAAATACCAAAACAAACAAACGCTTACATAAACCCGTTCCATCCGATGCACTAATAAAATTTAGACATTTAAATGTAAAAAACCCTGTGTTTGAACGTTTGTTGAGTAAGAATTTAATTAAAGTACGCAATAGCATGCCCGTGTGTTTGTGCCGCCCGCCAATGTTTTCGATAAAACAATTGTGGCGATACTGCTTTGTGATGGCTAGTTGGCTGTAATCACCTATCTATTTACAGGTGAATTTAGACGTGAATAAAAAGTAAAGTGTTAAATGTGTGTGTTTGTTAGGAAAATGACAATGCTTTTCGGGATTTTTTTTTATGTCTATAGGGGTTGAAATCAGGGATGTTATGGAGCTCCGTAACCGTAACCGAAACAATCGGATATCCGAAATAAAAAAATATCCGTAACAGTATCCGTATCCGATTTAAAATTTCGGATAGTTCCGGATAGGGGCGGAGTCTAAATAAAACGACACGTTTCGACAGGTTTTTGTTTCACCGCTCGCGCGCCACGTGAATCTTGCAGTTTGTTTGTTATTTCTTGTCATTAACAACACATACCGGTAAACATGGGATTAGTGAGAGAAATTAAGATGGATGAAGTTAAGAATGCTCTGAATGGAATGAAGAATGGAAAGGCGGTTGGGCCAGATGGAATACCAGTAGAGGTATGGAAGGTCTTGCAAGTAGTTGGGTGGAAGTGGCTGACTTTTTTCTTCAATAAGTTGTTGCAGGACGGCACGATACCCGATGAATGGTGCAATAGCTATTTGGTCCCCTTTTTTAAAAATAAGGGGGACGTGCAAGATTGCAACAATTATCGGGGGATAAAGTTAATGTCACACACGATGAAAGTAGGGAGAGAATAATTGAGCGACGACTGAGAGAGAAGTGTGAGATCTCACGGAACCAGTTCGGTTTTATGCCTGGCCGTAGGACAATGGATGCCATTTTTGCAATTCGCCAACTGTGCGAAAAATACAGAAGAGCACACAAAAACTTGCATATGGCATTCATTGACCTCGAAAAGGCTTATGATCGGGTTCCGCGTGAAGTTGTATGGTGGGCCCTTAAGAAGAAATGTGTGCCTGAGAAGTACCTGCAGTTGATTCGGGCCATGTACTGCATCTGCGGTACTCAATCGGTAATCAAGTCCGAACTGCGGTCGGTTTTACGGCCAGTTTCGATGTCGCTGTTGGTGTGCATCTAAAGTCGGCTCTTAGCCCTTACCTCTTCCTGTTGATTATGGATGCCGTTACGGCAGGTATACAGGAAGAGGCACCCTGGTGCATGCTATTTGCTGACGACATCGTGCTGATGTCAGAAAGTGGCCACGAGGTGCAGAACAGACTGGAGGTGTGGCGGCATAGACTTGAAAATGTTGGCCTTAAAGTCAGCAAAACCAAAACATATAGTTTTGCGACTACGGCGGTCTTTCTAGTTCTGTGTCCGTCACACTGGGTGGAATACCGGTACCAGTCTGTTCCGAATTCCGCTACCTCAGGTCATTTTTGCAAAGCGACGGAGACATAGACCGGGACGTAAGGCAGAGAATCAACTCAGGGTGGATGAAATGACGACAGGTCTCATCCACAATATGTGACCCCAGAATGCCCCTCAAATTGAAGGGCAGAATATACAAGTCCATTATAAGACCTGTCGTACTGTATGGATCAGAGTGTTGGGCAACGAAAAAGACGGATGAAAGACGACTGCATGCAGCAGAAATGCGAATGTTGCGATGGATGTGTGGTATAACACGGAGTGACAGAGTGAGGAATGAATACGTTAGGGGAAGTCTGAAAGTAGCTCCTGTGATAGAAAAGATGAAAGGAAACCGTCTGTCGTGGTATGGGCACATTAAGAGAAGGGATGAATCATATGTAGGAAAAAAGGTGATGGTTATGAAAGTGGATGTATGGGCGGGCCGAGGAAGGCCAAAAAAGAGATGGATGGATTGCGTGACTGAAGATATGAAAAAGAAAGGGGTGAATGAAGACATGACGGCTGACAGGGATGTGTGGAAGGAGAAAACATACTGCGCCGACCCCAAGGAATAAATTGGGACCTTGGCAGGGGAATGATGATGATAACAACATATCTAGTTAGTGTTTTATTTTAAAGTTTATACTTAGCTTAAAATTATCCTTAAGTCTTGTGATATTATGCGACCAAAGTCAAGTTTCATTTGGACATTTTTTAATCAAATAAATGCAGAATACGCAAAATGTAAACAATGCGATAGAAACTTTTCTCGGAAAGGAGGAGGTGGCACTATTTCATTGAAACTTCATCTCAAAACAAAACACAGTGAATAGATAAAACCTATAAATAAAATCAAATTATTACATACTATTTGTGTTTATAATTTACTTCAATCTAATATCCGTAACCGAAACTATCCGAAACTAACGGATAATCCGAAACAATTTCATATCCGTAACCGAATCCGAAACCGATATAATTTTATTCCCATATCCGTATCCGTAACCGGATCCGAAATATCATATCCGGAACATCTCTAGTTGAAATCACCGTAGATGTTACCTGCCTTAGTTTTCGATATCTGTCTGTATATACAGGGTGTATTTAGACCGTGATCGAAAACTGAGGCAGGTAATAGCGAGGGTGATCACAAACCCAGTGGCGATATTAAAAATCCCGACAAAAAATAAAAATTTTGACGTTTTCCATACAACCATTAGTGTTAAAAGTATGTGGTTTGTATGGAAAACCTCAAAAATTATATTTTTTGTCGGGATTTTCTTTAATGCCAAGGGGTTTGTAATCACTATCAGTATTACCTGCCTCAGTTTTCGATCACGCTCTAAATACACCCTGTATATACAGGGTATAGGCCATATAAATCTGTTTTGATAACGTATATTGCTAATATTAGCTGTATTGAAGAAATTTCCAAGACAACTATTAAATGTACATTCTGAATGATCTGAAAAATTTATTGGGAAAACAGTGCGGACAGAAGATAGAATATATATCAGACTATTGTCGTCCATTGCTGAACGTAGGAATCCCCAGGGTAGCGCCAACCATCCCGATGTTGTGCATCCCGATTTCTCAATTCGTCCGACTATCGTGCTGCAAGACGGCCTACACTACCTCTGAATATAATATCAATGCAAAAACTAAATTATATAGTTTGTTTACTCTGTAATTATTTAGCAATGTAATTAAGCTCTTGCTAAAACTCCCTCTACTATATAGTGGCGATCGATTAAACCGTATTACTAAGACAGCATCCACCGGAACGACGGCGGATAGCTTTGCCCAGACCGGAGATAAAGATGCGTCCACGCCTCCCCGGTGAAATATTGTCCAGCGGTCCCCCCGCACCGTTGTGAGGCCACGCCCACTTTCACAAGACATAGGGAGAAGGAATGGACAAGGCAATGTTACAGCGGTTTTACTTCGGTCTAGTTATAGTGTAAGTGTTCAGAATAATGTCAGGGGTCACCAATGTAAGTGTGGTTGAGAAATGGTTGAAATGAAACAGTTGAAGGTCAGCCAAATGAAGGAAGGGAAAAAAACTTTATTGCAGAAATGACTAACTTATATAGGGTGGATTCAAACCGTGATCGGAAAGGCAGATAGATTCGAAGATCACGAAACCATTGGCGTTAAAGAAAATTCTAGTAAAAAATAAAAATTTTGAAGATTTTCTTACATTTAATACTCACGGTTGTTAGAAAAACCGTGGCTATTGCCTGTTTTGGTTTTCGATCACGGTCTTTATGCACCTTGTATAGGTTTTTGGTCTGATACAAAATGTTTTCGCCCGACAGAAAGCAGTAGCGCTACATCCATAAAAGCCCAATAGCGTCACACGTTTGTTAGGATAGAATAGTCTTATTTATATGTCAAATTGTTTTGTTAATAAAATCATTAATTTTATTTTATTAATTACGAGCTGCCGCAGATAGGAAAGAAAAAGTTTAAGACTATTATTATTCGGGATTTAGTAAGGCGCGCTAGGCTTTTAGACTACTACGGGAGTACCACAACTGCTAGATTCACACACGAGATTTCATTTTCTTCATTGAGTTTCTTCATGGTTTTCTCTCTAGACTGGCTAAGTCGGCAACATTAAGTTTCTAATCTGTATAAGAGCATTTAGGCATTGAATGAACTTCAAAGACTGAATGAGTGCTAAATCACTGGTTTTAACAATTTTTCTTTTTCTTTCAGGTAAGTGGAGATTTTGCAAATAGCATATAAGAGGAAATTGTAAGTAGTATTTTAAATAAATTTTCTAGATTTTTTAAGCCTTTTTAGGTTCGATATAGAACATTTTAGTTTATGTAAAACAGTTATATGCTCGCCTCCTCCATCCTCAGCTCCTATAGGTACCACTGCTGGGCACAGGTATCCTCTACAACGGTGAAGGTTTAGGCCTTAGTCCACCACGCTGGCCTAGTGCGGGTTGGCGGACTACACACCCAAGAAATTCCTATGAAATTTTAGGTGTGCAGGTTTCATCACGACGTTTTCCTTCACCTTCTGGGATTCGAACTCACCACCTCGCGACACAGATATCCACGTTACAGGACCAGAATCTTACCCTGTTGTCAGAACAATTTATATATGTGACTGTGATGTGTATATTCAAAACATATTTAGAACCTCTTCCTTCAGTTCACATTTCACATGCACTAAACGAAAAAAAAAAGAACCCTCGTTTCGCGAAGACGCGTTGTGTTTGTTCCTTAAACGCTCAGCTTTCGTCCCGTTTGTGTCGCCAAGGCGTGCCGGCTGAGTGTCGCTCCCGGCGCTATGAAAGGGATCGGAACTGGAGCAAGAGACTCAAGGGCGTTGCGCAAATCACGGGATGAATGAAGAGTTTTTTTTTCTTCCTCGAATGATCATTTTTTTCCAGTGGGCCAGTGTTTTATCCGAGGCTTAATTGCGTGAAGTTTGAAGATGTTTTTGTAAATGAAAAAAGTAGTGATATACATATACCGTTTAAAGGAGTTGTGTGTGTTCATAAAGAGTTACCACGTGCTTTACCGTGAAGGAAAATATCTCGATGAATGCATATCTAAATGTTCTTAAGAATTTCTTAGGTGTGTAGTCCGACAGACCGCACTAAGCCAGCGTGGTAGAAGACTTAAACCTTCTCAGTTGTAGAGGAGGCTCGTGGCTAATGGTGATAACATTTTAAATCGGTTCATATTCCTTACTCTTACAGACATTCTATATACACGCCGCTGCGGCAATTAGAAATGTAGGAACCAACATTTTCGGTGGTGACATGAAAAGGCTGAATAATAAAAATTAAATATACAAACTTCACAGTTAAAGGGTGAAAGAAACAATCGTTAAGAAACGTGGACAACCAAACTGCTTGATGGTTATGAATATGGTAACTTAAACCTTAAGAATCTAAGAATATGATGTAGTGAAGCATATTATTGTTCAGTCTACTAACGTCACATAAAGCAAACCACAAATCAATGATCTCAGTAAAGGCACACTACACTCATAGAAAGTGCTACCCGTGCACAATTTCCTAGCGCATCATCTATTATCCCCATGCGGATAGCCAGATTAATCTTGATAAGCAGTAATTTTAATACAATCTACTGGGAAAAGTAAACATGGAGGAGCCGAGCAATCAATACCTCTTAAGGGGACAAATTGTCCGTGACCAACAAATACACACACACACATACACACACACAAAGCTGTGCACAGTTTAATGACGGAATGTGTGTGTGTGCGTAATGTCCCACAAATTACCACCGAAACCAATTCGTAAGGCTATCACTTACAGGGGAGATGGTTGGTTGTGTCCACAATGATGTGCGCGTTTTTGCGTTTTTTTGTCGCATTTGTTAAGTTAAATAAAATAAATATACGAACAGGCGCGTGCATAGATTTCATCCCATGCTAGGATACTCTTGTGTCGTGGGTATTAGGAACTACGAGAGATTCTGGATTTCAAAAACATTATTCTCAGTGTGGGTAACCAACCCGCGGCCTCTCGTTACGCAAGCTGGTGTCTAGCCAGTTGAGCCACGGGGCTGCCTAAGTTATATCACTAGATATATCACAGTATGATATGATCTTGTGTCGTGGGTATCAGGAACTACGAGAGACTTTTCAGTCTCGCAAACACCTAACAAATATTTGTCTTTCTCAAACAGCTTCGGTACGGTGATCGAACCCGCGGTCTCTCGTTTTGCAATCTATCTTATATTGGTCTGTCATGTTTGCGACTTTAAATCGCATTACATCCCGCACCAATCTGACCAGGAGGCTGTGACATAACGCGCACGTCGGCGCTTGATTGTGGGGCGACAACATTGTTTCATTAGTTACAGTTTGGTCAGCTTGTAACGGACGGACGGACCGGACGGCCGGCCGGACGGACGACATGGCCGCGTTTCATGTGGAGATCTTCAATGTAGACAATTTTCGAAACTGGAGGATTTCTAGGTAAAAGGAGGTATTGAGGATGTAGGAGAGTGGGTCAGTGAAGGAACTAAAAGGTATTTGGCTATAGAATTGGGTCATGTAAAGAGCAGTGGAGGTATTTTTATAGAACCCTTAAAGCCTAGCTTGCCTTTCAAAATTCGAATAATTATCTTTTGACAGCCCCGTGGTGTAGTTGGCCAGACACCAGCTAGCGAAACGATAGGTCGCGGGTTTGATCTCGCACCGAGACAAAAGATTGTGTGATCCACAAATATTTGTTTCGGGTCTGGGTGTTTGTGAGACCGAAAATGTCTCTCGTAGTGTCTGATGCCCACGACACAGGACTTGTAACTTAGTGTGAAGTCAGAGTTATGTGACTGTTGGGTGAATTTATTTAGTGAATCTTCATTTAGAAAAAGCACTTTGTGAAATATAATTAAAAACTAGACATTAACCAATTAACATAGCAAAGAATGCTACGAAATTGTATCGCGTACTCCGATTATGTAAAGCTCTTGCATAGAATTTTTAGGCAAGTAAAGTACATTGCGTTCAAGAATCAGTCTGTATAGGTGTTCTAATACTGCAATTGTGTAGGCTGTGTATCTAAAACGCACTATAGTTATCCATTCAATGCTCCCGTTTAAGGATTACCTTGCCTTGTTCGTAGAGAATACCCTTCCACCTTTGTGAGTCTAGGTTTCAATGTATGTAGTGAGTTGTACTCTATAAGTGGAGATTGAAAGCCCTGTATTGTTTAGGACAAGGTTGAAGGTATACCGGACAGATTACAGAACAATTGAATAAGACTAGAAAGTAAATGTGAGCATGCCGAGCGTAAGATTACACTATCATATGTTTGACACACACGCTTAGTAATTCGGGTTGCGGGTAATATCGACGCTTTTATAAAATTGTGTCAATTTTCTATTAGACATTAGACAATGCCTACTAGGCCAGCGTGGTGGACTAAGGCCTAAATCCTCTCGTCGTAGAGGTGGCTCGTGTCCAGCAGTGGGACGTATAAAGGCTGATAATGATGATGGTGATGGTATATTTGATAAGCTCGTTACGCAGTTGGCTAGACACCAACTTGGAAAACTACAGGCCGTGGATTCGATTCCCGAACCGTACAAATGTATGTGTGATCCACAAATATATGTTTCGGGTCTGGGTGTTTGTGAGACGGAAAATGTCTCTCGTAGTCTCTGATACGCACGACCCGAGACTTGTAATATCGTATGAGGTCAGAGCTATGTATGTGGCTGTTGGGTGTATTTATTTATTTATTAGATAGTAAGTATGCGTAAGTTTTTAATTGGCCCTAGCTAATTATTTTAAATGTACATTAAGGCAGTGTAATTGTACGCAAGTCTTTGTCCTTTAGTATACAGGTGTTCTACTAGAGTCGTGGGAAATGTGACTAATGATCCGTCCATAATATAAACGTAACCAATTAAATATTAATACTTTATACCTTCGTAGAGTAAGAAGGTTTAGACAAGGCACATGGTAAATATAGTTTTGGCTAGGTATAGTAAATAGATGTTCTTTCTTTAAATTTAGGAAGTTGGTTAAAAATCTAGGCTATTGACTATTGTCTGTATTTTCGAAAATATGCGGGCATTCGCAATGAATTTTCATGTACTTTGACATGAAAGAAAACATTATAAGGAAACCTGAACATCTTAAAGATTTTAGGAATTTCTTAGGTGTGAAGTCCGCCTTCGGGTACTAGGCCCGCGTGTGTCGATTGTTGAAGACGCTCGTGCCCAACATTGGGATGTGTATGGGATCATGATGAATGTTTATACCTTGTTTAAGGGTATTCTTATATGTGTACTAATTAAAAAAGTTTTAACAAGTCATGACTTTTCAATTTCGATTGTTAGTTTAAGTGATCTCAGCGATGACATTTCGTGTTGCTGAGGGAGTTTCTTGCCGTTTCTTCTCCACAGCGATAACACGTTTCGAAGCGGCACTAGTTTAAAAAAACAGTGTTATTAAAAAATGACGATTCAAAAGAACTTGTAAAAGTCTATTTGAATAAAGGAGATTTGACTTTGACTATAATAAAGATTTTTTTTAAATTTATGAATAAATTCCTGGGCTTATTCATACAACATCTAAAAATCTAATTGTTTATATCAAATTTTGCAGAATAAAAGTTACGTAAAAAAATACTATGAAAACGTCATGACACATGCATGTTTGTCGAAACGGTGAGCTGCAAAATCAATCACAGCGCGTCCAGCCAGCTTGGACGGGGAATAACAATTTCGCACACGTGAACCTCGCGAGGTAACCTCAAACGTATTGTTTTGGGCACAAAGCCGCCGCCCCGCCCTGCCCCCGACACACGCCGGTTATAATTGCAGACGGAAAGTTTTGGGAATAGTTTCGGTGACGTGGATGGAGGTATTGTCGTGGAGAAAATAGGGTTATTGGGGAGACGGGATTCGATTCCCGAATCAGATGGTTTTGGTTTTATGAGGAAGAGAGCAGTTGGACGTATATGGGCTGATGATGATGATGGTGATGAAGAGAGAAAAGGCGTATGTTGTTGAGTACTCCTCTAACCTTGAAAGGATAAACAAACATGCATTTTTTTCGCCAAGTTTTATAAGACTCATGTAATAGAATTGGGCGTATTGCTGTTTTTCGGGCAGAATTTGCGATTTCATAAAGTTACTGTGAACATAAAAGCTAAATAATACTGCCTGACTCGGAAATCAAACCAATACAATAGGATAATAAATGAATACTATGAATAAATGAACACTGCAATTCAAAACGTAAGCAGAAGAGGATTCTTAGATCCAAATTTCTTCGAAATGTTTACATCAACACCATCCTCCCATTGTACGTCCCACTACCGTGCATATACCTCTACAACGGAGATAGTTTCACTATAACTTCCACAGAATACGATGAAGCCTGAACAATAAAATTACCTAAAATACGACCTGCAAGCCGTGTCTGTTCGTCCCTAACCAGCTAAAGAAGCAGTCTAAGAGAATTTTCTATGAGATTGGCACGCGAGCGCGATGCTTTGTCATTAGAAAGAGGTCGTTGTAGTATCTACCTACAAATTAAACGTGCGCGCTGAATAATACAGCCAGTGTGTTACGGTATGTTTGTTGATTTTTTAGTACTATTGGCTATAGTAACGTGGGAATATACAGGCTGTATTGGCCCTGGCATTAAAGAAAATCCCGACAAAAAATATTTTTTTTTAGGTTTTCCATACAAACTACATACGTTTAACACCGATGGTTGTATGGAAAACCTCAAAAAAAAAATTTTTTGTCGGGATTTTCTTTAATGCCAGGGGGTTTGTAATCACTATCGCTATTACCTGCCGCAGTTTTCGATCACGGTCTAAATACACCCTGTATAGTATATCACAGAGTGTATTTAAATCGTGATCGGAAACTAAGGCAGGTAATAGCAACGGCGATTCGGTATGTTCTAGTGAACAAATGGATTGGATTTGATGAAATTTGGCATTACCGTCGCTCAGTTGGTAGATTAGACGCAGTAATTGCCTGGTTTACTACTGTAGAAGTATTTCTAAAGATGTCCTTAAGAAGATGAAGAATGTAAGGACTTTTATAGAAGACCAAAAGCTTTAACGAAATGCCCAATGTTTAAATATTTATTTAATAAAGCTATAGATTGGGAACCTGTGATGGCGGCTAGCTCAATCGATGATCAAGTGGCAATTTTTAACTCTTTGATCATCCGTTTATATGACATCCATGCTCCCCTAAGGAAGATCAAAATTAAACACCAACCTGCGCCTTGGATCACTGACCACATTAGGGACCTGATGAGGAAAAAGTCTGCGGCTAAAACAAAGTATAAGTTGCGACCAACCGAGTCTAACAAAACACGTTATGTTGAGTTCAGAAATCGCTGCAATAAGGTGTGTAGAGACGCTCAACGACGCCACATTCATAATTCTGTTCAAGCTGAGGATCCAGCAAAAGTATGGAAATTTCTCAGGTCATTAGGAGTTGGTAAATCTCGACATGAGTGTAATTCCACTAATATTAACATTGACGAGATGAATATATTTTTTACATCTTCGTCTTTATTAAATGACCTTGTAAAATCGTCAACAATAAATTCTCTTTCTCACATTTCCGCTCCTGACCATCCTTCTTTTGAATTTCGTCAATTCACAGCTTGTGATGTTCGAAGGAGCATCCTTTCTATTACCTCCAATGCTATCGGTACAGATCGCATTAGCCGTAATATGGTCATCCCTTTACTCGATATCCTACTTCCTATCTTTTGCCGCATCCTTAATTTTTCAATCTCCAACTGTGTTTTTCCTTCCGTTTGGAAAGAGGCACAGATTATTCCTTTGCCTAAAAAACCTAACCCTAAATCCTTTTCCGATTATAGACCTATATCTATTCTTCCTTTCCTCTCGAAAGTCCTCGAGCGCCTTATCCATAACCAGTTAAGTTCGTTCCTTAATAGTCATGATCTCCTGAATCCTTTTCAATCCGGTTTCCGTCCTGGCCATAGTACAGTCACAGCGCTGGTGAAAATCACCGATGACATACGCTTGGGGATGGAGAATGGTCAGTTAACTGTGTTGACGCTATTGGACTTCAGCAATGCGTTCAATACTGTTGATTTTGACATTCTCCTTGCCGTTCTTCGCTCCTTCAACATATCTCCAACTGTGATTGAATGGTTTCGTAACTACCTGTACGGGCGTCGGCAGTGTGTTCGCCTTGGTGAATTGATTTCATCTTGGTGTAATACATCTGCCGGTGTACCTCAGGGTGGCGTTATATCTCCTCTTCTGTTTTCTATTTTCATTAATTCGATATCTTGTAATTTCAATTCGTCCTACCACCTTTATGCTGACGACCTTCAGCTGTATTGCCAAGCTCCTCTCCCACAGTTACAGGACGCCATTCAAACTATGAATCGCGACTTACGCGTCTTATCGGAGTGGAGTAACGCATACGGCCTCAAACTGAACCCAACAAAAACGCAGTGCATAATAGTTGGTAGCCAAAGAATTTATAACAAAATCGAGTGGTCGCAACTACCCCAGTTGTCTCTTGACGGGATAAACATCCCGTTTAGTGACACTGTCAAAGACCTTGGGGTTATCATCGACCGTCATTTGTCGTGGGGGCCACAACTGATTTCAGTCAGTCGCAGACTGTTTGCTTCTGCGGGATCCCTACGCAGGTTGCGTAATTTTCTTCCTATATCCACCAAAATTGCGCTTGCACAGTCTCTGTTACTCCCTATCCTTGATTACGCCGATACCAGCTATCTTGATCTCACCGAGGCCCAGCTAAACAAGCTTGAGCGTCTTCAAAATTTTTGCATAAGGTTTATATTTGGTTTACGCAAATATGACCACGTCTCTGAATTTCGAGTTAAGCTCAAGTGGCTTCCTATTCGCTCTCGCCGGAATGTTCATATATTGTCTCTTCTTTACAGTGTTCTGTTTAATCCCTCGTCCCCGCGCTACCTTCAGGAACGTTTTGATTTCCTTCATACTACTAACTCTCATTCACTTAGGTCATCGGAGAATTTGATGTTGAAGTTCCCGGCTCACAGGACGTCTTTTTATGACCATTCCTTTGCGGTAGAAGCGGTGCGTCTGTGGAATGCGCTACCTTTACACATTAAACTGTCGTCCTCGCCGGAAGTATTCAAATCGAGACTGAGGTCGTACTTTCTTTCACAATAACACGGAAACTGCGATTTATTATGATAGTTATTTCTTGTTGTTTAATATGTATTTTTTTTTGTATTTGTAGTATTTGTATGTATGTAAGTCTATTTTATTTTATATAGTATTTTTTTTTTCCCATTTGTATATAAGTACATATTTTCATGTAGGTTTATTATTGATATGTATTTATTTATTAATAGAGCACCGCCAATACGTGCAGTCTGCATATTTCTCTCCTGCAAGGTTGCCTGGCAGAGATCGCTTTTAGCGATAAGGCCGCCAATTTATTTCACTAAGTTTATTTGTTTTTGTGTAATATTATCTCTGTACATGTGGTGTAAATGAATAAAGAGTTTTTATTATTATTATTGATTTTTTATTTATACAATCTCAGCATTAGGCTGGTATTAATTGGCGGCTACGGATCAAGATCAAGTAACCGTCATTTATTGGCGTTCGACATGAATAAAGGGCAATTGTTCATCGCATTGTAAGAACTTTCTTACAATGCGACAGGTGTTAAGGATTGCTGCTTTTTGCATGAGGATATATATCTTGGGGGGGAGATCCAACAGTTTAATACTATGGTGTAAGTGTTTGGGGATTACGCCTGTAGTGGATAATACTATTGGGACTATATAGACTTTGTCCATTTTCCATATCCTGGCTATTTCATCCTTAAGTTCTGTATACTTTGTCACTTTTTCAGTAATCGTTTTTAATATATTATGGGTGTTAGGTATGGCTATATCTATGATGTATGTAGTTTTATTTGTTTTGTCTTGTATGGTTATGTCCGGCCTATTGTAATGTATGGTTTTGTCTGTGAGAATAGCACGATCGTAGTATACTTTATACTTATTATTTTCCAGTACAGTCTTTGGGATGTATTTGTAATAGGGTATGGTTTTGTGACAATCTGGTAGCAGTTTATATTTAATGGCTAGTTTTTGGTGTATGATATTAACTACTTGGTTATGTCTATGTGTGTAATCGGTTTGGGTCAAAATGGGGCAGGCTCCTGTAATATGCTGAATGGTTTCCGGACTTTTGTGGCATTTTCGACACTTGTCATCAGTCGCTGCGGGATCTTTAATTATATATTTTCTATAGTTGCGGGTGTTTATTATCTGGTCCTGTATGGCTATAATAAAACCTTCAGTTTCGGGGAAAAGGTTACCGTTAGTTAGGAATTTATTTGACGCTTCTTTATCAATGTGAGTCTGCTCTAGGTCAAAGGGATGGCGTCCATGCAGTGATTTCGTTTTCCAGCGAATAATTTTTTCTTCGACAGCTGTTTTATCTCTGTTTTCTATGTGCGGGATGTGAATGGGCTCAAATAGATTTAAGGGTGTGTGCTTTTTATCGTTCTCTATTATGGATTTATGTATATTACTGTTAGCTGCCTTACGATAAAAGAATGATTTTAAATTGTCTATTTGCTTTTGTAACAGTACTTTAAGGTCAATGAGTCCTCTACCTCCATGATTTCTATTCAGAGTTAAACGTTCTATGGCAGATTTAGGGTGGAGATGATTATGTTTGGTGAGTATGGAACGTGTTTTTATTTCTAGTTTATTTATATCGGATTTAGTCCACTTAATTACTCCAAATGAGTACGTTAATAAAGGAATGGCGTATGTATTAATAGCTTTAATTAAGTATTTTCCTGTTAAATAACTTTTACTAATTCTTGTAACACGGTTTTTATATTCTGTAGATAGTGTTTCTTTTAGTTTAACGTGATCCATTTTTCTTGACTGATTATATCCTAAATATTTATAGACCTCATTTGGTTCCATGGATGATATAATTTGGTTATCTAATAGGGCGTAATCTTCTGATTCTATTTTTCCTTTCTTAATGTGTAAAGCTTTACATTTGTCTAAGCCAAATTGCATATTTATATCAGAACTGAAATTAGCAGTAATGTCTATTAAATGTTTTAAATCTTTTGAGCTACTAGCGTACAATTTTATATCATCCATGTATATCAAATGGGAAATAGGAGTATCGAGAGATGAGCAATTAAATAAAAACCCTATACGAGACTTGTTTAATAATGATGACAGTGGATTCAGTGCGAGACAGAACCACAGGGGACTCAAAGAGTCACCCTGGAATATACCTTTCTGAATCGATATTTCTCTGCTTACTATTGATTTAAATTTGTTTTTTATGTGTAGGTTAGTTCTCCATTGTGTCATTGTCTTTTTTAGAAATTCAATTATGGTAGGGTTTATTTTATAAATTTGTAGAATCCTAAGTAGCCACGAGTGTGGTATACTATCAAATGCTTTTTTATAATCTATGTATGTGCAGTGTAAATTACGCTTTTTAGAATTAATATGGCCGTGAATGGTAGAATCTATGATAAGTTGTTCCTTGCAACCCATGTGGTTCTGTCTACATCCTTTTTGTTCTTCAGCTATTATATTATTTATTTCCAAATGTGTATTGATTCTTCGTGTTATTACTGATGTTAGGATTTTGTATATAGTAGGAAGGCACGTTATTGGTCGGTATTGAGACGGATCATGTGAATTTTTACACTTGGGAATCATAAACGTAATTCCCTTAGTAATAAAGTGTGGTGTAGGTTGTTGATCTAGTATTATCTCTGTTAAATTTTTAGCTACCGGTTTATGTAAGACGTGTAACTTTTTGTACCAAAAGTTATGGACTCTATCTATTCCTGCTGATTTCCAATTATGTAGTTTCGCGGTTACATTTCGTATGTCATCTGCAGTTATCTCCTTGAACTCCATCTCTTCAATCCCATTCCAATTTTCTTCCTCTTCTTTTATCCATGAAGCTTCATCATTGTGTAAAACTGTTTCCTCCCATATATTTGACCAAAATTCCTCTAAGTTTTCTTTTGATGGTAATTCCGTATTTTCTTCTGTAATGTTTCTGTTAGAACTTAACTGTCTGTAAAATATTTTTTCGTTATTTGTAAATAGCATATTCTGTTGTTTTCTTCTAAGACTCTTATTATATCTATTTAATCTATGGGATTTTAGGGAAAGCTTTTGTTTTAGGGTGTCTAAGAATTCTTCGGGTAAAATGTTTATATTTTCATGTCTCGTGTGTTGTTTATTACTTCTAAGTATTTTTTCTACATGTTTAACTACTTTCTGTGATCTATTACCGTGAATGTACTGTGTAAGTCTTCCTATATCCGCTCTTAACTGTGTAATATTCCTTTCAAGCCGTACTTGCCAAGCTGGTCTTTGGTTTATATAGCTGCGTTTGTTGAGTGTTTGTTCTTCTGAGATATCGTATCCTAGTTTTTTAGAGATCACTAATGCGCTACAGTAAATCAGAGTGTGGATATCAAGTAGGGTCTGAGCTGAATTTATTAAAGGAGGTAATATAGTATCATTGAATATTTTCAAAAGATATGTAAGTCGTCTATTATATTTTAGTTTTGGTAGTGGAGGTCTCAGGGCTGGATCATTTCCGGAATATTTTAGAAAAGTTGATTGGAAGTCGTCCTGCAGCTTTTGGGTCAAGCCTTCGGTGTTGTCTTCTAAAATGTGGGAGTTATTAACATCTACTAAATCAGTATTAATGTTATGGGCCTGCGTTAAATCAGAAGTAAAATAATTTGAGTAAATACTAGGAGGCGAAGCAGGAGGGTGTTGTGGAATTGAATGAGTAATATTAGTATCTACTGAGTTCGGTGACAAATCTGGAATGTTATGTTCTAATTCAAGCTGTATATCTTTTTTTATGTTATCTAACGTTTCATCTGAGAGGTATTTATTTCTGATTATGGCGCGCCTTTGATCAGATATTCTTTGTTCACCTACATTAATATCGGGGTACTGTTTTTGGAAAAGCTCATGCAAAGTTCTTCTGTAGCTGGTCATATCTGTCTCTAATTTTGTGGTAAGATAATAAGCACGCATGATGAATATATTTACTTCTTTGGTCCACTTCATGCGTACTCTTATTTTTCCAGCTTTAGTGGACGCGGGTAGAAAGGCATTCGCCTCCCGCGTAACACTTAGAGCTGGAGTCGAAGGGGGAGTGATGGTTAGGGAATCTTCATCAGTTGCACTAGGCGCGTAGGATATCGTACTTGGACTATATGGCTCAGCTGTAGATGATGTAGGGCTAGCTGATCTGCTGTCGGTCTGTCTGTCGTGTACGTTGGCTGTAATATTTTCGGGTGACCCGGTGGGAGCCCGCCTATTCAACTCCACACCGCTGACGGCTCGTCCACTGTCACACCCAGCGTCAGCTCCAGGTGTGCCCCGGCGATCACCCCCGGGAAGCGGCCCTTTACGTTTACTCATACTACGTGTCTCCATTGTTAACGGGTTACCAGCGCCTTGTTAGCCATGTTAGTGATATGTATTTACATGTGTCCGCCCCCCACGTGGGCCAGATGGTCGGTCCCGGACGTAAGGTTGGATTTTGGGGGGCTTATTATTATTATTATTAATAAAATCAATTTGACATGTAAATGAGAATAACCTGTCCCCACAATAAAATAGTGTCTATTTTATTAACTTGTAACGATTTTATGCTTCTATGAAAGTACCATCTGTCCCAACAGAATGCAAGGTTGAAATAATATTGAGTTTTAAAAATTATCACCTAACAAAACGCGAAAACATCCCTAAGACTAAATTAAAAATTTAAACAGAAGATTGATAAAAAATTCTGAGCCACCGCCCAACCCGACGCGTCTTGGAAAAACAAAAAATTGAATTATTGTTGAATCGTAATGCTGTTTTCAGGCTCGTTGCCAAGGAAATATGGAATAATACATGTTTCGTTGATGAAGTAATGTAATACAGGGTGTAAAACTATCGTCATCGATAATGAAGACAGGCAAAAGTAAATGAGATTACAAATATATTGACGAAAAAAAAACCGACAAAAATAATGAGGTCTTCGTATGTTAGTGAGTGAAGAGAGTGTGAAAACGTCAGTGTTTTTTTCAAAATTTTGTTTTAATCACAGTAATTTTTATCTGTTTTCGTATTCCATCACGGTCGGTTTACACCCTGTATATGTAGTAGAGACAAAATATGCACTGTTTTAGGAATCTCCCTGTGTAGAAAGAATCCCTCCTGTGTAGAAAATATTCTCCCAAAAACGTATGACGTTCTAAATAACGCTCCCGATGCGCGAATCGAACCCATGGTCTCTCGATTACAAAGCTCACAAAAGCAGCCTCAAAGAACTCTTGCTGTTAATATAATTTCTAACATCTACATCAACATCTATCAAAAGCAAAGCACTGGAAAAAATCACTACACCCTCATAGAAATTAACATATAAAATATTCAAATCAAATATTCGCGAACGGCAAAAAGGAATATGATAATTCCTAATGAAAAACATCACGCCCTCTACCCCGCGGGGGTGGGGGGTTGGAGGCAAATATTTGATAGCTAATTATAATATCTCGAGTTAAAGTTAGCATTTCATTATTACGAAGGTGTCGGTCAACAGTGATGGAACGGGGGAGCAGAAAAAAAATTATAATCAATGTTTTAACAACCCCTGGGGGGGATTAGGGGTGGGGTCTCTCTTGTTTTTAGCAGGGTTGGAAAAAAATGTGTCTTCTTTGTCCATCATACTGGACTTCTGTTGGTGAATTTCGTGTAGGTAAAACTCAGTGATACTCAAGCAGTGATGGCCTCGAGGTTTGGCGCGCGGTAGAGAATCTCGGCGGTCGCGGGTTCGAACCCCAGGCACACACCTCTGACTTTTCGAAGTTATGTGTGTATTCAAATTGAATTATCACTTGCTTTAACGGTGAATGAAAACATCGTGATGAAACCAGCACACCTAAAAGTTCTTAGGAATTTCTGAGGTGTGTAGTCCGCACAACCCGCACTAGGCCAGCGTGGCGGACTATGGCCTCTCAATGGTAGAGGAGACCCGTGCTCAGCAGTGGGCGTATATAGGTTGATGAAGAAGAAGAAGAAGAAAACTCATATGGAATCTAATAAGTCGCTTTAGGACTCTTTGGATGAAGCTTGTGTCGAGCAGTGGATGTTGTATAGTTGATGATGATGATGAAAAAGAAAAGAAGAATTTTTCAATACAATCTGTATTATCCTTCCAAACATCCCTAAGATAAATACACTAGGTACTGTCTCGTGGTCGCGCGGTACAAGTATGTGCCGTGCCATATAGAGGTGCAGGATTCGATTCCCGGTTCGGGCAGTGTTATTGGGTTTTTCCATTAGGAAATTCTCAGCAGCAGCACAGAGTCTGGATATGTGCCCGAAAAACGGCAATAGGCTCGCCCCCTTTTACGTGGGACTGATACATACTGGCGAAATGTGGGTGCAGAAATGCATCTCTGTCTACCCCTTCGGGGAATATAGGCGTGAGTTTATGTATATATGTATGTACTATTGGTACAATCATCAATTCAATTGTTATTAGAGTGCCGGCCGCGCTGATCGTCCGTTAAACTCAGTATCGAGTGAAGAGTTCCGGTTGTTGTGTCATTGATTCTGATTGTCCTTCATCTAGCTTACTTGATAGTTTAATGGGTTGTTTATACTGGGAGAGGGGCGTACCGTTTCATTGGTATATAATAGGTATTTATATATCCTTTAGATCTCGAGGTCAATTAGGGGGAAGATGAGGCTAATTTTTATTTCAATTCTCTTCAACATCTCTGAAATATAGCAGTGCATATACCCGCGTTTATCATTATGATCAGCCGAAAGACGTCTACTGCTAGATACAGTAATCTCCCAAAAACTTTCAATGAGCTCAAAGACTTCCAAGCTTTGTAGGAATTGGCTTGCATATAGGGGCTTTCTGCGATCTTCGTCATCAACAGGCCACCTTGAGGGTAGACATCCCACGTTGTGCCTACCGGTACCTGGCCTCTACTCGAGAACCTTTCTGCCCCAGCTACTATTAGTTCTGCGAGCTATATACCCTGCTCATTACCGATTCAGCTTGCTGATCCTTTGGGCTATGTCAGTAATCATCGTTCTCGTTTCTCGTTTTATAGAAACTTTCCATGTCACTATTAGGAGTTTTAAAACGCAAACCAATTAAAAATTTGCCCCACTTGTTTGACCTCTCGATCGTTTGCTGTACCCTTATGCTGCGATGGTGAATAAAACCTACGTTTTTAAACTCATATGGACCAACCAACTGTCGTATCCATAGTTCTGATCCCACACTAGAAAACATGTCCTATGTCGTGGGTATTAGAGACTCCAAAATACTTCTAGATCTCATAAACGTTTCGTTGCGGGGATCGAACCCGCAGTGTTTCTAGCTGCTGTCTAACCAACTGTTCCACTGTCAATACAGATATACAATCCATTATACAGTACCACATGTACACATGTTCTAAATAACTAGAGTATAGTGAAACCCCGGGGCGGTATTACTGTTCTGTGTACACAGCTTAATGCCGCTTGTTGTGAATCTATGCGGTCCATACTATGCACATAACAATACTGTATTCTATGACCCTAGTGAATCGAAGGATTAGGTAATCTACTTCGGTCTGTAAACGATGTGTAGGAAAAGATATAGGGTACATCATCATCAACCCATATACCAATGAGAGGGTTTAGGCCTTAGTCCACCACACTGGCCTAGTGCGGGTTGGACTAAAAAACTAAAAAAATCCTAAGAGCTTTTAGGTGTGCTGGTTTCATCACGATGTTTTCCTTCACCTTTAAAGGTTGTGATAACTCATTGCTAAACCTCGAGGCTATCACTGCTTCATTGTTCGTAAAGTAAATAGTTTTTTTTTTAAATGCGTCGGGATGTAGCTATGCCTTACAGCTAGTCAGCCATAAAAAAATGTGTCATAACAAATGTCGTATTTTAGTCATTAATTTATTTCTACCGCACTTGACCTACTATCAGATTCATAACTCGTTCCAGCCTGAGAAAAAAATGTGCCAATTCGATCCAAAA
The DNA here is from genome assembly GCA_030295005.1 of Cephonodes hylas. Classification (NCBI taxonomy): domain Eukaryota; kingdom Metazoa; phylum Arthropoda; class Insecta; order Lepidoptera; family Sphingidae; genus Cephonodes; species Cephonodes hylas. Next base: position 2,906,343 of record AP025387.1, on the reverse strand, counting down.
TCTGTGACCTATTTTAACTGACTGACAAACAAAAGATTACATGGATTTTTTTTCTCTTCTATTACTCATTCAATCTCAGCCCAGCTGCACTGACCATGTAACCCGATATTTCCAGTTTGAACCGGTTTTCACCAGTCATAACCGGTTCACGTTGAAAGCTCTAACCGCATTACGATGGTTGTGTCCTATGTTAGCGAAGCGTGAGTCAATTTAATTGGTCGTGAACATGATGCCTGGAGGAAAAAATAGTTTTTTCAGTAAGAAATGAACTCTAAAAGCGCCAGTATTTATCTCAAGCTGATGTGAAAATAGCATTTGCGATGATTTTTAATGTAGTTTACATGAGATGTATTTGTGTCAATGCTGGTTACGCGCCTAAGTCATTAGTAGACAGAATGATCTTTACAAAGTGTAACTTATACAAAAAATAACATACCTCACGCCTATATTCCCCGAAGGGGTAGGCAGAAATGCATTTCTGCACCCACATTTCGCCAGGTATGTATCAGTCCCACGTAATAGGGGGCGAGCCTATTGCCGTTTTTCGGGCACATTTCCAGATTCCGTGCTGCTACTGAGAATTTACTAATGGAAAAACCCAATAACAATTTGCCCGACCCGGGAATCGAACCCAGGACCTCTAGATCGCACGGCATATACTTGTACCGCGAGACCACGAGGCAGTCACTATATAACTTATAGCTGTTGCCCGCGACTTCGTCCGCGTAGACTACAGGGTTGAGTTCAGAAAGAAAATAAGTTATAGTCTATTTTACTCCTTAAAGTCCTATTTATGCCCATAACAAAAATCATACAAATTGGTAAAATTATTTAAACGTGAAACCGTAACGCGCCGGTCGGCGCCTTGTACATAATTATTGCGCGCTTGATAATTATTTTGAAACTGCGATATCTTCTAAGGTACTCATCGAAATCAAATGATGTAAAGGGCAAATTTCTTTTAAATTAAATACTTATACTAAATAACGCATTTATTTGGATAAGGATTAATATAATCGTTATTAAAAATACCTCCACAAACAATGCTTTATTTTATAACAAATTTAGTTAGCATAAAAGAGGTTATAGTGAACCAACCCTAAAAGTTAGACATATGCTACCGCTGACTTTTTTGTAGATATTATCAAGCTCTACAGCTTTTCTTTAGGACTCAACTATATATCTCCCATGGGTAAGGCAGCGTTTGCAAAAAACGGTTACGTTCGCCAGTTTTTTCTCCGACTTACTTAGCAAATCCTGCTACAAACGTAAAGTCTTATCATTTTTCGGACTGATATATAGCCTATGACACTCACAAAGAACGTAGCTTTCTATTGGTAAAAGAATTTTCAAAATCGGTTCAGTAGATCGCGAGTTTACTTTCTACAACGTCACAAACATACAAACATACAAACATACAAACATACAAACATACAAACATACAAACATACAAACATACAAACTTACAAACATACAAACATACAAACTCACAAACCTTACCTCTTTATAATATTAGTATAGATACTTTAATTATACTCCCGTTATATCTTAAAAGGACGATGGTGAACAAGTTTGCCTCATATACAAAAAAACTGAAATTTACCGACATACTTTGATCTTTACAAACTTATTATAATATTGTGTTTTAACCGACTTCATAAATAACATTAATAAAAGCTGCATAAAATTAAAACAATTATTTTCGAATATTTTTTTAAGGTTTTTTTGTTTAATCTTTTCTTACATACAACAAAGTGTGGTCGACATGGCTTGACAATATACTTCGAAACATAAAGCCTAGTGTTTACTTCCCCCATCGAGCACAAACAAGACTCGCCCTAGAATACTTACTACATAGATGAATAGAAACGACATATGTGTGCCACTGTAGGTCAAAAGGAAAAAAACCTATATGACCTAGATGGCGATAGCTAGAGGCTTCATCCCATCCCGACCGATATCTTGTTACGCACGCACAATGGAGAGGCAATCTATTCGGAAACCATGCAAGTACGCCGCGCTAGCCAATTTTATACCGACGAGTCGTTAGTTCACCTTATAAAAAATATATGTATGTGGATTTTTAATGTTATTTTTTATATGTAGAGTGAATATTCTCACGCTTCTGTTATATGAAGTTAATTTACTGAAACTTTAAAATGCCAAATACATTAGGTACTTAGATTCACTCATTCCAATTTTAATTCAATTTTAATGTACCAACCTGTTCGGAAGCCGTTACTAGAGGAGAACGGGCAATAACAACTCTAGTATTTGCTCTCTTCCAATCAAGAGATAGTATATTTCTTTCGGGTTTAGGTGTTTATGAGAACAAAAAGTCTCTCGTAGTTTCTGTATACCCAAAACACACGACTTTCTTATTTTGGCGTCAGAAATATTTATTGAGTGTAGTATTAATTTATTTTGATTACGAAAACGTAGTGGATTTTTCTTCTTGTACCCTACTCCCTTTTCACATATTTCTTGAATCATAATAAAGCATAAATCTCTGATAGAACGCGACGAATCTTCCTGACGTGTAGAGATTTAAAACATCTGACGAAAATACGCATCTAAGTAGTGGCTTTGCAGACGATAGTAGTGCGTCGAGCGTGTCCGCACTAATTATAAATGTCGTGCCGACTGCGGCTAAATGTCGAATTCCCGCTAATAGGGTTCGGTGCGTGGGTTCAGTTGAACCTCCTTAGTGCTCGTGATCGCCTGGTACTTTTGTGGAAGGTTCAGGTGAAGTTTTGGTGATTATTTAGACAAATGGTAGTTTAATTAATCATCAGTTTTTTATCATCAGCCCATAAGTGTCTTACTGCTAGGCACAGATCTCTACAACTAAAAGTTATAAGTCCACCACGCTGTAGGCTAGACCTAGTGCGGATTTGCGGACTGTACACCTAAGAACTTTTAGGCGTGCTGGTTTCTTTACGATAATTTGTTGTGAATACACACATAACTTCGATAAGTAAGAACTGTATGCTCTGAGTAAATGATTGTTTATTTAAAACGCAAAAAGAATAGCAAATCCGGCAATGAGTTCTTAATGAAGAAGTTCTTAAAATTTTCTCCAGCCCACACCAAGCTAGCGACTAAGCGCCTTTCTAGTTATTCTTACGTGCATAATATTATACATGCTATTTACATAATATGAACAAATTGTAGTTTTGCACATTGCATAGTGCACCGACATACTGTTTTGTCGTTTCTAATTTAAAGCAGATTAAATTTTAAAAAGACACTTATTATTTTACAAAATTAGTTAAAAACTAACTTATATTTATTAAAGGCAATTTAGAAACTAGAACAAACTAAGAAAAACAAAAATTCTCTAGAACTTACAACGAAATCAATCGCTCCCCAATTCAATGTATTCAAGTATTATTTATAGTTATTAAAAACATCCGGAATCGCCGTCTCTGCGCGGCAAGCACTCTGTGATTTATGTCGCTCGTTGTATGGACCGGTCGAACTACCCCGCCCCCCGCCGTCCCGCGTCGCCCCGCGCGCCATAGATTAGTGGGAATTTTTATAGTTTCCGCCGTTTCTTAGTTAATGTCTCGTTTCCTATGTCACTTTGGTTATGAATTTCCACTGGTTTTGCTCTTTGATGTGCTAAGAAAAGGAAACGATTGAGAATTAATTGTAAGGGATTTTTTTTGTTTGGTGGAATGGTATAGAAGTTTCCGATTTGTTTTTCTTGCTGATTAATTTTTAAGATTGATTGATAAGGTTTAAATTGGAGTGTTGTTGGTTGGTAGTGTGAACGACAAACTAAATTCGAGTCGAGAGACCCATCTTTAAGTGTCTTTTTGCAGATACTGGCGTGAAAGTATAATTTCTGATTTAGTTGAAGTCCTAGAATACCACATGGTTAGTTGGTTATAGATTTTGTTACAAATATTGTAAGTGGCCTAAAATCTAGCTGGCAGGGCATAGCAATGTTATATAGCAAAGTAACAACCGCGTCCAATATTTCCCTCATAACAAAGACATCAACAATATTTCAATTACGCCCTAAAATCGAAATTTCCCGACACCTGCCCCCGGAAAGATGAAAATCCCGCCCCCTATTCCAACGAAGTCACGAATCCAATGGAAAATATCCACCCTCAGTGCAAACAGAGCGACGTGCCCGCCGGGGATTCGAATCCGTGACCCGACGGTCGCCGCGAGGCTTAACCGCCGAGTCAGTGCGACGCTCGCTCAGAGCACAGTGTAAATAAACCAGCGCTCTATTGTCATGTCTTCCAAGTGTTTTGAGATTCGGGAGATGTATCGCAGGCTTCAAACCAGAAGGGCGTATAATAAAAAGTAGTTTTTTTATGACGTCCATCATTTGTAAATTTATCGATACACCACTTCTGATTTTTTCTTAATGGTAGCTTAATAACTTTAAAGGATATTAAACGGTTGTAGAGAGATTAAAACAAAAAATATTAAGTATTTGTTCCCTCCTGCAAAGTAGGGGTTTCACTTTTACGTCCTGCTGGCTTGAAGCCCACGATATATATACAGGATGTATTTAGACCGTGATCGAAAACTGAGGCAGGTAATAGCGAGGGTAATTACAAACCCAGTGGCATTAAAGAAAATCCCGACAAAAAATAAAATTTTTGAGGTTTTCCATACAAACCACATAGTTTTAACACCGATGGTTGTATGGAAAACGTCAAAATTTTTATTTTTTGTCGGGATTTTTAATATCGCCACTGGGTTTGTAATTACCCTCGCTATTACCTGCCTCAGTTTTCGATCACGGTCTAAATACACCCTGTATATATATCTAGTTGGTCACGCCTTAAGAAGGGTGGTAGGCAGGCTTCAGGAATGAAAGTATCAAAATCTATTATTACGTCATCATCAGCCCATATACGTCTTTCTGCTGGGCACGGGTCGCGTCAGTAGCTTTGCGGGTCAAAACCTTAGTCACACTGGCCTTTGATAATTTAGGAGTGCAGGTTTCCTCATGATATTCCTTTTGCCGTTAAAGCAAGTGATAATTCATTGAGAAAACATAAAACTCGGAGGACGACTTCTCAATTCTATTGTTGTATACAAACAATAATCAGGTGTTATTACAAACATCGACACTTAAGCCAAAATGCTTGCTACGTTAATCGTGTAATGTCTAGTTTATAATTAAAAATGTCAAATTGCTTGACATAAATAAAGATTTAACGTTCAAAGATTCAGAATTAAGACAAACTGTGCATTAGGCCTTCTATACAAGTACAGCCAAAAAATTTTAAAGTACAGATTGGTATCTCTTGTTATTCCCTTCAGGCGTCTAAAGGGTCATTGTTTATTCTTATATTATTATTTTAAGACGACCTTTCGCTTGTTGAGTAAGGATTCGTGTTGGGTGTAACCCACGCAACTTCTGTCACTTGAGATTGAATTAGCTTTGAAAATATGCATATTTTATGTACAATGAATGTAATAAAAAAATTGTTGTGGAAAAATTCGTTGATAAATAAAGGAGTATTTAATGTGTTTAAAAAGGTTGAGAGTGGATACTTCCAATGCGAGAATCTTGGCAGTCGCGGGTTCAAACCCCAGCCACTCACCTCTAACTTTTCCAATTTATGTGTGTATTTACAATGAATTAATTATCATTTGCTTTGAGGGTGAACATATAAACCTGCACACCGCAGAGTTCTTAAGAATTTCTTGGGTGTGTAGTCCGCCAACCCGTATTAGACCGCCGTGGTGGACTAAGGTCTAAACCCTTTCAATGGTAGAGGAGGCCCGTGCCCAGCAGTGGGATGTAAATAAGCTGATATTGATGATTATGATGATAATTATATAAAGGACATATTAAAGTGTCATTGAAGAACTCAAAAACTTAATCAATTAGTTTTTTTAGTATGGACATAAAAGCTAATTTTCCAAAGAACATACAATACTTTTTTTTTAATTTACCCAGCTCCTACAACCATTAGTTGAAAATAAAGCCACTATTATAAGCCGCTAAACCCTACGGTATTTCGTCACCGGAACTCCTCAAGATAAGTTCAATAAATAAAGAACTACAGTGAATTGTTATCGCGTTACTCACGGTCATGATTCACGGAAAGTAAGAGCTTACGTCATCGTTTCAGGAACTGTACCACACGCTGATTTCATGACGAGGCGATGTGACTGAAGAATGGAAACGAGAGCCATTGATTTTGATGAAGCATGACTTAGCTTGCCTTAGGAAATTACGAATGATTTTCAGGGTTTAAATCTTTGTGTAACAAATTGAATTACACACACAAATGAGATAATATTGAGCCCACAATAAACTATGAACGGAATAGCAATTTGACATACAAATAAGAATATTTTATCCCCACAATAAATAGCTATAAACTAGACATGACACAATTAACGTGTAACGCTTTTGGGCTTCTGTGGAAGTGCCGACACTGTATAAATAGTACAGTAGTTAGTAAGGAAGCAGTGATGGCCTCGAGGTTTAGGCGCGCGGTCGAGAATCTCGGCGGTCGCGGGTTCGAACCCCAGGCACACACCTCTGACTTTTCGAAGTTATGTGTGTATTCACATTGAATTATCACTTGCTTTAACGGTGAAGGAAAACATCGTGATAAAACCTGCACACCTAAGAGTTCTTAGGAATTTCTTAGGTGTGTAGTCCGCCAACCCGCACTAGGTCAGCGTGGTGGACTATGGCCTAAACCCTCTTAATGGTAGAGGAGACCCGTGCTCAGCAGTGGGCGTATATGGGTTGATGAAGAAGAAGAAGTTAGAAGAATGTTTTATGAGATCTGCATCTTATACCAGTCTTTGTCTTTGATCCAATTCTCTTTACTATAACTGGTCTTCATCACTACATAGTATAAAACAAAGTCGCTTTCTCTGTCCCTATGCCCCTTTGTATGCTTAAATCTTTGAAACTACGCAACGGATTTTGATGCGGTTTTTTTAAATAGATAGAGTGATTGAAGAGGAAGGTTTATATGTATGACTAGCTTTTGCCCGCAACTCCGTCTGCGTGGACTACAGGGTTGAGTTCAGAAAGAGAATAAGTTGTAGTATTTTACTCCGCAGAGTCCCATTTACTTAAATATACGAAAATCATACAAATCGGTCAAATTGTTTAAACGTGAACCCGTAACACGCCGGTCGGCGCCTTGTGCATCATTATTGCGCGCTTGATCATTATTTTAAAACTGCAATATCTTCTAAGATACTAATTGAAATCAAATGGTGTAAAGGGCAAATTTCTTTCAAATTAAATACTTTTAATGAATAACGTATTCATTTGGATAAGGATTAACATACTCTTTATAAAAAACACCTTCATAATAAATGCTTTATTTTTGGACAAATTTGGTTAGCATAAAAGAGGTTATAGTGAAGTAATCCTAAAAGATAGATATATGCTGTCGCGGACTTTTTTTTAGAACTTTTAAAGGAGTACAATTTTGTGATACATCATTTCAGTGTAACTTTAACCGTTTCCGCAGCACACGCGGCGGAAGCTTTCAAAAGGAAAAAAATATTCCCGATTTTGAAACATTCTTTATTGCTGCTCTGCTCCTATTGGTCGTAGCGTGATGATATATAGCCTATAACCTTCCTCGATAAATGTGCTAACTAACACTGAAAGAATTTTTCAAATCGGACCAGTAGTTCCTGAGATCCTAGCGTTCAAACAAACAAACAAACAAACAAACTCTTAAGCTTTATAATATTAGTATAGATAACATCCATTAAATATCAGCATTGCACCCGTGCGAAGCCGGGGCGGGTCGCTAGTTATACATATAACACTATTAAAACATTTTAATGATCCACAAACATTTCTTTAGTATTTCGCTAGATATGTTCCATTCGTGTAATAGCATTATTCGAGCACATTCCAGACTCTTTGCTACTGCTGGCTATTTCTTAATTAAAAAAAAAAAACCTTCTAAATCTGGACTATATAAAGACAGCCCCGTGGCGCAGTTGGCTAGACACCAGTTTATACCCACGAAACAAGTCTCGTATCTTAGTGTGGGAGTCCGAACTAGGTGGCTGTTAGGTGATTTTTTTTCTTTAATAGAGAAGGCCTCTTTTCCTTCAAGCTCTATATCATCATCATCAACCTACTGCTGGGCACGGGTCTCCTCCACCATTGAGAGGGTTTAGGCCATTGTCCACCACGCTGGCCTAGTGCGTGTTGGGGGACTACACACCTAAGAAATTCTTAAGAACTTTTAGGTGTGCAGGTTTTATCACCATGTTTTCCTTCACCGTTAAAGCCTGGGGTTCGAACCCGCGACCGTCGAGATTCTCTCCCGTGCGTCTAAACCTCGAGGCCATCACTGCTAGCTCTATATACCTAGCCTAATATATATTGTACAGAATTATGTATCCTCTGGAGTACCGAGGCGCACGTACCCAAGAGGCGCGTGTAATGTTTTAATTTTTCTTACTCGAGGAAAATATTCCGTTCAAGGAGACACGATTCTATTATTTCAGCCACGGGGATGTTGTCGGAAATTTACTTCAAGTATTATATCTTTGGAAAATGACATTTTTTTACCTCTAGGTTATAAGAAATATTCCAAACGTGATCGGAAACTAAGGTGATTACAAAAATTGTGACATTGAAAAAATCCCGACCAAAAAAATACGTTTTCATGACAAATATATCTATTTAATACCTGTACTTGTTAGGAAAACTAAATTGTTGATATTTTTTGTCGGATTTTTTTTTTAACACCAATAGGTTCGTAATAATACACCCTGTATGTGGTATACGATGTGTATACCAGACTACTTAAGCGGTTAGAGCTGCAAACCAGCCATTACAAATATATTCCCAATATAGACCACAGGTCAAACCCGGCAACATCCCATTCCCCCCCCATTCCGATTGTAGAGGTACTTATTAGGTCAGCCCGGTTGTTCGGCGCATCCCGCAGGATTATCCTGGATAACGGCCGGCGCAGCATATCGTACTAGCGCGGACGGCTTTAATTGATATTAAACTTTCATGCGATAGTTTTTAGTTGCTAAATTCCACGGCTATCGTATGGATAAAAGGCGTTCTTCAGTGCGGTGAAAACGATGTTTCCTTCCTAGCGGAACTTCTACCGCTCATATAAGATTTTAACATCATCTTGGCTTGCATCTATTTTGTAATTTGTCCGTTAAAAATTTGGCCAAATTCTCATGCAACATGTCGTAATAATATTTATTAGCTTTGTTTTATCAACATAAGTGCCACTGCTGGGTACGGGCCTCCTGTGGGTTTAGAGCTTAGGACACTACGCTGGCCTAGTGCGGGTTGGCGGACTACATACCTAAGAACTTTTAAGTGTGCAAATTTAATCACGATGTTTTCCTTCACCTTTAAACTCGGGCTAGCAAAGACAAATTTGTTCTTCAACCGCGGGCGAGTAACAATAATTACACAGAACACAGTTATTGTATTAGCAGAAATATATAAAGCGAAGCTCTGCGCACACACTAACAGAATAAAAAATGTAAAACACACTTTATCAAGTAAAAACGTAGTGGAGATAGAAACTGCGGGCGAGACGAGAGTCGCGAGATGCGAGCTCCGAGCGGGCGGTAAGATGTACGGACACTTCTACATAAACTTTAGTGTAAATGTATATATTGGAAGATAACCTAACATTAAAATAATATAGCCCTAACCCTACACTAGGTTACAAGACCTGTGTCGTGGGTATCAGACACTACGAGAGACTTTTTCGGTCTCAGACCCGAAACAAATTTTTGTGGATTACACAAACATTTATTTTTGGTGTCTAGCCAACTGCGCCACGGTGCTGGTATGCTATTCATGTATTTGTTAATACACAAATCTGGGTAGGGTCACAAATAGGGTAGTAATCTAAATTCTAAGTGATGTATTTGAATAGGTAAGTACTTACTAGTACTTACTTACTAGTATCTTTTTTTGTTGGGACTTTTTTCAACGCCAATGGTTTCGTGATCGCACTAGCTACTACCGCCTTAGTTTCCGATCACTGTTTGAATGCATTCTATGTTTTGTAACGTGTCGTATATTACAATACATCGATATGTATTGTATCCTCTCTTCTTTCTATGCAATATCCTAGAGACAACCTGAGTTTTTTTTTTTTTTTTTTTTTTTATTTTTTTTTTTTTTACACCCAACAGTCACATACATAGTCCTGACCCCACACTAAGATACGAGTCTTGTGTCGTGGGTATCAGAAACTACGAGAGACTTTTCGGTCTCACAAACACCCAGACCCGAAACAAATATTTGTGGATCACACAAACATTTGTCTCGGTGCGGGAATCGAACCCGCGGCCGCTCGTTTCGCAAGCTGGTGTCTAACCAACTGCGCCACGGGGCTGTCAGAATGGATAGTAAATGAGTATATTAGTATAGATTGAAGTAATATTATGTTATAATTCGCTGTCACTCGCAACACGCGGCGTCGCCCCTCCAGTCCAAATACGCCAGCGAGTAGGGGTGGGATTGTATTTTTTTTTCATGAAATTTGCGTTTAGAATATAAAATGAAGGCGTTCAAATGATGAGCACGCTGCGGGGCTCTAGGGCTGCGGCTGTAGTCGCGAAAACCGCCGGTTTCTACCGTATTTCCTTAAGCAATGTCGGGGTTTGTGTATGTACAGTACAGGTAATATAAGGTGGCCTCGAGGCTTAGGCGTCAAACTCAGGTACACGAGGTACAGTTGTGAGTTTTCGAAATTATGTGTGGAGTAATAAATTATCAATTAGTTTAACGGTATAGGAAAATGTTGTGAGGAAACCTTCATTTAAAAATTTTTAGGTCTGTAGTCTGTTAACCTGGTCTAGGCCACCGTGGTGGACTAAGGCTTAGACCTTCTTAGTTGTAGAGGAGGCCCGTGCCCAGCTGTGTGACGTATATTGGCTGATGATGAAGCTCGCTAATGTGGCTGTGTTTTGAAAATTATGCACAGTTTGAAATTATCTAAAAGCTGTTGATTAATTTATTATTTGTTGTATTGTGATTTGTATTGTGTGCATTTCTTTATACGAAAGATATTGAAGTTACCATCACGAAAACTTAAGATTACACAATAATTTAAGCCCAAAATCGTGTCATCGGGTAAAGAGTAAAGTGGATCATTTTATTTATTAATGTTTTATTTTTGTTTCAGGTAAGCGCCAGAAATTAACCACCACGAAAGCTGATTAGAAATCTTGTAAGTTTAAGATTTAGAACCAAGATGTCTTGAATGAGATTCTCTAAAGCGCACAGGCGTAAATGTATATTACACTCAACTATTGTATTTTCTAGTAAATAATACTTCAACCTCAAGCCGGAATGAACTGCGGAAACACTTCTATTATAAGATCGGTTTACTACTAAACAGTTGTAAGTTTAGGCAAATTTAAACCGACGTTTTAACCAAAACAATCCACCTAGTTACTGCAAAACATAACTGAGTATTTGAAGTACTTCCCATACAGTACAAAATGGTTCTTTGTAAAGTACATTTTAGTAGTGATGGCCTCGAGGTTCAGGCGCGCGGTTGAGAATCTTGGCGGTCGCGGATTCAAACCTCAGGCACACATCTCTGACTTTTCGAAACCATATATTTACAATTAACTATCACTTGCTTTAATGATATAGGAAAACAACGATTAAATGTGTAAAACAAAAAGTTTTTAAGAATTTCTTAGGTATGTAGTCCGCCAGTCCGCGCTAGACCAGCGTGATGGACTAAGACCTAAACCCGCTCAATGGTAGATGATGCTCGTGTCCAGCAGTAAGACATATGATGATGAAAGTACATTAAGCAGTGATCCCTCGTAACTATATCACGATGTAGAAAAACATAACCGCGCCATAATTCGATGTGTCTCGACATCGGAACACGTGTTCGTATGTAGTAATGAAATAAGTTTCCGCCAAGTGTCTCCGCGCGTCCTTGAGTTATTGCTGCAGAAATGGATGGCGCGCGATCGTTACTACTGATTGCTTTTGTGCTGTTTCTATTGATTTTTTTATGCCGGCGTTGGTTAGAAATCATATGAATAAAACTATTTCAATAAAATTTTATCAATAAAACTTTTTCTTTCTTTCTTCTTCTTTCTTTATGAAGACTTGGTGGTCATTGCAAGTGGTAGTCGAGTTTGGATTTGTGATCACCCTGTATAGACATTATATCTATTCTATCCTGCGTGGATATTATCTGTATAGACATCATGTATTGACAGCTCCGTGGCGCAGTTGGCTAGACACCAGCTTGCGAAATGAGAGGCCGCGGGTTCCACAAATATTTGTTTCGGGTCAGGATGTTTGTGAGACCTTGGAAGTCTCTCGTAGTGTCGGATACCCACGATACAGCTTTTTTAACCTAGGTTGGGGTTTATATATAGTTTATATTTATTTATACCTAATATGAAAATAATGACAAAGATATAGTTTATTGTCGTGCGACATGACACGCTGCGGTACGTGCTCTACTCGAAGTGGAGCATATTGCCGAGCGGTTAATAAATAATCACACCAATATCATTATAATAACATTTATACGTGTTGGCTATGGTTCGACACGAAGCCAACTGGGGCATAGACAATAATATTCTATAACCTAGTGTCTAATAGAAACGCGTGAATTCTTAGGTGTGTAGTCCGCCAACCCACGCTAGGCCAGCGTGGTGGACTAAGGCCTAAACCCTCTAGATTGTAGAGGAAGCCCGTGCCCAGCAGTGGGACGTATATGGGCTGATGATGATGAATAGAAACTTGTGACATTTTACGTTTCTACGGTAACACTACCTTTTTACTGTCGTAAAGTTTTTTCATGTTGAACAGAATATTATTTTGTGTATTTCAATACGAAATTAGTTGTTGTATTTATACATTTTTTTATACACGTTTTCGCTATTTATACACCTACCTTTTATCTCTACATTACCCACGGGTTGATAGAGAATTCCAATTCCTTTGGCATTAAGTCCGCCTTCATACTTAATGAATAAGAAGCGTAAAAAAACATCTCCAAAGAAGCACGAATTCTGAAAATATCTCCAAATATAGCAACAGTCTCTTATTATGTGGGAAGTAAACACATTTGTCTAACGGTAATGATGAATTGTCAAATTGAGTAGAATGTTAATATGTTTTATATGAAGAATTTTTCAATAACAGTACTAGGTTTGTAAATATCCTCAAATATATAGCAGTTGTGTGAAGGAAACATCGTGATAAAACCTGCACACCTAAGAGTTCTTAGGAATTTCTTAGGTGTGTAGTCCGCCAACCCGCACTAGGCCAGCGTGGTGGACTAAAGCCTAAAACCTCTCAGTTGTCCAGTAGACCCGTGAAGTACTGGCTGATAATTATGATGATCGGTATTGCCTCGCCCCAAATTATATAAGACTTTCATGATGCGAAAGGTAGCCGTAGGTATAAACCTTTGCCCACCCTGACTTAAATTGTGTATGTTTAGTGTATAATAATCATTTTTCATGATTGCCATGCAGTGATGGCCTCGAGGTTTGGGCGCGCGGTCGAGAATCTCGGCGGTCGCGGGTTCGAACCCCAGGCACACATCTCTGACTTTTCGAAGTTATGTGTGTATTCACATTGAATTAGCACTTGCTTTAACGGTGAAGGTAAACATCGTGATGAAACCTGCACACCTAAAAGTTCTTAGGAATTTCTTAGGTGTGTAGTCCGCCAACCCGCACTAGGCCAGCGTGGTGGACTATGGCCTAAACCCTCTCAATGGTAGAGGAGACCCGTGCTCAGCAGCGGGCGCGTATATGGGTTGATGAAGACGAATCATTTTTCAAGTGATCAACATCTCCTGTCATATTAATATCCCTCCATTATTACTATCAATATTAACGATATCGACTAAAGGTCTAAACATTTCGGTCACGTATCGGCGCCGCCGTACATATTGATTTGTATCTAAATGAAGGTTGTATATCATTTACCAGTGTCCGATTGGACTAGGCTGAAAGTTCACGAGGACTTTAATGTATGGGATATATTAATCTTCTGCTGTGTCCATAATCGTGTTGGAAATGGCTGTAAAATACGTAGATTCATCATCATTAGTCCATATACGTCCTGCTGGTGTGCAAGGCCCGCCCTCTAGTGGTGAGAGGGTTTAGGCCTTGGTCCACCACGGTGGTCTAGTGCGGGTTGGCGGACTACACATCTAAGGCATTCCTAAGTGCTTTTTGGGTGTACGTTTACTCTATGCTTTTCCTTCACCGTTTAAATACGTGATTCATTGTGAATATACTTTTCTCCGACCGCCGGCAGACATGGTCTTAGTCCGGCGGAGCAGACAAGTGTTGGAGTGGAGACCGCGCTTAGGCAGACGTAGTGTAGGGACGTCCTGTAGCACGATGGACCGACGACTTGAGAAAGGATGAGGGCTGCTCAAGACCGGGATGGTTGGCGCTTTCTTGGGGAGGCCTACGTTCAGCAGTGGATGGCGATAGGCTGATTGATTGATTGAAACTTTTCTCCATCCGTGGCTGTACGAAAGAGATCGCCTTGGTTGATAAGACCTTATTTTTTTGTACTGTACTCCATATGTGTTATCTTATAAGCGCCATTAAGTTTTAATTAAATAAATAGTAATAAAAGTAATAATACCACCCAACAATGGGTATCAGAGAAAGCAAGAATTGAGTTCTCAAACACAATAATTTATCCTACATAAACAAGTTGATACTAAATTAACAAAACCATTTCACCACTTCAAACGAAAATACATCGTTTATACAATATAATTGTGTATTAAAAATACATCCCTCAAATCGCGCCGGGTCGGCAGAAGCCTTAAAAGCTAAACTCGCTTAATAAACACTTGCGCGGTGGTTTTAAATCGGTTTAACCTTCGCCACAAGTCGTGACGACCGCGAGGATTAGGGAGGCGGTCGGGACTTAATCACGCCGGTCGCGGGTTCAAGTCCATGTACAACTTTTCGCGTAAAAATTGTATAGCGTACTTCAACGATGAAGAATATTGTCGTCAGTTCAACACCATTCTTAAGAGTTACTAACATACACATTGAGCCTACAATGTAATGGAAGCCCTGTGTCGTGGGTATCAGAAAAGTTCGAACATATAGTATATATTAAGTGGACTAAGGCTTTACCAGTTTCAACAGTATCCAACAGTAGGACATATGAATATGGGCTGATATATAATATAACCTTTGCCAAGATAATGTGTCGAGACGAACTCTCGATAGGTAGTCTTTAGTCGAATCCAGTTGATATACGAGAGGGAGTTTTGTATGGAAAAGCTGCGTTTTACGTTTGTATCAATAGCGACTTAGGGAACTTCAAGAAGCCTATATTTTCTACAAACGCCGGCAATGGACCGATGATTTCTCTGGTATTGTGAGTGTTTACATGCAGTGTTGACCTATTTCCCGTAAAAAAAAGTAGCTGATTGGAAAATAATTCGCCACGGCGCACCTGAGAGGTCCATGCAATTAATTTATTAGATTTATTTAGTTTGTCAATTAGTATTAATTGTGAGGCCCGTGTCTGATGAGTTAAAAAAAGGTTATACCTGGAGAAAATTGACATCATAATTGTAAACCACAGATCTTTAACCTCAACGTGTCTCTACGCAACAAAAACCCGCATATACCCAAAAACTTTGCGCTACCCTCCACCGTTTAGTATTACAAATGCAAATAACAGTTTGATAGGCCGAGTGCTGATACTCTAAGTGTTTGTGGCTTATTCTCATCCCACGGGATACTGACTTGGGCAAGTTCGTACCCGGCTTACACCCAAGGGACCTTGGGACTTCCACTCAGGTGGGGTTTTGTATATGCTAATTTATTAATAGCTATGTTGAAGTATATGTGGAAGGTAGGAAGAGAATTTTTGAAGCTTCTAGGTTCAGTTCGATAAAGAAATTGTGAGTGTAAGTCGTACTCGGAATGAAGGGTTTCGAAACTTCATTGTAGAAATGGCAAATGGATGTTATATGAGAGCCATATTTAAATGTTGGGTCCGGTTTTTGGTATTTGTAGTAATAGAAGACGACAACAGAAATACATCACTTATCAAAATTTCGACCGTCTATCTATCACGGTTCATGAGATACAGCCTGGTGACAGAGGGACGGGAAAGTTTTAGTAATAGAGTCCCGTTTTAGCCTCTGCGTACGGAACCCTAAAAAGAAAAAACTGTTTCATCCCATGATGGAACTCGGAATAAATTAACTTATCTCACAAATCGTGAAATGTTACTGTTTTTTGCCCAACGCGTTAAAACTCACTCTTCTTCTTCTTCATCAACCCATATACGCCCACTACTGAGCACGGGTCTCCTCTACCATAGTCCGCCACGCTGGCCTAGTGCGGGTTGGCGGACTACACACCTAAGAAATTCCTAAGAACTTTTTAGGTGTGCAGGTTTCATCACGATGTTTTCCTTCACCGTTAAAGCAAGTGATAATTCAATATGAATACACACATAACTTCGAAAAGTCAGAGGTGTGTGCCTGGGGTTCGAACCCGCGACCGCCGAGATTCTCGACCGCGTTCCTAAACCTCGAGGCCCTCCCGGTTTTTTTAAAAACTCACTGTAATTATTAAAAAGATAAGATCGTTTCCCGAATCGGACGCATGATGTTGGATTTTTTCCATATGGAAAATCTCAGTTATAGAGTCTAAAATAGTCCCGATATGGGAATAGACAAGCACCTTTACCTACCTTTCAGAAAATACAGGCGTGAAGATATGAATGTATCCTTAGATAGGAATGAATCATTATTTGTAAAAGTCCCGTTGGGTATTAGCTCTCTCACGGATCCACAGTTTCTAATCGTTTCGATGCGAACTGTTAATGAATGCTATCCGCTGTGGTATGGGAGGTACAGTATGCCAATCTTGTCGGTTTTCAACGGTAATTATTTCATTTATTCATCACTGTTGGGTACGGGTCTCTTCTACCATATAGAGGGCTTAGGCAATTGTCCACCACGCTGGCCTAGTGCGGGATGGTGGACTACATACCTAAGAAATTCTTAGGTTTCCTCACGATTACTAATTAGTGTTTTGTTTGTGTTATACGTTAATTGATAAATTAATTTAGTTCTTTATTTATTGAACTTTTGATAAAGAGTTCTGTTGACACAATACCGTTGAGTTCTGAGGCTTAGAATAATAACACTGGTCTGCAAAAAAAATTTTTTTTTTGCTCCTTCTTGTTTCCATGCATGAATTCATCATATTTTGTGCTCTAAACATGGAATCTGACATACAATTAAGTACCACACGTAGATTTCCAATATAATATTTATTTAGTTAACAAACAATATTATGAAAATATCAAACGTCTATCTTATATTTATTGGCTCTGCTCATAAAAAATATATAAACTACATATAAAATACTCAAAACCAATATAGAGAATATGATCTTTATGCAAAACTTACCGAAATATTTAATACAAAATGTGAATATTGGCCAAACCCCCTGGCATTAAAGAAAATCCCGACAAAAAATAAAATTTTTGAGGTTTTCGATACAAACCACATACTTTTAACACCGATGGTTGTGTGGAAAACGTCAAAATTTTTATTTTTTGTCGGCATTTTTAATATCGCCACTGGGTTTGTGATCACCCTCGCTATTACCTGCCTCAGTGTTCGATCACGGTCTGAATACACCCTGTATACACGTATGTATAAAGGCGGACTTAATGCCGTAGTCATTTTTGCCAGTCTACTTTTGGACGACGCAGTGATCAAATCTGGTAGGTGTACACTACAGACGTTTTTCACAAATGAGTGCATAATATTTATACGAAGAAATACAAAAATAAACATTCTCTCATTTATATGCCAAATTGCTTTAGCGATAATTATTGGGAATTTGTGAGGCAAGAGTGAAGTGCCGCCATTGATTGACCATTTTTCAAAGAATATTTTATCGTGATTTCGCTACTGTTCTCCGCTCTCTCGCCAATGATTCACCGCAGCATACATTGTGATTAACGCCGTCGGGATTAATGTGGATGTGCTAATGTGCCGCTTCCTACACATGTACTTGTTTCCGTTAAGTATTTATTGTACGTGTGTGTGTCAGACCAGTGGCCGTACGAATAGAAGCCCAACTTAGCCTTAAGCTTTATAAAATTCTGAATAATAGTACAAATACTGAATAAAAGAGAACCGTCTGAACGTGCGAATTTGTGGTAAAAGTTCTTAAAAGAAATGGTCAAGGCTGAAATTATTTGATTTCGTAACCAATGGCGGAACGTCTACTGCAACTCAAAATAAATGTTCACTTCCAATTGTTGGGCACATGTCTCCTCTACAACTGAGAAGGTTTAGGTTTTAGAATATCAAGGTAGTCTAGTGTGGGCTAGCGGACTACACACCTAAGAAATTTCTTAGAACTTTTTGGTGTGCAGCTTTCATCACGATGTTATCCTTTACGGTTAAAGTAAGTAATAATTCATTGCGATTTGAACTCGGGACCGTCGAGATTCTCGACAACGCCCTTTACTCATTACTATAAGAGAGTTGAAACAAAAATACTTTAGTTGAAAAGAAAATTGTCATGTAATCAACAAAACGTTTGTAGACCTAGATTTCACTTCTAAGCTTACATTGCAAGGAAAAGTAGTAAATGTAAACCTAACTTATCTCAACTGTAGATACATTAGAACAATGCGGGTTAGTGATAACTACGAAGGAAAAAGATGGTTAGGTTACCTTCATGTTGCAGAAATTTAGCAAAGAATTTTCAATGTTCAAACAATGATAAACTTCTCGCAAAACGTAAGGAGGCCTATGCCCAGTAATGGTACCTGTATACTGTTTGTTTTATGAACGCTCTAATCCCAGGAACTACTAGTTCGATTAGGAATATTCTTCAAGTGTTAGATAGCCGCTTTATCGAGGAAGGTTGTTTATCATCACGCTGCGCCCTATAGGGGCATCAATGGAAAATATGGCGATGAGGAATGAATATTCCTTTGAAATCTTAATACTGATGATTTATATACCCTGTTCCCAATTTTTATTTGATATAGACGCCGTATGTTTCACCCCTTTCTATTTCATATCTACAGTCACATCCATTCATCTTTTCTTTGGCCTTCCTCTGCTCACCCATCCATCTACTTTCATATTCATCACCTTTTTCCCCACATATGATTCATGCCTTCTCATAATGTACCACCATACCACGACAGATGGTTTCCTTTCATCTTTTCTATCACAGGAGCTACTTTCAGACTTCCCCTAACGTATTCATTCTTCACTCTGTCACTCCGTGTTATACCACACATCCATCGCAACATTCGCATTTCTGCTTCATGCAGTCGTCATTTCTCATCTCATTCCTTTGAAGTCTTTATAACATACGTAATTACGGACAACTAGTATTACATACAGGCGATAGTAGAAAAGATATTACTACGCAGACACACTAATAGAAAACGCTAAAAAACAAATCACAAATTGATTTCCATTCATGTCTTAAGAGCGTATATACAAATTTAGCGTCACTTGGGCAAAAACAGTACTTTTCGAACCCCTTAAAGTTGATGAAAGACCCATTGTAGAAATATGTAAATTACCAATTATTGTAGGCAATTTTGTCATCTAAAAAGTTAGTTAAGAACATTTTAAGATTTTTTCGTAAATTTTGATAAATAAAAAGATAACTGAGCTAAGGTCGTCAAAATTCACTTTTAGAGTCATTTTCGAGGCTCAAAATTTTGTTAAATTCATAATATATGTAATGAAAATAAAATGTTATTAAATAGACAATATCCCCGAGCAAAAAGTTAGTTACGAACATTTTAAGATTTAGCTCCAGTTTTCGAGTAATAAAATATCTAAAGCGTTCGAAATAATTGAGAAATTACTGTCTCTAAATATTTTTTTTAAACCTTATATGGTACTTTATTTAACAGAGCAATATTTTTTTATGAAAGAAGAACATATACTTGAAAACGTACAATTTTTATTTTGAAGAAATCAAACTTATTGCTTTTTTAATAAATTTTATAAAATGGGCTATAAAACGCTGCGCGCAGACCTGAGCAAATCAGTCCGCCGCATGGCCTTTCAGAGAGAGGACGTGTCGCTCTGGGCTCCGTCCTTGTATCGATGTTTTTAAGGTTATTACTCAAAGTTATAACTTACACTAACGTGCTCAAGGTTGAGTGCATTCTTAGTGGGAAATTTTGATAACATCAGCTGTAATTTCAAATTGACGTAAAATAAAAATGTAAACACGCATTTTACAAGGAGAGGGCACGGTGTGATAAAGTCACTTTGGTACTAGACTGCGTATTTCGACGATGTCACCTACGGCGAGGTGGCCTAGTTAGCAGTATATCCGCCTCCCACGCGGACACTCAAGGTTCGAGTTCCGCATATTATGTTTCTTTTTTTTTACTTTTTTTTTCTTTTTAAATTAACCATTTTAATAATTAAATGATTTCTTCATCCATTAACATTGCTTCATAGGAAATAGAACTAGAACATTGTGACATTAAATAATTATTAAATTATTTTTTGCAGCAAAGTTTTAAAATGCTCAACTGCCACTGTTAATTTCATTTTTGAACTTTCACTATACATAGAATCATCAGGAACTTGTTCTTCAGCTGTTTGTGCACTAGTAACATCTTGATTCACAGACATTTTTATTAAAAACTCTTTAAACAATTTATTTGGAGTTTGATATAATTTCGAAACAGTAAGTCACAGAAAGCTACAAACTCTGTGAAGCCTTCAAATAGACTGCCAAGTTGGCCCAGAGGTTATACTCTAATGAGAAGAGTAACGACAATAAATTCAACTTTGGGGAACATACACTACCTACGTGTAATATAAAAAAAATGCTTTCTAATATTGGAGGTGAGGCTTGAGCGAAACCGGTTTGGTAAATACCCAAATAATATTTTATGTTATTCATATATAATATATAATTGAAAAATTTGTTAAATAATTAATGATAGATATAAATGTGGTTATTATTTATGAATACCATAATTATTAGCTGCTTTATAATTTAGAAAGTATAATAGTTAATGTAAATTAAAATTAATTTTATACTTAACAATTTTTTTTCTGATTGAATTTATTTAATTATAAAAACAGTTAATTTAAAAAGAAATAAATAAGTAATAAAAAACAAAAAGTCAAAAGCAGGATTTGAACCCTGAGCGTCCGCGTGGGAGATGGAGACAGTGCTAACTAGGCCATTTCGAAGTTACTGCTATTGTCGAAAATAAATAAGTAAACTTACATGTAAAGATTCAAAGAACAAAATAAAATATTTCGCGGACGCCATGTTGCGTCATTGGTCATTTGCTTATCTCTATAGGTAGTAATATTATAGTAGGAGAGCTAGCATACATTTTTGGGTTGGTATTTGAGGCAAGCTCAAAACTTGTTATAGCTCTCCTATTATATCCCAACACGGAACTGCAGACTGCCTCGTGGTCTCGCGGTATGAGTATGCGCCGGGCAGTATTATTGCAATTAGCAAATTTTCAGTAGCATTACGGAGTCTGGAAATGTGCCCGAAAAACGGCAATAGGCTCGGCCCCTATTACATGGGACTGGTACATACTTGGCGAAATGTGGTTGCAGAAATGCAGTTCTGCCTACCCCTATGGAGGATAGATACAGACGTGAGGTTATGTATGTGTATGTGGAGCTGCAGACCTGGCTATGAGTAGCGGGGCTAAATCAACCCCAAAATAAAAAAAATAAGCCCGACGTATTATTTTTATTCTTTTAACATTTAACTACAACATACATACATATATTGCAACATATATTGAATTAAATTTATTTTTAGATTTTTTTTTTAATTTAGTGATTAATTTAGCCCCGCTACTTACCAGCCAGGTCTGCAGTTCCGTGTTGAGATATAATATATATGACAAGTTTTCAACTTGCTTCCAATACATACCCAAAAATTCATGCCAGCTCTTGAACTATTAGCTCAATGCGACGAACTAATAAAATTGAACAAGCGAACGCCACCGCGGCCGGCGATGCGCGGCGGCACCTTTGAAACCGCGGCACCTTTGACGCCGCGCCTTGTTTGACAATTCGCCGACGCAACGAACGAAATAGATAAAAGGAAAAAATCAAAGGACTATAGCCTGAGTCCTGTCGATGGTAGAGGAAGCCCGTGCCCAGCCGTGGGACGTATAAGGGTTGATGAGAGAATCAAAATAAATAACAGTACTTTCCATACCGTAATTAAATGTACTTTTATGGGTAATTTCTCACTTCATTGTATAATTTAAATTTTATATAACACTAGCTGTTGCCTGCGACTTCGTCCGCGTAGACTACAGGATTGAGTTCAGAAAGAAAATCTATTTTACTCCTCAGAGTCCTATTTATGCCCATACAAAAAATCATACGAATCGGTCAAAATTACGTGAAACCGTAACGTGCCGGCCGGCGCCTTGTACATAAAGAATTGCGCGCTTGATGATTATTTTGAAACTGCGATATCTTCTTAGATACTTATTGTAATTAAATTATGTAAAGGGCAAATTTCTTTAAAATTAAATACTTATACTAAATAACGCATTTATTTGGATAAGGATTAATAGAATCTTTATAAAAACACCTTCACAAACAATGCTTTATGTTATAACAAATTTGGTTAGCATAAAAGAGGTTATAGTATATACAAATCCTAAAAGTTAGACATATGCTACCGCTGACTTTTTTGTAGGCATTATCAAGCTCTACAACTTTTCTCTAGGACTTAACTATATATCTCCTATGGGTAAGGCTACGTTTGCAGAAAACCCATTCGTTCGACCGATTTTTCTCCGACTCACTTCGCAAATCCGGCCACAGCGAATAACTAATATCTTTTTTTCGGACTAATATATAGCCTATGAGACTCACAAAGAACGTAGCTTTCGATTGGTAAAAGAATTTTCAAAATCGGTTCAGTATATCCAGAGTTTACTTTCTACAACGTCACAAATTCACAAACTCAATAACGTTACCTCATTATAATATTAGTATAGATAATGTATGTAAAAGATTAGAACAATCACAATTTTATATGTGATATTTTCATTTTATTATCCATTTGTGAAATTCGATTTTACCGCTAAGGATCTCGGTCACTGACCACTGTTGTGTTATACACGGCGAGCGCCCGCCCCTCGCACGTCGATGTGTGCCGGCATTTACGTTGGTGTGAGTTGAAATTCGGCGAGCGGCGATTTGTTTATACGCTCTTAACAGATAAAAGTTAAATTTATCGCGCGCTCTCTTATTTCCAACACTAGGTGGGTGACTGAGACACGATTTGCGTTATCGATCTTCAAAACCAACGTGAAACAACCTCATATCACTTATATCACTCCGCACACGCAAGCTGTTATCACCCATACCACTTACATGTTACCGTTCAATTTCCCGTCAACGCTAACCGGTCGTTACTCCGTTTCGAATTGGATCAATGGGAAAGTTCAAGTAAAAGCGTGTTTGCGGGAAAATGGCTTTTGAAGTTTGCGTGTTGGGGTTTGTTTCAGAGTGGCGCTAAGGCGGCGGTAACGTCGTTTCGGTTTTGTAATGCGCCGGATTCCCCTCCAGTTGGCATTGTAAACAAAACGCCTATTATAATGGGACGGGACTTTTGTAGTGACGCGCTGTGCGACATGTATCGATGTCTCGATACAAACAATTGTTGAAGATTTATAAAATCCTGATAATTTATATTTAAAGTATACCAAATACGTAAATTCACGGCTGTTAATAATTGGAGTAGACAAAAACAATATAAACTAAAATGCTACTGTACAAACATTTGTTTCGCTTCCTCAACTGATATTATCATATTCATGCATGCACGTCGGTTTCGAGGATTGTTTTTTTATTAAATCACCTATGATTTTTAATGTTAGGATGTAATAATATTAACTATATTTTTGAAATAATAATCATTTTTTTATGAAATTATTATAAGTTATTACTTGGTTATTACTAATAAAGATCAAGTAAAGTACCGGTACATAATAAATAAAATTAAAATATGACTACATTAGATGAGGAATCTGTCAAATGTCAGCTGTCTGTAGTATTGCCAATCTAATGAAACTATTGAACTATATATTTAGATGTTTTATACATAACCTCACGCCTATATTCCCCGAAGGGGTAGGCAGAGATGCATTTCTGCTGTTTGAGATGTTTTATACTAGCAGTTTATATTTTAGATATCTGATTTATGGATATTTTACTGGTAATAAACAGGCAATTGCGCTATAAACTTTGAGCTACACCACCTACTACCTACATAAAATTAAATTCTCTATGAGATCTTGGTTTCCCATTTATCTTTTATGATTTTTACGCGTTTTAAGATTTTGGTCATAAAGCTTGTGATTGGAGACAAACAAATATTATATAGTATTAAAAGACTTGTGATGTTCCTCCTTTTTTTATTTAAGACGTATGCTAAAATTGAAAGATTTCGTGATTTCTATTTCATTTTTGACAGCATTTTCTATTTATATATATTGTGTTTTAAAAACCTATTGCTGTTTACCAGACATACTTTTATTTCTACTGTATAGTTCTTGCAGAAATTGTACTGAATAATGATAATGTCATATTATTGTTACTAAGTCAAGTATATAAAACTACCAATATGTTTGAATAGACAAGAAAGTACATCCAACAGTCACGTACAAGTCTTGTGTCGTAGGTATATGAGACTACGAGAGACTTTTCGGTCTCACAAATACCCAGACGCGAAACAAATATTTGTGGATCACACAAACATTTGTCTCGGTGCGGGGGTCGAACCCACGGCTGCTCGTTTCGCAAGCTGGTGTCTAGCCAACTGCGCCACGGGGCTGTCAAATATATTTTCATATCGCACAGCAAATACACTTTGTTCAATATTATTTCAATACGAGCATATTAAAGAGAAATACGAAGTTTGCCAACAATATCAACGCGGGATGTGCTAAGAATACACTTTATTTTCACAAATTATTCGAGCGTATCACGTTTGTGAACTTGTAATGTCTCAATCTTTTGTTGGAATTTCTTAGATATTGGATTCTTTGATCAGGGACGGTACTAAGTACAAAAAAGGTTAGTAAATTGCGTGATGTCTAGTTTATAATTGTTTGTTTTGGGTTTAGGATATTAACATTTGTATGTCAAATTGCTTTTGTTAAATAAAGGCTTACAGCAACACTAGAGTTTCTTGCCCGTTCTTCTCTAGCGATGACTGCCTTTTTTTTTTTTTTTTTTTTTAAACGCCTTAGCAGGCAGACGAGCAGACGGCACACCTGATGGAAAGCGGTCACCGCCGCTCATGGACTTGGCAATGCCAGGGGCACAGCCACGCCGCTGCCTACCGTGAGGAGAATACTCTTTTTAAGCCTCGTTTGAAGAAGGCCATGTCATAGCGCTCGGGGAACACCGAGGCAGGGAGTTCATTCCAGAGCTTGCACGTACGTGGTAAAAATGACCTCTGGAAACGCACCGTACGCGTACGCCTTCTGCCTTCTGAACAGGGTGGTAAAATTTGAAATGACTGAATCTAAGTGATGTGTTTGACATTTTATAGATTCAATAAATATTATTTCATTTCATTTCATTTACAGAGTACATTAAAATCCCTTGGACACACCTCTGGCTTTGTGAAGCTATGTGTGTATTCACTTAACTTACTTTAAGTGCATACATATAAGTTCTTAGGAGTTTCTTAGATGTGTAGTCCGTCAATCGACACTAGGCCAGCTTGGTTGACTAAGGGATAAACCTTCTCAATGATAGATTTAAATGCATATGTCGATAAGGAAAACATTTTTTTTTGCAGTTTTTTTTTGTTTTACGTCAATGTGTTTGTGATCATCATTACTTTTACCGTAGTTTTCAATGACGGTCTTTTTACACTCTAAAAAAAAATCATATATCGATAATCGATTTTCCCCACAATCGATTACACGCATCGTTAAACCACCAGTATCGATACAGCGACATCACTAGACACAGTAATCCGACCCGTTAGGTTAGGCCCAATGATGTATGATTGCATTCATTTGATCGGCGGGCGACGCGCCCTGTAATTGTACTTGTGACACACAAACAGACTTTTGTTAATATTTTATCGATGTTATTAGAATATTCATAAGTCGTATTATACATATATTTGATGGGAATACTTAAAACTTATTGCCTCGTAGTCTCGCCTATATAGAGAGGTCCAGGTTCGATTCCCGGGTCGGGCAGTGTTTTTTGGGTTTTGCAATAGGAAACTGTCAGCAGCAACATGGAATGTACCCAAAAAACGGCAATAGACTCGACCCCTATTACGTGGGACTCATACGACGAAAAATGGGTGTAGAAATGTATTGAAAATTTATCAGACCTGTATGTCAGTGGCGGATCTTCTACAGAAGTTTAAAAGTCCGGTATAAACTTTAGTCCACCACGCTGGCCTAGTGTGGGTTGGCGGACTACACTCCTCTAAAATTACTAGCAACTTTTAGGTGTGCAAGTTTCAATATGAGGTTTTCCTTCAACGTTAAAATGAATAAATAATATAGTTAATACATAACTTCGAAAAGTGAGAGTGTGTGTGCCTCTATGAAAGTTATGAGTTGGAAAATTTCCATAATAATTTAATTGTTAATAAATATCGCTGAATGGATCACAATAAAATTTGACTTATATGCAGAACAATCGTATGTGTCCATGCGAGGATCGAACCCACAGCCTCTTGTTTTCTAATTTTATTAACCGGGAGATCGCGCCGTCTGTATGTATTTCACAAACAAAAGGATCGTTAACCGAGACGCAGTTTCGTTAAAAATTTACCCCTTTCATGTGCCGACGGCGCGGAGATCGCAACACGAACGCATTGAGAAGACTAACTAAATTGATTTAACCACATGGTTTGTTTAGCCTCATATGCGAAAATCGGCCCATATACGTCCCACTGCTGGGCACGGGTCTCCTCTACCATTGAGAGGGTTTAGGCCACAGTCCACCACGCTGGCCTAGTGCGGGTTGGCGGACTACACGCCTAAGAAATTCCTAAGAACTTTTAGGTGTGCAGGTTTTATCACGATGTTTTCCTTCACCGTTAAAGCAAGTGATAATTCAATATGAATACGCACATAACTTCGAAAAGTCAGAGGTGTGTGCCTGGGGCTCGAACCCGCGACCGCCGAGATTCTCGACCGCGTGCCCAAACCTCAAGGCCATCACTGCTTCATAATGATATATACAGTGATACACCTAACAGTCACACACATAGTTCTGACCCTACATTCAGATACGAGTCTGGTGCCGTGGGTATCAGAAACTGCGAGAGAACACACAAAATTTGTAAATCACACAAATATTTGTCTCGTAAATCGGGCCCGCAGCCTATTGGCTCGAATTAAATTAGAGTCAATGACTTAAAGTACCTAAAACCTAACGCTACATACAAAGAAACATACCACACGACACATACCACCTAATCAAAACTCGTTTCCCGTAGGAGAAACTTCATCATGCCAACGCGCTTCTGGGATGGATGCTAGTTCGTTGACAAAATAAAAAGCGCGACCGTCGACGGCGGGGTCGCGACAATTCCAAACTCGATTTAACTCTCACCTGGACAATGGAGTAGCGAAAAATTGCTGTATTGTTCACCTTTATTAATGTGTTATCCTTTAACGATGAAAATATCGTGAAAAAGTGTAACCTAAAAGTTCTTAGGTATTTCTTAGGTGTGCAGTACGCCTAACTAGGCCAGCGTGGTGGACTAAGGCCCAAACTCTCAATAGTAGAGCAGAACTATATTAAATTGCTTTAACGGTGAAGGAAAACATCGTGATGAAACATGCACACCTTAAAAGCTTAGAAATTTCGTAGTTCGCCAACCCGAACTAGGCCGAGTGGTGGACTAAAGACTAAACTCTCTCAATAGTAGAGGAGGTCCGTGCAATAGAACGGAAATAGGCTGATAATGATTATATATTAGCATTTTTTGACAACCCCGTGGCGCAGTTTTTTAGACACAAGCTTGACCAAAATATTCAGGATGTATTCAGACCGTGATCGGAAACTAAGGCAGGTAATAACTTCGGTGATCAAAAACTCATTGGCGTTAACAAAATCCCGACAAAAAATAACAATAAATTAAGATTCCCATACACCTTCGGCATTAAAATATATACATATGTACTAGCGACCCGCCCCGGCTTCGCACGGGTGCAATGCTGTTATTTAATGGATGTTATCATACATATAAACCTTCCTCTTCAATCACTCTATCTATTAAAAAAAACGCATCAAAATCCGTTGCGTAGTTTCAAAGATTTAAGCATACAAAGGGACATAGGGACAGAGAAAGCGACTTTGTTTTATACTATGTAGTGATGTAGGTAGTTTGTATGAATAGCGCCAAACTGTATATTTTGTGTCGGGATTTTCCTTAACGCTATGGGGTTTGTAATAACCTCAGCTATTACCTGTCTTAGCTTCCGATCTCGGTCTGAATACAACTGTACATGAGAAATCAACGTAGAAGAAATCGCTGTCTGACGCGAGCATAATGTATAAGTGTAAGTATCTGACGTACCGTCCCTTAGCTAACAACATCGCTCAAGTCGAAAATTGGTGGTTTCTACATTTTAATCTCATTGGGTAGAGCTACTCATTGCGCGTGGAACCGTAGGTCACTAGATATAGGTTTCAGCCTAGCAGAAGCCGTAATTCGAGAAGTAGTGGCAGCGCGCACGTCGGTTGGTCACTCGACACCTCACAGTTTTTTTCGTCTCCTGTAAAGTTGGCAAAATTGCCTTACGCGATGTTGTAGGCTAAGGGACATATGGGTCTTACACGGCGTTGCTAGGATTACGTTTGAAAAGCGATAAACGCGGGTGTTCAGAGGGTGTTGCTCGGCAAAAATCACCCACGAAACGACAGATGGGTGTTTTTCACAAGACATCGTACTTAATAATGTTTTCAGTGAATTCTGCTAAAACCTCTCAAGTGGGAGTGTACTTCATGATTGTGAGGAGGAAATAAATAAGCTCATTAAAATATATTTGTTCATTATGATAGCTTCGAAAATTGGTATCATTTTGTTATAAGAATGTTTAGCAGTCCATGTGGGATTTTTAAAACATAGCGGATAGCTTTTATATTTTTTGTAAAATTAATGTCCAGCAAAATTAAATTTACTTCCCGGTGGAAGTCATTGGGGGAGGCCTATGTCCAGCAGTGGACCAAAATTGGCTGATGATGATGAGTGGACGTAAAAGGCTGGTGATGGATAAAATTTATGCAGCTATACTTATATTTTATGGGATATATACCGGTTCTTTTATTGGAAATATATTAATGTTTTTTATACAATTGCAACTGGGAAAAGGCAGTTTCGTAAATTAACTATGGCTGTTTTAGTATATTGCACGAATTATGCAAAGCGTGGCTGCATAACCCACTTCATATAGCTATATATTTCAGTGTGTTATGTATATGATTGTATGTTTACTAAAACAACAATGAATAAACAATGAAATTGCGCGTAATTATAAGCAATTACATGCATATCGTGTCTACACGATACTACTCGCATGCGATATTTTAATTGAGTGGATTATGTTATGAAACATACATAACTTCACGCCTGTATCCCCGATGGGAAAGGTAAAAATACATATGTCGACCTAAGCGCAGAATATAGTTATATGTGCAAAATCTCAACTTCCCTTTCTCAGCGATTTTAAACTTCATTGGGCACAAAATTATCTGTAACTTTTTTGTTCTTCAAACATAAACAAAAGTTATGATTATACTTCACTAGTGCAATATATAAGCAAGTTTAACTCTATAAAGACATAAAAAGTACTTTGGTGTTGCAGTCATAAGTAACCTTATTCTATGCATAGGTCGATCTGTATCCACATTTCGCTAGACATGTATCAGTTTCACGTAATAGGATGTGACTTTATTTCCGTATTCCAGGCATATTCTCGACTCCGTGCTGCTGCTGAGAATTTCCTAATGGAAACCCCAAAAAAACTTTACATTTAGAGTTGTGCTTGCTAATTCAATTAACGATGTGTTTTGTTTCGTTTCAGGTAAGCCCGAAAACAATTAAATTGTATTCATCGCGAGAACAACTTAGTAAGCAATTAGTTACAACTTAGTATTTGGAAAAAAAAAAGGTTTTTATCTCAAAGGAAAAGTAGGTTATCTAGCTGTCTTGTCAACTACAGGGATGAATACAAAAATGTGTCGGCGCGGATAGCTGAGACCGTGGCCGAAAACTTTCACTAGCACATAAACTGTGAGCTATATGTAGCCTCACGGTTGATGCGTCTAAATTCATTCGTTTAGCATCACAGAACAGTTGAATAAGACTAGAAAGGGAATGTTCACATGCCGAGCGTGCCGAACCTACGATTACACTATCATATGTTTGACACACACGCTTCTTAGTAATTCGGGTTGCTTAATGTCAAGACTTTTATAAATGTGTAACAACTAATAGCAGCTCTTCTTTTTTGTTTGAAATCTTTATCATTGGTCGTGTGATCGTAGAAGAATAAACAGGTGACAGACAAGCGGCGACACTCGTTCATATACTAAGTACTGGCTTTTTCCCTTCTAATCTTATTCAGCTGTTCTGTCTTTAAGGATACAAGCACACTTACAAACGTTCAAGAATAATTTCTTTCAGGAATAGGCAGTGTAATGCTTTTAACCTTAATGTGTAAAATAAGCAGGTCTATTTCCTTTTTTCGGTCACTTATCCAAACTCTGTGCTACTATAATTATTTTAAATATTTCCTGATCCATACTCGAACCCAAACTCACTCCATAACACACCTCACTCACGCCTCCGAACCAAAGAGCCAAGCACCACGTTCACACAAAGAGACTTCATACCTTAGTCTCAAACGAAATTATCTTCCAGATGATTTAGACGTGGGTGGAAATAGGGGGATGGCGGGGGTGTTTAGGGGGTGAGGGATGAAACTCAGGGGGGGTAGGTCGACGTGAATTATGAATTTGTGAATAATTCACACGGGGCATCAAAATACTAATGCTGGAGCGATGGAGTAAAGTTAATTGTACACCGGGGATTTGTTATTGAAAATATATCTTGTTCTACTCTGTTCTGTGGAGGGTGTGGATATGGTATTTTGGACATCGGAGGGTTAGTGGTAGTATAGTTTTCCAAGTGATATCGTCAATGAAAGAAATAAAAAAAATAAAGCTGACAATAATCAGCATTATCATCAGCACATTATGTCCTATCGTAGGGCATGGGCCTTCTCTATAATTGAGAGAGTTTAGCCCTTAGTTCATCACGTTGACCTAGTGCAAGTTGGCAGGCGACACACTATAACTTTTAATTGCAAGTTTTATCACGATGTGTTCCTTCCCCATTCAATAAAGGTGGTCCTTAGTTGTGAATACACACATAACACCGAAATTTTCGAAGACACACCTAGAGTTCTAACCAGTGACCGGCAAGCTTCTTCTTCTTCTTTCTTCCGCCGACTGCGCGCCTAAACCTGGAGTCCATTACTATATCATGTCATTTAAAGTGACGAAATTGCGAGAAAATCTATTACGCTCTCAATGTGCCCCAAACCTAACTGGCAAATTGGTAATAATCTCTCTCACAATATTGTAGTGACTATGTTTGTTTATTTATTCGTTGTAATTTATTCAGTCGGAACACCCACACCCCAGCAACCTCAGGGGTGACCACCCACAAATTTTCACCCACTAATCGGCGTCTTCGTCATCTTACCTGAGACTTAGATTCTACAGACAGTTTTGACTATTCATTTGAGTATAGCAGGTTTTGTGACGCAAATGGTTTGGAGCTTACGATATGTAAGATAGCCAGTTCTATATTGACAATGAGACAAATGCAGAGTGTATTCAGACCGTGATCGGAAACTGAGGCAGGTTTCAGTACGGTGATCACAAACCCATTGGCTTTTTCTTCGCTCTCACAAACATCAAGACTTGAAACAAAATATTTGATAATCACATATTTCTCTCTATGCGGAGATTGAAACCGCGACCTCTCGTTTCTACAGCTGGTTTCTATTTAACTGTGGCACGAGGCTGTAAAAATTATACCTCGATTCGGTAAAAAATAACATGAATGAAAAAATGAATTGGTACATATATTTTTCAAACGGCTCGCAATAAGTTATTCATGTAGATTCGACACATGTTATTACAACATATCGTTTTCCTTTACTCGTTCGGTTATTATTTCAACATTACGAGCATGATTGGTTTGTGTGAAAAAATACTGAAATGAGAGCGTGTATCGATGTTTTAATACATCTCCATTTGACTTACAAAAACCTCCATTTTGTAAAAAAAATATGGCTATTTTTTACCGAAATACAAAAACAGAATTAGGACGTCGGTTGATAGTCAGAAATTCTGGGTGATTTAGTGAAAATCACGGGAAGCTGCTGGATGTAAGCAGCTTCCAATAGAACACTTTAAAAGTCCTTTAACTCCCTCAAATATATATGTTTACTAGCGACCCGCCCCGGCTTCGCACGGGTGCAATGCTGATGTTTAATGGATGTTATCATACATATAAACCTTCGTCTTCAATCACTCTATCTATTAAAAAAAACCGCATCAAAATCCGTTGCGTAGTTTCAAAGATTTAAGCATACAAAGGGACATAGGGACAGAGAAAGCGACTTTGATTTATACTATGTAGTGATGTTCAGTCTTTCGGCTGATCACGATGTAGTTATAGAAAGTAAACCAAACCGTAGTCAGCTGAAACCAATGCCCAAACCATGTGTGATGCTCAGTTATAGAGGAGACCCATGCCCAGCATTAGGACGCATATAGGGTGATAATGACGAATGAAGCGAATCTTTGCATGGCACACTATTCATAGTTCGATAAAATTACGAATTTGAGAATATTTCGGCTGAAGCCTAGGTGAAAGGTCATGCCAACTCAATTTTTCAACAATAAATCAACGTATATTGTGTTTCAAATGGGACACAAACATTGGAGTGGTTTTGTATGTATCGATGTAGTGTGAATGGTAGTGCGATAATTTTCTTATGACGTCAATAAGGATTGTGAAGTCATTGTGCAGTTTTTAGGAGATTTCTTTCTTCATATGTCATCAAGTATTGTTAGCGTTTGGGTAGGCTGAAAGGGTTTTTGTATTGAGTGAGAGTGTGATGGATACGGGGTGTTGGACCGTGATCGTAAATTTAGACAGAAAAAAATAGCGAATTTTTCATTTTTGAATGTTTTCTTTGTCACGCTGGCCTAGTGGGGGCTGTCGGACTACACACCCAAGAAATTTCTGAGGACTTTTTAGGTGTGCAGGTTTCCTCGCAATGTTTTCCTTCACCGTTAAAACAAGTGACAATTCATTATGAGTCCACACATATCGAAAAGTCAGAGGTGTGTGCCTGAGGTTCGAAACTTCGAATCCGCGACCGTCGAGATTCTCAACCGTACGCCCAAACCTCGTGGCCAACTGCAGTTTTCGTATAATCTGTCCTGAACACGCAATCGCCGGCCACAATAACACACCCCGCTTGGACCCCGGGCAAGGACCCCGCAGTTTGTCACCGAAACTGCCTTAGTGGAATGGGGTCGCGCTCCGAGATGAATCTCGCGGGACAATGGTTAATGACCTCGTCTCACGCACCCAATAACTGTGGTATACTACGGTAACTGAATTGTTTACTTCGTCAAAGATATTACTTATACTAAGTGGTGAAAAGCAGTAGTGGTACTTGCATAGAAGCCTAAATGCGGTATACGTTGATAGCATAATGTCTTGTTTATAATTGTTTCTTGTGGGGCAGGATGTTCTTGTTTACATGTCAAATTGATTTTGTTAAATGAAAATTTCAGGTCTAAAGATTGTTGGGAATTTTGTAAGGCAAACTGCCCTTTTGTGCTCCTAAAGAAGTTCTGAAGACATATAAAGAAAATGTATGACTTCAATTTACAGCGAATAAAAATTTGTACATCTTATTGCCGGGTCAGTTGGCATGGACACAGTAAATTTAAATTTGCAGTAGTACAGGTGCACTTAGAAAAATAAAACACGATTCAACGGTGGCTATTAATGAAGAGAGTTTATTGCAGCAATTATTCGTTTTGGTGTAAACGGATCATAAATATAGTCTATGTCTAGTTCATTTAACGAACTCTACCAATTTTTCACTTTATAGAAATTCCATCACAGTTTTTACTCCAGTTCATTCACTCTTAACATCATTCGTTCATTTATAACATTCACTCAGAAAACACGAAATGTAACGGCGCATTAATGATGTTATGTATCGACGCCGACCGTCTTTTCCATTCCATTTGCGGGCCCCTCGCGGTAAAATTACCACGGTTTTCACGACATGTCGCTTAAAGTCATTGGGGGACGAGAGTTGCATTTAGGAAAGTGAGGTTACGTAGTCTTAGTAATTTAGGTGTAAGTTTCATAAGGAACTTTATTATACTCATAAGGAACTTGTTAGATTCAAAGCTTTCACTACAATAGTCAAATTATCTGTATTCAAATATACATTCAAAAGTACTTTTGATTCGTCAATTTAAAAATAACTGATTCTATCCTCGCACCTAGACAAATATTTGTGTAATCCAAAATGTCTGGGTTCGGGTGGTTTATGTGATCGAAAAGTCTCTCATGTTAGCAACGACAGGACTTTTATCCTAGAGCTTAGTCAGAACTATGTATGTAACAATTGGGTGTACTTACCTAAGTCACTATACTTTCAATTTCTATTATATTTTTCCAAAATTACTTTTAGCGCCACATGCACCCCTAGTCATCCCCATGTGGTACCCCCTCTACCCCGCGACCCCCGCCACCCCCGCGTTGATAAATGACGTGCTATCGTCTCGGACGGCGGGCGATTAAATATTAATATTGCTAGTGCGATTGCTCGTGCGTGCCTGCCGTTGTAACTGCTCTTATCCACGTTACCATCGATGTAGTGTAAATAAATAATTACAACTGTTGGATGGACTTAACACTGTTTTTGGTACGAGGAGTTTTGTCTTTGTGGTACGCGAACGGTAAATATTGAATTGGATAATGGAGTTGTGATGGCATTGACGTTTAAGTTAACGGTTGAAAAACTTGGCGAATTTTATTTCAAACCCCAGGTAACACAGCTCTGACTTTTCATAGTTGTGTGTGTATTTGCAATGAATTATCGCTCACTTTATCGGTGAAGGAAACCAACGAGTTGAATCCTGCACGTCTAAAGGTTTTTAGAAATCGTATTTCGGATATTGGCCCGTAAAAAAACACTAATATTATCTGGCTGACCCTAAACATACTTGAGTGTGCAAGCTACTGCAAAAATGACAATACATCTCCCCTCACTTACTGTCGTGAAGGCACTGTGTCCGATCCGACAATGCATTAACAGCGAAGCAGACGTGCCTTGTCGCGCGCAATAATATGCAATATAATTACTATGTTTTCACACACATTGAACACTTAATTATTTGTTAAAATATACACTGAAAGAATATACTTTGATATACTTAGTACCTAATAATGTATCTACATAATATAGTATCTGGCCAATTGTGAAATGTCTTTTCAATTTTACAAGGTAAATTTTTGTCTTAAATGCGGGCTTCTATGGAAGTACCGCCACTGGCGTAATAAGAATAATAATATGAGTTATATTGAGGGAGAAAAAATAATTAGAGAAGTCAATGGTTTAGACTCGCGATCGAGAATCTCGGCGGTCGGGGCTTCAAACCTCTGCACTACGCGCGCGTAGATCTACAAAGGGTTTTGTTGTACCTAATAACACCACCCGATGCTGTGGAGGGAAGCGGACAACTCTTTGTTTTCCAATTCCCACTTACACTGCCGACGGAAAGTTTCCGGACAAGCATCTTATTTTATTTTGAATGGGTATATGATCCTCTTAGACATTAAGTGGATCTATAACGAAGGTGAAATGTTTGATTATATAGTTTTTATCATCTTTTCTTTGACTTTTCCTCCCTACCTCCGCCCGTTGTTGAAGAAAAATAAAACAAAATTGTCAACATCGTCATTTCTAACGTAACGGCCTTGCAACAAAATGAACATTTTGAAGTATTTTCTTAATTTTTTTATGAAATTTGGATTATTTTTTACAATATTTTGAGTTATAGAAGTCATTATATTATTTCTAAATTATTTTATTACTTTAATGGTGGTTGAATTTCCTTCTTCTGTGGTATTTTCTCGAGTAATCTCGCACTTAATATAATTTAATTTTTTAATTAATTTATTTAAGAAAATGGATAGGCATCCTAGTAGAAATATAGAAAAACGTATTTCTATTGTCACTTTTCGTAACAAAGGCTTTATCTTTTGTTATATTGCTAATGAACTAAATTTACCACCGTCTACTGTAGGAAATGCTATTGCCCGTTACGAAAAAACTGGTTAAAATCAGGATAGAAAATGCAGTAATAGGTCCAGTGCTACTTTTAAAGCAGAGGGTCAGTCCTGAATCATCATATTCGAAACAGATAACAAGCTTACAGCACCGGAATTTTAAATGCGGTCCCATGAAAGTCACGGTAAAAGATATCAGTGAGTAAATCAAAAGAATGGTTACAAAAACCTTGTTTAAATGGCAAAATTTCTACAAATAAACTACTCTTGCTAGGCGGAAATAGAAAAATAACTAAACTGGACTCAAAAAAGACAATGGACAGAAAGATTGGATGGTAAAAGATTGGAAACAAGTCCTATAGTCTGATGAATCAAAATTTTATATGCTTGTATAAAAACGTAGAATTTTTGTTCGTCGCGGCCCTCCAGAAAAAATGAATCCCAATGCTATAACCCCAACTGTTTAATATGGAGGTGTCTCTGTGATAGTTTGGGGGTATTCCTGCTATGCTGGAGTAGTGGATCTATACAGAATCAAAGGAACTCTCGAAAAAAAGGGTTATTAAGAACGCATGCTCGCCCTTTTGGGGTGCGAATAATTGGCCGTTGGGATGTTTTTCAATAGGATAATAACCCAAAACACACATCTCAGTTTTGTGTCAACTATTTTTGAAATAAAAAAATACAGGTGATTTATAAATATTGAAATGACCTCCACAATTTCCCGATCTAAATCCTATTGAATTATTGTGGGATGAAATGGATAGGTTAACCTGGAAATCGAATCCCACTTCTTTAAATGATCTTTGGTAGGCTCTTTAAACATTTTGGAACAAAATATCTAATAGTCTGTGGAAAAAACTTGTAATAATAATGCCGCACGCAGTGAAAAAAGTATTGACGATCTAAGGTGATTTCTTTGATCAAATGAAATTCAAGCTGTATAACATGAAATAGATGAAAATTTTAATAGTTTTTATCCTTAAATATTACATTATAATATTTTGAAAATAAAACTTTGATTTACTTGACTTATTTTACTTTAAATTATTGTTTCTACAACTTTTTCATCTTGTCCGGAAACTTTCCGTCGGCAGTGTATATTGTCTTTCTGATTAACTTCGTTGCGGGATTATGACAAATTAGGTCCACTTAGATTCGGTGAGCTTCACTCGTCGTCAATACTGTGCGTGCTGTTGATCCTGGAGCACACGAGGTACAGCGGCGGGGGTTTGGTGGGGTAGGGACAAAAAAAAACACCACCCAATCCGGGAATCGAACCACATATCCATCAGCACCAATAACACAGGTAATGAGTAAATCAGATTGCGAACACATTAAATTACGTCTGACACCGTGTCTCGTCAGTCCACACTCTTAATTGGACCGCAGTTCGATAATGGTCATCCCACCACTTCGACCACGACGTATGTACGGGAATATGTAGAAAATAATTTGAATTAATATTGGGGTTTTGTAAATGTTCTTTACATATATAATGTGTAGACTGCAGTCTGTAATTTTGTGATGAAGTTGTAAATTAATGAATGGATTCTATGCGGAACTTAACGATGAAAAGAGTGGTTAAATAAATTATAGTACCTTAGTCGATTGATGAAGGCTACTGAACACCAGAATGGTTAGCGCAAACTTGGGGAGGCCTACGGTCATCAGCGTCAGCATCAGCAGAGGTCATCAGCGGACGGCGATAGGCTGAGAATATACACGCAACAGTCACACACTTAGTTTCCACATTAAGATAGGAGTTTTGTGTCATTACTATCGGGAACGTATGTAACGTAACGTATAACATATGGCAAACGTAGTGTAGGACGCCCTCTGGCTAGGTGGGGTAACGATATCCGCAAGGTGGCTGGCAGTGGTTGGATGAGGAGAGCCGAAGATCGAGCCCAGTGGCGTGCCATAAGAGAGGCCTATGTCCAGCAGTGGACGAATTAACTCTTTCAGTCTTGGTGGTTAGTGTCACTAACCACCTCTTTCCGATTTTTTATATTAAAATCCACACCATCTACCGACAATCGCTTGAATTATCCTTAATGTTTGTACCTTTTTTGACAAGATGCGACCGGTTGGCGGCATATTCGATGAATGACAGTTCATTTGTATTCATTCGAAACTTGCGCTAACGTACATTTTTTCTTGTGTTTGATAAAAAATATCAGTGAAGCGGGTAAGTAACGTTTTTCTTTAATGTTTTGTATTCAACTTATTCTCCTATATCTATTTCATATGTATGTGTATGAAACTATCACTAATTTTATATTTTCAATGTGTATTGACGACGAAAATATAGTGGTTAGTAAACTAACCACCGTGACTGTTGCAGGTTTACAGGTTTAATCTACATATGAGTTAGGCATGTAAGTATTCATGTATTTTTATATTTATTTCAGTATGCTGCGCAAGCTAAATAATAGACAAATCGAAGAATACTTGTTGGAAGGAATATCTTCAGATAGTGAGAGTATTTGTAGCGATGAGGATACAAAAGATCAGCCAAATCCGCTGGTGATAGGCGATTCGATTGGAGAAGTTCAAATGACTGATTATGACAACTTTGATTCCGATGATGACATCCCTCTGTCTAACTTAGTACTTCGGGATCCTGAATCTACAGAGTCTAACACCGTAAACTCAAACAGACCGGCTACAATAGCTCCAAAATGGAAGAAGAATTATAGAATGGACATACCTGATGAGTTTACTGAAAGTGTGGGAATAACCAATCAAATTCTTAGCACGGAGAATGTGCAACCTCTTCTACTATTTCGCCTTTTTTTGGACAGAGCATTTACAAGATATTTTATGCTTTCAAACTAATCTTAACGCTACTCAATTAGGAAAGGACAAA
Source organism: Cephonodes hylas (assembly GCA_030295005.1). Taxonomy (NCBI): domain Eukaryota; kingdom Metazoa; phylum Arthropoda; class Insecta; order Lepidoptera; family Sphingidae; genus Cephonodes; species Cephonodes hylas. The sequence goes on along the minus strand of AP025387.1, from coordinate 2,867,051 downwards.
CGAAGGCCCGAATCAGTGAACAGCAACCGCAATTCTACAGCTCCTTCTCTAGGCCCTGCATTTATAAAACGTTACAAGCCAACAGTCCCTTTAGAAATTCGTCTTGAATCGAGTCGCCATCAACCTGAAAGAAGCACATCAAGAAGATGCTGTCTATGCAGCACTAAAATATCTCCAGTCCGTTCTGTATGGCAGTGTAGTATATGCAAAGTGCCTCTTTGTCTACGCAAGGGAGAAGCTTGTTTTTCAGATTTTCATGAAAAAAAAAATTACCTTAGTTTCGCTGTGGAAAATTTCATTATAACATATAATATTAATAAACAATATAAGTAACTCATAATTGTTTTGTTTCTATCAATAGTCACGGTGGTTAGTGCCACTAACCACCTCATTCCTCGAAAGCCTTCATACTTAGATTTTTTTTTCATACTTTCAGTGATATTTTAGCTGTAGATAATGCCAAAACAATCATTGAAACATTCAACATATTCTTAATCTAAAAGCGTGACTGAAAGAGTTAAAGGCTGTTGATGATGATGATGATACAAACATTTATCTCTGGGATCGACGCGAACTCTCGTTTCGCATTCTGGTCTCCATCCAACTGCGCCACTTTTTACTTACTTTTTAGACGACTTGTTTAAAGAGGCATGAGAAGCAGAATATAAGTAATAAATCAGACAATTATACAGTATGGCGTCGAATAGGAAAAAATAGCCGCCATCGGTCACGGGACCCCGCTGTGATATTAAACAATACGAAAGTCGAAAATCTCAATCAATTACCCGCCTAACTGTTATGACTTGCATTTTCGGCCCTAATTTTGACTTTACAGCGTTTTTGTGTATGATGAAGGGTTCGCACTGGACGAAAAAACGCTGCGTTTTTGTTTAAGAACTAGTCAGAAGTGGTTGATTGTTGGTTTGTTTATTTTGAGATGTAAGTAGCTTATTTTGATGCAACACACACTTATATTTAGAGTATTAATGTCATAGAAACAATGCGTTCAAAAGCGATGATAGCTTAAAATTGACGATTCAAAAGCACTTAGATAGAATGATTGAATCAAGATTGTTTTGACTTTGACATCAACAGTTCTTCGACTATAAAATTACATAGGAAATTTTATATTTGTTTTCATTTGTCATCAATAGTGTACAATCTGTAAATAGAAAACTAAAAAATATCTCAATAGTTGAGAACGTCCGCGCTCAGCAGCGGGACGTAAATATGTGAGCTGATGATGATGATGATGAACTTATAAATGTGACAGTAAAATCAGAAGTTGGACAAAAAACGCTGCGTTTTTAGTGTACAGTGCGTATCGAACGCCGGCACAGCATATGCCGACCGTGCAACCGTCTGTCCCCGCGACTCGAGCGAAATGACGAGTCATCAAATTGATTGAGATGTAGTGATAATTGTTATGCCGGCGCGGTCACAACTGTTTTTATTAAAATTGTGTATATGAAGTATTCAATTTAAAATATGTCTGCTGCAATACAGTTTTAAATAATCGACATGAAACAGAGTACTGTAAACCTGTTGATTTAGCTATATGCTCTTTGTAAAAGAAGGAAAAATTATTTAATAATAAATAAATAGATGGCTAGGTGGGGTGACGATATTCGCAAGGTGTCTGGCAGCGGTTGGATGAGGAGGGCCGAAGATCGAGCCCAGTGGCGTGCCATAGGAGAAGCCTATATCCAGAAGTGGACGTGAAAGGCTGTTGATAGAACTCGCGCCCTCTCGTTTGAAGATAAGCTGATAAGACAAGCACTTTTTTTTTATTGTTTTATTTCTCCTTCCCCTAACTAAAGTCAGAGCCTTTTCTGTTCCGTTTCGAATTTATATACTAACTTCCCATCTAATCCCATCATATCTTAGTAACAGTATCTGTCATCCATATATTATTACTATGCTTAAACTAGCATTATCTTACTTAACTAACTTATTTTTACTTACAATTTTATCTTATTATCTAGACTAAATATTACTTATTATATATAATCCATATTACAGTGGCTTGCCAAATTAATATGGACAGTTACGAAATTTTGATATTTTCAAAAATATTGGTTTATAACTTATCAAAAACACTTGTTTTTAGTTATATTTACTTTTAATAGTATGAAATACATATTTAGGAAGTAATTTAAAGAAAAAATATCCATATTATAATTTAAAAAAATAATATTTACAAGTAGATGAACATGGTTATGAGATTTTTTTAATATTTAGTTACATTTTTCCTTGACTTGAATGAGGGCTCCAATCCGTCTAGGCATGCTTTCATTGCACTGTATGGCACTTTATTTTATTCAAGGGTTGTGAAACCATACATTTATTAACTTTCTATAAGTTTTGCCTTAGTGGATATGGTTTCCTTGACGATTTCTGCCTAAGCAATTCTCCATATGTTCTTAATGGGGTTCATGTCAAGGGATTCGCCAGGCCAAGGTAAAAAAGGGAAGTTATGAGCTGCCAAAACCTTTGTTACACTTCTGGCTTAGTGGCACGGTGCTGAATCATGCATAGAAACAAATTGGTTTCCATATTGGAACCATTCCTGGAGTTGCGGTAATAGGCGAGTCTCTACAATTTGCCTGTATTGGTCCTGTTTCTTGGATCCCTGAACGATGTAGAGCTGCCAACCCCTTTTTCGCTTATAGGAGACCATACTATTGTTATGATTTTGTGTTTTAACACGCTCCACTATGCAGTCCGGGTGAAGTTTCTCGTCAGACGTCGCCTAACAAAGTTGATTTTGTCGGCTAAAATCTCGAATAACCACTCGTCTGAGAAACACACCCAAAAAAAGTAGGTGTATGAATAATTTTGTTAAAAAAATATTTTAGAATATCAAAATAGAAGCTTACATTAAATCTGACCATATTCCAGTCTTCGAATGGTGCTCACAAGCCTAGGCAAGCCGTTTCTTTTTCATTGCTTCAGTCAAACGCGGTTTCTCAAATTGTCGATAACTTGTCAGACCTTCCTCTGCGAACCTCCGCGGTACAGTTCTCTTAAAAACTGGTATTTCAGATTCCCGAACCATTAACGTTAGAAGATCACCACTTTTCTTTCAGTTTTGCAAACAATTATCCCGAATTTTCCTATCAGACCATTGCGTGGTAATCAATTTTCTTCAACATTTGCTTTTTCTTTTGGGCGAAAGTGGCTTATTTTATTCCAAATTTATTTTTATTTTACTAACAGCGGACTAAGAAACTCCGGCAAGTTCTGCTATCTTGTTTGAGAATGATTCGGATGCAGGAGGAGAGTTTTAACCAAAATTTTTTTTTTTGGAAACACATCAATCCGTCGACTCGTACTGAGTACCATTAAAAAGTAATAATAATAATATTGTGATAAACATTGACGCCAAAATACTTTTCCATCAATAACAATAAAATAATAATTACTTTTAATTAATATTTATAACACAAACTCACTAAATAGCTTTTTAAAATAATATTATTAACGTCTCCTATTTTTACGCGTGTCAACGATTCTGCGACTCTCCCGCTTTTAAAAATATTTTTAAAATAAATGAATGCTCCAACACTTGAAATCCACTTAAAAATTAAGTTAAAGAGGTATCGTGAATGTGTAAAAGACTTCTAACAAGTCTTACACCACGTAAGATTACAGTTAAATGTCCTCAAAGAAAAAATATGAAAAAATGTGACTGTCCATAATAATATGGCAAGCCACTGTATATATACAAGTAATCTTTCCTTTCTTACTTATTTCTATTGATTAAACATCTTGCAATATTTCTACAGTAACCTATGAACTTACATCTACTTTCTTTATTTTTTAAGATAATTTGCAAATTACTTATATTTATTTCCATATCTATTACCGTTTCTAAGGCTATCCGTTCTTTCAGGTGTACGGGGCAGTCGACCAGTGCATGAATGATGCTCTCACTTGCGTCTGGATCACAGATACACGATGGGCTCTCCTTGCACTTGAAGCGATTCAAATACTCGGAGAACCCACCGTGTCCTGTGAATACCTGTGTCAGTATTGGATTCAGTTCTACTTTGCGGAGTATTTTGTGCGCCTCTATGATGTTAGGGAGGAACAGCTTCGTGACCGAAGCCGTTTCCCCCAGGCTATATCTTTCATCCCACTCATGAAGGGACTGTTTCCTAATACACCCCCTCATGAATGAGACTGGGCACGCTTCATACTGAGGTTTGGTTTCCAGGGTTTTGGCTGCATCTTTTGCGAGCTGGTCCGCTCGCTAAGACAAACACTTGGCCGGATTTTTTAATAATATTACTTTCATTTGTCTTGTGATATAAAAGTACGGCGTGCAGTCAAAAGTTGACATTAAAACTGCCGGCGAATAGTAAAAATTATGACTATTTCTTTCTTTTCGGCAAAAGAATGCAAACGAAAAATGAAACAAACATTTAATAAACAGACGTAGTTAACTAAACCTATGCTTAGTTTCCGAAACACAAAAGAGAATACAAAAGTCCCTACTGAAAACCTTACCAACGCACAAACGCTATTAATTATAAACACAACATCAAAAGCTCTAGCACGTCACGGTTGAACTCGTAAATCCGCTTTTCGTAGAAACGTCCACACACATTTCAATACTTGTTGTTACCCTTCGTACGGTTTCGCCTTGTATAAACAAATGAAGCTTTAATTAGTACCCGGTGAATTAATTCAGGAACCGCGGAACTAAAGTAGGGATTTTGACCTTTAAAGTTTTTGGGAATATCGGGCTTTTATCAGCCCTATATCTAATTTGACTTCGATCCGATCAAACAAATGTATGTATGATCTACAAATGTTTGTTTCGTTCAGTGATGGTGTGTTAATAGAAGCCCTCAAGCTTTAGTTGCTTAATTATTAAAAAAAGCAATTTGACGTACCAATGAGAACATCCTGAGCCCACAATAAACTATAAACTAGACATTACACAATTAACGGGTAACGCTTTTGGGCTTCTATAGAAGTGCCGCCATAGCTATATTTTCTGAAAGGGTAGGCAGACTACATGCAAAATCTTCTATTATTTATGATTCATATACGTCCCACTGCTGGGCGTCGGCGTCACAAAATAACCGAGCTAAATCGTTCTCGTCGCGACATAATGATATACGTTTGTACATCAAAAGGTTTTACGTCGCGGTCGCGCTCGTAAATTTGCTTTTTCGCGAAACGACCGCAGCGCTATCTATATATATAAAAGAAAGTCGTGTTAGTTACACCACTTATAACTCAAGAACGGCAGAACAGATTTGGCTGAAAATTGGTAGGGAGGTAGCTTAGAGCCAGGAGACGGACATAGGATACTTTTTATCCCGTTCGATAGCGTTCCCGTGGGACTTTTCATTGTTTTCTTTATCCATACAAAAGTTTCGTTTCAATAATTAAGTCAATTTAAACTTTAATACAATACAATAAAGTTTAAATCGTAGTGGAGGAGTTCTATGTCATAAAAATGAATTGCTCGATGTGTTCCTAAGCGCAAATCTCGAGAACAGCTGAACCGATTTCGCTAATTCTTTTTTTATAATATTCCTTGAAGTACGAGGATTGTTCTTACGGAGAGATACATTTTAATAATTGCCTGAAAAGGTCTAAAAATAATACTTTTCTATATTCCCATACAAAAGGTTCGTAATGATACTTAAGTCATTTTGAACTTTAACACCATACAAAATTTCCTGTCATTTAATGTTTATCCCGTCGATGCAGTTAGAGGCTCCCTCAAATAAAAGAACTTATTAAAATAAGCATTTTGAATCGACAATATGTATCTATAACATTCGAATTATTGCGTATTCTAGATGTTAAAAATGCAGAATTCTCATGACAATGGATTGACATTTTTTGGCTGTCAAATGTTAAGGCGTGCGTTTAGAAATTTATTTTGTGTAACAAATCTCCTTGGTAGTGCCTAATTTTTAAATTTTTATTATGCTTGAATATCTAAAATACTCTAAATCTCCTTCAAGAAATATTAATAAATGGTCATGGGATGCCTTTTCCATTGATCTAGCCAGTCATGGAACAGGGCTATGAGTTCGCGACCTCGGCCCCCCGAGCTGTTGGAGTCTCCCACTACTTCCTTATCCGGGACTGTGGCATCCTTACCATCAGGCCAAATATCCTTACCTGCAATATCCTATACCCAAACACACGCTGTCTCTACCCCTTTACCAAAACAATGAAAGCCCCAAGGAGAGTTGGTGTCAGACAGGCGGGCGGCCGTAAAACATTTGCCAAAACATTTATACAGTATGTATAATAAGAAAGGTGACAGGGCCTAGGCCGTCCCCCGTAGCCGACGCGCAGGGGCAGCACCCGGTTCCTATGAGAAATGGGCAAGGTTTGTTACACCAGCCCGGGCGGGGGCAACGTAAGACACTAGCCCGGGAAATGAGATTGAGGTATGCAAGTTGGAATGTAGGTACCATGAATGGTAGGTCAAGGGAGCTAGCAGCTGTGCTGAAAAAGAAAAAAAAATGGTCAACGAAGAAGACTTACGAAAGACGACTGCATGCAGCAATGATGCGAATGTTGCGGTGGATGTGTGGTATAACACGGAGTGACAGAGTCAGAAATGAATACTTTAGGGTAAGTCTGAAAGTAGCTCCTGTGATAGAAAAGATGAAAGGAAACCGTCTGTCGTGGTATGGGCACATTAAGAAAAGGAATTAATCATATGTAGATGGGCGAGCCGAGGGAGGTCAAAAAAGAGATGGATGGAGTGCGTGACTGAAGATATGAAAAAGAAAGGGGTGAATGAAAACATGACGGCTGACAGGGATGTGTGGAAAAAGAAGAGATACTGCGCCGACCCCAAATAATTAATTGGGACCAGGGCAAGGGGATGATGATATACCTAAGTAATTAAAAATTAAATTCTGTTAATAAGTAACAAGACATTCATTGACTGGTAGGGCGATACGAAGTTTGCCGGGACAGCTAGTTTTTAATAGTTTCACTCTCGCATTTCGTTTTTGAATGTTTCGCACCGCGCGGTGAATAGTGGCGGTTGAAATTTGTTGGTTAATATCTATCAGTTTTGGAGTTTTTGGTTTTATTAATTACTAGCGACCCGCCCCGGCTTCGCACGGGTGCAATGCTGATATTTAATGGATGTTATCATACATATAAACATTCCTCTTCAATCACTCTATCTATTAAAAAAACCGCATCAAAATCCGTTGCGTAGTTTCAAAGATCTAAGCATACAAAGGGACATAGGGACAGAGAAAGCGACTTTGTTTTATACTATGTAGTGATAAATAAAATTGTTTGTAATATGTGTTGCCAGTAGACTAGGAACTAGCTGAGAGTAATGATGGTCTCCAAATCTCGAAAACATCTGACTTTCTGAAGCTATGTGTGTATTCACAATGAATTATCTTACTTTGACGGCGGAGGAAGTCCTAAGCAAATGTGCACATCGAAAAGTAATGAGAAATTTCTTCGGTGTGTACTCTGCCAAACTTTATTAGATGTAAACCCTCTTGGTACCAGAGGAAGTCCGTACCCAGCAGTGGCAATTAATTGATTACTTGTGGAAGCACGTGGCTGACAATAAACATCAGTTGTTATGCCTTTTTTTTTGGGAATTTCTGGGGTCAAGTATTTGTAATCACCGTTGGTATTACCTTAGTTTTCTATCACCATATACAACCCGTATATGATCGATGATAGTAGGTAAGTTTACCACGTATCTAGGTTAGCGAAGCCCCAAGCTATCTGTCAGCGATACGAGCGGTATAGAGCTAACAAGCGAACGCTTACAACGCTCGTGTCCCTCAGTCCTTGCCGCATAAATACCACGGGAGTGAGATATGATAGAGCGATATTTCAATCTCGCTTATAAAATGCAGTTTGTGTGTCGTGGGCTGTAGTTATGGTACTTAAAACCGAATGTGAATGTTCAGTTGCTTCTCATCTCTCTTTTATCAGCCATATAAGACCCACTGCTGGGCACAGGCCTCCTCTACCATTGATAGGCCTTAGTCCACCACGCTGACCTAGTGCGGATTAGCGGACTACATACCTAAGAAATTCCTAAGCACTTTTAGGTGTGCAAGTTTTCTCATGTTGTTTTCCTTTACCGTTAAAGCAAGTGATAATTCATTGTGAATACACACATAACTTGGAAAAGTCTGAGGTGTGTGCTTGGAGTTCGAACCGACGGTCGAGATTCTCGACCGCGCGCCTAAACCTCGAGGCCATCACTGCTTGTCGTTTAGAACTCGCCACCGCATAAATACCACGGGAGTGTGAAATGATAAAACGATTTTTCAATGTCGCTCATAAAATGCAGTTTATTTGTAGCGGGCTGTAGTTATGGTACTTAGAATCGAATACAAATGTTTGAAAACATATTTTTGACAAAATTTTTGAGAAGAGTTGAGTAGACTTGGGGTCTCGCGACTTAAATATGTGCCGTGCGATCAAAGTTTTCTAAGGAAATTGACAGTTGCAGTATGGCGTCTAGGAATGTGCCCTAAAAACGGCAATAGTTTCGCTTATCACGTGGGAACAATTAATACAAAAACATATTACACACAAATATTTGCCTCGTTGCGGGGATCGAACCCGAGGTCTCACGTTTCGCAAGCTGGTGTCTAGCCAACTGCGCCACGGGGCTGTGTTGAGCTATCTATATAGAATTTAACTTGCTGTTTACAGCTTCATACATAACTATAAATAATACCATGCCCTATCAAGGTATCAAATCAGGGATCTATCATCCTCATGCTCCAATTCGCGGGTGAATAACAAAAATGTAGGAGATTTCGAAAACCATTTCACCCTCAGCAGTTAGCAGGGAACAAATATTTTCAACTAGCGCATGTTAAAAATCTGTTTTCCTCCGTTCATCTTCATTAATTCAATTTAGTTTTTGTGCCGGAGCCGCCCGATTGTATCGGCCTCATCCGGGAATGTAATCCCGTAATCCCCGGGATTTGTGGGATCGTGGTATGGTGTGGTGTAGTGTATGTTCGGTTTTGTATGGGTCAAATACTAGGCTGAGAGTTTTAGCGGGTTTTCGTCAAAGTACATTTGATTCATATAGGCTAGCGTGGTGGACTGAGGCTTAATCCTTCTCAACGGTAGAGGCCTGTGTGGGACGTATGTGGTCTGATGAAGATGATAGAGGAGTAGGCCAAAAGGGGTATATTGACCACATCGGGTCACATCACAAGATGGTGTAAGGTTACCCATCCTGGGAATTAAACCCAGTACCTTTTTGATCGCAAGCGTCTGTTGATAAAATAATACTTTTGCGAAAACCTATACAGCAACGAGTAACGCCAAATGACCAGCTTGCCTTAAAAAATTCCGAATATTAATCTCTAAAGTTTAAATCTTTATTTACCAAAATCAATTCAACATAGCTAAGAATCATCCTTGATTATGCAGACGTCAGCTATCTAGATCTTACCGAAGACCAACTTAACAAACTTGAGCGTCTTCAAAATTTTTGCATCAGGTTTATATTTGGTTTACGCAAATATGACCATATTTCTAAGTACCGCGCTATGCTCAAGTGGTTACCCATTCGACTTCGCCGGGATACACATGTTCTTTTCCTTCTATACAATGTTTTGTATAATCCTCTCACTCCTTCCTATCTTAAAGTCCGATTCCAATTTCTTCATGAATCACATGAGCGATCCTTGAGGTCATCAGAAAATCTAAAACTGAGAATGCCCGTGCATTCCACAACTTTTATGGACAATTCTTTCACCGTTAAAGCTGTTCGCTTGTGGAATGCACTTCCAGTCCAAGTACGACGTGCTCAAACACTGTCTCAATTCAAAAGACTTGTGAAAGATCACTACTTCTGTCAGGTTTCTCAAGAAAAATAATTGTATGTATTTATGTTTGTATGTATGTATGTATGTATTTATGTATTTATGTATATATGTATGTATGTATATATGTATGTATGTATGTATGTATGTATGTATGGTTGTATTGTATGTATGTATGTATTTATTTTTATTGTACACACTTCTACCCTCCCATCTATCACTTCTTCTTGTCCATCTAATGGTTGTCTCTAAAAAATTGCCTTGTGCGATAGGACCGCCAATTGTACTTCTTTCTCTTTGTTTATTTGATTTGTATATTTTCTTTGTGTGCAATAAAGAGTTTATAAATAAATAAATAAATAAGAATATCCTGAGCAATTAACAATTATAAACTAGACATTACACAATTAACGTGTAACGCTTTTGGGCTTCTATGGAAGTACCGACATTGCTAAGTACAGGTCTATGAAACCCCATCGACTTGAGCGATATGTCGTAAAAACCATAATAATTTTCCCATGAGGGTCCCGCAAATGGAATGGAAAAGACATTCCCCGTCAATACATAACATTAAAGTGTAATCTACTGTGTCGTTTGAGGGCGTGAACGAATGGAAGAACGAGCGAGTGAATGAATGTGCGCGAACGAATGAGTGAAAAGGCTGTTTTTGCATCATTAATAACTAGCACGTTAGAAAAATACTCTTAATTTTAATAATAGACTACGACTTAAAAGATACTTCATATAGGTCGCTATTACTTATCTGCCAGAATGTAATTTAAATAAATAATTACACCCAACAGATTAATGCATGTTCTGAGTTCTGATGCCACAGTAGGATAATCCTGTGTCGTGTGAGGCATTCCGATGTCACAAACACTCAGTCTTGTAACAAATATTTCTGTAATACACAAAAATTTATCTCGGTGCTGGTGTCAAATCAACAAAATTAATAGTTGGTTTCGTAATTTTAATCATAGACTTTACATATATTTACAATTATTTTTTCACTTATCTGCACGAATTAAATATTCAATTTACAAATTTTCTTCCGATTTTTTCATCGCATTAACCCTTCGTAGCCCAAGATCATAAAAAATTATAATACTTTGGTATATGATAGGCTTGAACAAATAAAAAAACACGTGTTTCGTGGAAATTCAAAAATATTTTTTATTCCGTATGTATTGGATCTTTTAGGGTTTGTGACATTACTGTCACATTGGGTTAAACTGGAAGAAAATGTTTTAACGTAGTATGGAAGGATCTAACAGATTTATTTTGTTTTTTGTAACAACTACTATTGCGAACTTTTTAAAAATTGTTTGTGCTACATCAGGACACCGAAGAAACTTGGGCCAAATGATTTTCAAACCTAATTCGGTCAGTAGCCAATTTGATACTGCCCCACCGCCAATGGGGGGACATGTTGCGCCGGACTCTTGTGATTTTGGCTTGTATTTTATTTTCAATTAATCTTCGCTGTTGGACATTAGGATTCAAGCAAAACTTACATAAAGTCTCCAATTTCAAGTTGAAAATCTGCTGAAGACATTTGTTTGTCATTGCATAGTTTAGTCTGCCTTACTCTCACATACATCAGCCAAGAACTGGCCATGGTCAGGTCTAATAATTGGTAAAACATCCAAACCTGGTGTCTTTTAATTCGTGTCAAAATACTATAAGCACCCATAATGCTGTTAATAAAATCTACACCTCAATATACCCACTACATTCTTCGACGATATGAGACCGATCAATGTTGATGTACTTCTATTGGCCTTATCGTAAGGACTTGGACCTTCGACCACTCACCAGCAAAAATTGAGAGAAGCGTGACAAGTTTGTTGTCTTTTCATATAAATGTTGACACATCAATTGCGTCCATATTAGCTACGTAATCAACAGAAAATCTACTTTACTTTTTATTACATCCTCGTCAGGGGGTAGTTTGCAATCTGGAACGAGATTATTCCGTACGGTCCCAGGACTCCCCAAGTCCAAGATATATCCACTTCTGCTACGTACTCCAGTAAAGTTTCAAACCACGGAAGTAAAGTTATTATCCAAATATATATATTATTTCTGATGTCTGGGTATGCCCGCGTCATTCTAAATACGACGTTTCAAGATGCTCCTTTTTTATTCTACTAGGAGCAAAACTCTTTCAGTTCCTGTTTCAGGTTCAATATTATAGACAAAACTTGAAACTACGCTCAGTACATAAAACTTTTAAAGCCAATTGTGTTTTTTTTTTATAGCCATATATGTATCTATTCAAATTGTCTCTTCTCTTAGTGTAGCAAATCTATTCATTCACACAAAGGTATACCTCGAATAGAACTCCACTAGAAGTCCTATTTAAGGCTTAGATTATAGATCTAATTTTTGTGTAAGTACTACCCCTATCTTAAAAAATAGGAGAAAAAAATCATCAATATATGGATATACATTAGTTGTATTTTTTATGACATTATCACCCAATGTAACAGAAATGTAACAAACATAAAAAGTTACTTTTTACATATGAAAAATCAAAAGTATGAATTGGTAACGATATATAAACCAAATCATTTACTTACCTACGGGTATCAACAAAAATTATACAATTTTATATACTTTTAGTATTTTTTTATAAATTTTAAACTTTTTGCAAGTTCAAACATGGCATTTTCATCAAAACACGAAATTCAAAGCCAAAAAGGGAGCAAGTTACACTACTTATGATTTATATTTGATGCTAAAATGTTCGGTGTGTTATTTAAGAATATATTGATATTGATTTGACAAATCTTAAACGTTTAGTTTAAATTTTATAGAGACTTTTTGGGTTTGTTACAGAAATGTCACCACAGGCTATAAAGGGTTAAAGATAGTCACGATAAACTAACCATACACGTAACTTCAAAAATTGTACATTCTAGATTCGAACCCGTACCTAAACCCCCGTTCGTCCACAACATCACATGCACCCCTTAACTCCCAAAGAGCTAGTAGCGATTTATCCCAAACAGATAATGGTATGGTCGGTATCTACTATCTCAGTAATCTTCGGACCGCGCGTGCTGTCCCGCCTAATAACCGGGATTACGATAAATATATCGCCCAGTTAATTAATCTGTATGTTTGTCGTTAATTATTGTGGGCGTGTCAATGTTTTATTTGATGCTGGAAGATTTTTGGAAGGCTATGTTGGTATACAGTGGCAGTACTTCTGTAGAAGGGTCGAAAATGTATAAACGAATATAATTTATTTATTTATTTACACTTCTTACATAAACAATGTAAAGATGGACTTAGCCTGAGACATTCTCTACCAGTCGAACCTTAGGTGGTGAAAAGATGAAAAACGTAGGTGTAAATAAAATTATAATATACTACACACGATATTAACATACATACATTTAATATTATATAACACATAAGAATTTTAAGTAAATACACAATACAATTGAAATTAATTGTAAATATATAATAACGAATGTATAAACTTTTAGCCTCAAATCTTTATTTAAAGACAAGAAATTGAATTGTTTATTGTGGGCTCAGGATATTCTCATTTATATGTCAAATTGTCGATTTAAACCTCAAAACACAAGAATCGGAATTTTGTAGGGCAAGAAGGATTCTTGCTAAGATAAGATGTTTCAGGTTTCTTTACATTGTTTTGACATTAACCCTTTCAGACCTGAATTCTTTTATTTTCGGTAATCGATCTAAAAAAAATGCCTGCAACTAGGCTAATGTAAATAGATCTAAGGAAAAATAAACAAAAAAATCCTGATTACAAGCTTTTCAAGAAAAACAGCTTTTTCTTTTTGTGTACAAGTGTACACATCGGTCCCACGTAATGAATATATTAGTGTTAAAGGATGTTTATCTATAATGATAAACATTTATTTTACCACTTTTTATTGGGAAATACGAAGCAATATGAAATAACAAATATAAATAATAGTATTCTGTTTATAAAAATTAACAAAAAATGGCTTCTTCTTTGGGTAGATTTAACAGATTGCACCTTAATCAGTCCAAATTAAAACTAAAATCAAACGCATCAATATTGCATCCTATGCATGAAATGCTAAGAAACAGTTCTTATCCTTAGTTAGGCATAAGAGAACCTTGCATTTTAGGCATTTAATTTGGGTTCTACCCTTGCATCCCGTCGTTTGCCACCATGTTTTCCGATGAGGGGCTTGGGCGCTCATCGTGTGCAGGAAAATGTCCAAAACCATCTCGAGTTATTTTAGCTTTAGAATTACCTGGTATTGCTGTATTATCAACTAGATATAAATTGTTACGCAGCTCAAAAAATCGGTCCCTTGCCATGTTTTTAGTGAACAAGGGAATGCTGATATTTGTTTCCCAATACATTTTCAAACACGGGTACCCAAATATTCCAGTGGCCAAATGAGAGCAAAGAATATTTCTATTTCCTTGGCAGTAGTAGGTTTAAACCTTACTTTATTGGAATATGTAGCGTATAAGTTTGTCATTTCAGCCATAACCTGAAATAATTGCATAAACAGGCACGTATCTGTTTTAATAATCTGCTGGCCTTTCAACTCTGGGATCAATAGCAATGGGTGGAAACCAAGCTAATGAAGTTGTGTTTACTATTTCCTTGTGTCTCTACCTAATACTATGCTTTGACGTAATGTTCTGTAAAAGCGTATCTTCAGAGGCGGAAGGCACTTCTGGTAAAAAGTTATCACTCATTTCGACCCACGATGACCCAGCGTCTCCATCATCATCATCATCCAAAACTGGAGGGAATATTTCTCGTTGGTTCCGGCTGATGACATCTGTTCCCTTTTGGACAACTGGATTCGGATTCGGACGTCATCAGAAGATAATTCTACATCAGAAAGGCAACCTTCTTCTAGTGCTCTAATAGCGGCGCACGAAAACATAATAATTACATAATTTTAATTTTTTATCTGAAAATAACATTAACATAATTCGTAAAATCAAAAGTAAAAAGTTTCACCATTCAATAACAATTATAATTTATTTTAATAATACCTACGATGTGCAACAACAAATAAGAAATACATCGTATGCGCCTGATGTGTACATTTGTGTACAAATATAAAAATCACGATAATTTGTATAAAAATTACTAAAACCAACAACATGTTTGTAAAATATGACGACGACAATATAACACATCGACCTATAAATATTTCATTACATATACTTTGATATTTTCTATTTTTTAATTATAAAAAAATTAACTTACCTGCACAATGCAAACTTCGGTCGGCTACTGGTCATAAATTGCCAAAAACTGCCAATAAACGCCAAGAAATTGCGTTAGGAGTATCGTTTTCGGTAGTTTATTATGTGAACTAATTAACACAACCGTTTTTAGTTGCAAAGAATGTGAAATTAATACTTAAATTTTTTTTTACATTATATGTGTACAATTGTGTACGCCAGGTCTGAAAGGGTTAATACACCACGCTGGCGTAATGGCGGTTGGCGCACTACACATTTAAGAAATTACTAAGAACTTTTAAGTGTGGCGGTTTCCTGACGTTGTTTCCTTCATCGTTAAAACTCGTGATTAAAAACTTAATTTATTGTTAATACATACGGAACTAAAAAGTCTGACATGTGCCTGGGTTTTGAATCCGCGACCAGCGAAATTCTCGAAACTCCAAGCCACTACTCAGTCACTTAACCTCGAAAACATTTAAAACAATATACTTATCACTATAAAACTGTTCGCTTGTATTCCTATGCCATTAGTTTAACGAGCCGCCGTCCTACCCCTATCGATGTGAAATATTCATCCCCCAAATAAACAGGGGGTGTTGTTTTGTGGGTGATGTTTTTTTTTATCATTTCCACCCACGAATAACTATAAAATTGTCGTTCCGTCTAGACGGTCGCGCGAGTTAAACATTCATGAGGGTAACTCAAGGGACCCTGGGGTTGCAAAAGCTAGGTCTACCTCGATATTGGTGTGTATTCGAAATTTATAATTAGAGAAACAAGTATGGAGGTATGCAGGGTGTATACAGACCGTGATCATTTAGGCAGGTAATAGCCACGATGATTAAAAACATCGTTGAATAAAAATTTCGACAAAAAATAAATATACGTTTTCCTAACAACCATAGGTATAAAATGGACGTGGTCTTTAATAAATAAAAATTTTAACTTTTTTGACGTTATTTTTTTAAATTGCCAATGGTTTTGTAATCGCCGTGGCTACTATCTGTTTTAGTTTTTGATCACGGTTTGAAACCCTGCGACCGCTGAGATTCTCGGCCGCATGACTAAACCTCATGGCTAAAGAGACTAACTTGTCTTGTTTCGTGAACCACAAACTACGTGAGCCTTTTTGGTCTAATATTCCAAAACTATTTTTTTTTATGTAGGCATTGAACCCGCTACCACGTATTCACAATCACGCTACAAAAAATATTCTAAAACTCACGTCACTAACGTGTCTTACTTTAAAACCATTACTACTATTTATCTCCGTATTTATTGTTTCATTCTCCTCTACCATACGGTCCTAAATTCGATTCCAGTACATTCATTTCTCTCGCTCCGTCCGCTTTCCTCCCACATCGCCGGTTAATCCGTTGACAGAGACAGATTCCGTGGATGTCGATAGGTCGCGCCGTCTTTACCGTAGATAGCCGGCTTTTACGAAGAATCCAACGCGAAGACACTAGGAGATGGATATCACTTGATGTATATTGATTTTGGTTTAGTATCAAGTTTATTTATTTATTTATATACACTTTATTGTACACCAACAATATACAAAGGAAAAATATATATGTCGGAGAAGGAGGATTTTCACTATCATCTTCATTAATGATTGCGTGTTTCGTGGGCGTCATGAGGGTACAATGCGAGCACAAAACACAATGTTCACAGTTATTCACAATTTTATTACGTAATTACAAAACAATTGAACAGCAAGACCGAGCAGCGGGTTCAGGGAACCGATCTTGCATTTACTCTCCACAATCCAACTCAATTGATAAACATCACTCCAAAACAATGTGCAACACATCTGCCAGCCAGTCAAGATATGGCTGCCACGAACACCGCTCTAGAACGTGCTTCTACGCGTCCTCTGCTCTGATTGGTCATTCAAGCTTTTCAAATTTAGAATACAAAACTAAACAATTTAAGAAACATAATGAAAGTGACATCTAATGAGGTTTGTACATTCTTCTTGCAATCAACTATCAACTCGACTCATGGCGTCCTCCGACATATATATATATAAACAATAACCAAAGACAATCGGTGGACAATAGGCGGTCTTATCACTAACTGTGATCTCTTCCAGACAACCTATTTTACAAAAAGGATATTAAAAACTAAATGGTATGGGTAATTCATGTACAAATAATAAATAAAAAATGATGTACTAAAACAAACAAAAAATAAACAAATAGCAAAAACAAACAAAACAAAGGGAAAGAAAGTCAAGTAAAACAGAAAAAAAAACATAATAAAATAAATAGTTACACTAAAATGATAAAAAGAAAACTTAATCTATTATTTCTGTGAATATAATAATCTGACGAGTCTTTTAATTGCAGGAAGCGACTTAGCTTGTCTTAGCAAGTTGTTTGTCTAAGCTATCTATGTTGTAAAAAGCTTGTGTACCTTTAAGGATAGGCAGATGTGTACTATCAGAAATAAAACCTGTATTTTATCATCAGCTTTCCTTACTTGGGTGTCGAAATTAGGACTATTCAAACGTATTCCGTAGTTTTTGTGTTCTAGTAATGAAATCCATAACTTTGGTTCGACCTTCATTTAAAAAATAAGTTTTACCCAACACAAGTATCTAATCCAAGACTTCACGATCGCAAACCACGCAATTAAACCGCAGAATCGACGAGGCGTGTTTTTTAAATCATCTCCGAAAATTCACAGACCAGTAACTCCAAACACAACTCAGTCGTCGCAACTCCGCGAGCAACTCAGGTAACAATAACACGAGCCGCTTTCGTTATGCCGGCTTCCATACACAAACAAGCGAACAAACTTGCCCCCGAAAACTTTGCCGGCCTGGAACACGGAATGGCAATTAACTCGGCCCATGTTTGAAATGACACAAATAATCTGCCAACACTGTTATAACTCAACTTTGTGGTAAATATTTTATGGAATCCAATTAGATTTCGTGTTTATTTGACGCGAGGTGGCGGAGAGATTTGATTTGACTATAGAAATAAAGATGGATGAATAGATTTCATCATCGCCATTACAGACAAAAGAGCTTTAGTACTGGAAACAGGTTTCCCCCCAAAAGACTTCCAAAGCGCTGGATGTTTTTGCGTAGCTTAAAATATTATATCTACTATGTCTGTTAAGTGGAAGAGGTAGGCAGAACAAGATAGAATATTTTTTATTGCTATACACATGGTGCTTTACACATTCCATTTGGCTCTCTATAGTCTCTTACTACCCTAATGAGAGACAGGCGTAAGTTTACGTATGTAAATTGAAAGAAATGGCATATTTCACCACAAATATACCCGATGTCGAGACATAAGAATACTAAACATTTTACGCACCAAAAATATCCACAGGCAATCCATTTCACTCAAATACCATTAGATTAAGTGACAGAGTTATAAAACCGTATGAATTGCCGATAAAAATGTGTTTTTTTCATACGTGTCTTTAACGCGGGTCCCCCTATATCCCTAATGTACTTTGAAATATATGTCCCTATGTCTTGGACAAGACAGGACAGAAATACGGCGAGACTCTTTTTAATATGTTAAGTGGTATTGTAGATGTGGCTGTTATGAAGCGAATATTGTGATGTTTTAAGAAGGAAGTCTAAAGTAATAGTGATATATTGGATAGTAAGCAGTGATGGCCTCGAGGTTTAGGCGCGCGGTCGAGAATCTCGGCGGTCGCGGGTTCGAACCCCAGGCACACACCTCTGACTTTTCGAAGTTATGTGTGTATTCAAAAATTTAATTATCACTTGCTTTAACGGTGAAGGAAAACATCGTGATGAAACCTTGTGCAGGTTGTCATATGTGCTAGTCAAGTTGTAATAAAATTTTTTACTAATCATGTTAGATCATGTTGTATTCACATTGAATTATCACTTGCTTTAACGGTGAAGGAAAACATCGTGATAAAACCTTCACACCTAAAAGTTCTTAGGAAATTCTTAGGTGTGTAGTCCGCCAACCCGCACTAGGCCAGCGTGGTGGACTATGGCCTAAACCCTCTCAATGGTAGAGGAGACCCGTGCTCAGCAGTGGGCGTATATGGGTTGATGAAGAAGAAGAATTGGATTAGACTTTTACAAGGTAGAATTTTCTCGATATCAATAAATGGTAACAGTTAGGCAATAGTATTGTCAATTTAAAATGAGAAACTGTTTTATATAATAAGAACCATTTTATTGTAATAATTAATGAACAGACGCAGATTAGAACAGCAAGTAGTTGCCGTATGTGTAGACATAAACGTAGACAAAAATAAAAATCAAATGTTGCCATTATTGTTATTTTTCTAACATCTTTACGACTGCCTCGCGATCTATGTTCTGGAGTCTATTTCCGAGTCGGTCAGTGTTATCGGGTTTTCCCTTTAGGAAATTCTCAGTAGCAGCACGGAGTCTGCAAATATACCCGATATCGGCAATAGGCTCGCCCCCTATTACGTAGGGCTGAAAGGCGAAATGTGGGCCCCAAAAAGTACCTCTGCCTACCCCTTCAATTTCTCTCCTTCAGTTTACCTAGTCAATGGTAGGGGACCCTTGCACGCGAGTCTGACTCGCAATTGTCCGGTTTATCCTCACAACACGCTCTCTGCCGACCCCACACGGGCACTGCTATATTAAAATTCGGGCCACAATAGTGCGATCGGCACTGCGCTCCGTCCATTGTTCCCGCTCAAAATTGAACTGTCAACGGCGAAATTGCCGCGGGCGGTGTAAAATCAATAATATTCGCTGACCAGACGACGGTATGGGATGAATATGTCCTGTCCATATGTACGAGCGATCGTCAATTTTATTCAATCGCCGTCCAATATAGGCCTCCCAAAGAAAGCCCCAACCATCAGTGTTGAGCAGCCCTCATCCATCCGCTATCTCTGTCACCGTCCACTGCTAAATACAGGCCTCCCCGAGAAAGCGCCAACCACCCCGGTGATGAGCAGCCCTCATACATCCAACACCCGACATTTATATATATACTCAACCTATCGCCGTCCACTGCTGAACGTAGGCCTCCCCAAGTGCGCGCCAACCATCCCGGTGTTGAGCAGCCCTCATACATCCAACACCCGACATTTATATATACTCAGCCTATCGCCGTCCCCTGCTGAACGTAGGCCTCCCCAAGTGCGCGCCAACCATCCCGGTATTGAGCAGCCCTCATACATCCAACACCCGACATTTATATATACTCAGCCTATCGCCGTCCCCTGCTGAACGTAGGCCTCCCCAAGTGCGCGCCAACCATCCCGGTGTTGAGCAGCCCTCATACATCCAACACCCGACATTTATATATACTCAGCCTATCGCCGTCCCCTGCTGAACGTAGGCCTCCCCAAGTGCGCGCCAACCATCCCGGTGTTGAGCAGCCCTCATACATCCAACACCCGACATTTATATACTCAGCCTATCGCCGTCCCCTGCTGAACGTAGGCCTCCCCAAGTGCGCGCCAACCATCCCGGTGTTGAGCAGCCCTCATACATCCAACACCCGACACCGCACTGAAGTGGTCGGAACATCATCCTTGCAGAATGTACTACTATACTACGTCTGCATAAGAGCGGTCTCAGCTCTAAAGCTAGGCAATTGGTTAGACCGAATTATCAAAGGTCCCTAGTGCGATTCCAAAAAACACAAAGAATGTTCTACCCGAATTGAACTATAGAACTCTTATCCGCCAACGCAAAGAAAAAGTTGGGTATAGTTTGCAATGATTTTGTTATGATTGACAGCCCCGTGGCGTAGTTCAATATTGCACCGAGACAAATGTTTGTGTGATCCACTAAACTATGTTTTAGTTACCTATGGCTGCAAGGAAAACGCATTATTTTTTATTTTTTGTCGGAGTTTTCTTAACGCCAAGGGGTTTGTGATCATCTTAGCTATCACCTGCCTTAGTTTCCGAACACGGTCTGAAAACATTCTACACGATGTGCTATACAGTGGAACCCGTGACAATACCCACATCTAAACTATTATTATTACTTCCCCACTCAAATCTAAAAAAAACACGAACGACTGATCAGCAAACAATACGCCACGCCGACACAGGGGTGGGTAGGGATAATGAAATGTGCACAACACAAATATAATTGGATTATCCAATGTATAGCTTTATTATCGCTGTTATTTTTAATAATACAACCATGATTGTGGGCTTTTTTGTTGGCCAATTGTCATGCTCGAGTGATGTGGGTCGCGGTCGAAGAGTGTGGGGTTCGAACTTGATGGTTAACTAAAATTTATTGTTGGAAAAATCGATTTGTTCAAATCTTTGTTTGACTGTGTAATGTAGTTAAATATTATTTATGTTTTTCTTGTTTCATAAAAACATCGCCGGTTTGTCAATTCGCTTTTTAAAAAAGTAGACTATGACTTTTCAATGTTTCAGCTATGTCCATATCAAAATTCAACAATATTGGTTAAGTATTTTTTAAGAAGTAATGGCCTTGAAGTCAAATCCCAGACACACCTCTGTCTCTTCCAAATTATGCGTGCATTCACAATCAATTATCAAATACTTTAACGATGAAAAAAGATGAAGTGCAAACCCACACACTTAAAAATCCTGATGTATTTCTTAGGTGTGCAGTCCCTACTAGGTCAGCGTGGTGTATTCACGCCTAAATCCACTTAGCTCTTGAGTAGGCACGAGCCCAGACATGGGCAAATGTAGATGAAGTACTTTTTTAACTCATCCGTAAAAAAAATTGTAAACAATAGAATAGCTAAGTCATTCGAATCACATACATAACACTTTTTTCGCCCAGGGTATCGAACGCGTGATCTTTCAATCCATGCATCAGCTGAAAGTGGTCCACCGCAGAACATAAGCCTCCCCCAATGACTTTCACAAGGATCTTTCATTTCAATTTTTACTGCGCGCCCAATCCACTCACCCAAACACACACATATAACACTATTATCCCGTTGCAATAAACGCGGTTATCAAATTGGAAAGTTATTTCTCGATTGGCCGGGTTCGTCGCGACTCTGTCGAGCCCTCGTGTGATAGAGCGTGATGTTTCATACGCATCGTTTGTAAGACTCATGCAGGGTGTATTTAGACCGTAATCGGAAATTAAGACGGGCAATAGCTAAGGTTACAAACCTATGAACGTTAAAAAGTCCAGTCAAAAATCAAAATTTTGACGTTTTCCATAAAACCATGTGGTTTGTTAGTTTCTGGAGAATTGAGTGTTTTTAAACTTTCCCCATCAACCTATATGAGTATGCATTGCTGGGCACGGGCTTCCTCTACCATTGAGTGGGTTTCTACCGCCAAGATTCTCGATCGCGCGTCATAACCTCGAGGCCATCGCTGTTTTTTTGTTTTACTGAAACATCGTGAGAAAACCTGCACACCTTAAAGTTTTTAGGAATTTCTAATGGTGTAGTCCGGTCCGCCAACCCGCACAAGGCCAGCGTTGCGGGCTCGATCCTTTACTATAGTAGTGGAGCCAAGTCCGAGCCAAGCAGTGAGACGAATACAGTGATGATGGCATGTTTCATCCCTTAACATGTTCATACAAACGGTTTCCTTGCAGCTTACCATCCACAGGAGCCACTCTCAAAACATCACAATAAAGTGTTAAATAAATACCAGGATCAGAACTTCGACCTCTCGTTTCCCAGCCCGCTCGAGAACAATTACCGGGAGACATTCAAAAAAAGTATTTTCCCACCGTCATTTTTGAAAATGCGCACCGTTCAAAATAAAATATTAAAAGCGGCCCCGAAAAAAAAAAAACAAAAAATAAAATCCGGAGCACAGTAAGTAACAACAAAAAGAAAGTTTCAATTATGGCGAAACTGTAGGGGAATGTTTTACGCCGTGGAAAGAAACAATGCGTGCTTGTTCGCGGTGTGCTGAGTACCGACATTGGGAACCGCTGGCCTCGACGGAAAACGGGCGGGGGGGGGGGCGAAGGATGAGGATTTTTGGTAGGGGGAGGGCAATTTTTGAATATCAAATCTTACGGTGATTACGAACACATGAGCGTTAAAGATATCCAGAGAGGATTTTTGTTTTTTTTTTTTGCGATTGAGCAATTGTGCCATGAGAACTTTTTGAATATTTGCGACAATTCTCTGTCAAAGTACAACTTTAAATAGGTATTATCTATAGGCAACGGGCAAAGGATATCCAAGTCTTCTTATAGGGTTTAACATCAAACGTTATTTAATTTTTACCTAGTTTCGACGTTCAGAATCTGTTGACATAATCGCATATAATGGCCTACATAATAATTATAATTCACTAATCTACATTTGATGGGATATTCCTATCCGCATACACCGATCTACACCACAAACTGCATATTACGAAGTAGCTCTCAATCAGTACTACCAACACAGTGATAACTAGGTAAAACTCATCCCGAGGCCTACTCCGGGCCCGTCGCAGCACCGGAAGCGCCGTGATGTCACAGGCTCACTCATATCCGCCCACCATTAACCAATCGAAACGGGAAATTGCGCCGATACAGCTATTGTGAAGTGGCGGGTTTGTGGAACGTTGTCGGTTTGTTGGTTATTCTATTGTGGATAACGGGTGTTGTATATCATCACCATCATCAGAAGATATGGGTTCCGCTGCTGGGCAAAGGCTTCCGGTACTATTGAGAGGGTTTAGGTTATAGTATACCACGCTGGCCTAATGCGGTTTGGAGAAGTACGTACCTGAGAAATTGCTTAGAACTTTTTTTAGGTGTGCAGGTTTAGCAAATGATAACACTGGACAACAGCATTTCTGATGATTGGGTTATGATATATGAAATTGGTCCAATTTTCAACAACAATTTCAAATCTGTAATTGAAATTTTTGTATGAGCTCTAGTTTAAAAAATATGACACATGGCTTGTTTTCATATTAAAACGTTATAAATTTTGGGGTTAATCCTTCTTTTTCCAGGTGAAGTCGAAAATACCTTGTGTTTTTTTTACTTTTTTTTTTAAACTAAAGGCAGAGAGCTATTCTGAATGCTCCAACAATAGCCAGCCATCATATATGTGTTCCAGGAGCCTTGATAGCGTTCCTCAATCGTACGAATGTCCTGGTGAAGTCGCTCGCTCTGTTTTTCACTTAGATTCCCAAAATTGACAGAAAAATAAGCTTAGATGGTTATGAAAATAGTGTACCTCGATGCTCATATTACTTCCGAGCCTTTAATAGTGACATAATACTTTTTGGACGTCATAAGATACGTCCAAACTTTTCTTATTTCACAAAAAAATCTGTACTAACAAAACTAACGCATTCCATGCGTTTTTCTCACTATCTGTCACAGTCTTCATCAAATTAGCTTAGTGTATTAACGATTGCATCAGTGACCCGTCAAAAATACCCGCTAAATAAATAAATACCATCTTTTATCTTCCCTGCACTCAGTTTTTGAAACTTTTTTAAATTAAAAGTGTCAGTTTTCGCCACAAAATCCATAGATATCTCCAGAGAAGGACCGGACTGAGGTTCAAGTTATATAGTAGGACTCAAAACACGTCTATTAACGAACCGTAAGGATGGATATTCCCATTTAACTCGATTTTGACAGGTAATACTAGTTATGTTTACGTAGCAAAAATTACTGTTTTCGTGATGGTTCACGGCTTCTTTCTACATGATAGCGGTTCAATCTATTCTTTTTCCTATTTGTCCTCAAAGTTAGAGACTCAACACACGTTTTGCAATACTTTTGCCGTATCTAAGACTTGTTGTTTATGTCCAGGGAGTGTCGAAAGTTACTTTTGTAAGCCTCAATTATGAGCTTTGTCACATTCAAAGTCCATTATTTGTACAAATATTCTCCGCAAATGAAAAAAAAAATACTCGAATCATTCACACAAACTCGTCTTTACTATACCATGTAAAATTATATTTAAAAAATAATAATTTTGAATTTATGAGCAATTTAACACGGTAATACTTTAATTGTTTTGTGATAGCTATAACTCGTAAACTAGAGCTGATACAAAAAAACTGAGGTCACATCTAGAATCAGCGATGTCAAATTAGTAAACATCAAGTGATAAAAGTCAATCATCATAGAAAAGTGTCAATTTTGTTGTCCAGTGTAATTAGTTGAGAATACACCAATAACTTGGAAAAGTCAGAAGAATGTGCCTTTTTTTTTTTTTGTTCTCGAGGGGAAAGCTGTTTATGGCTCTACTTCCCGCCAGCCCGGGGGAGGGGGGCGGGAAGCGTATGTCGGGGTCACCGGTCTTCCAGCCCGGCGCGCGGCGACGTCATATCCGCGCAGGTGTTAGTGCCGGGCTGGGTCCCTAACAATTTCCCTAAACCGGCATACCGACCAAAACCCCCCGGTGGCCATCTCCGCGCCAGATTGGGCGACCATGGTACGTGAGCGAGAAGCGCACACCGTTAACCACAGCCGCCCGGTGCGCCTCCGAGACGAAATTGTCTCGGCCGTCTCGGAGTTTTAGGGGGCGCAGTTGCACCCCCACTTCTTGGTTCGGGCGCCTCGGTTGTGGATGGGCGCCCGCGACGGACACAGGCCACAGTGCCGCCGCCCCTCTCGGGGTCACTTTCAGTGAGGACGCGCTGCCCCCACAGCACGTCTAGCGACCCCAAGGGCCCCTTTAAGTCGCCTTTTACGACAGGCAGGGGATACCGTGGTGGGATTCTGACGCCCCCTTGCCACAGGGCAGGAGAAGAATGTGCCTAGGGTATTTTGCACCCAAATTTCGCCAGTTATGTATCAGTTCCACGTAATAGAGGGGGAGCCCATTACCGTTTTAAAGATACCTGCATTTCGAGATTCCTTGTTGCTATTGGGAATTTCCTAAAGGAAAACACTGCTTAATAAGTTAACTGTGTTTACATATTATAAGATTTATTAGTTTCCATCCAGACCCATCAAGTTGTACTCTGTTTACAAATTTATCAATCAATTTGCTAATAATATTTGTTTTTCTCTTGTTACAGGTAAGTCTACAAGTTCATTAAGCAGATATTTTGGTAATGTATACTCAGCCTATCGCCGTCCACAACTCAATGTTGACTTCTCCATACAAGCGTCAGGTATCCTGATCTAAAGCAGTCTTTTGTTTTGAAATGTTTATCATTGGTCGTAGGAACGTAGAATGAACAGGTGACAGACAAGCGGCGACACTCGTCCACATACAAAATACTGGCTATTTCTCTTCTAATCTTATTTAGCTCTTCTATGACATAGACTTATTAAATACCCTGTAATCGACCTAAATTATTTCTGAAGCAGCAAAGAGAATAGATATTTTCCTATAAAATTATACACGGGTAACACTGCAGACCTAAAATAGTCATATAAGTAATGCATGAATTTCGCTCTCTTTGTGACGCAAAATTAACGTTCTCTTATTTACAAGCGCGCAACTCACTAATTAAGTCTGTTTGTACGTTCTATGCTATCCAAACTAATGCATGAGAATATATTGCATTGTTTTATGCTCAATTTATATACTAGAACGAAAATGTTCACGCCACTACCCCTGAAAGAGTAAGCAGAACTTATTTCTGTTATAAAGCTTCGCCAATTTTTGTCCTGCCCTACATAAAGGGTAAGAATGGTGCAGAATTTCGAGTAAATGTTTAGAACTCGTAGTGGTAACCAAGACTATTTACACAGACCTCGTTGGACATTAGAAGTTCCTTATTTTCTTAGCATTTTTACCATGTCTATTATGGTAGCTTATATGCTAGCGAGCTATTGCTCGTACTTTAAATATAGATTAAAAGCTTAAAGATTATTTGGAATTTTGTAAGGCGATGCCTTGTCAAGGTCGCGGGACGTCGCTGGCTGCAGGCGGCTTCCGACCGATCCCGGTGGAGGTCATTAGGGGACGCCTATGTCCAGCAGTGGATCTCAATTGGCTGCTATCCATCAGATGAATGGATGAAGGCAATCGATCCCGGCTTTTGGCTATTTATGGAAGTACAACTTCAATGAAGTGCCATTTTTATGAGCACACATTTCACTTGATATGGAGTCGAGACAATCCACGCGGCGTGTGTGTTGTGGATGCAGACGGGGCTGCGACGCTCCGCGTTCGGTTCCCGGCGGGGGACGGTCCCGCGGGCTAATTTGTACCCTCCAGACTCGCGGGTCGATACGGGACGAGGGCGGGTGCGCGGTTCCATTGTTACATGTCATACGGTACAGATGTCGTGCGTGACGGAAGATCGAGAGACTCCTGTCGTACTTAAATATCCTCATTTAGAAAATGGACAGGGCAGAGGTAGTACTTCCAAAGTAACCCAAAAGCCCAGAATACCCTAGAAAAATCAGAATAAGCAATACAATGTAATGAGTATGAAGGTTGAAGGATGGACTAGCAGAGGATGGCCAAAGAAAACATGGATGGAGTGCGTGAGAGATATAAAAAAGAAAGGGACGACTGAAGTCATGACGGCTGATATTTATGTGTGGAAGAATAAAACATACTGCACGGACCACAAGTAACAATTATGAAGAGATTGATAATGATGTCGTGCCACATCCGAGAACGGAACCCGTCACCTCAAGCATGTGTACGTGCCCTTAACCCACCGCCACTTGTAATTCAGCGGGCGCGTTCAATTGTTACCGAGACAGTGTTCCGCGCGCACGTGCCGCGGGGTACAACGTTCGACACCCAAATGGAAATGAATTTATTTATTTATTTATTTATTTAAAATACTTCATATACAAAACTGTATATAGGCGGACTTAATGCCCGTGGCATTCTCTACCAGTCTACCTTAGGGTGGTGGAGAGATGAAGTATGGTTGGTGTGAAAAAAAAAAAAAACAAAGAGATACAAACATAAATTCATAATAAAAATATACATAAAATGTCTAAGATATAGATACATACACTTAAACTCAACAAGAAGACTCTGCCAGTTTATTGAGAAATAAATCTCGGACTCTCCTTTTGAAAGTATCCCGTGTAGTGGACGTCCTTATTTCGAGCGGGAGCGCATTCCAGATAAGGATAGATTGAACAGAAAAAGAAGAGTGTAGAAAATTTGAAGTATGAGGAGGGCAACGAAGGAGAAGATTGTGCTTAGAACGTAGATTTTTGGTGTGGGAGGACCCCAAGAATTGAAAATATGGAGTTAAATAAGAAGGTGGATTAGGAGAAAATAAAATAGAAAAAAGTGTACAAAGAGCGTGCAAACTACGGCGCTGTCGAATCGGTAGCCATTTTAGTTTGCATCGATAGGAAGAGACATGATCGAATTTACGGAGATTGAAAATGAATCGAATGCAGTTATTGAGAAGGCGGTCGAGTTTATTGAGAAGATCTGCATTCAGGTCGAAGTAGCACACATCACCATAGTCGATTATAGGAAAAACTAAGGCTTGCACAAGCATTGTCTTGGTTTTGGATGGAAGGAAATTCTTAAGACGATAAAGTGCACGCAGTGTATTTGTGACTCTCTGACACACAGAGGTGACCTGGGCTCGCCAGTTCAGGCTGGAGTCAATAAGCAGGCCTAAGTTTTTCACCACTGGACACCAATCGATAACAGACCCATCGAACAAGACTGGTGGAACAGACGCTACATCCAATCTGTACAACAGGCGCTGGCTACCTACTATTACAGCCTGACATTTGGTTGGGTTGACGCTAATGCCGAAATTATCGGACCAGCTTTTAATGTAGGCTAGGTCTCTGTTGATTTAGTCGACTGCAGTAGCCACACTGTCGACCCCAGCCTGAGCATAAAGTTGCAGATCATCGGCGTAAAGATGGTGCGCACATTGAAGGTTTTGGGTAATGAGATTGATAAAAATAGAAAAAAGTAGAGGAGAAAGAATACCGCCTTGAGGAACGCCAGAGTGCAAATCACACCAATCAGAGAATGACCCGTTGATATGTATGGACTGCTGGCGACCTCGAAGATATGATGAGAACCAGTCCAATGCTTCAGACGACATCTTAAGATGGGAGAGGATGGATAGAAGGATGTCGTGATTGACGGTATTAAAGGCATTCGAAAAGTCTACCAGAACCAACACAGTGACTCTGGTATCCTCCATGCCTGCCCCAATATCGCCAATCACTTTAAGGAGTGCGGTAGTAGTGCTGTGACAAGGTCTAAATCCAGACTGAAGTATACTCAATAATTTGTTTGAGTGTACAAACGCAGAAAGTTGCCTGTGTGCACTAGCTTCTAGCACCTTGGAAAGGAAAGGGAGGATAGATATAGGACGAAAGTGCGTGACAAGAGTAGGGTTAGGGGTTTTAGGGAGAGGTATAACATAAGCTCTTCGCCACTGAGATGGAAATGTGCCAGTGCTAAAGGAAAAATTAATGATATGAGTTATGACTGGGATAATATGGTCTAGGATTTTGAGAATCATGGGACGGGTGATTTTGTCGCAGCCAGCAGCATTTGATCTGATGGATAGGATAATCTTTTTGATATCGTTCGAAGTCATTGGAGAAAATTGAAAAGGAACAATTTTGGGTTGAGATAACCCAGCTATGTATTCCAGAGTACGACTTTTGACTCGATGATCTAAAACGGGAGATGCACTAAAATGGTGATTAAGATCATCCAAGCCAACAGTCCCCTGAAATTCAAGATTCTTCTTACCACCAATACCCAGAGTCTTAAGAAACTTCCAGATATTGGCAGAAGAAGCGGAATTTATGTTATCGAGGATATGACGGCGTTTAGCATTACGTACCACCTGGTTACACCGATTCCTTGCAACCCTAAATGACGTCCAGTTCTCCTCTGTGCGTCGTCTCCTGAATTTAGCATATGCACGGTCCCTGCGTCTCATCATCAACCGTACTTCACTTGACATCCAAGGTGCCGGTGGGCGTTTTTGCTTGATTTTTCTAACAGGAGCATGATTGTCATAGAGTGCCTGGATGTGACTATTAAAGAAGTGCACTTTATCGTCTACAGATGATGCCGCCAAGAGACCATCCCAACAGAGATGAGCCGCATCTTCGCACAATTTGTCTAGATCAACGCGACCAAAACATCGCATGTGCAATACCTTAGGTTTGATTTTAGGGGGTTTAAGGATATAGGATAAGAAAATGAGGTCGTGGTG
This sequence comes from Cephonodes hylas, assembly GCA_030295005.1. Taxonomy (NCBI): domain Eukaryota; kingdom Metazoa; phylum Arthropoda; class Insecta; order Lepidoptera; family Sphingidae; genus Cephonodes; species Cephonodes hylas. Next base: position 2,836,938 of record AP025387.1, on the reverse strand, counting down.
GGAGAAACCAGGAGCGGGAAACTGACCATGAGAAGAGACCAGATCAGGGGAGGAGGTAAAGATTAAGTCAAGCCAGGTATCCTCACCTTCGATGTTGTGATGAGTAGCTTGTAAGGGAAGGATGTGTAAACCAGCAGACTCGACAAGGTCAAGGAGTTTACAGGAACGAGCGGAGTGAGGGTCAAGGAGGTTGGTATTGAAATCTCCCATGATGATATGATGTGCGTAATCCGACCCTAAAGATTCCAGAATTGAGTCAAGACTGGAGAAGTAATCAACAGAGGGAGGACAATAAACCACACCAAGTAAGGTTTTGACTCCCTTGACCCAAACCTCAAGGAAAAGGTATTCAGCAGTGGAGGGACATAAGGAAGAGGAAGAATTTATCTTGTACAATTGACTCGCGCGAGGAGACAACGTTGTAAGCGCTCTCTTGTGATGGGTTTATTTTGAATAGTATAGTTTAAGAAACAGGCTATACAGGGTGTATTCAGGCCGTGATCGGAAACTAAGACAGGTGATAGCTAAGGTGGTTACAAACCCATTGGCATTAAAAAATCCTGAATATTTTTACGTTTCCTATACTCACTCACTCACTCACTCAGCCTATCACCGTCCACTGCTGAACGTAGGCCTCCCCAAGTAAGCGCCAACCATCCCGGTCCTGAGCGGCCCTCATCCATCTGCTACCCGCCACCTTTCTAAAGTTTCCTATACAACCATCATGATTTAGTTACTGCTAGGCACTCTTCGATAATTGAGAGGGTTTAGTCCTTAGTCCGCCACGCTGGCGTATTGCGGGTTAGCGGACAAGATACACATATACAGATGTCCTATTCCCCACAAGTATCATTAAAAAACATACTTATTACAATGTTTTGCAATCAAACAAGCGAGCATACAAATATAACGTCACTATGTTTGCAACCACGACTACGTGTGTGTTTTGTCCAACGGCTCTAGTAAACACATTACATTACGGTTTCATGGTATGGGTTGGGCAAAGGTAAAATAGATATGTGTTTTATATATGTGTGATACAATAGCAGCCCTTTTTTTTTTTTTTGTTCTCGGGGGAAAGCTGTTTATGGCTCTACTTCCCGCCAGCCCGGGGGAGGGGGGCGGGAAGTGTATGTCGGGGTCACCGGTCTTCCAGCCCGGCGCGCGGCGACGTCATATCCGCGCTGATGTTAATGCCGGGCTGGGTCCCTAACAAAATCCCTAAACCGGCATACCGACCAAAACCCCCCGGTGGCCATCTCCGCGCCGAGTGGAGCGACCACGGTACGCGGGCGAGAGGCGCCCACCGTCAACCGCAGCTGCCCGGTGCGCCTCCGAGACGTAAATGTCTCGGCCGTCTCGGAGTTTTAGGGGGCACAGTTGCACCCCCACTATCTTGGTTCGGGCGCCCCGGTTGTGGATGGGCGCCCGCGACGTACACAGGCCACAGTGCCGCCGCCCCTCTCGGGGTCACTTTCAGTGAGGACGCGCTGCCCCCACAGCACGTCCAGCGACCCCAAGGGCCCCTTTAAGTCGCCTTTTACGACAGGCAGGGGATACCGTGGTGGGATTCTTACGCCCCCTTGCCACGGGGCAGGGCACCGGGTCTAATTGTCTCTGTTGACCCGGCGCCTCCTTCTTTGACGTCTTTGACGGGCGGGATCGCTTCTTTCGCGATCCCGCTCCGCGCTCTCCTTCTGCGACATGACGTACTCGCAGAAGGAGAGCATCGCTCGCCAGGACCTTGGACTCCCGACCATCGAAGAGACGACGGCCGGGAGCGAGAGATCGCCACCAAACAATAGCAGCCCTGCATTTGTCTCAATACGAGGATTGAATCCTATGCCTCTCGTTTCGCAAGCTGTTGTCTATCCAACTGCGCCACGGGGCTGTCTATAATAACACAAAATTACAACTCTGTGCACGGTTTAAAATCAATTAAAAGCAAAATACGGTATCACGTACCGCTGTTCATTAAGCTATGTGTGTTCTGGTTAATATTCACACCCAAAGCCCTTTACAGTGCAGGGGTGATACGACAAAATAATTCCCGAATACGTTGATAATAGTGATGGCTTCGAGGTTTAAACGCATGATTAAGAATCTCAACAGTTGCGGACTCAAACCACATACATTTTATACACATAGTTGTTAGGAAAACGTCTAAATTTTTATTTTTTGTCGGGACTGTCTTTGGCGTCAGGGAGTTTGTTATTACCTGCCCTAGTTTCCGATCACGGTCTGAATACACTCTGTGTAATGTTTTATCAGCCGTTATGTCTTCATTCACCCTTTTATCTTTGATATGTTCTTTTACCAATTCCCTTTATCTCTCTTTTTTTTATCTTCCTTTGCTAGTCCATCCTTCGAATTTCGTCCTCATTATTTTTTTACCTATAACTATTCTTTGCAAACCCTCTCAGTTGTATGGGAGGCATGTGCTCGATAGTGAGACGTATATGGCCTGATGATATGTTCTATAGCATCTAGCTTGTCATCAAGAAATTCATCATCATCATCATCATCAAGAGACGTCCACTGTCTGACATAGGCGTCCCCAGAGACTTCCAAAGTCTTCTACCGGAAGCGAAATTAATACAGTCATCAAGATATTAATAAGACAAAAACAAACAGCAGTTCGATGGTAATGTCGACAACCCTGGGACCCTGCGCCGGCAAACTGAGTTACCGTCGCCGCTGAATAGGCTCGTTTGCAGTCGCGCCGTCCGTCACACCGCGCGGTCTCAATAAAATATTCCGCTGTTTAATGACAAACAAACGCGACATGTAACTGTGTAGTTAGAAGAAATATAGCTACAAAAAAATTAAGTACATACCGTACATGACCTAATATGTCTGAATGTATACATTGCCTGAAGGGGTAGATAAAATTGCACTCTTGCGTCGACGTTTAGCCAACTGTGTTAGGTCCCATGTAAAAGAGGGACCTATAGCTATTTTCCCGTGGTGTGTTAATTGGCGTCTTATTTCGCTTCTTGCATTTATTTGAGGATGAAACCAATGAGGTTCAATTTTTTCAACTCCTCCTTTATATCTTTTTTTATTGGCTTCATTGCGGGATCATGAAAAATTTGGTCCCCTCAGTTTCGCCGAGCTTCATTGCTCGTGGTCAGTACTGTGCGTGCTGTTGATCCTGGAGCGCACGAGTTACAGTGGCGGATATGCTGGTGTAAGGAAAAATTAACATCTTCCAAATACCAAAGCCAGTAACGATTTCCCTTTACATGCCAGTGATTACCCTGACAGATAGGTGTGTTAAACTCACATACACTGACGGACATAAAAAACAAGCCACCATATAAACATCCCAACTCGCCGGCCATATAAAAGGGCCACATAAAACGTAGTTACAGTTTCTCGGGCTAATCTCTGCCCGTGCTAGTGCGGTATTAAAACTCAGGCCAAATGCGGGACGGTCGCGAAGTGCGGTTAATAGCTGGCGATACAGTGCAGGCCAAGAGAATCGGGCACGTAATTATATACACACGACTGTCATAGTTACAAGGAGATACAAGTCTTGTGTCGGGTTTCGGAAAATACGTGAGACTTTTCGGTCTCTTAAAAAGCTCAAGAGAATATTTGTGTATCACACAAACATTTGTCTTGCTGTGAATCGAACCCGCGGCCTCTTATAGTGACTAGCCAATTGCGCCACAGGGCACAATAAAAATTTAAAGAACCCTTTTCGCAAAATATGCTAATAGTTTAAGAATCAGTCCCTAAACTTTTTAGGGCTTAATGCTTATTTGCTGTATCAAAAATTGAACTTTATCAATCGTTGGAAACCAAATAAACAAATTTTTATTGAAAGTCAATTTTAAAGATTTAACAAGGCGACAATACCTACATTATTTTGGTGATTTAAAGTCGCGTCGGGGCATATTTTGATAAGGTTAAATGTAATGACCATCATATTTTAGACACGACTGGTATTTATTATCTCGGGCAGCGTGTTGTATCAACACTTTTAAAAATGTGTGACACCCAATAGCAGCCTTCATCATCGACCCATATACGCCCCAATGCTGGGCACGGGTCTCCGCTACCATTGTGAGGATTTTGGCCATAGTCCACCACGCCGGCCTAGTGCGGGTTGGCGGACTACACACCTAAGAAATTCCTAAGAACTTTTAGGTGTGCAGGTGTTTTACGATGTTTCGTTCATCTTTAAAGCAAGTGATAATTCATTGTGAATACACACATAACTCCGAAAAGTCAGAGGTGTGTGCCTGGGGTTCGAACTCGCGACCGCCGAGATTCTCGACCGCGCGCCTAAACCTCGAGGCCATAATTGCTAGCAGCCTTCGTTTTGTTAAAAATGTTTATCATTGGTCGTGTGATCGTATTAGAATATACAGGTAATAAATAAGCGGCAACACTCGTCCTCATACGAAATACTGTCTGTTTCTCATCAAATCTTATTTAGCTGTTCTGTAATCACACATGTTGAGTAATAAAACACAAAAACTACAATTAAACACACACGTTATAAAATTCAGACGCGCGGTAATGTAGCGTACGGAGAGAGATGTGCCCTTAATGTCTTCGGACTTTACAGTGCAGGACATGGAAAGCGAGCGCTCTGATTTAATGCTGAGAAAAAATGTGAATTACTGGTGTAGCAGTAGTAACAAGTTAGAATTCTGAGCGTATGCTTGCTACAGCGGCGGTACTTTCATAGAAGTCCAAAAGTGTTAAAACTAAATATTAATGGTGTAATGTCTATTAGTTGTGTAATGTCTAGTTTATATGTCAAATTGCTTCTCTTAAATAAAGATTTAAAACTTCGGAATTTTATAAGGCAAACGGGGCTTCTTGACTTTTTTGCTATGAAGGTGTAAGCAAAGATGCATTTTATACAATAATGTAAATAAAGGTGGACTACATGCCTGAGGCATTCTCTACCAGTCCCACCTTAGGTAGTACAAAGACGAAACACGTAGGCCTATATAGTCCGTTCTAAAATTAATTACATTGCTTATCCTTAGGTTTTACACGCGTGAGTGATCTTTCGGTGTGTTCAGTTGATTTTGTCCGGCAGTGTAGCCCGTAATTAAAGACACTCGCGTGCCTAAGTGACCACACGGCGCGTAATGACCGGGATTAACGTCGCAAACAATTACTTAATGTGACGACACAATGGTACAGTGGATGAGAGTCAGGTTGATGCAGATATAGATGAAGACAAGGATCAAAATTTTACGCTAAAGATCGCAAGGATCAATTATGTTATTATCTAAGCTAGTTTGATAAAAGGGAAAGTTTTGTATTTTTGTAAACGAATTAACTCAAAAACTGCTTGGATTTTATTTAACGACTCTAAAAATCTCAAATATACAGGCTAATTTTATAACAGGGGAAGATGTGTATTTTTGTATCCTTAAAAACTATGTACTTAATTTTATTTGAATGATTTAGAATAAAGTAATGATGGCCTCGAGGTGTAGGCGCGCGGTCGAGTCTCGGTATTCGCGTATTCAAAACTCTAGCATATTCTGACCTATTTCAGTTATATGTGTATTTATAAAGAAGTGAGAATTTCTCAATGAAAATGAGAAAACACTTTGCCCGACCCGGGAATCGAACCCAGGACATACTTGTACCGCGAGACCACAAGGCAGCCATATGCTACTCGTATGAGTTCAGTAAATACATGTAGCTTATTATTATTTCGTAGCTGTACAAATTTCATATTTATTGTACCCAGTTAGAATTGTAAGTAAGATATAAAAGACACTACATTAAGGTAGAGTAATAGATACCTAGCAACTGAAGTCTAGATATTAGGTTTACTTCAAGGAGTATTTCGTATCGACGAAACGTGGAGCAAAAATTAGATCAACTCGTTTCCAATTTTGTGTAATTCGCCGATCGAATTGGTTCTAGAAAAATCGCTTTATTTCTTATCCTTCAAATCCTTCATATGTGCTAGTCAAGTTGTGATAAAATTTCTTACTAATCATGTTAGATCTAGGAATATTATTTATAATTTTGTTAACCATAAATGGAATTTTAAAAACACGTTTACAATTTTGAAATGTTTGTTGTTGGAACGCGCTAAACTCAAAAACTTTCGGTTCGATGTAAAAAAAAAAATAATTTTAAATAGAACATTTATCGAGGAAGGCTCTAGGCTATATATCATCACGCTACGACCAATAAGAGCTGAGCAAAAATAGAAAAAAACGTAGCTTAAGAACGAACAAATGAGCTTTAATTTTTATATACTGATTGATGATGATGAGTCACAGATGGTATTTTTTTTAAACTGTCACAACAAATATCTTCACTATGCCGATAGTATGTACGATGTTTTTTACACATAGCATCTTTAAACATATCGTTATGAATAACCATACAATTACTCTATAGTACACTCCCCAAATATTACCGAGTCGACGTGCGGTTCGAAACCTAGTTAGGTCCCTTTCAGCCATGGCCGTCCGTGAGTGGTGCTTAAAGGTGCCGCATTGGACGCCCATCGAGTTAGACCACGAGACGGGACCAAGATCTCGGGCGTAATCTAATGGACGTCCAATTATACCCCGTATTGACTGTATCGCCTCGATTTCGAGTTGAAATACTGGACTTGTGAAGTATTTCCATGATTTTTTTATTTGAAAGCTTCAGACAGAAAAGTATACAGGCTGTGTTCAGATTGTGATCGGGCACTTAGTTAAGCAATAGCTACCGTGATTACAGGCTATTGGTGTTAAAAAAATACCGATAAAAAAATGCTAGTTCTATACAAGCTGAGGCATAAAAAAATAAAAGGATTTGTCTCGTGGGGATCGAACCCGCGACCTCTCGTTCCAATACCTAGTGTCTAGTTTACTGCGCATCGGTATTGTCACAGAGTTTACGTAATACTTAAATACCTACCTACCTTCTTATAAGGTAGAAAAAAATATAAAAAAGTAAGTATAATAGTGAAAACTATTTATATTCATATAATGTTATTCCCTTTAGACTTAAGTTTGCATTGACACAAGCTCGCTATACTTCACGTGACAAACTTTTGTACCTTCTACGAATGTTTACGAAACAATCTCAGTTGAACGCATTGGAAAGTTGTGAACTTGTCGACTGTTGAAAGTAAGGAGTTAAATAGACGCGTTTTTGTTACATATAACAATATATTTTCCTCTGTATCTGTTGCCTATAACTTCGCAAATTACAACTTCTGAAACAATATTTTCAAAATATTTCGAAACCGTCCAGTTTTAACTGAGATTATCGTCTTTAAAAAAGAAACAAACTTTTCTGCATTATAATGTTTTATGAATTTTTCAGCGCGGTTGGCTAGAAATTGTTTAATGAGACCGCGGGATCGATATCTGTAACGCTAAACGAAATTATATGAGCACGTAATGATATGTGGTGCCAAAATTGCAATTTTCGAGAACTACGACAAATTTTGTTTGCTTTTAAGGGTTTTGATCTAATTACTAGCGGCACCTAGCATTCAATCATTATAATTTTATATCAATACGTTAATGTCATCATCATCACCATCACACTTTATACGTCCTGTAGCTGGGTAAGGGTATCCCCTACAATTGAAATCATTTAGGCCTTAGTCCACACCGGCCTAAAATATAACCAAAGCAATATAAATAACGAAGAAATATAACACACAGCAATAACTCCGGGCAAAAACAACACTCAGTTACGCGTGGTCGAGATGAAATGCGTCCATTTTTCGGGCTACGTACATACGTCCTGAGGGAGCTCGGTACAGGGACTTTCCATTTGTATCGGGCCCGCAGTGGTCCCTAGAGATTGAACCCGTTTGCACACCTACAGATAGATAGTGTTGAAGTGACCACTTTTGCCTATAATTAGAAGTACTGCTCGACACTAATTTGCGAAACGAGAGGCCGGGTCGATTCTGTCGTACTGAAGGAAATGTATGATCTGTTAGATCCTGATGTTTAAGGTTTGGTTTGTATAAATGAAAAAGCAGTGATGGCCTCGAGGCTTATGGGCGCCGTACACGGTACGATTCGTCTGTACGATCCGTCGCGTCAAACCGATCGAACCGACGAATCGATGGTGTATGTCAAGATGGTTAACGATTTTTGGACGAAATTTTTAATGCGATCAATGGTCTCGATTTTCGATCAAATCGATCGTACAGACGAATCGTACCGTGTATAGGGCCCTTTAGGCACGCGGTCGAGAATCTCGGGGGTGGCCGTTCCTAACCCCAGGCACACACCTCTGACTTGGAAGTCATGTGTGTATTTACAATAAATTGTCACTTGCTTTATTTCATATGTTTTTTTTGTTTCAGGTAATTATACAACTTTATCATTCAGAACACGCGTTGGTAAAGTATAACATATCGATATTATAATATTAACAGTTTCATTTTTCTTAGTATTCGGCAATTTTTCTTATGCAGTGACTGATTAGATGCAGTGATGGCCTCGAGGTTTGGGCGCGCGGTCGAGAATCTCGACGGTCGCGGGTTCGAACCCCAGGCACACACCTCTGACTTTTCGAAGTTATGTGTGTATTCACATTGAATTATCACTTGCTTTAACGGTGAAGGAAAACATCGTGATAAAACCTGCACACTAAGAGTTCTTAGGAATTTCTTAGGTGTGTAGTCCGCCAACCCGCACTAGGCCAGCGTGGTGCTCAGCAGTGGGCGCATATGGATTGATGAAGAAGAAGAAGAATTTTTCTTATAACTGGTCATGTCCGATGTTGTGAATTGTTGATAGTAGTTGATAGTGTTTTCTTCTCATTAAAAAGGATATAAAAATCCATTGTAATCTTCAGAAAATCTAAATATAAAACATAGAGACTAAAACATTATTTTTACTGTTTATGTGTCCAAGAGTCAATGGTTTACCAGCTCAGATGTTCTCCTATACTAAAATCCTGTTTGCTTAGCGTGATAAAATATCTTATTAGATAGAAATACCAGTGGCGGTACTTCCATAGAAGCCCGAAAGCCCGACTTACATAGTTCCGAATAACGAACTTAACGATTGTTTATTTATAAAATAACGCTATAAACGTGAATTTGAGTACTAACCGGTAGGTATTTATTAGTCCTACGTACCAAAAAAAATATGCTGCTACTAAATAAACATTTGGGCTTGCCTTAGTTTGACACCCTAGGCACGCCACTGAGAAATACATATAGGGTGTATTCAAACGTGATCGGAAACTAAGGCAGGTAACAGCTGCGGTGATTATGAAACTATCGGCGTTAAAAAAAAAATCTGACAAAATGTTAGCGTTTGTTAGGAAAACGTCAATACTTCTATATTGTTTCGGGATATCGTTAATGCCAATGGGTTCATAATCATTATAGATTTAAGTGCCTTAGTTTCCGATCACAATCTAAATACACCCTGTATATCAAGTGAAAAGATATTGTCTCTAAATACTTTATGCGTAACAACTTTCATTCAAGCTAAGTTACTCAACTTAGCGAAGTTCCCTCCCCGGGGCTCGAACGCGAGACTGCCCGTTGTTGCCCGTCCGATAATACTATGCGTGTGGGCGCCCGGGAGTGTTGTGCCAATCACTTAGCCCTGTCGCGGGAGGAGACTTGTTGTCGTCTCACCCTTTATAGCGACGGAAACGTTTTGATACTTGTATTTAGTATGGAGTAGGCGTAAATATATGCATAGGAAAACCTGCACACCTAATAGTTTGAAATGAAATGAAATAATATTTATTGAATCTATAAAATGTCAAATACATCACTTAGATTCAGTCATTTCAAATTTACCACCCCGTTCGGAAGCCAGTCATCACTAGAGAAGAACGGGCAAGAAACTCTAGTGTTGCTCTTTTCCAATCAAGAGATAGCTTACAATATTGTTACAAAGACTCAATTTCCCGAATTAGAGCAGCTCATTGATACAAAATCAGAATGTTGTGTTGCATATTAGAACAGCATAGTCATCTTAAATGGAGAGACTGTCATCTAACCAAGTTAAAATTTCATAAATGGAAATAAGCAAATCAGGCAGACCAGTCCACACAAACAGCACCCGTTCACGATTATGACGCATGTGCCAGCCATCGGCCACCTCAACCACTTCATAGGGAAGTGACCGACCCGGCACACGACGCCGCCGTAAGCAGTTATAGAGAGGGCCCTTGCTCACCTGTTGGACGTATTTAAGTTGATGATGATGATGAGGATAACGATTGAGCGAGCTTATAACCTACGGCATGAGTAAAAAAAGTGCAAGTTCTAGTACAGTCAATATGTCTGTGTCTCCTTTCATGAAGAAATTTAATTGTTCGGAGTGTAAACTCAAATCAACATATTGTACAGAGCTGACGCATCTATAGATTCCTCTATTCTAGTCCGCTAACCCGCACTAGGCCAGTGGGGTGGACTAAGACCTATACCCACTCAATGGCAGAGGAGGCCCGTGTCCACCAGCTGTATACAGGGTGTATTTAGACCGTGATCGAAAACGAAGGCAAGTGACATATATGATCATTGCAAACTCCCTGGCATTAAAGAAAATCCCGACAAAAAATAAAATTTTTGAGGTTTTCCATACAAACCGCAGACATTTATTACCGATGGTTGTATGGAAAACGACAAAATTTTTATCTTTTGTCGGGATTTTCTTTAACACCGGGGGTTTTGTAATCACCTCGGCTATTACCTACCTTAGTTTTCGATCACGGTTTAAATACACCCTGTATAGGCTGATGAAAATTTCTCTACACATTTCAAGAGTGATAAATGAACAAGTATCAAAACTATTAACTCCCAGTACGTGAAACTATTGACAAATAACTGCGAAGGTGGTCGAAGGGCTCTCAATTCGCGGTGTGCCTTCCGGTTCCGCTTATGGAAAAGGGTTTTGATGTATAAAAATATACATACTATCGCGCATATAGATACCAACGTAGATATAGGCAGAGATGATTTTTTGCATCCATAATAAGGTAGTTGTTGTTTAAGTATCAAATATATAATTTGTAGGTCATAGAAATGTGTATGTGTGTTTGTTTGATTAAACTAATTCATCAACCCATATACGCCCACTATTGAGCACGTGTCTCCTCTACCATTGAGAGGGTGTTAGGCCATAGTCCACCACGCTGGCCTAGTGCGGGTTGGCGGACTACACACCTAAGAAATTCCTAAAAACTTTTAGGTGTGCAGGTTTTATCACGATGTTTTCCTTCACCGTTAAAGCAAGTGATAATTCAATGTGAATACACACATAATTCCGAAAAGTCAGAGGTGTGTGCCTGGGGTTCGAACCCGCGACCGCCGAGATTCTCGACCGCGTGTCCAAACCTCGAGGCCATCACTGCGATTAAACTAATTAATGAAAGGAAATGATAGTTTGTGAATTATGTAGGCAATAATATAGAACTTATCAGTTATGAAATGTCAAAACATGTTTAAAATAAAATTTAAAAAATTAAAATGACGAAATTATTTTAAACATAACTGGCGTAAAATATACAACTTAATTGCATTTGTATTTTTGTTCGGAAAAGTTGTATTGAATATTATATTATAAAAAGATATAAATAAGCCATACAAATTTTAAATCACCATAATACAAATTCCTGTAAATATCTTGAAGGTTTAGACGAAAATGTATCAAAATCACTTTTACACCACGATATATAAAACTCAACGCGAGCGCCATCTATATAAATTTAGATATATGTACCGAGATGGTACATACAATATGTACCGAGTGATGTGTGGTTATCGCCTGTGTCCCGTGACGCAACAGGATAGACTAAATCCTTATATTTACAACTTTGGCACCGAACTGAAAACTGGATGGATGGAGCACGAGTAATATGTGTAAGATATATTGTTATATATGTATCTATATATCTGACAGCCCCGTGGCGCAGTTGGCTAGACACCAGCTTGCGAAACGAGCGGCCGCGGGTTCGATCCGCACCGAGACAAATGTTTGTGTGATCAACAAATTTTTGTTTCGGGTCTGGGTGTTTGTGAGACCGAAAAGTCTCTCGTAGTTCCTGATACCCACGACACAAGACTCGTATTTTAGTGTGGGGTCAGGACTATGTATGTGACTGTTGGGTGTATTTATTTATTTATTTTATATGTGTTTATATGTTACACTGTGTGGCTCGGGTTTGTGTAAAACTAAGGGGGTTTAGGACTTAATCAATAAGGTTGGCCTAGTGCAGGTTAGGAGACAATATTTTTTATACAATTTAATTATAAATAATGTACCCTTTTTTCGATTTCCGGGTCGGAGTGAGAATCAATGGATTTTCATCAGTGTCAGCTCCATATACGTGCCAGTGCTGGGCACGAGCCTCTTCTACAACCGAGAGAGTTCAAGCCTTGGTCCAACACGCTGGCCCACTGCATACACCCCTAATAACCAGTTTTAAATCAGCGAACTAAACATCGAGGCCATCAATACTTTTTTTTTTTTTTTTACTTCACCCAACAGTCACATACATAGTCCTGACCCCACACTAAGATACGAGTCTTGTGTCGTGGGTATCAGCAACTACGAGAGACTTTTCGGTCTCACAAACACCCAGGCCAAACATTTGTCTCGGTGCGGGGATCGAACCCGCGGCCGCTCGTTTCGCAAGCTGGTGTCTAGCCAACTGCGCCACGGGGCTGTCTACGGGGCTTTGGGCTTTTTCCATTGGTTTTATTAATGCCCAATATATTTTCCTTCTATTAGGAAGGACTGCCTACCCCTTCTAGTAATAATAATAAAAACAAAGAGTAAAACAGCTAAATTTCGCCTCATGCATAAGGAGACTTTTCACGACACGTAGAGACTATGAAATACACATATTATGGACTCCACTTGCTTATGAGTTCCATACTGTAACATTAGCCAGTGTTTTTATGACAACCTCGCTACGTAGCTTTCTTGTGTATAGTGCAGTAAGCATATGGGCTGTTTTAGATTGTACAAGGCGTAGTAGAAATAAACTTTACTGTACACACACAAAGACAAAACAATAAAAATAAATGTATACAAAATAAATTAAATACAACGGAATGCAAGTACAAATCGATAGCTCCAATGAACACTCCTCTAACTCTAAATTTTGAAGTTTTTACTATTAAATAGTAAAGCAATTTACGTGAAAAATGAAAATTTCAAAGTCAAAGTCAAAGTCAAATCTCCTTTATTCAAATAGACTTTTACAAGTTCTTTTGAATCGTCATTTTTTAACACTTTTTTATACTGTTTTTTTTTAAACTAGTGCCGCTTCGAAACGTGTTATCGCTGTGGAGAAGAAACGGCAAGAAACTCCCTCAGCAACACGACATGTCATTTTTTTTTCTTTTTAATAAATTACAATTATAATCTAAAAATTAGATTACAATCTAATAATATTGTTTACAATTTAATGTCACATGGATACAAAATGCAGCAACATAACCTCCGATCAATTTACTTACTCCCAGGGGTTGTTATCTTCAATAAAATCAGAAATTTTATAATAACCTTTTCTATACAGTTTACCTTTAATCAATTTTTTAAACTTTTCTAAGGGAAGCTCCCTAATCCCCTTCGGGAGTTTGTTATAAAAGCGTATACCTAGCCCCATAAAGGAGTTATTAATTTTCCGGAGACGAGTTACATGTTGAACAAGATTACATTTGTTCCTAGTATTTTTATTATGTACATTACATATTTTTTTAAATTTCTCAAGATTTTTTTGAACGTACAATAGATTTTCGTATATAAACTGAGAAGTGACGGTAAGAATATTTATTTCCTTAAATTTTTCCTTAAGTGAAGCCCTGGGACCTAAATTGTAAATAGCCCTAATGGCTCTTTTTTGCAAAACAAATATAGTATTAATGTCCGCAGCAGCTCCCCACAAAAGAATACCATACGACATTTTAACTATTAAATAAATAGTAAAGCAATTTACGTGAGGGGCGAGAATTTCGGAATTTTGAGTTGGGGGAGTGTTCATTGGAGCCATCGAAATGATGTATTCAGACCGTGATCAGTTAATATCCAACGTGATAACAAACCCCATGGAATTGAAGAAAATCCTGACAAAAAATATATATTTTTTGACGTTTTCCTAACAACCACTTAGATTTTATACCTATGATTGTTAAAACAACGAAAAAACATTGTCAGGATTTCCTTTAAAGCCAATGGGTTTGTGATCGCCTTAGGTATTACCTGCCTTAGTTTCCGATCACGGTCTGAATACATCCTTTATAGTATCAATAAAAAAATACCTTTGAAATCAAGATAGTCGGTAAAAATAGCCGCAGTCTCAAGGTCCAATAGCGCAGTATTGTGTACGGGTAATGTGTTTCCCTCCGAGCCCGGTACGGGTAGCCGCGAGACCTTTCCATCATTCCCACTGCTCTATAAATACACAATATGTACTCCGTGTGGCGAAAACATTGCTGCGTCACGCGATGTCACTAAAATGGAGGTTTTTTAACGCGGTTTCTCTCGGCGGTTTCGGTTGTATGGATAAGGCTAACGCTTGGGCGTAGTATCATCAGCCCACATACGTCCCACTATTGGGCACGGGCCTGCTCTATCAGGGCTTAGGCCATAGCCCACCACACTGGCCTAGTGCGGTTTATCAATCTCCAATGGACAAACATAATTTTTCTGTTTAACTTTTTTCCGAGAGGCGTTATCGTTGATATACATATCTGCTTATACTTTCGATCCTTAGATTGAGTTTATTTGCTACATTTTCTGTTAAATTACATGCAGAATTTGCGCATGTAACTAATATTTCATTAAATTGGTTGTTTGTATCCAAGCGGATACCGATATCCTCTCACAGCATTAAAAAATCGTTCAATCTTCACTCTTCAAACGTACAGTCGGAAGGCTAATAAAATTCACGAATTATTTATGTCTTTCTGTTACGCAACTCTTGTCAAATGACAAAGTGCCTTATGCCCCAGATCATAAGGTCGTTAACGATTTGCCAGTCGACTCTGTAATATTAATGACAGTACCAAAGAAAACACAATAGCTCACGAATGATACAAATGTGAAGATTTCTGTTTGCTCTTTGATGTGTGTTCTGATGAGTTCGACCTTGTTACGTCATGGCTTGAAACCTCAGGGTTGCTAGGGATAATCACTAGTGTTTGTCTGTGATTTCGCATTTATTTACCAATGGCCTCGAGGTTTGGGTCGGGAAAGTCGGCGGTTTGGGTTCATACTTCAAGCAAATCAGACTTTTCATGGTGAAAGTAAACATCGTGAGGAAACCTGAACACCTAAATGTCAGGAATTTCTTAGGTGTATATTGCCCATACGCAAAAGGTCAGCGAGGTGGACTAAGACCTAAACCCTTGGATTGTAGAGCCCCGTGCCCAGCAGCGGGTCGTATATGATCTAAAGTTATCTGGTTCTAGCGTTCTATTTAACTCTGAATCAAGATGAATCAAAATTGATTCCGTGACAAACGTGAAAATGTTCTCAACAAACTAAATGGATGTGTCACCCATTTATTTATAATATCAAGTATTACATATAGATATTTAACCCACATTCGTGATAAATGTACATGCACGGACAGACCCGGAGTTAAGTGGCACACGACAGCCAGATAGTCTGGCAAATGGCCGGCGATTAACGACGATTCGTGCTACACTTGGCAGTTTTGTGGCACGACACCCAATTGTTCTAAGCTTGAGAGGTCCTGGGGTTCGATTCTCGTGTTGGAATTACTTTTCTTCGTCATTTAACATTTAATTTGATTTTTTAAATTCTGTTAGTAAGATCATCACAAAATTTTCTTACCTAGTTTGTAAGCGGTGCATGAAAAAATACTCGAAATAATCTACCTGTTTCTGTTTCCTGAAAAATCTACATCCATAAGAGGGCTAATTTTTTTTCTTTCACGAAAAGTGTACTAAACTGTGTCAAAATAAAAGTTAAGAGCATTATATTTCTTGTGTGTAATATAAAATAGAAAAGCGGCCTTAATATTTGAACCTGCGACACTCCTTTCTTCCACTACGCTACCAGGAGCTCATAAACGCAAACAACACAGCCCAGTTGACAAATCCCAAAGTCCTCATCGAAATCAATTTGGCCACGTCACTCGACGCGGGCTTCGCTGACGCACTAACGCGTCAGGCGAGCGCGTCAGTTCCGCTTGACAGTTTTGCAATCATTTTTTTCGGACGCGCCGGCTTGACGCGGCCTCGCCGATCCAATCGCGAGAAGCACTCTTGAGCTATCAGACGGATACTTGGTTTGTACTAGATGGTTTAATGGATTGAGATTTGTTTATTGACTTCATATAATACTAGTAATGAAGTAGTGATAGCTCAAGTATTTCGAGTGAGTCGAGAATCTGAGCGGTCGCGGGTTCAAACCCCAGTCACACCTTTGACTTTTCCAAGTTATGTATGTATTTACAATGAATCATCGCTTGCTCTAACTTTAAATTAGTATATGTCGTAAACATACAACCTCATGGTCTCGCGGTACAATTATGGGTCGTGTGATCTAGAGATCCTGGGTTCGATTCCCGGTAAAAGTGCTATTAAGTTTTTAGGAAATTCTCAGTAGCAGCATGGAGTCTGTAAATGTGACCGGAAAACGGCAACAGCCTCGCTTCCTATTACGTGGGACTGAATACATACTTGGTGCAATATGTGTGCAGAAATGGACCTCTGCCTACCCCTTCCGGGAATACAGGCGTAAAGTTATATATGTATGTCATAAACATACAAAGTCCATATGAATATTTGAAGAGCAAATCTCACTATGCCATTGAGATTTCAGCCTCACTGGACAACGGCCGTCACAAAGGTTATGCAAAGACACTTGTTTACATAACACTGCACTCTCAGATATGGGCATACAAGGTATGTTTTATTTATACGTCTCCAACTTCTCAAGTGTGTGAGAATAAGACGGAATTTACATATATAAACCTACGCCTGTAGTCCCCGAAGACGTAGGCAGAGGGGCATCTCTGCACCCATATTTTATTGTATTCATAATGAATTATCACTTGGCGGCAAAGGAACGTAACTAGCGGCAAAGGAAAATGTAATGAGGAAACCTGCACACGTAAGAGTTCTTAGGAATTTCTAGGTGTGTAATCCGACAACCCGCACTAGGTCAGCGTGGTGGACCAAGGCTTAAGCCCTCTCCATAGTAGAGGAGGCCTTGCCCAGCTCTGGGACGTATGTGGGCTGATGATAATTTTAATAATCTTTTTACTAATTGCCGTCTTTCGAGCACATTTCTAGACTCTACGATAGCTTATGAGAATTTCTTAATGGAATAAAAACGAACTCTGAAAAACAATAACACTCTGCCCGAAGCGGGAATCGAGCCCAAAACACTTAGAAATAAATTGTTTTATTTTATCTTTATTTTAATTATATTAGAAAATGAGCAATTATATATATAAATCTACCTTAAAAGTACACCGTTATTTACTCACAAGTAATCCTTACCGCACAGACGCACTGTAAACGTGAATTGTGAACGGTTTAAAGTTAAATTAACCGGAGTTGTGCGATACAATTGTCCCTTTAACTGCGCAGTTAACTTACTCAGGACGCTGACAATTACCTACCTTTAGATTGCTTCTTACCCGGTTAGATATTGCCCGCCTCGCCTTGCCACGGTAAAGTCTTGTTTACGGGAGAAGGAAAAAACGCTGCGTTTTTTTTTGTTGCTGTTATGACCTTTAGGGAGGTTATAGGGGGGGTAAAGTGTAATAATAAATAGTAGATATGTGTTAATTTGCAAGAATGCAAGAATAAACTTGGTTATTTTCATGTTAACACATGAAATTTTCTTGTAGCCTTGCTGATTGTTCTTTTCTATTTGGTAGTATTAAAATTAAAGATAAAAAACTGTATCATTACATTGTAAATGAAAACATGCCGTATTATGTAAAAAGTTTATTTTTTTTTGTATTTACAAGTTACAAAATTGCATTTCTGTACTCATAAATATACTTACCAAATAAGTCATTCGCGAATCCCAAAAATTGTTAGCTCCCATAAAAATACATTTTGTTATTGCAAATAAAACAATCTCAAAGTAATTGTATCATTTATTTAAGTTATTAAACCGTTGTAAAGGGGTGTTTACAATCAAATTGGCATTTAAACACTCGTGTTACTATTTATTCGGCGGTCGCAATTGGATCGTCTCCGGTCCGTTAGTTAAGGAAGGGAGTTCAATTCACCGTAACAAGGACTTGGTCACACCGAGCGGAGAAGCGTGGCGTTTTTTTAAACGCTGCGTTTTTTTTCTTCAATTCTTTTTTTTGTGGAAATTTTGACTATATCGCAGTGACTTGCGAAACGAAAGGCCGTAGGTTCGATCTCCGCACCGAGATAAATGTTTGTGTAATGCACTAATATTTGTTTCGGGACTTAGTGTAGGTGAGGCAGAAAAAGTCTCTATAGTCTCTGATACTCACGACACGGGATTTGTATCCTAGAGTGGAGTCAGAACTATATATGTGACTGTTGGATGTAAAATATAAAAATGTTATTGTATTGATTTACTGAATTTATGAATGAAAGAGCATTTGATAAATTAAATAATACAATTGAATACTGTACATATTTTTTTTAAACAATAGCAATTTAAGATATTGAAATTCAATGCATTTTAGGCTTACACAGAAAAAAAACACATATTGTCGTTTTATTAATATTTGCGTGTTTCCATCGTTTTGTTTATTTACTTTTTCTAAAAATAACAATATACACGCCGTAGCGTGGATTCCGGAAATCCACTATGCCGGAATACCGGTCAATTTCATCACGATATTTTGTTTTCGCAATACTAATATCGAATTTCCGGAACGGGAGTTTCGAAACGAATAAATTGGAAAAAGTACGTGTCTTTTTTGATATCTATTCATAACATCGAAACAAATTAAACTAGAAATGCAAACAATGAAAGGATATTGAAATATTTTAGTGTTATGTCACAAATATGAATTGAATGTTTGTTTTACAGGGTTTGATTTATTGCAATGAAATTCATCTTCTGAAAGACGTCCATTGCTGGACAAGATTTTGGGTCTTTTTTTTCCTGCGGGGAAAATCCTATTTACGGACTATGTGCCGGACTCACCGGCGCCTTCCGGCCCAACATTGATGTTACCGCCCGTATTTGTGTCGGGCGGCCGCTGAGCCGGGTTTCTACCAATGTCTTTGCGCCGTAATACCGACTAAAAACCCCGCGACTGCCACCATCGGCGCAAACGAGATGGCCCCGATATACCCTGAAGCAGTGCTATGGATTGTACCGGGAAGGTTTTGGGTCTGAATGTTTGTAAAACCGAGAAGACTGTATTAGCTCTAATAGTATCTTAGTGTGGGGTCAGAACCATGGATGCGACTGTTGGATTTATTTATTCATTTTCTGGAAATTTCCGGCAAGCGCAACATTAGACGTTCACCCAAAAGGTGGACCGACGACTTAGTGAAAATCGCGAAAAGCCGCTGGATGCTGGCAGATTCAATAGAACACTTTATTGTCTTTGCTCGAGGCCTATGTCCAGCAGTGGACGCTGATGATGATGAAGATTAATTTTTAAACCGAATTCCTTCACGTAATTCCTCCCAAGTGCTCAACTATTACCATAGCGTGGTTGGGTCTTTAGCTATACGGTACGAACATAGATTGCTAGTTGCCATACTTATGCAATTATAAGAATCATCCAAATATCCGTCGGAGTGACCTTTCCCAAGTGAAATTTCGCTAGGGGAGGAATCTATCGAGTGTAGGAGGTTCACGTCCTAAACGAATTACACCCGACGTGCCTCGGCGTGTAGCTATTTCCACGTCTAATTATAGTGCAGGGGTGGAGGTTCGAACCCGCGACGGCCTTGAGGTTGAGGCGGTCGAGAATCTCGCCGGTCGTGGAGTCAAAGCCCGGGTTGATTTTTCGTAGTTATGTGTGTATTTATAGTGAATTGACATTTTGATGGTGAAGGAAAACATCGTGAGGAAACTTGTTCATCTAAAAGCTCGTAGGAATTTCTAAGGTGTGTAGTCCGCCAACCCGCACTAGGCCAGCGTTGTGGACTATAGCCTAAACCCTCTCAATGGTAGAGATGATAAGACGCAATCTCACACTCAAGGACTCAGCAAGATCCGCACACTCATAAAAAAACTTATTTAAAAGGGACGCAGAGTCTACATAAATATGCCTGAAATCGGCGCAGCGCATTCGGCGGGTAGAGGGTACAAAGCCCGGGGACGCACGTTAAAAACAATATTTGTCATAGTTTGATAGACGCTCCGGGCCTTAGTGAAAAGCGGTTGTCGATATCGATATGTCGATATAAATAAAACATTTATTTATTTATTAATGCGGTGATAATTACTATAGGAGTCATTATCATATACGTCCCACTGCTGGGCACGGGCCTCCTCTACCATTGAGAGGGTTTTTAGGCCTTAGTCGGATTGAGGGACACCTAATAAATTCCTGAGAATGACCTTTATATAATCGTAAACTATGCATTTAAGCAATTGTAGAACTTTGGAAAAGTCGTTGTGCATGAGCCGAAGAAGGTTTTTGGGTTGGTACGACAAATTATCGACAGGTGGCGCCACAGTCATTCAAACTCCTCTTAAATGACTGGACCGATTGGCATTAAATTTTCTATGTATAATCCAATGGCTCTCTGGATGATTTCTAAACACATTTTGACCCGGTAGGTGGCGCTGCTGTCGGCATATCTCTTAAAGCTTTTCGGGCAGGACGAAGTCTGCTGAGACAGCTATGTACTTAATAAGAAATTGTGTCACATTATCCCAAGTTGACCTGTAGTTGCAAATACGAGTACAGTAAGGTGATATCATGTTATGTATCAGAAGCTGCATATAAATGTATAGAAAGGAATAAGACTGTAATTTAGTTAAGTTTAGTTTTAGTTAATGTAATTTAGTATTAGATAGTTATAACATCGCATTGGGTAACTGTAAAGATGTTATTAATTATGTAAATAAATAAATAAATAAATAAATGTTCCTTTATCGGAGGTCGAATGCGGGACTAAACGGTTCTCAGTGGGTCAATGCTGTCCGGTCAATGAGTATTTATTAGTTTTCACTATCGCATCGTGCTAATATTCGCGCGTTTGCGTAACGTGAATAACAATCGTGTGACATTTATCAGTAGAACAATAATTTTAAATGTCAATAAGTTTGATATTAATAATATTGAACATAAATAATTCTATATTTAGGTCGTGATGGTCATGAAGCTTAGGAACGTAGTCGGGAATCTCAAAAACTCAAAATGTTCAAACTTCAGGCCAAATGATAGGTAAGCGTGATCGACCGTATCTAAATTAGCTATCGGTCTCGGGTTCAGTCCCAGTGTCGAAAATTGTTTGTTGGTTTCTCTATTAGGAACTTCTCCATAATTGCACGAAGTTTGAAAATGTAAGTCGTCTATAGCTTGCTTTCATTTACGTGGGCTCAAAACAGTGGCAGCACTTCAATAGAAGCCCAAAATTCTAGCTTGCTTTACAAAATTCCAAATAATAGTCTTCAATTTTTAATTCTTTATTTATCAAAGGTAATTTGACGTATAAATAAGAATATCCTGATCTCACACTAAACAATTATCAATTAGGCAATACAAAATTAACGCATAACCCTTATGGGCTTCTATGGAAAGACCGACATTGATTCAAAACACAACTAGCGAAAATAGGTGCAGGAAATTTACCAAAATTAATCGATTGTTCGATTCTCCGATACATATCGATAGACACCAGCGACGTCGCTATTTAGCAAGGACACCGCGGTGCACAGTATTGGGGACAAGAAAAACGTCCTCATAGCCCACCTGGGCGCTGTCTTATGTCTCAAAGTGTACGCCGATGTGCAGTCTTGATGCTTTATGGAGATTTTGTATGGGTAAATATTATCATTACAAAATACTTCATATTCTCATTTATATGTCAAATTGTTTGTGTTAAATTAAATATTAAAAGGTTTTCGGAATCTCGTAAGGCGAGCTGGGCTTTTGGTGTTTCATGGAAGTATCGCCTCTGCTCCAACTCCTCGTGCGATAACATCGCCTTACTCCATAGTTATCAGCTTGGGAGTGTATAGGTTACAAGACTGGTTACATTACCATGATAGACAGTAAAAAGGAGCAGAAATATGGCTTAAAAGCAGTGGTATGCAACCCGTAACAACTTACTTGCGGCCCGTGGATGGCCGTGGCTCGCGTTTTTTTAATTTTTTAGGAATCTGGTGTAAATATCAAAGTGCGGGCCGTCTTTAATTATTTTGCCACTTTCTGGCCCTTGCAAGCCAAAAGGTTGCCGACCATTGCTTTAAAGGGCTAAATCTTCTTACACGAAGTTACGAGCATCAATTATTTTTACTGTAAAAGCTGTGTTATTATGTTAAAGTATCAATAACCCGCGTCGCGCTATACTTCACAGCGGCAGGTGCGCCGGCCCCATTTGAGCGCAACAAAAACAATTACCTTCATATTAATTTGATATACAGGTAATGCCGCGGGATTTGTATCATTCACTGCACCGGGCCCAAGCAGTTTTGTATACATTTCGGTCATATTGTAATGGCGGGCTTAGGTGCATTGTGACACTAAATCTATAACTTACGTTCAAAATACGGGGTCTTTCTTTTAGAAGTTTAATTTTAGTAATAACTTTGCAATTGCAGTGATGGCCTCGAGGTTTAGGCGCGCGGTCGAAAATCTCGACGGTCGCGGGTTCGAACCCCAGGCACACACCTCTGAATTTTCGAAGTTATGTGTGTATTCACATTGAATTATCACTTGCTTTAACGGTGAAGGAAAACATCGTGATGAAACCTGCACACCTAAGAGTTCTTAGGAATTTCTTAGGTGTGTAGTCCGCCAACCCGCACTAGGCCAGCGTGGTGGACTACGGCCTAAACCCTCTCAATGGTAGAGGAGACCCGTGCTCAGCAGTGGGCGAATATGGGTTGATGAAGAAGAAGAAGAATAACTTGAAATTGCAAGTCGCAAATTACATTGGCGTGTCTAGATATCAGCAGTGATGGTCTCGAGGTTTAGACATGCGGTTGAGAATCTCGACGACTACGGATTTAAGCCCCAGGGACACACCTCTTGACTTTTCAAAGTTATGTGTACTGACAACGAATTATCACCAAAACTTCTTTGGAATTTATTAAGTGTTCAGTCCGCCGCACAGCGCTAGGCCAGCGTGGTGGACCATGGCTTAAACCCTCTCATTTGTAGAGGAGATCCTTCCCCTTCAGAGTGACGTATAGGTATTGGCCAATAAAGATGACATTATATTCACTAAGGATCTGCGCTAAAATAATTGTGGCAGTTATCTTGAGAATTGAACCCTCGTCCTATCAAACGGTATCATTACGAAACCACTAGAGACAATCAGTTCCCAAGCTTGTTTATGTCAAGTGTGATTTAAGGATGGTGATTGTTTTGGATAAAGGATCGATGTTAGAATCGATTACGAACAATCGTGGATTGTAAAATCAATTAATCAAGATATTGGCGTTTCTTTACATCTTTAAGTTTTATTTTCTGTTTAAATTCGAGGTTTTTATTCAATTGTACTTTTGTCATTTACTGTACCGTTGTACAAGTAACGTGCTGTACGATCTAGAGATGCCTGGTTCGATTCCCTAGTTGACCTCAGTATTTGTGGGTATTTATGTCACTTACTAGGGACTGAGATACTTATGTTACTTGTATCTTTTCAAATCGCTTGGAAATAACAATATCACAGAACTTAAATCTTGCTTTGCTTTGATATCGGTTTTTGGTTCAAAATCAAGCAAAAATCGATTTCCACAACTGTCAAATCGATTGACCATCGATTAAAAACAGATATACGATTCCTGTCCTCCCTATCGCGGTTCCCACAGCCTGTTAGCGCCTGTGTATCCCGCCTGGGGTCCTCAAGGGTCTGTCAACACACGAGACACACACACATTATACAATTGCCGCTGTCAAATAGCCAATTGGTTGAGTTGAAGATGTTTGACATGATGCCAGTGGCAGAACTTCCATAGAGGCACGAAAGCGTTACACGTTAATTGTGTAATGTCTAGTTAATAATTTGTTGTTGGGATATTATCGGGATTGATGATCATGCTAAGCAATCAAAACTATTAATATAGGAGAATGTCTCGACTGGCAAGCTATTCCATAGCTTTATTTTCTGATGTCTGAACAGTAAAAAAAAATCTTTTAGAGGCTATATGTCCCTATGTTTAGGTTTTCTAGGCAAGACAAAGGTTATGCGTACCTACATATAGCAACGTAAAATTTTATAGTTTTTAGCGTGGAAAGGTTCGAGAGAAAACCGAGTATTTAATACTTTAAGAAAAATACAACGCAGGTAAAATGGGGTACAGAAATCATTACACAAACAAACCCTCTTCGAAAAATTCCAATCATGTTTGAATTTTAAAACAACCAGAACAATTACCGGACATTAGTTTCCGAATATATATTAATGTCGAACCATGTCGAAATGCAAATGGTCTTATGTCACACGAAACAGTATATCACTTACGCCCTTCCGTCAATACACTAAGCCGTACTCGTAATGTCAATGGATGCTAATGAATGCCGTATCGATATGATATCGATAACAATCGCGATTAGGAGCCATCGATATATCAAACACGGGGCAGTGAACTCATATCGTTAATGGATCGTTGGTAATATTATCACGCCTCTGTCCCCGAATGGATAGATAGAGGTATATTTCAACATCGATGTTTGCACTAGGCCAGCGTGGTCAACTAAGGCTTAAACCCTCCCAAACCTTGTTTATAACTACTCGAAAAAGACTGAAAGGATGTTTGTCCGATATCAAATTTTGAGTGAAGTAAAATTAATTGAGAGCAACAAATGAAAAAGTACAAACATTTTCACACTAATGAACTACCTCGCTCAACAAATAGAATTTTGCCCACCTACCCTCAAATACCGTTAAATTAGACGAGAAAAAAACATCAGATCCCGCCCGAAAAAAGCGCGAATTCGACAATATTCCGATGTGCAAGCGATATTACCGCTTAATGCGAGCGCCAACGAAAAAATTAGCCCGCGTTAATTGAAAACAAAACACTCGATTCCCGCCGCCGGCCGCCATTTTGTGATTGTTTACGTCGCCAAACAAGATGGCGGATGGGCGCGCCACCAGTTTTGTTTGTACGGTTAATTAATGCGATTTTTAGTCTTTAAATACCCGGATTCGTTTTGCTAGTATTGTTGACGGCTCGGAAGCGGCAATCTTCGCTTTTCATTGCTTGTCTTTGTACACGGTCGGTTTAGGTGGGAGAAGATTTAAAGTAAGGTATTGTGTTTTTTTGTACTTGGCGTTCAGGTGAGAGGAAAGTTCCTACTTGTCAGCTTCTTATTATGATTATTTTTTACTTAGACATGTGCTTTGTAACATCAAAATAACAACTTTTTCTGATAGGATAATAAAACTACATGCACTACCTATAGATTAGCGACTTTTACGTGGAAAATCATTGTCATGAAATCTGCACATCTAAAAGTTTTAAGGAATTTCTGAGGTGTGTAGTCCACCAACCCGCACTAGGCCAGCGTGGTGGACTTAGGCCCAAACCGTCTCGATGATGAGAAAGTCCGTGCCCAGCGGTGGGATGTATCTCGTCTCATGATGATACCAATAAACCTTTGTTCTCCAACGACCTGAAGCAGACCATCTGTTATTTCCATCAAGGTATGACAACCCTGTATCAAACCGTTTGTGACGCCCTCCACTCCACCTGGGAGTGACAGACATACATCCATCTCGCTCTAAAACACTACCTACACCCCTGCCAGAAAGAGACAGCAACACCCCAGCGAGCAAATGAGCAAGTTCATTAGGCATTCAGAAAATGAAACTCGATTATATTATATCCGGGTCGCGTTTAGATTGGACGAGATTATGCCACGTGTGTTAAATAATGGAATTTGAGTGGAAATTGTTCTGTTTATTTCGTAATAATCAACGTGGATTGTGGAGGGATTTATTTGTCTCGTTTAGAAAGACAATAAAGTATTTTTCAGTTGGAAAGTGCAGACTGCATTATTAGTCCAGTAGGCGTATGTTTATGTCGTGTTAAAGATCTTAGTTGCGGTTCTAGAGTAAGTGTTATTGAAGTTTACCTTTGTTATTGAAAAAAAAACTCTCTATCACAGGATGAGAGTTCCATTACACCTCTGCCTGCCTTTTTTGAGATGCAAGAGTTTAAGAATGTGCTCAGTAAACGGCATAAGGGTTTCCCATATTGGGCAGGACTTAATAGCAAAATATGATGGAGTTACATCCCTCTACCCATCCTTGTAATGAAACAGACGTGACCCATCATCATCATCAGCTCATATACGTCCAACTGTTGGGCACTGGCCTCCTATACAAAAGAGAGTTGGCGCACTACACACCTAAGAATTTCCTAACAACTTTTAGATGTGCAGGCTTCCTCACGATGTTTCCCTTCACCGTTGTAGTAAGTGATTATTCTTTGTGCATAACCGTGACTTAAAATTAATTGCTCCGTCAGTACCTGAGAAATTATCAAGGATATTAAACTGTCCCCCAAGAGACGTCTTAGAGTGGTCCTAGTTTACCTCGGTTATACTTCATTTATAATTCAAACTGATATTTAGTAAGTACACCGTAGATTAGTAGTGGTAAAATAGAGGGTGAATTGTGAGGGGCAAGGTTTGAAACTTGTTTTCGGTCTTGCGTTATCCTATAGGGATTGTTTATTGTAAAAATGATGGGAATTTTTGATCAAATTTGCGTTTTTATTAAACTTATTTTTTAGACATATTTTTTGGGACATTGATAGAAGCACTAATATAATAATTTGTCTTAATTCTTATTAGACAATAAAAAAACGAAAATACTACAACACCAATATTTTATGTGTAAAATGAATTTATTGGATCGTGTGATTAAATAGGAGTTAAAGTAAACGTGATGGCATAAATCGCCATGCCATCAACCGTCAATATTGCCAACCGAAAAAATAAATACCAAACCACACCTAAACTGTCACATATGGTATGAAACCGACCGCATGTGTTACCAACAACGGGAAATGCGATTAAGAAAAGCTACGAAGAGTGTGGCGAATTGTGTTATGATCCGGTTATGTGAGGCATAACGTGCTACCCCCCCTCCCTCCGGCAACCTACCCCTAACTCACCCCCTCAAACATCCGACGTATGTGGAACCTCTCTTAGTACTGAGACAACTAAATTAGTGGTCGACAACCTTTTGGGAGGCAAGGGCTAGAAGGTAGGCACTTACGATATTTACCAAAGATTGCTAAAAAATAACTAACTACATACTAGTAACAACTCAGGGATTTCATTTAAGTTTTTGTTTTGCTTTAACGGTGAAAGAAAACATCGTGAGGAAACTTGAACACCTAAAAAGTCCTTAGGAATTTCTCAGGTGTGTAGTCCACCAACCTGCACTAGGCCAGCGTGGTGGACTATTGCCTAAACCCTCTCAATGGTAGAGGAGGCCCGTGCCCAGCAGTGGGACGTATATGGGTTGACGAGATTAGATGATTGTCGTATATTACCTATCATTAGTACTTGCCATTCCTAGAATGGCTCCCAAACGCTCATTTACCAAATTTATTTTTCAAAACATCCACGGGCCGCAAGTAAAACATCCAGGGGTTGCCGACCGCTGTACTAGAGGGTGAAAAAGGGGTGGTTAGGTAGGGTAGGTCGTCTTTTGTTCGTCTAAGTCTTGGCTTAGTGAATGGAATCGGGCTAGTAGGTATGGTAATTGTAGGGCACTTTTAATATAGGAATGTTAGGTTGGATTGCGGTATGTGGCTTTGGGGTGGAGGGGTTCGATTTCAAGAGAGGGTAAAGTCTGGCAAGTCTGGAAATGTGCCTGAAATGCTGTGTGAAATGTGGGTGCAGAAATGCGCTTCTGTTTACCCCACCAGGGACAGACGTGAGAATCTGTGTTTCTTAAATTGTATATTCATCATCATCATCAACCCATATACGTCCCACTGCTGGGCACGGGTCTCCTCTACATATTCTATTGTATATTAACTACTAAAAATGTCGTAGTATACAAAAAATAATAAATCCGAAACGAATTCAAACCCGGAATCTCTAGTGCCGCAAGCTTATGCCATCATCAAAAGAGTTACTTTACAGTAGTTTTGCGAAATATTTTAAACAGTCTTAAACGGGCTGTAAGATGGTTGAATGTGATTGCGCAAGATATTGATATATTTTGTTGTAACCTGACAAAATTCACAGAAGCTGCATGTACATGTATAGAAAGGAATAAGACTGTAATTTAGTTAAGTTTAGTTTTAGTTAATTTTAGATAGTTATAACTTCGCATTGGATATTTGTAAAGATGTTATAAATTATGTTAATAAATAAATAAATAAATAAAGTTTTGTATGTACAAGTAAAGTGTCGATCCAACTTAAATTCAAGTATTCTCCGACCCCGAATTTTATCTGGTAATACCTATGTAAACAAATCAATTTGTCTGTCTGTCTGTCACAATTAAAGAGCCACTAATTGTGGTGTCGAGAATTTTACATAATTGCTCAGCGATTGTTTTCGTGTCCCTTCCAGAGACATCTAGCGGCCGGAAGTAATAACTTCAATGATAGATATCAAAATGAATGTAATTAATTCATTTTGTCAACACAATTTTCCAATGGTCCAATGGGTGGGCTAAATCATAATTTTAACCCCATATATGCACTAATATTAGGCACAGACTTCTAAAATTGAGAGATTAGGGCTAAGTCCAGAATATGAGATGTCCAACTGCTGGGCACGGGCCCACTCTACAACTGATGGTTTAGGCCTTAGTGCGGGTTGATTTTACACACCTAAATAAATACACCCAACAGTCACATACCAGTGGCGTGCCTAGGGTGTCAAACTAAGGCAAGCCCAAATGTTTATTTAGTAGCAGCATATTTTTTTTTAGTACGTAGGACTAATAAATACCTACCGATTAGTACTCACATTCACGTTTATAGCGTTATTTTATAGATTAACAATCGTTAAGTTCGTTATTCGGAACTATGTAAGGCAAGTCGGGCTTTCGGGCTTCTATGGAAGTACCGCCACTGTCACATACATAATGCTAACCCCACACACAAGGATGCAAGTCCTGTGTCGTGGGTATCACTCTTCGGTCTCACAAACACCATGACTCGAAACTAATATTTGTGGACTACACAATAATTGCGCTACTTGGCTCTCAATGATGATTATGATAATTGTGAAATAACTTCGCAAAAATCAGAAATGTGTGGCTTTAAACCGCAACTGCCTAGATTCGACCGCACGATTTAACCTCAAGGCAATGTTAAATGAAATGATATAAAACAATGATTGATTCATGATGTAGATGAAAGGATTGTTAGAACATTAGTCCGACACACACCTGGCGTCCCCTGTAACTGGAACAAAAGAACACATAACAATCGCCCAGGGTACGGACATTGTGACAGGGGACGGACTACAGCGGAGAGACTAATGTTTGTGATTGTTTTAGTATATGAGTTTTCTGAAGTATTTTTATGTTGGCAGCACTGTGTAGAGTTAAGTATTGTGACATTTTTCATTATAGAATTTACGTTAATTAATTATAGATAAATAGTATTTTTTTATAACAACCTCAAATAATAACAGATTATACTGAAAAAAGTTGTTGAAATAATATTATTCCAGTCTCACTGCTAGATTATTTATTTGCATTACATACGCATAAAATATATGTTTTTTTAATAATTTAATAACTATAATGAACAAAGCAGTTACATATACTTTTATAATATAAATAAAATATAGTTTATATCGCGCCTCTTCACTGACTGGCACGTCGGCATTACGCATTGAATGCCTTGCAGCTGCAAATTAAAACTATAAAACACAAGGACAATGCCTTATTGAGAATCTAGCCTCGCTGCGAACACTAGACCACAAACAAGACCTAGCTCTTTTGTCTCCCACCCTACGCGTTTGACGGATCAATGATTTCTACTTTTAATTCTTAATAAATTTCACCCCTCGCTCTTTCATTGTCTATGGTTTGAAATTGAGATTTGAGTGATATTTCGTCGCGAACCGCGGAACGGTGGGGTATGTGCTATTTCGGTCAATGACACTTTATAGTTCATGTGCGGGTTTGATTTCTGATTAGGAAAAAGTTTTTGTAGGATATGTTTGGTTGTTTATATTGGAGGTTTATTAAATTGTTATAAATATGATTTTTTGCATTGTAACGATTTAGAAACAGCTTGGTAGTTTGCTAATTATTGCGATCAAAATTTTCTTCCTTATGTCGTATTGCTTCGTCCCAATTTTTAGACATTCTTCATCAACCCATATACGCCCACTGCTGAGCACGGGTCTCCTCTACCATTGAGAGGGTTTAGGCCATAGTCCGCCACGCTGGCCTAGTGCGGGTTGGCGGACTACACACCTAAGAAATTCCTAAGAACTTTTTAGGTGTGCAGGTTTCATCACGATGTTTTCCTTCACCGTTAAAGCAAGTGATAATTCAATGTGAATACACACATAACTTCGAAAAGTCAGAGGTGTGTGCCTGGGGTTCGAACCCGCGACCGCCGAGATTCTCGACCGCGCGCCTAAACCTCGAGGCCATCACTGCTTTTTTTTAGACATTACACACTTTGTTTGCACTAGGTGTTAATTAATACAATAGGTAGCTGCGTGGATTGAAAAATATTTGATATATGGCACGTTACAATAAAATCTTATGTTATTGACAGGAATTTTGCCTGAAAAAATGTTTTCTTCTTAAAAAAATATATCAAACTCATTATGTTCCAATAAATCATCTACGTTTAAGCTAATGACATTAGAATAAACAGATAAAGAGGACTGGAATATTTGACCTTCCTCTACAACTGACAGGGTTTAGGCCTCTCAATGACAGAGAGGCTCTGATGGTATTGCTTCACCATTGATGATGTGATCATGTATTTTGTCCAATTGTGTGAATTCCCTTCCCCCCTGGTTGCAGGCGGCGGCTGCACGTTCCCCGAGGGTTGGACGGGCAGCTGGTTCCAGTCCGGCAACCCTGGACTCATCGGCATCAACTCCACACACATACAGATGAAGGGCGAGTGCTCCGAGACAGACTCCAACGATAAATTCTTACTGTACGACAGGTGGGTGGTCAAATGATTACTTATTGGAATCATATTTAGAAGCTAGCACGGTAGGTCCTAGCCACATACAGGCAGTAGCGGTACTCTTACAGAAGCCCTAAAGCCCAGTTTCATCATCAGCCCATTTACGTCCCACTGCTAAATTAGGCCTTAGTCCTCCACGCTGGCTTAGTGCGGGTTAGCGGACTGCATACCTAAGAAATTCCTCAGAACTTTTAGGTATTCAAATCCGTCGTACCTTTACTACACCAAAAGCTATATAAATATCATAAGAAGGACATAAACATACAGGAAAACCAACATACATACCTTTTTATTTTTTCTATTAGAGACCACGATTGTCGAATGTGATTTTTTCTAGACTATGCAAGGAACTATGGGCTATTTTATATACAGGGTGTATTTAGACCGTGATCGAAAACTGAGGCAGGTAATAGCGAGGGTGATCACAAACCCAGTGGCGATATTAAAAATCGCGACAAAAAATAAAAATGTTGATGTTTTCCATACAACCATCGGTGTTAAAAGTATGTGGTTTGTATGGAAAACCTCAAATTTTTTATTGTTTGTCGGGATTTTCTTTAATGCCAGGGGGTTTGTAATCACTATCGCTATTACCTGCCTCAGTTTTCGATCACGGTCTAAATACACCCTGTATGTACATTTTTTTTAAACATCTGTATCCCACCCCATACAAACTCAGTTAATAAATAATTTAATGAAAAATCTCGTTCATTTTTCAGAAACGAGGACTGCTACCGGTGTATGGTAATACACGAAAAGCACAAATACGTTTTACAGTACAAAGAAAGTGAGTAGAGATATTATATGTTTTCTAGATGCTCTTTCTTACCTTGATACTTCACATCGTATATCAAGAATCCTAGTGTATTATTTTATGAATGATCTTATGAAATATCTATTATAGCTTAATTTCTCATCTGATTTTATGTTTTTTTTTAAGTTAAGTGTATGATTTTTTTAGATAAATGTGTGACGTCATTTCCATGGGTGCTTGGAATGACTTTAAGTCTCTTGGTTTCCGGTCGGAACGCAAAAACTCTTCTATCGAGGTCGCTATGTGTAACTGCAAGAAAGTTGTTTCATATTTTGTCCGTATGCGGAATTTAGACTACAAAATCGATATTTATGTTTTTTATTTGATTCTAGTTGAGCCACCGTTCATAACTTTTTACGATTTTTATGAATAAACACAAAAAAACAAAATTTCTAAAATTTGCAAGTGAAAACCCCGTTGCAATTGGTACAGCTTTTTCAAAGATTAGATTAAATTTTAAAAGATTAAAATTAAGCAAAATGTTATTTTGGTGTGTTTAGATAAATACATTAATCTAGATGTATTTAATAAAAAGTGGTTGTTTTAACTCACCACACTCTAATTATATTTAAATAAAATAGATTTATGGTACCACGTTTTTTTTTTTCCAGCGTACTGTTCGCCCAAGGACTCGTTGTCGACGATATGCGAATCCATCACGGGGGATGCGCCCCTCTACTCCATGTTCAGGAAGGAGCCTCGGCCTATACCGCAGCCCTGCCCCTTCCACCCGGCGCCATTCACCTTCACATACAACAGGTAATCATCATCATCTTCATCAGTATATATCAGCACTATACATTTTGATTTATAATAAAAAAGCCAACCTGAACTAGGCCAGCGTGGTAGACAAAGGCCTAAACGCTCTCAATGATAGAGGAAGCACGGGCCCAGCAGTGAGACTTACATATATGAGCGGGAGATGATTGTGCTCACTCCATATGAAAAAGATGATTGGCGAAATATGGTTACAGAAATGATCCTCTTAGAAGATTTTAATGATTATATACTCCGCCTATCGCCGTCCTCTGCTGAACGTAGGCCTCCCCAAGTGCGCGCCAACCATCCCGGTGTTGAGCAGCCCTCATACATCCAACACCCGACATTTATATATACTCAGCCTATCGCCGTCCCCTGCTGAACGTAGGCCTCCCCAAGTGCGCGCCAACCATCCCGGTGTTGAGCAGCCCTCATACATCCAACACCCGACATTTATATATACTCAGCCTATCGCCGTCCCCTGCTAAACGTAGGCCTCCCCAAGTGCACGCCAACCATCCCGGTGTTGAGCAGCCCTCATACATCCAACACCCGACATTTATATATACTCAGCCTATCGCCGTCCCCTGCTAAACGTAGGCCTCCCCAAGTGCACGCCAACCATCCCGGTGTTGAGCAGCCCTCATACATCCAACACGCGACACCGCACTCAAGTGATCGCAGCATCGTGCTGCAGGACGTCCCACACTATGTCTAAGAGCCAACTCCACTCTAACACTTGTCTGTTCCACCGGCTGGCCTACCGTCGGCAGACTTGGCCGGTCTACTTCCAGTTTGATATTTACTTACTTTATTTTACACCACACCAGTGGCGGTACTTCCATAGAAGCCCGAAAGCCCGACTTGCCTTACATAGTTCCGAATAACGAACTTAACGATCGTTTATTTATAAAATAACGCTATAAACGTGAATGTGAGTACTAACTGGTAGGTATTTATTAGTCCTACGTACCAAAAAAATATGCTGCTACTAAATAAACATTTGGGCTTGCCTTAGTTTGACACCCTAGGCACGCTACTGCACCACACATACAGGAATAAAAGAACACTAACTCATAACCTAATGTGTCACAAAGGGTGGTCTTGTCGCTATTAGCATTCTCTTCCAGGCAACCCAAAAAAGAAGAAAAACAAAAAAAGATGCGATAAATAACAACAAACAAAAATGAAGTAGAACTATAAGATAGAAGAAGATATCCACACTTACGTATCTAATGGTTGATGATGATAATTCCAGGGGCTCCGGGGAGTGCGTAAACCCCCCCTCCAGGGCGGAGTCTTGCACAGACGACTCCAGGTTGCTGCTGCGGTACATGGCGTGCCCAGACCTGCCCAGCTCGGAAAGTAATGGTGAGTGTGTAGTAAATAGAAATATTGGTCTTTAAAAAAAAGGTAGCTGAAAAATTGTGAAAACAGCCCAAGTTAACTATGGAAATTAGTGTTGATAAAGGAGTGTTTGAAAACAAAGATGTAGTTATTCCATTAAATACAGCCACATACATAGTTCTGATCCTACACTAGGTTACAAGTCCTGTACTGTGTCGTGGGTATCAGAAACTTTGCCTTCATAGTTCTTAGCTTAAACTGTAATGGAAGTTGGCATATAGTTTTGGTTCAAATAATACGACATAATATTGTTAATCGTAATAAATTAGATAATGGTGTATTCCTTAGAGAGGTCAAACTAATTAAAAATACAATTTTAGCCAATTAATTATTTACAAGAAGAATAACAAAATTAATTCTTTTCAACCTACTCCACAATCCCTCTTAAAAAATTGAGGGTTCTGTATTCATCACATTCCTCATTTCTTCCAGTTGAGGAGCTGGTCTGCCTGGCCACGTGGAAGGAGGGTTCCACCAGGTACCTGGTCGGCCAGATATCACAAGTGCAGAGGAGGAATTCTATAGCATCAGATGAGGACACGTATAGGTAAGGTCTTTGAAAAATAAATAAATAAATACACCCAACAGTCACATACATAGTCCTGACCCTACACTAAGATACAAGTCTTGTGTCGTGGGTATCAGAAGCTACGAGAAACTTTTCGGTCTCACAAACACCCAGACCCGAAACAAATATTTGTGGATCACACAAACATTTGTCTCGGTGCGGGGATCGAACCCGCGGCCGCTCGTTTCGCAAGCAGGTGTTTAGCCAACTGCGTGACGGGGCTGTCAATAAATTAAATTCCTATTTTTAGTCTACTAACTCTCACTAGGCCAGCGTTCTGGATTAACACTTAAACCCTCTGGGTTATAGAGGAACTTGCTCAGGAGTGGGACGTATAATTTCTGTTGACGATGACGATGATAAAAAGCGCAGATATCAAATGAAATGGGGATAACAGGACAAGGAAATGATGACGATTATGATAATTTTGTTGATGATGATGGTTATAATGATTAAAGTCAAGAAAAGAAACTTAATCTTACGCCTTAACAAATGT
The DNA here is from genome assembly GCA_030295005.1 of Cephonodes hylas. Taxonomy (NCBI): domain Eukaryota; kingdom Metazoa; phylum Arthropoda; class Insecta; order Lepidoptera; family Sphingidae; genus Cephonodes; species Cephonodes hylas. Next base: position 2,801,650 of record AP025387.1, on the reverse strand, counting down.
TCAACATTAAAATTTCCAAATATTTTCATCCCCACCTTCCGCAATTGCAGGTGTTTCATATACAAGGGCCAGCACGCGGACAAGATGATGACGTACAGCATCGCTCAGTCGGGCGACGCCACGTGCAACGGCCTGTCGTCCCCCAGCGACGGCAGCAGGACCATGAAACTAACCAACAGTCAGTCACATCTCTTTCTCACTCTCTATGTATCTCTTCCTCACTGTCTTCTGGGTTTAAAGGAGGCGGTACTGTCGTAGAAGTCTAAAAAGCCCGGTTTGCCTACCAAGATTCCGAATTCTTTAACATTAAAATTTGATTAACAAAAGTAATTTGACATACAAATGAGAATATCTTGACCGCATAATGAAAAATTATAAACTAGAGTCTAGACATTACACAATTAACGTGTAACGCTTTTGGGCTTCTATGGAAGTACCGACGCTGACATATGAAGATTTCTCAATGCAATATTCCATGATAGATAAACCACTAATAAAGCGCTTCCTTAAGCAAAGAACTGCAAGAAATACTGTATTTATGGTCTTTTGGTCTTTCCGCAGGCGATGACGAGCACAACCGGTGCCACTTCCCGTCTTGGATCGTGCAGCACCACAAGTGGTTCAGCCTGGACCACTCGCACCAGTACCACTTCACCACCAAAAACGCCACCCTCAAGGTAAACTGATGGTCTTCTTGGTGTACTGGTTAATTATCGAAAGACTGATCGGTTAGCGAAAGTCTTATGGTTTGCAAATATTTTCGTTATAATAAATAGTCATGATGATTGAGATGAGATCGTGGTCTTTTCGCGGTCTTATTGATAGAGAGAAGATACTTTGGTCTTCATTGACCAAACTTAAATACTTTTACCTATCTCTTAGGGAAATATACATAGACCAATAATAATTGACCGTCAAACCCAAATAGTTTGTTAGTTGTGTTTGGCTGTTGAAAAGTTGGTAACCCTAGGCGACTGTGGGATCTTGGTCTATTGACATCCCCCATTTCTTTTCATGATATGTTTAACCATCTGTATATTGTCGTTCAGATAATGAACGAGGACGGTTCGTTCGAGGAGAAGCGACTGGTGTGCCACTCCATCCTCGAGCAGAAGGACAAGAAGTACATCAAGCTCGTCGCGCACGTCACCAAGGGATGGTCAGTAGACTCGCGTTACTTCTGCTGTTGAAGGAAGCTTCCAGAAGTTTTTATGTTTTGGAGAAAGTCGTGATAGCCTTGATGGAGGTCTAGAATCTCGGCAGTCGCGAGGTCAAACCCAAGGCTTGATTTGAATAATGAATTATCACGTGCTGCGGTGAAGGAAAATATCGTGATGAACCAGCACTCCTTAAAATTCCTAGGAATATCTTAGATGTAATCCGCCAGCCCATTAGCTCAGTGTGGTGTAAAGCTTAAATCTTGTCAGTTGACGAGGAGGCACGTGCCCAGCAGTGTGGCTTATATGGGCTATAATGGACGAGTGATGATGGTGGTCATGATGATGATGATAATGACAGCGATGATAATGCTAATGGTGACAATATGATAATGATTGTTTTGCAAGTATATGTATGTCAATGCAATATGTCGTCCCGCAGCGAGTCCGGGCACGTGTGCGTGGTGGTGGAGCGGCGCGCGGCCGGCGTGCTCGAGGTGTCCGTGGGCGCGGCACTACACGACGCGCCGCCCGACGCATGCGCACTGCACCGCGCGCCCACGCCGCTCACACTCACAGGTACCGCGCACACACACACATACCATACTGCCGCGCTGCACGACGCGCCGCCCGACGCGTGCGCACTGCACCGCGCGCCCACGCCGCTCACACTCACAGGTACCGCGCACACACACACATACCATACTGCCGCGCTGCACGACGCGCCGCCCGACGCGTGCGCACTGCACCGCGCGCCCACGCCGCTCACACTCACAGGTACCGCGCACACACACACATACCATACTGCCGCGCTGCACGACGCGCCGCCCGACGCGTGCGCACTGCACCGCGCGCCCACGCCGCTCACACTCACAGGTACCGCGCACACACACACATACCATACTGCCGCGCTGCACGACGCGCCGCCCGACGCGTGCGCACTGCACCGCGCGCCCACGCCGCTCACACTCACAGGTACCGCGCACACACACACATACCATACTGCCGCGCTGCACGACGCGCCGCCCGACGCGTGCGCACTGCACCGCGCGCCCACGCCGCTCACACTCACAGGTACCGCGCACACACACACATACCATACTGCCGCGCTGCACGACGCGCCGCCCGACGCGTGCGCACTGCACCGCGCGCCCACGCCGCTCACACTCACAGGTACCGCGCACACACACACATACCATACTGCCGCGCTGCACGACGCGCCGCCCGACGCGTGCGCACTGCACCGCGCGCCCACGCCGCTCACACTCACAGGTACCGCGCACACACACACATACCATACTGCCGCGCTGCACGACGCGCCGCCCGACGCGTGCGCACTGCACCGCGCGCCCACGCCGCTCACACTCACAGGTACCGCGCACACACACACATACCATACTGCCGCGCTGCACGACGCGCCGCCCGACGCGTGCGCACTGCACCGCGCGCCCACGCCGCTCACACTCACAGGTACCGCGCACACACACACATACCATACTGCCGCGCTGCACGACGCGCCGCCCGACGCGTGCGCACTGCACCGCGCGCCCACGCCGCTCACACTCACAGGTACCGCGCACACACACACATACCATACTGCCGCGCTGCACGACGCGCCGCCCGACGCGTGCGCACTGCACCGCGCGCCCACGCCGCTCACACTCACAGGTACCGCGCACACACACACATACCATACTGCCGCGCTGCACGACGCGCCGCCCGACGCGTGCGCACTGCACCGCGCGCCCACGCCGCTCACACTCACAGGTACCGCGCACACACACACATACCATACTGCCGCGCTGCACGACGCGCCGCCCGACGCGTGCGCACTGCACCGCGCGCCCACGCCGCTCACACTCACAGGTACCGCGCACACACACACATACCATACTGCCGCGCTGCACGACGCGCCGCCCGACGCGTGCGCACTGCACCGCGCGCCCACGCCGCTCACACTCACAGGTACCGCGCACACACACACATACCATACTGCCGCGCTGCACGACGCGCCGCCCGACGCGTGCGCACTGCACCGCGCGCCCACGCCGCTCACACTCACAGGTACCGCGCACACACACACATACCATACTGCCGCGCTGCACGACGCGCCGCCCGACGCGTGCGCACTGCACCGCGCGCCCACGCCGCTCACACTCACAGGTACCGCGCACACACACACATACCATACTGCCGCGCTGCACGACGCGCCGCCCGACGCGTGCGCACTGCACCGCGCGCCCACGCCGCTCACACTCACAGGTACCGCGCACACACACACCATGCCATTCTTAGGTTATCTGTATCATTCCTAGATTGTCTGTACTTTTCCTAGGTTGATTGTACCATTCTTAGGTTGTCTATGCAATTCCTAGGTTGTCTGTTCCGTTCATTGGTTGACTCTACCGTTCCTAGGTTGCCTGTACAATTTCTAAGTTATCTGTACCATTTCAAGGTTGTCTTTACCTTTCCTAGGTTGTCTGTACCATTCCTAGGTTGTCTGTTCCGTTTCTAGGTTGTCGGTACCGTTCCTAGGTTGTCTGTAATAGAATTATGTAATAAAGCCGCCTTTTGAATTAATTTATTTTTTGTACTCTGTAGTTTAATTCATTTGTGTACATTCATAGAAGCACAAAAGCCCAGCTTGCCTTGCAAACTGCCTAATAATAATCTTGAAGCTTTAACTAAAGCAATTTGACAGTTTAATGAGAATATCCTCACCCCACAATAAACAATACACAATCAACGTTTAACACTTATACTGGTTGAATACCTTGATCGAAGACTAAGATAGGCAATAGCAACGGTGATTACAAACAAAAAACATTAAAAAAAATCTCAAATATTTTTTTACTTTTTCTACGCCCAGTATAGAGATTTTATTTGGGTTAAATATTAACATGGGATGTTCGTTCCAGCCACTACCCTCCTGCCGACACGGTGTCCCATACTGGGACGGTACTCGGTGGTGAGTTCTATCGCGGACAGGCGCCGCAGACGACAGCAAATCACTATAGGTAAGCCTTAATAACAGGGAACAAACCTTTTTTTATGTAGCTAAACTCTATGTAAACATTTTACATTAGCTGTAATGTGAGATAGCCGGGCTTTGGTGTAAAATGGGTCGGGTGGTCCCATGAAGTGTCTGGGGGTATAATATTAGATGACCCGGGCTTTAATGTGAGATGGCTCGGGCTTTAATGTGAGAAGGCCAGACGTTATTGGTAGACGCCCCGGGCTTTAATTTGAGATGGCTCAGGCTTTAATGTGAGATAGTTCGGACTTTGATGTTACGCGGCCCACTTTCTAATATAAGAAGTAGTCGTTGTGACTTTAACTTTATAATGTCAGGGCCTTGATGTTAATATAGCCCGGACCTTAATACCAGATGGCTGAGACCTTCATGTTCGATGGCTAGGGCTTTGGTGTAATATGGGCCTGGCCTTTATATTAGATGTCCCCGACATTCATATGACAAAGGCCGTTCTTTGTGTTTAACCATAAATTATATAAATCACAGTGCTATCACTTCTAACGTATCGTTGTTTGTACCAGGCGACCAAGACGGCGAGGAGTCTCGTCTGGCGGAGTGCGTGTCTGGCGACTACCACAGCGCCAGCCTCGGCTGCAGCGCTTCCCAGGACAGCATCGACTTCAAGTCAGCGTGCGATACTGTCGGTCAGTATACCTTTATACATAGATATACCTAGGCATACTGGGCTTTTAACTCGTTTTGTCAGGGTCATAATGGGTCATTTTGACTTTTGCACTAGGCCAACGTGGTGGATTAAGGCCTATACTTTCAATGATGGAGAAGGTCTATATGTGCAGTGGAATGTATATGGCATGATGATGATGGTGGTGGTGATAGTGATGTTGTTTTTGGTTGTCACTTGGTCGGTTATCCACTGGAAAAATTTACAAATCTTACCAGTCGACAACTACTGTACATTTTATATTCATCTTAATATAGTTTTAAAAAATCATAGTAATACAATTGTCACTATTAAACTACTTTTTTAAAAACCCACCAACCTCCTTTTTTAACACCCCTACGTAACTACCCTCCCTCCCGCTACCCGCAGTGTACACTTGCCACGGCAGCTGGCGCGAGGGCGGGCGCTGGTTCCTGGTGGCGTCGCCCGCGCAGCCCCACGCCGGACACCACCCGCGGGCGCTCTGCTTCATATACACCACGCATCATAAGAACGGTGAGGTTCAAAACTAAGTACAGTATACTCTCACTAATCCGGCACTTCCGACAGTCCGGTACGTCTAGTGCTGGATTAGTGAGATTATACTGTACTTTCATACAAGGACGATAGCGTTACACATTGATTGAGTAAAGTCTAGTTTATGGTTTATTGTGCCTTTTAAATAAAGAGTTAAAGTTTAAAGATTACTATTTGGGGTTTTGTAAGGCTAGCGGGAGTTTGGGGCTTGTATAAGTTTTACCACTGGTTGAAACTCATAATTATTTTTTAGCAGTATAAAATTGATTGCTTTTAATTTAGGAGTGATGGTAAGGATTAAAAATCGAAACTTTGCCGTCGCCAGTTCAAACCCTAGGCACACCTTTAACTTTTCCAATTTATGTGTGTATTCATAATGAATTTTTACTTTAACGGTGAAGAAAAACCTCGTCATGAAACCTGCACACCTAAAACTTCTTGGGAATGCGTTGTGGACTAATGTCTAAATCCTTTCAGTTGTAAACAAGGCCGTGCGAAGTAGTGGAACATTGGGCTGATGATGATGATTTGTTATAATTGTTTCAGACACCCGCGGCGGCAGCACGGAACACTTGTTGCTGAGCGCCGCGACACACACATGCGACAGAACTCTGACGCCAGGCGTCGCGGGCGACAAAGCCTACAACCTCACACTCAACGGTATGTCTACACTACACTACTCTATGTGTGACGACTAGCTATTCAATATTGTATCTAAATGATAATTGAGGCTTGCATACCAGTAATAAGATTTGTTACCTCTGTTATCCTTAGCGTACAGCGCCCCCTATACAAATTTGACTACGCCCACACAAGCAAACCGCATGAATTCCGAATAAATACAAATTGAATTATTATAATATGATCCTACATTAAAATAATATTAAATCATTGCCAACAATAAGTAGCCTTTATTGATAATGGTGGATTGATGAATGATAATGGTCAAATTTATCTACCTACTTGCAAAATTCGATCGTCGCATCAAGATAAATATTTGTTTCTGATCAGAGTGTATGTTGTATTTAGTATGTAGTTTCTAGTAGGTTTTTTTATCCTAGTGTAGTAGTCAAACCTGTTTGTATTTATTTGGGTGTATTTATTTCAGGCACATGCGAGCAAAGCAGCAAGTTCAGCGGATCGTCGCGCGTCTCCGCGGGTGCACTGGTGCAGATCGTGGCGCTGGCCGTACTTGCACCCCTACGCAGATGATACCAACGCTAGCCCGCGCGCCGCCACGCCACCGGCCGGCATAACGAGTAGGCCGCCACGGCGTAGTCGAGACAACTGTTGAGCCCTACTTTCTTTTTTGATAACGTATTTCTATCGGACCGGAATTTTTCAAGCATTTACTTATGTTTTTAGTGTTTTTTGAACAATATGTTGTTTTTTCAGTCACCAGTGATTAATGTGGTCCAAACGGTCCCAGTTTTATGAATAAATGTGTTGTAAGTTACTTTTTCGTGTTTCCAGTTAAACCGGTTTAACGGTCGGGAAATTCCGGAATTTCCCGGAATAAGTTTTTTATCATTTCAAGTAGTCATAAACAATTTCTAACGATATTTTGAACATGTATGGCAAGTTTGTGTGAGAACCGGAAAATTCCGGTCGCAATTTTAAATCCGGAAAAGTTTGAAAACGGTCTTGGCAACACCGTTACATCGCGCGTTTGCACATTACAGCTCAAGGAGTGAACCGGAAGGGTTTTACCATAATCGATTTAGATAGAACTTAATTTTATATAATATTACACGTAGATATACTTGCTTAGGTAATACAGGTATTAAGTCTAAATTCTAGATTCTAGGGCATGCATTCTGATTTTAATTGTTTTCTAACCCAAGATTCAAACTGGTCCAAAAAAGTCTTCTACACACCTCCTAGTTAATCTGAAAATTATTAAAACAAAAATCTAAACAAATATATCTACGTTTAAATAATTTATGTCCAAAATTCGTATGAATTAATTTACATTCAAAATTGTGTATGGAAATGTATTTGATATACGATCTACTTTCGGACAATGTAAATATGACTTATGATCAATGCGCGGCCATCGTTGCAGCGCGAATACCCAAATTATTACGAATTGCGCGTGTGGGCGTAGTCACATTTGTATTGTGGGCGTAAAGTCATTAAAAAAACTTTTTCTGACAAAAAATCTGATTGTAAGAGTTGAATTCTTTGTATGGTTATAAAGAACATTATTGATGTTTGATATGGCATTTTTTGCAAAAAAAACTAAGCCAAGAAAGTTTTTGACCAACCTCTAATTCCTTTATGCAACTTGACTGCGCCCACAAGCTTAATCGTTGACAAAATGACATCTTAAAAATTTAGATAGACATTTTATATGTCCGTATAAAAAGTTGTGTAGAGTGACTCAATTTGTTTAATACTCAATTTTTATAAATATTAATGAATGACTAGATGTTTTTAAAGTAAATATTAGTTTCATTTAAAAAGTGTTTTAATAAGAAGATCGACACCGTAAAATAAATATTGCAAACGTTATTTAAATGTATCATAAAATAGTAAAACTAAATTTTATAAAAGCACATTAATAGCAATTTAAATTACAAAAACATAACTTTACAACTCTATGGTCATATTAATGCCCTTGCGGCCCTTGTAAAAAGCCAGACATTATTAACCTAATATTCTGTTTTCGGCAAATTGATGTCACTCTCTATAACTACTTTTTTCGTAAATTTTTCGGTTTAAGGCGCACTAGTTAGTCGTTTTAAATGAAGGCAGCTTGAGCAGCTATTTTTCTCAGCAGTGGGATATCAAAAAATGCTGCTAAAAACTTGTTTTAGTTATTAAAGTTAAGCAACGACTGCTTTCACCGACACAACGAGAGAAACTGGCGACAGTTGTAGGGTAGTCGATATGCAGTCGTATTTAAAAAGTAATGACACCAGTGCCCCTTAAATCTTGCAGTCAGTAAACCAATGACCAACGGTAGTCTAATGTAATTATATTTGCTCATATATAATGGATAGTTGCGGAAATATTTTATTTGTGATAATTAATTTAAGAAAATAATAAAAAAATGTATATAAATTCACTAGAAACAAGTTCCTGAATATTTTACTGATTTTAATTTCTTTCTCTTGTGTTCTTGTTTTCTTTCGTGTCTATCTACACACAGCGAATTGATGATGCTTGCCTATTTAGATTTAATTTGTCTAAGCCTGTTTCTTACATTTATGTGGTAATGCCAAGATATATTTTTTGTTTCTACTTACCATCGTCCAACGTTACGAAACAGGCTGAAAATATTTAAAAACTGTAGCCCAAAAAAGACTATTTGTATATAAATTTAGCTATATAATTTATATTACCAGAACAATGATGAATAAATTTAATGAAATAAAAAAATAAACGATATTTTATAAGGTATAAACGCGTGTTTGACAGCACGGGGGAATATTAATTTAAAAAAATAACCGATGATAATAAATAGCTATAGATATATCGAATGAATATATTAAACGAGTTTTCAGCCACTTTTTAAATAACTCGTAGTTACTGAGGTGGGACCTCCTGAGGTGCCATGTCAGCGACTGTCAGTAACCAGGTCCCACGTCAGTAACTACCGGGTTGATTTATTTAAACGAACGCGTTAAGTGCACAAGATGTTAAAGTAATTTCACGTCTAGTTTAAGGATGCTTTGGTCGGTTTTTTTGTTTTTTATTTTTTAATGTATAAGGCGAGGTCACGATGTGTATAAAGCACTGAATTGATGTAAAATTCTACGAAAAACAGTTACATGTGTGTAACGGCTTGTAAATATGTGTTGTACAGCGGTTCGCGAATTTTCGCTCAATGCTTTGGTTTACTTTGGATATGGTCACGCGGTCGACACAATTTGTAACTAATAACAAGTGTAAGCCTATTATTATATTTTGATTACTGAAATATATTTGAAAATCTATGCGAATTGTTTCATTTTTCGTCCCTTTGCCTCTGATAAGAGGACATCCACAATCTTTAATCTCCGATCGGGTAGGCGAAGGTGCATTTCTGCACCAATTTTTAGTAATATATCAGTCCCATGTGATAGGGGGCAAACCTATAGCCTTTTTTCGGACCAACTTTCACATCCACTACGTCCTGGACAATATCCTATATTCGGGTGTAATTGTAAGTTCTTCTCACTGTACAACGTTAAAGCAAGTAAAACACCAAGAATATTTTTATTAATTTATTACTTTTGTTCAATATTAACCGATAAGTTCCTTAAGCAGTTACAGTATGGGTATAGCGTAGCATTACTTATTCAAATCATTTACAACTCCGCGACGCCAACGTATGGCCAACACGCCAATACTCCAACATCGCAGACAAATATTTTACACAGCACGAACACTTAATAAGCAGGAAATTCATACAACGATTCCTTTTGATCCAATATTTGTCCAATCACATGATTATGTTGCTTGACTTCACTGACATTAAATAAAAAATACAGATCATGAAAAATTGGAGAAAGTCATCAAGCAATATTAATTACAACAGACCCAAAAAATGCGATATACATAAAGGAATCGTTGTTAAATTTCTAATAAGTTAGATTGTACCGGTTGTATGAGAATTTTCTGGTGTTTATGACCTTGAAATTGACAGTGACCTTGACCTCAAAACTCATAACTACCAATCGAAACCTACAAAACATGGGAATTCATTCAGCATACAACCGGCTTGTAAGAAATTGGCCTAGTACATTTCACAGCGTGACTTGACTTTGAAATATACAAAAAATACCTTACGGGCAACACTTAAATAATACGTTCGTACAAAATTACACATTTTTAACATATATTTATAACAGGGTAGTCTAAATGAAGCTTGTTATACCTAAGAACAGAACTTTACAAAGATATGGCAGAAATTACCAATGGTCGAATAGTAGCCATCTTGTTGAAAATAACAATGCTAGAGACATGATTCGCACAATCTTATTAAACTTTGATTATAACCAAAATCAGTAGGAAAAATTGAATTGATTTCCCTACTTTAATCAAACCAAATATGAGTCATGTTATAAATTTTAAGGTAAACATAAAGATTCCGTTTCTTATTTCAGTTTGAATTTACTATGTGTTACACAAACTATCAAATATATAAAAGAAAGTTATATGGAACTAGGACAAGAGCCTTTTTAATTTCTTTTTTTGTTTTTGAAATCACGATTAACAATCCATTTTTGTATTTTTAAATGTTGTTTCACAGTATAATTTTATATTTTTTCGTGTTCCAATGATTATTACATTCAACATGTCTTTCATTACAAATTTTACATTTTGTAGAATTTTACTATATAAACAGAATTCACCCAGCTGCGGGACAAACTCCAAAAATTATTGCACTTAATATTATCATAAAAAATTAAATAATAATGACTAGATATACATCACACACTTGAGTTTTTCTGATGCGATTAAATATAATCAAACATAAAAAATATTACAATTATATACAGGTTAAATATTGAAAAACTTTTATATCTGCAATATCAAGGTCATGGAGATTTTTTGACCTTCAAATTAATTGTTAATTTATATTCTTAAAAAAAACTCAACTATTTTGACATACAATATCAGCATACTGAACATAGTATTTTAATCGACATTGAAATCTCTCAAGGTCATGAACCATAACCTTGACCTTTAACATACAAGTTTTATACATTTATATAGTTTTGTAGCTATTTCTTTAATTATAATGGGTGATATGTCAAAGCTCAGGTAGACTAGTTTTGTGACATACAATGTTACCACTACGACGAAATAAAAAATGACTACAAGATACCTTTCTCTCACTTTCTGACAGATATAGAACTCTAAATTGATCTAGAAGTGACGCCAGAAAAAACGTGTCTGCAATTTAAGCTGATGATAAAAATGATATCATTACAAAATAACTTGGAAAAATATTTTTGAAGCTTGCATTTCAATACATTTCAAAATCTATTTATGAGTTAATGATAAAAATATTTTTGGCAAAACCTCCAACACCTCTACGAAAGATATATTTAGACCATGTGTTCTATGTCTCTGCCGATCCCACTGGGTCGTGGGATGTGAGTTTTGTATGTACAATGTATTGTTTCACGAATTATCGTTATGAAGCACCTAATATTATACATTTGTCTATCTAACAAGCTTAATAAATTAACTAAAATACACAATATGAAAATTAAAAAAGGATTTTTTGAGATTCGATTACCAGGCAAGGTAATTTGTTATTGCGTAAGTTAATTAGTATTGAGTATTACAGATGCGAGATAAAATAAAAAAAATATGAGTTTAATGTTATATAACTAAGATATTGTATGTAATTGAACCAACGTAATAAATTAAATAAAATATCCTATAGTAAATGGCTTAAGAAAAAAATGGTTTGGTTGCTGAGAAATGGTCTTAACCAACATAAGAACTTAAACTAAGACAATCCTTTAATTTTATCCCATAAAAAATAACAATTTCAAGATCTTGTCATGCTGTTAAATATTATATTTCATAGATTCCAGGATGCTAATTAAATAGTATTCCATAATATTTCTCAAACCAAGTTTAGAAAACCTATGTGATTCTACATAAGAGTCTAGCTATGGGGTAGAGTCTCAAATTCTAAAGAACTGCATAAACTGTTTATAAAGTTGAATTAGTAAGAAATATTATTACGTCACAGATATGTTAAAACAGAAGTTTTACAAAAATTATTGAGTCGTTATTTAAAAAACACGCAATGAAAAGCGAAGCTTCACAGAGTCATTAACCTCTCGTTCAGGTGATTGTTATTTGATTTACATTGCGTTGTCACAATTTTAGAGCATTTAATGTTATTTCTTCAAATTATTAGTAGATTTATCTTTGCAAAGACGATAGGAGGTGACATCCAAAAACTGCTAGATTTTTAATATTTTCTTAATTTGATCAGGGCTTTCTAACTTCATTTTTACGAGCGATTTAAGTGATTATATTTTTAGGTAGGTGTGGATATTATAGAATTGCCAAAACGACCCTCGAAGATAGCTTATTTTAATACTCGGATTGGGCGGATTATGCTGAATGCACTCGGATATAGCCGGATATGCAGTAGGTGCCTAAGGACGGATAAAGACGTCGAGGCAAAACGGTAGAGATGACTTGGACGTTTTCCGGATTAGCCGGTTGGACTAACATATGGAGACATTGCTAATATTATCATATTTTTTTGTGTATATTCATCTTGTTTGTTATAAGTATGACGGTAGTAAAAATTGGTATGCGATATCTAACTACCAAAGAAGATAAGTTATAAATCTTAGGTCCACGGATTATTGACATAAAACATTAAAAAGTGGTATAGTCAAGGTTAATTTTGCCCTGTCTTAAATTAATAGGGGTCACAAAAATGGCTTAATTATAAGAAATATTATAGAGTTTAACTTATAATGAATAAAAATATTTAATTAACATCCTGCAGGAAAATTGTCACCCAGAAACACCCAGAGTCGTCCAAGTCACCCAGTAACGCTCAGTACCACCCAGTGACACTCAGTATCACTGAGTAACTGCACGACTTAGCAAGCACGCCTACTTTCCACGGCAGTAAGAGACCATTATTTTTATTAATATACTTTTTTTTGCAAAAATACAGGCATACATACATTTTTTTCGATCAGCACTTAATCTATATAGCATATTCAGTACACGTGGGTAGCATTTTTTTTAATATTTTAAAATACATGGCCGGTTTCGTTTTATTCTTTTTTAATATATTTTTTAAACACGACAAGCTTACTATAAATACAGCTATAAAAAAAGTATTTTTTCCGCTAATTCTTTTTGTGTACTCATTCAACTGGTAGCTTTATCTTTAGACTAGGCGGAGATGATTTTATCCCTCTTTATCGATTTTTTTTTCAAGATATTAGAACTATGCAACAGGTTGTTTAGATATTTATTTGTGGACATGCTCATCATTTTTTTTAAGGATCTAGATTTTACTGAAGTAAAAAAAAATGTCAAATTATAAGTAATTTTTGATAGTAAACTTTTGACAGTTTAAAAATAAATTGGTGGATAAAAACATCCCCGCGTGCACACAACAATGGAAGTATATAGCACAGTTTTTTTTTCCTTTTAATATACATCATAATCCCAAAAATGGTGTCAATTAGGAAGCTTTAGTGAAGTCTATCTTTTTGGTAATTTAAAACACTGGAAGTACTGGTCGGGCCTAATTTTTTTTACCAATTTTCTTTTAATTTGTGCTCGTTACCTAATAAGACTTGCAATCTGATTGACAATAGTTTCTATTTTTACAAGTTTACGCAAACTCTTCAACGACTTTACATGGAGCTATGTTCATGAATTTCTACGTGTTATAATTACGTATAGTTTATGGTACATCACTAGAAATCAACATGGCGGACTGAGCTTTTGCTGACCGTAGACTAAGATGGACTGAGTAATTGTATAAAATTGACCAATAATAGAACGATTCAATACAAAGTATTTGTTAATTTAAGTAGAATTTTTGAATCATAGACAATCACCTCAGCCATTATTACCACTAAAGCAACTAAAAATCATATTATTTTCTCCAATTGTTTCCTCAATTTCCTTTAGTCGGAAGCTCATTACTCTACCAATTTTTACACCCATCTCTTTTACCCAACAACTGTCAGTCAGTTGTCTTACTCAGTCCACATTATGTCTACTGCCCTCGCTACTACAGACAATAAAAATACGCCCATTTAGTAAAAAATATTTGCCTCGTTACATTCGTTTACACACAACAATCATATAATATCAACGTTTAGACATATCCTCACTAATTTGGTTCGTTTTTACACAACGGCTACTAATGTTTAGCGTCCATTGCGCGTCCGGTACTGGACACTAAGCATTACGGCACAAAACTTCAATTCACCTATAACAATTAAGCGAAGTCTTCCAATATATCCAAACTATATCCGTTTGAGATACACATCATATGATACAACGCACGATTTCCTAATACATAATATAACAACTGGCGATGGGACCACAGATTAAATACATAAACATAGCTCACACATAGTGCCGGGTTGCGGCGCGGGCCTCACGCGACCGAGGCGGCGGGGGGCGTGGCCGGCGCGGGGGGCGCGGAGGGCGTGGGGGGCGCGGCGGCGGGGGGCGGCGGGTCGCGCTCGCGTCGCGTGTCGCGCAGGGAACTGTTGCGCCGCAACACGTCCTTCACGGAGGAGTCGCGCGCGTCCAGCCCGCGCCGGGGGGACGACGTCGCCTCGCGACATTCTGAGGATGACCGCTTCGTGTTCGTGCCTGGGGATTTTTATACATTGGATATTTTGAAAGTCAGACATTTAATTAAATGCGGAACATAAGAATTATGTTATTCGTTATTTCGCCCCACGTTATAGTGGACGATCATATTGCTATTTTTCGGTCTCATTTGCAAACTCCTCTCCGTTACGGGAATCAAATCCGAGACCTATTAGGTAGGTAATTGTAAGAAGGAAATTGCTTTTAGCAAGTTTTTTATTTCAATTTATTTATGTAGTCAGCAAGTTAGCGTGGATGAGCGTATATAGTAAGAATTTTGCACCCTATAAAAGAAAATTCCTAACAGATAATACCGACCTGGGAGGTCTCGGCCACAGCTCATGATCTCGTGGTCGAGGGACGCCGACGCCGGCTCCACGCGTCTCCGGTTCTGAAACATCACAATATGTGGTTTTCAGAATATGAAGAAACTACAGAAAAGAAAACTCAATCATTGTACCACCAAGAACATTAAACTACGGGACAGTAATATCAAAACTTTTTGCTTTGAACTATAATAATACTATGAACCTATTAATTAAAAATCTATGGAAATATTGGAATTGATTTAAGTTTCAAGTAAGTTAACAGGGTTAAAGACATAACAACGGGTCATAACATTTTCATAAAACATTGGTTCCACCCTTATCCGTACTATTTTATATTAATCAGGTTTGTCATATAAAACACGATTTTGCAACGAATATTATATATTTTTTTCTAGAGTAACCAAAACATTGTAAAAAAATCTGGTTAAAAGTCATTCCTATCTAATTTAAAAATGTACGCCTAGTTTTCGATTACGATCTTTTTATACCTCGCATATAGACTTTGAAGGAAGACACAAATCATAAAGCTGGTCAATAATCTTATAATAATGTTTATCTATGACATTTACGAGACAGCAATGTAACGCGAAATTTCATAGTAGGGTTATCGGGTCGGTATTTTCTTGACATGTATGTTTTATAATCACCGTAACTATTGCCGTTTCAGTTTTCGTTCAAGGTCACTTTACAGCCTAAATATATAATTTTAATCATAATGACGCACCTTATAACCGCTGGACCCACTTGTGACAGAAGAACTGGAGCCTAGAGGGTGCGTTCCGTTCTGCAAACAATATTGTGTGGAACGGGTGTTAAGATCCTCACCAAAACATGTCTGGTGACTAGGGCTACGATAGCTACAGATGGAACGATGATAGGATAATGACGATTATAGGAGGCATAATAAAGGAACAAGTGTTTATTACTTAAGAAGGTTTTTACTAAACTTTGACCCTGTCCCCTCTAAACAAGCGTTAGAAAAGGCCGTTAATACTTAAGATGAAGAAAAAAATTATACAAGTTTAGTTGTTTTTGATGTTTAATTTTTAAAGTGACGATTTTAAGGACAGTTAACAATTATGTTGGATAAAATCATTTTTATCATTTGAATAATATGATTAGTAAGTAATATCCTCAAATAATTATATATACTTTTGTACTATCAAGACTTCCTCCCACCACCTTTTAGGAAAAAAAGATCCCTTCTTATAAATCGTCTTCTAAATGAATGACCCTTAAAATGTTTTGGTTATGGACAGGAATAATGTAAAAGGTCTTAGGAAGGGTATTTAATGCCCTAAGCATTGCATGATTGTGGTGTCCAGCAGTTACTTTCTACTATGATAATAAACTGATAAGCTAAGACTAACTAGTAGTATGATTTGACTACATCTTGAAGACTAGGGTGGTACCATTGTCTTATGGAAATTAATTTTGATGAAATCCTACCAAGGCTTATAAAATACACCGTAGTTTTTGCTTTTAAGCTTAGGTCGTAACATATCACAACTATTAAGGGTGAAGGAAAACATCGTGATGAAACTTATAAACTTAAAAGCAGTTCAGCCAACCAGTAGTCAGCAAACCAGCATAAGGCCAGCGTGGTGGACTAAGGCCTAAGCCCTCTCAACGGTAGAGGAGGCCCGAGCCCAGCAGCGGAATATTCAGAGGCTGATGATAATTATGCCAAGTGCAGTGCAATCGAACATGATTTCTATTAGCAAAAAAATCATTGCTTTTGGCACACAGTTATCAACATATCTGCATTATGCACTACGTCTTGTTTCTTTGAAAAACGCACCGTTGAAAAAAATCATTCGATTGTGTAATTTATACTTTGCAATTCTATATACAGCCCGCAATGTAAAGCCAAATATGCCGTGGGTGTCATTGACCTCTACAAACAGCTGATTTTTGATGATTTTTTTGTGATGAATGAGAGCTCGATATATAAAATAGACGATAATATACTATTGCATATTTTACTATTTTTTACGGACTACTCAACTTGCATGTGAAACCTTAAGGTAAAGGCAAATATGAATTTCTTTACCCACTACTACCTGGGTATCAGTCCCAGTCAGTATCAGTAATAGGGAGTAAGTCTATTGCCTTTTTATCAGGAAAAATCCCTATAGCTTTTCTCAACCCGAGGATCGAACCCAGGACCTGAAGATTGTACAAACCTCCACCAAAAAACCACATGACGAACAGTTTTTTTTCTTTATATATCACCGCTACTTTTTCCTGAATGGTAGCGCTAATACCATAGACGACTATTACTTCTCTCACCTGGTCTAGTTGGTCTATGGACGTGTGGCTGGTGGGACTCTTGACCGTGTCGAAAACCGAAGAGTCACTGTCGTGGTCGGACTGCTGGTGCGGCGTCTCCGGACTGTCCGGGATCTCATTTCCTGGAACGGAGAAATTCATTATAGTCATCATCAGTCATAGCCTCACGCCTATACTGCCCGAAGGGGTAGACAGAGATGCATTTCTGCACCCACATTTCGCCAGCTATGTATCTGTCCCACATAATAGGGAACGAGCCTATTGCCGTTTTTGGAGCCTCTAGATCACAGGGCAACACAAAATCTTCGGACTGGACAGTATGGGCGCTGAGCACTGAAACTCAGAGGATCTAACTTTGAAGATCGTGTAAAATGTGACTTGCCAAGGTTGACTTGTTTTTATGAGCAATGTTGAAGACTTACGAAGTAGTGTAGAATGCGATTAAGTGTTTTTGACTTGTCAAGGTTTGGGTGTGTTTATGAGGAAAGTTAAGGAGTTAGAAAGTCGTGTAGAATGCGACCATCTCAGCCGTTTTGACTTACCAAGGGCTAGGTGTATTGGTAAGGCCTTTTTTTACTAGAGGAAAGCACCTTAGCTCCCCTGTTCGGTATCTCGGGGGAGGCTGTGAGCAGTATGTCGGAGTCACTGGCCTTACAACTGTTGGTGGGGCTTGGTGGAAAGTTAGGAAGTAGTTGAGAATGTGACTAAATCTTTTAGACTTGTGAAAGGCTTGTAGTGTTAACGAGGCAGGGTGATGTAACAATATTCGCCGCACACATACATGAAGGTTCCCCACCCCACTCAAGGTTGGCAAGAAGTAGACCCATGCTCATCTCCCCAAACAAAAAGTATCATCTCGCTGGCTCACTATCACAAGGTTGTAACATCACAATTGTAACATACAGTTACAATTTTGGCAAATACCTGTTCACAATAAATTATCACTTGCTTTAACGGTGAAGGAAAACATCGTGATCAAATCTGCACATCTATAAGTTTTTAGGGATTTCTTAGGTGTATAGTCCGTCAACCCACACTAGGCCAGCGTGGTGGACTGTGGCCTAAACCCTCTCAATGGTAGAGGAGACCCGTGCCCAGTATATAACAGTACATACGGTGCGGGTGCAGGGTCCGCCGGGCGGCGCGGGGCTCGGGCGGGGGGCAGGCGGGGGGGCGGCACACCGCCGCCTGCACCACCTCGCACACGCGCCGGAAGCGCCGGATGTTGCCCGACAGCAACGTGAACGTGATCGCGTACAGATACTCCTTGCCGTTCTCGCCGGGGGCCTTCGTTATCGTCGATATGTCCACCTGCAATATCAACATCATTATCGTTATCATCATCATTATTATTATCATCATCGTCATTATCGTTATCATCACTAGCATTATCATCATTAACAATGTTATCATCACCATAGTCGTTATCGTAATTATTATCACCGTCACATCCGTCATAGTCACTACTGTTGCCATCATCGTTATTATCATAATCAACACTTCACATCAACACTACCATTATCATTACCACTGTTATCATCATGCTTATCATCAGCATCATCAGCTCACATACAAGAAATCAATATCCTATTCCTGGTTTTATGCCTTAGTCCACCACGCTGACCTAGTGCGGGTTAGCGGACTACACACCTTAGAAATATCTAAGAACTCTGGGAAAAGTCAGAAGTGTATGCCTGGGCATTGAACTCACAATCGCCGACTGCTTATTCATCTAGGTAAAAATCATATAAAATGTATATTGTTTGACCTGGAAACCCCATAAGCTATTAAAATAAGTGTTATTTGACCTGGAAACCTCATAAGCTACTGAAATGTATCGACCTGGAACCGGACGTGCCTCTGGAACATGGCGGGCGCGTTGGAGCCGCGCTTGTACTCCACGCGGAACGACATCGGACTCAACACGCTGTGAGACAACTCCGCTATCTGCGACATACAACATATATTTAGGAGGATTTCTACATTTATTGGCCAGTACAGATGTATAACTACAAATACATATATCAATTTATATATAAATGCGACCTATGCGCAGAATAAAGTTATATGTGCTTTTGCACAACATCTCTTTCTCAGCGATTTAAACTTAATTGGGCACAAAATTATCTGTAACTTTTTTGTTCTTCAAACAAGAACACACTTCAAAACACAATTGGACCCGGTAGGTGGGACTGCTGTCGGCATATCGCTTTAGGCCTTTTTCGGGCAGGACGACGTCTGCTGGGACAGCTAGTATACTAAATTTCATCAGTTGAAAGACGTCTACTGCTGGATATAGCACAATATTGGTTTTATCTATCTTTCTATCTTTGTGCTATGGACTTGTTCGTGTCACTTTTTTATGTAATAAAAGTACTCACACTAAGAAACGCGTGTATGAGGTCTGCTTTAACAGTCGCTAAAGGTTTCCCTTTAACGAGCGCTGTGAAAGTTTCTTCCTTATCAGCTGATAAGAGGAGGGAGCCAAACCAGGATCTCTTTGTCAGCTCCGGCGATGATTCTGGGGTCAAATGGACCTCTTCTGACGACGCTGTGAATAAAAGATAAATTTACTTTTACACCTGCATTCCCTTAAGGCAGGCCACTGCTTACCTAATATAAACTAACTAGTAACTATACTAAATGCAACACTTTGCATTTCTGCATCCACATTTAACCAATTGAATTTTTGTCACAGGTAAAAAGGGAAAAATCTATTGAGGTTTTTTGCACAAATTCCATACTCGGTACTTATATTGAGTCTTTCCCAACGACAAAAATCATCACAGGGATGGAAACCGGGACGTATAGGTCTTAAGGCACACATTTTTGCTACAAGACTACGAGGCAGTCAAACATAACTACATAAAACATTGGTCAAGTCAATTTCTATTATCCAGTCCTTTATAAGAAACATAAATATACTCAACCACAACTTCCATATATCGTTATGGTGAACAGACACCACCAGAATCTCCCCCACCAATACACAAAAAAGAAACATTTTCCATATGTATGAATCTGAAATCAATACAAACTTTGCATTTTCCGCCTGTGGAACCTGGGCGAGCCTAGGAAGGAGTTCTTGATGGTGGCGAGTCGCACGCGCCACGGGGCCGCCGCGCCCCCCGCGCCCCCCGCGCCCCCCGCGCCGCCCGCCATGCCCGCGCACCCGCCCACACCCACACCTGCAATATACAACATGCATACATAACCTCACGCCTATATTCCCCGAAGGGATAGACAGAGACGCATTTCTGCACCCACATTTCGCCAGGCATGTATCAGTCCCACGTAATAGTGGGCGAGCTTATTGCCAATTTTCGGGCACATATTCAGACTCCAAATCCAGATCCGAAATCCCACATAATATAAATCTAAACACCTGATATTAGAGATCAATGACCCATTGTTGTGAAATTTTATACGCTTTTCATTGCGTGTTTTGGGATGATGAGTAAAATAAAAATTGATGTATTGATATAACGGATCTCGGTAGTTTTATAATACTTATTTTATTTATATTATGAATTCCATATCATTCATATTTTATTTTAAATTAATATGGGACGCAATGATTCAACAAATTCCGTAAATAAAAGTATAACAAATTTATTTAATGTCTTTTGTCACCCGATTGTTTATTTGCCCAAATCATTTTTACTTCATGTCATTTAAATATTTGCAGTTACCACGGCTTTTTATTGAAAAAAAAATATATTTAAAATTTCATTACAACAACAAGTTTTTTCAATAGCTAAGAACATTGCAAATCGTAAAGATGCTTTTACGAATTTTCCTCGATCAAAATGATCTAAAAATTTATAAAACTCAGTTCAAAACTAGTCTAACCTGTAATAGTTCCCAGGTTGGGAAAGAGCGATGCTTGCGCAGGCGACTGTGTACAACTGGGAGGTCCAGGCAATGACGACCTTTCTCGAACTGTAACCAAAGATAACAAATATTATATATACCAAAATATCATTCTTGGAAATTCAAAAGAAAACCACTTGAACATTTTAGTATTATATAAAGATCATTGTGATGTTACACGTTAATTGTGTAATGTCTAGTTTATAATACATTGTGGGCTCAAGATATTCTCATTTAAAGGTCAAATTGTTTTGTTAAATAAAGATTTAAAGCTTAGAGATTGCTATTCAGATATTTTTAGACAAGCTGGGTTTTTGTGCTTCTTTGGAAGTTTCGCTACTGGAAAGTATGTGTATGAAATCTTGGGGAAAACATTCAAACACTTAGTTAAATTTTTAGTACTCTATTTACAAAATTAGTAACCTCTATATCAAAAACTTAGTTTTAGCCATAGCAAACCTACAACCAAGTCAATGCTTACATACTGCATGTAAAATAGTGGACTTACCTCTATGGGACTGAGATGGACTATGAGGCCTGGCCGCGACTGATGACCCCATTATGGGAGCTTCGTTAATTATTATCACGGCTTCACCCGGCTCCCCGCCTGAAATTGATTTCGCTTTTGTTATAAAAATATCGAGTAAAAAATGTAGACAAAATTAGGATTATTAAATAGGATTTTGTTAATATTTATTTTGTAAAGTATAAATGAAAGTGTGAAATTGATACGAAAAATTTTAACTAAAAATAATCACTGGATCATATTTTTTTTTCTTTCAATATACATACATATATAGCTGAAATTACAATGGAAGTTTTTTTAGAATATGAATTAGTATCATTTAAGCTATTAGGCCCTAATAATATTAAAAACTATCACTAAATATTAGATCTGTGCCCTCCTCAATACTCACTTATATTCAAACTGATTGTTGGTCCCGTGGAGTTCGCCCGTTGGTGATGATGCTCCCGAACCGATGGCGACGCTGGGAAATAGACGAAATTATAACATAGTATGCTAATTTAAAATAGGATATCAAAGATATAAGTCTGGTGGGCCAAAATATGGGTTTAAAAGGACAAAAATCAACCAAGCGAAGATTTGCTCACACGTTGCGTTGAAACACTGGAGACCTTAATATATCTCTATAACCTGAGGTTTATATGTTAAAAAAATCATTTATCATCATCATTAGCCATTCACTGTTACCGTGCTGCAATAAATTAGTAAAATATTTTCACATTCAAAAATATCTCATGGTCTAATGTAAGACCTCCCTCTAGAGGTAACCCTTATATGGGACGATAATGATATATGGTGACCGCTCATTGTCCATTCTATTTAAGTTACAAATATTCTTCTTCTTCTTCTTCTTCATCAACCCATATTCGCCCACTGCTGAGCACGGGTCTCCTCTACCATTGAGAGGGTTTAGGCCATAGTCCACCACGCTGGCCTAGTGCGGGTTGGCAATAATGTTGGTAATGAAGAGTAATCATACCTAGTGGAGATCCGGGCGTTGCAGGCGTGCCTCCTAAAGATGAAACTCGATGAGGCGTGTGACCTGCTGATAATAAACATATTATTTAATCCAAAGCGAGTTGGTGGACTATCGCAATGTTTTCATTTACCGTTAAAGTAAGACATAAATAATCTATACGAATATTATAAAGAGGTAATGTTTGTGAGTTTGTAACGTTGTAGATATATCTGGATCTACAGAACCGACTATTATGGTTTTTGGTATGGAGGTAAATGGGACCCACCGAAGTGACACACAATATTTTTTATCCCGGAAAATGTAGTATTTTCATGGAAATAGTTATTCTCTGGATCAATTGATCTAATTCGGTATGGATAAAAAGGGACCTGAAAAAGGATACAGGCCTTTTTAAAATTCAATAAGTGCCATTTTGGGCACTTGGGTGACGTGTTGTAAATTCACTTAATATATTTTTGTACCCAACCCTGAAGTCTACGCGGACGAAATCGCGGGCAAAAGCTAGCAGTGAATATATCTCTTAATCTATTCGTCAATGAAACAGCAACATACAGACTCCGAGCTATAGTAATAGCTTTAAATTCCCCCTTTACATGTAATGTATGAAGAGTAAATAAATAAATAGATAGCTAACTAACCAAGTCTGATTGGAAAAGAGCAACACTAGAGTTTCTTGCCCGTCCTTCTCTAGTGATGACTTCCGAACAGGGTGGTAAAATTTGAAATGACTGAATCTAAGTGATGTATTTGACATTTTATGGATTCAATAAATATTATTTCATTTCATTTCATTTGAGAGTCTGTGGGATAAAACTCTTTATGCCGCAATTGAAGTATTACAAAAAGTAAAACAAAGTACTTGCTACTCAGAAGAAATAGTCATTTAAACTCATACTAGTAAAAATCAACACTAACAAGACTTATAATAATTGAGGGTAGTTACCTGGTGGACTTGCGGAGAGCTGCGGAGAACTGCGACCCTCAGTGCGACGGCTTGAAGATGACCTGCAATTTTAGGAGGCAAATTTTAAATATGTTTAAATGTACATGGCAGGCAAATAAAATAAAATACAAAGATACTTAAACTATGGACAAATTTGCATTGGATATCGAAAAACAGATGATTTCTATAGCAGGATACAGTTTTCGTCTAATATTTCAAACCACTAAAAGCTTCAAAGTATGTTCATTTAAAAATAGCGATTATTTTTAACTATTAAATCTTAATTACACGAATGATCTTTTTAAAGATAAACCGTAAGTCGTAGATTACTTATATAATTAAGTTAATAGAATCTGCTACGATGGCACATGAAAATAGTGCGAGTTCGTTGACCCCTTTATCAGCTGACTTAATTTCCATTACATTGCGTAGTTAATAATAGTTAACTTTTATTTATTTTTTTAGTTGGAGTTGTGCCGAATTATAAATTTTAGGTAGAAATTTCTGTAAATTTGAGAACTGACAATTTTATTCGCCTTATAAAATGTAAATAGGTAATTTTGTAAGTCAAATACCTGAATTGTGATCTTCGCGGCGTAATGGGAGATCCTTCGCTGATTTGGCCGAAATGTGCCGATTGACCGTTCACCTGAAAATTGAAATAAGATAAAAAGTATTTTTTATAGTCGCAATCAAAACAAAATAATTTATAATTTAATTTTTAAAAGATATTTACAGGTCAAATATATGTAATTTATTGATGAATGTGTAATGTATGTAAAAATACGCCGAAATATGCGTTTGCAAAAAAACGTCACGTTTAAAAACATTAATTAGTGGTCTACTGAGGTGTTGGACCCAGCTCAGGGGGGGGCATGACCCCCATTACCCATCCCCTGGGCTCGGCCTCGCCCTCGGCCTCACCCGGCAGGTGTCGAGTCGCTTCCTGGGCGGGTCGCTGGCGGCGGGCGCGGGCGGGCGCGGCTCGTCGTCGCGCGCGGGGCGGCGCCGCTTGCGCTCCAGCAGCAGGAAGTAGATCACCTTCTCCGTGTTGTGGCTGCGGAGGATCATGTACGCGTTAATACGGGATACAAGTAAAAATGGACAAATTGCCTAGGGACAGACATATGTATTGGTTAGTAAGGGGATAGAGGTAAAAAAATGGACAAATTTTGTACTGTATGCAAATATTTTTTTTTATAGAATGAATGATCGTAATGACTAATCTATAAAGAATAATCAAACGACACCTGATTAGTAAGAGCGTAGGTGGAAGTAAAAAAATGGGCAAATTTATGATAAATGCAAGGATTTTTTGAAAGAATAGATGATCGTTATGAATGTAATGGACATCGAACTCAGACCTCTAGATAATGCTAGGTCTATCTGGAGACTTTCTGGAAAAAATCTTTTAAATCTCTATGGCTACTTTAGTGTCTATCTTCAGTTTGAAATATCCAAGTAGCTTACTTTTAGGAATGTGAAAATATCTAGTACTTGTAAATTCGATAAAGGCTATACTCACTGTTGACTTAATAATTCCTGGACTAGTTTTTCTCTCTGTTTGAAGCAGCCTAAACTGCACATGGCCTGAAACAAAAGATAATAATATTTTTAAAACTGTCTTTACTATGAATCTTTGATCTTCATATCAAGCCAAAACCTGTCTTAATTATGCTAGAGTAAGACTATTTTAATTTAGCGTATTTTGATTATGAATTGTATTTTAACTTTGACTTACACATGTACTTTTCTTCTTCTTCTTCATCAACCCATATACGCCCACTGCTGAGCACGGGTCTCCTCTACCATTGAGAGGGTTTAGGCCATAGTCCACCACGCTGGCCTAGTGCGGGTTGGCGGACTACACACCCAAGAAATTCCTAAGAACTTTTAGGTGTGCAGGTTTCATCACGATGTTTTCCTTCACCGTTAAAGCAAGTGATAATTCAATGAGAATACACACATGGCCTCGAGGTTTGGGCGCGCGGTCGAGAATCTCGGCGGTCGCGGGTCGAACCCCAGGCACACACCTCTGACTTTAACAAGTTATGTGTGGATTCACATTGAATTATCACTTGCTTTAACGGTGAAGGAAAACATCGTGATAAAACCTGCACACCTAAGAGTTCTCAGGAATTTCTTAGGTGTGTAGTCCGCCAACCCGCACTAGGCCAGCGTGGCGGACTATGGCCTAAACCCTCTCAATTGTAGAGGAGACCCGGGCTCAGCAGTGGGCGTATATGGATTGATAAAGAAGAAGAAAGAAGAACACACATAATTTCGAAAAGTCAGAGGTCATCACTGCTCATCATCATGTACTTTTACTATGCCTTAATTTTTATATGTGATTTATAATTTAACTATAACTTGCACTTCAACCTTGACTTGTATTTTAACTCTGACTTGTACCTCAACAAAAACACACATACTTTTCCCTTACCGTTCCTCCTATAACTACATATCCCTTACCTGCAAGACGTCAGGGTCGACTGCCTCCGCGGACGGCAGCACCCTGGTCTGCACCACCTCCATCATGGGCAGCTCCTGCTCCAGTTCTCCACGACCGCCCGCCGTCACCCACGGGTGCCGAGTGATCTCCGACAACTGACATATACAGGGTGTGTACAGACCGTGGTCAAAAACTAAGGCAGATAATAGTGAGGGGGTTGAACAAGATAATACTGACAAAGAATTTAAAAAATGAAATATTTGTTACCATCACAGGTGTAAAGGTGGTTGTTAGGAAAACGTCAATTATACGTCCTGTATATTTCTTATTTAGAATAGGTAAACTACCCAATTATTGGCACTTTAAGCAGCTACTTCGCAAAATCGGTAAAATTTGTAGGTAAAATAATTTTTAAACAAAGAAAAAAGTATTTCTATTTGTCTTCTAATCTTTAGAGAATATTATAAAGTACTTGTAAGTAATAAATTAAATCGTTTCATTTAATAAAGTGTACCTTTTTAAAAAAGTGCCTAAAATACCAATTGCTGGCACAGTCAAACCTTTTATTGGCAGTGATTATTACCAATTATTGTCACTATTCTTGGAAAACAAAAAAGTAACTGCTAGGTCTTATAAGGCTTTTAAAATTTAATTTACGATATCTATACCTGTTTAAAGATAATATGTATCAATAACAATTTGAAATAAACAAAATAAAAGCCTTTGTTGAAAGGAAAATAACATTTACTTGTATAGGAACATAGCATATCAGTTGTACCGCTTACTTTTAAATATGGTTCTAAACTTTCCATAAAATATTAAAAGAAAACAAATAAAAAACCTTCTAGGCTTAAACAAAAGAGTAGAACATTTTTTTCTTTTAAGTGGGACTTTTCGCTTCGTCATCATCATCAGGCCATATACGTCCCACTGCTGGGCACGGGTCTCCTCTACCATTGAGAGGGTTTAGACCATAGTCCACCACGGTGGCCTTGTGCGGGTTCCCGGACTACATACCTAAGAAATTTCTAAAAATTTTTAGGTGTGTAGGTTTCATCACAATGTTTTAAGAAAGTTTGAAGCACTTTTTATCAAATCTTCTTTTCTCTTCGGAAACCCTTTTTGGCTAATAATTTTTATCCAGTCAACAAAAAGTAGTTCTTCCTCGTCAGTTGTGGACGGATCGTTCTTAGAGCCGTGGTCAGGATATTTAATTCTGAATTGAATGGTAGTCCGCGGTACGCTAGAGGTTTTTGCAGAAAGTTTTTGGGTTATGCCATTTGGTACTTCGTGGAAAGCTTTTTCTAAGTTCTCTTTTGTGTTAATCTTCCTTTTAAAACATTTTTTATATTTTTTTTCTCTTGTTTACTTGTGGCTGAGAAAATAATAATAATTGGCACCTTTTTAACCAATGTTTGACACCCGTGCCATTGAATGGATTTTACATAATTGGCAGTGGGTCAAAATTTGGATTGGTGTACCCAAAACTGTCGAAAAGATTTTAAATGCAATTGACATTAAATTTTGAGACAAACAATGTATATTTTTTAATAAATTCAAAATATTTTAAATACCCTTTTATTGGCATGTGTGCCAATAAAATGGATAAATAGATTTTACGCATACCAAATGTTGCCACACCACAAATAATTAAAAGTTGGGGATTAAATTATAAAGCAATGCTTAAAAAAGGCAGTTAATATATTTAACAATAGGACACAATGAATATATATAAGAACAACATAACAGGTTTGTAATTTTTGTTAAGATTCTGATAGGTCTTACCTTAGTAAAAAAATAATATTTTAAATATTTTTGTCCCACAGGTCGTGGCTTGTCAAACAGATGGTTATTGCGCCGTTATATTTTAATAAATAAAAAGTGTTCGTTGTCAATTGAGTAAAGAAAGATACTACTGTTTAATTTCTACTAAAGAAATTTTAGTCTGGCTACATGAAATCTTAATTTTCTTAAAAAACTGAAGCATGTCAATAAATTGGTAGAGTGCCAATGATTGGGGGTTTTACCCTAAATTAATTTTTTTATTGATTTTATTATAAAAGTTGGTAGAACAAAATATTTATTTTTCATTTGTTAAAAAATTGTTGTACTATTTATACAGATTTCATTACGTAAATAATATTATAAAGACAATTTTTGTCCACACATTACAAAAATCTGATCTTCGTCTGAAAACACAATTAAATGGTAATGCAATTATGTTGATAGAAACATTTTTAACAATTTTTAAACCAAACTCCAAGGCATGACTTTGTATAAAAATCCATATTATAACAACTTTATAAAAATCTATATAATGAGTAAGTTACCGTCATCCGTTTCTCGGGGTTCACTTCTATCATCCCCCGAAGTAGCTGTTGGCAGTCCGGGGGTACGAAATGGGGCACGTGAAATACACCCCGTTTCACCTGCAAACGATAAAACTTAGTTTGTTACGTAATATTCTTAAGGTATTTTTCCTGGAAATTGTTGCAAAAATAAAAAAAATGTAGGTTAGTGTTAGAAAAGTATGAGGGATATAGAATCTAAACTAACTTTCTTATATTGTCGCAGAGAACTCTATGCACACCTTAAGTATCATGTATATTATACATAGTAAGCAAATGACACTCAGTTTTAATCTATTAATAATATAAGACGTATTTGTGATACATGAGTAAATAGAATCGAATAAGGGAGGATTTTAATTTTTATGCTAAGTCATGGACCGATGTTTAGTTGAAAGGAGTTCTATATACCGATAATTTTTGGATGTTAGAACTAAGAAGATACTAAAAGGTACTCCTGGATTCCCAAGAAGTGCAAAAAATATTTCAGAGCTGACGTTTACAGAGAATCAATACGAAACTGCTTACTGCTATTCAACGACAGATGGCGCTATGCTGTCGTATTTGAACAGTTATAAAACTTTAATTTAAAAGTAATAAACTGTTTGAAGTTGAACTAGTATTAATAAAATAATACCTTTTCAAGTAATTGACGCAAATTATCGTCGTCAAAAGGCAAAGCTCCAACGAGTAACGCGTACAGAATGACTCCACAAGACCACACGTCCGCCCGTCTTCCATCATATTTTTCACCCTGAAAAGAAAGTTAAATGAAATATAATTTACAGTTTTGTCCAATATATACTTTCTATAAACCGAAATAGATATATAAACAAAATAAAAAAAAATCATTCAACCTTTTTGAATTTCTATAACGCTCCATTTCACGTGACAGTGAGTTACTTTTTTAGGCGTCAACTTTTATTTGTTTTATTTATGAAATTGATTAAATTATATAATTAATTTATTTCATTTATATATTTTGCTTTAATTAAGTAAATACAAACACACCCGTGTGAATAAATGTTTAGATGAAATGGAACGTTTAAACAAAGTGTTGCCAATAATTGTGGATCGCTATTCCCGTAATTACAGGAAAATAATGAAAATTTACACAGTTGTCAAGCTATCGAAATAAAAGTTGAACTTTATTATTTTCACAAATATTTTGACAATGTTTCTGTACTTCGTACAAATTACCATAAAGTATTATACAAGTATGTTGGGACTAAAAGAGAAACTATACATTTTAATAGATGTGATAACATTTTGAACACATACCTTAACGTTATATTAAGAAAATATATTTTATACATTATGTAATTAAAAGAAAAATTTAATGGGTATTTTTTATAAACCTGGTATCATTATAATGTCAACATTCCAGGGATCGGGTAGGTACAATGCGAACAAATTAGAATGTCTTACGTTGTCAGCCGTTACACGAAACACCCATACACATTCGAACGCATTAGAAAGAGATAGACATACTACGCAGCCACATTAACCTCGTCCGTATATTATTGAGAATTCATAAACGACCGTTGCTTTGATTTGACGAAATCCGTTGAGAAGTGAAATCGTGAAAAACTCAAATAAAAGCATATGCGAGTGTTAAAACGACAAAATGAAGTCAGCGAAATCGAAACAAAAGTTGAACGACTTGCGGACACCGGCGCGGAGTAGGCAAAACTTAGCTCAAGAACGGGATCCAGTACAAGTATACTGCCGACTTAGACCAACGCAAAGAGAATCTGATGCACCATGCATGAAGATAATATCCCCTACTACAGTGCTCTTGTCGCCTCCAGTCACCGCATTCAGCTACAGAAACGAAAACAACAAAACTATGAAGTACATTTTCAAGGAAGTGTTCCCGCCAGAAACATCGCAACAAGAAGTCTTCGATAAGGTCGCGCAACCCTTAGTAGAGGGCTTGATCAAAGGTAAAAATGGCTTGTTGTTTACCTACGGAGTCACTGGTAGCGGGAAAACCTTTACCATGACCGGGGAGCCGCAGAATTGTGGAATTCTTCCGCGATGTCTAAACATTATTTTCAAAACGATCAGCGACTATCAGGCGCCCAAATATGTTTTTAAGCCTGATAAAATGAACATGTTCGACATAGCTACGGAGGCGGAAGCCATGTTGGAAAGGCAGCAGGAACTGCACAAATTTAAATCGAATAAAAAGAATAATTCGAATCCCGATTTAGCCATGTCAACCTCTGACGTCACTAAAGTCGGGGGACTAAACGAAGATAACCAGTATGCTGTGTTTGTTACTTACGTAGAAGTGTACAATAATTGTGTCTATGATTTACTGGAAGACAGTCCACCAAGTAAAATGTTATCGGCAAAGCTTATAAGGGAAGATGGAGGGCATAACATGTATGTCCATGGTGTTACTGAGATTGAAATCAAATCTGCAGAAGAAGCTTTTGATGCATTCTATATGGGATTAAAGAGGAAGCGTATGGCTCATACTACATTGAATGCAGAATCTTCGAGGAGCCATTCTGTGTTCACTATCCGTTTGGTTCAGGCACCGTTGGATGAAACAGGGGAGACTGTGATCCACAACAAAAAGTTTCTTTGCATTAGCCAATTAAGCTTAGTAGATTTAGCTGGTAGTGAGAGGACCAACCGTACGAAAAATACAGGTCAAAGGCTGAAAGAGGCCGGTAATATTAACAAGTCTTTGATGACTCTCAGGACTTGTTTAGAAGCTTTAAGAGAGAACCAAGTTAATGGAACTTCTAATATGGTTCCATACAGGGAGTCTAAAATTACCCTACTCTTCAAGAACTTCTTTGAAGGCGAAGGACAAGTCCGGATGATTATATGTGCTAATCCAAGAGCTGAGGACTATGATGAGACACTTCAAGTGATGAGATTTGCAGAAATGGCTGCTGAAGTGGAAGTTGCTAAA
Source organism: Cephonodes hylas (assembly GCA_030295005.1). Classification (NCBI taxonomy): domain Eukaryota; kingdom Metazoa; phylum Arthropoda; class Insecta; order Lepidoptera; family Sphingidae; genus Cephonodes; species Cephonodes hylas. Next base: position 2,770,266 of record AP025387.1, on the reverse strand, counting down.
TCTCAAGTTGTTGACATAGGAGCAGCTATTGGTCTCACATCAGGCCGGCGCAAAGCCAACAGACTATTCAACATGGCAAGAGAAAACATAGCTAGACCTGAAGCAAAAGACTTGGAGTTGGATCTAGGCTTAGTATACAGCCTAGGTCCTGATTTCCCAAGTCTAGAATTGAATAGTTCTCAAGCTGCACATATTATCAAAGAGTTGATGGCACATCTAGAAATGAGGATTAGTCGCAGAGAAACATTGAAGAGAAGTAAGGCTATTAAAGATGAGAGATTGAGGTCAGAACTATTGGAGTTGGAAAAAGAGTCTCTAGAAGTCCGGAGTGAGAATGCTTCTCTGAGAGGACAGTTGGCTGCAGCAGAGAGAAGAGTCAGGGCTCTAGAAGAGAGACTGACCGCAACAGAAAATGCTTCACTGTCCCATCAGAGGAAACTGACAGAAATGACCGAATACACATCATCTCTTAAACGAGAATTGCAAGAAAAGGAACTAATGCTAAGTCAGAACAAGCTAGACAAGGAGAAACAAAAGAAAATTCTAGAACGAAAGTACAACCACAAGATAGCCGCTGAGCATGAAAAAGCGCGGGAGATTAATTCAGAAAAGGAAAGACTCAGAAATGCTATAGAAGAGAAAGAGAACAGGCTGCGTATTATAGCAGAGGCTTTGAACGACAGAGGAGATAATGTTGACTCATACCAAAAGACGGACATGGCTGCTCAAACAAGGGAATTTACCCCAGGATCAACACCAAGAGCATTACCTGCACATATGCTAACTCCTTTCAGCTCTGGGGTACAAACAAGAGATACACCGACTTCGCGTAGAGGTGTAGCCGTGGCGAACCCTCGTCACCGAAGATCACTGTCTGCTGATGGGAAAGGATGGATAGAACATGCTCCCAACAATATAGTCCCCATGGGAACAGTTCTCAAACCGAGTATCAGCAACAGCAAGGTTGTCAACAAACTTAAGACAGTGAAAGACATTGCCAATGCTAAAACATCAAAGTACTGTCTGATTTCTCAAGAACAAGACACAGATGGTGAGCTTGAGACAAAGTTGTACAAAGGAGATGTTATTCCTACATGCGGAGGCGGTGCCCAAGTGATTTTCAATGATGTGGAAATGATGACACAGTTTTCGCCCACTCGAGAGTCACAGTCTAACAGATCTGGTAGACAGTCAGGCACAACCTGCGCCAGGCATTCAGGTAAAAGACGAGATACAGCGTGCTCACCACCTCAGACCCCATCTAACACCAGCAAGAAGCAAAGAGTTGATGATGATTGATAAGCGATTGACCCCAAGCTTTTTATCATCTTTCGGTTATGTGTATATGTTATCCGTCTAGCTGTGATGCTGACTTTAATTTATCTTTTTTCTTGTATTATCTATTAGCTTAGTACCTCTAGGAAATAATTTCTGACATCATAAAATACATTTAATATAAAGTGATTTTTCGGTACCTATTAATAGTACAAAATTTACATTGTAAGCAGTTTTCAAGTTAAATTGTTATTGTCTTTCAATAAATAATGGCTGGAATGACCACCAATGACTGGAATAAAATAATTTTTTCGAAGTACATAATAGTGTCTAAAACGCTTCAAACAGGCTTGTGATTTTTGTAATTTTACACAAACTTTTTTGACTGTGATGATAAAAATTGCTCATGAAATTAATACCACCTCTGTAATATTTAGTTTTAATCACTAAAGACATTAACAGTAAAATATATTAAGATCTGACATTCCTAAAACATTGCTACATTAATTTTTTAACTACCCTCTCATCATATTTTGATATTACTTGAAATACATAGGTGGGTAGTGTGATTGTATTTCCATAGCTATTAATATATGGAATAAGTTTAGTACTGTAGTTTTTTAATTGGTTAATACTCGCTTTATATAATTGTTCTAAGTTAGGAGCATATCAATCTCATCAGCTGTGAAATATATTATTACCATTAATTGCCAAAAAGAGTAATTACTTCTGCGTCTCAATTAACTAATTATTTACTTGAGTTAAATTGTTTATTTCATATATTATGTGAAGAAAATTATTAAATTTTTCATGTACCATTAATAATCTACTAAAAGAAACATATATTTTTCTCTATTTATACTATGAATCAAATTTACTTAAATCTTTATAGGCAGCTGTGATATTATATGTTTTTTCTGATATTTAGAAACTTAATAAATGTACACTTGTTTTTAACACCATTTTCTTATTAAATTACTCTTTTTGCAATTAATACACCATAGCCATATTTATGGTTTTAAAGTACTTAATAATGGTTGAACGGAGAAGGGTAGTTTACTTGTTTAAATTTAGTTTAACATTTTTTTCAATTGTAATTTGTGAATTGTATTAAAAATACATTTCTATATTATTTTGTTTCATTTTAGCATCTAATGATTTGTTTATAAGATTTTAACTATTCTAAAAATCTAAATGGGAGTTAATTCTCTTCTGTGCAAATAATGAAGTTTATTAAGATATTTTTATTTTAGATATAGTATTTCAGGGATCCAATTTTTTTATCCCTTTTTTTCTAATTAATTTTATAAGCATTTTATATTGCATACGTCCATTCAAACCCCTATCCTGCGTTTATGATGTGAATTTAGCCGATTGAGCTTTAAGCCCTTCAAATGGTCATCCTTTTTACATATAGTATGTTATTGTCGCCTCAGTCAAGTATAGAATAAGCAATAAATGTTCAGGGTTATATCCAAAATATCCCAGCTACCTGAAATTTGGGATTTAATGATTCATACAATATTTTCTTCATACTAAAACAGGTTGAAATAAATAGGGCAATTTACTATTGAAAGACCGTAAATATAATTTCCAGTCACAGCCCTCGGATGGACTAGTGTCTAATCGAATAAAAGCGCTTCCGTTTTAATTAAGAGATCCGGTCGGTGCAACTACTGAATCATTTTTAATGGACGCCGACAAATAAAACGGGGATTTGTAATCAGATTATCCTTATTACGTGTTGATTTAATGCTTTGTTTAAAGGCCCCGACAAAGAAAAATAGATCTTTGGTTATTTGTGATATTTTTTTCTGTAAAATTATGAGTATACAATAAGAAATCTGAACTAATATTGTACAGTTTTCCTAATTCACGCCAAAACCCCATTTAAAAATTTGGACAACACAAGCTACTATTAAGTTAGGATAGAAAAGTTTTAGCACCAAAATACACTTATCATCAAATTATTTCGTCGTAATAAAATTACAGCAATGATCAGCGATTAAAATTCACTAGAACAACGATTGTCTATTATAAAATATAACTAATGAGACGAGGAAAAAAAAAATTATTTATTCCTAAAAAAACCGCCAAATTTTCATAAGTCGAGCGTTAGGAACAATAAAACGCAAGTGCAGAATTATAACAATGCGATCTAGTTAGTCCGATGCAAACAGATGGCCCTTATAGTTTAAGTGGACGGATAAATTGTTCTGTTTGTAGCGCACCAATCTAGTTATTGACCTGGCCGGCCGTTAGAAATTGTTCTAATAAAGCTATTATGTTTGCGTTTTATTACTCAAATTGTATTGTTTACACTTGTCAATAAAAACTTTTTAATTTGACTTTATGCGGCTTATTAAGAAAAAATTAAAGGTTGATTCATTGCATTTATTTTTCCTTTTTGAAAGTTTTTAATAAAATTATTACTTAATAGCAAATTATCAATACATCAACGGAGGATACAACAAAATTAATGTATCCTGTTGACACTTAAAGGGCTCGCACGGAAGTCGGTAGTGAGACAATTGTCTCGTGAGAAAAGACGTACTTACATACTTATACTTGAGTCTTCGAAAGGTTAGGCAGAGACGCATTTGTGCACCAATATTTCACTAATTGTGTTTTTAAGTCCCACGTACCTGCTCAATTACAATTACCTAATTACAAGATCAAAGTATGTGGTGCTTTTATAGAATCAATATTAGTTTTTTTTTCAAGGTGTAACATTTATACGAATTACAAGCTATTGCCCGTACATCCGTATGCGACCCTTTTTCGATACATGGATTATTAATGACAAAAACAATATTTCCCTTCGAACCTATGTAACAAAGCCTACTATACAATATCAGAATATATGGAAGATAACGAAGCCTGGGTATAAGTAAAATGTTATTGTAATCCCGGGCTTGACTGGGTCTACTTTAATGGACATGGCTGTACATACTTTATTATTATTTTAGTACCTTGTAAGCAATTAGGTATGTCATGCTCGCAGAAATGTCTGTGCTTACGGCGGCGTCGTGTGCCGGGTCGGTCACTTCCCTATGAAATGGTTGAGGAGGCCGATGGCTGGCACATGCGTCATACTCGTGAACGGGTGCTGTTTGTGGGGACTGGTCTGCCTGATTTGCTTATTTCCATTAATGAAATTTTAACCTGGTTAGATGTCAGAGTCTCCATTTAAGATGACTATGTTGTCCTTATATACAAAATTCTGATATTGTATTAATGAGCTGCTCTAATTCGGGAAATTGAGTCTTTGTATCTGTATTGTAAACTATCTCTTGATTGGAAAAGAGCAACACTAGAGTTTCTTGCCCGTTCTTCTCTAGTGATGACTGCCTTCCGAACAGGGTGGTAAATTTTGAAATGACTGAATCTAAGTGATGTATTTGACATTTTATGGATTCAATAAATATTATTTCATTTCATTTCATTTCATTTCATTTCATTTCATTTCATTTCATTTCATTTCATTTCATTTCATTTCATTTCATTTCATTTCAACCAGTAGTACTTAAGATTAGCGCGTTCAAAGAAACTCTTTAACTGTATAAAAATTAACAACAGAATAGATACATGTATGTACCTATTGTTGCTAATCTGTACATTTACTGTGTCATTGTAACCGACTTTTTATTAACGGCCAATTTAAAGCGGACAAATTGACGGCTTCCGAATCAGATCATGAAAGAACTTATTTAATATCAAAGTTTCGTAAGTAGGTAACCAAAACAAGCATCATATTTTTTGTATATGATTTCTTTTTAGTAATAGATTCTAAGATACGAAGTCCCTCTCCGTTACAGATATCGGAATATCGGATATTATTAAATATCGGAATTGTTACAAAGAGAAGGCGTGTGGGTCCAACGTCCTAAAGGTTCGTTTACTTCGTTGAATATAACACAATTTGTTAGTTCTTGATGTATAAATGCACCTCTGTCCACCCCTTCAGTGAAATTGGTGTGAGTTTATAATTATGACTATTGAAAGTATCACATTTTTTTTCACTAGATAGCGCTAAAACCTAAAAATATCTAATATTGCAAAGATTCCAGTTTACATACCCGGATAACTTCTGGGCAGGCGTAATGTGGACTCCCACAAGACGTTTCCAGGAGAGATCCTGCGGGCTGGAGGGAAGCCATGCCGAAATCGGCAATTTTTATATTATTCCTTTCGTCTAGAAGTAAGTTTTCTGGCTTCAAGTCTCTGTGGCTGGAAAGAAAATATTAGTTTCTATATTGTATTACAAACTTTTTTGATAAATGAAATTAAAACAAATAATTATGTAACTAAAAATAATTAAATTTTAATAGTCAAGGTGACAACGCCATCTTGTATCTAATAGACGTACTAATTGCTCAACGGTGATAATTTAAAAAAAATATTTTGAGTTATTGTGGTAATAAAATAGTGACTTCTCTAAGTAAAATGAACAACAGATATCTACGTTTTTTATACTTCTTATAAGTGTATATGCATTTTATAGTTTCTTCTAAGAATCTAAGCAATGAAATAAAACTCAAAATTCTAAGTTTACTGTGTTACTTACCATATGGAATGACTATGGCAGAAATCTAAAGCAGATATGATTTGTCTGAAGAACCTTCTCGCTTCTTTTGGCGTTAGTCTACCTTTCTTCACTAAGTAATCAAATAGTTCTCCACCACTCACATGTTCAAGGACTAAATATCTGAAAAAAAAACATAAATATTTAACGCCCTCTATTGTCGAAAAGTAGTAATTGTTTTATCACAAATTAAAATTAATATGTAGGCATTAGGAAATAGTAAACTGGGTTGTTTTAAAAAATTGGTATACTGAGCCCAAAGAAATACAAGCAATTCATACTTACAAATATTTTTTATTTTCATAAACATCTGACAATCCAAGCACGTGTGGGTGTTCTATCAATTTCATTATAGCTATTTCTCGCTCGACCTGAAAATTAAATGCATTTTTTCGTTAATTAAATATTATTTAAATTTATAAAGTATTTACCAATCAATTAGAGTCCTGTTACTCAAATTTTCAACTAATATATTTAAAAAAAAATCGACATGCAGTGACATCTATTAAAATTAATGTTAAACTTTGTATATTCGTTATTGCAACTCGACGCTAGAAGGCGCTACTGTCTATAATTAGTACGTACCTTCATCAAAACTGATTCGCTCAATTTCTCCCTATTAATTATTTTGATAGCTACTTTCTTCCCCGTTACGCAGTGGACGCCCAGTTTGACGAGACCTGGAATAGACAAAAACAATTTTTCAGAATGACATTCTAATGGAATTTTTACGAGATTGTTTAGTTTCACTGTAAATTAAGGCAGGTAATAGCTAAGGTAATTACAAACCCCCTAGTTTTAAAGAAAAATGTGTTAACATTTAAAAAAATGACGTTTCCTAACAACCACAGATATAAAATGTATGGAAAACGCAAAAACTTTTATTTTTTTGTAGGGATTTTATTTAACGCCAGTGGGATTCGTAATGATGCCTTAGTTTCCGATCACGGCCTGAATACATCCCGTACAGTAACGCTGAAGGGACTGTGCTTTATATGGCGTTGTAGAGTTGTCGTTAATTGTAGAGAAGATAATTATTATATGGAAGGCAAACTAAACCAAGCAAAGATAAGTTATTTCGACATTTAGGGAGTTTATCGTTAAATCCAGCGACGTTATATGGAGTTTACACCGTATTTATAAAATTAGCAAAATATGTACCAACATAGTTACATAATATATTGTAAGAAACAGAAAATTGACGAAATTAGATAGAAATAAATCAAAGAAAGGGTTAATTTTATTTGGGTATTACTAACATTCCTGTTAATTTCCATGTTTTCGAATAATTCCATGTTTTCTATCAATAATGGGCTATCTCAACCAAGGCAACCCCTCTTTATTAGTAAATACTTGAATTAACCACTTTTCCTGTCGTGTTTCATTAATGAATGGGATTGAGATATCCTATAAAGATATCAAATATAATCTCCCCTTCTGTCATTAAAATTGTCAAGCTGTTGAAGATCTCTTGATATAAGTGTTAAGAGTAGGCAGTAATTCTTATTTTCAGCCTCCATGGCGCAATGAGACGAGTAGGCTAGTGAAACGAAAGAAAGTAGATTCATTACCTTACCACAAACCGACCTATGCGCAGAATAAAGTTATATGTGCAAAATCTCTACTTCTCTTTCTCGGCGATTTGAATTTAATTGGGCACAAAATTATCAGTAACTTTTTTTGTTGTTCAAACAACAACAAAAGTTATGATTATTATTACTTCACTAGTGCAATATACAGGGTGTATTTAGACCGTGATCGAAAACGGAGGCAGGTAATAGCGATAGTAATTACAAACCCCCTGGCATAAAAAAAATCCCGACAAAAAATAAAATTTTTGAGGTTTTCCATACAAACCGCATACTTTAACCCCGATGGTTGTATGGAAAACGTCAAAATTTGTATTCTTTGTCGGGATTTTTAATATCGCCACTGGGTTTGTGATCACCCTCGCTATTACCTGCCTCAGTGTTCGATCACGGTCTAAATACACCCTGTATAAACAAGTTTAACTCTATAAAGACATAAAAAGTACGTTGGTGTTATATTCATAAGTAACCTTATTCTATGCATAGGTCGAAATATGCAGCTTTAGACTTGTGTTCCAATTAATCCTTCTTGGCCGACATTCATTCAGTTGGAAAATATATTTAACTATTTTACGTTTGTTGTTATAGGTATATCCGTAATTGGTCAATGGAGTAAAGTCTAAACCCTCTCAATGGTAGAGGAGGCTCGTGCCCAGCAGTGAGGCGTATAGGGACTAATAATGAACATGCTTAATGCTTAGTTTAATCGTGGGATGCACATATCATCTCTTAGCTAACAACTTCGCATAAGTAATTTTTGCCAACTTTACAGGAGACGAAAAAAACTGTGCGGTGTTGAGAGACCAACCGACGTGCGCGCTGCCACTACTTTTCGAATTACGGCTTCTGCTAGGCTGACACCTATATCTAGTGACCTATGGTTCGACGCGCAATGAGTAGCTCTATCCAATGAGATTAAAATGTATAAAACCACTAATTTTCGACTTGAGCGATGTTGTTAGCTCAGGGACGATATGTATAACGACTTGCTCCATTTTCTTTGAACTACAAACTCGTCTCTCAAAAGATGCAAGAAGAGAAATCTCACCAATCCTTTTGTACAAACAAACGGGAGTTTACGCAAACAATAACAGTAATGAACGAAATCCTATTATTCCGTTGACAAATCCTTCCTCAAGTCTAGTCTATTGATTTTTCTTCATTGTAAGCCACGTTGCATTAAGTATGCACTAATAAATTGATCTGTCCTTACTTTCAGGGCTGAAACAATTGAAATTTGTTTTATTTTTGAACCATCTGATGCTTGTAACCCCGTATATGAAATTTTAGATTAAAAAAAACTATTTTCTCTCGTTTCTGTGTTTTTTAGTATTTTGTTCTGGTTCAGTAGTCGTAATGGGATATACAGGGTGTATTTAGACCGTGATCGAAAACTGAACCAGGTAATAGCGAGGGTGATCACAAACCCAGTGGCGATATTAAAAATCGCGACAAAAAATAAAAATTTTGACGTTTTCCATACAACCATCGGTGTTAAAAGTATGTGGTTTGTATGGAAAACCTCAAAAATTTTATTGTTTGTCGGGATTTTCTTTAATGCCAGGGGGTTTGTAATCACTATCGCTATTACCTGCCTCAGTTTTCGATCACGGTCTAAATACACCCTGTATAGCCTTCCTCGATAAATGGACAATTCAACACAAAAATATTTTTTCAATAGGAATTCACGAAGTTCCTGAGATTAGTACGTTCAACAAACTCTTCATCTTTACATTATATTCGTATTAGTACCATCATCATCATAAACTTCGCACCGCCGGGCACGGGCCTCCTCTGCGACCAAGAAAGTTTATAATTTAGTCCACCACGCTGCTCTAGTACATGTTGGTAGAAATACCTAAGAATTTCCTAAGGACATTCAGGTGTCAATGGTAGAGGAGACCCGTGCTCAGCAGTGGGCGTATATGGGTTGATGAAGAAGATTCAGATGTGCAGGTTTCCTCGCGATGTTTTCCGTCACCGTTAAATTAAGTGATAATTTATCGTGAATCCACATAACTTAAAAAGTCAGAGGTAAGAGGCCTGGAGTTAAAACCTACGACCGCCGAGATTCTCGCCTAGATTTTAAATTTAATTCTGTTACAAACGTATAATTATTATTAATCTAATAAGTGTTTATCTTCCAAAGCTTTATAACACATAACATCGTGTTAAGTTTCAAATGAAGTTAAAAAGTGGGCCTTCATCGTGTTGTTACAAGAATTTCACATGAAACAGAAGCGTCAGATTACAAACCTCTTTTGTGCTTCAGTAATTATATTGAGCTGTTACAACACTTTTTTAATCTATTGTTCTGTGTCTAGCAGTGTCGGTACTTCTATAGAAGCTTAAAAGCCCAGATTAGCTTATAAAAATCCGAATCTTTAAGATTTCATTCTGTATTTAGTAAATCAATTGGACATGTAAATGAGAATATCCTGAGCCATAAAGAAACAACTAAAACCTAGATTTTACATTATTACCGCATAACGCTTTTAGGCTTTCATGGAAGTGCCGACACTGGTGTCTAGATCCATCTATAGTATGTAATGAATCTTGATTATATTAGGATAAGAGTCCTTAGGTATACATTTAACGTGCTGGAACAATCTTCTTACAGAGTCTATCAAGGTGATCTACTGAACTTGAACTTACTACCTACTTGTTGTTGATACTTGAGAAAATTGTGAAAAAAGGTTTTCTCACGATGTTCACCCGGAAATTGATCTTGAGATCTCTCAATCGTAAAAGTAAACTCACAAAAGTCATTATCATAAAAATATTTAGATCGAAGAATAAAAGGATTCAAACTCCTTAAATTAATTGTAAATAACTTAGTATCAATAATAAAAACTTCAGTTGTAAATAAAAGTAATTTTATCCAGTATTTCCGCGACATAAATTTAAATTCGCGCCATCAAAGAGGGCGCCACTTGAGCGCGCAAGTGTTTTTACCCCAATTCTTTGAGGCGGCGTCTGAGAAAATATCTCAAGATGTATAATTAGATACTTCGGGTCTTGAGGCATCACTTGAGGTAATTTTAGAATTTATAAAAACCTCCAATGGGATAATCCTGGCCTGAGAAACCTCTTCCAATAGACATTACAAATTTGTCGAGATTGGAGATGGTTTTTCTATCATTGAGTACAGTATATCTCCATTCATGTCTATGAGGTAGATAGCACTTCTGACTTTGGTACGGAAATAATAGATCCCTCAAATTTATTTCTTTATCTTATGATCGTCTCAAATGATCACCTTGAGCGATAACACCGCCAATCATACTCTTTTATCTGTGTTTTTGTCTTGTAGGCATCCCGGGCATTAAGCCCTTAGTCCAACACGCTTGCCTAGGGGGCGAACAATAAAGAGACGAGTCATATAATATAGTCATATGAGCTAGTTTGAGAATACTACCTATCCCTCCCTACATATTATCCTAGGTCTGTTTAGAGTATTCTGAACAATTTTAGTAGGAAGTCTTGATTGTCTTTTTCGTGGCAATATATTTGAACAAGCAGTGATGGCCTCGAGGTTTAGGCGCGCGGTCGAGAATCTCGGCGGTCGCGGGTTCGGACCCCAGGCACGCACCTCTGACTTTTCGAAGTTATGTGTGTATTCAAATTGAATTATCACTTGCTTTAACGGTGAAGGAAAACATCGTGATAAAACCTGCACACTAAGAGTTCTTAGGAATTTCTTAGGTGTGTAGACTACACACTAGGCACTAACCCGCACTAGGCCAGCGTGGTGGACTATGGCCTAAACCCTCTCTATGGTAGAGGAGACCGTGCTCAGCAGTGGGCGTATATGGGTTGATGAAGAAGAAGAAGAAGATATTTGAACTGAATCGTACACCAACAAGTAAGGTGTTGCCAATTTGTTGTACCAATTTACAAATCTTTATGCTTTTTGACAGCCAGTTTCGGTACTTTCATAGAATCCCAAAAGCGTTACATATTAATTACGTAATGTCTATAATTGTTTATTGTGGGCTCAGGGTATTCTTATTGATAAATCAAATTGCTTTTATTAAAGGTTAAAGATTCGGAATTTTGTTAAGCAAACTGGGCTTTTGTGCTTCCTCATTTATATACCCATAAAAGTTTTTTAAACGTTAAATATTCACAATTTAGTCAGGCAAACTGTGTTTCCGGGGTAGGGTAAATGACCCGGTTGTGGCCACCGACCCCTTTGTGGCCATTTAGAACTTCAAATCGTTATAACTAAGGCAAAGACAAATATATTACTCTAAGGTTTACGGGAATAAAAATATCTGATATTGGCAAAACTGATAGCGTTAACAGCTTTGATGTGTCAAACTTCACTTCAATCCAACAAGTCATCATGTTTGGACGAGCGTCAATTGTTATAAGTCTTAGCAAAAACGCTAAGGCGAGCGGGTGAGTAATCAATCATTATTTTTTAAACCCTTCTTATTTTTTTAATGTTTATGTTAATCCTTCATAAAGAATACACTGTCTAAGTGGTACAAATGATATTTTATCGCTATTTGTTTATTAAGTGAGTTTATGAGAGTGGCCACTAATGGAGCCAAAATTAATGAATTTTCCCATCTTTGGCCACATGACTGGCCAAGAGTGGTGCACGTAGAACCCCACTTTTGGCCTTAATTACTTAGCTTTTTTGATATAAGTAATCATTTTCAGAGTTACGATTATAATGCATCCATCGAAATTCAAGCATTAATTCAAGCAGAATTCCAGAATTCAGAATTAATTCAAGTAGTGATGGCCTCGAGGTTTGGGCGCAGTCGAGAATCTCGACGGTTGCGGGTTCGAATCCCAGGCACACACCTCTGGCTTTTCGAAGTTATGTGTGTATTCACATTGAATTATCACTTGCTTTAACGGTGAAGGAAAACATCGTGATAAAACCTGCACACCTAAGAGTTCTTAGGAATTTCTTAGGTGTGTAGTCCGCCAACTCGCACTAGGCCAGCGTGGTGGACTATGGCCTAAACTCTCTCAATGGTAGAGGAGACCCGTGCTCAGCAGTGGGCGTATATGGGTTGATGAAGAAGAAGAAGAAGAAGAATGAATTTAATTTACAAGCTGAGATATTATATTTCATAATTGTCATCAATATTATGTTAGCTATTTTTCTATAAATAAAGACTGTTGGTCGTAAAATATGCGATTTTTGAGTAAACTTTTTATTACTTTGAATTATCTGCTTTTTATTTTTGATGAATTTTGGTGGCCAGAACTGGCACATGACTGTGACCAGAAATGGGGTAAATCTGGCCAAAAATGGCACAAATTCCCATTTTTTTTTCTTTTCTACAGGATTATTTTTCCATTGAATCATTATGAAAAAAATGTATCCTTAGGCTAGATTTATATATATTTAATCACTTTTTACAAGAAATATGTCCGTGATAACAAAAACTGTAAAATGATATAGCCTCAAAGTCTACAAAATTCTTAAAATGGCCAAAACCGGGTCACCTGCCCTATATGGTAGTACAACAAGTTAACAGCTCTATAGATATCCCATAATTTAAGAAATCGGATACCCTACTTCCTTTGAAACCGATGTTAGCGATTCAGATACATCGCGAACTTCAAATTCATAACACGCTTGTGATAGATATGGCGAAATATGTTGTAATGAGGTAAGTTTATATTATACTCACGTTAGTATTTGATAAAATTTAAATAGAAATGACAGATGTCATGTTAGTTGTCGTGATCAGGATAATTATAGATGAACTTAGGCTTAGAATAATATAAAAAAAAAATACAAATACACCCAACAGTCACATAGTTATGACCCCACACTAGGTTACAAGACCTGCGTCGTGGGTATCAGACACTACGAGAGACTTTTTGGGTCTCACAAACACCCAGATCCGAAACAAATATTAGTGGATCACACAAAAATTTGTCTCTGTGGGGATCGAGCCCGCGGCCTCTCGTTTCGCTAGCTGGTGTCTAGCCAACTGCGCCAAGTTCTGTGAGTTTAAGATCGAAAGAAAATGGAAGATTGTTTAATATTTATATAACTTGGAACAAATTCTGCAGTATACGCAGTGCGGAAATTTGCCAATAGGTTTAAATTATCCGCTATCTAACACTAGATATGCAAACCGAATTCCTTTACACAATCCATTCTATATGTTCTACTAGACTATATGAATGTTAAATCCTTAATTCGAGAGACTATTTTAATTTTATTGGTACGATCATCACAAATGTTACTTAGTTGGTGAGAGGACATAGAAAAAGTACTCAAAATATTATATTTATTTCATAATCCTAAACAATTTACATCCATTGTAAAATTTTACAATATAAGGGGGCGTCCATAAATTACGTGAGGTATTTTTTTAAATTTTCTGTCCCTCCCTCCCCCCTTGGTGAGATGTCGTGAGATTTTATTCAACCCCTTCCCCCATCCCCCAATCTCACGTGAGATTTTTCGGAATGTGGGTTTCTTACGTAAACGCATTGGATTGTTATTGTAAAAAGAATTGTCATAGGAAAATTTCGAATGAATTAGTGTGTGTGCGTTAATCTTAATCGTATTACGCTGACGCTTAAGATTAAATCTTAAGCATGCACATACAATTTGGATTTAATGGACCAAAATAGTATAATTTTTTTTTGTTTCAATCAGAAAAAAAAATTACGTGATATTTGTCGGGACCCCCCCCCCTCTCCCCAACGTGATATTAGATGAGATTTAACTCGACCCCCTCCCCCCCTTAATCATCTCACGTAATTTATGGACGCCCCCTAAGGATATAATAGAGTAAACTATATTAGGCCATTGTGGTGCACCAAAGGCCTAAATTCTCTAAGTGTAATGGAGACTTGTAACCAGTAGCGCGGCGATTACAGTTCAAAGTTACCGGATATTATATTAGGCCCCTTTCAATTGAAAAGTGTGTTAAAGGTGGTAGTTAAAATACACTACCGCGGTAGACGTTTTTTACTATTTTACCTTTATTGAAAAGGCAAAGGAATCTAGGTCATACAGCCACTTCTTAAGTAAAATCGTAGTTTAACGAGAATAGGCATCAATTTAAAATCACTACCCTATTGTGCCTCAGTAAAGTTGTGGGTTTCTTTTGAAGGATTACAATAGACTTTTCGGTTAAAGTCGAATAATGTGACCTAATTTTATGTATTTTACAATTCTTGAGCTTATTCGTGAAAACTTAATGGTAACTAATGCATTACTTTATTTGTTTTAAACCTCAAATATCATAACCGAAAAAAATTAAGAATGAATTTTTTATCTTTCTCCTTTCCCGCCAAATTTTCCGTCAAAAAACGCATACGTCAATAAAGTGTATTTCCGTTTCAGCGTTTTATTGATGTCGTTGCATCTGATTGAATGTCACCCGTCAATGAAATCCGCGGCGATACAATCTGTGCCGCCCAGTGTGTCGTTAGCGCCGTGGAATGGTAAAAATGAAGGCAGTTTTATAAATATAAGTAAGTATTGTGAGGATATAAAATAGTACCATTTTTTTACCCGCCTCGTGGCCTGACGGTACATACGTGTCGTACGATATAGAAATCCTGGGCTCGATTCCCGGGTCGGACAATTTGTTTTGAGTTTTTCCGTTAGAAAGTTTCAGTAGCAGAACGGAATCAGGAAAAGTGCCCGAAAAACAGCAATGGGCTCGCCCCCTATTACGAAAAACTGATATATATCTGGCGAAATGTGAGATTATGTAGTAGCATTTTTTTAAGACAAAACATTATACATTTTGTTAACGCCGCCTATATGTGACCTACTACGGACTTTATCCGACCTCCTTTTCTTACATAAATTTTTAGGCCCTAGTCCATCTCGCTGGCCTATTCAGGGCTTATGGAATTGGCATGTACTAATATCTAGGCAAGACAATTTTTAGGCAGATTTACAGGTTTTCGCACAATTTCTTCTTTCATAGTTAAATGGGTTAGAAAGTTTTTCGCCTGGATTCAGAAGTGATTCTCAAGGCTATTGCTATTTTCAATTGTTTGTGACATAGACGTTTAATGAGCGGTAAATAGTCATAAGGTAGTGTAATAGTAGTAGTAGTAATAGTCATTCCGTTTTCTTAAGCCTATAATTCTATTAGACCAGCGCAACAGGAGTGTTACCACTATTTCTCAGAAAACTAACGTATTTATAAATAAACCTTTGCACACCCCTTTGGGATTTATAAAAGAAAGCAGCATGCCAGTAATAAACACTTTAAAGCCTTTAAAATTGTTTTTAAAATAGTAAATGTCATGACTGTACGATACAAATTCTTTGCTATTCACTTAAAAATAAAATTTCAAAATGGAGTATGGACAATAATTTCCTACGCGAACAGGACTTACACCGGATGTGGAGGCGGGTGTCAAAATGTTCGCTGTGAAACGAGGTCGTATATAACTTCATGTTAGAAGATTTTAGTTGGGGGAAAGGGACAGTTGTATTGTCCTCTCGCTCTAATAATATAGGTTGAAGTTTTCCAATAGTTGGTTGGGAATATTCTGATTTCGAGCCTGTGCTAGGTTCCTAGTCTGTAGTATTTTTGCTGGTGCATAAATTTCAGGGTTACCTTTAGTACCGGCGCTCAACTTTTAGTCTCTAAGAAAGTTCATAGTTTGTTTTGGTCAGAAAACTTGCTTTTAAAAATAAATCAATAAATAAATGAGTTTTTTTTTCTCGTAAAGTCTTTAAATTATCTTGTACACATTTTTTTCTACATTAACGTACGTAATATTTCATTACGTATACACAAATAACTTTAAAGTAATTACCTATATTACTAGATGATAATATACTCAAAGACGTTACTGATGATGAAATAAATGTTACTGATTTTTAATTTTCAGATCCATTCCTGACGAACTCACTACTGCAAGCTTTGGTAGAAGAGTCTGAACTCAAGAAACGGGTACAGAGATACAGAGATGTTGCATGAAAAAGTTCTAATTAGGATATCATTTTTGATTATAAAAGTAGATGTTATTAAATGAAAGAAGGATGTAATAAATGTAAGCTATAGGAGTGGGAGAGAGATAGCAAACGAAGATTTAAGAAGACAAAGTCTCATGTGCTATACGTCTTGATATTAAAATTGCCGTTTTTAAAAACAAAATTTCTAAGAGTACTTAATCCTTGGTCATTTTGACAAAGATCCCTTCCATTCGCTATCTCTGTTCCCAATTCTATTTGGTGTCGGGTTTTTTTCCTTCCAAACATCCCTATCAGCCGTCATCTTCATTACCCCCTTTCATGTCTTTTCTCACGTTCTTCATCATTTCATTTGGCTTCCTTTGCGAAATAGAAATCTTCCTACAGCAAAAATCAGGGTCTGTTATTAATAAGATCATTTAAGACCCTAACTTTTACTAAAATTCATCAGCTTAACAAAATTTTTCACTCGACAATATTTTGCCAGTAAATACAAAATAAACTAGAAGTTATTAGCAATGTAATGAATAAGAGTTTTAATATATTCTATTGCTGTGTTGGCGATGGAATCGTCAATATAAAGCCTGTAAGTGTAACACATAAAGTTCCTCATTACAAACGTGACGTTTTGAATAAATTGTTTAATTTCAATGAAATTTAATTACTTGAAGATTTTGTTTTATTTATGACATGTTATGTTCATGCGAGATCGAACCTTACACAACATTGACATTGCCCGCAAGATTACTATCCTGAAGTAAAAGTGGTGTGGCCATGTCTTCCGACGGTCGGACGGCCGATGGAGCAGACAATTGTTGGAGTGGAGACCGCGCTTAGGCAGACCCACTGTGGGACGTCCTGCAGCACGATGCTCCGACCACTTGAGAAAGGTGTCGGGTGTTGGATGTATGAGGGCTGCTCAACACCGGGATGGTTGGCGCTTACTTGGGGAGGCCTACGTTCAGCAGTAAACGGCGATAGGCTGAGTACACAAGACCTAACTATTGATGATGCTTATAAAGACTGTTCGACTACAGAAATATATCCATTATGTCACACTACACGAAACTTCTCATTCCCCTATCGGCCAATACAAATATTTGTGACCCGTAGAAAAATATATCCCATTTCATTGATTCTGCTTTTAAACCTTTTTTAAAGAGCTCCATGGTTGTCAAAAGCTAAAAAGGTTTTCTCTACTCTATAGCTTAAGTAAGGCAGTAAGGAAATGTTGGTAAAATTGGCAGCAAGCCAACCCATTCATTGTTATAGCTGTGATGTCGGACAAATGATATGTTAATCTTGCTCTTTATGTGTCTAGTAATACAGGCAATCTAGATATCGTTTTACATTTCAGTGCATAACGGCAGCCAAATTTCATATGATGTAACTTCCGAAACTTGATTCTCGGCTTAATTCTTTTTGAAAATGGTTGAGTTGATTAAATTTTCTTTTATTTTTCTTGATGTATTAACGATATTTTGAATTGGTAATTAGATGGGTCAGTAAAAAAGACGTTTATGTTTAATTTACTAATCATTATCATGACATACATTTAAAACTTGAAATATTTATTTCATTATAGTCTCCTCATCATCCTCTGTAACTGAGAGTGTTTATAGTTCTTAGTTCACGACGCTGTCTAATACAGGTTGGTTGACTAAACAAGTAAAAAAATCCTAAGAGCTTTTAGACGTTCAAATTTCTTCTCGATTTTTCTTTCACCGGAAAAAGTATTTATTTAGCCAGAAAAAATACAGTAAACTACATATTTTTCTATGAATTGCTTCATATCACAGAAAACACAATAAATTAATATAATACTATATCAATTATTTTTGACCTTATTAGTGGTTTCCTTTGCTTCAACTAATCAATGTCAAAATTCAGCTAGCAAATATTCCTCACCTGTTTGTCCCTTCCCAAGGGTTTTCTCCAATCTGAAAGGGCCCACATACTGGTAGGCCTCTGTGGCCGTCGTACTTGTCGTCTCCATTTTTCTATCTCCTGTCAAAACGGCGGGTCATATCTCAGGAACGCCATCTTGTACCGCGCGCTGCGACGACATTTTGTATCGCACATTTAAAATTTTGAATTAAGAACGGACGGCCATTGTTTTATACACACTGATTTCTGTAAAAAGTTTCGTGTCTCGATTTTAGTAAGTATTTATTTTAAATCACATGAACAGATTAAGCATATAGAAATAATTATAATTGGTGATATAAACTGGCGGCCTTATCACTAAAAGAGAACTCTGCCAGGCAACCTTGCAGAAAGAGGAATAAACAGAGAGTAGTAGTATAGACGGTGCTATATTTTAATAAACTTACATAAATATGTACCTACAATACATATGTGAAAAATAAATACTATATTATTAGCGGGTAGACGTAAAACGCCCAGTGGCATATCTATAAAAGCGGGTGCGACCAGCGCTTGCCCCTTATTTTCGTCTCGAACAGCCGTCGTGATAGTTTTTCTGACATTTGCATTATATAAAAACCGCCATTCTAAATTTATTTTTGAAAATTATAATTTAATTGTGTAAATTAGAGTAAATTTGTGTATATTAATTAAATATTAGATTTTAGTAATTTAATTAGTATATTTTTTTTATAAAACCGCTTAATATATTATATAGACTTATATACATACAAATACAAAAAATATACAAATACATATAAAACAAAATAAATAAAATAGCAATAAGTTGCAAGTTATACATACATTTTACTTTGTTTTGAGGTAGTACATTAAAAATTAAAGCTAAAGCTTCGTAGGTTCGTAAATAAAACAAACAATAGTTAATTTCGTTCGCATTCGATTTTAATTCGTGTCACCTGTCGTGTTTAATTAAGTATTTGACGTCATTGCGCTTGATGAATTGGCGGGAAACACGTGGCTGAATTTAGTTTTTATTAAAATGTATATAAACATTCAATTTTAGTATGTTTAATAAAAGTTTCTATAAATTTTACCATTTAACTCGCTTTATTTTTTTTCCGAGATAATAAGTAGCTTTCTAAATGTCAGCTAACTACAAATATAATTTTATTATAATTGATACAGTCGTTTGATCAAGAAGTTTACATAGTTGAGAAAGATTTTATAAAGAACTAGCGACCCGCCCCGGCTTCGCACGGATGCAATGCTGATATTTAATGGATGTTATCATACATATAAACCTTCCTCTTCAATCACTCTATCTATTAAAAAAACCGCATCAAAATCCGTTGCGTAGTTTCAAAGATTTAAGCATACAAAGGGACATAGGGACAGAGAAAGCGACTTTGTTTTATACTATGTAGTGATTTTCATTATGAAGGAATTTTTCTAAATCCCTTGAATGAATGAATGCTGAATTTTGTAATTCAGCATTCATTAAAAAATATAAGAAATTCCTAAGAACTTTTAGATGTGCGGTTTTCATCATGATGTATTCCTTTACCATTAAAGCAAGAGATAATTCATTGTGAATACACAGATAACTTCGAAAAGTCAGAGGTGTGTGCCTGGGGTTCGAACCTGCGACTTATGGCCCCAACATCACTGTTCTATGAATAGCTATAAATTAAAACGAAGCTTTGCTTTCAATTTGTTTCTTTATTGAAGGTAGCAATAACCTTATCTTTAACAGGCTTGATCCCAAGAGACGTGGTCTAGTTTAGAACGCAGTGTTTCCCGTAAATTGCAGTTTATTATACAAGCTTTCCTAGTATAGTAAATGAGACCCTATTCGATCAACATTTTTATCAGCTTTCCTCGGCGATATTTCCAAATGGATACGACTTAGTGACCTTTAAGAAGAGAGCCCATATTTTCCTCAAAAGCCGGCATTATTCATCATCAGCCCATGTGCATCCCACTGCTAGGCACAAGCCTCCAGTACAACTGAGAGCGCACGCTGGCCTAGTGCGGGTTGACGGACTACACACCTAAGAAATTTTTAAGGGCCTTTAGGTATGCAAGTTTTATAACTAGGTTTTCCTTCACCGTTAAAGTGAGTGATAATTCATTGTGAATGCACACAAAACTTCGAAAAGTCAAAGGTGTGTGCATGGGTTTTGAACACGCGACCGCCGAAATTCTCAACCGGCCGCCTAACCTCGAAATATTTATTTTGCTCTATCCATTTTAGGCTTTATATCTTACTAGCTTTTGCTCGCGACTCCGTCCGCGTAGACTACAGGGTTTAGTTCAGAAGGAAAATAAGTTGTAGTCTATTTTACTTCTCAGAGTCCTTTTTATGTTTATACCAAAAATCATACAATTCAGTCTAATTGTTCAAACGTGAAACCGTAACGCGTCGATCGGCGCCTTGTGCATCATTATTGCGCGCTTGATCAATATTTTAAAAACTGCAATATCTTCTAAGATACTCAGTGAAATCAAAAGATGTAAAGGGCAATTTTATTTAAAATTTGCTCGCGACTCCGTCCGCGTAGACTACAGGGTTGAGTTCAGAAGGAAAATAAGTTGTAGTCTATTTTACTTCTCAGAGTCCTTTTTATGTTTATACCAAAAATCATACAATTCAGTCTAATTGTTCAAACGTGAAACCGTAACGCGTCGATCGGCGCCTTGTGCATCATTATTGCGCGCTTGATCAATATTTTAAAAACTGCAATATCTTCTAAGATACTCAGTGAAATCAAAAGATGTAAAGGGCAATTTTATTTAAAATTAACTACTTGTAATGAATAACGTATTTATTTGGATAAGGATTAATATCATATTGATAAAAACACCTTCACAAATAAAACTTTATTTAAAAATAAATTTGGTTAGGATAAAAAACGTTATAGTGAGCCAACCTTAAAAAATAGACATATGCCGTCGCGGACTTTTTTTTAGAACTTTTAAAGAGGAACATTTCTCTCATACATTATTTTAGCGAAACTTTAACCGTTTCCGCAGCGCACGCAGCCGAAGCTCACAAAAAGGAAAAAATGTCCCCGATTTTGAAACATTCTTTATTGCTGCTCCGCTCCTATTCGTCGTAGCGTGATGTTATATAGCCTATAACCTTCCTCGATAAATGTGCTATCTAACAGTGAAAGAATTTTTCAAATCGGACCAGTAGTTCCTGAGATCCTAGCGTTCAAACAAACAAACAAACAAACAAACTCTTTAGCTTTATAATATTAGTATAGATTAACTACTTGTAATGAATAACGTATTTATTTGGATAAGGATTGATATCATATTGATAAAAACACCTTCACAAATAAAACTTTATTTTAAAATAAATTTGGTTAGGATAAAAAACGTTATAGTGAGCCAACCTTAAAAATAGACATATGCAGTCACGGACTTTTTTTAGAACTTTTAAAGAGGAACATTTCTCTCAAATATTATTTTAGCGTAACTTTAACCGTTTCGGCAGCGCACGCGGCGGAAGCTTTCAAAAGGAAAAAAATATCCCCGATTTTGAAACATTCTTTATTTCTGCTCCGCTCCTATTGATCGTAGCGTGATGTTATATAGCCTATAACCTTCCTCGATAAATGTGCTATCTAACAGTGAAAGAATTTTTCAAATCGGACCAGTAGTTCCTGAGATCCTAGCGTTCAAACAAACAAACAAACAAACAAACTCTTCAGCTTTATAATATTAGTATAGATTAGTATAGATAATTAAAAATATAATTACTGTGTTTTAAACATTGACTATTGTTAAATATATCATGGGTATTGTTATTTAGAAATAATATTTTCCACCCCCTAACTTTAAACATAAAATGTTAAGTAATACACCCCAATTTGGGCACTACATTACTGCATTATATTCGCAAGTTATTTGAAACTTCTCAAGACACGTTATGGGGTGCGGGTTCAGGGTTGGGTAGAATCTTGCGACCCCTTACTCTCCCTTCATATGACTCACAATATTTTCATTAATCAAAATACTGCGGAAATCGGGGTGATTGACCTCGCAAATTTTGTTTTTCTTGACATTTGACAGTGGGAGGAAAATATGAAAATTGTTATTGTCTGGTTGACCTGCCAACCTAAAATTAGGTAAAAAAGTATTGATTTATAAAACTGCCTCGTGGTCTCGCGGTACATGTGCCGTGCGATCTAGAGGTCCTGGGTTCGATTCCCGGGTCGGCCAAAGTGTTATTGGGTTTTCCCATTAGGAAATACTCAGTAGCAGCACGGAGTCTGGAAATGTGCCCGAAAAACGGTAATGGGCTCGCTAATCATACTATCATTACATAAAATACAGTATTTGCGTTATCATCCTTAAATATGATAATTAATATTGCATAAAAAGTCTAATATATTAGAAATAAAATTAAAAATGAGTATTGCACGACTCGATCGACCATTCGGTCTTACGCATTTTCGCTCAGGGTTTGACATGAATTTAACGTTTTTCCCCATCTAGAAATTTTACAGCGCCGTTAAGGAAGGTTGGTTTTGTTTTTTTTTTATATAGAAAAAGGAGCCAAACAGGCTAGTGAGCCACCTGATGCTAACTGGTCAGCACCGCCCATGAACACCCACAATACCAGAGGAATCATCGGTGTGTTGCCGGCCTTTGAGGAAAATATAGACTCTCTAATTGAAGGTTCTTAAATCGTATTTGTTTTCTTATGGCTAAAGAAGTTTTCACTTCAAAACCCTTGACATTTGACAGTTGGGAGTATAGTGCAAATAGAAATTGTTATAGTTTTGCAATCACACTTCATCAGCCCATATGCATCACATTGCTAGAGACGGGCCTCCTCTATAGCTGAGAGGGTTAAGGCCATAGTCCACCACGCTGGCCTAGTGCGGGTTGGCGGACTACACACATAAGAAATTCCTAAGAACTCTTAGATGCGCAGGTTTCATCGATGTTTTCCTTCACCGTTAAAGCAAGTGATAATTCAATGTGAATACACAAATAACTTCGAAAAGTCAGAGGTGTGTACCTGGGGTTCGAACCCGCGACCGCCGAGATTCACGACCGTGTGCCCAAACATCGAGGCCATCACTGCTTGGACTACACACCTAAGAAATTCCTATGAACTTTTATTTACTTAACGATATTTTTACCGTTAAATTACTTGATAATTCATTATGAATACACAAATAACTTCCAAAGGTTTTAAACCTTCGACTGCAAACTTCTTAATGCTATTATTACATTATTATTGATTGAATTAATCTCGTCATTAAAAGGCACATTACTAAATTAAAAAGCAGTATTTAATCAACAGGAATGTACTAAAATATTGGCTATAGGCACGCGTTGGTGTACCTTTTCAATTTGGTTGTGTAAATATTACGTCCGTTTTAAAAAAGCTTCGCCTCTTTATATTATAGTAGGATATTAATTAACAGGCTATAGATAATAAATTAATAATAGAGTATAGTAGTGATGACTTCAAGGCTTAGCTGCGCGGTTGAGAATTTTGATGTTTACGCATTCAAAACCCCAGGCTTTACACCTCTGACTTTTCAAAAATTGTGTGGGTTTTCACATTGAATTATCACTTGCTTTAACGGTAAAGAAAAGGTCAAAAGCGTGTTTGGTCTAAAGGAGCTGGGTTTGATTCTCAAATTGTCCTTAGTTCTGGAATACACAGTATCAACACGAAGGCTTTAAATAAATACACCCAACAGTCACGTACATAATTCTGACCCTACACTAGAATACAAGTCTTGTCAAGTACCAGAAACTACGAGGAACTTTTCGGTCTCACAAATACACAGACCGGGACAAATGCTTGTGGATATTTGCCTCTATCTATGCGATGTTCGAACCCGTGGTCTCTCGTTTAGCAAGCTGGTGTCTAGCGAACTGCGCCACTTGAAATATTATATGCCCGATTTACCATAATAATAGTTGCCATTACGAGATTACTAAATTAAGTAATTTAGAAAAGTCTAATTAAAATATTTATATGCTTCATATTTTGGTAGTTTATAGTGTGCGAAAGTTCTTAGGGATTGCTTAGGTGTGTAGTCCGCTAACCCGCACAAGGCCAGCGTGGTGGACTAAGGCCAAAACCCTCTCAGTTGTAGAGGAGGCCTGTGCCTAGTAGTGGGACGTGGGTTGACGATGATGATCGTGTGTTCAATCATGTGTGAGTAGACTCTCAATAAGACATTACGTGAAAACTTATTTTTTAAGTAATTAGAACGTTTTTTTAAAGATTTGTATTCAACACTTTTAATGTTATTTAAAATATAGAAATATAAAAAAGACCGTATTAGACTGATCTCTTGTTTAGTGTGTTGGTATTAAAATTAAGATTTTTATACTTTTTTCTAATTGGATAAATTCAAAAATCTTGAATTTATTATTGAAATTAAAATGTTGATAGTTATTTGTTCATGATTTTATTGTAATAAGAAAAATAATTTGGTTAAAAACTTTTTACTCTGATATTTACGTTTTATTTTTAGACTTTTTAAAAATAGAACACGGATGTATTTACTTTTTTTAATGCTGCAAAAAATAATGATATAGCTTATATAAGTTATTTTTTTTATTTTCGCGTGGTTTTAGGGAATTCGGCACCAATATAATTTCCACAATGCCAATGCGTCCACGTAAAAAAATCGATACTTTTGCCCTGCACAATACAAATGTAAAATCGAGACACGAAACTCCTTGGTACATACAGATGTTCTCCAACATCTGCATTGATGTAAAACACTTACAAATTATTAAATACACCAATAATAACACCACATTCCGCAATGTACGAACGTCACTAAAAAATCGATATTTGTCCCAACATCGCGTCCCACACAACACTAGCGCGACACTTGATGATTTTAACGATATTTGCGGCACATATTAACAATAAACTGGTTAATTTAAAATATTCCGTTTTGTAGTGTTACATAATTTGGGAAAATCGTGTTTTTCGTGCGTTCCCAGTACGCGCTCCGCTCGGCGCGGCTCGGCAATCTTCGGCGCTTTTCGTTTTGGGGGTGTGTGTGAGTCATTACCCTTGTTAGGGGTGGCTTTGCGTTTCGTTTCACGCAGAATTTAGTTTTTTTTGGTGTGAGATGTAGATTTGTATATTATGAAATAGTAAAATGTTTTGGGGATTGTAGCAATATTAATAAATATATTTATGAACTTCTTAATTTTTTTCTTAATCTTAATTATTGTAAATTGAGACTTTGTAATATACGGATATAAATATCAGATAACACTGACGCGCAGTACTATGATGTTTATGTAAATTTTTTAAACATAACATGGAATAATGGTTTATAATAAATCAAAAAATTAAATCTATAAAGAAAATTTATCACTAAAAAGCGGCTCTTTCCCTAAAAATCACCCATCTTTGCATGTTTAAAATACTAAACAGTCTGAGGGATATATTTTAAGGATAATGCGGCTATTGTTAAATTCATAGATAGCGATTTTGATTATAATTTTTGTTAAATATTTATTGACAGCGGAGGCGGTGAAAGATCTATACTTAATGTATCTTTTGAGTAATAAAACTCGTCCCCATTTCTCTTTGTCGCGGCTACAAATGTTAATTTTATAAATAAAAGAACAACTTCCCAGCGTCTATTTTAAGTGTCATATATATTTCGCAGTAACAACACACTCTGTACACTAATTACTTGTTTATAGATGTCTGTCATCAAAGGATAAGACAGTCCCGCCATCTAGTGGCAGATAAAATAACTAATCCCGGTCCTGAGTAGCTACTTGTTTCAGGTACTAATACATTATTTTCTTTTACGGATCTTACATTCGATTGATGGTTACTTTTAAAGACTTATTACGACAACTATTGTAGACTTTTATATGTGCCTCAATCTTCGTCAATCAAATTAATTTGTAGTCAATCTATGGTAATGCTAATAATCTAGGATTATAATATTTCATCACCGTTGATATAATAACACAAAATACTGCATAAAAGAAAAGGTAATTTCTTGTCATTATAACTTTCGCCTTATCTTGTAGACTCACGCATTCAATTTGTTGGAATGTAGTTATAAATTTACGGTTACTCTTAACTTATTAATTGTTGTATAAGCTCGAATATTCCGCTAATATCCAAGCATACAATTTCTCATCATCAGCGCTATACGTTCTACTGCCGAGCACGAGCCCCCATTTACCAATGAGTGGGTTTAGGCATTAGTCCGCCACGCTGGCCTAGTGCGGGTTGGCGGAATACACACCTAAGAAATTCCTAAGAACAGGTGTGCAGGTGTCATCAAGATGTTTTTCTTCACCAAGAAAATGATAATTCGAGAAAATTAATCAGGGTCCCTTATTTACTTTCAAAAGAAGGAGGTTTAAACAGTTTTTGTGGGTTGAATAAAACTGTCAAGTGTATTGTCAATTTACCGGAAATAATAAATTATACAATACAATGACAATCGAAAATTAAAACTTATTAATATGCAGTAAATACTGTACGGTTTATTTATTCAAATTAAAACTGTGTTAATGTTTCGTTAATACTTTTGATACTTTGACTGCAGGCGGCGTCAACTTTTGGTTATGCATGATAAAACTGCTAAACGAATGTGGATAGAATTTGCCATGTACACAAGCGATGGCCTGGTGGTTTATGCGCGTGAATGAGAATCACGGCAGTCGCGAGTTCAATCCCCCAGGCACACACCTCTGATTTCTAAGTTATGAATGTATCCACATTGAAATACCACTTAGTCAAGTGGTTGTGTAGGAATTGAACCTAAAACCCATAGCCCTAAGGCACCTAGCAGTGAGTTGCATATGGAATCATCATTATAATTTCATTTGGATAGAAAATGGCTACTTTATAATAGCGAAACTTTTGTCACCAAAGTTCTTGTCACCTAGTTCACGATAGTCGAATTTAACCAAGATCTGAGAATGTTGACGATTTCTGCTTTATTTTAAAGTTACAATTCTTCGTATATTAATATCAACTGTTATTGTCGTCATTAGTTATTTATTCTTTCTACAAACTACACGTAAATACGTAAGTTTTATAATTTACATAATTCACACTTGTATTTTTGAAGGGGTAAGCTGATGTGAACTTGTATTTTACTGACTTAATTGCGAAATTACTATTTTATGCAAGATTTTAACTAAAAGTATATAAGCGGACGGAATAAGTAAAGTTGTTTCGGGTAATAATTGAGTCTGACTCCGTTTTGAGCCAATTTTCAGAACAATGGCACTTTGCCTAGCCTAGAACCCCTCGATCACGCACCAAATATAATAGAACGTAAAAAAAACTGACTCAGTGCCACACATTTATAACATTTTTCCATAAATTTCACAAATTTAGGGCCTACTAGCGCCATCTAGTTTAATATTTAGGAACTAACTGACAAACTTATTTTCGCAGCACACAAAATGGTGAAGAAACATAAGTTCGTTACCATCAGCCAGGAGCGTTATGACGCTATAATGGCCAAATATAGCGAATTTTTGGACGCTATGGACGATCCGAAACGTGAGCCGGTCAGCCCCTACCCCCCTTTGCCACAAGAATATATCGATAACCTTGAACTCATAAGGGAAGTCAGTAGAGAACTTCAGAAAAAGAAAAACGAGGATATTAACAAAGCTGCGGTGAGTTAGCATATTATAATATTAAACAAATTACATTTCTTATTGCTGTTCTTGAGTTTCTTGCCGTTTCTCTTCGACAGCGATAACACGTTACGAAGCGGCAAAGTTAAAAATTGTCAGTTCAATAAAACTTATAAAAGACATTTTGAATAACGATTATATTGACTTTGACTCTAAAACATACAATTATATTCAATAATGGTAACGAAAAGTTAATTTTTTAGTTTAAACACATGCTCCAGATATGTGAATTAAATCCAACGTAAAAAATGGCGAGATTATATTATTTCTAGTAAAATTGTTTTTGCTCATATCTGAGAAATAATATAATCAAAGATTTTTTTGAACACAGCCCATTTAAAAAAGAAGAATATAGAATTTTTTATATTTCTATATCATATAATATTTGTCCATTTAACGTGAATTTTAAAAAATGTATTTATTTACAGCAAGCGGCAAAGGAAGCGGCTGAGACAGCCAAAAAGCCAGAAGAACCACAAGAAGAGAAAACCGAATAATTGTTCAATAGCAATATTTAATATGTTTAGTATAAGAAAATAAAATATTTAAGAGTTTTAATGCTTTTATTGTGTTTATAAATAATTGGCAGATTAGGTGATAAATATAAGCTGAGTGCTATTTTTATCTAATACATAATATGCAAGGTTTTCCATCTTCCGATGATAAGATAGTCTCGACGATTAACCAAGCGATTGAGATAAAATTGCAAATTGCGGTTGCAGATTCAAATCCCAGACTTTTACAACGAATTCTTTGATATGGCCAACGAGGTAGATTAATAATAATTAAACCCGTTGATTTGCGTGTAGGCCCGTGTCCAGCAGTTGGACGTTTACGACGAAGGTAGAATGTAGAGGATAAATAATAAAGCGATCATACTAAGAACAATTGAAAATCATGGGTTATACGTGTAGGGATTCTTACAAGGGTATAATAAAAATCTTAAAACAATGTCACATAACAGTAATCACAGGCAATTCTTTAAAAAAATCGGTAAAAAATATCTTAATCTGATTATACAATTTATATTTAACATAACAACGGTTGAAACAAAGGATTACGATTTGATTATCAGATAAAACTAATTCTATTTTGGTCTCCCAGTCTTACTTTGTTACACACATAAAGAGTTATTAGAAATATTAGTGCTTTTAAATTAATTCGCTAGAAAAATATAGAATAGTAGTATAAAATGTATAAATCGAAAAATAATTTTATCGAGCAGAACATGTATTAAATACTTACGGAATATTTAGTTTATTTACACCAGATGTCTAAGAGTACCTACACTTATTAAAGTTTTAAAAAATGCGTATGTCAAACAAGAACCCTCTTCAATTAGTCAGAACGAGATTATATTTTATGGAGTTTTCTATTTGCGAACATAGCTTTAGAGGAACAAAATACCACTTTTCTTTTTCAATTAATTTCCTGATATCAATCTGGGGTTCGAACCCGCGCCCGTCGAGATTCTCGACCGCGCGCCCAAACCTCGAGGCCATCACTGCTTTTTTTTCTTTCTTTTCTTTTTTAGAAAGTATGTAATATAATAATATTGCCTTTGGTTTCTACTTAAATCGAACTAAAAAGTAAAGAGTTCTCAAAACATTCTTGGAGGCGTACATAATTACGTGTATCGAATAAATTGGTACATAGGTGCCAAAATCCTCATCTGTTTACCTCTTTGGGGACTACAGGTCTGAGGCAATGTATGTTTGTACTTTAACATGAAAAGAATAAATCTAGCTATATATATCTTATAGATAGCTATTGTTTTAGAATGCAAAACTGTAGTTTTCAGAAACATTTTGAGAAGGTATATTAATCAGTTTCATTAACAGGAGTATTTCAGGTAATGGCAGTCAGTGAACTGAGGATTAAGTCCTTTACTTATAAAACCTCCTTAAATTGTTTCAGTTGTTAAAATAAACTTGCAAAGGAGTTAAAATAGATACAGGGCAAATAATTAAATGGGTTAGTTAGATAGACAAATTAGATTAGAAATAATATACTAAAATAAAATTGGGTATTTTCAATAATAAACAAAAATTAGCATAAAAAAGTAATTATATTTCGTAATAATACATGATGTATATAGGTTTAAAACTAGGAATTATCTGTCATAACTTCATCATCCTCATCTTCAGGCTCTGCCAAGTCTGGATGGCAGACTCTTATATGCAAATTAAGATTTATTTTCACAATAAAACTTTTTCCGCAAGTAGAACACTTATGCGGTCTTTTAACATCATCCTCAATGGAGTTAGAATGAGCACGCGCAATATGTGTACGTAGTAACGTTGAGTGCATAGTCCGATCACATTGACTACATTTTACTTGGCAGTCGACAGGCTGCCCTTCGTGAGTCTGTCTGTGCCGCTCCATCGTTACTTTTGACACAAACAGCTTATTGCAGTAGTCACATTTGAAGTTTTTCACCTTTGTATGCTTCTTCATATGAATTTTAAGGCAATTTTTAGTCGGAAACATTTCATCACACTTTGAACACTTGAACTTTTTAATATCATTGTGCAGTTGCATGTGGAGTTTGAGATATGCTTGTCCGGTGAAACTTTTGTTGCATATCTCACAGTTTATTGTACTTGTTGATGAGTGAGTCTGCATGTGACTTTTGAGGAACTGTGCAGCAACGAAACTGCGGTCGCAGACTTCACAAATATACTTTTTTGAGGCAGCACCCTCATGCTTACTCCTATGTATATCTAAATGATATTGTGAATTGACTTTCACATCACATTGATCACATTTGAATTTCCTGCGTTTTTTCGGCCCTTCTTTCACGACAGGGGG